>OY728121.1:677283614-682283614 GCA_963277665.1 Viscum album | reverse complement strand
CGCCACTAGACATGTTTGGATTGAAAAATCCCTTTTAGAGAGTCTCACCAGACCAAAATTTGTCTCGGTTCTAAAATCCTCTCCCCGGTGATTTGTTGTTTTTATTTAGGGGGAGTTAGGATCGTTTAAGACTTTTTGCGATTTTCTTTCAAAACTTTCAATTCAAAACCTTCAATTCAAAACTTTCAATTCAAAACTTTCAATTCAAATTTCAAAAATTTCAATTGGTTTAAAAACTCTATCTTGTTTTTCAATCCTTTCCCTCAATCAAGTTTTATGCCCCGTGCTATTTTGATAATCACAAAGGGGGAGAAATTCTTGGTTGATTAGGGGAGAAATCTTTCTCTCATGATTTGCTTTACTTTTCAATTTATCCTTTAAAGCATGAATTTCATTTCAGTCTTTTACATTGCTTGTTTTGGTGATTGTGATCATCAAAATAGGGGGAGATTGTTGTACCTCTCGTACCCCTCATGGTTTAATTTTCATGATCACAATCACTCTCTTTTTTATCTAATCTTGTTTTAAGTGTTTTTGGATGATAGGCATGATTTCAGGTTGCCAAGGAATTGGGCCAAGAAAGCCAAAAGGAAAAAGTGGACTGAAAATCAGTCCACCGGCCAACCGGTGGATGACCACCGGCCAGCCGATGGAGTCTTGACAGAAGGCATCCTTTCTGTCCAGACCACCGGCCAACCGATGTCCCATCACCGGCCAGCCGGTGGAACCCAGACAGAAGAGACAACTACTGTCTCAGCACCGTCCAACCGGTGGCCTCCTCACCGGCCAGCCGGTGGTGCCTGGGCAGAAGGTCTCTCCCTTTTCCAACGCACCGACCAACCGGTGGCCAAGCACCGGTCAGCCGGTGGAGCCAGTCAAACTAGCCGTTGGGCTTTGACCAGACTTGTCCACTTGACTCCCAACGGCTCCGAAGGCCTCTCCAATGGCTCCGAAGACCCCCAAAGGCCATTTGAGGGTTCCCCCTCTATAAATAAAGGACTAGGAAGCCCCGGACATGCAAGAAAGCCCACGGGAACATTTTTCAATCATTTGGCGAACCTCTGGCGGATTCCTTCAAGGAACCTCAATTTCTCCAACTCACTTCCACATCCAAGGAGCACCACCATAGAAGATTGGGAGCGCTCTTAATCAACTCCAATCAATCCATTGGCGCCCAAGACTTCTCCACATTACGGTTTTTATTGTTTTATCTTTTTTGAGCATCAATTTGGGTTTGTGCCTACAAAACCCTCCTTCTTTCTCTCATCCTCTCTTTGTTTGGGTTTTCACACCACCTTCAAGGTGTGAAGAGGTTAGTCAAGCCTTACCTTTAAAAGGCTTGAGACATAGGTGAGCTAGCCTTCACCTGTAAGAAGGCTAGTGGGTTCTTGCTCAACCATTAAAAGCAAGATGTAATAGGTTCTAGACTACCTTAAAGTCTAGTGGGTTTCTTGCTAAAACCATTAAAAAGCAAGCGGTAGTAAATCTCTCAACGGTTGAGTTGGGAGCGGAGACGTAGGCTTTGGTTTAAGCCGAACTCCGTTATCAAGTTTTGTGTCTTGCCTCTTTTATTTCCGCTGCACTTTTAACTTTGATTTTAAATTGTTAATTTTATTTTAAAAGGCAATTAACCCCCCCCTCTTTCCATCACTCTCCGCCCAACATAGTGGAGTTGGAAGAACATTTGATATGTCATGGAATAGATCCGAGTTATAAATGTTGGAATAAACACAGAGAGAAAGAGAATGGAGCTACTGGCTGGGATAAAACTGCATTTTATGGATCATTAGATATGAATAAAAATATGGATAATGAAGAAGACCGTATGGAGGATATTAATACAGATGTCAATGATGATGAAGATCCTTTTGAGGAAATGGAAAAGGCAATTGAAGTTGAACTCCATGATTACCCAAAATTGTTTGAGAAGTTAAAGAGTTGTGAAAAGACACCATTGTATGCTGGTTGCACCAAGTATACAACATTGTCAGCTGTACTGAAGTTGTATAAATTGAAAGCAGGCAATGGATGGAGTGATGTCAGTTTTACGGAACTACTTGCTCTCTTGAATGACATGCTCCCTAAAGATAATGAGCTACTAAGCCGGACATATGAAGCTAAACAAATGCTACACTTGATGGGTATGATTTATGAAAGAATACACACCTGCACGAAAGACTGTATATTCTTTCTCAAGGAGAACAAATCACTTATAAAATTCCCAAAGTGTGGTGCTTCTCGATACAAGAAAGATGAATCCAATCCTACAAAAGTTGTATGGTACTTTCCAATCATTCCAAGGTTTAGGAATCTATATGGATGTGAATAAACTGCAAGATAATTGTCATGGCATGTAGATAAAAGAAATAAATATGGGAAATTACGTCATCCGACCGACTCTCCTCAATGGAAGAAAATTGATCATGAGTGTCCTGAATTTGGAAAAGAGCCAAGAAACCTTCGTCTTGCGTTATCTACAGATGGAGTAAATCCTTTTGGTTTTCAAACCAGCACTCATAGTACATGGCCTGTTATGTTGGTAAATTATAACTTGCCACCCTGGTTATACATGAAGCAGAAATTCATCATGTTATCTATGCTTATATCAAGACCAAGACAACCAGGTAACGATATTGATGCTTATTTGGATCCTTTGATCGAGGATTTGAAGTTATTGTGGGATTCATGTGTTATATTGTATGATGCTTATAAAAGTGAATAATTCACGTTGAGAGCGATGTTGTATGGGACAATAAATGATTTCTATGATTATGGAAATTTGTCAGGCTATAGAATTAAAGGAACTCAAGGGTGTCCCATGTGCGAAGAAGATACAAAATCAATTAGGTTGAAACATTCATCGAAATCTGTGTTTCTATGACATCGTAGATTTCTACCTCGTCGGAATAAGCACCGATCTTGGACAACATCATTCAACGAAAGTTCAGAAAAATGCGCAACACCATCTCCACTAACAGGTGATCAACTATTTGAGGAAGTAAAAGACGTGAACACTGTTTTTGGTGAACCATTTTCGAAAAACCTTACGTAAATCATTTGGAAAAAGTGATTAGTTTTTTTTGAATTACCATACTGAAATTGTTTTTACGTCAGACATTTTCTTGATGTGATTTATGTGGAAAAAATGTATGTGATAGTGTTATCAGAACATTTCTAAATTCCCCTGGCAAAACAAAGGATGGAATTAAGGCAAGGTTGGACATGGTTGGCATGGGAATACGAGAAGAGTTGGCTCCTTTGAAGGGTGAAAATTGAATGTTTCTTCCTCCAGCTGCTTATACTCTTTCTAGGGAGGAGAGATAACAGTTTTTCAACTTCTTCAATGATGTAAAGGTTCCAGAGGGGTATTCATCAAATATCAAAAACATTGTGTCAATGAATGATTTGAAGTTAAAAGGTTTGAAATCACATTACTGACATGTTTTGATGCAAGATTTAATTCCTATAGCTTTACGTTGCATTTTTCCCAAGAATGTTCTTCATACGTTATGCAAACTTTGTTTCTTTTTTAAAGCTATATGTAGCAAATTTTTAGACCCGGTGAAATTACCAGCTATGGAAAATGAAATTTTCATCATATTATGTGAATTAGAAATGTTCTTCCCGCAAAAATTCTTTGATATGATTGTTCATTTGATGATTCACTTGGTGAGAGAGATTCGACTTTGTGGTCTTGTGCACTGTAGATGGATGTATCCTGTTGAAATATATATGAAGATTTTGAAAGGGTATGTCAAAAATCGAAGTCGGCCAGAGGGATGTATAGTGGAGCGATATATTGTTGAGGAAGCCATTGAATTTTATACCGAATACCTATATGATGTGGAAAGAATTGGTCTCTCTAAATCTCGTCACACTGGACGCATTGAGGGTGAGGGAATTTCTGGAAGAGATGTTGTGACAATCAACATTACAGATCAGGAGCAGGCCCACCTTTATGTTTTGCATAACAGTTGGGACATTGCTCCATATATTGAAACTCACAAAGAGATTATTAGGGAGTTGAATCCATCAAGGGATGATAAATGGTTATCAAATACACATAATCACCTATTTATAGGATGGTTTCGAGACCATATTTTAAGTAGTTGGATGAAAATCCAAATTCAATTTCAGAACGACTTCGATGGCTAGACGCTTGACCAAGTGTGTATGTATTATCTTACAGTGGTTATGTAATTAATGGTTATACATTCTATACAAATGAACATGATGAAGATAGTACCATGAAAAATTGCAGAGTTACACTAATGGTTGAAGCGATGCATGTTTCTGGTAGTAAGGACAAAAATCTAATTTACGCAAATATGTCATACTTTGGCATTATCAAACTAATATGGGAGTTGGATTATATGACATTCCAATTGATGTTTTTTCAATTAAAATGGGTTGATAACAATAGTGGTGTTAAAATAGATGAATGGGGATTTGTGAAAGTTGATTTTAGTAAAGAAGGGTACAAAGACAAAAAATTTATAATGGCATCACAATAAGTACAAGTTTTTTATGTTCCAGATCCCGCAAACCGAAAGTGGTCAATTGTTCTGTTGGAGTCCAAAACTACTGAAGGCTCTGATGAAAATTCAGTTGAGGATGATCCTTTCAGTGGTACATCGCAATCATTTTGGAGCGGTCCCAATTTAGATGATGCTTTGTATGTTAGATGAGACCACAATGAAGGGATTTGGATAATCGATAGAGGTGTCAAATCCCTTTATCCTTTGAAAAAAAAGAAAGAGTGTTCAGTAAACAGGTTATATTTTGTTTGTAATATAGATCTTGTTATCTCATGTTATTATATTATCATTACTGAATTTATGTAATCTAAACTAACTATTCAACCACTTTTGGAGATAATTTCTTCTGCACATTATGGTGCTCCTAACTTTGAGGCTGAACAAGTCTCTTAAGCTGCTGCGGCGGCTGTTGCGGCTGCTGCTGTGGCTGCTGCTGCTCCTGCTACTGCTCCTATTGCTCCTGCTACTCCTACTGCTCCTGCTACTACGACTCTTGCTGCTTATAGTGTTGAGTTCCAACAACCATCAACACATGTCTTTGCTACCATTTCAGATGAACATATAGATGATGTTGATATCGATTAAATGGTTGTGAATGAAGGATCGACGTCACAGAAAACACAGGTGCATCATAGTTTGACGGTGTTAGCCAAAGTTCTTAAGGCAAAAAGCAAAGGCATCAAATCTAACATCAGATGGAATGCATGAGTCCAACATGTGAATCCCAAAAGGCTATGTTTAGTAGTTACATTAGAGTTGTCACTCGGAAATGCATGCCAATTGACATAGATTCATGACACCATGTTGTGTCCGGGCTGAAGGCTGTGATCTGGGAAGAAATTATGGTAACATTATAAATTTATTTCTTTAATTTACTAGAAAATAAAATAATGAAACAATGTCTTACTCTTCTGAATCTCTTACAAAATACATTTATAGTAGATGATTCAAACAAGGATTATGTACTAAGGCTTTTAGGAAGGATTCATCGAGGTTTTCACACTATTTCAACAAGATGTCACCTGAAAGATTCCAAAGGTAAAATAAACCCGCACCCACCCATTGTCTACTCTCACCTGATATCCCAAGAAGCATGGGATGCATTTATTGTCCGCCGTGGGGATGAGAAGTTTCAGGTACATTGTGGGTGATAATACATTGTTTGAGGATACATGTATTCATAACTTTGATTATCAATATTTCATTTATGAAACAACAACTCTGTAAATAAAATAAGGAACATGCATCAAAACCAACATACCCCTATCATAAAGCAAGGATGGGGTACGCTTCACTAGAAAAGAAAATGGTACGTATTTTAAATTTACAATAATATTGTTATGTTCCAACAAACAACATCATAATAATCTTTCTATGTTTATATGTAGATTGATGAGTCTAAAACCAAATACACTTCCATCCCACATCATGTGCTTTGGAAGGAGGAACGTGTGAATAAGGAAGGGAAGATAGTAGACAAGAACACACAAAAAGTGTGGGAAATTTGTGTAAGTATGACATGACGATAAAAAGATTTGTTTTAAATTCCTATTACATAAAAATAATTAGTTATTTTTCTATATTCGACAGTCACAGGAATCAGTTACTCCTGTAGTGGATACAGACCTATTATCGATGACTTTGAAGCAGCCATAAGAATACGGTTGTGTCAGGGGTGCGGGGTTTGGGGTGACACCCCGAGTATATTTTGAGAAAAAAAACCGGATGATAGAGATGAAACATTGAAATGAATGAGAGAAAAACTAGCAAACCTTGAAGAATGATTTCAATGGAAGGGAGAGTTTATAGCAACTTTTATGGGTGGGAAACAAGGATAAGACATAACTTAGGAACAACCAGCATGTGAAGATCCCGCCCCACCCCCCACTGGCTTTGAGGTGAGCCATTCCACTCAAAGATTTGTCTTAGCCATGGTAATCAATATTCTAATAATTGTTCCCATGAAATTTGAATCAGACAAACACTGATACTTTTCCTGTATTGATCTTCTATAGGGTGATAAAGATTGTGATTTATATATGTCAACACCCACCTATCAACTTATAGCGAGGGCTATAGTGTTCAACATCCCAGATGACATGCTGCATTATAGACCACTTCCAAAAGATCATCTGAAAGTGACGATTACTGTAGCTCATGAGCCAAATTCAAAGCTACCTATTCCACTTGATAATGATGATATTTATACAGTCGAAAAGCCTATTGGGACATTCATTGCATGGCCGTCAAAACTTATAAGAGTACATGCGGCCAAAGAGGCATTTATTTCCTTTTTTTCAAGCTAAACCTTTAACAATTAATGAAAAAAGGGTCTGAAACAATGATTGTTATTATAGAGGGAGAAAGGGAAGGGGGTGACAAACATCGACTGAAAACCATCTAAAGGATCGACCAACTGATCCCAAGGAGCTACTGAAAGCACAATAACACCACCTGTTCTCTATCCACATTTACTAGCATTGAATATTCATGTGGATACGAAGCTAAGAGGTGGTAGTAGTCATATATTGGTTTTAGAAGAGAATATATATGCCGTGGAAAGTCAAGATTTCATTGCTACTGAAAATGTAAATGAGATCCTTGAAAACGGTTGGCTAGGTGTCACCGTTGTAAATATATATATGAAGTACGTTTCCATGAATTGATTTTCTAAAAGCTGATCTAATGTGAAAATTATGACTAAATGAATTATATATTGTTGACATAAGTATATATGAAAAACAGTTGAAGGAATTTTCACATGATCCAAGATTTGGAATCCTTAGTCCTCATACCACATCATCACATCTGATGAAAATAGATCCATAAAAAAAGAATGAAATAGTGAACGACTTGCTGAAAACATTTGAAAGTAAGATTACAGATGGCAGACTCTTCTTAATACCAACCATGCAGGGGTAAAAATATACCATTAAATCATATCAATTATATTTTGAATTATTTTATTACTTATTCCTTTTTTTGTTTTTAGGAAACATTGGATGCTAATTGTGGTGAACTTGGATACTCCAAAGATTTATTTTCTGGATTCAAAGCATGGATATCCATCAAACCGACCACACATGATGGAGTTTGTGAATCTGTAATATACTACATCCTACATTTTAGGTCTAAACATCAAGTAATATAATTTATATTATCTTTTACTGAGGATTCTGTTATGATTGGGAGATGTATAATTATCATCTAAAAAAAGGAATTAGGATAGGGGATAAGCATAAAGAGGCGAGCAAGTACTACGTCTGGATAAATATCAGGGTATATATAATAAAATTTCACTATCCAAACACATCTCAACACAAGTTACTTATTCTCCTAATGATCAATTTTTTTGCAGTGTCCAAAACAAACCAACGATAATGATTGTGGTTATAATGTTTGTAAATTTATGAAGGTATTCGTTTTTCATCAAGAAACAAGAATCCCTAAAAAGGTATTTTCAAAAACAACTACTAGTTCGTTTAATTAATTTATTAATTAATTATTTTTATATTTTGTAGTACTACTCTGACTGAAAAAAATCCTCATAATCACAAGATGATATAGATATGTTCAGAAATGAGTGGGCCACATACCTGATGATAGATTGTACACAAATAACATGAAGATATGACTTGGGGACGTGTACAATTGGCGGTCATTTTTGAGAGGGGTTTAGGGGATCAAAAGATGACACATTATTGTATGTAAATGTTCGTTGGAATATTGTAATTATTATTAAATAGAACATCCTTTATCCAATGATTCATTTTTCCATTTTAACATATTATATAAACCAACAACATGAAAGAATGATGAACCACTCAAAGGGCATTTCTTTTGTTTAAAATGGACAGATTTTTAAGTGAAAACAACAACTGACCTATGGTAATCTGACCAAAAACATTTGGATTGTCTTGATCCTTTATGAGAATGATACATGGGTACTTTTGGACATGAAAGAGTCATCCCCGCCTCAATCCGAGGCATGGTGTGCCCGGTACTACTCAAAGGGTCTCTCTTTTCTTTAAAATGGACACAATTTTAAGTGAAAACAACAACTGACCTACAGAAATCCAACAAAACACATTCATATTGTGTTGATCCTTTATGAGAATGATCCATGGGTCCTTTTTGATGTGAAAAAGTCATCCCTTCCTCAATCTGAGTCACAGTGTGGCCGATACCACTCAAAGGGTCTCTCTTTTGTTTAAAATGGACATATTTTTATGTGAAAACAACAACCGACCTACGGAAATTCAACCAAATGCATTCATATTGTCTTTATCCTTTATAAGAAATATCCATGGGTCCTTTGTGACGTTCATGATTCATCCCTACCTCAATCCGAGGCACGGTGTGGCCGGTACCACTCAAAGGGTCTCACTTTTGTTTAAAATGGACAAATTTTTAAGTGAAAACAACAACTGGCCTACGAAAATCTGACCAAACGCATTAAGATTGTCCTGATCCTTTAGGATAAAGATCAATGGTTCCTTGGTGATGTGTAAGAGTGAACCTCGCTTCAATATGAGGCATGGTGTGTCCATTACCACTCAAAGGGTCTCTCTTTTGTTTAAAATGGATAGATTTTTAAGTGAAAACAACAAATGACCTACGAAAATCCGACCAAATGCATTCGGATTGTCTTGATCCTTTAGGAGAAAGATCCACGGGTCCTTTATGATGTGAAAGAGTCATCCCCACCTCAATCATAGGCACAGTGTATCCGGTACCACTCAAAGGGTCTCATTTTTTCTTAAATTGGAAATTTTTTAAGTGAAAACAACAACTGACCTATGGAAATATGACCAAATGCATTCGTATTGTCTTGATCCTTTATGAGAATGATACATGGGTCATTTTTGATGTGAAAGAGTCATCCCTGTCTCAATCCGAGGCATGGTGTGGCCTGTACCACTCAAAGGGTCTCTCTTCTGTTTAAATTGGACAAATTTTTAAGTGAAAACAACAACTAACCTACGGAAATCCAACCAAAAACATTCGTATTGTGTTGATACTTTAAGAGAACGATCCATGGGTGCTTTGGGGATGTGAAAGAGTCATCCCCACCTCAATTAGATGCACGGTGTGGCCGATACCACTCAAAGGGTCTCTCTTCTGTTTAAAATGAACAAATTTTTATGTGAAAACAACAACTGACCTACGGAAATTCAACTAAACGCATTAGGAATGTCTTGATCTTTTAGGATAATGATACACGGGTCATTTGTGATGTGTACGAGTCATCCCCGCCTCAATCCGAGGCACGGTGTGGCCGGTACCACTCAAAGGGTCTCTCTTCTGTTTAAATTGGACACAATTTTAAGTGAAAACAACAATTGACCTATGAAAATCTGACAAAATGCCCTCGGATTTTGTTGATACTTTAAGACAATGATCCGTGGGTGCATTGGGGACATGAATGAGTCAACCCCGCATCAATACGAGGCACGGTGTGGCCGTTACCACTCAAAGGGTCTCTCTTCTGTTTAAAATGGACAGATTTTTAAGTGAAAACAAAAACTGACCTACGGAAATTTGACCAAACTCATTTGGATTGTGTTGATAATTTTTTAGAATGATCCATGGGTCCTTTGTGACATGCACGAGTCATCCTTGCCTCAATCCGAGGCATGGTGTGTCCGGTACCACTCAAAGGGTCTCTCTTTTGTTTAAAATGGACATATTTTTAAGTGACCAAACACATTCAAATTGTCTTGATTATTTAGGATAATAATCCACGGGTTCTTTATGATGTGAAAGAGTCATCCCCATCTCAATCCGAGGCATGGTGTGGCCTGGACCACTCAAAGGGTCTCACTTTTTTTCTAAAATGGACAAATTTTTAAGTGAAAAGAACAACTGACCTACGAAAATCAGACCAAACGCATTCAGAATGTCTTGATCCTTTAGGATAATGATCCATGGGTAGTTAAACCTACCTCAATATGAGGCATGGTGTGGCTGTTACCACTCAAAGGGTATCTCTTTTGTTTAAAATGGACAGATTTTTAAGTGAAAACAACAACTGACCTACAAAAATCTGACCAAATGCATTCAGATTGTCTTGATACTTTATGAGAACGATCCATAGTTCCTTTGTGACATGAACAAGTCATCACCTCCCCAATCCGAGGCATGGTGTGGCCAGTACCAATCAAAGGGTCTCACTTTTGTTTAAATTGGACAAATTTTTAAGTGAAAACAACAACTAACCTACAGAAATATGACCAAATACATTAGGATTGTCTTTATCCTTTATGATAATGATCCAAGAGTCCTTTGTGACATTAAAAAGTCATCCCTGCCTAAATCCGAGGCACAGTGTGGCTGGTACCACTCAAAGGGTCTCTCTTCTATTTAAATTGGACATATTTTTAAGTGAAAACAACAACTGACCTACGGAAATTTGACCAAACGCATTCAGATTGTGTTGATACTTTAAGATAATGATCCAAGGGTGCATTGGGGACTTGTGCTAGTCATCTTCGCCTCAATCAGAGACACGGTGTGGCTGGTACCACTCAAAGGGTCTCTCTTTTGTTTAAAATGGATAGATTTTTAAGTGAAAACAACAACTGACCTATGGAAATTCGACCAAACACATTCAGATTGTCTTGATATTTAAGTAGAACAATACAAGGGTCCATTTTGACATGTATGAGTCATCTCTGCCTCAATCCAAGGTACGGTGTGGCCGATACCACTCAAAGGGTCTCTTTTCTGTTTAAATTGGACAAAATTTTAAGTGAAAACAACAACTGACCTACGAAAATCTGACCAAACGCATTCGGATTGTGTTGATCCTTTAAGAGAAAGATCCACAGGTGCATTGGGGAAATGAATGAGTCAACCCCTACTCAATCTAAGGCATGGTGTGGCCGGTACCACTCAAAGGGTCTCTCTTCTATTTAAAATGGATAGATTTTTAAGTGAAAACAATAAGTGACCTACGGAAATTTGACCAAAAACATTCAGATCGTCTTGATCTTTTAGGAGAACGATCCAAGGGTCCTTTGTGACATGTACGAGTCATCCCCGCCTCAATCCGAGGCACAGTGTGGCCAGTACAACTCAAATGGTCTCTCTTCTGTTTAAATTTGGCACAATTTTTAGTGAAAACAACAACTGACCTACGAAAATCTAACCAAACGCATTCGTATTATCTTGATCCTTTATGAGAACGATACAAGGGTCATTTGTGATGTGTAAGAGTCAACATCGCCTCAATTAAAGGCACAATGTGGCCGGTACCACTCAGATGGTCTCTCTTCTGTTTAAATTGGACACAATTTTAAGTGAAAACAACAACTGGCCTATGAAAATCTGACCAAACACATTAGGATTGTCTTGATCCTTTATTAGAACAATCCACGAGTCCTTTGTGACGTGTAAGAGTAATGACCGCCTCAATACAAGGCACGGTGTGACCCGTACCACTCAAAGGGTCTCTCTTCTATTTAAATTGGACACAATTTTAAGTGAAAACAACAACTGACCTACAAAAATCTGACCAAACAATTTCAGATTGTCTTGATCCTTTATGAGAATTATCCATGAGTCCTTTTCCATGTGTAAGTGTCATCCCCGCCTCAATCCGAGGCACGATGCGGCCGGTACCACTCAAAGGGTCTCTTTTTTTTTTAAAATGGACATATTTTTAAGTGAAAATAACAACTGACCTACGAAAATCAGAACAAACACATTTAGATTATCTTGATCCTTTATGATAATTATCCACGAGTAATTTTTGATGTGCACGAGTCATCTCCGCTTCAATCCGAGGAATGGTGTGGCCAGTACCACTCAAAGTGTCTCTCTTTTGTTTAAAATGGACAGTTTTTTAAGTGAATACCACAACTGACCTACGGAAATCCAACCAAACGCATTCAGATTGTATTGATCCTTTATGAGAATGATCCATGGGTCCTTTTTGACATTAAAGAGTAATCCCTGGATCAATATGAGGCACAGTGTGGCTGGTACCACTCAAAGGGTCTCTCTTCTATTTAAATTGGACATATTTTTAACTGAAAACAACAACTGACCTACAGAAATCCAACCAAACACATTAATATTGTGTTGATCCTTTAAGAGAACGATCCATGGGTGCGTTGGGGATGTGCATGAGTCATCCCCTCCTCAATCCAAGGCATGGTGTGGCCGGTACCACTCAAAGGGTCTCTCTTCTGCTTAAAATGGACATATTTTTAAGTGAAAACAATAACTGACCTACGGAAATCTGATCAAACGCATTCGGATTGTCTTGATCCTTTGTGAGAATGATAAAAAGGTACTTTGTGATGTGAAAGAGTTATCTTCGCCTCCATCTGAGGCATGGGGTGGCTGGTATCACTCAAAGGGTCTCTCTTCTGTTTAAAATGGACATATTTTTAAGTGAAAACAACAACTGACCTAAGGAAATCTGACCAAACACATTCGAATTGTGTTGATACTTTATGAGAACAATACAAGGGTCCCTTTTGACATTCAAGAGTCATACCCACCTCAATCCAAGGAACGGTGTTGCCGATACCACTCAAAGGGTCTCTCTTCTGTTTAAATTGGACAAATTTTTAAGTGAAAACAACAACTGACCTAAGGAAATCCAACCAAATGAATTCATATTGTGTTGATCATTTAAGAGAATGATCCACCAGTGACTTGGGGATGTGCATGAGTCATCCCCACCTCAATACGAGGCACATTGTGGCCGGTACCACTCAAAGGGTCTCTCTTTTCTTTAAAATGGACACAATTTTAAGTGAAAACAACAACTGACCTACGGAAATCCAGCCAAACACATTTAGATTGTATTGATCCTTTAAGAGAAAGATCCATGGTTGTGTTGGGGATGTTTACGAGTCATCCCCGCCTCAATAGGAGGCACGGTGTGGCCGATACCACTCAAAGGGTCTCACTTTTGTTTAAAATGGACATATTTTTAAGTGAAAATAACAACTGACCTACGAAAATTCGAACAAACGCATTCAGATTGTCTTCATCCTTTAGGAGAATGATCCACAGGTTCTTTGGGATGTTAAAGAGTCATCCCTCCCTCAATCTGAGGCACGTTGTGGCCGGTACCACTCAAAGGGTCTCACTTTTGTTTAAAATGGACAAATTTTTAAGTGAAAACTACAACTAACCTACGACAATTCGACCAAATGCATTTGGATTGTCTTGATCTTTTAGGAGAACAATCCACGGGTCCTTTGTGACATGTAAGAGTCATACCCACCTCAATCCGAGGCACGATGTGGCCAGTTCCATGATTTTTAATCCCATCTATCATCAGTTATCATCAACACCATGTTATTACAATAGGTTATCCATTATTTATAAATCTTAATTTTTTCATATAATATATTATTCTCAAAAACAACATCCAAATATTATCTTAAAAATTATATAAATGGTTAACCTTATAACCATTCCCAAATATGACAATCCATAACATTATAGGGAAGTTCATAAAATCATCTTAACATTGGTGCCCCATATATCACAAATTATATCTTGGTTGTCACATTACAATCATGTGAATAACCTCATCATATATTCTTTTGAAACATGGAAATAACATAAATTACCATAAATAATTTTTGAAAACATGAATGATTCCGTATTACAATGGATACTTGATATATTACTTAAATCCAAGAATTTGAAAACATCATATATAGTGAAATAGACATCTTTTAAACAAATAGATAATCATATCCATGGTAATAATTGCTATCATATTTACTTTAACCACATCAATAATCACATTATCCAAGTTAAACACAATTTTCACAACATCTTTAATGGTGTATGGGTATACTTGGTGTAATTAGCTTATGATTTATGTGTTAATTTTGTATGGGTATACTTATTGAGATGCTGAGTTATTTTAGGTGATGTTTGGGTGAGCTGCTGTAGATTTTTTTTGCAGCAGACGAGGATTTTATCAGTGCTTTTTTAGCACTGATAAAAGAAGCCTTTATCAGCACTAAAAAATCACTGATAAAATAAACATTTATCACCACTAACAGAGCGCTGATAAAGGAATCCTTTATCAGCACTCTCTTAGCGCTGATAAAATGTACATTTATCAGTGCTAAGAGAGCACTGATAAAGGCTTCCTTTATCAGCTCTCTTTTAGCACTGATAAAGTCTTCCTTTATCAGCTCTCTTTTAGAGCTAATAATGCATTCCTTTATCAGTGCTCTTTTAGCACTGATAAAGGGGACCCCCTTTATCAGCGCTGAGCATTACAACACCTTTTTAGCACTGATAAAGCCCGTTTTGAGCGCTGATAAAGCCCATATTTGTAGAAGTGAAACAAAATGCCCAACTCTTTAGCCAAAAGCAAAACTGTTCCATGAAGGAAAGAATACCATGAAGGTAACACCACAAAGGTATGTACCACAAATGTAACGCCACACAGAAGAATACCACAAAGGTGTCACCATGAAGGTAAGTACCACAATGGTATTCCACACAGAAGAATACCACTAAGGTATTACCACGAAGGTAAGTACCACAAAGGTACGACACAAAAAAGAATACCAAAAAGGTAAAGACTCATCTCACACTTGGTATAACTTACGTATGGAAGTATAGTTGATTATTTGTATTTCTAGATTATCTTAATTCATCGAGAAGATCTATTATTGACCCACATAGGATTGTAGATGACCCAAACAAGATCTGAAGATGACCCATATAGGATCTGGAGATGACCCACATAGGATCGGTATGTGCTGACCCACACTGGATTACTGAGCGCTGACCCACACAGGATCCGAAGATGACCCACACAGGATCTAAAGACTCCTCAAGTACAACCAACCACAGTGTTCCCGCACTAAGCATGCTTGATTCTGGGAGGTTCTGCTCCTAAATCTATCGGTCGATACTCGAACTACCATGAAGTCCCACTAAAAAGTATTCCAAAGGTCTGTCACATGAAAAGGAACCCAACGCGACAGATGACGCATCAATTAGACATCTGATCTGTTAGTTATTAGCGTTTCTGTTCCGAGGGCCTGGTTAGATTCAGGTTCAATCCAACCTGGCCTTACTCCAACTTTATCCAAAACTCAAGTGGATTATACCGAAATGACCATATCAATCTAAGGATTCTAGTACCGCATACGGTTCGTCTAACGGATACCCGAATCTCAAGATATTGCCAAAAAGGCATATCTGTTTCCAGATGGGCCAGGTTCCGGTCCGACCCAGTCGGACCGACCCGGCCCGACCCGGCCTGGGCCGACCCGAACCGGTTTGGGCTGACCTGACCTGACCTGATGGGAATGATCCACCACGTTGCGGCCCGATGGGTGTGGCCTTCTATGAGGTGGCCCGCTGGGTGTGACTCGTTGTGGCAGGGCCTACCCTATCTGCCACCCCGAGGGGTGGGGGGGAGGTGCCCCCTGGTATTCCGAACATCCCAAGGGCCATTCGATCACCTTACTGGCATGCGGTCCTGCTCGGCATGATGCAGCCAACCGAAACGGCCGACCCTACTTCTAGCAGCGCGGACGCGCACCGATGCTCCACCGCGACCGACCAGATGTCGGTCACCCTTCGACCTTCGCTGTAGCCAAGCAGCCGTGGTCTCCAACTCCAGTAGCGCAGAAGCATGCCGCCCCTTCGCCACATGGCTGACTGGATGCCGGACGCCACCCCGCTCCACCGCAGCCAACGGGCTGGGGCCTCCTGCTCATTTGGCGGCGCGGACGTGCGCTGCCCTACCTCCATGTGGCCGGCCGGCGTGCTGACTACCATTCTCCTAATCCACGGCCGATGCGCCGCGACCTCTTCTAGAGGTGCAGTTTCACCTCCGCCACTATCGCGGCCAACCGGAGTGCCAGCCGCTGCCTTGTGCCCTGCCGACATCGGTCACCCTCTTCCTCCTCCCTGAAGAACACGTCAAAAATGAAGATGCAGAGGGATTGGGATGTGTTTGTTTGGCTCGTACCCTCCACATTAGACCGGTAGCACATGACTTCGAGAAGAAAGTTTCAACATAAAACCATGAAGAACAAACATAAACACACCCTTACCTTGTTTGTTCGTTGGAGAGGGCGTGAGGAAGGAGATGAGAACGTTGAAGATATTGACATTAATTGTTCCTACAACACGCTCCTGATCCAAGGTAGAGATTCGTCCTCATCATAGGTTCATTCTTATTTGGATAGTTTTTTCATTTGGAGGATTTTACTCCAAGGCTTTCCCTTTCCAACGATTCCCCCCCAACCGCAAGAAAGGTGAGGAGCCAACTTAATAAATTAAGTTTATTAATTAGAAAATTATAGTTGGATCATTAAATTGGGGGATAACCAGGAGTTTCCTCCCATTAAAAGAGGGTTCAGGTGGTCCCCACCACCATGAATTCAAATGGGAGGTTTCAAAATAAAAATAAAAGTTATAGTTGTATTTTTATTTTTTTCTTTTAACTCTCCCACAAAAATCCGAAAAACTAACTTCCACCCTCGACCAACTACAGTTGAGGTGATGGTCTCCTTACGCCAATATCGGTGCTGTGAGTTCAAATGTTTCCTAAAATTTCAATTCCAAGCACTGATTCAAAAGTTAAAAAATTCCGCTCATGCGTTTACTGAACATACCTAAAAAAAGTTAGAAATTCATTCCGGGCACTCTGGGCCTCAGAATCACGCGCTGTAAATTTTTGCGGACTCGTCATATTTCCATATAATTGAAAAAATTACATGGAAAATTCAGGGTCTTTACATAAAGGATGAAAAAACATGAATATGTTTCATGAAGTTGGGAAAATTTATTCACCCTTAAAACATTAAAAATAGATTCTTTTGACACTTTTGTAAAGAAGTTCAAAGAAATTACACGTATGAAAATAATTAAAATGTTTCCTTTTAAATTTTTTAAATGTAAATAAAATTTCATATAATTTAACTTCAATAAATCAATAAATTATAGAAAATAAAATTCTTGAGAAAAAATAAATAATATGGGAAAGAAAGAGAAAGATTCCCAATAAAAATGGGGAAATAAGTTGTCATTTCTTATAAACATTATTTCAGTTGTTTTGAGTACCAAAGATTGGAAAAATGTAAATAATACTTTAAAACCCTATAAATAACTATAGTAAATGAAAATAAATTGGGGTTAGAATATAAATAACATACAATATCCCAAGTTTAAATTAAAACATAAACATCCCAATAAAAGTGAGATTATAAAATAAACCCTTATGGATTTGGTAACCTTCAAATCAAAATACATAGAAATTTTGAAAAGGATATGGTTCTATAAATACCAATAATTAAATGAAATTATATGTAAAAATATATTCATGGGTTAGTATATACACCATATAAAATAAACCGTAGTTCATAACATGAAACATGTCTCAAGAAATTGAAATTGAGATAAATAAACCCTTACAAATTTTATAAAAATGGAACCAAACCCTATTCAAAGATAGAAATTAAAATGTAACTTTAATTATCTTTATTAATTTTTGGATAATGGTAAAATATTTCAAATAGGTATTAAATACCCCATATAATGGGAATAAGTGTATAATTTAAAACATGTCTCAAAGAAGGAACATTGAGATGAGAAACCCTTACCTTGGATTCCTACTTTGTTGGATGTGATCTAACATCCATGTATAATAAATTTGAATTTATTATAAATATATATTGGAACAATATTTATTTTTATATTACAGTACCCAATTCACTTATAATTTATTATTACACACTTTTTAATAAATCTTTGTTAAAATCAATATTTTTTGTGTTAACTATTTAGTTTTCCATGCGTGTTCCAATTTGGTGGTTCCAATACTTTCAACTTGGTCATGGTTTCATCATATATGGTATGTTAATCAAGGTGTATTATATATTTTTTGATTTATTTATAGAGTTCCATGGTCACTTCATGGATCTTATGGTGATAATTTTCCTGGAAAGATTAAAAATATCCTTTTTTAGAAATTTCAATTCCTTAAAAATAATTGATATGTTAGTGATCAGAAATATGTATATAACAATTAAAAAATAATTATAACATATTAATTGTATAATTTTAAAAAATATCACCATTATATAAAAGGGATTAAAGAATCCATGAAGGGTCAACCTATCACTTTGATACAAGAAAATATAAGCCTACTAGACTTATGTATACATACATAATCAATCCATAAAAATTAAATAATTTAGCTATAAAAAAGCACAATCACATCGTAAAATAATTATATGGGCCTCACACATACATACACAAGAATTTTATATAATATATTTTTATAAAATTGTAGTAAAATAATAAGGAACTACCTAACTTAAGCGTATTGAATTCCAATGTTAAGGTTCGACACCTAAATCAAGATCACACACCAAGAATCCCTAGAACTATACCCAAATCACTACATGAGGATTTAATAGAGAAGATATAAGAATAAGAACATGTCAAGGGCAAGGATTTGTTTATAATTAGTCAATAATATCCAACATAATAAATAGATCTTGATGAATCCAAGAATGATCAACACAAAACCAGATTTACACATTCCTTCCTTGACAATAAAAAAGGAATCACATTAGATCATGTTATAATTCCATGACCCGACCATGAAAATCCATGTCTAGGGTCTTCTTCAAGGAGAAGCGATAAGATATTTCAAGAATGAGAATAATGGATGATAAATTAGTAACCTCTATAAATCCAATTGAATTTCTATCTAGAGGTAAGGATATCACCAAGAGAATCCACTAGAGTCCGTAGGTTTGAGAGCCCTAGGCATAGGAAGAATAATGAGTTGTTTGAAGGTTTTCTCACGTCAAAATAAGAATCTTCGGATCCTTGAATTTCACATGCATGGTTTAGCCACATGATTTACCAAACTGTGCACCCTCCATACAGAAGAAAATCTCCAAACCCAAGTCTAACTACATAGTTAGGCCACATAGTTTGGTAAACCATGTACTAGACATGCAAACAACACTATCTCTATGGTCTTTTGTTACACAACTTCCTATGAAATAATTATGGTTTCCACTAACCGTGCTCTAACCGTGCACCCTCTAAATTGCTTCCAAAACTTCCAAAATATACCCAAAAACTACTTGAGACTTAAATCAAACAATAATAGCTCAAAAATAATTTTAAATAAAGAATAATGAAAAGGAATAAAAAATGTGGAAAAATACAATGCTATTAAAATAGCACCCTCTATGGACTTCTCATCTTCAATAAGTGTATCTAGAGGTGATGCTCAAATAACTAGGGACACTTAGATTTAAAATTTAATTCCTACTACCAATTTTCTTCTTAAATACATCTTTGCTACCATAAAACTCAAATTAGTGGCACTTTATTCCCTCACAGTACCTTTTTTCTCCTATCAATAATCCACACTGGATGTTACTTGAAGAAATCATATGTATCTAACTCAACATCCTCACTATAAATAACATGTGAAGGAAGTAGATCATAATTTTTAAGTTGGGATAAATGAAACACATAATTTATACCTAAATATTGTAAAGGAAGATCTAATCTGTATGCCATAGTCCAGATCCATTCCACTTTCATGAATGGTCCCACAAAATATGGTTACAATTTCCCTTTCCTCCGCAATCATCAGTTCCCCAATCAAGGTTACACCCATAATAAAAAATGATCACCTGTAGATAACTCAAAATTTCATCATCATTGGTTTGGAAAAATAATGATTCCTTCTATGAGAAGTAAAAACCCACTTCCTAGTTAACTATACTCAATCAAAGGTTTCTTATACTAAAATCAACCCAATAAATATTGACTTACCAACTTTATTACAACATAACAGAGAATGACATGGTTGATATTAAATAACCTCAAATTGAGACATCTTAATTGAAGACTGAAAACCATTATTATATAAAAAATATGATAAATATAGATGTATATACCTTTCCCCACAAAAGTCTAGCTCACATGACCTAAGTATATCTTATAAAATATTTATTTTCCCCATGGAATGTCCATCTACTTAAGGTTGATATAATATAATAAATTTCAACTATAATCCCATTTAATTTTTATTTACTTTACAAAACAATAGTATAAAGTAAGAATCTTGATTTGACATGATAATTCTAGGAAATCCTTGTAGTTTCACTATCTACCAAATGTAATACCTAACTAACTCATCCATAGATTGAGTTTCTTGAATGGGAAATAAATATGAAACATTTTTAATCTAATCAAGGAGAAACCACACTGTATTACATCCTCTCAAGGTCCTAGGGAACCCCATGAAAAAGTACAACACATCCTCATCCCACTTACACATAGGTATAGGAAGTGTTTAAATTAAACTAGTAGGTCATTGATGTTCTGATTTGATCCACTAGAAAGTGAGGAAATGAGGGATGAAATATCCCCCATCCCTTTTAATGTATAGAAAAAAATGATAATAGATGTTGGGATATATATTATTTGTTCTTGGATACACCACCAATTTCATAGTGTGTGAGTTACTCATTAATTACTCTCTCTTAAAAGTAGGAACTACCACTTTACCATGGACCTGAAGCACATAATTCTCACCTAGGAATCATCTTAGAGCTATTTTATCTCTGATCATCCTATCCTAAATCACTAGGAAATCCAAATTTGTATCTTGACTGGACTAGACCTAATAAACCAAATAAAAAGTGATGACTAAGGGTGCACAAGATATCACCTATTACTCCTCATATGCACCCACATACCAATTCGTAAGAAGACTCATCAAATTCCATTCTTATTTCAATGTTTGAGATCTCAAATATTGTATCTTCCTACTCAGATAATTTTAAAAAATACTTTTTCTAGCGGAATACAACATCTCAAAATTGAATGTTTATAGATACTTGATCCAATGTCGCTATCACAGATTTAGGTCTCACTAAGTGAAAATATATCATAGGTTCTTGTGGTATATATATATACAATTCAACATCCTGAGATTATATGAGATAGTTTCTTTTTAATTTCTTTTATGTATTTTTTTGTAAGCTACACCAATCTTAGCTTGTGCTATACACAACACCATATTATCTTGCTATATACACAACACTATTCTTGGCTTGTGTTGCATACAATTTCAAGTTCTTTTGATAGAATTAATTTCACGCAACACTAAGTATCGATTTTGTTCAATTTATAAATGAAACATGTTTTGATTATGTTATAAAAAACACCAAATGAAACTTTCACTACACACAACACTAACTTGGCTTGCATTACATGCAAGAGTGACCTTCCTCAATAGCTTGCATTGTATGCGATACTAAGTTTCACTAAACAATGAAATATTATTAAAATATTATTATTTAATGTGATATAAACTAGCCATTATGAATATTATTAACCAAATTTTTAATTTTAAAAAATTAAAATTCATCTTATATATTTTATAAAACATGATATAAGAACAAAATCAATTTTTCAGATAAAATAAGTATTTTTCAAAAAAATGTAGTTTTACCGCCTTTTCATGGAGAACCCTTTTTAAATTTAGTTTTTGACACCTTTATATGTTATATTTTTCAAAATAAAATTCTTCTTTAAAATAACTACATCAAAATTTACTTTGGATGAATTTTTGATATTTTTCTATTAACTATCATGTTTTGATGAATAGTGAAAATATGCGAATTTTTTAATTGAAAACAACTTTTTCCATCGAGATAATTTATATGGTTAAGCCATATTATTTAATGGTTTTAAAGTATAAATGTAATATATTTTTTATCATTTAATCCAATTTTGGTCATTGGAAGTAATTTTTCCATTGAAATTAGACATAAACACATGTCAGTCTTTTGATAGTTATTACTTCTTTAAAACCCGCTTTTTGGTTTTGACAACGAGAATTAATTTTAAATTAATTAATGAAATTTATGTGCTTTGAATTAGTAAAAATGGATTCCATATTTTGAATCAAAAGGTTTGAATTGTGTAAATAGGTACCTTTTATTTTTGAAAATTATGAATTTTATCTTTAGTAATTATTTTATTTACCACGATTAAAGGGTAAATCTGGTAAATAAGGGTAAAAAATAATATTATAATAATATTAAACTACCATAACACATGTACTAATTCTATTTGATGAGATATTTTAGACCATGATTATCCTTGGGTTGATTTTCGGAGCCCATGGATTCACTTGGTTGTGAAAATGACATTTTATAATAATTAATTTAAAGTAAAGATAATTATAACCCAAACATATATCTTTTACTAAATAGATTTTAATTTTGGGTTATATAATTGATATATATATATATATCTTTAAATATTAATTATAAATCTAAAAATATTTCCCACATCATGTTATTTTATTTATAAATTTTAGATAGTAGATAAATATATTTATTTATTACACAATTATGATGTAGTGATATCCTCATTAATGAAAGATTCAAATAAAAGAATTTATAAATATTAAAATAAAATAAATTTTAATATTTTGATGCCATAAACTAATTTTATGGATGTAATTGAGATATTAGAGATGATTTAATTTCTTTTGTTCGAAGGAATTAGGTTGTTATTAATTTTTTAAAAAGTCATGTATGAATAGTGTCCAAAACTATCATAATTCATAACATAAAACATAAAATAGTTTATTAAATGATATTAAATTCCTAAAAATATAATATTCGTAAAAATGGTTAATATAATTCAAAATATGTCAGAAATACATTTTTTTGGGTCTTTTGACATGATATGGTAATTAAATTAACCCATAATGTGTAAATAACATGATATCACGATATGATTTAAAAGGGTAAAATAAGGGTTAAACAAAAAAGATAAGGATAAAAAATATTCAAAACTTGTCTAAAAATTATTGGATGATGATCATTAGAACCAAAATAATTTTATCTTATAATTAAATAAGTTTTGAACCATTTTTAATCAAAATTGAATTTATAATTAATTTATATTTTGAGAGTTTCATAAAGTACCCCTCTTCTAGCTTATAAAAGGGAACCTCCTCCCTCTCCTATTGAATCCATTTTGATCCTTAAATCTTGGAAAAATCATGACCATTTATCTTATAAAATTCCTCAGTCACATTATAGATGTTCTGGTCTTCTCAAAAGACCAACTCTAGTGCCCTAAGAGGAAATTAAAAGGAGGCACGTCGAGGAAGAGGAAATCTCTTCTACTAATTATTTCAAATTTATTTCTTCTTCTAATTTATCTTAATTAGTTGTTTAATTATAAATTAATAAAATAATTATCAATAATATAATGATATTTTGTTATAAATATGAAACAACCCTATTTCACCTTCTATCCATCTTACGAAAAAAAATCACAGTGCGTGCGTACGTACGACTTACCGTCTCCACGCCGTGGTGTAATCTATTTTTCACCACCACCTTACTTGGATGGGTCTAATGGTGTAAACAAAAACTATATATGATTATTATAACATGATAATAATTTTTATATATTATAAACCATCCAATTCAATACCATTCAATACTTATAGGAACAATATCGTCGTCGGTACGTAAGTACGACTTACCGCCTCCATGACATGATGAGATTCATTCCCCACGTAAAACATTCAAAAATGATTATAAATTATATATAATAAATAATAATAAAATATATGACATAATGAAGATATTTTATTTATTTATATGTTTATATATATGTGACATTTAATTACTTCAATTCAATTTAATAAGGAAATGAAAATAGCGTTCATGCATATGTACGACCTACCGTCTCCATGAATGGTGTATTCGATTTAATTTATCTATATATTATATATATATATAATGAATATATATGATATATATAAATCTTGTGTTATATTCTAGAAGTAAGTAAATTTTTATATAAGTAATAATATCAAGAATAATAATTCAAAACACGTACGATAAATAAAACGATTATTACACAAAACATTGCTTTAACATGGAATTGACAAATGAACGGGTAATATAAAGTCATAAGTAAATAATATATGATATCATAAATATTATTATGATTCTGTTACAAGTTAATAATTTGTTTAAACCCACTATGTAGGAGTTTCAGACACATTTAAAAGAAATCAGACCTATGGTAAGGGATAACTTTGTCAATCTCATTTTTATCCGAGATTGTTTATTCATAAGTATTTACTGGGGATATGTTTATCATCCATGTACATATTTTCTAAAAATATTTTCATAAAATTTTCACTATTATTCTATGTATGTTTAAATTCATTTTACACATTTTTTATTTTTACTACATGGTATGGAAGGAATATTTCTTTTGTTTACCATACGTGGTAATTTTTGACTTTTTCAATAAAAGTACGAGGAGAATGTTTTTTTAACTTATACAAAATGAATGTATTTTTATGGTTTCATGAAGACTTATTTTCATGAATCTTACTATAAACGATTTTAATTTTATTTTCAACTAAATTATTTTCTTTTAAAATTTCACGACATTTTGAGAAAAGAATTGTTTTTAAAGAATAAAAGATATTCTCCTCAGGAATTAAGATGAAGTGTTTTATCAAAATTATATTCCATCTAAGATAACATAGGGTTGTGTTATTATCACTATTATTACTTTGAGCTGATTGTGTTCATTATGTAATCATTTTTATGAAATCCATTTATCTTATATGGATTATGTTATGATGAAATGATGTTTAGGAATACCATTTTATTTAATGGGATATTCTATGGTGAATGTTTTTATGTTTTGTGGCACATATATGAATGACTTAATTAGGAGATGGGTGGGACCTATATCTCCATCAAATGCATTGGTTAAAGATTTATATCTCATTAGATATACATGAATGGAATGACAAGTAAATTTAGTTCAGTAATGTAGGGTGGGAATGACAAGTAAATCTGGTTCAGTGATACATGGCTGGAACGACATTTAAACCGAGTTTATTAATGGACTATGTCCACTCTGATGGTCTTGGAAGAAATTACTTGGATACTATGGAATTCATATTATATTCTTATTAGTTTTCCATAATTACATGTTTTATGCCAATGCTATTATATCACAGTTAATGTTCCTTTATGATCCATGCCTTACGTACTTACAAGATTTATTTCATGTCTCAAGATTTCAAGGTTTAAACTTTATGTTCATGTGTTTACATTCAAATATTTATGGTTTGTTTTATGTTCTCTATGTTTACCCTTAATGATAATTTTATCTCACCTTTTCTATGTTTTCTTTTCCCCCAAATGTAAAAAATGGTTTTAGGTAGAAAAAAAGGAAGATCTTTATGGGAGATGTTGAAGATCTTTCCCCATAATTAGAAGATTTTGTTTTGACTTTACAAATACACTAAAATAATATGATATTTGGGTGTGTTTTTATGTCATGTATTAATTATTCTACAAAATAAATGTACTGTACATGTACGTTAATCTAGTGTCTCTACAGTTGGTATCAGAGTGAAGTTTTAGTCAACCTTTGGAAATTAGGATGCAAAAACTTTAGTGAGATCCATAGAGATATTTCAAAGGCATGTCTAGGGATGTCCCTAAGGGTATGTCTAAATATATATTATTGTACTATAATTATGATAAAAATCTTGAATAACCAAGTATTAAACTTAAGATTTTAGATATTGAAAGGACTCCCCCGAGATAATGTTGTTTTTCTAGTATGATTTTTTCCTCTTACACTGTTTTTTTGGGTTTTAGACAATGAATGGAACCCAAAGGAACCGTGTTAATGATTAATGAACTGGTAAATGAATTGATTTCCCTTCAAAACAACCAAATGATTTGGTAGATGGAGGGAAAAATCTTATTGCTACACTTATACAAGCTATGAATCATTATGGACTTCCAAATGAGAAAAAAGGGAGAAACATTCTGTTGAGTCCTTTATGAGGCAACGACCACCTTATTTCAGTGGGTATTCTGATCCAATTGTTGTTGAAAAATGGATCAGAACCATTGAAAATATATTTTCCATCCTTTTCTGTTTGGAACATGAAAAATTCATTTTGGAAGTTTACCGTTTAGAAGGCGATACCAACTAGTGGTGGACTCTAATTAATAATAGATGACACCAAGATAAAATTGAATCCATAGAATGGGATGAGTTCAAGAACTTATTTTTCAATAATTACTTCCCTCCTATTCTTCAAAAAAAGATAGAAAATGAGTTCCTTGAGCTTAATAAAAAGGATTATGAATCTGTTGGTATATAAGAGGAGAATTTTACAAGGCATGCAAGGTATCTTTCTGGATTTATCATCCAACTTGAAAGTAAAGTTGATCAATTCTTTAGTGTCTTAAAAGAAAGTATTCAAAGAGAAATAGATATAAGAGACTTCAGTAGTTATGAACATATCATGCATTATGCTATCAAGTTAGAACTGGAAGTTAGTGCAACATATCCATCTCATGGTTTTGACAAGAAACAAAAGATAGAGTTGAAGGAAAAATATCAAAAAAAATGATGAAAAGAAGATGAATGTTTCCTTGTTCTCAATGTGTGGAAATAAGCATGGTGGATATTTTCTTAAAAGTAATATAAAATGTTTCAAGTGTGGAAAAGAAGGTCATCGAGCAGTTGAGTGCCGAAGTAATGGGAAAAAGGTTTCTAATGATGTGAATAGAGAGAAGACTACAGAGAACGCACCACCAAAAATTCAATGCTACAAGTGCAAGGAAATTGGTAATTATGCTAACCAATGCCCTAATACAAGGGTTAATGATGATCAAAGTTAGAAACCTATTAAGGGAAAAGACAGAGGAAAGTCACATGCGATCACTATTGGTGATTTATAGTATGACAACGAAGTGGTGGAATGATTAAGTGCTTATGTAATGGGATTACAAAATAGTGTTGTGGAATCTCATTTATAGTATTATAAAATATTGGAATATCTATGTATTGGTTTATTCTGGTTTTCAATAATTTTATGGTATCGGTAACCATGAAAAGTGATTGAAATATTTTTAGAAAGAAAATTATATGCACATAATTAAGGGATAATGATATAATGAGATGTTTGATAGTATTAATGAGATCATGACTGATATAAGGACAAAGTGACATCATGGTTTGAGTATATATAATTTTTGACATTTTTGGTGTGTGGAAAGAGTTAATTTTGACAGAAAGCATGTTTTCACTAAGGTTCTATGGAAATTCATGTCATTAACATGTTTCAAGAGAATACATGATTAAGGTATTCACATGTTTGGAATGTGACAACAAATAATTACCTTATGAAATATGGGAGATAAATGTTATGTTGATTTAGTTCACCGCTTTATAGAGTTTATAATTTTTTTGAAGGATTATATTGTTAAGAATTTATAGATTGTATATGTTATATTCTGGTTGAACTTTGTTAGATTAATGTATTATCTCACTATTGGTGGCCTTATGCATATTTGATTACCTGTGATAAACTTTTTGTTGAGATAGATGGAATAACCTATCATTCTATCACATGATCTGCTAACACTTCAATAATGAAAAATTCAACTTCATTTTTTAAATAATAGATGAAGTGGAACTTGTTTATGGAACTACCAAGGGTGATATTGTACTGAAATCAAGTATTTATCCTACTAGAAAAATTCTTCAACTTTATGAAAAGGATATTGAAACCAAAAATATTATCCTAGTACCATATTTTCCAATGAATCAGATGTCCCTTAAATCATAATATTTATGGATTTCTAGTAGGTAACTTTCTTAAAAACTTTTTTTCTATCATTATCCATCAGAACTTGATGGTTAGATTTCTCTTTCATATCCATGTTTTCACTTACCACCTATGTTATAATACAATTTACTTTGGGTAACCATTATGTTTCTAACATTCCTTTTTAAAATAAAGTTTTAGTTTTCCTCTTTATGATGTGGTTTTATTTTAAAGAAACTTTCATGTAGTAAACCTTTTATAACCCCAGTGAATTTCAAAAGTGAAATTTGTTTTAGGGGGGGTAGAATATAACAACCAGAGATTTTATGAGATATATTCTTTTTAATTTATTTTATGTCTTCTATTGTACACTACACCAAGATTATCTTATGCTATACACAACACCGTATTAGCTTTCATTATACACAACACTATTCTTGGCTTGTGTTGCACACAATATCAAGTTCTTTTGATATAATTCATTTCACCCAACACTGAGTACCAATTTTTTTCAATGTATAAATGAAATAAGTTTGTATTATGTTATATGCAACAATAGAGTAAACTTTCACTACACCTAACACTAACTTGTCTTGCATTACACGCAAGAACGACCTTCCTCGATAGCTTGCGTTGTACACGATACCTAGCTTCACTGAACAATGATATATTATTAAAATATTATTATTTAATTGGATATAAACAATTAGTTATAAATAGTATTAATTTTTTTTAATTTTATAACATTAAAATTCATCTTATATTTTTTCTAGAACATGATATAAGAACAAAATTATTTTTTTTGATAAAGGAAATATTTTTCAAAAAAAGTAGTTTTGCCAACTTTTTAGGGATAACCCTTTTTAAATATAGTTTCTGACACCTTTGTATCTTCTATTTATCAAAAAAACTTCTTATTTATAATAAGGACATAAAAATTTACTTTGGATGATTTTTTTATATTTTTCTGATAAGTGTCATGTACTGATAAATAGTAAAAATACTCTGAATTTTAATTAAAGACAACTTTTTCCATCAAGATAATTTATATGGTAAAACCATATTATCTAACTGTTTTAAATTATAAATTGAATATATTTTTATGATTTAATCCAATTTTGTTCATTATAAGTAATTTACCTTTGAAATTGGACATAAACACATGTCAATCTTTTGATAGTTATTACTTCTTAAAAACTCGCTTTTTATTTTTGACAATGAGAATTAATTTTAAATTAATTACTGAAACTTATGTGTATTAAATTTAGAAAAATGGATTCTATATTTGGAATCATAGTTTTCAAATTATGCAAATAGTGACCTTTTATTTTTGAACATTATGATTAGTAACTTTAGTAATTATTTTATTTACCATGGTTAAAGGGTAAATCTGGTAAATAAGGGTAAAAAATAAAATTATAATAATATTAAACTACCTTAAAAAATGTCCTAATACTATTTTATGAGATATTTATGACCATGGAAATCCTTGGGTTGATTTTGGGACCCCATGTATTCACTTGGATGTGAAAATGACATTTTATAAGAATTAATTTAAAGTAAATATAATTATAACCAAAACATATAAATTTTACTAAATTGATTTTAATATAAGGTTATATAACTGATATCCATGTCTATAAATGTTAATTATAAATATAAAAATATTTCCTACATCATGGTATTTTATTCATAATTTTTATACAGCAGATAAATATATTTATTTATGGAACAATTATGATGTTGTGATTTCCTCATTAATAAAAGATTCAAATAAATGAATTTATAAATATTAAAATAAATTTAATTTGAAGATTTTGATAAAATCCATGAATTTTATGGATGAAATTGACATATTAGGGATTCTTTAATGCATTTTTTAGAAGGAATAAAGTTGTTATGAATTTTTTTAACTGTCAAGTATGAATAGTGTCCAAAATTGACATAATTCATAAATTAAAACAAAAAATAGTTTATTAAATGATATTAAATTAAGAAGAATCTAATATTTGTCCCTACGGTTAATATAAGTCCAAATATTTTATAAATAATTTTTTGGGTCGTTTTATATGATATGGTAATTAAATTAACCCAAAATGTGTAAATAACATGATATCATGGTAAGATTAAAAAGGGTAAAATATGGGTTAAACCAAAAATATAAGGATAAAAAATATTCAAAACTTATCTAAAAATTATTGGATTATGGGTATTGGAACCAAATTCATATTATATTTTAATTAAATAAGTTTTTTACTATTTTTAATTGAAATTTAATTTATAATAAATTAATATTTTGAGAGTTTCCTAAAGTTCCCCTATCCTCTCTTATAAAAGGGCACCTCCTCCATCTTCTATTGACTCCATTTTGAGCCTTAAATCACAACCAAACCCTGATAATTTCACTTACAACTTCACTAGTCACATTATAGATGTTATGGTCTTCTCAAAAGACTAAGTCTAGTGCCCTATGAGGAAATTTAAAGGAGGCCCGTCAAGGAAGAGGTAATCTCTTCTACCAATTCTTTCAAATTTCTTTATTCTTGTAATTTATATTCCTTGTATTTTTCATTATAAAGTAATAAAATAAATACACTCATATATTTATATTTTATTATAAATATTAATCAACCATACTTCTTATTCTATCCATCCTACGAAAAACAAAATTATCGCACGTGCGTACGTACAGTTTACCGTCTCCACACCATGGTGTAATACGTTTTTCACCAAAACCTTACTTGGATGGGTATAATGGTGGAAATAATAACTATATATAATTATTATAACATGATATTTGTTTTGAGATATTATACACCATACACTTCAATACCATTCAACAATTATAGGAACGATATCATCTCTCGTGTGTACGTACGACTTACCATCACCATGACACGATGAGATTCATTCCCCACGTTAACCATTCAAGAATGATTATAAAGTATATATAATAAATAAGAATGAAATATATGAAATAATAATTCTACTATATTTATTTATATGTTTATATATATGTGTGTCATTTACTTACTTCAATTCAATATAATAAGGAAACGAAAATAGTGTTCATGCGTATGTATGACCTACCGTCTCCATGAACGGTGTGTTCATTTTAATTTATCTATCTATTATATATATATATATATTTATATTTATATACTGAATATATATGATATATATAAATTATCTTTTACATTCTGGATGTATGTAAATCATGATATAAGTAATAATATTAAGAATAATAATTCAAAACACATACGATAAATAAAACAATTATTACCCAAAACATTGCTTTAACATGGAATTAATAAATGAACGAGTAATATAAATTCATAAGTAAATAATATATTATATCATAAATTTTAGAATGATTCTATTACAAGTAAATAATATGTTTAAACCCACTATACAAGAGTTTCATACACATATAGAAGAAATCAGACCTAAGGTAAGGGATAAATTTTTCAATCTCATTTTTATTTGAGATTGTTTATTCAAAAGTATTTACTAGGGATATATTTATCATCCTTGTCCATGTTTTCTAAAAATGTTTTCATAAAATGTTCAATATTCGTCTATGTATGTTTAAATCCATTTTTACCCATTTTTTAATTTTACCATACGGTATGGAAGGAATCTTTCTATTGTTTACCATATGTGGTACTTTTTGAATTTTACAATAAAAGTATGAGGATAATGTTTTTTAACTTATACAAAATGAATGGAATTTTAAGTTTTCATGAAGCCTTATTTCCATGAAGCTTCATATACACTATTTCAAGTTTATTTTCAACTAAATTTTTTTCTTTTAAAATTGCACGACATTTTGAGAAAATAAATATTTTTAAATAAGAAAAGATATTCTCCTTAGGAATTAAGATCAAGAATTTTATCAAAATTATTTTCCATCTAAGATGACATAGGATTATGTTTCTATACCTATTATTACTTTTATTTTATTGTATTCATTATGGAATTTTTTTATTAAATTCATTTATCTTATATGGATTATGTTATGATGAAATGATGTTTAAGAAACCCATTTTATTTCATGAGATATGCTATGGTGAATGTTTTTATGTTTTGTGGGACATGTAAGAATGATTTCATTATGATATGTGTGTGACCTATATCTCCCTTAAATTCATTGGGTAAAGATTTATATCTCATGAGATAGACATGACTGGAACAAAAAGTAAATCCAGTTCTGTAATGCAGGGCTGGAACGACAAGTAAATCCAGTTTAGTAATACATGAATGGAATTACAAGTAAATCCGGTTCAGTAATACATGGATGGAACGACAAGTAAAACTGGTTTATTAATGGACTATGTCCACTATGATGGTCTTGGAAGCAATGCCTTGACTACTATGGAAATGATATTATGTTCTTATTGGTTTTACACAATTACATGTTTTATGCCAATGCTATTCTATATGGTTAATGTTCCTTTATGATCCATGCCTTAAGTACTTCCAAGATTTATTTAATGACTAAATATTTTGATGTTTAAACTTTATGTTCATGTTTTTACATTAAAATGTTTATGGTTTGTTTTATATTATCAATGTTTACTCTTACTGAGCATTTGATCTCACCCTTTCTATGTTTTATTTTCCCCAGGATATAAAGAAAGGTTTTGGGTTGGAAAATAAAAGGGGAAAATCTTTATGGGAGATGTTGAAGATCTTTCATCATGATTAGAATATTTTGTTCCAAGTTTCCAAAGACAATAAACTAATATGATCTTTGGGTGTATTTTTTTGTCATGTATTAAGTATTACTGAGAAGAAATTTAATGTACATGTACGTCAAGCATGGGTATCTACATTTAAACAATATATTTATAAAGAGATAATAATGAGAACATTTTAAGGAATGATCTATAACAACAAAATCTAGGTCATGAGTAGGGTAGTTTCGCTCATGGGTTTGTATCTAGTAAGACACACAAACAACTACCCATCTATTATTCATAAAGATATCCCTAAAAAAAATATAGAGGCACCATAGTATACTACATAACCAATCCTAGGTTTTAGTATAATTAGATTTGTTTTAGAATTCAACCTCATCTTAAAATCTAGGAAGGCCACCTCACACATTTTAGTTCACTCAAAATTTCCCCCCTTGTTGGTAAGTTCAATCATATATGTTATTGGATGAGAGAAATTCTATATGAATCACCTGTAGTACTCATAAAATTAATGGAAAATTAAAACCTTGAATATGTTCAAAGATAATTAACATGATTTAACCACCTCCACATTTTATGAATCAATAAAAACACCCATCATAGAAATAACAAGCCCAATAAACCATTCCACTTGGATATAAAAGTGAAACTTTGAAAGCTTGACATAAAGTCAATGTAATAAATGTGTACTTAGTATGATCTCTAAAAGTCAAGAATTAAATTATAAGTTTGTTGAATAAAATATGATATCTTCAATAAACACCATGATGAATAAATCCAAGTGTGGGTGAAAAATTCTATTCATAATGGAAATGAACACTGTAGGAGCATTAATCATCCCAAACAACATCACAAGGTTTTCATGTAACCCATATCAATTCTTAAACTCTCTCTTCATTATATCCTATTCTCTAACCAAATGTTGGTGATAACCTTATCATAGATTAATTTTAGAGAACCACTGGTCTCTATTTAATTTATCAAACAAATCATTGATCCTAGATAATAAATAACAACTCTTCCCTGTGACCTGATTGATTTTTTGGTAATCCATGTATAGACTTAGGATACCATCCACAACATTGGAAAAGATAATTGGATCTCCCTAATGGGAAGTGCTCAGCTAAATAAACCCCTTCACCATAAGATCTTCAAGTTTCACTTTCAACTCCTTCATCTCAGCTAGTGCCATCCCATATAAAGGGATTGATATAGGTTTTGCATCTTCCATGAGTTTAATCTCAAACTTTATTATTCTATGGTAAGGAAGTACTATGAAATATTTTGAAAATACGTCATGGTAATGTTCCACCATTGGAGGAAAATTTTTCAGAGCCATTACTTGATCTTATGTAATAACTATACCTACCACATGATCCATTATGGTTATGATCTAACTAGGGTTTAGTCCCACTATACCTTCTATTAGATCCCATTAACCGGTTAGGAAATTATTCTCTCTTTTCAAGGAGGTAAAGGTAAACCATCTCTGATAACAATCAATATGATCTTGGTTGTGACTCAACCAATCTATAACAAAATCACATCGAAATCAATCATCTCCAAAACCAAGAAATCCCACAGAAGTTCACAGTTGGAAATCACTGCAAGAAATTATAGATATCTTTGAGTACGTTCTATCCTCTTTCAAAGAGGATTATCAGGAGAAAAATATTCATGGAAAATATTTCTAGAAAAACCAAACTTGGAAAAAACTTGAGTTGATATAAAATAATGGGAATATTTTATATCAAAAAAGGCAGTAAAGAGAATATATATAATAAAAACCATACCTTTACCTGTCAAAGGCCCCTCACCACTATAAAATGGAATATGATCCACTTTGTAGAATCTGCCCACTTTGGATCCATGACCTTGTACCCATGATCCCAAGTTTACCTAATTCACTAAACCTTTTTAAGTCTACAACAAATGATGAGAACCCCTACATGATCCATTCCTCAACCCTCATGTACTTTCCTAAATTGTGATCATTATGTTATTGAATAGAAACACTATAGATGTCCCATATTACTATACTAATGACACTTACTCTAAGTATCTAGGTTGAATTTATGGTAGTGTCCAATCTATCTATAGTTAAATATTTAGGGAACACCTATTCCCATGGAGGGAGATGAATAAAACTTACTACACTTTGATTTCCTATCACTACCCAAATGTATATCCTCAGCTTTCCTATTTTTGTTATCAGATGAGGCACACAAATATACACTCAATAACCTACTTACTAGTATACTAAGGATAGAGAAAATACCTACTTTTTAATCCTCCTCTAAACCCTTATCAATTGTAAGGGCCTTGAGAAGTACTTTTTAGTAGGTGGTGAGGTCAATATTTCTCACATGGAACCTCATGTAACTCCATGAATCTAGTAACCTTGAGATGATAGTTTTTTTTCTTAATTGAAACAAAATATATGGGATTATATCCTAAAGGATCAAATAGTTTGGCAGTCGTGGAAGACTAAATACCCACATGATTCTCACATTACTTCTGAAAACTTGAAATATAACTTAAAATTACAATGATAAATTTATTATTTCTTCTATTAAATCCATAAAATCATTCATATAACCCTTCTTATAAACTTAATGAAAGTAAAACATAAAAATAATAGGATCTCACATGATGATTATGGGAAAATGTATAATAGAATCTATCATAGAATAAAAAATGCCTGAATAATATCTACAAGATAAATAATAATAACATATGCCATATAATTAAGATTATAAAAGGGTAATATGACATAAAAACATAAATAATCACATGGATAACAATAAATAGTTTCATAATGATATAAATGTCGGACATCATAATCTTACCGTCAAGGCCTTATACCAAGATATCATATGTAAGTAGGTAAGGAAAACACCAAATACCCATACTAGTTTGTCTCATGAGACCTACTAATTCATCAAGAGGCTATAATGGGCCTTGAACACTACTTACTGAGTCCAATTTATTCATCATATGAAAGAAATGGATAATAAATTTAATTCATAATCAACATAAACATTTGTATTAAAAATCTAGTATACAGAATGTTAATATTTTTCATAATTAGTTAATAGAACAACATGATCATTATACATTCATAGTAATATTTTTGATGACATTAATAGAGTATATCCCTAGTAAAACATAATATTCATCAAATTATTCTAACATTGATGAAAACACTTTAAAAATATTATTGGAATTTTTATTGTATAAAATACACTTTTCATTTTGAAATCACTTATATTAAAATCAATTTTTTTCAAAATATTAAGTAAAAAATTTTCCTTGAAAAGAACCATGTAAAATTATTAGTGATGCTTCCTGGAAAATAATAGTCATTATTGAAGGAAAATTCATTCATGCAGTAAGTGTAAAAACAAATATTCAGTTCACACCTTTGGTAAAAAGTACCTTTTTCGGAAAATGATAAGATGATTCCTTTTAAACCATTTCTATAAATTTGAACATGGGTAAAAATGAATTAAATAAATCATTATAGAATATTAAAAACATTCTTGAAAACATGTTAAATAAAATATGTATATGGTATTAAAATATTTCCGATCGAATAGAAAAACAATGTCGATTTTCCTTAAGTAACATTCATTTAGCCCTTTTGAGTACCAAAGAAATTAAAAATAGATAAAATACCTAAAAACCCTATAAATAACTATAGGTGATAAAAATATATAGATTTTAATATAGAAAATATCATATAATTTCTCTAATTTAAACTTAAACATATAAAATCCTAAAAAAGGGTGAGATTGTGAAATAAACCCTTACCACATGTCCAAATTGATTTGTATGTGATTTTAACCTCATGTATAATAAATTAAAATTTATTATAATTCCAAAAAATAACCATATACATATTTATAATATCTTATATGACCCAATTATATCATTTAAATACCCGTTAATTAATAATTCTTTATTATAATCAACATTTTCGAGTGTTAAATATTTTATTTTCCATGTAAGTTTTGGTTCATAAGTTTTGGTCCTTGTATACTTTTCATGGAACCATTATCTCCATAATTTTAATAATTATATAAATATAATATATATTTTTTATATACATATTTATAATTATTCTTGATATATGAACATAGAAAATGAATCACATCACTTCATGGAGGTGGTGGTCCACACGTTTGCACGAGCGATGCCATCATTTATTAACAGACGGTGTGGTAAGAAGGTAATGTTAGGTACTGGTGATATGGAAAGATTGAATATGGTTGGGGGGATAGTCTTTTTAAAAATTAATAAATTAAATTATAATTATCAAATAGATTAATAGTGTTAATTATGCAGTGTAAAATAAACAAAGAACACATGATGTTTTTTATAGTAGTTATGATCACCAAGATCATAGTATAATATTAAATCATATCTAATATATGAGAATTTTTTTATTTAATAATTATTCACTTTTTATAGGGTGTGATAGCCCAATTATAGACGTACCTTTTTCTCATCTCGTGGTATAACCCTCACCAACTTTTTATAGGAGTCACATTCCACCTGAATTTTGTATGGGAGTCGCTACTCAGACTTTCTTTTGGGTAAGTTGAATAACCTAGTTAATCATATTTTTGATGGGAAAATGTTAAACGAACTCTATAACAAAAAAATAATATTAAAGATATAAAACAGTGAAAAACAGATAGGATTTAAGATCAATAATGGGGAAAATATTATTGAATGTTTATGTTGATCAAGATATTCAATCACTTCAGTGGTGAATGATCAAAATGATGAAGTATTTCATGATTGTAGTAATGGAATATTTTTTTTGATAAAATTCATCATCTTTCAATTCTTGTTTGAATGTTGTATTCTTTTTTCATTATAATCATATGTCATCATATGTGAATCAATTGTTACAAGTTTATTTTATCACATTTGTTGATTCGAGTTGAAATGTATAATTGTGTGCCATTAAATCCATGGTCTTACTGATTATGATGGATCACCTAATTTATCAATCATATAATTTCATTTTATAAAAATTATAAATTCTTATAATAATATCCTTACCGATAATTTGAATTATCATGCTCATAATCATAGATTTATCACAACTTTTATTCCTTCCTGAAAAATCTTGGAAACACTTCAAATATGATTGTTAAGATAAATGATAATCCATCAAATGAATAAAACATTAAAAAATATGTTAATTTTATTTCAATAATTTAATAATTCCAAAGATAAATAAAATAGAGTATAAAATAATTATTATGGAAATTATTATTTTCATAATAATTTTCTTAATATTTTATCTATAAAATTATTTTTACATATTCATTTTAATATATAAATATTTTAAAAAGTAATTAAATTTTAGAAATTAATATAATAAACATATAGTTAATTAGTATATCTAAATAAAGTTAAAATAGAGCATTTTGAAAAAATAGATTTTCTAAAAAATAAACTATGTGATGTACTGATCATGATACATTAATCTTGCGGTAGGTATACTGATAGTGCAAATAAATTTTGTCATGCAGTTGATATACTAACCATGTGAACAATTTTTTTTTTGGTTGGTATATCAACCATGAGAATAATTTTTTCTTGTGTTTGGTATATTGAGTTTGTGATCAAAATGATCATGTAGCCACTTAAAACAAATTCATATGGTAAATTAAAATACTTACCCGACCACTATATATATTTACCTTCACGACCACATTGATTTCACTTATATTAACTTAAATACTTCTTCACTATAGGTATGAATAAACTTATGGTAGGTATATATTACCTCCTCATGGTAGGTATATACTACCTCTTCATGGTAGTATATGAGACCTTTTTGTAACGCCCCGACCCCAGTTACCCAGAGTCGGTTCATTATTGCGTAACATTGGCATGATCACAAAAGATCAAGTCTCTAAAAAAATATTAGTTTAGTATCCTTGGAAGCACTAGATACATTCATAAGTCTTACATTACATCATAAAGTAAAAAAAAACTAAAAAAAACATCCTATCTTCATATCCCCTCATACTATCCCTGCAGGTCATTCATAATATATTTCATCACATCCTGGAAAAATTAAAACATTGAAAGGGATGAGCTCAGATGCTCAGTAAGGATAACAATATAGAGAAAGATTTCATAAATAAACATAAACATTTAAGGAAATGTATAACTAAACAAAATCATTTTAAACATGAACTTCAGCATAATATGGAAAAAGTAAAATGAAATAATGCCATTTACTTATTCACATTCATATTCTACTGGTCTAATAATCACATGCAATATCAATAACCACTTTCATAATGATGGAATGCATAATGCCATACTATCATAACCATGTATCCAAGGCCTCATTCCAAGACTACAAATAAAATTTTGTCAAGGCCTCGTGGCAAGACACTAGTTTGTCTCATGAGACCTACCGATGCATCGAGGAGCTATAGCGGGCTCCACCCATCACTTATTAAGTCCAATGCATTCCTCATATGAAAAGGTGTAAACATATCATAAACCATAACATAGTCGTATCACATAAAACATGCATCAAGGAAACATAACATTTCCACATTTCAATCAAAAGATATCAATAAAACACATTGATATAATAAAAACACTTTCAAAACCATTTTTAGTACCAAAATAAAAGAAAATTAAATCTTGGTATTTATTTTTCATTTAAAAAAAGTTATGTATTTTAGAGGAAGCTGAAACTCAAATAATGGTCATGGCAGCGGATAAGTCATTGTCGCCACATACGTAAGACAAAACATTCCTTTTGTCGTTTAGTAAAACGCTTCGTATAAAAATATTCCTTTTGAATAAACATAAAAGTAAAAGTGGTTTATACACCGTATAAAATAAAGTTGTTTATAAAATAAAATATGCCTCAATGAAAGGAGATTGAGATGAAGTCCCTTAAAAAGATCATTTTTTAAAGAAAATAGATCTATTATTTGTATTCACTATAAGTACACATAAAGAAAGTAAAAATACAAGATAGGACATAATAATATCATGACATAATTTGAAAGTAGGAGATTAACCCAAAGAACGAAAATTGGGTTAAGAAGTTCCCTTACCTCATGTCTGACTTAACTCGATCATTATTTTATCTCCTTAATAATAAACTAGAGTTAATTTATACTTGATTAAGAACCTTTTTCAAGTTCATTATTCCTTTTATATCACTTATTACCATGTTATGATCATTATGTAATTATTTAAGTTAATAACGGTCGTTTTGTCAATCTTTGGTACTTAAGTCAAAAATAAACTTCTTATAATTACAAGTTGTTCATGTGGTAAAATATCCTTTATATCCAGAATTATAATAAAGATGTAGATATCATATATATCATATATATCCAGTATATTCATTCATTTATAATATTACATAACATTTAGAGGTAAGAAATGAAATGCACCATTCATGGAGACGGTAAACCGTACGTACGCATGAACGCTACTTTCATTTATATTTCAAATTTAATGGAATGAAATCATTATTATATAAAGTTATATTATAATTCCAGTATAATATCATATATAATATCATTTACTCCATCCGTTATACATCCCACATATGGCATTAATGATTCAAATCACTTTGAGGGGGCGGTAGTCCGCACTTCCTAAAATGAAATTATCGCATTTACCCATAATGGAAATCATTAAGGTATACCATAAATGAAAAATAAAGAAGAATAAGGAATATATAAACATAATATATATCATATATAAAAACAGTGTCATCATAATGGCCACCATGAGATGGGTTAAAAGAAGATTGAACAATCATCGTTTCATGAGGCAGTAATTTTCCACCCACAGAAACAGTATGTTCTTTAACCATTATATGAAGGTGTGTGTAAGTGTAAATAAAATAATTCTCATAAAAAAATACTAGTATATTTAAGATAATGTTTCTGTTACAAAATAAAGGAATAAAAATATTTTAATGGGTTGGAGAAGAAAAATAAAACAAAAGAACATAAGAGAAGACATTGCCTTAAAATCGGGTAACTCTTTTTGATTTGAGCCAAAGGCTTCCTTGGGAATACTTCTGCCCAAAGTGAGGCTTCTAGAAGGAATAGAGGGAAGTTGAGAGAGTATTTTTGCAGAGTTTGGCTGAGCGAAAGGGAATTGAAGGTGTGAATAATGTGGTAGAGGTGGGGGCCTTTTATAAGAGGAGAGGAGGGGCACTCTTGGAAAGTCATGAAATGTTACATTATTATGAAATGATTTTAGGATTTCAAAGGTCCAAAGATTATATATTTAAAATATAAGGTGATAAGGGTTCAAAATCTACCCATAGAATAGGCTTTAGACAAGTGTAATTCTTATATTTTACCTTATCTTTTCATTTTATTTAAATCGTTCATTAATGAGGTAATCGCTGCATCATCATGGTGTCATAAATAAATTTATTTATTTAATGTCTAGAAATTATAAAACAATTACCATGATGTGGGAAATATTTTTATCTTTCCAATTAATATTTATAGTCGAAAAGGTAACTTATATAACCCCATGTAATAATTGTTTTAGTAAAACAACACATGTTTGTGAAAATTTTATTTTTACTTTAAATAAAAAGTTATTAATGTCATATTCTTACCCTAGTGGCTCCATGGGGTCCCCATGTTGACCCATGGATTGTCTTTTTCGGCCATGAATCATCCAATATGGGTAAGACAAGTGTCAAGATATTTTCATAATATCATTTTTACCTTAAATTTCACTAATTACCTTTAATCGCGATTAATAAAACTTAAAAGTTACTATTCACCAAATTTTTTTTAATCCCATTCAACCACATTTTACTTCCTAATGAAAATGATGTATGTCGGATTTTTGAAATTCAATTCACGGAAGTGGTAAAATTTCATTTAAATGAAAAATCAGTTTTTTAACTACCACTTAGTGGTTTCACTATTCATCAAAAATTGAAGTTTTTCAGAAATATACCAAAAATTCACCCTAAGATATAATTGATATTCTGAATTAAAAAATGATGTCTATTTTACAAAATTCCAAACATATAAGTTTCATTTATTAATTTTATAATTAATTCCCACTGTCAGAACAAATAACGTCTTTTTGAGAAACAATATCAATCAAAATATTGACAATTGTTTATGTCCAATTTCAAAGTGAAATTAATTCTAATGAACACCATTGGATAAAATGGTAAAAATATATTCTAATTATACTTTAAAACCAATCAATATTATAATTTATTACTATAAATTATTTTGATTAAAAAGTTGTTTTTAAGTATTTTTTTTCTATTCATAGAAAATTAGAAGTTAGAAAATTACAAAAAATCCAACTTCAGATAATTTCGATATTCCGAATACAAAAATGAAGTCCATTTTGAAATATAAAATTTATATAATTTAAAAAATTTGGTTTTACTATTCATAACGTCTATTTTTATTGGTCGTGGGGTGTTAGAACTTGAGGTTGCGTACAACACATGCTGCTCTATTATTCAAAGAGAAGCGTACCATGGAAGCTTGGGGTGTTACACTTTTCCTGATTACTTAAAATTCTATTTCATAATAGCTTCATAATCCTCTTTATGGTAACTTCTAAATACATGGATGGTAGGAAAAACATACTCATGGTAACTATTAACCATCCTTCATAGTATGTAGATAAACTACCTTTGGTTAAGTACTAAGAATCCTTGGTGACTTTTTTTTGCTGTGCCATGTGAGGAGAGGAAATGAGGTATGCTATGCATGCATGCAGATGAGCTATTGTGATGTGGTTGAACTATATAAGTCTATATGAAGATGTTGAGGTGGTGTTGAGATGCTATCTAAAGCTAGTGTGGGTGTTGGTGTCCCGAACATAGGTATAAAATGAAGAAAAAGTAAATGGTTTATATATATATATATATATTTATTTATGTGACATAATATATATATATATAATTTAAACACAGAAACACATAAAAGTATTAACATTTATATAATTGAAAACAATTATAGAACAAGTAATTAAATATTTTATAAAATATGTATTAAAAATTATATTATTTAAAAACTTAATAAAAAAATCCTAGCAATTTTTTAAACAATTCACATAGATCGATTTAAAATTGATAAATATAAATATAGATAAATCCATTCAAAAAAATGAAAATAATAAAATGATGAATAATAAAATAATATTAAAAATTAATATATCTTCAATAATGATTTTAAAATAAGGTATTTTTATTTAACAAAACAATAATATATATATATAAAATAAACTATTAGTATAAACATTCTCCCCACTTTTGTAAATTTTAAAACCAAAACAAAATTTTTAATTTTTTTAGAAAATATCAAATCTTCTCCCCCTTTTTGAAATTTATCAAAAAGTAAAAATAAACTCTAAATAAAAATATTATTAAGAATATTATAAAAGAATAAAGTGTTAATAAAGATATAACTCTTCCTAAATTTGTACAGTTTTAATACAGATATAAAGACAATAAAATAAATATTAACATACTTTTAAAAACTAAATCTTCATTATAAACAGTTAAAAATTTAATTTTTCAAACCTCATAGAGTCTAATGATTTAGTAAATATATTTTCTTGTTTATTTTCTATTGGAATGTATTCTTTAATGGTATCACCTTTATTAACCGAATCTATTAAAAAATCAAATCTAACATATATATATTTTTTCCTAGTATGATGTAAAGGATTTTTAGATATTGAAATATCATAAGTATTGAAACAAAATATAGGTATTTTATCTAAGTAAGAATTAAAATCAGATATAGTTTGTTTTAGCCAATGAATTTAAGAATTTTTTTATTAGAAATGTAATCGACTTTAACTATGTATAATTAAATTGTTTTTTTGAAATCCATGATATTAATAATTTAACTAGTAAGTGTCACATACCTGATGTGATTTTCCTATCAATTCTGCATCCTCCAAAGTTAGAGTCAAAATTTGATAACACATTGAAATGGTTATAATTGGTGTAAAATAAAAAAATGTTAAGAGTTTATTTAATATATCTGAATATTATTTTTTATATCCTTTAAATGACTTTTTTTGGATTATATTGATATCTTTCATGAATACTGTCTGAAAAAATAATGTCAGGCCCTGGTGTAGTCAAATAAAGTAGGATTTCTATAATTACTCTATACATTTTATCATTCACATATTTTCTAGATTCCTCCACTTTTAGTTTATAATTAGTGATCATTGGGGTTCTCAGAGTTTTACATGAATTTAAATTGAAATTTTTAACCAAATCTTCAACATATTTACTTTGATTTAGAAAATACAATCTTTTCTTTGTAAAATTTTATGACCAAGGAAAAATATTAATTCACCCATTAGGATCATATCAAATTCATTTTAAATTAATTTTAAAAATTCATTAAAGGTTTATCATTCAAATATCCAAATACAATATCATCAATATATATATTTGTACAATTAAAATATCAGAATTTCTTTATAAAAAAAGTTGGATCCACATTGGTTAAAATCATTTTGTAGAAAAAATATAGTTGGTTTATTATATCAATCTCTTGGATCTTGATTTAGATCATACAATGCTTTATAATGTTTTAAAACAAGATTTTGAAATTCATCATTCAGAAAACCAGGTGGTTTATTAACACACACCTCTTCATAAATTACACCATTTAAAAATGAACTTTTTATATCCATTTGAAATAGTTTAAAATTTGGATAACATGAAAAATCTAATAGAATAATAATGTATTTTATTCTAGAAACTAGTGAAAATGAATCTTTAAAATCAACACCTTCTTCTAGTAAATAATCCAGGGTAAAAAATATTGCCTTATTTCTTACTATATTACCAGACACATTCATTTTATTTTGAAAAATAAATTTGGTTCCAATAGATAGTTTATATTTAGGTAACTCAACTAGATTATAGACATTATTTATATCAAAATTATTAAGTTCATAATTCATAGAATTTATCCAATTTTAATCTTTTAATGCTTATTTAACATTAATAGGTATAAAATCAAAAAAGGGTAGAATTATCACAAATATTCAAAAATAATTTTCTAGTTTTAATTATAGATTGATTATTTACAATTACATTTTTTAAAGAATAATCTATGTGAATTTTCCAATTTATAGGATCATATTGAGAATATATTTTCTCCCCCTCAACCGATGTGTTATCAATTTAAATTATATCTTTATAAAAGTTGAACTCTTTAAATTATTCAATAGGATTATATGAATATTGTTTTTCATTATTTTCATTGAACATTACATGAAAATATTCCTCTACTGACATGGTTATATTTTTATATAATCTAAAATATTTTCTATTAATTTAATATCCTATAAATATTACTTCATCTAATTTAGCATCGAAATTTTCTAGATTATCTTTAGTATTTAATATATAAACTCTATAACCAAAGATTTAAAGTAACCAATATTAGGTTTATTTTCTTTAAATAGTTCATAAGGGGTTTTATTTAACATAGTTCTAATTTAAACTCTATTTAAGATATATGAATCTCTATTAAATGATTCATCCTAAGAAAATTTTGATATGTTGAATTCATTTGGAATAGATATTTTGATTTCTTGAATAGTTTTTTACACTCTATAACACCATTCTGTTATAGTGTTCTAAGGGTAGATTTTTTTAGAAATATCCATTATCTTTACAAAATTTCATGAATTATATGTTAAAAAATTCTCCTCCTTTTAATTTATAATTCATTATATAAAATAATCTTTCTGATTTTTATTTTTTTATAGAAAGTAGTAAACTAGTTTAGGGTTTCAATTTTATGAGATAATAAAAGGGTCTAAGTGAACCTACTGAAATAATCTACAATTAAAAAAATATATCTCTTACTACAAAAACTAGCAGTAATCATGGTTTTAAATAAATCAAGATGAAGCATTTTTAAAAATCTAGTAGTATTAACATTATTAAAATATCAAAAATAATCTTTAAACTATTTACCCTTAAATAAGAATCACACAGAAAATAATTACTTTCTTTAAATTTTGGAAGTTATAGAACTTTTTCCATGTTCTTCCAACTTATACAGTTTTTGAATATGAACATGTCCCAATATTCTATGCAAAAGATTATGGTCTATTTCTACAACATTTAAGCACATTACATTTTTCTGGGTTAGTTCTTAAAAATATATAGATTTGATAAATTCTTTTAGATTACCATATAATAAAATAGTATTATCTTTATAAACAAAACATTTATTATCTTCAAACTTTACACTCATTACATCATAAAAAAGTTATGAGATACTAATTAAATTGTGTTTTAAAACCTTTATAAATTATAATAGATTTTAATATTCCCACTTCCTCAAAACCTTTGACCATGCCTTTAGAGTTATCACCAAAAGTGATAGTTCCTTCATCACATTAATTAAAGATAAAAAGTTATAAATGTCACCAATCATGTTCTTAGAGCACACACTATCTATATACCACGTAACTTTATAACACTTTTGGCTAGTTTCCTATAAAACAAATTAAGAAAATAATTGTTTTGGTACCCAATCTATTTCGGGTCTAAATAGATTAGTAATAAAACATTTAGGAACCTATAATTATTTTATAAATTTATTGAATGGTAATCTAGAAGATATATTATTTGAAATAAAAGTTTTTTTGTGGCCTAGTGACTTAGTAAATATTAATGAACATTTTTTTCATAACTACCTTTCAAATTACATATAACTCCTATAAAATTTGAGAAATTTCCTTTAATAATTTTAACAAAAGGAGTTCTATTCATATTGGTAATCTATCTATTATAACCTAAACCAACTTTATCATTGTTAGGTATTTTCATAAAAATCATCTTATCAAATTTTTATTTTCCTTAAACAAGAGTATATAAGGTTTATTTTAATAAAATAATTTCCCTTTTTATATTTTCATTATCTTTTTGAATAACTTATAGGTCACCAAAAACTTTCACATTTGAACATGATCCCACATTTTTCAATTTCTTATTTTAATGTTTGAGTTTTTTCCATTCCTTTTTAGGCTATCTAAATCATCACAAACTAACTTAAATCTCATGTATTTATCTCTAATAGTTTTCTATAAGAAATATTTTTTTCTTTAATTATAATCTTTGAGCTTTATCAGTTCATAATCTATAATCATTTTCTCTTCTATGATCTTATTATTTTATCTTTTCTGTCCTCTATACAGTTTAACCATTCTAAAAATATCACTTTGAAACTTTTCATTTTTCTCAGTTAATTCATTAAATTAATTTTCAATATCAGAATCATAACTTGAACTATAATCATAATTATTGTTTACTTCATTTATTTTTATTTCCCCAAAATATAGATTAGATGATTCTTTTTCACTCTTAGAATCATCACTACTCAATTTTGAATCCCTTATAAAACTCCATCTATAATGATGTGCATGTTTTAACAATTTATTATATTGATTTTCTTTCCCTTCTTGATTTAAATTTGGAAAGTATAATTTGATACATACCTTTTTCCTAAAATCATATCACATTAATTCTAAAACATTTATTGACTACCACAACCTTTTTTATTTACTATTATTTCATCCTCTTGATGATCTCTCATATGATCCTTCTTAAAACCTATATTTCCTTTCATTTAATTTTAGAATACTTTAGTAAAATATGATATTTCATCTATCTCAATTTACTGTAACTCAGAATCAGATGAATTATCCGAAACATTTATATTATATTTTAATGTTATAGCTTTCCGTTTATCATGTTCTTCAACATTATCATTTTTCATCCCAATATTGTATTGAATAATAGATCCAATAAGTTAATCCATTTAATATAGAGTAAAATCCTTACTTTCTTCAATAAAAACCTTCTTTGATTGAAATATTTTAGGTAGATCTTGAAGTATTATTTCAATGATAAAATCATTCTTCATGATCTCACTAATTGAAACCATGTTTTTTACAATATTTGTGAATCTATTGTACATCTCATTGATTATTTCTTGATCATTCATTCTTAATTATTCAAATTTAGATATGTGAATTCCCAACTTGGTTCTATGGAACTTATCAGTTATTTGATGAGTGGATTTTAGATTCTTCCTGATTTTTGATGAAATTTACATGAGGAACTATGAATATAACTTTTTTTATTTAAAGTAAAATATAAGTAATACATAAATTTTTAGTTTAGAGCACATAACATTACTTCCTATTAGAGAACCAAATTATACATTAGACTAATTATAAGGTTTTGACATGATAACCTAAAATTCTAGGCCTATATTTTTTAGAAATACCTCTATCTGATCCTTCTAGTATACATAATAACTTCGATTGAGGAGAGGTGTTCTGATGGGATTGAAAATCTCAAATTCCCAACTTTCCATAATCAAAGTAGTGGATCTTTCCATAGAATGTTATGTCTAGGATAATGGTTAGTTTAAAAAGATAAAGAAATAGTAATAACCAATCCCTTAAAAATGCACCACTGTATGATATCGATTTTTAGGTCCTAGTGATATGGAAAGATTAATGGGGGGGGGGGTAAATATAATTATCAGAGTGATCAACTATTTTAATTTTATGGTGGAAAATAAACAAAGAACATATGATGTTTTTTATAGCAGTTCAGATCACCAAGATCCTAGATTAATATTTAATCTTCTCTACCCTATGAGAAGATTACTATTCACAAATTCCTCATTTTTGAGAGGGACTGATAACCCAATTACAAATATACCTTTTCCCAACTTGGTAGTATAACCCTTATTATCTTTGTATAAAATTCAAAACCAACTAGAATTTTGTTTGGGAGTCATAATAAGACATTTCTTTTAGATTGGAGGAATAACCTAGTTAATCAAATTTTGGATGGGAAAATCTTAAATTGACTCTATAAGCACAAATATAATATATAATAAATTAAATAATGAAAATAGATAGAATTTAATATTATAAATAGGGAAAATGATGTTGAATGTCAATACAAATCAAGATCTTCGATTAATTCAGTAGTGGATGGTCAAAATGATGAAGTTATTTATGATAACAACATTGGAACATTAGTCATAGTAAAAAATAATCACTTCACAATTCTCATATGAAAGTTGTATTATTATGTCACTATTATTATAGGTTATCATATGTGAATAAACTGCTCAAAGTTTATTTTATCACATTTATTAATTCAAATTGAAATGTATAATTGAGATTCATTAACTCCATGATCTTCTTGATTATGATGAATCATCAAATTAATTAATCACATAATTACATGTTAGAAAAATAATAAACACTTAGAATAATACCATTACCTACAATTTGAATTATCATGATCATAATTAGAGAGTTCTCACACCTTTTTATATCTACTTGAAAAAGCTTTGAAACACCTCAAATATGATCATTAAGATAAATGAGAATCCTACATATTAATAAAACATCAAAAAATATTTAAACAAGATCACATTAATTTAATAATTTAAAATATATATAAAATAGAGCATAAAATATTAATAATTAAAATTATTTTTCCATTATAAATTCCATGATATTTTCTCCATGAAATAATTTCGCATAGTTGTTATAATATATTAATATTTTAAAAAGTAATAAAATGTTTAAAAATAATAAATTCATCTTACAGTTAGTTAAAATAACCCAATAATGTTAAAACAAATCATACTAAAAAAATATATTTTCTTTAAAATAATAAAAGTGTTTTATTGACCATGAGACGTTAGTCTTATAGTAGGTGCACTTCCCCTGTGAAGTAATTTTTATGTGTGTTTGGTATATAGACTTTGTTGAAATTTTTTACATGTGATCTGTATACTGACCATGCAAACAATTCTGTATTGTGGTCATCACATTGATTATGAGATCAAAATGATCATGAAGTTACATAAAAAAATCACGTGGTAACTTAAAAAACATTCATGACCACTATATATATATTTCTTCATGATCACTTTGATTTCACTTGCATTAAATTAAATACTGCTTCACAATAGGTATAAATAAACTTATAGTAGTTATATATTACCTCTTCATGGTTGGTATATAAAACCTATTCAAGGTAGGTATATAATACTTATTCATGGTTACTTAAAATTATATTTCATGGAAGCTTCACAAATCACTTCATGGTTACTTCCAAATACTTTCATGGTAGGTATAACATAATCATGGTAACTATAAACCATCCTTCATGGTAGGTAGATGAACAAACTCATGGTAAGTAATGAGAATCCACAATAAATTTCTTTTTTGGGGCATGTGAGAATAGGAAACAAGGTATATTGTGAATACACACAAACAAGATGATGTGATGTGGTTGAGCTAAAGTAGGTCTCATAAATATTTTGAGCTGGCATCGAGCTGTTTTCCAAAGCTGGTGCTAGTGTTGGTGTTGCATGTGCTGGTAGAAGATAAAGAAATAGTAAATAGTATATATATATATAGTGCATAATTTATATATATATATAAATAAATTGTTATAATTTATATATATTCTTAAAAAAATATATAACAAGTAATTAAATATGATATAAAGTATGTATTTAAAATTATAACATTTAAAAACTTAATTAAATTAAGTGTGGTATTTTTTAAAACAATTCAAATTCATCAATTTAATATGGTGAAATATAAATTTAAAAAAATTAATTCAAATAGATTAAAATAAAAAATGAGGAATAATAAAACAATATTAAAAATTAAAATATTTTGAATAAGGATTTTAAAATATGGAATTTGTAATTTAACAAAACAATAAAACATAAAATCTCATAACAAATAAATAAATGATATATTATATTTATAGAATCAAAATTATGTCATAAATATCATATATATTCATTAGTTACATTTTTATAATCATCCATGTAAAGTGGTGGTGAGAAACCAATTACACCGCTACGTGATGACAATAGGTCGTACGTACACAAGTGTAGTGTTTTTATTTTCCATAGGATGAAAAGGAGATGAATAATGGATGTTACACCATCATAATAAAATTTTAGTATATGGAATATGGTTATTTTATTATATTATCATGGTAATAGGATATTTTAAGGTGGTAGAAGAAGAAGTACAATGAAAATACTTAGTTAAGAATTATACATCTTCTTCGAAAAACATCCTTAGGTTTATACTTAAATTCTTATTAGGATGGTACTCTGATCAAAAAATGACTTCTAGGATATGGTAAGGAATGTTTTGAAGTTTTTTGGGTATGTATTTTCCAAAATAATAGGATAATTAAGTGTGATTAAGAGAGGATATGTGGTGTCCTTTTATAAGTGAGGGAGAAGGCACACATACAATTTTTCATAATCTTAAAATATATTAATGTATTACTAAATTAAAATGGATTAAAAATGGAATACATTATAATATTATAAGGTTTAGGTTTAAATAAAACCAAAAAATTATGTTTAAGTATATTTTTTTGTATCTTGAAGCCTCATCCATTAATTTTTAACCCTTTTAATCTATTTTACCTTTAACTGAGGTGATAAATATAAACCATGGTTACTATTCATTATGAAAAAAATTAAGTCAAACTTGTTACCTAATTTTAATTATATTGATTCAAAATAAGAAATAAAATATAAATTATTCAACTCTTATAATTGGAATAAATTAATTTTAATATAATTTCACAAAACACGATGAAAAACAGTTTTCCAGAAAAATGCATTTTTAAGTATAAAAATGTTTTTATACCAAAATTTAGAATAATTTAAATGAAAATAAAATTAATTATGTTATTATTAATAAAAAATAACTAATTATATTTTTAAATTAATTAAAAAAATGGTACTTTTTAAATACTTGAATATAAATACAGTTTTCTATAAAATCAACATTTTTTTTCACTATTCACTAAAAAATTAATATTTTCAAAAAAATCCAAAAAATTCATCCTATAATAATTTTGATTTTATAATTTCAAAAATATTATCCTTTTTATAAAATTAAATTTATAAAATTTGATAATTTAGGTTTTGATCTCATTGTTTAATTAATCTATGTGCATTATACTATTATTTTTTTAGAAAGCAAAGCTTACTACAACTGAATATTAGGTGTTACATTATTACCCCATTCAAAAATTTCATCCTAAAAATTTTAGAATATAAAATCATTAATATATGTGGTTATTTATTAATTATGATTTCTTTTGGTTACCACATCACCTCTTATATCTTATGGTTTCTCCAAAGTGCCTTTACTTGCCGATTTATTTGATTCCTCATCACTTGTTCTCTTATTTGTAGAATTTGGATATGCTCTTCATAGTAAGATAAATATAGTTCTAATTATATTTCATCATAGGTGATAAAATTCATTGGGTATAGCATATACTTATTTAATAAATAGATATGGAAAATACCATGAACTTTAGAGAGGCTAGGTGGCATTTCTAAATGGCAAGACACCACTCCAATTATTTATAGAATTCCAAAATCCCTGATGTTCTTAGGACTTATCATCCCTTTATTTAAAAAATTATAACTCCTTTTCATGAATGTACCTTCAAAGAGAAATTTACTCACACTTAAAATTATGAATCCTTCCTTTAGTTATCAATGGAACTTTTTTTCTACTTTTATTTACCTTAATATGATTATGAAAAGTGTGTAATTTTGTTGTTGTATCTTCTATGAGATATGGTCCTACAAGATTCATTTCACTGACTTCATCCCAAAAAGTTGGAGTACAACACATTTTTTATATAATTCCTCATACATTTCCATTTTATTTCCTGAATGTAAGCTATTATTATATGAAAATTCCACCAAAAGTAAATACTAATCCAACTTACCATGAAAGTCAATCGAGCAAGACCTAAACATATATGTTAATGTCTAAATAGACATTTTATAGTTTATATCAATTTGAGTATTATCGGTTGTGATCAAATGTTTTTTAGTGTCAACATCCTTATAAATATTCTTACATAATTTCTATGTAAACTGCAGATCATGATTAGATACAATCAAAATGGGTACACCATAATGTCTCAAAACTTCATTAATATAGATATTTGTGTAGAATTCAAGAGTTATATCTTTTCTTATAGTGATAAAATGTGCATAATTACTAAGGTGATCAATAATAACCCATATTTAATAATTTATTCTAGATGTATTTGGAAATATAGTGACAGATTCCATAATAATATTATCACATTTCCTAATAGGAATAAGTAGAGGTTTCATTAATCCTTTAGGAAGTTGTCTTTCAGCCTTTACCAATTGAAAAACCAAGAATCTTGATACACAATCTTTATTTTCCCATTTCATATTATCCCACCAAAAAATTTCTTCCAAATATTGATACATTTTGGTGCTACCAGGGCTTATAAAAAAATTTGGGTTATGAGTTTAATTTAAAAATTCTATTTTCAACTTAGGAAATGATGGAACATATATCCGGTAACGACCCAAAGTTTCATTAATGGAAATCCCACTTGTTCTAATTAAATTTAAACTTCTTTGGTTTTATGTTAAGAATTTTGACCGTTGCTAATATAGCCGTTGAGCAGTGATCATATGATTAGTATAAATATAGGGCTTTAAAAAATCCAATTTACTCAGACAAAAGAAGCGATGGCCTCATCTAGTAGAATTGCTCCATACAAAACCAATTTGTTGAAGCTCGGAAAAGAGGTGGAATCTTTGGGCTTCGATCTTGACCGAGCCCAAGCTGAGCTTCATCATGTCAAGCTCGAACGAGACCGTCTACGAGAAAAGTGGAAGTTGATAGAGATTACCAATCAAGCGATGTTATCCGAGCCACCCCAAGAGTCTGTCACCATCGCACACCTTACCCTTAGGTCTTATGCAGCTATTTTATGGGGTTATGTAACAAATCTCTAGTACTTTGTTCATGTAAATTGTTTTTATATAATAATGAATATTCTTTCTTGTCATTATTGATACATTGTAAATAGTCTTTAAAGTACAAATAGTGTTTTTAGTTATTATTTAAATAAGAATTCTATTTTATTAAATTAAGGGATTTTTGAATTAAATAATATTTTAATAAAATATTCTTATTATTATTAAATTAATTTTTATTAAATATTAATGATCTTATAATTTTATGAATGCAATTGTAATTTTTATTAAGGTTTGAAAGTCATTTTTGTCAAAACCCGTAAATTTTTGATAAATGTCGGTTTTTATATTAAAATTGAAAATTAACATATTTAGAAAATTATTTAGATAAAATAAATGTTATTTCTAGAATCAGGATGTCGAAATTATCCAATGGTGAATTTTTCATAATTTTCTGAGACAGTCAAATTTTTGGGTAAAAATTAAATACCATTTAAATATATAATGTGATTTATGACATCATAATGACCCAATAGTGATGTAATAAAATACTATAAGCTTTATGTTCTTCCAATATATGTTTTACCATTAAAATAATGTAATTTTTGGTTTGTTTTACTTACTTTTCATAGCATTAATGGATCACTCAAGACTTATTAAACATCTTGTCTTTTTAAATTATTTTCCATGGGAGTGTGACTCACCTCCACATAAGCAACCCTATTATTTTAAGAAGTTCAGACTTTGGCCTTATAAAATATTGTTTTCCTCTTCCCTTTTCCAAAAAACATGGTCAAAAACCATGATCTGATTTATGTTTTGGATTAGTTTAATGTAAGGGGTCCCAAACCTAAATAATAAAGAATTCACTCACCTTTCCTATATAAACCCACCCAAGATCCCACTTCCTCCTCACTCAAAGCCTTTTGAGTTCGTCCAACCTCTGCACTAATCTCTCTAAAATCCTCCGAAGGTTCCCAAAGCTCCCAAGAATCCTCTCTCAAGCCTCTCTCAAGCCTTGGAAGCACACTTCGAAGTAAGGGTATTTCTTCCTTTCATTTTTTTGTCCAATTTTCCTAATATTTTTATGGCCTTTTAATTTCAATTATAAATGCTGGGGTATGGTTTCTCACCTCCCCCATACTTACCTCTTATTTTTTAAATTATGGGAGACCCATTTCTCTCTCATTAAATGCCTCCCATGTACACCTGTTACTATGTCGAAATTCTGAAAGGAACTTCTCTCTCTTCATTTACATTCAAGCAATACTTTTTTATAATTAATCTAAATTCCATTAAAATTGTTTGTACATGTATCTATATGACCCCCTTACTATCAATTTCATGTAAATATGACGAGACACCCCTTTCTCTCTCATCAACCTTTTTTATGAATTCTTATGTCACGCCGTTACGCTGCCGAAATTGCACCGATTTTGTAAGCCAATGCCTTTGTGTAGTGAATACCATACCCATTTCTCCATCAAGGGTATTAAACTTTATGCACATTTACTTATTGATTATAAAGTTTCATGTATTAATTCCACATTTCTTATCGTGGAATAAATGATTATGTTTAATGAATCCATGTTTTATGATCCATGTGGCACACTTATGCATGAAATGAAATGTTTAAGAAGGGTGCGCCCTTATAGCACTCCAATGCATTGGGTAAAGTATAGTATCATGATACGTCATGTGAAATGAGTGTTGACTCATACTAATTCAAGTGTAATAAGGGTTTAGTTTTTCTTCATGTGCAATGAGGATTTACTCATGCTTCATATGCAATGGGCCTTGGCTCATGCTAATTCCATGTTAAGTGTTGTTGCCACATTTCCATGTTATGATTATCATGCTTTATCATGCCTTTATGTCCATGTTTCTCTTGTGATCTATAGATATGCCTATTTTCTAACATGTATTGTACTCCTCATGTATTCTGTGTTTATTCCCTTACTGGGATTTATAGCTCACCCTTTTTTATGCATGTCCTCAGGTTATCCCATGCAATGCTAAGTACAAGGGAATGTAGTGGTCATGTAAAGGAAGTTTTCAATAAAGATGTTGTATTTAATGTTTTAAGTTGTTATGTAATGATCCTAAGCCCCAAAGATACTAGACCTCTCAATCTTCCATGTTGTATCAAGTGAATATTTTATGTAATAAATCATGTTTAAGTTTGTAATAAAAGCAGGGTTGTCATAGTTGGTATCAAATGATAGGTTTAGTTATTTTTGGGATTAGGATAAGAAAACCCAAGTAAAGCCTTAGAGACAAGACTAATTATAATAAAAACATCCCTAAGTTTTGGTAAGTACTGAGTAAGTAGTTTATCAAACAAATACATCCCTATCTGGATATGAGCAGGTAGAGGTAGCTATGGCACAGATGTATCCTAGGGGTAAAACCCCAAAACACCGCTTTGAGCTAGACTCGAACGAGAACTGGTGCATGACAACAGGACTTGCTGCACTCTTGGTTACGACACTCCTAGGGGATATGTTTTGATAAATTCACAAGCTTAGTATAAACCATTATTAAAGGAATTAAAAAAAATGCCCCTAAGAATATATGTTAGAAAGTAGATCATGAAAAGCCTAGATTGAAGCCTATAGACTCATGAGTTAAGGAAATAAAAGTTTATTTATAATTCATCAACTTTTGTCTTTGGATTACCCTTTATGTGTTACCCATAACTTTCCTTTTATTCCATCCAATGGATGGTAATAGGAGGATTCGGGCTTACAACCGATGTGAAGATCAGTGTGATGACTGTACTAATGAGATGCCCAATCCAATGGGAGTGGGAATCAAGAACTTTTTCACACTTCTCTCACAGATAACTCAAGATTTGAATAGAAACACGGGTCAAGAGGAATGTCCAAACCCCCCTAAGAAGGAACAAGTTACTATCGAGAGCTTCATGAGACAAAGGCCTCCTAATTTTAGTGGATCATCCGATCCCACGATCGCTAAACAATGGATCAACTCCATTGAAAAGATCTTATCCATCCTTTAATGTTATGAAAAAGAGAAGGTTCTCCTGGTGGATTATCATATGGAGGGTAAAGCTGATCAATGGTGGACGTTGATAAAAAATACGAAGCCTGAGGAGGAGATCGAGGCATTGAAATGGAAGGATTTCTGGAAGATTTTTTTGATAAATATTTTCCACGCACTCTCCGGCTTAAGATGGAAAGGGAATTCCTTTCCCTCAAGAAAAAAGACGAAGAATCTATTGGAGCGTATGAGGTAAACTTCACAAGGATTGCATGATATGCTTCCAGATTTGTCATTACCCGCGAATGTAACATTGACTGCTTCTTTGGTGGGATGAAGCCTAGCCTATGGAAAGCATTAGCGATCTGTGACTTCAACAACTATGAGGAAATTGTCCATTGTGCCCTCAAGGTCGAAATGGAGATAAAAAATCATAGGGGTATCATGGGGACAAGAAGCATAAGGTGGAATTCAATGTTGGTAGTCCGATGGATAATTCTATTGGTGCTAAGAAGATCCAGCACCCCACTTTCCAAAAGTGCGGAAAGAAGCACCCTGGAAATTGTCTCAAGGGGATGATGAAATGCTTTAGGTGTGGAAGAGAAGGGCACCTAGCTGTTTTCTGTCGGTAAGAAAGACCCGCAGCTGCAACAGAGGAGAGGAACGCTCCGTTCTAACCTCAACGCATTGTTCATTGCTATAACTGCAAAGAACCGGGGCATTTTTCAAATCAGTGCCCTAATCCAAGGGTTTTTGGAGGCAACCAACAACCTCCAAGGAAGAAATGAAGAGCTTTTTGCATCACTTCTGCCGAAGTGAACCCCGACAATGAAGTGGTGATAGGTATGCTAGTTATTCATTCAATAATAGTGACCATACTTTTTGATTCAGGTTCTATGAATTCTTTTATATCTCAAAAGTTTATTAGAACAATCCCAGGAACACCACAAATCATGGAAGTGAAGATATCGATGAGTACAGAAAATGGGGAAATCATTGCATCCCATGAATATAAGTCCTCCACTATTATAATATGTGGATTTAATTTCTTGGGGAACCTCGTCATACTCCCTATGGTGGGATTTGATGCAATTCTTGGCATGTATTGGATTTCCTTATTTAGAGACAACATAAATTGTCAGGAAAGGAAAATCACACTCCATATGGAGAATCGACCCCCGATTCCTTACAAGTGTAAGGAGGAAGATGAATCTCATTTAGTTATATCATCTAAAGAATGGATATTACTGTCCTATGAGCACGCGTATCTAGCTCAGATGATTGAGTCCAAGGAAGAAACCATCCTTGAAGAAATTCCTATTGTGAGGGAATTCGCTGAAGTGTTTCCCGAGGAACTGCCTGGTCTTCCTCCTAGAAGAGATGTTGAATTCTCAATTGAACTTATACCATGGGCTCTAACAATATCCAAGAATCCATATAGAATGGCGGTCATGGAGCTTGAGGAGCTAAAGAAACAACTACAGGAGAATCTGGATAAAGGGTTTATACGCCCAAGTGCTTCACCATGGGGTGCACCAGTCCTCTTCGTCAAGAAGAAGGATGGGCCAATGCGCCTTTGCATCGATTATTGCGAGCTTAAAAAAATCACGATAAAGAACAAGAATCCTCTCCCATTAATTGGTGACTTGTTTGATCAGCTATGTGGAGCACAATACTTCTCCAAGGTAGATTTGCATTCGGGATATTATCAAGTAAGGGTGAATAAGGAAGATGTCCCCAAGACTACTTTTTGTACAAGATACAGGCACTATGAATTCATAGTAATGCCTTTAGGACTCCCTAATGATCCAAAAATCTTCATGGACTTGATGAATAGATTCTTCAGATATTACCTTGACAAATTTGTGGTAGTCTTTATAGATGATATTCTAATATACTAGAAAACCAAGGAGGATCATAAGGAGCATTTAAGAACTGTACTAGATACTTTGCGCAATGAGAAGCTCTATGAAAAGTATAGAAAGTGTGAGTTCTGGTTGAAGGAGGTCTCATTATTGGGCCATATCATCACAAGCAATGTGATATTTGTGGATCCCTCCAAAAAAGATGCAATTGAGGGATGGATGAGGGCAACATCTATAGCGGATATCCATAGCTTCTTGGGGTTAGCTGGATATTATCAACAATTTGTGAGAAATTTGTCACAATTGTCCAACCCTCTTACCAAGCTAACTTGAAAGGGAGTAAAGTTTTCTTGGAGTGAAGAATGCAAAGAAAGCTTCAAGGAGTTGAAAAGGAGGCTTATCACTATGCCCGTGCTCACTTTACCCACAAGTGGGGAACCTTTTGTGGTATTCAGTGATGCTTCGAAGAAGGGTTTTGGCTATGTGCTGATGCAGAATGATAAAGTGATATCCTATGCCTCAAGACAGTTGAAAATCCATGAGTAAAACTATCCAACGCATGATCTGGAGTTGGCGACAGTGATCTTTGCCTTGAAAATCTGGCGGCATTATCTCTATGGGGAGAAATGTGAGATATATACTGACCACACGAGTCTTAAATATATATTCACACAGAAAGAGATTAATATGCTCCAAAGAAGATGGATAGATCTCATCAAGGATTATGACTGTTCAATAAATTACCACCCTGGGAAAGCAAACAAGGTGGAAGATGGCCTAAGTAGAAAGGACCCAGTGATTCTATCAATGATGAGAATTGAGACAGATCTAATCTTCTTAGACTTGATGAAGATGGACATGGGAATCATAAAGAAGGGAACATCATCAATCCTTTCACAAATGATTGCTCAACCGTCTCTTTTGGAAAGGTTAAAGGATGCTCAAAAGGATGATGTGGGAATTCAGGAAAAAGTAGAAGCTATCGAAAAAGGGAAATCCTCAGAGTTTAATGTTAATGAAAAATGAATTGTGCGATTTGGGAAAATAATATGTGTTCTATAAAGTCCAGAGCTGAAGAAGGAACTTTTGGATGATGCACATAGTTCAAATTTCTCTATCCACCTAGGGAGCACAAATATGTATCGAGATCTCCGAGAAAACTTTTGGTGGGATAATATGAAGAAGGAGATCACTGTATATACATCAAAGTGCCTAGTGTGATAGTAAGTGAAGGCAGAGAGGCAGAAGTCTAAGAGGATGATGCAACCATTTCCCATACTAGAATGGAAATGGTAGAACATCACCATGGACTTTGTCACCGGACTTTTGAGGAAATCCAAAGGCAACAATGAAATCTGGGTTGTTGTGGATCATCTTATAAAGACTGAACACTTCATTGCAATTAGGGAGGATTTCTCATTGGATTAACTGGCATAGATATATATTAGGGAAGTGGTAAGGCTGCATGGAGTACCACTATCTATTGTGTCTAACCAAGATCCAAGATTCACCTCTAAGTTTTGGAAGTGTCTTCAACATGCTCTGAATATGGAATTGAACTTCAGTATGGCCTATCATCCTCAAACTAATGTCCAATTCGAGCGGACTATCCAAACACTTGAGGACATGTTGATAGCGTGATCGATAGACTTTAAAGGAGGATGGGATCAAAATTTTCCTCTGGTTGAGTTATCTTATAATAAAAGTTTCCACTTGAGAATCCAAATGGAACCATATGAAGCCCTGTATGGGAAAAGGTGCAGAACACTGACATGTTGGGATGAGGTCGGTGAATGTAAGATTATTGGACTAGAAATGGTCGAAGAAATGGTGGAGAATGTAAGAACCCGGGTATTTAGAATGGGTCAAAATCCCGACCCTGTTTGAATTTTTGACTGGTTTCTGAGGAAACTGGAGAAAACGGGAAGTTTCTGGAAATTTACAGACTACACACCATGTACTTTAAAGTACATGCAGTGTATATGTTAAGCAAGTATCGACTGTGTGCTCACCGAGTTCATGCCGTGTGATGACCGTGTAGAAATTGCTTACTACACGACGTGTAGTTTTTAACACGCTGTGTATACCCGATCGTGTGGTGGCCATACATGGCGTGTAGGCCATTGGCCGGGTATAACTAGGTACACGCCGTGTTCCCTTTGGACACACCGTGTAGTCTTGCCATGTATGAGGGATATACAGGGCGCATGGGTAAGTCGGTGAGGGAGAGAAAAGAAACCTGGTACACAGCTTGTAACCCTAGGTACACACCGTATACTCATGTCGGTAGGTTCGGAAAGTAAGGTGGAGGAATCAGCTGTCTTATGAACAGTTAAATGAAATATACATGGCGTGTAGTCCTAAAGTACATGCTGTGTACTTTCCTTTTTTTTGCTTAAAACAGGAAGTAATCTCATTTTGAGGTTTTGGACAGAACCTCCACCCCCAAGTTGGCCGAATCTTCAATCTTCTCCTGGTTCTTCGTCCAAAGTCGGATTTGATCACAATTTAGTGCATTGGAACCCCCTCGGTAAGGCCTCGATTCATTTTTGGCCATTCTGTTTGATTTTTTTTCTAGAATGAGTTATAGGCGTTTGAAAGGTATTGAATCATTTGTAGATTTACCGTTTTTCAGATCGAATTGGTGGCTGTTACCAGAGGAGTATCATCGTACAAGTATCAGTTAGGTGGTGCATACCTCATTTTTTGTTTTTGTGGTGGTTTTGGGGTTACGGCCTCTGGGCGCGACGTCGGGTATTGAGCGAAACCTTGTTTAATTTTTTTTAAAGGTTGGGGCCGAAGCCTCATTTTTATTAATAAAGCAATGCAAAGACCTCTTTTAACTGGGTAGAGGGAGACCCATTACATAGCCCGAAGGCCCAGTGGGCTTGTAGCCCATAACATAGCCCGTAGGCCCAAAGTTTTGGCCAAATTCCTATTCTGTGAATAGTAACCTGACTGCTACAGTACCCGCACAGTACCACCGCCGCTACAGTGCCCTGCCGTTGCTATAGTACCTGCCGATCAACAATACCGCCGCTGCTACAGTACCCACTACAGTGCTGCTATAGTCACTTGCGCCCAATGGGTTTTGAACCCCCATTTTTCATGTAGTATTACAGGGTGCTTAACACTAAGACAAACCCCAACAACACGAAACCCTGTTTAATTGTTTTTATTTATTTATCTGGAATTTTGGATGCCTCTAGGCATTCCTTGACCATGTTGTGATCGAGCGAGGCTGGGTTAGAGGCCGTTGCTCATTTGGGCCATTTTGGCTAGGGTGCCAGAATGGGTATAAATTGAACTGCTTAGTTTAAACTATTGAGTTTAATTTGTTAAAGCATAATTGAATTTGTTCAAGGCATTCAAGACCTTAGGTGTTGGTATGGGACGACACCTTGCATAGTGCAATTCAACTGTTTAGTTTGTTTTTACTGGTTATGTTTCCTGTTTACATATGTATAAATGAAATTGCTGAATTGCATCTGGTGGACCCTTTGGGTTGTGTGGGGATTGGCCCGGTTACGCTTGATTGACGCTGATCACGGGTTGGGGATTTTCCCAGGTTACTTTGGGTGGTTTTGACCACGGGATTGGGCATCATGGACGTCAGCTTGAGGCAGTACGACTGTCAGGTTGGGCATGGCCTGTGTTATTAGGATGATGATTCCATCGGACTTGAGCGACATGGTCGTAGGGACACGAGGTGTCAGATGTGTTGGTGGCTTAGGTACTATTTTGGTGATTACCGCTCACTCTGAACTTTGAGTAGTGTACACACAGATATACTCCGAGATGAGGTGGTTTTGACCACTCGTGTGGGTAGAGGCCCCCGTAGTTGCAGTTAGGTATTTTGGTTGGGGGTGCTTGCCGTAGAAAGCCACGTGGGAGGTGAGGAGCCTTTAGGGGATGGACGTGCCTTCGGGACGTCAGTACTTGAGACACAAGGTTTTAGGAGGCACATGGTGCTGGGTTACTATTTTTGGCATTACTTTGGGATGTCGGTACTTGAGACACGTGGTGTTAGGAGGAACGTGGTGCTAGGTTACTATTTTGGGCGTGCCTTCGGGATGTCGATACTTGAGACACGAGGTGTCAGGAGGCACATGGTGCTAGGTTACTATTCTTGGGCGTGCCTTCGGGACGTCGGTACTTGAGACACGAGGTGTTAGGTGGCACATGGTGCCAGGTTACACGATAGAGATTCCAACGTTGGCCAAAGTAGGTGACGCTCCATGGTGGCTGCTGAGCACCAGAGGAGTTAGTGTTTATTTGTGCATTTTACTGATTACAGTTTTCCTTACACTTGCATGACTGATTAAACACATATATTTGGTATGCACTGTTGGGTGGTATCCTACTGAGATTTGTCTCACACCCTGCACGGGCCCTTCGGGACGCGTGCAGACTTTATGGATTTACGTGCAGGAAAGAGGCCATCTTCAGGAGATGGGATGCATTAGTTATTTCATGGAGATGGTATGGACCTTGAGGTCATGCCTAGATAGGTTTTATTTTGTATTGTTTATTTTTCTATATCGGCATGATTACTTGTTGTAGCTACTGTTGGTTAGCCATTGGTGCCCTTTTATATTTAGTTGTGTATGAACTACTCTGGATGCATGTTTTACTATTCAGTGGTATTTACATGTTATTAGCATGCTGTTGTGTTTATTTCCGCTGCTGTTGTTATATTTACTGCTTCCGCTGTTTATCTATATTGATTATGCTTCCGCTCTGCGGGTCTGGTTCGAGTCTGATGTGTCTTTCTTTCCGCTGCATCTTTACTGTTATACTTGGACCGGTACCCTTATTATGATACTCTGAGAGAGTATAGCCTCCCCACTACACCTAATAGACCCTCGCTGCTAGTCGGCAGCCTTTGGCGTTCAGGGGAGGTGCACCTATGGTAGTGACAGTCGACCCGTTTGGCACTGTTCGGGTGGCTGGCCGGGTCTGGGTCATTACAAAGTGCTATCAAAGAGGTTCTTGACAGGGAATTAGTAGTAGTGTTTTACTGGCTACTAATGAGTTTGATTCTTCTCGTTTCTTTCTGCTGGTTTTACTATTTGGGATATGGTAGACTGGAGCTAGTTTGTTACAGGGACTAGGTTTCTAGCTTTTGCTTGGGTGCCTGCAGCCCCAGGTACGAGGGATGGACCAAGCTACCATGGGTAGGAATTGTTGTCTGATTTTTTCTCAGATTACCATTTATACGATTTCCACCTCGGTGGCTCATTTGATGTGTGATGTTCATGATAGTGATATGTGACCCTTGACCCGATGCATTAAGGGAGAATTTGACCTTGGCCCGGTATGGCAAGGCTTGCTTTCTTAGCTTTTAATAAGCACATTTTAGGGTATTTCAATTTCATAATTGCACGTATTCTTTGTGAAGTGATAATTCCATGTGAATAAAAAAAAAAAAATTCCATGCTTTATATGCTTTGAAACGTAAATAGGTGAAATTCCTAATATAATTGATTGTTTATTGCAATATGGATGCCATGCTTTATTTCTGTAGAATTGCATGTGGCAGGATATTTGGGTCTGACTCTTATGAGAGCAGGAAGGTACAATGGTTGAGGCAGTTTAATTGTCAGGATTGGGCAACTCGGTCATCAGTTTGAGGCAATGTGAGTTGTCGGGATAGGGATGACCTGAGGTACTTTTGATACTTGGCTCTGTTGAGGGCGGGTAAGGAGGCCATGAGGCCGGGATGCTGTGGGGTATGGGTTGCTGTGAGGGGGAGCAAGGGTAGTTGTTATGCACTACCTTTTACTACTTTCCTTATCTACGTAGAATATATTTTTAAATATAAATGGGATGTCTGACCATTTATGGTATTCAGCGGGTTACTCCTTCAGGGCTCTATGGAGCGTCAGGCAGGAGATTATACAGTGCCGCAGGATCAGGGTCAGACTTCGGTAGAGGCGGAGCACGAGCCGCAGGTACAGGCTCAGGGACTGGAGCAGGTTTAGGATCCAGTGCAGGCAGGACAATAGCTAGGTTTGGAATCGTTCGGGTCGTGGCTCGACGAGCAGCTTCAAGATAGCCTGGTACGTGTCGTATAGGGGATTGACAGAGGCGCACAGGGTACATAGCCTTCTATGGCGTATCTGACGCAGGAGTTCCAGTCGCAGTACCCACCACTTTTTTAGGGTGAGGGTGGTCCGCAGGCGGCTGAGAACTGGATAGAGAGTATGCAGATGATTTTCAAGTATCTTGAGATGCCTCCAGGGAAGAGGGTCAAGCTGGTGACTTACATGCTGAGAGGAATGGCGAAGCGTTGGTGGGATGTACAGGTTCAGGCTCATATGCATGAGGGACTGGCATGGAAGGACTTCGAGAAAAGGTTCTTCGAGCACTTATATCCAGAGACACTGAGGGATAAGAGAGCTTGTGAGTTATTGAGTTTTCAGTAGGGGGATATGTCCGTCATGGACTACGCAGCTACCTTCACAGAGCTGTATCGTTTTGCACCTGGTATGGTAAGCAACGACGCAGCTAGGGTGAGGCGCTTCGAGGATGGATTACGACATGCCATTCAAGTCAAGGTGAATATCTTCCAGCTAGGTTCCTTCTCTAAGGCAGTGAACCAGGAACTCATATCCGATGGAAATGAGAGAGAGAAATCTCGCTTGGGAAGGGAGACAACTTCAGGTGATGGTTCAGACAACAGGAAGTGAGGATGGGATAAGTTCCACTAGGGTAGTCAGGCTAGGGATTCATCTAGACCACCTCGTGGTAGTTCTGCGGTGATTTTATTTCAGTGTGGACAGTCGGGACATGTTCGGGCTCAGTGCGATAGGCCTTTGAAGGAGTTCCGGGCATGTGGAAAGGATGAGCATCTGGAGAGGTTTTGCAGGAAGCCTTCTCAAATAGCCGGTAGGCAGGGACCAGGACGGACTGTAGCGTCTGGAGTTGGTTCAAGTTTTGTACCCGGAGATGGTAGTCGAGGTTCAACTGTGTGCGAAGGGCATGACAGATATGGTGGGACCCAGCTGAGGGGTCAGTGGCCAGTGATTGGAGCAGCATCGAGAGGTCAGGCGTCAGGCAGCCATGTTTTAGGCCAGGTGCATGTTGTGGAGCCGCTAGAGGATGATAAGGATGGTGAGCTGACGACAGTTAGAGGTACACCATGGTGTGGCCGTGATCTCCATGTTTCCTTTTTGTCATGACCAGTAGAGGCATGTCTGTTTTGAGTGCACGTCCTGCAAAGGATCTTTGTGGACTGACTAGATGCTAGTCACTGGGATTGGCACCATATCGGGTTCGTGATATATTCTATATATATGTATGAGATGTGTAGCATCAGGGAATCGAGGATGCGGGTTACTTGAGTTGTCGTGGGCATCGGGGCATTACAGATGCAGGTGACTTGAGGTGCCTTGGGCATCGGGGCATCGAGGATGCGGGTTGCTTGAGGTGTTAGGAACCAGGACCTCATAGAGGTGGACACCGATGCGGTGTGGGTTACTTGAGGTTCCTTGGGCATCAGGGCATCGAGGATGCGGGTTACTTGAGGTGCTAGGCACTAGGACCTCATATAGGTGGACACCGATGCGGTGCGGGATACGTTGGGTGTCGGAAGCGACACAGGAGCACCAATGGGGCGCAGGGGTGACGATGCGTCACAGGAGGACTATGCGTCTGGAAAACAGGTTAGTAAACCATGTTTGCTTTACGTTTTGTTGGGTTTAGACCGGGTTAGGAGATTCCTAAGGTGGGGAGCCCCCCTTGAGGAATTTAGTCGGAACCTCTGAGACTGGGGCAGTCTGGGTTACTTTGATCGGGGTTGTATGTACGGTGCCATCTCCAGGTTTCTTTTGGTAGCTCGGGGACGAGCTACGTTAAGGTGGTGAGTTTGTAAGAACCCGACTTTTTAGAATGGGTCAAAATCCCTATCATGTTTGAATTTTTGACTGGTTTCTGAGGAAACTGGAGAAAATGGGAAGTTTCTAGAAATTTCCAGGCTACATGCCGTGTACTTTAGTGTACACTCCATGTATATGTTAAGCAAGTGTCATCCATGTGCTTGCTGAGTACATGTTGTGTAGAAATTTCTTACTACACGACATGTAGTTTTTAACACACCGTGTATACCCGACCATGTGGTGTCCATACATGGCGTGTAGGCCGTTGGACGGGTAGAACCAGGTACACGCCGTGTTCCCTTTGGACACGCCGTGTAGTCTGGCCATGTATGAGGGATATACATGGTGTGTGGGTAAGTCAGCGAGGGAGAGAAGAGAAACTTGGTACATGCCATGTACCCCTAGGTACATGCCGTGTACTCATGTCGGCAGGTTCGGAAAGTAAGGCGAAGGAATCATCCATATTATGAATAGTTAAATGAAATATACACGACATGTCGTCCTAAAGTACATGACGTGTACTTTCCTTTTTTTGCTTAAAACGGGCAGTAGCCTCATTTTGAGGTTCTGGACAGAACCTCCACCCCCAAGTCGGCTGGATCTTCAATCTTCTCCCGGTTCTTCGTCCGAAGTCGGATTCGATCATAGTTTAGTGCGTTGGAACGCCCTTGGTAAGGCCTCGAGTCCTTTTTGACTGTTTTGTTTGATTTTTTTTCTAGAACAAGTTATAGGTGTTTGAACGGTATTGAATCTTTCTTAGATTTATCATGTTTTAGATCGAATTGGTGGCTGTTACCGGAGGAGTAGCATCGTACGAGTCTCAGGTAGGTGGTGCATACCTCATTTTGTGTTTTTGTGGTGGTTTTGGGGTTGCAGCCTCCGTGCGTGACGTTGGGTATTGAGGAAAACCCTATTTAATTGTTTTTATTTATTTATCTGGAATGTGGGATACCTCTAGGAATTCCCTGACCAAGTTGTGATCAAGTGAGGCTGGGTTAGAGGCCGTTGCTCATTTGGTCCATTTCGGACGGGGTGCCGGAATGGGTATAAATGGAACTGTGTAGTTTAAACTGTTGAGTTTAATTTGTTAAAGCATAATTGAATTTGTTCAAGGAATTCAAGACCTTAGGTGTTGGTATGGGACAACACCTTGCATAATGCAATTAAACTCTTTAGTTTGTTTTGCCTGGTTATGTTTCTGGTTTACATATGTATAAATGAAATTGCTGAATTGCATCTATTGGACCCTTTGAGTTGTGTGGGGCTTAGCCCGGTTACACTTGAGTGATGCTGATCATTGGTTGGGGATTTCCACGGGTTACTTTGGGTGGTTTTGACCATGAGATTGGGTGTCATGGACGTTGTCTTGAGGCAGTACAACTGTCAGGTTGCGTATGGCCCAGGTTACTAGGATGGCGATGCCATCAGACTTGAGTGACATGGTCACCGGGACATGAGGTGTTAGATGTGTTGGTGGCTTAGGTACTATTTTAGTGATTACCACTCACCCGGAACATTGATTAATGTGCACATAGAGATACTCCGAGATTAGGTGGTTTTGACCACTCATGTGGGTAGAGGCCCCCATAGTTTCGGTTAGTTATTTTGGTTGGGGGTGCTTACCATAGAAATCCACGTGGGAGGTGAGGAGCCTTCAGGGGATGGATGTGCCTTCGAGATGTCGGTACTTCAGACACAAGGTTTCAGGAGGAACATGGTGCCGGGTTACTATTTTGGGTGTGCCTTTGGGACACTGGTACTTGAGACACGAGGTGTCAGGAGGCACGTGGTGCCAGGTTAATATTTTGGGCGTGCCTTCCGGACGTCGGTACTTGAGACACGAGGTGTCAGGAGGCACATGGTACTGGGTTACTATTCTTAGGCATGCCTTCAGGACGTCGGTACTTGAGACACGAGGTCTTAGGTGGCACATGGTGCCAGGTTACACGACAGAGATTCTGGCGTTGGTTGAAGCAGGTGACGCTCTATTGTGGCTACTGAGCACCATAGGAGTTAGTGTTTATTTGTGTATTTTACTGCTTACAGTTTTCATTACACTTTCATGACTGCTTAAACACATATATTTGGTACGTACCGTTGGGTGGTATCCTACTGAGATTTGTCTCACACCCTGCATGGGGCCCTTCGGGAAGCATGCAGACTTTATGGATTTACGTGCATGAAAGAGGCCAGCTTCAGGATCTGGGCTGTGTTAGTTATTGCATGGAGATGGTATGGACCTTTAGTTCATGCCTAGATGGGGTTTACATTGTATTGTTTACTTTTCTATATCGGCATGCTTACTTGTTGTAGCTACTGTTGGTTATCCATCGACGCCCTTTTATATTTAGTTGTGTATGACCTGCTTTGGATCCATGTTTTACTGTTTAGTGGTAGTTACATGTTATTAGCATGCTGTTGTGTTTATTTCTGCTGTTTTTGTTATATTTACTGCTTCCGCTGTTCATCTATATTTATTATGATTCCGCTCTGCGGGTCTTGTTCGAGTCTGTTGTGTCTTTCTTTCCACTGCATCTTTACTGTTATACTTGGACCAGTACCCTCATTATGATCCTCTAATAGGGTATAGCCTCCCCACTAAACCTAATAGACCCTCGCTGCTAGTTGGCAGCCTTTGGAGTTCAGGGGAGGTGCACCTATGGTAGTGACACTCGACCCGTTTGGCACTATTCAGGTGGCTGGACGGGTCCTGGTCATTACAGAGAAGGTGAAAACCATTCAACAACATATCAAGGTAGCCTAGAGTCGACAAAAGAGTTATGAAGATAACCATATACGAGACCTTGAGTTTAAAGTTGGAGACATGGTTTTTCTACACATATCTCCGTGGAAGAAGGTCACGAGGTTTGGAAAGAAAGGGAAGTTAAGTCTAAGGTACATTGACCCATTCAAGATTCTTGATCATGTCGGGGCTCTGGCCTATCGACTAGAACTTCCACCTAACATGGACAAGGTACATGATGTATTTCATGTATCCCTCTTAATTAAGTACATACCAGACCCTTTACATGTACTATCTTCTGAGGTGGTACAGTTGGAGGATGATATTTCTTATGATGAGAAACCACTGAAGATCTTAGATCGTAGAGAAAAAGTTCTATGAAATAAGACAATTACCCTTGTCAAGGTGTTGTGGTGAAACCAAAAGTTTGAAGAAGCAACTTGGGAATCAGAGGAAATGATGAAGCTGAGTTACCCACATCTGTTTTAGTGTGGGAAAAGGAAATTTTGAGGGTGAAATTTCTTAAGGGGGAATATTGAAACGACCCAAAGTTTCATTAATTGAAATCCCATTAGATCTAACTAAATGTCTACTTTTTTGGTTTTATGTTAAGAATTTTGACCATTTCTAATATAGCCATTAAACAGTGATCATATGATTAGTATAAATATAGGGCTTTAACAAATCCAATTTACTCAGACAAAAGAATCGATAGCCTCATACAGTATAATTACTCCATACGAAGCCCATTTATCGGAGCTCATAAAAGAGGTGGAATCTTTGGGCTTCTCTCTTGACCAATCCCAAGACGAGCTTCATCATTTCAAGCTCGAACGAGACCGTCTACGGGAAAAGTGGAAGTTGATAGAGATTACCACTCGAGCGATGTTATCCGAGCCACTCCAAAAGTCTGTCACCATCGCACAACTTAACCTTAGGTCTAATGTGACTGTTTTAATTGGTTATGTAACAAATCTCTAGTACTATGTTCATGTACATTATTTTTATATAATAATGAATATGTTTTTTTGTCATTATTGATACATTGTAAATAGTTTTTAATGTACAAATAGTGTTTTTAGTTATTATTTAATTAAGAATTCTATTTTATTAAATTAAGTTATTTTTGAATTAAATAATATTTTAATAAAATATTATTATTATTAAATTAATTTTTATTAAATATAAATGATCTTATAATTTTATGAATGCAATTGTAATTTTTATTAAGGTTTGAAAGCCATTTTTATCAAATCCAATGAATTTTCGATAAATGTCAGTTTTTATTTTAAAAGTGAAAATTAACATATTTAGAAAATTATTTAGATAAAATAAATATTATTTCTGGAATCAGGACGTCGAAATTATCCAACGGTGAATTTTTAATAATTTTCTGAGACAGTCAAATTTTTGGGTAAAAATTAAATACTGTTTAAATATATAATGTGTTTTATGACATCATAATGACCCAATAGTGATGTAATAAAATACTATAAGCTTTATGTTCGGACAATATATGTTTTAACATTAAAATAATGTTATTTTGGGTTTGTTTGATATACTTTTCAAAGAATTAATGGACCACTCAATACTTATCAAATATCTTGTCTTTTTAAATTATTTTCCATTAGAGTTTGACTCACCTCCACATAAGCAACCACATTATTTTAAGAATTTAGGACTTTGGATTTATAAAATATTGTTTTTCTCTTCCCTTTTCCATAAACCATGGGCAAAAACCTTGATCTGATTTATGGTTTGGATTAGTTTAATGTAAGGGGTCCCAAACCTAAATAATAAAGAATTCACTCACCTTTCCTATATAAACCTACCCAATCTACCACTTCATCCTCACTAAAATCCTTTTTAGTTCATCCAACCTCTTCCCTACTCTCTCTAGAATCCTTCCAAGGTGCCCCAAGCTCCCAAGAAGCCTCTCTCAAGCATCTCTGAATCCTTGGAATCACACTTCCAAGTAATGGTTTTTCTTCCTTTCACTTGTTTTGTCCAATTTTCTTAATATTGTTATTCCCTTTTAATTTCAATTATAAATTCTGGGGTATGATTTTTAACCTCCCCCATACTTCCCTCTTATTGTTTTAATGATGGGAGACCCATTTCTCTCTCATTAATTCCTCCCATTTACACCCATTACTACGCCAAAATTCCGAAAGGAACTTCTCTCTCTTCATTTACATTCAAGCAATAATTTTGTATCATGAATCTAAATTCCATTAATTTTTTTTGAAATTTATCTATATGAACCCCTTAATGTCCATTTCATTTAAATATGATGAGACACCCCTTTCTCTCTCATAAACCTTTTTTATGAATTCTTCTGTCACGTCATTACGCTGCCGAAATTACACCGATTTTCTAAGCCAATGCCTTTGTGTAGTGAATAGCATACCCATTTCTCCATCAAGGGTATTAAACTTTATGCACATTTACTTATTGATTATAAAGTTTCATGTATTAATTCCACATTCCTTATCGTGGAATAAATGATTATGTTTAATGAATCCATGTTTTATGATCCATGTGGCACACTTATGCATGAAATGAAATGTTTAAGAAGGGTGCACCCTTATAGCGCTCCAATGCATTGGGTAAAGTATAGTATCATGATATGTCATGTACAATGAGTGTTGAATCATGATAATTCAAGTTCAATGAGGGTTTAGTCATGCTTCATGTGAAATGAGGATTTAGTCATGCTTCATGTATAATGGGCCTTGGCTCATGCTAATTCCATGTTAAGTGTTGTTGCCACATTTCCATGTTATGATTATCATGATTTATCATGCATTTATGTCAATGTTTCTCTTGTGCTCTATTGATATTCCTATTGTCTAATATGTATTATACTCCTCATGTATTCCGTGTTTATTCCCTTACTGGGCTTTATAGCTCACCCTTTTCTTATGCATGTTTTCAGGTTATCCCATGCAATGTTAAGTACGAGGGAATGTAGTGCTCATGTAAAGGAAGTTTTCAATAAAGATGTTGTATTTCATGTTTTAAGTTGTTATGTATTGATCCTAAGCCCCAAAGACACTAGAACTCTCGATCTTCTATGTTGTATCCAGTGAATAGTTTATGTAATAAATCATGTTTAAGTTTTTAATAAAAGCAGGGTTTTCATATATCCTATTTCCATATTTCAAAACACCATCTTCATAGATGAATTTTACCAACTTCCCATCATTCTTTGCTTTTATATTCTTTTGAATTTTTACAACATCAAGTTAAGAACTTTTTATTTTCTCTAGTAAGAATGGTTATGAAATCATTTATAATAGATGTGATGTTTCCCCTTACTTAATGATTCGCATATCCAAATATACTAAATCCATGAATATTGGATCTTTTAAATCCTCATTTTAGTCAAATTTCTACGATCTTTCATACTAAAAACATCAAAAACCTTTTTTTCCTTCCTAGAGTGGTATTGTGTTGATAAATCATAATCATTGAGTAGTTCCAACCATCGTTTTTTCTTCATGTTTAGATATTTCTATGAAAATATGTATTTAAAACTTTTTTAATATTTATATATTTAAAATATTTCACCATAATGGTAACTCTTTCATATCATAAATTCATAGATCATGGCTACCAACTCAAGATCATGGGTTATAAAATTTCGTTCATGAATTTTTAACTACCTTAATGTATAGGAAACTACTCTATCATTTTGAATAAGGACACATCTAAGTACTTTATTTGACGCATAACTAAATATAACATATCAATCCATTCTTGATGGTAAAGTAAATATTAGTTCATTGTCCAATCTAAAATTTAACTCTTCAAAACGTTCTTTACATTATTTTTAACACATAAACTTAACCCATTCACATGTCAATTTGGTTAATGGGTTAGCTAATCGAGAATTTTTTTGAAAAAATAATCGATAGTAACCTGAAAATACAAGTAAACTACTCAACTAGGTTATATTAATTGGCATCGGCCATTGAATCATTTCCTTTTTTAAAGGTTTAACTAATATTCCATCCTTAGAGATAATATTTTCACTAAAGGAAACTTCTTGAAACTAGAATTTTCATTTGCAAATTTTTTCATATAAACCATTTTAATGAGATTCATAAGAATGATTCACAAATAAATCTTATGCTAATCATAGATTTTATAGTATATTAATATATCATTAATAAATACCAAAATTAAATTGTCAAGATAATCCTAGAATACATTATTCATCATGTCCATAAAAATAGATGGCACATTGGTCAATCTAAAGGGAATTATTGTAAATTCATAATATACATACCTTATATGAAATATCATATTTGGAATATAATCCTTATTTTATCATAGTTGATGATACCTAGAATGTATTTCAATTTTTGAAATTTATTAATCTTATTGAAGTTGATCAAATAAGTCATTAATGATGGGAAAATGATACATGCCCTTTATAGTAATGGCATTGATTTCTCTATAATTGATGCAAAACCTCATAAGACCATATTTCTTCTTAACAAAAAGAAAAAATCTCCCTATAGTGAAACACTAGGATGTATAAATCTATTATCACACAACTCTTTTAGTGGTTTCTTAAATTCCTCTAATTCCACTATATCCATTCTATATGGAGTCTTATATATAGGTTTTTCATTTGGGATTAAAATAATGGAAAACTCAACTTTAATCTTAGGTGGGCCTCCAGTTATTTCTATAGAAAATACATCAATGTATTTCTTTACGATTTGTGAATAATATATTTTAAGGATAACTTTTCCATTAATAGGTTGTGTTTTCTCTTCTTCTCTAAGAATGTCATTAAGGAGAGTTACTGGAGGGGAATTCATACATAATCCAGATGATTTAGTCTCCCCTATGAAGATAAGGTATTTTATATCACAGTAAAATTTTTTAGTCTCCTTATCTTGATAATAATTTTTTTGCATTATAATCTAAAATCCAATCCATACCAGGGATTATATCAAATTCAAGCATAGGTATAATGATTAAGTTTAAAAATAGGGTAATTCTATATGTCATAATAGGAAATGACTGACATATCCTTGTTACAATATGATTTCTACCAGGAGTTTTTATTATTAATTCCCTTATTAAGGTGTTTTGGAAGTATCTAATTTTACTGGAAAACATATAAGATAAAAAACACTATGAATATTTAAAATAAAATAAACCATTATTTATATTTGATTATATGATCAAAATACCTACCACTACATATTTAGGCAATTGAACCTTACTTATAGTGATTACAAAATATTTTCATTTATAAATATTCCTTTTTCTTGAAAAATTCCATTGAAGTATAGGGAATTAATTTTTATAGTGCTCCATCTCTTTACATTTGAAGCATTGAACATTGATAGCTTCTATCATTCCCTTGCAATTAGGAGCCTGATGGCCTTTCTTTTTATACTTTAAGCAAAAACTCTCATTTCCATAAATTATATTCTATGAAGTTTCTTTTTAAAATTATTACAAGTTTAAAATTAAACTATTACCTTCCTCCCTTATACTATATTTCATTTTCCAGAGTTCTTTTCCATCCACTTATTTTCTTGTTTTCCCTAAAATACATTGTACTTGGAGAATTCTTTCTATATCTTGATGGTACTTGATAGTATGTACTTATATAATGAAAATATATAAGAGTTTAAAACCATTTTAAGACTAAGATTTATCCTATAAAACAAATAACAAATATTAGTCCTTGAATTACATATATAATATGTAGCATAGGTTTTTAACATTGTAAATTTAGATTTATATTTTGAAAATTTTTATCCTTTATTTTTCCTTATATTAAGGAATTGACTCTCCATATCAACTTTATTTTATTGAAGAAAGTATTATTAGGGAATATTACCTTGAAAGTATTCCAAAAAATAACATTTATTTCTTCTAACTCCTTAGTGTTCTGGATCAATGACAACCATTGATGAACATATACTTTAAGATGATAAAATACATGATTAATTTCTCTCCTTTTATAAATCCCAAAGAGAGTAATATATTCTCTAGGTACTTGATCCATTGATTTGGTACTAAAATATTAATAATCCTATTGAATAATGGATGTTGAAAATGCATGAAGCAGTCCAACATTATATCACCATGTCGGAGTTTAGTAGGCTTTTCACAACCAATCCCAACAGGGCCCATGTAGAGAAGGTGACTGCTTTCAATGAAACTGTAGGAACACACATCGATATATTTTAATCACAACGATCCACATGGTCCTATTACCTCCAGGACCTCATCAAAAGGTCAATCTTCTTCATAAAACATGAAACGTATGGGAAAAGATCATGCATGGGTGAGTATAACAATATCCAATAAGACACCCCAAAATCACTAAGCATATAACATCAAGAATAATAGTCAAATAATTATAGGTATATGTCTACAACACATATAATAATAATATCTATATATAATCAATAAAGACACTTAGTCTTAAGGTATGTCACAACCATAATGACAGTTTAGTATTCATGATCAAAGTTTCTACATATCAATCATCTAGGAGAACACACTCCATGGGTCATATAGCACTAATGGAGTCCATCTGAGATATATTTCTCATTGGGTCTTTTCATAATAAGTGTATGATGAAATTTTAAAGGGAACAATACAAATATGAGGATCACACCCAATTCTATTGGGTATACCAACAACCTAATCTGGAATTACTTGGTAAGTAAAGGATTAATGTCTGCATAGTGTTGGTCATGATGATACCAAGAAAACCCCCCTATGGAAAAGATAATGATAGAGGACCTCACTCTGAGCCTCACAGACGGATTTAAACAACTATATCCAAGGATAAAGTCCCATTTAATGGATCACCATTCTATAAGTAGGACACAATTCTATACTAACCCTCAAGGAATAGATCAAGGGAATGTACCCTAAAAAAACTTGTCCAAGATGAAGAGGACAAAGGATCTAATCCATTTTTGAAGTTGTACATGGCATGTAATAGAAGTACACCAAGTTTCCCTTCGGCACCAGGTCCTACTTGTGTATTATGGACTATTCCCATGTCTACATCGGAGTTCATGGCTTGTCTAAGCCTATGTACTCCTGACCGTGTCCAAGTACATGGCTCTACCCGTGTACACTTGGTATGGCCATGTCTTTGTCGAAGTAAATGGAATGTCTGAGCCTATGTACTCCTGTATTTGTCTATGTACCCTATGATGTAAACATCGAGCCACCAAGTTGATTCATACTATGTGTGACAGGGGTCACACACCCTGTGTTATTTAACTTTTCGTGAAAACCCTAGTACCTCAGCTAGGATCCCACACGTCATGTAATCCAGGATTACATGCCCTGTTTTGGGAGATTTCATAAAACATGAGGTTCTTACTTTGGGTATTACTTGAAACCATTTCTATAAATTCTACCACTGCTATCTACAAGGATCACATATCTAGGGTCGACCATCTACTTCTATCACCATTTGGCAAGATTCTTGGTTCCAATTGGTTAGAAAATGTTACCTGAAGCCATAACATCATCGCATGCCAAAACACCATGCATGGACGCCTTTGATCTGAATCTAACCCATATTAACTATCATCAAAACTTGATCTACCATAAAACCATACCAAGATCTGTGGTATCAATTTTTTGTTCCAACAAATGGATGCACAATGACTAATTATCTGTTGTCAGTTGAACCATAGGCTAAAGGAATTACCCGTGATGAATGAATAATGAGGGAAGAAATGCATATTAAAAAACATGAGGAAAAAACCTCATCCAATGTTAATTTTGGTCTTTATTTATTTCCATTAAAATGAATAACATAGAGATAATAAAATAATCCACCATGAAATTCCCAAAACAGGATAATATCTATCCCATTATCACAATACACATGATTTGGGAATCAATTTGTTCATTGATTGATTCAAATTCATTATAGTATTTAATCAATGGAAATAAATCCAAAAATAAATACATACTACCTCAATTTGGATCAATTTATAATGAATAATTATTCTATCTTGTTTTCATTGACAAGATTCCCAAGTTCCATCACAAACTAATCGATAATCCACAATCTGATCATTGATCGCCAACAGAAGATCCTCTGATGCTCTCTAATGTAACCTTTAAATTTATAGGGTCATATAGGTAACTCTAAATTTTTTCCATAAGAGCATATTTATAGAAAAACCATGAGGTCATGGAAATAAATGAAATTAATTTATTTATTAAATTATCCCATTTAAATTTCCACCCGTGACCGCGGACTACCCAAACACCTGACACACTTGAAGGTTATATCATACCTATGGTAAAACACATGTTTTGAACCCAATAGATGCCTCATATTTCTAATCTAAGCCTCTTTTTAAGAGTTATTCCACCTTTTTAGAAAAATTGTCCGTGTGTGAAATTAATATATATAATATATTTCAAAAATAAATTATGGGAACAACAAGCCTCATAATCTTAGGTATTCTCCATTCCTAGCTCCAAAAATAATCCATAAAATATTCCACAACAATAAATAAAAAAACCAGAGCCATTATATTCTCCTCACCTTGGGGATTTATATCATTAAAATCAAAAATAAAATGCAACACAAATAAATGTGGGTATTGAGCATGAATTTGAGTTCCCACTCCTAGGTTGTCTTCTAAAGATTCCCATGATGTCACTAGACATGCCCTAAATGAATCAATTTACTATAAAGGATCATCTCCCATTTATACCCAATCTCTACTGGGTAATTGGAAAAGGTAGATTCATTATCAATTTCTAGATTTCCCTATTCGATAACATGTAATGGGTCATGTATTCATCTCCTTAGCCGCGACATTTGGAAGATGTCATGTACCCGGTCTAACTGCAAAAACTTCACCAAATTTGTGTAGTATCTAGAAGAGGGTTGATGAATTTTGTAGATAGCTTGCTTCCTTGGCCAAATATCTATAATCCATGTTTAGGTGAAACCCATAAGAACACACAGTCTCCCTCCTTGAACTCCAAAGGCCTTCATTGTTGGTAATAATAGGACTTATGATGGTTCTGTGCAGTCCTCATATGATCTTGGATGACCATCACATTTTCTTTAGTGGCATGCACCAACTCTGGCCCCATAAGAACTAATTATCCTTGGTCAATCCAACATTGTGTTGACCTGTAGCTTTTTCTGTGTAAAGACTCAAATGGTGCCATACTGATTGTGGAATGATAGCTATTGTTGTATAAAAACTCCACCAAGGGTAGGTCATCCAACCAACTATGGAGAAATTCTAACATGAAAGATCACAAAATTTCCTCTAGAACTTGAATGGTCTGAAAAGTCCGACTGTTAGTTCGGGGGTGGAACGCTATGCTCAAATGAAGCTGGGTCCCAAAATCCTCCTGTGATCCTTTACATAAATGATATATGAAGTGATAATCATGGTGAGAAATTATTATTGAGGCAACTCCATAGATTCAAACTATCTCTTTCATGTAGAGGCGTCCCACACTCACTGCTGAAATCTACTATAAGATATCTAGGAAGTGTGTTGATTTGCTGAGTCAATCTATAATCACCTAGATAGAATCGTGTCCCTTAGACATATGTGGTAACCCCGTCATGAATTTTATGATTATCCCATCCCAATTTCACTATGGAACCTCAAGTGGTTAATCTAAACTCATTTGAACCTACTATCCAACCTTCGCTTGCTAACAAGTAAGGCATTGATAGATAGACTCTACAACTCCCTTTTTCATCCTTGACCACCAAAACTGACATAAGAGGTATTGGTACATCTTCTACACACCTAGATGTAAAAATAAGGGATATTTATGAAACTCTCTTAGAACCTCCTCTCCCAACCTCACTATTACCATCATCCATCCTCTTTAAAGAACTACATGCTCCCCACCATCAAAAAATCCATCAGGAATATGTACAGTGAATATCTGAGTAAATAGGGTCTCACAGTTGGTATCCTCAATTTGTGCCTCCCAGACTCACTATAAAAGCAGAGTGATAATAACCATAGAATGAAGTTAATATTATCTATCCCCATCCAAAAGGATAACTTTAATGAGGCCAAATTCTCCGACACATCGCTCAACATCTGTGAACAAGATATTTTATTAAGAGATTTTACTACCATTTTTCCCTTCATAGGAGTATAGAAAAACACAAAATCAAAGTCCTAGAGGAACTCTAGACATAACCTATATCTCATGTTAATATCCATCTAAAATATTATATACTTGAGAAACTTATGACCAGAATATATGATAAACCACTCACCTATTAGGTAGTGTCACCACATCTTCAGTGTGAAGACTATCAATGATAAGTCAAGCTCATAGGTCACATAGTTCTACTCATATTGCCTCAATTGATGTGAACCAAAGGAAATCACCACCTGAATCTGCATTAGAAAAAAACCAATCCCAATTCCTGATGCATCACATAACACTACATAATTTACACCCTCCTCTATAAATCTCAAGATGAGAGTGCTCATCAATCTTTAACTCAACTCCTAAAAATCCTAATGGAACCTATTTCTCCACAAGAAAGGATTCCCCTTGTAGTTCAAATTTTTCAAGGGGGATGATACCCTTGATAAATTAGTTATTAATATCAGATATTAGATTTCCAACCTAAGGAAGTTCTGCACCTCCATCACACTCTTGGGTGGCTCCCAAGCTAACATTGCCTCAACCTTCATTGGGTCCACTACTACACCATATATTGATATAACATGTCCTAAAAAGTGGACCTATTGAATCAAAAACTATAACTCTAAGAGATTCCCATAAATATGGTTCTCTAAGAGTATATCAACTACCATCCTCAGGTGTCTTGCATGATCCCCCTTGGATGCTGAGTACACTAGGATGTCATCGATGAAGACTACCAAGAAACGATCTATGAAAGAATGAAAGATATGGTTCATGAGTCTGATGAACACTATTTTAGTATTCTTCATGTCAAATGGAATAACCAAGTACTCATAGTGACCATAGTGATATAATAATTCTATCTTTGGTATATCTTTATATTATACTCACAATTAGTGATAGCATGATCCAAGGTCAATCTTTGAGAACCATAGTGCCCCTATAGAATAATATAAGAGGTCATAAATCCTTGGTAGTGGACTCATGTTCTTTAGAGTCACCTAGTTTAGGTGATGGTAGTCAATGCATAACCTCAAGATCCCATCTGCCTTCTTGGAGAACACCATTGGGACTGCATAGGGTAAACACTGGGTTTGAAAAATCCTATCCTCTATAAGTCATCCAATTGTACCCTAAGCTCATTAATAATTTAGGGAGCCATCTGATATGATATAAAATATATCATGGCTATCTTGGGGTGTAGATCATTGCATAGTTCTATCTATGAGCGGGAAGGTAATCCTAGAAAATCCTCAGGAAAGATGTCATCATACTCTTCCACCACTAAAATAAACTAAAAACTCATAGAATCCACTACATCTAGGGAAATTCTAGTCAATTGATGGGTAATTGGGTACAACTTCCTATGCATTAGTCCATATTGTACTACCTGGGTTTCCTTTTCACCCAAAAAAGAAAACCTATACCTATCATTGTGGGCACACCACACCCTCTACCCAAAATAGTCTATCTGGGCCTAAGTTGTAGATAACCAATCTATACCTAAAATAAAGTTTTAAGGACTCATAAATACTATAAAGATATCAAAAATTAAACTGTCACCTCCAAGAGTTAGGTCACACTAACTTCACAAGTGAGTGATTGCCGAGTCACCTCTAGTTGGAGTCCCCAAGAGCAAGGGTTGAGCCAAGGGCAAAACTAGAATATGTAAGTCTCATAAAAAATAAGTAGAAATAAAGGAATTAATTTCATCTATACATATTAGTACTATGTCTAATGTATAAAATACACATATCCTACTTCATATCATCCCAAGAGCCTCTGGGTTATAAGCCTTGATAACCTACTTCTACCCTCAACCCTTTCCCCCAACTCCCTAAGCATGGCATGGACCACATGGGGGTAGTGGTAATAACAAGTCAAAATGTCTACCACATCTAGCTACTCTCTTGGCTCCTCTACCATTTATGCTGCCCTATGAACCTTTTGGATCCTACTATTACATTTTTCTCAGTGGACCATACACTATGTCTCTATCAACCATATGACGGTTCAGACAATCTCACACGAGATGTACCTTTCCATCACATGAGTATCACTGCCTCTACGTAGGCTGACTAGAACCACCCTGTGAGCTCTGAACTACAGAACATATATCCTGGGATCTCCTCTTGAAATTTTTTACATTTCCAGGTCCCGGAGTCTGATGTCATCTCCCTACTACCAAAGTTTCTTCTCCAGTGCGCCAACTGCTAAAAAACTATCTGCATGTGCTCATCTATGAAACTCTTGACTACCAAGGAATGCTCTAGTACCCTAGTATATGTGAGAATGCACATAAGTATAACACTGGATAAGATGTCCATGTGTAGCCCGCACTCAAAGGTCTGAGACCAAAATAATTGATGATGAACCATATACATTGAGTACTGAGAAAGGTAGGTGAACCTAGATGAATGCTCGACCACATTCTTACTACCTTGTTGAAGATGTAAAATCTTCTAGATATGAACAAAACTCAACGTAACTAGATAAATATCGTCTTTGATAAGCCTCTCAAACTCTATCCATGCAAGAGTTTCCTTGTCGTATGACTTGGTCACTTATCCCCACCATCATCCTATAGATCCATGGAGAAGGTTCACTACCAGTTCCACCATATAATCTCCTGATGTCCAAAAATGATGGAAAAATTACACCACCACCTAAAGCTAGTCCTCAGAAACCTATGGTTCAGGATCACATTAGAACCTGATGGGTATTTTTCACTAAAATTTATGAATTTCTCTCTGCCTGCACCCCTCATCTGCTGGTATTTCTGGTACCTCTATTACTCGACGGGTGGTGGTATAACTGGTGCACCACTTGAAGGTAACATCTCCTGAACAAGTATCTATATCAAAAAATCATTTCTATTGGGATCATCCTAATGATCTTGATACTAGATCCAAGCTAGAAAATGTGATGTTGGCATCCTAAAATAGACAAGATGTACCATATTTAATGATTATATCTAGAGAGTTGACTCAAAAAGGACATGGAAACTACAACCCAGTTCTATATGATACATGCACTAATTTTTTCCCTGAAATCAGTGTCTATATGTACTAAGACAAAATATAGGTGATCAGTGTCCTCGTGTCTGGATATGTTATCTACCACACCAACAACAGTTTCCTTGAACTGAAAGATGAACATGAATCATATAACACTATCTCCCCAAACCAATCCCATAGACTTCAGTCCTTAGGTAGAACTGACTCCTTTGATACAACTCTGTCATAACCCATCCTAATGGGGGAGAATATGCCAAGACAACCTCCAATAGGTTAGGGGATAGAGAATAGTGCTGAGTAGGCATATCATTCACATGGGAGGCCATATCCTAATGTACCTATACACATGCACACATTTCCAAGACCATACAACATTGAAATATAAAAAAACTAATAAACCATGCATTCATACATATAAATCCCACCATCAGTGTACAACAACAAGTAATAGAAAGAAGAAATCTCTAAATAAAATCCCACCACAAATAATATGAATACATGTTCAACCAAAAAGTATATAATGGTACTACTGTCAATGAAACTGTAGGAAGACACCTCGATATGTCTGACCCACAAGCTCTTCCTGGTCCTGTTCCCTCTAAGACTTCATCAAAAGGTTTATCATCTGTAACAATACCCATTAGGACACCCCAAAATCACTAATCATATGGCATCAAGAATTACATCCATCTCTTTAAAGGTAAATTTATACAACAAATATAATAATAATATCTAGATATACTCAATAAAGACACTTAGTCTCAAGGTATTTCACAAATATTATTCCAATCTAGTATTCCTGCTCTATGGTTCCACATAGAACTCATCTAGGGGAACATGCTCTATAAGTCAGATAGCACTAATGTCATCCCTCCAAGATTTATTTCTCATATAGTCTCACCATAATAATTATATGCTATAATTCTGAAGGGGATGATACATAGATGAGTGTCACACCCAAGGCCATGGGGTACACCAAAAACTCAATGTGGAATAACCTACTAAGTTGTGTATCGATTCCTATGTAGTGTTGGTCAAGAAGATACCAAGAAAGTAAAAATATGGAAAATATGAAGGTAGAGGATCTCACTTTGGGCCCCACAAAAGGATTCCAACAACTTTATCTAAGACTGATGTCCCACTAAAGGGATCACCATACTATGTATAATACATGATTCCATAATAAACCTCAGGGAATGGATCAAGGTAAAAAAATATAATGAAACTTGTCTAAAATGAATAGGAAAAGGGATCTAAACCATGTTTGAAGGGGTACACGATGTGTAATGGAAGTACATGGTGTGTCCCTTCAGCATCAAGTCCTATCCTTGTATTATGACCTATGCATGTGTGTGTGTTAGAGTACATAGCATGTCAAAGCCTGTGTACTCCTAACTGTGTCCAAGTACATGAATCTTCCTATGTATAGTTGGAACAATCATGTTCGTGTCGGAGTACATGGTATTTATGAGCCTGTGTACTCTTTTCTGTGTTCACATACCCTCTGAGGTATAAACTGATCCTCTAGGATAATACACACACCATGTGACAAGGGTCACAAATCGTGTGATATTTAACTTTATATGGAAACCCTAGCGTCGTATTCTGGGTCCCACACACACTGTAATACCATATTACACATCATTTTCTACAAGATCTCATAGAACCCAGAGTTCTTCCTCCACATATGCTACACCATCATTTCTATCAATTTCACATCTGGTGTCATTGAGGATCGTAGATCTAGGATTAGTCAACCACTGTTGTCACCAGTTAGCTGAATTCCAGGTTCTGATTCACTAAAAAATGTTAATCAAATCCACACATTTAATGAATAACAAAACTGCACACACCAACACCTCTAATTTGAATTCAATCAATTATCCCCATCTTCATAGCTTGATCTACCATCAATCCATACCCTGATCTGCAGTATCAATCTGTTGCACCAAGAAATCAGTGAATAGTGATTGATTACCTAGTATTTATCAAAAGGTGGTTGATTATCCACTGAAAGAGGCTAATATTCATTGAAAATAGTTTTATATTTATGTGTTTCATTTTCCATAAACACAAATTTTTAATGCATTTCATAAATTGGACTACATTTCATATCACCGTGCAATTCATGTTTAAAGTGAAAATTTGGGCCCAATAGATCATCTTCTCATGGAATTAATTACTTGCATTATTTTAATTTGATATTTTGGTATAATATTAAATAATTTGTGAGGAATATTTTTTATTTTAGGATAAATTGGTGAATTATAATGGAAGATGTACATTTTTTGGAATGAATGCAGAAATTTCTGGACAAAGAATAATAGGCCTTAGGCCCAACAAGAAAAAATGGGGCCCATAATACAATCCCAATGAAGCTAAAATTTTAATTTCACAAATATAAAATTATGGGTATAATTTCATTAATCTGTGTCCAGATCTAATTCTAATGTTTTCATGGTGATCTAGGTGGTCAAAGATGAAGATTAAATTTTTGGCTAGATCTGAACGCCCATAAAGTCATCCCACCATTTCGAGCATAAATTCAAAAATAATAATACAATTGGAATGAAATATTTAAATATATTAGAGTATAACTTTAATAATATATTTTTCTTCTACGAACACTTCATAATCGACCATATACAGTTACAAATTTACATGTCAAAAAGGGAGATGAATCTGGATGATTTTTTTGGTCAAAGTTGAAAAGTACAAATTACTTTGATTTCTCACCCACCTTTTGACTCTCCTAATTTATGTGGAATGATTTTATTTATGGGGGTTTAAACCTAGGCTCTTAATATTAATATATAATTAGTTGGTGGTGGAGGTAATTGGAATCCATGTTTTTATTTCAATTGTAATTTCGAGCATTCATTTTGTAATCGCATAGTCAATTTCTCTAATATAAGTTTTTCATTCAAATTAATTTCATAATAAAGGTCCTTTTTATTATTATTTTATTTTATTATTTTAAATATCGCATTGATACCATTGAATCAATGTGTGATCTTATTCACACCAACACTTGTGAATTTTATCACACAACAATGGAGTGGTCGTTATTTCACTTTTTTTCCTTCTTCAATTACACCCTCATGAGTCTACTACCCACTTCCATTAATAAAATAACATAAATATAGGGATAAAACTCTAGTGGGTTGATCAAATGTAGTGTTAATGGGATGTATTGGATGTTATTTATCATTTTAATAATTCTTAATCAATTATTTTGTTGATATTTTCAATCAATGATGTGCCTTCTCCATTGATATCACTAATTTTAAGTCTACAAATTATGAGTGATAAAAAGATACTATACCTTGGAGTGATCATGAATATAATACTACAAGTGTATAAGTGATTATAATTAGGATAGTGAAGAGTCAAAATAATGTTAGTTATTTGGGAAGTTCATATATCTTTGAAGGAAGTGCTTGAATTTAAGACATTGAAATAATTTAAAAATAATTTCATCCAATCCACCCTAAGTGATAACCATAGATCAACTCATTGTTTTTAAGTTCAATTCACTTATGTATATAAATATCATTTAATGATACAATCAATTAAAACCTAAGTTGGACACTTCATAGCCACATAACCTCCATAGAATTTGTGTTTCTTTACGTTTCTTATTAGGTCTATGAGGATTTGATAACCCATGTCGTGCTACAAGTGAATGATTTAAACAAATTTATGGGGTAAATTTGGGTGCATCCAAATTTTGGTGCCATTTTTGGGGACCCATGTAGGTTAATTTAGAACCTCATTATATTATCCACCATTTATCTTTTCTCACCCCTTTCTCTTATTTTTTACCCTTTATTTTTTCCCTCTTTTCTTGGCGCATGTCCACCTATACTCGTGACCAATGAAATCATATAGTTAGGGTGGATAGTCCTAGGTTTGGGGAGTTAATTACACCTAGGGGTCTCATTCCATTATACCCTAATATTCATAATAGTCTAGATTTAAATATTGAACTCCATCCAATGTATGGTATTCAATGAAACCAAATCATAAACTAGGGAGGGAACCAAAATGGAAATCCAAATAAGGTAGCCCCAAACTTGGGGAATGTCATTGATCAACCAAAGTATCCTCTTGGGTTAACCCAACCAACACAATCCCCAACTAAATCTACCCCTCATCCAATCATTGATCAATTGTGTAAGAAAACGGAAAAAATGTACGCAGAAGTATCATCAATTAAACATGATTTGAAATACATAAATACTAAAAAGGAACCCATTAATAATCATGTTCTTCCTCTCCCAACCTTGAGTTGAGAATCTATTTACCCACAAAGATCTCATAAAAAAATCAACGTGGTGAAAATTTTAGGGAGTGTGGAAACCATTAAAAAACATGAACCAACCATTAATAATACACCCAATGATTCAATATCTCATAAAAATGAGGATAAAAAAATCATTGAATTTGAAAATACTACTGATAATGTTGAGGAACCATCACCTCTGAAAATAATCTTGCAAGCTGCTCCATTATATCAACATGTGAGAGGAAATTCCAAACCCGAATTGAATGAAACATTGAGTGAAATATTATCACATGTTAGGATGAACATAACCCTTGTTGATTCAATAAAAACCATACCTATATAATCCAAGTACCTGAAGGACTTGTGTACATTCCAAAGAATGTTTTCATACAAAAACCAAGTCCTTTTGGCAGTAAATGAGAGTACCACCATCCAAGGAACCATGCCACCTAATTTTAGGGACCTAGGTTGTTCTGAAATAAATATTGAACTTGGATAGAAAAAATTTATCAAGACCTTATGTGATCTAGGAGCTAGTGTGAACCTCATTCCATATACAATGTACTGTTAGTTAGGTCTTGAGGAACTCCAACCCACTATTGTCCCTCTCCAACTCATTGATCTTAGAGTTCAGATTTCAAAGGGTATCTTGAAGGATTTTTTAGAGAAAGTTGGAATTTTTTTTTACTCTACTGACTTCATTGTACTTTAAAATCACCCAAGATTCGTTTCTAGGGAGGAAATCCCCATCATCCTTGGTTATCCCTTCTTAGAAACAGTCAACCTAGTCATCTGTGTTAGGAATGGGAACATGAAAGTAACCTTTGGAAACACATGACTTGATCTCAAAATCCATAACTTGATATCTCATGTTAGTGATAATGAGGAAGTTCATGAGGTTAATTTGATAAGTACTATTGAAAATGAATATAAAAATCCTCATGGAATTTATGATGTATGTCTAAGTCAAGAGGAATTAATTTTTTTTGTATTCACATGAGGGAAACTTGTATCTATGGATTAATTCTATTTTATATGGATCCAATAGAATTTTTTCATGATCACTGATCATTCAACCATTGAGAGAAACTATAAAAATTGAGTCCATACCCATTTATGAAAATCACCTGGCTAATTTGGTGGTTAAAAAATCTTTTCAAAAGGAACCTATTTTGATGAACAATTTGGAAACTGAAACTGAGTACAATGAAAGATCTTGACTTTTGTATAAAATTATTGACCAACTTAAGATCAAATTAAAGGTCCATAATCCCTCTCCTAGGTATTCATTCATAGGGGATAAAAAAATCATAAAATTTTAATTCCATCCTCTCTCAAATATAAGGATAATAAAATTCTCCTTGATGCATTAAGCAAGATTAAAAAATGAATCAGATGGACCATTTTTGATATTCATGGGATTAACCCATTCACTAAGACTGATATGATTTTTCTTTAATAAATTTCCAAAACTTCCCACAAACCCAATTGGAACTCAATCATCATCTAATGGATGTGGTGATAAATATAATCCTTGAGATGTTGAAATTTGGTATTAGTTAAGTTGGGGGTCCAATTCGAGCTAATGACTTTAAATTAAGTGCTTTTCGGGAGGCAACCCGGTTTTTGTATTTATTTTATTTTATTTTGTTTTGTTTTTTTATTAAGGGAAGCCCTAGGGATTTCAAATGTGTTCTATTTTTTTTGTTTTCTAGATTTAATTGTCGATTAAGTTCATTATTTTCAAATAAAACTCATGCCTTCTAGAGTTCAAAACCAACAATCAATCACCCCTAAGTGGTCTACATGTGACATGAAGCCAAAGTGATCAAATAGTTTTGATGGATCATCAACATTAAACTTGGTGGTTTTCTTCCATTAATTTATTTCAAATAACATTTTCCCCTCTTTCTTCCCAATTCAAATCTCCATTTTCCCTTCTCTTTCAAAACTGAGGGCAGTTTCATTCTAAGTTAGGGGGAGTGAAAATACAAGATTTTGAAAAAAAGTTATTTTATAATTAAAATTAAATTAAAGGAAAAATATTCAATCCATTATCCTTATATTCATTAATGGACATTTTAAAACATGAAAACTAAAGGTAAAATGATTTTGAATGCCTTTATTATGATTTTAATGCACATTTATGTTCATGAGCATAGTTTTTTGGAAGTTCGATTTTCCGATGTGATTTTAAATGTTCACATTTTAATCATCTTGATCAAAAATCCACAATTCAATTCCACTGTATATTGGGTGTAAATTTGAGTTCATGGGTCACTTTCATCATAGCATGGGGTTTAAAGTCACTTTTAGTTTAATTTGAGTATCCAATAAAAAAACGACCTCATAGAGGATTTTTTTGTCCATATGCATGGAATTAGACACTTGGTGATCATGAATCCATAGTTATATTTCCCAGAGTTAGGATTTACATCTCTATAGTTGTGAATGGATTTGAAAAAATGTGTGGCATTCAATACTTGGGGATCATGACTCCATAGGTTTCTTGCCTAGAGTTGGTATTTTCATCTCCATTTTGGTTAAAAAAAATAAAAAAAAAACTTTAAAAAGTTGGAGAAAATAAAAAAATTTGATACTCATCATAAGGTTTAATGTGACTCCTACTTAGTGCTTCTATTTTTACCCTTGAATAAGAAAATGGGCCCCATGTCTTTTGAGATACACAACACATCATCATGCTTAATTAAAATTGGATGAAATGTGATGATGAATTTGAACAAAGGAATGGAATTGGTCTTGGGATATGATTTTGAAGATAGATTATTTGAAATTATTTTAATAGATTTCATGATTGTTTGAAATGATGTATTTTTTTGAGCATTGTATGATAAAATGTTTTTAAAAAAGGGAATTCATTTTAATATTTTTGAGATATTTTTTGTTCAAGAAAAGAAAAACTCAAGTAGGGGGTGTGATTATCCACTGAAAGAGACTTATATTAATTTTTAATATCTTAGTATTTATTTGTTTCATTTTCTATAAATAAAAATGTTTATTGAATTTTATAAATTGAACTACAATTTACATCATTTTGCAATTCATGTTTAAAGTTAAAATTTTAGCCCAATAAATCATCTTCTTGTGGAATTCATTATTTTAATTATTTTAATTTTATATTTTGGGATATGATTTAGAAATTTGTGTGTAATATTTTGTCTTTTAGGATTAATTGATGAATCATAAGGGAAGATAGATATTTTTGGGAATTAATGCAGAAATTTTTGGACAAAGAATAATGGGCCTTAGGCCCATCAAGAAAAAGTGGGGCCCATAATCCAAGCCTAATGAATCTAAAATTTTAACTGTATAAATATAAAATTATGAGTATCATTTAAATAAACTATGGACTGAGATAATTCAGAAGTTTTCATGGTGATCTAGGCGGTCAAAGATGAAGATTAAATTTATGGCCAGATCTGAACGCCCATAAAGTCATCCCACCATTTCAAGCATAACATCTTAAAAGATAGTTCAATTTTATGGAAATTTTTAGAACTATTATAGGAAACTTTTAATATGATATTTTTCTTCTACAAACTCTTCTTATTTGTCTATGTTCTATTAAATATTTACATGGAAAATAGGGGATGAATCTTGATGATTTTCCTAGTCAAAGTTGAAATGTCCAAATTCCATTGATTTATTACCCTCCTTTTGAATCTAATAATTTTTGAGGAAGTAATTTATTTATGGGGGGTTCACCCTTGGGTCTTAATATTCCTATATAAGAATATTTTGGTGAAGGGAATTGGAATCCAAGTTTTTATTTCAATTGTAATTTCAAGATTTCATTTTGTAATTTCATTGTCAATTTCCATCTTGTAAGTTTTTCCTTCACATTCATTTCATAATAAAATTTGTTCTTATTAATATATTATTTTATTATTTTCAATATAAAATTGATTCCATTTCATCATGGTGTGAACTTATTGACATAAATACTTTTGAATTTTATCACATAACGATGGAGTGGTCATTATGTCACTTTTTTCTTCTTAAATTCCACCCTAATGAGTCTATTACCCACTTAAATTGAAATAATAGCTTCAATGGAGGGTTAAAAATCTAGTGTTTTGATCCAAGGGAGTATCAAGGGGATGTATTGGATGTTATTTCTCATTTTAATCGTTCTTAATAAATTATTTTATTGATATTTTCAATCAATGATGTGCCTTCTCCAATGATCTCACTAAATTTAAGGCTACACATCCTGAGTGATAAAAATATACTCTACCTTAGAGTTCTCATGAATATAATCCTCCAAGTGTTTAGGAGATTATACTTAGGATAGAGAAGTCTCAAAATTACATGAGTGATTTGGGATGTTCATATATCTTTGAAGGAAACGATCGAATTTAAGACATTAAAATAATTTAAAAAGAAATTAATCCAATCCATCCTAAGATATAGCCAAGGATAAAATCATTGTTTTTAAATTGAATTCACTTAAGTATATCAATATCATTTAATAATTCAATCAATTCAAACCCAAGTTGGACAATTTATAACCATATAACCTCCATAGAATGTTTGTTTCTTTAGGTTTTTTCTTAGGTCTCTACGGATTCAATAACCTATACTGTGATACAAGAAACCACTTTAACCATATTTCTTAGGTAAATTAGGGAGAAACAAGTGGTCCATAGGAATTTTCCATGATTAATGAAGAATGAGGGTAGAAATTTAGACACAAGCACATGGGGAACGAACCTCAATCAAAGTTTGTGTTGGACTCGATTAATTTACATTAGAATAATGATAAACTAAATAATAAAATCATCCACCAAGAAATCCACAAACCATGATAATATATATCCCATACCCACAATACACACGATCCTCAAATCGATTCATTTTTTATTTGATTCACGTTCATTGTAGGAATAAATCAATGAGGATAAATACACAAAATAAAAATGTCCCACCTCAATTAAGATCAATTTATTGTGAAGAAAGATTCTATATCATTGTTGTTGGAAATATCCTTGAGTTCCATCACACACCGATTGATGATCCATGATCCGATCATCGCTCACCAACAGAATATTCTCTAATGATCTTAAATGGATCCTCTAAATTTGTATGGTTATGTGGATAACACTACAAATTTTCTATAAGAGTGTATTTATAGACAAACCACTAGGTCACAAAAATAAATTAAATAAATAAATTTATTTAATTAATTCATTTAAACGTCCACCTGTGACCACTCCTATCCCGAACATCTGACAACCTCCAAGGTTATATCACACCTAGGGTAAAACCCACACTCCAAACTCAATAAAGACCTCACGTTTTTATATGATCCTATGTTTAGGAGTTATTCAAAATTTTCAAGAAAAATATGCATGAATGAATTTATATATAAAATATATTTCAAAAATAAATTTTGGGAACACCAAGACTTAGAATATCACTTCCTATCTATGTCTGGATCTGAAAATTATCAATACAATATTCCAATAAAATACATGAAAAAATATAATTTGTTACAAGGATGATAAATATGGAAAAGTTTATTAGTAATAACCTGAGTCATCTACCCTGATATAGTTATAATTTATTTGGAACCTGCTCCAAATCAATCTTCATTGTCTCTCCTTGGAGGGAAATCCAGACATAAATTATGCTTATTGATATGGTTTCCATTCCTTATACTAGGAAAATTTTCAAAAAAATGGAATATAGTTAATTAGATCATAACATTAAGAATTCTAAATAATAGTATATAATTTTAAATCTAGTGTAACACTTAGATAAATTGAAATATTTTGCTTAGATAATTTTAGAATCATTAGCTTAGTATCTTTGGTAATATCTTCAAATCATAAAAATATTTTCAAATATATAATAATGGTTTGTAAACAGCATGAAAATTAATGAATTCATAACCCATATAAGTTTTTATTTAGGTGTTTAGTCTTAGGCCCATTCATCATACACGAGTGATGATCAAGTTAATACAAAACTTTACTCTTTAAGAGTTGTTACCCCTAACTACATTTGTTCCATAGTCATATACATTTTCCAGTATCTATATGGGGATGTTTTTTCTATAAAAAACACACAATATTTACTTTCCTAAAAATTTATGATATTATCTTATATGTATAATTATCCTTAGATTATTTCATAGGGTTATTTTCTCTAATCTATCTAGTTCCCAAGGTTTATACTAAACATCCTTTAATACCAATTGTAAAACCATGACTCTAGTAACCCATAGTTGGTAGTTATTTTACTACATTGGAAATTTTTTTAAGGGATTATATCCTAAATGATTCAATATTTAGTTTTCTTGTGAGACTAGATACATACATGATTCTCACATTACATATGAAAACATGAAATAAAGATTAAAAATTATAAAGAGAAAATTATTATTTCTTCTAGTGAATCCTAGAAATAATATTTATACCCCTTATTATCATCTTGTGGAAATGAATACATAAAAATAGATTTATCTCACATGGTTAGTAAGGGAAAATGTATAACATAAGCTATTATAGAATAAATAAAACATGAATAATATGATAGAGATAAATAATAGTCAAAGATGATATATAACTAATATTATAAAAGGGTAATATTACATAAAAATATAAATAATCACACAGATATCAATAACTATTTTCATAATGATATAATTTAGAATTCTAGATATCATAATCTTACCATAAATGACTTGTGCAATTATATCATACAAAAATATGTAAGGTGTATTCTAAATACCCAAATTAGTTTGTCTCATGAGACCTACCAATGAACTAGGGGGATATAATGTGACCAAACTATTAATTACTATGTCCAATTAATTCATCATATGATGTAAATTAATAATCAATTAAATACATTATCTACATAAATATTTGTATTGAAAAACTAGCATACGAAAGGTTAATATTTTCCCCTATCAATAAATAGAACAATATGAATTTAAGAAATCCATAGTAATATAGATTATGATATTAATATATTATGTACCTAGTAAAGTATAAGTGTCATTAAATTATGTTGACATATATTAAATCACTTAAAAATATCACTAAAATATTTCTTAAGGAAAATTCCCTTTTAATTTTGAAATCAGTTATATTAAAATATAAAAATCTTCAGAGTATTAAGAAAACAATTTTATTTAAAGATAAAAATGGAACTAATACATGGAAAAAATAGCCATATGAGAAGAAAATATATATGGTTTAATATATAAAATATCTTATAATTCCTCCCATAGTTTAAGCAATCCTAAATAAGGATGAGATTGTGAAATAAACCCTTATCTCAGGTTCGAATGTATTTGTATGGGATTTTAACCTCTTTTATAATAAATTTAAATTTATTATAATTATATACCAGATTAATATAAATATTTATAATATCATATATGATCCACTTATAATATTTCAACACCTTTTTATTAATAATTATTTAATAAAATCATTATTTCTTAGTGTTAATTTTTCATTTTGCATGTAATTTTCTATTTGATAGTTTTAGCCCTTGAATATTGATCCTCATCCCATAATATATAAAATTTTAATCATGATATAGATATTATATATTTTTATTATATACATATTTATAATAATTCTTCAAAGGCGTATATGAAAGATGAAACTCATCGCTTTTTGGAGGTGTTAGTTCACATGTGCGTACGGGCGACATTATCAATTATTAACAGGTATAAGAGTAAGAAGGTAAATGATATATTATATTTAAAAAATAATAATTTTGTTATAAATATGATATATATTTATTAGTTACATATTTATTACCATCCATGTAAATTGTTCATGAAAAACCAATTACACCGCTACATGTAGATGGTGGGTCGTACGTTCTCACGAGAGATGTTTTCAATTTTTGTAGGATGGAAAGAAGATGAATAAGGGTTTTGACACCATAATAATAAAATTTAAGAATATTTAATATAAATATTTTATTATATGATCATGTTTATATGATATTTTAAGGTGATATAAGAGGAAATAAAAAGAAAATACCTGATTCATAACTATACTTCTTCTTCAGACAACCTCATTAGATTTATACATAAAGACTTCTTAGAATGGTATTATGATATAAATAAGACCTATAAGACATGGGTAGGGATATTATTAAATTATTTTTGAAGGTATTTTCTCTAATAATAGGCTATTGAAGTGTGAGGAAGAGAGGATATGGGGCATCCTTTTATAAGTGAGAGAGAGGACACACTTGGAATTTTCAAAAGATTAAAATATATTAATGTATTACTCAAGAAAAATGGATCTAAAATGGAAATATATTTAAAAATTAGAATTTAAAGGAAAAAATAAAACCAATAAATTAGGTTTAATTCAGTTTTTTTTGTCATCTTGAAGCCTTATCCCTTTATTTTTAACCCTTTTAAAACATTTTACCCTTAATCGAGGTGCTAAATATTTACCACAATTACTATTTATTATGAGAAAAAAATTAAATTTACCTAATTAACTAATATTAATTATGATTATTAATAATATTAAATAAATTTTATATGATTAAAATCCTTTAAGATTCATAAATTACTTTTAATATAATTTTTCAAAATACGACGAAAACCAGTTATCCAGAAAAATGCATTTCTAAGTATAAAAATGTTTTTATACAAAAATTATGCTTAATTTAGTTTCCAATGAAATTATTTAGATTATTTTTAATAAAAATTAATTAATGGAATTTTAAAATCAATTTAAAACAACTTGGGACTTTTTAAATACTTGAATGGAAGCGACAATTTTCTATAAAATCATTATTTTTTCAATTTTCACTAAAAAATTAATATTTTTTTGAAAAATACAAAAAATTTCATCCTAAGATAATTTTGATATTATGATTTCAAAAATTATATATTTTTTTATAAGATTAAATTAATAATTTTTTTGAATTTATTTTTTAATCACATTCTTGAATAAAGCTATGTGCATTATACTATTATTTCTTTAGAAAGAAAAGATTACTTACTATAATTGAATATATGGTTTTACATTTTAACTTAAATAATAACCAATCTTGAAATTATAGGATTTATACACCTCATACCATGATAAAATAGGATAAAAACATAATAACTCTATAAAATGAGTAGAATACTACTTCATCATTATTATTCACTATTGGAGTTCCATGAACTCCTAGGCTCTATCCAACTTCAGCATATCTGAGAAGAAATACTTGAAAAATTGGTCATTTAATGTATCCAAAGTTAGAAACTCATTCCTCCTAGATAGGTTTATCATGATACACCATATCCTAATGGGTTTTTGTAGCATATATAAAGCCAATTTCACTCGCCGTTCACCATGAATCTCTATTAGATTGAAAATACCTTCGATGATCTCAATCTGGTCCTCAACATATTGGAAGCCTCCAATGCCATGTAATTTTATGGGATTATGTATCTAGAAGTATCTATCAAAAATGACTATAGTTATACCACCCCTATGTGATCCTCCTCCCTAAACAGGTACTAGCCCACAAATGCTAGCCTGAATTAGTTATGCTGCCAAGACTATTGGAGAAACAATGAGATCATGCTCAACTGTATCCTACTACTTGCCTGGAGGAGATTCAAGATAATTTAACTTAATGGGAGGATCCTATCCCACTTCCATATATGGTCCCGTAAGACATCATCATAGGGAAATTATATGAAATTCCACAGAAAACACATAGAATAGCCTTCAATAACTTAAATAAAAATACAACATAAGCATTTATTAGGCACACACATCAGAACCGATTGAGGAAGAATCATCCTAAGAGGCTACCTTTGACTACAATACATAACCCATTTCATTTCAAAAAGGCATAATTCCTAGTCTCCCACACCAACATGTTAGTCATAATCATGTATATATAATAAAATATATCATGCTTAGGATCAAATAATTGAATGTTAGAAATAAAAATAAAAATTCATAAAAAATTGATTATAATTAGAAATTAATTATTTATGTATCTATTATTGAAAAGTAAACAAGTTCATGACATGTGAACTTATGTTCCTAGTAATGATTCATGAACTCACCCAAATCCCATACATAGTAACTACACAAAAATACTCAAGATCAACATGAAACTTTAATACCACAATTACTAGTAGAAATACAAATTTACTTAGTAACTTGAATTACATGAGCTGTCTAGGAACATGAGTTACTCTCCTAAATAAGTCCCAACTATCTCGTCTCCATTCCATCAAACTCCAAAATTATATCCATGGAAAATTAATGTCTATGATACCATCTTGTAAATCCACGAACTGAATCACCTAGTCTAGGATGAAGTGTCACATGACCTAATAGAAACCTCCCTGTACAAAAGGGGCTACTGACTAGTTGCAAGTGACTAAATTAGAACATGGGGAGACTATTACCTTCTTATATATATACAATGAGTAGATATGCATGAGGAAAAAATAATAAAATAAGAGATTAAACAATGAAACCAACTGAAATAAAACCATTATATAATAATATGTCATACATGACAACCAACCAACCAATTAACTATATGTTTATATATGAAGATAAAGAAAGAAGATAATAAGAGTATTACATAACAAGCAACCTGATGTCCACCATAACTCCACCCATCCACCCCACTTTTCTAGCCCAACCACTCAATATAGGGCCCTTACGCTTGATTGGAAACCGATCTATAACATCTGAACGCACAACAAGATTACCATGTAGAGTTTGAGTATAAATCTAGTACGAAACCACCAATGAATCCTCAACACAAGTGAAAAATTTATATAAAATTGTTGGAAATTTCAAGAAAGTAAATTTAAAAGTAAAAAAAATCACATGTTGGTTTATAATGCACTAACCAGGCTTCCATGAACCCCATCCCACCAGCTTCTGATCCAATATAGAGGATAAGGTATATATAGTTTATGTGAAAATAAAAATAAGCCACTAGAATAACACAAGTCCCATAATAACCAAAAGGCCATCATACCTCAAGTCAGTACATATGGAATTTATACCCCCTAACTATCTATGGTCAAGAAACAAGACTTTCATACCCAATTCCAATATTAAGTCATGCCTCAGGACCTTCATACCCTTCCATATTTAATTCAATTCCCCACCATAATCATCACACATCAGTTCATACATGCTTTACCCTCAAAAGGATTAACCAATCCAAGATGTGTCCACTTGTTACTTTGATAATAGATAGAAAAATTTTATAGGCCTTATACGTACATATATATAAAAACCATAACAAGAAAAGTTTTGATCTATACACATGCATAATAATGTTTTATCAAGATATGTATCAGGGGAAACACACACAAAAAAGCATATAATATCATATAGTTTTATAATTTTGTTTGTAAAATGGTAAATAAATTCTTTCCTTAAGCATATCGAATCCCAACATTAAGGTTTTCCACCCAAATCAAGCTCTCACACTAGAAATCCCTAGAGCTAACCCCAAATCACCACACACAGATTCAAGATAAAATATCCATGAAGAAGAAAATGTTAAGGGTTAGGATTGGTTTATAGTTACCACACAATATCCAAAATAATGAATAGATCTAGGAGAATATAAGAATTATTGAGATAAAACTAGATTTACTCCTTACTTCCTTGATAATCTAAAAATAATCACATTAGATTCTTTCAAAATTACTAGATCCAAACTTGACAGTTTAGATCTAGGGGATTCACCAAGGATAAGAGAGTAGATATAGCATGAACAAGAATAATAGAAGATAAATGATCACTTACCTTGAAATCACCATGACCAACATCTCTAGACCCAATATAATTTCTCTATAAAGGGAAATAATTTTCTAAGAACATTCACAAGAGTCCCCACGCTTGATAACTCTAGGTGTAGAAGGAATAATGAGGGGTTTCAGTGAGTTTGTGGATAAAAATAATATTTTCTCATCATTTAATTCTATATTCATAGTTTACCAAACCATGTGTCAACTGTACAAAAATCCACTTTCTAAACCCATGTCTGGCCACATGGTTAGTCCACATGGTGTGGTAAACTATGTGCCAACTGTGTGAAGACTAATTTCTACAAAGTCCTATATTGAATGAATTCATGGGAAATTAACATAGGTTTTAATAACCATTATCTAATAGTTCTCCCTCTAAACCACTTCTAAAACTTTCCAAAACTACCTAGAAACTACCTGAGACTTCACCCAAACAAATAATAAATCCAAAAAACTTTTAATAAAGGACAAAAATAAGGCATAAAGCACTTGTAAAAAATATTAGACTATTATAAAGAAGTTTTTAGATAATGGTTATTACATAAAAAAAATTAAATTTTAGTATACTAATGATACTGATGTAATTATATTAATATGGTTATAAAGATTTAGAAAATGTGATAGAAAGAAATTTGAAATATCTAATTTAAGATAATTAACACTTCCTTGGATATACTCCTTTGGATCAAACCTTAAGACTTCTTGGATTGGTCTTTTTCTTAGACATAACATACAATACATGAAAAATAGAGTTGGGGATATATTTTTATGGGTATTTTTTCTAATAAGATGATCAATTTATACATATAAATGAGGTGGTGGGGGGATCCTTTTATATGTGAGTGGGGTAACACTTTTGTAAATACTTATAACTTTAAAATAATATAAATAATATTATCATGTAGAGTGGCTAAGAATTTGACTAAATTGAGTAAAACATAAAGTTGAGGTTGATAAATCCTTTATACACCCATTCAATGGAAAATTTTTATGATATTTTAAAGCTTTAACACTTGATTTAACACTTTTACCATATTATACCATTTACCATGGTGATTAAATATTACTATGGTAAATCATTTTTATGAAAAAATGAAATTGAACATATTAAATAATTTAAAAATTATAACTCCAAATATGAAAACTCATTTAAATTATTCAATCTCTTGATGTGGTAAAAATTAATTTTAATAAAATTACTCTTCATACAATAAAATCATTTTTTTTAAAAAAATTCCCATTTTAAGCATAAAGTGAATTTACTCTAAAATAATGTGTAGTATTGATTCCCATGATATTTATTGGTTTAGGATTAAAAAATAATACTATTTTACTTGAAAATAAATCCAAAACCAAATTGAACCTTAATTTATATTTAATTAAAGGAAGAGGACAAAAATTGTTTTTTATTAGAATAAAATATAACCTAGGTTCCAAAAAATCAAACACAGATTTATAAATTCAAAATATTAATTTTTAATTAATTATTTTACTATTTAAATGAATTTTTATTTTTGAAAAAGGTTTCATATATTTTTAAGTCATTTTTATATCATAATGATGACATAATAATTATTATATTAGTAAAAACCGTATTTTCAATATTCACCTAAAAATTAACCATTTTAGAAAAACACCTAAATTTCACCATAAAATAATTTTTTCATGATGAATAAAAAAAGGTTTATTTTTATCAAAATAAAATCCTTATATTTATAAATTTATCTTTTAATTAAAAAATATATAACACATAATAAAAAAATATTTTTAAACAAAACATTATTGTTCAGCTATGCATAATAAAATTACCATTCCTATAGTTTTTTTAGTTTTTTCTTGGATGTTAATAATTTATTTTACAAATAATTTCTAGAATTTTATTAATAATTTTTATAAATACGATTTCCTCAAAATTATTAAATTTATAAAAAAATATGAAATTCATTAAAACAATTCCTATAGAATTATTGGTATTTTAATAAGAATAATAGAGCCCTTTTAATTTTAAAAAATATTTTACTTTTTAAATTATGTTTCATTTTACAACATTTTATGTATTTCATTTTAAATTTTAATAAATAATTATTCAATTTAGTTCAATGTTATGTGCTTCATGAACTATGATACTTGCAAGTTTTATTTAAAGGAGAATGCATAAAAAAATCTTGGGGTGTTTGTTGACGCTCCTTTCGTCACGGAATCTAAAGTTCGGAAAAGGGAATATCTGAGCTCAAAGTGATTAATCCTTTGAAGAAACATCAAAAATCGACAAAGGGATGAAAAAGGAGAACATTGCCCAGAGGTCGCGCAAGTTCCCTCTTGGTCGCGCAAGTATACTTGCGCGCCGCCTCAACACTTGCGCGACCCCTCATGGTCGTGCAAGGGACTTGCGCGACAGATCTGGTAACCGCCCAGTAACCGCCCGGGGTCTTCTTTTGCCTATAAATAGACCCTGTGGGCCCCCCATTCAAGAGGATCTCTTTCCAGAAACTCGGATCAAAGCTCCCGACGCTCAAGTCTCTTCTCAAAGATTCCGGAACACTTCTAAGGTAATTTCTTACCTAGAATGGAAGATCTAAAGAGAAGAAGGAAGGCCCAAGTGTTGAAACTTATCAAACACTTGCGCGCCAACTTAATTCCTTCAATATAACTTGCGCGTCCCTTCTCTGGAAGAACCTCAAGAGGATGGGAAAGGGTTTAATAAAGAGTCGCTCAAGTAATTCAACTCTGGTTGAAAATCGCGCAAGTATCCCTCATGTCGCACAAGTATACTTGCGCGACCAACACTTGCGCGCCGACGCAGGACTTGCGCGACCTTCAAGACTTGCGCGCCCCTAGCTTTTTGGGTGCCCATCTTGCCCATTTTTACCCCTCTTAAGCCATTTCACCCTTCCTATTCAAGATTCAGTCTTCAAGATACTATTCAAAAGCCATTTATGGCATGATTTCTTGATTTGACATCCTTATCTGAAAGGAATTCTGTGAAATACCTCTCAAACACCCAGTGATTTAAACATCTTTATGTCACCAAAGATTGAGAGTTCATTCATTTCAACCTCATCCTTTAAGATGAGAGAATCCTAACCTGGGTCTCCTTTTCAGGAATAAGACTCAGTCATAACCTTGGGCTTCCTTTTCAGGAGTAAGCCCCAAGTCCCCTAACCTAGGCTTCCTTCTCAGGAATAAGTCCTAGTCATAAATCTTGGGCATCCTTCTTAAGAGTAAGCCCCAAGTCTCTTAAAATTTCTCTTAACCAGTCATAAATTTCCTTTGATTTGGGTTTCCTCTTTAGGAATAAAACCCAATCATAAGTCCCCTCCTAACTTGGGCATCCTCCTTAGGAGTAAGCCCCAAGATTAGAGTATTCAAATCTCCATGAAGCACATATAACTTTGTGGACCCTGTTCTTGGATTTTCTCCCTAAAAGTAAATCCTAAACTTTCGTCTATCTGGGCAGTCATCTATACATAAGCCCCAAAACAAATTCTTATGATTGCATCTTTTATGGCACAATTGTCTGAATTTTACCAATACCTCTTGTTTCTCACACCGAGCATGACTCACGTGAGCTTAGAGTGTAAAAGTAATTATGACATTCATCTTTGAGCCATCAATCATAAAACATCATATCCCATTCCTCGAACTACGTGGGTTCTGATTCCTTTTTCAAAACAAAGGATACGTAGGTAGCCCATTTATGGGTTCGATCCCAACATTGAAATAATCTCTGTCCTTCTGAATGACGATAAACTTCAAGTGCCCCACTGAGTGGCTTTAAAACCAGCCTGGTCATCAAAATGACCAAGAGACTTTTATATAAATGTTTTGAAGGATACCATTGACCAAGAATCTCTAAACAAATATAGATGATTCTATATTGATGAAGAACCTCAAATACATATAAAAGATTCTCTAAATTTCTTGCATATTTAATCATTGATTGTTAAAACTAAAGGAAAGCTCATTTTATACTTGGTAATGTAATAAGGATTCACGAACTTAACTTAAATCTATAAAGAGAGTCCCGGAGTAGACAATAATTCCCCTCAAAAAGGTGTGATGAGTCCGACCTCCCATCCTCTCGACCAATGCAAATTCCTAAGCCTCATTAGCCCACAAGCTAATGAGCGCCTGCCTTTGGAAAGTAGGTCCAAACGGATGTGGAATCATTGGATGTTTCCGGTTCTACGAACAAACCCGTTAGAAACCGATCGGAACGTTTGAATCTCCCGTCCAGGAGGTCATCCCCGGATTCCGCGCGAAACAAAAATGGTGAACCCGACGTGAATCCTTAACCAAATTAAAGTGATGTTCTTCTTATCTGTTAGGCCCTTTGGGCCAACAAGGCAATCATTGACATGTGCTCATCCAAAAGATGCAGTGGCCGGATTCATCTTGATTATGTCTGTTACATGGAACAGGCACTCTTTTTTTCAAGATCTTCTACAAAAATGGCTTTCCTTAAATTCACCCCTGTGAATACTGCTGCTGGGAACACCTCTACTGTGAGGTCTGCTGCCGTGAAAACCAATACTGCTACTCCTGCTGGAACGTCATCCGCTCTGAGGATGACATCACCAACTCAGCGTCTTCAACGCTGTGTTTCTAATGCACTGGTTAAGGAGTACCGTCGCAACGGTACTATCCCAACTCTGGAGGCCGCTCGTCAAGCCCTCCAAGTTAACAATTCTACCTGGTCGTCCGGACAACGGCGACCAGCAATCAAGAAGCAGACGGTGCTGACTACCGTCTCCAACCGTTTCGGGTCGTTATCCCCGGAACGCAATTTCCATTCACTCCCTTATTCCGAGGAAGTGAATGAGCAGGTCCCGCAGGACCTTAAATCAAAAAGACAGGAGTCCTTCTCAAGGGCTCCCATCAACAATCGCCGCCAGACTCGTGCGGTAGTGCGCCCTCAACATGATGAGGGTACCGGCTCCAGGCATTCAGCTCAGGTTCCTCGAACCCGAGCAGGCAAGATGAATCGCCAGAGACGGAACCCGGTTAACAATAGGCAGGTTGTCATCCCTGTCATCTCCGGAGAAGTCCACCAACCTAACTTGGTGGCAAATAACGAGCAGGCATACACACCTGTTCGTTTTAATCCCGCTGTCCAGCAGACTCGTCTGGCAGCATCAAGCCGATCCCGCCAGGCAATTCCGGCGGAGTACCATAGGCAGGAGCATACACCTGCTTATACATCAGCAGTTAGTCAGCAGGCTCGTCTGACTACATATGATGGATCTCGTCAACAGCGTTTGGCGAAGTGTAATCAGCAGGCACATACACCTGCTAATACTAATCAAGCCTACCAACAGTCTCGTTTGGTAGCGCACAGAGAAGTCAGTCGGAAAGCCCCGACGACAAACAGGAGGCAGACTAAACTCTCTGCCTCCACACTTGAGTACTGTCAGGATTCACTGACAGGAAAAGGAGGACAGGAGCAGGCACATACACCTACTCCAAGCCCGGAATGGACGTATATCCCTGTTCCGGCGGCTGAAGTCACCAAACATATTTTGTCAATGGTGAAAGAGCAGAAGCAAATTCCTGCTCATATTCTGGATGCTTGCCAGGATATCATAACAGCTTCAGCATCATCTCAGGGACAGACACATAAATCTATCCCTAGCGGTGGAGTGACACATCAACAATTCACTCCGGAACAGACACACACATCTGTTCCAGTCCAAGAGGGTTGTGGGGCCTACTCCCCCATATCATATGGACAACCAAGTCAGGCACATACACCTGATTTGAGCGATGATCGTCAGCCTAACCTGACCATCCTTCCTGATCAGGCACATACACCTGCTCAGAGCAATCACTTTCGTCATCAAGTGATTTCTAAAGCGAGTAAGAAGGCATCTAAGAAAAAGATCCACCCAGCACAGTCAGGAGATCAAAGGCCAATCTGTAACAAGGCCTTGCTTGATGCTGGAGTTCTTGAAGCCCTCAGACATTTATCTGTCGGAATTCAAGATTCTACTCCCTCAGTTCCCAATAACAGGAACATTAATCCCGAAGGTCTTCAACAGACACTTCCTCATGAAGACTTGCTTCATGAAAATTCGGTCAATCTTGAAGTTTCTTCTTCAGATGAGAACCACAGGAACCCTCTGTGTGGTCAGAAGACCAAGGAGCAAGAGATCTCATCTTTTGCTGTAACCCATCATGAAGGTCCTCCTCATGGTGATTAACTTCGCTGCGAAAGTCCTCTCCGCAGTAGTGATTCACATTGTCTCGAAAATTCTTCAGAAGGCAATGTAGTGACGAGAAAGCCCTCCTATCTCGAGGCACTTGCAAACGTAAAACCAGTCATGTCTGAAGTTTTACTATCGGCAGGTGAAACTCTTTCTCCATCAGAAGATAGCTTGGGGTTCAGGTTATTCTCCGAACCTTCCCTGGGTCATTCATCTTCCAGCATGAATAGTGATTCCTCTACCAATCTTGTTGAATCCGATGAAGCAACAAGGAAACACCAACTCTGGTCCAAACAGGTAGAAGAATCTTCATTTAATGATAAAGAGGAAATGCTGAACATGAGGAAAAAACTGGCAAAAGGTGAAGTACCAGTCATGTTTTGGCCTTTGGCTGACTCACAGTATGACATTCCAAAGATGTTGACAGATGATGGAATCCATGATATTCGTCTCAACATATGGAAAACTCTTTGTCAATTAAAGAAGAAGGTATTATCTTACGATGAATATGAAAATCATCTTAAGATAATAGAAGGGTTACAACGCCAGATTGATTTGGCATCTCTATCAGTCTCTCGGTATCCGAAGGCTGAAAAGCAACAGAGAACCCTTCAACGTTCATGCCTTGGCGCACTAAGAAGATTGCGTCAGTTAATTTACAATGCTCCATCTAATGTTCATATCAGAGGATGGGGTGTTCACGGAGCACTACATTTCACAGTGCTTTCCGGTCAGCAGAGCCCGCCGAAAATGGTCTCATGCAATGTTATTGCCCATGGCCAGCCACAGTCAATGGGCTTTGTTCATAATCAAAATCTTGCTCGAGATCAAGCTTCAACTAGTTCCTCTCAAAATCAAGTATATAGAGAACAGGTTGTTGAATTGCTCCTACATCAAGCAGGCGAGAATATTGCACAAGCCTCTCGTCTGGAGCAAACACGTCATCAAATGACAGAAGTTTCGGAAATCATCCAACGGTCTGTTGAACCAGGTGATAAAAGTGGGTACATGTTAATGCATCCAGCTAATTTCCGAACTAAGATTCGCAAGATCAAGAGAGATTTTAAAAAGATCTCAGACATAGCATGTCAAGAGACACCCCAGCTTGCCAGACTGGGGACTTCTCTAACCCAACCCTCAGAATCAACGAATGGGATTCGAGGAGTTGAGCAGAAGCAACAGGAACACCCCCAGTCCACCGGACTGGGGACTTTTTCAAATCTTCAATCCCTCCCTCAGAGAAAGTCAGTATTCTCTCGATTAGGGAATAAGCCTCAAGAGGAACGAAGAGCCAAGATGTCAGGAGATTCTCTCCAAGTGACGGTTCACAAAGAAATTCCTGAGGGGTCAAGTCAACGGAATGCCATGTCTTATCATGGACATAAAAGGAGACAATATCACAGAAATGCTGATAGAAAGGATTCCATGAAATATGCATCCATTAATGTCATCACTGCCGTTGCTGCTGATTCACCAGATGAGGCTCAATCAGAGGGATCAGATGAAGAGGTTCCTGCTCAAGAAGTTGCGCACACAGACCTAAATGAAGAAGGTGTGCGCACACGTAATCAAAGGCTTACCCAAAATTTGGGTATTCTTTCAAGTAACCCACTTCCCCCTCTCCGAAAAGGATCCAATAAGGGGAAAGGAAAGAATCAGGTTACTTCTCACCCTTCCTCTGAAGGAGGTCAATCGCTCTCATTAGAGCAAAGGCTTGCACAACAGGAGGAAGAAATGAAAGAATTAAGAAGGTTGAATGCAGAACTACTTCAGAGTAGTCTTCTTCTTAAGAATGCTGAAGTCCGACAGCCGAAGGAATTTGTTGTAACTACTGAGATGGATCAGGAATATCCTCCTTTATCAGTACACCCACAGAGGTCTAATCCTACGGGTCAAACGCAACAACGGTTGGCAGCACTACCATTAGTTGCAGCACCAACCTCCACGGCTGTCCAAGCTCCATTCATTGCACCTACCCAAAACCAAGTTCAACCTGACATTTCTCAAAAGTTAATAACTACTATTGAGTCCTTAACAGCTCGGTTAGAAACTATGGAAGGGAAACGGGCGCAAGTTCAACCTGAAAAGAAAGTTTACCCTGAATGGGTAGATTCAATTTCTCCTCCATCCAGTTTTGGAAACCCTATTTTCCCTACTTTCAATGGATCAGGTGACCCTGAACAACATTTGACGCATTACGTGTCTTGTTGTGATCCTATGATGGGAACTCCAGAGCAACAAGAAGCAGTGAAACTCAGATGCTTCGTGCGAACCTTGCAAGGACCAGCTTTTGTCTGGTATACAAGCTTGAAATCCCGGTCAGTCATCGGATAGGAGGATCTTCGTCAAAAATTCCTTCTTCAGTTCAGCTCAACTTTGCCAAAAACGACAGTTTTCGATCTTACAAACTGCAAGCAAAGGGAGAATGAAAGAGTCTCTGATTTCATTGCTCGTTGGAAGGGATTAACGTATTCCTTGAGTTTATCACTCCCTCAGGAGGAATTATTGCCAATCTGTGTGGCAAATTTGCGTGACGAATTACGCACGCCATTGATCCCTGTGAAATACACAGGAGGGTTTCGAGACCTTACTTCAATCGCTCAACAGATTGACGATTCCCTTATGCAGGCTAAGGTTAAATCTCGTGTAATTCCATCAGCTCCAGGAAGAAGAATGGGTAAAGCAGAAACTGCTACAGTTATGCTTAAACAGGCACCTGTACCTATTTCTACTTCAAAACCTTCATCTTCTCGAAGGGCTCCACCTCCTGAACGCCAACAACAAAGGCTGTTTCGTCCAAATGATCAAAAAGATCAACGACGAAAACAATTTGAGGATATGAAGAGTAAAACATACTCTTTCTGAAGTGAGCAAGTTCCTGGTTACTTCATTTCAGCTCTGGAGAATAATTTGGTTCAATTACCAGTGCCGAAGAGACCAAACAAGGAAGGAGATGAAGACCGTCCCAATTATTGTCCCTTTCATCAAATGTTGGGGCATCCCATCCAGGAGTGTTTTGTCTTTAAAGACCTCCTACAAAAGATGTTCGACTTGGGACAAGTCAAATTGAAGGGTTCTTCAGCTCATGTAGCGTGTATTACCGATACAGATCCAGAGGAAGGAGGCGAGTGGCAGGAAGTCAAAAGCAAAACTGCGAAAAAATATGATGATTGGATGGTCAGAAAGACAATCAATCGGACCCATTCCATTTTGCGAACACAATTGAAGAAGCCAATTGTGTCTCCTACAAAAGCTGCAGTAAAGCCTCCATCAAAAGAAAAATCCTCAAAAGGGCAGAGCAATTCAAAGAAGAAAGAGGAATCAGGAGAAGATGAGTATGTATCAAAGCCTAAATTGTCTTTGACTCTGGCAGATTTCATGCCATCTACTTCAAAGCAACGGGCACCGTCCCACCAAATGGCACAGCCTAAACAGGCTAACTTGGCAGAGTCTTTATCAGACGAAGAATTGATCTTTGGTTCTGTTAATATGATTCAATTAACAGATTCATATTCCAGTCTTGATGAGCCTGAATTCCCTATATCAAATAAAGGAACCCGAGGAAGTTCTAGAGGTTCAGGATATAGGGGAAGACGTGGATCTTTCCGAAGCCACTACTCTAATTCTACCCATGCTAGCACTGTATATGCAGCAGAAACTCGTGGTAGAGCCCTTCAGCGAGTTCAAAATGAACAAGCAAGTTCTTCTGCCAATGGCCAACTCAGCTTCAGCACAGTTATTTTGGAAGACCGATTAAATGTTCCATCTTCTTTATCTCAGCAAGTAAATGGATCTAATCAGTCTAATTTTCCAAAACCAAAGATGTTGCCAACTTCAATACAAGAGGCATCAGCTTCCAAAGCATCTGCTTCCAAGATACCTGCTAAACCACATATTCCTATTGGGAAACGCAGGCCTCTAGATCAAAAGTATGATATATTGAAACACTTGGCCCAAGAACCAGCCAAATTATCAATTTTGGATGCTTTGAATCTATCAAAAGATCTTCGGAAAGCACTCATCGAAGCTTTGTCAAGTCCTCAGGAGTTTGAAGCTGAAATTGCTGCAGCTGAAATTTATCACATAGAGAATAATCCTGCAGAATGCCATGCAGTGATATCTTTTACTGATAAAGATGAAGATGATGTTGTGCATGGGCACATAAAACCTTTGTACCTATCTGGCAAAGTCAATGGTATAGATGTTCGAAGAGCTTTTATTGACAATGGTTCAGGAGTCAACCTCATGCCCATTCGCACACTTCGTCGATTGGGCCTCACGGAATCTGATTTATCTCCTTCTACCATGATGTTGCAAGGATATGATAAAAATGAACAAGAACCACTGGGAGAAGTTACGCTCAGAACTCAGTTTGGAGATCTTGTTTCCAATTCAGATTTCATGATTGTTGATCAAGACTCAGCTTTCAATATTTTGCTTGGAAGACCCTGGTTACATCAGCATGCAACTATTCCGTCATCATACCATCAATGTCTCAAATACTGTTCTGATGGTCAAGTTGGAACATTATATGGTGATAAGGCCCCGTTCAAAACATGTGAGTCTCAATACATTGAGGCGGAATTTTATCACATGAAGGGAAGAGAAAAATCTAAAATGAAGGAAATTACCAAAGTTAATGCTCCATATGGTTTGAAAAAAATTCCAATAAATCCATTTTCACATGTGAGTACAGATTATGTGTTACCTATCAGTCAAATTGATAAAATAGGCCCAAATCAAAATACTCTTATGGAAAGATCCATAATGTCAATTACGGCAATCGAGCCAGACAACATGGGAGAAATTGGTAACTTACCAAGCAATGATGAAAGCATAAGTGGTGACGTTTTCATTTCGTCTGCTGAAATCCAACAAGTCTATACTTCGCTAATCAGGCCAGAAGAAGTTATAGCAACACCAGAGGTGAATGTTGATGTCGATTCTCAATCCATCATCTCCTCTTTATTTCCCAAAGAAGACCTTTTTTCATCAATAGGGACGGAAATGGAAGCTTCTTCTTCAAAATGTGAAAATTTTGACATCTCTTATGATCATGAGAATTTCGTTTTTTCATCTACTTTGCTAGTAGAAACGGAAGATATAACACATGATGAAGAGGAAGAGGAAGATCTTAGAGATGCTCCTCCAGCATTTGAAGAGGGTATCTCTACCACTGTGGATGAACTCAGAGAAGTAAATCTGGGTACAGATAAAGATCCACGCCCCACTTTAATTAGTGCGGCCATGACCCTTGAAGAACAAGAGATGTATATTTCTTTTCTAAAGAAAAATAAAGATATTTTTTCTTGGAATTATACAGAGATGCCTGGCCTTGATCCTGATGTTGCCACCCATCATTTGGGTTTGCCAAAAGAACATCGAGGATTCAAGCAAGCCGCGAGAAGAACACACCCAACCTATGCTTCCAAAATCGAGGCTGAAGTGGATAAGCTTATCAAAGCTAACTTCGTCAGAGAAGTTCAATATCCCAAGTGGTTGGCTAATATTGTCCCAGTAAAGAAAAAGAACGGACAAATTAGGGTTTGCATCGATTTCAGAGATCTTAATCGGTATTGTCCCAAAGATGATTTTCCAGTTCCGATTACAGAACTCTTAATTGATGCGACGGCTGGCTATGAAGTACTTTCTTTCATGGATGGATATTCTGGATATAATCAGATCCGAATGGCCCCAGAAGATGAGGAATATACAGCCTTCAGAGCTCCTCAAGGTGTGTTTTGTTACCGGGTGATGCCCTTTGGTTTAAAGAATGCAGGTGCAACATATCAACGCGCCATGCATCGTATCTTCAAACCTTTTCTAGGGAAATTTGTTGAATGCTATGTAGATGATTTGGTGGTTAAATCCAAACAACGTTTTGATCACTTGGCTGATTTGGAAATCATATTCCACAAGCTTCGACAACATAATTTGAAGATGAACCCCTTAAAATGTGCTTTTGGGGTAACCTCAGGAAAATTCCTCGGCTTTGTTGTACGCCATCGTGGTATTGAAGTCGATCCTGAGAAGACCAAATCAATCCTTGGTATGTCACCTCCTCAGAATTTGAAAGAATTAAGAGGACTTCAAGGACACTTAGCCTATATTCGGCGTTTCATCGCCAATTTGGCAGGCAAAAGTTTACCTTTTACCAAATTATTGAAGAAAGGAGTCACTTACCAGTGGACTAAAGAATGTCAAGAAGCATTTGATGTTCTCAAGAAATACCTCTTAAGTCCACCAGTACTCATGCCACCTGTTGAGGGTAGACCTCTTATCCTCTATGTGACAGCTTTAGAGCGATCATTGGGTGCCTTTCTCGCTCAAAAGAATGATGCTGGGAATGAAAATAGTCTCTACTATCTCAGTAGAACTATGCTTGAAGCAGAAACCCGGTATTCGAGTATTGAAAAATGCTGCCTAGCATTAATCTTTGCAGTTCAGAAACTGAGACACTACCTGCAACATCACAAGGTCCAATTGGTATCTCGTAATAATCCACTCAAATTCATCCTTAGTCGTCCAATGCTTACAGGACGTCTGGCAAGGTGGGCGGTTATTCTACAGCAGTTCGACATTCAATATGTGTCTCAAAAGGCAATTAAGGGCCAAGCTCTGGCTGATTTCCTGGCTGAACACCCTTCAGTGGAAGACACATATTCAGATATCGAACTCCCTGATGAGGAAGTTTTTTCTATTCAAGAGAATCCTCAAACATGGGAAATGTATTTTGATGGTGCTTCTAGAAGTCCAACAGGGAAGAAAATGGAAAATCCTAAATTCAACAAAGTTGGTTTAGGAATTGTGCTCATTTCTCCAGATAAGGCAGTGTTACCTTATTCCTTTTTGTTGTGGGAAGGTGGTACCAATAATGAAGCTGAATACCAAGCTCTCATTGCAGGCTTGGAGTTAGCGCTTCAAGCACAAGTGAATCACTTAAAGGTAAAAGGTGATTCAGACCTGGTAATCAAACAAGTCAATGGAGATTATGCCATCAGAAAAGAAGAATTAATCCCTTTGTATGATTACGTCAGAGAGTTAATGTCGGAATTCCCTTCAGAACCGACATTTTCTTATGTCCCAAGATCACAAAATGCTCAAGCTGATGCACTGGCTAATATAGCCACAGCTTTAGCAGATCCAAATCGGGACGAGACAACCATCGATATTGCCCACCGTCGTGCAATTTCACCTTATGTTCAAGTCAGAACAGAGGAAATTAATGAAATTAGTCCCATTCCTGAACCATATGGTCATACTACAGGATGGATGTCACCTATCAGGGAATACCTTCAAAATGGAACACTTCCACCTGATAGAGCCGAGAGAGAACAAATTCGGCGACGTGTGGTCAATTTTACTCTTTATGATGGTCCAAACCACCTCGAGAAAATTCTCTACAAACGTGGTTTTGATGGAGTTCTCTTCAGATGTATTGATGGTGAAGAGACAATGGCTGTCATAAAAGAAGTGCATGCAGGAGTCTGTGGTGCCCACCAGTCTGGACATAGATTGTCTGATCAAATTCGAAGACTTGGATACTTCTGGCCTTCAATGATATAAGATTGTGTTAATTTCACAAAGAAGTGTCATTCATGCCAAGTATATGCCAATTTCATTCATCAACCTCCAGAGTTGCTTCATACAGCTAAATACTCATGGCCATTTTCCACATGGGGAATGGATGTGGTGGGACCTTACCCTTCAGCTACGGCCAAGCAGTTTAAGTACATTCTTACTGCTACTGATTTTTTTCCAAATGGGCAGAGGCAGTACCTCTCAAAGAAGTCAGTTCTAAATGCATTGTTAGCTTCATCAAGTCTAACATCATTACTAGATTTGGTGTCCCTCATACCATATTGACAGACAACGGCACCAACTTCTGTTCTTCTGAGGTAAAGAGATTGTATCAAGAATACAACATTAAGTCCAACCATTCATCTCGATATCATGCAGCGGCTAATGGCCAGATAGAGGCCTTCAACAAGACTCTTTCAAATATACTGCAAAAGATGGTGGATAAAGATAAGAGGTCATGGCCTGATAAAACTCTATCATGCTTTATGGGCTTATCGGACTACCACTCGCAATGCAACGCGGTCTACTCCATATTCATTGGTATATGGAACAGAAGCAGTCTTGCCAATTGAAGTTCAATTGCCCTCACTCAGAATAGCCATTTGTGATCAGTTATCAACAGATGAGCAATCCCAAAAGCGTTTGAATGAATTGGAACAGTTAGATGAGAAAAGATTGTGCACTTTGCACCACTTGGAAATCTATCAGAATCGAATAGCACGAGCTTTTAACAAAAAAGTTCGTCTTCGTTCATTCATTCAGGGAGAATTGGTATTGGTTCTCAGAACACCAATGATACCAGGAAAGAAACCTCCCAAGCTTGAACCAAAATGGGAAGGACCTTATTCAGTACATAAGGTCTACTCCAATGGAGCGTATTCTCTGATTTCAATGGATGGAGAACACATCACGACTCCAACTAATGCCAGATTTCTGAAGAAGTATTTTGTATAAACACAAAATATTGTTCCTAGAACCAAGACTTACAATTGGTTCATACACCAAGGTCCGGTATGACCTTAAACTACACCAAGGTCCGGTATGACCTTAAACTACACCAAGGTCCGGTATGACCTTAAACTACACCAAGGTCCGGTATGACCTTAAACTACAACTTCGTCCAACATGACGTTAAACTGTGTCACCTTCAATGTCCAAGATGACATTAAACTAAATTTTGTCCCTGCAACATGACATTAAACTGTGCAGCACCAATAGTCCTAACTGCAAGACTTTAAACTGCATAGTCCCTGATTTTGTCCTACATGACAATAAACTGTATAGAAGTTCCTATATTTTGTCCGAGATGACATTAAACTATATTTTGTCCTAGCAACATGACATTAAACTGTGTGGCACTTCCAACGTCCAGCATGACGATAAACTGTAAAAAGATCAGAACTGATATCCTCATATTGATTCACCTTAGTCTTAGCTACATGACTTTAAACTGTACAGCATCAGTTCGTCCTTGCTATATGATGCTAAAACTATACAGCAATGGTCCAGTATGACTTTAAACTGCAACTTCGTCCCACACGACATTAAACTGTGAAAAAGTTCCATAAACAGTCCAGCATGACCTTAAAACTGCATCATTCCTGGTCCATGTATACGACCATAAACTATTTGCAAATATGTCCAGCAAGACGTTAAACTGTGACGTCCTAACTACATGACGCTAAACTGTATAAAAGTCCCTCACGTCCGGAAAGACGTTAAACTATATAATCATCAAAAGTCCAGCATGACATTAAAACTGCACAATCCCCCTTTCATCCAATATGACGTTAAACTATATTGTCCCCATCGTCTTAACTACATGACACTAAACTGTACAGAAAGTCCCTTTTTTATGTCCTACATGACATTAAACTGTACATCGTTAAGGTTGTTATTACCTCTTGTTTCTCACACCGAGTATGACTCACGTGAGCTTAGAGCGAACATCAACCATAACACTCCCTTTGGGCCACTAACCATGTGTAAGTCCCAACAACATTTTTTTTAGATCATTTTCCACAAGAACAACTTGATCATTAATTCATTCTTTAATTGAACTACACAGACTTTGATCCTTGCCCTCCAGGCTGGGTATGTAGGCAACCTCCCAAAGGTTCAAGCCCAAAAACAATCTTTTCACATTGGTTCACCACAATCTCATATGATGATGATTTGTGAAACCACCCTTGGAATCAATATCTTTACATTGATTCACTTTTGTCCTTGTTATATGACGTTAAACTATACAACACTTTTGTCCGGTACGACAATAAACTACAATATTCTTTGATTTCCTCATTTGAGAAGGAACCATTATTAACATTGATTCTTTTTTCAATCATGGTTTTCATTTTTTTCAAAAGACTACGTACATACATGGTAATGCCTAAACTTTTTATCTTAGGTTAAAACCATCATTGCACTAAAGTCCCTTTTCACCCTTCACATGTACGAACCAAATTTGTACAAAGGGTAGTTTCTAGAACTACGTGGACTTGATTCCCATCTTTATGGGATACGTAGGAACATTCGAGTGTCCCTCGAATCCAGTCCCAAGTCTTTTGGGCCTAACCCCAAATTTCACTTTCAGTCCCTTGGCTGAAAAGTCCTCATGAAAACACACACTGTGTATTCATTATTATGGTCCGAATTCTATGACCCCAAAAACTAAGATCACTCATCCTTTCGTCCTGCACGACGTTAAACTGCATTTCAAGAACTACGTATGGCTTGATTCTCATTCTTATGAGATACGTAGTGAAGTCCAAGTTTCAATTCAGGACCCAGCCACAACATGATTATGGTTTTCATTGACCTATGTATCTCTATATACATTGGAAAATACCCATCTTTATGTATTATAATCCTAACCTTAAATATTTTCAGATCTTCATAACCCTTTTTCATGACTTATGGTCACAAAAATGTCAAACTTCTGAGAATTCTTTTGCCTGACTATGCAGCACGTGCCCATAGGTGGCCTTGCATAAACAGTCCACATAACAGACTTGTCAGCCAAGAGATGCTATTTATTTGACCATGCAGCCAATGCCCATAGGTGGCCCTGCATGTTTTCAACCCCCTAACGGGTTTGTTAAATAATAGTAACTTCATTCTTGGGAAGAATGCCTCTTTTGTCCTTATTTGTCTTAAACGACAGTATGTAGGGATCCGCAAAAATAGCCATCCTTAACGTATTTGTCCCATATCCTTTTTCATGATCTGAAAGTATTCAAGTCTATGGTTTATTCTTCTTCCCTACGTTTGGGTCAGACCTTCGTAGGAGTGATATTCATCCAGTTCTTCGATATTCTTGTTTGAAAATATCTTCTCCATATTCAAGTACCTCTTTCCATACAACAAACTCTATGCTTTAGAAAATTTGAATCTCCATAAACTTTCACTGGCTTTTAGCACTAGGAAAGTAAATTTCTGAGAGTTCTTTTACCTAACTATGCAGCACGTGCCCATAGGTGGCCTTGCATAAACAGTCCACATAACAGACTTGTCAGCCAAAAGATGCTATTTTATTTGACTATGCAGCCAATGCCCATAGGTGGCCCTGCATATTTCAATCCCCTAACGGGTTTTGTTAAATAATAGTAACTTCATTCTTGGAAACTACTTCTTCTAATGCTATTTAGCTCTTTTTCATATCATTCCTCAGATTCAAATATTCTTAAGTCATAGTTTACATATTTTCTCTCATACTTGAGTATGGTAATTTGTTTTCAGATAAATTATCAAGGAATTGAATCCATTTTAATCCATTTTTCGGTCAAAGCTATTTCGACCTTAAACATTAAGCCTCTTTTTGTCCGGCTTGCATGACTTTAAACTGCCCACACAAAAGACAGAGGAACTATGAATAAAAATCAAAGTTCCAGCTCACTAAATATACATTTTTTGTATGATTTAGCTAATATTGAGCAATTAAAAGATTCAAAGTTTGTAGGGTTATTTGTAATAATCCTAGTAAAAATCAAACTATGCTTACTAAGCCCATTGGCTTAAGTAAATTTGAAGTAGGTAATGGAAGAATGCAAGCACAAATGATTGAAGAAAAAAGTGTTTTTCATTGATACACAAGAGTTAGAAGGACATCCACAGATTGGAATCTCTTCTCTTTTTCAAGAAATTACAGAAGATTGTCAACAAAAGTCTTCATTTGATGTATAGCATCCTGAGCCTTATCAACAGTTGCTTGAAGCTCGTGCACTTGACCAGCTTCACTCTTTTCAGCTTGCTGAAATGCCTTCTTAGCATCTGCAATGGCTTTCATGCCATTTATATGAGTTTCATCCAATGATTCATTAAGCTGATCAAGTTCCCCAGTAACAGTATCTAACTGTTGCTGGAGTTGCACCTGCTGGACGACCTTTTCTTTGATTTTTTGTTTCAGATCCTTCATCTTAACAACATAATCAGCTTCAGCCTAGGATATCGCAGCCTCAAATTCGCCTATGTTGACTGACAATTTCACTCTGGTCAAATCTTCGCGACTTGTCTGCATTTGCTCCCTCCTGAAGATAATCTGTTTCACTGCAGCATGGATCTTTTCATACCCAAAACCACCAAGTCCCATTATAACAAATTGGGATGACAATCGGGAAATTTTTTATGGTAGCTCTTCTAAGGGCACCCCCGATATGATGTTACATATATTGTTCCACGCCTTACGTCGTGAAAAGCTGAACGCTTTGAGCATCTCTGGATCTGATTCAACATCTTCGTCAAAAGGGGGTATGTAATCTGGAATTAACATGCTTAAGGAAGTGCCTCGTTCTGCTCTTTCCCCTCTGACATGGGCTTCTTCACTTTCAATTCCCGTTGGGGCAGAGGCTGAAGCCTCATCTCCGGATCTAGCCATTACAGTTGATGGCCCTACATGATCAATTGAAAGATTTTAGTTGAATCTTAAAGGATAACAAAAGAATGGATTGTCTTGCAAATAAAGTACAATCACAAATATTGTTATCCCTTACCCAATGGTGGTTCAGCAACATGAGAAGACTTCTCCCCATCTTTCCCGGTTTCAACAGGATTTTCAAGATGGGTCTCAGGAGAGTTTATTGGATTTAGCTCTACTTGAGCTAATGTTTCTGCAATGATAGGGTTGACATCAGTGTCCACACCCTCTTTAGGCATTGGCAGTTCAGCAGCTTCTACGGAAGAAACTGCATATTATTTTACATCATGGTTAGAAATATTTTCTTTTAAAAGAAAAATTTGGGCGAAGGGTAACACTCACGCCCAAGGTCTTCTAAATCACATGACAATCTAGCATGATCATAAAATTATTCAAAAGTCATTCCTTGATTCATCATTTCATCCAATGATACTTCAGAATCTTGGTTAGTCTCACCAGTGGGAGCATTTGCTATGTCTTCTTGCTGACTTATGTCCTGCAACCGCTGACCCTGGACAGCATCTTCAGTAGTGGGAGGGATACTGGGAATGGATGGCAGCTCTTCTCCAGGAGCTACCAAGTCAGCTTGAGTTTGTGGTTGTTCTACAGCACCCTCCACGGCCTTTGAAGAAGGATCAGTCCCTTCCCTCAAGGGGGAAATTGAAGAAGCCCCTGCAATCCTCAGAAATATGAGTAACCATATGATTATGGGTATAAAATCATGATTGTTCGAAGGACTTACCACTGCTAATGAAACGTTTAGCTAAGGATTTCCTCCTTCGTTGCCTTGGCTTCTTTTGCTTTTTTGGAGTTTCAGCTGTCTCCTTTATTGGCACTTGGATTGGCGAATGAAAAGCTATGTCCAGTGCCTCATTCATGGCCTGCTGGCCTGGAGATATCTCGCCTGGTTCGCGAGGAGAATCAGCAGCAGCCCCAACAGCGGTACCACCAGGGCTATATTGTGGCGAAGGAACCCCGGTCCCTTTCTTTGCAAGCTGCAAGATGAAAAAAATAATTTCCTTAAGTAACAAAGCTTCAACTGAAATCAAGTTGCAAAGAAAATAAGGAAAGAAAACTTACATCTTCAGGAGCCACGTACTCTTGCCACTCCTCATCTCCAGAACCACCAGCCCCCTTAGTGGTGCCACGATCAATCATTTCCTTCACCCGCCTGGTGATAGGAACCGAATTATCAGTGGCATATATGAGCATTTCCAGCTCTCTGATGTAAGCCCGCACTTCATTGGGGTTATCTCCGTATTGAAGGTCTTTGGAAGCTAGAAGATATCCTATCCCAGGAAGTTGTAGACCCTCACACAAATCTAGCCAGGCGGTTTCAGTATCACAGTATAAGCTCTGCCATAGCTGAACAGCCTCTGGTCTTAGATATAAAGGCTGTGAGGAAGGTCCTACAATTTTTGATTTTAATTTCTTCCCAACTCCTGCAACTACAGATAGAGAATAAGAAAGTGAGACTTATTACTTTATAAAGTAGCAGTGATTGAAGTTATTACAATCAAATAACTCACCAGGAGCTGATGGAGTGGGTCTTTTAACTCTGGCCGGAGGATTATATCGGGCACGAAACCGCTTTGCTGCCGGTTGTGCCTCATCATCCCCATCATGATGATCTGAGGAATCAGTTCTAGAGGAGGAGTCTGTTGAACCTATTTCAGGAGGAGAAGCATCACCTTCATGAGGAAGAGTTTCTTTCTCTACAGTCCTCTTCCTCTTTCCCACTTGATATACAGGATGATTCAATATCCCTTTGGGGTATGATGCTATCCAGTGTTCGGCATAAAATGTAGTCAGATAATGTGCCGCTTTTTCAACTGGTAGATCAAATACTGCCCCAGTCTTCTCTCTTGATGTCAGCAACCATAGTTGTCGAGCAACCATCGGATGTTGCTCTAACCTGACATGTACTGGAGGGGATACAACAATCTGTTGCAAACATTTGAATTGGCGTGCAAATCTATATGGAGCATAGGCCTCGCATATGATTTCTCCATCAATCCTGGCTACTAACACGCCATCCCTGCAAGCTAGCATGTATGCCCTCAAATCCAAAGGGGCTTTCCCATCATCAACAAACCGCCCAGATGGCGGACTTCCATAAGGAAAGAAGTTGAATTCCTTATACATGCTTAGTCTTACTTTTATGTCATAACCATTGACATCTAATGGAGCAATTCCAGAGAATGCTTGCACTGACGGTCTGAAAGAGCTTCCAGGAATTTGTAATCCATTCTGTACATTGTAAGTCCTGAAGTGAGTGGCGATCCATCCCCACAAAACCTGGAATGGTCCCACTATTCTTAAAGGAGATTTACCCTGGAAGACGTGAAGTAAACTCCTGTGGATCTTTGCTAAAATGGGGGTGGCTAACCCAACCATTTTTCCCTCAGCTAACTTGGCCGCAATGACGAAGGTCCCTGGCCTAACGCCTCCCTTCGAATCCCTGACCGGCAAGAGGTAAATACTGAGCCACATTGCCAAGAAACCCGCCAGACGAGTTTTCTTTGGAATTCTTTGATTCACTTCATAGCCCCATTTTTCAAACTCTCCTGCTTCTAGAGTTGGCCAGAATGTGCCAGGAGCTCCTCTCTTCTCAGGTTTTGGGCAAGTGGTAGGACGTCTGGGCCGGGTATCCTTGGATTTCTTTTTCTTGGATCCTTTTTCCTTTGGCTCCATCCCTTTCTTCTCAGTAAGAAACACCTTCATCCATTCTTCCGGATGGATATCTTTTCTGAAATGAGTTAATGAGGTCTCTGAACTCTTGAGCTTGTGAAAGATTTTGAATAATTCTCAAGCCAAAGCAGGAGTCTTCTCTGGATCATTCCAAGTCACCTTGGGAGGAATGAATTCATCATACATGTCGCCCAAGATTGGAGCTCCTGAAATCTTGTGGACATCCCACAAACTGATACCTACTTCTCCATGAGTCAAGTGGAAAGAATTAGTCGCTGGACTCCAGTGGCTGAGTATCTCTGGCACGAAGATATCATGTCTGTAAATATATGTCTGCCCAACCCAAACAGCTTCATATATTGCAGCTCTCTTCAGATCCTCAATAAACTCTGCGCAAGTCTGTCGCACCCAGTATGCCCACATCCAAGTTGGCTTCACACCTCCCCCAGGGCGGAAATCCCAACTTTTCTTCCAGCCTTTGGACTGATCCATCTGAGTATCTCGGAAGATTGAAGGATGACAATGTGGTTGAAGCTCAGGTGTATTTTTTTTCAGATCTGGTGTGCAAGGGCTATGATGCATCACATAAGCCTTCTCTACTGTTCCAGCAGTTTGAAATACTCCTCCGCCTGAGATATTTGCTGAAGCAAAATTGGTATAATTCTGAAACCAAGAAAATGGAAGATAATTCTTTACTTCTGGAATAATGACTTCTTGCAGATGACCATGACCATACAAAGGTAGATAAGTGCAGTGAGGAAAGTCGTAATGATATTTCTTCAGATACTTAGCCAAATCTGGAAGAGTGCTGTTTTTGACAGTATAGTAATCAGGGCCAATGATATTCATCATATCATCTATCCGCTTGCTAGCCAGTTCATCAAGTAATCCAGGTCTAAGAGCCATTGAATCTGCACAGGAGTTGAATAAATTAAACTCTTAAATGGGTTTTATTTTTCATAAAATTTGTGAAAAAATTTGAAAAAATGGCTAAGGCATTAAGGCGCGCAAGTATGGAGATGTCGCGCAAGTGGTACATGTGCCGCGCAAGTTTTGGTCGCGCAAGTATTACCGCGCAAGCCCTATTACCTTGAGAGTAGCGCGGCAGCGAAGAAACAGCGAAAACAAGAGACTTGCGCGACGAGGAAGACTTGCGCGGCGAGAGCTCGAGAAATCCGGAACTTCAGATGCCATATACGGCCGGAAGCCGTGTATTTATAGGCCAGGAGGCCTATCTGCGCGCCGCATCCAGAGTGCTCAATGCCTGCGCGACGAAGACTTGTGCGCCGACTTCTGTGCATTTGAAGACTTGCGCGCCGCCCTTTTCCTTTAGAGGGATTCGATTTCCTCAGAGTCAAATCCTCATTTTTTCTCCGGATCCAACTCTGAGGGGGGACTTTTGTTGACGCTCCTTTCGTCACGGAATCTAAAGTTCGGAAAAGGGAATATCTGAGCTCAAAGTGATTAATCCTTTGAAGAAACATCAAAAATCGACAAAGGGATGAAAAAGGAGAACATTGCCCAGAGGTCGCGCAAGTTCCCTCTTGGTCGCGCAAGTATACTTGCGCGCCGCCTCAACACTTGCGCGACCCCTCATGGTCGTGCAAGGGACTTGCGCGACAGATCTGGTAACCGCCCAGTAACCGCCCGGGGTCTTCTTTTGCCTATAAATAGACCCTGTGGGCCCCCCATTCAAGAGGATCTCTTTCCAGAAACTCGGATCAAAGCTCCCGACGCTCAAGTCTCTTCTCAAAGATTCCGGAACACTTCTAAGGTAATTTCTTACCTAGAATGGAAGATCTAAAGAGAAGAAGGAAGGCCCAAGTGTTGAAACTTATCAAACACTTGCGCGCCAACTTAATTCCTTCAATATAACTTGCGCGTCCCTTCTATGGAAGAACCTCAAGAGGATGGGAAATGGTTTAATAAAGAGTCGCTCAAGTAATTCAACTCTGGTTGAAAATCGCGCAAGTATCCCTCATGTCGCGCAAGTATACTTGCGCGACCAACACTTGCGCGCCGACGCAGGACTTGCGCGACCTTCAAGACTTGCGCGCCCCTAGCTTTTTGGGTGCCCATCTTGCCCATTTTTACCCCTCTTAAGCCATTTCACCCTTCCTATTCAAGATTCAGTCTTCAAGATACTCTTCAAAAGCCATTTATGGCATGATTTCTTGATTTGACATCCTTATCTGAAAGGAATTCTGTGAAATACCTCTCAAACACCCAGTGATTTAAACATCTTTATGTCACCAAAGATTGAGAGTTCATTCATTTCAACCTCATCCTTTAAGATGAGAGAATCCTAACCTGGGTCTCCTTTTCAGGAATAAGACTCAGTCATAACCTTGGGCTTCCTTTTCAGGAGTAAGCCCCAAGTCCCCTAACCTAGGCTTCCTTCTCAGGAATAAGTCCTAGTCATAAATCTTGGGCATCCTTCTTAAGAGTAAGCCCCAAGTCTCTTAAAATTTCTCTTAACCAGTCATAAATTTCCTTTGATTTGGGTTTCCTCTTTAGGAATAAAACCCAATCATAAGTCCCCTCCTAACTTGGGCATCCTCCTTAGGAGTAAGCCCCAAGATTAGAGTATTCAAATCTCCATGAAGCACATATAACTTTGTGGACCCTGTTCTTGGATTTTCTCCCTAAAAGTAAATCCTAAACTTTCGTCTATCTGGGAAGTCATCTATACATAAGCCCCAAAACAAATTCTTATGATTGCATCTTTTATGGCACAATTGTCTGAATTTTACCAATACCTCTTGTTTCTCACACCGAGCATGACTCACGTGAGCTTAGAGTGTAAAAGTAATTATGACATTCATCTTTGAGCCATCAATCATAAAACATCATATCCCATTCCTCGAACTACGTGGGTTCTGATTCCTTTTTCAAAACAAAGGATACGTAGGTAGCCCATTTATGGGTTCGATCCCAACATTGAAATAATCTCTGTCCTTCTGAATGACGATAAACTTCAAGTGCCCCACTGAGTGGCTTTAAAACCAGCCTGGTCATCAAAATGACCAAGAGACTTTTATATAAATGTTTTGAAGGATACCATTGACCAAGAATCTCTAAACAAATATAGATGATTCTATATTGATGAAGAACCTCAAATACATATAAAAGATTCTCTAAATTTCTTGCATATTTAATCATTGATTGTTAAAACTAAAGGAAAGCTCATTTTATACTTGGTAATGTAATAAGGATTCACGAACTTAACTTAAATCTATAAAGAGAGTCCCGGAGTAGACAATAATTCCCCTCAAAAAGGTGTGATGAGTCCGACCTCCCATCCTCTCGACCAATGCAAATTCCTAAGCCTCATTAGCCCACAAGCTAATGAGCGCCTGCCTTTGGAAAGTAGGTCCAAACGGATGTGGAATCATTGGATGTTTCCGGTTCTACGAACAAACCCGTTAGAAACCGATCGGAACGTTTGAATCTCCCGTCCAGGAGGTCATCCCCGGATTCCGCGCGAAACAGTGTTACATTTAGTTAGTTATTTAAAGATTTTACTTATCACACCACTCCCTTTATTTTCATCATTATTATATTTATTTTTTATTTCAATTTTTTAATTTATTTATTTTCTAGGATGTTTTATAGTTTTTGGGTGTTATATGGTTTTATCCATATGCATGTTATACTGTGGCCTAAAGGAATCAAAACATGATGAGTGTTGAATATGTTGAGTTAGATAAAGTCACAGTGTAGACATGGTCCATCAAGATGTAAAGGGATAGTGATGAATTTTGGGGTTAAGGTTGATAAAAGATGTCATGCCATGGAAATGTGGTGTTACACTATGACCAGTGTTTGGATTGTTTAATATTTTTCAAAGTCTCACTCATAAGGGTACTCCATATGAAAAAATTACATTTTTATATGGGGTAACCCTTGCACGGGGGTCCCTTTATTTGATATTTTTTTAGTTCAGAATGGAAGATCATTCCATGAACTAGGTGCATGATGTCATGAGGATGCGTAAGGGTTAGGTGATACATAAGAGTCTCGATTTTTGTGAAACTTTTAGCGAGGGGCAGCTCACACCATGAAAATGTCCATCATGTCATGAATGGGGTTCTATGATAAAGAGTAGAACTATGAGGACCTATCTGCATGGGGTATCCATTATATAAAGAGTAGGGTGACATCACGACATGACCTTGGGTATAATGGACATGATTAAACATTGTTTCAGTAGAGGAGCTTCACACTATGAAGAAGGATTATACACCATAAGTCTGGGCCGTGGGATGATTTTCACTATGAAAAAGGATTCATGCCACAATATTCCAATACCATATTTTATTTTTTATGAATTTTCTTTTGTACCCTTGGTAAATTAAATCCATATGAGGGTTCTCATTTCCCTCATTTTATCATATAGACATAGATACCTATAGGGGATACCCTAATTCATTTTTCTATGGGTTCTTGGGATTCTCTTTGATTATAAGTGGATTCAATCAAGGGTATACCTTATTTTCTTATATTTTCCTTATATTCCTAATTTTCTATTTGTTCATTCTTCCTCTTACCTTGAGGATATGGTGGCTTATCCCTAGGTTTTTTGTTTATCTTAAATTTGTGGTTCTTGTTTTCTAGGGTGTTTAAATATCTTATTTAGTCCCCATTTTTTCTTTATTTGTATTTTTTTTCATAATCCTCCCTTTGTTGAAGAAAGTTTTTCCTTGATATTTCCTTTTCATGAAAAACTATGTATCTTTTTGGGTTTTTTAAATCAATTTTATCTAAAATTATTCTTATTTCATGATCCTCAATGAGATTATATTTATTTTATCAAATTTTTATGGTTCAATGGATTTAAAATAAAAAATATTTTTTTCATGGATTCACATCCTTCTACTTTTATAATTTATATATACCCATATTATGTGTTTTTTAAAATTCTTAAAAGGATTTTCTCAAGTTAATGGTAACAAAAATAATGATTTTTTAAACCTCATAAAAATTACCTATTTTTTTTATGTGTTTAATGGGATTCTTAGTAAGAATTTTATTATTAATGGATTCTAATGTGATTCCTTGATATCTTATTAAATTTATTTTAGATGAATTATATTTATGATGTTTTTAATATTTTTATTGAGGTTGTGTTTATATGTATATGTGATGTTTGTACTTGTTGGATTAAATATTTATTTACTCTTTGTTTTAAATAAAATTTCCAAAAAACACTTGGTTTCTAAAATCATTTTCAAAGAAATGATTTATGCATATGGTAGTTTTCTTAAATCCTAAGGCTTGTTTAGAACCTTATGTAAATGGTTTTTTTATAATGAGATACAACCTCATTTTAATCCCCATGGTATCATGTTTTATTTAACTTTTATAACTTAAGAGTTGAATGTGATTATTGTTTATGTTATGTGAAATAAATGGGTTATTATGGAAAGGGTGTATGGAGGTGGTATGAGGTATGATATTGGGATGATTTTATATATAAAATATTATTGATATATGTTGTATGATAAATTTTACCTCAACTCTAATATCTAAATTCTTGGGAACCCTAGGCATCTAAGTGGGATATTGAGAGATGGATTTTATAATAGTTTTGTTCATTCACTGACTGGTATCCTCTAGTTATGATCCTCTCTATCTTTGGGGAGTGTCACTTATGAAGAAAGTTAGCACTAGCCAAAAGGTTATTTATTATAACCATCATCGATAGGGAAACAAATGGTTCCACCTGAGTATGTTTAGGATCATATCCCTAGGACTTAAGGATTATCCCATGATTATTTTTACCACACTGGGTTTTTCTTAATACTACGAATTGATTATAATCCTATTATATTTATATTTATTACTTTTCATAATTTGTTACACTTTAATTTAATTCATTTTATAGTGTAGTTTTACAATATTCGGTGTTCTAGTATGGTTTTACTAGTATTTAGTACCATTGTTTAATGGGTTTTTGTATAGATAACTTGTTTATATGACCATTTTTATCTGGATCATTATTATTTATTAACATATTTATTCCATTTTTCAATTACATCATATATTATTTTTTATTATGTTTAAAACCTCTTTCGAAAAATTAATTTGGAAAGATATCTAGGTCTAACATCTGTTTTCAAAATAAGTGGAGTTTGAAATGGGATTTTAAATGAAATGAATTATGCTTGTTTAAATTGTGACTTAGAATTTATAAAAATTATTTAGAATCATAGTCATGGGTTGTTTTTCCTATATTGTAAAAAAATAATTTATTCTGCAATATTTTAGGCTAGTGTTTATATAATTTTTTGAAAAAGGAAATTCATAGACACTTTGGTGATATACTACTTGATTTTCTCTCTCACATCCTACTTTTTCCACTCAGTGTTGGTAGAATTTCTAAACTTTGTAAGTTCAAGTTTATATTTTTGTAAGCTTCTCTTTTTTGGTTTTTCATTTGATCTCATCTAGAGTGGATTAGGCTAGTGTTGTAGGAGAGTAAACTTGGGTAATGATGTGATAATTATTTTGGTATTTTGGGTTCTTTATTTATTTGGTACAACAAACATATAATCCATTTTTGCCTATATTGTAGGTTTTGTGATCTTTTTTTAGTTTTTTTATATTTTTTCTTAGTTTGTTCTGAAACTGTGATATGGATGTTTACATTGAGTTATGCCATTTTTGGTTTTCTGTATATTTTAAAATGCCTATTTTAGATTTCATGTATGTTCAACTATTGGATGCACCATGTTATATTTCCTACAATAATTCTACTGTGTGTTTATTATTATTATTATCTGGGTAGAACCATTCTCAAGAGTGTATCCATGATTCCCAAGAATTATTTTCCAGCCTGTGGGGATTGGGAATGACATTTAGGCTTTTCCATAGACTAAATTAGGTGTTGGATTAGGATATCCAAAGTTGGTTAATGGAAAAATGGTTTCAAATACCATTTTTTTATTTTGATAGTAATGTAAGATTTGTGATAGGAATGCTATGAATCTATAGGTTGGTGAATGGAGAGTTTAGCTAATTCTTTTTATTTTAAATCCTCATGTTACCTGGGGTGGCTGGGTTGTGTGTTATAAATTTGGAGGTGTTTTATTCATCTATTTTAGAATATACTTTTGGGTTATTTATAGGTTTTCAAGTTTTGTTGTGAAAATGGTAGGAGTACTGGAGGTACCCAATTAGCTCACACAGTATGGAAAACCTCATAGAGACTATGTGCATGATTTTAAGTATCTCCCAATAGTAGTTGTGTGATTGGTTCATGGTTTACAAAACTATATGACTAAGACATACAAAGTCATTAACCCTTTTAAATAGATTTATTATGATGTAATTATGTTAGTTGGTTTGATTTCATTTATACTTTATGGTGAAAACTTAGTTTTAAATGGTAAATGATATGCCTTCAAATTAATATGGAAGTTTTCTCAATTGATTTGAAATGCAGTTGATGTTTCAGTTATTAAATAATGATTTAAGTGTGAACCAATATATTTTAACCTATATTTTTAGAAAAATTATATGATATTGGAAATTAGTGTAAAATATAATTTTTTATTTGATCTATTACTATGACTTCAAAGTGTTGTTTTTATTTTCTCTTATGAATTTCTACTTTTTATTAGTTTTTTATTTATTTAAGGTGATATAAAACTCATATATTTTGGATTGAGTCAATGTTTATTTATTATTATTTATATTATTCTATGTAGAAAACTATCGATGGACCATATAAATTTTATAACAATAAGTGTTTCCCAAATTAGTATCTCTCATCATTTGGATATAGTCTTTATGGTTGTAGACTCTACCCAGACTCTATATATAGTGGTGGAGATGAATAATTCAAAGTATTTGATTATCCTCCATGGTGATCAAGATCCTAAAGAGGATATAGAGTGGGTAAAGTGGATTTAAGGAATATTTTATTCCATTGGAACTCTTGAATAATCGAGAGTGGGATCTATCATGAAATTATTTGAAGGTCTCAGTCGAGAATTGTGAGAGACTATAGTTTATCTTCAGATATGGAATAGTATGGCCTATTTTTTTTAATACCACATTCATTCTATAATTATCTTGAAAAGGTAATGGAAGATAATTTTATGGATCTCTTATGTATTTAAACGGCTAATAAGACAATGAAGGAGTGTGTTATCATTTCATTGAGTTGGTTCTATTCCCCCAAAGTTAGAATTCAATGACTTGTTGAAAGTTCATTTCATTAAAAAAGCTCTCCACCCATACCTTGGTTATAGATTTTTTAATCTGATAAAATGTCATTTGATAATGTGTTGAATAAATACATGATGGTAGAATTTATTTCTAAGGGTAAACCCAAGATGGGTGGTGAACCTATTTCATTTGGATATGTTGAAGGTTATTTTCATTATGAGGAAAAAAATAAATTTGTTCCCAATCTTGGGAATATAAATGATTTGAGAATATATTCTCATTATTTTTTTATTCCTCTAGTGAGGGAGTGACCCCTTATAGGTTTTAATTATGGTTATCTTGAGAATTAGAATCCCTATTATTCATAAGTTCCAAATACCTATAATCATTTTTGATGATTTAGTCTTATTTAAATTTTTATAATTTGAAGTATCAGTGATAGAGTAAATCCAAACCATAGATTGGATATAGATTGCATATTAGTCGATCCTATTTTAATTATCCCCAGTTTATTTATTTTATAGTTCTTTTAAAATAAACAAGTTTTTTTATCTTTACCTTGGATTTTAGGTTATTTGATATATTTTTCTCTTTTATAGGATGTGATGTTTGTTCTGTATGGCCAAAGATATGTATTTTGAATGATTCATTCATTTTGGACGCTTCATTGGAGGGAAAGGATTATTTATTTTAGTATTTCCCTTTGTCCCCACTATGTTAGTGTAATCCTTAAATAGCGGGGATACCTAATATAGGTCTCACTCGTTCAATTATATTTTTTGTAATTGTTGTGAATAATTTATTGATTTGGATAAATTTTTGATTTAATAGTCTCCTTGGTTCAAAATTAGTTTGGGAATAATTTTTCCTTAGTATTTATTATTTTTCTGATTATTATTCCCTTGTATTTTGTTCTATGATGGTCATATCATGCTTGTTTTTTTTTCTACGGTGTCTTTCTAGAGACAAAAGTATTATAGCATTGAGAATTTTTTACACCATTACCTTTATTTTCCTTTTTATTTTATTTTTTATTAATTATTGGTTGTTTAGTAGTTTTCACTGTCCATGAGTCATGTTGTGGCTTAAAGGCATAATGATATGAAGATTTTGAACAAAATGAGTTGGGCAAAGTCATACTATTCCTCACCAACATAATTATATGAAGTGATAGTGATGAAGTTTAGTGTTAAGACAGATCTATGAAATCATTCCATAAATATGGGGATTCATTTCATGATGGGTGTTTTGGTGGTTTTAAATTTGGTGATTCCCCATGCACAAGGGTACACAATTATGTAGAAGTTAATTTTATATAAACAGAGAACCCTTGTGTAAGGGTGTCTTCTTTCATAAAAATTCTCAAGGGGAATAGATGATAATTCTATAGCCTATGAGAACTTATTTATGATGTGACATAATGATCATGAGATATATAAGTGTCTTAGACTTTGTGAAATTTTTCGTGAGGAGTAGGTCATTCCACAACATTGTGATTCACACCACAAAAACTTGTCTACATGGGGTCACCACATCATGAAGGGAAGGGCTACATCGTGATGGGAAATTAGGAAGAATTTCTAGAATTATTCCTCTATTTGAGTGAGGAACTTCATGATTTGAAGGAGGAAGATGTATTATGAGGTTGGTCCAGAGTATGATTAACGACATGACAAGGGAGTCACTTTGTGATTTTCCAATGCCCATATTTTAATTTTTATGATTTTTCCATTTCCACCTTGTTGAATTAAAACCACTTGAGGCTTCTGATTTCCCTCATTTGATATGTGACTCTCCTTCCCTCTTCCATGTGTTCTTTCCTTTATATTCAATTCTTAATAGAGTTCTTCAAGGTTAGATATTATTTTATCATCTTTTCTATTTATTCTTATTTTATTCTTGATTTATTATTTTTCATATTTCCATATGTCCCTGAAAGATGAACCCTATGTTTAGTATTTTTCCTAATATTGAGGTTCATGTTTCCAAGGGTGTGTAGATATCTTCTTTGGTCCAAAGTTTCCACATATTTGAAGGCGTCACACCATCAATGCTTGATTGAGGTATTTATTTCCATAAAAATTCAAATTCTTATTAAACCATATAGTTCTTGGGTTTTCCAAATTCATTTTCACTAAAATTATTCTCGTTTCATGATACTTGATGAAATTATAAATAAGTTATAAATGTATTATAGTTCCATGGGTTTAAAATAATAAGGGTTTTTCATATATTTATATCATTTTAGTATTGTAATTATAATTAATGCATACACTGCATTTGTTTAAATGCATAAGGGGGTTTTATTAAGGAAATAATGACTAAAATGATTTTTTTAAACTTATTATGATTTTATGTTGGGGTTTTAGGGGTTTTAAGGGCTTCTTGGTTAGAATTTAATTATTAATGAATTTTAATGAGTTTCTTTTCTATTCTCTTATAGTTCTTGTATATAAATTATGTTAAGGATGTTTTCTATGTTGTTTATTAATGTTTTATTTATATGTATATGTGATATATTAGACTTGTTGGATTAAATATTTGGATATTCATTATTTTAAAAAAATTACAAATAACACTTGTTTTATAAAATGGTTTTCAAAGAAAGGATTTATGTATATAATTATGAGCTTAAATCCTAAGTCCGATTTTGAACCTTGTATAGAGGTTTTTTCATAAATTGAGTTAAAAACTAGTTTTAATCTTTATTATATCATGTTTTACTAAGCCTGTAGAACTTGAGAGTTGAAAGTGATCATTATTGATATTATGTGAATTAAAAACGGTCTGTTTTGAATAGGCTGTATGAAGGTGGGATAAGGTATGATATTGGGTTTATTTTCCATGTGTATTGTTATTGATTTTTGATAAATGTTACCACACCTCCAGTATCTAACTTCTTGGGAACCCTGTGTATATAAGTGGGAGATAGAGAGATGATTTTATACTAGTTAAGTTCATGCACTAATTAGTAAACTCTAGTTATAATCCTCTTTGTCTATTGTAAGAACCGGGATCTTCTTTTCCGGTACGTTTTTCCTTTTAATGGAGTTTTTGAGAAAAATGAATTTTCTGGAAATTTCAGAAGTACACGCCGTGTACTTTCTGAGTACACGCCATGTACTCTTCCCCGGCTCGAAGTCGTGTGCTGGCCATGTCCGAGCCACACACATGGTGTGTAAGGCTGAGGTAAAGGCCGGTTAATTCGTAGTATGGAAAATTGAAGTACACGCCATGTACTTTTTTTCACTAAACGGACCGAGGTCATGTCTAACCCCCAAATTCGTCTTCTTCTTCAGATTTCGTCCGTCTGAGAGCGACCGTACGACCGGATCTTCAACGGGCGACTGTCTCGCCATCCGTTCTCCGATTCGAGCATGGTCAGTTGCGTTGGAATCACAGCGGTGATTTCTTCCTTCTGCTTTATCCTTGTTTCTTGATTCCTCCTTGTTTCCAAGTTATCATAGGTTGATAGTTTTGTGCGTTTTCTCAGATCTACGTCGTTCCAAGGGGAATCTGTCATCGTGGTTCACTTATATCGATTCCTCGGATCGAGGTAGGTGGTTTGTGCCTTTCCGTAGAAATTTGATGAATATTATGTGAAAATTCCACCAATACCCTTGAATGGGGTATTGCGTGTTTCCAATTTTGCCCTTGTTGATTGCCTACATTGCTTGATTGCTGTAGTAGAGGTTATTGCTTGTGGGTAGTGTAATTTATTTTGTGCTCAAGTTGCTTTTCCACGATTTTTGGCTTGTTGGGCGTTTTTCCAGTTGACATACCTTGTTGTAGGATAGTGGAACTCTCTCTTTTGATTTTCTGTTGAGCCTTAGTTGATAGCCAAGTAGTTCTTGAGGTTTAATTAGATGATACACACGCGCATCATGTTTAGTTATACTCAGGACTGTGAGAACCTAGAGTAGTAGACCAAAGGAAGAATTGACGAAAGGGATTCTCCAGAGTGTCTTTTAATTTCGATGCGAGACTATAGGGGGAATTGACGTTGAGTGCTTCCTCAGAGAGTCTGTAGATCCACGACACGGGCCACAGATGGAATTGACGTTGAGTGCTTCCCCAGAGAGCCTTTACCACGATACGAGACTATAGGGGGAATTGACGGCGAGTGCTTCCCCAGAGAGTCTGCTTAATTACGTAGCTGAACCAGAGGGGTGAGACCGTGTGTGCCTCCCATAGGGTTGCTAGTACCAGAGATTGAACCATAGGGGTTAGGCTGTGAGAGCTACCCAGAGGGTTAATTTTTTTCTTCTTATTACTGGTTTCTTACTTGTGTACTTTACTTGTTAGAACTGTAGATTGTAGCTGCTTGTGCTTTCCTGTTTACTACTTCTTGATAATTTACTACCATGTATTCATTGTCTGTTAGGCACAAATATTTGGGTGATTGCCTACTGGGATTGTATCTCACACCCTGTTTGGGCCATGTTTTTGGACCCAAGCTGACTATGTTGCTATAGGTATAGATAATGGCAAGCGGCCTTCTACTTCAGGTGCTTGATTGCACTGGATCTGGGGAGCATTGGAACGAGCCGGGGCTCGCGATGCTGAGGATATTACTTTATTTTTCTTTTGCATTTGGTTTTATTTGTATTTTAGCACGTTATTGTGTTTGCTGTTTTCCTTAGATACTTGTACCTGCTACATCATTGACATCATAGTTATATATCTACATTGCTTCCGCTGTTTGGTTTCTGTTGTTATGCACGATGTTTACTGCTTCTGATGTTTATTGTTGTTTTCTTACCTTTTATACCTTAACGAATGAGGGCATAGTTTCTCCACCGACTCACCAAGGCCCTCACTGCTAGTCGGAAGCCTCTGGCGTTCGGGGAAACGCACTTGAGGTCATGTGGCGAACCAGGTACGGGGCACCAGTGGAGGGGCTCCGGACTCAGGTCGTTACAAAGTGGTATCAGAGGAGGAACCCAGCCTTAAGTGCGATGCACTACCAGGGTTGAGATGTAGGGCCTACAATGAGGGCGTTGTTCTCTAAATGGGGGGGGGGAGGGTGATTGTAACATCCCCAAATGATAAAGGGTTAAATGACTAAATGATATGACTCATGTCAACAAGGTGCACCTTCCTTTTCGAGAGCCTTCCTGATTAGAACTCCCCAGTTAAGCGTGCTTGGACTGGAGTAGTGATCAGGATGGGTGACCTTATTGGAAGTCTCCCAAGGTGTGTGTGAGTGAGGAAAAAGCACACTAGGAAGGATAAGTGTTGGCCTGTGTGGACAATCATTAGTCAGATGACCCATTCAGGAATGTGGGTGGACCCTAGGGTGGGCCCCATGTGTCTGCGGGGCAACTGCTAGTACCTGGTGGGCCAGGACCCGACGACCATGTTAAGGCGGGGTGGTTGTGCAGTCACTGGGACCTGGTTGTCACATTTGGTATTAGAGGAGTTCTTTTCTCTTTCTTTACTGTTTGTAGACCTTAGCTAGGGATAGAACGGATTTTGTACTTGGCATTAAGCTGTGCTCGGGAGTAGCTAACCCGTGTACAGAGAAAGACCATACTACCTCGTTAATTTCAGTTTTTCTAGTTATGAGATTTTATAGTTGATCTGATTTCACCTAGAGTGATTCACATGACTTGTGCGGTTATTGTTTTGATATTTCGGTTCTATTTATGTCGCAACCCGATGAGATGAGGGTATGCCATGTCATGCATCATATAGGCACTTGTAGAAATCACATGCTTGTAGGGAAACTGGTGGGCGGGCCCCAGTTGTCACATTTGGTATCAGAGGAGGAACCCAGGCTTAAGTGCGATGCACTGCCTGGGTTGAGATGTAGGGCCCACAGCAAGGGCGTTGTGCTCTAAAGGGGGGTGATTGTAACATTCCCAAATGATAAAGGGTTAAATGACTAAATTATATGACTCATGTAAACAAGGTGCACCTTCCTTTTCAGGAGCCTGCCTGATTAGAACTCCCCAGTTAAGCGTCCTTGGCCTGGAGTAGTGATCAGGATGGGTGAGCTCCTGGGAAGTTTCCCAGGGTGTGTGTGAGTGAGGAAAAAGCACACTGGAAAGGACAAGTGTTGGACTGTGGGGACAATAATTAGTCAGATGACCTGTTCAGGCATATGGGTGGACCCTAGGGTGGGCCCCACGGCCATACGACGCTTTGTACGGTAGGCCATGCTGATCATCCTTATGTTGGATGGAGGCAGGAGAGACAGCTTTGCTGGTACCTCGTCTTGTACAGGAGACTTCAGAGAAGATAGAGCTGATTCAGAAAAGGATGGCTATGACACAGTCTCGACAGAAGTCTTATGCTGATCAGTGGAGACGACCTCTGGAGTACGACGTCGGTGATCAGGTTTTCTTGCATGTCACACTGAGGTTGGGACACAAGAGGAGTCAGAGACAGGGTAATCTTTCACCGCGGTACGTCGAGCCATTTGAGGTCTTGGAGAGAGTTGGGCCGGTCGCCTATCGGTTGCAGCTACCTCAGTTAAGCATGCTTGGCCTGGAGTAGTGATCAGGATGGGTGACCTCCTGGGAAGTTTCCCAGGGTGTGTGTGAGTGAGGACAAAGCACAATGGAAAGGACAAGTGTTGGCCTGTGGGGACAACCCTCAGTCAGATGACCCGTTCAGGCATGTGGGTGGACCCTAGGGTGGGCCCCATGGCCATACGACGCTTTGTACGGTAGGCCATTCTGACCACCCTTATGCTGGCTGGAGGAAGGAGAGACAGCTTTGCTGGGACCTCGTCTTGTACAGGAGACTTCAAAGAAGATAGAGCTGTTTCGGAAAAGGATGGCTACGACACAGTCTCGATAGAAGTCTTATGATGATCAGCGGAGACAACCTCTGGAGTTCGAGGTCGGTGATCAGGCGTGTCGCACCGAGGTTGGGACACAAGAGGATTCAGAGACAGGGTAATCTTTCATTGTGGTACGTCGGGCCGTTTGAGGTCTTGGAGAGAGTTGGGCCGGCCTCCTATCGGTTGTAGCTACCTCAGAGGTATCAGGCCATGCACAACGTCTTCCACGTCTCTCAACTCCAACGTTACTTTTCAGACCCATCTCACATTTTTCAGCCTGAGGAAGTCAAGCTTGAAGTGGATGCGTCGTTCAAGGAGCATCGTATCCGGATTGTTGTTCGTAGTACGAAGGTTCTCCGCGGGCGGTCTGTTCCTCTGGTATGAGTGCTCTGGCAGCATGGGCGAGTACAGGACGAGACCTGGGAGAGGGAGGCCGATGTACGATCACAATGGCCGGAGCTGTTTGGGGTTTCTTCTTCTCCGACTCATTAGGGAAATTTGGGGATGAATTTCTTTAAGGAGGGAAGTTTGTAAGAACCCGGATATTCTTTTTAGGTACATTTTCCCCTTTTCTAGAGTTTTTGAGAAAAATGAATTTTCTGGAAATTTCAGAAGAACACGCCGTGTACTTTCTGAGTACAAGCTGTGTACTCTTCCCCGGCTCAAAGCCATGTGCTGGCCGTGTCCGGGCCACACACACGGTGTGTAAGGCTGAGGTAGAGGTTGGTTAATTCGGAGTACGGAAAATTGAAGTACACGCCATGTACTCAAGAAGTACATGCTGTGTACTTTATTTTTTTACTAAAAAGACCGGGGTCGCATCTAACCCCCAAGTTCGTCTTCTTCTTCAGATTTCGTCCATCCGAGAGCGACCATACGGCCGGATCTTCGATGGACAACCGCCTCACTGTCCGTTCTCGGATTTGAGCACGGTCAGTTGCGTTGGAATCACAGCGGTGAGTTCTTCCTTCTTCTTTAGCCTTGTTTCTTGATTCCTCATGGTTTCCAAGTTATCATAGGTTGAGCGTTTTGTGCGTTTTCTCATATCTACGTCGTTCCAAGGGGAATCTGTCGTCGTGGTTCACTTATATCAATCTCCTCGGATCGAGGTAGGTGGTTTGTGCCTTTCTGTAGAAAGTTGATGAATATTATGTGCAAATTCTACCAATACCCTTGAATGGGGTATTGTAAAGACCCGTAAAATTCAAGGGAAATTTTTTCTTAATTTTCTTTAGAATTTTACAAGAGCGCGGTTTCAGACGGCACCTGATTCCGAGGCCCGGAGTGCCCGGAATTAATTTCCGAAGTTTGGCTCGGGTACGTTCAGTGAACGAACGAGCGGGAATTCCTAACTTTTGATCCGGTGCTCGGAATTGAAATCCGAGGGCACCGATGAACTCGCAGCGCCGATATTCGCTTAAAGAGTCCTTTTCGGGAGTTGCGTTTGTTGCGGGTTGAGAGTTTCGTTTTGGGGTTTTTAGTTTGAGTTAAATAAAATTGTGTAGAACAATTTTATTTTTAACTTGTTAAAACCTATCTAAGGAGGTTGGGAGTGGGACCCACACCCACTTAACCTCCCTTGGGAGGATTAAGTGTGGTGGGGCCCACACGAACCCCCCACCTTTTCAACTCCCCACTCTCCCTCTTAATGGCTTGACAAGTTAACTTATTTTTAATTATACAACTCTTGTATATTAAATAAGTGAGTTAATTTTGGGGTTAGCCATTTTGAATTTCAAACTTTTGAAATTCTTTTATGTTTTGTAATAATAAAATAAGATGTTATCTTATTTTATTTTGGGTTGATCGTTTGTCTTCTTGAGAGGTGGAGAGCTCCTCTTCTTCTTCTTCAACCTCAACGAAGAACGCGAAGAACGTCGTTCTTCAACGAAGAACTTCTCCGCCGAAGAACACGATCCATCCGCGACGCCGTATCCGCGACGCGACGTTCTTCTTCCGCGTCATCCCTTCCGCGACGGATTTCCGCGACGAACGCCTTCGACAACGACTCTTCCTCCGACGTCAAGGGAATCGACACCGATATTCCACGACTCCGTCACGTGCGACTATCGAGGTAGGGGTCCTTGAGTTCGTTGTTCTCTTTATAATTTGACTTTCCTCAAGACTTGACGAGGAACGCTCTCTTTTACGACGAAGAACGCCGCAACTCCTTTCTTCGTTCACCGTGACAACGAAGGGGACGCCATCTCTTCTTCGGACAACCTTCGTCGGCAAACGAAGATCCGCCAACGTCGTGTCTCTTCGGGCATAGCACTTCGTCAACGGATTTGACGAACGACGACCGCGACACCCGACCTCCGCGACGCCGTCTTCCGCGGAGCGTAGCAGAACCTTTGAATCCTAAACCCGAGGTAGGGGTTGTCGATTTTCTTTTGGATTCCTCATTTTATTCTTGATCGTGCTTTTAGCAAGATTAACGTGTGACATGTTTTTCTTTAAGTTGCGTTATTATTATTAACGCGAGGGGGGCCGGACCGCACGAACACGGCCGAACCCCCCTCCAACGTTCTTGTTTAATTCTTGCGATGGAAGCAAAGTGGCGTGGTGCCGTCGCACCACGCGGTTTACCGTGCGTTTAATTTACGCAACACCGTCGCGCTACGCCGAGGAGAATCTTCAAGAACGCGACGCCGTCGCGCCGCGTTGAAAAGAATCGAAGCACGGCGAAGGGGCGCGGTGCCGACGCACCGCGCCGGATGACGAACGCCGCGGCCGGTTTCGGGCCGCGGCGGGACGAGAAGACCGCGGCCGGTTCCGGGCCGCGGCGGGACGAGGAGACCGCGGCCGGTTCCGGGCCGCGGCGGAAGAGCAGACCGGCGGCCGGGCCGCCGGCGTCGGAAGCCGAAGAGGGGACCGGATTTTCCGGTCCCGTTGGAGAAGACCGGCCGGCCAGCTGGCCGGCCGGATGCCATAAAAACCGGGGAATTTAATTCCCCGGCCGGTATAATAAAACCCCCCTCTTTTAAAGAGGGGGCGGTTCTTTGAAGGGAGGGGGCAACCGGCCCCCTCGGCTCGTTTCCAGCAGGCCCCCCACGTGGGGGGGGCTTCTTTAAAAACAAAAGGGGCACGGCCCCCTTTGTGCCGCGCAGCGCACAAAAGCCGCGGGGCTGAGCCCCCGCGTGCGCCGCCGCCGCCGCCGACGCGGCCCGCCGCCGCCGCCACCGCGGCCCGCCGCCGCCGCCACCGCGGCCCACCGCGCCGCCGCGCGCCGCCGCCGTCCGCCGCCGCCGGCCGCCGCCGCCGGCCACCGCGCCGCCCGGGGGGGGGGGGGGGGTCGGGCCGGGTCGGCCCGGACCCGGACCCCCCGTTTCGAACCTGATTTGGTTTTTGGCTCATAACTTGAGCCTCGGACCTCCGAATGACGAACCGTCTGCGGCAACGCGATCCTTGGATCGAGACGGTCGTTTCGGTATATCGCACTCAAGGTTTCGGGTTACTTTGAGTTCGGCCGGGTTGGTTCGTTCACGAAACCAACCGGGCCTTCGGAGCGGAAACACTCATATCTTGAGCCACGAACGTCCGATTGACGCGCCGTCAGTCGCGTTGTGTTCCTCTTAGTGAATCGGATCTTTTGGCATACTCCGCCCGAGGTTTGGACGCAGGTGGAGTACAGTCGGGTTGGTTTTTCCTTAAAAACCAACCGGGCCCCGGAGACGAAAATGCCAATAACTCACAGACCGGGCGTCCGATTGACGCGCCGTCTGTTTCGTTGACTTCCTCTTGATGAGACGGAACTTTTGACATACTCCGCCCGAGTTTTGGATGCAGTCGGAGTATGGCCGGGTTGGATTGTTCCCGAAATCCAACCGGGCCCCTGGAACGGGAAAACTGATATCTTTCAGACAGGACGTCCGCTTGACGAGCCGTCAGCGGCGTTGGTGGTTACGTTGAGTAACGGTCCCTTTGAGTATACCCTATGGGAGTTCGGGGTACAGTTGAGATACGGCCGGGATTGGTTCGCACTCGAAACCAACCGGGCCCCTGGGACGAGAAGGCTAATAACTCACAGACCGGGCGTCCGATCGACGCGCCGTCTGTTGCGTTGAGACCCCTGTGACGAGACGGACCTTTGAGACACTTCTTCGTGGGACTTTGAGATACTTGGAGTATCGACCAGTAGCTCGTGGAGCGGACCCTCCCGGAGACGAGCGTGCAGAGTACGGAGACCGTGTAGCTGGCTGAGACCTGACGACTGCTTGACCGACTCGACTTGGAGTGAGTCGACTAGCCCAGTGGACGGAGCACTACTTTCTGAGGTGCAGACCCATGGCGGACGGAGCACTACCTGAGTGACAGTGCAGACCCGCGGTGCTCGTCCGGAGAGTACCTCAGCAGGCTACTAGGGGGTGTGCACTTCGGAGTTTGGGTGTCATACCTCGGCGGGAAGCACTACTGTGTTTGGGTGGCTGGCCCGCAGTACTCGACAGGAGGAGTACTTCAGCAGTCTTAGGTTAGTGAGCAGTACCTCGGAGTCGTGACAGGACCACTGCACACTCCAGAGACGGAGCTCTTCAGCAGTTACGGTTTCGATAATGAAAATCCTGGTTTGAGCTGAGACTTTTGACCTTGTGTATACCTCATGATTTAGATGGGTCACTTGCTAACTTTGGTATATGTATGGGCATATACCCGGGTAGTGGTTATCCGTCGTTTTCACAATCCTTGTGTTTCCTCATGATTGAGATGGGTTACTTGATAACTTAGGTATATGTATGGGCATATACCTAAGTAGAGTTTATCTGTTGAGATCTTCTTGTGTTTATTCTTGTTGGTTTTAGTGAGACCTTGAGGGTCTCGGGGTCCCTACTGAGTATCGTTATACTCACCCCTGCACGGGCTATGCCCGCACCTCGTTGTGTTGGTTGCAGACGACGGCCAGTACTGGCAGAGGCCGAGTGTTCGAGGACTGGACGGTACCTGGAGGTGGACTATACGACGAGGCGGTACCCAGAGGCAGACTACTGGGCGGGTCATACTTGGAGCAGACGGCGGGACCCGAGGAGCAGAAGAGCTATCTGTACCCACCCTTCAGGTGGGATTTCCAGTGGACATCTCAGCGTAGCAGCTTTACTTTTCAGTCGTTGTTTTCCCTTTCGAGTTGTACTTTACAGTGGGGCTTGTATTTCCGGCCCCTTTTTACTTTTCAGCTCTTCTTTTGTACTTAGTGTTTTACTTCCGCTTGTACTCTGTGGTGCTTGTTTTCTTTATAAAGGCAATGCCTTCCCAGTTATCGGGATTTTACGCCTTTGGTGCTAGTCGCCAGCCCCTGGCCTATGGAAGGCGGGCTTGGGGTAGTCACGGCACGGGCCCCGAGGACGGGTCGTGACAGGTATTGCGTGTTTCCTGTTTTTCCCTTGTTATTTTCCTGCTTTGCTTGATTGCTATAGTAGAGGTTATTTCTTGTGTGTAGTGTAATTTATTTTGTGTTCAGGTTGCTTTTCCATGCTTGTTTTTCCTGTTGGGAATTTTTCTAGTTGCCATACCTTATTGTAGGATAGTGGGACTGTCTCTTTTGATTTTCTGTTGAGCCTTAGTTGATAGCCAAGTAGTTCTCGAGGTTTACTTGGACGATACACACGCGTAGCATGTTTAGTTATACTCAGGACTATGAGAACCCAGAGCAGTAGACCAAAGGGAGAATTGACGGAAGGTCTTATCCAGAGTGTCTTTTAATTTCGATGTGAGACTATAGGGGGAATTGACATTGAGTGCTTCGTTAGAGAGTCTGTAGATCCACGAAGCGGGCCACATGGGGAATTGATGTTGAGTGATTCCCTAGAGAGCCTTTAGCACGATATGAGACTATAGGGGGAATTGACGGTGAGTGCTTCCCCAGAGAGTCTGCTTAGTTACATAGCTGAACCAGAGGGGTGAGACTGTGTGTGCCTCCCATAGGGTTGCTAGTACCAGAGATTAAACCATAGGGGTTAGGTTGTTAGAGCTACCCAGAGGGTTACTTTTTTTCTCCTTGTTACTGGTTTCTTACTTGTGTACTTTACTTGTTAGACCTGTAGATTATAGCTGATTGTGCTTTCTTGTTTACTGCTTCTTGGTAATTTACTGCCATGTATTCATTGACTGTTAGGCACAAATCTTTAGGTGATTGCCTACTGGGATTGAATCTCACACCCTGTTTGGGCCATTTTTTTGGGCCCAAGCAGACTATGTTGCTGCAGGTATAGATAAGGGCAAGCGCCCTTCTACTTCAGGTTCTTGATTGCACTGGAGCTGGGGAGCATGGGACCAAGCCGGGGCTCATGATGCTAAGGAGATTAATTTATTTTTCTTTTGAATTTGGTTTCAGTTGTATTTCAGCACGTTGTTGTGTTTGCTGTTTTCCTTAGATACTTGTACCTACTGCATCATTGACATCATAGTTATATATCTACATTGCTTCCACTATTTGGTTTCTATTGTTATACACAATGTTTACTGCTTCCGCTAGTTATTTTTGTTTTCTTACCTTGTATACTTTACCAAATGAGGGCATAGTTTCCCCACCAACTCACCAAGTCCCTCGCTGCTAGTCGGCAGCCTCTGGCATTCAGGGAAATGCGCTTGAGGACATGTGGCAAACCGGGTACGAGGCACCAGTGGAGGGGCTCCAGACTTGGGTCGTTACATCTATGTGAAGTGTCATTGGTCAGGTTAGTTAGTAAAATCAGGAGGTTATTGACTATGAACTTCTTTGATAGGCTGATAGTAGGTTTCACCCAAGTATACATGGGATCATATCACTAGGACCTAAAGAGTTTCCCATGATTATATTTTACCTTACTCTTTTTTTCTTAATAACACAGTTTGATTATAATACTGTTATATTTTTATTTGTTACATTCTAAATTTATGCTACTTAACATTATTTATTTTCATAGTGTTTTTTAACTATATCCCTTGTTCTAGTATGGTTTTCTTTGTATTTAATGTTGTTGGTTAGAGAATTTTTGGATTTTAACTTGAATAACTACTCATTTATCATTCTTATTTATTCACTCAATTATTCGATTATTATATTACATGTAATATTATTTTTTATATTTTTTAAAACCATTTTTTGAATGGGATTTTGGAATGAAATTTGAGTAAAAAAACTATTATCCAAATAAATGGGGTTTTAAATGAAAGGAATTATATTTGTTTAAAGTGAAAATTGGATTTTATAAAAAATATTTTGAAGTGTAATCATGGGTTGTTTTTCCTAAAATTTCAAATAATTAATTTCTTATATTGTTTTGAAAAATAGTTTTTATAGAATGTTTAGAAAAAGGAAATACATAAACGTTTTGGTGAAATCCAACTATGATTTTTTATCGCACCCTACTTATACAAATTTTTATCAATAGATCCAATATCTCTTTTATAGGTTTAAGTTTATAATTTGGGAAGTCTCTCCCATTTTTTGGTTTCCATTTATCACCCATGGTGTGGATTGGAGTGATGCTGTTTTAGTGTGAGATTGGGTTTTGAGGAGATCATCAATTTTTTATTTTATGGTTATTTGTTTATTTTAGACTGTATATGTTTCATCCATTTTATCCTATCTTATTAATTTTTAGATCTTGTTTAGTTTTGTTATATTATTTCTTGTGTTTTTTTAAACTTTTATATGGATTTTTACTTCAATTTATGCTTTTTTGGGTTGCTTTATATTTTAAATTGCTTATTTGATATTTCCTGGAAGTCCTAATTTTGGATGAACCATGTTGGATATCTAATAATAATCCCATTTTGTGTTCATTATAATTATTTTTATTTGGGTGAAAATATTACCTAGAGTGTATACTTGATACAAAGGTATTAGTTTCCATCTTTTAGGGATCAAGAATGCCCTTTGTGCCTTACCACAGACCAGCTTGTGTGTCAGGTCAAGATAGCTTGGGTTGGTTCTGGACATTGCTTTCTTGATCATAACCAATTTAAGATTCAATTTACCCAAATCAAATCACTTTATATTGATTTCACTAAAAAAAAAATTATAAAAACTATTTTTTTAACTTTATAATAAATGTGTATCAGGTATAGGGGATTAATTAGAGATAAATGGAATTATGTTGATCATGTGTTACAATGTCATTCAAAATTATTTTCAACACCTAGATAACTAGTTTCCAAAACATTTATTAAAACAGACCCCAAAGTGACAATGAATACATCCAATTATAAAATAATAATTCATCATAATTACAATGGAAGTACCTAAATATGTTTTTCCTGGTCTGATACTGCATATCTAGTGAATGGATCAATTTTTACATGAATAAATTATAAATTGCATGTATGAATCACACTAAAAAAACAATAAAAAAAATAAAATAATCACATTAAACACCATTTTCAGTGATATTCCCAACATAATGTGATGTTAGTTTTTATTATTTTGTAAAACCATAAATATATAAGACTTAAAAAAATGTTCCTGATAGTAAGAAGAATAAAATAAAATGGAAGCATAAATCAAAATGGCTCCCTCCTTCGATGGATTTCTAAATCCCTTCAAGGCTAAACTTCTCTCCCAGACTAGTATACCCCTTCCCAAGGTTAAATTGACTCTTAATTACATGACCCCTATGTCTTGGAGTTTTTAGGGGCCTTAATCACAGGTTAAAGGGTGGTTGGGGGTGGTAGATGAGAAGTGATGGATAAACTGTCCATGGTGAACGATTAAGTTCATGGTTAAGTAAACTATGTGCCAAATAAGTGGTTTGATCTATCCAAAATCTCTTTAAGGAAAATAGTTGGTATAAATGGTTATAACACCATGAAATAACCATAAATTTGTATCTAGGTTCCTTTATTGAGTCACATAGTTTACCTACACTGTTAGGTGAATTGTGCAATAAATATACAATTAGCACTGTCCCTTGAATTTATACCTTGCACTATCCCGGAGTAAATTCTCATTGTTTGGTGAACCATAAAGAAACTGTATGAATGAACACATATCTTGAATTTTTACCTCACAATATTTATGGTATTTATAAAATGGTTCTTCATTTTTAGTGGAAAAAATTCATATTAGAAAAAATTCACGAATGTTACCAATTTTCCTCAAAAACTCCAAATTCATGCTATATTCAACCAATTCTTCATTGTATGACAATTTTCACCTATAAAAACATATTAATTACATTAATGAATGATATATTACTATATAACCCATTATCAAGATGAAATTATTTGAAATATTGGTTTATGCATAATAGGGCATCAAAATCCCCCACACATGATAAATTGTTTGTACTCAAATAATTAACTAGATGAACATTCAAAAGAGTCCACCCAAGAAATATGTATAAATTTCACTAATTATATTAATCAAATGAACCCAAATTTTAATGAATAATTATTAAAAGTATTTCATTCACCCTTCAATACTTACCCATTCTCAAAGAAAGCTAGAAAAGTATACTCAAGTTTAGTTTTTAAAGTTTCTATATCATTATTTATTTAAATATGAAATTAACTTTATTAACATCAAATAAATCCTATCCATACATTATCATATCATCATAAACTCAACACTAAATAGAGGTTTATCAATTTTATTGGTCACACATATCATTGGCTAGTTATTAAAGAAAAAAATAGAAACATTTTTATTTTGGGTGTTTTTTTCAATATGTCAATTTTTCATTGAATTGAGATATTAGGAATGAATTTTTATACCCAATTTTTTAGATGAATAAACTTTTTTAATTTGAAATAGAATCAAGATAACATGAAATTAAGATCATGTAATAACAAATTGTGTTGTATCAATAACATCAAAGCCTCATTTCCACATAATACAAAATTCAACTTTAATTTCAAGAGTCTCTTTAATTTTAACTACTCTATCAAAAAATACATCTTGAAATAAAATGTTTTAAGATGAAAATTTAATCAAATTCAATTGAATTTTCCTAAGCTAAATCAAAATAATACAAGTTTATCAATCCAAGAATATGAAAAATATCAAAATAATTCACCCAAGACCATTCTCATTTAATAAAAATTAATATGTGATATTTATTCCATCCCACAAATTAATTCTAAAGAAAAACGTTCAATACTTGGAAATTTCAAGGAAATGATCAAATGGGGTGGACAAGGGAGAGGTTCCCTCCCCTACACTTATGATTGAGCATGTAACCCCATGAACATGTTAAGGTGGAAAACAGTTAATTGTAGTCATTTAATTGGAATGGGGAATAAAATAAATAATAGAAGAACAAAGACTATATAAATAAGACTCCCTTGGAATGATGGTGAACAAAAAGGAATGAGTTAGGTGTGTGAGAGACCATATCTCAGAATATTACGATCCTAAAAATACCATCAGTTCCACATTATTTCTTAACCATAGAATTAAAAAATTGATAAATGACTATTTTATCCCAACATTAGGGAAAAAATAACAATAACCTATAATCATACCATGGAGGGAAATGAAAACTCTAACACCAATTGTTTTAGAAACAATGACATATTACAATGAAAATTCATCAAAAGTTACACACATGTTATTAAAATAATGTGTGATATATTTTAACTCTATCTCTCATGGTATTTTGAAGATCAAAATCATTCAAATATGTTTCTAACATTTTCATTTAAGTGAGTTTTAGTGTTTTTATTAAAATTAACATGATGTACTTTCATGAAATATTAAATATCCTTTTAATCCTTGATAATTATTTTTCTTATATCTTTTCATCCTTCAATACCTTGGAAACATATTACAAGATCTAAAGAAGGTATTAGAAGGATGTGGAGGTGGCCTTGGTTGAAGAGGAAGCTGTGAGGACAATACTGGCTTGATAGTACAAGGCACTGGAGAGCAGGTACCATGGTTATAGTAGAATAATATCTCAATAACTCACACTATCTATATAGTGTAGGAGTATCATCCATCTGGTTTCTCTCCCAATTGGAAAACTTGCTGTTTGAAGGCCACCATCCAACCAATGGCTAGTAGTGGCTCATCAAGGTGGGGTGGATTTTACAGAAGGCCCGAGTTCTAAGAATACCACCATATACCCAATGGCAGCTACTTAGAATTCGATAGTGTCAACGAATCGAATCTGAGTAAACATTGATTATGTTCACAAAGACCATAATGATGGTATTCCACAGATTCATGACCCCCAGTGAATTCCAGATGGTTCCCATATATCTTGGAACCTATAAAATGAGTCCCTAGGCCTCTTGAAAGATACAACTTTCTTAACAACAATGATATTGATTTGAATTAATTTCATATTACTATAACTCTCAAAACCTCTCAAATAGCCAAATCCAACATTCTAAACCCCTCAATGGATCTATTTTATCCTCTCAAAAAACTCATCCTTGAGTTTAATTATACATTAAAATATATTTTTGCGTTTATTTTAATGGGATTACCTAAAGTAAACCTCAATCTTATCAAAAACCTTTCTCTAATGTTTCTGACTCTGTAAAAGTGAGTGACAAGTTCTTTGGATATTGATGAAATTCAAAAGGGTTCTCACAAACCATAATTGTGAGGGATGAGTTTCTTAATCACCACTAAGATAAATGTATTTATACTATTTACCTATCGAGTTGATGGTTTGAGACATAGGGGAACACATCATGACATTGAAAAAATCCTTATTAATTGTTTTTGTATTCCCTTTACAATTTATAAATTATATCATTTGTCATCGATTCACATAGATGAATAATTTCATTTAGATCATTTTCATGCTTAAATTTATTTGATATTATCTTTGTAAATTCGAATAGAATTTATTAGCTATCACATAAACCATTTCTTACTTTATTCTCTATTTCCACTTTAAATTTTTTAAAGGGAAATTTACCCCTATTTCCATAAATCTCTAACTAATAATTGGTGTCAAAGGAGTGATTTATGTTTTTATCAAAATTTATTTTGTTTTAAAAATTGTATTTCAATTTTTTTTAAATCCTAAATGATTTCAAAGATCAATTTTATTCTTGATTTTAATTCTAATTTGAATGCTTCTATTTTTGATGGAACTTATTTATCCTATAGGAAGATTCAGATTTCAAATTTATTTATTATTATTAGTTATTATAAATGGAAGATGGAAATTCATGAGTTTATTCCCACCATATAATATGGAGAAAAAATAGACTTCCAAAGATGATAGGAATTTTGAAGTTAATAATAAATCTATGAATTCCTTGCATTGAAAAATTGATAGAAATGAATTAAATTATGTTCTTTCTTGAAAAAATACTAATAAAAATTTAATTATTATAAGTCACAAATAAATGCATTAATAAAGTAAAGGAAAAATATATTGGATATCTACAATAAATATTTTGAAAGATTCACTATGAATATTAATGAAACTATTAAAATCATGTTTATGATATTTAATGAAATTTGAAATGTTAGAATGTCCACCAATGATGAATTATCAACAAAAAAATGATGAAGAAAATATTATGGGTTTTAACTCGCTCATGGGCTCCCAAACTCACAACTATTTTAGATGATAATGTTTTGAAAAATATAGCGGGTACGAAAATCATCGGATCCCTAATGACATATAAAATCATGACAAAACAACAAATGTATAAGATGAATAACAAAGCTAAATAAGTTAAGAAAACCATCACCTTCAAAGATACTAATGAGGAATAATTTAGTGGTGATGTTCTAGAATATTCTCAAATTTATAAGGACATGAAAAATTACTTACAAAAGAAGAAATTCCACAATCGATCCAAATAGGAAAATCAAAAGGTGTACCTAGAAGTGATGTACTATGAATGTAAAAATAAAGGTCACATCAATTTAGAGTTCCCCATCTACAAGAAGAATCTCAAAGAAAAGAAACAAGCAAAAAATTATTTTAAAGTCACAATATATAGTGAAATAAATGTATCCATTAATTCAATGTCATCATCCACTTCAAGGTAATCAAGCTTGAATTCCCATATGTCACATGTTGGAGAATAAATTGAGGTTTGTACCCATCTTCCTATTTCCTCGAAATCCTACTCTTCTCCTCATTATTCTCCTATCTATTCATATTCTTTCTTATATAGACACCTAAATTATAAAGAACTAAAATATTCTCACAATCATCTTGAAAATGGTTTTCATTAACTATCATATTTATACTTAGAAATTGAAAACAAACATAAGAAAGTGGTTCAAGGAAAAGAAAATATCCAAAAATAAAAGGACATTCTCTTCAAGGGAAAAGAAGATCTCTCTATGAAAATTACGAATCAAATGGATGTCTAAAAACATGCATCCACCATTAAAGACCTAAAAAATTTCCCACATAAATTAAACCATGGTGAAAAAAATTTAAATTAACTTTTGGGATCTGAAAAACATGGAAAATATTGGGTTAGTCTTCATTTATCCAATCATGAATGAAACTCTAAAAATCAATCGAAAACTATTTTTGTTAAAAGTTTCTTGCAACATTAATTTTTTAATTATTGTAAAATAATCAGTCATTTAATATTTGAATGTGATTGAAAACATGAAAGGCATGGGAGACTAAAATAAATTCGTCATTATTCTTATTTTTAAAAAATAAAACCTCATTCCTAGAAAATATAGATTCAGAAATCATTATTGGATAACATAAGTGGAACCGAGTTTGTGTGGGTACCAAAACCATCAATTATTTAATTTTTTATGGAAATTTTCTTCCAAGAAAAATCCATGAATCATGTGGAATCTAGATAGTGTTTCCTCAAGATATATGTGTGGTGAACTCTATAAATTCCATAAAAAATAGAAGAAGGTCATGTCAATTTTAGTGATAATTCCTATAAGAACCCATATCTTCCTTTCAGGTATGTTTTCCTTTTTTTGGTGTTTTTAAGGAAAAGAGGAGTTTATGGAAATTGTTTTGAAGTACACACTGTGTACTTTATGAGTACACGTTGTGTACTTTATGAGTACACGTCGTGTACTTTATGAGTACACGTCGTGTACTTTATGAGTACACATCATGTACTCAGTTACTATAGGTAGCCATGTGCTGGCCTTGTAATGGCTGTGCACACGGCCATGTGTGATGACCTGGAAGCCACCTAAAGTAGGACTTGGTAAGGGAAAGTACATGCCATGTACCTCAAAATTACACACTGTGTAATTTTTTTCATTAAACGTACCGGGGTCGTGTTTGACAGACAAAAACACCTCCTTCTCAACCTAGTACGTCCGATAATATCCATATGACTGTGATTCTTCCTTGAGACCCAGATCGAGCATCCTTTCTCTGAATTGACCACCGTCGACTATGTTGTGATCGCCTCGGTAAGCTCTTCCTTCTTCTATAGCTTTGTTTCATGATTCATCCTCTTTCAAGAGTTATCCTTGGTTGAACATTTTAGACTTTTTTGAATATCTATGATGTTCTTAGGCGATTCAAGGCTTGAAGTTCATGTATAATGATCCTACAATACCGAGGTAGGTGGTTTTTGCCTTTCTGTAGAATGTATTTGAGTTATATGTGAAAAATTTCCCAATACCCTTGAACGGGGAATTGCGTGTTTACTGTTTTAGCCCTGTTAATTTACTGCTATGCTTGTATGCTGGAATAAAGGTTAATTGAATGTGAATAGGGTAAATTGCTATGATTTGGAAGTGTTTTCCCATGCATGTTTTTTATGACCGTTTGGTCCTGCTTATCCTGTTAGGCCACTACAAGAAAACCACCTATTAGCGGTGGTTATTTTTACATATAATGGTGGTTTAAACCACTGCTATATGGTTCGGCGGTGGTTTAAAGAAACCGCCACTAAATTGGGCATCATCAATCTATTAGTGGCAGTTATTTACATTTAGTGGTGGTTTAAGGAAAGCTTCGTAGCTGCCTCATTTCGCAGCCATTTTACTGACTTTAATGGCGGTTTTTACGGGAGTTGGATTTTATTTTATTCATGGTGGTTATAACCGCCACGAATAAAATAAAATCCAGTGGCCGTAAAATGGCCCCTAAAGTCACGAAAACCACCGCAGAATGCACGTGGTTGATGCAACTCTATAGTGGCGGTTAAACCCGTCGCTAAATGTAAGCCAATAGCGGTAGTTATAACCACTGCTAAGTAAAAATTACTTACATTTAGCAGTGGTTTTAACCACTGCTAATGTTTTACCAGTATACATTGGCGGCGGTTAAAACTGCCGTGAAAAGATGACCAGAAAAAAATTGATCTTCTTCTTCCACTACACCATTGACTTGAAAAACAAATCAAAACAGAAATACCTATAGCCTAACAGATTAGTACACACAAAATTTAAAAAATAATGGAGACAACTAGTAGAAAAATTATGGTCGAGATGCTTGGAAAATATCATGGAACATCATTAATGGATATGTATAGTGAGGAGGAGTAAAAAACATGTCCTGAATTGATAGAGAATGGGTACAAAACCACACAACACATTCTAAGGTTGATTTAAAATTAGTTTTTATTAGTGATTCATAGTCATGGAATACTCATTTAAGGTTATATATTTAGGACCATGTGGTGATATTACAACTCAACCATGCTTGAGGTGGACTTCCTCCCAACCCCTAAGCCTTTCTGATCCATGATTGATTCAATAATCAAGGATATTTATATAGTTATAATTGATTATAGGGGTGAACCTGATGAGGGGGTGACCTGAAGAATATCATGATGACAATTACAACTTTTGAGAACTGGGACGTGAAATGGGAGTAATCAATAGAAATAGAATTATTATTGACCATGTTTGAAACATAGGATACCTAAGATGGTTGAGGATAGGATGAAAAATATCATGATCTACTATTCATGGAGATCAAATCATGATATCCACTTTTTATCAGTAAATGTACTTCATTGAATGAGCCTGATATGGTATGTAAGACACTATGTCCACGAATCATTTCATTAGAGATCCTTTTCAGATTTGTAGGGTGAGGATTATCCAAATTATATAATATGTGAATTGCACAAGTGTATATGGGGATGTACCATATAGAATGTGAGGTTCCATGGGAGATATTTCCTCATGTTCTCAAATGTTCTATTTAAACATATGGGTTGACAAGATTCAGGCATGGCCTAGAGGGAAACGTTTCCATGATGAGTTGCTGGTAGGGATGGGACTGAGATGAAATATACATGCATCAATATGTGTCTCCTCATAATGGGCATCAAGACAAGCATAGTTTTGATGTGTGACATGGTAAGAGAGTATTTTCGGTGGACTGATTTCATCTCTGGAAAGGATATCATATCATCTCATATTCAGAAAAATACAAGTTTTATACAAGTAATGTGTGGTCCATTTCATACTTATCATATGAGGAAACTCAGTTTTATATGTGGTAATTATTTTTATAATCATCCCACACTTATCGGATAAGGAATCCTTATTTCATTTAATAGGGTATGGTTGTTAATTAACACTATTTGCTGAGGACATTGGGCTATGATGTTTAAAATCAAACAATATGGACTATGACTACAACTAGTTTAAATTCCTAGAGCTCCAAATATAGAAATAGGTTTGAGTTAAAGGTCTCCAAGATTTGACCAAAGTAGATAGGAAAGGGAGAAACCTATAATGAGTCAGTGATAAGGTTGTTCCCTGGATTAAATATTTATATGTAACTACTTATATCGTGATATTGGAATCAATCTACATGTTTTTATGATTCACGGTGTCATAGGATACCAATGCCATAAGGGTTTACCTTCTTGGATGATGATATTGAATAATTACATATTATAATATTAGGAATCAAGAATTTATAAGAGGTGAAATTATCTCTCTTTAAGAGACATATCAATTTTTATGGGGTTAAATTATCTATCATTAATAAGTATATATATTTTACACGGGGTAGTGATATAGTTTAAATTCATCTTATTAGGATTTTAGAATGTATTTTGCATCTATATACCCATTATTTACTTCCTCATATCATGAAATGAGAGTATCTTGGCCCACTGATGTGTCAACATAAATGAAAGGAGATTATTGCTAAAAAAGAGGCTCATGTGAGTGTTTTGGGGAAATGAAACCTTATGTAATGGATTATTATACAGTGAATCATTAGCTAGGATCAATGATAGAAGATATATGCATCAATACTTATCCCATGGAAATGGTAATCAATCCACCCATAGTTCTATAATGTTGTGGAAATAGATGTTTGATGAAGCTCCAGGGATTAATAAACCCATGTGATGGATGTATGAGCATATTTTATTGTCATAATTCTTGGACTAGGGATCTCTTGATATAAACTGTTATAGTATAGATTGGTGTGGTGGGGGAATCAAGAATGTTTTTCTGGTGAATAAAACCTGGGGTTATAGGATAAAATAGGCCCTTCAACCCATGACAAAATCCTGAATATGATTGCACACAGTATAAGATCACACAACTAAGACCATGATAAAAAATTTAACGTCATGATTCATGGACTAGGATGATGATTCTCTACATGGTATCTATGTGTCATGGTATGGGTAAAAACCAATGTATAAGGGGTTAATGTAGTCCCAGGTACTACATGAACATTTGGATATGAACTGAACATTATTTATGGTTATAATCCGTGGACCGTAAATGGACCAATGGGGCCAAAGGCTTAATAAATTTACATCTAGACCCAAAAAAGGACGTCCAAGCATCATTATATATCCCATGCGAGTGTGAATCAAGACACATATTGTTCCAGAATATGGTATAGTATAAGAACAACATTCGAACTAGGGGTAATCCTATATATAGATGGAATTTTGGAATATAATGATTATCATGAGGCATCACGTTTCAAAGGAATGAGATAATGATAAAGTTTAATGTCATGTCTTGAAGAAAATGATTTTTTTCATCTCACATAATGTGATACTTCCATATTTTACATGAGGTAATGTTTTTGAACACATCATAATTATCTTAAGAGGAATCCAAATTTTATATAGTGTAAGACTTTTAGATCATCCAATACACATCATACAATGAATCCTGGTTTTATACGGTTTAATACAATCTCTCATTAAGAGGAACCTAGGTTTTATATGAGGTATGAACAAATTTTATCATCATGAACAGAATATGATAACCATTAACAATGCATGAATATTTACTATCTACACATTCTACCTCACCAAAGTGTCTACCACACTATCCCATTGATCACTATGAAATGACCCAATTTGTTCAACACAACAACAATGGGTTTAACTCCTATTCATCCAAAATCTCTACTACTAATTAAAACACAGGTTTAAATGGAATGATGTATACCACAATAGAGAAATAAAGACATAAAAAGAGAACATCAAAAATCAATAAAATGCATAAAAGGAAACATGAGATATCAAGAAAATGTTAGGGAATGAAAATGTTTGGCGGCAAATATGTGCCACACATGTTACATATACAAACCAACTATTCCCATATTTGTTAAACACGTCAACAATACAACTAATCACGATCCGATGATGCATCACCACCCTCTCCGCCTCCATCTCCACTTTCTACTATCACCTTTAAGAACATTATATTGAAAATTAAATACTGTTGCATATTTATATTAAAACTTAAAACCAATGAAAGTTTTCAAACTAAATGATTTTGATTTTTTGTGATTTACCTGCTTACCACTAGTCGATGCACTACCATTGGTGGCATATCTGCTCATCTGTTTATGTATATCAGTCATCGCTTTTTGCAAAGCGGAAATCTGAGCCCCCTGGTCTTGAACTATGGTTCGTAGAGAAGAAATATCCCTCTGAGCATCTTCAGGTATAGACTGACTATAACCATGAGTATATGTAACTGGAATCCCTGGTGGCATGCCAAAGACCTCAGATGGTATGGGTCCAAAACCCATCCCGTGCACTCTACCAGGATTCTCCTTCCCAAGGACTTTAGAAACTGGGTCATCCTGGGAGACTGAGTAGGACTGCCCAGGATTGACATCCCATAGTTCTTTAATTTTTACCTATAAATAAAATATGAATATATATTAACATAGTAAAAACTTATAATAATTTATTATAATAAAAATTTGACTTCATACCCCAACTTCTTTGGTAGGCTCATTAACAAAACTTCCATCTGATTTTTTGTGAACATCCAACCACAGTTTAGTTCGGGATACTTCGTGCCCTAAACTCTATGTCTGCATTAAGCAAATATAAATCAACAATTCAATATATTAAATAGATAATATTGTATTATAAATATTTAAACTAATTAAAATATTACCAATGTCGTTCTGCTTCTAGAAAAGCTTTTTGATCCCGCAATGTGATGGTTGATTTGCTTAGCCCGGTTTGATGCATTATGTCTTGAGAGATACTAAAATAAAAAAAATGAAATTTAACAGTAATGTATTTAATGTCATCTCCTCTTCATATACATGTATAAATGTAAAATGAGGATAATATAATAATATATATTTCAATACCATCCTCTTCTCATCACGATGCCTCTCAACAAAAACATTCCACTATTCTTTTAGTACCCCACTGGGTAGCTTCTCATACATTTGTTGCACGATCAATGAAGTATTGTTGACATCACACCACAATCTACATTTGAAATATTTCCATTTATTACCAAGATTTTTCAACATCCACTTCTGTGATATCACATCAACAACTATAAAGTAGAAGAACATCTGTATACAGAAATTCATTTTGAAGATATTAGTAACATGAAATTCAATTAAACCATAATAAAATAAAATTAACTTTATTTTGGAATCAAAAACATCATTTTTACATCTTGGAGGCATATGTCTCTAATCATCATAAGAAATAGGAAGGGAAATGGGCTCCGCTGCCAGCTAGCCTAGAATCTGGCCAAGTAACCTCACGACGTCATCTGTAGGGACCCTATAAGAATCAAATGGCATGACTATCTTCTCACCATTAATATTCCAAACACCTAAAATTTTTATGTTTTTCTCCACATTTTAATTTTTTTCATCTTCAATGAGAAAACATTTAGTTTAAACAAAATGAAATAAATTTATTTAATTAAAATTTGTACCTATGACAGTGACACCCCAGTATGTCCGTTATGAACTGTAAGGGGCGTGTTGCTACCCAACTGCTGGGGATCCTGAAGGGGGAGTCGATGACTCAGCCTCTAATGGGACACCCATAGATGGTGTGAGAGATCGTGCAAGGGGAGATGGTGTATGGGTGTAGGCAGCTGGTGCCTCAGATGCCGTGGGGAGGGACCCAGATGGATCGTTATCTGTCGGAGATCTAGATGAAATAGTGTACCACTTCCTCCTTGGCATTCCTATCATTTAATCAAATAAAATTAAGTTCAGAAAATATATTTCAAAAAAAATTTGCAGAAAAAAAATTAAAAATGATAATAGATTCCCAGTACTAACAGACAAAATATATATAACAATGATAATGAATGACTACAGAAATGAAACAAGTGGTTTCAGAATGAATAAATAATTTTACATACAATCATTTCCCCCTACAATCATGTTGGTTTCTTGCTCCATTACTTCATCCACTTCATTTATCCTTTCTAGACTAATATTTTAAATATCATGATGTACAAATAATTCTACTTCATGTTATTAATGAAATTCAATTTTAGAGGTCAAATCTTCCACCTCATCACCCATATAATACAAATCTCTTTGTATTACGTGAACAACTAAACTCCACACTTAATCCACAACATCTTTCACATAATATACCATTTTTTCTTGCGATGCTAAGATATATGGATCATGCAGTTCACGATCACCAACATCCATCAAGCGAGAGAAGTTCACAGAAGTAAATTTCAAGGAATCGCTTTTAACACCTCTGATAATATCAACCCACTTGAATTTGAATAAAACAATAGATAAATGTCCATGTTACTTTAATTCAATAATATCATGAATCTTTCCATAGTATCCCACTTCAGCAAATGTAAATATAACACTATTCTATGTTTTCAAACCCACTTCTCGATTGACTGAACGAAATCTAAAGCCATTCACATTATAAGCACTGAACGTTCTAACTTGTTTTATAGGACCACTAGCTAGAAACTTCAAATCATCTGACAAGTTTGCTCGAGTATCAGTATTCACGATCTGAAAAAAGAAATATAATTTAATATATTTACAAAATATATGTGTCAAACTAATATTCATATTTTTGAAATATTTATGAACTTACACGTCGTACAAACCATTCTATAAGCTCTTTATTCACAACTTTCATTATATATTTCTCATTTCGTGTTAGTCCTCTCATTTGTCTCTTTGTTTTTTTCCTCAACTATTCAATAAATGGATCTACAATTTCACTGTTAAACAACACATATTTATGTGCCTATAATAATTCCAATTCTGTCAGGGTCACATTTGAGGTCCTCCCAACTGATCGGCCAATAACATGAAATATTTTTGATTTCTGATGCATTTGAGATTTATTTGATGTGTGGTCAACAAATCCAAATTGATTAAATATTGTCTCAATATCATCCAAATATCTAGAACAAATGATAAGACACTCCTCATCCAAATAGCCTTCAACAATAGAGCCTTCTGGTTGAGATTTATTTCTCACGTATGATTTTAAATGCGCAAGATATCTGTGAAATAAAATAATAATACTATGCATTTATTTAAATGCAAAAATTGTTTACTTAACTGAAAAAAATATAAATAAAATACCTCTCAATTGGATACATCCATCGATAATTAACGGGGCCTCCAAATTTATCTTCCTCAACCAAATGCACAATTAAATGCATCATGATAGTAAAAAACGATGGAGTAATGATCATCTCCATTGCACAAAAGGTCAATACAAACCACTCCTGGAGGTTGTCAAGCTGATATGGATGTAGATATTTCTCACATAATTACCTAAAGAATGTGCATATTTGGAGTACAACAGTAGTAACTTTTTTAGGTAATAATGTATGCAATGTCAATGGTAGTAACTATTGTAACAAAATATGTGAATCGTGACTTTTTAATCCATGTAAATTATGATTCTTCAAGTCAACACACCTCGAGATGTTACTCTAATACCCATTAGATACCTTAAAAATTCTTTAAAATTCGAAGGAATGTATCTTTATCCCTATTTTTCATTGCAAAAATGGCTAGAGCACACTTTTCATTCTCATCTGGCCAAAGATCACATTTTATGTTCATTACTTGTAAGTATTTGTGAGCATTGAGTTGATCCTTAGAGTTTCCATGCTCATTAAGTAATGTGAAAATCAAATTATCACATAAATTCTTCTCAAAATTCATCACATAGAGATTGTTCTGCAACAAATTAAATTCCCAATACGAAAGTTTGAAGAATATTTTTTTTCCATTTTTGCGTTCTGATTTCACTTGATGATGCACTTTGGACCCATTTTCCACTATCATTTAAATGATTAACCTTCCCAAATTCTTTTTCAACATTTTCAATCTGTGTCAATATTTTAGAACCAGTTAACAACTTTGGAGGTGGTCTATGATCAATGGAACCATTAAATTTTGATCTGTTCAGCCGAAATCTATGTGATGCATCGAGAAATCTTCGATGGCACAAGAAACACCATTTTCTACTATGAGGTACCCATTTGGGCTCAAAATCAAAGTTACAAATGGGATAAGCCAAACCCATGTAAGTGTTCCAACCAGATAAATTCCAAAGCCCAGGGAAGTCACTAATGGTCCACATTAAAGCAGCATGCATTTTGAATATTGTTTTAGAAGAAGCATCAAATGTCTCAACACCATTGCTACATAACTCCTGCAATTCGTCAATTTAAGGCTAAAATTATACATAAATATCATTTTGAGTCATTTGTTTTCTAGGAATAATCAGAGAAATGATAAAAGATGTTTGTTGCATACACATCCATGGAGGTAAATTATAATGGATCAAAATAACTGTCCAAATGCTATAACTGGTACTCAATGTCCCAAGTGGGTTGAATCCATCAGCAACCAATCCCAATCGAACATTCCTAGGATCATATGAGAAATATAGATGTAATGAATCAAATGTATTCCATGATTGGGAATCTCATTGATGTCTCATTAACCCATCATTGTTATTATCTACAGAATGCCACTTCATGTGTTTGACAGTTTTCAATGACCTGAATAATCTTTACAATCAAGGATTCAAAGGAAAGTAATGCAAAACCTTTATAGGTGTGTTCCTTTTATTCTTCTCCATGAAATTATGTTCATTTAAACTTTTGAAATCACCCTTTGACTGCCATCTAGAAGAAGAACATATCTTGAGATTCTATCTTCTTGAAACCTCTCCCCAATAAAGCATACAATCATTAGGACACGCATGTATTTTTGTATAATTTAGACCAAGCTTGTTAACAACTTTTTTCATATCATGAAAAGATTCTGGGATTTTTTCTTAAGAAAATGAATCACGAATCAATTCCAATATCATGGAAATTGCCTTATTTGTAATTCCACATAGAAATTTTATATGGTATAACTTCGGCATAAATGAAATCTTTGAATATTTCAAACACCCACTATACAAATCATGATTTCCATCATCAACTAAATCATGAAACAAATTTTTTTCAGTGAAGTTTTATCTTACATTTGGCTCCACATAATCAATAGGAAGATCCAATGATATGTTACAATCTTGATCTTCTTGTGTTACAGTCTCAAAAACATCACTTGTCACATTGAAATTTGTATCACCCTCTTCTGGTTGTTCTGATATGTTTTGATGCTGATAATGGTGTCTTGCAGTGCCAAATGCATCATTTATGAGGTTGTGCGTTTAATTTTCCATTTTCGATGAACTTGGGACCTCATTTTGTGGATTAACATCAATGATCAATCTTTCTGTAATGTTCGATTCTCTATGCCAAATCCAACAAAAATATTGACTAGGTAATTGCTTCAGTATTAAATGTTCATAAACTTCATCTCTCTTCAACCATATTCTAAATTTACATTTAGGACATGATCATCTTATTCTCCCTTAAAAAGATCGATTATAAATTTCAAAATCTAAAAACTCATTCAAACCCTTAACATACTGAGGTGTGTTTCTCAGTAATGTGATCCAGCTTTTATCCATGTATATCACAATGTGCCTACACAATAATAAAAAAAATTAAAACACATAGTTACTACTAAATAGAGCAATAGATTCATATATACGATAGTGTTAGATTACAAAAACAAAATATAATAAAGATGAACCCTTAGTTATATATGAACCCTCTAGTGTTTGGGATAGGGGAAGTTTCTTTGGTAAAGAGAAACAGTGTGCTAACAACATGGTAGCTACTTTACCATGAACACCAAAGCACATTATTAATTTGGAATAACTATATGGATATAAAAATAATTCATAAGGTATGAGAAAACATCTATAATATAGTCTATTCATCCAAATGGTTTTCATGGAAATGAATGGTTAAGAAAAATCTACTGAAATAATAAAAATCGTCATTAGAACCAACAATGCCATATTAATCAATTACCACATGGTCAATACTAAAAGTTATGATAAATAGTATTCCTATCATGTTTCTCCTGAATCTCAAAATTTTCAACCCTTGACTTTTGAAATCCTTTATAGAATCAAAATATAATATTAGATAACAAAAATTAACATAATAATAACTTGGTTGGAATCACAGTTCATGAGGAAAAAAATAATGTTTCTAATCTTGATGAAGAAGCATAGAAATATCAGGATGTAACCTTTTCCTAAAAATAAACCAAATTCACCCTGGAGGATGAACTAAAGATAGTATAAGATGAGTTTTCTTAGAAAACTTATATAGAATCTATATATGAGTATGATAAATCCACAATTTATTTTTGAGTAGATGAGGTTTTTCCTAGAGTAGACATGGATTTCAATGAGCTATCCAAGGCATCAGATGCTATCCAATCCACTCAAATTAGGTTTTACAAGAACAAATATTCTATCACCAGATAAAAAATATAGAGGGTATTTAGTATTAAAAGGAAAAGGATTCAGTAAGTGGGTGATCCTACTCTAAATTTCCATTCAAATAAAATACTTTCTTATTTGAATTCCTTGCATTGAGTTTTTCACATTGACCACATTATGAGATAAGAACTAAAAATATCTATGTCCACATGATTCATTATTTCTTGTAGGAAAAAGAGATAAATATAATGGAATCCATAATCCTACGCAATAACACTTGAATTACATATTTTGGAATGCACGTTGATGCATATGTCAGGTTCCTGTTAAGAAACAACCATGGTTTTTCATATATGAGTACCCTTGAATTATTCAACATTCACATGAAGTAAACCCTCAACCACCACTAAGTCATATAAAACCATGAAACCATCTAATGTTGAAATCACTACCACTTCTCAAGGGTTGGAACTACTTGATACACATAATAGGGTCCCATTCACTATTGAAGGTGGAACTCATATCATTTAAAAAACCACATAACACCATATAACAATAGAAAAGGGTTACCAATACAAACCAAGGAAGATACTATTGGGTATCATCTCTACCAAAAAGGAATTCCATGCATGAACCCTTTCTCCATTGGGGATAAAATCACTTTACCAGAAAGTATGATTGAAAGATAGTCACCATTAGTGGAAATTCTCTAGTTGATAAACGGTATGATAAGGGTTTAAATTAGAATCTATAACTCCCAAAAAATCAACACAGAAATAATATCATGACCTGTATCATCCACTATGAAGGTACATGAAGAGAGGACACAAATCATACCTAAAACCAAACTAGATGTCAGTTAAATAATCTATACACATAAACCTATATATATAACTCTTATCACTATGTACGTTATTGACAAGAAAAAAATCAAATGTGGTGATTGTGGGAGTGTGTCAAAGTGTCACTCATCTCTTACTACTCCTACACCACCATCTTCTTAACCAAAACCAATTCCAATTAAGTCAATTATCCTATAATAGTAGAGTCTATGACCTCAATGTTACTTCTAATCTAGAGGTTTTAGCACATCATTTCTCTAGAAATTTTCAATAAAAACTATAAACTTATCCTAAATCTTGGATACATCCCTACTAGGAATTATCAACCTAACAACACTCACATGAGGACTCCAACACAGGTGGAGTTTTTTAAGAGAAAACCCCAACCTAAGTTCTCTATAGAGTTTTCATATAAAACTATAATATCGAATAAATCTATTATAAATAATGTTTAGGGAAAACATTATGATGCTTAAAAAACTTAACACATTCTTAGATATGGTCATGCAACTCTACAAGGGGTTTAACATCTCTGGAACTCAAACTATCCTTAATATTTTTGGATATAATCTCATCTATAACAATGTCTTAAATTAAAACCATAACAGATTAATACCATATGAGTTTGAGAACACATCACCCTCTAAAAACATAGTGTGTTGTGTAGATAACATGGTTATAGGATCACTATATGGTTTATGGGGTTCTTAAATAGATGAATTTCATGAGTTGATGACTCCACTAAATCCTATACCACAAGAGGATTAGTGGCTTCTCAGAATCTAGGAGGCCTCAACTACAGGAATTCATGTTACACAGTTTACTTATGGGTAGTCCATCAGTGGGAACTACTATCTTCTTTATGAAAAGTTCTATAATAAAAAAGGGGATATAAGCTATCTAAAATAATAGGGAAAGTATATATCTTATATAAGTATTTAAATCAACACCTCATCACTTAAATTAAAAGTGGAAAAAGGATCAAGCACTGAGATATGATTTTCACAAACTTAACTCTAAAAAAAGTTTTTTTTGTGTGGGTGGAATTATTCATTTGATAGGATGAACCCATAATGATTATATCATATCTAAATCTACTAAAATAGGATTTACATGAAATATAATGATTTAGAACTATATGATTCATGTATCAACTTAATTTTACCCTATATATGATGATTTAGAGACTTGGGTTGACTAACAGGTTACCAATGTCTCGGTGGAAGGATACATTTACAACCACACCTACTCTAGCCTCACTAGTATGATAACTAAAATAAAAAACCCATGAAATCACAAAATTAAATTCCTAAACTATTACTCATGTGAATAATAACTCAAATTTATTTTCCTAGGACTTGAACCAATCTAATTCCACCCTGACATGACCTAACCCATAGAGACCAAAACTAGGATGATGATAAACTAAGTGTGCCAACCAAATCCTAACTCCAGTAGGCCATGGAATGGTGGAAAATTCTGAGTTAGAATATCACATAATATAGGAGGCCATATCCTATAATAACTGAGGTTATATCCTATAATAACCTTCAATATATATGCATCCTCAACATGGAAAATAACCAAAAATACCTATAATATATATAAAGGAACCATTAAAATGTATAAAATGCATAATGGGAATAACAAATGATAAGTACAATACCATAAGGGAAATCAAATGGTATAAATACATATACAAAACACCACACCACTAGGTACAATAATATCAAGATAAAGGAAGACACCTCCACATAATAATGCACTAAGGTATCACATAGTTTAAAGTAATTACAATTAATATTCCAGAAAAAACCACATAGAATGTGTATTGGTCACCTAAGAATGCACAATACCTAGGGAGATTCCAATTGAACACCTTAAATTTTTTAAATACTCGATAGGTATTAAATATAAATAATAACAAAGTGATAATAAGTTTTTCTATCAAGGATAACATATTAAACACAAGTTATGTGTATGTTTAATGAATAGAATGGAAAATAAACCATAAATCTTCATAATTCATAATATAAGGAGATAAGAATTGAGGTAAAATGACTAGAATCCAAAACTTAGGGTTCGTATAGGTCGCTGGGGTCGCGGGGGGCCGAGGGAAGCGGGGTTGTCGGGGTCACGGGGTCGTGGGGGGCAGGGTTTCCAGGGTCGCGGGGTCACTGGGGTCACGGGGTCACTGGGGTTGCAGGGTTGCTGGGGTCACCGGGGTCATGGGGGAAGCGGGTGTCTGGGGGAAGCGGGGTTGCAGGGTGAGAAGCGGGGTCAGGGTGGGGGGGGGGAAGGGTCGACAGTGTAAAAAAAAATATTTTTTCGTAGAGGTTTGTTATAAACCACCGCAAAACCATTTTAAAAAAGGGTTTAGTGGTGGTTCCCAAAACCATCACTAAAAACCGCTGCTAAATTCAATTTTTGTTTTAGTGGGATGCCTTTTTTTCACCATGCCTAGTACAGTAGGATGGAGTGTTTGTTTATTTGACATGCTGTTATGCTGTAGACTGTTAGCCAAGTTGTTCTTGTGGTTTACTTTCTCTGCATTTCATTGTTGTGCTAGTTTGACATACACAGGTCCGTGAGAACCTGGTGTAGTAGACCATAGAGAGAATGGATGCAAGGGCTTCTCCAAAGTGTCTGTTTTTACTTTTACAATGTGAGAACATAGGGGGAATTGACGTAAGTGATTTCTCAGAGTGTCTGTAGTTTCTTGACACGAGCCAGAGGGGGAATGTGATGTAAGTGATTCCCCAGAGTTCCTTATAGTTATATATATGAGTCTATAGGGTGAATTGAGAGCGAGTTATTCCTTAGAGAGTCTATACATAAGCTAAACAAGAGGGATTAGATAGTGTGAACTTCTCAGAGGGTTGCTTTTTCTTGTTTGGTTGGACAAAATGGGTTAGGCTGTGAGTAATTCCTAGAGGGTTACCTATTTGTGTTTATATGCTTACTTGATATATGAAATTGAATGCATTGAAATAGTATGATTGTTTAATTTTGAGTACTTCCTTGTTTACTACTTCTCTTTGCTTATTTCCTACCATATATATTCACTGACTGTTAGGAACAGATCTTTTGGTGGTTGCCTACTGGGATTAGTCTCACACCCTATTTGGGTCATGCTTTTGGGCCCAAATATATTATGTTGATGCAGTTATAGATAAGGGAAATTTCCCATTTACTTTAGGTACTTGATTGTTGTGGAGTTGGAGAGCATGAGACCAAGATGTGGCTTGCGATGATGAGGATTTTTATCTGCTTTATTTTGTTCTTTGGTTTAGTACTGTATTTCAAAATTGCATTTTGTTTGGCTACTTTCCTAGACACATTTATCATGCATCATTTATATTTGAGCTCCTATTGTTTCTTACTTTCTGTATTCTGCTCTATACTATTGTATGGTGTTATTACTACTTCTGCTACTATATATCTGTTTTTTTCCATTGTGTTACTCTGCCAAATAGTTTCCCCACTATCACACCCAAGGCCCTAGTTTCTAGTCAAAAGCCTCTAGCATTCAGGGAAATGCACTTGAGGCCATGTGACTAACCAGGTATGGGGCGCCTCTAGGCAGCTTCTGGAACTAGGATGTTACAAAGTGGTATTTGAGGGATTCTTTACTTCTTGACTTACTATTTGGAGTCTATAGCTAGGGGTAGGATGGAATGGGTACTTGGTAACAATCTGTGCCTGGGAGTAGTTAAACCATGTACAGGGAAAAGCCAATCTACCTCGTTTACTATAGTTTTTCTAGTTTTTCAATTTTACAGTTGATTTGATTTTCACCATTAGGTGATTCACATGTTTTGTGCTGTTATTGTTGATGTTATTGAGTTTCTATTTTTGTTGCAAACCGATGATATGAGGGTATTCCATCTCATGCATCATATAGGAACTTTCTATAAATCACATGTCATGCATTCTTGATGTGCCATTTAGGGTGAATTAGTGATTGCATGTTGTTGTGATAGATGTTGTGCTAGATATGCATGTTGTTTTGATAGATGCCTTGATATAATACCTTCTTTGGATAGGTTATTTCTTTGTGTAAGGTTTGTTTGAATGAACGCCAAAATTTGGTTCTTGAGGTGTTATGGTCCCTCATGGACCGGAATTTGGTGGATCATTTCCTTGTTTTCCTTGTTATAACATGTATAATATTCCAAGATTTGATTCACGGGGAGTATAGGCCCTCACAGAATGGAATTTGGAACTTTAATGTTCTTTTCAGTGTTTTTATGGGTTCCAGAGAAGTTTCTGAGGCTTACTATCTAGAAAAACCCAAAATACATGGTGTGTAATGATGAATACATGCCATGAGTTCTTCTGTTCGGGAATAATTTTTTTTCTTAAGTACACAGCATGTACTGTATATACATTCCATGTAGTCTCTAACCGTGATACTGACTGTGTGGGCCAAAACATGGGGTTGTGAAATCCTGCTAGAACATGTCGTGTGCCAGATGTACATTTCGTGTGGGGTAGACCATCTGTCCACCTGTGTGACTAATGACACAGATGGATGAAATCATAAGTTATACACATTGTGTCATGTTTGAACATGTTGTGTAGTGTGATCCGTGTATCCGGCCGTGTCACTAACAACACGGGTCGGTGAATATTTCCTAGTACATGCCGTGTCTAGCACGAACATGTTGTGTAGTCTTGTTCTAATAGAACCGTGTGGGGTAGACATGTAGAAGAAATCAGAAAGGGAAAAAAATTCAACTCCACACCATGTGTTAGGAAAACACGCCGTGTATGGGGTGTTACACGACCAGTTTTGGAAGGAGTACACACCCATGTGAAAGGCTTCAGGGAACACGCTATGTAGTCATTATACAAGCCGTGTATCAATGTTTTGAAAAACTTGAATGATTTCTTTATCCTATTCCCTTATTACACTTCTAGTTTTCAGTCCTTGACAATCTTAATCTAAGGTGTGTTCTTGACCTTGCAGAGTCATGCCACCAAGATGTCCTTCTATTTTCTGCCAGTTACAGGGTAGTAATCTAACGACAGACATGAATGATCAAGGACTACTAGAAGATCCTCCAGTTGTACTAGTCTTGGCACCATCCATCATTCTGAACACAGGTGCTGACGCACAGTTCCGAGAGGGCTTCATGAAGTTCATGCAGTCCTTCCTCGGATTACCGCATCCTGTCCCATCTATGGCAGAGTTGATGTGGGTTTTCCAGTAGTAGCATCCTTCCCCCTTCATAGGGGAAAGAGGACCTCTGTTTGTAGAGTCATGGTCAGAATCCATGCTGTATATCATTGATCAACTAGAGTCACCTCTAGAGAGGAGGGTCAACCTTGCTACATATATGCTTTTGGATTCCACCAAGAGATGGTGGGATGTGATCTCACAGATGGGATACCAGCAGGTTATGGCTTGGGATGAGTTCCAATGTGCCTTCTATGAATACTTTTACCCATATAATTTGAGGGATGATCAAACCCGAGAGTTCATGAGTCTAGAGTAGGGTATTCTTTCTGTTATGGAGTATTCTTCTCGCTTCATAGAGCTGCAGTGCTTCACATCTATTCTAGGAGGTGATGATTTATTCTTGGTAAGGAAGTTTGAGGATGGTCTCATGCACGACATCCGATCAAAGGTGAACATCTTCATGCTTACTTCCATCAGTTCTATAGTCAAACAAGTACTGATCACGGAGTGCAATCTGAGGGATTCTGGAGTTGTGAGCTAGGGCGTCTCGACATCTGGAGTTAGTATCCCTCCTACTAAAAGTAGGAAGTGCCGCAGGGGGTCTTCGTGTGGTGATCCAAGTAGGTGATACACTTCTTCTAGTAGAAAGGTGGTGTGATACCAATTCTAGAAGAGCAGGCATACAAGGCCACATTTACCAAGATACCCCGTTGAGTGCCGATCTTGCGACAAGATGAGTTATCTTCAGCGATTCTGTCATTTCTTCTCACCGACAGCTGGTGACAGAGGTTCTTCTAGGACTCTGTGTTCAGGAGCAACACCCCCATTTTGTCAACAGTCTGGGAAATGGAGTTCTTTTGGCTGTTCAGCCTGAGGTGGAGGCTGTGGCCATGGTAGTCAGTTTACATGATTTCAATGAAAACATGGTGGATCATCTCGGAGTGGTCAGGAAGGGTCACAGGGCCGTGGTAAAGGCCAAACTTTTGCAGTGTAGGAGACCCAGTAAGAGCAGGATCCCAGACCCTCTACAGTTTGAGGTACGATCCTAGTTGCCTCAGTTTTAGCTTCCCCTCTTTTCGATACAGGGGTTTGCCATAAATTTATATCTATTTCTATTGTGGAGAGACTTGGGCTCTGTATCTTTTCTTATACTGATATCTTGACATTGGACACTCCGTTGGGGATAGGAACAACTAGTGTCCGACAGTGCAAGGAGTTCCCTCTAGAGGTTGGTGGGCATCACTTCTTATGATACCTTTATGTCCTAATGATTTCAGGCTATGGTGTCAATCTCATAATGGAATGGTTAGTTCCCTTCCAGGAAGTGGTTGATTTCTATCATCGTTGGGTGAGTTTGACATCATCGGAGCATGGATCATTTCTTCATAAGGGCGAGTGGGATGTCCGAACGAGCAAATAAGGACTCGAGCATCATGGATTGGGAGGAGTTACGAACCAGTTTTCTAGTATATATCTGGATGGCCAGGGGACTTCACAGATGGACTTTCCTCTAGTGGTGGATCGTTTCAAGGACGTCTTTCCAGAAGACTTTTCAGGTTTTACTCCAGAGCGAGAGTCAGAATTTTCTATCGAGCTTATGCCAGGAGTCGCACCGGTGTCCATTCATCCTTATAGTATGGATACACCTGAGTTGAAGGAGCTCAAGAAGTAGTTGGAGGAGTTGCAGGTAATGGGTTTCATCTGACCCAGTACTTCTTCTTGGGGTTTTCCTGTCCTGTTTGCAAAGAAGATAGACGGTACCCTCCGGCTTTGGGTGGATTATCAGAGGTTGAACCAGTTTACAGTCAAGAACTGATATCCCTTTCCAATGATTAATGGCCTCTTTGATCAGATTTGAGGACCCCGGGTGTTCTCGAAGATTGACTTGAGGTTTGGTTACCATTAGTTGTGCGTTAGACGATTAGATATACCTCCTACAACCTTTCAGAGAAGGTATGGTCTATACGAGTACATGGTTATGGATTTCGGTCTCATGAACGCACCTGCAGTTTTCATGGAACTATTGAACTAAATGTTCCATCCATACTTGGATTATTTCGTGGTAGTCTTCCTAGAAGATATCTTGGTTCACTCTCACACTTGACACAACCATGATACACATCTTGAGATCATTTTTAGTACACTGAGAGAGCATCAGTTATATTTTATGCTCTTGAAATTCCACTTTTCGATGGACCAAATTCACTTATGGGTCATGTTATCTCAGAGACAGAAGTATCAGTAGACCCAGAGAAAGAGAGAGTAGTAGTTTCTTGGGAGCCGCTGAAGAATTTCTTTTCGGAATGAAGTTTTCTTGGGCTGGCTGGATACTATAGACATTTCATACATGACTTTTGATGCTTAGCAGCACCACTGATGGGCCTGACTAAGAAGGGTGAAAAGTTCTTGTGGTCAGATTCTTGTGAGTCATCCATTCAGGAGCTGAAAGGGAGGTTGAATTCAGCACCGATACTAGTATTTATAGATCCAGGAAGGAGCTACACTGTTTACTGTGATGCATCATGTATCATACTAGGAGTAGTGATTATACAGGGATAAGGAGTCATTGCATACGGGTCTCGGCAGTTGAGGCCACATGAGAGGAACTACCCGACACATGATCTTGAACTGGCTGCAGTTGTTCATGCCTTACACTGTTGGATACATTACCTTCTCAGAGAGAATTTTGTGGTTTTCACCAACTAAAAAAGTCTCAAGTATATCTTCACTTATCGTGACCTAAATTTTAGACAGTAAAGGTGGATTGAATACCTTCAGTATTTTTGACTTTGAGCTTGCCTACATGTCTGGGAAAGGAAACATAGTGGCTGATTCATTGAGTAGGAGGAATCGGGTACAAGTAGTTCAGAAGGCTAGTAGTGAGTGGCAGCTTATGGCCTTGTTCTATGATATACATTTGGAGGTGCATGGAAATTAGGGGTCGACATTTCTATCTTCTGTAGTTGTTACCTCTACTCTACTTGATCGATTGCGAATGAGGCAACTATCAGTTTCAGAAGGAATTGTTCTATGGGAAAGTGTGTCAGAAGAGGACCCTATTCTTCGATGGACAGTAGGCAAGGATAAGATAATGTGTTTTCATTGGTGCGTATGGTTTCCAACAGACATACGCGAGGAGCTGATGTGGGACTTTCAATCCTCGGTTTGGGTAGTTCATCCTGGTGTCATGAAGATGTATCATGATATACACTGTTAGTTTTTGTGGCTATGTGTGAAGAGAGATTTTGATGGGTTTTTTCATGAGATGTTCCACCTTTCAGTAGGTGAAGGCGGAGCATCAGCGACTAGCAGGGATTTTGTAGCAGTTACCCATTCCCGATTAGAAGTGGAATGATGTCGTGATGGATTTTGTGACAGTTTTGCTGAGGTCACCTTGATGAAATGATGCAGTGTGGGTTGTCATTGATAGACTCACGAAGGTTTCTCACTTATTTCTGATCAATGAGACCTTTATTGTTGATGAGTTGGGAATATTGTACATCTAAAAGATTGTATGTATACAAGGGGTTCCACACTCCATTGTTTCAAAAAGGGATTCCCGTTTTACTTCTCGGGTCTGGAAGGGGCTTCAGAAAGATTTGGGTACATAGGAACTTTTGAGTACAACATACCATCCCCAGATAGATGGCCAGTCCGATCATACTATTCATGTGCTTGAGGGAATACTTTGAGCATGCATCCCAGATTTTGGAGGTTCTTAGGAGAAGCACATACCTCTTGTGGATTTTTCCTAAAATAATAGTTTTCAATCAACTATTCAGATGGAACCTTTTGAGGCTTTGTATGGTAGGCCATTCCGATCACCCTTATGCTGGATGGAGGTAGGAGAGACAGCTATGTTGGGACCTTGTCTTGTCTAGGAGACCACATAGCAGATAGAGTTGATTTGAAAGAGTATGGCTACTACACAGTCATGATAGAAGTCTTATGCTGATCGACGAAGATGATCTATAGAGTTTGAGGTTTGGGATCAGGTTTTCCTGCATATCACACCGAGGTTGGGACACAAGAGGATTAGGAGGCAGGGTAAGCTTTCACCGAGGTACGTCGGGCCGTTTGAGGTTTTCAAGAGAGTTGGTCCTGTTTCCTATCAGTTGTAGTAACCACCGAGGTATCGGGCTATGCACAACATCTTCCACATTTCTCAAATTCGACATTACTTCTCAGACCCATATCATACTTTTCAACCTATGAAAGTTGAGCTAGAGGTTAATTAATATTTTGAAGATAATCCTATCCAGATTGTTGACCTAAGTACAAAGGTTCTCTATGGTCGGTCTATTCCTCTAGTATGAGTGCTATGGAAGTGCGGGCAAGTACATGATGAGACTTGGGAGAGGTAGGTTGATGTACGATCGAAGTGGCCGGAGTTGTTTGGGGATTATTATTCTATGACGACTTACTAAGGAAATTAGGGGATGAATTTATTTAAGGGGGGAAGTTTGTAAGAACCTGGATCTTCTTTTCAGGTATGTTTTCATTTTTCTGGTGTTTTTGGGGAAAAAAGGAGTTTCTGGAATTTTTTTTGAAGTACACGTCGTGTACTTTATGAGTACACGCTGTGTACTCAGTTACCACAGGTAGCCATGTGTTGGATGGGTAATGGCTATGCACATAGCCATGTGTGGTGACCTGGAGGCCACCTAAATCGAGGCTCGTTAAGGGTAAGCACATACCGTGTACCTCAAAAGTACACACTATGTAATTTTTTTCATTAAACGTACCGAGGTCGCTTCTGATGGACAGAAACACGTCCTTCTCGATCTAGTTCATCTGAGAGTGTCCGTACGACCACGATTCTTCCTCGAGCCCTCAATTGAGCATCCTTTCTATGAATCTACCACCTTCGATTGTGTTAGGATCACCTCGGCAAGCTCTTCCTTCTTCTAGATCTTCGTTTTCTGATTCCTCCTCTTTCAAGATTTATTCTCAGTTGAACATTTTAGATTGTTTTGTAGATATATGGTATTCTTGGGTGATTTAAGGCTTGAGGTTCATGTATAACGATCCTACAACACTGAGGTAGGTGGTTTGAGATTTTATGTAGAAAGACTTTGAGTTATATGTGAAAAATTGCCCAATACCCTTAAATGGGGTATTACACGTTTACTGTTTTAGCTATGCTAATTGCATGTAATGCTTGTATGCTGGAATATAGGTTAATTTAATGTGAATAGGGTAAATTTATATGCTTTGGAAGTGTTTTCCCATGCATGTTTGTTTATGACCATTTGGTCCTGCTTAGCCTGTTAGGATGATTTGTTTTTCACCATGCCTGGTACTGTAGGATGGAGTGTTTGTTTATATGACATGATGTTATGATATAGACTATTATCCAAGTTGTTCTTGAGGTTTACATTGGTTATATTTCATTTCTGTGATTGTTTGACTTACACAGGGCCGTGAGAACCTGATGTAGTATACTATAGGGAGAATGGATGTAAGGGCTTCTGCAGAGGGTCTATTTTTACTTTTACGATGAGAGACCATATGTTGAATTGATGTAAGTACTTCCTCAGAGTGTCTGTAGTTCCTAGATGCAGGACAGAGGGGGAATGTGACATAAGTTCTTCCCCAGAGTACCTTTTGGTTACCGTTATGAGACTATATGGGGAATTGACAGTGAGTTCTTCCTCAGAGTGTCTATACTTAAGCTGAACCAGAGGGGTTAGACTATGCAAAATTTCTAGAGGGTTGCTTGTTTTTGTTTGTTTAAACCAGAGGGGTTAGGTTATGAGTACTTCCCAGAGGGTTACATGTTTGTGATTATCTTCTTACTTGATATATGAAACTTAATGCATTGAAATTGTAGGATTGTTTACTTCGAGTAATTCCTTGTTTACTGCTTCTCTTTCCTTATTGCCTGCCATATATATTCACTGACTATTAAGAACAAATATTTTGGTGGTTTCCTAATAGGATTAGTCTCACACCCTTTTTGGGTCATGATTTTGGGCCTAAAAAGATTATGTTTCTATAGGCATAGATAAGGGAAAGCGCCCTTATACTTCAGGTACTTAACTGCCACGGAGATGGAGAGCATGAGACCAAGCTGAGGCTTGCGATGCAGAAGAGTTTTATCTGCTTTATTTTTTTACTTTGGTTGGATACTTTCCTAGACACATGTATCATGTATCATTTATATGTGAGCTCCTGTTGTTTCTTACTTTCAGTCTTCCGCTGTATACTACTGTATAGTTTTATTACTACTTTCGCTGCTGTATATCTGTTTTGTTTCCGCTGTGTTACTTTTACAATGAGGGCATAGTTTCCCCACTATCACACCGAAGTCCCTCACTGCTAGTCGGCAGTCTCTGGCATTTAGAGAAATGCACTTGAGGCCATGTGACCAACTAGGTATGGGGTGCCTCTGGGTGGCTTCCGGAACCAGGACGTTACAATTCCAAGGGTAAAATAATAAAGAATGGTACCATCAATTTTTATAACTAAACTTTAATTAAATTCGTTTTATTCATTAAAGTCTTGGAACATAATTTTCTAATTATTTGTCAATTGTTTGATATTGGTTTTAAAATCTATTTCAAAAATGATTTTTTCAAATTTTTTAACTCCAAAGTAATACTATTATTTACCAAATAAATATTTAAAAATGTTTATAAAATCCATTTAAAATATCTTATCATTCAAATAGTCAAATTTTTTAGTGCATAAGTTATTAAAACTTGGCTTTGGTATAAACACCTCAGTCACTATAACACACAATATCTTGTCAAAATCAACCATTATCAATTAGTATGATATATTCCTAAATTTAATTTCAATGATTACATGGTTTGTGTATTGTTCCAATATGGAAAGAAATACAAATACTATTTTAAATCTCAAAAAGTAATTTCAACTTCAAAATATCTTCAATTAATTTATCTTGACCTTTTTAATCCTTCTCAAATCAAAAAATATAAGAGGAAAATTCTATAATTTTTTAATTTTATATGAATTTAAATATTCTTATTTATTATCTTGTAAAAGTGAATCTTTCAAATACTTCATCGAGTTTAATAAAAATCTTGAAAATTAAAATGGGTTTTGTTGAGACTTGGTTGCATTCATTGTTAGTAAGTCAATATGTGTTGGTGGATAAAGTATAAACACCTAATGAATTATTTTGGATTCATCTAGTGTAATTATATGTGATGCTTGGAAAGTTCTCTTTGTAAATATGATAATTTATTGTGTTAAAAATAAATGAAAAATACATGTGCTCTAGAGTTTTCACTATGTTTACAACACTGAAGATCGATAAGGATCATGAAAATATTAATTTTAAAGAAGAAATGTTTATATGTGAAGAATTGGAACACCATGAAATTATTTATTTGCATGAAGAGAAGAATAAAAATTAAGATAACCAAGATTTTTTTTATTTTTCATAAAGAGATTTCATGAAGTGAAGATGGTGATCTAATTGAAGACCATGAAATATCTATTATTACTTGTGGATAATGATGTGAATAATTTCATGAAACAATAAATTCATACATATATTTCTTAGAGAAGAGTTGTTGGCATGGAATATTATTTTAGGATGCTTTTATTGTTATATGAGGTGGTATTTACACTTAGATAATTCTATGTTTTTTCAAAAAATTGGGAACCAACCAAACAAGCCATGACATCTTGGTCTAAACTATATTTAGTGGGAACCAACGGGTCATCCCCTATGAGAGAGCCTTACAGGGAGGACACATGGTATCTAAGGAGTTGGTGGTCCATGTATAGGCCCATAGGAATTCCCCCATTTATAAGGGGATCATATAAACTAGAAATCCCATGAATTGGGTCTGAAGGGTGCATGATGAGAGGTGTGCATAGTTTGGGTCGGTATCCCATTGGGCTGAATTCTATTACGTGTGTATGTGTAACTGGTGTCGATCCTCAGTATCCGTCTTGAACAAGAAGTGGTCACTGATTTTATTATAAATAATAATGAATCCTATTTGAAATTTCATTGTGGGATGTAGTGATAATGAACACTCTTCATCAACTTTAAAAACATATAGACATTTATTCTTCCATTCAATAATGATGATCTTGATAGTCCATTAAATCTCACACCATGTCTTTTAAAACTACACACAATATCTTTCATCTTGATGAGGTTTTTTTATATGAACAAATTCAATTAGCCACCGTGAGTTTTCAAGGAAAGACGACGATGGATGGAGAGTAGGAAAAATGAACTAACCAAGGAATGCAACCTTCTATTGTAGGAACTTGAAGAACAGAGGCCGTATTAAGAAGATATTGAAATAATCAATGATGTTTGCATGATATCATTGTCTGATGATATTAAGATGATGTTATAGAAGGGTGATGATTAATGAAGCATCACATGTTGGAATTCATACAATCACCTTATCATCATGTGATTATCTTGGTGCATACAATAGTAGGAAGACAACCTTACACTATCGTGTAAAGATCAATGATAGAGAGAAGCCTCCATCTTCCAAAATAATTATCAGATGAATTATTTTTATTTTTGAAGAATATTTACACCCAAAAATATCAGGAAGATCACGTGAAGCATAGAGGTTCTACATGATCAAGTGAAGCGATCATGTGATCTAATGCTCACCTCAATAGTTCTCGGAGAAGCTGAAATTATCATTATTCATGATGTCCTGAGATCATTGAGAATTTGAATAAGTCCTAGTAATGCCTTAAAAGTAATAGATATAAAAAGTTAAATCACTTATATAAAATAAGAGGTGAGATTTATTCTACTACAACATTGAGATAATTAGAGAGAGAGAGAGAGATCCCATGTCAATAATAGATCATCTGCATGATCTCTTCACTTGAATGTAGTTTGTTCCCATGTGATTCAATAACATGATAGGGTACCCCAAAAGTCCTATGATATTGATAATAAATTAGAAAATAATATGCAAAAAACAACTTATCTCATGAAGGGTACCACAAAAATCTATTGTCTTGTGAAGGAGAAACCTATGAGACACTAGGTCTTATGAAGAGTTTGAGATAGTAACTCACAAAAACCTATTGTACCACGAAGTAACTTGTGGACATAAAACCTTGTCACACAAAGTAACTCATGGATAAGGAATTTCTTACATGAAGTAAATTTTAGATAGTGTATTGATAACATGAAGGTATTTCGTGAAGAACCCAAAATGATCATGTGATCACTACATGCATGGGAAGGAGGAGAACCCATGAAGCAACTATTTATTCCATGACGTTTTTTGAAGGAATTTTAGATAGTGTTTTTAATCTTGTGAAGAATATTTTATCTTCTAAATAAATTTGAGAGGGAACACATAGAAAACAAAATATTTCCATGAAGGAACTTAGAGATAGTTCTTAGGTCATGCAAATAACATACCTGAAGTCAGTGGGATATCATGTGATATATTTATGTGAAGGAGTAGTTTCACCTGGAATTACTTCTAGGCTCTCAAAATAAAAGTTTTATTGTACAAGGAGGGTAAGGCACAAATGGATAAAATGTGGGAAATGAATCAATCATGAAATTCAAATAACCTTATATAGGTCATACACTTCGCATGAATTAGTGAAATGTTGTGTGAAGTAAACAAATAGTGAATAAAATATGTGCAATTGTGTGTGAAAAAATAAGTGGATAATATTTGAACACCCACACCCTTGTGAAAAATATTTTCAAGAAACTCATGTGTACATAAATATAAAATGAAAATAGTGCATTTATTATCTAGTATATTCATGAACGCATGAAGAACATACATTTGATCATTAATACACATGCACAGGAAAAGTCACCCAAAATAAAATCGATAAGAACATAATAATAAATTTCATAATAGATGGTTATAAGGTTTTTTATTCCTTGAAATACCATGCATGAAGTGTGTTTAATTTGAGATCTAAGCCAAGAAAAATATCAAAATATATTATATATGAGTTGACAGTGTTTGAGAATTCAAGAAGATAGATTGGGATGACATTGTTCAAGATATTTCTTGCATATAATATTATTGATGAAATTGTGTAGACCACTTTCACACATTTTAGTGATTTAAAGACTTAAAAAAGAAAGAATAATATCCCAATCATTTGTTTCACTGAGGCAATTAATCAAATACACGTGATCAATGATTTCTGAGTAAGACTAGTAAGCATTGAAAATGAACTTTAATGGGTACAAGATAAAGTGTGATCCATCAAAATCAGGGTGGAATATAAATTGATCAAAATATAGTGGATCAAGCCTTGATGAAAGGAAGAAGCCTCTCTGTGGGATTTGGGAGTGGGAAGACTCTTGTGTGACTCATGAGTAGAAGTATCAAGTACGAATTATAGAGTATACCAGTGTGGATTCTGGTAACACTATGGGATGAAGTATAAAGAACCTACTATATGGATCTAGTAGAGATATAGTGTGACTATTTATAGACCATTTTAATTGATTATAAGATTATAGTTGAAAATCCATTTTGGGGAGAATAACCAACATGACAAGGATTAGTTCATTATAACTAAACTTGTAAATTTAATGTACTATGATATTTCTTATTATTTCTTCTTATGGAGTGAGACTGTGAGATATCACTGAGTGGATCAAGAACCTTAATAAGTTCAAGTGGTTGAACTGAAAATAAATAATTTGTAAAAAGTAAACCACTGATTCACCCACTATCTTGGTGGTCAATTTGGCTTGAAGAACTATAATTGGTATCAGGGCGTAGGTCACCTATAAATATCCAAGTGATTTTTTATCAAGAAATCTAAAGAAGAATATTAAAGTACATACATATATACCTATAGGTTATGGGAATCAAAATGGAATATGTTATAGTGATTCCTTTTATTATTATTCTTACAATAAATCCTACTTAGGCTATTATGGTGATAGATCACTTAGTGATTTACTCCTCAACTTCAATGAAAATCTATAGAAATTTACCAAATAAGTTTTAAAGAATGTTTTTAATTGTTTAAAGGGTATTTAAGAATAAAAATTATAGTTTTAAGGAGAGGGTAATTCCATGTACGTGGAATATTATAAAAGTATTGGTATATCCAATGCTCTAAAAAACATGTTAAAGTAAAGGAAGAAAAAAATATCTATTTCAAATAAAATATATGCTAAAACTATTTGATAATTTTCAAGTAACTGGTTATGAGAACGAATTATTTGAGATTGTATTTGTAGAATATTTTCATGCATTTGAAAAATTTCATAAAGTTTATTTAGTTTTCCAAAGTGGTCAACTGGAGGATAGAGATAAAAAGTTAAATGAACATGAAAATTAATTGAAAAAAATCAATAATCATGCATGATGGACAAATAAAGAAGTTGGAGGAGGATTGGAAAACCAAGTTGAGATCAGTTGAGGATTAGTGGAACTACCTCAACATGAAGTGTTTAGAGTTGGAGATGAGACTGAAAAATTATGAATCACCATAAGATGAAACTTCCAAAATAATTGGAAGAATAGATGATTACACTCATTTTTTAAGAATCATGATTCTATAAATTATATGAAATTATTCTCCAATCAAATGTAATAATACTCAAAGAATAAGGTATCCCATATCCTAGAAATTGTTTTAGATACTAACAATGTTTCAAGTGCTGGTACATTTTTTAAATAAAACAATGGGAATGTATGGAAGGTGAAAAATGTTGTTGAATACACCACACAAAATATTAATTTGAAGAGAAGTATGAATATATATTACCCAAGAAATTTCCCAATGATTTGTGGTTCCACTCAAAAGAAGCAAGGTTTATAATATATGAAAACTAAATAGATTAAACCATAATGGAAAATAATAAGGTACATTGGCTATTATTGGTATTGTTGGAATTTTGGGAATAAAGATCTAGAATGTTGGAATGACATAAAAATTCATGAAAATAATAATAGGAAAACATTTATGGGTAGAAAAGAGGAAGAAAATAGAATACCTATACTAGATAAGAAAAAATCATAAAAAATGAGTTTTTCTAAAAATAATAGATTTGAATACGTTGAAGATTTATATGAGTACTATAACAAAAGTAGTAACTATTTTTAAGAGTACAGGTATGTACCTATCATGCATAAATCATATGATGATGTGAAGAGAAGACCACAACAAAAGGGATGACATGTAAGAAAAGATGGTGACAATTCAGTCTTGAGAAGTGAACAAAAAAAGAAGACTATTAAACCAACCATCACCAATAAGAACAAGGATAGATCCTATCCTATATAAAAAATAGAAATAAATGAATCATAAAAATCTATATACCTTAGGAAAAAGAAGGATCATTTTTAAGAATAAAAATAACAATATGTGTTTGGGAATAATACATATCAAGGTTAAAGATCTAGGTTTATTGGTTTTTTCTATTACTATGAAACATTTGGGCACAAACCCTACTCTTACTGATATAACATTTCATTACCAGAAAACATACATGATTGAAGGGGGAGTCATGGTGGACAAATTAGAATAGAGACTCAGATAAGGAATGATGTGAACAGAAACTCATCCAAGTTTCGAAGAAAAAATAGATATAAAGTCTTAAAATAAGTTGGTGGAATATGTAAAAATAAGGTTTATAAAGTTTTAAAATGAATGAAAATATTTCCAAGAGATATTACCTATGTGGATAAAGGGAAGAGTCTAAAATAGAAAAATAGTGGCAATTCATGGGATGATTCTAAGAAGTTATAGAATTTCAATAAAGAGTGCCTAATTGTTTGGATAGTTCAATTTAATTTGGATAAAAAATTATAGGAATCTGAAAAAATTGCTGAAGATAAATGAAAAAAGTGTCTATATAAATTTTGTTGAAAAAATCTATTATATACAAGGATAGTGACTTGTGATTAAGGTGTGATAAATCTATACATGCTCTACCCAACTCTATAAGGATTCTCCCTAATTACTGGGAGTTATTAAAAATTAAGATGAAGACACCAGAGAACTCATATAATCAAATGGGTACAATGTAAAAGGAGAATTCACACCAAGTAAAGTCTAATATTGGGATAAAATAATAGCCAAGGTTGAGAGATATCTCTCATAATTATTATTACTCCTGATAAACAAGAATTTACCTCTTCAACCCCTTATATAGATTTTTTTTACTAACATGAAGATAATTAAAGGACATCGATTCATCCCTTGATGGGTATTAATGATGAGCTGAAGCTGTTAAATCTTCACTACCTTGTGAATGTGGAACTTTTTGAACAGATTTATAAAATTGGAAGATGAGGTATTCCAATCACACTTTCATCCCTTATTCTTAATTTTATTAATAATATATACTTAGGGGGAGTTCTTGGTCAATGAAAAGATAAAACAAAGGGGGAGATATTGAACATTCGAATGTGCTCATTGAAGTATGTGTAGGATTTAATATTACATTGATAATATGATTATTTCCAATCTCTTTAATGTGAATTGATAATTTATAATAATGATATCACATGCACTATATTTAATGGATAAATTAGACTTCCTTTACCGTATTTTTATTGTTTTACACCTAGGGTTAGACCCTGCAGACTGAGATTTTATTAACTAAAGCCTCTTTTTTAAGAGAACCATGTGAGATCATTCCTCTCTTAGAAAATATCTTGAAATTTTCATATAAGGGATATTATCATGTTTTTGAAAAGATGACGATTTGAGAAGTCCCCATTTTCCCTTTTCATATTTATTTCCAATAAGAGGGAGACAAGTTATCACTACATATTGACTTATGATATGGGATGATATTGAAAAAATTACAAAGGGGGATATTGTTGAACCTAGGTTTCATTCATTTCATTAAGTCAAAATGTGTTGGTGGATGAAGTGGAGATACCTAGAGAATTGTTATGGATTCATCTAATGAAATTGGATTTTAAGACTGGATAATTCTATTTTTAAATATGAATATTGATTATGCTAAACTTAAATGGAAAATACATGTGCTATAGAGTTTTCATTATGTTTACAACACTGAAGATAGATTAAGTCCATGAAAATATAAATTTCCATGAAGAAATGTTTAGATGAGAATAATTTGAACACTATTAAAATATTTATTTTCATGTAGTGAATAAGATAAATTAAGGTGACCATAAAAAAGAAATTTTATTTCGTATCAAGAGATTAAAATAATTGAAGATGGTGATCTAATTGAAGATCCTGAAATGTAACGTATCGACCCGACTTACCATACAACCCGGTAGCTGGACCAGTCATCACATAGACTCAAGCATATCTCCCCAAACACCAGAGGCTGTCGACTAGCAGCGAGGGCATAGGTGAGTCCATGGGGAGACTATACCCTCATTACTAAAGCATCACATAGGAATTATAAACATACAATAGAAGAAGAAGGTAACCAGTAGACAACAGATAAAGATAACAAGGCAGGAATATCTAATATATATAATGATTCAAGTCAATACAATCCAGTACAAGTATACAAGATACCAAAAGAAACCAAAATGTATCCCCTGTCACATCGCAAGCCTCAGCTTGGTCCCGTGTGCTCCTGCTCCGAGCAAAAAGTCGAGTACCTATACTAGGGAATTTACCCTTCTCATTACCTGCAATCATATAATCTACTTGGGTCCAAAAACATTACCCAAATAGGGTGTGAGATTGAATCCCAGTAGGAAACCACCAAATATCCATACTAAGATATCAGGGAATATATAAAATGGTAGTGTAATATGGAAAGCAGTAAACAAGCAAGACTGACCCAAGCTTGTGCTTTGGATTGGCGTCACTTGAGGTATCCATTCCATTCGTTAATCATTTCATTCAAGTGTTCAACCATTCCTTGAACCCATTCCTGGAATACTCAATTCGGAAACTAGGCATCGTTCAGGGAGAAAATCCACCAACACCCTACAAGCCCATTCCGGGGAACCTCCTAGGTACCCAACATCGCTCTAGGTGCGGTATAGTCCACCATCTGAGGCCGTCCCCGGAATCCTATAAATAAGATATGGGTATCTCCCATGAAATAACATGCCCTATTGAGTCCGTCCATGGCATCTCATACTGGATCCATAATTCACTCGGAATTTCGGTAACAAGTCTCATATGAGTCCGTCCATGGAAACTCACTTTGATTCCATAGTTCACCCATGACTTTGTTTCACATTTAGAACAGCTCAAAAGCATTTAACTCACGTGGGCTAGTAATTCAAGAATTATCATACAAGGTCAAGGGGGAAAACTCCATCCCATACCCGAAACCATTTCAATTACAATTTCATCTTATTGAAATTCCATTCATATTCAATTTCCATTTTTTTAACAACCCCAAGGGAAGGAAAACCATCCAGGGTCAAAACCCCTAAAAGAGACATTTAAGGAAACACACCCAAGGGGTGGTTCCTATCCAAGGAATACAACCAAACTCATGCACATACCATACTATTTAGATTACCTACAACATGATAGGTAACAACAAGGTTAAATTACAGGTTCAAGTGACACCCCAAAAGTTGGTGCGCGACACTCCGACATATATAAACAGCTTGATAATAAGCAAAAAGCACCAGACCACCTACCTTAGGCTCGTACTCGATAACTTGTCTAGTATCAGGCTCTGATTCGTCTCAGTTTGGGAGAAAGCTGAAGAACATATGAAGAATGGTAAATTAGGGCATATGAGCCTTAATTCAATATGCATTCATTGTAACCAGAAGAATCGAGAAGGATTTAAAAGGAATTGAGGACTTACCATTGCAGATCCAACAAGATGAAAAATAGTTGAAATAGAGATCAGACGAAGGAGAAGGCTCAAATCCTCCAAAGCTTCCTTGGAGAGCTCCCCTGCTGATGTCCAGTTGAAGAAGAAGAGAATAGGTTTAGGTTTTATAACTTTTAATTAATTTAGTTAAAAATTAATTAAAAATCAAAATATAGCAGGTCACACGGTTTACCCGCATGGCCTAAAAAACAGTGCAGAGACCCTACAGACCTCACTGGAAAGAAAAGAGCAGCTTCACGGCCACCCCGCACATTTTCCACAAACCATGCACAAGCCGTGATCTTGCCTCTTCCAAGCCTTCACAAGGTGCACGGTTTAGCCAGGCCATGCACAGGCCTTGTGCCAGGCCATTTTTAGCCTCCAACTTGGTTCCGGGCTCCAAACAAGCCCTGGACACCTACATAACTCCCTTGTTCAAGTTAGACATCCACAATAGGACTCAACAGAATAGTTAAATTGAAAAGAAAGGATCCGTACCTCATACAAAAACCCAGGTTCTTACAATCTTCCCCCCTTATAGCAATTCGTCCCCGAATTTCTCTCTGAAGGGTGGTCAAGATTCATCTGCGAATAGCTCCAGCCACTGAGCACGTACATCGGCCTCCCACTCCCAAGTCTCATCCTGTAAATGTTCGTGCTGCCATAGCACCCGTACTAAAGGAACTGACCAGCCTCAGAGAACCTTCGTTCTCCTATCAACGATATGAATTAGATGCTCCTAAAAGGATGCATCTACCTGAAGCTTGACCTCTTCAGGGTGTAAGGTATGATACAGGTCTGAATAGTATCTTCGTAACTGAGAAACATGGAATACGTCATGCATGGCTCGGTACCTCTGAGGAAACAACAACTGATAGGCTACCAGCCCAACCCTCTCCAGAATCTCAAAAGGCCCGGAAAATCTCAGTGACAGCTTACCCTGTCTTCTGATCTACCTGTGTCCTAGCCTCGGTGAAACACGCAAGAAAACCTGATCCCCGACCTCAAACTCTAGGGGTCGTCTGTGGCGATCAAAATATGACTTCTGATGAAACTGTGCATTATCCATCCGCTTCTGTATCAACTGGACCTGCTCAGAAGTCTCCTGAACAAGACGCGGTCCCAGTAAAGCTGCCTCAACTACCTCTAACCAGCACAGGGGTGATCGACATGGCCTACCATATAGATCCTCGTACGGTGACATCTGTATAGTCTCCTGATAACTTTTGTTATAGGAAAACTCAACTAGGGGAATATGTCTCTCCCAAGAGCCCCCAAAATCCAGGACGCATGCTCGCAGAATATCCTCAAGCACTTGTATCGTACGATCTGACTGTCCATCAGTCTGAGGGTGGTATGCTGTACTCAGAAGCACCTGTGCACCCAGCGCCCTCTGAAAAATTTTCCAGAAGCGTGACTTAAAACGATCATCCCTGTATGAAACAATGGTGCGAGGGACCCCGTGGAGTCGTACTATCTCCCGGATATACAACCTTTCTAGCTCATCCACACTGAAGGTCTCCTTGATTGGTAAGAAATGAGAAACCTTCATGAACCTATCCACCACAACCCACACAACATCGTTACATTGAGGTGATCTCGGAAACCCAATCATAAAGTCCATCGCAACATCATCCCATTTCCTCTCCAGGATAGGTAACTACTGTAAAATCCCAGCTGGCCACTGGTGTTCCGCCTTCACCTGCTGACAGGTGGAACATCTCATGATGAAACTAGCCACTTCCCTCTTCATACTCGGCGACCAGTACTTTCAGCGCAAGTCACTATACATCTTAGTGACTCCGGTATGAACTTCCCAAACTGAATCATAAAACTCCCGCATCAGCTCCTCTCTAATATCCACTGGAACCCATACACATCCATGGATATGAAGAACTTAATCCTCTCCTATCGTCTAACTAGGAGGAGGGTCCTCACCTGACATACCTTCCCGTAGAACTATGCCTTCTGAATCTGATAGCTGTCTCATCCTTACTCTGTCTAGGAGGGTAGAAGTCACAGCTAAGGATGATAGAAAAGACTGACCTTGGTTATTTTGTACATCAAGATGCATCTCAGAGAACAAGGACATAAGCTTCCACTCATTGCTAGCCTATTGCACTGCCTGTATTTGAGTCCTCCTGCTCAATTCATCGGCCACAACATTGCCCTTACTAGGCATATAAGCTAGCTCGAAATCAAAGGACTGTAGGTACTCCACCCACCGTCGCTGCCTAAGATTCAGATCACACTGAGTAAAGATATATTTGAGGCTCTTGTGGTCTGTGCACACCACAAAATTCTCTCCCAATAAATAGTGTCTCCAACAGCGCATCGCATGAACAACTGCTGCTAGTTCAAGATTGTTCGTTGGATAATTCTTCTCGTGAGGCCTCAGCTACTAAGATTTGTACGCCACGACTCTGTCTCCCTACATCAACACTGCACCCAACCCAATACCTGACGCGTCATAATAGACCATGTAACTCTTGACCTATTTTGGTAATATCAGAACTGGTGCTAATGTCAACCTTCCTTTAAGCTCCTGAATGGATGCTTCACAAGCATCTGTCCATACAAATTTCACGCCCTTCTTAGTTAGGCCTGTCAATGGCGTTGCTAAGCATGAGAAATCCTGTATGAAACGATGATAATAACCATCAAGCCCTAAGAAACTCCGTATGTAAAATACATTCTTGGGTTGTTCCCAAGAAACCACAGCTCTAACCTTCCCTGGGTATACAGACACTCCTATATCAGAGATAACATGGCCCATGAAGTGAATTTGATCCATCCAAAAGTGGAACTTAGTAAGATTTGCATATAGTTGATGTTCTCTTAGTGTATTCAGGGAGATCTCATGATGGTTGGCATGGTCATTTCGATTTCGAGAATACACCAGAATGTCTTCCACAAAAACCATGACAAACGAGACCAAGTAGGGATTGAACACGTGATTCATCAAAGCCATGAAAACTACTGGCGCGTTCGTGAGACCGAACGGCATAACCAGATACTCATATAAACCATACCTGCTACAAAAAGCTGTATGAGGTGTGTATGCAGGTTGAACATGCACTTGGTGATACCCTGACCTCAAATCAATTTTTGAGAACACCCTAGCTCCTCGAAGCTGATCAAACAGGTCATCTATCCGTGGAAAGGGATATCGGTTTTTAACCGTCAGTTGGTTTAGTTTCTGATAATACACACATAGCCAAAGAGTTTCGTCTGGTTTTTTCGCAAAAAGGACTGGCAAACCCCATGGATAAGTACTGGGTCGAATAAACCCCTTTGCCTCCAAATCCTCGAGCTATTTCTTGAGCTCTTGCAACTCCTTCATGGCCATCCTGTAAGGATGAATGGATACCGATGCAGCTCATGGCATTATCTCAATGGAGAATTCCACCTCTCTCTCAGGAGGTAAACCTGAAAAGTCGTCAGGAAAAACATCCCTGAAGTGCTCAACTATCGGAGGAAGATCCGTCTGACTCACTCCCTGATCATCCAGAAACAAACTAGTGATCTGGGCTATCATCTCGCATGGCCCACGACGCTCTGTTCTAGATCTGCTTTCCTGGAGATCCCAATCTTTCTTAAGAGTATACACTACACCCTCTTGTGATGTGAAAATCACCCTCCGGCAGTAATAATCAACGTAGGCTCAGTAATCTACTAGCCAGTCCATACCGAGAATGACATAAAAAACTATCTTCTCGAGAACATAAAGATACCAGACGAAGTGACACCCTCAAACCTCAAGGGAACACCCTATGAACTTACGTATAACCTCTGACCTAACTCCTAGTGGTGTGTCTAGCATCAAGACACCATCAGAACACAACACAACTATCCCAAGGATTTTCACTAGAGGTACAAATATAAAACTGTGTGATGCACCTGTATCAAAGAGGTCAAATGAAATAACAGATGCTACTAATATTGTACCTCTCACCGTATATGGTCCAGCTCCCTGATCATCGGAAGTAGGCTGCACTGCATACATCTGGCCTGAACCACGACCCTTTGATACAACCTCACTACCCAGATCTTTCCCACTCTGACGTATCGGTGTACCCTGTTCCTGGCTACCACTGCCATGACCACTACCTCGGCCTGATCGGCCAGTCGCACCCCAACTCCCTGTCTGAGGAGAAGTTGCCGACCCTACTCCTGCATATGGAGTCAGTGCAGACCCTCTATCGCTGGATACTGGTGGAAACGTTCTGCAGAAACGTTGAAGATGACCCATCTTGACACATGATCGACACTCGACTAGGTCCCTCGGACACTGTGGCTTCGTGTGTCCCAGTCTACCGCACTGTTAGCACCTCATATTGCTAACCGAAGATAGGTTCTGACTGCTAGAATCATCATGTGGAAGCTCCAGACGATGCTTCCTACTAACAGTCGCTGTAGTACCTGATCTCAATGCCGAACCGCTCTGGATCGCACCTCCAGCCTCTCTCAGGCTGCGTTTTGTGATTAGCGCCTGGTTCACAATTCTTGAAACAGTAATCAACCTGAAGATATTTACCTGAGATCGGATGTCATATCTTAGACCATCCTCAAAACGCCTGGCCCTTGACAGATCATCACCCATCAGGATAGGTGTGAAGAGCTGAAGCTCAGTAAAACGGTCCGAGTATTCCATCACTGATAACACGCCCTATTCCAGACGCAAGAACTCCCAGGCTCGATCATCCCTCAAAGTATCAGTATAAAATAAATCATAGAAGGTCGTATGAAACTCTATCCAAGCCATCTCCCGATGACGATCCGACTGGGTGATCACGTCCCACCATCTCTTGGAAGAATCAAGCAACATGTATGTAGTGAGCTTGACCCTCCTCTCTGGAGGAGTCTCCAAATGCTCAAAGATAGCTAGTACCGCCTCTAACTAGGACTCTACAGCCTGTGGTATTCCATCCCCTGAAAACGTAGGTGGATGTTGCTGCTAGAACTCACGCATCAACTCTTCCATAGTCGGGGCAGGTCACAGTGCTCCCTGAACTATCTACATAAAATGCAACAAGCTCTCACGGAACTGTGCCTCAGAACCTGTGTCTGGTATAACCGCTGGTTCTGCAGCTGGCACAACTGGAGTTTCCTCTAGTAGCCCATGGCCTACCATCTCCCAAACGTGGTCTTCGCCGCTCTCCCAACGTACGACTGGAGAACGCTATGGTGGCATGAATCTGCAATGCCAAACACATGCCTCAGTTTGAGATTTTAATGAAATTCAAAACTCATGAGCACAAGAACCAAGATAGGACAGGTCAAGACCTTCCTAAAACCACATCAACCCATATCTTGCTTCTAAAGCCAGGACTTCATAAGGAACAGCCACCAAAACCCACTAGAGTCACTATTTCATGCCCACCCAGAAGCCAGGTTTAGGTCAGGCTCTATTTTAAACATTCACTCTTTTAACATACCCTTGTTCAAAAGCTTTAACCAATGGTCCACCAAGTTTCAATCTCTGAGGTCCCATAACACCTCATGAATCAAAATTTGATGCCCATATAACCATGAAATTCAATTTCATTTAGCATTTACATCTCATTGGTGCATCATTTCCCAATCCATAAGGGCCCATACTCCTTACGAATTGAAAGAGGAAGTCACTCTTCATTCATTACACCCAATCTAACACAACAGTAGGCACATATACTAATCAACTATCAAAACAGCATGAAATAGTTATCACAACACCTATCACCACAACATGCAATATCTAATTCATCCTAGATATCATGGCATGTGATTCCTATCAAGGTTCTTATATGATGCATGAGATGGAAAACCCTCATCTCATCGGGTTGTAATGAAATACAACCCACAATAATATCAATAGTATCAACAAAAACCATGTGCGTCACCTCATCAGTGAAATTAGAACAACTGTAATTGTCAAAACCAGAAACACAATTCCATACGAGGCAACTTGGATTTTCCCTATACGTGGGTTTGCAACTCCCGGGCACAGTTTATTACCAAAGTCCCTTCCCTTCCTACTCCAGTCTATTGTCGCCAAACATTAAGTCAAATTGGAAAAGAAAAAACCCTCTAATACCACTTTGTAACGTCCCAACCCGACTTACCATACAACCCGGTAGCCGGACCTATCGTCACATGGCCTCAAGCGCATCTCCCCACACACCAGAGGCTGCCGACTAGTAGTGAGGGCCTAGGTGAGTCCATGGGGAGACTATCCCTCATTACCAAAGCATCACAGCGGAATTAAAAACATAAAATAGTGGAAGAAGGTAACCAGTAGACAATAGATAAAGATAAAAAAGCAAGAAGATCTAATATATATAATTATTCAAGTCAATACAATCCAGTACAAGTATACAAGATACCAAAAGAAAAAAAATGTATCCCCTGTCACATCGCAAGCCTCATCTTGGTCCCGTGCGCTCCTGATCCGAGTAGCAAGTCAAGTACCTGTACTAGGGCCTTTCCCCTTCTCATTACCTGCAATCATATAATCTACTTGGGTCCAAAAACATGACCCAAATAGGGTGTGAGATTGAATCCCATTAGGCAATCACTAAAGATCTGTGATAATCTGTCAGTGAATATATAAAACGGTAGTGTAATATAGAAAGTAGTAAACAAGAAAGACCGACCCAATCTTGTTCTTTGGCTTGGAGTCTCTTGAGGTATCCATTCCATTCATTAATCATTTCATTCAAGTGTTCAACCATTCCTTGAACCCGTTCCTGGAATACTCAATTTGGAAACGAGGCGTTGTTCAGGGAGAAAATCCACCAACACCCAACAAGCTCGTTCCAGGGAACCTCCTAGGTACCCATCATCGCTCTAGGTGCGGTATAGTCCGTCATCTGAGCCCATACCCAGAATCCTATAAATAAGATTTGGGTATCTCCCATGACATAACATGCCCTGTTGAGTCCATCCATGGCATCTCATACTAGATACATGATTTACTCGGAATTTCGGTAACAAGTCTCGTATGAGTCCATCCCTGACAACTCACATTGGTTCCATGGTTCACCCATGACTTTGTTTCACATTTAGAACAACTCAAAAGCATTTAACTCACATGGGATAGTAATTCAAGAATTAGTATACAAGGTTAAGGGGAAAAACTCCATCCCATACCTGAAACCATTTCAATAACAATTTCATCTTATTGCAATTCCATTCATATTAAATTTCCATTTTTTAACAACCCCAAGGGAAGGAAAAGCATCTAGGGTCAAAACCCCTAAAAGAGACATTTAAGGCAATGCACCCAAGGGGTAGTTCCGGTCCAAGGCATACAACCTATCTAATGCACATACCATCCTATCTATATTACCTTCAACACTCTAGATAACAACATGGTTAAATTCCTGGTTTAAGAGACACCCTAAAAGTGGGCGCGCGAAACTCCGACATATATAAAAATCTTGAAAATAAGAGAAAAGCATGAGACCACCTACCTTAGGCTCGTACTAGATAACTCATCCAGTATCAGGCTTTGATTCATCCCGGTTTGGGAGAAATATGAAGAACAGAAGAAGAATGAGAAATTAGGGAATATGATCCTTAATTCAATATGCGTTCGTTGTAACCATAAGAATCGAGAAGGATTTAAAAGAAATTAAGGACTTACCATTGTGGATATAATGAGAAGAACATCAGTTGAAACGGATATCGGATGAAGGAGAAGGCTCAAATCCTCTAAATATTCCTTGGAGAGCTCCCCTGCTGCTATCCGGTTGAATAAGAAGAGAATATGTTTAGGTTTTATAACTTTTAATTAATTTAATTAAAAATAAATTAAAAATAAAAACACAGCAGGTGGCATGGTTTACCCGCACGGCCTAAAAAACCATGTAGAGACCGTGCGGACCTCACTGGAAGGAAAGAGGTAGCCGCATGACCACCCCACAAATTTTTTCCAAACCGTGCGCATGCCGTGCTCTTGCCTCTTCCAAGCCTGCACAAGGTACATGGTTTAGCCAGGCCGTGCGCAGGCTATGTGAAAACCGTGTACCAGGACATTTTCAGCCTCCAACTTGGTTTCAGGCTTCAAACAAGCCCCATACACCTATGTAACTCCCTTGTTCAAGTTAGACATCCACAATAGGCCTCAACAGAACAGTTATATTAAAAATAAGGGATTCGTACCTCATACGAAAACCTGGGTTCTTACATGAAATATCTCCTATTTTATGTGGATGATGATGTGGATAATTTCATGAAATAATAAATTCATACATATATTTGGTGGAGAAGAGTTTTTGTCTTAAAACGTTATTTGAGGATTATTTTATGGTTATATGAGGTGGTATTTACACTTAGATAATTATAAATATTTGGAAAAAATTTGGATCCGACCAAACAATCCCCTAAGACTATCCCTCAACCATAATTAGGGGGACCCAATGTGTTAACCCCATGGAAGATACTTCCAGGGTGTCCTTATAGAGTCTAAGGAGTAGGTGGGTTTTATATTGGGCCACAAGAGTTATCCCATGTACAGGGGGATCATATAAGCCGACATGCCCATGAATTGGGCCCACATAGTGCGCACCTAGAGGCGTACATAGTTTGGGATAGTAGCTTTCCAGGCCGAAGTCTGTGGTGTGTGAAAGTATAACTGGCGCTGATCCTCAGTAGCCAGCTCGAACAAGAAGCAATCACCAATTTTATTATAAAGAGGAGTGAATCCACTTTTATAATTCAATGTGGGATGTAGAGATAGAGGACACTATTTATCTTCTTTAAAAACCTACATAAATTTCATCCACCATCTGACCATGATGATGTTGACTATCCATTGAATCCCCTACCCCACCTTTTTAAAATTCCTATCATCTCCAACATCTCATTGAGTTTTCTTCCCACATGAATAGAGACAGTCAACCACCACAAGTTTTTAAGTCGTGATTGTGATGGATGGAGAGCTATAAGAATGAACTGAGCTAGGAGTTGAACTTTGTCTTATATGAATTTGAAGAATAGGGGCTATCGCAAGACATTCTCACAAGAACCAGTGATGATCGCATGATGAAATCTATTAATGATTTTAAAATCCCATGATAGAAGGGATATGATCAATGAGGCATCACATAATGGCATGTGAATAATCTACATGATGTCGTGTGATGATTATGGATCGTTCGATTGTAGGAATGAAACCATACCAATGTCATATGGAGATCAAAGACCGAAATAATATTACATCTACTATAATTATTATGAGATTAATTATTTATATTTTTAAGAGGTTTTCCACCAAAACATTGATAAGAGATTACATAAAGCACCGAATTCTGAATGATCAAGTGAAGCTATCATGTGATCACATGATCATCTTGATGGTGCTTAGAGAAGTAAAAAGTACCAGCATTCATGAGATCCTAATATCCTTGGGCATTTGAAATTTTTTTTAGTATGAAAAAAAGTCAAATATAGGTAGGGTAAAATACACAATATAAACCAAGTATGATAATAGAGTTCTGATTCTGAAACATTGAGAGAAGGAGAGAGAGAGAGAGAGATAGAGATTCCATATCAATAATAGATCATCCAAGTGATCTATTCATGTGGAGGCATATTGTTCTAATGTGATTAAATCACAAAAAAGAGTATCCTGAGAGTCATATTATATCATTAATACATTTTAAAATAATCCCTCCTATGAAGGGTATCATGGACACCTATTATCTTGTAAAGGATAAACCCTTGAGACACATGGTCTTGTGAAGAGATTGAGATAGTAACACATAGATATCTCTTGTCCCATGAAAAAACTCACAAATATACAACCTTGTCACATGAAGGAACATGTGGAAAATCACTTTCTTATGCAAAGGAAACTATGGATAGTGAATTGATAATGTAATGTAGAATATCCCATTATGATCATGTGATCAATTCATCTAAGGGGAGGAGGATAACCTGTGATTAAACTCTTACTTTTTTGAATATTTTTGAACGACCCATAGAAAGTGTTTTTAATCTTTCGACATATCTTTGATATTTTGAATACATTCAGGAAGGAACCCATTGATATAACCTTCTATCATGTGAAGGAACTCACACAAGTTTCTTGGGTCATGTGAACCATTACTCAATGTTAGTGGGATATCACATGATATCATTATGTGAAGGAGGATTTTTACCTAGAACTATTTCCAAGATTTCAAAATAATAGTTTTCTTGAAGAAGGACAGTGATCCACACTTGAATCACATAAAGGCAATGAATTGATCATGCACTTAACATAACCTTGGATAGTTCATAGGATTCACATTAATTAATGAAGGGTCATGTGAAGTCGAAAAATAGTGAATACACTACAGGCAATTCTATGTGAAGAAATAAGTGGATTGTATTTGAACACCCACACCCTCATGTGAAAGATTTTCATGGAACCCATGAATACATGAATATAAAAGAAACTATGTTCATGTATTATCCAATATATAAATGTACATGTGAAGTACAAGTATATGATCATCAATACACATGCACATGAAAAGATACATAAAAAAATTGAGAATAAAATAACAATAAAGTTCAAAAATTTAATTTGATTATGTTTTAGATGCCACAAAATCCCATCCATAAAGTGCGTTTAATTTAAGACTGAAGTTGGGAAGAATATCATAAGAGATTATATTTGAGTTGATAGTGTTTGAGAATTCAAAAAGATATATTGGGATGACATTGTGCAAGATATTTATTGCATATAATATTATTGAACACATTTTGTTCACAACCTGAACACATTTTAGTGAGGCTGAGACTTCAAAATGAAGGAAGAATAACCTGAGCATTTGCTGCACTGAGGCAACTAATCAAATACAGGTGATCTGATATTTGTGAGAAAGACCAACAGGACTTGAAAAGGTCTTGGAACAGGTACACAATAAAGTGTGATCAAGCAAGATTATGGAGGAATATAAATAGATAAACCTATATTATATCAATTCTTGAAGAAAGTAAAAATCCTCTCAATTGAAGCTAGGAGCAGGAAGACTATTGTGTGAATTAGGAGCAAAAGTAACTAGCGAAGATTATGGAGAAGGATAGTGTGGATTCTAGTAACATTATGGGTTGAAGTATAAATTACCTCATATTTGGATTCAGGAGAGATACAATGTGACTCCGTATTGACGATTGTAATTTATTGTAATATTTTAGAGGATAATATGTTTTTGGGAGAACAACAAATACAATAGGGAGTAGGTATTTGTACCAAACATGGTAAATTTCTTGTGTTGTGCTCTATATTATTATTTATTCATTTGAAGTGAGACTATAAGATATAACTTAGTGGATCAGTTACCATAACAAGTTTAAGAGGTTTAATTCAAAATAAATAATTTTTAAATAGTAAACCATAGATTCAACCCCTCTCAGTGGTTAATCCGGTTTGGGGTACTATAATTTTAAAATTATTTCAATTTATAATGATCATGTTGGAGAATTATATAACTTTGAATTTAATGATTATTATTCTTTTAAATTATATAATAATTATTTTTTTACTCCTCAAAACCATAAAAAAATAGGGTAATATAGAGGAAAATAAAACAATCCAAGAAATAACTTGAAATTTGTAAATGAATTTTCTATTCCAATATATTTTTATACAAGTACATTAATACTACATGTTATATAATTAATCATGTTATCATAAGAATTTTTCTTAATAATACTTCCTATTAACTTTGGAGTAATAAAAATCCTAGAGTGGTCTTTTTTAGATTTTTTGTTGTAAATATTTTATTTTAAAAACCAAATAAAATCATGGAAAAGTTGATTCTAAATCTGATGACGGTATCTTTCATTGAAAATCCTACTCAAGAAAGTCTTACAGTGTCTTTAAAAAATGAATAAAATGGTTGAATAATTAATCCATGTTTTTTATGATTTTTTTAAATTATTCTTGTTATTTTTTTTGAAAATGATGTTTTAAATAATCCTTTTAAAACTAAATAAGTTAGATAAGAACAATAATCTCCGTAAAATTCATTACCTAAGGTTTAAAAAAAATCTAAATACCATCCTATTGAAAATTTCATTGGTTATTTACAAGTGGTAACTCATACTAATAGAATGAACTTAAATGAGGTCAAACACCTTTCCTCTATCTCTCACCTCAAACCCCAAAACCTTAAAGATTCCCTTAATGATGAAAATTGGGTATTTTAAATGAAATATTAACTAAATAAATTCACTCAAAATGATGTATGGTAACTCATGGAAAGAATTTTTGAATATATCATTATAGTTTAGAAATAATATTTTAGAAATAATCTAGATGAATATATTAATATTACTAGAAATTAAGCCCCTTAATTTGAAAAAGGTTATAACCAAGAAGAAGGAATTGAATATAGAAAAACCTTTGAACCTGCCACTCATTTAGAACCCATTAGAATATTTTTGGAATTCCCATATCATATTTATTTTAATGTATTTGAAATGGATGTCAAAAGAGACATTTTAAAATTATTTTATTTATTAAATATTTTTTTTGAACAACCAACTTGTTTTGAAAATACTATTTTTTCAAATTCTTTTGTCAAAATAACCAAATATATTTATCATTTAGGTATGGACCCATAGGATTTGTATAAAAATATTTCAAATTATCCTCTTTAAAAAGATTTTAAAATGGTAAAATATAATTCAAATCTATTTTTAAATCACATATCAAATGATTTATTACTTGGTGAAATTTATGTTGATGATGTGTTTTTTAGCTCTACCAATGATTTTTTATGTAATTAAAAATGAATTTGAAATGATCTTTGTGGGTGAACGCAAATTATTTCTTAGTTTCAAAATTTATAAAATAAATTATTGTATATTTTAAACCATGTAAAATACATTAATGAACTCTTAGAATTATTTAGAATGGATCATGCTAATAAAATCAGTATATCCATGAGTACAACATATAAGCTTATGTTAGATTAATTTTGTAAAATGGTTGAATTTTTTTTATAGATGTTTGATTGGTAGTGTGATTTACATTACTATGACCTGACCTGATATCAAGTTAATTATTTGTCTTTGTGCTCATTTTCATTAAAATCTAAAAAAATCTAATTCAAAATATTTCAAAATGATCAAAAAATCCCAATTTGTTTTATCCTAAATGAAAGTATTTTAAATTAACTTCTATTTAGAATGTTGATTTTGGAGGATACCAACTAGGAAGGAAATTTATTAGTTGAAATTTCCATATGCTAGAAAAATCCCCAGCCTCAAGTAGTAGTAATAATCAAAAGTAAGTTCCTCTATCTATATCGGAAGTAAAATACATATCCATTGAGAGTTGATGCACTCAAATTATATTGATGAAACACATTACATTGGACTTCATGCTTAAATTTTATCCTATCCCTATTAAGTGTGATAATACCGGTGCCATCAATATGTCTAAAAATACTGTCCAATACTCTAGTACCAAACACATTGACCTTTAGCATAATTTCCTAAAAGATACCTTCTAAAAAGGTGATATTTTATAGTATTTGTTCTAGTGAAATATCAACTCACTGATATTTTCCCCAAACCATTATCCCTTGATCATTTAAAATTACTTAATGGTGAATTAGGAATGGTTCACTTGTTACATTTTTCATTTGATATATAGATATGCTAAGATTTCCTTATAAAATATTATTTCAAAAATATTTTTAACCATGAAATTATGGTTTTTTATTTTTTTATTCTATCTTGACTATGATCCCTTTATCTCATCCATTTTATAATTTGAGGGGGATCCTTATTTATTTTGATTCTGAAATTTTCCTTAAGAGTAATATTTTTTAAAATTAATTTATTACCACTTTTTAAAAATGTGTTCTCTTTTAAAAAAAATTTCAAAATCACATTAAAAAAATAAATTAATTTAATAATATTCATTTTAAATACTACCTTTGATACTTTTTATTTTTAATATATTTTTAATATATTTTTAAAATATTACATTTTAAAAATTATATTTTAAAATTCATATATTGTATCTCATTTTTAATGTTTTATTATCTCTCTTAAATAATATTGATTAAGAGTAAAAATTAATTATGTAAACATGTCTCTCTAAATTTTCTCTTAAGTTTTATTTAATCGAATATGGATCTATTAAATCATTTGAGTTATGAATTAAATCAAAATAATTCTTAATTAAAGTTATTTTAAAGAATAAATCAATCAATTGATATAAAATCATTTCTTGGGGAAAATTGATGTCGTGGAAAAGGTATGTAATGTTTTATTTTTATATTCTTCCTTTTCTCTTATTATTTATATTTTTTTAATCTTATTTTATTCATATCATATATTTCTTCCTTTGACATTACTTTTTAAATTATATTTTACTTTCTTATCCCTCAATTTAATGATAATATTATTTGGGGAGTTTGTAAATTAAAATGTGTTTTCAAAGTATTTTTTTTTTCTATTTTCAAAATACCATTCGCTCTTAAACTTCCTTTTCAAAATTATTTATAATATTTTAGATATCCCTAGAGTTTAAAAAAATATTTATTTAGTTTATCCTTAAAATCCTTATTTTTCTCTTTTTTATAATAAAAAAGTGGTTAAAATTTCCAAAAATGTTGAAGTGTGTTTAATTTTAAATAGGGGAGAAATTTTCTAGAAATTTATTTCTATAAAAGAGGAGTAGTTATTAAATTATTTATTCTTTTTATTCCCATATATTCCTTATTTTTTTGAATGGTGATATTTAAAAATTCTTATTTATTCCTTTTAAGAACATGATTAATAATTTTACACCTTGAGATCATTTAATATCATGTTAATATCTTGAATTACATTTCTATAACTTTTTATATTGATATAAAATTAATTTTTCTTTTTCATGTTAATTATTTTTGATAAAAATGGAATATTATTGTACCTCTCTCACTCATAGTGTTTTCATGATCACAAAAATTCACATATGTTTCTGATGTTTTCATTTATATGAGTTTCAATATTTTTAATAAAATCCATGTGATTTAATTTCATGGAATATTAAAGTTCATTTAAAGACATGATAAAAGATTATTAATATCTCTTTAAATCCCCCAATACTTTATAAATTTTTTATAATATCTATGAAATGTGTGAAAAGGAAGTGTAGGAATCCTTGGCTTAAGAGGAATATGTGGAGACAACACCAACCATCTAGTTTGGGACACTAACCAACTAGTGCCATGGTGATTGTAGTAGTAGATCTCCAAAAATCCTACTGACCAGCTAGTGGAGGATCACCAGCCATCTTATGGCTCTATGAGTTATGAATATTTCTATTTTAAATACATCAACAACCTGTTGACTAGTAGAGGCTAGCCAATAGTGATTTTATAGAAGGTCAAAGTTTCAAGTTTCCTATCTACTACCCTATGGTGGCAACTGGGTATCCGGTGTTATCAAAGTAGAAAATCCAAGCCTAAATTTATTATGTTTAAAAAGACTATAATAAAAACCTTCCCTGAATTCACGACCCTTGGAAATTTTTAGAAGGTTACCACATCACTTGGAGACTACAAAATGAGTCCCTTATTGTCTTGGAAGATACACATTTCTTTCCAAAAAACTATTGATCCTAATTGTTGTCAAACTAATAAAAACTCTCAAAACATCTCAAAATTTAACAAAATGAATCTAATATCCCAAATACAGTGTTTAATTTATTACATTAGTAAAATATACAATGTATCTCACCACATAGGATTAGTCAGTTTAGAAGTCTTGGAAAATTTGATACATACAAGATTCCCATATTACATTAGAAATTTGAAAAAAAAGAAAAAAAATTCTTTAACCCTTGATATCATTCCTAATATACTTCTTCATTTCTTAGGGAAAGAAAACCAAATAAAGGGTGAGCTCAGATTCTTCGTAAGGGTTATATATCTTGAAAGCTATCATGAGTACATAAAAAATAATAAACATCCTAGAGTCGATAATCAAAACCCATTCTATTCAATAAACAACTTGAGTTAAATGAGAATCCATGGATAATATGATCGTAAAAAACCCATGGATACTAAAAATTGAATTCTTAGTAATGGAAATGCATAATTATATACATTCATGATCAAGGACTCTCAACCAGGGTATCACAAATCTTACTTCATGGCCTCTCAACCAAGACATCATTATTAATAAATAGTTAGGTGTATATAAAGAAAAACTATATAATATGGCATGCATGCTTCTTTGTATCATGAAACCTATCAACGCATCAAGGGGATATCTATAACTGAGCCCCACCCATCCCTTATATTTTGAAATATCAACAAAATAATTTCTAAAAATGAATTATATGTCAAATTTATCTGTATTGAATCAATAATATATAACATCAATATTTCATCATAAAAAAATAATATAGAAAATAAATATGGTATCATTGGATCATATATCTAGTAACATTAAGGGGTGTTATCATATATGGAAATACTTCTAAATGATTAGTGGAACATTTTTTAAGTAAAATACCATTTTCATTTGGATAGAAAAATGTTTAAAATATAAAAATTCTTAATATTTTAGGGAAAACATTTCCTTGAAAATAACTACATAAACTTGTAAATTAATATTCAAATGAAATAGTAGTCATGATGGTGTGAAAAGCTGTTCATGTGGTGTATATTAAAATATTGATTCCATTCACACTTTTTGTAAAAAGTATCTAATTTAGAAAACAATAATAATATTCCTTTTAAGACTTATTATATAATGTAAAACATGGGTAAAAATGAATTTAAAAAATCATATGAGAATAATGAAAAAATTATTTAGATTTTTTTAAAGAAAACATTAACAATGAATAGAAATATTCCCGATGAAAGAGGAAATAAAGTCGTTTTTTAAAAAAAAATTACTAATTATTTTGAGTTACAAAGAGATTAAAATGGTATTATTACTTGATAATTCAATGAATAAATAGAGGAGAAGAAATTTAAATGGTTTTAATAGATAAGTATCATATAATTCCCCTCAATGGAAATTCAAGCATATATAATCCCAAAATAAAATGAGATTGTAAAAGAAATCACTTACATCAAGTTAAACTTTACTGATAAGTGATTTTATCCTCATATATACTAAATTTAGATTCATTATAATTCTATAAAAATTACAAGAACATATTCTTAATTATATTATCATATATGATCCACTTATAAAATTATAAAACCAATTGAAGAATAATTCTATATTAAACATCCTTGATTATGAGTGTTAACTATTTAGTTTTTCATGTATTTTTCAGTTTGGTAGTTTCATTCCTTTTATATTAATCAAGGTAACATCATATCTAGAATTTTAATAATGATATAAATATATTATATCTTCATTATATAAATATTTAAAATCATCCATGAAAGTTATATTTGAAAAATGAATCACATCGCTTCGTGGAGGTGGTAGTCCACACGTACGCATGAGTGATGTTATGTTTTTTTAACGAGTGTAATAGTGAGAAGGTAAATGATATATTATATTTAAAAAAACTTAATAATTTTATAATTATCAAATATATTCCATTTTTCCATCATTATGACTATCCATGTGATTTGGTTATGAAAACATTACATCGGGTTGTGAGGTAGTAGTTTGCCGTATACACGAGCGATGGTTTTGTCTCTCATTTGATAAAGATGGAGGTGAATAAATTTGTCAAAATAAAAAAATAAAATCTAATTATTTGGGATATATTTGTGTTATTATATTGAAATGTTTAATACATAATTGAAAGTGGTAAAAGAAGAATAAAAAATAAATTATTCACTTAAGATGATTATCTCTTCTTTGAAATATCTCCTTTGGATATCCTATTAATGACCCTTGGAAAGTAATTTTAGGAAAACAAGAACCTATAATTAATGTATAAAGAAGTATTTAAGATAATTGGGTAGGGTTTTTGAGATATATGGCTCAATGTAGTGTAATAAAGACTGAGAAGGGGTACCCTTTTATAAGCGGGAGAGATGACACACTTGGAATTTCATAAAATATTAAAATATAATAATATCATACTAAAGATAAATTCATCCAAATGGATAATAGATACATATTTAGGATAATATAGGGACAAAATGTGGAAATAAAATTTTATTTAGACAATTTTAATTGGAAATAATACCCTTATCTCTTGGTTTGACCCCCATCGAAAACCCATTTTAACCTTTTACATCGTAACAAAATTTCACTACTATTACTATTAATTATGAAAAAAATAAAGTTTAAATTATTATTTAATATTAATTATTATGATTAAAAGTATGTAATCCATTTTAAAAGATTCAATTTCTATAAATGGTATAAATTCATTTTAAAACAAACCTAAAAAATGTGATGAAAAAATGGTTTTCTAAAAAATTCCTCGGTAAGTATAAAAGTATTTTTATACCATGATCAAGAATAATATTAACCCAAAAGTTATAAATTGAATTATTTTTTTAAAAAAAATATGCAAAATTAAATTTTAAAACTAATCTAACTCAATTTAAAAAAAATACTTTAGAAAAATTCAATTTTCTTTTAAAAACTCACAATTTTCACCATTCAACAAAAAGCATATTTTTCAGAAAAATCCCAGAAAATAATTACAAAATAATTTTTATATGTTGATTTAAAAAAATATTTTTATTTAAAAAATTAAATTTATAAATTTTTAATAAATTAATTATAATACCCATGTAAAAAATACAACAATTTTTTTTGAAGGAAACATATTTTTAAAGAATAAAATTAATTTTATGAAAATTGAGTGCTTATTTCCAAATAATTAATCAATAAATTTTAATTAAATAACATATTTATATACATTTTTCAAAATGTGATTAATTATATATATATTTTCTAATCCAATATCTAGTATATAACTATCGCACAATAATATTTCAATAGTATGTTGCGGTTCGTTTAAACTTGGCATTTCATCTAAAAGAATATGTCAAAGAAATTTGATTGATTTAAAAATAAATGTTTCCTGAAATCTCATGATGTTCTATTCTACCCAATTTTAATAATTTCACCATTTAAATTCCATCACTTCGATTAAAAAAATTGAGGATATTTATACCTCATCACATCCCTAGGTTCCGACATAGTTTCCTCAATTTTATGATTTCACCATAATACTTTGAGTAGGTGAGTGGTCTTGTTTCACATAAATTTATATTTAGTATTTAGAATCTCCCCCTATTATTCCTAATAATATAGACCATGGTCCAGTGGTATGACCTATGACTTTAGTACATGTGAAGGATTTATTATGTACTTTCTCAAGAGAGATATAGGGAATACATCATGAACTTGAAATAGATTCAGTGGAAGTTCCAAAAAATATGTTATTGTCCTGATATGATCAATAATTTCAAAGGGACCAATATATATAGGATTATATTACCTTTCTTTCCAAATATCATAACCTTATTCTAAGAATATCTTTATAGGAATACATTGTCACTAACATTGAACTCCGTATCTCATTGATAATTATCAGCATAATTTTTTTGACGATGATATTCTCTTATCTAATATTGAATGGATATAACCTTATTTACCATTTTATCTGTTAGATCAGGCACCAAAAGAATCCTTTATTAAATTTTATCCCATAATGTTGGATTTTTTAACTTCCTATCATTGATGGAATCATATGTTTTGATCCTAAGTGTTTCATTTGTTGTTAATAGATCAATATGAGAAGTGGTGATTCTTAGAGAATTTTTAAGGATTCAATTTAGGAAATTAGATACCATTCTTGGGAAATTATAATTGTTAAATATGATAATTTTTGAAGTGAAATTAAAAGTGTAATGACTCTTTCAAAAATAATTTGATGAACTACACATTATTTACAACAAGTGAAGAACATTCTATATTTATTGCTATTATTACATGATATTTTTTATTAAAATACCATTAAAATATTCATTTTCATAAATATATTTTTTGTGGAATAATTTAAAATAAATCTAAACAATAATATTTAAAGAATATTATTGTTTAACATTTATAATATTTGAAGAAGAAGGTAGATTTTTGGATTAGAATTATATGAGAAATTGGATAACTATTTTGATGGGCCTTTTCCAAAACAATTTCTAACCAAGACAATAATGGAACCGACTCAATACAGAATTGTTTGAGGAGGAAATAAACCACACAGAAGATCTGGATCACTAATATGTCATGATTGGAGGTAGAAGAGAGTTATTATGTAGAGAAAGAAGGTATTTGAATGGGGACACATGGGTAACGATTAGGTGCACAATACCCATAGGTTGTGTACAAGTTATTTAAAATGGGGAGAACGATTTGGCTCACCCCATATGATTGTAAAGTGTTTCAGGTGCCAAACCTAGTGATGGATTGAGGGTGAAGTTTCATGAAATATGTTTTTAAGTGATTCCCAACCACATATAAAAGGTATGTGGGATAAAGGATAAATATAACATTGTTCCCAATCTTAAAAAATTATGCATATAAGTGTATCCATCAGACGAGATCAATCATGGCCCTACGATCCTCTACCATGATCTTCTTCAGCCTCTTGATTATCATGAGTTTAGTTGCACATGGTTATCCCACTATTTATAAGCCTCATCTATCATATCAAGCCAAAAACATTGAACTAATCAACTTCCATGAATTATTCCGAGAATATATCACCATCGAGTTGAGTTTTCATACATTGAGTTGTGCCCAAGGTCCATGTATGTGAAAACCACCGTAAATGAGATATAGTGGCTTAGACCGAGGATTTATCTGATTATGAATTCTTTATTAAGAAATTAGTATGATTAAAATGATAAATTCATATAGTTACTCTTTCATGCATGAAAATTGAATGAAGGATAAAATTAATTTAGGTCTGCTGCATTTATGGTTCATACCAACTTCTTTAGGTATTTTAAAATGGTGTGAATTAATTCATACTCCATGATGAATGCATGGATAATCATATGAGACCAAGATATGAATAATAATTATTGTTTGAGTCATTCATGAATCATAAGAATAAATGAAAAATCAAGTATTAAAGAATGATCTATAGTGATTATGAGACCACATGAGTTTTTATTGGAGGAGAAAATGATGGAAGAGGTTTTCCCGAGCTTTCACGTAATAGCATATGAGTTACAATGTTATTTAAAATTACACATATTATGAGATGCATGAATACTAAGCTACAGAGGATAAAACATCTTGTATATTAAGAAAAACCTTAACCATCAGGGTTTTTAAATGAGTTGTCATGCCATGAAGAATATGATACCCAACACCTCTGGATATTTATATTTCATTGAATGAAAAATAAATATTCTATTATTGACACATTTAAATAAATGATAAAAAATAAGAATATAATGAGGGATATTAAATCATAGAATAAATGATATATTATCAAATGCACAATTATTGTTTGTTGTGGATATATTGTGCATGCATGTGATGAAGAAAGTAGGAGAATAATTGTAATATTATTTTTTGAAAATCCTGATACATTATTGTATTGAATTGAAAATGTGAGTTTCATGTCTAGTAGTTCCGACCTTATTAATTTATAATTAATATATTAAAGGAGTATTGACACCAGAACTACTGCTAAAGTTATTGAGGAAGTACACAAGGAAAGGGAATCCCATTTTCTTATGAAGTAATCCTATATATGAAGAATATCTTTCTATATTTGGATAATTATTAAAGAATAATATTATAGTCAGGGTGTCTAACCAGCTGCTAGAGGATTGTGATTGGGGTGTCTAAAAAATCATAGAAGAGGATAAATTTGGGCGTATATCTAATTTCTAAGATATTGTAACTAGGTTTAAAAAGAGTGGTATTCACTTGGAGCATAGTAAAGAATCCATGTTAGGGTGTCTAACCATCATGGGAAGGAGTTGGAATTTTAGTATAACCTTGTAAATTCTATGAGCTACTCTCTATTTTTTATTACGACATAAAAGGGCAAGGTTGTGAGAAATCATTGAGTGGATCAAGAACTTTAAACTAGTTAAGAGGTTGAATTTAAAAAGAGATTAAATTCATAAAATGAGGGTACGACAGATTCACTACCTCTTAGTGGCACCTAACAAGTCCTTGGATTTTACAATTGGTATTAGAGGTACTTTTCATCCAATGATCCAAGATGTTTTGGATATGGAATCTAATAAATATTTCAATGAGATCATTCCCCTTATTTCAATAAAATAAAAAGAGGTAAAGTGAAAAAATAAGTAAAATAAGACGTCAATCTCATGGACTTTAATTAGAAAAATAATAATAAAATCGAGTCAAAGAAGGAATTATCCAATTTTTATGAGTTAATGAAGAAAAATATTAAATAATAAGAATAAGAAAAGACCATCATTGATCTCAAGATGCAACTGGCTTCAAATGAAGAAGATTTGTTTAAGATACAAGCTATACGTGTAAAAATTCAATATGAGTTGAATAAATCTGATGAAGACTTCCAAAAATTAGTGGAACTTAATGGATTATCTTTTCAAGTTTTTGAGATGAAGGGTTCCAATAAACTAGTAAAACCTGATTCTCAAAATAGTTTTTCTATATCTAAAAATGTAGGTTGTAACTCTATGACCCCAAAAGCCTTGAGCCGGTGCATTATTTTATTTCATTTACATGATTATAAAAAATAAAATCTCAAAGGACTGATCAATTTAGATGTTTTGGAAAACTAGTTTATATACATTATACCCATAATACATTTCAAAATAAAATAAAGCATAACATTAGTAAAATCTATGCATCCTTGAAACTCATTCAAAGGATTATTATTCATGACCCAGGGTAATGAAATATAATAAGGGTGATCTCAAATACTCAGTAAGGGTAATTATAATGGAAGTAATAATAAATTTATGAGAATAAAAAATATATCAAGTTAAATAACTAATAACACATGCCATTCAAGTAATTATATAAGTAAATATCAATATTGAAAGGTAAGAAACTGAAAATACATGTCATTTAATCAATGAAATGAATATGAAATGTATCCATAAATATGTCCATGAAGATTGTCATGGATAAATAAAAACTAAATGAAAATGAGAGAAATTATTAATTATTGGATTCAATGTTTTCTAGGTACATGGAACCATTTCCGTCCAGACCTTTCACAAGACAATATAGCATATTGGGTAAAAACCGATCTAATTCGTCCAACTATTTAATTTCATGAGACTAATCATTCCTTAAGGGGATATCTATAACTAGGACCCACCTATGTCATACCTACCCAAAGAATTACTAATATATCTAATAATTTATTTAACAATATACAATTCATCTTATCAAATATCTATATTGAATAAAAGATATAGATTTATCAATAATTTCCTAGTTAATCAAATAACTATTAAAGTGAAAACCATAAGTAAAATAGTATATGGTTTAGGAAATAATAATATCCATTCTATAAGAATATCAATATTCAATAAAATTTCCAATGAAAATTGATAACAATAAAGTGATGGTTTCAACAGAAATATAACAATCACAATAGGAAGTGAGATTACAAAAATAACTATTAAGAAAATTGTTGAGGGAAATAATATTTAAACATTCCAAAGTGTCCCATACCACATTGAAACATTTTAATCATAATACCCATTAAGGAATGACATTAAATGAAACTTATAATATTATGAGAATAATTATATTCACGATATAACATGTCAAATAGTAGTATATACACTATATAAAAGTGAATTGAGGCATAACAACAAATAAGTCTCAAAGGAATGTAAACTGAGACAAAATCCTTTATCTTGGATTTACATTTGTGTGAAAAGCCTTTAACATCTGTTATAATGGTTTTAAGATTGTTAAAAATTTACTAAAGAACCAGATTCATGTTTATAATATCATATATCATTTTCTTATATTATCTTATTACCTATTTGATATCAAATTTCATTGTTTTCAGTATTCTGGGTATTAATTGACTAGTTTGTTGAGTATTTATTAACTAGTTACTTGATGTACTTATAAATTAGATCTTGGTTTCATCATATTTAGAATGTAAACCATGGTTTAAATGTCCTATATATTTTTTTATGTATTTATTTATAATAATTCATAATATTTGAAGATAGGGAATGAAATGCACCATTCATGGAGATGATAGGCCATATGTACGCATGAACGCTACTTTCATTTATTTTTCATATTAAAAAAATTAAAAGTAAAGGATATATATTTATATTACAATTCCCTTTTTATATTAATTTCATACATGTCACATAGTTTTAATAAAACCATCCTTCATACATTCCATGTATAGTATGAACGAATCACATCGCTTTGAGGGGATGGTAGTTAACACTTCCACAAATGATGTTATCACATTTACACAAAATGGAAAGCATAAGGGTATGTGTTGTTTAAAAATTATAGAAGAACAAATAAATTATAAATATCATATATATCATATAAAGATAGTGTTTCCATCATAATACCTACCATGAGAGATTGTAAAGGAAAAATGAACAATCATCATTTCGTGAGGTAATAGTTCGTCATTCACAAAAATGGTTGGTTATTTACCCATTAAATGGATGTGTGTGTAAGTGCTGGTATACCCCTTAACAAAACAACATAATAGTATATTTAGGATACTGATGTTATTCTATAATCATAGAATAACTCATTTTGGTTTCCATGAAAGGGCTTCCTTGGATCGATTTCTTCCCAAGGTGAGGATTATAGGTTTAGTGGAGGTTTTTTGAGGATATATATGGGCACATATTGGTTGATAAAAATTGTATTGATATGTGTGAGGGATTCTGAGGGTTGAGTACCTTTTTATAGTGAAGGAGGAGTGACATTCTTGTAAATTTTGGAAAAGGTAATCCCATTCACATTTTTCCTATTACAAGTGGCTCCAATAATGGTCCAAAGTACATAAAAAAAGTATAGGGTATAAATATGTCTAGTAAATATATTTTGGACAAGTTTATATTCATTTTGGGACTTAAGGTTAAGATTTACTCTCTTATATGCTAATTTTCTCCTTAATCAGTGAAACTAAATTTAAGTAAATTTAATAATATTTTTTGTATAATTGTTTGTTTAAATTATTAGACATTATAAATTATGATGATTTTAAATATAGAATCAATTTTTCTAAATGAAAATCACATAAGAGGTATAAATTAATTTAAAATTAATCCCACAAATGGAACAATATTGTAATTTTTAAAGTAAAAATGTCCAAAAGTTTGCTATGTTTTTTTATCCAATTTCTCTATGAAATTGGTTCCAATAACCTAAATTTCATTAATTGATAAAAAATTAATCTAATTAAAATTTAAAATTGTTTAAAAATATAATTTATCCTTATAAATAAATTACAGGAAAAAATAGTTTTGAATTAAAGTTCATTATTTTTCACAATTCATTAAAAAAATGAAACTTCATAGAAACATAAAAAAAATCACCCTAACCAAATTTTTATGTATAAAATTAAAAAATGTATTTTATTTTGACATGTGAAATTTATAAAAGTTTCAAAATGTACATTTAAAATAGGTTATCTATTAAAAGGAGGTAAAACTATTTTTATAAAAATATAGGTTTTATGTGTAATATAAGGCATGTTCTCATATTATGCCTATAAAATCAATTGGATTAATATAAGAAATATTTTATTGAATATATAAAATATAAATTTAATTAATACCATTCAATAATCATAATTAATTTAACTAATTAAGATATATCACCTTTTTCACATAAAAATAGTCTTTTATAAAATCATTCATTTATATTCATTTGGTTTCTATATTAATTTATAGCTAATAGGTAACAAATGAGTTCAAATATATATTTTCATATGTTAGTTAATCCAATTATTAATATTAAATTTAATTTATAAGTTATATCTTATTATGTTAAATAATAATATTTTTAGTAATATATTATTTTTTTCGTAAAACTTGGCCTTGTTTTTTGTGAAACCCATTGAGGAAAGTCAGTATTGTGTGTAATTAAAGACAAACTTGGTATTAAATATAGAGTAATCTAAACTTTATGTTACTTGTAACATAATATTTTCTGGATTTTTCATATAAAACAGTCTAGGAATAAAAATTAAATTTATTCTAAAAGTGACATATTATAAATTCTTTGGGCGTTACATTCTCCCCACCTTAAATAAATAGCATCATAACAATTTAAACTCAGCCTAGGCAATCAATAGGTTGATATTTGAAAATAAAACATTATTGAAAACCCACATCATGAAAAGGGTTAATAAAAAATCTTTTTAATAATAGAGAACAGAAAGTATAATGGTTACACAACTATGTTCACTAGTAGGAGAACATGGGTGGTAAATGGAAAAGTAGATACAATAGAAAAATATAACAATCAATTTATAATGAAGATTTATATAGAACATGTTATATGAAAGTATATGACCACAAATCCTTAAAATAAATTTATGAAATGGTCATTTATATCATAAAAAATGATGATAATAGGACAAGGTTTTTGTTTCAAGACCATTTATCCTATAGTAGAGGAATTATTTCACTCTATATAAATATAAGTAAATATATTTTCTATTTCATGAAAACAATATTATACTTTGGTTGAGCCTTGAACTATTTCTACTTCATTTATTAGTACAATATGCATAATACGATGATGTAAAACATTATCGTATAAAACCTCATCCAAAGATAAACTTAAACCATTTCATAAATGGATAAATTTTACAAAAGATTATGATCCAACGATTTAGAAAGAAGGTCACTGAATTTTCAAAAATAAACTTATCAAATAACATGAGGTGGCTTTTAATCATCACATACCCAATATATAAATATGTTAAAAACTTGAATTAATATAAAACATTATTGAAAAAATGCATGCTTCTAATTACTTAACTATAACATAGATTATTGGATATATTCCTTAAATACAAAAAATTATGTAAAATCTATCAAAGATATCATAAACCACTTTTTTAATAAATAATTACTCAGTTCCATGTAATCAGTATTTAAATAATTTACATTATCAAAAAAATCATTTATTTATCCAAACGTCATTCTCTTAACATTAGGAACATATTAAGGGTTCTCTTTCAAGCAACCATGTGTTTTACAAAAAGTTTTACCTTATACTAAATAACTTTTATTGGTACCATTTAATATACGATCTCAAATCCTTAAAGAAAATATACAACAATAAAATCCTTATATATTCCATAATTCTTATAACCAATAAATCACTGATAAAATATTCAAATGAAATAATTCTATAATATGTATATTAATCATTCCTCTTTATCTACAACAATAAAATAACTTGATAATTATCCATTAGCATCATTTGTGGTATATTCCTTTGGTTCTTTAAAAATTTATTTGAATAGTATCCCATCACCTTGCATTTGAAGCATTGTACATTGGAAAACTTTTTCTTTCCTTTGAAATCACAAGAATAGTGGCATTTCTTTCCAAAATTATCCAAAAATCACATTTATTTTAAGAAAGTAACAGGGTGTTTCCTTACACAATTATCACATGTTGGAAAATACTTCTTTCCCTTATTCCCTTTATCTATATTTTTCTTTGTCATACTATTCTTTTCTTTCTTCCCTTCAAATCCATAGGACTTGGAGAATATTTAACTATCTCGTTAGCACATGATACTATTTCTTCATATGATAAGAATAATTGGGAGAGTACTTCCCTTAAAAATGTTGGATTAAGACCTTAAAAGATATGATCTTTCTTACTCTTTGGACTACATTCAATGGTGTAGTTCACATTACTTCTTATAGGCACCATTTCTAAATTATTACACACACTAAATTAGATCATATCATTATGAAAAATACTGTATAATCTGAAAACTTGTGAAATAAATAATATAAACTAAAAAATTATGTATTTCTAATCTCATAAACGTATTCATCATTTATTTTAGGATATCATTACTTTAAAATCCTTAATAATGGTTTGTATAGAAATGTGAATTATCCTAAGCATATCCCCCAAGACATTCAAACCAGGTGTGCAGTAAGACCTGTTGTCGTTTACTATGTTACATTGAGTTAGGACCAACGTACCTTGTTGAGTTGTTACCCATAGGTACTTCTATGCCAAAAACAACATCCGCTTATAGTATTCAGACAAAGATATATTACTAGGAATACCCATATAATCTCTACCTTACTAAAATTCTTGGATATTATTATATACTTATCCTCAAAGTTTACCTTAGGGTTATTTTCCCTAATCAAAGTTTTCTAAATATAGTTTCCAATGTTTTTTTTAAACTTCTTTGATACCAACTGTAATGCCACTAACCCAAAAGCCTGAAGCCAGTGCATTATGTTATTACATTGACAAGATTAAAAGGAATCAAATGTAGAATTAACAATCAGTTTAGCAGTTTTAGAAAACCAAGTTACATACATGATACCATAATACATTGGATAATAAAATAAATCATAACATAAGTAAAATATCGAAATCATTGGAACTCATTCAAAGGGTTCTTCTTCATAACTCGGAGAAAGGAAACATAATAAGGGTGAGATCAAATGATCAGTAAGGGTAAGTAAACCAGAAGAAATAATGAATTTATGAGAATAAAAAACATGGGAAGGTAAATAGCTGATGAAAATTTTCATTCAAATAACTATATAAGGAAACATAAATCTAGAAAGGTATGAAACTAAAAACACATGCCATTTAATCAATAAACTGAATATGAAATGATTCAATTGATTTGTTGATAAAAAATATCATAGATAAAAAATAACTGATGATAAATGAAGGAAATTATTAATTATTGGATTCCATGTTTCCTTGGTACATAGAACCATTACCATCAAGACCTTTCACAATATGGTTTAACATATTAGGTAAAAACCTATCCAATTTGGCCAACTATTTCATCTCATGAGATTACTGATGAATCAAAGGGATATCTATAATTTGGACCCACCCATGTAGTATATATCCAAATAATTCCACATATATCAAATAATTTGTTTAAAAATGTACAATTTTTCTTTTCAAATATCTGTATTGAATAAAAGATATGGATTTATCAATAATTCAATAGTTAACCAAATAACTATCAAAGTGAACACCGTGTGTAAAATAGTATATGATTTAAGAATTAATAATATACATTGTATGATAAAATGGATATTAAAAAAATACAATGTAAATTGATTATAATAATGTGATTGTTTCAAGATAAAGATAATAATCATAAAAGGAAGTGATATTAAAAAAAACCATTAAGAATATTCTTGAGGGAAATAATATTTTAATATTCCAAAGTGTCCCATACAACTTTGAAACATTTGAATCAGAATAATAATGAAAGAATTACATTAAATGAAACATATAATATCATTAGAATAAATATATTCATGATATACCATGTCTAAGGATAGTATATACACTATATAAAAGTTAATTGGGGCATAACAACAAATAAGTCTCAATGGAATTTAAATTGAGACGAAATCTACTACCTTGTGTTTCCTTTTGTGTGAAAATACTTTGACCTCATGTATAATGGTTTTAATAAGGATAAAAACTTATTAAATAACCGTATTAAAGTTTATAATATAATATATCATCTTTTTATAATATATCATTACCTTTTTAAACAATAATATTTTGTTGTTTTCACAATTCCGGGTGTTAATCAACTAGTTTGTCGATTATATTTAACTAGTTACTTATTGTTCTTATTAATTAGATCATGGTTTCATCATATCCAAAATGTAAAAAATTATGTAAATATCATATATATTCTGTATATATGTATTTATAATAATTCATAATTTTTGGAGATTGGGATGAAATACACTGTTAATGGAGATGGTAGGTCGTACGTAAGCATGAACACTACTTTCATTTATTTGTCATATTAAAATAATGAAAAGTAAATTATATATATGTATATTATAATTATAGTATTATATTTATCTAATATATTTCACATAGTTGTAATAAAACCATACTTTATTCTTTCTATTTATTTTGCGAATGAATCACATCGCTTTGAGGTGGCAGTACTCCAAACTTCTATAAACAATGTTATCGTATTTACAAAAAATGAAAATCATAAGGGTGTGTGTTATATAAAAATTTAAAAAGCATAAATTAATTATATATATCATATATATAATATATAAATAGTGTGTCTATCATAATTACCACCATGATAGGCGGTAAAGGGAAAACAAACAATCATCGTTTTGTGAGGCGGTAGTTCGCTGTACACATAAACAATATGTTCGTTACCCATTAGATGAATGTTTGTGTAATTTAATGTATAAAACATAACATGAAAACATAAAAGTTTATTTAGGATAATTATTTTATTATATAATATTTTAATAAGAATATTTTAGGGTGTGTAGAATGAAAATAAAACTAAAGATCTTGATGAAGGATGTTACCTCTTCTTTGGGTAACCCTTTTATGATTTCCCCCAATGGGATTACTTTGGTGGATTTCTTCATAAGGTGATGGTTCTAGGTTTAGGGGAGGTATTTTGAAGATCTATTTGGTTAGATATTGGTTAATCCAAAGTTTTTTGAGATGTGTGGGGAAGTGTGAGGGGTGAGTGCCTTTTTATAGTGGAGCAGGAGTGAAATTTTTGTAAATTTTGGAAAAGGGAATTCCACCCACGTTTTTCTTAAGAAAAGTGCCTCAAATAATGGTAAACATTATATCCAAGGAAGTACAGGGTCTTAATATGGTCATCAAATGTCTTTTTCACAAGTTTATAGGTCATTTTGGGCCTTAAGTTTAAGGTTTAGTCTCTTGTTAAGAAAATTTTTCTCTTAATCACTATAATTAATTTTAATTACATTGACTACTATTTTTTGTCAAAAAATAAATTCACCTTGTTATAAATTATGAATTATTCTTCTTAAAATTATGGAATTGAGTTTTTCAAATTAAAATCACATAATTGGAAAAACTAATTTAAAACTAATCAGATAGACGGGACGATAATGCATATTTTTAAAGTTGAAACCCTAAAACGTTTACTAAGTTTTTATATCCAATTTCAATGTGATATTGTTTCAATTGAAATAAATTGGATTAATTGATAAAAAATTAATTTAATAAAACTTTAAAACAATTTTAAAAAATAATTTAACCCTTTAAATAAATTACATGAAAAAGAAGTTTTGAATTAAAATTCATTATTTCCCACTATTCATTAAAAAACGAAAGTTCACAGAAAAATAAAAAATTCCCCCTAACCTATTTTTTTGTTTCTATTTAAAAAATGAAGTTTATTTTGACATATTAAATTTTTAAAATTTCCAAAATTTATATTTAAAATAGGCTCTCCATTAAAAGGCTGTAAAACTGCTTTTATAAAAATATAGATTTTTATGTGTAATATTTGGTATGTTCTCATATTATACCTATAAAATAAATTGGATGAATATAAAAAATATTTGATTGAATACATAATATTTAAATTTAATTAATATAGTTCAATAATAGTAATTAATTTGACATATTTAGATAAATCACCTTTTCACATAAAAATAGTCTTTTATAAAATCATTCCTTTATATTCATAGGGTTTGTATATTAATTTATAATTAATAAGTCACTGATAAATTAAACTATATATTTTCATAAGTTATTTAATACTATTTATAATCATCAATTTAATGACTATGTTATGTATTATTAAATTAAATAACAATATTTTTAAAAATATAGTATTGTTTGGTAAAACTAGGTCTTGTGTGTTATGCAAGCCACCGAGGAAAGATAGTCTTACATGTAATGAAAGATGACCCTAGTGTTACATAAAGATAAAGATAAACTTTATGTTATGTATAACGATCTTGGGGTTTTATATAATGAAATCTGGAAAAAAATTAAATTTATTCTAAGAGGGAAATATTGTAAATTCTTGGTTTGTTACACAGGTCTTAAAGAAATAATAAAATTTAGGACTAAGAAAGATATTAAGTTAAAATATTCCCCTTCAAAGAAGTAAAGGTGGTGAATAATATCATTCCTACCTAATAAAAATAATAATTATATTTATTCATATGGATGAACATAATTCATAGGGTTCTACTGTTGTTGTGGTAAACATGGTCAAAAATCCTATTTTTTTGGTTTAACATGTCGTTATCAGGAAATATGAAACAACCAAGTGGGAGATATGGTGATAAATTGAGAAAAAAACTCTAATAAAATGCGAGAAGCCTAAATTATATAGGAAATTAAAAATTAGTGTTTTTATTGTCTTAACCAATTGAAAAATAATAAAAAAACTGAACATGTGGCTGACATTTCACCTACAAGAGGTTCCTTGAAGATTAAGGTGGATAAAACAACTCTACATGAGGAAAAAATTAATGGGAATAAAATATGTTTAAAAACCATAAATACTATCAAGTATAAATAAATCACATCCTAAGACGATCTTTAATAGAAGAAGAAAGAAAGGTTAATAGAAAATCGTCACCTTGAATGTTTCCTCTAAAGAAATAGGAGGCCCATCATTTTTCCATATTATTTATGTGTAATGAGATTACATGTAGGTAATTTTATTATAAGTGTTGTTTATCATGTAATTCATCAATTTATATGATGATTAATTATTTCATTCTTTGAGGGGGAGATTATATGAGAATTAAGGTATGCCAATCACACTTTATTTACCTACTTTAATTATATCATTTTGATAATTTTAGGGGAGTTTAAGTTGATGAAAAATGATATAAAAGGGGATTTATTATTTTTTACCTAGAATTTCTAATTTTTTTGTTAAATCATGTGTAGTATTTTCTATTTCATCGATAAATCTGACCCCTATCTTTTTAATTAAGAAATTCTAAGCTTGGTATCACATGTGAGTATTTTAATGGACAGATTAGATAACTTTGGTTATATCTCTCTTGTTTCCTACACCAAGTTAGACCATATAAAATTAGATTTGATTAAATAAAGTATATTTTTAAGTGACTTGTGATATTATTCCTTACATTTAAAAAATGGAGAAAATGTTTTTGATAAGAATAAAATGAGATGAGAAGACCCCATTTATCCTTTTTATTTGATAGTTAATAACGGGGAGAAAAGTTGGAGCACCACATATTGAATTTTATGATGGGTGGGGATATTTAAAATAAAAAATGGGGATATTGTTGAGGCAAAGTGTTTCATTTGTTTCGAATGTGTTAATATATGAAGTGATGATGCATATATAATTATCATTAATTCACTTTATAGAACTGGATTTCATGAATGGAAAATTCTACTTGTTAAATGTGATTATTATTGAAGTGATCTTCAACTATTAAAAGCTTGTGAAAAAAATAATTTGATGGAGTGCACATTTTTTACAAAAAATAAAGACCAGGAAATATTCATTCATGTTATTTGATGTGGAGTTTTATTTTTAGGCCAAGAAAATATTCATTTGCATGAAGAATTGTTTGTAGAATAATTAAAAAAATACAATAAATAATATTATAATAATTTTATCATTTATCATAAATAATAATTTAATAATATGGTGGAGTTTTAGCTTATCATTATAAGAGAAAGTAGCTAAGTCTTTTGATGGTCCTTTGACAAAAAACTGCCCAACCAAGCCAATAAAGGAACTAGCTCAATCCATCAATATAAGTGGAAGACCTCAATCATGTAGGATATCTAGAACACTAATATGGAATTGTGTCATGTGGTATTGATAACCTCAATAGTGAGGAAATGTGTGTACATGGGGATGTAGTGATGAATATTGGGGGTATAACGCCCACTGGGTGTACATAGGTGGCACACAAGGTGGAGAGTGGGTCGACCCACCCCATGTGATGTGTAAATTTTTTAGGTGATGACCCCAATGATGGTTCAAGGGTTAATTTTCATGAAATAATTTATTATGTGATTCCTAACTATGTGGAAAAGTGATGAGGTATAAAGGATAAGAGGAACACTCTTTCTCTACCTTACACATATAAGCATAGCCATCTGATGAGATCAATCTAGGTTTTCCAATACTCTACCATGATCTTCTTCAACCTCCGAACTCTCTTGAGTTCAATTTAGCATGGTTATCCAACCATTTATGATCCAAAACTATCATTTCAATCCATGAACACTGAACTAAGACACTTATTACAAGAATATATCACACTAGAGATGAGTTATCATGCATTGAGATGTGTCTGAAATCCATGCATGTGCACACTGAAATGGATGAGTTATAGTGGCTCGAACATAGGATTTTTTTGATGATCATGCTCAAAATAATACATTGGTATGATTGAAATGATAAATTCATGCAGTTACACTTTCATTAATAAAAATAGAGTGAAGGAAAAAATTAAATTTGGGTCGCTACATTTATGGTTCATCCTAAATATTTTTGGTATTTTATAGAGGTGTGAGTGCCTGAATACTCATGATGAATGCATGAATAAAAATATGAGACTGATATGCGAATAATTAGTTATTTCAAAGTCATTAGGTAATCATGATAATAAAGGAGACCTTGGGCATTAAATAATGAGCTGTAGTGATTATGAGACTGCATATGTTTTTTTTGTAGAAGAAATTGAAGGAATATGTGGGCCTGAGCTTTCAAGTATCAATGTATTAGCTATGGTTTTGTTTTAAATACCAAATTTTATATAATGAATGCGTTTTGAGCCATGAAGGATGAAACCATGTGAATATTAAGAAGAACCCTAACCATCATGAATTTCAAATGAGTAGGAATGCTACTTTCTGCTATTCATATTTGAGATGAGGAAAAGTAAATATGATATTCATGACACATTTAAATGAATGATTTAAAATGATAAAATAGTGATGGATTTTAAATCATGGAATAAATGAAATATTAGAATATTCACAATTATTGTTTCTTAAAGGATAAATCATGTATGCAGGTAATAAAGAAATGAGGATCATAATTTCAAGATTTTTTTGAGAAGATTGATGCATTATTTTATCAAAGATAAAAGGTAAGTTTCAAGACTAGTGGAGATGATCCTTATTAGTTGCTGATGAAGTTCTTAATGAATTATTGAGAGTATCAGTGCCTATGAAGTTCTTGAGGAATTACACAACGAAATGGAATCTAGTATTCTTATAGAGGAACACTGTCTGTGAAGAATTTATTTCTATCTTTGGATCAACATTGAAGAAGAAGCTTATAACTGGAGTGTCTAAACAGTTGCTGGAGGCTTGTGATTCGGGTGTATAACTAATCTTAGTATAGGAGTAATTAGGGTGTAAAAACAATTACTAAAAGATTTTAACTATGGTTTCAGCCCATTTGAATTCACATGGATCATAGTGAAGAATCCATGTTGGGGTGTCAAACCAATATGGAAAGGAGTATAAATTTTATTCAAACCTTATAAATACTATGTTATACTCTCTCTTATTTATTACTTCACATGAAGGTGAGGTTGTGAGAAATCATTGAGTGGATATAGATCTTTAAATAGTTCAAGAGGTTAAATTTAAAAGGAGATAAAATTCATAAAATGAGGGTATGAATAATTCACTAGTGTCAATTTACCACTCCTCATATTCTACAATAAATATCCATATAAATGCTGGAGGGAATGATATTGTTGTAAGAAAATTTCACCAAAGTAAGGTATTGATCCCAAAAACCTTTGAAATCCATTCAGAAATCTCTCAACATATCTTTTAGAATTTGAAAGGTCCTTCAATACTAACCATCTATCAGAGTATGTTATGAAATAATTTAAACTCAAATCTGTATTCTAATCCTACTGAAGACTTCTCTATAACATCGTTGTAAACTTCAAATACTAATCATATACAATTGAGATTGGTGCTCCATTAAATATTACAACCTCGTTAGTGTATAATTGAGTAAATTGATCATAATAAAAATATTCTATAATAGAAATAAAATGCACTAATTTCATAAGGAAATTGACTACAACCCAAATTGTAATGTCCCCTTTAGGTGTTTTGGGGAGTCTAACAGTGGAATACATTGTAATGTTTTCCCATTTTCATTATAGTAGGGGTATTGGTTTTAACATCCCATTAGACTTCTATATATAATCCTTAACTTATTGAAACATCAGGTGTAAATATACATACATTATAACATGCCTTTTCACATTATTCCACCAAAAATTCTCTTTCAAATATTTATACATCTTCATAATTTCAAGATGAATAGATACAGTTGAATTATAAGATTCATGCAATATATCCATATTCAAATCTGAAATTGATGGAACTCATACTCAATTCCAAAAATATATCATCCTAGCGTGATCATGGTTGAACTTAGGAACATTCCGTACTTTTTTTTTATAATTTCACATCTCCCTTTTGTGACTTCTCCTCTCATGGAGAGATAGTTGAAAATTCAACTAAGAAATATAATATCTATCCCCTTTCTTCAATATTTCAAGATATATATTCTAAAATTCTTTAAGTATTTTATCTCTTCCAATACTCATCATGGAAAAACTAGTATGGTCTTTACAACTTAGAGCATCAGGCACCTTATTTTCATTCCTAGTGTGTTAATGTATTGAGAGATCATAATCTTTGATCAAGTACAACCATCTTCTCGAGAAGAAATTTAACACTTTTGGTGTAAATATATAATATAAGATTATATGAATAGTATATATATCACACCTTTTGACCATACATATAATGAATAAATATATTTATTGATAAAATTACCTCTACTAGCTATAAATCATATGTTTGGTAAATTATCTCATTAATTTTCAATTAAAGAGAGGCATAAGATATCACCATATCATTTTCAATCCCTTATTTTATGCATTACTAATTATCACAAACCCATATCTATTTTAGTGTAGTGTAATCATAGGAACACTAAACAACCATCTCTTTAATTCTTTGAAATTATCCTCACATTCATCTATCCATAATATCATTACCCTTATTTCAGTAAAGTAGTTGAATGGAATAGATTGTTATGAGAAATATATCACAAAGCATCAATAGTTTCCATCTAACCCAATAAAACTATGGATCTTAGTTACCATGGTTGGTCTAGGACATTTATTAATAACTTCCATCTTTGACAGATACACTGATATACCCTCACTTGAAATTATATGACCCATGAATGATAATTTTTATAGCCAAAATTCATACTTTGTAAATTGTTCGTGCAGATTATCCTTCATAAGGGCCATCAACACAGTCATAAAATGTTATTCATGATCTTACTTTCACATAAAATAAATAATAATATCATTTATAATGTCTACCACAAATAGATAATTGTAATCTCTAAATACTCTATTCATTAAATTCATTAATATAGAATTATAATTTGTAAGTCAATGTGACATTAATAAAAATTTATAACGACCATACATTTTATGAAAGGTTTTCTTGGGTATATCCTCCTTCTTGAAACCTAGATAATGATATCCAGATTGAAGATCAATCTCAGAAAAAATATCAATCTCATTGTAATTTATCAAAAAAATTCATCGATACATTGGAGATGATACTTGTTATCAATAGTGATCTTTTTATGTTCCTAAAAATCAATTAAAATATGCATTGAACTATCTTTATTCTTAGAAAATAGAATATGTGAATCCCATGGTGAAATTCTAGTCCAAAGTAATCACTTATACAGATTCTCATGGAGTTTATTATAAAATTCCTATAACTCAATTGGTTCTATCCTATATGGAGTCTTTAAAATAGGTGTAGCAACAGCTGTGAGTTATTTTAAAAACTAAACATCAATATTTGGCAGAAGACTAGGAAACTCTTCTATAAGGACATCAACGAACTTTGATAAAATAGGAATATCCTCAATTTTGAGTTCCTCCCTAACCATTTCAGATATATATACATCATGAGTAGGTACTAAAACCCATATAATAGAAGTAATTTCCAATGGGAGCTTAGGTTCATCCTTTAACAAATATAAATTAATAACATGATTCATAATATCAATTATAACTTCCCTTTATTTATAATTGATATTGTCTTTATTCTTAGATAGAAAATCCATGCCCAAAATTACATCTAATTCAACTACAAGAAGTATAAAAATATTTTTAGGAAGCACATTCCCAAAAAATTCAATCGGAGAGGAGCTATTGAATTGAGACGGGATCATCATTCCATTAGTAGTTTTCAATTCAAACTCCACATATAATCATTAAGGTTTTGATATGACACACTTAGGAAATTATCTAGATATAAAAGAGTATATATAACAAAATCAAATAAAATTTTTTCACATTCTCAGTGGATGATAAGTTTAACTTTCACCGTATATTTAAGAACTTTCACTTCATCTATAGTAATTTCATTAGTTTATCCTTCTCCCCTTGTCTTCTTATATGGTAAGTTCCCTTAATGTTTTAGTCATTTGTTTGAATAATTCCCCATTTATTTATTGCTAAATAACAGAATATGATTGGTTTCTTTATTTTCCATACACCCAAGAGCCTTATTATTCCTTTCTCCACACAGGAAACAAACAACTATTTCCATTATGTAACTACTTGGGTGCTTATTTCCATATTTATCACATGTTGGAAATCCCATCCTCCATTTCTTCTTCTTGACACTTTTATTTTTTCTTGGTGCTCAACCGACCTTTTCATCTCTTGACATTCTTTGAATATATAAGACCTAGAAAATTATTCTCTGTTTTGATGGTACTTGAAACTATATCATCATATGATGAAATTTTTTAGGAACTGGTGCATTTTTGAGTCTTGGATTAATCCCATCAAATAAATGTCTAATATTTTTTTAGATTATGTATATTGTCTACAAAATTCCAAACTAATCATGTAAAGTTAGACTCATACACTATTACACATTCTTTTTTATTTCTGATTTAAAGTGGGGAACTTTCTCTCCATTTTATGGGAGGGATTTTTCCTAGATACCTCACCGATTTTTTTATTATCGAAGAATGAGATATACTGTGAAACCTAGGGTCAATCTCTTGGTTAGACTACTCACACACACCATTTTTCTATTTTCCCTATTTATATAACAACTAATATAATACTTAATAATAAAATAATATAATTATGGTGGAGGAGGCTTTAAAAAAATAATTATATAAATATGTAAATATATATGATATAAAAAAATAAAAAAGTAAAATAAAAAAAATAACATAAATATGTTAGTGAGAAGATGTTTTGTTTTTTAGGATTTCGTGATGATGCTATCATTGTCCATTAAAAATTCAATCTCATTATCCCCTTAAATTTAGAGACTAACAATATCAATCTAAACCCTCACATTGTAATTTTAATTACCCCACACTGACCCTTGACATGTGGGATAATATCAATCACATCATCCTTACAATGCAACACTGACCCTTTGTATAAATCATTAAGATAATAATGGAGAGGAATAAATGTGAATGGGAAGAAAAATACAATAATAGATAAATCAAAATTATCCCTAAACCAAAATTGGGTTTTTATAATTCTAAAAATTATCAAAATAGAATAAATAGTCACAATTCAGAACAATGAACTAAAAGCATCACCGCTTCCCCCCTCAAAAAAAAATAAGGGATAATTCTCCATTTTTATAGAGATTAGATAAAGAAGGATGTGGGAAAAAATATAAAATGAAAAGGGAAGGGTAATATAGAAACAAAACCAAAATAACATATATTAAACACCTAAACTAAATATACAACAAAAACACCATACAATTAGGCTATAAAATGGAAAAGTCTTTGATATAGAAGTGGAGGTGCACATTTTTTACAATGAGAGGGGATCATTTTTGATACAATAATATTCCTTTGAATTTTTTCAATTGTTAAGCCTAATAAATGGCTTAATCTTGGAAAATATTGAAATAGAAGTTGTTTTCATATATATGTGTGCATGAAAAAATTTTGATCTTATTTGGATAGGTGTATCAAATGTCATTAAAAATTTTCTCTAAAAATATTTTCTATCCAAGAGGATGTTTTAATTATAAATATTTTAATTCACATGAATTTATGGCCATTATATAGTCTGAATATCAGGGTTCCATAAAATTTTCCTTGGGATCTTATTAATATTCATATCAAATTTCAGATCGTTTGGGAATCCCATGTGTGAGATATGGGCCCATATTCAAAATTCATTCAATATGGGAACATATTCCAATGCCTAAATTATGATCTATATTTAGGATTTATAATTTTGGATTTAAATTTGGGTTTAATTTAATGAAATTCATCCCATAATCTTTTTAATCAAAAAAAAATTGAATTTCAGAATTTAGGTTAGCTTAGAATATGATATAGCTGATATATGAGTATGATATAAAAATATTTAAATTTAAAAATTAGTCCATTTTCACATTTAAGATCAAATTATTAATAAAGCATAAAATTCTGAAAATTAACCTTAAAATTCGAAATTGGTGGGATAAAAAAATTTAATTATAGAGTTATATTTGTGAAATTATGAGCTTCAACTCTATTTCTGCTCACTATTATTGAGGGTAGTATTTCTCAAAGAATATAAGTTTAAAAGTCTTCCATTACTTGATTTATATTTAATCAACCTCTTTAGTGTTATGGATTAATGACCATCATTTATAAACATCTACTTTTAAACAATATACTTCTAGAATAACATTTTCACTTTCATTACATCCCAAAACCAAGAATGTCTACTTAAGGTACTTAATCCACTATCCTGCAACCAATAAATTTGTAGTTTCATTAAAATATGAAGGATTATATTCATTAAGAGATCCAAAATAGGCTAATCGCACTATAGAACAATAGGTTGTTCCAAATTGGCAAGGTTGTTCATTATAAGCACTACTAAAAAATATGACATTAATAGCGCTATAATTGGAATTTATCAACACTAAAAAACTTATGACTACCGAATCATAATTAAAAGTACTAGGATTTTATTAGTGCTAGAAAATAACTAACAAAAGAACCAATTTATCAGTTGTTTTATTCAGTGCTGATAAAGGATCCATTTATTAGTGCTATTAAAAACACTAATAAAGATATCTTTTATCAGTTCTACAAGAGCTGATAAAGGGGAATACTATAGTGGGCTGTAACAGCACACTAAAACACCATAAATTAGAAAAATTAAGTACAAATATAAAATTTAAATGAAATAATATTTATATCATGAATACAAGAAAAAAACTCCATATTTGTGAGGAATAGAACACATCTGTATAAAATAAAAAACACCCCTAATCAAGAAAAAATAGACCTGTATAAGAAAAAAATTCTTATTTTGGAAATATTATAAAGAAATAAATTAAATTGATATAGTTAATTTTAAACTAAACTTTGAGTCATACTAGGAACAATATTTATCAGATTGAGTTACAGTTGTGTAACATCCCGCCCATCCTCAATGGATTGAGAAGGTGGTAGGACGTTACTTGGACTTAAGTGGCATCCCCAAGATGCCAAAGGCTGGAAATAAATGTCAAAGGTATTCAATATACAAGGAGGATGATTTTCCCTTGAAAACAGAACAACCAACCAAACAAGACATAACAAAATAACCCACTATATGATGCATGATATCAATGAAATACAACTCAAATCAAACCATTTATATTAAAATCCATCTAAAACCAAGTATTACAGTAGAATACAACAATATAAAAGTGCACAAATGAAGATAAATCTATCAAAAACTCAAGACTCTAAAGATATCAACTCTAATATCCAACTCAACTCCATGCCAAGTATGACGAAGCACCACTAGATAAGTGTTATACTTTACCTTTTCCCATGTAATGATAAACAACATCTGTAAAAGGAAAAACATTCAAAAGTAGAGGTGAGTATTAAAACTCAGTATATTTTACCTAATGAATTACCTACTCATGCCACTAGGGTAGAACATGTTAACACATTTACAAAAAATAGTTTATACAAAATAATTTATAAAAACATTTTTTATCAAAATATAAAGAATTTTCATATCAAATAGTTTTCCAAAGAAAACCATTTTACTAAGTAAATCAACCAAACAATGATTTAAAACCATTTCAAAAGTTCTATTTGGAAAATTCTATTCCATTCCACATATCCACAAAACCAACCATGCATGAAACCTCGACCTCCCTATACTCACATGTGGTGAGTCATCCTTTCACTAAGTCATCACTTAATGAACCATTTTTTAGGGGAGATACCATAACCGTATGAATCACACTAATGATGTGTGGGGGGGGGGGGGCTCCTTACCCTTATCCATCCCAAATGTACATGAACACTATAACCATTATGCCAAAACGACCATTTCAATAAAACAACCATTTATTGAAACCAGTTTTTCAACAAACTAATTCAATACCTTTCAATAAAACCATATTTTTATTGAAAACATATCAATTAACCCATATTACTAAAATACATCAAATAAAAATTTTAAAGTCTATATTTTAAAATCAATAAATCAAGGCACATTACACAACTAATTTTACACAATTCCGCAATTCCACCAAAAACGTAAAAACCATCACTAAAGAGGGTTATACCATTCTTCACACAACAATTTCACAGCGAAATATAATAAAAAACAATATTTAATTATTCCTTAAAGTTATAAATAGATGAGTCAAGATTGAAGCCACCTACCTCAGGTTTTATGACAATAATTAATAATGGAACTTTAACAGAAACACAAATGGGTTGAATCTCAATAAACCCATCTTATATATCTTACCTTATCAACAACGAGACAAAAAATAATCATATTTATTATAAAATATCTTAAATATATCCATAGAGAACATAGATCTAAGAAACTGAGAGAGAGGGAGAAGTATATCTAAGGAAAACAAAGAAAACCCACCATGAACAACCAAGAACGATCACTTACCATGAGAATACAGCTTTAAATAACCATGATAAGCTTTCATATCACCTATATATTGATGATAGAAGATTCCTTAGACTTCATGAAGGTTGAGTATCAAGTTAGGGCCACACAGGAGAAAAAATGAGGTCTTTAGAGGTCAAAAGGTGTGAGATCCACAATTTTAGGATCTCACTTTTAACCATTGCATGGTTAGTCACACGATTAGGAAAACTATGTGCTAACCATGTGCCAACCAATACCTAAAAGATGAAACTCTTAAGGTTGGATTTCAAAGTTTCCAAACCATGTTCCAATCATTCCAAAACCCACTATCCAATATAGCATGGTTTCTCTTAGGCTTTGACATAGTTTGGACAAACCGTGCGCTACCTGTGCGCCTTCCCTTTAGCCCCTATCTCACTATGAACAGTTTCCTCTTTGTTTTTCTTGATTTTCAAAATTTGTGCACCAACCATGAACCCTTTAAAATTCCCCCAAAACATTTAAAAATCTACCAAAACTCTCCCAAACTTCACCCATAAACTTTACATATTTAAAAAGAATAAATAAACGGTTACTTACTTAAAATCGGGGTTGATACATTATCCCCAACATTGGAGTTTCCATCCGTAGAATGTTGAAAACTAATGATTCCTTGAAATATTTACAACCATTATTGTTTCATTTCCTCCTTTATTCGCAAGTCTCTTCCTGAATCTGACCATTTTTCCACAAAACCCTCACTAGAACAATTATTTTTGCATGAAAGACTTTCTCTTGCCTATCGACAATATGCACTGGGATATGTAATAATGAAGCATCTGAATCTAGATCAAAATGATTCCATTGAATCACATGGTCAAGATTAGGCTGATACATTTTCAATTGAGATACATGAAACATATTATTCATTGAAATGAACCGTGTGGGAAATTCCAACCGATATTCCATCGCACTAACCCATTCAAGTATCTCAACAGGGATTTTGTCTCTTGGAGATAACTTTCCTCACCTCCCGAAAAATTAGTTTCCATGCCTTTTATAGATCCCCAAGAACACATGATCACTTAACTCAAATGACAATGACTGTTAATGATGATTTGTAAAAGATTTATGATGACTTTGAGTTGTCTCCATCCATTTTGTGATCAACTAAATCTTCTCCATGGATTTTTGGACAAGGCTTGGACCAACAAGTGAATTCTCACCTATTTCCACCCAAAAAAGTGGAGAACAACAATGATTCACATAAAATGATTCAAAAGGATCCAGGTCACAACCCATCCCCTAGGGCCCTTTCCATGATGCCCCCAAGCTCGCTTTCCAAAGGCCAGGGGTTGGTGACTAATGCCAAAGGCGTCAACCTACAAGTGGGAGGCATTTTCCTGTGTACTTGTATACACACACACACAACCACGTCCACAAAACTGGAAAGGTAAACATGCATGCCACTAAAAAACCACTGAGTAAAGGTACAAGCTATTGGTCAAATGGGCCAGAATACAAACCCAAAAAAAGACAAACTGAAAACATAAAAGTATAAAAGATCTAGATAATCCGTCTGATGAAAACCCCACCTGATGGATAAGTGTAGAGTAGCTTCTAGAATCCGTAGAATTATTACCCACCTGCCTGATCTAACTGGGAACCACCAGGTCCTAGGTCAGCAAGTCCTCCATCAATGCATCGATCATCTTCACCAAACACAACCCATGTGGGAGAAGCCTGTTCAAGAGTGAGTAACAAAATATTTAGTAGGGACCCCAAACCACAAAGGAATGACCACAAAGAAATCCAAAAAGAAAACCACAAAGCATGATTATAAAGAAAAACAACTCACATAGGTATAATATATAGTATGTAAACCACAATTTTCAATTGTACACTGAACACCTTGGACTGCTGAGGTACTCATCCATGATGAGTACCATGGGTATGCTGGGTCACACAGAGCTATTTCCCACTTATGTCATCATAACTGGGCCACATAAGGCCACTTTCAGTTGATCCATAGAGGGTCTCTTGGAGATGATCCACACATGGTTTCTTGTAGCTAATCCACACAGGGTCTCTTTTAGTTGATCCACACAGGGTCACTCTTAGCTGATTCAAATAGGGTCAGTTGTAGCTGATTCAAAATAGGGCCACTTATAGCTGATCCACACAGGGTCGCTTGTCAGTAGTCTTCGGGTCCCATCCATCCATAGGATTTCCAGACGTAGCACACTTGATTATGAGATAATCCACTCCTCAAGATATTATTAGTATTTCAACATACTTTAAAATCTCCTTAGATCATTCAAAAAGAATTAACTTGTCATGAGGGTTCTGAAACTACAAACGAATCATCAGTCGGACGCCCAGTTTGAATGATATTGTAGTTTTAGTAAACTAGGTCTAGTTGTGTCAAGGCCTAGTATGACCTAGTCAGACCGACCCTATCCACCTGGCCTGGGGGCCCTGTATGAACTAACCCGATTTGGCTGCCCTGCCCCGCCCCGATTGGGTCTAGGTCGGCCTGGTTCGACATTACTACTAGGACATGCCCATTGTACCTTGCTTGACCCAGTCCGGTTCGGTCGCGGGTCCCTTCCATCAGGTTTCCCAACAACATGGATTTATCCAGCTCAAAGAACATTGGAAAGCTGATTTTTGTTTCTCGGCCAGGGCTATCTAGCATCCCAACTTTATCTTTTGGCTCGACCTGTAAAAATGGGATGACTTACTCTAGGATGGGCCGCTCAGGGGCCCAGTTCGCGCCCCTCAGCCTGGCTCGCACAGCAGGATGGTCTCCTCTAGCATGGAAGCCAAGAGGGTGTTCGGTTCATACTCCGCATTGTCAGCTAAGCCTGCCACCCCTTGATTCCACATGTAGTCCCCGCTGGACCGCATGCAAGTGGACCCTACCATGGCCCGCTCCACTGAAGCGGCTGTGTGGGGGAGTCCTTATTCACCAACTGTCGGCCCACTACTGGTGGCTCCTACCACACTGCTGCGGCCCGAGTTGGACGTGAACCACCTCAGCACGCTGTCATTGTGCGCCATCACCCACCCACAACCATCATGGCTGGTCTCCTGCATGATTTTACGAGGACCACTGGGCCTATTATAGTGGTCCCTTCTTCAGACCATCTGCACCTATGGCCTCCCTGAGATTCCATCCTCCCTGATATGACCTTAAAAAAGACTTTTCCATCAACTCGAAGGTTCAGCCATGAATAATGAACAAGAAAACTGAAAGTCAGAGGGGCCCATGACTTGTTCATGTTAGCTCTCACCATCCACATTAGAGTTTAAAACATAGGGGAAGAAAATTTAAGTTCTATCAACAATTTAACCCCGATGCAAAAATCTGAGAATAAGAAACCTCTGTCAAGAACAAGCGATCTATAGATAAACCTATTAGAGGGTTGATCTGTGTTCATTGTTTTATAATGAAGAAGGGGGAAACTCAAAACAGAAAAAGTAAAACCCTTCTTGGGATAGATTCTTTGCTGAAGCAATCCATCCATGGGGATTCACATTCCGTTCAAATTCATTGGCATTCATAGCTCTTCAGTCCCGTTCTTCGAGGTGAATTGTTTTCACTAGTGATTTTCTAACGTTCTTATTTGGAGAGAATTTTCTCACCATCCATATGATAAATTCAATCTATGTTTCTCTAAATCATTATCCCATTAAAAGAGAAATGTGTCACATCAATTCTGTTATGATGTGTCGTCATTTCATTACACTATTTAATTTATAAAATAACGTATATGTTATACTTCAATTAGTGAGTTGTTATGCTACACATTTAAGAGACAAATTAATGGTATTAATTTAATGTGACTCATCGTCACCTCGTCACCGCACCATAGTGATGACATGCCACCACTCAACGGTGAAGAGAAAAAAATAAAATAACTTTTTAAGTCATTTTATTTTTCTTCCAAAAAGTCTGAAAACTATCTTTTCTGGTCGACCCTCGGTGGTCAAAGTTAGGTAATTTCTAGGTGAATAATGACGTTATGAGTTCAAGGACGCCCTCATATTTTTTATCCAAGCACAATTTTAAAAGTTAGAAAATCTGACTCACATGTTTATTTAAATGAAATAAAAAAAGTTAAAAATTATATTTTGGGCTAACTGGGACTTATAATTAGGTGCCCTCTAAGCGTATGGTCTTGAAATAATCCCATATAATTTAAAAAAAATGTAAATGTAATTTATGGGACATTACATTACCCCCACCTGTAGGGATTCACGTCCCCGTAATCCAAAACACATCTAAACAAAGAAATGGGGGTACTGAGCACATATATGAGCCTCCCACTCCCATGTTCTCTTCTAGAGGTTCCTATGATGCCACTAAACATGAACTAGAGGAATAAAACATACATGAATTATCTGCTCTTATCGATCCTCTATCTCCAACAAGAACTCTGAAAATGTCTCCCCATTGTCAATGTCCATCTCACCCTAGTCGATGATATGATCATGCATGTACCTACTTAGCTGCAAAATGTGAAAAACATTGTGCACCCAGTGCATATGTGGGGAAATATCTTGGAGGTACACCACCTCACCAACTATACTAAGAATCTGTAAAGTTCTAATGAACCTTATAGATAACTTATCGCCTCGACTAAATCTCTAAAATCCCCATCAGGGTGAGACCTAAAGGAAAACATGGTCTCCCTCTTCAAATTATAAGGGCCTTCATCTCTTGTCAGCATAAGATTTATGCCTACTCTTTGAGGTCCTCATCTTCTCCTGGATGATTTAAACCTTCTCAGTGGTAGCCCGTACCAACTCTCGACCCATGAGTGCTGACTACCATAGGTATGTCTAGTATAAAATTGATCTATAAGGCCACCCATACAAAGCCTCAAATGGTTTCATGACAATAATGGAGTGATAGCTATTGTTGTGTGAAAAAACCACCAGTGGTAGGTGGTCCTCCCAACTACGACCCAAATCAATAACACAAGAATGAATAATGTCCTCTAGGTTCTGTATGGTGCACTCCATCTGAACATGTGTCTGTGGGTGAAAGGCTGTTCTCTAGCATAACTGAGTCCCGAATTCCTCCTATAATCCTTTACAAATTCGGGATGTGAAGAAAGAATCATGGTTTGATATGATCGTCAAAGGTACCCCGTGTAGCCGCACTATCTCCTGGATGTAGAGACATCTCAATTCCTCTACCGATCTGTACTCCCAAATGGGTAGGAAGTGAGTCAACTTGGTGAGTCAGTCAACAATCACCCAGATAGAATTGTGTCCCGTGGACATGCGCGGTAATCCCTTTATGAATTCCATCAAGATACCATACCAATTCCACTATGGTACCTCAAGTGTCTAGGCTAAGACTGTTGAAACCTAATGCTCAACCTTCACTTGCAGACAAGTGAGGCACTGTGAAATGAACTCGACCACCACTTTCTTCATTCCAAGACACCAGTACTGAAATCAGAGATCTTAGTACATATTCGACAATCTAGGATGTACTACCATGGGGAGGTATGGAAATCCCTCAAAATAACCTCTCAAAAAACCATTGGTAATACTGTGCATCCTTTGAAAAGGATTATATGCTCCCCACCTATTGAAAATCTATCAAGAGCCTATCCGTAGGATAATTGATCACATCGGGCCTCATAGTCAACATCCACAAGTTGTGCCTCCCTAACATACTATAATAGTGGGGGAGTGACATTCATCGACTAAAGGTAAGCTACTCTGTCATCATCTACTAAGGATATCTGCATCGCGGCTAGCTACTCCATCACTTCACTTTTCAGCTGTAAATAAAATCTCCTGCGGAGAGCATCTTCCACCATGTTCTACTTCCAAGGAGTATAGACTATATCGAATTCATCATCCAGTAGGAACTCCATCCATCCCTGCTACCTAAAATTTAGGTCCTTTTGGTAGAATATATACCTGAGACTCTTGTGGTCAGAGTAGATGGTAAAACGTTCACCTGTCTAGTAGTGTCTCCACATCTTCAATGTAAAGACCACTGCTACTAACTCCAGGTCATGCCCCGTGTAGTTCTTCTCATGCTGCCTCAACTTCCATGAACTATAGGTGATCAATTCTTACTCCTTCCTTAGGACATAACCCATTCCGGCCCCTGATGTGTTGCTAAAAACTACATACCCAATTCCCTCCTCTAGTAGTATCAAGATAGGGGCACTCATCATTCACTACCTCAGCTCCTGGAAACTCTGTTGGAACTTCTCCATCCACACAAAGGGATGTCCCTTCCATGTCAAAGATGACAAGGGTGATGATAAATTGGAAATGTTGGGCATAAACCTAAAATAGTATCCAACTAACCCCAGGAAACACTGCACATAATTCATGCCCCTGGGCATCTTCCAAGAAATCAATTCCTCTATCTTCACCAGATCTACTGCAAATCCAGCCTCCCAGATGATGTATCCTAGAAAATGGACCCCCCAAATACAAAACTATCACTTCAACAGCATACCAAACAACTTTTTCTCTCAAAGTGTATCTTGGACTATCCACATGTGTGTCGCGTTCTCCTCCTCTGACACCGAGTACACCTCGATGTCATCAATGAAGACCACCATGAAATGATCAAGGTAAGGCTAGAAGGTCCTATTCATGAGTCCCATGAACACTTCTTGGGAATTGGTCATGCTTTATGACATAAAAAATAACTCATAGTGGCCATACCGACATCTAAAGGTTGTCTTCAGTACTTCGCCTTCCCTTACATGAAGCTGATGATAGCCAGACCTGAGGTCTATATTCGAGAACCACCTCGCTCCCATCATCTGGTTGAAGAGGTCATTGATTATCGGTAGTGGATATTTTTTCTTTACAGTTACCTAGTTCAGGTGCCGATAGTCCATGAATATCATCAAGATCCCTTCTGCCTTCTTGTAAATTACACCAATGTTACCCATGGTGAAACGCTGGGCCTCATGAATCCCTTATCCTACAAGTCCTTCGGCTGTACCATCAACTCTTGAAGCTTCACGGGATCCATCCGATATGCTGGTGTAGATATCAATGCTATGCCAGGGTATAGGTCAATTCATGAGTCTACCTTCCTATGAGAAGGTAGTCTTGGAACATCTTCAGTGAAGACATCCTCATACTCTTCCACCACTACAGGAAAGACTGGACTCCTCTCGTACATCACACTAAGGGATTGGCTAGCCAACATGTGAGTGATCGGCTGCCCCTATCCCCGAGAAAGTCTGCCATGTGCTGCAAGAGATCCCTTCTAATCAGTAAATAAAAACCTGGTCCCATCGTCAAGGACACACCATACTCTACGCCTAAGACAGTCTATCTGAACATGAACGGTGGATAACCAGCCCATACCAAAGATGACATCGTAAGGCCTCAATGCCACTACTAAGAGATCCTAACCAAATTTCTTGCCTCTAATAGTAAGCTCACACTACTGGAACTAATGTGTAATCATTGAATTCCCTCCCGTAGGGGTCTCTAACAATAAGTATCAAGCCAATCAATCCACTAGAATCTCGGAGCCTCTAAAAAGGACTGTGTAAAGGAATGAGTGACTAAATCTTGTGTCTATAAGAACTGCAGTTAAGGTGGAGAAGACACAGATCGTACCTATAATCATCTCCAGAGATCCGTGGTCATAGGCGTCTATTTCCTGAAGGTGATCTCTCCCATGTCCACCTTCTCCCTGAGGTCATGGTGGACCACTTAGGGGTGGTGGTGGTAGTACCTTGAATTATCACCCACCACCTACTGATCGGACTACTCCTCTTCCACGTACACCTTCCTACATTCCTCCTCACTCAATACTCTATCTCTACCTTGGTGGTCCATCAACCAATCACTGATCATCTGTGTGGTAGGTGAGGTATTCACGATCCATGTGTCCACACCCGCCGCACAAGTAGCATGCCTTCCTCCTCGGATGACTAATTATACCCTGGTGGACTCGAACCATTGATCCAGAGTCTTGGGGTCATCCTATAGATGGTCTAGACATCTTGGACCTCTGCGTTAACCATCGGTTTCCCAGCATGGATGAATTGGACACATTTTACCCGATGGTAGCTCCCACTATCAGTGTCTTCTCTACGAGAAAGATCTCTACTAGTAGTTCTCGCTCCATCACTCTATCCTACGTAGGGATACTGAGGGAAATAATCGATGCCCTAATATCTCATTAGAGTCCCTGTTCAAAGGTTCAGGACCCAAGGAAAGGGTGTCGTACCATATCTGTAAAGTAATAGGAGAGGTCAGTAAACCTCATAGAGTACTCAGACACAGACATGATGCCCTGATATAGGTGAAGCAACTCTTATATGCCCAATGAGTGAAAGTTTTCAAAGAATAACTCCTCCCAAAAAATCCACTCAAAGTCATCCGTGGAAAGGGTCACATCCTCATGTGTCTGGTTGGTACAACTACACCATCTCCCTACTAAGCCCTATAGAAGGCTCATGGCTTGAAATTCCATATGGTCATGTGGTGTCCTCACTACTTTAAAGACTCACATCACTACCACCATCCAGTCTTCAGCAACATGAGGATCTATCTCTCCCCTGAACCTGGTAGGTCTCTATCTATGAAACTCAAGCAAGGTGTAGAGCCTGCATGTGTCCTCTACCAGTAATGCCAAAAGTAACTATTGAACAACGGGTGGTGGTAACACTTGTGCACCACCCGGCAGGGCCATCTCTAGCACATGTCCCTAAATCGACGCCTCATTACTAGGAGGGCTATCCTCATAGTCACACATCAGAATCCTAACTAGCTGTCTACGTGGAGGAATCCTAAAATAGATCAAGATATACCACCATCAATAGATTATATATATTGAGATGACTCTAATTCAAGAAGAACATTAGGAAACACTTAAATTCTATATGATTCATGCAACCAATGTTTTTATGTATAGAGCTAAAAATAAGAATTCAAGGTCCTCTTTTATGGATACATAAACCACCGCACCAATACTAGACTTCCCAAATCTGAAATTATAACTTGAAACATTTAACACTGTTTCCCAAAAAAACAAGAAACACCTGATCTTCAAGGTAGAACTGAACACCTTTGATACCACAATATCACAACCCATCCCCAGGGCCCATGTCGTGACTCCCCCTAGCCTTTAGAAGGTGAGCTTGGGGGAGTCACGACATGGACCTCAGGGGATGTGTCATGAAAATCCATGTGTATCGAGGCTTGATAATTGTTGTTATATGACAACTCCATTAATAGAACATTCTCTTCTCAAGATCTACCAAAATCTATTAGACAATCCAACAACAAGTATTCAAACATTTTTATCATCATTTCATATTTCCCATCCATCTGAGAGTAATACACTGTACTCATGGTCAACTGAGTCCCAAGGGTTTTTGGTAAGGATTTCCAAAAACAAGTGGTAAACCTCATATGTCTTTCTGACACTATCAAAAATAGTACACCATGCCTCTTTACCACATCTTAGATATAGATTTTTGAAAAGTACTCCACCATATGAGATTCAATAATTGGAATAAAATGAGCCAAATTGGTGAGCGAGTCCACTAACACCCATATGGAATTGTGTTTCCAAACCATTCTTGGTAGACCTATTAAAAAAATAAATCAATATCTATTTCATTTTCCCCAAAGGAATAGGAAAATACTACACATAGCTACTGGTCATTGATGTTATACATTGACTTTCTGAAAAGTTAATAATCTGAAAACAAACTCAGTTACCCTTATTTTTATACCGAATCACTAAAACTATGCTTTCAATGATTTATACATATTCTATATTCCAGTATGAACAACTTATCTTGAATAGTGTTAAGCATGAAGAAGTTTTTCCTGACAATCCATAGGCATGACCATCTAATTTCTAAATCATAAAACTGAACTCCCATCCAGCAGTTCACCCTCAATTTTCTCCAAACCATTGAGTTTTGACCTCATTGACACACATTCTTAATCATATGTTCGTGCTTCTTTAACTATCTTTACTAGATCAGGAATCAATGAAACTGGAAATAAATCCACAACATCACCTTGGTCTCTACATTACAACTACATGTTGTCTAGGACTGACATCAACTACCACTCATCTGAATATTCTTTTTCAAACTGACCATATAACCTTCTTATTAATGCATCTACCACCAAATTTCACTTTCCTAGGGTATATATCAAGTCAAAGTCAAACATTTGGAGATACTATATCCATATTCTTTGTCTCTGGTTCAAATCCAATTTTGAGAAAATATTCTTCAATCTCTTATGATCTTTGAACAATGTAAATTTCTCACCAAAGAGACAATGATGCCAAGAATTCAAAGAAATACTATAATAGATTACTTCAAATCATGTGTTAGGTAGTTCTCTACATGACACCGTAACTACCTTGAGCTATAAGAAACACCATGATCTCCCTACATGAGAATACATCCCAACCCATATCCTGATGAATCACAATACACCACATACCCTTTTCCTGATTCCAGAAAAAATCAAGATTGGTACTGATTTAAAGTGAACCTTAAGCTCTTAAAAAGACTTCAGAAATTCCTCATTCCATTGTAATGGAACATAATTCTTTGTCAAAGCTATCATAGGTGAAGATAGTCATGAAAAATGATGAAAAAAGCATCAGTCATAACCAGCTAGATTAAAAAAAATTCATATCTTGAAGAAATTATTTGGAAGTGGCCAAGAGATAACAACCTATATCTTTTTTGGATCTACAGATATTTTTCTTCATAAATTACATGGACAAGAAAACATAACTATTGTATCCAAAAATTACACACTTATAATTTGGAATACAACTAATGATCCCTTATGATTCCCAATACAATCTCTAAGTGTTACTCATGCTCATCCCTTGTCCTTGAATACACCAGTATGTCATATATAAACACCACCATAAAATAATTCACATAATTTTGAAATATATGATTCATAAATTCCATAAATAATTCTGGAGAATTTGTTAGACCAAAATTCATCACCACATATTCATAATGTCTATATATTCTTTTGAAATCTGTCTTCAGAATATCCTCCTTCTGAACCCTCAATTGGTGATATCTTGATTTTATGTCAATTTTGGAGAACCACTAAGCTCTCCTCAATTGATTGAAAAAATCATAAATGAGTGGATGTGGATATTGATTCTTTATCATAACTAGGTTAGGATTGTGATAATCCACACACAACTGAATAGTTCCATCTACATTTTTTATAAAAAAATGATTCTACCCACAGATACATGCTCGGTTGAATGAAAACTTTTCTTTACTAATATTCCAACAATACTTTAAATTCCCTTAATTTTTTTGGTTCCATTAAATAGGAAGGAAGGGAAATAAGATTGGTACCTAGAAAAAGATCAATCATAAACTCTACTTTCCTTACAGGTGGAAACCCTGCAAATTTTTTGGGGAAAACATCTGGAAACTGATCCACAACTGCAATAAATCTTTTTTTCTTGATCTGTCCCATTGATGCCAAAGAAAACGCTACTAATTGGAATGAGATCATTCCAACTATAGGTGCGAAAAAGCCCATTGCACCTACCTTTATAATCCCGTCTCCTCAAGTGAGATGGTTGACACCATCTTCAATACTAAAAATGACAAATCAGGTATAATAGTCGATGTGAGCCTTTAATATCATGAACTAATCTATACCCATGATTTTATAAAAAAACATCCATCTCAAGCACATATAAATATCATTTCAGCTATGATCCATCAATGATTATAGAACATGATTTACACACGAAGGATCAAAACACTCTTTGAACAAGTGGAGTTTGAAGTTTTATCATAGAAGACATCATCTCAAATTTTAAACTCAATGAATAAAAAACATGAGAAGAAATAAATCAATGGGAAGAACCCTTATCAAAAAACTCTTGTATAAGGGTAGAATTTAAAAGAATCATACATCTCATGTTCAATGATCCATACTAATCATTTACCATAACCTTATCAGCTCCATATTAGAGTTTCATCATTGCAGTATGTTCCTTATTACCCTGTTGAGATTTCCATTGATGAGGAGTCAATGTATTCCTAGAATCACCTTGGAAAGATTTATTCTATTGATAAGAGTTATTTTCCTTCCCTCACACCATTGAAGCATATGATGTCTGTGACACCTAAGAATTGTCCCAAACACCCAACCTTGGAGAACTGCCATAATAGAACTGAATATTCCCTATATGAATATAGTTGTGGAATTATATGGGTGGTTCTATACACTATCGCTTCATGTGGTTGAATGAACCACATTGAAAATATCTAAGATTACTCTTTTGTTTGGAAGAAAGATTCGCTGATCTAGTTGTTTTATTCTAATCTATACTCCTACCTTATAAATAGGTGTCCCTCTCTCGCTTTCTCCCGGCCTTAGAGTTCCCACAATTTCCAATGGGTATCAACATACTTCTTCCTCCCATAGCTAATTACACATCCCTTTCATCCACAATTTCTCTATTTACCATCTCCATATAATATGTAATATAGAGAACAATAATCATTGAGTAAATATCCCACCTCATCATCAATTTAAAGAATAATTTTTTAAGGATGCATTAGTTGCAACCTCAGGTGAAAAGTGTACTAAATTCATGAATTTAGATGCATACTCTATGATAGAAATATTTTCATTCTTTAAGCGGATGAATTCTATCATTCTATGAATTCTGAACATATGAGGATATATTTTTTTGAAATAATTTCTCAAAATCCTCCCATTCTATTCCTTGGTCTAATTTATCTTGAACCGATAAATCCCACCACTAGCATGAAAGATCTACCAACATTTAAGTTGTTAGCTTTACTTTTAGATCTACTAGCGTGCTGATGAAATTGAAGATATGATTAATCATGTTTTGCCATACCTCCACCTTCTTTGGTTCTGAATCACCCTAAAAAATGGGTGGATTCTACTTCTAGAATTGTACAGAATGATCCACTTGCCTTGGACCATCCATCTAGTTCCCTCTATCCATAGCCTGAAAGGCTTGGATGATACTCCGAACCAGTTCTTGTTTCAGCTGTTTCTCTGGTACAACCACATTCTAAACAAATTCTTCCAATTTGTTTCTATGATGAAAACCAGGTTCCATTGTTTTAAAAAACCAAAGTCATAATTCTCACTCTCTAGAAACTAAAGGCTTAAAAAATTTCAAATTCTACTTTATCATACAATCACAACATTTCTTTCTGAAATAAACATTTTCAGGTTCAACCATTTTCAAAAAATCTCTAATTTATCTGAAAATAAATCCATTTTCAAAATACTACGACCATGATTTTTAAAAAATATCACATTTGAAAACAATTTCAATATTTTTCAAAAATCAATACATTACACCAAGTCATATATCATTACTCAGAATAAAGTATGAACTCCTAGTGGGAAGTCATTCATCTAATGTATTTCATGATCATCACATTGTCTAAACCCATTAAAACGATATTCCAATTCTTATAAGTTTCTCAAAAATACTTATGTACCCAACTTTCTGGTAACTTGATGTTCATCATAAAAAGGTTAGATACATATTTTTATGTTATATATATCATGTACTAACAATCCTACTCCTTTATATGATCCCAAAACAAGGAATAGAATATAATGAATTCAACTCCAAGACTAAAAACCAATACCAAGTCAAAGACCAACCATGAATTAATCCACATGTTACACAAAGGAAGGACCAAGTTGATACCTCCTGTCTCAAAAATATTTTTTGAATTAACAAAACTACTACCACATATAACATCCCACCCCTCCTCATTGTCTTAAGAAGGTGGTGGGATGTTCCCTTGACTTAAGAGACATCCCCTGGATGCCAAATACTATAAATAAATTCCAAATATCATCAATATACATGGGGGATTATTTTACCTAGATAATAAATCAACCAAAAAAACAACCCATAACCAAATAAAACACTACATGATGCATGATATCAATGAAACAAACTCAAATCAAGCCATCTATATTAAAATCAAACTAAAACGTATTACTAGAGGAGAAGAAAAAATATAAAAGTACACAGTGGAAGATAAAAATATTAAAATTAAAGACTCCAAAGACACCAATAGGATTGAACATGTTATCACATTTACATAAAATAATTTATATAAAATAATTTCTAAAAACAGTTTATATCAGAATATAAACAATTGCTATATCAAACAATTTAATAAAAAAATCCATTTAACCAAGGAAAGAAACCAAAAAATGATTTAAAAAAATTTCACAAGTTCCATTTGGCATAATCCATTCCATTCCACATATCCACACAACGAACCATGCATGAAACCTAGACATCCCAATACTCACGAGTGGTGATTCATCCTTTCACTAGGATGTCACTTAATGAACCATTTGATGGGGGAGAGGAGTGACCCTTATATATCCCACTAATGAAGTGGGAGACTCCTTACACTTATCCATCCTAAATGCACATGAACACACACAACCATTATGCCAAAACAACCATTTCAATAAATATACCTTTTATTAAAAATATTTTTTCAAAAAACCAATTCAATACATTTCAATAAAACCATATTTTTATTGAAAACATCTCAATTAAACTATATTACCAAAATCCATAAAATAAACATTTTAAAATCAAGAAAGAAAGGCACATTGCACAACCAATTTCACACAATTCCAAAATTCCACTAAAAACTTACAAACCATCAATAAAGAGGGTTCTGTAATTCTTTGAAAAACAATTTCATATCCAAATCCAATAAAAAAATGGAACTAAGCCTTCAAGTTATAAATAGAGGACTTGAGAGTGAATACACCTACCATGTGTTTTATGATGATTATGAAGAATGACACTTAAACGCCAATGAAAATAGGATGAATATCCACAAACCCGCCTTATATCTCTTCTCATATCAATAAAAGACAAAAAATAATCATATTTGGAATAAAATATCTTATATCTATCCCCATCAGACATAGATCAAAGAAATCGAGAGAGTAGGAGAAGTATATCTAAGTAAAACTAAGAAAAACCAACACAAAATACCATGACCAATAACTTACCATAAGAATCCAACTTCAAATCACCAAGAGAAGCCTTTGGATAGCCTCTTAATCAATGGGAGAAGCTTCCTTAGACTTTGGGAAGAGATAATATTCACTTAGGTCTGAATATAAGGAAAAATGAGGGCCTTAATGGTAAAAAAATGTGAGATCCACAATTTTTGGATCTCACTTTTAACCCATGCATGGTTAGTATCACAGTTAGAAAAATCCTGCACTAACCATGCACCATCCACTTCCTTGAAGATGAACCTCACATGGTTTTATTGAACACTTTCCAAACTATGTTTCAATCATATAAAATACCACTATCAAACATATAATTGTTTCTCCTAGGATTCCACATGGTTTGGAAAAACTGTGTGTTGCCTGGGAATCTTCCCTTTAGCCACTATCACTTTGTGCATGATTTAATGTAGGCGTTTCAAGGTTTTTACAAACTATGCACCAACTGTGAACCCTTAGAAAAGATAATGATGATAAAATAATCTAAAAGTAATAATGATGATAAGTATAAGATAAAAATAATCAAGAAGTGATAATGATGATACTGTAGGTGTTGCATGGTTTTTACTGTAGGTGTTGCATGGTTATTGTTTATCTTCAAGAACTATATCTATAAAATTAACTTAATAAGTATAAGATAAAAATGATAAGAAAATTAACTAATTAATAGAAGAGATAATGATGATAAAATAATATAGGATCATTTTATCTGTTTTGGTGATGTGATGAATGTTTTAAAATAAATTGACACATATATATTGAAAATACACATTTAGAGTCATATTGATCACATCGTGCATCAGATTGAGGTGAAAATGATTCCTACACATACCAAATTAATTATGGATCATTTTAATAAAGTATCAAAATAATCAAATTATTTTTTCTTGGTTTTGAGTACATCATATGTGTTTTTTACAAAAATTTCATTTTAAACTAGAACACACACTTTGAGTCATACCGGTCACATAGTATTTTGGTTTGATGAGAGAATAATTTTTACACATCAAAAATTAATTATGAACTATTTTCATAAATTATCATGATATTATGAGCGTGTTTACTCATTTTTCAATAAATGGAAATTTTTGAACTAAAATTTCAATTTAAACCGATAACAGACACTTTGAGTCATATTGGAAACATTGTTTATCGAATCTAGGTTCATCTAATTGATACATGTCAAAAATGACTTATTTATCATTTTACAAAATCATCAAAACACTTAAAATGAGTTTTTTCAATTTTGAGTATGTTAGTTGTCTTTTTTACTAAAAGAAATGTCACTTTTAAATAAAAATATGCACTTAGGGTCATACCAGTTATACCATTCTTCAGATTGAGTTTTTGTCTAATTTATACACATCCCAAATGACTTATGGTTATTTTTATTAAAGTATCAAAACAATCCAAAATAGTTTCCTTAGTTTTGAGTACGTAACTTGTGTTTTTTTAATAAAATGTCATTTTAAATTACAAACATACACTATGAGTCATATTGATGACATCATGTTTTGGTTTGACATGAAACCGATTCATACACGTCAAAAATTACTTTTGAATCAATTTTCTTAATTATCAAGACAATGTAACTGTGTTTTCTAAATTTTTATTGAGTAACACTTTTTGAACTAAAATGTAAATTTTAAACTAATAATAAAAACTTTGAGTCATACTGAAAACATTGTGTATCATATTTAGGTAAGGATGATTCCAACCCATAAAAAATGACTATGGATAATTTTTTTAGAGTATCAAAACAATCCAAATGATTTTTCTCAATTTTGAGTATGTTAGTTGTATTTTTTACTAAAATTAGTGTTAATTTTAAATAAAAATATGCACTTGGATTCATACCTATCACATTGTGCATCTAATTGATGTTAGGTTGATTCTTTAACATACCAAATGAATTATGGATCTTTTTTTTCTAAATTATCAAAATAATTCAAATTGATTTTCTCAGTTTTGAGTACGTCAGTTCTGTTTTTTAAAAAAGTTTAATTTTAAAATCAAAACATGGAATTTTATTCATATCGGTCACATAATGTCTCATTTTAATTTTAGACTGATTAATAAACATCAAAAATGACTTTTGAGTTGTTTTAATAAATTATCCTGACAAGATGAGCATGTTTGTTCAGTTTTCAGTGAGTGAAACGTTTTGAACTAAAATGTCAATTTCAAAATCATAACAGAAAAATTGAGTCATAACGGTCACACTGTGCATCTTATTGATGTGAAACTAATTCTTACACATTATAGATTGTTTTACTAAATTATCTAAATAATAAAAATTCATTTTCGCGATTTTGAGTATGCTAGTTGTCTTTTTTACTAAAATTAATGTCAAATTTAAGTAAAAAATGAACTTGGAGTCAACCAGGAACATTGTGTATCATATTGGGGTGAGGATATTTCTTACACATACTAAATTACTTATGGATCATTTTCCCAAATTATCAAAATAGTACGAATACATTTTCTTGGTTTTGAGTATGCCACTTGTGTTTTTTACAAAAATTAATGCCAATTTTAAATAAAAAGATGTACTTGGAGTCATACCGATCACATCATATGTCAGATTAAGGTGTCGATGATTCCTAAATATTCAAAATGACTAATGGATAATTTTATTAATGTATCAAAACAATAAGAATTCATTTCCTTTGTTTTTAGTATTTCACTTGTGTTTTTTACTAAAATGTCATTTTAAATTAGAATCAGGAACTTTGATTTATATCGATTTCATCATGTATCGGTTTGATATGAAACTAATTCCTATAATTCAAAAATTAAATTTTAATTGTATTCCTAAATTATCAAGACAATACAAATGTGTTTTCAATGATTTTAGTGAGTGATAAATTTTCAACAAAAATTTCAATTTTAAACTGATAACAGACCCTTTGAGTCATACTGGGAACATTAGGTAAACATTGAGTTGTGTCTAATTAATAAAAATAAAAAATAACTTATCTATAATTTTCCTAAAGAATCAAAAGGATATGAATTCAATTGATCTATTTTTAGAATTTCAGTTGTCTTTTTTACCAAAAATAATGTCAATTTTTAAAAAATTCCCTTGTAGTCATACCAGTCACACTGTGCATCAGGTCTTGGTGAGGTTGATTCCTACATGTCCCAAATGACTTATGGATAATTTTTCTAAAGTATTAAAACAATAAAAATGAATTTTATATATTTTAATTATGTTACTAAAATATCATTTTAAAATGGAAATAGGAACTTTGAGTCATACTTCTCACATCGTGTGTCAGTTTGACATGAGATTAATTCATAAATGTCAAAAATGACTTGTGAGTAATTTTATAAAATTATCAAGGAAATATGATCATATTTTTTTATTTTTCAAAGAGTGAAAATTTTTGAACTAAAATTTCAATTTGAAACTGATAACAGACACTTCATTTCGATCACACTATGCATATAATTGAGGTAAAAATGATTAATATATGTCAAAAATGACTTATGGATAATTTTACTAAATCATAAAAAGAATAAAAATTCATTTTATTGGTTTTGAGTAGGTCAACTGTCTTTTTACTAAAAATTAATGTCAATTTTAAATAAAAAGATGCACTTTGAGTCCTTCCGGTCGCACTGTGCATCGAATTTAGTTGAAGATGATTCCTACACATCCAAAATGACTTATTCATCATTTTACTAAAGTATCAAAATAGTGTCAATTCGTTTTATCTATTTTGAGTACATCACTTAGGGTTTTTACTAAAATGTCATTTTAAACTAGAAACACATAATTTGAGTCCTACCAGTTACATCATGTGTCAGTTTGACAAGAGACTAATTCCTACACATCAAAAATTAATTTTGAATAATTTTACTAATTTATCAAGGCAATATGAGTGTGTTTTCTCATTTTTCAGCGAGTGACACTTTTTGAACTAAAATTTCAATTTTCCACTGACAATAAACACTTCGATTCATGTTAGTTAGATCATGTATTGGATTGAGAAGTGGATGATTCATACACTTCATAAATTACTTATGGATCATTTTCATAAAGTATCATAATAATATCAATGTTTTCACTCAATTTTTAGTATGTTTGTTGTCTTTATTTAATAAAATTAATGTCAATTTTATATAAAAATACACTTGGAGTAATACTAGTCACACTATGCATTGGATTTAGGTAATAATGATTCATACACAAAAAAAATGACTTATGGTTTTTTAATAAATTATCAAAACAATCCAGATGCAATTTCTCAGTTTTGAGTTTGTTATTTTTGTTTTTTTTTCTAAAATGTTATTTTAAACTGGAAATTTTCACTTTGAGCCATACCGGTCACACTATGTATCAGTTTTATGTGAGATTGATTATTAAACATCAAGAATGACTTTTGAATCATTTTACTTAACTATAAAGATAATACAAGCATGTTTTTTAGTGGGTGACACTTTTTTGAACAAAAATGTTTATTTTAAACTAATATCAGACACTTTGAGACATATCAGGAACATCGTGTATCAAATTGAGATGAGATTGATTCCTAAATGTAGAAAAATGACCTATCAATCATTTTCTTAAATAATTTAAACAATATGAATGTTTTTTTATTATTTTTGAGCATGTCAGTTGTCTTTTCTACTAAAATTAAGGTCAATTTTAAATAAAAAGATCCCCTTATGTAAGTAATAAAATATATAAATAAATTAAATATAAATATTAAATGATGCATTAATAAAATGTCAATTTTAAATTGAAACCACAAAATTTGAGTCATAGATGGTACACTCTATATTTCTTTGAGGTATGGTTGATTCCACTGCGTATTTTTATCCTACAGTGCCTTCAACACTCTTGGTTATCTAATAATTTTTCAGTTTGATAACCTAGATATTGAAGGAATTAGAGTATAAAAGGAAAGTTGCATCATTATTATAGAATCATCCTTATTGAGTGCATGATCATAATACATGAGTGAATCATCCTTGTTTTAAAAGTCATTTATTCCTATTGAACATTACCCACTAGTGTAAACCTAGTACATTTCATTGGTTGAACTAAAATAAATATATACATAAGAGTTTTTATGGAACATAATAAAATATATTTTCACTTTCACTATCATAGAGAGTAAAAACTCTATGATAAATGATTTACCTTATTTGATGAAAAAAACTTTAGTGTAACCCATTATGGAAATTTAGAAGACACTAAACTCCATTATAATTTTTTACCCATTTTGAATGTGTTAAACCTTAGTATATCCATTTATAGCATCAAATGACTCTAAAATATCACATATCCATTTTGTATTCCTCAATTATGTTATATATTAGTATATCCTTTTCAATATTCTAGGTGATGATAAAATCTAACATAACATCATCATTATTTGGTCCTCAAAATGGGAATAAGCCCATTCTCATGTACATTTTATTTAGAGTGATGATGAGTTTTTTATTAATGAGCTTGTGAACATAGATAATTTTATATAATTAATGTTCACATTCATAATGAATGTTAACTATATCAATTTCACAAGAATTTATGATATTATATCATGCATCTAATTGATGATCGAATATCCCAAATAATTCCACCAGCCACACAATTGAAATAACTATATTGTTCTTTTGTGAAAATTGATGATTCAGTTGGTGAGATTTTTTATTTTTTAAGGTTTTAGATCATGCTAATAGATTCTTTTTCAAAGTGGTCTTCATTTTTATTTTCATTGCTTCATAATTTCATTTGAATAATGTTTTTCATTTTCATGTATTTCCTCATAAATCAATTTCTTTTCATTTTATGTCATGTTTCCATTGACACAATCCCTCCTCGGTGACCATGATATCTTAATGTTGGTTGTCCTCTAATAGTTATCTCATACACCTGATGGATTCAATAGTTAATTATACACATATTTATTCAACAATTTAAATAAAAAACAACGTATCTTTTATTAAGTGACAAGTGTTGTGTGCAATTTTCAAAAAAAATTCTTAAACATTGCCTTGATATGATCCCCATTATCCTCCATTGCCCAGTAATTTTATTTTTTACAGGCCATTGCTTCATCACCTCCTCCTCCTCAATATCTGCCTTTTCTTCCTCCTCTACCTCTACCTCTATCTCTTCCTCTACCTCCACCTCTACCTCCACCATTTCCCAAAAGAAATTATTTTTTTGATAGTGAGAACTTCGAAACAAATTGATTACCTCCATTATACGTCTCCTTCAGAATCAAATAAAAAAAATATTTAAGAATTATAACACAAATACATCACACCAATAATATATTTATAAGGTTATAGACCATATTATATCACAAATATAGAATCTAATCACCTAAATATGTTTTTGGTAAGAACTCTGAGAACATGTACATTTCCCACTCATCTATAAATAAATTTACCTCTTATTTTGAGTAAGATGGTTGTCATAAATATTGGTATATAACAACCCTGATGTTTATTTCCTATATATACATGATTTATTTCATAAAATTTCACTTAATAAAACCAATAATATTGATAGGTCTAGTGTATTTTGGGATTTGGAACATTATATGACAACTTAAGACATAAAATACAACATATTTATTAAATCCTTTTTTTACATGACCAAAACATTCCTTTATACTTAGCATTTCATGGGGAATCATGAGGACATACATAAGAAAAGGGTGAGATGTAAAGCCTATTTATGGAGTTAAAAAGTCATAACATGAAGAATAAAACACATCATAGGAAAAAGACATATCAATGGATCATGATAGAAACATGAACATAAATAAACGATATAGCATGATCATCCTAACATGTAAATGTGACAATAACTTAAAAAACACATCATAAACATAAAGAAATTAGGTAACCCCTATCCTAAAATGGTGAAAAAATTTCCTAAAAGGAATCAGGGAAAATCCTATCCCTATGATACTAAACAGTTCCCAATGCATTGGAGTGCTATCAGGGCACACCTTCATAAATATTTTAATCTCATGCTTAAGTGTGCCACATAGATCATATAACATGGATTCATTCAACATCATCATTTATTCATGATAAAGGAATGTTTAATAAATAAATTAAATTATATAACCAATAATTATATGTTCATTATGGTGACAAATCTTGATAGATAAATAGGTACGGTATTCACTATATGATGATTTTGGCATGGAAAATCATCATGCAATTTCGGCAGCATAACAACATCACATGGGGATTCATAAAATGAGTTTATGAGAGAAAAATGTGTATATAATAATTTGGAAATAAAATGGTCGTTAAGGTGATCATGTATCATAATATCCCAACATATGAAATGGAATTTGAGATGCATAATATAAAATAAATGCTTCAATGGGAATGAGGAGGGAGAAACCTCTTATAGAATTTTGGCATGGTAAAGAGTGTACATGGGCGGGATTAATGAGAGTGAAAGAGGTCAATAATAATTAAAACATAATAAGGGTAGTATGGGTGAGGTTAAAAAAACAAACCACATCATTTTTAATTGAAAACTAAAGGGTATAAAAATATATGGAAACTTGGACAAAAATGAGAAAGGAAGGAACCCTTACATGGATGTGTGATTCCAAAGGCTTGGGAGAGGCTTCTGGGGAGATTGGGGGTGACTTAAGAGTACTATAGGGAGCTTATATAAGAGTGATAATTATATTAAAGGAGTTTTAGTGAAGTGGAATGAGTGCTTTGGTGGGTTTATATAGGAAAAGAGCGGGAATTATTTATTATTTTGGTTTTGGACACTACACTCTAAAATATTCTAAAACAGAAACTGGACCAATTTTTACCTTGTTTTTGTCCAAGGGGAGTGGAAAATATTATTTTATTAAGAAAATTTATGAAGATATTAATATATTTCCTTTTCTTATGTTGAGGTGAGTCACACTGTTAAGGAAATGAATTTAAAATTATAAAATATATTATACATTTTGGAGGTTTCCCTAAGGCATTATAAATAAGTAAAATAAATATAAAATTACATTATTTTAATGATAAATTTATATTTTCTCTAATATAACTTTTATCGTATTTATTACATAACTATTTGGTCATTATTATGTCATAAAAGACACTATATATTTATATATTATTTAATTTTTACCCAAAAAATCAACTGTCTCCGAAAATTATGGAAAATTCACCATTGGATTATTTTGACATCCTAATTACAGAAATAATATTCATTTTATCTAAATAATTTTCTAAATATGTGAATTTTAACTTTTAAAATGAGAACCAATATTTATGGAAAATTGATAGGTTTGGACAAAAACTGTTTTTAAACCTTAATAAAAATTATATTTGACTTCATAAAAATTATATACTAATTTGTTATTAAAAAAGGTAATTTGATATTAATATTTTTTAAAATATTAATTTTTTCGAAAATTCATTAATTCCTTAAAATAAATTCTTTAAAAATACAATTTTCGTTTTATCATATAAAAATAAAACTCTTAACAAACTGATTACCCAATCATTTACAGATATGGAATTCATATAATCATCATTTATAAGAATGGTTTTAATAATATTATTAATAAAAATATTAGTTTAATATAATATTGAATATATTTCTCAGAAGTACCATTTTTACCCAAATAATTGAATTATCAAATTTGTTATTTTCTTAAAGAAAGACTATTCTCATAAAGGAATTGACGGAATTAGACTTTTATATATAAAAAAATATTACACAATAAGTAACTAATACTTTGTTACATAACCCATTATAACACCCATATAAGACCTAAGGGTAATGTGTGTGATGGTGACTGACTCTTAGGGTGGCTCGGATAACATCGCTCTAGTGATAATCTCTATTAACTTGATCTTCTCCCATAGGTGATTCTGTTCAAGATTAACGTGTTGAAGCTCAGCTTAGTATTGGTCAAAACTGAAGACCAGTGATGCTACCTATTTTATAAGATCTAACAAATGAGTTTCATATGGCCCCTGTTTACTGGATAAGGCCATCAACTCCTTTGAGTATGTCTAAAGGATTTTTGAAAAATTTATATTTATTTTAGTTTTGTGATAACATTTCAATGACTATATTATCAATGATAATGATACTTAATGGTCATTTAAACCCTATAAAAAAAAGAGTTCATGTGTTTTCTATATTTATAGGACATTAAATTAAAGGTAATTTTATTCATAAATGATCAGGTGATCACAAGATAGAACTGAGATAATATAGAAAAATAATTGAGAAATTTTTTTAAAGAAATATTAATTAACTTTAGAAATTACCTCATTGTGGGTGATGGTCTTTTATGTTTTATGATCTCTCTCAGAAATTTTCAAACATAATATCTATAATCTATTCCATTATCTTGCATTAGAAAATATAAAAAAATTGATAAAAATAACTAAATTGCTTTTAAATATATTTTAAAATTCAAATATTTCTATATATACCTTAATCTGTTTCTATTTGTAGTAATCCACAAAATTTTTATGTTCAAACACTAAATTTATTCCATGATTTAGAATATATTTAGAAACCTCTATATTATAACAAAATTATATTTAAAACACATACTAAAATATATAATTCAAGGTTTATGTATAAAATATTTATTGTAGTGTTTTAAAAATTCATAATACACATCATGTGTGGTCGGTTTGTTGGATATCCATGCATTGGATCCAAAAAATAAATATTTGGGGTATCCAGATTGACTGTGATCAAAATATAGTGCTGCCTAAAAAAAATAATTAATGAAAAAAATAAAAATATATTTTACTTTATTGGATTGTAGAGTTTTACTTCTACATTATAGGCATCAAATAGAGTCTGTCATGTGCTATTGTTTTTCTCAAATGCATCGAGTAGCTCATCTCTTTTCTTATAAATTTATTTCTTATACAATAATTTTTTCAATAGAAATGATACATTTATTAATGAATCCGATTCTAACTTCACATAGTTTTCCCTTTATATAGTAGTGGTATAAACTTCTATAGAAATTGTGTATATTTATTAACTTTAATAAACATATTAGCTCACTATTTGGATAGGAATAATTTGGAAATATACCTTATGTATGTATTCAAAATTGAGACTCACAACCATTAATGATTGAGAATCTCATTTATACACTTGATAACAACTACATCTATCATTAAAGTAATATATATTTATTTGTTTATATAGAATTTATGACCTATTTTAATCTTTAAATGAGGACTTTACAAGAAGTTATAATGATAATAAATGTTTCTCTGGAACTAGTAGAGAGAAGTTACTCCTGGAAGTTACTTTTGATTTCTTGGTCGATTCACTAGATTGTCTTAATCCAACCTTACATTTCCTCATCTATTTACCCACATGTAATAATATACATCAATTTATACAATTTTATCATCTTTTATATGTATTACTATGAAATTTTTGTTAAATACGAACCTAATGTATCTTTAAAAGATTATACATCCGTGTTGTGAATGTTCGAATAACATTATTGACCATTGTAATATCTATATCATCAAGTGGAACAAGGAACTAAGTTGTTGTCTCATGATCTACCTCATTCCCCACTCCCATGTGACCATTTGGGAGTTCTTTTAGGTGTATCTTTTTCCTAATATATTATATATTGTACCCCTCATAACAAGGTGGTGAGTGATTGTTAACAGCTAGAAATCATATACAACTACACCCAACATAATTTTTGTAATATATCATAAGTTATTTTGTAACATTTAGGAGAAAGTGTAATTAAAAAATTGATTACATTGAGTAAGGTATGTGGCTGAGGGGAATGAATACCCTGAAATCTAGTGGGGTCATTTGGTTCTTCATGTGTGGATATATGTTCCACAGTCAGTTCACTTTGATCCTTTCTCACGTATGGGTCTGTCAAACTAGACCGAACAATAATATCTTACAAAGCATCTATTTGTTCCTAAAATCCTTTCACAATCTTATATGGATCTTCATGTGGTTTTATCTTCTTGAAACATGTTTGATGATAAAATCCAAAACCAGCTCCTCTAATGTGACCATATTGTTCGAGCCACTTCAAATCTACTAAATATTTTTTTCTTCTAACACGGTCACTGCCTACTATTGTATCTAAACCATATAAAAAATATGAACATAAATAGATATTTTTATCTAATACTATAATAAATAGAAACAAATTACTTTTATGTCATACATAGACATGTTTCTTATAATTCTTTTGCATTTTCATCAAATAGTTTACCCTCCTTATTTACACGAGGCTCCTTCCATAACACATGAAATGTGATTGTAGTGGCATCATATTCTGATCCGTCAATCTGTTTATAAAAAATGAATATATGTTTTTTATATCACATAAAAAATTTATTGTGTATTTAAAATACATACCAATTTATTCTCTAGTGAAGAGTATCCCATCCTTACTTTGTGATAGGTGTACATTTTCTTTGATGCACGTTATTTATTTTCATAACTCTTTTATTGTTTCTTAAATTAATAATTTTGAATCATATTAGATAAAATAAATAATGTAGAATAATATATTATTGACTACAATGTAACTAAAATGATTTATCATCACGAAAATTGATGAAATAATTCCATTTTTACAACTTTATAATGTGTGCATATCTAATTGGTGGGTGGGGCTTTACTTTACCCTCATCATCCCTATGATGTAACTTGATAAGAAGAGTCCAGAAGACTCTATAATATTTTACAATTTCCATTAAGACAAATTTTTATGGAAATATTCTAAAATAAATTAAATTTTCAAGGAATAATGAAAATTAAATTAACATTTTATCATATAATTTTTCGTTAAAATAGAGAAATTATATCATAACATCATCGTTATATCTTTCTAAATGGTTTCCTTCATTATAGTCTATACATGGTTCCATAAATCAATATTAATCTACACATTCATCATCATTTTGACCCCAACATAACTAATTAACATTAACTTGTTGGGGTCAATAGGTTGGATGTGTTGATTTCAACCACCATCAAATTTTGTAACCTTAATTCTTGACATCATAATTTTACTCAACATTATGATGATGCATCATTATTTTTTTAACAACATGTTGTTGATACCCAAATAATTATATAGTTTCATCATCAATAGTCTATTCTTCCATGGGATTGGTAACATCATTAGGTGAAAAATTAATTATGTTAAAGAGCTTCTAAGCATTTAATTTTCAATATGGTGTATAATTTATAAATTAGGTAAATTAGAAAATCATTTTTCTCACTAATTAACCTTTTTTTCTATATAGTATGTTTGTACATTTGAAAATTCTAGGTTAAGTGAATTTATCAATATATCATTATTTTCAGTTTATTTAATGGTACAAATCTATATTCTCTGTTACACTAGTGAAGAAAACGTTATTTACGTCGGTTATTTTTCATTTTTTACGTCGGTTTTTAGCCAACGTTAATATGGACGACGTTATAAATAATGTTTTTTACGTCAGTTATTTAAAAACCGACATAAAAAACACAACATTGTGATGTTTATCACGTCGGTTAATTAATAACCGACATGCAAAAACCAGAGGGTGGGGGGGGGGTTATAACGTCGGTTATATAATAACCACCATTATAAACCCATTCAGGGGGATGTTTATCACGTCTATTATTAAATAACCGATGTGATAAACCCCTCATAAATGGTTTATCATGTCGGTTATTATATAACCGGCATGCTAAACTAGTCCGGGGGGGGGTATCAAGTCGGTAATTTCATAACCGACGTGATAAACCATTTCCTAGGCCTTTTATCATGTCGGTTATTTAATAACTGACGTGATAAACCATTTACCAGGCTTTTATCACATCGGTTATTAAATAACCGACATGAAAAACCATTCCACAGGTTTTTATCACGTCAGTTATTAAAATAACTGACGTGATAAACCCTTACCGATTTCTTTATCACATTGGTTACAAAATTACCGATGTGGAAGACAATTTTTTAAAAAAAATCTAATGCAGTCCTCTGCTCTCTAACAAAAACAACCAGAAACCAAATCAAGAATTCATACCACAAAAATAGAAGTAGATCAAAACAAGAACTAAAGAAAAATTAAGCATTTACATTGATAACATATAAAACATACCCCACTTGATAGTTCCCATCACACCCCTGGACTGCCCCCTGACCCCCTGGATAGCCCCAAACACCCCAGGAAAGCCACAAACACCCCGAGACACCCCCCACTGGACTCCCACCACCCCCTGAACAACACCCCTTCACCCCACTTGACATCCCCCACCACACCCCTAGACTGCCCCCGACCCCCTGGACATCCCCAAACACCCCGGGACAACCCCCACCCTCATGAACAGCACCCCCTCACCCCACATGAAATCCCCCACCACACCCCTGGACTGCCCCAACCCCCTGGATAGCCCCAAACACCCCGGGACAACCCCCACCCTCATGTATACCCCCCCCCTCACACCCTGGACAACCCTCCCCCATCCCATTAGAGCCACCCACTACACCCATGGACTGCCCTCTGACCCCCTGGACAGCCCCAAACACCCCTAAACAACCCCCCACCCTCATGTATACCCCCAACCCCTAGACAACACTTCCACACCCCTAGACAGCCCTCCCACACCCCCGAAATAGACCAAAAAGTTACCAAAAACAAACCAGAACCCCCTCACCCCACTAGACTGCCCCACCACACCCCTGGACACTCCCCCACACCCCTGGACATCACCACCACCCCCTAGACATCCCCCACCCTCCTGTAGACACCCCCACCCCCTGGAAAGCACTCTCACATCCCTGGATAGCCCTCCCACACCCTTGAAACATACCAAAAAGTTACCAAAAATTGACCAGAACCCCCTCAACACACTAGAAAACCCCCACCACACCCCTGGACTTCCCCCATCCCCATGGACACCCTAGACCCCACCCCCCCACTAGACAACCCCCTGGAAACCCCCCTCACCCACAAGACACCCCCGCACCCCTGGACACCCCCTGGATAGCCTCCCACTCCCCTGGACAGCCCTTCCACCCTCCTAGAAACGCTCCCACCCCTGGACTACCCCCACCCCACCGGACAACCCTTCCATACCCTTGGACACCCCCAACCCCACTGAACACCTCCCACACCCTTGTAACCCCTCCCCCCTAGACCAGAATCCATACCAGAAAAACCATCATAAGTAGACCAAAATAAGAAGTAGAGAAAAATTAAACATTCACATATATAACATTAAAAACTTACACTATCAACTTCAAAAAAAAAACTAAATCCAACCTAAATGACTACCAAATACACAATTACAATGACAATATTCAAAATTACATTTTACATTACAATCAACTAAAATTCAATCAAACTTGTAAAAAAATTTGACCACTCCACTTGTAAGTGTTTTATGTCTTTAGCAGTATAGGGTTGAGGGTCATTAAAAAGATACAAATGAAAAGGATAGTAGTTAAAGTGTATAATGAATAAATCAAATTGAAATATTATGGAAAAGTTTAAGAGGAAATCCTACCAGGTCAAAATTCACAACTGTCCCAGTTGTTATTATTTCATAAATAAATCTTAACATATAATATCCGCATTCGACGATGCCTTGTTGTTCATGAAAATTCTATTTGAATGAGTGTAAATTCAATATATAATTTTTATGTAATAAATCAAAAAGTAATAACTATAAAGGGATATTTACCTTCGCATTTACATATTTGATCTTTGCACTCTTTTTCTTTGTGTTTTCTCAAAAGTTGGCCCATGCCCTATTAGAAAATAATACGAATGGGGTAAATTTAAAATTCATTATAATATATAAAACTATTGAGAAATTGAAACTTACTTTTCCAATATATTATTAAAACTCTCCCGCACATCATCATGGAAAGAGCATATCCAATAAAGTGCTTTCTCCCTTGGGCAAAAAACCCCTAACATCCAATGATAACTGATAAAATGAAATTTGACATTAGTGGTTTTTTATGTTAAAAGATAATGAAAACTTTGAGAGAGATGTGTTTCATACCTCTCACAAAAAGGCATCATCTAACATTGTGTGACTATATTATTTTCAAGTATTTCAGCAATATAAAGCATTCTTTATTCCTCATCCAATGCACATGCTTCATGGGAAATCAATTGTGGGTCCATGAATCCTTATACATCTGTCAGCTCATTCCTCTCACAAATTTTATAAATATACCTAATACAAAACAGACATAAGTATACATTTTTAATAAATATAACGTAAGGAAAAGGTGTTAATACTTACATGGAAAAAAATTTCACCACGTTGATGCCCAACTTATATCTAGTAACAAGCTCCATGATATCGGTTTTCATAATCCCCACACTTATTGCCCATCCACAAACATGAGATTCCATTGGAAACTCATAATTACCCACTAACAAATTTGAATATCTTGACAATCTGTAAAGACTACTAGAATCTGTATCTGATGTCATAGCCATTTTTCTTTGTTATGGTCTATACAGTATTTCTTTAACTTTGAAGTATTCCTGTAAAAATAAACTGAAAAATATATTAGTTTTCAAATGATAAAACAACTTTAATAATAAAATAAAATAAAAGATATAACATTAATACCTCTATGGTAATGAGTCAAAGAAGTCTGTATGGCCAAATTAAAAAATGGTCGATACTATGTCCAACTGTCGTCACCTCATCTGTAGGTAGTGGTACTCGAGCTGATCTATCTATAATATCCTGTACAGTGACCCTTTGATTCTCTACCTCTAATTGTTGATGATGAACTATATCTCCTATAAAATATACCAACCCATATGCAACTATATGATGTTGTGGATCATCAACATACAACTCACAATAAGTAGGAAGCCGCAGCGGAGTAGTAGGATAAAAAACAGGGTCCGCAGGCTGAGGTGGGGGAGTGGGAGCTACTGGCGGAGGTGGAGGATAAATAATGGGGTCTGCAGGGGGAGGTGGAGGAGTGGGAGTTGTATTCTGAAATTGTCTTTCTATGTCTACAAACATAGACTATACCAATGCTCTAATCTTTTCCTCCATCGTCGCATTAATATTATGAACTTCAGCCTCCAAGGATTCAATTTTTTTTATAAACCCCCTCAACATTAGAAGTTGAAGAACGTGGAAACACTTTTCTTACCAATACACCTGCCGGATATCCTCTTATAAAACCATGATGTACGGTATTTCCCAATGCTACAGATAAAATATCTTTCCTCCCAGTACCTGTAAATGCCCCCCCTGTAAACTATGATCCTCAAGAGAGTCCTGTATTAATTAATTGAACATTTCTGTAATGATTAAAATTATATGAAGAAAATAGTTAACTCAAATAAATAAAAAAGATATCTTACAATCATCTCAGCTACGATTCTCAATTATTCTGAAAGATATTACCCTTTTTCCCTTCTGAGATCTCTTCTATTTTTCATGTCTAGATGGAGGGGATGGAGGGGCCACCTCTCCAGATCTTGAAGACTCAGCTATTAGTTGTTGAAATTTTTCCGCCATCATTTGTTCTTCCAAAAATGCATACCCTCCCGGAGATAAACTACGAGGGTATACATTTTTAGATTGGATCTTTTGATGAGCTTTCCTTGTTTTCTATAAATTAAGAATAGTAAATAATTATCAAATCATTAATAAGATCATTTATATAAGAAATATTATAAAAGTTTACATTGCCCTTACCAAAAATGACTCTTTTCTTCTACTTTCAAAAAACCGTCTCCATGTGTCTTCATCTATAAAAGGATATATACGACATGGATTGTCATGACTCCTATGACTATAAATTAAATCAGATGAGAGGGTTGATTTTAAATCCCTCCATATCCTAGCAGCCAACGATAAGAATTTCTTCCTGACTCCTCCAGTGTCAGTAATATCAAATTTCATCTGAAAAAGAATAGGATAAACATATTATATATACTAGAAACATTTAAATAATAGTCAAACAATAGCAAAAGATCTTACCAAAATCTTCTCCCACAACCGAGAGATTATCGCCTTATCCACACATCTCCAGTCATCATACAAAATGCTTACTTTGCTCTTAGCCTGAGTTGCTACAAAACTCTTAAAATCTTTTTCATTTGGACCTCTAGGAATATCATCATAATGAAACTGAATGAGTATCCTCTGATCCTGCGTACAGGCAAGTGCTAATTTTGGTAAACGTGTGCACCCACGTTTACCAAAATTTGAACTCTTTGTCGTAATAGGAGCACATGAGGAAGATTGGGGAACATCAAGAGGAGTATGTGAATGTTCCTCCCCAGAGGTATGGCCAATATGATCATATCCAGAATCATGTGGTTGATCAACTGAATGATCTATCATTATCTTTCAAATAAAAAAAACAAACATTAGTTCACAAATATACAAATTCAAATATTTTAATACTACTGTAATAAAAAAATAGAAAAGTGTACTAAGTTACGTAATAGTAAACATTGGTAATATGGTAAGCATGTTAAACAATGGTAAAGATGGTAAAGGTGGTCAAGATGGTAAATATGGTGAACATGGTAAACATAATAAACATGGTAAACCTGGTAAAAATGGTAATGTAATTGTCACTGAACAAAAATAATAGATATATAATTCATGTAATGGTAAACATGATAAAGTAAACTAAAAAAACTTAAAACAAACAAAAACTTATACTTATTTTGTTTTAATACATGTTTTAATAAATAAAAAACTTACAATATCTAACATTTTATGAAAAAAATAAATGTAAACAAGAAATAAACATATGTTACCTGTAATTTTCGGAATGTACAAATGGATTGTTTTCCCAAATTCCTTCATCGTGATCGTTCCTTATGGCACAAACCATGTCTTCGACATGCTCATCATTATATTCTGTTAATCTTTACATGGAAGTAAGGATCTCACATAAATCAGCATCATCATCAAGATCATCCTCACCAACATATTGTTTTTCCCTTATAAATCAATATCCCACTGCATATCTGATTGATCTACTACATAGAATTTTTTTTTCATGTGTTGCCATTATAAAAGAATCAGCTGTGTCTTCCAATCTATTCAGATTAACAAGTGTCATTCCAAATTCATCATGTATGACACTGTTGTTACCGATAAACCATTTAAACTTAAAAATAAGAACTTTAATTTTAAAGTAATCAACCTCCCATATGTCTTCAATCACTCCATAATATGCACTTGATGTAGAAATTGGGTTTTTTTCCTTAGCACTCAAAAAATGCATTACTTATGCAAACACCAATACACCACTATTCTAAACCGCACTTCTGTTGTCCTGAGGTTTTGTATGAAATGTATATCCATTAAAGCCATAACTGGACCATGTTATCACATTTAAACATGGACCACCCACTATCCATTTTAATGTCTCTGATACATCTGATCTACCAAGAAAGGTCTTTTTAAACCATGACAAATTTTTTTTGTTGTTCTCATTCAAAATCAAAATTTCTTTGTTCTTTTTATGACATTGTTTCAACTCATTAATATACAATGTGATATATGTTTGAGAATCAGCTATGTTATTCAAGATGTATGATTCTAACTTCTTCATCTGTTCAACTAACAATGATTTGACTTTCAATCCATGAATCCCCTTTCCCTCATTATTAACTCATTCATGGAGAGATGGAGGTAAACCTATGTGTTGCGCTACATCCAATTAGCTCGTACAAAACTCTGCTACCTCCTCAGAAAAATACTTTTCAAAAATGGAGGCTTCAGGCCGATATGGATTTTTAACATACCCCTTTAATATTTTTATATACCTTTCCAAAAGATACATCCAACAAAGATATACAGGTCCACAAAGCTTTATTTCTCAAACAAGATGAATCATTAAATGCACCATTATATCAAAAAAAAGATGGAGGAAAATACATTTCCAATTGACAAAGTATAAAAATTTCATCCTTTTCCAAAATGTTCAAATCATTCACATCAATTTCCATGTTACAAATTGAATTGAAAAAATAACACAACTTCATTATAGTCTTTCTGACATGGATGGGAAATATTCCACGCAATGCAACTGGTAGAATTTTTTTCATATTGATGTGACAATCATGTGATTTCATACCTATCAACTTCAAGTCCTTCAACGAGGCAAAATTTTTTACATTTAAAGAATAACCTTGAGGCACTTTATTATCAGGAAGACACTGACAAAAGTTAATTTTCTCCCTCTTCGATAATGTATGACAAGCCAGGGGATGGAATTTTCATCTTCCTTTAGGAGTGGGAGCTAACTCCAAATGTATTCCCATTGATAGTAAGTATAATCTTGCATTCAAACCATCTTTTTTCTTTCCTTTAATATCTAACAATGTTCCAATTAAACAATCATAGATATTCTTCTCCACGTACATGACATCAATATTATTTTTAACTTTATGATACCTCCAATATGGTAGCTCAAAAAATATTGACCTTTTCTTCCAAATATGCATATCATTACCAGATTTCTATGTCTTTCCCAATGTCACATCAAGGTTTTTCACCCTCTAAAAATATAGATCATGGGATAATTGTTTTGGAGCAGTATAAAATTCTTGTGAGCCATTGAATACCTTTTTTAGTCTTCTATAAGGGTGATCAATAAGAAAAAACTTTCAATGACCCATGTACAATATTTTACTCCCGTGATGCGATTGACCATATGACATCTATTGTTCGCAAATTGGACATGCTTAATGCCCTTTAACGCTGTATCCAAAAAAATTTCCATATGGTGGGAAGTCATACATAGTGAACAGAAGCACTGTATGCAGTTAAAAATATTCCATTTTATAAGAATCATACACCCTAATACCATCAACCCATAACGGTTTCAAATCATCAATAAACGATGAAAAGTAAACATCAATATCATTGCTGGTTTGCTTTGGACCAGAGATAATTAGACTCGACATGACATATTTGTGCTTCATACAAACTTCAGGAGAGAGGTTGTAAATTACCAATAAAACAGGACATGAACTATGTGTGCTACTGAGGGTTCGGTATGGATTCATTCCATCTGTGCAAAACCCTATTCTGAGATTTCTAATTTCATTCCCAAATGTAGAATACTGCGCATCAATTTTCTTCCATTGTGGACAATCAACTGGATGACGTATTTTTCCATCACATACCCACTCATCATCATTCCATATTAACCTTTTTTCATCATGTGAATTTGCAAATAAATGTTTGAAACGATGAATTATAGGAAGATACCAAAATACCTTTGAAGGGATCTTTGTAATCTCTACATCAGCCTATGATTTTTTTCACCTTATACCGTGATTTCCAACATTTAGGACACATTGAAATAAATTCATATTCCATACTATATATAATACACTCATTCTGACATGCATGTATTTTCTTGTATCCCAATCCCATCGGGCATAATATTTTCTTGGCCTTATATTGTGAATCTAGAAGATCGTTATCTTTTTGAAGAATGTCTTTTATCTATTGTAGCAGCTCTATAAAAATTATGTCACTCCATCCATGTTTCACCTTCAGGTTAATCAATATTAACACCGTCGAAAAAACTGTAAAATCTGTACTACCAGGATATAATGGTTTTTCAGCATCACCATATAGACGCACAGCTGTCGGTTCTATCTCAATTTGTTCTGCTACAATATCGCGAATCATTTCTTCAATTCCAACAGAGTTACCATCTTGCGAATCTTCATCATCAGTGACATTTTGTCCAGTTTCACCATGCCAAATCCAAGGGCTGTAACTCAGATTAAAAACAAGACAAATCAGATGATCTTTTATCTCTATACTTTTGAACTTCTTCATATTCAAACTTTTCAGGCATGGACAGAATAAAATGTCACTACTTGGAAAATTTCGTTTAGAAAATTCCAAAAAGGCATCAACACCTTCCTCATATTCATTTCTCATTAGATGTGCCATAATCCAACTTCGACTCATTATTACCTATAACAAATATCAAAAATATATATATATTTAAGATAAGACAAATATTTGTTTATATGAAAAAAATCATAATTTGAATGTAAAAAAATTTTGAAATATAAAACAAATCAATGCGTATTTAAAAAAATATGCTTGAATATTATTTGAAAAAAAATATATAGTTAGATATAACCGTTTTAAATTCCATTGAATCAAAGAAAACCATGGGGCCTATAGTGGTTGATAGAAAATTGGAGAAAATGGAGTAAACCTCATAATCAAATCAATTTAAAAATAAAAATTCAGATGAAGAAAATCACAATGTAAAGCCAATAATCATGGCACATTCATCATGCCATAATCTCAGAAACCACGATGCAATAGTCAATCCCAACTGACACTTATGCCCACCCCCTTGGACACCCCCTGGACACCACCACCCCCTTGTACATCCCCCACCCCTTGGACACCACCACCCCCTTGGACACCCCCCACCCCTCCTGGATACCACCCCCACCCCCACCCCCTTGGACACCCCCTGGACACCCCCAACCCTCTGGATAGACACCACCCCCCGGAAAACCCCCAAGACCCTATGGACAGTCCCCCACCCTCTTGGAAAACCCCCCACACCCCCCCACCCCCTTGGACACCCCCCTGGACACCCCCCAACCCTCTGGACAACCCCCACCCCCTAGACAACCCCCCAAACCCTCTGGACATGCCCCACCCCCTTGGACAGCCCCCTCACCCACCCCCTTGGACACCCCCAACCCTCTAGACAGCCCCCCACCCCTGGCGGCCCCCACCCCTCTAGACAGCACCCCCAACCCTACCCCCTTGGACACCCCCTACACAGCCCCCACCCCTCTATACAACACCCCCACCCCTCTTGGACACCACCCCTACCCCCTTGGACACCCCCTGGATACCCTCCAACCCTCTGGATAGCCCCCACCCTCTGAACAGCCCCCACCCCTCTAGAAAGCACACCCCACCCCTCCGGGACACCACCCACACCCCTACCCCCTTGGACACCCCCTAGACCCCCAACCCTCTGGACAACCCCCACCCCCGGACAACCCTCCAAACCCTCTGGACAGGCCCCCACCCCCTTGGACAACCCCCCACCCACCCCCTTGGACCCCCCCTCCACACCCCTAGACTACCTCCCCCAACCTCCATAGACACCCTGAAGAGCCCCCAACCCCCTAGAAAGCCACCAACCTTCTTAAAAGCACCCCAAAACCATGGGATTTTAACCTCAAGCTACTAGTTTTGGCATATCTAGAGATTTTAACCTCAAGCTACTAGTTTTGGTATCATGCCATTATTCAAAATGAGAACCATGAATTGTATATCCTACTAGTCTAAATTGCTCTATTGTGAAATGAATCGATTTTTATTATCATATGAAGACTTATCATAGTCCACGAAAATAAGCGACATAAATAGATTATGGAACAACAAAAAGTGATACCCAAAATAGAAACAACCAAGGATCCAAAATAAAAATTCCACCATAAAAAACCATATATATTCTTATAAAATTAATCACACTGGTACACAAAATGGGTGTATCACAATGGTTTACATATAAATTGCAGTAATATAGGTGAATGAGAACATTAGTTTTCAATGAAAACAAAAATTACCATCAATGTCGGGCAATCGCGAAACAAAAACAAACTAAATAGAAGTAGGTGAGGCTTATATGAATTTTTTGAGTTGATCTAATAGATATGGGGATAATAAATAATATGATGATGGAAAAATGAGGTAAGAGGGTTTGAAATCGAAGAATCTTACATATTTTAAACAAAAAAAATCGCAAAAAGTAAATATAGACTATCCGGGGAAAAACGAACGAAATAAAGTCGTGGGAGGCTAACCTGAGTGTTGCGCGTTGAGATGATAGATCATAGGAGAGTAAAGATGATAAACGATGATGGAAAAATGTGTTTAACACAATGAGATCGACGAGTCGATTAGGGTTTACCATGCGAGAGAGACGAGTCGCCAGACTATCGATTGAAAAATCGTAAATGACAATCCATGGGGCGTGTTAATTTTTTAAATGTTTTGTAACGTCGGTTATTATAATGACCGACTTTATAAATGCATCAGATACGGATTTTTTTAGGTCGGTTATTTTATAACCGACGTAAAAAAATCCATGTGTTGGTTTTTTACATCGGTTATAGAATAACCGACATAAAAAATACATCAGAAATTATAGTTTTTACGTCAGTTATTTTATAACCGACGTAAAAAATTTTGCGGGTTGTTTTGTTACATCGGTTATCAAATAACCGACGTCAAAAAGGCCTCAAAAGACACTTTTTTTACGTCAGTTTTTTTATAACCGATGTAAAAAATTCCTAGATACCATGTTTTTTACGTCGGTTATCAAATAACTGACGTAAAAAACACTGTGCTTTGGTTTTTTACATTAGTTAATTTATAACCGATGTAAAAAATGAACGAGCGCGATTTTTAACGTCGTTTATTAAAATAACCGATGTTAAAAATTTACTCACCGCATTTTTTACGTCGATTCTAAAATAACTGACATAAAAAACTACATTTCACAGATTATCACGTTGGTTATATATAACTGACGTGAAAAATGGTGACCTAAATAACGTTTTCTTCACTAGTGTTACATTTGTAACCATTATATTACATAAAAAATTCATGAATTATAATTGGATATTCCTTTCCATTAAAAAATGGTTAGAAATATTTCATCACTACCTTTTTATATTTGTTTCCCTTATACAATGGTAATATTTTTTAAAATTATATATACCTCCCATGCCTCTTTCATATTCTTACTGTGTGCAATTGAAATATGAATACATTGTATCCTATATGTGTGCTGGTGTATACAATATATGTATGGTATGTATACACATTTTTTAAATTACATAAATCTGTGTGTATACATTGTTTGAAAGTACACAAAACTATCCACATATAGAATATTTTATGCTTTATGAAATTAAATACTCCCATTCCTCTTCAGGAGTCATATTGTACATAATTATAGTATGCATACCTTATGTATAAAGTTTAGTATTTCTCTCATGTATCTTCTAAATAAATAAATTACATACAGTATTAATATCGTATACATACATTTTTTGAAATTAAACACCTATATACATATAAATCATACATTATTTGAACTGTAAACATACATGCACATTGTTAAAAAAATCGTGATGAATACACCCATATGCATAAATTATGTATACAGTCACATTTAAAAAAAAAATAGTTGTATGCATATGTGTACACATAGTTTTCTATATTTATGTGCATATATGTGTATGGTGAGGTATTTTTGAAATCATATTGGATACTATTAGTACCTTCCACCCACTTAAGTGATATTTACTATAGCCTGTTACTTCCTACCACCCTATATGTGATGTTTATTAGAGCCTATTACATGCTTTTCTACAACTATTTCTAGATCATTTTTTTCTTTTTTATTGGGAATTAAAACATTGACCCCCATAAACTCAAAAAACTTTTTATGAATCCAATAAAGTTTTTAGAGAGGTATGAAACTTTTTTTAATATATTTCTAGTACCTGGTTATTTATTTGGAATCCACTCAACTATTTGGAGAGCTATCTGGTTCTTTTTCTTTTAGTTTTTAAGCATGTCTATTTCATTTTTTGATTATAGTATTGAAATCTATATGTAAATAATTTTTCATTTAAATTTATTATATGTATGTTAAATCCATGTATTTTACCACTTTTCATAAATAAAAAATTGAACAAATGCTAATAAGATAAATTACTTGAAAATTTATATTAGAAATTAATTAATTAATTGATAGATTTATCATAAATAATTTAAATAGTTTTATCTTCAATATTTCAATCTTATGATTATTATTATGGAATAAGTCTCCATTATAAAAATAGACATATAATTTATTTTACATCATCAGTTTAAAATATTTTTGGATTTTTATAGTTCTTTTTTATAAATTGACATTAAAACTATCATGTATTCCCATTTCTATATGAATAAAATGAATATTTAAAAAATAGAATGATATAATTCCAATAATTTTTTTATTTACCAGTATCCTTGTTCTATAATACATCCCACCCTTTATAGGTTATCCCACTAGGTTTTAAGTGACTATACTCGATTTTATAGCAAAAAAACTAATCACTACTAAGTTGATCATATAATCCATCTTAGCACATTACTACCCTAAGAAAAAACAATCATAGGGAAATAAATACATCGTTCTACCCTTATGGGATGCTTCTATTAGCCTTAATTATCCCCAATTGGCCTCTTATAATCTATCCTATATACTACTAGACATTAACTTCCATGGTGATATTCTATGTCCTAATTCCTTGTCTTACTTTCTATATGAACCATGGCCCATAAGAAAACCATTTACAACCATGAATTACAAAATCCAGTCTCAAAGGTCCCTCTCACACAATCATACAAGAATATCATAGGTTCAACCCCTTCATTTTATATTTTAATATCCCTTAGGATTTTTTCAACTATAAAATCTGAGGATCATAAGGTGAAGAAACCACTGAGTGAGACTATAATCATCCCACAGAGTATGGAATGACTATTTTATTCCAAATATTTTCCACCTATTATATATCATGACCATAAACCCATATAAGAACTCACTATAGTCTCCTTTACTTGATTATCTATTCCTATACATCACATTTCACACTAAAACACATATAAAACATTTCTTGATAATTTTGGTACCACCCACCACTTTTATGAAGTTCACCATATAGGCATCACTTTTCTCATTCCATGAAAGCCTGCTGTTTAGATCCTCAATCACATGAGCCCATATATCATCAATTAAATAGTAATATATGTAATTATAAATTAATTATAATTAATTTCCATAATTAATTTAATTAAGAAGAACTTAAAAAAACACACTAGGGAGTTCCATAATGTCAGAACCATAACCAACACCATGGTAATGAACCAAGGAATTCTCTCAATAAAATTATGAGAAAAAGTACAATTAGTTACAAGCTAAATTATTTACAATTTAAAGAAAAATGGAAAATATCCCAAGAAGAACTCACCATGAAATTTTCCAATTCCCAAAATGAAACAGTTGAATATAGATGGAGACACCGTCTTAGTATTATATATATTTGAATTGTTGGTCTCTCACTAAGAGAGTGGTTTTCCTATATCTTTCTTATCATTGGATGAAGGAAGAAATCCATTATACATCCTTCCAGTGATGGGGATTCCACCCAGTTTATAAATATCATAGGAGTTTATTCTTGACTCTATATGTGATAAAATGAAGGTATTTATGCCCAAACACCAACATCTAAACATATCTATGAGAATATTAGATGGTCAGTAACTCAAAAAATAGAAGATCAAAATTTCCAATTAAAGGTAAAATACCCACAACCAATCAGTGATATCAAAACAATTTTGATGTGCTCAAAAATCCCAAACTCACTACAAAAAATACCACCACCTAAGTCAAAAACACCTTATGAGGAACCCAAACAAGCAATCAATGATAGAGGAGGAGAAAATAACATACCTTGTATTGAATATTTGATTCATACAAGAGAAAGTATAGATATCTCACATGAAATCATGGTAATGTTCGATACTTGGATTCGTTCGAGACATGACTTTTTCCAGCCTTGGATTCATGATTTGGATACATTCGAGACTTGATTCGATCCTTTATCCGAGCATGGATTTGAGGAGGAGGAGCACTGACATCTGGTGGATTTTGCAGAAAGCTTTAGATATTACAACTAAATAAATCATAGTTATGATTCCTTAAATAGATGAGGAGACTGTTATCATTGCTTCTAAAAAAGAACTGGTAAAATCTCTCTTTATTAGCACTTTTTAAGCACTGATAAAGCTAACTTTTTATCAGTGCTAAAAAAGTTCCGATAAAAGCCAATAAAAATATATTAAAAATAATTAAATATAATTAAATATTTATTTATTATACTTTTATAATTATTTAAATATGTAATTATTTATTTATAATCATATAAATACTTTTTTTAAAATATATAATTTTTATTTATAATTATAAATATAAAATTTTATAAATATAGTAAATATACATTTATAAATGTATTTATAATTATTTATTTATAATTATAAATATATTTACATCATTATATAAGTTTATATAATTATATATATTTAATAGATATATATAAATATAAATATAGTAAATATATCTATTATTTAAATACATTAATTATAATTTAATGATTATAAATATATTAATATCATTATAAATGTTGATATAATTTTTTTATATAAAAGGTTGAGGGGAACACCCTCTTTATTGAACCAGAAAAAAACCTCTTAAAAGGACTGGGAGAAGAGGCAACCCATTACATGACAAGGTCACAAATGCCAAAACAGGACCCGAAGGTTAACATCAGGATTTGAAGTCAAAAAGGAAGCCGAAAAAAAGCAAGCATCAGAAAGAACCTCATCACCCCCTCTTCCAGATCATGCAAGGTGAGATCCGTCGAAGGAGATGACTCACCCCCCTGCCAAGAAGTTGTGTCATACTGGAAACACAACATGGAAGAGCACTCTCCCAATCCACACCGAGGTGCAGATGGAAGATAGGATGATAGGTGCCAGCACACCACTCTCTCTTTCAAGCCGCCCACCCGATAGTGCATGTGAAAAACACAGCAATGTCAACCTGATGCAAGACAATACCAGAGAAAAAAACACAGTGCATAAGATCACACAAAGTGACCATCTATCCAACAGAAAAATGACTGATGATGGGTGTTAGCACACCCATCTCTCTTTCAAGGTCTCCCACCCGACATCTACTACAAGATGCAACAATTCCATCCAAATGCAACGAGGAAGAATCCAATGCTTGCAAATCCTCTAACAACCAGATTGAAAAGAAAAACCTCATGTGAAGCAATCCAACACAGATCGAAACCAGAAGACCATCTGAAGAACAAGATCCAATAGACTTCCACACCAAAACCAGATCCACACCAAGCCACTCAGCAACCCACCCAAGTCAAACTAAAATTTCCCTCGATTGCTAAGCCAAATCGTGCCTCAAACCTCAGCAACCGCACAACACAGGAGCAACAACGGCAAGCAAAGCACATCACAAGATGATCCGGAGCAGCCCAATACGCAAAACATAAATATTCAAGAAGCCAAAATACAAACCACAAAGCACCGGTGCAGTAAGGAGGCACATCACTACATCAAGGGTTATTGAGAGTTGAAACGAGTGTCACACATCCGTCTTCCATGAATGAGTAACCCCGAGTGATGCAGCAAGGGGACCAGGTCGAGGGACCGGATCAAGAGAAGAGGATTCCAAATCCACCACCAGAGATCTACAGGCAAAGCCACGAATCTCAAGATGCCAATTCCATCGACGCCGCAACATCAGAGAAGACGAGATCCGAAGCGGGAACAACATCGATCGAGGACAACCAGGATGAACGAGGGGGGAATACCTGGACAAGGATGGGAAACTGGAAAATCGCTGCGAAACTCCATGATCTGGAGAGATAAAGAACCACCGAAGCCTAAATGGATGGGCAAACATGGAGGAAACGAAGAAAATTTTCACTGAGTCGCCCGTGGAGAGCAGGGAAACCCTAGCGCGCAACCGGGTGATTGCAGAGCCTCAAATAGCCCTTTTCTTTATGTTAATATAATTATATATATATATAATAATTATATATAAATATAAATATAAAGATAGTAAATATATTAATTATTTAAATATATTTATTATAATATTATAATTATTTTAATATAAAATTATTTATTTTCAATTATATAAATACTTCTAAAAAACAATATTTATATATTTTTAGAATTATAAATATATTTAAATAAATAAATATATATAATAAATATATATAATTATAAATATATGTACATATATATAAATGTAAATGTAAATATAAATATAAATATAAATATAAATATAAATGTAAATGTAAATATAAATGTAAATATAAATATAAATATAAATCTAAATATAAATCTAAATATAAATCTAAATATAGACATAAATATAAACCTAAATATAAGTATAAATATAAGTATAAATATAAGTATAAATATAAGTATAAATATAAATATAAATATAAATATGAATATAAATTTGAATATAAATAGAAATATAAATATAATGCTTCATCAAAATCCGTTTTAGATAATGAGGGCTTCCAACTTGTTTCTTACAAGAAGGAAAGGCCCTTGGGTGACCTCCCAGTGGAGGTTGAGTAGCCAACTGAGGAGACCAAACAACATGAGACTCCTCCCCAGACTGAAGAGGTTGAGGGGATGAGGGAAATCTCTCTAAAAACGAATATTGAGAAGCAGACAGATTGCTACGACTCTGATTGCACTGACGCTGAGACCCTCTATGAAAGGATTAAAGCTCTTCCACCAAGTGGTGGAAAATCTAGAGGTCAGGGGTACGAGCGTGGAAGATCTGTTGCTGAACGGAATGCACATCGTGTGAAGGAAAGAAAACTAAGTGAAAGATTTATGAAATAGTTAGGTCGATAGATTTTTCTTTGGGCACTTTTCTTTGTATTCCCACACCATATCTGGTTCCTATGTCTTACTTTCTTATTTTCAATAAAAGACGCACCGCCTCCACCTTTATTAAAAAAAATATATAAATATAAATATAAATATAAATATAAATATAAATATAAATATAAATATAAATATAAATATAAATATAAATATAAATATAAATATAAATAAAATAAAAATAGAAAATAAAAATAAAAATAAGAATATAAATAAGAATATAAATAAAAATAAAAATAAAAATAAAAATAAAAATAAAAATAAAAATATAAATAAAAATAAAAATATAAATAAAAATAAAAATAAAAATAAAAATAAAAATAAAAATATAAATATAAATATAAATATAAATATAAATATAAATATAAATATAAATATAAATATAAATATAAATATAAATATAAATATAAATATAAATATAAATATAAATATAAATAGAAATAGAAATATAAATATAAATGTAAATATAAATATAAATATAGTAAATATATTCATTATTTAAAGAAATTTATTATAAATTTATAATTATTTAAATAAATAAATAAATAAACATATAAAATTTATATTTAAATAAATATTTTTCTAAAAAAATATTTACTAATTTATTTTTATAAACATATACATTTATAAATATAGTAATTAAACATTTAAAAATATATTTATTTATAAGTATTTATTTATAAATATATTTTTTACATTATTAATGAATATATAATTTTAATGCATACATGTTAAAAATGGGTGAAATTGAATAATTAAAAATGAGTACACTTTAAAAATATTGAAAAATGGATATGTTTTATTAATTAATTATAAATTATTAAAAAAATATGGATATCTATTGAAATAAATATGAATACATATTGAAAATATTAAAAGTTAGTAGATAAATATATATATATATAAATAATATAAAATAATTAAATTCCCCAAAAAATAAAAAATAAAAATATCAAAAAGGAATTAATTCATAAGAGTAATAATATTATAAATAAATAAATAAAATATATCAATTAAAAAAATAATATATTAAATTTATCATGTTTTAATGAAATTATAAAATGAATACTAAAATTTGAATAAATTACATAAATATTAGGTGTATGCGTATATATATATATAAGATTTCATTAATTACGTAAAAATTTATGTGTGTGTGCATCGTATATAAAAATGAATTACGAGTATATGTATGTGAAATCAAATTAACATAATTTGATATATGTTTAAATGAAAAATAAAAAAACATTAAATTATGTCCATTTCTCGATGCAATTAGACAATATTTTTAATTAATATTAATTATTAATTATTAACAATTCAACACTAAATATAAATTATTTAATATATATACACAAATATTTTGTTTTATATATAAAATCATATTTTCAGAAATATTACACATTTATATATATATATATATATGAATATATTTCTATATTAAATGTATTAATGAACAATTATTTATAAAAACCATTTAAAATGAATAAGACAGTAATATTTTTTTAATTATTACATTTTATTAATTTTCTATATTTATATTTAATATATATTATTTATTATTTTTTATAATATATATATATATTATTCATTTTTATTAACAATTATTTCATTAATTCATTTTAAATCATTTTGAAATTTATCCATTTTTATTTTATTTTTGTTTAATTATTTCAATTTAATAATTTTTAATTTTCATTATTTAATAATTATAATTTATTCATTCTACATAAATTTACACTATTAATTAATATTTATAATCCATATATAATTATGTTAAATTTATTCATTTTTAACAATAATTATTTAATTATTATAATGTTTAGTATTTTCCTTAATTTACACATTTTTAATTTTTATTTATTTAATTTTTTTTATTTAATTCATTTCACATATCTATATATAATATAAAATATTTATTAATATTTATAATTTATATATATATTAATATACAATTTATTTGTTTTTATCAATAATTATTTAATTAATGAAATTGAAAATACTTTTTTTTTAATTTACTCATTTATAATTTTTATTTATTTATTTTTTTCAATTTATTCAAGTCCTTTATCAGTACTAATAAAGTGTTCCCCTTATTAGCACAAAAAATAATGTGATAATACAGGGTAACCTTTACATAAAGTGCAGATAAAAGACACCTTTTATCAGTGTTACAAAATAGTGATGATAAAGGAATCCTTTTTCAACCCCCTTTTCTAGCACTGATAAAGTCCATAACTATTAAAGTTCTATTTTGTAGTAGTGAACTTGAGTGAGTTACCATAATATATCCATGTTCTCCTCAGTTCCAACACTAGCAGTATTGGCTTGCTCAACTAGGCAATCCTTACATTGACTAGGCTCATTAATTACCTTTCTTACATTAGACACCATCACTGAAAAATAACACATAATAAGTTAAATAAAAATCAAAATGAATATTGAGAAATAAAATAAAAAATACTATATGGGTAAATGTTATCAAATAATATAATGGATTCTCATAATTCTCATGTTAGCTATGTTCATTTAAAATATAGTACCAAATTTTTCTAATAAAATTTCTATAATACCAAATAAAACAAACTGAATCTAGTAACCCAGAGCTGGTGTTTACTTTATTTCATTGGTGCAAGATACAAGGGATCTCATAATGCGAGATTGATTAATTTTGATGTCATGGAAAACTGGATACATAGACGATTCCCACATTATATTGGATATGTAAAAACACAGCATAAGAAACATTCTTCCATCTGAGATATCATTCATAATATCATTCTTCATATCATAGGTAAAGGAAAATAATAAAAGATGATCTCATACGCTCAATAAGGGTTATGTACAGTGTAAGTAATCATGAGTAAATAATGCATAATAAATATGGAAGTGTGGATTATAAAAGAACATTCTATTCAATAAAAAACACTAGTTCAATGAGCTTTCATGGATAATATAAACACAAAAAACACATGGATACTGAAAATTAAATTTTTAATAAAGGAAATGCATAAATATTTACATTCACGATCAAGGACACTCAACTAAGATATCATGAATCTTACCATCATATCCTCTCAACCATGATATCAATATTAATAAATGGGTAGTTGTATCCCAAAAACCATCTAATATATAATGCCTACTAATTTTTCTTATCAGACATATTGATTCATCAAGGGGATATTTATAACTAGGCCCCAGCCATCACTTGAACATTCTATACATTCCTTATATTTTGAATAATCAGTACAGTTCTTTCTAAAAAAATTCATTATAATTTAATTGTTATCTATATTGAATCAAGAATGTGGTACATCAATATTTCATTATCCTAAAACATCTCAAGAAATAATAAAGATGGTATAATTGGTTCTCTTCCCCAGTAACATCGATGGGTGGTTTCATAGATGAAAATACTTTTAGATGACAACTGGAACATTTCTTTAGGAAAATACCCTTTTAATTTTGAAAAAAAATATCTAAAATCTAAAGTATTTCAGAATATTAGGGAAAAAAGTTATTTGAAAATAACAATAGAAACTTGTAAAGTAAATATCAATGAAAACAATATTCTTGATGGTGGGAAATCTATTCATGTGGTGTATGTGAAAATTAAGATTCCATTCAAAAATTTTGTCAAAATAATCTCCTTTGGAGTAAATAAGAAAATTCATTCTAATCCTTTTATAGAAATTAAAACATGGGTAAAATGAATTTAAAAAAATCATAGGACAATAGTGAAATAATTCTTGAATATTTTTTAAATAAAATATAGACATGGAAGAAAAATATTCCCTAAAAAAATGAAATACATTATGCATTTCTAAAAAATATTTTCCCAATTATTTTAAGTACCAAAGAGAGAAAAATAGTACTATTACTTGAAAATTATATTAATAAATATATGAGAAGAAAATGAAAGGGGTTTATTAAATAAGTATTATATAATTTCCTTCAATTTAAATTCAAGAATATAAAATTCCTAAATAATATTAGATTTTAAAAGAAATCCATTACCTCAATTTTGAATTTTCTTTGTAAGTGATTTAAACTACTTTATAATAATTTTTGATTCATTAAACTTCCATAACAGAACCATATATACACTTATAATATCATATATTGTAATGAATCTATTTTTTATTTATAAATCATTGGAATATTTTAAATAATATTTTCGGAGTTAGGAGCTGAGTTAGAACAATATTATAAGGCTTTGGGAGTCTCGATATTGATATAATCAAAAAATTAATTATATTATATCTTTCCCACATATTTTTCAAGAATAATAGAATAACTCTCGAATGGATTCTTACATAAAAAATATGAGACCATTATTAAATATGTAATACATGTTTCACATTAGTTGCGGTATAATCTTTGTGTGCACCAGACATCATGCTTGATCGACATCATGGGAAGAATTATAATTAAATAAATTATCAACTTTATTTACTTTATATTAATTATACCAGAATCTAATATCCTTTATAAAACCATGTTTATGTCAATTCCATAGGGTTATCCACATAACCCTATGGATTGAGAGAGGAGATCATAGAGGAGATATATGGTGGGGAAAATCGAGATTTAGGATCAAAGAATGATTTTCCAAAGGATTATATACCCTAACAGATTTTATGGATCTCACCAATGAAAACATCAATTGGTATTCATCAATGATCAATCCAAACCCGAGGTAGGACAATTATTTTCATTTTTTTATTCCCCATTTTTTGTCCCAAGATGTATGTAAATTAACTCCACTAACATCTTTATTTTTGGGTCGATCATGCTTTGTGGGTGTGGGGTTACCTTACTAGGAGTTTGAGAATTTGATATTATTTTGATTTTTGTTCCTCATGGGAATGAATTAAGGAAAAAATGAATAATGTAAAAGGTTCATTACTGTTTATTTGATTTTGAATTTACTCCCCTGTTCTTTGCACGTTCATCTTTCGTATTTTCTTTGGCTGATAGTTTAACCAATTTCAGATGGACGATCATTGAACAATTATTATTTGGTGAAACATATCATCATTTTTGGTCAAAGTTCACGATCAATATAGAGATCAAGGTATGATGAAGATGGTGGATGATCAATGATGGAACAAGTTCATATTGGGAGTTATTTTTTTTAGATTGGGAATCTTGACATGATGGTGTGACAAGGGACACTTTGTGATGGGATTTGGGTTGCTGGAATTTGGTCATCGATAATAGAAAAGCACAAATGATCCCAGATACATGTTTAACAGAGGGTATGGTGGAAAAATAGATGGTAGAGACAAAGTGGGTGTCACATGTAGAATAGTTTTGAATTTCTTTGAAAATCCCTATTACACAATGTGTAATCCAGAGGAACAAACACTATGTTTTCCCCTCCCATGGTTCTAGGGTTTATGCACTGTGAAAAAAGCACTCGCCGCATGAAACCAATAATATATCATATCACCTATGGCTAGAATGTCAACGTGTACCCTAGGGGTACATAGGCATGGAAACATCTGGACACACGATCATAACCATAGTACACAAGAAAATCCTAGTACTAAGAGATAGATCGCTACAAAAAAATAACTAGACTATACATGCATGACTCAAAGTGCATGGGCTTGAGACATGGTACACAAACATAGGAAAGAGACACACACAAAGTACTGGTCAATCCCTACACACCATTTATTATAAAATAATATTTCATGTATATAGAGAAAGTCATATCATATGAGACTGTAAGACATAGGCACACCCAGGGTAGGCAGGACACATTGTGTACTCCCAGTACACGTTGTACCTCTGTATCTTCATTTTGAGCTGGTTTCAATTGGGTTTATTCCCTTGGTTCATCCTCATGAGGGTATAGTGAGGCATTAAATGCCGATTATAGGATTTTTTACCATCTTTGGGATTAGTCTAAGATAGAGTTTAGGAATCCCTTAGTTTGACATGGGGTGCAATCTTATTTCATTTCATCACCTTCCCTAGGTAAGGTTTGAGGTATCCTCATGACCAAATTAAATAGGCATATGAACCCCTATTTAGTGAGATATTATATGTAGTGTTATGTATACCTTAGAGGAACTAGTTGAGATCCCCTATTAGTGTATTGAGATCTTTAGAGTTCCAATGAGTGCTTATTTGGAAATTCCTAATGATAAGGACCTCCCGGATGAGCTCCATCAGTGTTAGCATGGATCATGGAATGATTTATTCTAGAATAGTGTTGCCTTGGAGCCTCAAGAAGAATCAAGTGGCTGATGGTATGGTTGAGACCTATTTAATACTTGTTGTTTGTTATGAATATATCTAGGTTATTGTTCTTATTACGATGTATCATAACTTGATTGGAATACCTTTTTTATGATGATATGACTAATCTATTGATGCTTTATGTTTGGTGATTTCAGGGTGTCCTACTGGGTATTAATATAGTCACACCTACATCATCCCTTATTATATATATAATGACTTATGTTTATGAAATTTGATTTGATGGAGTCCTAGGATTATTGGGAGTAGGTAGATCATAATGACCTATATATGACATGGTCGTACTAGTTGTTTCATTTGATAGTATTCCCCTCCTTCTTACCCGGTTAGAATATTTTATCAGTTTTAGTGGGCTTGTAATTGGATCTTATGATTTCCAATACTTTTTTCATACTCTGATGTGGGATAGATGTTATGCATGCATTATGGTATCAATTTTGTTTTAAATTTTTTCATTTTTTGGGTATTTTGGATATGTGTTCATGCGTAGAGGGACCTTAGGATAATTCCTCTAATGTGTGTGATATTCCTACTCAGTATTGGTTTGTAGCCTCTGGCCTATTGGAAGTAGGTTTGGGGAGTCACAATCATATTATCTTAGACTAGGAGGGCCCCATTGGGTCAGGTCATGATAGAGTTGTGTCATAAAATTTTTCATCCTTGGAACAGATTTCATGGATTGTATTTTTGTGTGGATTGTTTTTGGAATTTGGGAAATAGTGTTAAAGTGTTTTGAGTTTGGATCACAGATCAGGGAATCTACTATTGGTGTGATATTCTATGTATCTATTCACCAGGAATTTTATAACCCTCTTATTTACATTGTATATATATGAACTAATTCCAAGGAAAAATTAGTACATCCATCATATAGGAATTATTTGTGGTTTCTATGACCTACTTGAGTCATCTCCCCAGATATACTCTTTGAATTTGAAGCATATTAATTATTTTAGGATTCCTATGAGCCAAAAACCATCAAGTATTACATAATAGGATTTCTTTGATTATCCTCTTGGTGATGAGGTTTCAGTGTAGGGTACTACATAGGAGGGGTTACTTCTAGGTAGTTTTCCAATCTTTCCACCACTCGTTGAGCAGTTGGTTGCACTCGCAGTACCAGGATGTATGCATTTTATGCACACTTCATGAGTTTTAGAGGTTGGTACATCCTAGGATTCAGGGAAATCCAAACCCCTTTGAATCTGATTAATTTCTAGAGGTTGTCACTTGAGTTTTATACCTTGTGAGGACACCTACAAATAAGATGGTGGTCCTAGCAGTGATTCCTCTCCAGAGCTCTATAGGGAGATGGTAGAGTACGAAGACTCAGACCCATGATGAGATGGATCTCTCATAGAAAAAGTTCTAGAATCTATTTATGTATGATTTCATTCTAGATACATTGTGATTTATGTGTATCCAAGAGCTTTAATAACTTTAACATGGAAGAATAAATATGAGAGAGTATTCTTTATGGTTCAATAACCTCTCACGATACTATCTAGATATAGTTCAATATCTATTATTCTGATAATAAAACTTTGAGTGAGGAATATTATGATATATTAGTGATGGAGTGATATCTCATTTTATTCACACCTATTATGAGGTTCTTGAGTGTTATTTGGTCCTAGAGAGATTTTTGGGTGAGCAGACGATGACTGTTAGTGCTGGAAGTGGGATCAAAAGAGATGGCAGTTGGTAACTGATGATAGACACATGGATCTAAAGCTATAAAATGATTTAGGATATGATCTTAAGATAGGGGATATGTGGTTAAGGGATCTCATAATAGTTTTAGTCATCCAAGAGAGTGGTGTTGTTTCTCTTGTGACGGTTGGGGATATCTTGACCTAGATTTTCCAACATACTATGCAGATGATAGAGACATAGTCGATGGATCATTTTGGAAAAGAAATTCGAAAGAGTGGTTAGGTTTGTAGTGAACCAAACCGGGTAGAGGATCTGGGAGATTATTTGGAGGTTGCATATATTTTACCTATTTCTACCCCCACCCCAGGTGGCGAACACTAGGAGAAGGGAGTTGGTGGTAAGGGATGGGGATTACTGAAGGAAGTGTATTATATCAACCCAGAGGCTCCTAGGATGATTATAGGTATAATACATGTCTTATGTACTTCAATTTAGTACTTATAAACAGAGGTGCGAGACACTCTTTTCTATCCACTTCTCTTGTTTGAGACTTAAAGATTCTGTTTGAGCCCTTAGCTCGACCCTTATGCCTGGAGACTCATATTAGAGAGGATTCATTGATAAAACACTTATATAGATAGTTTTTTATTAATATTGTCAGAGATATTTTTTATGGATTATCTTTATATAAGCAATTATGCTTTACAGTGTTATCCTAGGGATATACTGGATAACCATAGTTTGCATCCATATAGGCTATTTTAGGTAGAGGATGCGGTGTGTCCACGGTGACGGAATGAAGTTTTCCACTATGGGAATGAAGGAAATATATATAGAGTATGATGGGTTCATACACAATAGGATACAATTGATCACTCATCAGTTATAAAATATTACCCTTGGATCATTGGATGCTATGGACTTTTTTGCTTCTTACAACGGTGGAATAGTACGGGGATAGATTTCTTGAGGATATTCCAAAATTACCTCCCCACCAAGTGAAAGAATTTTGTATATAATTTCACCAAGGGAATTCCATGATATGTGCACCAGTATATTAGATGGATCCCATAGATCTTTGTCAGATCAAAATTTATTTGGATGATTTACAGAGGAAGGGCTTTGTTAGACTCGATGTGTCACCCTGGGTATCCCCAATTTTGTTCTCCAAGAATTTGGATGGGATATTAGGGTTTTGTGTGGATTAAAATTTCCTATAATAGGTTAACATGAAGAATAATTATCCACTACCGAGGATCAATGAGCTCTTAGAATAGTTGAGAGGGGAGAGATGGTTCTCGAAGATCGACCTCAGATTAGGCTATCACTAGTTCTGAGTACGGGATGTGGATATATTAAAGATGAAATACCGATGTTGATATAATCATTATGATTACTTGGTGATTAATTTTGATTTTAATAATTTCCAAGTAGTGTTCATGGGAATCATGAACCAGATATTTTATCCCTTCTTAGATCGGTTCATGGTATTCTTCTTCAATGACATCCTATTGTACTTGAAGTCCGAGGAGAAGCACAAAATAAATTTGGGGTTGGTCACGAACATACATTGAGAGTACTAGATTTAAGAAATTGTCTTAAAGTATTAGTTATATATTATAGAGGTCCACCTTCTTGGACATGTCATCTTAGTAGATGGTGAAGTAGTGGACCTGATGAAGGTTAAGGTAGTGTTATCTTAGGAGTCAGCCACCCAAGAGTGTGATGGAGGTGTAGAGATTATTTGGGTTGGTTGGATACTATAATAGATTCATACCCAATATCTATAGGAAATTTACACACATGACTACTTTGAATCATAAGGGGTATCCAATCACATGGATGAATAGGTTCTAGCATTATTTTTAGGAGCTGTAGAGGATGTTGAAAAGTTATCCCATCTCGAGATTTGCAGAGGAAGCTATTGAGTATATAGTATTCTAAAATGCCTTTGGTAATGGGAATGGATGTGTTTTTAGGTAGAGGTTTTTAGTTATGGTCTATGGGTCCCATAAATTGAAACATCAAGAGCATAAAATTACAACTAATGATCTAGAGCTAAAAATATAGGCATTTTTCTTGAAGATGTGGTGACACTACCTTATGGGTGAGCAATATATCATTTGTTATTACTATAAGATCCTCTAGTATAACCTATCATATAATAATCTTAACTTGATACATAGGATATGGATATATTTTCTCACAAATTATGACTTCGAAATAGTCTATACTCATAGGAATGGGAACATGGTGGTTGATTCTTTCTACATGAGATCTTTTTCACAGTTTTTTATTGAGGCATAAGAGAAGTTAGCCTTATTACATTTTTAATTATTAGACGAGGATGGTTTATCTTACCTCTGATCAATGGTTGTTACCGCAACACTTATATATCATGTTAGGGAGGCTCATTTTAGAGATACCTACTGTGATACCTTTCATACTCAGATGTCCACTAGACATGCTCCTGATGGATTATCTAAATGTTGAGAGAACACCATCCTTTTCATAGTAAAAAATATGGTACTGGTGACATTATGATAGGAGGTTTTGATGGAGTTTCATATATACCCATTGGTAGTAAATATAGTTGTGGAAAATATATTACAAGACCATTGGTATTAGTTTTGGTGGCTAAGGATAAAGTAGGGTGTGGTAGAGTTTGTCTCTTGATACCTTAGTTGTTAGTAGGTGAAGGATGAGAACTAGGTTCTAGAAGGTTCAAATCAATCACTTGAGGTGATAGAGTAGAATTGATAAGGTATATTTATGATCTTTATGATAAGGTTACCATGATTTTATATAGGATAAGATATCATCTAGGAGTTCATATAACAACTCACCAAGTCCTCCCACTTATTATTTATCTGAGAGAAATGGTCAATATAAAGTGTGGGATACCTTTATTTGTAGGATATAGTCTGACTCCATATATTTAACTCAATGATCTTTTTAGACCATGATTCTCATTCCACATCATGATTATGAAGAGTATTTCTAGAGGCCTTTTGTACTTAGTTTCCTTTGATCATGGTGCTTTTCCACCCATAATAATGGCTAGATTGAGTGAACCATTCAGGTTACGGAGGAAATGATTTGAGATTTCATGTTAGACTTTAGCTCTAGTTTGGAGGATCACCATGCCCTTGGTGGAGTTTTTGTAAAACAACAACTACCATTCAACCATTAGAATATCACCATTTGAGACCTTGTATGGGAGACCTTGTAGGTCACTACTCTATTGGACTGATCTAGGTGAGTCAACACTCATGGTCCCATAGTTGGTGTGAGCGATGATAGAGAAGGTGTAGATGATCCGATAGTGGATAAAGACTTACCAGAGTCATAACAAGTCTTATACAGACCTATGATATAGGCCTTTGGAGTTTTAAGAGGGAGATTATGTGTTCTTGAGGACCACACCTTGACCTGCATTATGGGGATTCGACTGGGGTGGAAAGTTATCTATGAGATCCATTATCACTTTTAAGATACTATGTAGGGTCAGTGAGGTGGTGTATTGATTGACCCTACCACCATAGCTTGACCAAGTACATGATGTCTTCTATGTGTCTGAGCTAAGGTGGTTTTTTCATGACCAGTCACAAGTTATCGACTGGGGAAAGTTCAACATCGAGGATAGAGATGCCTTTGCTGAGTACATGATAGAGAACAAGGATTGATAGAAGAAGATGATTAATGTGCGAGAGATTCCCTTTGTCTGTGTCTGGTGGTGGCATAAAAATCTTTAGGAGGGCACTTGGGATTGGGAGACCTAGATGTGGGCCCAATATCCACCTCTTTTTTAGTAGGTTTTTTCATTTTCAAGATAAAAATCCCTGAGGTGGGGATAATATAATGACTATATTTTTCTTTCTAAATATTAGGAATAATTTAAATAATATTTTCAGAGCTAGGTGTTGAGTAAACATGGAATTCATAAGCTCGGGGAGGCTGTATATTGATATAATAAAACTATTTAATATATTATATCATGTACACACAATTTTTCTAGATTAATGGAATAAATATAGAACAAAGACTCAGTTCAAAAATATGATACCTCCATTAAATTAATAATATGAGTTTTACCTTAGGAAAACTATAATAATTGTCCACATCGAGCGTTCATCTTGGGTTCCATCATGGGAGGAATAATAATTAAATAAAATATCTAATTAATTAATTTATTATTAATTAAACCAAAACCTAATCAATTATTCAAAAGAATGTTTATGGAAAATCCCTAGGTTTATTCGTGCAAAACTAGGTATTGAGAGAGGAGATCATAGAGGAGATCCTTGGTGGATGATATCGAGATCGATGATTAGAGACCGATTTTCCATAGGATCAGTTATACCAACAAATTTTGTGGATCTTGCCAACAACATTGTCAACCATTATTCATTAGTGATAGATATAAACCTGAGGAAGGTAAGTTTATTTTTATTAGTTTATGTTCCATTTTATTACCCCATGATGATCATGAATAAACTCCACTAGCAAATTGATTTGTGGTTCAGTCATGCTTTGTGAGTGAGAGTTTATCTTTATTAGATTTTGGGAACTAAATTTATATTTATATTTTTTTCTTTATTCATTGTTATAATTTAAATTAATTAGGAAAACCTAAATAATGGATGTGTTTTGTTCCTCCTAATTTTATTGCGCATTTCTTCCCCCTTTTTTTGTATGTTCATTACTAATATTTTCTTTGGACATAGATTCGACCAATACCTGGTGGATGATCAATGTTTAGTCCATCTTTGGCACAACAGATCATCCCCATGAGTCTAGGTTCATGATCGATGGATTGATTTTGGTGAAAGGATAATAGTGGATGATAAAAAATGGAATGTGATCATATTAGGGGTTATGTTTCATAGATTGGGAATCTCAGTATGGAGGTATGTTGGGAGATGCTTCACAATGGGATTTGGGTGGTCGAAATATAGTCATCGAAAATGCCCAAGCATATAAAATCATAGATATGTGTTTACTAATTGGATTGGTAGAGTAATATATCATGGATTTGAGAATGTTGTAACACATATAAAAGTCGATACTTTCTCTGAAAATCCAGAACATAGGGCATGTACTTCAGATGAACACACACTCTATAGTCCCATTCTATGGACCTAGGGTTTACATGCAATGAAAAATATCACACATAGTGTGACACTTATCACACACTATGTAACCTATAGATGGGATTTTCTATATACCCTAAGGGTACATGCGCTTGGACATGGCCAGAAAATTTCGCATGACTAGAGTATATGGGCATGAACCAAAACTTAGACACAACCAGATACATGGGCATGATCAGAGGACATGGTCATTACCCAAAGTACATAGGAACACATTAGGGTACATCAAATTGGGTATGAAACACACGTTGAGTTCCATCCGACCTCTACAAATCATGTATTATAAATAAATACTTAGTTTATATGGAGAAAGACATGCCGTGTGAGATGCTGAGACATGGGTAGACCCATGTCATGCAAGATATGCAATGTAATCCTATAAAAAATTATGCAATTTTTCTAGGTCATGTTGAGGCCCTCCATATATTAATTTTCAACCAGTTTTAGTTGGGTGTGTTTACTTGATTCATACGCATGAGGGTACAATGAGGAATTATGTCATGAGAATAGGATGTGATACCCTCTACAAGATCAATCACAAATAGAGTTCAAGAATACCTCTTTGTGAACTGAGGTGTGACCCTCTATCATTTCATCTCCTTCCCTAGGTGTGTTTTAAGGAATCTTCATGACCAAATTATACAGGCATAAGATCCCCTACATAGTGGGATATTCCTAGTAGGATCTAATATACCCTATATGAAAATGGTGTGATCTCTTATATACATATCAAGATATTTGGTGTTCTAGTGAGTAATTATTTGGTGAGGCCTAATAACCACGAACTATCATATGTGCTCCATCAAAGACAGGTTGGCTCATGGAGTGACTTATCCCAATAGAAATTACTTTAAAGCATCGAGTAGAATCCAGTGGATGGAAATACGCTTGAAAACACTTTGAGAATTAGAATTTTTATAAGTATATTTTTGTTATTATTCTTTTTTATATGTATCTTATCTAAATTGACATACCTTTGTGGTGATGATCTAACTGCCATCTTGATGCTTTATGTTTGGTGATTTAAAAGTTCCATACTAGGTATTGTTATACTCACCCCTGCATGAAATATACCCACACATATATAGACGAAAATCCATTTGAGGGAGGCCTAGAAGGACCAATAAATAGTTAAGATTATTTATCTGGATAGAATATGGTTACACTAGGTGTTTTATTTGACTGATTTCCCCTCGTTCTTAGTTGTTTGGACTCTGTTATTAGTTTTGGTGGGATTGTATTTGGCCCTTATTCTTTTCAGTACATTTTCCATACTATGGTCTGGGATAGATGTTAAGAATTTATTATGATATCAATTGATTTTTTCTTTAATAATTGTATTATTATTTTAGATATGTGTGTGTGCATATAGTCACCTTAGGCTATGCCCTCCAACATTTGTAATATTCCTACTTAATGCTTGTCACCAGACCCTGGCCTATTAGAGGTGGGGTTAAAGAGTGAAACTCATATTGTCACTAGAAATTATGGACCCAGAGGGTTGTTTTGTGATATATATGATCCAATTATAACATTACAACACATATTTGTTAATAATTTTATTTTAAAATCATCATTTCTGATTGTAAAATATTTCATTTTTCATGTATTTTTAGTTAGGTAGTTTTGGTCCTTGTGTATTTCTCATGATTACATAAAATATAGAATGTTAATAATGATATAAATATATTATATATTCATTATATAAATATAATATATATTCATTATATAAATATTTAGAATCATCCCTAAAAGGGAGACATGAAAAATGAATCACATCAATTTGTGGAAGTGGTTGTCCACACATGCCCATAAGAAACATTATAATTTTTTAATGAGTGGAATAGTAATAAGGTAAATGATATATTATATCTAAAAAACAATATTATATTAAAATTATCATATATATTTCCCAGTTCCATATTTATGTCTAACTTTGTGTGGTGGTGATTGAAGACAAATTACTTCGATTCGCGAGGTGGTAGTCCTCCGTACACAAGAGAGATTGTTTTTATTCCTATTTGATGGGGAAGGATGTGAAAAATATTATATCATAAACATAATAAAATTTAAATATATGGGGGATAATTGTGTTATAATATTGGAATGGTTAGGATATAATTAATTGTGTTAAAAAAGGATGAAAAAAGAAATTGTTTGTTTAAGATGAGTATATCTTCCTTGAAAGAGCTCCTTTAGACCACCTATTAAGGACACTTGGAATGATATTTTAAGAATACCAAAACCTCTAAATCATGGATAAGAAATTTTATAAAATACTTGGGTAGGTTTTGGTTGATATATATGGCTCAAAGTGGTGTAAATATGAAAAATGAGGGGTTCTCTTTTATAAGCGGGGGAGAGGGCACACTTGACGTCATACTCAAGCCGAATGTTTCCAAATTGACAAGGATTCAGGGGTTGGATAATATAGGGTTGAAATATTTCCATATAATAGGATCTAAACATGTTTAATTGATAATATTACGCTTATCTATTAGTTTAACCTCCTAGTAAACCTATTTAACCTTAACCGTGATAACAAATTTTTACTATTTTTAGTATTTATTATGATAAAATATTATGTTGAAATTAGTATATAATATTAATTTTGGTTTTCAAAAATATGAAATAAATTTTAAAATATTAAATTTATATATGTTTTAGAAATTAGTTTTAAAATAAACCCGCAAAAAACTATAAAAAATAGTTTTCTAAAAAATGTATATTTAAGTCTAGAATTATTATTTTACCAAGATAAAGTATACTTTTGATGAAAAAAGTATAAGTTAAATTATTATCAACAATAATAAACTATTAAAATTATAAAAGTAATCTAAATAAATAATATATGTTTAAAATACTAGAAAATAAAAGACAGTTTTCTTTAAGAAAAATTATTTTCACTATTCACACAAAAATAGAATTTTTTCAGAAAATTCCCAAAAATTCACCCAAAGATAATTTTGATATGATAATTTCAAAAATTATATATTTATTTTATAAAATTAAATCTAAAAAATTGGAGTAATTTAATCATAATATTTATATACAAAATATAATAAAATCCATTTTTGAAGAAAACATATTTTTGAAGCATAAAATGTGTTTTATAAAAATTAAGTACTTATTTACTAATAATAAGTCAATAAATTTATATTAAATACAATATTTATACAAATATTTCATAATTTGGTTTATTATTTTTATTACAACCCATAATTTTTTAAATGGAATTTCCCTCGTGATGTGTCATATTTAGTAAATCACATATTCCACGCGATGAAACTGAAAACATTTTATTATATTAATGTGAAAATTAAATTTAGAAAATTGTGATGGCTATAATTATTTAAAAATATTACAAGGGGATAGAAAAAATATAAAATAAGATAACTAAAATACGAAAATTTGGATATGCTCAATCCACTTGAATAACTACACTCACAAACAACACTTTAGAAATAAGGAAAAATATTAGAATTTCCATATTGATATTGAAAATAAAAATACATATAAACTTGAGAAAAAATTTAAGGGAATGAAGAATTACTGAAATTTGAGGTATTTATATAAAGTAGGGAAGCTATGTGATTATTAAAAATTTGACCATTGGAATATTAATCTGACCATTGGAATAATAACCTGACTATTGGAATAGTAATCTAACCATTAAGAATTTTAACCTCACCATTAAAATAGTAACATGAGCTATGTAAAAGTTAAATAATGTTATGTTATCTTTTATAAATTAAATATGTCATATTTACATCTTGGTAAAAGTAAATAAATATTTTAGAAATTATAAAACAAGTCTTTTTTAGTAGAACATATATGGTTTATTTTAATTTTGTAATAAATAAAATGATTTAAAATAAATTTAATTTCATAAAATAGATTTAAAAATTAATAATAAGTTTTATTATAATTATAATGTAATTTATGAGACCTTAATTAATTTCTCAAAGGGTTAGAAAATTGATCATAATATTAAAATGTGTATTTTTATAATAAATTAGGATTTTAGTTTAAAATTTTAATTTTTCATATTCAGAAAGTTATTTTCAAAAAATTTATTTATTTTTTGGAATCTACACATGAAAACAAATTAAGTTTTAATTTTTGGTATGTTTCTAAAAAATTTGATTTTTGGTGAATAGTGAAATATGATAAAATATGTTATTTAAAATTATAATATAAATACATGATTTTTTTAGTCATGGATGATGAAGAACCAATTAGTTAAAACTTTTAATCACAATTTACTGTATATAGTCACAATAATCAATACTATTGATAGTATTGAGCTAAAATAATACTATAGTGAATATAATATTTAAAAACACCTCCCTTCTCCCCTTATAAATACCACCCCTCAAAACCCCTTATCCTAACACCTTTTAAGCCTTTTATCTTGAAAAATTAATGCTAAAATATTTTACCAAACCTCTCCCCCATGTCCTATTGTTACATTTATCTCCAAAACACCAATTCCAACTGCCTCAAGGAGTATTTCATGGAGATGACATTGAAGAGGTAATATTCTCAATTTACCTGTTTTAAATTCTTTTCTTCTTATTCCATGTCCTCACCTCCCTCATACAAAATAACATAATAAATATAGTATCAAAAATATACAAGAATATTATTATTTTTAATGAAATATGTATCTTATACACTCCATTCATTTTTCTCATAAATAGATTTGTTGTTCACAATATGATCATTTTACAGCCTCCATGAACACCACACTTCATTTTTCTCTACTGCCTTCAAGGGTGGTTATAAAAATATTATTATTTCCAAATATTATTATAATAAGAATGTTATAATTTATTTCATGTTCTTTAATGTATCAAAAACCATTTAATTAAATAAAATGAAGAAAGTTCACGACGGCCGAAAAAATGACCTAAATGTACTAATCAAATAACTTTAACGTAAGGATCACATATAATACTCGGGAATATTTTAATTATTATAATTTCATGAATATTATTTAAAATTATTTTTTTATTTTTATTCACATTTGACATGAACTTCAATAATTATACACAAGTGATGCGACCATGGAACTACGAAAGGAACACACTTGGAACAATAAAATTAAACATTATATTTAATTGGAATGGTTATAAATAAACGTAATTAAATTAAAATAAATTAAATATTTATGAATTTTTTTAATTAAGTAATTAATTAACTTAATTTTATTATATAGGATGTTAAGTGAACATACAAAATAGATCCCAACATAAGTTAAGTGATCCCTTTGAACTACCATTTTTTTGGGTTATGAACTTTCTCTCTCTAACCCACTTTCTCTCACTCCCTGATGTTATAAAATGATTCTAAATTCATTATATATGACTCCTATACATATACCTATCTTTAAATATGTTCCTTTGATGGGGTAATTCGTCCATTAAGTTTATTTCTCAAACCCCTTCTTTATAAAAGATCCTTAATTATGATATGTGTCAGGATTATACAATCCATTTATTTATCTGTTTAATTATCATGTTTATGGTTATTGGTTGATTTAATTTTGTGGAACATATAATCATGTACATTTTATGATTAGTGTTCCCAAATAACACTCCAATTAATTGTGTAAGGTTTTTGTTTCTTTAGATAATATGTATGATATTTGAGAGTAAACCCAATCCATGATAAGTCTTTGTCCACTAGGTGATATTGCCTTGGTGGGTGGCCTTGACTTATGATTATGTCATGAGATATGTTTCTTTCACTTTCCTATGTTTCCATGATCATGTTATATCATGTTTATTATTTTATTCTCCCATTTTATTATTCTTTATCCTTCACTTTTATGATACCATTTTATGCCTTTTGGATCTCATGTTATGAATCACTATCATGTTTAATCCCTTAATGAGATTTTTATAACACCCCTTTATTTATTTTTTTACTATGTTATCCTATGTAGTTTTAGGATATTAAAGGGATTTAGGAGCTCATTATAGATATCAAAATAATGTTGTTTTATTTTTGTTTCACTTTGATGTATTATGAAACTAATCTTCCAAAGTCATTAGGTTTTTTAATCCATTGGTCGTATTTAATAGAAATTTATATAAACACTCATGTAATAATATATGAAAATGGTTTTAATTTCTATAGTTGGTATAAAAAGATGATCTAGTTATTTTTTAACATTAGGATTATAAAAATTTAGTGAGAACCCGAGGTATAAGTCTAAATATAAGAAAAATATCCTAAAATTTTGGTCAAGTATAGAGAAAGTGGTTCCCAAGAAATTACATCCCTGTCTAGATACTACAAGTGGATGTGGATCTGGAATAGTTTTACCTAGGAGTAATAACCCTAGAAAATGTGCATTGGGTATTTAATTGATCACCTTTTATTTTACTTCAAAGAGGACTTACTATACACCTATTTTGAAACTCCCTTGGGAGAAGCTTTGTAAAATTCACAAAATCTTTTTGAAATATCATGAAGGAATTAAATAGATTGTTATGTTATAAAATTTAATATGAAAATTACTATGGAAAACCTAGATTAAAATCAAAGAATCAAATGTTTTTTATATATTTTTCAATTATAAGTTATTGTTTCTAATTTCATAGTTTTTCATTTTATATGTTTATTAGTTAACATATTATCATCCTATTTTTCCTTTATTTTAGTTAATAGTATGAAATAGGAGGAAACGTGCCAAAAACTAGTGTGATAGAAAATGTGATAATTTCCCTAATGTATGCCTCACCTTATGGTAGTGAGAGATGGGAACTTTATAGTTGTACTAGGTAAACTGACTCATGCTATGAATAATAACTTGAATAATGTGGAATACCATCCTTATCATAATAATGATCAAGTTGTGGTCGAGTACTTTTTGTGAAAAAGGTCTCATACCTTTAGTGGATCTTGTACTCCCCACATTACAAAATAATGGATTAAATCCATTGAGAAAATTTTATTTGTCCTCAAATTATTATGAAAAGAGAAATTAATGAAAAATATATATAATTTTTAAGTGGAATATGATTAGTGGTGGTCACTAATCAAGAACACATATTCGAGAGAGGATTTTGATTCCATGGAATGGGAAGGATTCAAAAAAATATCTTTCACTAAATATTTTACCTAAACTATACATCTTAAAATGAATATGGAGTTCCTCATGCTCATTAAAATGAAATATGAATCTACTAGGATGTATGATGAAAACTCCACAAGGATTACATGATATGCCTCATGCTTTTTCATCAGCACTCAATGTATATCGGACCGCTTCTTTAGTGGGTGAAAGTCAGGTTTATAAAAGCACTAGAAATTCATGAATTTCATAGTTATACATACATTTTATACTGTTACCTCAATGTAGAGATGGAGATTTTAGACTCCCAGTGGTCTCATTGGCATAGAGATAAAAATCAGAAAATGGAATTTAATTCAGTAGGATCAATGGATAAATCTCATAGAGGAAAGAAAGCCTAACATTCTACATGTAAAAATTATGGGAATAAGTATCCTAAAAACTATCTAAATAGAACTCAGAGATTCTTCAAGCATGGAAAAGATGGTCTTAAGGGTAATCAATGCTAAAGAGCAAAGAAAAAAAGGTTCAGATCAACACTCATTTTATGGTACAATGATTCAACTATAAGGAACATGAGAATTATACAAGACAATTCCTTGAGCCAAGGGTTTCCCGAGAAAATCAATGAAGAAAACCTCCAAGGCCAATAGAGAAAGTAAGATAATATTATATCACTACTACTGAGGTAGATCTCAAAAATTATATGGTGATAGGTATGTTTGTTATTTGTTCACGAATGGTAAACATACTTTTTGATTTTGTCTCTCTACATTTTTTTCATATCTTGAAAGTTCAATATTACTATTTGAATACCACCTCAAAACATTGGGGTTGAGCTATCTTTGAGAAAAAAATGGATCAATGAATGGATCCAAAGTATATAACTCCTCCCCAATCAATGTTTTTTGAAAAAAAACTTATATAAAACCATGTCCAACATCCATTAGTGGTGTTTAATAATATATTGAGAATGGATTGTTTGTACTTATCTAAATCCAACATCAAATGTTGGGAGAGGAAAGTCAATATTCATATCCCAAGTCATCCTATAATTATATAAAATTGTAAGGAAGAGATAATTATTAAGATAAAGTATAGAATCATGCTTGATGACATGCCCATTATGAGGGATTATACTAATGTATTGCTTGAAGAATTTTCTGGTCTTCCGTCTAACTAACATGTTGAGCTATGAATCAAACTTATAACTATATCTATACAAATATACAAGACTATTTATATAATTTCCACAATTGAGTTATAAAAACTAAAGAAGTAGTTACAAGAGAATATTAATAAGGTTTTTATATGCCCAAGCGCTTCACCGTGGGGTGCGTCTATCCTCTTATTTAAGAATAAGGATGGGTTAATGCACCTTTACATTGATTATTGTTATCCAAACAAATCATAATAAAAGCAAGTATCTATTTACATGGCTATATGAATTGTTCAATCTACTTTGTAGGACCCACTAATTTTCTAATGTGGACCTTCATTTAGGGTATTACCAATTAAAGGTGATGAAAGAAGATATACCCAAGAATGACTTTTAAACAAGGTATATAAACTATGAGTTTATAGGGAGTCATTTTAGACTCATTATAGCTCTATAAATCAGTAAGGGCTTAATAAATAGAGTCTATGGATATTACCTTGATTTTATTGTAGTCTTTATAGATGATATTTTTGGAACTAAGGTTGTTCTATGATGTAAATGAAGTACAATTTTTTATTTTTTTCAATATAATTTCTTTAATCAAGGGGTTTGTAGGTTAGGTGATCTTATATTAGATTTTGGAGTAGGTTTTTAAGGTGGAACAATTTCCAAGTGTTTTCCATATTTTTGGGCCTCAAAATAAGGAGGTTATTTTTGGAAAAGTAAGGTTTTCTACAAAGTCAGTATGCAGAATGGGATTTCTGGGAATAGTTTTCAGATCCCAAAATATGGTATGCCGACTACTAAACCGCATAACACGTAGCAGTAATGGTTCACAGATCAAAAAAATGGTATGCAGATTGTCTAGGAGGAATGATCCATGGGGCAAAGGAGGTTCTTGGGAAGGCCTGTGGTTCATGTAAGGAAAATAGTTCATGGGATGGCATGTGTTACATGAAAATGAGGAGTTTTGAGAAGCTTAAAAGGGTTTAGATTATAGAAACAAGGTGGTGAATTGTGACAATATTTAGGGAGAATGGAGGTATGTGGATCGTGTCGGGAATATGGTTTGCATAAGATACATGGTACATAGTAAAGGTGGAGACTTATCAAAGATTTGGTAAATATTTATTTAGAGGATTATGTAGATCTATTTTCTTATTTATGGATCACCAATTCCTTCATTTAAAAAAAGACTGAGATTAAAAAATCAATAGGATTTGGGTAAAGTCTGGAGTGGTTCATGATATGTCCACCCTACGAAGGTGTTTCTAATTAGAAATTAGAATTAATTAGGATAAGTTTCAAGTTCTCGATGAAAATTCAATTCAATATAGGAGAGGTAATATAAAGAGGAAGAATCTGGTTCTTGGTACTCTTGTAGTATGCAGAGAAGAATAGTCCGCAGATGGAAGGTGGTCCATGAAGGATAAACAATATGCTAAAGTAGGGAGAGTTCGCAGAGAAGGGACAGTTTATGGAGGAGAAGTGGTTTGTGAATCACAAGAGATATGCAGTGGAGCCTAGTATGTGGAGGAAGGGGCTTAGTACATTGAGGAAGGAATGCAGTTCACAGAGGAGTAGGTCAGTTTGTGGAGGAACAGTTCATGAAATAACTGTGTGAGGAAGAGTGAATTACACATACAAGTGATAAAGATACTTCAATAGAGCATATATCAATATTTAAAGATGCATGATTTAATACCAATCCTTTAAGGTGACCTTCAATTCCATAAATTGAGTTTAGATTCATCCTAACACAATGAGGGGGGGGGGGTGTCAATGGAAGTGATCTGAGGGATGCAATATCCTACTCCTATAACCTTGTAAAGGTAGTGCAACTGACATTGAGTGACAATGCTAAATTTTTTTACTCCACAACTAGTGAATATTAGTGGATATTGCTATGATCAAAATATTATTGGCGTATTCCCCTTTTATGTATACCTTAGTGTTGAACCAAGTAAAATTGATATTTCTTTTCATTGCATGTTATTATTTTTTTTCACTTTCTCATCAGAAATGTTTAATAGGTTCCTACCAACATGGGAACAATATCTGCCACTTTAAAATAAAAATTTGACACCTTGATTCACCCCTCCCCCCTTAGGGTGTTCTGGGGTCCTTCAAATATTATGATATACTTAAAAATAAAGAAGGAGAATGAAAATACCTTTAAAATTATGCTAAAGACTATGAGAAATGATAATATATACCAAAATTATAGTAAATATGTGTTTTGGATGAAGAAAGTATCATTATTAGGGCATGTTATCAGTAGTAAATGGATATATATGGACCCCTCTAAAAAAGGAATCTGTGGAGTGTTATAGTCTAATATATGTAATGGATATCTATAACTTCCATGCACTAGATGGGTATTACTGATGATTTGTTAGAAAATTTTCATGATTGTCAAAACCAAAAACCAAGATGATCAGAAAGGGTAAATTTGGTTTGGAATAATGAATGTGAAGAAAAAATTAAGGAATTGAAAAATAAGCTTATCACTGCACCAGTCCTCACACATCCCTCAAGTGGGAACATTTCATGGTATAAATCCATAAAAAATGAAGTTATTGGATTATGTACTAATTTAGAATGATAAAGTTATAGCATGTTCCTCAAGGTGGTTAAATATTCATAAGAATAACTATCCAACTCATGATCCAGAGTTGTATTTAATGATATTCACATTAAAAATATAGAGGCATTATCTTTATGAGGAGATATTTAATTATATACGAATCATAAAAGGCTAAAATATATATTCACATAGAAGGTGATTAACATGCACCATCAAATATGGTTAAATTTGATCAATGAATATAACTTGTCAATCTTCTACCATCCTGGGAAATAAAATAAACTAGAAGATTCTCTAAGTAGAAAGGATCCAATAATCTTATCAATGATATGAATTGAGAAGTATCCAATATTCTTAGACTTAAAAAGTATGGACATGGGTACCATAAAGAATGGAATAAAATTATTCATTTCTCAAATGATATCTCAACAATCCATTTTTGAGAAGATAAAATATTCTCAAAGAGATGATAAGGAAATTTAGAAGAAGGTGGAAGATATAAGAAAGGGGAAATACTTGAAGTTCCAAATTGATAAATAAGAAGGGTAATATTTGCCTCAAATCTATGTTTACCATAAAATACTAAGATAAAGAGGGAGCTATTGAATGAATCACATAGCTCGACCTTCTCCATCCACTCAGGGAGAATGAAAATGTATTATGATATCCATGAGAAATCTTGGTGGGACAATATAAAGAAGAAGATCACAAAATATACATCAAAATACCTGTTAAATTAGTAGGTGAAGGCCAAAAATAAAAAAACCAAGGGAATGATTCAACCATTAACCATACATACGTGGAAATGAGAAAACATTACCATGAATTTTTTCCCCATTCTTCCAAATACATCCAAAGGAAATAATGCTATATGGGTTGTGGTGGATCATATTAAAATTACTGCTCACTTTATTATAATTCTAAAGGAATTATCACTTGATCAACTTGTAAGGACATATATCAGAGAATTTTTGAGTATGAATGGAACACCATTATCAATTGTATCTGATTGAGATATGATATTTACCTCTAAGTTATGGTAGTTTCTCAAACAAGATCTAAACAATGAGTTAAAATTCAGTACAACATATCTCCTTAAAACTTATGTCCAATATGAGTGGACTATCTAGACACTAGAAGGAATGTTGAGAGAAATCTTTATAGACATTAAATTAAGATGTGATCAACATAATCATATGACTGAGTTGTCATAAAATAATAGTTTCCACTTAAGCATCAAAATGGATCCATATGAATCCCTTTATGGGAAGAAATGTATAACACCTATGTGTTGATATGAAGTTAGTGAAGGTAAGATGATGAGGCCTAAAATGGTAAAGGAAATGATATAAAAAGGTCAATATAATTCAACAACACATCAGGGATGCTCAAAGTCAATAGAATAACTATATTGAGAGCCATATATGAGATATGGAGTTTGATGATGGAGATAAAGTGATCCTCCAAATATCTCTACAAAAGAGGTTCATGAGACTTTGGAAGAAGGGAAAGCTAAGTCCTAGTTACAGTGTCCCATTGGAGATTCTTGATCACATCAGAGTTGTGGCTCATCAAATATCACTCCTCCCAACCCTCTCTCAAGTACATAATGTCTTTTTGACATATCCTTATTTACGAAGTGCATACCAGATCTCTCATATTTATGTAATTCACTGGTGGTATAACTGGAAAATAATCTCTCTTATGCAGATCATTTGGTGAATATCTTGGAGTATAGAGATAAATTTATACACAGTAATTCAACTTAACTAGTTAAATTACTATAAATAAACCATAAGTATGAGGAGGTGACATGGGAACCAGAGGAATCAATGATATATAAGTACCTTAACATGTTTCCAACTTAGCATGTAAAATGAAATTTTTGAGTGTGAAGTTTATTTTTGGGGAATAATTTAATGACCCATAATTCTATCAATGAAATTTCCATTTGTCCTATATTTACTAAATCACATATAATACATGATGAAACCAAAAAAATATATTATATTACTATGACAATTACATTTAGAGAACAAAAATTCACATAAGAACTAAAAATATTACAAGTGGATAAAAAATAGATAATATGATAACTAAAATAATTTTTTTGGATATGTGGGATCCACTAGAATAACTGCACTCATGAAAAACACTATAGAAATAAGACAAAATATTAGTAAGGAAATATTAATATTTAAAATTAAATTATATATAAAATTTTGAAAAAATACAATTTGATGAATAATGAATGAAAAGTGAGGTATTTATAGGATCTAGGGAACCCATATGACTAATATAAATTGAACTGTTAGAAAAGTAATTTGACCATTGGAATAGTAACATGATAGTTGGTATAGTAATATTATTAATAGGAATACTAACTTGACCATAAAAATAGTAAATTCACCTATTAAAAGGTAAAATAATATTTACATACCTTATAAAATTAAAATATGATATATTTATATCATGATAAAAGTAAATAATTGTTTTTAAATGTATAAAATAAGTTCATATTTTTGTAAAACATATATATATATATATTATTATAAACATAATAATTTTTAAAAAAAAATTTCATTCATAAATTTATTTATTAATTAATATTTAGTTTTATTATATTAATAGTATACTTTAATGATACTTTAAGCGATTTTTGAAAGGTTTAGAAAATTTATCATAACATTAAAATTGTTATTTTTTGAATAAATAAGAATTTTATTTTAAAATTTAAATTCATCATATTTAGAAAATTATTTTCATAAAATGGATTTTATTTTTGTAATATACACATCAAAAATGATTAGGACGAATTTTTCTATTTTTTATAAAAATGTGAATTTTTGGTAAACAGTGAAATACTATAAAATATGGTTTTGAACATTATAAAATAAATACATGATTTTTTTGAGTCATGGATGATGTAATCGTCCATTATTTCAAAATCACATTCAAAATTTACTATACATAGTCACAATAATCAATACTATTGATAGTCTTGATACAAAATAATTAAGTAATGAATATAATATTCAAAAACACCCATATCCTCCCCTTATAAATTCCACCCATCACAACCCCTTCTACAAAAACCTTCTAAGCCTTTTATATTTGAAAATTTATATCTAAATATATTAAAAAACCTATACCTAAAATAATAGTTCTTATATTATACCCAAAATCCCAATTCCAAGTCCCTTAATATGTATTTCAAGGAGTCGATATTTAAGGGGTAATATTCTCAATTTACTAATTTTTCTTCTTCTTCTACCTTATGATTGCCTCCCACATAAAGAATGAAATAATGACTCTATTATCGTAAATATACTATAATTTTATAGTTTTGATGGAATATCCATATTCTAATATCCCTTCATATGATTCTTAAAGGGATACAGTGTTCACAATATAGTTGGTTCACTACCTGCATGAACAACACACTTCATTTTTCAACACCACCTTCGGTGATGGTTAAAAAAATATTTTTGTGGTTAAATATGATTATAATAAGTATGTTATAATTTATTTCATGTTATTTAATGTTTTGATAAAAATTTAATTAAGTAAAATGAATCTATTTCATGATGGATGGTAAAACAACCTAAATGTACTAACCACAAAACTTTAACATTTTTACTAAATGATTCAACCTTATGTTAGAAAAAATATGGATAATTGGGACCATTTAAATTTATGGAAGGCCTTGAATAAATTTTAATTTCACTTTTTGAGTTGTATTTCCATTTTACATGAACTTTAATAATTATATACAAGTAATACGACCATGAAACCATGAAAGAGACACTCCTAGAAAAATAAAATTAAACATTATATATCACTAAAATGATTATATATGAACATAAAAAAATTAAAATAAATAAAATAAATAAGTAAAAGGTTATAAATTAATTAATTAAATAATATAATTTGATTATTTATTACATTAAGTGAAAGTAAAAAATGGATCTAGACATAAGTTAATGGATCTCTTAGAACCACCCTTTTTCATTAGGTTACGGAAATTCTCTCTATTACTCACTTTACCTCTCTCCTTGATGATATGAAACTCATGTAAATTATATATATATATGTATCTTATTTATATATACTTATCTTATTATCCCTTCCTTTTATGGGTTAATTCATGCCTTATGTTTACTTCTCAAACACCTTCTTTATAAAATCTCATTGATTATGATATGTTGAAAGATTATGCAACACATTTATTTTGATGGGAAATTATTATGATTATGTATAATGGTTTCTTTCCATTTTAAGTACATATAATCATATACATGTTATTATGGGTGTACATTGATATATCTCTGATACATTTTGTAATGTTTTTTCTTATGTGATGGTATGTTTGTGATTATGGAGTAAACCTAGTTTGCAATGGGAATTGTTCCACCATGTGATGCTATCTTGTAGGCCAACCTTGAATTATTCATTTGCCATGTTATATGTTTCTACCACTTTCTTATGTTTACATGATCATAGGATACAATTTTTATTATGTTATGATCCTATGTGATGATTCATGTACCTTCACTTTTATGAAATCATTTTTTGTCATTTGACTCTCATGTTATGATTCATTGTCATGTTTATTCACTTATTGAGATTTTTAGATAACTAATTTGTTTATCTATTTCTATATGTTATACTCTATAGATTTAAAATTTGAAAGAGATTTTTGATATCATTATACAGATTAAAATTAAATCATTTTATTTCAGTTTCACTTTGATATATTATGAACCAATTCTACCAATGATACTAGTTTTTTTATCTTTTGGTTGTATTTAACATATATTTATGTTAATAATCATATAATAATATGTAAAAAAGGATTAGGTTACCATAATTTTTATAACTTCCAATCCAACATTTACATAATAACTATCAAGTTATAATATTTCAATAATATGTTGTAGTTCATTGAAATTCTAGGTTTCATGTAAAGAAATCCATTAAAGAAATTAAATTTATTTAAAGAGAAATATATCATAAAATCTAAAAATGTGACATTATATGACCCTTATAAGAATTTCTCCCTCTAAATTTCATAACTCCAACTCAAACATATGATTATAATTTTGATTCATCACATTCTCATGTTCCAACATAGCTTCATCAATTATATGTTTTTTCCAGAAAAAATTGACCAGGTCAGTGGTCTAGTTTCATATAACTTTCTCTCTATAATCCAGAACCTCCAAAAAATTTTATACATAATATCAATCCTGATCCAGTGGTACGACCACTGAGTTTAATACATGTGAAGGATCACGTATGTACTACCTTAAGAGAGATACATGAAACACGTCATGAAATCAAGATAGATTCGATGTAAACACCAAGAGATAACCTATCATGCCGATACAATTAATAATTTTTATAGGATTGATATATCCATGACTGAGATTTTCCTTATTTACAAACCTCATAACCTTATTTCAAGGAGATATTAATATGAATACCTTATCACCAACTTCAAACTCTAGATCTTAACGATGCTTATCAGTATAATGATTTTGTCAAATTTTATCCTCCCTTATGTGTTGTTGAAAATATTTAACCTTTAATACCGATTAATAATCTATACCAGTCCCAATTGGTTCCTCTCTACAACTTTATCCCAAAAACTGGAGTTCTACACTTCCTACTAAAGAGTTCTTCATAGGTATCCATCGGAATGCTCGAGTGAAATCTATTTTTGTAATAAAATATTACCAAATAAAGGTGTTGATCCAAACCACCATTAAAATCCATAGAGAAATCTGTAAACATGTCCTATAGAGTTTGAATAGTTCTATCAGAATAAACATCTATCTAAGGATGATAATCATTATTGAAAGTTAACTCTATATCCAGATCCTGTAGAAGACTTCTCCATAACTTCATTTTAATTCTTAGATATTGATCTCATATGATTGAGAGTGGTAATCCATGAAATATTAAAAATTACTTAACGCATAACATAGTAAGCTGATCATAGAGAAATATTCTCCAAGAGAAATAAAATATACTCTTTTTTAAGGGAATCAAATATAATACAAATAGTTTCGTTCCCCTTAGATGTTTTGGGAGTCCAATGATGAAATCCATGGTAATATTTTTCCATTTTAATTTTAGTATGGGTAATGATTGTAACATCCCATTGGATTATATCTCTCCAAAGGAACTTTATGATGCATGAGAAATTAGAATATATACTTTGAAATATTCCTTTTCATATTATCCCATAATAAATACACTATTAGATCTCCATATATCTTCATACTTCTTGTATGAATATGAGATTGATGAATTATGAGATTCATCCAAAAATAATTATTCAAATATTGAACTAATGAAACACATACTAATTTATTGAATCTTATCATTCCAGCATGATCATGGTTGAACTTAGGAACATTCCTCACCTTCTATTGTACTTCTACATCTCCCTTATTTTCATTATAAATCCTCTCATGAATGGATGTTTGAACATTCATCAGAGAAAGATATAATTTTTTCCATTTCATCAACATTTAACGATCCATATTCTAAAAATCAATAAATATTTTATCACATTCAATACTCATCATGGAAAAAATTGCATGGTCATTATGACTTAGAGAATCTACAACCTTGTTCACCTTTCTAGTGTGGTAATGCATTGAGAAGTAATAATCTTTGAGAAAATCCAACCATTTTCTTTGGATCATACTAAAAACATTTTTGTGTAAATTTATACTTCAATATTTTATGATTAGTATATTTATATTAAATGTTTCTACATATAAATAAGGAATCCATATGTTTAATAAAAAAATTACCACTACGAGCCCCAAATCATGAGTTGGGTAAATTTTCTCATGAATTTTAAATTGTAGACATGAATAAGATATCCCTATATCATTCTCCTTGAGGAAAAATCCCATCTATCATATTATTTTCATAATTAAATATCAAAAACCCTTATACACTGTAGGGTAGTATAATAATAGGCACACTAACTAACCTTATCTTTGGTTATTTTAAATTATTCTCACATTCATCTATCCATAAGAACTTCACCCCCTAACGAGTCAAATTGGTGAGTGGATTAGATATTCATGATAAATATCTTACAATGTTTTGGTAGTATGCATGAAACCCAAGAAAACTATGGATCTAGGTTACTATGGTTGGTCTAGGAAATTTCTCAAAAACTTATATATTTGAAGGATACATTAATATAACCTCACATAAAATTTTATGACCTATGAATATGAATTTTTATAACCAAGATTCATAGTTGATAAATTTTACGTATAACTTATCTTTACTTAGGCCCATCATTATAGTCCTAAAATGTTATTTATACTCTCCCATGGTGTTAATATACATAATAATATCAACTATAAAGACTACCAAAACTGAACAAGGTATTTTATAAATACTGTATTTATTATTTCCATGAAGATAAAATGATAATTAGTAAGTTCAAATAGAACTGCTATAAATTCATAATGACCAAACATCATATGAAAGGATTTCTTAGATATATTATCAATGAACCATAGTTGATGATATCCAAATAAAATATGAATATTGGAAAAAATATTTGGATCCTCATAATTGATAAAAAATATAATCATTACGGGGTGGAGGATATATATTCTTAATTGCGATCTTTTTAAGTTCCCAATAATCATTAAAAAGATGCATTAACCCATATTTCTTTAAAACAAAATAAATAGGTGTAGCACATGGGGAGGAACCAATCTAATTGAATGAATTATCTATATTCTCTTGTATTTTCCACTTTAATTCTCATAAATCAATTAAGGATATTATATATAGACTCTTTGAAATTGATATAACACCAGGGATGAGTTCTATTGAAAATTAAACTTCATTATTCAAGGGAAGACGTGAAAAAACTTATAGAAATACATAAAAAACTCTATTAAAATAATAATATCCTTAATGTTCAGTTTATAAAAAAAATTAGATAAATATCCCTCATTAATCGGTAGTAAAACCCACATGATGGAATTAATTTCCATTGGGTTCTTGGGTTCATCCTTTTACTAATAGACCATTGTATAATGAATTTTCATATTGAATATATCTTTTCTTCCTCAAAAATTGATATAAGATATATATTTAGAGAGAAAATACATTCCCAAAGATACATTAAAATAATCGAGAGGAAGTATAACAAGATTTATAGGAAGAAAATTCCCACAAACTTCTATTTGAGAGGAGTGATAGAATTGAGTTGTGATCATCATACCATTAGAAGTTTTCACATCTAATTCAAAATATAATCATTGAGGTGGTGATATGAAACCCTTATAAACTTTATTAGATATAAAAGAGTGGGTATCACCCAAATCAAATTAAACATTTACACTTTCTCAGTGGATGACAAGTGTAGCTTTCACCACATAGTAAGGAACATCCACTTCACTTGTAGTAATTACCTAATCCAGACCTCCCCCCCATGGCTTCTTATATGGTAAGTTCCCTTGATACTTTTGACATTGGTTTGAATAACACTACATCTATTTATAAAGAAATAACTAAATAATAGTGGTTTATTTCTTTTCCTTATATTAAATATCCTTATCAATCCATTTTTCACACTTGAAACAAACTCCTATCCCCATTAATCATGTACCTGAGTGTTTCTTCCACAAGTATCACATGTTGTAAATACTACCCTCTGTTTATTATTTTAAAAAATAGATATTTTTAATTGGTGCTCAGATGAAGTCTTATTCTATTGAATTACCTTGAAGATATAAGATATAATTTTTTACTTAACTTTATAGCACTTTAAACTATGTCATCATATGATGAAGATGTTTGAGAGGCTAGTTCCATTTGGAGACTCAGATTAATCTGGTAAAAGAAAAAACCAATCTTATTTACTTGATTAAATATGCATTCTACAAAATTCATAGATAATCTTGTAAATTTATATATATACTCTTCCACACCTTATTCTCCCTTTTTATTTAAGGCGAAGGACTTACTCTCAATCTTATCTTGCTATTCTTGAGGGAATCATTTATAAAAAAATATCCATTTAAATGTTTTATGTAACACCTAGAGATTCAAAAAGAAGAAAATTGTTATCTATAGTGAATAAGACATGAATCACTGAGATTAAAACACACCTGAAATATATTAATTTAAATTTAATCTCTTCAATAGCATGCAGTACATTCAACCTCCTGTCTAAATGGACTGTAATATAGTATACTATTATAATCTTGAAATTAAATTAGAGGTTATGAATAAGACTTAATAAATTATGAGAATTAAATGGTATAAAAATGTATACATAAATTAAATTATTATCTATTAATTAAAAATAAAATAAGATTCATTTGAAAGAAACAGAAATGTTTTCTAAAAAGTTGTATTTTTCTAAATAGCTATTTCATCGTGTTTTGTGAACATAATTTTAAATTAAATTTTACCACTTTTTGAAAATTTATTTTAAAAAATTTTATTATTTTTTTAATCATCAGGTAAAAATTATCTTAGAGTAAATTTTTTATAATTTTATTAAAATATTAATTTTTCGATGAATATTGAAAATGTTGTATTTTTATTGAAAACTGCCTTTTCATTTTAAGAATTTAAAATATATATCTTGATTTAAAATTAGTTTAAAAGTAAAATTAGTTTAACTATATTATAATAAATTTAATTTAGGACATTATAAAAAAATTAATTTTCATTTTTGATATTTAAACATTCTATACATACAAGAATTTTCTATTTGGAAAATCACTTTTTCATAGCATTTGTGAGTTAGTTTTAAATTAAAATATTCCACTTATGTTAAAAGAAGTTGTAAAAATATATTCCATATTTGGAATTAGAAATATTAATATTATATAATAAGTAAAAATTAATTTTTGGTATTAATAAATAGAAAAAATAGTAAAAATTAATTACCATAGTTATGGTTAAAACGAGTTTTCCGTAGGGTTAAACTAAAAATATAAGGGTATAAATGATGTAAAATTTGTCTTATTAATATTTTTTAGCCATATTTTGACTTTTATTACCATTTTATTTATTTTTATATTCTTTTTTATACTTTTCCATGAAATTGACCAATATAATAATTTATGTAAATAAAAAGACAAAATGTCATTATCTTGCTTTTAAATTTCAATTCTGTGTTCACATATGAAAAAATAAAAATGTGAAAGAATATTAATGGTAATTTTGAGATTAATGAAATTATTTTAATTTGACTGATTTATTTCTAAATTTTATTAATTTTATTATTATTTTGAAGCTTACGCAACACCAACACATTAATTATTTAATTAACAGAAAAATAAAATAAATGATTCTGAAAACATTAAAATTAATATAAATTGAATTAAATATTATTTTACAACAATTTTTAGGATAAATATATCATGTTATATATGTCTCAAAAGGATAGGTTCAGATTCCATCATTTTATTGATATTCTTGAAGTTAAATAAAATGAATAGTGTTAAAACTAACATTAATGTTATTTTATAATCAATGATATTTTATTAAATGATTTAAAATTACTAGAAATTCTATATTAAGACAATTGATTTTTAATTTTTTTAAAAAATCAACTATATTCCATTAATGGGCCAATTATTCTTCTATAGTGACTATATCGACCCCTAAAAAGTAAAAAACTATGTTATTGAGGCTAAGGTTAGAAAAATTTTTGTGCACGCTGCATGTGATTTTATTAAAATTAATTTTTAACACACATAGTATTTTTATTTGATAAATTAGATTAAATATTTAAAACCGTTGGGTCCAAATTATTAAATATTTCTCATACTATTTTTATTCATAAAGTTTAAATTATTAAGGTAGAAAAACTATTTACTGTAGGGAAAAATAAAATTCTAAAATTAAGTAAATTTAAAGGTTATTGTATAACATGTTTAAAATAAGTGTTTTTTATTCTAGAGGTTTTTATTGTCCATATAATATATACACTTCATTATTTATCAATTCTATAGGAACTTAGGGTGATAGTGACTTCCCATTATTGAATACTTTTGGGTATTTATGAAAATGTCACTCCTCCTGAATTATAAAAGAGAACTCATACCTTCACTTATTCACACTTATAAAGTTATTTGGTTAAAAAACTTAAAAATATGTCTCAAAAATACTTATACACATTCTATATGAGATTTTATTCCCAAAATACCAACCCTGGGGTCCTTAATAGGACATCCAAAGGAGGTTTCTCAAAGATAAGGTAATTATCTTAACAAAGCACTTTCTTTTTCTTTCTTCTTTTACGATCATCAATTATGACTTAAAAATTCATATATAAAAACAAATTTATCTAAAATATAATTATATGTTTTTATATTAATTGAATATCCCATATCCATCTCATTTCTATAAAATGGGAAATGAATTCATCAATCATGTGTATGGAGGACTACCGCCTTGTGAACCAATGTGACTTGTTTTCCATCAACAACTCTCATAGTTGGATATAATGAAGGATTTAATATATATATATATATAAATAACATTTATAAAATATTTATAATTTTATAATTTTAATAACATATATACCTTCTTTCTTTCAATTCCATTTAAAATACTAGAACATCGATCGTGTGTACGATGGACCACCACCTTGCGAAGTAGTGTGACACATTTTTCACTTACATGTGACATAGAAGGTAATAAAGATAAATTTAATTAATATATGTGATATATTTGACATGATATTGATTTTGGGAAATTAATATATCACTCACTTCCTTACCCTTTTCCTGTTAAGTAAATGATAATGTCACTCATACATATATATGACCTATATTCTATTTTAAGATATGTCATATATTAATTATATTAAAATTTCCATAATGATTTTAAAAATTTATCAAATGAAAAAAAATATATTTATAAAATTAATATAATTATGGATAACATTCATGTTAAAACATGCATGAGAAAAAAAGGCTGTTAACTCCCAAAATAATAGTAATAATGAAAAATTAGTAACGATCGAGTGATAAGATGGTATAAAAGGATCATATATGTTATGATAAATATTAAAATTGTTTTTTTATATGTTAATAAAATGTTTAAAACAATAATAATGGAGGTTAAAGTGGTTTAAACCAAAAGGAAGATTGAGGTAAGATATTTTTTTTCTCAATTTCCTTTCATTGAGATATATTCTAATGTTATGCACATAATTTCTTTTATATGGTTTATATGATGCACTTTTTACATGTAATATCATGGATGATTAATAATTCATGGTATTTTATGTTTAAATATTAATTATTTCATCCAAGGGGATTTGTATTTAAAATTACCAAGTGGTAAAGAATTTCATAACTCAATTTATTTTCATTTGGTTATATTACTTTTTCATTGTATTTGATATTCATAAATTATGTTTGTAATGAATTTTTATTATATTGTGTTTTATTTCCACTTGTTTTATGTGGATTTAAATTTCATACAAACAATATATTCATTTATTAATTCTCACTTTAATATTATGATCATTGTAAGGGTTGCTCGTCTCAAATTGTCTTATTTGGGACATATTTAATTTATAAATCTATATTATTTTATGATGTGTATCTAATGACCATTTGATATTTTATATCAATGATATCTTTATATTTATGTTATTTATTATTTCATTTTATTATATTCCTTTCATGTGGTTTATGAATCAAAATTTACCAAAGTGGAAAGAGATTTATGTTTCAATCTCATTTTAATCGAGATTGTTTATACTTAAATATCCTTTGAAGTAAATTCTTTGAATGTTTTATTATAAATCACATTCATTTTCTTATACCCCAGATATTCATGATGTTTTTGAATTAATAGTGACATTTTCCTCTCTTTGGTACTAAAAATAATTGAAAAAATATTTTTAATAAAATATTACTTCATTTATCTATTCGGAGGAAAATCATTTTTGTTTAAAATATATGTTTTCTAAAAAAATTAAAAGATTAGTTATTATGGTTATTTAAATTTATTTGTTTTGATAATTGTATTTTTTACAAAATAATTAAACGGAATATTCCTTTTATTTTCTAAACATGGTACTTTTTTACTTTTCTTAAAAAATGTTAAAGGAATACTTTTTTAATATACTTGCATGAATGAAATGTTCTACTATTATTACAACAAATTTAATTGAAGATTCCTTTAAAATATTAATTGTTTATTTCTGAATGAAATTTCTTTCTTATTATTCTATTAATTTTTAGTTTTTTAAATTTATTTTTAACGTGAAATGGTTATTTTCACCAAGAATGTTTTTAATTATCTTTTTATGGTTTTTGTATACATAAATGAAAAAAACCCTTTATTTTATATATAATCCACTAGATATATATTGTAATGATACCACACTTATTATTTCTTTGGATGATTTATGATCAATTTGATCGGTTAAAGTATTGATTTTCTCTTTCTTAATTAAGTATTGAATTAATTAACTTTTCCTTGAAATATTCACTTTATTGTAATCATTGGACATTAAATTTCCCAAAAATACCTATATTATTTATCATGGATAATCAGAAAACTTAAAATTTATATCATTTCTATATAAGTTATTTTACATTTAAAGTTATATGATTAACAATGGAAATTGTTGTTAATCCATTTTCTTTACTCGACAAAGAAATTTTGTGGTATGGAATATTGTGCATGAATTAAATAAAGTATTTGATTTGTGAGGAATATGATAGACATGAAGGTATAGGAGGGGCCCAGTTATAGAAATACCCATGATGCATTGGTAGTATCCTGAGATGAATTAGCTTTATAGCCTTATTTGAATGGATTTATGATGTATAACTACCCATCGGTTAAAATGTCTTATCACAAGGTCTTTATGGTAAAGGAGTCATGATGTTTAAGATCATGATGTCAAATATTAATCATTTTATTTATTATTAATTCAATTATTATTATTATCCATGATATGTTTATATTTATATTATCTATGTATGAATTTCATTATTAGTTTATTAATTAAATGGAAAGTGTGCTCAATTATTTTCCTTGACATATTGATTATACCTTATATAATAATGATATTCAAGTTTATTGATTAAATTGAGTGTTTTATAAGATATTAACCTTTCCATATTGATTATTATTTATTGAGTATGATTTTATTTTCATGATAGATTCCGATTTATATAACTCTTACTGACATTTGCGCTCACCCTTATTTTATTTCCCTTCATAGGAATCCAGGAAGTGTACTATAAATGATATGAGAGGATATTATTGGGGAAATTATGATATTATTGAAAAAAATATATATTATAACTTTTTTATTCAAATGAAATGTGGGAATCAAGTGTGTATCTTGTATAGTAATAATAATAAAAAATTTGTTCCTTTGGGATATGATAAGTTATATCTTATGCCAAAGTAGTAAAGTAACCACCAAATTTTTTCTACTTAGGTCAGAGTATTTACAGTTGTTATTAGATTAATTTTATTAGAAACCTTAGTAACTATATTTAAGAAAACATATATTAAGGAAAATAACCTTATGATAGAATTTAAGGATAAGTGTATAAGAGCATCATAATTTTTTGACAGGGAAGAGATTATGTTGTTTTCAAAGAAATACATACCTATATGGATACTAAAAGAGAATACAATTTGGGTACTATTTCACCTAGGGGAAAGAATTCTAAAAAGGGAGTATTGAGATTTTACTTGATCATCACATATTACAAGACAATGATCCTTACTGCGCACCTGGTTTGACACTCATGGGGCATATGTTTTGGATAATTCACATTTTCTTTAAAAACCATTATAAATGGTTTAAGAATAGATACATCCCCAAATATACTAAGTTATGATTTATATAATGATATTTTAATATTTTTAGGAAGACTAATTTTTAAATAACTATATGTTTGATTATAATTTTAAATCCAAAAATACCCTTTTTGAGGTTTTATGTGATGGAAGTACCTTGGAGACGTTTATTGAGTTTCAATAGATGTTTGAGGTGTATGTTACACTTATGTATAACTTTTTTTGTGAAATAATTACTTTATGTAAATAAGATTATGTTTATTGATAAACCTTTGGGTTTATGTTTTCATTGATGTTAAGGTAATAATAGTCAATTAAAATTATTTGATTGTGTGGGAAAACCATGTATTGAAAACATTAGTGGTTAAAAAGTTATTTTATGATTGATTAAATTTTTTGGGGATTTTCATCTTATTTTTGGGAATTTTTCTTCAATTATATTAATATATTTTTGAAAATATGGAAACCGATATGTCGTATAAGTACTTGGATTTAAACATTACATAATATTTAATTAAATGAATAATTCACATTGAGGTTATTTTCAGGTTTAGAGTTTTAGAGAATTAATACATAACTATTACATTACTTCTCAAAAATACAATGTAAACACTTCTACTCAGATTCAATTTTTTTCACAAAAATAAAAACTCTTTGAAAAAAGTTTCATGTCTAGTTCCACATTTTAGAGAGCATGAATTTTCCTAGATCACATCCTTGTCCCTATTCATCTTTAAGTCATGTGAAAAACATTTCAATACATGGGATGAGAATAAAAAGCACATAAAGGGTTATAAAATAAAAAAGAAATCATTAGTCCATTAGTACATACAAAACATAAAATCTTTTACATACCTCATGAAAACATAATATTTATGAATAACACATAGAAATCAAAAATCATAAAGGTAACTTGTGGCATCCATAACATACTTACATTTTATCTTTCATAGCTACGTAGGGAATTACATTTAGAATACCCATCACAGTATATTCCCTAAATCTCTTAGGAGAAACATTCACGTTTACCTCCGTTATGTTACCCAATGCATTGGAGATCTATCTAGGGCTCACCTACCCTAGGTTTATCATGTAACCACCCGTATATGTAAACAATGCCCAAGAACCATAACATATTCATAACATATGAAACAAACATAAAGGAAAGATAATATTTCCACATTTCAATCACAAAATATCATTTAAATATATTGACATAACAAATCCATTATCAAAACCATTTTCAATACCAAAAACCGTAAAAGATTATATGGTATTTATTTTTCTTTTAAAAATATTATGGCTTGTTAAGGAAGCGAAAGATCAAATAATACTCACGGCGATGGAAAGGTCGTCGTCCCAGATTACATTAAAAAGAACCATTGTTATTTTTTGTTTAGTATAACTCTTCATAGAAAAATATTCCCTTTTAATGAAATGAAAAGTCAAATCTATTTATATTTTTTATAAAAGAAAGTTTTGTATTAAAGAAAAATATACCTCTATGAAAGGAGATTGAGATGAAGTCCCTTACCTCATGTCCGACTTGACCTGTTTGTCCTTTAATCTCCTGAATAATAAAATAAAATTAATTTCTACTTGCTTAAGAACATTTTTCAAGTTTATTATTCCTTTATATCACTTATTAAAATGTTATAAACATTATTCAATCATTTAAGTTAATAACAGTCGTTTTGCCAATATTTGGTACTTGAGTAAAAAATGAATACCTTATACATACAAGTTGTCCATGTGGTCAATAGTACATTATCTTTAGAACGATATTCATTATTTAGATAAAATATATATCATATATATCATGTATATATACATATTTATAATAGTACATATCATTTTGAAATAAGAAATGAAATGCACCGTTCATGGAGATGGTAAGCCGTATGTATGCATGAACACTAATTTCATTTCTATTTCGTATTTTAATGTAATGAAAACTTAATGATAAATAGGTATATTATAATTACAGTATAATACCATATATAATATAATCAAATCCATCCTTTATACATCCCACATATGGCAATAACGAGTCATATCACTTTGAGGGGGCAGTAGTCCGCACTTCCTCAAATGAAATTATCACGTTTACCCATTATAGAAACAATAATGGTTGGCTATAAATTTAAAACATAGAAGAATAAATAAAAATCACACACAGTATATATTAAATGTAAATATAGTTCCATCTTAATGGCCACTATGAGAGGCGGTAGAAGATAATTGAACAATCATCGTTTCGTGAGGTGTTAGTTTTTCATCCACAGAAACAACATGTTCTTCACCCATTAGGTGGAGGTGTGTGTAAGTATAGTTTGAATAATTATAAAAAAAAATTATGAGTATATTGATTATAATGGTTTTGTTATAAATGAATTTAATAAAAAGAGTTTAGGGGTTCAAGAAGTAAAATAAAACAAAAAAAGTTAAGATAAGCTGTTACCTTTAATTTGGGTAACTCTCTTTGATTTGAACCAAAAGGACTTCTTGAAGAGACTTATGCCTAAGGTAAGGCTTCTAAGTGGAATAGAGGGATCTTGAGAGATTATTTGGTCAGGGGTTGGATGAGACAAGGGGCTTTATAGGTGTAAAGAATTATATATAAGTGAGGTATTTTTATAAGGGGAGGAGGGGCTCTTTAGGAAAGTGTGAAAATATTATTTTATTATATAATGATATTTGGTTTATAAAGGTCTAAAATTAATTAAAAATGAAAATAAGATGAATAATGGTTGAAATAAAATCATCCCATAAGAATTGGATAGGTTTTAGATATTGTTTTAATATTTATAATCTTGTTTATTTAAATCATTTATTAATGAGGTAAATAGTGCATCATTATTGTGTCACAAATAATTTAATTTATGTCATGTCTAAAAATTATAAAAAAATACCATGATGTAGGAAATATTTTTAGCTTTAAAATGAATATTTTTATTCAAAAATATGACTTATATAATCCCATATAAAAATTAATTTACAAAAATATATTTGTTTATGTTATTTTTTGTTTTACTTTAAGTTATTTAAAGTAAAGTGTTATTATCACTCTTAAGTGGCGCCATGGGGTCCCAAAATCAACCCAATGATGCACATGATCGTAAATGACTCAACCAATAAGGTTAGGAAAAGTGTTAAGGTAATTTTGTATTTTTAAAATATTATTTTTTACCATAAATTACCCTATTTACCTTTAACCTCAGTAAATAAATGACAAAAGTTTCTATTCACCAAAAATTATTTTCATCTCATTGAACCACATTTTACTTACTAATAACAACCATTTATGTCAGATTTTTGAAATTTAAAAAAATTCAAAAATTATGTCTATTTTACCAAATTCAAAACATTGAAGTTGCATTATTTATTTTAAAATTAATTCCTGTTGTCAAAACAAATAGCGTGTTTTTAAGAAACAATAACTATCAAAAGATTGACACTTGTTTATGTCCAATTTCAAAGTTAAATTAATTCCAATGACCATAATTGGATTAAAAACTAAAAATATAATCTAATTACACTTTAAAACAAATTAAAAAGATAATCTAATCATATAAATAAATTATATTAAAAGGTACTTTTGAATTAAAATACAGTATTTTTCACTATTCCTAAAAATGAATTTTATCAGAAAAATACCAAAAAATTTACCCAAAGTAAATTTTGATATCCCGAATCTAATAAAGAATTTTATTTTGTCAAATAGAACATAGAAAAGTGACAAAAACTATATTTAAAGAGGGTTCTCCATAAAAAGGCGGTAAATCGACCATTTAAAGAATATTAGAGTATTTATGCTTAAAATTAGATTCATTCATATTTTAAGCATCTAAATTTTATTGGATAAATGAAAAAAGATTTAAAAAACATGTCTAATCATATTATAGTTAGTTCTATTCATTCCTGTTAATACAATGACTAGGCGTTAACTACCATTTAAAATAATAATATTATATTATTAGTGTGCAATGTAAGATTTCAAAGAAACACATTGTTGTGTATCGGGTATTCCATCGAACATAGAAACCCCTTTAAAGTAAAATTAATATTTAATTTACAAATATTAATAAAAATTAAAATGTATTATTTCTTTATGTACTTGGGATGATACATCCTTCGCCCCTTTTAGAAATTGCATCCTGACAATTTTTATTCACTTATCAAATAAATGGGGGTATTTATCACTCATAGAATTTTTAAAATTCCCATATTGCCACTTCAACCATATGGTTTTAACACAAAACCTTTACACTTGCTCTCTACAGTCAAGAATCTGGACTAGTTGTTCCTTAAATGAGATATTCTCTTCTCACAAAACTACCTTTGGGCTCAAAACATGAGATGGATCTAGCATATACTTTCTCAACATCAAAACATGAAAAACATTGTGTACCTGGGATAAACATCGAGGTAAAGCCACTCTGTATGAAATTGATCCAATTTTCTCTTGGATTTCATAAGGTCCAATGAACCTCGAACTCAAGTTTCTGTTCTTACCAAAACACATCACACTTTTCCCTAGAGAAATGTTGAGAAAGACATGATTGCCTACCTCAAAAGAGAGATACTTCCTCCGGTTATCCGCATAACTTATTTTCCTACTCTGAGCTACTCGCATGTTCCTCTGAATCAACTGAACCTTTTCTGCTAATCTTTTACCAATTCTGGTCCCATCAGCTTCCTTTCACCTACTTCATCCCAAAAGCTTGAGTATAACAACGCTTTACATTTAATGCCTCAAATGGATCCATCTGTATATTGGAATGAAAACTATTATTATATGAAAATTCAACCAAAGAAAGATGTCGGTCCCAACTTCCCTTGTAATCCAGTGAACAATCATGCAGAATATCTTCTAAGGTCTGAATTTTTCGTTCTGACTGCCCATCTGATTGAGGATTAAAATATGTATTAAAATTTAATTCAGTACCCAACAACTTCTGAAGGCCTCTCCAAAAGTTATAGGTAAACCTGGGATCATGATCAGATACAATGCAGAGGGGAACTCCATACAACATGACTATCTTTTGAACATACAACTGATAAAGTTGATCTAGAGACAAATTATCTCAAATAGGAAGTAAATGAACAGATTTAGTAAATCTATCAACAATCACGTAGATTTAATTATTACCTCATGATGTCTTTGGTAATTCCACAATGAAGTCTATGGATATATTTTCCCATATCCACTCTGGAAATGGTAAAGAATAAAATATCCCTTTCGGTAAAGACCGCTCTGCCTTAACCTACAGACAAGTCAAACACTTCACAGTAATGTCAACAATATCTCTTTTCATTCCTTCCCACCTGTAATACTCCCGAAGAACTCTGTATATCTTAGTACTGCCAGGATGAACTGAAAACAGGGAACTATGAGCTTCACATAACAACTCTTTCTTCAAATGTGAATCACAATGCACACATAATATTTTCCCAAACTACAAAACACAATAATTATCAAAATTAAAATCAGACAACTTACCATTATGAACCAACTCTACCTTTTTCTTTAACTCACTGTCTTCCTTCTGCACTTGCTTAATTCTATCTGATAGAGATGATTTCACTAACATTTAAATCAAAATAGAAGAATTTCCTGCACCAAAAACTTCTATTCCAAAGTTCATCAAATCAAAAACCAAAGGATCTCATTCCAAACGTAACATGGTTAATTTATCATAACTTTTCCAACTCAAAGCATCAACCACTTTATTTGATTTTCCCGGATTGTAAAGGATCATGCAATCATAATACTTGATTAATTCTAGCCATCTCCCCGGTCTCATGTTAAATTCTTTCTGAGTGAATATATACTTTAAACATTTGTGGTTAGTACATATTTCATATTTTACTCCATACAAATGATGCCTCCAAATTTTTAAAGAAAAAAGCAATAATAGCTAATTCCAAATCATGTGTAGGATAATTTAACTCATGGGGTTTCAACTAATGTGAAGCATAATCAATTACCTGATCATTCTACATAAGGACACAACCAAGTCCTTCCAACAAAGCATCCCTATAAATAAAAAACTCACCATTTATGGAAGGAATTTCCAAAACTGGAACATTCACCAATCTTGTTTTCAATTTTTGAAAATAATCATCACATTCTTTTGTCCAAATGAACCTAAAACCTTTTCCAGTTAACTTAGTTAATGGGCTAGATAACTATGAAAAATTTTCAATAAAACTCTGGTAATAACCTTCCAAAACAAGAAAACTATTGATCTCAGTTATATTTTTGGGTCTTGGTATTCATTAACAACTTTTGTTTTAGCAGGATCAACAACTATGCCATTTATTGAAACAATTTAACCAAGGAAAGAAATTTTTTGTAACCAAAACTCACATTTTCAGAATCTCCCATACAATTTCTTTTCTTTTAAGGTTTTCAAGACAACCCTTAAATGACATTCATGCTCCTCTTTAATTTTTGAATAAACCAAAATATCATCAATTAACACAACCACAAACTTATCCAAGAACTCACGAAAAATTCTATTGATAGGATCCATGAATATAGCAGGTGTATTGGTTAACCCAAAAGGCATAGATAAAAATTCATAATGGCCATATCTAGTACAAAACACGGTCTTCAGAATATCTACTTCCTTTACTTTCAACTGATGGTACCCCGACCTCAATTCAATCTTCGAAAAATACTGATCTCTCTAGAGCTGTTCAAACAAATCATCAATATGAGGCAAATGATACTTGTTCTTAACAATAATGTTATTAAATGCTCTATAATCAATGCAAAGTCTCATTGAGCCATATTTTTTTTTAACAAATAAGATAGGAGCACCCCATGGTGATGTACTAGGTCAATAAAACCTTTATCTAATAACTCCTGAAATTGCTTCTTTAACTATAAAAGTTCAATTTGAGCCATTTGATAAGGGGGTTTTTAAATTTTATTAGCATTAATAACTAAGTAAACAATAAATTCTACTTCCTAATATGTTATAATACCAGGAAACTCATAAAGAAAAAAATAAGCTACTCATTTACCACTAGCACACCATTAATCTCAACAGTTCCTTTATTTTCAACAATATGTGCAAGGTAACATTCATTTTAATCTTTTACTAGTTTCTCATCTTCCTGATATGTTATCAAAATAAAGTGTTCATTCTTGTACACAAATTGAAAATCTTTTTGAAAAGAAACCTCTTTTTCTCTGTAGTCAATCATAGCATGATAAATAGAAATCCAATCCATACCCAAAAACAACATCAAACTCTACTAGAGGAAAAACAATAAGGTTTGCAGGTAGATTCTTCTCACACACAATGACAAGAAGGTTATTTTGTTTAATTTTTGTCTCAAAATTTTATCCTTGTGTTTTTAGCATAATTTCCATATTCATATCTTAAGATGGAATTCCCAATTTACTAGAAAACATCTCAGAAATGAATGAGTGTGTAGACCCTGAATGAAACAACACATTGGCATAATCTGAACAAACAAATATTGTACATGATACTACTTCATTCAATGGCCCAAAATCTAATAAATTAGTTGAAAAGGATTTCACCACCCATTTGTGATTGTAGTTAGGTTTCTTTCCCTCAGTTGAGTTCTTTTTTGGACACTCATTTTCATAATGACCCATTTCATTACACTTAAAACATTTTACTAAATGTAAATCATATTTTTTCTTACCATTACCTTGATATTTTTCAATGAAATTATGAGCCTTATGACCCATTTTACCACATCGGTATCACTTACCAGAATTCAAAATACATTCCCTATAATGATTTTTACCACAATTTTTACAAACTGAAAACAAAAGTTTCTTACCATCAGACTTTTTTGAAGAGTTATTCCCTTTTTCTTGTGGCATCAACCTCTTATTCTGTTATTTTTCAAGGAACAACATATCATAGGAAAAATCCATTTCCACCTCCTGTGAACAATAAACATGTTTTTCATAACTTTTGAACTCATAATAAGCTAAATCCCTTCGATACTTTGGCTTTAATCCTGAGTAAAAATGGTTAATTTTACTATCAAGATCTCGTATGAAATTTAGATCATGAATTTCCAGTCGAGTGAATTTTGCTTCATAAGCAGCCACTGAGTCATCCTCAAGACTTAATTCGAGGAATTGTTTTTCCATCCTAAGAAAAACCACCTTAGGAAAATATTTCTCAAGGAACATACATTTTAATTTATCCCAATCAAGAGCGTCAATCTCTTCACTATCCCTGATATTTTTCACCATCGACCACCACTGATCAGCTTCACCTTCAAAATTGTAAATAGAAAGACTAACCTTTTAATGTTCTGAACACCCAATGACATCAAAAATGTTCTCCAGTGCTTTAATCCACCCTTATGCTAGCACAAGGTCAGATGATCCTCTGAATGATTGGGGATGTTGCCTCAAGAAATGCTTCAGTACTGACATGTTCATCTATGGTTTATCTGGCTAGTCTCATGCATGGATAACACCACCATTTATAGCCTGAGTCAACTATTCCATCACTGCAACAAACTATTCAGTTCCAATTATGACTATATTAGGTTGCTGATTTGTAAGGTTGTCTTCCTCGTGAGGTCATTCCTACATAGTTTCCCTATTTCATCTGTGGAAAACAATTCTGAACAAAAAAATATATTGGGTGAAGCAACATGGTAATACATAAATGCTATATCATTTCAATCATAACATAAACTAAAAATAATTTATGTATATTAATTTTACTATATTCTAACTCCTAAAGTTTTCTAAACCGACCTCTGATACCAACTATAAGGACCCGACCTTAAATAATACATAATATTGAATTAAATGAATAATTCACATTGAGGATCTTTTCAGGTTTATAGTTTTAGAGAATTAAGCCATAACTATTACATTACATCTCAAAAATACAAAGTAGACACTTCTTCTCAATTTCCATTTTTTCACAAAATAAAAACTCTTTGAAAAAAAGTGTCATGTCTAGTTCCACCTTTTAGATAATATGTATTTTCCTTGATCACATCTTTGACCCTATTCATATTTAATTCCTATGAAAAATATTTCTAAACTTGGGATGAGCACAAAAAGATTAATAAGGGTTATAAAATAGAGAAGGAAATAATTATTCCATAAACAAATACAAAACATAAAATCTTTTAAATACCCAATGAAAACATAATATTTATAAATAAGACATAGTAATCAAAAATCATAAAGGTAACTTGTGGAATCAATAACATACTTACATTAAATCATTCTTCGCTACACAGGGAGTCACATTTGGAATCACCATCATAGTATATTCCTTAAATCTCTTAGGAGAAACATTCACTTTTACCTCTATCACGTTACTCGATGCATTGGAGAGCTATCTAGGGCTCACCCGCCCTGTTTTATCATGGAACCACCTGTATACGTAAACAATTCCCATTAACTATAACATATTCATAACATATGAAACAATCATAAACGAAATATAAAATTTCCACATTTAAATCACAATATATCATTTAAATATATTGACATAACAAATCCATAATCAAAACCCTTTTCAATACCAAAATACCTAAAAGAGTATATGGTATTTATTTTCCTTTTAAAAACAATATGGTTTGTTAAGGAATCCAAAGATCAAATAATACTCGCGGCGGCGGAAAGGTCATTGTCACCACTTACGTTAAAAAGATACATTCTTTTTTGTCATTTAGTAAAATGCTTCATAGAAAAAGAGTCCCTTTGAATGAAATTAAAAGTAAAAGGTGTTTATACAGTGTATAAAATAATTTCGTGTATTAAAACAAAATATGCCTATATGAAATGAGATTGAGACCAAGTCCCTTACCTCGTGTTCGACTTGACCCGTTTGTCCTTTAATCTCCTGAATAACAAACTAAAGTTAATTTATTCTTGATTAAGAACCTTTTTAAAATTTATTATTCCTTTTATATCACTTATTACCATGTTATGAACATTATGCAATCATTTAAGTTAATAACAGTCATTTGGTCGATATTTGGTACTTGAGTAAAAAATGAACACCTTATATTTACAAGTTGTCCATGTGGTAAATATTCCATTATCTATAGAATGATATTAATGATTTAGATATCATATATATCATATATATCATATATATATAGTATATATATGTATTTATAATTGTATAAATTTTTTTGAGATAAGAAATGAAATGCATCGTTCATGGAGACGGTAAGTCGTACGTACGCATGAAGGATACTTTCATTTCTATTTCGTATTTTAATGGAATGAAGAAATAATGATACATAGGTATATTATAATTATAGTTTAATATCATATATAATATCATTAACTCCATCCTTTATACATCCCACATATGGCATTAACAACTCATATCACTTTGAGGGGGCGGTAGTGCGCACTTTCTCAAATGAAATTATCACGTTTGCCCATTATGGAAACCATACAGGTAGGATATAAATATAAAACAACAAAAAATAAAGAAAACATAAAAATAATATATATAATAAATAAATATATTTCATCTTAATGTACACCATGAGAGGCGGTAGGAGATAATCGAACAACCATCGTTTTGTGAGGCGTTAGTTTTTCATCTAGAAAAATAGTATGTTCTTCACCCATTATGTGGAGGTGTGTGTAAGTGTAGTTAGAATACATCTCCTAAAAACATCCTAGTATATTTAAGATACTGGTTTTGTTATAAAATAAATTAATAAAAGGAGTTTAGGGGTTGGAGAAGTAAAATAAAATAAAAGAAGTTAAGAGAAACTGTTACCTTTAATTTGGGTAACTCCCTTTGGTTTGAACCAAAAGGACTTCTTGAAGTGACTTGTACCTAAGGTAAGGCTTATAGATGGGATATATGAATCTTTAGAGATTATTTGGACATGAATTGAATAATCCAAGGGGCTTGAGAGGTGTGTGTAATGATTTAGAAGTGATGGCTTTTTATAAGGGGGAGGAGGGGCTCTTTAGGAAAGTATGAAAATATTATTTTCTTATATAATGATATTCAGTTTATAAAGGTCTAAAAATAATTCAAGTCAAATATAAGAAGAATAATGGTAGAAATAAAATCATCCAATAAGAATTGGACAGGTTTTGGATAATGTTTTAATATTTATAATCTTATTTATTTAAATCATTTATTAATGAGGTAAATACTGCATCATTATGGGGTCATAAATAATTTAATTTATTTGACATCTAAAAATTATAAACAAAATACCATGATGTAGGAAATATTTTTATATTTCCAATGAATATATATAGTAAAAAATTTCACTTATATAACCCCATGTAAAAATTAATTTAAAAAAAAGATATTTGTTTGTATCATTTTTGTCTTTACTTTAAGTTATTGTGTCATTATCACTCTTACGTGGCTTCATGGGGTCCCAAAATTGACCCAAATATTTCCATGGTAATATATAACTCATACAATAAGGTTAGTACATGTATTAATGTAATTTTATAATATTATAATATTCTTTTTACCTTGAATTACCCAATTTACCTTTAACCGCGGTAAATAATAGTAAAACGTTACTATTCCCAAAAAATTATTTTCATTTTATTGAACCACATTTTACTTACTAATAACCACCATGTATGTCGAATTTTTGAAATTCAATTCAATGAAGGGGTAAAATTTCATTTAAATGAAAAAATCTGTTTTTTAACTACTACTTAGTGGTTTTACTATTCATCAAAAATTGATGTTTTTCAGAAAAATACAAAAAATTCAGCCTAAGCTATATGTGATATTCTGAATTCAAAAATTATGTCTATTTTACCAAATCAAAAACATAGAAGTTTCATTATTTAATTTAAAATTAAATCCTGTTGTCAAAACAAATAGCGTGTTTTTAAGAAACAATAACTATCAAAAGATTAACAGTTGTTTATGTCCAATTTCAAAGTGAAATTAATTTAAATGACCAAAATTGGATTAATTGGTAAAAATATAATCTAATTAAACTTTAAAACCAATTAAAAATATAATAAAACTGTATAAATAAATTAGATTAAAAGGAACTTTTGAATTAAAATACAGTATTTTTCACTATTCATAAAAAATGAATTTCAACGAAAAAATACCAAAAATTTACCCAAAGTAAATTTTGATTTCCCAAATCTAAAAAATAATTTTATTTTATCATATAGAATATATAAAATTGACCAAAACTATATTTAAAGAGGGTTATCCTTCAAAAGGTGGTAAATCGACATTTTAAAGAATATTATAGTATTTATGCTTAAAATTTGATTCATTCAAATTTTAAGCCTCTAAATTTTATTAAATATGTGTAAAAACATTTAAAAAACAAGTATAATAATATTATAGTTAGTTCTATTTATTCCCGCCAATACAACGGCTAGGCGTTAACTACCATTTAAAATAATTATATTATATTATTAGTGTGCAACATAAGATTTCAAAGAAACCCATTGTTGCGTATCAGGTATGCCATCAAACATAAAAACCCATTTAAAGTAAAATTAATATCTAATTTACAAATATTAATAAAAATAAAAATGTATTATTTTCTTTTTTACTTGGGATGTTACATGTCGGGTGACAACTTATCACATTCGGCGAGTCCATGAGGATTGAATTCACAACCAAATGGAGATAATAGTCTATCACCTACCACTATCCTATGTGATTTTATGGTTAATATGTCATTGTTTTTAATTAAAAAAATTATGGATAAATATAAATATTAAACTAGTGGTGTTAATGTTGGTTTTAGAGATTAATTTATTATATTAACATGTGCTAACCATTTTGGTTTTAGAAAATATTTTGAAATAGATGGAATGACTCGTCACTCATTTATGGTTCTTAAGATCCATTAAAATAAAATTTTAGTTATTTAGGTATAAAAATTAATTTTGGATATTTATTTATTAAAGTAAGAGATGCATTGTAAATTGATCAAGGATAACCGAAGGATGAAATTGTTCTTATAAAATAGAAATATATCAATATGTATATTTCTTTATATTTTTAGATAATAAAAGAATTACTAAACATTAGGAAAAAGATCTTGAAACAAAAATTATATTCTATTATCTTCATATAGGATGAATAAATAGTTAGTTAACACATAATAGATATATGGTTTTGTGGTTATTTACCTTCTCTTTATCATTCATTTTCTTGCGATCAATTATCTCAATCACTCTCTATAATTTTTTATGATTTTCTTCAATGTCTATATTTTCAATTACCACCAATGTTCTATTACTTGGAAGCCTTTTTACGTGTTATTATAGATAGCCTTATTATTTCAATTACTATATTTTAATAGTAGTTTTTTTACCCTTTTTATTATGTGGGTTTTCAATAAATGAATTTTCAGATTTTAATTCCATGATTTTGGAGCGCAAGTTCAAATTGTGATGATGTGATTTACTGAATGTGGGGAGAATATAACACCCCAAAATTATTAAATAAGAAAATTTTGTTTGAAATATTATGTTACATGAAACACCATTCTTAAATGGCCTATTTAATATATTTCTTTAAATTTAATTTCTTTGACAGCTTGTAGTACACACAACCATGAGTCTAAATGAAATGTAGTATAATACACCATTATAACCTAGCCATTAAATTGGTGGATATGAATATGAATAAATAAATTATAAAAATATATTATTTAAACATTTATAAAATAAATTCAATTTTTCTCTATTTATTATAAATAAATAAGCATCATTTCAATGAAAAATAAATGTTTTCTAAAAAACTCTATTTTTCTAAATGGCGGTTTCATTATGTTTTATGCACATAGATTAAAATAATTTTTTACCAATTTTTTAAAATATATTTTAAAAAAGAAACATTATTTTTGAAATCATAATTTCAAAATTATCTTATAGTGGATTTTTGATAATTTTTTGAAAAGATTATTTTTTCGCTGAATAGTGAAAATTCTTGTTTTTATTGAAAACTGCCTTTTTGTTTAAAGCATTTAAAAGTTTTATTGTGATTTAAAATTGTCTTGAAAGTAAAATTAGTTCAATTATATTATAATAAATATAATTTAACTCATTTTAATTATATTAATTTTTATGTTTTATATTAAAACATTCTTTACTTATGAGAATTTTCTCTTTCATAAACCCTGTTTTCGTCCTGTCTACAGGTTTAATGTTAAATTAATTTTTCTCCAATTATATGAATTGAATTTTGAAAGGTAGATTTAATATTTGGAATATTAATATTTAATATTATATAATAAGGTAAATTTATTTTTTTCTTAATGAATAAAAAAATAAAATAAAAACCACATACCACAGTTAAGGTTAAAATAAGTTTACCGCAGAGTTAAACTAAAAAGACAAGGGTTAAAAATGAACTCAAACTTTTATAATTACTTTTTATTGAAATTTTCAACCCTTATTACCTCAATATATATTTTTATGTTCCTATGAAAAACTTTTCCTAGAAATTGATCAATTCAATAATATATGTAAAGAAAAAGAGAAAATGTCATTCTCTTGATTTTAAATTTCAATTATGTCTTCACCTAGAAACAAAAGAATGATGTGAATTAATATTGATTATAATTTTGTTATTAATAAAATTATTTTAATGAGATTAATTTATATATAACTTTTAATAATTATATATTTATTTTAAATTCTTACACAACGCCGACCCATTAATTATTTAATTAATAAAAAAGATAAATAAAAGATTTTAAAAATATTAAAATTAAAATAAATTGAATGAAATCTCGTGTTAAATTGTTTTTTTAGATAAATATATTATTTTATACTTTTTCTAAAATTATATATTTGAATTCGATAATTGTATTGATATTTTTAAAGTCAAATTGAATGAATAGTGTCAAAATTGACATTAATTTTATTTTATAAATAATAATATTTTGTTAAATGATTTAAAATTATGAAAAATACCATCTTATGAAAATTTAATTTTTAAATTTTTATAAATATCAAATATGGTTCATTAGTGGATCAATTGTTCTTATATAGTGACTATATTGATCCCATATGTGTGAAAAACTTTATTACTATGGTTAAGGATAAAATGATGTTTTTTCACGTTACATGCGCTTGTGTTAAAATTAATTTTCAATAAACATAGGTTTTTTATTTTAGAAATTACATTTAATATTTAGAAAAAGTGATTCTAAACTACATAATAAGCATTATTTTATTTTTAAGTTTAGAGGATAAATTATAAAGATAGAAAAACAAATTACTATAGTGAAAACTAAAATTGTAAAAGTGATTAAACTTAACGGGTAAAGAAAAACATGTTTAAAACAACTATTTTGATTTTTTTATAGGTTTATATAGACCATATAATCCCTCCACTTAATTATGTATCAATTTTTGAGGCACTTGGGGTGAGAGTGACTTCCCATTATTGAATAGTTTTGGGTATTTTTAAAAAATGCTACTCCTCCCCAATAATAAAAGGAAACTCCTTCCCCTCACTTATTAACACCTCTCAATCCATTTTTCATGACCAAAAGCAGAAAAAATATATCCCAAACATACATAGACAAATTATATTGGTACTCATATTCCTAAAAAACCAATCCTGGAGTCCTTAAGAGGAGATCTAATAGAGGTTTCTCTAAGAGAATGTTATCATCTTTATAAAGATCTTTCTTTTTATTTCTTATTTTACAACCGTGAAATATATCTTAAAAATTAAAATATAATAAAAAAACTCCCATATACTTATATTTTTTTATATTAATGTCATAACCTATATCCATCTCCTCTTCCATTAAATAGGAAATAAAATCTTTGATTGTGTGTACGGTGCACTACCGCCTCATGAACAAATGTGATTCATTTTCCAAAAAAACTAATCACGGTTGAATATAATTATGGATTTAATTTATATATATATATAAAATAGTTTTAATATAATTATACTTTTGAATTTTTTTATCACACATTCCATCTTACTTTCCATTCTGTTTAAAATATGATGATGTTGCTCGTGTTTACATCAGACAACCACCTCACAAAATGATGTGATACGTTTTTTCACTTAAGATTTACATGAAAGATAATAAAGATGAATTTAATGAATGTATGTGATATATATGAATTTATATTTATTCTACAAAATTAATATATCACCCACTTACTTTCCCTTTCACCATTTAAGAAAATAAAAATGTCGCTCATGTATATGTACAATCTGCCATCTCCGTGAAGTGATGTGATCCATTACCCATATTCAAATTTAAATAATTATTATACAAATTTTTCAGATTAAAAAATGATATTTATAACATTAATATGATTTTTTATATGATGAAACTATATAATATGGTCGTGAATTAGAATATTCACCTTAAAACATGTGTGAAAAAGGCAATTAACACCTAAAACAATAGTAACAATGAAATATTATTAACAAAATAGTGATAATATGTTATAAATGGAACAAATATGATATTATAAATATTAATATGCTTATGGTATATGTTAATAACATTTTTAAAACCACTTTTCATTTGTTTAAAGAGCATTAAACCAAAAGGAAGCATGCAGTAATAGATTTTGTCTCAATTTTCTTTCATTGACGCATATTGTAATGTTATACAAATAATTTGTTTTATAGGGTGTATATAATTCGCATTTTACATATAATATACTTAATAATTCATAATTAATGGTTTTTTACATTTCAATTTTAATTCTTTCATCCAAGTGTATTTGAATTTAAAATTACCATGTGGTAAAAAATTTCATAACCCAAGTGCTTTTCATTGGGTTATATTACATCGACATTGTATTTAATATTCATAGATTCTGTGTTTAATGAATTTTTATTTTATTATGTTGTATTTATAATTGTTTTAGAAGGATTCACAATTTATACACAAAGTTTATTAATTGATTAATTTTCACTTCAATGTTGTATCATTGTAAGGATTGTTTGTCTCAAATTGTCTTATTTGGGGTATATTTCATGTTTTACACCTGTCTTATTTTATGAGATGTATCTACGGCCCCTTTTATTTATTATATAATTAATATATATATATATATGGTATCTAATTATTTATTTTATTTTATTCCATAAATGGGGTTTTTGATTCAAAAGTTACCAAAGTAGTAAGAGATTTATGTTTCAATCTCATTTTAATGAGGATTTTTTATACATGAATTTAAATTGAAGGAAATTATTTGATCATTGAATAAAAAAACCATTTTATTTTATTTTACACTATTTGTTCATTATTTTTTCATATAATATTAGAATTTCATCTATTTGGTACTTAAAATTATTAAGAATGTGTTTTTAATAAAAATTGACTTCATTTCCCTCTTTGGTCGAAAATCCTTTTTCTTCAAAATCCATGTTTTTAAAAAATGTTTTGAAATATATTTTACTATAATTTTTTAAGTTAATATTTACCCATAATTATATTTTTACAAAAAAGTGAAAAATGTAATATTTCTATCATTTTACAAAAATGGTACTTTTTTTACTTTTATTACAAAAATGTGAAAGGAATATTTTTTTTAATATAATAAAAATGAATGGAACCTTCCACTATCATGGACACTCATTTATTTATATATCATTTAAAATTTTAAATGTTTATTTGTAAATAATTTTTTTTCCTAATATTTTTGAAATTTTTAGCTTTTAAAAAAGATTTTTAAAGTGAAAAAATTATTTTCCTCCTGAATGCTTAAAAAAAATTATTCTATTTTTATTCATCAATAAAAAAATTATTTTATATATAATCTATTGGATATATTTTCTAATGAAAAGTTAGTAATTATTTCTAAGGATATTTTATGATCTGTTTAACTAGGTAAAGTATTGAAATTCACTTTCTTGGTTAATTTTTGAAATCATTATCTATCCCTTGAAATATTCACTTTCTTTTGATCATTGGAAATTACATTTCACCTAAATATCCATATAATTTATCAAGGTTGTGTTTAATAATTAAATCATATATCATTTGTACATATTGTATTTCTATTTGAAAATTTTATGGTTGAATGGGGAAATTATTGTTAATCCGTATTCCTTACTTGATACAGAAATTTGTTGATAAAGAATATTTTTCATAAATTAAGAATGAATTGGACATGTGTTTATGGGTGGGGTCTGGTTATAGATATCCCCTCTATTCATCGGTAGTCTCATAAGATGAATCAATTATCTATCCTTATTTAAATGGTTTTTTGGTATATACATACCCATCGGTTAAACTATCTGGAAACAAGGTCTTGATGGTAAATGCATAGTGATGTCTGATATCATGATATCCAATGTTAAGAATTTTATTCATTTATAATTTATCTATTATTATTATCTACGATACTTTCTAATTGATGTTATCTCTAGATTAATTTTATTATCAGTTTACACTATTGAAAACATGGCCTATCCCAATGGATCCAGACCATTGGGATAACCCCTGGAACCGTTGGTATGGGAGCTATTAGGATAACCCTATACTAATGGTTTTCATAGAACAATTTGTATAGGATTGATAAAATTACATGTTTCCAATTGTTCATGAAAAGCCATTTAGATAATATTTTCCCAATGGTTCAAAACCATTTGGATAAACATATCCCAACAGTTCATCTTAAACTATTGGGATAAATGTATACTAACAATTGTAAAAATGTTGGTATAGAGCCCATACTCCATAACAACCCAACACCAACAACACCTCATGAAATGTAAAACAGAACTACCCAGCACCTACAATACACCTCCTTCAATGAATACTAGAACTAATTGAAAAAATATAACTACCTCTAAAACATAACTACAGTTGAAAAACTAAACTATAAAACTACCAATAATGCAATTCAACTGAAACCCAAACATCAAAACATAATTTACCTGCAAATAAAAACATAACCCCATATAATGAAAATAAAAGAACATACACAACAAATAGAACATAAAATTAATGATAAAATAAGAAAAAAATTGATGCATTTAACCAATGGTAGAAAACATAAAAAATATCACCCATATATTCACTCACACCAAATCACAAAAAATCAAATGTTATAAATATTAGTAAAAAATATAACAGATCAATATTTCCCTCATCACCATCACTATCATCACCATCATCACTAGCCTTATCCTCATCCTATTCTCCATACTCATCCTTGTACTCATCCTCTTCCTCATCCCTGTTCTCATCCCCATCCTCAACCTCATCCTCAACCTCATCCTCATACTTATCCTTCACTACAACCTCAGCCTCGTCCTCAAATTCTTCCACACCATCATCATCTCCACCATAATATCTTGGAATAGAACTATTTAGATCACCACTTGGAATACTACTTTGTGCACTATATAGTGAATTAATCAAGAAAATATATACCTCAGAAGCTGTGGTGGTATCTGGTGGAAGTGATGGACATAAAACTTTCACCAGTTTCATAAATTAGAATTTTCCATTTTAGCCCATTCTTCCACTACTGTGACCCTTTTTTTATCCCTTTATCCCTTAGCCTCAAACTATGTTTCCCATGCATTAGCCTTTTACAAATTGATGGTACCACTACTGGTACATGAAGTGGTCTAATACCTAATTGGTATTATACTCTTCCTAGGTCGGCAGAAAACTCTCCCATGATGCTAATCTCCCAAAATAGGATGTAAGTGATCATTTGGCTCAATGTTGTTAGGTTCTTGGGAATCGAGGGCCTCCAAAAAATATTATTAAATTTATAAATAAACTACTTATTTACTAAATAGATATTAAAATTTGAAATCAACAAGGTAAAAATTACAATCAGCTGCTGTGTCAGATGATTAATCGGACATCTATATTTTTGTTTCTATTTGAGAAAAATAGTTTTTCTTGAGGCACATGTTCTTTAATATTCAATACCCCCCTCTGCAATGACATTGAATTTTTGAAATCATAATTGAAAATAGGTTATTAATAATTAATTTCATAACTAAAATCAAATGGATATTAATTTTAAATATATCTAAAAATAAAAAAAATATGGTAGATGAATTTATTTTGGTCCAATCTAATATGATTTAGTTTTTTATGATTGATTTTATTTGTTGTTGTTTAATTTAGTTTAGTTTATGATTATTCAATTTAGTTCTATTTATTTTAGTTTAGTGTGGTTTGGGTGAATATTAAATCTCCACCGCTCTACCAAAAATTTAGAAATCGAATGAAATATAGAGGAAACCATAGGAAGTGAAAGTCCTAAAATATATATAAATAATTGTCATACATGATTCCTCTCATGGTTTGACATCATAGTCTTCCCCAAAGTGTACAGGTATTTTTTAGAATCAATGTTTTTTATTTTTTCCTGACTATTCCTAAAATAATTCCATAACACAAAAGAATGTATTAAATAAAAACTTGAATATTTTCAACTAAAAACATCAAATTTGATTAATACCTTGAAAGTAGTACTCATCAAATTAGTAATCATTTACTAATAATGTTCAATTAGAAAATCATATATGATAGGAATGGCCTCTAAATCCGTGACAACTCTAGTATTCCAACCAATATACAAATCATGCTATAGTCTCTCCATAACTCACCTAATTCCATTATTCATACTGATATTATACCCTCACCATCGGGAAAACAAAATTGAAGATGAAACCAAAATATTAATTTATATAAATACAATAATAATATAACATTAAATCTAAAATATTTTTTTACTCATATTAGTGCCCAATCATTACCATTTACATTGTTTGGAAGGTGTATCCAAGAGAGTGTACTGATAGAAATGATGTCAGAGTATTTGTAAAGTCTCACAGAAAACTCCTACAGTACCACACTTTTTGTTCAATCATTTGGTCGTGTTCATTGTAGTCCACCATCAACTGGGTGTAGTGGTTCTACACCGAACACATGCCCGTATTCCCACACCACCTATCAGTAGATCCAGCTGCTATATAAGAAAAACAAATATTTTATCAATATATCTTATAATGAAAATAAAATATGGTAAAAAAATTATTAGGTTTCTATAAATATACATACAACAGTCTAATCAATGGGCACTGCTATATCCTCATGAACTAGATGAATATCACCCTATAAAGATTAAGGAGGTACTAGTGTATGCTTTGTAGACTCAAAATGTGTCAGAGCAAGAGTCAAAGAAGTGGGAATGTAGAAGATTAGAGAGAAGAAAGTAGAGGAAAAAGAAGTTGGCATGGATGGAAGGACAACAGCATAATATGGATGGGGAGTATGAATAATTAATGGATATGAAAAATATCGGTAAGGAGGTTGAGATGTAAATAATGGTGAAAAAATGGGTGACCTAAATATCCCATGTGTCCCTAATAATACTGCGATATCAGAATGTGTGGTAGATGGTACATCAGTGGGAGGGACATGGTCAAATCAGGTATTCCGACAGGAGAACCTAGATCAAGTACCACCCCCTCATACCGTCGGCCTGAGTACTGTTACAACTAGGTTAATATTTGAATAAATGACACCTAAGTGGTGGATCGTGCATAAATTTTTAAAAAAATTAACAATATGACATTATATGTTATATATATATTTGAAATAATATAATCACAACAGAAACTAATGGTGGCACTCCCATATCAGTCATTCGACGATTGCTATCCATCAAACTTTTTCTACACATCTCTTTAATAGGTTTAATTTCATGAATTTGAAAACATATATGGAATTAATTATTAAATGATAACAAATTTGTAACCTATACAAAAAAATAGACATTATTTAATTAAGGAATACCACTTGTGAAACCAAATACATGATATATAGTGATATAACAAAAACAATTTTAAATTTAGTGGGAAGAATATTAAAATGGATGAAATGTCATAAAATATTAGTATGTTCAAATTATCATGTTTAAAATAGGTATGATTTTATATTTTTAATATTTTTAGTTTTATCCAATTCAATTTTGGTTAGGTCATTTGTCAATTTTTATTTTCATGTCAACTGGTTCATTTTTGTCAATTTATTTTGTCATTTTTATGTTTTTATCTCTCCTTGGTCATTTGGTTCAATTTTGTTAATTGATTAATTCATTTTTTTCATTTTCATTTATCTTAGTTCATTTGGTTCATATTTTGGGTTAGAAACGTTTTTCATTTTTTTGGTTAGGTCATTATTTTCAGTTTTTTTTCACATCAGTAAGTTTAATATATCCAATCAAATTCCTATTATTTTTTTCTAATTTAATTGTTTCATTTTTTTTGGTTTTGAAGGTTTGAATAAAATTCAATTAAATATTAGAAAACAAAACTAAAATGAAACTACAAATAATAAATATTGAAAATGTACATGAAGTTCAAGTTGGATAAAAAAATATTTGTAATCAATAGTAAATCAATTTGAATAGTACGAACCTTAACAACCCAAGTTGAGATAAACCAAAAGAACTGATAACACAGATGGATGATTCTATATATTTTCCACCATAACATTTGGTTCACAATAAACTTTGATAATTGAGTAATTGGTGTCATCATAAATAATAAATGGATCAGGGCTAATGGCAGTAGGGATAGTGTTAATTACATCATCACCATCATCAAGAATTTGTCTTGGAATTACTTCAATAATGATACCAAATTTTGGTCAAAGATGATCTTTGACATAAAAAATTGTTTTTCCATTGATTCTAATAGATTTGGTTTATTAGTAGTAAGAGTGTGATTCACATCAATAAATCTAAATCCATAATCATCAATAAATGTGCCCTTCCTCTTCATCAAATCAAACCACAGGAAATTCATCATAGTGACTCATCCATGAGTGTAATAATCCAATATTATTATTTTCTTAATGACTTCATAATCAGATAAATTTTCAAATTGAGGTCTATTATCTGATGCATTAGCATAACAGTCTATTGTGGCAGTTATCATAACACCATCATGTTGTGTTCTCATTTTCTTTTCACATTCAATGATTACAAATTTATACACATTGATCACAATTGATTTATAGTCCTGAACGACAGTATTAGGACCAAAACCTAATGATCTTATTTCGGTAGAGTTAAATTCAGTAGAAAAAATATATACTTGAAATATAAATGAATATTAAACTTAACTAAATATTTATTTTATTAATTTATTATAGTAGTATTTATACCTTCAATTTCAACCAAGCAGAAAACTCTTAGCTTTGAAAAGTCTCTATCCTTCTCAAAGTTAAAGAATGATACTCTCTATTGATTATTTTTTTATGGTCCCTATATATAAAAATAGAAATATTTTAATAGATAATTAAAATTACATGAGATGAGATAATATATAACTTTTCAATTTACTTACTTGATGTAATCATCAAAAAATACCAGTTGAACAAAAATGTGTGATGTTACATCTCCTACACTTCAAGGAAAAATGTCACTAATGAATATGATTTAGGAATTCCTCATATTTGAGTAAGTGATGGAAAACTGAGTTCAATTTTCTCATCTTCTTCTTCTTTATTTCTCATTGGTCTATTCATTATTGTAGTAAGATTAGACCAATACATTGAGCAGAAATCAATACATTCTCGAGCCTAGTTAACATTAAAGATATAACATTCATGATGATTCCTGTTTTGGACATAAGAATTCAATGTGTACATATTTCTTTTAGTTGGATACATCCAATGAAAAGTAAACAGTTTTCCAAGAATTATTTTGGTTAGAAGATAGATAACCAGATGCAACATGTAATCAAAAAATGATGGTGCAAATATTTTCTCTAATTAAAAAAAATTAATGGTTCCCCTACCAATTTTGTTTCAATAATTAATTATATGAATTATTAGTACAAAGATCTCCCAAAAATGGAACAACTGAATAACAAAAACCCTTAAATTGTTGGAAAAAATATGATGGATTTATATTATAATCAACTCATGCAGAGGACATTATAATCATGAGTCATTAAAGATTTCAGCTTCAAATATCTTATATGGACCCATATAGGTATCTTTCTTGAATATCCATTTGGAACATTAATATTCTCTAATAATTATAGAAATTGATTTTTTTCTATAGGTGTCATCTTATAAAAAGCACAAAGAACGTGACATTTATTTTCACTAATACACACAAGATTCAATTCAAGTTTGATTCCCCAATCCACAAAGTCATTCCAAGATCGTAAATCATATTTTTTTTCTTTCCCTTGAAATTTAGAAGAATCAAAATCAAAATTTCACATAGATTATTTTCAATGAAAATTACATATAATCAATGACATAAAAAATTGGTTGACTAATAAGGTAACTCAAAGAAGATACTCATATTATTCCAATTTTATTAGGTTTCAGTGGAAACATTCATACTCTTTATAGAATTAATTTGACCCTTCATGAATGAAAAATTGAAATCTTTCAATTAATTAAGCACATCAGTTCCAGGCATACGTTGAGGTGGATCGTTGGTCTCCATGGTATTTTCAAATCTTCAAAGATTATTTTTATATGGATAGTCCATTGGGAAGAATTGTCGATTTCCTAAAAACTGAAACTATGGTCATATTTCAGTCTTTAGGATCATGTATTCTTTATAAAAATAGAACAAGATAGTTTTCTCCTCATTATCCATCTATAAATTATTTTAAAAGTAATAAAATAATTGATCATCCACATAATAATAGCACAATATGAAATATGTCTTTTGAACATGCATCACATGTGTGCACACCCACATACCAAAGAAGTTTTAATTATTTTATTAAAGGTTTCATGTATACACCTATATAATTTTAGAGATCCAAAAGTGCAGATATGAGTATACTCATGAAATTGAAGGGTTTTTTATACACAACCATGGGAGAAGGTTATAAATGTGTATGAAAAATGGACATGTGCTACGTGAAGTAAGCATCAATACAAACAGATTAAAACCATCACATAAAAGACTCAACCTAACATTACAAATGTCAGCTATAAAATTAGGACATCAAGAATCAAATATATTCCATGAAAATTCATCTTCAGGGTGATCCAACTCATAATTATTATTCTTTATATTAGTATCATGCCATCACATTTTTATTTAAGTTTAATCATACTTAAAATGATTAGGGATTCTAGGGATTAATGAAAAGTTATAAATTAATTTTTGTGGCACATTGGATGGTGTTCCATCAGTTTTGGGCTTTCATTGGGATGTGCCACATTTTTTAGAATCATTTTGTTTAGAAGTTTCCTCCCAGAATAAGCTGAAATATTTCAGTCAAGCATTGATTTTTTTGAAAATCCAAGTTCCTAATCTAACTTTCAAGACATATAGTGGTTTGCAAGAATATATGAATCATATAGAAGTAATTCCTTTAAGAAGGTAAGAATGTAGTTGATATAATTATTAAAAATTCCATATATTGGTTTTCCCATGAAACTATCATATTAAAAATTCTAGTTTTTTCATTTTACCACATTATCGATATACCTGAGTCATGTTGGCATCATTCAATTTTTTCACCCTTTCAATATCATCATTTTAATTAGACACATCATGTGTTATTCTATCAAATTCTTCTTGGTTTGGAATCATTTCCTTCTCATGGTGATGAATAAATGAAAACCCGTCATATAAAAAATTCTAAAATCCAATCCTCTCATTTGGCTCATCATCATCTTGAGATTATTTTTTCTCCCCATTGTTAAACCACACATATTAGTTTGTTTGAAAACCATATTTGGTTATATGGTAGGTAACTTCTCCACATCTCAACCAAGGTCTTCCGACACAATTATAACATAGGCAGTGTATGTAACCACTATTTAAAGCATTTTAAAATTCAAAATATAAAAATATCTCCATTTTTTTGAAGATAACATGAGATACATTCAGTTTCATACATCCAACTACTATCCATTTTGTAAGAAAATTATTATAAGTCATTTCATAAAAGTAATGAAATAATATTTAAGTTTAATTGAAAATATATTATATAAATGATAATTTTTCAATTTATATGAAACCATAACTAACACACTACTCTATATGAGAATCATAATATAAAAGACAACAAAATAATATATATATATATATCACTATAAATATAAAACCATGATATTGAATTCAATTATAAATATAATTCAATGATATTGGTTGGGTTTGGTTTTTTATATTTGGATTAGGTTAGTGCATATCTATTAGGGTTTTTTATAGTAATTTACGGTGCATGGAACCCAGTGAAGACAAGTGTACTTGTCACAAAAAAGAATTGTGCAGCACACAATGCGTGGAAATGTTAACTTGCATCTAAAAAAAGAAATATTAGAATATTAAAATAATAAAAAATAATAAGCCAGATAGAAAAATTATCAGTAATAATAAAAATATAAAAAACTATTTTTTTATAAATTGTTGGGAAAATTTATTTTTAAAAATAATCTATTATTAATAAATAACCTTAATTAAATCAAATAATAAATCATTGCAATTCAATTGTGGGAAGGATGTAGAAGAAGTGGTATGGTTGTTGGTTGTGTTTGTTCATGACACTTGATCGATGTGTCACACAAAGTCGAGGGGGGGAGATAAGGGTGTTACTTGACTAACAACAATGATTTAATAAATAATTTCAATAGGTTTTGGGTTTTATAGTTAAAATGTGAAAAAAAACAAAAACAAAAAAATTAACATGGATCAATGGCGCACACAACACCACAGTATGACATGGCGCAACATACCACACACATCGACATGTTATCCCAACTGGGTTATTTCACAGGCATTTCAAATAGTAATGGTTTATTCCTCTAGCCATGGAATGACATAGTGCGCACCATTAATAACTTTGAGTTTTATTAAATATTTTTTTAACATAGGTCATTTTTTATCATTACAATAGACTTTATTTTAGGTTCAATTTAGTTCACTTATTTTTATTTTAATTCAGTTTTACGGATTTTAGTGTTGTTCGAGTCTACTCAAGTCTACTTGGGTCAAATCATGTCATTACAATTCAATTCGGTTGGTTTGGTCAAGTAGATTTGGTTATGATATAGATGGGATTTGTTTTTTTGGTAGGGTTTCAATGTTTAAAGGGTTGATAGGTTCATTTCATTTATTTTCAAGATAAGTTAGGTCAGTTTGGTATAATTTAGTTTCCTTATGGTTTGATAAATTCATTTCAATTTAATTATTTAGTGGGTCATCATAATGAGGAATAAATTTGGATATTATTTGAATCATAGTGGATGTGATAGAAAATAATTGTATAAAGACCATATTGGTGGATGATGTTATTATATCCAAGTTAGGAAATATCCCCTATTAGCAATATATTTTGTCTCAATAATTTCAAAATAAAACCCAAATTTTAATGACATGTATAAAAAATAATATTAACATGATCGATCAAGTATTTTAGAGCGAAAAAAATTAATTTTTTTTTCAAATAATAATATACCAAGTATATATCATTAAATATATTATCAATCATTATTGAATCACTCCACAACATCTTCCACTAACTATTTCCAACACAAAATGAAACTCACTACAAAAAATAGCGACACACAACCCATAATTCCATTATTTCATTTAAATATTCTACCAATTTATATATTTTTCAATTTATTAAACAACATCCATTTAATATTCATTTAATTCCATATTTATTAAAAAAAACCCTTTTGTAATTACCCACATTTATTCCCATTTATCAACATTCAATTTTCTAATCAATTACCACATACTGTATTTCATCCCACACTTATTTAATTTCAGTTAGGGTTGTTCTCATTTTATTATTACTAATCATATTTCATAGCCATTAGGAAACTAAAAAAACACCACCACACAAAAAAAATTAAAATTTTAATATCCATTGGCACATCCCAACATTATTTTATCACCATAACATTACCATCACACAACAACAACCATATGATATTCATTAATAACTATCTCTCAACACATCCCATGACAATCTAACAACATCCTCGTTTCTTTAACCTAATCTACATCAGAAATGGTCACCACCATCACCATAATTTCCCAAAAAGATCTAAAAAATCACAATGTAAAAATATAACACACACTAGAATGCATAAAAATAGCCTTAAACCACCATAAATACCACAATTTCAATTTAAATGGGGACTTAAAAAAATTCCTCATCTCTTACATCTTTATTTTCAAAAAATTTCTATATTCACACACAATTGGTATGTTTAATTGTATAACCTTTTTTGAATGGTGAATTCACACAATGAATCACATAAGGGGATCATTGTATATAGTTGATAAAACAAACACACAAGAATAGAAGATATTAATCGAGAAGATTGTAGTGGGATACGAATGAAAAAAGACAAAAAAATGAGGTAGAAGATATCTCTCACCTAAAACATACCAATTTGAAGTGGAATAAAAAAATGAATTCAAAAAGGATGGATCACCAATTGGGAGGAAGTGTTTTCCACCTGGGAAGAAGGGGAGAGCTCGTGGTTAAGAAAAAATGTGGGCCGAGGGATTCTGGAATATGGAGTCCCGTTGTTGGGTATTTGGGACTTATATATCCCAATGGGATTTTAAAACTATTTGGATACCCTATCTAAAATGCACTCTATCTGAATGGTTTAATAAAACTATTGAGATAGGGGGTACTATCCCAATGTTTTTATAAAACGGGTGGGAAGAAGTTATGTAGAAAGCCATATATCAATGGTTTTATGAAATTGTTGGGATAGGGGGCCCTATCCCAAATGTTTTTTTTGAAACAATTGGGATAAGTAAATTGGTATAGGCAGGATTTCCAGAAGTTTTATTTATTAAATGGAATGTGTGCACATTTATTTACATTTCCATGTTAATTAATCCTTATTTAAAGTTGATAGAAAATTTTATTGATAAGATGTAATGTGTGTTTATATATTTATATTTCCACATTGGATATGAATTATTTATTATTCATTTTTATTAATTATATATTCTTCTTTACATAACTCTTAATCAGAATTTGAGCTCACTATTATTTTATTTTCTTTTCCCATGAATCTAGGAAGTATACTATGAATGATATGAGAGGAAATTATAGAATGAACAATTGATGTTTTTAAATATAATTATTTTTTAATTTTTGTATTCAAATTTAATATGAAAATCAAGTATGTATCTAGTTTAAAAATGTTACAAAACTAATCCGTGCTTTGGGATGTGATCAATTATATCCTATGAAAAATTAGTAAAGTAACCATTGGCATCAGGATACTGGGGTGAGTGTATTTAAATTATAGAATCCATGATTTCTATTTCTTTGTCCTCTTTATTGTTTTTTATCAATGACCACCATTGGTCGACTTATCCTTTCAGACGATACACTGCAAGAGTAACCTTTTCACTTTCATTACTTCCTAAATCTATGAAAAAAATTTTTAGGGACTTAATCCATTATTTATCTACCAGTGTATTTTAATGTCCATTAAAATTTAGAGGATTATATCAGATGAAGTAACCCAACATAGGTGAATCACACCATAAAAAAAATTGTTTGTTCCATAAAGGTAAGGTTATTCATTATAACATGAATCAGCATCCCAAATATGGCCATGATCTGGTCAATTCTAGATCCATCTATATTATCTTATGTAGTAGTGAAATACCTATATTGACTATGTATGTAGATTCCATTTCAATTAATATCCAGCATTAAATAATTGTACACACTGGGTTAGCTCATATTTATCATTAATATTTATTCATAAAATAAAAATCACTATAATGGTAAAAGTTCTCAAATACTATAAGTGATTATCATAATTCTAATGTTATCTATGTTTATTTAAAAACTAGAACTCATGGTTCCTACAAAACTTTTTTTGATATCAACTATAAAAACATTATTCTAGTTACCTAAAGCTGGTTATTACTTTACTACATTGGTACAAGATACATGGAATCTCACCACACATGATCGATCAGTTTAGCAGTCATGGAAAACTAGATACATTAATAATTCCCATATTGAACTAGAAATATAAAAAATATATTATTATAAAAATTATTAAAACCTTATATCATTCATAATATCCTTCTTCATATCAGTGGGAAAGGTAAAAAAATAAATGGTAAACTCAGATGCTCAGTATGTGTTACATACAACAAAAGCTATCATGAGTAAATAAATCATAATAAACATGGAAGAGTGGATAATAAAAAACATCCCACTCATTCAATAACTTTATTTTAAATACATGGCTAATATCAATGTATATAATGCATGGATAATGAAAATTTAATTCATAATAAAGGAAATGCATAATTATGGACTTTTATGATCAAGGCTTATCAACAAAGATATAATATATCTTACCATCATAGCCTATCAACCATGAAACCATTCTTATTAAATGTGTATTTTTATACAAAAAATAATAAAAATAGAAAGCCTAAGGTTTCTTTATAATGAGATCAATCGATGCACCGAGGGGATATCTATAACTGGACCTCACCCATCACTTTCACATTATATACATTCCACATATTTTGAATGATCAATGCAATTAATTATCAAAATAGATTTTAGGTAAACAATTATCTATATTGAATCAATAATATATAACATAAATATGTAATCATAATAAACCATAAATATAAATAATAAAAATGGTATCATTGGATAATATCACCAATAATATCAATGGGTTTTGTTATAGAAGACACTACTTTTAAAAGATCACTGGAATATTTCTTGAGGAATAAATGTTTTTATTTTAAAAACAATTATTTAAAAATAAAATTTATATAATATTTGGGAAAATATTTTATTTGATAATAAACATGGAAAATTGTAGAGGAATATTTATATTAAAAATTGGTTAAAAGGGTAGGAAAATCCTTTGATATGATGTATGTTAAAATAAAGATTACAATCACATATTTTTTAAAATTACCTCATTCAAAAAATGAAAAGAGGATTAATTTTAAAACTTATTAAATAAATTAAAACAAGGTTAAAAATTAATTTAAAAAATCATTGGATAATAGAAGATATATTTTCAACTTTTTTGAATAAAATATAGATATAGAAGAAAATTATTTCTAACCAAAGTGGAAATAATGTATATTTTCCTTAAAAATAATTTCTGAGTAATTTTAAGTACCAAAAAAGGAAAATAATACTATTACATAAAAATTAAATTAATAACAATATTACAATAAAATTAAATGTGTTTACAAAATAGTTATCATATAATTTCAATCAATGAAAATTCAAGTATATACAATTCTGAAATAAAAAGATATTGAAAAAGAAATCCCTTACCTTGAGTTAGACTTACCATTTAAGTTCTATTAACCTCTTGTATAAAAAATTTAGATTTATTGTTATCATATACAAAAACCATATACATACTTATAATAAAATATATTATAAACTTATAACATTCCAACACTCATTTATTAAGAATTATTTACTTAAACTGTTGTTTCTAAGTGTTAACTATTTCATTTTTCAAATATGTTTCGGTTTAGTAGTTTGGATACTTTCATATTTATCATAGTTCCATAAACATAATAATGTTAATCATGATATAAATATCATATATATCCATTATATAAATATTTATAATCATCCACGAAAGGAATATATGAAAAATTAATCACGTCACTTCTTGGAGGTGGTATTCCAGATGTACCAACTTGCTATGTTATCATTTTTTAACGAGTGAAATTTGTAAAATGGTAAGTGATATATTATATTTGAAAAAACATAATTATTTTTTAATTATCAAATATATTCATTATTTATATAATTATGACTATCCATGTGATGTGGTGATGGAAAAAAATTACATTAGTTCGTAATGCAGTAGTCCACTGTATAGACAAGCCCTGATTTTGTTTCCAATTTGATGGAGATGTGGTGGATAAATATAATGAAATAAACATAATAAAATATTTTTATATGGGAAATATTGGTCTTGTTATATTGTAATATTTAGGATAAAATTATGGTTGTAAACAAATAAGAAAAAATAAATTGTCTGGTTAAGATGATTACCTATTCTTTGAAAGAGATCCTTTAGATATTTTCTTAACGAAACATGATATCATATTTTGAGAATACTAGAACAAAAAATTACAGGATAATTTAGTTTTTAAATGTATTTGGAATATTTTTTTAGAAAATTTTTAAAACTTGTTAAAATAATTGATTACAAGGATGCTTTTTTACAAGTGGGGGAGTGGACAAGATTTGAATTTCTTAAATGATTAAAATATAATAATGTCATACTAAAGAAAAATGATTCCAAATGGAAAAGGATTAGTAATTTGAATAATATAAGGTCAAAAAGTATTCATAAAATAGTATTTAGATAATTTTAATTGGAAATATTATGCTATCACTTGGTTTAACCCTATGTTAACTTTTTTTAACATTAACCATGGTAACAAATTTTTACTAATTTTACAATTCATTATGGCCAAAAATTAGGTTGAAATATTACATAATATAAACTATTATAATTCAAAATATGAGTTCCATGTTACATGATTATATTTTTATAAGTTTCATAAATTCATTTTAAAATAAACCCAAAAAATATGTTGAAAAAATGATTTTAGGAAAAAACCTTTTTAAGTCTAAAAGTATTTTTATACAATGATTAAGTATAATATTGAAAAAATTGTATAAATAGAATTATTTTTAACATAAATAAAATAATGAAATTTTAAAACCAATACTAATCAAAATGGGGTTTTCAAAATACTAGAAAATAAAAGATAATTTTGTTTTAAAAAATCAATATTTTCACTATTCACCAAAAAATCATCTTTTTAGAAAATTCACAAAAATAATCTAAATAAAATGTTGATGTGATGATTAAAAAAAGATATTTTTTTTATAAAATTCAATTTAAAAAATTATAATATATTTATTGTAATATCCATGCACAAAATTCAATAAAACCCATTTTTGAAGAAAACATATTTTTGAAGCATAAAATGGTTCTTTAAAAATTGAATAATTATTTACTAAGAAGTAATAAATAAATTTTCATTAAATAAAATATTTATACATATTTTTCATAATGTGGTTAATCCTATTCATACCGCTAAACCAATAGTTTGGAAATAACTATCACGCAATAATATATACTTTGAGATTTTATGATCTATATATATCAAACCTTTCATTATATAGATAATTACTCTAAAAAACTATTGGAAAAAATACCACACCTACTTCAAATCACGAGACATGAAATTTTCTCATAAAGTTTCAATTAGAGAGAGGCTAATCTATCACCATATCATTCTGAAAAAGGATGTATCCCATTTAATTCTTTGATACATCACTAAACTTCACAATTCATTCTCCACTTAAGGGTGGTGTATGTATAGGTTTACTAACCAACTTTCCCTTTAGTTCTTTGAAATTCTCATCATATTCATTTGTCCATAATAATTTAACCTCCCTCCATGTCAACCCGGTGAGTGGATTATATAGTCATGATAAATCTCTCACAATGAATCAATAATGTCATTATATCCCAAGAAAATTGTGGATCATGGTTATTGTGGTTGGTCCAGGCCATTTATAAATAACTTACATCTTTTAAAAATCCACTGATATACTCTCATTTTAAAATTATATGTCCCAATGATGATACTTCTTGTAAACAAGATTTATAGTTTGTAAATTAGTCATATAGATTCTACTTCCTTATGGTCATCAATGCAATCCTCAAATGTTATCCATTATCTTCCTTGAACATCTAATGAATAATAATATTTGATACAAAGAATTCAAAAAACTGATCAATTTAATATCTAAAGACTCTATTAATTAAATACATGAATACATAAGGAAAATTAGTAAGTCCAAATGGAATTAAAAAAAATTCACAGTGACCATACCTCTTATGAAATGTTGTCTTTTGTATATCCTCCCTCTTGACCTGTAGTTGATGATATCTAGATTGAAGATAAATCTTGGAATAATATTGATCTCCACATAATTGATCAACCATATCATTGATACATGGTACACGATTCTTGTTCTTAATAGTGAACATTTTAAGTTCTTTATTATCAATACAAAGATGCATTGACCCATATTACTTCATAATAAAAAGAATAGGTTAACTGTATATTGAATCACTAGTTGAATGAAGCCCTTATCTATATTCTCAAAGAGTTGATTCTTAAATTCAAATAACTAAATCTAAGACATTGTATATAGAATATTTTAAATAGGTTTACCACCAGGTATGAGTTCTATTGAAAACTCAACTTCATAATTCGGTGGAAGACTAGGAACCTGTTCCAGAAATACATAAAAAAACTCCCATACAATAGGAATATCCTAAATGTTAAGTTTATACCTAACCATCTGAGATAAATATCCCTCATTAATAGGTCTCAAATCCAATATGATGGAATTAATTTCTGTTTTAATATTTATTTTATACTTTCATCGATATATAACCATAGGCTGATTCATATTATTAAATGTAACTTCCCTTCCTCAAATATTGATATGGGCTCTATACTGAGATATCTATTCCATACATAAAATTGAAATGAATATAACTAGAGGAACTATAATAATATTCATAGGAAAAACATTCCCATAATCTTATATAATAGAGGATATATAGACTTGAGATTAAATCATAATACTGTTAAAAGTTTTGACTTCTAACCCAATATCTAACTATTGAGTTGTTGATGTGAAATCCTTATAAAATTCTCCAGATAAAAAATAGTGGGTAGAACTTATATCAAATAAAATAGCTTCACTTTCAGTTAATTTTACAATTGCACCTGTTCACAACATCTTTAGTAACTTCCACTTCAATTATAGTAATTTCATAAGGTTATACTTCTCCCCTTGGCTTCTTATATAGTAAGTTCCCTTGACACTAGGAACATTGGTTTGAACAATTCCCCATATATATATAGTTGAATAACTTGATACAAATGATTTATTTCTTATAATTTCATTTAAGAGAAATATTAACAATTTTTCTATACTTGAAACAACATGTATTCCCATTAATAATGTTATTATGTGTTTCTTTCAAAACTTTTCACATGTTGGAGACCTCATCCTCTATTTCGACTTCTTTGAAACATTTCTTTTTTTATGGTTCTCATCACACCTATTATTTTATAAAATTCCCTTAAATACATAATACCTTGAAAATTATTTCTCTATATTTATGGAACTTGAAACTATATCATCATAGGATGAAGACATTTGAGAAACTAGATCCCTTCAGAAACTCAACTTAACCCCATCAAAGAAACAGTTAATCTTTCTTTCTAGATTATGTATGTAGTCCAAAACATACCTAGATAATATTGAAATGTTTTCCTTATAATTTTCCACACCTTATTATTCTTTATTATTTAAAGTGACGATCTTCCTATACATTTCAACACATTATTCTTGAGGGAAGTATTTATCATGGAAAATCACTTTAAAATTTATCTATTTCCTAATTTCTATTTTATTGACCTCTTTGGTTTTTTGGATCAGTCAAAACTATTGATATTCATCTATTTTTAAACAATACACTAAAAGAATTGAATTTTATCATTTATTACTTCCCAAATCCAAGAATATCATTTTGAGAGACTTAATCCATTATTAAACTTCCAATTTATTATTATTTCTACTAAAATATAGAGGCTTCTATCGCATGAATAAATCCAACATAGGTGAATCATGCTATATAACAATATGTTGTTCAAAATGAGAAATGTTATTCATCATAACCTAAGTTATTTTCCTTAATATGGCCATGATCTGCTCAGTTCCAACACCATATGTATTGGTTTTCTTAGTAGGAAAATCCCTAGAATGACTAATGGTGTTGATACCATTTCTTCCATTAGGTTCCATCATAATACAATGGAACAAACTACGTTTTCATATAATCATCATGAACATTGAGCTATAAAAAATCGTTATAATGGTAAAATCACTCAAATTCAATAAGATATTGTCATAATTATCATGTCACATTTCTTAGTTGAAATTATAGTACCCCAGGTTCCTTCTAAACTTTATTTGATACCAATTGTAAAAACACAACCCTAGTTACCCAGAGTTGGTGTTTTCTATATTATATTAATTAAAGATACAAGGGATCTCACCAACCATGATTGATTAGTTTAGTAGCCATGTAAAACTAGAAACATACATGATTCCCATATTACATAGGAAATATAGAAAAATTTAATAAGAAACATTATTGAATCCCTGATATCAATCATAATATCCTTCATCATATCCTGGGTAAAGGAAAAGAAAAAAAGGGAGAGCTCAGATGCCCAGTAAGGGTTATATACATTGGAAGTTATCATGAGTAAATAAGGCATAATAAATATGGTAGAGTGGATAATTAAAAAACACTATTAAATTAAAAACATGAGTTTAATTAGAATCCATAGATAATATAAATATATAGAACATGGATAATGAAAACTGAATTCTTGGAAATGGAAATAAATAATTTTGGACATTCATGATCAAGTCCTATAAACCAAGATATCATGAATCTTACTGTCATTGCATCACATCCACGACCTCATTCTTAACAAATGGGTTGGTGTATACCCAAAAACCATATAATATGGTATTTGTGCTATTTTTCTCATGATATATGTCAATGTATAAAGGGGATATCTATAACCAATATCCATCCACCACTTTCACATCCTATGCATTCCTTATATTTTTAATGATAAATACAATTCATTCTCACAATGAATTATAATTAAACCAATATTCATATTGAATGAAGAGTATAAAAATTAATATTTCATTTTTATATACCATCTAAAGAAATAAAAATGATAGTATAACTAGATCATATCCTCGGTAACATCAATGGGTGTTTTCATAGATGAAAATACTTTTAATAGATCACTAGAACATTTTTTGAGGAAAATGAACCCTTCATTTTCAAAAGAAAAATATAAAAATTTACTAAATATTTTTAAAAAAATATTTAAAAATATCCATGTAAATTTGTTAAAGAAGCTTTAGTTCAAAGTGTAGCCATGATAGAAGGAAAATCTATTCACACGGCTTTCGTTAAAATAACTATTATATTCACAGTTTTTGTAAAAAGTACCTTTTTTGGAAAATAACAAGAATATTACTTTCAGTATTTTAAAGAAAGTAAGACATGGGAAAAATGAAATTAAAAAAATTAGATAATAGTAAAAAAATCATGAAAATATTTTAAATAAAACATGGATATGGAAGAAAAACATTCATGACCAAAGATGAAATACAATTTGTTTTTCTTAAAAACATTTTACCAATCATTTTAAGTACCAAATAGAGGAAAATGGAACACTTACTTAAAAATTTCATGAATATACAGAGGATAATAAATCTAAATGGGTTTATTAGATAAGGATTATTCAATTTCCCTTAAAGTAAATTCAAGCATATATAATCTAGAAATAAAATGAGATTGTAAAAGAAATATCTTACCTCAAGTTTGATTTTCCTCGTAAGTGATTTTAAACTCATTTATAATAAATTTAAATATATTATACTTCAATATAATAATAATATATGAACTTATAAAATAATAAATTATCCACTTATAACATTACAACAACCTTTTATTAATTATTATTTATGAAAACCATCGTTTCCTAGTGTTAACTATTTTATTTTTCATCTATGTTTTAGATTATTAGTTTTGGTAATTTATTCTTTATTATGGTTACATCATATTTAAAATTTTAATAATTATATAAATATCATATATATTCACTATATAAATATTTATAATCATCCATGAAATAAAGATAGGAAAAATGAATCACATTGTTTTATGGAGGTGGTAATTCACACATTTGCATGAGAAATGTTATAATTTTTTAACAAGTTTAATGGTAAGAAGTTAAATGATATATTATATTTTAAAAAGATAATTATGTTATAATTGTCATATATTTTCATTTGTTCCATCATTATTACTATCTATGTGAGGCGTTGCTGGAAAATAATTTACATCGGTTCGCGAGGCAGTAGTCCGTGAGGGTGATAAAAGAAGAATAAAAAATAAATTGTTTGGTTAAGATGATTACCTTTCCTTTGAAAGAACTACTTTATATATCCACTTAAGTAATGTTGGAATGGTATTTTAATAATAAAAGTGTATTGAACCAAACTATTATTAATTAAAATTCCTCTTGATCTAATTAATTGTCTTATTTTGGTTATATAAAATGTGAACTTCATTGGTTTTATGTTTATAGAATTTAAAATACCATTATGAATTGTGACCATTTCTAATATAGTCGTTGAATAGTGATCACATGATTAGTATAAATATAGGGGTTTAACAAATCCAATTTACTCAGACAAAGGAAGCGATGACCTCATCTAGTAGACTTTCCTCATACGAAGCCCATTTGTTGGAGCTCAGAAAGGAGGTGGCATTATTGGTCTTATCTCTTGACCAAGCGCAAGACAATCTTGAACACATTAATCTTGATCGGAACCGACTACGGGAGAAGTGTAAGTTAATAAAGATTACCACCCGAGCGATGTTATCCGAGCCACCCCAAGAGTCTTTCACCATTGCAAACCTTACCCTTCAGTCTTATGCGTGTGTTAAAAGGGGTTATGTAACAATAACCTAGCACTATTACTATGTACGTTATTTTTTTATAAAGAATATGAATTCATTTTATTATTGTTACTTTGTAAATAGTTTTTAAAGCAGAAATAGTATTTTTAGTTAATATTCAACTAAGAAATCTATTTTGATGAATTAATGGATTTTTTAATTAAATAATATTTGAATAAAATATTATTATAATTAAATTACTTTTTATTAAATATAAATTATCATATAATTTTACGAATTCAATTCTAATTTTTAATGTGGTTTGGAAGCCCTTTTTTTCAAAACCCATGATTTTTTGAAAAATGTCAGTTTTTATTATTAAAGTAATAGTTCACATATTTAGAAAATTATTTATATAAAATTATTATTATTTTTGGAATCTAGATTTCAAAATTATCCAATGGAGAATGTTTCATAATTTTCTAAGACATTAGAATTTTTGGGTAAAAAATAAATACCGTTTAAATATATAATGTGTTTTATTAAATCATAATGACCCAATAGTGATGTAATAAAATAATATAAACATTATTATCGTCCAATATAAGTTTTATTATTAAAATAATGTGATTTTTGGATTTTTTTTATTTAATTTACAAAGCTTTAGTGGACCCTCCATGACTTATAAAACATTTTGTCTTTTTAAATTGTTTTCCTTTAGAGTGTGACTCACCTCCTCATAAGCACCCTCAATATTTTACAATGTTCAGCCGTTAGCCTTATAAATTTTTTTTCCACTCCTATTTGGAAAAACCCATGGGCAAAAACCATGGGTTGGTTTGTGGTATTGATTATTTTAATATGTGGTGACCCAAACCTAAACAATAAAGAATTCTATCTCCTTTCCTATATAAACCCACCCAATATCCCACTTTCTCTTAACTCAAATCCATATAAGTTTATTAAACCTATGCCCTCCTCTCTCTACAATCCTTTAAATGCACCCCATTCTCCCAATAATTTTCTCTCATGCCTCTTCTAAGCCTTTGGGATCACACTTCTATGTAAGGGATTTCCTCTTTTCTCATTTTTGTCTCAATTTCAATATGTTTTTATGCCCTTTGTTTCACAATTAGAAATGTTGGGGTATGATTTTTCACCTCCCCCATACTTCCCTATCTACATTTTAATGATGAGATACACCTTTATCTCTCATTAAATGCCCCTCATGTACACCCATTACCATGCCAAAATTCTGTAAGGAATATCTCTCTCCTCATTTATATTCAATCAATTATTTTGTATTGTGAATATAAATTCCATTAATTATGTTGGTACATGTACTTATATAACCCCATTAATGTCCTTTTAATGTACATATTATTATACAACCATTTCTCTATCATCAACCATTTTTATGAATTCCTATGTCACGCTGTTACACTGCTGAAATTGCACCGTGATTTTCCATGCCAATGTCATTGTCTAGTGAATACCATGCCCATTTCCCTATCAAGGGTATTCACATTTATTCAAATTTACTTATTCATTATAGTGTTTTATATATTAATTCCATATTTCCTTTATCTTGGAATAAATGATGAGGTTTAATGAATCTATGTTTCTATGATCCATGTGGCACATTTTGGCATGAAGTGAAATGTTTAAGAAGGGTGCGCCCTAATAGCACTCCAATGCACTGGGTAAAGATTAATATCATGATACATCAAGTGAAATGAGGTTTTACTCATGCTAATTCAAGTGAAATTAGGGTTTACTCATGATCCATTTTCAATGAGCCTTGGATCATACTAAAATCTTGTTAATTGTTGTTGCCACATTTCCATATTAAGATTATCATGCTTTATCATTCCTTTATGTTAATGTTTCTCTTATTCTCCATTGATATTCCTATTGTCCAACATTTATTTTATTCCTCATGTTCTTCCATGCTTATTCCCTTACTGGGATTTATAGCTCACCCTTTTCTATGAAAGTCCTGAGGTTATCCTATGCAATGCTAAGTACGAGGGAATGTAGTGGTCATGTAAATGATGTTTTTAGTAAAGATGTTGTATTTCATGTTTTATGTTCTTATGTAATGATCCTAATCCCCAAAGACACTAGACCACTTGATCTTATATGTTTTACAGAGTGATGTTTATGTAATAAATCTTTTTTAATTGTGAAATAAAAGACCAGGGTTGTTATAGTTTGTATCAGAGGACAGGTTTAGTTTTTTTGGGGGATTAGGATTAAAAAAACCTAGTAAATCCTTAGAGACAAGAATAATTATAATAAAAACATCCCTAAGTTTTGGTGAGAATTGATTAAGTTGTTTCTCAAGCAGATACATCCCTGTCTGGATACGAGTAGGTAGAGGAGGCTCTGGAACAGATGTATCCAAGGGGTAAAACCTGAAAACACCTCCTTGAGCTAGACTCAAACGAGAACTGGTGCACGACAATGGGACTTGATTCACTCTTGGTTATGACACTCTCTAGGGATATGCTTTGTTAAATTAACAAGCTTAGTATAAACCCTTATTAATAGATTGTAAACAATGACCCTAAGAATATATGTTAGAATGTAAATCATGAATAGAATAGATTGAAGCCTATGGATTCATAAGTTAAGGAAATAAAAGTTATTTATAAGTCATAAGTTTTTTCGTTGGATTACCCTTTATGTGTTACCCCTAACTTTCCTTTCATTAATGAATAATTAATAATTAGACTTCAAGTAGTTTAATATCAAAATTTTATCATTTCTAGAGGGTAACTCAATGTTTGATATGTTTCGTCAGCAGGATAAAGGATATTTTCGAGATGGAAGGGGAAGAACCTCATACAACACTCTTATCCCTTCCTGATTACTTACTAGCTATAATTATTATGAATTCAAGATCACATATTATAGAAACCTTTTCCAATGTCTAACTTTCTTTCAAGAGTCTTTATAACATATCAAACAGCTCCTCTATACCACGAAATCATCAAGGATCATGGCGCACCTATGATCAAAAATTAATCTCCCAACTCTACCACCTTTTATGATAAGGGAGGATCCATCAGGGTATTTTAAAATACTTCACCATGTCTAGAGACTATGATGCACTATTTTATTTTTGCATAGATACTAAATAGGGAGACCTTGGAGTAGCATATATATATATAGTCTTGGCTTCCAGTATTTTTGGAAACTTAGGCTTTATATTAGAAGAACCATATTTTGAAAATTTCAAAGCCGACTCTGTCAGACTATTTTACAAAAATCTGGTACATGGTGATGTTTTAAAAATGTACATTAGAAACAATTACTTTCAAAAAGTGCATCATATTTTCCATCAGTACAATCAAAGTTGCATGAACTGTGTCTGGACTAAGGAATTGGAAGACTTTGAAAGTGAATTGAGGTATTTTTGAAATAGGTGGACCCTCGCTCCCTATGATCGACGTGGTAATGAGGGTTGGGTAATAATTAATGGTGGTGGTTAAGAAACCCTGAAGTGGTGTTTAATTTAAAAGTTCTTTTTGTATGTAATCAAATTGTGAGGAAATAATTTTTTTAAAGGGGGAAGATTGTAACGACCCAAATTATTATTAATGAAAATTCCTATTGATCTAATTAAATATCTTATTATGGTTATATAAAATGTGAACTTCATTGGTTTTATGTTTCTAGAATTTAAAATACCATTTTGAATTGTGACAGTTGCTAATATATCCGTTGAACAGTGATCACATGATTTGTATAAATATAGGGCTTTAACAAATCCAATTTACTCAGACAAAGGATGTGATGGCCTCATCCTGTAGACTTTCCCCATACGAAGCCCATTTTTTGGAGCTCGGAAATGCGTTGGTTTCATTGGGATTCACTCTTGACCAAGCCCAAGCTGAGCTTGAACACGTTAAGCTTGATCGGAACTGACTACGGGAGAAGTGGAAGATAATAGAGATTACCACTCGAGCGATGTTATCCGATTCACCCCAAGAGTCTGAAATCATCATACACCTTACCCTTCGGTCTTATGTGGGTGTTATAAGGGGTTATGTAAAAATAACCTATCATTATGACTATGTACATTTTTTTTGTATAAAAAATGTGCATTCATTTTATTATTGTTAATTTGTAAATAGTTTTTAAAGCACAAATAGTATTTTTAGTTAATATTCAACTAAGAAACCTATTTTTATGAATTAATGGATTTTTGAATTAAATAATATTTTCGTAAGATATTACTATAATTAAATTACTTTTTATTAAATATAATTTATTATATAATTTTATGAATACAATTGTAATTTTTATTATGGTTTGAAAGCCATTTTTTGTCAAAAACCCATGAATTTTTTTATAAATGTCAGTTTTAAATTTTAAAATTAAAAAATTCATATATTTAGAAAATTATTAATATAAAATGAATTTTATTTTTGGAATCACGACATTGAAATTATCCAACGGTAAATTTTTCAAATTTTTTTGAGACTGTCGAATTTTTGGGTAAAAATTAAATACCGTTTAAATTTATAATGTGTTTTATGAAATCATAATGACCCAATTGTTATGTAATAAAATAATATAAACATAATTTTCCACCAATATATTTTTTAGCATTAAAATAATGTGATTTTATATTTGTTTTGTTTTATTTTACAAAGCTTTACTGGACCCTCCAAGACTTATAAAACATTTTGTGTTTTTAAATTGTTTTCCTTGAGAGTGTGACCACCTCCACAAAAGAACCCTCAATATTTTAAGAATTTCGGCAATTGGCCTTATAAAATATTTTTTTCCAATCCCCTTTGGTAAAAACCATGGGCAAAAACTATGGGCTGGTTTGTGGTATTGATTAGTTTAATATGTGGTAACCCAAACCTAAATAATAAAGAATTCTATCTCCTTTCCTATATAAACCCACACAAGATCCCACTTCATCTTCAATAAAAGCCTTTGGTGTTCGTCCAACCTATTCCCTCATATTTCTAGAATCCTCCCAAGGCTCCACAACTCTCAATAATCTTCTCTCAAGCCTCTCCCAAGGCTTTGGGATCACACTTCCAAGTAAGGAATTTCCTCCTTTCTCATTTCTGTCTCAATTTCATTATGCTGTTATGCCCTTTTGTTCCAAATTATAAATGTTGGGGTATGATTTCTCACCTCCCCCATACTTCCCTATATATTTTTGAATGATTAGAGACCCCTTTATCATTCATTAAATTCCCCTCATGTACACTTGTTACCATGCTAAAATTCTGTAAGGAATCTCTCTCTCTTTTCATTTACATTCAAGAAATTATTTTGTATTGTAAATATAAATTCCATTACTTTTTTTGGGACATGTATCTATATGACCCCTTACTTTCCATTTAATTTAAATATGATGATACACCCATTTCTCTCTCATCAACCAATTTTATGAATTCCTATGTCACGTCATTACACTGGCGAAATTGCACCACGATTTTCCAAGTCAATGTCATTGTGTAGTGAATACCATGCCCATTTCTCTATAAAGGGTATTCACCTTTATGAACATTTACGTATTTATTATAGTGTTTCGTTTATGAGTTCCACATTTTCTTTATCGTGGAATAAATGACGAGTTTTAATGAATTCATGTTATATGATCCATGTGGCACATTTATGCATGAAATGAAATGTTAAGAAGGGTACACCCTAATAGTGCTTCAATGCATTAGGTAAAGATTAGTGTCATGATACATCAAGCGCAATGAGGATTTCTCATGCTAATTCAATTTCAATGAGTGTTTACTTATGTTCCATGTGCAATGAGCCTTGGATCTTGCTAAATTCATGTTAAATGTTGTTGGCAAATTTCCATAGTAATATTATTATGCTTTATCATTCCTTTATGTTAATGTTTCTATTGTGCTCCATTGATACGCCTATTGTCTAACATGTAATTTATTCCTCATGTTATTCCATGTTTATTCCCTTGTTAGGCTATATAGCTCACCCTTTTCTCATGCATGTCCTCAGGTTATCCTATGCAATGCTAAGTACGAGGGAATGTAGTGGTCATGTAAAGGATGTTTTCAATAAAGATGTTTTATTTCATGTTTTAAGTTGTTTTATAATGATCCTAATCCCCAAAGACACTAGACCTCTCGATCTTATATGTTGTATCAAGTGATTTTTATGTAATAAATCATGTTTAAGTGTGAAATAAAAGAGCAGGGTTGTCATAACAAGTACCTCTACTTCATGGATAAGGTAGTCTTGAAGAGAATTGGGTGGGTTTTTTTCAATCTAGATGAATCAAAGTTGTATAAAGAATATATAGGAGGGGTTCCATTTTATAAGTGGGGTGATATGACACACTTAGAATCTCTTAAAATAATAAAATATAATAATATCATACCCAAGACAGTGCTTCCAAATGGAAAAGGATTTATTGAATATCAATAGGGTTCTCAAAAACCATGATTTTTAGGGATGACTTTCTTTATCACTTTTAAGATAAAGGGATATATATGATTGATATCTTGAGTTGAGGGGAAGATACATAGGGGCACACATATTGTTATTATTGAACTAATTATCAATTTTGTTTGTCTTCTCTTTTATGTATTTTTATTTAATCATTTAGAATCCATTTTTACAATTTAATAAATTTGGTTTAATCATTTACATATTTAATATACTCTGATATTATTTTTGTAAACTCAATTCAAAAATTTTAACCATCTATTAGTTGATTTCTTACTTTATTTATTGTCCCTGCTTTAACATTTTTAAAAGGGAAATTAACCCCGTCCACTTTCCATGTATCTCCAACCAAAACAAAAAAACAAAAAAACAAAATAAAAAATAGCATTACTATATTATGGGAGGGAATATGACAAAGGGAACACTAAAAGATTCTCAATCTACCTCATTCAAGGTTTATTTATTCACAATATCACAACCATGCCTGATGTTTCTACAAAAGAACCACCTAAAACACCTATCGTGTAATGGTTTGGAATTCCAAGTGTTTTTTAAAATTAAATATATTTTTTATGAGACCAAACTCTCAGGCGGCATGTAATTCCGAGGCCCTGTGAGCCCGTAATAGAATTTTGAACTTTTTTAGTTCATCAAAATAAACATGCGAGTGAGTTTTTCAATCATTAAAACCAATGCTTAGATAATTTTTTTTGTTTACCGTTGAACTTAAAATGAAAAGATTCTACAAAGAATGAATTAAATTTGACTAGCATGGGTCGACTAGAAAAGTTAATTTTCGTACTTTTAAAAAAATGTTAAAATAAAATAAACTTGATTTATTTTATTTCCTTTAAACTGTAGTAGAGAAACGACATGTAACACTTTGAAATGGAAACTCTATTTCATAAATGAAACAACATAATGTAAAAAACTCAGTGAAATAGAAAACATTGAACCAATACTTTCCACTTAATGGATTAGCAAGGATCCAATGTAGATGGTGGAAGACATAGAATTATTTTGGGAAATAATCCTTAGAGAATTAGTCATAGAATGACCAACGACGGTGAGGAATCCCCTCAAAGAAGAATGCCGAAGAAATGAGAAGTGGTGATTATGACTTTGGATATTAGAACCGATACAGGAGAATGATGATCTCCAACAAAGAATCGAATCAAGTATAGATGAACTACAACAATAAATGGATGTTCTTCGTGAGTGAAAGAATTGAATCAAGGTAGGGGTTATTATTTAAAATTTGTTCCTTTCCGCATTCTTGGATTTAAATGATGAATGCGAATAAACCCATGAACAGGTTGAAGAACAGTTAGATCATTTTTGCAGGAGGTTTGACAGCGGGTTGTTTTGGGGGATTTGAGGTTTTGGATGTTTTTCTGTTAAACCCTTCTAATAGGAGTAGATTAACACCGTGAAGAATGATGACAGAGGTTCGTTCCTCGAATTTCATTGGTTGGTTTTCCTCTCCCCTCGATTCATGTTCTTTGTGTTCTTCATGGGTCGATGAATGGACGGTCATTGCCCAACCCTCCTGGTGCAATGCCGATGGAGGTGCGATGATGACAGATGACGATCAGATCGAGGCAGCACTGAAAAAACCATCGATCAAGAACATTTCAGCGTAAGATGTCGCAATAGGTATTTGAGCCCCAAGCGATAAAAGATGCAACACGAGGGTTCTTGAAAAACCTTAGGAACGAAGAAGGGACCACTAGAGGGTGTCTGGTGGTTCGCGGAATAGGGTTCCAGTGCACCGTGGAGGAGGCGACAGCAACAACCACATGGAGAAACCGTGGTCGGAGCCACGGTGTGACTTGGACCCGAAGAAAGCCGTGGGTCATGTGGATATACCTGGTATGCTATGCGAGATGGTTAACTGGGGGTGCAGGGCCAAGATGTGCTGCAGGTTTGTTGGACGTGGCGAACTTCCACGTGACCGAACACATGCGGCTGGGCTGCATATGGTAATTCTAGTCCACTGAAGCGGACCGATTGGATGCGATGGCGATGACAACTGGCTTCTCCTGGTGGAATGAAGACACGGATATGCCATGTCCAGTCTGAAGGACCTGACCCACTCAGATTATAGTCCGGGTTGTTATTCACAGGACGCACCCAGCCAGGTGGGCCAGGCCAAACCCGCGGCCCAGCCAATCAGGGCCAGGCCCATTGGGCTGGGTTGGACCCACACCCAACCGACCTTCATTTCAAAAAAATCCAGTAACTTCCAAATAGATCTTCTATTTTATGATCCATCTACAATGTTGGGACCCTTGCGATGGGACGGTGCTTTTGAGATACTCTAAGTAAGTTTTTGAGAAATTTGGACGGCAAACTATTTGATTTGAAGAGTAGGCTCTCCTAGCATGGGAAAACATTGGGTAGAATCAGGGTGATTATTATGATGAGATGTTAGGAAAGTTACTCCCTTGATGACTCAAGAAGTGGGAACTCTTCCCTCTTCTTAGGAAGATATGGGACCCATCACATTTTAGTGCATGGGTTCTTGGAAAAGTACATAAATGAAGAGTCGGTACTCCACTACTGTTCCAGGGAGCGATTCCTCGATCCATGAAGTTGAAAATAACTTATTAGACTAGGGTGAAGGTCCTCCATAACTAACACATATATATTTGGTACTCCCCTACCGAGTAAGGGTCATGTCTTATGTTGTAGGATTCAATACTCCCCTGCCATTCCAGGGTGCAGGTCCTCCCTACGCAGTGCTATGATAAAGTCGATATTCCCCTGTCGTGCCTGGGAGTAGGTCCTCTAGCCTAGGGTCAGTACTCCCCTAACATATAAGGGTGAGGGTCCCCCGTATCAAACAAAATAATGTATTCGGTACTCCCCAGTTGTTTCCGGGCATGATTCCTCCAGACGTTATCCAATAGAGTTGGTACTCCCCTACCGAGTAGGGTGCGAGTCTTCTATTATAGTATTCGGTACTCCCATGTCGTACTAGGGCATGATTCATCCCCAAATAAACTAACATAGTTAGTACCCCCTATCATACCAGGGCATGGGTCCTGTAGTCACTGAGTAGTACTCCCCTACTAGGTAGGGTGCAGGTCCTTGATTTGAGATGGAGCTCCCATAGCTATCATACATAGTAGCGAGGAGCGAGCCTATCCAATTGATGAAAGTGATGCATAGATAAGAGTTAGTTCTCCCTCGATGGACTGAGGTGAGAGCCACATCTAATAGGAACGATAGATATTTAAAAATATGGTTATAATCATTGCTCCCTCTTACGTGTACAATGGTGAGGGTTGGCCTCTTTACTTGGGTTTACTTAGTCTTGCATTGGGCGCAAGGCTGTGATGACTAGACCTCTAGTGTTGGGCACTAGAGTTAGACCTAGTATAATTTTCCTGATGGAACATATTCTCTTGGATGTACCATTCAGAATCGTAGGATTGTATCTGATGGAGTGCATCTCTCGGATGGGTTTCATCAGGGATGGATGAGCTTGTGGAGTGTGATATCCTAGTTTGTGTGTTACGACCTGAGCCTTTGAGGAGAATTCTAAGACTGGTTGTGTGGTTGGGACCACATGTTTTATTAGTGGATAAGATGAGTATATCTAGATATTAATGGTATATGTATGGGAATATACATGAGTAGAACTTATTTTTCATTCCTTTGTGGTTTTTCTCTCGGGCATTACCTTTTGGTTTTGGGGTCCCCTACTGAGTATTGTTTTACTCACCCATGCATGGTCTTTTCCCACATATTTCATGTCTTGTGCAGACGACCGATGCTTTGACAGAGTCATGGGAGGACTAGGGCCTAATGGTTTTTAGTGATATTAGATTGATGAGGTGTACTTCAACAGCTTCAGACAGCTATCCTTCACACACCCTTTAGGTAGGCTTCCCGACGGATGAGCTTCAGGGACATGGAGTTTTACTTTTGTTCTATTTTTCCTTTGGTGGTATTTTATATTGGCTCGGGTTTCCACCATATACTTTACTTTCTATTGTATTCTATTTTTGTTTTAGTTAGTTGATTTCATGCATGGTTTAATTGGATTTTACTTTCTAGTACCTTTGGCTGGGAGTTGTGTGTGTGTGTACAGGTACCCAGGAAAATGCCTCCCACTTCTGGGATAATGCCTACAGCGCTAGTTGCATGCCACTGGGCTTTAGAAGGAACGCTTGGGGTAGTCACATCATGGGACCTGAGGGACGATTCGTGACAAATTGGTATCAGAGGTGGTCGATTCTACCTCAAAGAACAAGGGTCTGTTGTTTTTGGTTTTGGGAAACAATGTTAACTATTTCAAGTTCAGATTTCAGGACCAAGATTCTAGTGTTGGTGCGAAGACTGATGATCCATACACAAGGACTCTAGAAACCTATTTTTCTTACTCGGTACATGGAAACACTGGTTGAGGAGAAATAAATGGTTCATCCATCATATAGGAATGGTTGTGCTTTCCATGTCCTTTTGGAGTCAACTCTCCAGATATACTCTTTAATCATGGTACATCTTGATATATTTCAGGATTCCACCATGATGAAATCCATATAGAATTATACAGTGTGATCCTAATGATGGTCCACCCTGAGTGGAGGCTTCAATGTAGGGCACTGAATCTGTGGCCTTACCTCTAGGTGGTGCACCATTTATGCAACTACCCATCGGCCAACAGTTACTTCCAGCAATACTAGTGGAGAATGCGCACAGTCTGAGTGTGGTACACCAGTTATAGAGGAAGATAAATCCTAGGTTTATAGGTGAGAAATATCCTCAGGTAGCTAAGGATTGGCTTGAGGTGGTTATGTGAGTCTTCCACCTAGTGAGGACGCCTCTTGATCAGATAGAAGTACTATCCACGAGCCTCTTACAGGGCTCAGTAGGATGATTGTGGAACATAGTGTTCTAAAGAAATACAAGGATACCCCCGCCTAGATTGAATCTGAGAACCTATTTTGGGAGGCTATCTTTTTGGAAAATTTATTCTCTATGCGTATATAGGAGCTGTTGCACCTACGGCAGGGAAGCATGAAGGTAGTAGAGTACTCAGTGATATTCACAGATCATTCTTGCTACTCTATAGATATGGTACACGACCCTTACTTTAGGGCCCAGACCTTCGAACATGGACTACGCCAGGAGATCAGGGTGTCGGTGATACCCATTGGCATTCTGACATATGTTGGGGTTTTGGAGTGAACGCTGGTGGTTGAGAGCTACCTAGAATAGGATCAGATGGATGTGACCTACAACAGAGGTCATGAGGTAGAGGTTTCTGGTAGATCTAGCATACGACATACGACAGGATCGCGGTGTAGGAGGAATACCCATGCCTGAACACAGACACATGGGTTTGTAGTGTATTAGCAGCTCTAAGTAGTAGATCATTTGTAGGAGAGGTAGTGATACAGTTGCAACAGTTGGGGGAATCTTCCTAGGAATCATCCAACCAACTGTTCCACTAAGTGGGATCTGACAGATGAGCCTCGTTGGCAGAGACAACACTTGGAGCAAAGAGTTCCTCAAGATAGAGGGTGAGGCAAAGGAGCTGTACGAGCAGAAGGAGGTGGTTCGCACCAGGAACAGGGAGCCAAAGGATGAGGGTGAGGAAAACTACATGCGGTCATGGCTTATGACCAAGAAGCTCTAGGAGAGATTCAAGGTACTATTTGTTTCATATGTTTTGGATGTATTTTAAAATAGACACAGGTTCTAGTATTTCCTCTTTTTTCCCAAGTTCTGTTGAGACTTTGAGGTTCTGGTTGGACTGTGGAATTGACCCTCACACCTAGAGACTCCAACTAGATGAGACCCATTGATCAGACACTGGCGTTGATAGTGTGACTTGACTCTTGGAGGCGAGAGTGTGGTTGGGATCACTTTGTTGTGGTGTTGAGGCCTTACAAATTCATTCTGGGTATAGAATAGTACTGTTCATATCCATATTAAATGTACTCGTCAAAGGATGTGGTGTGTCCATGATAGTGAAAATAGGTTTTCCTTCCAGTGAAAGGAAAACCCAGGAAGCACAGGGTGGACTCTCGACAAGAGTTATGATTAGAAATGTTCCATGGTGGTGGAGCTAGACCACATGATATTTTTGCAATATGAGATTGTTGTTTACCATCCATACTCATTTGTAATACTAGTAGTGAGTGTGGTAGTGTTCCAGTTTCGGCAAGTTTCATGGCTACTGGAGGTTGTAGACAGAGGTCCTTGTAAGACCTAGTGTTTTCCTATGGGTATCCCTATTTCATTCACAAATACCCCTGCATGTTCAGTGTCAACCTTGAATGTGTAACACCTATGGAGTCTTTATCACAGTTCATCCAGTAGTACTAGAAAAATACTCTATGCCAACAGTTTGGAACCGTTGGTATAGGCCTCCAAACCGTTGGTATAGCCTATACCAATGGTTTGGAGAACTGTTTCCAATTAAGCCGTGGGGATAGTTTTATACCAATGGTTTTCAAAACCATTGGTATAACTAATATGAAAATATATATCAACAGTTCCATAAAACATTTGGTATATGTAATTAAAAAAATAATCATTCGGTTGGTTTTGATCCCAGCACCTCATGTTTGTGATTTAATGACCTAACCACCAACCTAACATACTATTGTGAACATAATTTCATAAATATATATATATATATATATATTATCATAATTATTTTAAAATTTGATTTATTTAATGTCCTCTGTATGAATATTCCATTAAAAATACTTGTACCTATACCAACATTTTTGAGAACCGTTGGTGTAGGTTCTTTGATTTTGGGACCTATACCAATGATTTTGGACAAACCGTTGGTGTAGGGGGACCTATACCAACGGTTTGACCAAAACCATTGGTATAGGGTCTCTATAGTGGACCTATACCAACGGTTTTGGAAAACTATTGGAATAGGTCCATACAAGTGACCTATACTAATGGTTTTGGCCAAACCATTGGTATAATTCCAAATTAGTGAACTATACCAATTGTTTTCCCAAAACTGTCGGTATAGATCATATTTCAAGTAGTGCAAGAGTGGGAGTGAACTATGGGGTTCATGACTATATTTGCATCTGGTTAGCGTGGAGGTGAGTCACTACAACATATGAATATAGATGGATCGTAGTTCTTGGTGTGTTCCCACATTTCATAGATAAAGAAACATGTGCCCATTGTTTCATGATGTTGACCTAGCAGAAGCTGGACAAGAGAGTGGTCGATCTCAGTGGTTCCTCAGGGTGCATGCTTGTAAGAAGCACACAAACCCTTGATGAAATCAATTTTCTTTCCTTGATTGTAGGCCTTTTTTTTTCTAGGACGAAAATCCTTATAGGAGAATGTAATGGTCCTTATTCTAGGATTTTAAAAAAAAAATTAATGGGGTTTTTAAAAGTCTAGAATCCTAGGCGACACGTAATTCTGATCCTTAGTGAGCCCAAAATAGAATTTTAAACTTTTTTTAGTTGTTTTAATTAAAAAAGTGAGTGGGTTTCTATATATTTTAAACTGGTTCTTAGATCAAAAATATGAGGGCACTTTTGAACTTATAATGAAAGGATTCACCTAGGAAGGACTTAAACTCAATTGGTGTCGGTCGAACACAAAAGCTTATTTTCAAACTTTTAAAGAAAAAGCTAATATAAAATAATCTTTATTTTTTCGTTCTAAATTTTGAGATGTTTTGGGGAAATGACATGTAATTCTTTGAAATAGAAAATATATTTCATAAATGAAACATCGTAACGTCAGTGACTCAGCGAAATAGAAATCTATGAACCATGATTCACCACTTAATGGATTATTAAGGATCTATGGTCGAGGGTGGAAGAAATTGAATTATTTTGAGAAATAAGACTTAGATAATTCGTTGGAGAATGGCCAACTACGGTGAGGAATCCCCTCCAAAGATGAACTCTGGAAAACCAAGAAGCGGCGACGAAGCCTTTGGAGATCATAACTGATACCAAAGATCGATGATCACCAATGATGAATCGAATCCAGCATAGATGAATGATGATAACACAAGGAAGTTCATCATTAGTGAGAGAAACAAATCAAGGTAGGGGTTGTTATTTAAAATCCATTCCTTTCATCATTACTGGTTTTAGATGATGAACACAGATCAACCCCTGAAGAGGTTGACCCGTGGTGCAATGGTTTTTGTGGGAGGTTTGACTACAGGATGTTTTGTGGGATTTGGGGCTCTTGATGTTTTTTTGATAAACCCATTTAAGATGAGTGGATTAACACCATGATGAATGATAGAAAAGGTTCGTTCCTTGAATTTTATTGTTTGGTTTCCCTCTCCCCTTGTCGCACATTCTTCATGTTCTTTATGGGTCGACGAATGATCGGTCGTTGCACAATCCTCTTGGCCTAACGACGAAAGAGGTGTGAGGACCATCGGATCGTGGCTGCGCCGAAAATACCGCTGATCGAGAAATTTATAGAAGAAGGTTTTGTAACAAATATTTTATCCCCAAGAAATGAAGAACACTACCCAAGGGTTCTAGAACAACCTTTGGATTGAATAATGGACCACCAGATGGCATTCCGTGGTCTGCAGAATAGGCTGTCAGCACACCGACAGTGGAACGTGGTGACAGCCACATTCAAGATGATGGGAGGCACACTGCGATGGAACAATGTAGTGTCACAATTCAGAGGATGTGATGGTAGCAGCCATGCAACAGTCATGTGGAGAAACCGCAGTCAGAGCTATGTTGTGACTTTGACCCACGACAAGTCGCAGGTCATGCAGAGAAACATGGTCTGGTACATGGACCGATTGAATGGGGGTGCAGTGCTAGGTGGCATCATAGGTTTTCTAGACATGGTGAACTACTATGTGAATGGATGCATATGGATGGGCTGCATGCGGTAATTCTGGTCCATTGATGCGAACCGGTTGGATAAGGTGGAGACAACAGTTGGCGCCACCTGGTGGAAAGCAGACACGGCTATGCCAAGTTGGGTCTGAAGGAGCCAGCCCACTTTGATTGTGGGATGGGTTGATGCTGGTTGGATAGGCCTAGCCAGGCAAGCTGGGATAAACCCATGGCCTAGTGGTTCGGGTCGGTCTGACCGGGGCAGACCGGACCTGGACCCAATTGGCCCCCAATTCCCAAAATGCTTGTAGCTTCCAAACAGAGTGTCTGTTTGACAATCCATCTATAGAACTGGGAACCTTGTGATAAGACGGTCATTTTGAGATATTATAAGTGAGTTTTTGAGAAAATTAGAGGATGAACTATTTGATTTGAAGAGTAGGCCCTCCTGGTATGGGAAATCTTTTGGTAGAATCAGGGAGATTCTTATGATGGGATGTTAGGAAAGTTACTCCCTTGATGACTCAAGGCGCAGGTACTCTTTATCCCTCTTCCTCGGTAGAGATGGTTTCCCCACATATTAGGGCATGGGTTCTCTAAGAAATTGGTAAAGGAAGAGTCGGTACTCCACTATCGTGCAAGGGAGTGGGTCCTCTATCCTTGGAGTTGGAACTCACCTATTGGACTAGGCCATGGGTCCTCCATACCTAACACATATTGAGTCATTACTCCCCTACCTGGTTGGGAGCGGGTCCTCTATTGTAAGAGTTAGTACTCCCCTACCATTCTAGGGTGTGGGGGCTCTTTATGCAGTGCTACAGAAGAGTCGGTACTCCCCTGTCGTGATTGGGAGCAGGTCCTCTAGCCTGGGGTCGGTACTCCCCAAACGTACCAAGGTGCAACTCCCTAAAAGAGAACAAACTAACAAATTCGGTACTCCCCTACCATCTCAGGGTGCGGGTCCTCCACACATGATAAAATAGAGTTGGTACTCCCCTACTGGGTAGGGTGTGGGTCCTCTATTATTGGATTTGGTACTTCCCTATCATACCAGGGCGTAAGTCCTCCAAACATGAATTGACAGAGTTTTTACTCCTATGTTGCACCAAGGAACAGGTCCTCTAGTACCTAATTAGTACTCGACTACCAGGTAGGGTGTGGGTCCACAATTCGAGGTGGAGCTCCGTCGGCTGTTAGACCTAGTAAGGAGGAGTAGGCACATCCACTTGATGAATGTGATGCCTAGATAAGAGTTAATTCTTCCTTGATAAACAGAGATGTGAGACACTCCTTATAGGAATAAAAAAGGTTTCACAAGATGGTTAGGAGCTTGGATCCCTCTTACGTGTACAATAGTGAGGGTGGACCTCTTCACTTGGGTTGCCTTAGTCTTTCATTGGGCGCAAGGCTGTGACGACTAGACCTATAGTTTCGGGCACTAGATTCGTACCTAGAAGAATGTTCTCGATAGAGAATGTCATCTCAGACATAACATTCATAATGGTAAGATTGTACCCAATGGAGTGCATCTCTCAGATAGTCACCACCAGGGATGGTTGAGCTCATGGAGTGTGATCTACTGGTTTGTGTGTTATGACTTTATCCTTCGATGAGAATCCTGAGACTGGATGTGTGGTTGGGACTACATGTTTTCTTAGTTGATGGGACGAGTATATCTGGAAATTCATGGTATATGTATGGGAATATACCTGAGTAGATATTACTATTCATTCCTTTGTGGTTTTTCTCTTGTGCTTTACCATTGTGATTTAGGGGTCCCATATTGAGTATTGTTTTACTCACCCCTGCACAGGAATTTCCCATATGTGTCATGTCTTGTGCAGATGATCGATGGTTTGATGGAGTTTAGGGAGGGCCAGGTCCTGGTGGTGTTCAACGAGATTAGATAGACTAGGTAGTTTCCACCCTGTACTTTACTTTCTGTTGTACTCCGGTTGTGTTTTACTTAGTGGATTTCTTGCATGGTTTCCTTGTCTTTTACTTTTATTACCATTGTCTTGGAGTTGTGTGCGTGTGTACAGGTACTCTGGAAAATTCATCCCACTTGTGGGATAATGCCTCCAGTGCTAGTCTTCATCTTCTGGCCTTTGGGAGGTGTGATTGGGACAGTCACGACATGGGCCCTGAGGGACATGTCGTGACATATCGTGAAAGATTCTCCCCTTCCAACATAATTGGTACCACCATCTATTGTCCAATCATTTGACTTAATGGGATACCATTAATCTCCATGGTTGTAATATCAATAAAACAATAATTAATATGATGATAGATGGTGTTTTAAGGGACAATAGATTTATGAGGAAGTCATACATGTGTGTATCCTCCAATAAATGATTGTTATGATTGACTTTCCAGTTGAACACTATGTAATTATCTTATTATTAGAAATATTGGAGGTTAGGACCATTCTAAGGGGTTACCTATAGGTATGGGTTGGTGGGGTAGGGGAAGTATGGTGGTGGAGGTATGGAAATGGAGAGGTTGGGTTGGTGGGTTGTTGTAGTGTCGGTGGGGTATTGTGTGGGTCCTCATGTACCACAGGTGCATGTTTATATGGGGAATGCGCATTATCTACCTCATCTTACAATATATAATGATATCCATGAAAATGATAAGTATGGACATCAAATTCAATAATCTACACTTTTCGTACCATAGTGATATTGAAAGGAAGATGGGGTTAAATCTATGTGAAGGACTTGATATCAAAATCAATTGCTAAGTGTTCAAATAATATCACTACATAATTTCATATAAATACCCCTCATTTTGGATTGGTAAAAATTTATGTAATGTAAAACATGTACAATAATTCTAAGTTGATCCATTTCCACATAATCATGGAGTGAAGAAAAAAGTTCCCTATGAGAAATAATACCTTTACTGTTAAAAAGTGGGGTAAAAGGGATGTTTAGAACCTAATGGATGAATTTATGTACTAGCTTAAATAACTTTGTGGCCATGGTGGTTGGAGGATTGTAAATATACCATTTTGAGGAAATTAGGGCTCAAAATTACTAGGTGGCGTTGGGTTCCCAAGATAATATGGATTGAGTATATGTTGGGGTGCCCATGTATTCCTCGATATATAACCTAGTTAGGAATATATATTACCCAATGTGCATGTTATACAATATATTTAAGAGGTATAATGTGATGTATCCTTCCTTCCATACTATTTTAACATCCTCATTAATGGGATACCTCTAATTACATTGAAATTTAGTTCTGAATTCAAGGATCCAATCGTTATTGAATAGTCTAATAACTAATAGGGATTCAATACGTTTACCAAACTAAAGATAATTATGGAGTTCATCTTAAATGCTGAGTTCAAATTGATTTTTGGGTTTAAAGAATAAGTTGGGATAGACTATCTGTGTGGATCAAATTATTTATCACTTGTTTTCTTCTTTATAAGAGAAATAAATATGATGGAATGATGTATTTCTAGAGTCCAAACCATGAGCTTATTTGGAAGGGATATTTTAAATAGTGTTGGTTGGGGTTTGGTAAGGATTACTATAAGTATCACACAAAAAATACTCACAAAAATAAAAAGTAAAATATTTATATCAAAATTAAAGGATGTAAACCCTAAGATAATTTTTTGGAATACATAATTAACATAGTTTTGTATATAATAATGGGATTTTTAAAAAATAAATTGTTTAAAGTGTCTGATAAGTGGGGTATTTTTCAAAATTGAAGGAAAAATCTTGAAAAACAAGGGATGAATGAAAATTGAAACAAAATTTTAAAGTGGATGGGTATAGAAAGGGGTGGCCTAAACCTAATGGAGGAGGAAAATGAACACTTAGAAGAAGAAGAAGAAAAAGAGGAAGAATAAGAAGAAATCACATAGGACTGGCCTCATGGGAATAAGAGGATGAAGGAATCTTGGGAAAGTACTACCATGAGATTTTTAAATAACACTATGTTTTATAGTGTGTTCAACACACAACACTGAGTTTAAGTAGACCATGAAATATTATTAATATATTATTATTTAAATACGATCATTTTAATATAACTGTAAAATTAGAGAGTATGAATAGGATTGACTAATTTATAAAATTTATATAAATTTAATACACAATATAAATATATTTATAAATTCTAGTTAACTAGTTACTCAATTTTAATTACTCATTTTATTCATCAAAAATATGTTTCTTCAAAAAAAGATTTCTATTGTTTTCTGTGAGTAAATAATATAATTATTTTACCCAAATTTTAAATAATTTATTTGATAAAATTTAATTACTTTTTGAAATCATCTTATCAAAATTATCTTAGGGAAATATTTTAATATTTCGTGGAAGATATTAATTTTTTAGTGAATAGTAAAAATACAATTTTTTATAAAATTTGAATTTCTTTTTAATAAATTAAGAAATTTTAAGGGCCCATTATTAATTTATTTTGATTTAAAATTAAAATAATATTAATTTATTTATATTAAATCTAATTAATTACATTTAAATCATATTTATATTGAATTTTAGTAGAACTGTATTCTTAGGCACAAAACAATTTTTTTCTGAAAACTATTTAAAAGTGCATAATGTTTCTAAATTTTAATTAATTAAAATAACACCTAATGAGAAATTATTTAAATGAAATTTATATATTTTATATATATTAATTTAAATCCATTTATTCATCATTACATTTCATATTCTTATCATAATATTATCTTATGTTTGAAAATATGTATTTTTTGAAAAATTGTTTTTTCGACAAGTCTACGAGATTAATTTTAAATTAAATTCTTAAATTTATGTGAGTTTAATTTAAAAAATGGTTTAAATATTTTTAATAATAATAATTTATATCATATAATACGGTTAAATTAATTTTTTATCCTGATTAATAGTAAAAATAGTAAAAACTAAATACCGTAGTTATGTTAAAAACGGGTTTATCAAGGGTTAAACATAAAAGATAAGTGTTAAAAATGACCCAATAATTTTATAATTCATATTTTTGGGCCATATTTTGACCTTATATATTCTAATTTTTGTAAATGGCCCATTCAGGATCCTTTTGGAATGTAAGAAATGTTGATGTAATTTTTATTTTTTCAAAAATTTCAAGTGTGTCCCCCCTCCCACTTATGAAAGGTTGTCCCTATCCTTTCCCTTACACACTATAAAACCCATTTTTTCAAAAAATACAAGACCAAATACCTTCCTAAATTCTCTCCAAACATATTTTAGGAATTTTTTGATCCCAAAACCAACCTAAGATGGATTTTGATACAAACCTAAAGAAGTTGTCTGGAGAAGAGTTATCAATATTAACCAAACATTTTGATTTATTTATTCATACACCTCCTTAAAATATTATTAAACCATATTAATTTAATAAAATAATTATATTAGATACACTGATGATTTTTTTATTTTAATTTCATGACCAAAATCTATCTCCTCCCTCAAATGAGAAATGAAATCACTGATCATGTGTATGGCAGTCCATCGCCTCCCGAGCGGACATAATTTTTTTTCCATCATATATTCTCAAAGATATATATATATATATAATGACTTATTTAATATTTATATATTATATTTATGATATAATTATAGTTATATAATTATAATATCATATACTACTTCTTACATTCCATTCCATAGGTAATGCAGTAACACCGCTCATGTGTACAGAAGACTACAGCCTTGCGAAGTAATGTGATTTATTTTTCACTTATTACATGCATGGATGGTAATAAGTATTAATTTTATGTTTATATATTATATTAATGAAATATTAATCAATATTTAAAATAAATATATCATATAATTACTTACCATATGATTCATTAAATAAATGATAATGTTGTTCGTGTGTATAGTGGACTATTGCCTCATGAAGCGAAGTGATTCGTTTTTATTTCCATATAAAATGGATGGTATATATAATGGTATTTTAAAAAAAAATTGTATTTATGATATAATTTTCATCCTATAAATATAAAATTATACTTCATTACCACCATTAACATTAAAAAATGAAAATGTTAATCATGCGTAGGTACGACCTATCCAATCCATGCTTGTAATGTTATTAATTTTTCATAACAATAGTTTATAATTTGTTTTAAAAGTATAATTTATATATATAAATGATAATTATTTCATGATTACCATTATCTATGTGATTTAATGATAATATCTTTTATTTTTTTCTACTTACCGAAGTGATTTTGGAAATATCAGTCGTTTATCATCAAAACATCCTACATGAAATTAATTAGTTAATTAATTGAATATAACAAGGTAGAAAATAAAATAAAACTTAATAATAAACATAAAATATGTTATTAAGTAGGTAAATAACTAAAATAATTTTATTATTCAATAATATAATGAACACATATGATGATTTGGGATTGATGTAAGGATTTCATCTCAAACATCCTTCTTTGAGACACATGTTCTTTTATATACATAATTGATTTTAAATGGTTCATACACTACACCTTTACACAATATATCATGAATACTTAATACATTATGAAATTTTAATTCATTATTAATATAATTCATTTATCAAAAACTAGACCATGCTGTCATCCGACTCAACACCTGACTCGGCCAACAATAATGTCTGTGAGGTGTTCCTGATCCTCCTCGGATCGAGACTATCATGGAGAATCAAAGATAAACCAAGTGGGAATTATTTATCCCAACAACAACTAGGATCCAAATAAACCAAACCAATTTGTTATCTAAGAAAAATGATAACTTACAAACACTAAATACATAAACATAACTAGATCTAGATACAACTCCACCAAAAGAAACATCAAACTCAACAAAACAAAAACCAAAAAACTCTAAATAAAAACCTAACCTGATCTCCATGTGACCTCTTGGTCACCACCATGCATAAAAACTCTCTCACTCTATAATAAAACCTAAAAAAATATAAACCTACAAAAAAGCTATGTTCTACTGATGCCGAGTGGAATAATTAGGGTATGAGCATAAACAGTTAAGTTGGTAAGCACCACAAAATCCATACATTTCCTTTCTCAAAATATTCTAGAAACACTAGTTTTAAATTCAATTATAAAATAACGTTTTTATCATTTTAAAAACCAATCACATTTATTCCGTTTTCAAAAACTCAGTTTGAAACCAAACTAATGAAGGAATGAAACATAAGTATTGCATAAATGAAAGGAAAATATAAACCTAGATGAGAATCAAGGTGCATCAACAAACTATATAAATACTTGGAGAAACATAGGTTCAGTAATAGAAATACTAAATAACAAATAACTAAAAAGTTATAGAGAAAATAAAGAACATACAATATGTAATGATGGATTTTTCTTAAATATCTCTATAATAAATCCACGGATGTACTCAGTTCAGACTCACCTACCGACCTATAGTGTAGCTCTATAGTATATAACCAATTGAATTCTCTAAACTAGCCTCACCTGTGAAAAAACCACATGGCATCTCAAAATATCAAGGGGTACCAATCTATCTAATCGGGATCAGTAAGTAGCCGTCACTCGACCCTCTTGATGAAGTCTAGGAATCCCATAATGATAGTACAAGGGGAATGAGGAGGTAATCCCATGCATGGAATAAACCAATACCCATATATGCCACCATGCATGAATTTCCCAAACTCCAAAATCACCTATGTGATGACCCACTCCTTGGAGATACAACCATATGTGTGACCATCACACATCAAACCATGAAAAATTGAAAACCGGGCATACACATCACATGAATTTTAAAATCACTTTCTAAATACTACAATGTATTAACTAGGGATTTACATTTAGAATCAAATTCTATTTCCAAAACCATTTCCGAAAATAAGATAAAAACATACAACAATCTCAAAATGTTCCAAATGGTATTTTATACCATTTAGGTATCATTTCATATATTAAGGTGCCAAATGGGATGAAATTTAAGGAACACATTTGAGAACCACATTTGAGATTATTTAGAAACCAAATAATCATTTAGGAACAATTGTTTTTTAGAAAAACCATTTGAAAAGAGAAGGCCTACTGTAGATAAGTGGAGGTGGATAGTATTTTAAAATTCAGGTTTTTAGGTGAGTATCATCTTAGAAAATCATTTTAATTTGTGATATTATCCATATGTACACCCTGTTCACATATGGATATGCCCACATCCAATGGAATACGCATATAAAATGTCCCAAAAATACACAAGGTTCAAATTCAAGAACCACAAGGAGCATTACAACCAATTATAAGGGTAACACATAAGCATCAAACCCTAGAAAACACCATAAACACATACCAAACTCAATTTCATAAGTAGGACAAACTACCAATACCCAACCAATATCAAACACAAACCAAAAATTACCAATTTCACTTTTAAAGAACAAATGGAATTTTATTAAACAATTTAAAATCATGTATATATATATATATATATAATTTAAGAAAAAAATTTTAAAACCCATTTTTACCAAATTTAAAAAATTAAAAATCCATAAAAATCACACCAACACACCAAAACCATAAACCAAATGTTTGAAATTAATTATTTAATCTCAATAATTAAATGGAATACCCTAGAAAGGAAATAGATGAAAAAACTACCTCAACAACGTGTAGATGAAATAAAACTCATTAATATGGAATAACTAAACCTTAGAGACAATAATCAGAACCTAACATAAAATAAATCAACCAAAAATATCCAACCCTCGTCCTAGGGTTTGGACAAGAGATAAAAAAGCCAGGAGAAACCAAGAGAGAATGAGAAGAAGAGGTGAATGTTGAAATAAAAACCAAAGGAACATACCTAAGAACCTTGAGGAGGATTAAATTGAAGAAGAAGAAGAATAAGTGTAAAAAATGAGGGTATTGGGAGCCCCCGGATATGGTGAATGTAGGACAGTCAAGGGAGGAGAAATCTGAAATGGGTTAAGAAGAGGGAAGAAAAAAATTATAATTTCAACTTTTTAAAGAACCTTGGAAACATGCACAGTTTTTCCACATGGTTTGGAAAACCATGCACCAACTATGAAAACCCCATTGAAAGAGGAGAACACAAGCATGATATAGCCCCATGATTTGGGAAACTATTTACCAACCATGAAACACGATCTTGTAAAAAATTACAGAACCCCTCACAGGATTACCACATAGTTTCTACTAACGGTGTGCAAGTCGCGCGCCTTGACCCAGACACCACCAAAGAGCCGATTGATTTCTCCTTTAGATCATACAGTTTGGATCAAAACATTCATAGGTCATTCCAAATAAATTATTCAAGAATAAATTGAACTGAAAACATCCTTAACCTTATCCAGCTACATAGTTTACCCTTAAACAGTGAACACTATATGTGAATAGTGAAAAAAACCACCCGAAACCTCCAAAGCTAAGAACTTGTCACTTGGGACTTGACACAATCATAGACCAAAAAATTCAACATCAAGGAATGATTAAAATAAAATATAAATCTTGTCCAGAGTGAAAAAATTCTCCCCACAACAAAAAATTCTTCCCCTAAAAAGTCTCCCAGTCAAACGAGGAATGAAACTAGAACCTAAAACTAAAGGAATAGTGTGACACCCCAAGCTTCCACGGTACGTTTCACTTTGAATAATGCAATAGTGTGTGTTGTATGCAACCTCGAGCTCTAACACACACCACAACGAATTAAACTAGTCGTTGTGAATAGTAATACCTACTTTTTGAAATTTTATAAATTTTATTTATCAAAATGGACTTCATTTTTGGATTCAGAATATCGAAATTAGCCTATGTTGAATTTTTGGTATTTTTCTGAGAACTTCTATTTTTTATGAATAGTGAAAAATACTTAAAAACATCTTTTTTAATCAAAATAATTTATAGTGATAAATTATACTATTTAGTGGTTTTAAAGTATAATTAGAATATATTTTTACCATTTTATCCAATGGTGGTCATTAGAATTAATTTAACATTGAAATCAGACATAAACAATTGCCAATCTTTTGATATAAATTGTTTCTTAGAAACACGCCATTTTTTGTAACAGCGGGAATTAATTATAAAATTAATTAATGAAACTTATATGTTTGGAATTTCGTAAAATAGACATCATTTTTGTATTCGGAATATCAATTATAGCTTAGGGTGAAATTTTGGCTTTGTTCTGAAAAACATCAATTTTTGATGAATAGTGAAACCACTAAGTGGTAGTTAAATAACTGATTTTTCGTTTAAATGAAATATTACCACTTCTATGATTTGATTTTCAAAAATCCGACATACATGGTTTTCATTAAGAAGTAAAATGTGGTTCAATGAGATTAAAATAATTTTTTGGTGAATAGTAACTTTTAAGTTCTTAATCGCGATTAGAGGTGATCAGTGTAGTTTAAGATAAAAATAATGTTTTAATAATATTATATGAGCTTGACACTTGTCCTACTCCTATTGGATGAGTCATGGATGACCAAGACAACCCATGGGTCAACTTGGGTACCCCATGGAGCCACTTTAGTTGGAAAATGACATTAATATATATTTATTAAATTGACACAAACATGAGTTGTTTTACTAAAACAGTTTTTAAGTGGGGTTACACAGATCCAAATATTGACTATAAATATTCATTAGAAAGCTAAAACGATTTCCTACATCATATTATTTTTTTTATAATTTTTAGACATTAAATAAATTAAATTACTTATGACATCATTATGATGCAGCGATGACCTCATTATTTAACGATTTTAATAAAATGAAACGATAATGCAAAATACAAGGCTTACACTTGTCCAAAGACTATTGTATGGGTATATTTCGAACCCTTATCACCTTATCCACGAATTATATAAGTGTGTGACCTTTAGAAACCGAAAAGCATTGTATAATTGAATACCATTTCATTACTTTCCAAAAGTGCCCCTCCTCTCCACTTATAAAAGGCCCCCACCTCTACCACCTCATTCACAAATTCAAGCCATTTGTCTCGGCCATCCTCTGCCCAAATACTCTCCCAAAATCCCTCCCTTACTCCTAGAAGCCTCACTTTGGTCAGAACTCTTCCCAAGGAAGCCTTTATCTCAAATCAAAAAGAGTTACCCGATTTTGAGGTAATGTCTTCTCTAATGTTGTTTTGTTTTATTTTTCTTCTCCAACCCCCTAAACTCTTTGTATTCATTTCTTTTGTAACAACACCAGTATCCTCAATATACTAGGATGTTTTTATAAGAAGGATTCGAGCTACACTTACACACACCTACATCTAATGGTTAAAGAACATACGGTTTCTGTGGATGGAAAATTTCTGCCTCACGAAATGATGATTGTTCAACACTCATATAACACCTTCAAAGGTGGCCATTAAGATGTAACTATTTTTATATATGATATATAATATGTTTATGTTTTACTTATGCTTCTGTATTTCTCATTTATGGCATACTTTATGATTTCCATTATGGGTAAAACGCGATAATTTCATTTTAGGAAGTGCGGACTACCGCCCCCTCAAAGTGATTTGAATCGTTAATGCCATATGTGGGCTGTATAAAGGATGGATTAAATGGTATTATACACTATATTATACTGTAATTATATTATAAATTTATATCATTATGATTTCAATCCATTAAATATGAAATAGAAATGAAAGTAGCGTTCATGCGTACGTACGGCTTACCGTCTCCATGAACGGTGCATTTCATTTCTTACCTCTAAATGTTACGTGACATTATGAATGAATGTATATACTGTATATATGATATATATGATATCAACATCATGAATATAATTCTGGATATAATGGATATTTCACCACATGAACAACTTGTAATTATAAGAAGTTTATTTTTGACTCAAGTACCAAAGATCGACAAAACGACTGTTATTAACTTAAATAATTATATAATGTTCATATCATTGTAATAAGGATAATGAAATTGAAAATGGTTCTTAATAAGGTATATATTAACTCTAGTTTATTATTCAGGAGGTAAAAGAACGGTTGAGTCAAGTCAGACACGAGGTAAGGTAATTTTTAACCCAATTTCCATTCTTTGGGTTAATCTCCTACTTTCAAATTATGTCATGATATTATTATGTCCTATCTTGTTTTTTTTACATTATTTATGGGTACTTATAGTGAATACACATTATAGATGTACTTTATTAAAAAATGATCTTTAAAGGACTTCGTCTCAATCCCCTTTCATTGAGGCATATTTGGTTTTATACACAACTTTCTTTTATACGGTGTATAAACCCCTTTGACTTTTACGTTTATTCAAAAGGAATCTTTTTTATACGAAGCGTTTACTAAACGACAAAAGGGAATGTTTTTGTCGTACGTATGCGGCGACAATGACTTCTCTGCCGCCGTGACCACTATTTGAGTTTCGGCTTCCTCTACAAGCCATACCCTTTTTTTGAAGAAAAAATACCATGTTATACTTTTTTTTTATTTTGGTATTGAAAATGGTTTTGAAAGCATTTTTATTATATCAATGTGTTGTATTGATATCTTGTGATTGAAATGTGGAAATGTTATGTTTCCTTTATGCATGTTTTATGTGATACGATTATGTTATGGTTTATGATATGTTTAAACCTATTCATATGAGGAATGTATTGGACTTAATAAGTGACGGGTGGAGCCCGCTATAGCTCCTCGATGCATCGGTAGGTCTCATGAGACAACTAGATGTGGAATTGGCTGAGGCCCTTTCCCAATTTGATTTATGGTTTTGGCCGAGGCCTTAATCATTTTAGATGTCTTGGCCGAGGCCTTGACAAAATGTTTCAGAATGTCTGGCATTATACATTCCCTCATTATGAAAGTGGTTATTGATCTTTCATGTGATTATTCGTCTAGTAGAATATCCATGTGAGTAAGTAAGTGACATTATTTGATTTTACTTTTTCCATATTATGCTGATGTTCAAGTTTAAAAGGTTTTTTTTAGTTATACATTGCCTTAATTGTTAATGTTTATTTATGAAAGATTCCACAATATTGTTATCCTTACTGAGCATCTGAGCTCACCCCTTTCAATGTTTTAATATTTTCCAGGATGTGAAGAAGTGTATTATGACTGACTTGCAAGAATAGTCAGTGAGGATAAGAGTGTGGACTATGAAGACCATGTTATTGTAGTTTTTTTACTTTTTGATGTAATGAAAGACTTATGAATGTATCTAGTTTTTCCAAGGCTACTAAACTAATCGTTCTTTCGAGACTTGATCTTTTGTGATCATGCCAATGTTACGAAGTAATGCACCGACTCTGGGTAGCTGGGGTCGGGGCGTTACAAATAGAAACAAGACCATGATTACTAATGCGACCTTTTAACTTCAAAAATCACACCCGACCATATCTTGAGAAAAAAATTAGAACCATGAGTTAGGAAAAGAAAATGGTTCTCTCCACCATGGAAATCGCCAAGTACAATGGTACCGACACAGTAACTCCCAACATAAGGAACTCACACGAAACATCAACCCAAAACAAAATTCATCAATTCCAAAAGTCACAATAATCTCTAAAGTGATCACATCCAAAAAGAATGATCCAACATAGACTAACTACACAAGTTATGAAAATTATGTACAAACAAATACTTAAATGAAAATGAGGTTACCATGCCTTTTATAGAAAAAGAGTAACTTTTGAAAGTACGGGAATCTAAAATAGGGAAACTTAAACTCTCTCAACAGTAATGGTGGATAAATATTATGGACCAAGATTCCATACAACACCAGTGATTCCTAACTACGTGAAGATCTTCACTCCAAGGCTTCTGTCCAGATCCCTAATGTCTTGAAGCATCTACTTCCCCACAGTGAGGATCTATCAACCTCTAACCAAGAATTCCTCTTCTAGAGACACTGATTTCATAACTTCTCTAGGAGATCTAAACAGCCACATCATCAGCACACCATCATAGGACTATGATAAGATGACTTAAAATTCATGAACTAAATAAACTTGAAGAACACTAGAAAATGGTCTAATGAATGAGGAGACAAAACTGGTAAACTTCTCAGGAAAAGTTTCGTATAACACACACTCTTTTCTAGATAGGAAACCTTCAAAAGAAATTTGGTTTCCAATTACTATGGAATGTGATTCAAAAACTAACTCATCTAGAAACATCTTATCCATGAGCTTCCTAAATTAAACTTACATGGATGAGAGGACTCAATCCTTGATCTCTTGATAATGTCATAGATGAATAGATGATAATTCATATGATCCTAGGATAATATATACAGAGTGAAAGAGACAAGATCTTCAAAATGATCAACATAGGCCTTCATTGCCCGCTAACCTTGCTGAATTCCCAGGATATCTTCCATTTTCCTCTCCTTCACCTCCTTGGTAATGAACCATTATATAAAAAATTTCTTAAAGACTTCCAAATCCATACCAACTTGAAACTATGGCAGAAAGATGACCTTCCATTGATCTAAACCTGGACACTCAAACAACCCCAAAACAACATGAACCCTTATGGATTTTTGATTTTCTAACGACCTGAATACGCCTAAAACTTTATAAAGACACTCCATAACCTCTAATGAGCCTCAATAACCTTGAGAAACTAGAAAAAGAATATATGAACTTTGATCTTCCACCCTACTAAGAGTTTGGGGGGGCCAACAACTGGAATGGGATAACTGAGATCCCTGGGTATCTATCTAGGTGACATAATTTAAATATCATAATAAACAAAAAACAAAATCAACATCATACCATAACTGATTAAAAATAATTTCCAAACCAAACACCAAGCACATGTATGAAGAATCACAAACATACCAAAATTCCTTTTAAAAAATTCACCCTTTTCATTCCTGATTCCAAAACAACCTTCTTTCAAGGAAAATTTTCAAAACAAAACCATATCTCTAGAATTTATTTTCCATTTAAAAACCCCTTTTTCACAAAAACCATTTACCATTTTAAAATCCACTCACACCCACAAAAATTTAACTAAAGAAACTCACACCAAAATCTCAGAAATAGAGAATTAGTGGTCTTGCATAGCCTATCCACATGGTTTAGAAGACCATTCCCCAAGCAAGAACTTACCAATGTAAGTTTATTGAACCATTCAATGAGGCTTCACAAGGGTCTCTACTCCATGTAATCACACCGTAAAACACCTGATCACTTCCATTTTCATTCAAAAAACCACAAAACCTACAAGAACTAACCACATAAACCCGAAAATCCAAAAAAAGAAACAAGTCCCATACTACCCTTGGTTAATCTAGGATCAAAATGAGTAAGAGTTAATGAAGCTCTGTCCGTAGCAACCAATCGAGTCCTGAAAATATTATCTTTAAAATACCTAACAGACCTAATTAAAATGGGATGATCTGATTCCATTTTTTCCTAAACCATACCCACCTAGTTTATGAAATCATTAACGAGATTTTGTGATTCAAAAGTCACCAAATAGGTAAGGGTTTACTCTTCAATCTCATTTTAATAAGGATTATTTTTTCGTGAATTTACATTATATAAAATTATTTGATCATTGACTAGTAAATCTATTTAATTTTTTTCTCCTATGCTTATTCATAAATTTTTTAAGTAATATGTAATTTTTTTTCTCTTATTGGTACTTGAAATATTTGTAAGAATTTTTTAAGGGAAATCAACTTTATTTATCTCTTTGATCAGAATACCGTTCTCTTCCATGCCCATGTTTCATTTAAAATGTTTTTAGAAACATATTAATACTCTTATTTTATTTTTTAAAATAATTTGTACCCATATTTAATTTTTCTTAATTTCTTAAAAGGAATCTTTATATCATTTTATGAATGAGGTTTTTTTTTGAATTTTTACCAATCATGAAAGTAATTTGTTTTGAAATTATATATAATGTACTAAATTAAACAGCATAATGACCATTATTTTCTTTTAATATTACTCTATATGTTTACAATGTTCTTTTCAAATAATATTTTCACAATATTTCATAAAAATCTAGTTTTTCAAAGTTGATTTTCAAAGTGTAGATGGTATTTTCCTCAAGAATGTTTTAATGTTTTTAAAATTATTGTCATGAATGAAAAAACCTTGGATGTTATGGATTATATATAAATTATTTATATATGTCTCTCACATATATAAAAAGATTATTCTCCCTTAGTTTGATGGGGGTGATATATGCCTTATGCTCATCTCTTAAATACCTTCATTACGAAATTTCCACTAATTTTGATATGAGACAGGACTATTCAACCCATTTTATTTACATTGGTATTTTTCATGTTAATAATTTTGATTGAACTACATTATGTGGAATACATAGATTATGAACATGTTATTATGGGTGCACCCAAATAGAACAGTAATTCATTTGGTAATTCCTTTAGTCTCCTCCGGTATCATGTATTGGGTTAGTGAGTAAACCTAATATATTATATGATTTTTCCACTATGTGATATTGTTTATGAAGTTATCCTTAACTCATATTTATTTAATGTTATATGTTTCTACCATATTTCCTATTATTCCATGATCTTGTGATAAAATTTTCTTTGTATTATGATTATATGTGATTACTCATGTGCCTCCTATTTTATGATATCATGTTATTTCTTTGACTCACACATTATTTTTCCTTATAATGTTTATTCCCTTATTGGGATTTTATCTCACACCTTTATTTTATGTATTCCCTAGGTTATCCTCTATTGTTTTAGGATTTAAAATTCATATAGGATCTCACTAAGGAAAAGAAAAATAAATTAGGATAAAATTTTTTAGTTTCATTCAATGTATTATGATACTAGTATTCCAAATACACTATGACTTACGATATTTAGGTTGTAATTAATATAAGTTTATGTTAAAATTAATGTAATGATATTCATAAAAGGCTTAGATCACTATAGAAAATTTTTATAAGATTAAAGGGGAGGAAGATGAATTATGGGGGAGGTGGTGGTTGGGGCCACACATAAAAAATGGGTGGGGTTGGTAAAAATTTATGTTTGGGGTAAAAATTAGGAAAATCAGGGTTTTTTCAAAAATATCCAACAGTTGATCTACATGGTTTGGTAAACCATAAATTCATACCTAAAATTAGATTAACCAATTTTCATGGTTTGGTGCATGTGAGACATGTTTTGGATTTTATTATTTCATCACTCATTGTTATAATTCATGGTTTTAAACCACGCATCTACCATATGTTTTCTTGAAAATGAAATTTTTTTCCCCTAGCCTAATTTTGAATTCAAGTGTTCTCCCGTAAAAACATTCAAGTTACTAAATGGTTTTGAAAAACATTAGGAATTAAATAAATATTATCCTAATATCTATGTGATAAAATTCAATTACAAATCATTTTCTTCATATTGATTATATAACTAAATAAATCAAAAAATGAATAGAATAATCCCCCAAATGAGTCAAACACCCAAGAATAATAAAATATTTATGAATCTTTACAAAATTATAAGTTTAATACAATTGAGAACTGCAATTAACATCTCAAGATAGATGTATCGATGCCTCTCACTCATTGAAGTGTATGGTTGTAATATTTCCCTCTATGTTTTCCACTTGGAAACATGTCTATAAGAATTTCAAATTTACTTTGAAATATTTCTCATCATATCCTATGATATTCACCACACTATAGTGAAAGGACTTGATCAACATAAAGGTATCATCCCACATGGATTTCAACTTACTTGTATAAAGTTTCAAATTAGAGTTAAAATGTTTTCCTTATCCCGAAATTAAAGGGAATCTAGATAAATTATGAAATTATGAAAATATTTTTTCTTATACTTATAAATTAAGTCATTATAATATTCATAACTTTTTATTTCATATAAATTATTCATCTTAAATTTTAATTTCTCCTCGGTTCCCTTGAGATTAAAATTGAGTTCCTTGATCACCCAACATGACTTGTGTTCAAGTTTGACCAACAAATGACATGCCTTCCCATAAAATAACAAGAAAAGTTACATTGTTAGAGGAGTCCTGAAATTTGTCAAATATACCCATAAGGAATCATATATATTACTTTTATAATATATTATCAAGGTACCCACTGACTTTTCTAGTATTTATTTTACTTTTCGATTGGAAATTTCCACTTAAACACTTTTTTGGGCTAGTAAGGTGTTCTTGTGTCATACTTCATGGAAAATTTAATATTTTTTTATCAATATAGATTTATTCAAATGGGTACCCATATCAATGATGAGTATCCTAGGAAATTAAAAACTAGTTGAAGATATTCCTCTTAAGGATTTTAATGAAGAATTTTCCTAGGTTTTGTGTAGTAGCTACAACTTCCACCCACTTAGTGGCATAGTCCACACACACTATAATATAGTTTTTTCCATGATGGGGTATAAATGAAAAAATAAAATCAGTACCACATAAATTAATGATATTCAATTCTAATATAGAGTGATTTTATATTTTTTATGCCAAATGTTCCCTGTATGCTGGTATCTATCACATCATAGGTTTAAGTTCTGAGCATCATTGTGTATGGTGGGACAAGATTACCGATATTGTATGATATTTGAAATAGTTTGGTCTGGGAAATTTTTCCCCCTAGATATGAAAGAGTGAATAAACTATAAAATCCCCTAAACCACTTCTTCCAATACCTAATTAAGGATAATCCCATCTCAACATGATCAAATTAATATTAGTTATTTCAAGAAATAATTCTTCACTTCTTCCATGGAACAATTCCACTACTAGAATTAGAGATTAGGTGGTTTATTTATATGTCCAAGTAATTAGTGATATTAGTAAATAATTATTTATTTGTCTCTGTAAAAAAATGAATTCATTTGGTAAATCCTCCCAGATCTCTATATCCCCTTCCTCTTTATGGTGTGGAAATTCCAAGTGAGATAATTGGTCTCAAAAATGTTCTCACTTCCTTTTTTCATGGATTTATAAATACAATTCTTGATTTAGGATCACCCCTTATATTAACCATGAATTGGAATCTTTCTTGATCAAGTGGTATTTATGTGATTCATGGTCTGGATAATAAGTCATTTAAAGTACTAGATATGATGGAAATTTTTCAAAGGAAATTACCCACACCAATATCTATTTATTTTTTATAGTTTAATTGATATCATAATTTTTTTTAATAAAAAAACAATGAATATATTAGCTGAAATATATATTCAATTCACTATACAAAAACCGATCCCATGACATAATCACTTTCATTATATAAGGACTCAAATAACTCATTCCAATCCAGGTTGATCATGATTGGGACCTAATAAAATATTTTATTTAGTAGTTGAAATTATTTAATACAATCCTCATTAAACTCAAATATTAAATCCTATATTAAAATTTTGTTCAACCATTGATTTTTTTGAGAAATATCTCACAAAACCTTGGTAGAATCCCCACACCTAAGGAAGCTTCGAATGGTCTAGAATGAAGTTAGGATGGGTATATTAGGGATTAGTTAAATTTTTTCCAGGTCAAATTCAATTCCATTAGAATAAATATTATGGCCCAATACAGTTCCATGATGTATAATAAAATGTAAATTTTCCCACTTAAGAACCAAGTTGGATTTCCTACATCTCTAAAAAACCAACTCCATTTTCTTTAAGAAATATTCCAATGGCTTCTCATATGTAAAAAATATTCCATTAAGAATTTATATATTTTTTCCATCATATCATAGAATATATCCATCATAAATCATTGGAATGTGGTTTAATAATTATATATTACCAACAATATTCATTGGTAAAAAAATTTACCTTCAGGTCATGTGAAGGTACTCTTCTCTAGGTATTTGGGAGCAATGAATATTTGGCTACATCCTAAATAACCATCTAGGAAGTAATAGAAATTATTCCTTTATAAATGATCCAATATATGATCCATGAAAGGAATTTCAAAATGATATTTTAGCTATAATCATTTAACTTATGGTAGTGCATGCCTAACCACCAACTAATGATAATCTTTATGGGAATTTACTCATTATTTTCACTAAAGATCACTATATTTCCTCCATTATTTGGTAGCACATACAATGGGATCACCCATGGGCTATCAAAAATTAGATATATTATCTAATATCTCAATTAGATCATTTTTGACAACCACATTCATAGGAGAGCTCAACCATCACTGCAGTTTCATATATGGATTAACCTCTTATTTTAAAAGATCATTTTGAGTGAAAATGTTAGGCCTAATTCATTTAAAATCAATAGTAGTCTATAAAATTGCTTTTAAACTTATTTTAATCACTTGAAATAATTTATCTTTTCCATCATCAGTGAGGGAAGAGTTTAGAATAATCATAAATATTTCTTTCTATCCAAATTATCCACATTTCAGTGATGCTGTAAGGGAATTAAATTAAAATTGAGGTGTGTTTTGGAATAAATCTAAAAGATTTTCAATATTTTCCCTCTATATTCTATCATGAATTATTTCATTATTCCAGTAATTAATTCCTTTTCTAGATACAAACCAAACAGCTTATTTTTATTGAAAATGATGAAATTATTCATAAATTTTTTGTTTAAATGATAAATGATTTTCTATGTTACTTTTATTGTTCCCAAATAAAATTTATAGGGTGAAAATAGTGAAAAAATCAATATACTACATGAGAAAGGATTTTTTAGCTATCTTAATCACATTTTAAGTTATGTTTCATTTTCCAAATGAAATATAAGGTCCCCTTATATGACATAAATCAACACTTTATCCATTGCAAGAAGTAGTCATCCTAAAATAAGTGGCACCTCAGTGTCCTCTTCCATATTGAGAATAATGAAATTGGTTTATAAAATGAATATCCAAACCTTTAGAAATACATCTTTCAAAATTTCTTAAGGATACTAAAATTATTGATCAACTAATTTAGGTGAAACATAGGTGCGATTCAATTATTCCAGTCAGAAATTCTTTAAGAATCCAAAATTTATAATATTAACTCTATATCCCAAGTCAAATAGAGCCTTTCTAAACTCACATGGTTTGATGGTGTATGGGATAGAAAAACTAATATTGTCTTGAATATTTTGTGGAATAGATGTTTAAATACTATCAAGAATTACTTATTAATGTAAATAGTTCCCAATTCCTCCATATTCTTTTTATTTGATAGGGATTCATTTATGAACTTTTTGTAGGTGGATATTTGATTCAATACCTTGGAAAAGGGAATGTTGATTTGAATATTTTGGAATACTTCCATAAACATTCCAAACTACTTTACATGATTCCTTTTTTCACAAATCATGTAAAATAAAATGAGGTACATAAGGCTTTACCACCCCTTCTATTTCTATTACATAAATTCCTTTCTATTTTATGCGATTTTTTCTGTTTCACTACCTTAGGACTAATTTCTTATTCTATGGGTTATAAGAGACAATTTTTATTCTCACCATCAACCATATTTTTGTTTTCCTTGACATTTTCTCCTTAGATCTCTCCCAGGGGTTATTTTGAGTGTTTATTATATTTTTTCTAGTTCTCTCACTAAGAGTTAGATTTAAATCTTCCCAATTTGTTTCTCATAGATTTATATAGTAACCTATTAGTTTTGAAAGTGAGTCTATATGTTAGGGATAAATTTTTAAATCATTTCATCTAAGTTAGACGTTAGATCTTACTACAGTTGTTGTGCTACTTGATGTTGATTTTGAGGAGGATGTGTGATAAGAAGGTTATGATAATCTTATTATTGATATTGGGCCTACTAGTGTTGATTTCTTTATTTTATCCTTTAATGAGGATTATGTTATTAAGTTTGGGCATACCCCATTAATCATTGAGGCCTAGAATGTGGAGATTGTGGTTTCTATCCTCCTTACTCTTAATTTGGTTTATCTTTCCATGCCTGATTTTGATAGGCTTGAAATTTATTAGACCAAATATTTTACGATACATAACTCACCTCATTAGAATAGGGATACAAAATTATATTTGGACACACTCCCCTAGAATGGTTATCAATAAATTCACTACAAGTCGGGTATTGAATGACTTTAACCTTCATGTTTTTTCTATGTTGTAGAATATTTATTTTCTTCAACATTTGATCCATTTGGAAAACGTGTATAGTGGTTTCATTAACATTATGAATTACCATATTTTGTGTCCCTCACATTGAGTTATATTGAAATCTATTTTCAATTTTTTTTTACAATAAATCAAGAAACACTTTGTTTTGATTACTTAAAATTGTACCCCTTACCATTTCATCTACTATAAACATTGTTCCCAGGGTATGTCCACCATAGAAGGTCTTTAATTGAATCAAAAATTGTATCCCATGGTGTGGTTACTTTCTAAAAATATTTGTAAATCATTCACATGATTTGTAAAGGGATTATTTTTCAAACTATTAAAATTTATGGATTTCATTTCTTATCATCACTTTCTTTGGTAGGGAAAAATATTTCTATAGTAATTATTATGTAAGATCCTCCCATGTAGGAATAGAGAACTTTTAAAACACTTCGATTTAATCTCTATCCATATCCATAAATGATAAGTGAAAGAGTCAATTGTATTGTATCGTATGACACCCCATTATAATGTAATGTCCCATATATTTTCAATAAATTGGAAAGGTGGGAATGGATGTATTTAGTTGAAACCCCCCAAATTATTAGATTTTATAAACAAAAATCTTATTAAGAAAATTAATTTCAAAAAAATTATCTTGATTGGATGGCCACAAAATAATTGACTCTACTTTATTGATGAAAAAATCCCATACTCTATGAGTTTTTATTTGGGTGGAAACAATACTTGAGGAATTTATATAATGTATTATTTTGGATCTTGTTGAAAAAATATCAATTAAAATTGAGTTGAGGGTCAGTTTTGTGGAACATATCCTAAAAAATAGATGTTTATAGGGTATCCTCCACTTAGATTTAAATTGTTTTCCATACCCATGGGCAATTATTAGGTCTTCCCCTTCCACATTTGGAATGACATTATTTATAATGTTCTCTCCCATTAGTTCTCTTTAGAAAATTAGTGGGGTTTTTTCAATCTATTAATCAAAGGGATGGTTCTATAATAATTTTGAACTCTTAGAATGAGTTATGCGGCATCTCATGCACCCATGATCCTGAAAAAAATTACACAACGAGTACTAAAAAGATATACTAGAATTAAGGAAGAATATAATTGATTTTAAGAGAATAATATTTTATAATAATTTATTTTCTTTTTCAAATAAATATACCATGATTCTATTGATAATACTCCTTTGGAAGTGTCCAAAAAAACGACACCAAATTTAGTGTCCTTGTACATGACTAGTTATTTTTGAGCAGTTCAAATTATATTCTAACCCAAAATTGAAAAAAAATATTGTAGTAGTATAGGTTCAATCCCTTAGAGAACCTCATGTATTTATCGATGTGAAACTTTAGTAAATTATTTGAATATTTTTACTGATTTTTTGGAATTAATTTAAGTTTTAATAGACCAAAATCAAATATCTTTATGATGATTTCACTAAAACATGAAATTATAAAATATAGATTTTTACCGTTATAAGAATGTGCATCAGGGTTAAGGGATTCAATGTAGATTGTGGGAATTATGTATATCATGTGTGCTCATGTCATTGACAGTGAGTTTAATCATTGGGATTTAGATATTTTCAACCTCCTTGGTCCCTTAAATAATGATTATACTTTAAATAATCAGTTTATTGTATCAATAACCAATTTTAAAAATTATTATTAAAAAACCCTATAGTGATGATAAATGGATCCAATAGTTATTGAATCATTCATCATAATTCATTCATATATCCCCATACATTTGTTTCTCAGTCTGATACAACATTTATAGTGAATAGATGAATATTTACATGAAGAAATTATAAATCACTTGTATAAATCCGAATAACACAACAATAATAGCTAAATTAACCACATGAAACTCTATTATCTGCCACAACGCCAACATCAAGGGAAGTTAGTTCTATGTGGTATAGATAAAAACAGAAAAAAATTACTTAAAAAAAATTTTGATGAAAAAAATTAAAGTAAAATAAAATTGAAGCATAAATCAAGATATATTCTTCGACTAATGGATTTATAGATCCATACAAGTATAAATTCCTCTCATAGATTAGTATTCCCCTCCTCAAGGTTAGGGAGAACCTTAATTACCTATTACCCTACATCTAGGAGTTGTTAGGTATATTAATATTGGGTCAAAGGGTGGCTGGGGAGGTATATGAGAAGTGGGTAGTGGAGATATCCAAAGTCCATGGTTAAGGAGCATGATTTGGAAAATTGTGATCCATCCCAATAGTTTATTATATCAACATTCTCTTAGAAGTGTTTGATTGGTACACACAATTATATTATCTATGTTCCAACCCTATAACTGGACTTGTACTATTTTTTTTAGGTGCATGGTTTCCCCACATGGTTATGTTAACCTTTCAAAAACCATGTGATTAGCATTGCCCAGTAAATTTTTACCTATCATGGTTCTTGAGAAAATTTTCAAAATTTGATGGATCATGTAGAAACTATTAAAATAGCTCTATATCTTGATTTTTTCTCTCACACAGCTCTTTAGATTTGAATAAGGATTTCTTGGTTTTAGTGAAAGCTATGCACCAAATAAAAATTGCCTAAATACCTCCATTTTGTCTTTAAAACACTCGATTCATTCCATATTAAACCAATTACTCATTTCCTTCCCATTTTCACCTATTTAAACATATTAAGGATAAAAATTCTTGATATCTGAATTTATACCTCATTTTGAATGTGAAATTCATTATAATACTAGCCTATTCACAATAGAAAATCAATAACTTAGTTAGAAGAATCGAGTTATCCAATGACAATGTTATATATCACCTTTAAATATTCAATCATATAGTATAATTATGATTGTATCATATATTATGTTATATATTTAAACTAATATGGGTTTGGGATTTTGATTTATCAATCTATTACTTTCATTAAATTCTCACAGACCTTATACATATATCACAATTTTTCACATCCTATGTAACAATAGGGTTTTTGTAAACTCAAACCAAGTCCAAAACAGAGTAAAAACATACCATGAAATCCCATTTTCCATATGATTCAACCATTTATTTTAATTAAATATACATAAATAATGAACATGCATTTTCTTTGATAAACATGATTTCCTTATTCTTCTTCATTGTGGTTTATGAAGATCCTTTAAAAGAATCCCAAGGTATCTTCCTTCTAAGGAATCCATGGGTAGTAATGAATCTCCCAACACATGTTAAGGATTCACACTTCCTCATGGTATGTTAAAACCATTGTTAATGTGAAAGAAATAAATATATCTTTGGTTTATATAGTATAATCACACACATCTTAACATATCTTGTATAACCATTTCACAAGGACTAAACCTATTTATATAGGATTCCAAGGGAATTAATTTGAATCTAAAAAATCTCAAATAAATTCATCTATATTTTAAAATTTTTATATATTTTTAAAAACATTATACCCCATTACAACATGTAGTTAAATATCTCAATGTTTTTTTTAAATTTTTAAGTAATCAATGTGGATGTTTAACCACCTTTTAATATCGTCATATGATATTTTAAACTAATAATGATATCCATCAATGGTTAGAAATAAAAACCAATATAAATTATCATAAAATTCATTTGAAAGGTTTCTTATGATTAAAAAATATTTTTTAAACATAGAAAAAGTAATTAGAAATAATAAAACCCAATATCAACCATTATTTAAGTCGAAATTGTCCTTTATATAAATGAAATAATGTTGTGCATGCACATTTAACTATATATTTCCATAGTAACAACATACTATCAAATTCGTGATAAATATCATTGAGAGGAAACCAAAGGACTCCCTCCTCCATAGTGTCCCAATGGATCACATCGAATCATCCATCACATGAGTAGGAACCTCCTCTAAACCAATATATTCTAGTATCTTAGGGAAGATAAGGTAGGATAAATAAGATAGTTTCATAGAGAATCACATGAGGATTTTTAGGATCAATCAAGAACCATCACATATTGATCACTTATTTATATAATCCTTTGGGATATACCCAAATTTTCCAAGTATTAACTCATACATTACATAAATTATGAGTTAATTACTCAACCTTTCATGTATTAATCATATGAATAGACCAAAATTCAGATGCATTTTATCCTATGAAACTTTTCTATTTAATGTTATCCAAGCATTTAAGTCTCTCAAATGAAATCAATTATAATTCATCTACCATGAAGTCAATGGTTTTTAGTTTATATCATACCATATTATTTTACTTATAACACCCCATATGATATTTACTTGTCATAAAATATGATTAGATATAGTAGTGGCATGAAATATCTATTCCATTCTTTATGATATAACCAATAATAAAATAGGATATATTCATAGTACATCATATTCATATATAGTTTAGGATGTATCTCCTTCAATCTCCCACTTGTATTAAACCTAAATCGAATATTCTATTTTCACTTTATATTGTATCATATTCAGTAACTTTTGAAATTGTTTCCAAAACATCTTTTGGATTTTTCCAAAACACTTTTAGAAATCTATCATAAACTTTACCTTATTTCGTATCATATGTAATACTTTATGAACACTTAACCAAAAATCCTTTTGGATAAACTCTAAAACACTTTTAGAGTACCTCTATAAGTGATACTCAATCCCTATTAAGTAAACCACAATGGTTTACCCCATAGGTCTTTGTAGCATTAAACAAAATATAAACTACCATATACATAAATGAATTAAAATAGAGTCCACTAGAAATTAATCAATTCAATTCAAGCTATAAAGGGATCGGGTGGGATCTTGATTAAACACGTGTATCACAATACCTATGTCCACCAGCTAAATCGTATTCAAGAATGAAATTTCATGTGGCCTATTTTTTCATGGAATCAAGTGACCTTGGGATATAGAGTATGTTAATACCATATATCCTCCTTATACATTTTCAATTCTCCATGTATAGACTGAAAATTTGAATACATCACATGCTATTCACCTTTATCGATGAGCAAATCACATGCCCCTCACCCGAGAGATAAACATATCATATTTATTATACAGATATGTCTGTATAATTCATAATTCTATCTCAATTTATGGAAAATTTGTTATACTAATCATATGAGAATAAAAATCCCATCTTAGTTAATCTCTAACAGGTGAAATGATCAACAACATACCCAAACTCCCCTTAATTATCTAATCCACAAGGTTTGCGTAAGAAAGGTATCAAAGTATGAAGGTTATCATGTTAGAAATATATAAAATATCAGATATTGGAGACTCTAAATATAAATCATACACCCATATTATACCAAATACATAGTGTATGAAACTCCATGTGGTTTACTTCATGGGTCATCTAGCATACACAACCTGTTCTGTGCAATATAATCATATTTTATATCTTGATACAAAAAACCTACTCGCACTAACCATAACATTTCATAAAAACCTATAATATTACATAAATAAAATCAGTTATGGATAACTCGAAGTGATTCTTTGAGAGGTCAATTATCATTTTACTTCATGATATATATATATATATACATTAAATGTGAAAGAATGAAAATGTGGAGATCACCATTTATATATAATGATACATTTTATATTTTTAAAGTATTTTAATAATATTAAGAATACCATAAATAAAATCTTATATAATCATATCATATAGATAGATTGCCACATATTTACAGGTTGGTTTTAATTTTAGGTGTTTTTAAATATCATTACATCTCTATGTAATTTTTGTCCCATGTCTATGTGATTATATGATAAAACCCTCCCACTAAAACCCTTTATTATGTAACATGTATAAAGAAAGTATGTTTGAATACTGGTGAGACCTATGAATCATATTACTAATGTTTAAATCCTTGAACAGGTATTCAAACCCCTTTAATTCCCAACATCAAATGTTATAATGTTAATAACTTATGTTTTCTTAATTATAACTCATTATAAGTTCATCATCATCATCCTCATTTTTGGTAACTTATATCAACCTTTTCCCATGATATCATATTGGTAACTAATTTAACTCTTTAAATTAATTATTTTAAAACATATACTGACCTTATTTAGGATATAAAAGGTAATTCAATTCATTATGGTAACTAAATTTAACTGTTTATTTTTCTCTTTACTATCAAACCCTAAACTATTTTAGAATATTAAGTGAGATTTATTTTTGAATTTTTACTAGTATAATCATTTATTTTTTAACCTTTGAAATTATTTATGTTCATAATGTACTCCCACTAGCTTTTTAGACCCTGTGTTATTTTCCTAATATCATGATAAGATATACACACTCATTTATGTTAATAAATAACACTAACTTCATTTAGTTATAATATATAATAAAATACTATTTTTTTCATATCATATATGGAATTGAATTCATTTTTAGTATGTTTCATAAAATGAATACAATTATTTAAAATATTCTACAGATTATTGGCTGGATAATATCCCTCATATTTGAATAAACACTAGGATAAATTCATTTATTCTAGATAAAACTACTTTTATCCTTCTATCCTTTTCAAAAATGTTATTTAATGTGATGAATCATACACCATTTGTATTAAATTCATCATCTGATATTGGTAATAACAATACAGTACTAAAAAAAACTTCACTTGTCACATAATATATGACAACTGAGGTAATGCTAATGAAAAACTTGATTTTATGTCTAATTAATATTCCAGATTAAATTTAATGCAGTAATATTCATAATAATAATGTTAAGTAATTTTTAAATTTAAAAAGAATTACTTTTATTGTAACATCCAAGGTAAAAAAAGAATATAACATTTTCATATTTATTAATATCTGTGAATTAAATATTAATTTTACTTTAAGTGGGATAATCTGTTTGATGGCGTACACAATACATAACAACAGGTTTCTTTGAAATCTTATGTTGCGCACAAGGGTGAGTCATACTGAAAAACAATATTATTTCAAATGGTAGTTAACACCTTGCCATTTCATTGGTGGTAATGGACATAAATAACTACAATATGAATATACATGTTTGTTAAATGTATTTATATTAATCAAATAAATTTTAGTGGCTTAAAATAAGAATGAATTTGATTTTAAGCATAAATACTCTAATATTCATTAAAAGGTCAATTTACCACATTTTGATGGAGAAACCTCTTTAAATATATTTTTGATCACTTTTATATTTTCTATTTTTTAAAATAATTTTCTCCTTCAGAATCGGGATATCAAAATTTACTTTGGATAATTTTTTTGTAATTTTCTAATAAATTTAATTTTTTTATGAATAGTGAAAAATACTATATTTTAATTCAAAACTACCCAATTAATCTTCCTACATTCCTCTCCTCCTCCTATAATCCTTCCCCTATACAGAAGGCAATTTTAGTAATCCTTTTGGTTCAATCCAATGGGAGATACCCGATTTAAAGGTAACATATTCTCATAAATTCTTTTGTTTTATTTTACATCTCCAACCCCATAAACACTTTTTATTACCTTATTTTATAAAAAAACCATTATACTCAATATACTCGGTTGTTTTTATGAAAAGGATTCAAACTAAACTTACACACTCCTCCATATAATGGGTAAAGAACATACTGTTTCTGTGGATGGCAAACTACTACCTCACAGATGATGATTATTCAATATTCTCGTACCACCTCTCATGGTGGACAATATGATGGAACTGTATTTATATATGATATAAATAATATTTATGTTTTATTTATTCTTCTATAATTTTTATTTACAAATATACCTTTATGCTTTCCAATATGTGTAAATATTATAATTTCATTTGAGGAAGTGCAGACTACCGCCCTCTCAAGGTGATATGATTCGTTCGTGACATACATGGAACGTATAAAGGATGGAGTTAATGAAATTATGTAACATATATATCATATTATATTATACTTTAATTATAATATACATATGTATAATTAATTTTTTATTCCATTAAATATGATATAGAAATAAAAGTAGCATTCATACGTATGTACGATTTACAGTCTTCATGAATAGTGCAATTTATTTCTTATCTCTAAATGTTATGTAATATTATAAATACATAAATATACTGGATATATATTCTATATATGATATCTAAATCACGAATATCATTTTTTAGATTATTGACTTTTGACCACATGAACAACTTTTAATTATAAGAAGTTCATTTTTGACTCAAGTACCAAATATTGAAATAAACAACCATTGCATACTTAAATGATTTCATAATATCTATAGCATGGTAATAAGTGATATAAAATGAATAATAAACTTTAAAAAGGTTATTAAGTAAGTATAAATTAACTTTATATTATTATTCATTAGATTAAGGAATGAACGGGTCAAGTCAGACATGAGGTAAGGGGTTTCTTATCTCACTTTTAATTCTGTGAGATTTCAATTGTTCACCACTTATTTATTGCATGTTGTGTATTGTGTACTGACATTTGATATATATTATCATTATTCTCTTTATATTAATGGTATTTTGTGATTTATTTGGTTTTTATTAACTTTTTTTCATACGCCTCGATTGATTACAATGTGGTAAAGGTTTTCATCTGACTTTTTTTCCCATGAGATTCATGCTATATTTTCTACTATATCCTCTTGTGTGGTGTATGTACTTCCCTTGATTGTATTAATTGTTTCATACACATTAATTTTTGGGTATTTAAAAATTCATTTTATGATCCTTCTTTCATGTGGTTTGTGTTTTGTAAGTTACCAAATCGATATGGGAACATTTCACCCACCTATTTTTAAAGGTCTTTTTTTTGTTATGTCTTTTAATTTACATCTTCTTATGTAGGGATATGTTCTTATATATACTTATCACTGTAGATTTTATGTCTAAGTGATGAGATACCATTTTCTCCCTAATCAACTCAGTTTTTGAATTTTAAAGTGACGTCGTTAGGATGTTGAATTTCTATAAGGTAACTTCGTAACCCAATTTCAATTCTTTGGGTTAAACTTATACTTATTGATTATTTCATTATATGAATATGTGGTAATAATCTAAGATTTTTTTTACACTGAATATACAATCATATTGAGTGTATATATATTTTTCACACATAATTATTGATTTATCATTAATATAAGGATACTATCTTTATAAGGGATTTTGTCTCAATTTACATTCCATCGAGACTTCATTGTTGTTATGCACCAATTCGCTCTTATTTTTTGTATATACTATCCTTTGGAATATTATATCATGAATCCCTTTATTCTCATGATATTATAAAGTTATGATTAAATGTTATTCTTCAATTATATGTATTCATACGTCTCTCATTTTTGTTAAAAACACTTTAACTTAAATATTGTTTTAAATGTTTTGAATGTTTTAAATATTTATTCTTCAATATAGTCTCATTAATGTCCATGTTTTCAAAATTGATTTTGGGATTTAGTTATATGGACATTAATTTTTTCAAATGATAATTCATTTAAAAGTTTCAAAGTGGAATGGGATAATTTGATTCAAAAATATCTTTGTTAAATGTTTTAAATGGTTTTTTGAAAATGATTTGATAAATAATTGATTATGTCAACATCTTGAAATAATATATTGTGATATCAATGTGGAAATGTTATCTTTCCTTTATGATTATTTTATGTGTTATGACTACATTATGGTTCTTTAGCATTATTTATGAATACGAGTGGTTCCATGATAAACCTGGGGTGGATGTGCCTGAGATAGCTCTCCAATGCATTGGGTAATGTGATGGAGGTAAACATGAATGTTTCTCCTAAGAGATTTTGGGAATATACTATTATGGGTATTCCAAATTTAACTCTCAATGTATCTATGAAAGCGACAATGTAAGTATGTTATGGATGCCCCAAGTTACCATTATGATTTGGGATTTCTTTGTATATTTCATAAATCTTATGATTTTCTGAGGTATGTTAAAGAGATTATGTTATGTATTTATTGATGATCTAATGTTTTCTTTATTTGTTTTATAACCCTTACTGAGATTTTTATGCTCATCCAAAGTGTTTGAAATGTTTTTCACAGGACTTAAATATGAATAGGGCCTAGGATGGGATTAAGGGAAAGTCATCCTATCTAAAACATGGACCTAAACGTGACTCTTTTTTAAAATAGTTTTTTATTTTATGAAAAAATGGAAACTGAGTAAAATTGTCTACTTTGTAATTTTTGAAATTTAATGTAATAGTTATGGCCTAATTCTGTAAAACTATAAACCTAAAAAGATCTTCAATGTGAATTATTCATTTAATTCAAGATTATGTAATGTTTTAAGTTTGGGACCTATTGTTGGTATCAAAGGTAAGTTTAGACAACTTTAGGGATTAGGATTTTTAGTTAAACACATTGTTAGTCCCTATGTCTATTATTGTAGTTAAATACTTGTTTTATAACTTTTCAGATTAAGTAAAGTCTATTACAAATGGAAGGAGGAGTATCTCAAACAACATTCTTATCTCTTCCTGATGACATGCTTGCAATGATTATTGAAAAGTCATGTTTTTATGATTATTAAAAGTTTTATAGCATACAACTCACTTGAAAGAAGTTGTTTGAGATATTAAACACCTCCACTGTACCTCGACATCATCGTGGATCATGGGTTGTATTTAATAAAATCTTATTTTCACAATATTCTCATATTTTCAATAAAGGTAAATATTATCAAGGCATTTTTAAATATTTTACCTTATCATAGGATTTTCAGGAATATTATGATTTTGAAAAAGGTGCTGAAGAAGGAGACCCTTGCACAACCAATTTATATTTTCTTTTACAATATAGTCTCTAAGAACATACTTACGGTCTTTTAGAAGGACCATTGATTGAATGTATCAACTCAAACTCGGTTCAAATGTTTTATAAAAATCATGTTTTATTAGATATTTTGAAATTATATGTCATACATGATTATTTTGCAAAACTGTTTTTATGCGAACACCCATATGACCCAAGTTGTACAAGGTTTATTTGGATGAAGGAAGCAAATGATTTTGAAGGATATATAAATCATATTTGCAATCCATGGACCTTCTACCTACATGAATAAGATGATGATGAAACCATATGGACCCTATGATCAAGGTATGATGTTCTTTCTATTGGGAACAGTTTTATTTTATCATATAGAGGTGAAAAAAGACAATATATAAGATGTTGAGGTCTTAATGTATTATGATGAAAATGAAAGGTATAAGAAAACATTTGAGGTTAAAACATGTTAGGGGTATTTTTTTTATAAAAAGGACAACACACAGACCGTGTGACAACCTGTCATGTCAGACAATGCTGCGGGAATTGAACTGACAACCAAAGTGCGATTGAGATTTATCACCTACCACTAGCCTATGTGAAGTCCCTAGTTAGTAAGACTAATAATTTTTAGATAAATGATTTTATGTATCCAGAATAACTTTATCTGGGATCTTATGTTTTATCAAATGTAAATACTTAGTATAGGAAAATGATCTGGTGATTAAGTAATAAAGGTTATTTTGGAAGACATTCTCTGTTTTGGGAACACTATATGCTTAAGGAAAATAAAATACTATGGGATTTAATTTTTGGAGTAATGGTTGAAATATTATTTCGGAATAATATATGTTTTTATTGTGGACATAAGGTGATTTGGGTTATTTATGGATGTGATTAATCTATCATAGAGAATATGTGTTTAGGTTAATTAAACTTCAGTATGAGACTTCAAGAGTGGTCGACGCTTTTGGAGAAAAATGTTAAGATTTACTATGGAAGACTATGTGATTAAATCCTTCTGAGTTTTGGGTTTCAATCTTAGTTTGGATTATTTTGAGTAATTTTATGGACAATTTTATATTGAATGGTCTTTCTTAAAATTTGGGTTCTTTTTGTTGAATTTTGGAGATTAAGAGTAGTATTTATTTTTATAAAGGATTATCCTTTTTGGGATTATCTGATCTTGTACTAACCAATTTTGGTTTTGGTTGATGTCTAAATATAGTGAAAATATATTGCTCATATTTTGTAGATTATATGATACTATATAAGTTTATTCTAGCACTTCATGTGTGACCAAGTCATCTTGAATACTTACTGTTTGGAGAAAAGCTGAGCTTGTGGTAGAATTTTATTGAAGGATGACACTCTACCTAACAAGTAAGTATATTTCCTTTAGATATTAGTTTAGTTATTAATAAATTTCTTCAACTCTATGAAAATTATATTTAATAAAAAATGTTATAATCACTTTTTTATCATCAATATATTACCGAACCACAAATTTATGGTATTGTGGTGGTTAACTTTCTGTGATCAAATTCTCTATCACTCTCTATTAATATATTAGAGTTAGTTTCTCTTTCATATCAATGTTTTAAGATAATACTAGTATTTTTTTGTCTTTTGTGACCTTTTTAATTCTCTTTATTTTAAAGTGATATTTTTATTGACTCTTTTTTCAATGTGAGACTTTCAATGAAGTTTCCATACCCAATTTTAAAATTGTGCGGACGCAATTCCCAAAAGGGGGTAAAGATGTAACATCCCAGGTAAATAATGAATATAAAATTTTCATATTTATTAATATTTTTGAATTAAATATTAATTTTTCGTTAAATGTTATTCTATGTTTGATGATGTGCCTGATAGGAAATAATTGGTTTCCTTGAAATCTTATGTGGCACACATTGTTGAGTCATACTGAAAAATAATATTATTTTAATTGGTAGTTAATGCTTAGCCGTTATATTGGTGGGAGTGGACAAAATAACTACAATATGAATATAAATGTTTTTTAAACGTTTTTACATTTAACCAATAAATTTTAAAGGCTTAAAATAAGAAAGAATCTGATTTTAGGCACAAATACTCTAATATTCATTAAAAGGTCAATTTACCACCTTTTGATGGAGAACCCTATTTAAATCTAGTTTTGGTCACTTTTATATGTTATATTTTATAAAATAATATTCTTCTTTAGAATAGAGACATCAAAATTTACTTTGGATAAAATTATGGTATTTTTCTGAAAAAGTTCATTTTAATGAATAATGAAAATTACTCTATTTTAATTCAAATCTGCCTTTTAATCTAATTTATTGATATGGTTAGATTATCTTCATAAATGGTTTTAATGTATAATTAGATTATATTTTTTCCATTTAATCCAATATTGGTCATTGGAAGTAGTTTCACTTTGAAATTGGACATAAATAAGTGTCAATCTTTTGATAGTTATTATTTCTTAAAAACACGCTTTTTTGTTTTGATTGTGGGAATTAATTTTAAATTAATTTTGGCCACATATGTGGTTAGAGTTTGAAAAAATAGATCCCATATTTTGAATCTGGAGGTCCAAATTGTGTAAATAGGCAGCTTTTAGTTTTAGACATTATGAATATTTACTTCAGTAAAAAGTTTATTTGCCATGGTTAAACGGTAAATCTAGTAAATAAGGGTAACAAAATATTTTTATAATATTATTAAATTACCCTAAAATATGTCTTAATCATATTTTTTGATAAAATCCCAACCATTTGAATCCTTAGGATTATTTTGGGACACCATGGAGCCACTTGAGAGTGATAATGACACTTTATATTAATTACTTTAAAGTAAAGACAAAAATGAAATAAACATATATCTTTTAGTAAATAAATTTTTACACAGGGTTATATAAATTATCTCTTAGACTATAAATATTAATTGGAAGGATAAAAAAATTTCCTACATCATGGTATTTTTTTAATAATTTTTAGATATCAAATAAATAAAATTATTTGTGACACAATAATGAAGCAGTGCTTACCTAATTAATGAATGATTTAAATAAATATAATTATATTGAATAATTTTTTTTTCAAAACCTATAAAATTCTTGTTGGATGATTTTATTTCTAACACGAGTCATAGTATATTTTACTTTAATAAGTTTCTGACAGTTATAATCCTAAAATCATTATATAATACGATAACATTTTAAAACATTCTTAAAGAGCCCCTCCTCCACCTTATTAAAATCCCTCACTTATAACCCATTCCTCACACTTATCAAGCCCCTTGGCTCATCCAAACTCAACCAAATTAATCTCCCTACATACCTATACTTCTCATAGAATCATTCCCCTAGGGATAAGGAAATTCAAGTAAACATTTTGGTTCAAACCAAAGGGAGATACCTGAATTAAAGGTAACATCTTCTCTTAAGTTCTTTTGTTTTATTTTACTTCTCCAACCCCATAAACTCTTTTTATTACATTATTTTATAACTACACCAGTATAATCAATATAATAGTTTTTTTATGACAATTATTCAAACTAAAATTACACAAACCTCTATCTGATGGGTAAAGAACATATTGTTTCTATGGACGACAAACTACGGACTCACGAAACGATGATTGTTCAATCTTCTCCTACCACCTCTCACAGTGGCCATTATAATGAAAATGTATTTGTATATGATATATATTATTTTTATTTTTTATATATTCTTATTTAATTTTTTTACAAACATACCTTTATGATTTCCAATATGTGTAAATACGATAATTGTATTTGAGGAAGTGCGGACTACCGCCCCCTCAAGGTGATATGATTCGTTCATGACATACATGGAATGTATAAAGGATGAAGTTAATGAAATTATGTAACATATATATCATATGATATTATAATGGAATTATAATATACCTATTTATCATTATGTTTTCATTCCCTTAAATATGAAATAGAAATGAAAGTAGTGTTCATGCGTACGTACGACTTACCGTCTCCATGAACGGTGCATTTCATTTATTATCTCAAAATGTTATGTAATATTATAAATAAATACATATATTAGATATATATGATATATATGATATCTAAATCATGAATATAATTCTGGAGATAATGGACTATTGACCACATTAATAACTTGTAATTATAAGAAGTTCAATTTTGACTCAAGTACCAAATATCGACAAAATGATCAATATTAACATAAATAATTTTATAAAAGACATCTTTTTGTTATGTCTTTTAATTTACATCTTTTTATGTAGTGATATGTTATTATATATCCTTATTTCTATTAATTTTATTTCCATGTGATGATATACCCTTTTTTATCATCAATTCATTTTTGGAATTTTAAAGTGACGTTGTTAGGTTTTCAATTTTTTTAAGGGAATTTCTTAACCCAATTTCAATTATTTGGGTTAAACTTATACTTCATGATTATTTCATTCAATTAATATGTGTGAATTACCTCTTATTATTTTACACTGAATATCAAATCATATCGAGTGTATTTGAATTTTTCACACATAATTATTGATTTATCCTTAATCTAAGGATATTGTCTTTATAAGAGATTTCATCTCAATTTACATTCCATTGAGACTTCATTGTTGTTATAAACCAATTCACTCTTATTTAGTGTATATACTATCATTTGGAATATCATATCATGAATCCATTTATTCTCATGATATTATAAAGTGATGATTAAATGTTATTCCTCAATTATTTGTATTCAAGAGTCTCTCATTTTGTTAAAAACTATTTAGCTAAAATATTGTTTTAAATATTTTAAAGATTTATTCATCTAAATATTCTCATTAATGTCCATGTTTTGAAAATGGTTTTTAGGATTTATTTATATGTACATTAATGTTTTCAAATGATAATTCATTTAAAATTTTCAAAGTGGTATGGGACACTTTGATTGAAAAATCACTTTGTTAAATATTTTAAATGGTTTTTTGAAAATGGTGTGATAAAGAATTGATTATGTCAATATCTTGGAATAATACATTATGATAGAAATGTGGAAATTTTATCATTAATTTATGATTGTTTTATGTTCTGTGACTATGTTATGGTTATTCAACATTGTTTACTAATACGGGTGGTCCGTGATAAACCTAGGGTGGGTGAGCCCGATATAACTCTCCAATGTTTTGGGTAATATGACAGAGGTAAATGTGAATGTTTTTCTTAAGATATTTAGGGAATATACTATGATGAGAATTCCAAATGTAACTCCATATGTAGCTATGAAATATACAACGTATGTATGTTATGGATGCCACAAGTTACCTTTATGATTCATGATTTCTATGTATATTTCATAAATCTTATGATTTCAAGAGGTTTGTTAAAGAGCTTACGTTAGGTATGTATTGATGATCTAATGTTTTCTTTCTTTGTTTTATAACCCTTACTAACATTTTTGTGCTCATCCCAAGTTTTTTGAAATGTTTTTCACAGGACTTAAAGATGAATAGGGTTAAGGATGGGTTCAAGGGAAAGTCATGTTGTATAAAACATGGAACTAGACATGACTCTTTTTTCAAGAGTTTTTATTTTATGAAAAAAATGGAAACTGAGTAGAATTGTATACTTTGTAATTTTTGAGATGTAATGTAATAGTTATAAACTAATTCTCTAAAACTCTAAACCTGAAAAGATCCTCAATGTGAATTATTCATTTAATTCAAGATTATGTAATATTTTAAGGCCGGGTCTTTATATTTATTGTAACTAATTTTATTCCAATGAATTTTATTTTTTATTTACAAGTTAAAATTATTATTATTTAATTATAATTTAATAAAATGTGATTATATTTTTATGAGAATAGTGAAAAATAATGATTTTACAAATAAGGTCACTTTTATGACATTGTTATGATATAATAATGGATTAAAAGTTTATGAAACCATTTTTCTAGAACAGATAAATATTTTGAAATTAATATAATTTATTTAAATTTATAATATTGAACTTAGAAATCAATTTTTAAATTTTCAGAATCTAAGTGATTTTTTATTCAAATAAAAACTTATTTAAGATATTCTCTTTAAATATATTTTTCACAAAGTTTATTTAGGTTTCTATTTGGTTTTAAATTCACATAAATATCTATTTATTTAATATAATATAATTAATTCTATGTTAATCATAATTTTTCTTCAGTTTGGTGTAAAATAATTTTTATGCTTAAAAAGGAATTTTTCTAAACATGGGTTTTCATTACATTTGGAAAACTTATATTAAAAGTAATTTCTAATAATTATGGAAATTAAATATTTAAAAATTAATTACATATTTTTAATCATAATATTGTAATTTGGTATAGATGCCAATTTCATTTTTTGTCATAATGAATTATTTTCATTATAAAATTTTGTTACCTTTGTAAGTGTTAAATGGGTAAGCAAGGGGGTTAAACTAAGATAAAAAGCATAAAATATCTTTAAAACATGTCTAAATTTTATTTTTGAGTATATTTTGACATTAAAATATCTTATATTTGGAATTATACAACCATGGTTCCACTGTCCTTGAGAAATAAATTTATTATATTTTACGGTTCTTAATATGTACAAGGGTTCCACTATTCTATGTTTTAAAAGGACTCCTCTTCCCCTCAAGTATTTGTACAATTTTAAAACTATATATCAAACATTATATGAAAAATTAAATCCCAAAATATTTTATACACATCCTAGAAGTCCTTTGTCACTAAAAAACCAACCCTAAAATATAGAAATGACGCTCATTAGTATGTATAGACGATTACCACCATGAAACAGTTCACTTAATTTTTCATGACTAACTTACATGGATGGTTAAAAAAGTATATTTAATATAAAAAATGATTAATATAAATTTTTTTAGATCATGAAAATGATGTAATCATGACTCCTTGGACCACATTCAACACGAAAAATATATTTCGGACTGGATGACCACAAAACATCCATCATAAACTTAACCTGTTTAATAACTAAAAAAATGGTAATAAATGTTATAAAAGGAATAATAACAAGGTAATTATCCTGAAAAATGTTATAAAGATATTAAATAATTAAAATAGTTTTATTTTTTAGGAAATTAAAAGATGCACCTGATGAGTTTGGAGATGAGGTAATAAATTTTCTTTAAAACATTGTTTTAAAGGTTTTAAAATCATTCCCTTCCATATCTATGTCTTTTTAAATATTTCATTAATTTTATTATTTATAATTAAAATATAGTCAATTTTAATTTTAAAGTACCTTTTACATTTTTAATTGTTGTTTTAAAATGAGTATTATTATATTTCATGTACATATCATTTGTTACTTTATTTAAAAAAAGATATAAAATAGTGTTTTTTAACATATACAAAATGGATAGGTTTTATCATAATTATAACCATTAGTCATTATCAATATTTATATATAATTTTATATAATTTTTCAAATAATATCTTATTCTCTTTTTTCTAAGAATTTTTATTTTTAAAATTTTTTCTAGAGAAAAGGATATATTATGTCTTTTCATGTGATCAATCAAAGTTCTTTTCCTTATGAGCTATAATTCAAAAAAATTATATTTTTATGATTTATATTAAATATTTTAAGTGTTTTATCATGTTATATTTATTGAATATTTTATACAATAATGGGTGGGTCTGATGTAACCCTCCAATACAAGGGGTAATGATATGTTATCGAGAAGAGACATATGGAATTAACCATGAAGATTATTACTTTGTAAGGGTTCTTATAAGTTCGATTATAAGGATAATATCCCAAGATTGATACATAGTTTTTCTGTGATTTATATTAAATTTAAGTAGATATATTTTGATTTCATGGGGTAATTAAATGGGTTGGTGTAAGGTTTTGACCTTCTAAATGTGAAACGTTTGTTTTTAAAGAAAAATGTTTTTATGAGATATTTTGTTTTCTCAAGAAACTATCATGGTTATGATTTTTAATAGAAGTTTTATTTATAAATTTAGGAAATAAAGTTTTTTTCATGAATAAGTAAGTGATTTTTTTAGATCAATGTTAATTTTATATAAAAGAAAACCTATTTATGGATTTTCAAGTTTTTCAAATGGACTAATGGATTTTTTTTCATTTTATATACATTTATGATATTTTATATTTTCATACAAAGTTTTTAAATGTTTTTAGTAAGTCTTAAGGATCCGTGAGAATTATATCAAGGTCAATAGGGACACATATTGAATGAATAAGAGGTTTTTTGAATGAAATATGAGTGTAACCATAATAACATGTTTTTCTAGAAAAAATTACATTATGGGGAAATGCCAAATTTTTTATATAATGGTTTATCTTTTTTTGTAAAACTCTAAAACTAAAAGATCTTTGATAATTAATAATGTCAATTCAGTGACCCAACCTCAGATATCCTAGATATGGTGTCTACATTCAATTACGTTGGCATGATTATAAGGAATCAAATCTCAAAGGACTGAGAGTTTAGTAGTCTTGGTAAACCAGATACATACATAAGTCTTCTATTATAAAATAATAAACTAATTACTACATAATTTTGTGTTTAAAAAAAATAATTTCTATGATATAAACTTTCATCTAGTATATACCTTCATATCATTCATAGTACTCTTCTTGGATTCTTAGTGAAATGAGACATAATAATAGTGATATCTAATGCTATGTAAGGGTAAAGTATAACAGGAGTAATAATAAATCAATAAGAATGATCGATACAGAAAGGTAAATAACATAACACCCATTCCATGTACTCAATAAACTGAATGAAATTGAGTAATCAATATATAAATGTAACTACTAGAAACACATAACATTAAAATAACAAGATAAGTAAAAATAAATATTGCAAGTTAAGAAACATAGTCACATACCATTTAATCAATGAACTAAAAATTAAATTCTTATATAGATATGTTGATGAAAAATATCATCGATGAATAATAACTAAAATTAAATATGGGATGTGCTTAATTATTGGATGTCATGTTTCCTAGGTAAATGGAACTAGTAACATCAACACCATTCACTAGATTCTTTATCATATTGGGTAAAAACCCATCTAAAGTGGTTAACCCACAAACTCATCCCACGAGACTATCGATGCATCAAGGATATTTTGTTAATCGATACCAAACCCATAGGTATTTTCTTAAATAGTCCCTAACTCGTGTATTACATGTCCAAATCATTCCTCATATTGAATAGACAATATATATTATCCATTATCTGTATTGAATAAAGTATACCAATTTATCAATATTTTCACAAATAATAAATTAACATTCAAAGTAAACATCATATGAAAAATGGTATATGATTTAGGAAATGAAAATATCCATGGTAGATGATATGGATACTTATGGGAAATTAAATGTTCATTGAGTATAGAAAATCATATATTTAAATGGGACTAAATGGAATCAAGGAACTGAATTTTAATACTATCCTTGAGAAAATCAATCATAAATCATACATAAGAAGATTAAGGATGTTATAAATAAAAAATACCCAAATTAGAGTAAAATAAATGGTTGTTTTTGTTGATGAATGGAAATATTATAAAAAAATAATTTCAAAAAATTATTGAGGAAAATATACATTTGTTTTGAAAAAACCATTTGAATAAAACATTTTCTTCGATAATAATTTGTAAAAAATATTTTTAAAAATTAACTTTTTAAACATGAAAATGAATTTTCAAAGGAATGATGATTGGTAAATTCATACATGTCATACAAGGTAAAAATAATATTCCTTTTACATGGTAAGAAGTTTAGAAAAATACCTTGTTTGGAACGAGATAAGAAGATTCCATTGAAAACATTGGTAAAATACAAAATTGGGTAAAAATTTATTTACCAAATCATTTGAATTTTGTTTGAAATCATTTTAATAAAACAAGGTTTTTAGAAGAAAATAGGTTCTCTGACTAAAGATAGAAATGAATTTTAGCTTTCTTAAAAACATTTTCTAAAACACCTTGAGTACCTAAGAGTGGAAAAATGGTATTAATACTTGAAAACGTTCATGAATAACCAGAGTAGAGGAAAATTAAAGGGTTTATTTAACTATGGTTATATAATTTCTTCAAATGTAAATGAATTATGAAAAAAATTATTCTTGAGGAAAATAATTATTAAACATTCCAAAGTATCCCATACCACTTTGAAACATTTTAAATCATAAGCATCATAACAAAATAAAATTTAATGTATATTTTAAATTCCGTGATGATAAAATTATTAATTATATAATATATAAAAATGCGTAGTATATACAACACACAAAATAATTAAGTGGTGAAAAAGACATTTATCTCACAGATGTAGAAAACGAGATGAAAATCACTTACTTTACGTTTCCTTTCTAGTGAACGTCCATTAAATTCATGTATAATAAACTTATGTTAATTATTTACTTCCATGAGAACATTTTTCATGTTTATAATTACTTTTATTTCACTTATTATGATATTTTATACAACTACTTAAATAATTATGTTTAAGTTGGTTGTTTTGACCAAATTTGGTTTATGTGTCAAAAACAACTTTAATTAGTCAACTATGGTAAAAGGGGTCCTTATATAATAGCTCCAAAATAATTATAATGACATATTTATCATATTTATTAATAAATAATACTTTTAAAACCAATCATTAAATTTGGTTAGGAAAAATGAATCAATGTTACAATCATAGAGACGGTAGGTCATACATATACATGAGTAACATTCCCATTTGTTAATGATCATTATGGAAAGAAGGTAAATAACACCATATATTTCTAGAATAAAAATTATATAATAAAAACCATATTATTTAATCATAAATAATTATATATATAATTCTTGAGATGGAAAAATAATCACATCAGGTTGAGGAGGTGGTAGTCCACATGTCCACGAATTACTTCATCACTTTTTAAGTATGTGAAAGTTTAATAAATAAAATGATATATATTATATTTTTAGAATGGTAAATATTTCAGGAATATCATATAGAGTTTTATTATGTCTTATGTGTTAAATTAGAACTATCTTTTATATGTTTCATGTATAGTGTGAGTGAATCTCATTACTTTGTGGAGGCGGTAGTCCAGACTTCCACAAATGATGTTATCGTATTTATACAAAATGGAAATAATAAGGGTATGTGTTATAAAATAATTAAATAATAAAAAAATACATATAATATATAACATATATAAACAAACATTATATCATAATGTATAACATGTGAGGTGGTAAAGGAAAAATGAACTATCATTCTTTCATGAGGCAGTAGATCATTGTACGTAGAAATAGTATGTTTGTTACCCATTAGATGTAGGTTTGTGTTAGTTTTGGTTGGAAACTTATCATATAAAAATAATAGTATATATATTATAATGGAGTTTTTATAAAATTATAGAATAAGAAGAGTTTAGGGGGTGTAGAATGAAAATAAAACTAAACTGCTTAAGGAAAGATGCTACCTCTTAATCGGTTAAATTTCTTTGGAATGTACAAAAAGGCTTCCTTGGATATATTTATTCTTAAGAGAATGATTATAGTATGAGGTAAATTATATTATAGAGCTATTTGGATAGAAATTGGTTGAGAGAAAGTGGCATATGGGGTGTGAGGAAGTGGGAGGTGAGTAGACCTTTCTATAATGGAGGAGGAGTGACACTATTGTAATAATTAAAAAAAATAATTCCATACATGTTTTTCTTATTTAAAGTGGCTCCATTAATGGAAAAAATCTATAAAAGGGATTATATGGTTTAGATATGTCCATAAAATGGATATTGGACAAGTGTCTAAGTCATTTGGGACCTTAAGATGAAAGTTTATTCCTGTATTAAACTTAATTTTACCACAGTTATTGTGATTAATTTTAACTACATTCAATAATATTTTTGATCAAAAACAAAGTTTACCTTATTAGAAATTATAAATTATTTTTATTCCAAATATGAAATAAATTTCTAGAAATTCCAATCACATAATTGGTAGAAATTAATTTAAATTTAATCCTACATATGAGACGACAATGCATATTTTTAAAGTAAGAAAATTTGAATGTTTGCTACGTTTTTATAGTCATTTTCAGATTAAAATTGATTCTAATGATCTAAAATGGATTAATTGATAAACATTTATTCTAATAAAACATTAAAAACAATTTTAATTATAATTTATACTTATAAATAAATCCGATAAAAAGCAATTTTTCACTAAAATACAGTATTTTCATTATTTATAAAAAATGTAACTTCATAGAAAAATATCCAAAATTCATCGTAAGATAATTTATGTTTTGATTAAAAATAAAAAGTTTATTTTTATATATTAATTTATAAAATGGTCAAAAAATATATTTAAAATGGATTTATCATTAAAAGACGTTAAAATTTATTTAATAAAAATATAGGTTTTCATGTGAAATAACGGGTTTGTTCTTATCTTACGCTTGTCAAATCAATATGATTAATATAAAAATATAATATATAATATATAATATATATTACTTTAAATAACCCACTAATTATAGTTAATTTAATTTATTAAGGTAAAAAATCTTTTTGAGCATTAAAATTGTTTTCTATAAATATTCCATTTATTTTCAATTGGCCCTTATATTAATTTATAATTAATTTTAAACCTGTAAATTATTATGTAAAATTTATATTTTCATAAGTTAGTTAATATTATTAATAACCTATAATTTTATTTCTAGGTTAAGTCTTATTATATTAAGAAATATTATTTTAATAATACATTATTGTTCGGTTAAGACTTCATCTTGCGTCTAACACAAGACATTAAAGAAACAAATTGTAGCGTATGCCACACATTGACTTAGTATCACATGTATTTCAAGTTATAAAATATATTTAATTCATTTGAAATTGTAAATATATTATAAAATCTTAGGATATTATATTCCCTTAGGTTCTTGGTGTTGTGTGTCATACACGCTATCGAATACAATGTTCCTACTTTAGATTTTAGGGGTGTTACGTTCTCCCCACATAAATTTTATTTTGTCCTCACAATTTAAACTCTATCTTGGAAATATATTGTTTTATATTTCCCATTTTTAAATATCACATCATGAGAAGGGTTCATAAAACATCCTCTAGATAAGAGATAATGAGAAGTGAAAAAGGTCACAAGGAATAATTATAACTAGGTCTCTAGGTAGGATAACATTAGTGGAATGTAGAGATACATACTTTAAGGAAAAGAATATATATTTATATGGATTTAATGAGGTCATAAATCACAAACTAGTAAATTTTAAATAAAAATTTGAGGGCCTCAAAGCCATAAATTTATAATGATTTAGAAGACCATCAATACAACAAAAATTAATGTATTAGGACAACGTTTTATTTCTAATTCATTTTCTTAATGATGAGTAATTATCTTACTACCAAATAATATAAGGAAATTTACTTAATTGATATATTTCTATAAAAACGATTTCTTCAATTAGGTTATCTCTAATTAGTTTTCTAGTTCATCCAAAAATTAATTTTGACGTCTAAAGAATTAAAATATGTTTCTAAAGAATTTTAAGGCCCATAAAAGAGTGATAAGTATAACAATTTTAAAAAACTAATATTGTTAAGACATTAACATCTAAACCTAAAATATTTACTACTAGTTTATCATTAATTTTTATCCATAAAATTATTTAACTAAGAACAATGACATTTTAACTAGGAAATTACATAGGTCTGTGGTTGGGATGATACCCTTATCATCATTTAGTCATGGGTTCAAGACTCGTGACCTCATCAGATTTGATTAGTTGTCACCTGGTATACAAGTTTTCCTTTTTAACATCATATTAATATAATCCAAAAATAAATATGATGTACATCCTTAAAACAATATTAATCACTAAATAAAATTTTAATAATGGTTTTCAATACACCCCTAATGCATAAATACTTTATCCACTTGTTTTCACATAGATCCTTCCTTGGTCTAGAGTTTATCTTCTAGAAGAGTTAATTGACTTGGGTAATATCCAGGTTCCCCACATTTATGAAAATATAATATAAAGTATTCCATAGGTTTAGTTTGTTTTTTTTTCTGTCACACTTATTTTTTCCTTGACAATTATTTTCATTATGTCAATCTTTCCCACACATAAATAATTTCACCACTCTTTTGAGACACATTACTAGGTTCCTACTTCCACATTCCTTTCATGATGTAAATAGATCCTTCATTTCTCTATGGTTCCATCACTCGATCTCTTAGAAACATCCATCCTTATCTCCTTTAGTGGGTTTAAGAGTTGATAAAGGTATATGTTTTTAATCATATTTTTAGAAAATTAATTAGTCATAAACATTATATCTTTCACTCCCATAAAAACCTCATTTGGTTTCTCATTATCACCACTTTTTCTTTCATGTTTTATGTTAACTCAACTCTTTCAGGTACCGGAAATTACCAAAAACCAGAAATTATAGTGTGAGTAACAATAGTTATAGAAGAAAATATAATCATTTATAAGATATCTAAATCATGACAGCGTATCTTCAATATAAAACACCTTATATTTAACCTAGGTTATTAATTGCCAAAATCCTTCATAGTGGTTTGTAAAGAAAATATTAATTTTCTTAAGAATATCCCCCAGGAGTGTCAAATTAGGTGGGCAGTAAGGCCCACTGTTTTGTACAAGGTTATACTAAGTTAGGATAGACACCCCCTTTCAGAGTTGTTACTCTTATATACATCTGTACCAGAACCATGTCCACTTGAAGTATCCAGATTGGGATTTGTTTCTAGAAAAACTACATAATATCTATCTAAACAAAACTTTAGGACGTTATTCTATTATAATCCTCAAATTCTACCTTAGGAATATGTTCTCTAATCTAGATTTTCCTAAATCTAGTTACCTAGGTTGATATTATACTTCTTTTTATTCCAACAGTAGAAACCAAACCCCAAATTACTCGAAGACGAAGTCATCTATCAATTACATTAGCATGATTACAAGGAATAAAATCCCAAAGGACTGAGAGTTTATTAGTCTTGGTAAACCAAATACATACATGAGTCTTGTATTACAGATTAATACACTTATTAAAAAATAATTATTTTTCAAAATAATAACTTTTAGGATAATAACTTCCATCTAGTATATCCATGCACATCATTCGTAGTACACTTCTTGGATTCATGGGGAAATGAAACAAAATAAGGGTGATCTCAAATGATCAGTAAGGGTAAAGTATAACATGACCAATAATAAATCAATGAGAATAGTCAATATGGAAAGGTAAATAACTAAACACATATGTCATGTAATCAATAAACTGAATGAAAGTGAGTAAACAATATGGAATGGTAATAACTAGAAACAAATTCCATTAAAATAAATAGATAATAAAAAATAAATATGGAAATGTAATAAACTGAAACACATGCCATTTAATCAATGAATTAAAATTAAATTTATCTATAGATATGTCGATGAAAAATCTCATGGATGAATAATAAATGAAACTAAATGAGGGTAGTGCCTAATTATTAGATGCCATGATTCCTAGGTACATGGAACCTGTACTATCAAGACCTTTCATAAGATGGTTTATCATATTGGGTAACAAAAGATCTAAATAGTCTAGCCAACTAACTCATCCCATGAGTCTACCGATTCATCAAGGGGCTTTCATTAACTAGTCCCCAACCTATAGTTCTTCCCATAAATGGTTCCCAACCCATGTATTGCTTGTACAAAGCATTCATCATATTGAATAAACAATATACCTTATAAAATATTTTTATTGAATAAATTATAAGTATTTATCAATATTTACCCAAATAATAAAATAACATTCAAATTAAACACCATATGAAAATTGGTATATTATTTAGGAAATGGATATATCAAAGTAGATGATATGGATAATGTAACATCCTAGGTAAATAAAGAATATTAAATTTTCACATTAATTAATATTTGTGAATTAAATATTAATTTTACATTAAAGGGGATTCTATGTTTGATGGCGTACTTGATACACAACAACGGGTTTCATTGAAAACATACGTTTCACACAATGTTGAGTTATACCGAAAAAATAATATATTAAATTTAAATGGTAGTTAACAACTAGATGTTATATTGGAGGGAATGAATATAAATAACTAAAAAATTATTATATATATTTTTAAATGTTTTTATATTTATCAAATAAATTTTAGAGGCTTAAAATAAGAATGAATCCAAATTTAAGCATAATTACTCTAATATTCTTTAAAAGGCCGATTTACTTTTTATTAATGGAGAACCATTTATAAATATAGTTTTTGTCACTTTTATATGTTATATTTTACAAAATAAAATTCTTCTTTAGAATCAAAACATCAAAATTTACTTTGGGTAAATTTCTGGTATTTTTCGGATAAAGTTGATTTTTAATGAATAGTGAAAAATACTGTATTTTATTTCATAACTAACTTTTAATATAATATATTTATATGGTTAGATTATATTTTTAAATGGTTTTAAATTATAATATGATTATATTTTTTCCATTTAATCCAATTTTGTTAATTGGAAGTAATTTAATTTTGAAATTGGACATAAACAAGTGTCAATATTTTGATATTTATTTTTTCTTAAAAACACACTTTTTGTTCTGATAAAGGGAATTAATTTTAAATAATTTTTTTTGGAATTTTTGTGTTTTGAATTTGGAAAAATTGATTCCATATTTGTAATTATAAGGTACAAATGTTTTAAATAGGTAAATTTTATTTTTAGACATTATGAATATTTTCTTCTATAAATATTTTTTTTTTCAATTTTTAAAAGGTAAATCTGGTAAATAAGGGTTAACAAATAATATTATAATAATAAAAAATTATACTAAGTCGTGTCCTAATCATATTGATTGATAAAATTCCGACCATGTCCAAGCTTGGGTCGATTTTGGGACCTCCTGGAGCCACTTGGGAGTGATAATGACACATTATTTTTATTAACTTAAAGTAAAGACAAAAATGACATAAACATATATGTTTTAGTAAATCAATTTTTACATGGGGTTATATAAGTTATCTCTTAAACTATAAATATTAAGTTGAAATATTAAAATATTTCCAACATCATGTTATTTTTTTATAATTTTTAGACATCAAATAAATAAAATTATTTTTGACAACATAATGATGTAGTGTTTACCTCATTAATGAATGATTTAAATATATAAGATTATAAAAATTAAAACAATGTCCAAAAACTATCCAATTCTTATTGGATGATTTTTTTAGAAAAATATTCATCTTATCTAAGAACTTAATAAGTTTTTGACTTTTATAATCCAAAAATCATTATATAATAAAATAATATTTTCAAACTTTCCTAAGGAGACCCTCCCCCCTATAAAAAGCCATCACCTCCAACCCATTAATCACACCTCTCAATCCCCTTGTCTCATCCAAAATCTGCCTAATTAATCTCCATCCATCCCTATCTTGCACCTATAAGCCTTACCTTAGGCATAAGACACTTCAAGAAATCCTTTTGGTTGAAACCAAAGGGAGTTACCCTATTTAAAGGTAACATCATCTCTTAAGTTATTTTCTTTTCTATTACTTCTCCAACTCCCTAAAATCTCTTTATTCCTTTCCTTTATAAAAACAATAGTATAATAAATATACTAGGTTGTTGTTATGTGAATGATTTGAACTACACTTCCACACACCTCCATCTAATGGATATGAACATATTGTTTTTGTGGACAGTGAACTACTACCTCACGAAACGATCATTGTTCAAATATCTCCAACCGTCTCTCATGGTGGCCATTATGATGGAACTATATTTATATATGATAAATATTATATATATTGTTTCCATATGATTCTGGTTTTCTTATTTACAAACATAGCTTTTTGCATTCCAATATCTGTAAATATGATAATTTCATTTGAGGAAGTGTGGACTACCGCCCCCTCAAGGTGATATGATTCATTCATGACATACATGGAACATATAAAGGATGAAAATTTGAAATTATTTAACATATATATCATATGATAATGTAATTATAATATACCTATGTATCATTAAGTTTTCATTCTATTAAATATTAAATAGAAATGAAAGTAGCGTTCATGCGTACATATGGCTTACCGTCTCCATGAATGGTGTATTTTATTTCTTATCTCAAAATGTTATGTACTATTATATATATATATATACTAGATATGTATGATTTATATGATATCTAAATCATAAATATCATTCTTGAGATAATGGAAGTCTTTCCACATGGACACCTTGTAATTAAAATAAGTTCATTTTTGACTCATGTTCCGACCATTAAAAAAATGTCTGATATGAATTCAAATAATTAAATATTTTTTATTGAAAGGTAATAAGTGATATAAAAGAAATAATAAAATTGAAAAAGGTTATCAATAATTTATAAGTTAACAGATGTTTTTTTAGGAATAACAAGGAACATACAAGACAAGTCAGACTTGAGGTAAGGGGTTTCTTATCCCACTTTTAAATCCGTGAGATTTCCATTGTTGACCACTTATTTATTTCATGTGGTGTATTGAGTGGTGGAATTATATATATATTATTATTATTATATTTATATTCATGTTATTCTATTATTCATTTTATGGTTATTAACTTTTGTTCATATGACTCAATTGATCACAATTTGGTAAGAGGTTTTCATCTCAGTTTTTATTCCTGTGAGATTCATGCTATATTTGCCACTATTTTTTTGTTTTTATGTACTTCACATGAATGTATTATTTGTGTAATATACATTAATTTATGGGTATTTACATCTTCATTGTATGATCCTTCTTTCATGTGGTGTATGTGTTGTAAGTTACGAAATCAGTGAGTGAATCTTTTACCCTACACTTTTTAAAAGACTTCATTTATGTTATGTATATTAATTTCCAATTTCCTATATCGGGATATGTTATTCTATATCCTTATTTATGTAAATTTTATTTCCATGTTATGAGAAACCCTTTTCTCTCTCATCAACTCATTTTCAAAATTTTAAAGTGACATCGTTAGGCTGTCGAATTTATGTAAGGAAACTTCTTCACCTAATTTCCATTTGTTGGGTTAAACTTCTACTTCTTGATTATTTCATGCTATGAATATGTTTGAATGACCTTGGATTGTTTTAAACAAAATTTACACTTATATTGGGTGTATTATTATTTTTCACACATAATTATTTCATTGATTTGTCCTTAATCTAAGGATATGATCTTTGCAAGGGACTTTATCTCAATTTATATTCCATTGAGACTTATTAATTCTTATACACCAAATCACTTTTATATGGTGTATATACTACCATTTGACATATTATATCATGAATTCCTTTATTCTCATTGTATTATAAGGTTTTGATCAAATTTTAATCCTCAATTATTTGTTTTTGAGCATCTCTAATTTGGTTAAGAAATCCTTAACTAAGATATTGTTTTTAAAGATTTATTCTTATAAATATTTCTCATTAATGTCCATATTTTCAAAATGTTTTTAAGGATTTATTTATATGAACATTGATGTTTTAAAATATTAATTCTTTTAAAGTTTCAAAGCTCTATGGGATACTTTGATTCAAAAATATCTTTATTAAACGTTTTAAAGCATTTTGAAAATGGTTTGTTAAAGAATTGATTTTTTTAATATCTTGAAATGATATATTGTGATAGTAATATCCAAATGTTATCATTACTTTATGCTTGTTTTATGTGTTATGAATATAATATGGTTCTTGTTAATTGTTTACGTATATGGGTGGTTCTGTGATAAACTTAGGACAGGTGAGCCTGAGATAGATCTCCAATGCATTGGGTAACATGACAGAGGTAAACGTTAATGTTTCTCCTAAGTGATTTAGGGAATATACTATGATCGGTATTACAACGTAACTACCTACATAGTTGTGATAGATAATATTTAGTTATTATATGGATTCCATAAGTTACCTTTATGATTTATGATTTATGTGTGTTATTCATAAATCATATGATTTTATAATGTATGTTATGACTGAAAATTATGGTTTTAGTGATTTGTATTTATTGATGGAATAATGTTTTCCTTACTTATTTTATAACCTTTACTGAGAATTTTATGCTCATACCAAGTTTTTTTGAAATGTTTTCTATAAGACTTAAAGATGAATAGGTTAAAGGATGAGATCAAGGATAAGTCATGCTGTCTAAAACATAGAACTAGACATGTTTCTTCTTAAGAGTTTTTATTTTTTGAAAACAATGGGTACTGAGTTTTAGTGTCTACATGTAATATTCAAGTTGATATTTAATATTTATGGCCTAATTCTATAAAACTCTAAACCTGATAAAATCCACAGTGTTAATTTTTGATTTAACTCAAGATTAAGTAATGTTTAAGGCTGGGTCCTTATAGTTGGTATCAATGGTCGATTTAGACAACTTTAGAGATTATGAGTTTTCGTTAAACACATGGTTAGTCCCTATGTACATTATTTCAGTTAAAACCTTGTTCTATAACTTTTTCAAATCAAGGAAAGTCGGTTACAAATAGAATTAGGAGGATCTCAAATGACATTCATATCTCTTCCTGATTACATGCTAGCAATAATTATTGCCAAGTCATATTCATATGATTATGAAACTTTATCTAGAATACAAATCATTTGCAACCAATTGTTTAAGATATCAAACACCTCCACTATACCTTGATATCGTCGTTGATCATGGATTTATTTAATAAAATCCAATTTTCACAATATTATCATATTTTCAAGAAAGGTAAATATTATCAAGGATTTTTCAAATATTTTACCTTATCTCAAGATTTTGAAGCATATTATGATTTTGAAAAAGGTGCTGAAGAAATACACCCATGCACAACCTATTTATATTTTCTTTTATAGTATTGTCTCTCAGCACATAATTATGGTATTTTAAAAGGACCCTCAATTTCCAGTTTCAACTCAAATTTGGTCTGACTATTTTATAGAAATCATGTTTTATCAGATGTTTTGAAATTATATGACATACATGATTATTTTCTGAAACTATTTTTTTGCAAACACCCATATGATCCGAGTTATACAAGGTGTATTTGGATGAAGGAAGAAAATGATTTTTAAGGATCTCTAAATCATTTTTGAAATGCATGGACCTTCTACTTACGTGAACAAGATGATGATGAACCCATATGGAAACCATGATGAAGGTATGTTGTTATGTCTATTAGGAATAGTTTTATTTTATCATATGGAGGTGAAATAATAATAAAGTATAATATATATAAGGCTTCATGAATTTATATGTTGAGGTCTTAATGTATTGGGATGAAAATGAAATGTATAAGGAAACCTTTGAGGTTAAAAAATGTTATGGTTATTTTTGAGTTTTATAAAAAGGGACAAATCATAAGATGGGTGAAAACCCATCATGTCTGGAAAGGCTGTAGGAATTGAACCCACAACCGAAGGGAGACAAGGGTGCATCTCCTACCAATAGCCTACGTAAAGTCCCTAGTTAGTATGACTTGTTATTTTTTTAGTTAAACAACTTAATGGATCAAGAATAAGTTAATTTTTGGAACTTATGTTTTATCAAATGGATTTCCTTAATATAGGAAATTTATTTGGTGATTAAGTGATAAAGGTTATTTTGGAAGATGTTCTCTCTTTTGGGGAATAGTATATGGTTAAGGGAAATAGAATACTGTGTGATATTATTTGTGGAGCAATGGTTGAAATTTTATTTTGGAAGAATATATGTTTCTACTGTGGACATATGGAAAATTGGGTTATTTATAGAAATAAGTAACCTATCATAGAGAATATGTGATTAAGTTAATTACACTTTAGTATGAGACTTTAAGAGTAGTCAATGTTATTTAGAGATAAATGTTAAGATTTATCACGGAAGACTATGTGATCAAATTCTTATGAGTTTTGGGTTTCAATATTTGTTTAGATAATATTGTATAATTTTAAGGAAAATTGTGTGTTGAATGGTATTTGTTGAACTTTGGGTACTGTTTGTTGAATTTTTGAGATTAAGAGTAGAATTTATTTTTATAAAGGATTATCCTTTTTTGGGATTATCTAATCTCATACTAACCATTTTGTTTATTGTTGATGTCTAAATATAGGGTAAATATATAGTCTATATTTTTTGGATTATGTGATACTCTAGAAGTTGATTCTAGCACATTTAATGTGACCAAGTCAGTTTGAATACTCATCGTTTGGAGAAAGGATGATTTTGTGGTAGAAATTTAGTAAAGTATAAAATTCTGCATGACAAGTATATATATTTCTTTATGTTTTTAGTTAAGTTCATAAATAAATTCCTCAACTTTATGAAATGTAACTTAAAAAAAACATTTTCTATTAAATTTTATTACTGGGGAATAAAATACCTTTTAACCCATCACAATTTTGTGATTTTGTGGTGGATATCTTTTTCCTTATCATGTTTTCTATCACTCTCCATCAAAACATTATGGATTTTTTTTGTTCTCCATATCCATGTTTTCCAAGAATCCTAGTATGATTTATCTTAGGTGACCTTGGTACATATCTTTATTTATTTTAAAGAGATGGTTTTATTGACACTTTTTCTGATGTGGGACTTTTAATGAAGCTTCCAAGCCAAATTTTAAAATTGTAAGGATGCAATTTCCAAAAGGGTGGAAGGATGTAACATCGCAGGTAGATAATGAATATGAAATTTTCGTATTTATTAATATTTTTGAATTATATTTTAATTTTACATCAAAGGAGATGCTATGTTTGATGGCATAACTGATACGCAACAACAACTTTCTTTTAAAACATACGTTGGACACAACGTTGACTTATACCAAAAAAATAATATAATAAATTTAAATTATAGTTAATGCCTAGATTTTGTATTGGTGGGAATGAAAAAATATAACTAAAAAAATGATTATATATGTTTGTTAAATGTTTTTACATTTATCTATTAAATTTTAGTGGCTTAAAATGTGAATGAATCCAATTTTAAGCGTAAATACTCCAATATTCTTTAAAAGGTTGATTTACCACCTTTTAATGGAGAAAACTTTTTAAATATAGTTTTTACTAATTTTATATGTAATATTTTACAAAATAAAATTCTTCTTTATAATCGGAACATCAAATTTTTCTTTGGGTATTTTTTTTATTTTATGGATAAAGTTAATTTTTAATGAATAGTGAAAATACTGTATTTTAATTCATAACTAACTTTTAATATAATTTAATTATATGGTTAGATCATTTTTAAAAATGGGTTTAAAGTGTAATTTGATTATATTTTTTACATTGAATCCAATTTTGGTCATTTTAAGTAATTTCACTTTGAAATTGGACATAAACAAGTGTCAATCATTTGGTAGTTATTATTTCTTAAAAAACGCTTTTTATTTTGGTAATGAGATTTAATTTTAAATTAATTTATAACACTTATGTGTTTTGAATTTGGAAAAATTCATTCCATATTTTGAATCAGGAAGTCCAAATTGTGTAAATAGATATTTTTTATTTCTAGACATTATGAATATTTACTTTAGTAAATATTTTATTTAATTCATGCTATATTTTCCACCATTTCCTTTTGTGTGGTGTATATACTTCCCATGATTTTATTCTTTGGGTAATATACTTTAATTTATGGGTATTTACATCTTCATTGTATGATCCTTCTATCATATGGTGTATTTTTCGTAAGTTACCAAATCAGTGAGGGTATCTTTCACCCTCCTCTTTTTAAAAGACATCATTTATGTTATGTCTTTTAATTTCCACTTTCTTATGTTTGGATATGTTATTATATATCCTTATTGTAGTAAATTTTATTTACATGTGATGAGAAAACCTTTTATCTCTCATTAAATCATTTTCTGAATTTTAAAGTGATGTCGTTAGGCTGTCAGATTTCTGTAAGGGAACTTCATCACACAATTTCCATTAGTTGGGTTAAACTACTAATTCTTGATTATGTTGTGCTATGAATATGTGTTAATGAACTCTGATTGTTTTACACATAATTTACACTTATATTGGGTGTATTATTATTTTCACCCAAAATTATTTCATTGATTTATCTTTAATCTAAGGATATGATCTTTGTAAGGGACTTTATCTCAATTTACATTCCATTGAGACTTATTCATTATTATACAGCAATTCACTTTTATATAGTGTATATACTGCACTTTGACATATTATATCATGAATACCTTTATTCTCATGATATTATAAGGTTTTTATTAAATTTTATTCCCTAATTATTTGTATTTAAGCATCTCTCATTTTGTTAAGAACTCTATAACTAAGATATTTCTTTTAAAGATTTAGTCTTATAAATATTTCTCATTAATATCCATCATTCCAAAATGGTTTTAAGGATTTATTTATATGAACATTAATGTTTTAAAATGTTAATACCATTAAAATTTTCAAAGTGGTATGTGACACTTTGATTCAAAAAACTCTCCATTAACTGTTTTAAATGGTTTTGAAAATGGTTTGATAAACCATTTATTATGTCAATATCTTGAAATGGTGTATTGTTATTGCAATTTGGAAATTTTATATTTCCTTTATTCTTATTTTATGTATTATGAATATTTTGTGGTTATTGGTCATTGATTATGTATATGTGTGGTTCTATGATAAACTTAGGGAAAGTTAGCCCAAGATAGCTCTCCAATGTATTATGTAATGTGACGGAGGTAAATGTTAACGTTTCTCCTAAGATATTTAGGGAATATACTATGATGGGTATTCGAATGTAACTGCCTACATAGTTGTGTTAGCTACAATGTTAGTATGATATGGATGTCATAATTTACATTTATAATTTATTATTTCTATGTGTTATTCATAAATCATATGATTTGGTAAGGTATGTTATGATTGAAAATCATGGATTGATTGATTTGTATTTATTGATGGACTAATGTTTTCCTTCCTTATTTTATAACCCTTAATGAGCTTTTTATGCTCATCCCATGTTTTTTTGAAATTTTTTCCATGGGACATAAAGATTAATAGTGTCAAGGATGGGATCAAGGAAATGTTATCCTCTCTAAAACATGGAACTAGACATGTTTCTTTTTAAGAGTTTTTATTTTATAAAAAAATGGGTTTTGATTAGTAGTGTATATATGTAATTTTCAAGTTGATATGTAATAGTTTTGGCATAATTATCAAAAACTCTAAACCTAAAAATATAATCAATATGAATTCTTGATTTAACTCAATATTAAGTAATTTTTAAGGCTGGGTCCTTATAGACAATTAGGGTAAATTCAATGTTCAATGATCATAGGTAATTGAATATTTAAAAGGGGCTAAAAGTAATCATGGAAGTGAATGTGAATAAAATCCTTGGACAAATCAATCATAAACCATCTAGAGGAATATTAAGGATGGGATGAATACACCATACCCCAAGTGAAGTAAAATAAAGGGTTTCTATTGATAATTAATGAAAATATTATAAAAATATATTTTTAAAAATTCTTTAGTTAAATATCATTTGTTTTGAAAATCCTTTTGAAATAAACCTTTTATTAGAAAATAAATTTTAAAATCATTTTCTTCGAAAATTAATCTTTTAAACATTTGAAGTAATCTTTGAAGGAATGACATTGGGAAAATCTATACATGCTGAACAAGGTAAAAATAACATTCCTTTTTCATGGTTTGAACGTTAAAAATGAATTTTTAGAAAAGAGACAACAAGATTCCATTTAAAACATTGGTAAAACACAAAAATGGGTAAATATATCTTTACCAAATCATTTAAAAAAATTAAAAAAATTTAACAAAATCATGGTTTTTTGAATAAAATAGGTTTTCTGACTAAAGATAAAAATCAATTCGGGTTTTCTTAGAAGCATTTTCTAAAACACCATGAGTACCAAAGAGTGAAAAAATGGTACTAATACTTAGAAAAGTTCGTGAATTAATAGAGGAGAGGAATATTAAAGGTTTTATTGAAAACGTTTCATATAATTGTCTTGAATTTTAGTGAATGATCAATTAAATTATTTTTGAGGAAAATAATCTTTAAACATTCTAAAGTGCTCCAAACCATTTTGAAACATTTTGAATCATAATCCTCATGAAGGAATATAATTAAATGGATTTTTCAAATAACATTAATATTTAAGGATTAAATATATAATATAAGAAAATGGTAGTAGATACACCAAAAAAACAAGTGGTGAGCATGACATTTATCTAATGGATGTAGAAAGCAAGATGAAAATCCATTACCTTGTTTTTTCTTTCAGGTGAATTTACTTTAACATTCTATATAATAAACATATGTTAATTATTTAATTAATTAAGAACCTTTTTCATGTTTATCATTACTTTTATTTCTCTTATTACCATATTGTATACAACTAATTAAACAATTATGTTTAAATCATTTATTTTGACCGAATTCGGTTTGTGTGTCAAAAAAACTTTCATTGGTCAACTATGGTCAAAAGGGTCATTATATAATATATCCATAATAATAATACTATTTATAATTCAATAATACTTTTAAAACCTATCATTAAAAATGTTTATGAAAAATAAATCAATGTTACAATCATGGAGACAGTAGGCTGTATGTATGCATGAGTAATATTCCTATTTTTAATGATTGTTATGGAAATAAAGTAATACCATATCATTATATAATGATAATTATATCATAAATACCTTATTATTTAATCATATATACCTATATATATAATTATTATGATTTAAAATGAATCACATCATGTTGAGGCGGCAATAGTCCACACATCCATAAACAACATTATCGCTTTTAAAGTGTGTGAATGAGTGACAAAGAAAATGATATCTATTATTTTTCTAGAAATTTAATTATGTCATGAATATGATATAGAGGTTTTTTATTTCATATTTTTAATTAAAATATTACATTATACATTCCATGTATACTGTGAACGAATCACATCGCTTTGAAAATGGGGTAGTCCACACTTCCACAGACGAGGTTATTATATTAATACAAAATGGAAATTATAAGGGTATGTGTTATAAAATCCTTAAATAAGCATACAGACATAATAAATATAACATATAACATATATAAATAAATTTTACATCATAATGGCCACCATAATAGGTGGTGAAATAAAAATGAACAATCATTGTTTCATGAGGTAGTAGATCACCTTATGCAGAAACAATATATTCATAACCCATTAGATGGAAGTGTGTGTAAGTTTATGTGTAACCGTTATCATAACAATATACTAGTATATTTATGATATAATCTTTGTTATAAAATCATAGAATAAAAATATTTTAGTGGGTGGTGATTGGAAATAAAACCGAAGAGCCTAAAGAATGATGTTACCTCTTGATCGAGTATCTTCTTTTGGTTTATATGAAAAGGATTCAGTGGATGGATTTATGAAAAATGGGAGGCTTATATTATGAGTTTAGGGAAGTTGGGGATATACTTGGTAAGATATTGGTTGATACAAAGTGTCTTTAAAGGCGTGAGTAAGTGGGAGGACATGAGGCCTTTTTATATTGGAGGAGGAGTGGCAGTCTTGTAATATTTTGGAAAAGGAATTCCCTACACATTTTTCATATTCAAATTGGCTCCAATAATAGAAAAAATAGATTTATGGGAGCATAGTGTATAAATATTTCTATAAAATGGATATTTTAAAAGTTAATAAGTAATTTGGTCCCTTAAGATTATGGTTTAGTCCCTTATTAATCTTAATTTTACCTTAATTGTAATTAATTTTGTTAATATTCACTAGTATTTTTGTTCAAAAAAAAATTTCACTTTATTATAATTTATAAACTATGTTTAATCCAAATATGGAATAAAATTTTCCAAATTCCGATAACATAATTAGAAGAAAGTAATTTAAATTTAATCCCATATAGGAGATGACAATTCGTGGTTTTAAAGTAAAAACTTTCAAAAGTTTTCTTTGTTTTTATAGTAAATTTTATAGTATAATTGATTATAATGATCTAAATTAGATTAATTGATAAAAAATTTATCTAATTAAACTTTACAACCAATTTTAAATATAACATATCCTTATAAATAAATTAGATGGAAAAATATTTTTTAACTAAAATTCAATATTTTTCACTATTCATTTAAAAAAAGAAACTTAACAGAAAAATACTACAAATTCACCGTAAGAAAATATTTATGTTTCTATTAAAAATATGAAGCTTATTTTGACATAGAAATTTTATGAAATGGTCAAAAATTATATTTTAAATTTTTTCTTTCAAAAAAAGTTGTAAAAGTGATTCAACAAAAATATAGGTTTTTATGTAAAATAGTGGGTTTGTTCTTATCTTATTCTAACTAATTAAATTATATGAATATAAAAAATAGTATATGTAACATATAATATGGATATATTACATTAATATCACTCAATAATTATAATTAATTTAATTTATTTGGGTAATACAATCTTTTGACCATAAAAATAGTTTTCTATAAAGTGTTCCTTTAATTTTCAGTGGGCCATTATAATAATTTATAATTAATTTGTAGCCAATAAATTAGTCATTTAAAACAAAACTTTTCGTAATTTAGTTAATACCATTCACAACTGCTAATTTAATGGCTAGGTTAAGTCTTATTTTTTAAAATAATAATATTTTGATAATATATTGTTTGGTCAAAACCTAGTCTATTGTGTAACAAAATCCATTAAAGAAACACATTGTAGCATATGTCCCATGATAAATCAGTATCACGTGCATTTAAAGATATTAAATATATTTAATTCATTAAAATTATTAAATATGTTATAAATTCTTGGGATATTATATTCCCTTATGTGCTTGTTGTTGAATGTGATACACGTTATCGAATATAATATTTTACTTTAGATTTTTGGGGCATTATAGTGAAACCCTTATAATAAATCATGTAATTAAGGGTTGTTTATGATATATGGTGTTATAGTTGGAATCAAATATAAAATTAAATAACTGAAGAGTTTATTATGATATTAATAGACATTTTTAATTGATTTTAATTTATGGTTATATTATCATAAGATAGATTTTGAGGATTTTTGTGTTTCTTCATCTAATATGTGTATATATAGAATTTGTTTCAATATAATAAATTAGGGAAATGAATTAGGAATGAAAAAATATAACAATATCATTTTTTATCAGCAACCTCAAATGGTTATAATTGGAACTAAATAGTTTATAGCTATGTTAACTCAATTATCATAGGATATCAATGGTAGTATAAGTAAAAGAGTGAGAATGAATTATCCATAAAAGAACTTTTCTATAGTGGATCATTTTTTAAAACAACACCCTCATACATTTAGGGTATCTTCATACCTAGAGGTAGATGAAGGATGAATAAATTCTTGGGATGCAATATTCAAAATTTTAGGATGTTCATAGTATCATAATGCAATTCATTAAGTTGCAACCAATTAGTGGTGGTATCTAATTTAGAATATCAAGGAAAAGGATGATATGATACCATGGAATGGATGAAATTTAATGGTCTTTTTTATGAAAAATATTTTCCTAAAGTTGTTCAAATTATAATGGAAGGAAAATCTAAGAAGTTATAGTAGAATGTGGAGGACTCTATTTCTACCTATGAATAACATTTTACTAGTTAGATTGATATGAATCAAATTTTATTCTATCACATGATAGTAAAATTTATAGATTTTACTCAGGTATGAAACCAATTTTATGAATATATTCAACTACTTGTGAGTTTGGATGTTATGAGGACTTAATTTGATGTTATGAGATGGTCGAGATGGTGTTTTTTATTTTAAAATCATCAAAGTAAATAAATTGTCAATATAGAAAGAAATGTGGAAGCATTCGTCAAATAAATCTAAAAGAAAAAAAATTAAATTTCCTTCTTGTGATAAGTGTGGTCAAAATAATCCTTATTAATATATAATAATATCTATAAAGTGTTACTGATGTGGTAATTTGGGATATCTGTCTTGTGATGAAGAAGAAAATAGAAATGCTAATGGTCATATCAATAATCAAAAGATATAGATAAATTATTTTAACCATAATTAAAAGTACCATTATTCAAGTTTGTTTACAAATAAAACTATAAAGTGTGGAAACCATTAAGAATATAAATATAAGGGTGCGGGAATATCATTTTTTTCCTCAATAAATACTGGATCATCAAATGAAGTGGTTTCAGGTACAATAATTATTTATTCAAATTATTTAAATGTATTGTTTGATTTGGGGCGTATAAATTCTATTATTTATGAGAATTTTTCTAGTAAAATAGAAATACCACATCAATAAATGAATATAAAACATTTGGGAAATGATTTTGGTGGAATCATCAAAGTAATCAAAATTTATGGGAACCTTCTTATTATCATCTATTTAATGAGTATTCCTCAAAATATTGTTTTATCCTTTGTGGAGTTTGATGTTATTCTTAATATTTATTGGAATTAATTTTATCATTATTATATATATTGTATAGATTAATAAGTCATATTCAATTTTATTTTGAGTTTCTATTCATATATAATAATGAGTCGTTACTTGTGATAACATATCAAGAAGCTAAACAATTGATTAAAGATGAGGGTGAAAGTTATATCACACATTCTAGTAAAAATAAAGGAATTATCCATCTTAATATTATTCTTATGGTAAGTAAAATTTCAAATTTATTTTTTGATGATCTTCCTTGTCTTATTCCCAATCAATAGGTTGAGTTTACTATCAACTTAGTTCTTAATGCTAAAACAATTTCAAAAAATCCTTAAATAATGGATTAAATGGAGTTATTAAAATTGAATGTTCAGTTATAATAATTAATTGATAAGGAATTAATCTAATATAGAACTTCTCTAGGGGTTATTAGACTTTTTAAAAAAAATGAAAGATATTTCTATGGGCTGTTTCATTGATTATATAAAAAAAATAACATCACTATTAAGAATAAGTATTTGTTGCCTTATATCATTGGATTGTTTGATCATCTGTAGGTTGCTTAGTATTTTTCAATGATTTAACTCATTTTTTAGTATTATTAACTGAAATTTAATGATTAATACAATAGGATTATGACATTAAGTAAAATGTATGGAAATTATGGGTTTACAATTATTCATTTTAAGTTAAAAAATGTACCTGATGTATTTATAGATATTATGAATATAGTTCTCATGATTTTTTGGATATGTCTTTGGTGATATTCATTGATTATATTAATATTATTATAAAATTTATGAGGAATATTATAAATATATAAGGACTATTTTTTATGATTTAAGATAAATTAAAATTAATGGAAAATTTAAAAAATTTGAATTTTGGATACAGCATATTTCTTTACTTGGGTATATTTTTTCTAAAGATGATATAACTATTGATCTTGTTAAAAATAAAGTAATAGAAGAATGTAAATGGCGTATACATGTCACTATAATTCAAAGTTTTCATATATTTTTGGGTTTTTATTACTGGTTTGTTGAAAATTTTACTTAGCTATCTTTCCCACTAACAAAGCTAGCTCAAAAGAGAGTTAAATTCATTTGAAAAAGGAATGTGGTGAATGTTTTCAGGAATTGAAAATAAGATAGGTTAATTCTATAGTGTTATCCATTCCATACATAAATTTTTATTTTTTAATTTATAACAATTCTCAATTTAAGGGACTCAATTGTTTCTATAACATCTTGACCTGGAACACTATGACTAGTAACTATAATAGTAGAGAAATGTCATCTCAGGCATGCCTCCTCGTATTCCAGAGGCTTCTAACTAGAAGTGGGGGTCCAAAGTGGTTCTGTGATGAAACTATGCCCATGTATTAGAGTTCACAATAATAAAATAAATATCTAAGTATCATACATAGGAAAAAGTTCCAGAGGATGAAAGATAAATAAAACATCTCAATAATAATATAAAATATTTAACCAAACATATAATCACACATACTCGACCACATAATAAGCCGATAATATATAAAATGTAAAAAATAATAATGATCCACTAAAACCCCAAAGAATGTCACTTCATGATCATTGGTCTGGCCCAAATTATCAAGATTGACCATAAACATCCACAAGGCTCTTGCCAACACGTTCTTGCAATAAGTGAGAGTCTTCTCGGGTACCTAGGTGAAATAGTGGCATTGGCCAGGTGCGAGTAAAAAAATCTATAGGGTACCAAAAATGCAATCTCATATACAATTGGAAAATTAGTGATATGATTATGTTACATGTTATGAAAAATAAATCAATTGATGGAAAATAGATAAATAACTATCCTCGATCCTCAGGTACTCAACCCCGAATGACCATATTTACATTAGCTAGTGTTAGAGTGTCTCTAATCATGTTTTGATGATTGCTCCAACCCATATAATCACATGTGGTTTTTTCACCCTGATATATAGATAATGAACCTAAGTTTACACTCACACTAATATAGAGTATAAGGACCCTTGAAATGCTCCATCCTGGTATCACAGCTCGGGGAATGATCAATCGTAGTATATGAAGGTTCCTGGTAGTATAGTCCAAGCAGTATGGAAGAATCAACCACACCCAAAGAAGACCACACAACTGATAATAGTTAGAAGGTGGAAGGAACACTGTACTCTTCTTAGAACCAAAATCCATATCTATAAATCCATGGAAACCTATTAAGTATTATCAAAACCACCCAAAAAATAGGTGTTTTCTTTAGCATCACAACCTCCTCAAAAGGAGTTTTCATTCCATCCCCAGAGGGATTTTTCACGACCACCCCTTACGGTGTATTTATGACCACCCATAAGGTGTTTCCTTTTATAATAAATTACTTCCCATTGGTGTTTTTATTATATCACCACAATAATAATTTATTTAATAATAATAACTCAAGAACCTGAGGGAAATTCCATCCCTAATCTACTAAAGAGATAAAAAACATGGGGAAAAACCTTCCCTAGTCCTCCTATAAATTTTACATTACCAAACGAATAATTATTAAACTTCCCACAAATATCATGACCTCACAACTACACAACCACCATTTGACTTCTAAGGTGGCACTAAGGGAATCTCAACCCATGTAAAAACCACCACTTAGGGTCAAAAAAACCTATACACCCACTTGGGTCTGTAGGGTCATCACATAAGAAGCGGAACCCAACAAAAGGTCCTCATTCAAAATCTCTCCATGACTTTAAACCCTTTATGAAATCCACTATACATCTCACTAGCCTATAAGTAGGCTTCCCAAGGTCCTTATATCTAGCCCCAGGGCTCTAGATTATGGTATGAGCCTTGGAAATCAAAAACCAAGGTGGAACAGATGGAATCCAAGGTCCTTGGTGGATCGAGAAACCTTGTAAAACCACATTTTTGGAAAAAAATTAAATGATCACGTTCAATAACTAACATTTCATTTAAATTATAAACAATTCCATTTAATCAGAATACACCAACATACTTAGTAGAGAGGCCGGAATCCATGCATAGCATAAGTGAAGGAAAAGTACAATATGGTGTGTATCAAGGACCACTTACTCAAAAAACTCATCCCCCCTTTTAATATAGCATTAAATATATCAATGAGACTCATTCAAGCCCAAATGTCCATTTCCTAATTACACAAGGACCTAAAACACATAAAGAATCATTAAACAAACCAAAAACATTAATTATATCTTCTATAATTAAATAAATTATTTAATTTAAACTATTAATATTATTCATAAAAATACTTAGGAGTTTCTTCATGCTTGAATTGTGAAAAAAAATCATGGTAGCTTCATAGTGAACTCCCAATACCAACTTGGGAAAAGGACCTAAAATACGATGTCGATTTCATAGTCAATTTAGTTAAATTTTAAGGGAAACACGTGATTAAATTGGTTGTATGATATACCTCAACAAATCACTGAGAAAAGGTGTGTATAAATCATCTTGGGACTCCCTCAAACTAGGTGGAGTGAAAGTCCCTTCACCCTCAGTCAATTATAGCATGATCCAGTGGAATTGACACTAAACACTAGCCTAAAATTGACCCAAATAAGAGGGTAGTGAGAAAAAACCTAAAATGGAATGAGTGGATTGGAGGAAGACACCTCAATCTCTATCGACCATCACAAAAAAGAATCCCCTTAAAGGGGTATCAAAGAGGAGAAATGGAGTGGGAGAACTCGTTAATAATGGATTCTCTCGAACCCTCTCCCCTTAAAATTCAAAATCCCTCAAAGTTATAAAAGACTCTTTTTACACCACATAAAATTATAATCAAGACCCATTAGTTATCAAATATCATAGTATAAAATGGTTCAGGGCAGCTGATCCCTGATAATCCCAAAGGCATGACAACACCCAATTAAGACCCCACAACCCCCCCAATAGCCTCCACATAGAAATAATACCATTGTAAGCTCAGAACTAATAATACCAACTCCAAATATATGGAATCCCCACTATAAGTATCACACCCAACCTATATGGAGTATTTTATTTAGTATCATTGACCTTTCATTGAGGGTTTTCACAACCTCTACTTAGGGATTTTTCATGACCTCCCCATAGGAATTATTCATGACCTCCTCATAGGGAGTATTCCAAACCCCCCTATATAGAGTATTAATGAAGTCCTAAAAAGGATTATTCAAAATAACCCATAAGAGTGTTTTTCATTTATAATAAAATCCCAACCAAAGGAAATTTTCCATTTCATAAATAAAAGCACAACTAACAAAATAAATAAACATAGGCACCCCCAAAAAGCTTATAAATGGTCCGAAAAATGAGTAATGAACACTCAAGGTCTGTACCCTCCTTGATACTTCTATATTATTTACATTTACAATTGAAATTATAATTCATTATGTCACAATTATAGTTGATCCTCACAGGCCTCCTAGGAGAATCCCACAAGGGGAATTTCCTTAATACCACTCCCTTTCTAAGCTACAATAGGTTGGCATGAAAAACAAACATATTTATCCATCCCCTCAAGGTATACCCACTAGGGCCATCACATCCCAATGGGGAAGGAACTTTCAACCCAAGGTCATATCGTCTAGCCTAATAACCTATGGAAACTCAAGGCACTTGTATTGTCAACCCATAGGCCATACATCCTAAGAAACCATTCACCTAAACCAATATGTCTACTAATATCTTAATCTAGGGACACTATATCACACTCATTGGTTTAATTAAACACCCTTTAGGGTCTATATGTCTCAAGAAAACCATTACATTTGGTGCCTCAACCATCAGTTACTTAGGCGAGTTAATCTAGTGTCAAAGGTCCCTTGTAGCCTTGAAAAATTATCTGATTCATTATAGGAATCACATTTTTAGTTTTAAAATTACTTATTTTAAAAATTTAAATTTTCTTAGAATGGTGATATGAAAAAAATAAAAATCCTAAAAAAAAAAATCATAACCCATAAGGGTTTGTATGCATAACCACGTACCTTTTTAGAAGTTATTTCATTAAATCACTCAGATTGATAGCTTTGCCCAAAGTCTACCATGTATTTACAAGCCTCTATTGAGCTCTTCCATCCAATCAAGAATCTAACTCATTCCAAGGTATCCATAAAATATTAAAATAATTATAATTAACTTAAATTATTTAATCAAATAGGGTAAATGCCCAAATTATCAACCAATACTCTCTCTGCACCAAGACTGTAATTACCTAAGATTTTATGGGATATATTATTTTTAATTTCATTGATGTCTCGTTTTTTACTCTATACCAAGATTATCTTGCACTATATGTAACATTGTACTAGCATTCAATATACACAACACTATTCTTGGCTTGTGTTGAACACAATTTTAATTTCTTTTGATATAATCCATTTCACACAACAATGAGTATAGATTTTTGTCAATGTATAAAAAAACTATGTTTGGATTATGTTATTCACAACACCAAAGGAATGTTTCATTACACACAACACTTACTTGTCTTGTGTTACATGCAAGAGAGACCATCCTCGATAACTTGTATTGTACGCGATTCTGAGTTTCACTAAAAAACAATGTATTATTAAATATTTTTATTTAATGGGGTATAAACTAGTAGTTATTAATAGTATTAACCAAATTTTTAATTTTATAAAACATTAAAATCCATTTAAAATATTTTATAGAACATTATATAAGAAAAAATCATTTTTTTCGGATAAAAGAAGTATTTCTCAAAAAATACAGTTTAACTACCTTTTGCTGCCACACCCATTTTAAATATATTTTTGAAACTTTTATAAGTTAAATTTGAAAAAATAAACTTATTCATTGGAAGAGGGACATAATTATTTACTTTTTTTTTGATTTTTTTGGTATTTTTCTAAAAAAATAAAAATTTAATTAATAGTGAAATATATTGCATTTTAACTCGAAACTACCTTTTAATCGAATTTGTTTTTATATTTATATTATCCTTTTTAATTTGTTTTAAAGTGTAATTGGGTTATATTTTTATCATTTAATACAATTTCGGTCATTGGAAGTAATTTCTATTTTAAATTATACAGAAACACATGTCAATCTTTTGATAGTTATTACATCTTAAAAACCCACTTTTTGGTTTTGAAAACAGGAATAAGTTTTAAATTAATTTTTGAAAATTATGTGTTTTGAATTTGAAAAAATTCATTCCATATTAGAAATCTGGATGTCCAAATTGTTTAAATATGTAACTTTTATTTTTAGACATTATGAATAGTAACTTCAGTAATTATTTTATTTACCATGGTTAAAGGTTAAAACTGGTAAATAAGGGTAAAAAATAATATTATAATAGTATTTGTAACATCCTGGGTAAATAAAGAATATGAAATTCTAATATTTATCAATATTTGTAATTAAAATGTTCCATGGCGTACCCAATACGCAATAACGAGTTTCTTTTAAATATTATGTTGCACACTAATAATATAATAATATTATTTTAAATAATAGTTAACACCTAGCGGTTGTAATGGTGGGAATGAATAGAACTGACTAAAAATGATTACATATGTTTTTTTTAAATATTTTTACATTTATCCAATAAATTTTAGAGGCTTAAAATGAAAATGAATCCAATTTTAAGAATAAATACTGTAATATTTTTAAAAGATAGTTTTGCCACCTTTTGATGGAGAACCTTTTTTAAATATAACTTTTGACAATTTTATAAGCATTATTTTTCAAAATAAAATTATTCTTTAGAATTGGGACATTGACATTTACTTTGAATAAATTTTTGGTATTTTTCTGACAATGTTCATTTTTTAATGAATAGTGAAAAATACTGCATTTTACGTCAAAACTGGTTTTTCATCTGATTTAATTATATGGTTATATTATATTTTTAATTCATTTCAAGTGTAATTAGAATATATTTTTACCATTTAATACAATGGTGGTCATTAGAATTAATTTCACTTCGAAAATGGACATAAACAAGTGTCAATCTTTTGATATATATTGTTTCTTAAAAACATGCTATTTATTTTGATAGTGGGAATTGACTATATAATTTATTAATAAACCTTCTATATTTTGAATTTTCTAAAATGGACTTCATTTTTGAAATTGGAATATCAAATATAGCTCAGGGTGAATTTTTGGTATTTTTCTGATAATGTTCTTTTTTTAATGAATAATGAAAAATAACACATTTTAATTCAAAACCGCCTTTTCATCCAATTTGTTTGTATAGTTAAGATTTTAATTTTAATTGGTTTTAAATTATAATTTAATTATTTTTTATCACTTAATACAATGTTGTTCATTGGAAGTAATTTCACCGTTCAATTGGATGTAAAAACAAGTAAATCTTTTAATAAACTCTACTTCTTAAAAAGCCGTCTTTTGTTTTGACAATGGGATTGTAAGAACCCAGATATTCGTTTGAGGTATGTCCTTCCTTTTTCTGGAGTTTTTGAGAAAAATTATGTTTCTAGAAATTTTTGAAGTACATGCCGTGTAATCTTTTCCCGCTCGAAGCTGTGTGCAGGTCATGCCTGGGCCACACACACAGTGTGTAGGGGTGACGTGGAGGCCGATTTTGGCGGAGTACATAAATACCTAATACATGCCATGTACTCTAAAAGTACACGCTGTGTACTTTCTTTTTTTATTAAACAGACTGGGGTCACGCCTGATGCACAAAAACGTCTTCTTCAAGGTTTCGTTCGTTCGAGAGTGTCGAGGATCCCTGAATCCTTGACGATCCCCCGCCTCTCCCTCCATTCTTTGATTCGATCATGTTCGATTGCGTTGGAATCCCTGCGGTGATTTCTTCCTTATTCCTGAGCCTTATTTTCCAATTCCTCCTCTTTTCCATGTTATCGTGGTTTATGTTTTTCAGACGTTTTCTCATATCTACGACGTTCTAAGGAGAATCTGTCATTGTTGTTCACATATATCGATCTCCTAGGATCGAGGAAGGTGGTTTGTGCCTTTGTGTAGGAAGTCGTTGAATATTATGTGCAATTTCCCCCAATACCCCTGAACGGGGTATTGCATGTTCCCTGTTTTACCCTCATTTTTCTTGCCTTGCTGATATGCCTGTGTAGTGGTCATTTCTTGTGGATAGGGCCGTTTTTATTGTACCTTGGATGTTTTCCATGCTTTTTTGCTTGTTTGGAGTTTTCCAGTTTCCATGCCCAGTTGTAGGATAGTGGAACTGTTGCTTTGTTATGCTGTTGAGCCTTAGAATGATATCCAAGTAGTTCTTGAGGTTTACATGGATGATACACGCGCGCTATGCATATTTATTTTACACAGGGCTGCGAGAAACTAGTGTAGTGGACCATAGGGAGAATGGATGGAAGGGCTTCTCTAGAGTGTCTTAAATTACGATGCGAGACCACATGGGGAATTGACGTTGATTGCTTCCTCAAAGAGTCTGTAATTCCTCAACGCGGGCCATAGGGGGAATAGACGTTGAGTGCTTTCCGAGAGAGCCTTTAGTATGATACGAGACTATAGGGGGAATTGATGGTGAGTGCTTCCCCAGAGAGTCTATTAATTCATAGCTGAACCAGAGGGGTGAGACTGTGTGTGCTTTCCAGAGGGTTGCTAGTACTTGTAGGTTGAACCTTAGGGGTTAGGCTGTGAGAACTACCCAGTGGTTACCTTTTTGTTTTGCTTGCTTGAGTGGCTGCTCCTTGTGTGCTTCATATGCTAGAACTGTGGATTGTAGCTATTGTGTGCTTTTCTGTTTACTGCTTCCTGCACTTTTGCTTGCCTTGTATTCATTGAATATTAGGCAAAGATCTTTGGGTTATTACCTACTAGGATTGTATCTCAAACACTATTTGGGGCATGCTTTTTGGCCCAAGAAGACTTTGTTGTTACAGGTATAGATAAGGGAAAGTTCCCTTCGACTTCTGGTACTTGATTTCTTGGAGCTGGAGAGCAAGGGACCAAGATTAGGCTTGCAATGCTGCAGGAGTTTCTATTAATTTATTACTTTGTATTTACTTGTATTTCAGAACGTTGTTGTGTTTGCTGCATTCCTTAGATACATGTGCCTGCTGCATCATTATCATCACTATTATATATTCATTGTTTCGGCTTTTATTGTTCAGTTGTTTCATATTGTTTAATGCTTCCGCAATTTACTGTTAATTTCTTTTCTTTGTATGCCTTACAAAATGAGGGCATAGTTTCCCCAAGAACTTACCAAGGCCCTCGCTGCTAGTCGGCAGCCTCTGGCATTTGGGGAAATGCGCTTGAGGTTATGTGGTGAACCGGGCATGGGGCACCAGTGGAGGGGATTCAGATTCAGGTCGTTACAAAAATGGTATTAGAGGAGTTTATTTTCTCTTGATTTACTATTTGGAGCCTTTAGCCAGGGGTAGGACGGATTCAGTATTTGGTATTAAGCTGTACTCGGGATTAGCTAACTTGTGTACAGGGAAAAGCCATACTACCTCATTTATTTCTGTTTTCTAGTTTTGAGATTTACTATTGATATGATTTCACCTAGATTGATTCACATGCCTTGTGTTATTATTGTCTTGACTATTGTGGTTCTATTTCTGTCGCAACCCGATGAGATGAGGGTATTCCATCTCATGCATCATATAGGCACTTATAGAAATCACATGCCACACAATCTTGCCATGCCATCTAGGGTGCATTAGCGAATGTATGCTATTGTGATAGACTTTGTGTGGATTATGCTTACTATTGTGATAGATTCTTGATATAATCTCTACTGCCTTGTTAGGGGATCATTTGTATTCTTATTTGCTTAAATGAATGCCAAATTTTGATTCTTCAGGTGTTATGGGCCCTCACGAATCGGAATTTGGAACCTCCTTGCCTTGTTTTCTGTGTTTTATAGGCTTCTGTGCAGTTTCTGAGCTACTGCCCAGAATAACCCAGAATACACGGTGTGTACTTTTTGACTACATAGCATGTGGTTTTTAGACCGTGTCACTGACCGTGTGAGCAGGGACACACTGTTGTAGAAATAACTTCAGGAACACACCGTGTACGGTAGGTGCATGCCGTGTAGTTCGGAGCCGTGTATCCAGCCATGTCACTAATAACATGGGTCGGGGGAAGGTCGAGTAGAACACACCGTGTTATAAAGGAACACGCCATGTAGTTCTGTCCAGGTACCCGACTGTGTCATGAACAACATGGGTTGGTGTTACCTTCTCTTGACACACCGTGTTGTTTCGGAACACACCGTGTAGTCTTGTTCAGGTACCCGGCCGTGTTACAAACAACATGGGACGGTGTCACCTTCACCTATACATGCCATGTTTGTTCGGAACACACCGTGTAAGGTCTATCCATGTCGACGTTCGTTTATTAAATAACACAAGCTGCCGAAGCCTTGTCTAGTACACGCCTTGATTTTCAGAACACGCCATGTAGTCTCGGGTTAAGTCGGACCGTGTGGGTTATCCGTGTAAAGAGACTCGGGCAGGGGAATAGTTTTCAAGTACACACCATATGTGGGGTCAACACACCGTGTAGTTTGAGGTGTCACATGACCTGTAGGGAAGGGGTACACGCCCATGTCAGTGGCTTAAGAAGACACGCCGTGTAGTTTTTATACACGTCATGTAGTCGTGTTTTGTAAACTTGTGTGTTTTTCTTCCCTTGTTCCCATTGTGTAATCTTGTGTTCTATGTCTTTGTTAATTCTTATATAATGTGTGCTTTTTATCTTTCAGAGCTATGCCTCCGAGATGTCCTTCAGTTGTACACCAGTTGTCAGGCAGTGATCAGACACCGGATATGGCAGATCAGGGACTTCCTTCTAGTCCTCCAGTCGGGCCAGCCTTGGCACTGGCTGTCATACTTGTTGCAGGTGAGAATGTGCAGTTCAGGGAAAGATTTATGAGGATGATGAAGACCTTCCAGGGAGCACCACCTCCTGCCACGTCTATGGCAGACTTGACGTGGGTTTTCCAGTAGCAACATCCTCCTACTTTCTTGGGGGAAGGAGGACCACAGGATGTAGAGTCATGGCTGGAATCCATGCTGACTATCTTCAAGTATCTGGAGACGCCTCCATAGATATGGGTCAAGCTCGCTACCTACATGCTCTGAGACTTCATCAGGAGGTGGTGGGACACAATCTCACAGGCAGGTCATCAACAGGTTATGGCTTGGGAGGAGTTCTAGTGAGTGTTCTATGACTACTTCTACCCGAAGACCCTGAGGGCCGATCAAGCCCGGGTGTTCATGATTCTAGAGCAGGGTACTCTATCTGTTATGGAATATTCCTCTCGTTTTGCCAAGATGCAGCGTTTCACACCCCTCCGGAATGAGAGTGGGGTGTTCTTAGCAAGGAAGTTTGAGGATTGTCTTAGGCGGGAGATCTGATCGCAGGTGAATCTCTTCTAGTTGACTTCCATCACTTCCATCATCAACCAGGCACTGATTGCGGAGTGTAATTTGAGAGACTCAGGAGCTGTGAGATAGGGAGGTTCTTCTTCCATAACTAGTGTTCCTCTAGTTGACAGTAGGAAGTGCCGTAGAGAGCATACGCGCATTGATCCGAGGAGGCGAGACACATCTTCTGGCAGCCAGTTTGTATTCTACTAGTGCGGAAGGAGTGGGCATACGAGGCCGCAATTCCAGAGAGACCCAGTGGAGTGCCGATCATGCGGCAAGATGAGTCACCTTCATCATTTCTGCTAGGTTTTCTCACCAGTTGCTGGTGACATGGGTTCTCCCATGACTCCTCGTTTAGGAGCAGCACCACCAGTTTCACACCAGTCGGGGAACTGGAGTTCTTCTATCTGTTCGTGCTGAGGTGGAGGTCGAGGTCTTGGAAGTCAGCCACCAGTCCCTTAGGGGCAATAGGGAGGTTCAACTCAGAGTGGTCACGCCGGGTCATAGGGCCGCGAGGCAGGACAAACTTTTTCTATGGAGCAGACCTATCAGAAGCAAGATCTTGGGCCTTCTACAGTTTGAGGTTCAATTTTAGTAGCCTCAGTTTTATCTTAAGATCTTCTAGATACTGGTGCTACGTATATCTTTATCTATATTGTCGTTGTGGAGAGTCTTGGGCTCTGTATCTATTCTTCTGTCGACTCGTTGATACTAGACACACCTTGGGGGACGAGGACATCTAGTGTACGCCAGTGTAGAGAGTTCCCACTCGAGGTTGCAGGGTATCGTTTCTTATGGGATCTCTACATCCTAGAGATGACAGGGTATGATGTCATTATCGGGATGGACTGGTTGGTTCCCTTTCAGATAGTCATCAATTGTTATCACCGCAGGGTGAGTTTTGTCTCACCAGAGGGTGACTCTTTTCTTCATAGAGGCGAATGGGATGTCCGGGCGAGTTGAGCAGGACTCAAGCATAATGGGCTAGGAAGGGTGATAGACCAGATTTCTAGTCTTTATCTGGATGATCAGGGAACTTCGTAGCTAGACTTTCCTTCTGTGGTGGATCGTTTCAGGGATGTCTTCCCAGAGGACTTTTCGAGTTTGCCTCCGGAGCATGAGGTAGACTTTTCTATTGGGCTCGTGCCAGGAGTATCAACGGTGTCCATTCCTACTTATAGGATGGATACACCTGAGTTGCAAGAACTCAAGAAGTAGTTGAAGGTGCTGCAGGCAAATGGTTTCATCCAACCCAGAAGTTCTCCTTGGGGTTCGCCTGTCCTATTTACGAAGAATGAAGATGGTACCCTTCGGATTTGTGTGGATTATCGGAAGCTAAACTAGTTGACGGTCAAGAACTGGTATCCCTTGCCAAAGATCAATGACCTCTTTGATCAGCTTCGAGGAGACCAGGTGTTATCAATGATCGACTTGAGGTCTGGTTATAATCAGTTCCATTTTAGACCATCAGATGTACCTCTGACAGCCCTTAGGAGCAAGTATGGTCTATATGAGTATACAGTCATGCCGTTCAGTCTCAAGAATGCGCCTACAGTCTTCATGGCACTGATGAACCGAGTGTTCCATCCTTACTTGGAATCCTTCATCATTGTCTTCATGAATGATATCTTGGTGTACTCTCACACTTGACACGACCATGCTACCCTTCTTGAGATCGTTCTGAGTACACTGAGAGAGAATCAGCTTTATGCTAAACTCTCGAAGTGCCACTTTTGGATGGAACATATTCACTTCTTGGGTCACGTCATCTCAGAGGCAAGAGTATTTGTGGACCTAGAGAAAGTTAGAGCTATAGTTTCCTAAGAGCAGCTGAAGAAAATTTTTGAGGTGCGGATATTTCTAGGGTTGGTTGGATACTACAGACGCTTCATTCATGACTTTTCACACCTAGCAGCACCTTTGACAGGTCTGACCAAGAAGGGGGCGAAGTTCTTATGGTCAGATTCTTGTGAGTCAGCCTTTGAGGAGCGGACGGGAAAGCTGACATCAGCACTGATACTAGTCTTCCCAGAACCAGAAAATAGCTACACTATTTAATGTGATGCTTCAGGTATCGTTCTGGGAACTATGCTTATGTAGGGAGATGGAGTCGTTGCATACAGGTCTCGGCAGTTGAGGCCACATGAGATAAACTACCCGACACAGAATCTGGAGTTGGCAGCTGTTGTTCATGACTTACGCTGTTGGAGACATTACCTTATGGGAGAGCACTTTGTGGTTTTCACCAACCACAAGAGTCTCAAGTACATCTTCACTCAACGTGATTTGAATCTGAGCTAGTTCAGGTGGGTCGAGTATCTTCAGTCTTTTAATTTTGTGCTTGCATACATGTCGGGGAAGGGAAACATAGTGGCAGATGAGTTGAGCAGAAGAACTCAGATTCAGGTAGTTCAAAAGGCCAGCAGCAAGTTGCATCTTATGGATCAATTCTCTGAGATTCATCTAGAGGTGCACGACAGATAGGGACATAATTTCCTATTTTCTGTAGCTGTTACCCCCACACTACATGATCTTGTACAGATGAGACAGCGATCAGACTTAGAAGGCTTAGTCCTATGGGAAAGTGTGTCAGGGGAGGACCCTCTTCCCGGATGGACAGTGGGTGAGGATGAGATCTTGTGTATTTATGGATGCGTATGGGTGCCAGTAGACATACATGAGGATCTGATGCAGGAGTTTCATTCCTCAGTCTAGGCAGTTCATCCTGTCATCACCAAGATGTACCAGGATCTTAATCGCCAGTACTGGTGGCCAGGTATGAAGAGAGATGTTGCTGGTTTATTTTTGAGGTGTTCTACTTGTCAGCAGGTGAAGGCAGAGCATCAAAAACCATCATGCCTTTTACATCAGTTACCCATTCCAGAGTGGAAGTGGATTGATGTCACGATGGACTTCGTGACCGGATTTCTGAGGTCGCCTCGAGGGAATGATGTTGTTTGGGTTGTCGTCAATAGACTTACAAAGGTTTCTCACTTCTTGCTGATCAAGAAGACCTTCAGTGTCAATGATCTGGGATGACTTTACATTCAGGAGATTGTGTGTCTGCATGGAGTTCCACAATCCATTGTTTCAGACAGGGATGTATGCTTTACTTCTCGGTTCTGGCAGGGACTTCAGAAGGATTTGGGTACCCATGTACTTCTAAGATTGATATACCATCCCCAGACAGATGTCTAGTCCGAGCGTATGATCCAGGTGCTTGAGGATATGCTCCGAGCTTGCATTCTAGACTTTGAACGTTCTTGGGAGTAGTATATTCCTCTGGTGGAGTTCACCTACACCAACAGTTTTCAGGAGACTATTCTGATGGCACCTTACGAAGCTTTGTATGTTAGGCTATGATGATCACCCTTATGCTGGCTAGAGGGAGTAGAGTCATCTTTTCTAGGACCTCATCTTGTTCAGGAGACTTTAGAACAGATAGAGCTGATTCGGAAGAGGATGGCTATAGCACAGTCTCGGCAGAAGTCTTATGCTGATCAGCAGATGCGACCTCTGGAGTTCGAGGTCAGGGATATGGTTTTCCTACGTGTCGCACCGAGGCTAGGACATAAAAGGATTCGGAGACAGGGTAAGCTTTCACCATGGTACGTCGGGACATTTGAGGTATTGGAGAGAGTTGGGCCAGTTGCCTATCAATTGCAATTGCCTCCGAGGTACCAGGCCAAGCACGACGTCTTCCACATCTCTCAACTCCAACGTTACTTTTCAGACTTGTCTCATGTCTTCCAGCCTGAGGATGTTGAGATCGAAGCAGATACATCATTTGAGGAGCATCCCATTCGGATTGTCAATCATAGTACGAAGGTTCTCCGTGGGTGGTCCGTTCCTCTAGTATGGGTGCTATGGAAGCACATACGAGTGTAGGACGAGACCTGGGAAAGGGAGGCCGATGTACGACTGTAGTGGCCAAAAATTTTCGGGGTTTCTTCTTCCATGCCTCTTTAGGGAAATTTGGGGACGAATTTCTTTAATAGGGGAAGTTTGTAAGAAAATGGATCTTCGTTTGAGGTATGTCCTTCCTTTTTCTAGAGTTTTTGAGAAAAATTAAGTTTCCAGAAATTTTTGAAGTACACGCTGTGTACTTTCTGAGTACACGCCATGTACTCTTTTCCTGCTCAATGTAGTGTGTTGTCCATGCCCGGGCCACACACACAGTGTGTAGGGGTGACGTGGATGCCGATTTTGGCAGAGTACGGAAGAACTAGTACGCGCCGTGTACTCTAAAAGTACACACCATGTACTTTCTTTTTTTCATTAAAAGGACTGGGGTCGCGCCTGACACACAAAAACGTCTTCTTCTAGTTTCCGTTAGTCCGAGAGCATTGAGGATCCACAAATCTTCGATGAGACCTCGCCTCTCCATCTGTTCTCTGATTCGAGCACGTTCAATTGTATTGGAATCACAGCGGTGAGTTATTCCTTCTTCTTGAGCCTTGTTTTCCAATACCCCCTCTTTCTCAAGTTATCGTGGTTTATGTTTTTCGGATGTGTTGTCAAATCTATGATGTTCTAATGAGAATTTGTGGTCATTGTTCATGTATATCGATCTCCTAGGATTGAGGTAGGTGGTTTGTGTCTTTCTGTAGGAAGTCGTTGAATATTATGTGCAATTTCCACAAATACCCTTGATCGGGGTATTACGTGTTCCTTATTTTTCCCTCATTGTTTGTTTACCTTGCTGATATGCCTGTGCAGTGGTCATTTCTTTTGGATAGGGTAGTATTTACTATACCTTGGATGTTTTCCATGCTTGTTTTTCTTGTTTGGCATTTTTCCAGTTGCCATGCCTAGTTGTAGGATAGTGGAACTGTTGCTTTGTTATGATGTTGATCTTTAGAATGATAGACAAGTAGTTATTGAGGTTTACATGGATGATACATGCGCGATATGCATGTTTTTTTTATAGAGGGATGCGATAACCTAGTGTAGTGGACCATATGGAGAATGGACAGAAGGGCTTCTACATAGTGTCTTAAATTACAATGCTAGACCACAGGGGGAATTGACATTGAGTGCTTCCTCAGAGAGTCTATAATTCCTTGACATAGGCCAAAGGGGGAATAGATGTTGAGTGCTTCCCCAAAGAGCCTTTAGTATGATATGAGACTATAGGGGGAATTGATGGTGAGTGCTTCCCCAGAGAGTCTATTAATTCTTAGCTGAACCAGAGGGGCAAGACTGTGTGTGATTTCCAGAGGGTTTCTAGTACTTGTAGGTTGAACCTTAGGGGTTAGGATGTGAGAACTACCCAGTGGTTACATTTTTTTTTCTTGGTTGAGTGGCTGCTCCTTGTGTACTTCATATGCTAGAACTGTGGATTGTAGCTGTTGTGTGATTTTCTGTTTACTGCTTCCCGCACTTTTACTTGGCTTGTATTCATTGACTGTTAGGCACAAATTTTTGGGTGATTTCCTATTAGTATTATATCACACACCCTGTTTGGGCCATGCTTTTAGGCCCAATCAGACTTTTTTGTAGGTTTAGATAAGGGAAAGCGCCATTCGACTTCCGGTACTTGATTTCTTGGAGCTGGAGAGCAAGGGACCAAGCTTAGGATTGCGATGCTGCAGGAGTTGCTATTATTTTAGTACTTTGTTTTTAATTCTATTTCAGCACGTTGTTTTGTTTTCTTCGTTCCTTAGATACTTGTACCAGCTGCATCATTATCATCATTACTATATATTCATTGCTTCCGCTGTTGGGTTCAGTTGTTTCGTATTGTTTACTATTTCCGCAATTTATTGTTAATTTATTTTCTTTTTATGCCTTACCAAATGAGGGAATATTTTTCCCAATAACATACCAAGGCCCTTACAGCTAGTCGGAAGCCTCTGACGTTTGGGGAAATGCGCTTGAGGTTATGTGACGAACCGGGCACGGGGCACCAGTGGAGGGGATCTGGATTCGGGTCGTCATAGAGATTTACTTTTAAATTAATTACTATAATTTCTATGTTTTGAATTTGGTAAAATGAGTTCCGTGTTTCGAATCACAAGGTACAAATTATGTAATTAATAATCTTTTGTTTTTGGACATTATGAATAGTAACAACGGTAATTATCTTTAATTATCGTGTTTAATTAGTAATCGGGTAGTTAAGGGTAATAAAATAATATCATAAAAATATAAAATGACCCAAAAATGAGTCCTAATGATTTTGGTGGTGTCATGGCCGACCATGGGATGCCTTTTACAAACTTTAGGGCCCCATGGAATCACTTTAGTTTGATAGTGACTTTTTATCATATTATTTTTTAAATAAAGGAAATAAAACAAAGGTTTGTATATCCTAAGTAAAAAAAATTAATTTCATTTACATAAATGATCACTTTGACTATAAATAGTCATTTGAAAGATAAAAATATTTCATACATGATGGTAATTTTTTTATAATTTTTAGACATTAAATAAATAAATTTATTTATGACACCGTGATGATGTAGTGATTACCTCATTAATGAACAATTTAAATAAAATGAAAAGATAAGGTAAAATCTAAGAATTACACTTGTCAAAAACCTATTGGATGGGTGTATTTAGAACCCTTATCACCTTATCCTCGAAATATATAAATGTGGGAACTTTAAAAACCGAAAATCATTTTATAATAAAGTAACATTTCATGACTTTCCAAGAATACCCCTCCTCCCTCTTATAAAAGGCCACCACCTCTAACCCCTTACCCACACCTCTAAAGCCCTTGGCTCAACCAAACTCTGCTCATTTTGTCTAACCACATCCCTATCTTACTACTATAAGCCTCACTTTGGGCATAATGCTTCCCAAGGAAGCCTTTGGGATCAAATCAAAAAGTGTTACCCAATTTAAAGGTAATGTCTTCTCTTATGTTCTTTTGTTTTATTTTGATTCTACAACCCCGTAAATTCTTTTTATTCCTTTCATTTGTAATAAAACCAGTATATTCAGTATACTAGGATGTTTTTATGAGAATTGTTCGAGCTACACTTAAACACACCTCCATCTAATGGGTGAATAACATACTGTTTTTGTGGACGGCGAACTACTGCATCGCGAAACGATGATTGTTCAATTATATCCTACCACCTCTTATGGTGGCCATTATGATGTCAATGTATTTTATATATGATATATATGGTATTTATGTTTTCTATATGCTTTTGTATTTTATATTTAAAACATACCTTTATGCTTTGCATGTTGTGCAAATGCGATAATTTCATATGAGGAAGTGTGGACTACCTCCGCCTCAAGTGATGTGAGTCGTTCATACAATACATGGAATGTATAAAGAATGAAATTAATGAAATTATGTGACCTATATAACATATATATTATACTGGAATTATAATATATATATTTATCTATCATTTATTTTTAATTCCATTAATATGACAAATAAATGAAAATTGTATTCAAGCGTACGTACGGCCTACCGTCTCCATGAACGGTGAATTTCATTTCTTTTTTATCTCCAAATGATAAAGAATAGTATAAAATTAATATTTACTTGATATATATGATATTTAAATCATTAATACTATTCTGGATATGATGTACCTATAACTACATGGACAATTCTTTTCAAACAAGTTCATTTTTGACTCATGTACCAAGCATCGAAAAAAACATCTGATATAAACTCGCATAACTAACAAATTATTATAACATTATAATATGTGATATGAATTGAATAATAAACTTTAAAGCAGTTCCTCAAGAAATTATAAATTGAAAAAAGTTTATTATTCAAGAATATAAAGAAACAAACAAGACAAGTCGGACTTGAGGTAAGGGATCCTACCTCACTCTTTCTTTTCAAGTACTCTCATTTATGTCATTTCCTTTAATCTCCTTTTTATTATGTTGGGGGATGTTATTTTATTTTCCTCTTACTGTAAATTATTTTTTTCATATGATGAGAGACCCTATTTGATCTCGCCAATCCATTTTTTGAAGTTTTAAGTGGAGTCGTTAAGCTGCCAAGTTTTCGTAATGGATTTTTCATCTCACTTTTATTCCCGTGAGATTCATGCTATATTTTCCACTATTTCCTTATGTGTGTGGTGTGTGTACTTCCAATGATTGTGTTATTTGTGTAATATACTTTAATTTATGGGTATCTACATCTTCATTGTATTATCCTTCTTTCATGGGGTGTACATTTCGAAAGTTACCCAAATCGGTAAGGGAACCTTTCACCCTCTTCTTTTTAAAAAGGCTTCTTTTTTTAGGTCTTTTAATTTACATATTATTATGTTGGGATATGTTCTTATATATCCTTATTTCTGTAAATGATATGAACAAGTGATGAGATACCCTTTTTACCTCTCATCAACTCATTTTCTTAATTTTAAAGTGACGCCGTTAGGCTGTCGAATTTCTGCAAGGGAACTTCTTAACCCAATTTCAATTCTTTGGCTTAAACCTCTATTTCTTGATTATGTCATATTATGAATATGTGTGAATTACCAATGATTGTTTTACACTTTATATCCAATTATATTGGGTGTATTTATATTTTTCACACATAACTTCATAATTGATTTATCCTTAATCTAAGGATACCGTCTTTGTAAGGGACTTCGTCCCAATCACCATTCATTGAGGCATATTTTGTTTTATACACAACTTTATTTTATACTATGTATAAACCCCTTTGAATTTTACTTATTCAAAATGAATATTTTTATACGAATCGTTTTACTGAATGAAAAAAGGGAATGTTTTTGTCTTACGTATGCGGCAACAACGACTTCTCTGCCACCGCGACCATTATTTGAGTTTCAGCTTTCTCTACAAGCATTAACTTTTTTTAAATGAAAAATAAATACCATGTTTTACTTTTCTTTTATTTTGATATTGAAAATGGTTTTGATAATGTTTTTATTATATCAATGAGTTGTATTGATATATTGTGATTGAAATTTGGAAATGTTATGTTTCCTTTATGCATGTTTTATGTGATATGATTATGTTATGGTTCTTGGGCATTGTTTATGAATACGGATGGTTCTATGATAAACTAAGGGCGGGTGACCCCATGATAGCTCTCCAATGCATTGGCTAACACGAATGAGTTAAATTCTAAGGTTTCTCCGAAGAGATTTAGGTAATATACTGTGATGGGTATTCCAAACGTAACCATGAGGGTTACTCCCTGCGTAAGAATGTTATGAATGCCTCAAGTTACCTTTATGTATTATAATTTCTATGAGTTATACATAAAAATTATGATTTCAGAAGGAATGTTATGATTGAAAGTTATGGTTTCATTGATTTGTATTTATTGGCGGGTTAATGTTTCCTTTCATTATGTTATAACCCTTACTGAGCTTTTTACGCTCATCCCATGTTTTTGAAATGTTTTTCATAGGTTATAAATAAGGTTAAGAGAAAGGAAGTATTTAAGAAGATTTATTTCAAGAAATGAACTCTTGTTTTATTTAAGGATTTTTTTGTTGTGAAAAATTGGTTATAGTAGTAGTGTCTACTTTTAATCCATTTAGATGTAATAGGGATGTCTTACTTCTCTAAAAATCTAAACCTGAAAAGATCCTCAATGTAAATTATTCATTTAATTCAAGATTAAGTTATGTTTTAAGGCCGAGTCCTTATAGTTGTTATCAGAGGTCTGTTTAGACAACTTTAGGGATTAAGGGTTTTTGATAAACACATGATTATTCCCTATGTTTATCATTTTAGTTAAATACTTGTTTTATAAAATTTTCAGATCAAGGAATGTTTTTTACAAATGGAAGGAGGAGGATCTCAAACGACATTCCTATCTCTTACTGAGGACATGCTTTCAATAATTTTTGCAAAGTCATGTTTGGAAGATTGTGAAACTTTTTCAAGCATACATATCGGTAGAATGCAGTTGTCTGAGATATCAAACACCTCCACTATACATTTTTATCATCATGGATCATGGGTTGTGTTTAGAAAAATCATATTTTCACAATATTCTCATATTTTCAAGAAAGGTAAATATTATCAAAGAATTATCAAATATTTTACCTTATCACAAGATTTTGAAGCATATTATGATTTTAAAAAAGGTGTTGAATAAGGAGACCCTTGCACAACCTATTTATATTTTCTTTTAAAATATAGTCTCTCAGCACATACCTATGGTATTTTAAAAGGACCATTAATTGACAATTTCAACTCAAATTCAGTCCGACTATTTTATAGAAATCATGTTTTATCAGATGTTTTGAAATTATATGTCATACATGATTATTTTCCAAAACTATTTTTCTATGAACACCCATATGACCCATGTTGTACAAGGTGTATTTGGATAGAGAAAGCAAATGATTTTGAAGGATCTATAAATTATTGTTGCGATGCATGGACCTTCTACCTACGCGAACAAGATGATGAGGAAACCGAATGGACACCATGATCAAGGTATGATGTTCTTCATTTTGGGGATAATTTCATTTTATCTTATAGTGGTGAAATAAGACTTCAAGAATTAAGATGTTGAGATCATAATGAATTTGGATTAAAATGAGATGTATAATGAAACCATTGAGGTTAAAACATGTTAGGGTTGTTTTTGAGTTTTATAAAAATGACAACCCGTAGGATGGGTGACAACCCGTCGCATCTGGTAAGGCCACATGAATCTAACCCATAACCGAAGGGTGAAAAGGGTGCATTGCCTACCACTAGCCTACTTGATGTCCATGGTTATTATGACTTATTATTTTAGTAAAATTATTTTATGGAACAAGAATAATTTGATTTTTGGAATTTATGATTTATCAAATAGATATACAACTATAGGAAAATGATTAGGTGATTAAGTGAAAAAGGTTGTTGTGAAAGACGTTCTCTCTTTTGACACAACACTATATCCCAGAGGATAGAATAATATGGGATTTAAATTGTGGAATAATGGTTGAAATTATAGTTTCCGAGAATCTAGGTTTTTTTGTGGACATATGATTATTTGGTTTATTTATGAAAATGATTATCCTATCCTGGAGAATATGTGAATAGGTTAATTACTTTTCAATAAGAGATTTTGTGAGTAACTAATGTTATTTGTTGATAAATGTTTTGATTTATCTTGCATGACTATGTAATTAAATCCATATGAGATGTGGGTTTCAATATTAGTTTGGATTAATTTTTAATAATTTTATAGATAGTAGTTTATTGAATTGTCTTTGTTGAACTTGGCATAATGTTCGACAAATTTTGGAGATTAAGAGTAGTATTTCTTTTTATAAAGGATTATCCTTTTTGGGTATTATTTGATCTCGTACTAAAAATTTTGGTTTTGTTTTTGGTCTAAATACATGGGAAATATATAGTTCTTTTTTGTGGATTAGGTGATTCTATAGAAGTTACTTATAGCGCTCTTAATGTGAACAAGTCATCCTAAATACTCGTCTTTTGGAGAAAATATCAGTTTGTGTAAGAAATATAGTAAGAGATGAAAGTCTATATGACAAGTAAATATATTTCCTTATGATTTAGTTAATCTCATAAATAAATTCCTCAATGAAAAATAACTTAAAACAAAAATGTTGTCTGTTAAATTTTCCTACTGGGGAATCAAATACCATTTAACCCATCACAATTTTGTGATTTTCTGGTGGTTAACTTTCTCCTAATCATGTTTTCTATCACTCTCCATAAATACTTGAACCTTTGTTTTTTTATTCCATATCCATGTTTTCCAACATGGAATACTAGTATGGGTTAACTCAGGTGACATTTGTACTTCTCTTTCTTTCTTTTAAAGTGATAGTTTTACTGACTCTTTTTCCGATGTGGGACTTTCAATGAAGTTTCCGAGACCAATTTTAAAATTGTGAGGACACAATTTCCAAAAGGGGGGAAGGATGTAAAATCGTTGGTAAATAAATAATATGAAATTCTAATATTTATCAATATTTGTGAGTAATATTCTCGATGGCATACTTAATATGCGACAACGAGTTTCTTTAGAATCTTACGTTGCACACTAATAATATAATAATATTATTTTAAATAATAGTTAATGCCTTGCCGTTGTAATGGAGAGAATGAACCGAACTAACTAAAAAATGATTACATATGTTTTTTAAATATTTTTACATTTATCCAATAAATGTTAGAGGTTTAAAATTCAAACGAATCCAATTTTAAGAATAAATACTCTAATATTTTTAAAAGATTGTTTTACCGCCTTTTGATGGTGAACCTTTTTTAAATCTAAATTTTGAAAATTTTATAAGCTCATTTTTTAAAAATAAACTTATTCTTTAGAATTGGAACATTTAAATTTACTTTGGATAAATTTTTGGTATTTTCTGACGATGTTCATTTTTAATGAATAGTGAAAAATACAACGTTTTACTTCAAAACTGCTTTTTAATCTAATTTAATTATATGGTAAGATTATCTTTTTAATTTATTTAAAGTTTAATTAGAATATATTTTTACTATTTAATACAATTGTTTTCATTATAATTAATTTCAATTTGAAAATGGACATAAAAAAGTCTCAATCTTTTGATAGATATTGTTTCTTAAAAACAGACTATTTGTTTTGACAACTGGAATTGACTATATAATTTATTAATGAAATTTATATGATTTTAATTTGGAAAAATGGACTTAATTTTTGAATTAGGAATATCAAATATAGCTCAGGGTGAATTTTTGATATTTTTTTGATAATGTTCTTTTTTTAATGAATAGTGAAAAATACAGCATTTTTATTCAAAATTGCCTTTTCATCCAATTTATTTATATAGTTAGATTGTAATTTCAATTGTTTTTAATGTATAATTGAATTATTATTTTTTATAACTTAATACAATTTTGTTCATTAAATTTAATTTCACCTTTCAGTTGGATGTAAAAACAAGTCAATATTTTGATAAATTTTACTTCTTAAAAACCCATCTTTTGTTTTGACAACGGGATTTACTTTTTAAATTAATTACTAAAATTTATATGTTTTTAATTTGGTAAAATGGGTTCCACATTTGGAATCATAAGGTCCAAATTATTTAATTAATAATCTTTTGTTTTTGGATATTATGAATAGTAACGATGATAATTATCTTTAATTATCGTGTTTAATTAGTAATCGGGTAGTTAAGGGTAATAAAATAATATCATAAAAATATATAATGACCCAAAAATTTGTCCTAATGATTTTTTTGGTGTCATGGCCAACCCTGGTATGCCTCATGCCAACATTGGGGCCCCATGTAATCACTTTAGTGTGATAGTGACTTTTTATCATATTATGTTTTTAAAGAAATGAAATATAACAAAGGTTTGTATATCCTAAGTAAAATAATTTTAATTTCCTTTAAATAAATGATATATTTGATTATAAATAGAAATTGGAAATATAAAAATATTTCCTACTTGATGGTAATTTTTTTATAATTTTTAGACATTAAATAAATAAATTTATTTATGCCATCGTGATGATGCAGTGATTACCTCATTAATGAATGATTTAAATAAAATGAAAATATAAGGAAACATATAATACTTACACTTGTCAAAAACCTATTTTATTAGTGGATTTATAACCATTATCAACTTATCCTCTAAATATATAAATTTAGGACCATTAAAATCCAAAAATCATTTTATAGTAAAGTAACATTTCATGACTTCCAAGAGTGCCCCTCCTCCCTCTTATAAAAGGCCCCCAACTATACACCCTTACCCACACCTCTCAACCCCTTGGATCATCCAAAATATGCTCATTTTGTCTCTTCACATCCCTATATTAATCCTAGAAGCCTCACATTGGGTATAATTCTTCCCAAGGAAGCCTGTGGGCTCAAATCAAAAAGAGTTACCCGATTTAAAGGTAATGTCTTCTCTGATGTTATTTTGTTTTATTTTGCTTCTCCAACCCCTTAAAATATTTTTATTCCTTTCATTTGTAACAAAACCATTATCTTTAATATAATAGGATTGTTTTATGAGAATTATTCAAACTACACTTACACAAACCTCCATCTAATGGGTGAAGAACATACTGTTTCTGTGGACGTCGAACTACTGCCTCACGAAACGATGATTGTTAAATTATCTCCTACCACCTCTCACGGTGGCCATTATGATGTCACTATATTATATATATGATATATATGGTATTTAATTTTTCTATATGCTTCTGTATTTCATATTTAAAACATACCTTTATGCATTTCATGTTGTGCAAATGCGATAATTTCATATGAGGAAGTGTGGACTACCGCCCCCTCAAGTGATGTGACTCATTAATGCAATAATGGAATGTATAAAGAATGAAATTAATAAAATTCTGTGACATATATAACATATATATTATATTGTAATTATAATATATATACATCTCATTGATTTTTAATTCCATTAATATGAAAAAGAAATGAAAGTAGCGTTCATGCGTACGTACGGCCTACCGTCTCCATGAACGGTGCATTTCATTTATTTTTATCTCCAAATGTTATGGAATAGTATAAAATGAATATGTATGGGAAATATATGATATTTAAATCATTAATACTATTCTGTATATGATGTACATATAACTACATGGACAATTATTTTCAAACAAGTTCATTTTTGACTCGTGTACCAAACATCGACAAAAACATCTGATATGAACTCGCATAACTAACTAATTATTATAACATTATAATATGTGATATAAATTTAATAATAAACTTTAAAGGAGGTCCTTAATCAATTATAAATTGATTTTTTTTTATTATTCCGGAATATAAAGACACGAACAAGACAAGTCGGACTTGAGATAAGGGATCCTACCTCACTCTTTCTTTTCAAGTACTCTTTTTTATGTCATTTCATTTATTCTACTTTTTCTTATGTTTGGGGGATGTTATATTATATTCATTTTATTGTAAATTTTATGTTCATATTATGATAGACCCTATTTGATCTTTTCAATCCATTTTTTGAATTTTTAAGTGGCATCGTTAGGCTGTTGAGTTTTCGTAATGGATTATTCATCTCACTTTTATTCCCATGAGATTCATGCAACATTTTCCACTATTTCCTTTTTGTGTTGTGTGTTTAATGCCCATTATTATATTATTTGTGTAATATAATTTAATTTATGGGTATTTACATCTTCATTTTATGATCCTTCATTCATGGGGTGTACGTTTTGAAGGTTACCCAAATTGGTAAGGGAACCTTTCACCCTCCTCCTTTTAAAAAGACTTCTTTTTTGTTAGGTCTTTTAATTTACAAATTCTTATGTTGGGATATGTTCTTTCATATCCTTATTGCTATAAAATTTTTGAAAAAGTGGTGAGATACCCTTTTTACCTCTCATCAACAAATTTTCTTAATTTTAAAGTGACGTCGTTAGGCTGTGGAATTTCTGTAAGGGAACTTCTTAACTGAATTTCAATTCATTAGGTTAAACCTCTATTTCTTGATTATGTTGTACTATAAATATGTGTAAATTACCTCTTATTTTCTTACACTTAATATCCACTTATATTGGGTGTATTTATAATTTTCACACACAACTTCATACTTGATTTATCCTTAATCTAAGGATCCCATCTTTGTAAGGGACTTCTTCTCAATCTCCTTTCATTGAGGCATATTTTGTTTTATACACAACTTTATTTTATACGGTGTGTAAACCCCTTTGAATTTTACTTTTATTAAAATGAAATCTTTTTATGAAATGTGTTTTACTAAATTAAAAAAGGGAATGATTTTGTCTTATGTATTCGGAGACAACGACTTCTCCGCTGCCGTGACCATTATTTGAGTTTCGGATTCCTCTACAAGACATAATTTTTTTTTAAATGATAAATAAATACCAGGTTTTAATTTAATTTTATTTTGGTATTGAAAATGGTTTTGATAATGTTTTGATTATATGAATATGTTTTATGGATATCTTGTGATTGAAATGTGGAAATTTAATATTTCCTTTATGCATGTTTTTTGTGATACAATTATGTTATGGTTCTTGAGAATTCTTTATGAAGATGGGTGGTTCCGTGATAAACTGAGGGTGGGTGAGCCTATGATATCTCTCTAATTCATTGGGTAATGTGAAGGAGTTAAATGCTATGGTTTCTCCAAATAGATTTAGGGAATATACTGTGATGGGTATTCAAAACGTAACCATGAGCGTTACTCCATACGTAAGAATGTTATGAATTCCTCAAGTTGCCTTTATGTCTTATGATTTCTATGAGTTATACATAAAAATTATTATTTCAATTTTTTTGTTATGATTGAAAGATATGGTTTCATTTATTTGTATTTATTGGTAGGTTAATGTTTCCTTTCATTATGTTATAAACCTTACTGAGATTTTTATGATCATCCCAAGTTTTTGAATTTTTTTTCACAGGTTATAAGGAAGGGTAAGAGAAAAGGAGTATTCAAGAAGATTTATATCAAGAAAAGAACTCCTGTTTTATTTAAGGATTTTTTGTTGTTGTGAAAAAATGGTTATAATAGTAGTGTCTACTTTGTAATCCTTTGATATGTAATAGGTATGTACTAATTCTCTAAAACTCTAAACCTAAAAAGATCATCAATTTGAACTATTAATTTAATTCAAGATTAAGTAATTATTTTTGGCCGGGTCCTTATAGTTGGTATCAGAGGTCGGTTTAGACAAATTTAGGGTTTAGGGGTTTTCGTTAAACACATGATTAGTCCCTATGTTTATTATTTTAGTTAAATCCTTATTTTATAACTTTTTCATATCAAGGAATTTTTTTTACAAATGGAAGGAGGAGGATCTCAAATGAAATTTCTATCTCTTCCTAAGGACATTCTTGCAATAATTATTGAAAATTCATGTTCGGATGATTTTGAAACTTTTTCTAGCATACAACTCACTTGCAAGAAGTTGTGTGAGATATCAAACAACTCCACTATACCTTGTTATCATCGTGGATCATGGTTTGTGTTTAGAAAAATCATATTTTCACAATATTCTCATATTTTAAAGAAAGGTAAATATTATCATGTCATTTTCAAATATTTTACCTTAACACATGATTTTGAAGCATATTATGATTTTAAAAAAGGTACTGAAGAAGGAGACCCTTGAAAAACCTATTTATATTTTCTTTTAAAATATAGTCTCTCAGAACATACCTATGGTATTTTAAAAGTACCATTAATTGAATGTTTCAACTCAAATTCAGTCTGACAGTTTTATAGAAATCATGTTTCATCATATGTTTTGAAATTATATGTCACACGTGTTTATTTTCCAAAACTGTTTTTCTGTGAACACCCATACGACCCATGATGTACAAGGTGTATTTGGATGGAGGAAGAAAATTATTTTGAAGGATCTCTAAATCATTGTTGTGATGCATGGACCTTCTACCTATGTGAACAAGATGACGATGAAACTGAATGGACACCATGATCAAGGTATGATGTTCTTCATTTTCGGGATCATTTTATTTCATCTTATACTAGTGATATAAGACTTAAAGAATTAAGATGTTGAGATCATAATGAATATGGATGAAAATGAGATGTATAATGAAACCATTGAGGTTAAAATATGTTAGGGTTGTTTTTGAGTTTTATAAAAATGACAACCCGTAGGATGGGTGACAACCCGTCGCATCTGGTAAGGCCGCAGGAATCGAACCCATAACCGAAGGGCGAAAATGGTTCATCACCTACCATTAGCCTACTTGAAGTCCCTGGTTCGTATGACATATTATTTTAGTAAAAATGATTTTATGGAACAAGAATAAGTTGATTTTTGGAATTTATTTTTTATCAAATGGATATAAATAGTATATGAAAAAGGATTTGGTGATTAAGTGATTAAGGTTGTTGTGAAAGAAGTTCTCTCTTTTGAAGAAACACTATATCCCTATGGAAGATAGAATACTATGGGATTTAAATTGTGGAATAATGGTTGAAATTTTAGTTTGGAAGAATTTGTGTTTTTATTGTGGACATATGATGATTTGGTTTATTTATGACATGGAGAATATGTGATTAGGTTAATTACTTTTCAATAAGAGACTTTGTGAGTAACTGATGTTATTTGGAGATAAATGTTAAGATTTATCTTGGAAGACTATGTAATTAAATCCTTATGAGATGTGGGTTTCAATCTTAGTTTGGATTAATTTTGAAGAATTTTATGGACAGTAGTTTATTGAATGGTCTTTGTTGAACATTGGATAATGTTTGACAAATTTTGGAGATTAAGAGTAGTATTTTTTTATAAAGGATTATCCTTTTTGGGTATTATCTAATCTCGTACTAACAATTTTGGTTTGGGTTTTGGTCTAAAGACATGGGAAATATATAGTTCTCTTTTGAGGATTAGTTAATTCTCTAGAAGTTTATTATTGCACTCTTAATGTGAACATGTCATCCAAAATACTCATCTTTTGGAGAAAATATGAGTTTGTGTAAGAAATCTAGTAAGAGATGAAAGTCTACACGACAAGTAAGTATATTTAATTATGATTTAGTTAAGCTCATAAATAAATTTCTCAATGAAATGTAACTTAAAAAAATGTTGTCTATTAACTTTTCCTACTGGGGAATCAAATACCGTTTAACCCATCACAAGTTTGTGATTTTCTGGTGGTTAACTTTCTCCTAATCATGTTTTCTATCACCCTCCATCAGAACTTGACCCTTTGTTTTTTCATCCATATCCAAGTTTTCCTACATGGAATCCTAGTATGGGTTAACTCGGGTGACCTTTTTACTTCTCTTTCTTTCTTTTAATGTGATAGTTTTACTGACTCTTTTTTCATTGTGGAACTTTCAATGAAGTTTCCAAGCCCAATTTTAAAATTGAAAGGACACAATTTTTAAAAGGGGGGAAGGATGTAACATCCCAGGTAAATAAATAATATGACATTCTAATATTTATCAATATTTCTGTATAAAATGTTTTATGGCATACCCAATACGCAACAACGAGTTTCTTTGAAATCTTACATTTCACACTAATAATATAATAATATTATTTTAAATAATAGTTAACGCCTAGCCGTTGTAATGGCGGGAATGAACATAACTAACTAAAAAATCATTACATAAGTTTTTTAAATATTTTTACATTTATCCAATAAATGTTAGAGGCTTAAAATGCAAATGAATCCAATTTTAAGAATAAATACTCTAATATTTTAAAAAGATTGTTTTACCGCCTTTTGATGGAAAATCTTTTTTAAATCTAACTTTTGAAAATTTTATAAGATCTATTTGTCAAAATAATCTTATTATTTATAATTGAGACAATTAAATTTACTTTGGATAATTTTTTGGTATTTTCCTAACAATGTTCATTTTTTAATGAATAGTGAAAAATGCTTCATTTTACTTCAAAACTGCTTTTTCGTATAATTTAATTATATGGTTAGATTATATTTTTAATTGATTTAAATTTTAATTAGAATATATTTTTACCATTTAATCCAATGGTTTTCATTAGAATTAATTTCACTTTGAAAATGGACATAAACAAGTGTCAATCTTTGGATAAATATTGTTTCTTAAAAACATGCTATTTGTTTTGACAGTGGGAATTAACTATATAATTTATTAATGAAACATTTATGTTTTTAATTTGGTAAAATGGAAATCATTTTTGAATTATGAATATCAAATATATCTCAGGGTGATTTTTTGGTATTTTTCTGACGATGTTCTTTTTTTAGTGAATAGTTAAAAATAAAGCATTTTAATTCAAAACTGCATTTTCATCCAATTTATTTATATAGTTAGATTTTCATTTTAATTGTTTTTAAAGTATAATTGAATTATATTTTTATCACTTATTACAATTTTGTTCATTGGATGTAATTTCACCTTTCAATTGGATGTTAAAACAAGTCAATCTTTTGATAAATTTTACTTCTTAAAAACCCGTCTTTTGTTTTGACAACGAGGTTTACTTTTCAATTAATTACTACAATTTATGTGTTTTGAATTTGGTAAAATGGATTCCAAATTTGGAATCAGAAGGTACAAATTATTTAATTAAGAATTTTTTGTTTTTGGAAATCATGAATAGTAACAATGATAATTATCTTTAATTATCGTGTTTAATTAGTAATCGGGTAGTTAAGGGTAATAAAATAATATCATAAAAATATAAAAATGACCCTAAAATGTTTTCTAATGTTTTTTTGTGTCATTTAAGACCATGGGATGCCTTTTGACAACTTTGGGGCCCCATGGAATCACTTTAGTGTGATTGTGAATTTTTATCATATTATTTTTTTAAAGAAAGGAAATATAACAAAGGTTTGTATATCGTAAGTAAAAAAATTTTAATTTAGTATACATAAATGATCTATTTGACTATAAATATTAATTGTAAATATAAAAATATTTCCTAAATTATTGTAATTGTTTTATAATTTTTAGACATTAAATAAATAAATTTATTTATGACACCGCAATGATGTAGTGATTACCTCATTAATGAACGATTTAAATAAAATGAAACGATAAGGTAAAATATAAGAAATAAAATTGTCAAAAACCTATTAAATGGGTGGATTTAGAACCATTATCACCTTATACTAGAAATATATAAATTTGGGACCTTTAAAATCCGAAAATCATCTTATAATAGAGTAACATTTCATGAATTTCCAAGAGTGCCCCTCCTCCCTCTTATGAAAGGCCCCCACCTCTACCCCCTTACCCCCACCTCTCAAGCCCTTAGCTCATAAAAAAACTGCTCATTTTGTCTCTCCACATCCCTCTATTACTCCTAGAAGCCTCACTTTGGGTATAATTCTTCCCAAAGAAGCCTTTGGTCTCAAATCAAAATGAGTTACCCGATTTAAAGGTAATGTCTTCTCTTATGTTCTTTTGTTTTATTTTGCTTCTCCAACCCCTTAAACTCTTTTTATTCATTTCATTTGTAACAACACCAGTATCTTCAATATACTATGATGTTTTTATGAGAAGTATGTGAGCTACACTTACACACACCTCCATCTAATGGGTGAATAACATACTATTTCTGTTGACAGTGAACTACTGCCTCACGAAACGATGATTATTCAATTATCTTCTACCACCTCTCATGGTGGACATTATGATGTCACTGTATTTTATATATGATATATATGGTATTTATGTTTTCTATATGCTTCTGTATTTTATATTTATAACATACCTTTATTCTTTTAATGTTGTGCAAATGCGATAATTTCATATGAGGAAGTGTGGACTACCGCCCCCTCAAGTGATGTAACACGTTGAAGCAATACATGGAATGTATAAAGAATGAAATTAATGAAATTATGTGACCTATATAACATAAATATTGTTCTGGAGTTATTATATATATATATCTCTCATTTATTTTTAAATCCATTAACATGACAAAGAAATGAAAGTAGTGTTCATGTGTACGTATGATGTACTTATAACTACATGGACAATTCTTTTCAAACAAGTTCATATTTGAATCATGTAACAAACATCGACAAAAACATCTGATATGAACTCGCAAAACTAACTAATTATTATAACATTATAATATGTTATATGTATTGAATAATAAACTTTAAAGGAGGTCCTTAAGCAATTATAAATTCAAAAATGTTTATTATTCAAGAATATAAAGAAACGAACAAGACAAGTCATACTTGAGGTAAGGGATCCTACCCCACTCTTTCTTTTCAAGTACTCTCTTTTATGTCAATTCCTGTAAGCTCCTTTTTATTATGTTGGGGGATGTTATTTCATATTAATCTTACTGTAAATTTTATTTTCATATGATGAGAGGCCCTATTTTATCTCGTCAATCCATTTTTTGAAGTTTTAAGTTCTGCCGTTAGGCTGCCGAGTTTTTGTAATGGAATTTTCATCTCACTTTTATTTCCGTGAGATTCATGCTACATTTTCCACTATTTACTTTTTTTTTGTGGTGTGTGTACTGCCTATGATTACATTATTTGTGTAATAAACTTTAATTTATTGGTATTTACATCTTCATTTTATGATCCTTATTTCATGAGGTGTACGTTTCGAAAGTTACCCAACTCGGCAAGGGAACCTTTCACCCTCCTATTTTTAAAAAGACTTAATTTTTTAGGTGTTTTAATTTAAATATTCTTATGTTGGGATATGTTCTTATATATCCTTATTGATATAAATTTTATGAACAATTTATTAGATACCCTTTTTACCTCTCATCAACTCATTTTATTAATTTTAATGTAAAGCTGTTAGGCTGTCGAATTTTTGTAAGGGAACTTATTATGCCGATTTCAATTCTTTGGGTTAAACCTCTATTTCTTGATTATTTCATACTATGAATATGTGATAATTTACTCTGATTGTTCTACACTTCATATCCACTTATATTGGGTGTATTTTTATTTTTCACACATAACTTCATAATTGATTTATCCTTAATCTAAGGATACCGTCTTTGTAAGGGACTTCGTCTTAATCTCCTTTCATTGAGGAATATTTTATTTTATACACAAATTTCTTTTATACGGTGTATAAAACCCTTTGAATTTTACTTTTATTCAAAAAGAATATTTTTATATGAAGCATTTTATTAAACGACAAACGGGGATGTTTTTGTCTTACATATGCGGCGACAACGACTTCTCCTCCACCATGACCAGTATTTGAGTTTCAGCTTCCTCTACAAGCCATAAATTTTTTTAAATGAAAAATAAATATCATGTCTTACTTTTCATTTATTTTGGTATTGAAAATGGTTTTGATAATTTTTTTATTATATAAATGTGTTTTATTGATATATTGTGATTGAAATGTGGAAATGTTATGTTTCCTTTATGCATGTTTTATGTGATATGATTATGTTACGGTTCTTGGAAATTGTTTATGAAGACGGGTGGTTCCGTGATAAACTAAGGGCGGGTGAGCCCGTGATAGATCACCAATTTATTGGGTAACTCAAATGAGTTAAACACTAAGGTTTCTCCGAAGAGATTTTGGGAATGTACTGTGATGGGTATTCCATACGTAACCATGAGGGTTACCCCCTACATAAGAATGTTATTAATTTCTCAAGTTACCATTATGTCTTATGATTTCTATGAGTTATACATAAAAATTATTATTTCAGAAGGTATGTTATGATTGAAAGTTATGGTTTCATTGATTTTTATTTATTGGCGGGTTAATGTTTCCTTTCATTATGTTATAACCCTTACTGAGATTTTTATGCTCATCCCAAGTTTTTAAAATGTTTTCATAGGTTATAAGAAAGGGTAAGAGAAAGGAAGTATCAAAGAAGATTTATATTAAGAAAAGAACTCTTTTTTTATTTAAGGATTTTTGTTGTTGTGAAAAATAGGTTATATTAGTAGTGTCTAATTTATAATCCTTTGAGATGTAATATGTATGTACTAATTTTCTAAAACTCTAAAACCGAAAAGATACTCAATGTGAATTATTCATTTAATTCAAGATTAAGTAATGTTTTAAGGCCGAGTCCTTATAGTTGGTATCAAATTTCAGTTTAGACATCTTTAGGGATTAAGGGTTTTCGTTAAATAGAAGATTAGTACCTATGTCTATTATTTTAGTTAAATCCTTGTTTTATAAATTCTTCAGATCCTGGAAAGTGTGTTACAAATGGAAAGAGGAGGATCTCAAATGACATTCCTATCTCTTCTTGAGGACATGTTTGCAATAATTATTACAAAGTCATGTTCGGATGATTGTGAAACTTTTTCTAGCATACATCTCACTTAAAAGCAGTTGTTTGAGATATCAAACACCTCCACTATACCACGTTATCATCATGGATCATGGGTTGTGTTTAGACAAATCATATTTTCATAATATTCTCATATTTTCAAGAAAGGTAAATATTATCATGGAATTTTCAAATATTTTACCTTATCACAAGATTTTGAAGCATATTATGATTTTAAAAAAGGTACTGAATAAGGATACCCTTGCACAACCTATTTATATTTGATTTTAAAATATAGTCACTCATAACATACCTATGGTATTTTAAAAGGCTCATTAATTGAAAGTTTTAACTCAAATTCAGTCCGACTATTTTATAGAAATCATGTTTTATCATATGTTTTGAAATTATATGTCATACATGATTATTTTCCAAAACTGTTTTTCTGTGAACACCCATATGACCCATGTTGTACAAGGTGTATTTGGATAGAGGAAGCAAATGATTTTGAAGGATCTCTAAATCTTTGTTGCAATACATGGACCTTATACCTACGTGATCAAGATGACAATGAAACCGAATGGACACCATGATCAAGGTATGATGTTCTTCATTTTAGGGATCATTTTATTTTATCTTATAGTGGATAAATAATACTCCAAGAATTAAGATGTGGAGATCATAATGAATTTAGATGAAAATGAGATGTATAATGTAACAATTGAGGTTAAAACACGTTAGGGTTGTTTTTGAGTTTTATAAAAAGGAAAACATGTAAGAGGGGTGACAACCCGTCGCATCTGGTAAGTCCACAGGAATCGAACCCATAACTGAATGGTGAAAAGTTAGTTCTCCTACCACTAGCCTACTTGAATTCCCTAGTTAGTATGACTTATTATTTTAGTAAAATTATTTTATGGAATAAGAATACGTTGTTTTTTGGAATTTATGTTTTATCAAATGGATATACATACTATAGGAAAATTATTTGGTGATTAAGTGATAAAGGTTGTTCTGAAAGACGTTCTCTCTTTTGAAGAAACACTATATCCCTAAGGAAGATAGAATACTATGGGATTTAAATTGTGGAATAATGGTTGAAATTTTAGTTTGGAAGAATCTATGTTTTTATTGTGGACATATGATGATTTGGTCTATTTATGAAAATGATTAACCTATCATGGAGAATATGTGTTTCGGTTAATTACTTTTCAATAAGAGACTTTGTGAGTAACTGATGTTATTTGGAGATAAATGTTAAGATTTCTCTTGGATTACTACGTAATTAAATCCTTATGAGATGTGGGTTTCAATCTTAGTTTGGATTAATTTTGAAGAATTTAATGGATAGTAGTTTATTGAATGGTCTTTGTTGAACTTTGGATAATGTTTGAAATTTTTTGGAGATTAAGAGTAGTATTTCTTTTTATAAAGGATTATCCTTTTTGCGAATTATCTAATCTCATACTAACAATTTTGGTTTTGGTTTTGGTCTAAAGACATGGGTAATATATAGTTCTCTTTTGAGGATTAGGTGATTCTCTAGAAGTTGATTATAGCGCTCTTAATGTGAACAAGTAATCCTAAATACTCGTCTTTTGGAGAAAATATGAGTTTGTGTAAGAAATCTAGTAAGAGATGAAAGTCTACACGACAAGTAAGTATATTTCCTTATGATTTAGTCAGGCTCATAAATAAATTCCTCAATGAAAAGTAGCTTAAAACAAAAATGTTGTCTGTTAACTTTTCCTACTGGGGAATCAAATACCGTTTAACCCATCATAAGTTTGTGATTTTCTGGTGGTTAACTTTATCCTAATCTTGTTTCTATCAATTTCCATCAGAACTTAACCCTTTGTTTTTTTCTTCCATATCCACATTTTCCTACATTGAATCCTTGTATGGGTTAACTTGGGTGACCTTTGTACTTATCTTTCTTTATTTTAAAATGATATTTTTACTGACTCTTTTTCCGATGTGGGAATTTCAATGAAGTTTCCAGGCCGAATTTTAAAACTGAGAGGATGAATTTTCCAAAAGGGGGGAAGGTTGTAACATCTCGGGTAAATAAAGAATATGAAATTCTAATATTTATCAATATTTGTGAATAAAATGTTCGATGACATACCCAATACAAAACAACGAGTTTCATTGAAATCTTACATTGCACACTAATAATATAATAACATTATTTTAAATAATAGTTAATACATAGCTGTTGTAATGGAGGGAATGAATAGAACTAACTAAAAAATAATTACATATGTTTTTTAAATTTTTTTACATTTATCCAATAAATGTTAGAGGCTTAAAATGCAAATGAATCAAATTTTAAGAATAAATACTCTAATATTTTTAAAAGATTGTTTTACCACCTTTTGATGGCGAAACTTTTTTAAATCTAACTTTTTACAATTTTGTAAGCTCTATTTTCCAAAATAATATTTTTATTTAGAATTGGGTCATTGAAATTTTCTTTGGATAAATTTTTGGTATTTTTCTGACAATGCTCATTTTTTATTGAATAGTGAAAATTACTACATTTTACTTCAAATATTCTTTTTCATCTAATTTAAATATATGTTTAGATTATATTTTTAATTGATTTAAAGTTTAATTATAATATATTTTTACCATCTAATCCAATGGTGGTCATTAGGATTAATTTCACTTAAAAAATGGACATAAACAAGTGTCAATCTTTTGATACATATTGTTTCTTAAAACACGCTATTTGTTTTGACTACGACAATTAACTATATAATTTATTAATGAAAATTATATGTTTTGAATTTGGTAAAATGGACTTCATTTTTGAATTTATAGTATAAAATATAGCTCAGGGTGAGATTTTGGAATTTTTCTGATAATGTTCTTCTTTTAATGAAAAGTGAAAAATACAGTATTTTAATTCAAAACTGCCTTTTCGTCCAATTTATTTATATAGTTACATTATCGTTTTAATTGTTTTTATAGTATAATTGAATTATGTTTTTATCACTTAATACAATTTTGTTCATTGGAAGTAATTTCACCTTTTAATTGGATGTAAAAACAAGTCAATCTTTTGATAAACTTTACTTCTTAAAAACCCGTCTTTTGTTTTGAAAACGAGATTTACTTTTAAATTAATTAATAATTTTTTTGTGTTTTTACTTTGGTAAAATGCGTTTCAAATTTTGAATCAGAAGGTACAAATTATGTAATTAAGAATCTTTTGTTTTTGGACATTATAAATATTAACGACGGTAATTATCTTTAATTATCGTGTTTAATTAGTAATCGGGTAGTTAAGGGTAATAAAATAATATCATAAAAATATAAAATTACCCCAAAATGCGTCCTAATGCTTTTTTTGGTTTCATGGCTGACCATGGGATGCCTTTTACCATATTTGGTGCCCCATGGAATCACTTTAGTGTGATTGTGACTTTTTATCATATTATTTTTTAAAAGAAAGGAAATATAACAAAGGTTTGTACATCCTAAGTAAAACAATTTTAATTTTGTCTACATAAATGAACTCTTTGACTATAAATAGTCATTGGAAATCTAAAAATAGTTCCTATATGATGGTAATTTTTTTAAAATTTTTATATCTTAAATATGTAAATTTATTTATGCCACCGTGATGATGCAGTGATTACCTCATTAATGAACGATTTAAATAAAATGAAAATAAAATGTAAAATATAAGAATTACCCTTGTCAAAAACATATTGTATGGGTGTATTTAGAACCCTTATCACTTTATCGTCAAAATATATAAATTTTGGACCTTTAAAATGTGAGAATCATTTTATAATAAAGTAAAATTTCATGACTTTCCAAGAGTGCCCCTCCTCCCTCTTATAAAAGGCCCCCACCTCTACCCCCTTACCCACACATCTCAAGAAATTATATCATCCAAACTCTGCACATTTTGTCTCTCCACATCCCTATATTACTCCTAGAAGCCTTAATTCGGGTATAATTCTTCCCAAGGAAGTCTTTGGGCTCATATCAAAAAGAGTTACCCGATTTAAAGGTAATGTCTTCTCTTATGTTGTTTTGTAATATTTTGCTTCTCCTACCCCTTAAAATATTTTTATTAGTTTTATTTGTAACAAAAACTGTGTCTTCAATATACTAATATGTTTTTATGATAATTATTCTAGCTACACTTACACACACCTACATCTAATGGGTGAGAACATACGGTTTCTGTGGACGGTGAACTACTGCCTCACAAAACGATGATTGTTCAATTATCTTATACCACCTCTCATGGTGGCCATAATGATGTCACTGTATTTTATATATAATATATATGGTATTTATTTTTTCTATATTCTTCTGTATTTTATATTTAAAACATACCTTTATGCTTTTCATGTTGTGCAAATGTGATAATTTCAGATGAGGAAGTGTGGACTACTGCCCCCTCAAGTGATGCGACTCGTTCATGCAATAAATGGAATGTATAAATAATGAAACTAATGAACTTATGTGACCTATATAACATATATATTATACCTTAATTATAAAAAAAATATATATATACATATCTCATTTAATTTTAATTCCATTAATATAACAAAGAAATGAAAGTAGCATTCATGCGTACGTACGACCTTCCGTCTCCATGAACAGTGAATTTCATTTCTTTTTATATCCAAATGTTATGGAATAGAATAAAATGAATATTTAATGGATATAAACTATATTTAAATAATTAATACCATTCTGGAGATGATTTACTTATAACTACATGGATAATTCTTTTCAAACAAGTTCATTTTTGACTCATGTACCAAACATCGACAAAAACATCTGATATGAACTCTCATAACTAACTAATTATTATGACATTATAATATGTCGTATGAATTGAATAAGAAAATTTAAAGGAGGTCCTTAATCAATTATAAATTGACAAAATTTTATTATTCAGGAATATAAAGAAACGAACCAGACAAGTCTGACTTGAGGTAAGGGATCCTACCTCACCGTTTCTTTTCAAGTACTCTATTTTATGTCATTTCTTTTAAGATACTTTATTCATTTGTTGGGTGATGTTATTTTATATTCCTCTTACTGTAAATTTTATGTTCATATGATGAGAGACTCTATTTGATCTCGTTAATCCATTTTTTTGAAGTTTTAAGTGACGCTGTTAGGATGTCGAGTTTTCATAATGGATTTTTCATCTCACTTTTATTCCCGTGAGATTCATGCTACATTTTCTACTATTTCCTTTTTTTGTGGTGTGTGTACTTCCCATGGTTGTATTATTTGTGTAATATACTTTAATTTATGGGTATTTACATCTTCATTGTATGATCCTTCTTTCATGGGGTGTACGTTTCGAAAGTTACCCAAATCGGTAAGGGAACATTTCACCCTCCTCTTTTTAAATAGACTTCTTTTTGTTAGGTCTTTTAATTTAAATATTCTTATTTTGGGATATGTTATTATATATCCTTATTTCTTTAAATGTTATGAACAAGTGATGAGATACCCTTTTTACCTCTCATCAACTCATTTTCTTAATTTTAAAGTGACGTCGTTAGGCTGTAGAATTTCTGTAAGGGAACTTCTTAACCCAATATCAATTATTTGGGTCAAACCTCTATTCCTTGATTATGTCATACTATGAATATGTTTGAATTACCTCTGATTGTTTTACACTTCATATCCACTTATATTGGGTGTATTTATATTTTTCACACATAACTTCATAATTGATGTATCCTTAATCTAAGGATACCGTCTTGGTTAGGGACTTCGTCTCAATCTCCTTTCATTGAGGAATATTTTGTTTTATACACAACTTTATTTTATAAGGTTTGTAAAACCCTTTTAGTTTTACTTTTATTCAAAAGGAATATTTTTATATGAATGATTTTACTAAATGACAAAATAGAATATTTTTGTCTTACGTATGCGGCGACAATGACTTCTCTGCCGCCGTGACCATTATTTGAGTTTCGGCTTCCTCTACAAGCCATGACTTTTTTAAATGAAAAATAAATACCATGTTTTACTTTTCATTTATTTTGGTATTGAAAATGGATTTGTTAATGGTTTTATTATATCAATGTGTTGTATTGATAACATGTGATTGAAATGTGGAAATCTTATGTTTCCTTTATGAATGTTTTATGTGATACAATTATGTTATGGTTCTTGGGCATTGTTTATGAAGATGGGTGGTTCCGTGATAAACTAAGGGTGGGTGAGCCCGTGATAGCTCTCCAATGAATTGGGTAACGTGAAGAAGTTAAACTATAAGGGTTCTCAAAATAGATTTAGGTAATATACTGTGATGGGTATTCCAAACGTAACCATGAGGGTTACTCCCTACATAAGAATGTTATGAGTGCCTCAAGTTACCTTTATGTATTATGATTTCTACGAGTTATACATAAAAATTATGATTTTAGAAGGTATGTTATTATTAAAAGTTATGGTTTCATTGATTTGTATTTATTGGTGGGTTAATCTTTCCTTTAATTATGTTATAACCCTTTCTAAGCATTTTATGCTCTTCCCATGTTTTTGAAATGTTTTTCATAGGTTATAAGGAAGGGTAAGAGAAAGAATGTATTCAATAAGATTTATATCAAGAAAAGAACTCTTGTTTTATTTATGTATTTTTTGTTGTTGTGAAAAATCTGTTATAATAGTAGTGTCAACTTTGTAATCCTTTGAGATGTAATTTTAATGTCCTAATTCTCTAAAACTCTAAACCTGAAAAGATCTTCAATGTGAATTATTCATTTAATTCAAGATTATGTAATGTTTTAAGGCCAGGTCATTATAGTATTAGACTATCCAAGAACACATAATAATCCTATTATTTGAGATATTTCTGACCGTGGGAATCCTTGGGTTGATTTTGAGACCCCAGGGATTCACTTGGATGTGAAAATGACATTTTATAAGAATTAATTTAAAGATAATTATAACCTAAACATATATCTTTTACTAAATTGATTTTAATAGAGGGTTATATAAAAAATATATTTGTCTATATATAGTCTCTATAAAGGTAAAAATATTTTTACATCATGGTATTTTATTTATAATTTTTAGAGATTAGATAAATATATTTCATGATGATAGAATTATTATGTAGTTATTACATCATTAATGAATGATTCAAATAAATGAATTTATAAATATTAAAATAAATTTAATTATTATATTTTCAGGTCATAAATGATTTTTATGGATCAAATTGACATATTAGGTATGATTTAATGCCTCTGGTTCGAAGGAATAAGGTTTTATGAATTCTTTTAAAAAGTCAAGTATAAATAGTATCCAAAATTGACATAATTCATAACTTAAAACATAAATTAGTTTATTAAATGATATTAAATTCCAAATAATATTACATTCAAAAAAATGGTTAGTATATGTACAAATATTTCATAAATTTTTTTTGGGTCTTGTGACATGATATTGTAATTACATTAACCCACAATGTGTAAATAACATTATACCACGGTAAGATTAAAAAGGGTAAAATAAGGGTTAAATAAGATATGTATAAAAAATATATTAAAAACTTGTCTAAAAAATATTGGATGATGATAATTCGAACCAAAATAATCTTATATTTGAATTAAATATGTTTTGGACAATTTTTAATCGAAATTGAATTTATAATAAATTAATATTTTAGGTGTTTCCTAAAGTGCCCCTTTACTCTCTTATAAAACGGTACCTCCTCCGTCTCCTCTTCACACAATTTTGAGCCATCATGATCGGCCAAAACCTTTCCATTTCTCTTCTAAACATCCCAAGTTACATTCTAGAGGGTATACTCTTCTCAAAATATTAACTCTAGTTCCCTAAGAGGAAATTTAAAGGAGGCACATCAAAGAAGAGGTAATCTCTTCAACCGATTCTTTGAAATTTATTTCTTCTTCTACTTCATATTCCTTAATTGTTTCATTATAAAGTAATAGCATTAGTATCACTCATATACTAATATTTTATTATAAATATGAAACAACCCTATTACACTTTCTATCCATCCCACGAAAAATGAAATCACCGCGCATGCGTATGTACGACTTACCGTCTCTATGCCATGGTGTAATCTGTCTTTCACACCAAATTACGTGGATGGGTATAATGGTGGAAATAATAACTATATATGATTGTTATAACATGATAATAATTCTTAAATATTATAGACCATCCACTTCTATACCATTCAACAATTATCGAAACAATATCATCACTCATGTGTACGTACGACTTACTGTCTCCATGACGCGATGAGATTCATTCTCCACGTTAAGCATTAAAGAGTGATTATAAATTATATATAATAAATAATCATGAAATATACAAAAAAATAATTCTACTATATTTATGTATATATATATATATGTGTGTGTTTAATTTACTTACTTCTATTCAATTTAATAAGGAAACGAAAACAATGTTCATGCGTACGTACGACCTACCGTCTGCATAAACGGTGCATTCCATATTTTTTATCTATATGTTATATATATATTTATATAATGAATATATATATAATATAAATCATTTTTTAAATTCTGGAAGTAATTAAATCATGATATAATTTAGAGACCCGAAGCCTGACGTACATGAACATTACATTACTTTTGCGGAATACTTAATACATAACAAAAACAGACACACAAGGACCGTAATAGTTTAGTGTCTTTGGAAACTTGGAACGTAATCTGCTAATCGTGGTGAAAGATCTTCAACATCTCCCTTAAAGATCTTCCCCCTTTTTTTACCTAAAACCTTTCTTTATATCCTGGGGAAAAGAAAACATAATAAGGGTGAGTTGAAATGCTCAGTAAGGGTAAGCATGGATAAAATAAAACATACCATATACATTTGAACTTAAAAACATGAACATAATGTTTAAACATCAAAACTTTATAAATTACATAAAACATGGAAGTACGTATGGCGTAGATCATAAAGAAACATTAAGAATGATAAAATAGGATGGGAATAAAACATGTAATTGTGCCAACCATTCAGCACATGTCATGATTTCCATAGTAGCCAAGGCATTGCTACCAAGACTATCTTGGTGGACAAAGTCCCTTTCTGAATCGAGTTCACTCCTCGTTTCAGTCCTGTAACACTGAACCAGATTAACTTACCATTCCAGCCATGTCTATCTCATGAGATATAAATCTTTACCCAATGCATTGGAGGGAGATATTGGTCCCACCCATCTCATAATGAAATCATTCTTACTTGTGCCACAAAATAAACTTAAAACATTCATCATAACCCAAATAATAAAATGGGTTTCATAAATATCATCCCATCATTTCATAATCCATATAAAAACAAACAGACATTTCATCATAAGAAAAGTGAACCATGTAAGATATAGAGACATTAAACTTAAAACATACACATATGAAATAATTTCATCTTAGATGGAAAATGGTTTTGATAAAACATTTGAAATGAATTCTTGAGGAAAATATCCTTTCTTCTTCAAAATCAATTTATTTTCACAAAACGTCATGCTATTTTAAAAGAAAGATATTTTGTTGAAAATATTCATGAAATATTTTGAAGGAATCTTCATTCAAATAAGGCTTTATAAAACTGTAAAAATCCGTTCGTGCCGTATAAGTTAAAAAAACATTCTTCTCGTACTTTTTCTGGAAAAGTCAAAAAGTACCTCGTAGTAGAAAGATTCCATACATACCATGTAGTAAAAGTCAAAAATGGGTAAAAAGGACTTTAATAATACATAAAAACACTTTTATAAAACATGGACATTGATGATAACAATAACCCCAGTAAATAATTACGTATAAGGAATCTCTGATAAAAAAAATGAGATTTGCAAAATTATCCCTTACCTTAGGTCTGATATGCTTCGTACGTATCTGAACCCCCTGTATAATGATTTAAATAATGTTATTTAATTATTACAGAATCATATTCATTGTTATTATATCATATATGGTCCACTTATGACTTTATATTACCCGTTATTTTGTAAATTCATGTTAAAGTAGCGTTTTGGGTAAAATCGTCTCATTTGTCGTTCGTGTTTTGACTTGTAATTATTAATATGATTAATTGGATCATGATTACTTATATCAAGAATTTAAAACATGATTTATATATAATATATATTCAGAATATACATATATATAATATATCTATAAATGGGAAGAAATACACCGTTCATGGAGACGGTAGGTCGTACGTACGCATGAACGCTGTTTTCGTTTCCTTATTGAATTGAATGGAATTAAGTAGATGACATACATATATATATATATATATATATATATAAATACAGTATCATTATTATGTAATATATTTCAGGATTACTTATTATATATACTTTATAATCATTCATGAATGGTTAATCATTAATAATGAATCTCATCGTGTTGTGGAGACGGTAGTCCGTACGTACGCACGAGCGATGATATCATTCCCATGATAGTGGAATTGTATTCAAGTGTATGTATAATAATTAATAATCAATATCACTTTAAAATAATCATATATAGTATTTATTTACACCATTATACTCATCCAAGTAAGTTGGTGGTGGAAAATAGATTACACCACGGCGTGGAGACGATATTCTGTACGTACGCACGCGCGGTGATTTCATTTTCCATAGGATGGATAAATTGTGAAATAGGGTTGTTTCATACTTATAATAACATATCATTATATTAGTGATACTGATTTTATTACTTCATAATTAAAGAACTAAATAAGAAGAAGTGGAAGAAGAAATAAAGTTGAAAGAATCAGTAACGAACATTACCTCTTCTTTGAAGCGCCTCTTTGAGACCTCCTCTTAGGGCACTAAAATTGGTCTTTGAAGAAGACGAGGACCTCTAGGATGTTTATAGGGAAGTGTATAAGAGAATTTGGTTGGGTTTGGCCGATCTTGAAGGCTCAAATTTGTTTGAGGAAGAGAAGGAGGATGTGCCCTTTTATAAGGGAGGAGAGGGGCACCTTTGGAAATCTTAAAAATATTAATTTATAATAAATCTAACCCCAATTAAAAACCTCCAAAAATGACTCATATTCGAATATATGATGATATAGGGTTGTAATATCATCAACCAATAAAATTTATACATGTTAGGATATTAGTTTAAACATTATCAACTTGATTTATCCTTACTTAATCTATTTAATTTTATTTGTGGTAATAACATTCTAAATTTTAACTTATAACAAACAATTACTTATTTTTTGTTAATTGTCCATACTTGGATAATTTGTAACATTTTAGACCATATAAATTTAAATTTATAATTTTTAAATATTTTTGTGATTTTTAAATAATTTTATAATATGTTATTTTTATAAAATAACAATAGTGTCAATTTTGACACTATTCAGTTATATGAATTTAAATAAAATATATACAGAAAAAATGTTCGAACTAAAAGCTTTAATAATTTAATAAAAGGCCATATGTATGTATAATGTTAGTGGAGAACATTAAATAGTTAATATAATATTTATTTTATTATTTTTAAATCCATTAATGTGGTTTATCTCTTAATAAAATAATTACTACAACATTTTTGTATAATTATTTAATATACTTATATGTTGCATAAAAATTAAAAATAGAATCCTATGATAAAGATAAATATATTAAAGTTCACAATAATACTTTTACTATAATTTATCATCTTAAAATCACAATAGTTAAATTGTTATATTTATTAAATTATGAAGGTGACAACTTTGGCATCATTTGAAATAAAATAAAATAAGTGTAATAATTGCTTGTATAAGACTCCAAATGGTCAAATATTAGACCATTGGATGATTATAGTTTAAAGTTACATGGCCAATATGTTTTGGTCAGTGTTTTGTGCCTCTTATGGTCACTATTAGTTTAATAAAAAAAATATTCTTGATTTTTCACTAGATAAATAATTTCTGCGTCACTATTGTGTCACAATTAAAGATTATTATTCAATCCCAAAAAATTCTAAAAAAATTCTCACGATGTAGATAATTTTGTTATAGTTCTGTATATTATTAATGTTCGAAGTTTTATGAAGTTTATCACTAACTTAAAATTATTATACTTATAGTATTTAAGAGACTGACATGTTGTCACCTTCTTTGGTTTTAATAATAATTAAATTATTTTCATGGAAACAAGTCCATTAAATGAATCTAATCCGAACCTTAGGTGATATGGGTCGACTTTTAGTCATCCAATAGGATTTTGAAAAGTGTTAGGGTAATTTTATTATCTTATATTTACCCTTAATTACCTGATTTACCTTTAACTATGGTAAATAAAATTTACCGTAGTTACTTTTCACAATGCCCAAAAATAAAAAGTAGCATATTAACATAATTTGGACCCACTGATTCCAAATATGGAATCCATTTTTCCAAATTCAATACACAAAAGTTTCATAAATTAAATTAAAATTAATCTCGTTGTCGAAAGAAAACGGGTTTTTCTTTAAAACATTGCAAAATATTGAATTGATTTAACCTATTAATTCTAGGTAAAATCAATGCTAATGACATACATATTATTAAATGGTAAAAATATATTCTATTTATAATTTAAAACCATTAAATATTATAATTTAACCACATAAGATATTACGATGAAAAAAGTTGTTTTTAATTAAAATATAGCCTGTTTTTACTATTCATTATAATATGAAAGTTATCAGAATAAAATGAAAAATTTATCCAAAGTAAATTTTTATTTCTTGATTACAATGAATAATTTTATTTTGTCAAATGGAACTTATGAAAATTTCAAAAACTAGATTTAAAGTGGGTGCGCCATCAAAAGGCGGCAAAACTATAGTTTTTGAAAAATACTTATTTTACCCGAAAAATTTATTTTGTTCTTATACCATGTTATAGAAAACGTGTAAGATGAATAAAAATGTTATAAAATTAAAAATTTAGTTAATACTATTCATAATGGCTAGTTTATAACAATATTATAATAATATATTGTTGTTTAGTAAAACCCGATATTGCGTACAACACACGCTATCAGGGAAGGTCACGATTGCGTGTAATGCAAGCCAAGTCAGGGTTGCGTGTAGTACATGACTCATTTGTTGTTGTGTATAATATAATCCAACCATATTTTATTTATACATTGAATATATATATATATACACTCAATGTCGCGTAGAATAACTTCTATCAAACGAACTTGAAATTGTGTGTAACACGAGCCTAGAATAGTGTTGTTTATACTGCAAGCTAATACGGTGTTGCGTATAGCGCAAGATAATCTTGGTGTATCGTACAACAGAAGATATGAATGAAATTAAAAAGAATGTATCTTATAAAATCTCGGGTTGTTACATTCTACCCCCCCTTAAAATGAATTTCTCCCTCGAAATTCGTCAGGGTTATAAATTGTTTACTATTCATAGAAACCCACATCGTAAAAAAAATACCAAAACTGAACATTAGAAACTAAATTATGAAATATAACGGTTACCCAAATTAACTCATCACTGGGTTTCTATATAGGATAACATTGCTGAAAATATGGATATGGAAGAGAAATCTAACCATCATGTTCTGATAGAGTGTGGTAAAGAACATGGCTTTGAAAAAGACAACAATCCCAAAGCCATAAATTTGTGATGATCTAAGGTACCATCTAATTCATCGGATATAAAGGCACTAGGACAACATTTTTGGTTCTCAAGATTATTTCCCTAAAGATGATGAAATTGGAATTAGAAGAAATACTTTCGTGATTTTGGTATAGTCTCACCATTGGTCGTTCTTTGGACAATTTCCACTTCATCTCTTAAAGAAATGAAGTTGAATTTTTCATTCATGATGTGTTAGCATATCATGTGATAGAATTATGGGTCATTCCATCTGCCTCAAACAAAAGGTTAGAAAAGTTATAAAAAAATACATAAGTCCATCTATAGTGAGATTAATCATATATGGTTCCTAAAATGGACTTATACTTCAAATATCATACTGCTTAATATAATAAAACTAGTTTATACTAAACAGGGACTTCCTGTAGGTCAGTGGTAGGCGATAAAGGCCAGTCGCACTTCGTTTGTGGGTTTGATTCCCACAGCCTTGTCCGACGCGATGGGTTGTCGCCCGTCTTGCAGGTTGTCCTTTTTCTAAAACTACATTACTATAAAATCCCATCAATAATATCAAAAAAAAGTTCTATCCTTAAACATTACTAACTTATGTACAACATATTTCATTCCAATCTTTAGGCTTATCTAAAATACTTCGGTCCAATCTCATAGTATAAAGAAAACGATTACCTAAAATGTCATCAACCAAGCATGAGAATATCATCATTTATCCCCCATATATCTTGTTGGTCACATTCCAATCATGTGAATACCTTAATCATGTATTCTCTTGAAAAATGAATACCCGTTGAACCATAGTGAAAACATGAATGCAGTTAAAAGTTAACACTTTCCACATACCAAAATCCTCAAAATTCTATACACTCAAACCATGATATCACTTAGTCCTTATATCAATCATGAGCTCATGAATACTGTCAAATATTTCATTTTCTCCTTATCCCTTCATTATGCGCATATCATCTGCTTTCCAAAATGTTTGAATCACTTTTCATGGTTACTGGTACCTTAAAATTATTGAAAAACACTATAGACTAATACAAAAATATTCCAATACACAATAAAAGTACCTCAACAACATTATTATTGAATACCAATACATAAACACTTCAATCCATCCTCTTCAATGATTTTCCTGGAATAAGTCCTTCCTTGATTTAGAAGTAACTTTTTAGGTCAGGGAATTGAGTAGGGTAATGCCCATGTTCTACACAAATAATACATTGAACTCCATAACAGTCTGTTACTCTATGACCCTTTTCTCCACACAGATAACATCAGTCCCTCCATTTTAGGTATTCCTCAAGGTTCTTCCTCCCTTCTTTAGAAATCTCAATATTCATTTCTTTATGCTCCACAACATGCGAGCATGCATAATAGTCTATCTTCCTCTTATTTGATGAATTAGGCATACCACTAAATTTCACCTTGTTAATCATATATTGTGATGACTGATTCAGCATAATCACAATATCTTTATCTCTAGGCATTACACAATTTTGTTACTCATAGTCACCAATTTGTCGATTGGATTCAATGTTAACCGAATTCCTTATGGTTCCCTCCATTAACTAAAACACAAAAAGAATTCTGTGAGAGGAAAAATCATGCTAGAGAAAACAACATAGTAAACGGGGAGTACCCTCAATATCTAACATCTTAGGTTAAATTATAAGATCCTTAGCGCAATTCTAGGACTATAACCTATACGTATAATTAACCTTAGAGACATCCCTAGACATACCTTAGAAATATCTCTAGGGATCTCACTAACGTTTTCACATCCTAGTTTCCAAAGGTTGACTAAACCTTTCCTCTGATACCAACTGTAGAGACCCGAAGCCTGACGTACATGAACATTTAATTACTTTTTCGGAATACTTAATACATAACAAAAACAGACACACAAGGACCGTAATAGTTTAGTGTCTTTGGAAACTTGGAACGTAATCTTCTAATCATGGTGAAAGATCTTAAACATCTCCCTTAAAAATCTTCCCCCTTTTTTACCTAAAAGCATTCTTTATATCCTGGGGAAAAGAAAACATAAAAAGGGTGAGCTCAAATACTCAGTAAGGGTAAGCATGGATAAAATAAAACATACCATATACATTTGAACTTAAAAACATGAACTTAATGTTTAAACATCAAAAGATTGAGAAATGACATAAAACATGGATGTACGTATGGCGTAGATCATAAAGAAACATTAAGAATGATAAAATAGCATGGGAATAAAACATGTAATTGTGGAAACCATTCAAAACATGTCATGATTTCCATAGTAGCCAAGGAATTTCTGCCAAGACTATCTTGGTGGACAAAGTCCCTTTCTGAATCGAGTTCACTCCTCGTTTCATTCCTATAACACTGAACCAGATTAACTTACCGTTCCAGCCATGTCTATCTCATGAGATATAAATCTTTACCCAATGCATTTGAGGGAGATATAGGTCCCATCCATCTCATAATTAAATCATTCTTACTTGTGCCACAAAATAAACTTAAAACATTCATAATAACCCAAAGAATAAAATGGGTTTCATAAACATCATCCCATCATTTCATAATCCATATAAAAACAAACGGACATTTCATCATAAGAAAAGTGAACCACGTAAGTTATAGAGACATTAAACTTAAAACATACACATATGAAATAATTTCATCTTAGATGGAAAATGGTTTTGATAAAACATTTGAAACGAATTCTTGAGGAAAATATCCTTTCTTCTTCAAAATCAATTTCTTTTCACAAAATGTCATGATATTTTAAAAGAAAGATATTTTTTTGAAAATAGTCATGAAATATTTTTAAGGAAGCTTCATGAAAATAAGGCTTTATAAAACCGTAAAAATCCGTTTGTGCCGTATAAGTTAAAGAAACATTCTTCTCGTACTTTTGCTGGAAAAGTCAAAAAGTACCTCATAATAGAAAGATTTCATACATACCATGTAGTAAAAGTCAAAAATGGGTAAAAATGACTTTAAACATATATAAAAACACTTTTATAAAACATGTACATGAATGATAACAATAACCCCAGTAAATAATTACGTATAAGCAATCTCGGATAAAAAAAATGAGATTTGAAAAATTATCCCTTACCTTAGGTCCGATATGCTTCGTATGTATCTGAAACCCCTGTATAACGATTTAAATAATGTTGTTGAATTATTACAGAATCATATTCATTGTTATTATATCATATATGGTCCACTTATTAATTTATATTACCCGTTATTTTGTAAATTCATGTTAAAGTAGCGTTTTGGGTAAAATCGTCTCATATGTCGTTCGTGTTTTAACTTGTAATTATTAATATGATTACTTGGATCATGATTAATTATATCCAGAATTTAAAACATGATTTATATATAATATATATTTAGAATATACATATATATAATATATCGATAAATGGAAAGAAATACACTATTCATGGAGACGGTAGGTCGTACGTACGCATGAACGCTGTTTTCGTTTCCTTATTGAATTGAATGGAATTAAGTAGATGAAATACATATATATATACATAAATCCAGTATCATTATTATGTCATATATTTCATTATTACTTATTATATATACTTTATAATCATTCATGAATGGTTAATCATTGAGAATGAATCTCATCGCGTTGTGGAGACGGTAGTCCGTACGTACGCATGAGCGATGATTTCATTCCCATGATCGTGGAATTGTATTCAAGTGTATGTATAATAATTAAGAATCAATATCAATTTACAATAATAATATATAGTCATTATTTACACCATTATACCCATCCAAGTAAGGTGGTGGTGGAAAATAGATTACACCACGGCGTGGAGACAGTATTCCGTACGTACGCACGAGCGATGATTTCATTTTCCATAGGATGGATAAATTGTGAAATAGGGTTGTTTCATACTTATAATAAAATATCATTATATGAGTGATACTTATTTTATTACTTCATAATTAAAAAACTAAATAAGAAGAAGTGGAAGAAGAAATAAAGTTGAAAGAATCGATAACGAACATTACCTCTTCTTTGAAGCGCCTCTTTGAGACCTCCTCTTAGGGAAATAAAATTGGTCTTTAAAGAAGACCAGGACCTCTAGGATGTTTCTAGGGAAGTGGAGAAGAGAATTTGGTAGGGTTTGGCCGATATTGAAGGCTCAAATTGCGGTGAGGAAGAGAGGGAAGAGGTGCCCTTTTATAAGGGAGGAGAGGGGCACCTTTGGAAATCTTAAAAATATTAATTTATAATAAATCTAATCCCACTTAAAAACCTCCAAAAATTACTCATATTTGAATATAAGATGAGATAGGGTTGTAGTCCCATCAAACAATAAAATTTAGACATGTTAGGAAATTATTTTAAACATTATCAACTTGATTTATCCTTACTTAATCTATTTAATTTTATTTGTGGTAATAACATTCTAAATTTTAACTTATAACAAACAATTACTTATTTTTTGTGTATTGTCCATAATTGGATACTTTATAACATTTTAGACTATATAAATTTAAATTTATAATTTTTAAATATTTTTGTGATTTTTAAACAATTTTATAATATGTTATTTTAATAAAATAACAATAGTGTCAGTTTTGACACTATTCAGTTATATGAATTTAAATAAAATATATACAGAAGACATGTTCGAACTAAAAGATTTAATAGTTTAATAAAATTCCATATGTACCTATAATGTTAGTGGAGAACGTTAAATAGTTCATATAATATTTATTTTATTATTTTTAAAACCATTTATTTGTTTTATCTCTTAATAAAATAATTACTACAACATTTTTGTATAATTATTTAATATAATTATATGTTGCATAAAAATTAAAAATAAAATCCTATGATGAAGATAAATCTATTAAATTTCACAATAATACTTTTAATCAAATTTATCATCTTAAAATCACAATAGTTAAATTGTTATATTTATTAAATTATGAAGGTGACAACTTTGGCATCATTAAAATAAAATAATATAAGTGTCATAATTGCTTGTATAAGACTCCAAATGGTCAAATATTCGACCATTGGATGATTATTGTTTAATGTTACATGAAAAATAAGTTTTCGTCAGGGTTTTGTGCATCTTATGTTCACTATTAGTTTAATAAAAAATATATTCTTGATTTTTCACTAGATAAATAATTTCTGCATCACTATTGTGTCAAAATTAATGATAATTATTTAATCCCAAAAAATTCTAAATAAATTATCACGATGTAGATAATTTTCTTAGATGCTTGTATACTATTAATTTTCAAAGTTTCATTAAGTTTATCACTAACTTAAAATTATTATACTTATAGTATTTAAGAGACTGACATGTTGTCACCTCTTTGGTTTTAATAATAATTAAATTATTTTCATGGAAACAAGTCCATTAAATGTATCTAATCCGAACCTTAGGTGATATGGGTCGACTTTTAGTCATCCAATAGGATTTTGACAAGTGTTAGGGTAATTTTATAATCTTATATTTACCCTTAATTACCAGATTTACCTTTAACTATGGAAAATAAAATTTACCGTAGTTACTATTCACAATGCCCAAAAATAAAAAGTAGCTTATTAACATAATTTGGACCCACTGATTCCAAATATGGAATCCATTTTTCCAAATTCAATACACAAATGTTTCAGAAATTAAATTAAAATTAAACTCATTGTCGAAAGAAAACGAGTTTTTCTTTAAAACATTGCAAAAGATTGAATTGATTTAACCTACGAATTCAAGGTAAAATCAATGCTAATTACATACATTATATTAAATGGTAAAAATATATTCTATTTATAATTTAAAACCATTCAATATTATAATTTAACCACATAATATATTACGATGAAAAAAGTTGTTTTTAATTAAAATATAACGTGTTTTTACTATTCATTAAAATATGAAAGTTATCAGAATAAAATGAAAAATTTATCCAAAGTAAATTATTATTTCTTGATTCCAATGAATAATTTTATTTTTTCAAATGGAACTTATAAACATTTCAAAAACAAGATTTAAAGTGGGTGCGCCATCAAAAGGCGGCAAAAATGTATTTTTTGAAAAATACTTATTTTACCTAAAAAATTTATTTTGTTCTTATACCATGATCTAGAAAATGTGTAAGATGAATAATAATTTTATAAAATTTAAAATTTAGTTAATACTATTCATAACGGCTAGTTCATAAAAATATTATAATAATATATCGTTGTTTAGTAAAAACCGGTATTGCGTACAACACACGCTATCAGGGAAGGTCGCGATTGCGTGTAATGCAAGCCAAGTCAGGGTTGCGTGTAGTACAGGAATCCTTTGTTGTTGCGTATAACAGAATCCAACCATATTTTATTTATACATTGAATATATATATATATACACTCAATGTTGCGTATAATAACTTCTATCAAACGAACTTGAAATTTTGTGTAACACGAGCCAAGAATAGTGTTGCGTATACTGCAAGCTAATACGGTGTTGCGTATAGCGCAAGATAATCTTGGTGTATCGTACAACAGAAGATATGAATGAAATTAAAAAGAATGTATCTTATAAAATATCAGGTTGTTACATATAAGTAACAATATCAATAATAAAAATTCAAAACACGTACGATAAATAAAATGATTATTACCCAAAATGATTCTTTAACAGGGAATTAAAAAATTAATAGGTAATATAAAGTCATAATTGAATAAAATATGATATCATAAATATTATTATGGTTCTGTTACAAGTTAATAATATTTTTAAACCCACTATACAAGAGTTTCATACACATACTGATGAAATCAGTCCAAAGGTAAGGGATGATTTTGTCTCACTTTTATTCCTATGGGACATATGCCTTATACACCACCTATTACTTTTGTGTAATGTTTATGCTTCCCAAGAATGTTATTATGATTATTATTATGATGGTTATGATATTTTAATATGAATATAATTTTCTTTATTTTACGATTCATTCTATGCAACTGATTATAAATTGTTAACAGATAATTTTTCAATCTCAAGTTTATCTGATATTGTTTATTAATAAGTATTTACTATGGTATATTTATCATCCATGTCCATGTTATCTAAACAAGTGTTTATAAAATGTTTACTATTCTTCTATGAATGTTTAAATACATATTAACCCATATTTGACTTTTACTACATGGTTTATATGGAATATTTCTTTTATATGAGTTACTTTTTGATTTCTCCGACAAAAGTACAAGGGGCATGTTTTTTCTTAACTTATATGACATGGATATATTTTTACTCTTTCATAATGCATAACTTCCATGAATATTCCTTTACAATATTTTATGTTTATTTTCAATTAAATTAAATTATTTTAAAATTGTATGACATTTTGAGAAAAGAAAATGTTTTTGAATAAGAAAGGATATTTTCCTCATGAATTAGGTTATAGTGTTTTATAAAAATTATTTTCCATCTAAGATGACTTCGGGTTATGTTTATATCGCTATTGTTAATTTGTTTTTGTTGTGTTTATGATGTAATTATTTTTATGAAATCCATTTATTTTATAAGGATTATTATGGAATGATTTTTAAGAAAACCCATGTTATTTCTATGGTTATAATATGATGAAAGATTTATGTTTTTGTGGAATATGTCAGAAAGATTTCATTATGATATGGTTAGGACCAATATATCCCCCAAATACGTTGGGTAAATATTTATATCTCATGAGATAGACATGACTAGAATGAAAAGTAAATATGGTTCTGTAATGTAGGGTTGGAATGAAAAGTAAATCTATTTTAGTAATACATGGCTAGAACGACATGTGAACCAGGTACAATAATGGAAAATGTATACTCTGATGGTATTAGAAGCAATGCCTTGGATACTATGGAAATTATATTATGTGATTATTAGTTTTTCACAATCAAATGTTTTATGACAATGCTATTCTCTCACGGTTAATGTTCCTTTATGATTGATGCCTTATGTATTGCCAATATTTATTTCATGAGACAATATTTTGATGTTTAAAAATTATGTTCATTTTTTTACATTCAAATGTATATGGTTTGTTTTTTATTCTCCATTTTTACCCTTAGTGAGCATTTGAGATCACCCTTTCTATGTTTTCTTTTCCCTAGAATATAAATAATGGTTTTAGGTAGGAAACAAAAGGGGAATATCTTTATAGGATATGTTGTAGACCTTTCATAATGTTAGAAGATTTTGTTCTGAGTTTCGGAAGAAACTAAACTAACATGGTCTTTATTTGCCTATTTGTGTCATTTATTAAGTATTACAAAAAATAAATGTAATTTCCATGTATATGAAGATAAGGTCTCTATATTTGGTATCATAGTGAAGGTTTAGTCATCCATTGGAAACTAGGATGCAAAAACTTTAGTCAGATCCCTGGAGATATTTCTAAGGTATGTATAGGGATGTCTCTAAGCTTATGTATAAATATAGGTTATAGTCTTAGAATTATGATAATGATAATTAATAAACTAGGATTAAACCTAATATTTAAGATATTTAATTTACCCCTGCTTGATTATGTTATTTTCCTAGTATTATTTTTTCCTCTCAATCTAATCTTTTTTGGTCATTCAAAATTGCCAGAAACAGGAGGATTCATGTTAACGAAGAATATAATGGGCAATGGAATTATATTCTCCATGAGAAATGAAGTGAACTGGGAGTTTGATGGGGAAACATTCTTATTAATCCTAATTAGAAATCTCATTATATGATCAATCATCTCATCTTTGGTGAGTTTCCCGAATAATCTAATAAGAGAAAGATGGAGTTTCATGGTGATCATAGAGGAAAGAAAGTTCAATTTTCCTCATGTAAATCATGCGGGAAGAGGCTTCAAGGAGAATGTTTCAAAGGAACTGGAAGATTCTATGGGTGTAGAAAAGGAAAAAAATCTAGTAATTGTAAAGGAAAAGGTTCTTCCAACACAATCGACAAGAATAATGGTATTAATAAGACATCAACATCAATTAAATGTTTTAAGTGTGGAATGTATGGGTATTATAGAAATCGATACCCTAAGGGAAAATCTCATCAATAGAATCAGAATGGTCATATGGGTAGTATCTATGCTGATGACGATAAAGAGACTACAAATTATGCATGAGATGAATAAAGTGTTGAAGAATAAAAGGATGAAGTTAGGTCAATGGTTTAAGAAGATAGTGGAATAATGTATGGTACTATGGAATACAAAAATATTTGAGGATTGTCACACTATTGTTTTTCATTATGTATTTGAATGTATATGTAGAATAGTAATGGTAACCATGAAAATTTATTCAGATTTTTTTTGAAAACACATGATATGCGCATAATTAAGGGATAAGGAGATAATGAGATTTCTTATAGTATTAATGACCTCAGGACTGATATTAGGAAAAATTGATATCATGGTTTGTGTATATATTATTTTTGGCTTTTTTGGTGTGTGGAAAGAGTTAATTTCGACATAATATATGTTTTTCCTAAGGTTCTATGGTAATTCATGTCATTTCCATGTTTCAAGAGTATACATGATTAAGGTACTCACATGTTTGGAATGAAACAATCGTGAACTACCAAATGAGATATGGGATACAAATTTTAAGTCGATTTAGTTCACCTCCTTATAAATTTTTATATTTTTAGTTTTTGGATGGATTATAATTTTATCCATTTATGGATAGTATAAGTTATATTCCGATTGAATTTTGTTAGATTAATGTATTATCTCACAAAATGTTGACTTATTCTTATTTGATAATATGTTATAAACTTTCTTTTTAGACATATGGAATGACCTATAATTATATATCATGATCTGTTAACACTTCACGAATTAAAAATTCAACTTCTTTTATTTAAATTAAAAATGAGGTGGAAAATATTCAAGGCATGACCAATGATGATATTGTACTGAAATCATGTAAGTATTTCTTATCAAGTTCTTCATATTTAGAAAAAGGATATTGAAAACCAAAATTTTTTATCCTAGTACTTTCTTATCCGATGATTTAGATGATCCCTTAAATCATTGAAGATTTATGGCTTTCTTGTATTTAACTTTCTCCAAACCTTATTCTCTATCACTATCCATCAGAACTTGATGGTTAGATTTCTCTTCCATATCCATTTTTTTACTTCCTACCTATGTTCTCTGATGTGGAAACCCATTAATGAGTTACTTTGGGTAATCATTATGTTTCTTAATTTCCTTTTTAAAATTATGTTTCAGTGTCCCTTTTTACGATGTGGGTTTCCATAAAAGAATCTTTCAAGTAGTAAACCATTTATAACCCTGATGAATTTCGAGGGATAAATTCATTTTAAAGGGGGTAGAATGTAACACCATGAGATTTTATGAGATATATTATTTTTAATTTCATTGATATCCTATGTTTTACGCTAAAAAAGTATTATCTTGTGCAATATACAACACCGTATTAGCTTGTAGTATATGAAACACTATTCTTGGCTTGTGTTGAACACAGTTTCAAGTTTGTTTGATAGAATTCATTTCACACAACACTGAGTATAGATTTTATTCATTGTGTAAACAAAATAAGTTTAGATTATGTTATAAGAAACACCAAAGGAATATTTAACTACACAAAACACTGACTTGGCTTGTGTTACACACAAGAGCGACCAACCTCAATAGCTTGTGTTGTACATGATACTGAGTTTCACAAAATAATGATGTATTATTAAAATATAATTATTTAATGGGATATAAACAAGTAGTTATGAATTTTATTAACCAAATTTTTAATTTTTTATTAAATTATAATTCATATAACAAATTTTCTAGAACATGATATGAGAACAAAATCAATTTTTCAAATAAAAGAAGTATTTCATAAAAAATGAAGTTTTAAAGATTTTTGATGGTAAAACCATTTTAAATATAGTTTTTAACACTCTTATATGTTAAATTTGACAAAATAAATGTCTTATATGGAATAGAAACATAGTTATTATTTTTTTGGTATTTTTCTAATAAAATTAAAATTTTAATGAATAGTGAAAAATACTGCATTTTATCTCGAAATTGCCTTTTTATATAATTTATTTATATAGTTATATTAATATTTTTTAACTGTTTTTAAATATTAATTGGATTATATTTTTATCCTTTAATCCAATGTTGTTCATTGGATGTAATTTCTGTTTTAAATTAGATATAAACACATGTGAAATCTTATAATAATTATTACTTCTTAAAAACCCACTTTTTGGTTTTGATAATAGGAATTAATTTTCAATTAATTACTAAAAATTATGTGTTTTGAATTTGGAAAAATGGATTCCATATTTGGAATCAGGATGTACAAATTATTTAAATGTGTACCTTTTATTTTTAGACATTATGAATAGTAACTTCAGTAATTATTTTATTTACTATGGTTAAAGGGTAAAATTGATAAATAACGATACATAATAATATTATAATAATATTAAACGACCCTAACACATGTCCTAATTCAATTTTATGATATATTTTCAACCATTTTCATCATTGCGTCGATTTTGGGACCCCATGGATTCACTTGGATATGAAAATGACATTTTATAAGAATTAATTAAATGTAATGATAATTATAACCTAAATATATATCTTTTACTAAATTGATTTTAATATAAGATTATATAACTAATATATATGTATATGGATATTAATTATAAATCTAAAAATATTTAATAAATCATGGTATTTTATTTATAATTTTTAAACATTAGATTAATATATTTATTGATGACACAATATTATGTAGTGATTTCCTCATTAATTAATGATTCAAATAAATGAATTTATAAAAACTAAAATTAATTTAATGTAACATTTTAATGTCATCCAAAAATTTTATGGATAAAATTTATATATTAGTTATGAGTTAATGCCTTTTTTTGAATGAATAAGGTTGTTATGAATTTAAAAAAAAAGTCAAGTATGAATAGTATCCACAATTGATATAATTCATAACTTAAAACATAAAATAGTTTATTAAATGATATGAAATTAATAATAATTTAGGATTCAGAATAATGGTTAATATAAGTCCAAATATTTCATAAATAACTTTTTGTGGGTCGTTTTACGTGATACGGTAATTACATAAACCCACAATGTGTAAAAAACATGATACCACAGTAAGATTAAAAAGGGTAAAATAAGGGTTAAACCAAAAAGATTAGAATAAAAAAATATTCAAAACTTGTCTCAAAATTCTTGGATGATGGTTATTAAAACAAAAATAATCTTATCTTCGAATTAAATAAGTTTTCGAACATTTTTAATCAAAATATAATTTATAATAAATTAATATTTTGAGAGTTTCCTAAAGTGCCCCTCTCCCCTCTTATAAAAGGAACCACCTACCTCTTCTATTCACTCAATTTTGAGCCTTAATGCTCTGAAAAACCCTTCCCATTTCCCTTTTCATCTTCCCCAGTTACATTATAGATGTTCTGGTCTTCTCAAAAGACCAACTCTAGTGCTATAAGAGGAAATTTAAAGGAGGCATGTTGAGGAAGAGGTAACCTCTTCTACCGATTATTTCAAATTTATTTCTTCTTATACTGCATCTTCATTAGTTGTTTCATTATAAAGTAATAACATCAGTATCTCTCATATAATGATATGTTATTATAAATATTAAACAACCCTATTTCACCTTCTATCCATCCTATGAAAAATGAAATCACCATACGTGCGTACGTATGACTTACCGTCTCCACTTCGTGGTGTAATCTGTCTTTCACCACCACCCTACTTAGATGGGTATAATGGTGTAAATAATAAATATATATGATTCTTATAACATTATACTAATTCTGAGATATTATACACCCTAAACTTTAATATCATTCAATAATTATGGGAACTATATCGTCACTCGTGCGTACGTACGTCTTACCGTCTCCACAACGTGATGAGATCCATTCTCCACGTTAAGCATTACAAAATGATTATAAAGTATATATAATAAATAATCATGAAATATAAAACATAATAATTATACTGGATTTATGTATATATATGTTTCATTTACTTACTTCCATTCAATTTAAAATGGAAATGAAAATAGCGTTCATGTGTACGTACGACCAACCATCTCCATGAATGATGTATTCCATTTATTTTATCTATATATTATATATATATATAATGAATATATATAATATATAAATCATGTTTTTAATTTTTAAATTATTTAATTCATTATATATCTAATAATATCAATAATAACAATTCAAAACACGTATGATAAATAAAATGATTATTAACCAAAACGTTGCTTTAACATGGAATTGTCCAATGAATGGGTAATATAAAGTCGTAAATTAATCCTATATGATATCGTATATATTATTATGGTTATGGTATAAGTTAATAATATGTTTAAACCCACTATATAGATGATTTAGATACATAAAATAGAAATCATACCTAAGGTAAAGAATTATTTTTTCTCACTTTTATTCCTGTGGGACATATGCCTTATGCACCACCTATTACTTTTGTGTGATGTTTATGATTACCATGAATGTTTTTATGATTATTTTTATGATGGTTATGATATTTACATATGCATATAATTTTCTTTATTTTATGATTCATATGATTCGACTAATTATAAATTGGTAAGGGAAAATTTTGTAATCTCATTTTTATCCGAGATTATTTAGTCATAAGTATTTACTGGGGTATATTCATTATTAATGTCAATTTTTTCTAAAATCGTTTTCAATAAATGTTTAAAATTATTCTATGTATGTTTGAGTTCATTTTTACCTATTTTTTACATTTTACTTCATGGTTTTTATGGAATATTTCTTTTATACTAGTTACTTTTAGACTTCTCTAACAAAAGTATGAGGGGATTGTTTTTTTAACTTATACAGCATGAAAGGATTTTTACACATTCATAACACATCATTTCCATGAAGATTAATTTTCAATAGTTAATGTTTATTTTCAATTAAATTATTTTCTTTTAAAATGTCATGATATTTTGAAAAAATAAAATGTTTTTGAAGAAGAAAGGATATTTTCCTTAGGAATTAAGTTCAAGTGTTTATCAAAATTACTTTCCATATAAGATGACCTGGGGTTATTTTTCTATCCCTATTATTACATTATTTTTTTTATTATGATGGAATTATTTTTATTAAATCCATTTATTTTATATGGATTATTATGGAATTATGTTTAAGAAAACACATTTTATTTCTTAACTTATGCTATGATGTATGGTTTATGTTTTTTTGGCACATGTAAAAATGATTTCATTATGAGAAGGGTGGGGCCTATATCTCCCTCAAATTAATTGGGTAAAAATTTATATCTCATGATATAGACATGGATGGATTGGAAAGTAAATATGGTTCAGTAATACAGGGCTAGAATGAAAAGTAAATCTGGTTCAGTAATACATGGCAGGAACGACAGGTAAACCCAGTTCAGTAATGAACTATGTCCACTATAATGGTATTTGAAGTAATGAATTGGACACTATGGATATCATATTATATTATTTTTATTCTTACATAATTACATGTTTTATTCCAATGATATTCTGTCATGGTTAATGTTCCTTTATGATCCATGCCTTACGTACTGCCAAGATTTATTTCTTGACTCAATATTTCGATGTTTAAACATTATGTTCATGTTTTTATGTTAAAATGTTTATGGTTTGTTTTATGCTCTCCATTTTTACCCTTACTAAGATTTTGATCTCTCCCTTTCTATGTTTTCTTTTCCCCATGATATAAAGAATGGTTTTAGGTTGGAAACAAAAGGGGAAGATCTTTATAAGAGATGTTGAAGATCTTTCACAAAGTTAAAAGATTATGTTCTGAGATTCCAAATACACTAAACTAATATAGTATTTTGGAATCTATTTGCTTCATGTATAAATTATTTTGCAAAATAAATGTAATGTCCATGTACGTCAACCTAGATTCTCTATAAAAACTGGGCCCAATGACACTGAAAAGGCTCATCACATATCCCCATCCCTAACCACAAAAAACCCCCAACAAATGACATCAAAACACTATCCAAATTAATTCATTATGAAAAAAATATATTAGAAAATCACCATAGAGACATACATTTTTGAAATGATATGGGACAATGGGAAGACATTGTCTTTGGGCATCCTCATGCTTGGACACATGAAAGCCCCATCACATCTTGATGATTCATTTCATTATTTGGTGGAATCATCCAAGAACCCTAACATGGATATAAATAAGTTAGAGAAGAAGTAATTATGATAATAAAGGAGGAAAATTGGGGAACAAACTCACTTTAGATCGTAGGAAAATCTTTACAAGAACACCCCAATTCAAAAGGAATTTGAAGAAGGAAAATGTGGAGCCACCCATATCTCACATATAAAATAGGAAGGGAGGAATAGGGTATACCTAATATAAAATCAATATGGGGGAATATAAATTTTAACCCATTCAGATTCATCTTGATAGCCTGTACTGGGTCGAAGAATCTATATCCAACCTCGAGTGTCATTGTGGAACATCTGGGTTGGTAATTCTGCTTATTTATTGTCCATAGATTGTTTATTTATTTATTTTCATCATGTCACATTCACATAACAATTCATTAATTTTATATGTATTGGAACATGTTGGTAATGAGTTATATAATCACACTCTAATTGGGAAACCTTTTCACTTGGGTGCCTGAGTAGACTCTCAGTTGTTGCAGGTCTTAGTTAGGAAGATAATCAATATTTCTTGACTAAGATAGAGAACCTTAGATGGGATATTGATCTTGGGATCAATTATATCATAAAGTTTCAATAGATATGTTCATATTTTATTTTATATTTTTGTACACATAACCATACCAGTGGGTTTTCTATATTGTATGCTTGTATTTAATTATTTATTTTATTATCACATGTTTCCATTACATTATTACTAATGTAATTTGTTGGTGACTGATTGTGTATGATGTTTTTTTATTTATTTGTTATTTTTCACTTTGATATAGGTGTATAGTATCCCAAAGTACCTCTATAGACCCCCACTACGAGTCAATATCCTCCAGAATATGAGTAATTGGGCTGAAGGTCACATGGTGCAACCAATACAGATAAAATTTGTAGAATGCTGGGCTAGGGCGTTATAGTGTTTTTATGAAATTTTATCAAGTAATTGAATATGAATCACACCAATTTAAAATTCTTGAAAAAAATTATCCAACACATGATATTGAGTATGTAGTGATGGTTTGTTCATTAAAAATTTGGAGGTATCATATATATAGTTAGAAATGAAAAATATATAATGATCATAAAAATTTAAAGTATATATTCACTAAAATAGAGTTAAAAATGGGAAAATAAGATTAATGGAACTAATAAGGGAATATTATTTCTAGGTTAAATTTCATATAGGTATAACCCATATGGTAGCTAATGCCTTGATCCAAAAATATAATTTATCATTAAATATTCTACATTTAAAACATAATCTATTAGATAATGATTTAATAAATGTTTTACTATAAGTTATGTATGCATAAACTCTATCTATTTTGGCTCAGGCATTATTATAATTATCCTTGTTAGAAATAATTAAGAAGGATAAAAAGTAAGATTATAGTTTGAAAAGAAATGTAGAATTAGTTGAGTAATTTAAATTTCATGCGGTTAGCGTTGAGAAAGAAGGAATTGTTAGATTATATTAGAGGATATGTATTCTGAGTGATTTTTAGTTAAAGATATAATAATGATGTAAATCTCATAGATTTCCATTTTTCATTCATCCTAAAAGCACTAATATGTATAAATACATTTAAGAATATTATTTTTGGGAAAAAATAGAGAAATATATTACTTATTTTAGAAATAAATGTTTGACTTGTAAATAGGTTAATGCTGAGAAACATCTACCAGAGGGGATTCATCAGCCATTGTTAGTGAACGAAGGAAATAAGAATACAATTATTTATTTTGTGGTGAGATTAAAAAATAAATGATGAGGTAATGATGTGATTTGGGTTATTATTGACTATTTGACTAAATATGCACAATGTCATTATATTTGAGACACTATTTCTTTATATTAGATTGCAAGACTCAATATTGAAGAGATAATTTGGTTACATTGAGTTCCCTCTATATTTTATCCTATCATGATCCTAGATTTACATCAAAATTTTTTAAAGGACTTAAGATATCATTGTGAACTGAGTTAAGTTTCAATATAACCTTTCACCCTTGATCTAATTGATACTTCGAGTTGAAAATTCATAAATTAGAGGATATTCTTCAGGCTTACTCATTAGATTACTAGGGATGTTTATATCAACATAATTCTTTGGTGGAGTTTTCATATAATAATAGTTGTAATTCTAGTATACATATGAAACTGTTTGAGGAATTATATGGAAAGTGGTGTCAGACTCCATCAAGTTAGGATGAAGCCAGAGTAAGAATTTTATTGGAAATATTGTTGATATAAGAGATGTTTTAAAAGATAAGAATGATTCAACACTATATTATGGAATATTTGTCACGACCCGCCCTCGGGGTCCGTGCCGTGACTACCCCAAGCCCGCCTTCCATAGGCCAGGGGCTGGCGACTAGCACCAAGGCGTAAATCCCAGTAAAAAGGGAAGGCATTGCCTTTGAAAAGTAACCAACTCCACAGAGTAAGCAAGCGGAAAGTAAACACTAAACAAGCAGAGTACAACTGAAAGTGTGGAAAAGTAAATGGGCCAGAATACAAACCCAAACTGAAAGTAAAGTACAACTCGAAAAGGGAAAAACAAAAACTGTAAAGTAAAAGCCGCTACTCCGAGCTGTCCACCGGAAATCCCACCTGAAGGGTGGGTACAGATAGCTCCTCTGCTCCACGGGTCCCACCGTCCGCTCCGTGCACGTCCCGCCCAGTGGTCCACCTCCGGGAACCGTCCCGCTCTACAAGCCTCAGCTAAGTCAACGCTGTCCGTCGTCTGCAACCAACACAACGTAGTGCGGGCGAAGCCCGTGCAGGGGTGAGTATAAGCTACTCAGTAGGGACCCCGAGACCCCTGAAGGTCTCTCAAATCCACAAAGGATAAACCACGAAGAAAAGTAACAATCACGAAGTAACAACCGACATTGCTTAGGTATATGCCCATACATATACCTAAGTCATCAATTAAAATACGCTCCAACCTCCGAGCCCAAGTACCACTCAGTCCACGCAGGAAAGTATACGTATTCCACATAGGAAAGCAAAACATAATCCACACAGGATTGCACAACACAATCCACACAGGAAAGAAATAGGATTCAGCTCACACAGGTAAACTTCTTCAAGGACGATAAAGATGATCACTGATCCATCTAAGTCGTCGGACCCACGAAGGATCGATAGGTAACTAACCCCCGCAGAAGACCCACACAGGATCGGGCTCACACAGAACCTGTAGGCGCTGGCTCACACAGAACCGCTGAGCGCAAGGACCCACACAGGATCGGGCTCACACAGAACCTGTAGCACTGATCCACGTAGGATCGCTGAGTGCTGTAGTCGTCGTCGTCGAATCCACACAGGATCTCTGTACTGTCGTCGTCCAATCCACACAGGATCTCTGTACTGTCGTCGTCAAATCCACACAGGATCTCTGTACTGTCGTCGTCGCAGTCACAGTAGCAGTCGTAGCAGTAGAACAGTCGCAGCCAGCACTAGGGTTCCCGCACACAGCAAGCTCGTACGGAGGGTCCGCTCCACGAGCCGAGAGGCTGATACATCAACTGTCACGAAGACCAAGTTGGTGTATCCAAAAGTTCCGTATCGTCAAAAGGAACTCAACGCAATAGACGGCGCGTCGATCGGACGCCCGGTCTGAGAGTTATTGGCATTTTCGTCTCCGGGGCCCGGTTGGTTTTTAAGGCAAAACCAACCCGACCGTACTCCACCTGCGTCCAAACCTCGGGCGGAGTATGCCAAAAGATCCGTCTCACTAAGAGGAACACAACGCGACTGACGGCGCGTCAATCGGACGTCCGTAACTCAAGATATGAGCGTTTCCGCTCCGAAGGCCCGGTTGGTTTCGTGAACGAACCAACCCGGCCGAACTCAAAGTAAACCGAAACCTTGAGTGCGATATACCGAAACGACCGTCTCGATCCAAGGATCGCGTTGCCGCAGACGGTTTGTCATTCGGAGGTCCGAGGCTCAAGTTATGAGCCAAAAACCGAAACTGGTTCGAAACGGGGGGGTCCGGGTCCGGGCCGACCCGACCCGACCCCCCCTGGGCGGCGGCGGCGGTGCGGCGGCGCGGCGGCGGCGGCGGCGGGCCGCGGCGGCGGCGGCGGCGGGCCGCGGCGGCGGCGGCGGCGGGCCGCGGCGGCGGCGCCTGGCGCCGCACGCGGTGGTCACGCGGGGCTATGCCCTGCGTTTTTCTTCAAGGCGGAACGGCCTTGAGCCGTGCCTTTGCCAAAAAAAACGGCCCCCGCAAGTGGGGGCCGGCTTGATAAAACCGGGGGGCTGTTGCCCCCCCTCCTTAATTGAACCGCCCCCCCCCTCATTAAGAGGGGGGTTTGTTGAACCGGCCGGGGGATTTATTCCCCCGGTTTTTATGATATCCGGCCTGCCAGCTGGCCGGCCGGTTTTTACCAACGGGACCGGAATTTCCGGTCCCACCCTCGACTTCCGACGCCGGCGGCCCGGCCGCCGGTCTCCTCTCCTGCCGCGGCCCGGAACCGGCCGCGGTCTTCTCGCCCCGCCGCGGCCCGGAACCGGCCGCGGTGTTCGTCGTCCGGCGCGGTGCGACGGCACCGCACCCCTTTCGTCGTGCCATGAATCCTTCCAACACGGCGCGACGGCGTCGCGTTCTTGAAGACTCTCCTCGGCGTAGCGCGGCGGCGTTGCGGAAAAAAAAAGCATGTTCATCCGCGTGGTGCGACGGCACCACGCCACTTGCTTCCACCCGCATGAATAAAACGAGAACTAAGGAGGGGGGTTTCGGCCGTGTTCATGCGGTCCGACCCCCCTCACGTTAAATAATAACATAACTAAAGAAAATCCAAAAGCCTCACGTTTAGTCATGCTAAAATCCATGATTCAAGAATGGAATAAAATAATCAATAAATAACATCCCCTACCTCTGGTTTGAGATTCAAAGAATCTTCTACGTTCCGCGGAAGACGGCGTCGCGGAAGTCGGGCGTCGCGGTCGTCGTTCGTCAAATCCGTTGACGAAGAGTTACGTCCGATGCGACACGTTGTTGGCGGATCTTCATTTGCCGACGAAGAAGGCCCGAGGAGGATGCGGCGTTCCCTCTTGTTGACACCGAGGACGAAGAAGAGAGGCGTCGTTCTTCGTCGGAGTTTGAGCGTTCTTCGTCAAGATGAACGTTCTTCGTCAAGATGAAGAAGATGGAGGAGGAGCTCTCAAAAAGCTCTCAAGGGAAAAAAACAAACAACCCTTAATCAAATAAGATTACATCTTATTTTATTAACACATAACTCAAAAGAATTTCAAAGTTTTGAAATTCAAAAAGGGGGTTTAACTCCCTTAAATTAATTAAGTAACTCAAGTTATTAAAATAAGGAAGAGTTACATAATTAAGAGGGGGTTTAGAGGGGTTAGGGAATTTGAAAAGAAAAAGGGGTTCGTGTGGGCCCCACCACACTTAATCCTCCCAAGGGAGGTTAAGTGGGTGTGGGTCCCACTTCCAACCTCCTTTGGTAGGTTTTTAATAAGTTAAAAATAAAATTTGTCTTACACAATTTTATTTAACTTAACTGAAAAACCCCAAAACTAACTTTCAACTCGCAACAAACGCAACTCCCGAAAAGGTCTCTTTAAGCGAATATCGGCGCTGCGAGTTCATCGGTGCCCTCGGATTTCAATTCCGAGCACCGGATCAAAAGTTAGGAATTCCCGCTCGTTCGTTCACTGAACGTACCCGAGCCAAACTTCGGAAATTAATTCCGGGCACTCCGGGCCTCGGAATCAGGTGCCGTCTGAAACCGCGCTCTTGTAAAATTCTAAAGAAATTTAAGAAAAAATTTCCCTTGAATTTTACGGGTCTTTACATTACTCCCACCTCAGGGCTTTACGTCCCCGTAAAGCTACATCAAAAACTAGGGAAACAAAAGAGGATACTGTGCACGCATCTGAGCCTCCCGCTCCCCTGTGCTCTCCTGGAGATTCCCATGCCGCCATCTGCTGCGCACAAGAGGAATCGATCGTCCATGTAGGACCCGCTCCTGTCGATCCTCTATCTCCACCGGGACCTCCGTAAAAGTCGCCCCATCGTCAACGTCAAGCTCCCCATGGTCAATGATGTGCGTTGGGTCGTGCACGTATCTCCTCAGCAGAGATACGTGGAAGACGTCGTCCACCCGGTGCAACTGAGGTGGTAGAGCCAGGCGATAAGCCACCTCGCCAATCCTGCTGAGAATCTGGAAGGGTCCGATAAAGCGCGGAGATAACTTGCCGCCTCGGCCAAATCTCCGAATACTACGTCGAGGTGAGACCCGCAAGAAGACGTGGTCGCCATCCTCGAACTCTAGTGGCCTCCGCCTCCTGTCAGCATATGACTTCTGCCGGCTCTGTGCTATCCTCATCCGCTCCTGGATGACCTGGACTTCCTCTGACGTTGCCCGGACCATCTCTGGTCCCACAAGAGCTGCGAGATTTCTTCTTTGCCGATAAGAGAAACCTGGTCTCATCCCCTGGATGAACCACATTCTTTGCCTAAAACAGTCAATCCTAACATGGATGATACTAATCCATACTAAGGATGACGTCGTAAGGCCTCGACGCTACTACTAAGAGATTCAACCGTTACTCTCGCCTCCAAGGGTTGAGTCACACTGTCGGCATCAGTGTGTGGTAACTGGGTCTCCTCCAGTAGATGTCTCACAAGTGAGGGTCAAGTCAACAGCCAAAACTGGAACCTCTTAGTAACATTACGATAGAGGACAGGAACGAAAACATCACAAGGTATGCGTCTTTTATTATTGCAGCTCGTAATACAAGACGCTACACAAAAGCAACAAGGAACCAGAAGTACAAAGGATGTATCCACTAGTTCTGCTCCTGTCCATCGGCTCCCAGGGCTCCATGATCGAAGGCCTCGGCTGCCTGAAGCTGAGCTCTCCCCTGCGGTCGGGGTGGACCTCCTGGTGGTGGTGGTGGTAGAGCCTCAAAGCGTCGGCCACCACCAGCTGCTCATCCAGCTCCTCTGCCTCGTCCGCCTCCTCCCTGAGGACCGCCACGGTCGAACCTCTGCCTCTGCCTAGGTGGTTCCTCAACCGTCTGCTGCTCCTCCGCATGGCGGGTCGGGCAGTCACGAACCATGTGGCCTCGCCCGCCGCATGCATAGCACTGTCTTCCACTCGAAAGACTGGCTCCGCGTTGTGTGCCCTGCACTGCTGAGCCAGTGCCCTGAGGTCTGGTCTGTCTGGACCCCTGAGTCATTCGCCGACTGCCAGCTGCAGATGACTCTGCCACGTGCCGTCCTGCGGTGGGTCTCTGTGCTGGTGTAGACTCAGCAAGGAAGCTCTCGATCAGAAGGGCCCGCTCCAGTACTCCTGTCTGAGTCGGTATGCTGAGGGAGATCAGCGATGCCCTGATCTCGTGTCTCAAACCCTGCTCGAAGGCCCGGGCCCGGAAGAATGGGTCCCGTACCATGTCGGTCGAGTAGCGCGAGAGATCGGTAAATCTCGCCGAGTACTGAGCGACCGTCATGCTGCCCTGCCGCAGCTGTAGAAGCTCCTGGATACGCACCGCACGAAGGGTGGCTGGGACGAACTCCGAGCGGAAGATGCTCTCAAAGTCCGTCCAAAGAAGAGATGCCTCATCGTGCACCTGGAGCATCAAGCTCCACCATCGTCCTGCTGCTGCGTGTAGTAGGCTCGCAGCGAGGATCACCATGAGGTCTGCTGGTGTCCTCACTAGCCTAAACACTCGAACCACTGCCTCCAGCCAGTCCTCTGCTGCCTGGGGATCCGTCTCCCCGCGAAACCTGGGCGGTCGCTGGCGCTGAAACTCATGCAGTGCGCTGAGGCGACGTGCATCGTCAGCGGCTGCTGCTGGAAGCATCGGGGGATCGGCGGGTAAAGCTACCGCCGGTGCCACTGCTGACAAAGGGCCCTGCACCGAAGCCTCGTCGCTCGGTGGGCTGTCGTCTCGCTCGACTCTCGGAACCCTAGCTGGCTGCCGTCGTGGGGCCATCCTGAAAAGGAAACAGGTGCGCCACGGTTAGAACAGTATACCTGGTGAGTTGGCACAAGTAATCACAAGGAAAACTTGAGACTTTCATAAAGTAGATCAGTATACTCGGTGAGCTGACACAAGTAATCACAAAGAAAACTTGAAACACACACGCAATCAATGTTTTCATGCATTAAGTCGGAAATCAGAAGTCAGGGTCCTGGTGTACGGATACGTCGGCCGCCGCACCAACACTGGACTCCCTGGACTGATAACCACACTCAATACGCTAAACATTATTGCTTCACATAGAAAAGATCAGAGTTCGCGGTAGAACCGAACTCCTCTGATACCAATTTGTCACGACCCGCCCTCGGGGTCCGTGCCGTGACTACCCCAAGCCCGCCTTCCATAGGCCAGGGGCTGGCGACTAGCACCAAGGCGTAAATCCCAGTAAAAAGGGAAGGCATTGCCTTTGAAAAGTAACCAACTCAACAGAGTAAGCAAGCGGAAAGTAAACACTAAACAAGCAGAGTACAACTGAAAGTGCGGAAAAGTAAATGGGCCAGAATACAAACCCAAACTGAAAGTAAAGTACAACTCGAAAAGGGAAAAACAGCAACTGTAAAGTAAAAGCCGCTACTCCGAGCTGTCCACCGGAAATCCCACCTGAAGGGTGGGTACAGATAGCTCCTCTGCCCCACGGGTCCCACCGTCCGCTCCGTGCACGTCCCGCCCAGTGGTCCACCTCCGGGAACCGTCCCGCTCTACAAGCCTCAGCTAAGTCAACGCTGTCCGTCGTCTGCAACCAACACAACGTAGTGCGGGCGAAGCCCGTGCAGGGGTGAGTATAAGCTACTCAGTAGGGACCCCGAGACCCCTGAAGGTCTCTCAAATCCACAAAGGATAAACCACGAAGAAAAGTAACAATCACGAAGTAACAACCGACATTGCTTAGGTATATGCCCATACATATACCTAAGTCATCAATTAAAATACGCTCCAACCTCCGAGCCCAAGTACCACTCAGTCCACGCAGGAAAGTATACGTATTCCACATAGGAAAGAAAAACATAATCCACACAGGATTGCACAACACAATCCACACAGGAAAGAAATAGGATTCAGCTCACACAGGTAAACTTCTTCAAGGACGATAAAGATGATCACTGATCCATCTAAGTCGTCGGACCCACGAAGGATCGATAGGTAACTAACCCCCGCAGAATACCCACACAGGATCGGGCTCACACAGAACCTGTAGGCGCTGGCTCACACAGAACCGCTGAGCGCAAGGACCCACACAGGATCGGGCTCACACAGAACCTGTAGCACTGATCCACGTAGGATCGCTGAGTGCTGTAGTCGTCGTCGTCGAATCCACACAGGATATCTGTACTGTCGTCGTCCAATCCACACAGGATCTCTGTACTGTCGTCGTCAAATCCACACAGGATCTCTGTACTATCGTCGTCGCAGTCACAGTAGCAGTCGTAGCAGTAGAACAGTCGCAGCCAGCACTAGGGTTCCCGCACACAGCAAGCTCGTACGGAGGGTCCGCTCCACGAGCCGAGAGGCTGATACATCAACTGTCACGAAGACCAAGTTGATGTATCCAAAAGTTCCGTATCGTCAAAAGGAACTCAACGCAACAGACGGCGCGTCGATCGGACGCCCGGTCTGAGAGTTATTGGCATTTTCGTCTCCGGTGCCCGGTTGGTTTTTAAGGCAAAACCAACCCGACCGTACTCCACCTGCGTCCAAACCTCGGGCGGAGTATGCCAAAAGATCCGTCTCACTAAGAGGAACACAACGCGACTGACGGCGCGTCAATCGGACGTCCGTAACTCAAGATATGAGCGTTTCCGCTCCGAAGGCCCGGTTGGTTTCGTGAACGAACCAACCCGGCCGAACTCAAAGTAAACCGAAACCTTGAGTGCGATATACCGAAACGACCGTCTCGATGCAAGGATCGCGTTGCCGCAGACGGTTCGTCATTCGGAGGTCCGAGGCTCAAGTTATGAGCCAAAAACCGAAACTAGTTCGAAACGGGGGGGTTCGGGTCCGGGTCGACCCGACCCGACCCCCCCTGGGCGGCGGCCGGCGGCGGCGGCGGCGGCGCGGCGGCGGCGGTGCGGCGGCGCGGCGGCGGCGGCGGCGGGCCGCGGCGGCGGCGCCTGGCGCCGCACGTGGTGGTCACGCGGGGCTATGCCCCGCGTTTTTCTTCAAGGCGGCACGGCCTTGAGCCGTGCCTTTGCCAAAAAAAAAACGGCCCCCACAAGTGGGGGCCGGCTTGATAAAACCGGGGGGCTGTTGCCCCCCCTCCTTAATTGAACCCCCCCCCCTCATTAAGAGGGGGGTTTGTTGAACCGGCTGGGGGATTTATTCCCCCGGTTTTTATGATATCCGGCCGGCCAGCTGGCCGGCCGGTTTTTACCAACGGGACCGGAATTTCCGGTCCCTCCCTCGACTTCCGACGCCGGCGGCCCGGCCGCCGGTCTCCTCTCCCGCCGCGGCCCGGAACCGGCCGCGGTCTTCTCGCCCCGCCGCGGCCCGGAACCGGCCGCGGTGTTCGTCGTCCGGCGCGGTGCGACGGCACCGCGCCCCTTTCGCCGTGCCATGAATCCTTCCAACACGGCGCGACGGCGTCGCGTTCTTGAAGACTCTCCTCGGCGTAGCGCGGCGGCGTTGCGGAAAAAAAAGCATGTTCATCCGCGTGGTGCGACGGCACCACGCCACTTGCTTCCACCCGCATGAATAAAACGAGAACTAAGGAGGGGGGTTTCGGCCGTGTTCATGCGGTCCGACCCCCCTCACGTTAAATAATAACATAACTAAAGAAAATCCAAAAGCCTCACGTTTAGTCATGCTAAAATCCATGATTCAAGAATGGAATAAAATAATCAATAAATAACATCCCCTACCTCTGGTTTGAGATTCAAAGAATCTTCTACGTTCCGCGGAAGACGGCGTCGCGGAAGTCGGGCGTCGCGGTCGTCGTTCGTCAAATCCGTTGACGAAGAGTTACGTCCGATGCGACACGTTGTTGGCGGATCTTCGTTTGTCGACGAAGAAGGCCCGAGGAGGATGCGGCGTTCCCTCTTGTTGACACCGAGGACGAAGAAGAGAGGCGTCGTTCTTCGTCGGAGTTTGAGCGTTCTTCGTCAAGATGAACGTTCTTCGTCAAGATGAAGAAGATGGAGGAGGAGCTCTCAAAAAGCTCTCAAGGGAAAAAAACAAACAACCCTTAATCAAATAAGATTACATCTTATTTTATTAACACATAACTCAAAAGAATTTCAAAGTTTTGAAATTCAAAAGGGGGTTTAACTCCCTTAAATTAATTAAGTAACTCAAGTTATTAAAATAAGGAAGAGTTACATAATTAAGAGGGGGTTTAGAGGGGTTAGGGAATTTGAAAAGAAAAAGGGGTTCGTGTGGGCCCCACCACACTTAATCCTCCCAAGGGAGGTTAAGTGGGTGTGGGTCCCACTTCCAACCTCCTTTGGTAGGTTTTTAATAAGTTAAAAATAAAATTTGTCTTACACAATTTTATTTAACTTAACTGAAAAACCCCAAAACTAACTTTCAACTCGCAACAAACGCAACTCCCGAAAAGGTCTCTTTAAGCGAATATCGGCGCTGCGAGTTCATCGGTGCCCTCGGATTTCAATTCCGAGCACCGGATCAAAAGTTAGGAATTCCCGCTCGTTCGTTCACTGAACGTACCCGAGCCAAACTTCGGATATTAATTCCGGGCACTCCGGGCCTCGGAATCAGGTGCCGTCTGAAACCGCGCTCTTGTAAAATTCTAAAGAAATTTAAGAAAAAATTTCCCTTTAATTTTACGGGTCTTTACAATATTATAAAAAACAAACTAGTTATATAGATAATTAGAGAAAAAATATCTCATTTGAGGGAGGGGATCATGTTTTTCATAAAATTTATCCTTGAAAATGTGTTATGAATTTCCATAGAAAAGGAATGTTTAGTCCATAATTTTTCAGTCCATATGAAATTATAGATAAAGTGGTATTATTTTACTATTGGGAATATTTACTTATAAGTTTTTCTTAGGTATATTTTGTGTTTAATTTTTTTATATAAATATATACTTAATGAATCTCATTTTTGATCCCAAGAGTAGTTTTATTATAATAAGATCTTTATTATGATAAAAACCACTTTATATTATAGATCACCGAGAAAATGAGTTATATAATATGGTAAATCACATGGTTAAAGTTTTATTTAAGAGACATATGATTGAAAATGTATCATGGTAATCTAAAAAAGATATGAGAGAAATGTTTCCCTGCTTATTTACCAATGAATGAAATTGTGAGGACACAATTTATTTTTTAGGGAAAGAATATTAAAACCCAGTTAGTGAAAATAATAAATCAATTTCATGTCTCATTAATATTCTTGATTAGATTTTATAGATTCATTTTCACTATAATAATCTTATGTACTTTTTTAGTCAAAAAAGAAACAGTTTTATTCTAAACAAATCGTTCTCCATTTATTAGTTGGTTTTATTTAAAAGATACAATTATAAATTTTAGAATCAATATTTAATTAAATGGAATTAATTTTTTATCTCATCATGTAAAAATTAGAATATGTTTTTTTGGGATTTTCTAGAAATAATTGATTTTTAAGTGAATAATGAAGATACATATTTTACAAATATTGCCACTTTTATAAAATTATCATGGTATATGAATGAATTGAATGTTTATGAAATATTTTTTATTGAAAAAATATTATTTAATAAATAATATAATTAATTTAAAAGTATAATTTTTATATTAGAAATATATGTTTTACATTTTCAAATTCTATGTAATGTTTTTATTCTAATAAAATCTACTTTTGGATCTCCTCATTTAATAAAGTATCAAAAAGTTCCATTTTAGAATTTTTTGGTTTGAAATTAAAATAAATATAATTTTATTTAGAATAATATAATAAATTCCATGGGAATAAAAATTATTACAGAATACCGTGTTTTTATACCTCATGAAATCTTTTGAATGAACATGATTTTTTAGTTTAGTGCATGGGATGAATTGTAAAATAAGATTCAAAAATGAAATTATGAGAGTTCTGACACTATAATTTGTTGTTTTTATAATTTTTTATAGACTCTAGAGGTGTATCAGGAGTTTGGATGATTTTTGGGAGCATCGGGCCCTAAAATATCAAAATTTGGAGGAATTGGTTAGGGTTCAGGGTTTGTCTAAAACTGTACGACCCACCAAGTAAAACCGTGAGGCTGGTCCAATGGAGATAGAGGTCTAGCATGGTTTGGTCTAACCATGGGAGAGAATATATGTCATTGTACACCTAGTTTTATGTTCTTTACAGAGAAGAAACTCATGGTTTGTACATGGTTTCTCAAACTATGTGCTCGAACCATGTGAGTCCCCTTCTTGGGTAGTGGCTGAAGAATGGTTGGTGCATAGATTGGCCAACCATGCATCCAAAAAAATCACCACATTAAAGGGGTTAATTTTATATTTTTTCCTACCTCCTTATTTCTTTTCCCACACTCTGTTCTTTCTTCTTCGTGCTCAATAGGGGAAGTCGCCCGAGTTCCTTCTCCTCCCCTCCTATAAGATTCTAAATATCTCCTCCATTTGGTGTCATAATAAAGTGTTGTTGGTATCATTGGGTTCATAAGGGTAATATGTTTTCCCTATTGAACCTATTTTTGTATAATACAGTCACAGTGGAGTTATATTGGCATTAGGTAATTCTACATATTTGAAAGGAGTTTTTCAAATCTTCCATTTTATTATATTACGGATTGAATCAAAGCTCAATATTGGATGAGTGAACTGAGCTAGGTATATGGTAGGTGGTATATATATTTTTACCCTAAAATATTTCTATTTATAAATAGTTCAATTATGTTGTGTGATAAATTCTCTTTTCATTGCTCTTAACTTGTTAAATTAATCATGTATAACCTTATGCAATAATTTTAGAGAGATTTTTATATTAATTTAGTATTTTTGTTGTTCATGTACATACATTTTTAACCAAACTTGAGGGAGTGATACATGAATGTCTTTAACTAATAAATTATTTTCTAATAAAAACCCTCTTTGAGGTGATTTGTCTTCTAAAATGTAACGAGTTGATTAATTGGAATGTGTAAGGATGAGACACCCAACTAAGTTATACTTTAGTGACCAATATATCACCTATGTGGTAATAGAATAATTATTATGGATCAAGATTTATGTTTCTATAAGTCATTCATGTTAGCAGGTCCTATCATATACAATTGCTTGTATAGAGTTATCTTCCATGGGAAGACCACCTGGCCATAATAACTTTGTTCATTACATGGAATTACTTAATAACGAAAAGGAACACTTAATGAATTAAATGATTGGTTTATGGGTATGTCCCTCTTTTAGTGTCCTTGTAATGGATTATGGAATGCTTAAGTACATGACCTTTCTTATTCTATACCTGAGATAGTAAATGGTCTTAGACCTCTTAATATATATGACTAGTGATGTGGTATGTTTAAGAAACTGGACATCTCCCTTATTAATTTAAGTGATTAAATGAATTTTGATATTCTTTGAGAGATACTCAGGTTACATTTATGGAACACCTTAGATAGGTGCATAGGAAGTTAGAGATTATATCTACCTTGGGAGATACTTGGGTCTCTTATTTACGGAATTCTAAGGATGGGGTCATAAGTAACCTGTGTTGAGATACGCCATGTGAGATACTTTTTATGACATGTATGGGCTCACCATAAGGCTTCTATATCTCTTTATGAGTGATAACGGTTCTTTATTGGATATACTGTGGACATGCTTGGTGTATAGTTGTTTAAATTGTGCCACAAGTGATACTTGGTCCCCTATGTGAGATACCAGGGATAAGATTAAAGATGAATCGTATTCACACCATTTCGAGAGTGATAATTTGGATTCCATTTATGGATTTCCATGTACATACACTTATAGTATTGGTTATTTATAGTTCCCCAGGATAAAGACTTGGTATTCCAATTCTGATTTCCCTATAGGGGCTTAGGGTGCATCTTATAAAAGTTTCATGATCACATTTATATTAAAAACTAAGAATGCTTATTTTTTATCTAGGGGTGTGTCTTCTAGGAAAAATTCCATGCTTGGGTTTGTTCCATCTCATGAAACATATTTTCAGATTACTTATTTTCATTACAACCATTATCTCATATGTTTAGGTTGAACCTAGTTCAAGTTCATTCCATCTTGGGATAAAGTTGGTATGGTCCACCAACTATCCATGAGAAACCTGAGACAACTTATTTTCTTTTTTCTTCATTACTTTACTTGTTATACATGCACACTATTGTAATTTATATTAACAGATTATATTATGCTTAGACACCTTTAGTAGTTTCCTACTAAGTATATCTCACACCCTTCTTGGGCCACCATTACTCTGGGGTACCTGAGAATACCACATGTTCATAGGTCTATTGATTATTTCATGTGTTTTATATTTTACATAGGATCTTAAGAGCATATGATTGAGTTAGTACTCAAGATGATCATGAAGATTACCCCTTGGTCATTTTATTCTTTTCCTTTGTTCATGTCTCATATTATCTTACATGCTGTATTTTTTTTATGCTGATGTGTTTTAGCTACATATAGACATTCATTCATGGTCATATATCTAGATATTTCTAGTTTATCAGAAATTATATTTATCTCCCACTTCTTTCTCATCTATTATTACTATTTAATCTATTTTTTGTTGATTCATATCTGATATACTATTATGAAACTCTGATCATGAGGGTATAATATCTTCACCATACCACCATTAGACACTGGATGCTAGTCATCTGCCTCTGGAATTTGGGGAGGTGTGCATAAAGAAAACCTGACAACTGATATATCTACTAGTTTCATAGTCCGCTAGGTTGGGACTTTACAATTATACTTGATTTTGGGGTATAATCCTTGTTATTCTTAAAAGATCATTTTTCTAAAAACATTTTCTCATTGAATTTGAAAAACTTATATTAAAAGTTATTTTTACTAATTAAAAAATTGAATATTTGAAAATGGATTCCATATTTGGAATAATAATGTTCTAATTTTTCAATGATTTTGATTTCAATTTTACTCATAAATAATAGTCACCATGGTGAAAGTTTGTTACCAAAGAAAGGGTTAAAATGGTTAATGAGAGGGCTAAAAATATGAGATATATATTAAAATATATTTAAAACATGCATAAATTTGATCAGTTGTGTTTATTTTAACCATAACCTATCTAATATTATAAATTGGGTTTCTTTGGATCCACTTTCCTTGAGAAAGTCATCTAATATATTTTAAATTTCTTAATATTTACAATGGTTCCTCTCACTTATAGAGGGGAACCTATTCTCCTCACTTTTATAAAAAATTTAAGAACTCTATATGGATCAATATGTAAAAATATTCGTTGAAAACTCTCTCTCCCATGTACTAGAGGTCTCGGTCTCACTAAAAGACACATCCAAGATGGTTTAATGTATACTCCAAGGGAAGATATCCAAGTTGGAGGTCTAAGTATTAAACAATTTATTTAAAGTTTATTTCTTCTTGTACCTCATTAAAATATATTCTAACCATTATAAAATAGATGCATTAATATCTTTACTATACTATAATTGTATAAAGATGAAAAAAAAACTTTTTTTACCACCATTCCATCCTATAGGAAATGAAATCCTTGCTCATGCATATGTGTAAAATACCACCTTCACAAAGCGATGTGTTTTTTTCATCACATCCCCACATGAATAGTTATAAATATGGATGTAATATAAATATAAAATATTTATGATATAATTATTTTTATTGAAATAAAATATATTATCTATCTACTTTACCTTCTATCCATTAGAAAACGATAACCTCGCTTGTGAGTACGTGTGGACTACCACCTCCATGAAGCGATGTGGTTTTTTTTTCATTTTTGACTCTCATGAATGGTCATAAAGGTGGATTTAATGGATAATCATTGTATATATAAATTCAATATTATTATATATAGGTAAAATTTTATTTATTTTCTTTTATTTTCATCATTTATAAAATTGGGAATGTTTACCTTGTGTATGTGTGGACTACCTCATTCATGAAATCTTGCATTTCATTTTTCCTGACCACCTAACATGGATGTTTATAAAATTATATTCAATGTTAAATGATAATTATAAAATTTTTAACATTATTGAGATGATGTAACCATTACCCATTTGACCACCGTCATCACACAAATGATGTTTTTGACTAAATAATCCCAAAACGTTCGACATGAACTTAACTAATTTAGAAACTAAATAAAAAATGGAAATAAATTACATAAAATGAATAATAATAAGAAAATTACATGAAAATGTTTCTTAAGTAGGTAAATAATTAATAAAATATTATTATTCTGGAAATTAAAATATGTACGAGATTAGTTGGGAGATGAGTTAAGGGATTTTTCTCTAAAATATTATTTTAAATGTTTTAAATTATTTCCCTTCCATATCCATGTTCTTTTAATAAAATAAAAAATGTTATCATTTATACTTATAATATTGTTAAATTTCATTTTCAATGACTCTTTCCCTTCTTTATAAAGGTTTTAAAATAACAACAAACTTCAAATCCATTTTTGTTCATTTTCTGAAAACACTTTTCTAGAAAAGTGTGAACATTTACAAAATTCCAAGTCAGCACAAGAAAAAAACACAAAACAAAAAAAGTGAAAACACAAAAAAACCAAAAACAATCACTGCATGACAATTTAATTTTTTTTAAATTAATCCACCAAAATTCCGCCATCTAGATCAAATGATAAAAATTCAAAAAAATCCAAACCATTCATTTAGAAATACTGCGCTTCTCCTCGATTCTAGAACCACCTAAAAACTAACTGCCGGGTCACAACAAGGCCACATAGGACACCATAATCACTCCACCGACATCACTGTCCCATCACCATCTTCCTCCAGAACGAATAGCGAGTTTTGATCATTTTCCAGAGCGAGCGTCGTCCAGTATCCATCACTTTGACAAAGGATATCCCACAAATCAGGAAAAAAAACTTACAACCATTGTTAAATTAAAAGAATAAACTGCCATTGTCATCGTTCAAGAACCATCATCTCCACTATACCATGCCAGAAGCATCTCTTAGAGACCATTGTCTGCTCAAACAACACATCCCAAACCCTCAACGAAGACCGCTACACCATACTGACATGGAAAAGGAGCATTCGACCAGGATGAAAGAGCAGGGTATGAGCAGAAAATAGCTTCGCTGGAGGACCACTCCAGACACCACAAAAGTAGTGAGGAATATAATATGAAATAATACTATAATTGAACCATCCAGACCCTTGAACATCACCAAATAACTAGATATCCACACACCAGACACCCAAAAACAAGGAAGATGCCAAATTGAAAAATAATTCAGGGAAGGAAAAAAGGAGATGACAAAAGGATCTAGGGGAAACGCCTTTATCCCAACCACCCAAACATCATAAAAATCATTAAAACACCATCATGATTGATGAAAAAAGGGGTCTTTCATGGCAGGTAAAGAGATAAGGGTAGAGGAGGAGTGGTGACAAGAGATATCAAAGGAAGGGAGCCTTGTTAGAAGCAACCACCAAAAACCCAAATCATCAGAGTGTCATCGAGTTAAACCATATGGGGTTTATTCATGATGGTTCCAGAAATAAGAGATAATATTCCATTAATGAGGATCAGGGGGGGAGTGAGGAGACAATACGGGGAATGAAGAGGCACGCTGAAGAAAGACCTCTAATCGCACGAGGGCAATACAAGGAAAGGAGCTACGAATAAGGGAAGAAATCGTAGCACAAGGGGGAGAATGGAGATCGAGAGAGTGGGGAGCCATTCAGAATACACTTATTGACATTATTAAAAGGAATAATTTTTAGATTTTACATGCAATTCAATTTTTAATTTCTTTATAAAGATTATGAAAATAATGTTTTTAAGTTGTATGACATTAATGGATATTCCCCATATCATATCCATTATTCAATATCATGATTCCTATACATGTTTTTATAATTTTTCAAATATGATCCTATTTCGGTTTCTTTGGGAATTTCTATCAAAATGTTTTTTGGTTTTACAAATAAAATCACTTTATGGTTAAGTGAGAACTGTATAGAGTAGAAATAGATGAGGCAGATTTCCCAAGGGGATACACCATTGAGGGAACAAGTAAAAAAACCCTAAACACCAAAAACAGCCATGCATGACCACACCATCCATAAAACACGACTGAAAAACCCTATAGCATGATCATGTACATCATCATGAACCCAGAGAATCTTCCTCGAGTAGTGAATCTATCGTACAAGACCCAAGACCACTACCACCACAGCATGTTAGAATGCTTGCACCAGCCACACACACATGATAATGATGCTTACTACCCCACTGTACAACTGTGAATTGGCAACCAAGAACACCACATAACTCGGAAAAGTGGAAGAAAATATAAAGCATACCCTTAAATAGAGGTTGAATGACGGAGAGGGATTCATCGAAAACTCTAGAATGAGGCCACAAGACTACCTAACAGCTAAAATCAACACCACCAAACCATAAGAGAACCACCGTAGGTCTTCCATCTCTAAGGATATTAACAAAATCAAAAATTCATTGGAATCCATTAAACTTAGATAGGATTGGGTCATGTGTGATGTAGAAGAGTGAAATAGAAGATAAAATCAAAGGAAAATAAGAACCATCTGAAGGCAAGGAAAGAAAAAAAGGATCAAAAACCTTTATAAACCATTGATGGAGGAACGATTCTCTGATTATAGAACCAAGGGATGAAGAATCGAGTAGCTGAGAAGACTGGCTAGAGGGAACGAGAGGAGAAATAGCAATGGGATGCCTCCAGATCCGATAATTTGAAAGGTCACCATCTAAGATTTCAAAATGACTCAAGAGGAAGACAACGACCCTTCCACCAATTGAATCAAATGATCCAAACCAACTAAGAACCTAACGACGACCATTGAGCATAGGTGAGACCCCATACATTGAATGCTCAACACGATGGCTCTTAAAAATGGAATCTTGGAGGAGGTGTTGATGAAGAATGGAGAAATAGAGAGGAGTACAAAGAGATCACACCACCGAGAGTAGGTGAATAATGATGAGAACAGAGACATATGGAATTAACCATTAATCTTATTTTTTTGTGGGTTCTTGAAATCTTTATTATAAAGATAATACCCCATGATGCCTACATATTTTTCAATTATTTTATATGAGTTTTTAATTTAAATATTTTGATTTCATGAGGTAATTAAATGGTTTTGTGAGAAGTTTTGAACTTATAAAGTCGAAATATTTTTTTTCAAGGAAAATGTTTTCAAACGTTCTTTTTTTTCTCAAGAAACAATCATTGTTATTATTTTTCATTTATTATTTTTTAAAAATGTTTTTTGAAAAACTTTGGGAAATAATGTTTCTTTATATGAGTATGTAAATGATTATTCTATCTCAAAGTTAATTTAAAAAAAGTGGAAAACTTCTTATGTATTTGTATGTATTTCCGATGGATTAAAATGTTTCCTTTATTTTTATATCCATTAATGGGATATATTTTTTTCTTCCATCATTTTCAAACATTTTTCAGAGGGCCTAAGGATGTGTATGAATAATACCGAGGTCAATAGTGACATGTATTTAATGAAGAAAATGTTTCATTAATGAAACAAGGGTGTAAAAATAATAATCTTTATTTGGAAAAAATATATATACTATGTGGAAAGATCGACTTTTTATGTAATAGTTTTCTTAATTCTATAAAACTATAAACCTAAATGATCTTGAAAATGTAAAAAAGTGTAACCCTTAAAATAATTCATGTAATTATGTGTTTTTATGATATAGTCCATTATATTAGAGGAATGGGATAATTATACACATTCTTTATCTAAATGTTTCAGAGAATAATAAATTCCTTTACATCCTTTCAATGATTCTTAAACACTTATCATTATCATTCTAATAAAAACTATAATATATTTAAATTATTAATTAATTTTTAACTCTTATATATTTATAGAATTTTTGAAATGTAAATATGATACCATATTCTTGTCAGGATGAATGAATTGATTTCTATAACACTGATACCAAACATGGACTTTCCATGAAGTTTACACAAACCCCTTGAGGTTTCTTTGACAATTTCATTATAATGAAACAATTTTATCTATTCCCAAAATTAAATTTAGTTTTCTATAATCTAGTCTAGATATTTTAATAAACATTTTATAACTCTCCAGGTATCTTTTATTCTCCTAGTTTGAACTTTTACTCATTTTTACTATCGATACAACACCATTACCTGGCTATCTCATTCCCAAATCATCTATCTATAACACTTAAAAAAATTGGTGAACATTTATTTAATTCATTAAAATTTCAAAAATATTTCAAAAAATAATAATAGAATTAATTTCATATCTAAAACAAGACTTAAAGAAACCTTTATTTTCTCTATGTCATACACAATTTCATTGAGAAAATCAATATAGATTAAAGTTCATTAGTTTATTTTTTTCTACTACCTTTGAAACCTAATGTGAACCACTTGATTCTTCTAATAAGCATCTATATTTCCTTTTTGAGAGAATTTAATAGTAGGTTACTCTTGAAGGGTTTACTTCAACACATAGAGTTTTTGTTTTCTTAAGAATTATTTTTATGCTTTTATACCAAGTTAATAAGTTGATAACATTAGGCTCCACATTTTTATTGGATTGACGTCAAAGTTATATTCTATGATGATGATTAAATTTAACTATAATATAATCTTTTCTTAGATTATAATCATACTTCACACTCATTTGATAAGGACATATATTAAATGTGCTTCTACTAAAATTATATATTTATTAAATTTCATCATTTACATTAGTGGGATAAGATCCATATTTCACTGAGAAATTACCCAAATTTAGTGTGAACCTCATGATTTAGGTATTTGGGTAGGGCATTATTTTGATCATATCGTATATGACTCTAGGCTAGTGAGAATTTTGACCTAAATTACCTTTCAAAAAGGATATTTTACTCAATTGAGTTCTCAATTCCATAATAAATCTAAACCCTAATATGTATATACTCTAATTAATCATTAAATTCAATATAATAACTTAATAAAATCCAAAGTTAAGGTATAATAAAACCAAATTTGTTATCATATCTACCATATAACTCATTAGATAAAACTGTGATAATTTATAGATGTATTTTAGCCCTATAAACTAATCAATACATCACAATTGATAATATGGAACTTATATTTATTATTAAAAAAATGAATAAAAATAAATGAAAAATTATAGTATTTAAACATTAAATATACTACTTATGAACAATTAGTGAATAAAATCTAAAAATAAACCATTTATATTTTTTATCCATCTTAAGAATTCTATAAATAAATAAATATAAAAACATTATATTTACCTTTCTAATATGAACTCCTTCATATCATTCCATTATATGGAATTTGTTTTTTAATATATGTAATTAATGAAATATAAAACTTATATTCAAATTATATTAGGTAAATAATTTAAATAATCTAAATATCACATATTTAAAAATATGTAAACCTTTATCAAATCAATCATCAACAATCATTTTTCTATGGTTCAAATAATTTCTTAAATATGGCCATTAATATGATCAATTTAAATTAATTATTACAAAAAAATATTAATTATAAATATAAAATCCTTTTATATTTTGTCCTTATTTTTTAATTTACAAAAACATTATAAATTATAATTATAATTTCCATATAAACTATTTCTATCTAAATTATATATTATTATATATAATTTGCAAAAGATATTTGAATATTAACTATTAATATTTATAGATATTTATTTATTAAATGTTTCTCAATAAATAAATAAAAAAATTATAAACACATTTATAAATTATTAAATACACAAAATACATTTTATATGATCTATAAAAAATTTATAAACCATTTTATTCAGTATATAATTGAAATTTAGAAATAACTAATTTTTTATATATATCATATTTAACGATAATCTCATATTGTAAGTGGCATATCATTAGGTATAAGAAGGATCAATAGGAACTATATATTGTACCCTATGATAGATAATTCTCTTCATGTAGCATCATACGTAAAATAAACTTGCTATAAAAAGAGAAATTAGCTTATGTTATGGTTCATGTAAGATTACCTTAGTGGGGATAGATTGAGTAATTGTAATATCATAGGTTTGGGATACAAGCCTTATTATATTCCAAAAGTAAAATTAACCCCGAACAATGATAGGCTATGTAAGAATAAATCACATAGTGCATGGTATTCAAAACATATGAAAAGTTCCTACATGACATTAACAAAGCACATGGGGGGTGGGAGGATATATAATATTAAATCAACATTTGGAAGTCACAGATTATAACTTGGACCATGTAACCTGAATCTATAATTCCAAAAAATCATATCTTTTAATAGATCATGATATCACCTTAGCAATATGGTACTCTATTTTTTTCTATCTTGGATCAATACTATTATACCAAACGATTCCATATATTTTCCAGTGTGATATATTAAAATAGAGTGTATTGAACTATATCACCTATTATGATATCACATATCATAATAGGAATTTATATTATAAATAATTATGTCATATATAATTTATAAAACCATAGTAAAAAATGGTCATATTTTATGATATGCAATAATAATTCCATGAAATATCATATATTCTTAATTTTATAACATGATTTTGAGAATCAAATATTATAGAAATGATCCAATACCATTTAATAGTTTATTATCATTTCAAAAAAATAATCACAATGGATGAAATTAAAAACCTTAAAACATAAAATCTACCATACTTCAATATAGACCATGATTTATATAAAATGGACAACGTTGGGCATGTACCTTTCACCATAGATGGCCAAAAAATCAATATTTTATCAAAATCTTGATAAAGATCATTGATAGGTATCCAAAGGACTCCCTCCTCTATATTGTATCCATGGGATTCACTGAATAAACCATCGCAAGGTAAAGGCCCTCCCCCAAACCCATATATACTAGTACCTCATGGAAGCTATGGTAGGAGAAGCAAGAGAGCTTCAGGGAGAATTAAAATGGGATCTTTAGGATTGATCAATCACCATCACATGGTGATTAATTATATACCATGTGCATACAACCATGTTTTCTATGTATTAACTCATACGTTAAATAAGGTATGAGTTAATGCCTCAAAATTTTATGTATTCAATATATGAATACACTGAATCTCCCCTGTGATTCATCCTCTTAAATGTTTCCATTTAATGATTTCCAAGCCTGAAAGACCCCTGAATGATAACAATTATCATTCTAATACAAAGAAATCATAAGTTTTTAGTGTATATCATACCATATGGTTATACATATAACACTCTATATGATATTTCCCAATCATATGACATGATAGTATATGGAAATGGAATAAAATACCCATTTCATGCCTTACGATATACCCAATAATAACATATGTTATATCCACAAGACATTATATGTGTATATAATTTAGGGAATATCTAATTCATCATGTCTATCTATTCCTAGAACTATGGAATAGTGATATTCACTGTAATGTGTTTTACATTATCACAAACCCTAATGTGGTTAATACCACAACATTATGATTTTATCTTTAATTTATATTCCAATCAATCTCCAAATTACACTAAAGTCTTGTAGAATTAATGAACATTCCCCTTATGTCACATGATATGTAACAACCTAGGAAACCATATCCAAAAAACCTTTTAGATATCCTCAAAAATGCCTTTTAGAGTAGCTCTTATTCATTTTCACAATATGTTATATCATGTATAAAAAATTGAAAAAATCCATCCCAAAATATTTTTCGATATCCACTAAAAAACATTTTATATAGATCTCAATGACTACCACAATCACTTTATAAAAAAACTTAATCTTCACTAAAATAATAAAAAAGTGTGACCACATGGACATTTTGTAACACCCTAATATCTTAACATATTATTACTATTAAATAAGTAAATGTGTTTGACGGATTGCTCCACATCTGACACTAAAAATAAAAATAAAACATGATATATTTAGATAAATTATAAATATTTAAGTATGACCATTAAAAACCTTGCAGTTGAATTAATAAGAATGAATAAGGGTATCCTATTTTTAGATTATATGTATATAGAAAATAAAATCAACTTTAAATATGAATGAAATTTAATTAGTTTAATTAAAATGGATAAAAAGACCATTTATTGTTTAGAAAAGTATTTTTCTAAAAAAAATTACATTTACATGATGCATATTTTTATTTCAAGAAATATATGCTTAATGATAAATTTTGTTTGATATTAATCATTTTTTAACCCCAATGTAGTTTGTAAATGATATAAAATAAGAATAATAATGATTAATGTTTGAAAATTTGATATTGAAATTGTAGAAATTCTTCATTATATTTTATGATTTTATTATAAATTTGAATTTATAAATTTTTTAATTTAAAATTAAAAAAAATTAACTTCCTTTTTTAATATCTCATATAAAAATTGAATTATTATGAATTTTTTAGCTTTATTTAAATAGGTTTTTTGTCGAAAAAATGGTTTTCAAGAAACTTGTATATTTTTTGAATTTACCATTATATAATAATGACCTAGAAGTTTAAAAATAATTTTAAGTAATAAAATTTGAATTTTAGGAGTGAAAATACATTTTAAAATATTTTTTTTAACTTATAAAACCTACAGAAGACATTTGTAGATCTAATTAAAATGTTACTTTAGTATAAAATTTGGTTTTTATTTTTTCTTTGAATAAAGTATTTTTATATGGATATTATATTTTGTATTGACTTGGAAGTCTCACAGGCTTTAGTTTCTTACAATAATTCAATTAATTTCATTTAAATCAGTATGCAAGATAATTCTACCTTATATATAAGTTTAAAAATTTAAAAATTTATTTCCCTAAATACTATTTTACACAATTAAGTGTATTTGTTTAAAAAATAACTTTTCACACAATTATAAATTTAGTATGAACAAATTATATTTTATTTGGAAATTATAATTTTCAAATTATTTACAATTTTAAATATTAATATTTTTCATTTAAATTAAATACGGAGGTTAACAATTAATTATTGCAATAAACGTAAATGGGATAAATTGAATTTAATCTAGCTTAAATGTGCTAAAACATTTAAGAAATGTGCATTGAATTTAATTCTTGAGTTTTTTCTAAGCCAAGGAATTTTCCTCAGGAGTTTTTTTTTAATCTTTTTGACCTTGAAAAGGACATTGCATTAATGAAAAATGTAAATGTGTTTCCATAAGTTCCCTTACATTAACTTATAAAAACAATTTTTTTACAACCATAAAATATAAACTAGAAATTTTAAATAATAATTGAAACTATTCCATTTTACTCTCCCTATATACCCATCCAACTAATAGAATCCCTTGGTCACTCATAGTTATCCCAAACCCTTCAAATTGAAGGAGACTTTCAATGAAATTTCAACTCCCCGATACGAGTATTATCAAATATTTAGTGCTATAATTAATTATATTATTTAAAATTTATTATATAAACACTAATATAAAGATATAATTATAATTTATTTAATTAAATATTAATAAATTAAGGATATTATCATTATTTATTCATATACCACATCATTAAGAAAAACAAATCCCCTGTTTGTGCGATGTGTGGACTACTGCCTCCACAATGTAACATGTTTTGTTTTCCTTCACTGCCTAAAAAGGATGGATATAAGTATTGTATTAAAGTATAAATATTATATTTATTATATCATTATGTTTCTTGTATTAATAATTTTAAAAACTATTAATGATATGATCAAAAAACAATCATCATTAATTTAATCATATAAAATAAGCATATTAAGAGGATAACCTTTTATTCAAATTATGTAATTATTTAATATCCATTATTTAAACTTCTAATTCATTAAAATTATTATATATCACACTAATAAACACTAAATAATATGATTATTGTTCCGGTTTAATGATATTGCCACAAAACCACCTCATAGTCATTCATGAAATCAGGGTATGTTCATGTTTGGGTTGGTTTAACCACCAAATTGAACAATACTAGGAATTTATATCATGAATGAATATTGGGATATAATTTATGGTATAATGTGATATAAATTTATAATTAATGATTTTTATGGAGATTTTATATCAATATTTAATTCATTAATTAAGAAACCACACTTTGATTTTCAAGAATCACCAAAACAAGATTGTTATCAATTTCATATTCAAGGATAAAGAAAAAATACTAATGAAAGGAGTTTGAAACAAAATAAATAATTATAATTTATAAATATGATTAAATTTAATAATATAGTAATTATTAAATTAGAAACAAGAATGAACACAAACACCACTTTTATGAAATTGGTTCAAATGATCAAAACTATAAACCCCCAATGTAGAAAATTGAAAGAACTCATGTAGAGGATGACTATTTATGAAAATAATGAATTAAAATCGTTATGATTAAGGTTATAAATTAATTGATTAATATATATCTGTTTTTTATACGTGAGTTTAAAGTATTTTTGATAAAGTTATGAAAAGTTGTAAGGATTTTTTGTCTCAAATTCCTGTCTTTGTGACATGTTTTGTATCACGCACCTAATTTCATTTATGTGGTCTATATACTACCTATTTTTGATATCATATCATTAATAATATTTAAATCATGGTATTTGAATCCAAATTCCAATCCCCCTCTATCAATTGGTTTTTATTTGAAATTTTCTAAATCCATAACGAGTTTCTTTGTCTCATTTATATTTTGATACATAATACATTTTGTGCACCATGTTTTCTTTGTATGTTTTATTCACTACCTATGTTTATATTTTTTTCATACTCCTTATATTTTATGGTATTTTTTATATAAATAATGTTCCCTTATTGAAGTTGGTATTGATTCAGTTGTTTCCCCAGTGGTAAGGATTTTTTGTAACTCAATTTTCATTCGTTGAGTTATGGTTATTCATTGAAATTATTTCATATATATTGGGTAAATTATTTTATTTTATTGTGATATGTGGTATTATATCTATATTTTAGAGGGATATAAATTCCTACCATATAAATCCTTTGATTAATATTTCTGATTTCTTGGGTTTTATCCTTTTACAGTCATCCACATTATTTATATAAATGGTTTATTGTCATTGTATTCCAGTATTAACTTATCCATATACCCATTTATATATATGAAGTTAAAATCATAGTCTACATAATTCATATTGGATTATTTTCACCAAAAAATTATCTTATTCTGTTTCTTTGAGGAAAAGTATTGGACTTCCACATTTTTTAATTCTAATATAGAAGATTATTGGAATTTTTACTATGTATTATTTAAGATTCCAACTTATTACTCTGGATGTGTTATAATCATGTTTTCTATTTTTTTAACATTGAGAAAATTATTGTAATTCTATATATTGTTTTTATAATTTGTAAAATTATTTTAAAATTTACGATGTAATTTTTGATCATCCAATTTATTTCTCTAGATGGGTTATGACCATGTTTCCCTTATATTTGACATGGGGAAATGTATTGGAATTATTGATGATTATGGACTACTAATATAGGTTGATTAGGTATTTGATTTATTTATTTATCATATGTATAGAGATGTGTTTTATTCAGTAAGAGGTTCTTTGGGGAGTGGTATAAAAGGTTTTGATGACATTTAATGAATGTATTGGACCCAATTGAGTGACAGGTAGGCCCCAAAATTATACATTACCTCAATGAATTGACAGGTATCATGAGACAAAATAGATTTGGGTATTGGGATTATGCTCCCAAATTTATCAAGATGTTTTTTCTATGATCTTGATGGAAGGTAATGGTCTTAGAGCAAGGTCTTGACAACATTTTTTCAACATCCATATTTTTTCCTTATAAAACTTTAGAATATTCCTAGGAATATTTTCAGAGTTGGGTGTTTATATGGTGTGTGATTACAAGGCCTAGTGAAATAAATATTAATATTATATAAATATTAAATATATTAATATCATGTGCAATTATTTTTCATGAAATACTAGTAAAACTACCGAATGGAGGCTTATATCTATAATCTGAGGCCTCCATTGAGTTTAGAAAAAAAAATTTACCCTAGGTGTAACATAACCTTGGAGCATGTCCGGTGCTTGGGTTTACCATAGTCATGGGTAGATGAATAAATAAATAATTTAATTTAATTTAATTAGTTGTTTAGTTACCAGGAATTAATCCCACCCCTATAAATACCTAGTTAGAAGTAAATATCATTATTTTACACATAACCCTAGAGACCTAGAGAGGCGATATTGTAGGATTGTTCATGGAGGAATGATGACTGGATCATGGGTTGAAGATTAGTGTGTAGTGACGTTCATGGACCTCACCAATGAAGAAAAAATAGGATTTTTCTTTATTAGTGATCAATCCAAAATCAAGGTAATATTTTTTTTATAGATTCATCCTTTTTGTTTATCTCGTGTCGAATGTTTCTGAATTACACTAACAATAATTTATTTTCACAAAAATATATGAATTATTTTAATATTAATTTGATTATTTTTGGATAATTAGTTCATCATTCTAATGGAATCACATCATGGAAAATGCAAATAATTGATAAGGTTCATTCCTATCTTGTTTTTTCTTGGATTTATCCCCCATTTCTTTGCAAGTTCAAAATGGGAAATTTCATTGGGCCATGATATGATGAATACTAAGTATTCAGTCGTTACAAAATTGTTCTTCAGCATAATGGATCGATACCGTTGGTGTGGTTGAAAATTGATGGTATGACCTAGGTGAAATGGTGATGGAGGATGTTTGGAGGTGGATTGGGATAATATGTATATTCTCATTCCTTTCCAATTTGATGTGTGACATTGGTTCAAGGTTATAGTGGTTTATTTTCAATTGGATCAGAGGGTAAAATATAATGAGTGGTGATGGCGAGTGCTGATCAACATAGAACCATGGTCACTGGAAAGTTTCTTGGCTAGATCTAAGGTTGAATAAGTGGATTAAGACATGTGAAGGAACAAAAAAATCTATAAAATTCCATAGTACATGGAATGTTCTAAAAAGAACACATGTGTGGGTTCACCCACTATGGTGATAGGGTTTATGAAATGTGTGACAAATATCTAGTGGCTCGACATGTATTTTCAGGGTTCATGGTAAGTTACATGGCTAGGAACATAAGATGGAACATGGGAATAAACATGTACATGGGCATGGCCAGAGGCACACATTTATGTGTTAGAGACATGGGGATGGACATGGCCTGCTCTGACTTTCATGGGACACGTTGTGTACCCCCTAGCACAACCCATGTACTTATTCTAGGATAGTGAGAGGCACTTGTTCTATTAAGTCGATATGAGATTAATTTGTTTGTATTCTCATTTCAACTAATAGTTGGGTGTGTTCGATCTCTTAGACCATCTTGGGATAGTTCCCTTGTTGTAGAGTGAGTTTAGTCTCAATCTTCCCCCATGAGAGTTTAGCATAGCATCTATTCAAGAGTATTGGAATTCATACGGCTTTGTGGATTAGAGATGTTTCCCTTTGAGAGACCCAAAGTGATCCTCATTGCCTTTGTGTTACCTAGTAAGGGTTATCAGAATTACCATGAAGAACAATACATGAGTGGATATCCCCAATCTAGAAGGATAAATCCAATTGGTTCAGGCATCCCCCAGTGAGCTCTAGGTGTAACCCCTATCTATATATTGTTATATTATAAGTTAGATAATGTTCTTAAAAATGGTAAGGCTAGATGGGAATGACCTCTTGGATGAGATTCTTCAATGAAATCATAGCTCGTGGAGTTGATTCTTCTAGATGAGCATTTCCTTGAATCCTCTGGATGAATCATGTGGCTGGTAGCATGATTGAGACATTATTGATACTAGGGGTATTTATGAGTATATTTTGGTTTTTTCTCAGTTATCATTATGTGTCATATATTTATTTAATTACCTATGTATTGATGAGATGAATAATATTTATGTGTTATATTTTTTGATTTAGGGGTGTCCTACTGGGTATTATTATACTCACCCATGCATGGGATCTACCTGTATATTTCATTTAATGACCCGAACATTTATGAATACAATTACCTTTCCTTTAAATATAATATGGATAAATAAAACACATGAAATTATTTTGTTTTATTATATCCATTTGTATTTAAATGGTCGTTAAGTATCATTATTGTTGAAAATATAGTTTTTGAACAACGACCACATGATTAGTATAATTATATGGTTTTAACAAATCCTTTTGGAATAGATAGAGGATTCGATGGCCTCAACCAGTAGGACTGTTCCATATGAATCCCATTTATCAAAGATTCCAAGGGATATAGCATTTCTAGGACTTCACATAGACCAATTCTAAGTCGAGATCCAATAACTTAAGAATAAGTGAAACAATTTACAGGAGAATTTCAACCTCATCGGGATCATGAACCAAACCATGTCCAATGAACGGTCCCATGAAAGCCCCGCCATTGCACAACTTATTCTTATAGAGTATGATGATGTTATAAATGTATACATAATAAGTCCCTATCATTATGATTATGTACATTATTTTTGTATATAATAGTTAATATACTTTCATTCTATTATTGTTACTCTATAAACCATTCTTAAAGAACAAATAGTATTTTTTGTTAATATTTAAATTCAAATAAAAAATCTATTTTGATGAATTATTGTATTTTTGAAATAAAAAATATTATAATAATTTTTTTATTATATTAATTTATTAATATTATCAAAAAAATTATATGAAGTCAAATGCAATTTTTATTAAGGTTTAAAAACTATTTTTGTCAAAACTCTTCAATTTTCAAAAATTGTCGGTATTTATTTTAAAAGAGGAAGTTAAATATTTAGAAAATTATCTAGATAAAATTAAAATTATTTTTGGAATCAGGATGTTGAAATTATTCAATGTTGAATTTTTCATAATTTTTTGAGATAGTCGAATTTTAAGGTAAAAATTAAATATCGTATAAATATTCATTGTGATTTATGACATCATAACGGTCCAATAATTATGTAATAAATACAATAAAATTTATATTCGGACAAATATATCTTTTCCCTTTAAAATAATTAAAATTTAATTTAATTTTATTTGTTTTATAAAGAATTTGTGAATCCTCCAAAACATATAATATATATTAGGATTTTAAAATCATTTCCTTTAATGTATGACTCACCTCCACATAAGAAAGGGATATGTTTTAATATCATAGGACCTTATCCTTATAAAATAATTTATACCACTCCCCTTTTCTAGAAACCATGGGCAAAAACCATGGGATGTTTTTTGGTTTTGAATATTTTATTATGAGGTGTCACAAACCAAAATAACAAATAAATACAACTCCTTTCATATATAAACCCACTCATGCTTCAATTTGTCTTCACTAAAACTCTATGAAGCTATAAAAAACTCTGACTCATAATCTCTAGAGTTCTCCCAAGGTGCCCCTAATCTCTTAAGAATCCTCTCCCAATCGTCTGGAGTCACACATCCATGTAATGGATCTTCTACTCTCCTCTTTTATCAAGCACTCCATTTATGAAATGCCTATTATTTAAATTTAAATATTTTGGGATATGTTATTAGATAATCCCCTTACTGTGATTTTGATTTATAAAAAATGATATCTTCTTTCCACTCTCATTAATACATTCATGAGCCTTTATATACACCCATTACCATACCAAAATTCTATAAGGGAGTCTCACCTTCCTCTCTTCCTTTCAATTCAAGAACCTTGTTTCAAATTTGTCTTTTTAATTTCAATTGGTTATATTTTAATAATTTTAAAATAAATTACCTACTATCTATTTAATGTTATTTTAATTATGTATCATTTGTTACCCCTCATTTGGACCCTTATCTAAGCCATTACTATGCCAAAATTTTATAATAGATTTCTCTATTCACATTCCCATTCAAGCACTTATTTTATTTTATGCTTATTAAATTCCATTTTAATATATTGGTATTTGATCTTATAGGATACCCTTACTGTCCATTTTATGTATAAATTAGTGTATATTCCTTTTACTCGAATTAATCCCCCCTATGATCCTTTAAGCGCACTGGTTACTATGCCGAAAATTCGTAAGGGATCTTCCACTCCCCATTTTTTCAAGAACTCCTTTTATGATATGCCTTTTATTTACAATTTTCATATGTTGTGATATGTTCTTACATAATACCCTTAAATTCCATTTTATTTATAAATCATTAGAGCTTCCTTCCACTTTCAGTAATCCATTCAGTAAGGGATTTCTCTCTCTTAATTCCAATTAAAGAACTTCTTTTATACTATGCATCTTAAATTCTATTTCATATGTTGGGATATTATGTTCCATGATCCCATCACTATCCATTTCATGTATAAATTATAAGGGACTCCTTCCTCTTTCATCATCCTATTTTATGAATTTCTATATGACGTGGTTATGTTGCTGAAATTGCACCGTGTTTTCCATGTCAAAATTATCATGTAGTGAATAACGCACTCATTCATCTATCAAGGGTATTCAACTTTATGTGCATATAATTTTTGATTGGGTACTTACATGTATGTATTCTACATTCCTTGATCATGTAATAAATAATGATGTTTAATAAATCCATGTTATATAATTTATGGGTAACACTTAAGAACAAGATTGAAATGATTATGAAGGGTGTGCCTTGATATCACTACAATGAATTGGGTAATGTTTAGTATCAGGACACATCATCTAGGGATAGGGGTTTACGTGATTCATTTATGGGAATTTTTTCCAGCATGTTGGGATGGTGGTTTAATTGATTCCTTTTTTTTATGATGTAGTGTTTCATCTTGTTTCTACATTTCCATGTTATGTTTATCATGTTATATTATGCCTTTATATTCATGTTCCATTATGACTTGTTGATATGCCTAGTATAAAATTTATTGTTATCCTCATGTCATGACTTGTTTACTTCCTTATGGGGCTTTATAACTCACCCATTTATTTTGTTTATCCTCAAGTTATCCCATGCAATGTTAAGTGTGAAGGAAATTTGAGGTTATGTAAAATAAATTTTCAATAAAGATGTTTTATTTTATGTTTTAAGTTTTTATATAATGTTATTAATTTACCAAGAAACTATACCTATAAATATTATGAGTTGTACTAAGTGAAAATATATGTAATAAATTAGGTTTTAAATGAGTAATAAAGATCAGGGTTGTTATAGTTTGTATCAAAGGATAGGTTTAGTTATTTTTGGGTTTAGGATTATAAAACCTTTGTTAAAACTCTTATGTATAAGAATAATTATAAGAAAAAATCCTGATATTTTTGGTGAGTATAGAGTAAGTGGTTTGTCATGAAAATACATCCTTTTATGGATATGAACAAGTATATATGGCTCTGGTAAAGATTAATCTAGGGGTAAAACCCATAAACACCGCTTTGAGCTAGACTCGAATAGAAACTGGTGTACAACAACAGACTTTTTACACTGCTAGTTTGACACTCCTATATGATATGATTTTTTAAATTCATAAACTCATTATAAACCATTATTAGGGTAACAAAGAAAAAAATCCCATAGGATTATATGTTTGGAGGTAGATCATGGAAAACATAGATTGAAGCCTTGAAACTCATATGTTAATGAGATAAATGTAATTTATATGTTATCCATTTAATGTATTTGGATTCCTATTTATGTATAAAAATGTCTAAAATTAATCACTCTTAAGTATATATAAGGTAATTTTAAACATTATCAATAAGTTAAAATTGAGTTTATCATCCATAGTTCTACACATTCTTTTATATCACAAATGTTTAGTAGAACAATCCAAACACCACCATAATAATGGAAGTTGAGATATCGGTGAAGAAGAAAAATGGGGCAATTATTGCATCCCATGAATACAACATCTCCCCTATCACCATTTGTGGATTGAAATTCCTAGTGAACATTGTTATACTACCCTTGGTGGAATTTGATGCAATTCTAGGCATGGATTTTCTTTCCCTATATAGAGACAACATTAATTTATATGAGAGGGAAATCACTCCCCATATTGAGAATCGACCCCTGATTCTATACAAGTGCAAGGAGGAGGATGAATCTTACATAAAACCATCATCCCAAGAATTTATATTACTACCCTATTATCATGCACATCATTCTCCGACAATTAATTATAACGAAGGAACCATCCTCTAATACATGCCTATTTTGAGGGAATTCCCTGATGTGTTTCCCAAGGAATTGCCTGGTCTTCCTCCTAGAAGAGATTTCAAATTCTCGATTGATCTTATACAGGGGGTATTTCCAATATCCAAGAATCCATATATGATGGTTGTTATAAAACTTGTAGAACTAAAGAAACAACAATAGGAGAATTTAGAGAAAGGGTTTATACTCCCAAGTGCTTCACTTTGGGGTGCACCAGTACTCTTCATCAAGAAGAAGAACAGGTCAGTGTGCCTTTCACTACTATAATTTCAGCTATTTGTGACAGGTTCCCATCGAAAAAACTCTTTTGCGATGGGGTCTCGTCACAAATAGCCCATTTTAGAAAACGGCGTCGCAAATAGATCTCCGATTAAATACATTATATATACAAGAACCTGTTTTAATGGTCCCCTCACAAAAAAGTATTTGTGATAGTCCATCGTCCCATTACAAATTGATTATGTTATAAACTTGTTGCGACGGGCCCATCACAATTTTTTTTTAAATATATATATATATATATATATATATTATCTATTTTCGATAGTCCCCCATCACAAAAGGCCCTGTCGCAAATACTTAATAAACTAAAAAATATATAATTATAATTAATGAAAAAATAATATTAATATTTTTTCAATAATAAAAAAATATTAAAATTCTCAATATTTTCAAATACATAATAAAATAAAAAATAATAATAAAATTATGATTAATGAAAAAATAATATTAATATTATTAAAATAATATAAAAATTAAAAAATTGAAAATCTCAATATTCGAAAAAAAATATAAAAAAATCATAAAATATTATTATTATTATTATTATTTGTAAAATAAAAAAACATAAAAAAATTTAGTACTAATAACAAATAATAAAAAATAAATAAATAAATAAATTATGCAATATTCACACCAATATAAAAGACAAAAACTATAAATAGTTCATATTACAACAAATGTTCAATTCAAATGTTTTTAACAGAACAAAAAATCACTGGGGGATAGTCTTTTGGAGGAGCTGGAGGAGCCAGAGGAGATGGTGGAGGAAACTCCATCCCTAAACTATGAGTCAGATGACACATGTACTATATCTTCTAATGCAGATGCTGCTGCCATCGATGCATATCCTCCTCGTGCTGCTGATGCATCTCTTCCTCCTGCTTCTGCAAACTATCTATAAGCTCAGTTTGAGCTCACAACTACTCCTGATAATGTGTTCCAGAATATGATGCCTCTCCACTTGCTCCTCTTGAGTTGGACGCTGACATCACAGCAGTACCATAATAAGTACCATGATTCAAATGAGAGCCAATACCAACTACTCAGCTATTCTCGAAGGCATAATGGGTCGCCTCCATCTATGATACCTCATCGAAATGGTGGGCACTAGTCTGTTCAGCTATCTCTACCTGACTCTCAGCCTATGTCTGATAGGTTGTGATCTCATATGACTCCTTCAGTTTTAATTTGAAATTAAAGTAGTGAAAATATTATATGAAGTTAATTTTCATACTGAAAAAGAAATAATACTGACCACAATCTAATGCAGGTTATCACCTTTAATCTCTCCAGTGGCTGGATCACTGTACATATTCTGATAAATGTCGTACTCCATAATATCGATATGCACGACTGCCTACATGAATATAAAATAAAATATTTATATTTAATGTTATATAAAATATTTAAAAAAGATATTTACCAGATGATCTCTATGCATACTGAATGTACGACTACCATCTCGATATGTCACATCCTGTCTCCCCCAGTTCTGTTGGCCCATTGATGATCTCCTCTGAAATCCACCACTCAACCAGTATGAACATAATCTATTCCAAATGTGAAATGAAATGTACTCTGGTCAGTGGGATCTACCTGAATCATCAAATACTGACACTCTTTCTTTCGTAATGGATGTCCTTCTCAAATTGTGAAAAAATTGATTGAAACTCTCACTCATAGACACCTCTAATGCCTCGTGGATAACATCATTCATGAAATCATCGATAGGATACAATAAAACCTATAAATAATTTATAATATCAAGTTATTAATGAAATAAATTTCTAAATAAATATTATTTATTTACGTACCAGCCAGTGATTGAAGATTCCAAGCCGCACATCAACGAGAATCTATTCCCATGTGATCCATGGCTAAAAATAATAATTGCGCAAGATAACAATCCCTTGTCTAATAGCTACATGTTCAAAACTGTAAAAAAAGAACAAATAATCAAAAAATTAGTTTATAAAAAAATTAATTAAAGATAACTAAAATACATAGGTTACCATACCTCTGCGTGCGTGGATCAAAACCAAGACTTGGATGTCGCTCAGTGATGAGGTCAGGAATCATCAGCCATGAAAGACCACTCCCCCTCCACTTACTTACTCCCTAAACCTCTAGTAGGTTGAGGGTCAGATGATCCCAAATCCCCCTCATCCAGAGGTAGCTCAGCCTCCTCTAACTCACGAAATTGATCAGGGTCCATCTGAAACACAAAATGGTTATTTTTAGAATATTGTTGAAAATAACTATTATGTATAGATATATATTAGTTATGATTATAATGAGAATTTAATTGTGTCAATGTTCATCTTCATCATCATCTTCATATCTGATGATGTCAATGTCTTCATATTAATCAGCAACATCATCAATATCCATATGAGTTTCAGTTTCATCATATATTTCCATTTCAAATTTATTTTTAACATCATTAACATCATCATCACAATCAACCCCTAATTACGGGGTTTCATCATCGATATTCATGTCTCCTTGTGAAAAATAAGGATTTTGAGTAGTCTCTTGAAAAATTTCAATTCCTTGTACATAATCGGAACCACATTCAGTTTGAGTTAATTTATTTTTCCAAAATTTCATTTTTACTGTGCTCTACCAATCACTCAGGTCTCTTGAAGTAGCACAGTACTTTGCGTAATATATTTGATGTGCCTATTGTGCCTTTAAAAATGGTTCATTTCATGCAAGAACACTTTTATATTTAATATCAATGATTCTATAAATTCGATGAACATGCTAACCTCTGTCAGTATCCAACCACCGACATTTAAACATTATTATTTAAATTTTTTCCTAGATAATACAGTTCAATAATTTCATCCATCATGATATAAAAGTCATCTTCAGAATCTCTCTGATGCGATCCTCTCAAGAAAACTTCACTGTTAATTGTTTTTTTATTCCCCGTATGCACATGTTTGAAATCGAAAACTATTCACCACATTTTCATTATAAGATTTAACCATTTTGGATGGTGGATTACTCAAAATACACAGTCGCTTATCAATTTTATCAACATATTGAGACACCTGAAATTGTGTAAAACAATTATCAATATAATAACATATAAATTGAATTTATATATTAAACAATCATTAGTTTAAGTTACAAATTTTTTACAACTTTGAGAATTTTTTGTTGTTGTCGCTCTTCAAGAGAAGCTGCTGTAATTTGTAGAACTGTTTCTTGATGTTATTATCATATAACCTAAAAATAAAATAAGTTTAATTACTGTAACATAAATTATAGAATAAGTTATAGAAGAACTCACAATACAAATGATATCATTTATTAACAGTTGAGCAGAACATATGTATAGGCTATGTGATGTTCATCATCTGAAAGCCATCATTCATGAACTCCACTGAAGCCAAGATCTGGCTGATTAAACACTGATAATTGATTTTCCATTTCATCATCAATATTCCCCACATTCCATCCCCTGTGGTTTTGTTTTAGGGGATATTCAGATTCAAAATAATGAGAGCAGAAAAAATCAATTTCCTCTCGTAAATAAGCCTTAGTAATTGATCTTTCAATTGATACTTTGTTATATAATTTTTTATTAAATTTATGTATGTATATCTCTAATTATTACATCCATAAAAACTATACCAAACCTGTACATTTATCTTCATGTGGAAAATGTAATATCAGATGTTCCATTGAGTCGAAGAAAGTTGGTGGGAATATTCTTTCCAGTTTGCATATAATGACTACTACATCTTCTTCAAGTTAACATAGTGAATCATATTCTATTGTCAATACAAAAATGTCTTGAAAAAAATATGATATGTCTATTATAAAATACCTTATCATAGAATTTAACAAACCTCTTATTCCAATTGACATAAGTTTTTTCATTATAACATGAAAATCATGACTTTTTAATCAGGTAATATGATCATTCTTAACAAATCTGTCCAAATTGGAAGCATATCCATTTGGAAGTATGAAATATATATTACACTAACAAATTAATAAGAGACTCTTTTTTTATAATGTATAAGCTTCTATTGGCTTCATTAATCTCTATGATCTGACATTTTGAAACAGTTCAAGTTTCGGTCGTCTACAAATTTGGGAAAATCTAATCGTTCCATTACATTATCTTTGGTCTTAACTGGTGTATCTAAAACTATATGAAGTAAATTATCAAAATTTTTATTCTCAATAAACATGAAATCCAACATGTGGAGGACTAAAAAATTATACCAATATGGAAGATCCCAAAAAAAATCTCCATTTTATCCAATTTTTTTCTTTCCCAAAGCCATGAATTTTTTTATTGGTTTACTGTTGGACCAAATGTAATGGGAGGTAATTATAATACAACTGATTTTAACTTTGTACCAGAGATCATTTTTGGAGGTTCATCCCTTTCAATTGTTCCTTCTCTGAAATGAGATTTTTCCCACCAAAAAGGACGATTGGTTGGAAGAAATCTGCTATGACAGTCAAAATAAAAAGGTTTTTTCCATTGATGAGCATAAAGGCTTTGTTGCCTTTCATATAAAATGGGCATGATTTTGAACCATGTATTCTCTATCCAGAAAACATACCTTATCTAGAGAATTCACAAATCATCCACATCAATGTCGCTTTTAATATGAAATTTTTTTTCACATCAACATCATATGTACTAACACCATTACTCCACAATGAATTTAACTCATCAATCAATGGTTTCAAATAAAAATCAATATTTTTTTCTGATGTCATGGGACTAGTAAGGTCAAAAAGATATAGGGATCCTTAAACAACATCCATGAAAGTAAATTTTACGGATTTATAAGGACAACACTACAAAAAAGTGACCTTTACCAACAAAAAATTACTAACAGATAATATATATTTTGGTAAATATGATTAATTCCAACAGATATTAAATTATGTAGATATTAACTATAGGTACCAACAATTATTTTTACAAACATATATGTCTGTTTATATTAGTAGTTCAATACCAACATATCTTTTACTAACACTTATCTCTGTTGATTTATCATAATAATATCAACAATTGATTTACCGATAAATGAATATATTGTTGTTAATTATTGTTACCAACAAATATTTTACCATTAAGACAGTCTGTTAATAATAAATTATTCAATAAAATCAAATATTTTACAAAAATGAATATTTAGGTATATATATATATATATTAACCACTATAAGGATATCATTTTCATAATAAAAATACACAATTAATTTAAATATCAAAAATTTAGTAACATTTATTAGTGATATATATACATACTTAATCTTCATATTATATAATTTTTTATTTAAATTAATAACTTTTTTTCCATTACATACATATATATATATATATATACAAAAAATAAAAAATAAAAAAACCCTAATGTTCCCCATACCCAGTGCCGCTCCCCAGCCCCTCCCTCCCTTCTTCCACCGCCGCCATCCATACCACCCCACAACTGCTCCCCAAACCCTCCCATACCTTCTTCCACATCCATCATCGCCTCCCGCCCCACTACCATTCCCTAACCCCTCCTATCCCTTCTTCTACCACCACCATCGCCTCCCACCCCACTTCCATTCCCCAACCCGTCCAGTCCCTTCTTCCACCATCACACTCTTATCCATTTGAATTATCCTCTACCCTAGGGTAATCCCGACAAGTCCAGAGGATTGGGAAACCAAATTCAAGGGGAAAAAAGAGGACACCTCCATCCCTATTACTATTCTCAAAACACTAGAAAGTACAACCCTGACATCTCCCCCACCTTTCTCCTTCCATTGACCTGATGATCCTATCCTTCTAAATCTTCCTCCTTGCCGTGTCATCTCTTAGGAATAGTTGGATTTTTCTCATGGTGTTGGTGATTCCACCTCCCCACCTCACCTCACACTACCCATTCAAATCCGAGAATCCAAATTATATGAAATGTTTTGGCTGGAAATTTTAGAAGACCATCTTGTAGGTATGATATATCATGTTGTCTTTTATATTAATTTCACATGCATGTGTTCAGACAATTTTCAAGTCTCTAACAAGATCTATCACCATTGGTGTGGAATTAGCATCTGAAAAGTCCAAGAGTTATGAAGTTCAGGATCTTAATCATAGTGATTCAGAACTAACACAAAATGTTACAGATTCTCTTAGATCAGTTCCTCTGGTTGATATTGAAAATAATGACCATCTGATTTGGGTTCTCCAAAATACTGAACCTAATGAGGGGGCCTTACTGGTTACTAGGTTAAAGGCCTTGATAGGTGATGTTTCATCTATAGATAATTTCCTCAACAGTAATATTCTTTGTACAATTTTTGTAATGAACATGTGGAACCATGGGCTTGATGTGTTTGATGCACTGGTGGAACTTATTACTTCTTGGCTGCGTTAAATGGGTTTTTTTACGCATGAATGGAGATTTTTCTAAGAAATTCCAAATAAGTTAATAAATTCCTATATATATTGTATCTTCCATGTGGCATTTCAAAGAATAATCTTGTTATTTATAGGGTGAATTCTTCCCTTTCCTCCATTGTTGACATGGTTCCTCTTTCCCCATTGTTCATGTTAAACATAGTTCCTCAATGAATGCTAAATGTTTTCTAGAGGGATCCCATGTATCCAATTGTGATATATGTAGAGAATATCTTATGGTTGGAGAGTAGTGAACTTAGAGAAATTTTTTGGAGAATTGTTCTTAAATAAATTGTTGATTTGCTATTAGATTTGGATGTGGAGATTTTTTGGGATAACATTTTACAAAACGACCCTTGCTAAGGAATTTTTTAGATGGGGATGGAGGAGATAGATGAGACCTCTTATAAAGTTGAGGATGATGACGATGATGTTGATATTCACAAATAATGTCTAATTAAAATAAGTTTATAGATAAAAATAGTTTCAAATAGATTAAACATCTTAATGGTGGCAATGTTTCAGCATCTTCGGACATGTGTTGATAGCGGTTGACTAATAGAGGTTTTTTGAAACTATTATTTTTTCATTCCAAACAACTATTCTCCCAATATAAATATCTAAATTTTCCTAGTTTGTGATTTTCTATGCTTCCTCATTTGATCTTGAAAATTGTGGTGTCAGATTTCCCACTGTGCTTTTAGATATTTTAGCATGCATATCACACCCCCTAAAAATAAGATGATCAACATTTCTTATTTATCCACTTGTATCTTGAAAATTTTTCCCCAGATTCTTTGATTATCACTATGTTGAAGAGGCTGGTTGATTGGTGTGTACAGTATTAAAAAAGTTAGTATATTCAAATAATTCAAATAACCCATAAAGTTTACTATTTTGGATGCTAGGATATAATTTTTGTGTTATGCTTCTAGATATGGTTGATGATGGATGTTCCACTTCTCATATCAAAGCTTATTCTATTGTCCATAGAGACAATTTTGATGCATTCACTAGATCCATTGAAGGTGTGTGTTTCATGCATAGTATAAGGGATTCTTTAGCTAGATATGGATAATAGACTCTATATTGTTTTAGAGACATTTGTGATCTTTTCTACATCAATCTAGGAATTCAAGCGGGTGCTCACTAGTTTGGATTCAATCCCTAGAGGTGGAATAGATAGAGGCTAGTTGTTATTGCACGGTTGGATCAAGGATGGTTGGTGTTTCATGGTTCGGATTCAAGCCCTGTAGATGGTCCTAAAATGCCTTTAATCCCCATTCAAACCCCACTTCCAGCCCAATTTCCCACAACCCCACTTCCCACATAACCAGGCCCTCACTAGCTTGAAACTGTCCCTACACCTTACTACCAGGAACCTCATCCTCTCCAAAATCCAAGCCAAACCAGGCCCACTTCACAATGCTAAATACAACCCAAAAAAATAAAATTGAAGCCCAATTGAAGGAGGATCATTCTACCACTACCACCTAGATAAACGGGTAAAAAATTATCTCTCATCCTCTTTTAAACTATTTACAACCCCTATATTGAATTTCATTTATATTTTGAAAATAAAAATGATATTTTTATGTGATTATAACTAGTGGTGATTCATTTATATGAATAAAATTTTATTTTAGTATTTAAAATGATTTATCTAATGTGTTAATTGAATGCTATCTTCTTTGTTAATGTTCAACTATGACTTTTTATAAACTTTTGAGCAATGTTACACTCATTATCACTCAGAAACAACATTATTTTCTACTCAATTTGCATTAGTTTACTTGTTAATTTACCCTTATTCCTTTTTATTAATTTTTTAGCAACGTTACACTCTTTCTCACAAATCAGTTTCTACTAAAATTTCAGATTTTTTGGTGTCATTGATGTTAAAATTTCTATAGAGAAAATGGACGGATAGATTTATTTCAATATAAATGTGTTAATGATGACTTACTTGGAGGGTAGAACTCATTATCTCTCATAAACAACATCATTTTTACTCATTTTTCATATATTTTATGGTACTTTTCATCCTTATGTCATGTAAGTGGCTTTATGTTTTTGGGTGTGCTCTATATCTTTTTTGCAAACACAATGGCCAATATTTGGTATGCTTCTTGAGTAGCTCACGTTTAATCTCAATAAAAATTGAGAAGTGTTGGAATTCTCTCCTTTTTTTTCAACTAGATTATTTTAGGTGGATTACTGGGTTAATTTATTGGATTGTGTTTCGAAGATTGCTTGGTGATATATAGGATTATATGTGAAAATTCTTTGTTACCTTTTTATATGGACTTCACTACAACTATTTTGATGTAGAGATGTTGTTCACAAAAATAGTTTCTCTTGTTAATGTGTTTGTTCCTATTTAATGTCACTTTTCTCTATATTCTTGGGTACATGGAATTTTAACTATTTGGATACCCTTTGACAGGATTCTGCTTCATATATATATTTTTTGATCTTGAAGTTCTTCTGCATACTGAATAGTGAAAGAGGGAAATCAAAATCAGGTGTACATTTGGTCAGTATTCTAAATATGAAATGTATATTATAGGATAAACATATTCTCAGCATGAAATATGAATTTTATTCTATATGTAAGAGACATGTGACAACCAGGTCCCGGTGACAGCACAGACACCCCGCCTTAACAAGGTTGGCGGGTCCTGACCCACCCGGTACCACAAGTTTCCCCACAGACATGTGGAGCCCACCCCAGGGTCCACCCATTTTCCGGAATGGGTCATTTGACTAATGACAGTCCCCACAGGCCAACACATGTCCTTTCCAGTGTTCTTTTTCCTCACTCACACACACCCTGGGAAATTTCCTAGATGGTCACCCATCCAGATCACTACTCCAGGCCAAGCACGCTTAACAGTGAAGTTCTAATCAGACAGGCTCTCAAAAAGGAAGGTACACCTTGTTGACACCCTTTATCATTTGGCAATGTTACAATAACCCCCCCCTTAGAGTACAACATCCTCGTTGTGGGTCATACATCTCAACCAAGGCAGTGCACCGCACATAAGGCTGGGTACCACCTCTGATACTAAATGTGACAACCGGGTCCTGGTGACAGCAGAAACACCCTGCCTTAACAAGGTCATTGGGTCCTGACTAACCAGGTACCACCAGTTTCCCCACAGACACGTGGGGCCCAACCTAGGGTCCACCCATGTGCTGGAACGAGTCATCTGACTAATGACAGTCCCCAAAAAGGAAGGTGCACCTTGTTGACACCCTTTATCATTTGGGGGTGTTACAATCACCCCCCCCCCCTTTAGAGTACAAAGTCCTCGTTGTGGGCCCTATATCTCAACCCAGGCAGTGCACCACACATAAGGCTGGGTACCACCTCTGATACCAAATGTGACAACCAAGTCCTGGTGACAGCACAGACACCCCGCCTTAACAAGGCCATTGGGTCCTGACCCACCAGGTACCACTAGTTTCCCCACAGACACGTGGGGCCCACCCCAGGGTCCACCCACGTGCCGGAACAGGTCATCTGACTAATGACAGTCCCCACAGTCCAACACATGTCCTTTCGAGTGTGCTTTGTCCTCACTCAAACACACCTTGGGAAACATCCAAGAAGGTCACCCATCCTGATCAATACTCCAGCCCAAGCACGCTTAACTATGGAGTTCTAATCAGACAGGATCCCGAAAAGGAAGGTGCACCTTGTTGACATGAGTCATATCATTTAGTCATTTAACCCATTATCATTTGGGGGTCTTACAATACATATAAATGATATACAATATGGAGTATGGAATATGTATACTTTGTACTATGAAATCCTGCTTCATATATTACTTTATTAATGTATTTTTTTCCTACAGAAAACAGGAAGAAATATGATGATCCATAAAGGATAATAGTTTTTTACTACCCTCTTTGGCTCAACATAGACAAAAAATTCCATAGGGATAAATTTATAGTTTTTGGTGAGGGAAACACTAAAGCTTTTTTTTAAGGAGAGTGAAATGGATACTTTCACCATTTGTATGGTGGATGATCAACATACACTTAATAAAGTGTTTTATTTGTGCCCCTGGTAATGTTTGTTCCATGAATGAGCTGGTTGATATTTGGGAGGGTATGATTGGTAAGAAGGTAGAAAGGATTTACATACAAAAAGTCAATATTCTCAAGGGAATAAAAAAAATTGTTCCTTGTGGTGTGTAGAGACTCCATACCCAAACAATATGGAGATGGATTTTATATATTTTTTATTCATGAAAGGTTACCATACATACTTTATCATTGATCCATATAGCATAATCAAAGGTACACTACTTTATCCCCATCCAAATTACACCACTCTAAGTGAATATTTGGACACACTCTTGTAATTATGCTGTGCAGTTGGATTTTATATATTTATGCATGGTTTTACTTCAATTAATTCTTCTTAATGATATTTATTTTCATTACTTTATCTATAATAATTATCATTATAAAATCTATTTTGTAATGTGTTTATATCCCTTGTTATTCTTATATGATGTGTTTTTGTCCCTTATTTGTTTCCAAGTGTTTTTAAGCATTCATTTTGTTATACATGAAATTCTATATTTCTAAATGTGTATTATATTTAATGATTCAGATGGTTCTTTAAAGCCACATATAAGTTTTAGAGGATTTATTCCAATCAAGGATTTTGTAAAGAAGCTTCAAGATCCAATGAAATTATCCCCGAGGAGTAGCTTGAAGGGTTCAAAGTTACCTATATATGTTGTTCTCATGAGTATGTATAGGCTGTCCATTTGACTATCAAATCAGATTTGTATAGATTTGGTCTCATTTTCTTAGAGATAATTTCTAGAAGGTGGGTTATTGATATCGTTAGGACCACTAACTAGTAAAATCTGATATCATGGGTAATTTTCATGTTATTATTTCAAACCTAATGCTAAGTCTATATTTTTGATAAATAAAATGTTTTCTTTGAATTTTCTTGTTGTTCAGATACTACCTTTATTGAAATTCAAAATGAAGTTCAACACAAATGCTGGAAGTTCAACACAAATTATTATTCCTTATTGGGTACATACTACCATTATCCCAATGGTGTAAGTGTGTTTTTGTAACTTGTTTGCGTACCTCAATAAATTCTATATGGGGTATTTTCTAATATGTTTACTCATCTATTTGTGCATAGACTGGAGCTAGCATGGATGAGGCTGGAACTAGAGCTCGTATAGTTTAGAGCTGGCATGGATGGGCTGGATCTGGAGCTAGTATAAACTGGAGATGGCATGGATGGGGCTGAATTTGGATGAGCTGGCATAGACTGGAGCTAGCATGGCAAGGGTTGGAGATGGAATGGATGGGCTGGGGTTGGAGCTGTCATGGATGAGTGGATTTGTTGGTGCTAGAGTCACTGGCGATGATGGGTTGGTACTGTTGCTTGGTGTGGTCATGGTTGTCGAGCGACAAATATGAGGAACAGAATTGGGGGGGAGGGTTGTCCAATGACAGAATTGTGGAACAATCCTAGTGGGGATCCAATAGGTTCTATTTGTAATGAATTTCATTATTAATATAAATATTTACTATATTATTATGAAAATGTGTTGAAATCATCTTTGGTTTAATAATTAAAATATATGAATTATATATGATAAATTAAAAAGAACTAAAATTAATTTTTAGTGGTAATGAAAATTTATAATTTTTATTTAATTGTAATTTATGAAAAAATATTATTTATTGAAAATATTATTACCAACAGATAGGTTTGTCACCAAAAACTATTGCAAAACAATTTATCCAACATATATATTATCTGTTGGTATTATTACAATTGTAACAAAACTATTTTATCTGTCACAAAAACATTTAGCGATAAACTCTCAATAGAAAGACACAATCACATGTTTCAGGATTCTAAAGGAAAAGACAAATGCAGTCAGTTAAAATGTTTCCATGAATCACCATCATATGGATGATTCAACCTTTTATCGGTTGAAATAATGGATTTGTTCCATGAAATCATTGATGTTGTGTTCTGAGATATAAATAAACACTACAAATCTGGGTGTTAGGAGAGAATATCTCACTTATTTATAAGAATCAACTGAGACTTCCCCGGTTGAGCTTCTTTATATCTAGATTTTCCACAAGTGGGAAAACTATCCAATGACTCATTTTCACTAGAATATAAGATTCCATCATTGGAACATGCATGAATATTTCAATAACTATGGACTAGATTACGAACCAACCTCTTTCTCTCATAAATATTTGAAGGCTACACACTTCCTTCAGGTAAAAATGTTTTAACCAAAAAAAATATCTGATCAAAACTATTGTTTGGAATTGCATTATCTAATTTAATAGCCATAAATTTTTCAACCACTTCTAATTTTATTATCTTGTAAGCAAGATATAATTCTTCCTCAACAAACCTCAACAATTAATAAAATTCAGATGGTGCCAACATAAGAGTTAAATCAATTTCATCCTGCGTTTTAGTTTGTTGAACATATGGACATACAACATCATGTACCAAATTTTGAAACTGTGATGGATCCATAATTATGTTATTAGTATATTCTCTAGAACTGCGTTCGCTGTGTTGATAACAAAAAACACAATTTGGTTGAAAACCAAACCACAAGAGACGTCCCCCAACCTTATCAAATGTGTCAAACGTTCTTAGAGAAAATTTTTAACAAGGAAACTTAATTTTCACTTTTGAAACAAATTCTATTTTTGATGATGCAAATGATAAGAAAGCTTCAACACCCTCAATATATATAGGACTGAAACCAGAACCGTTTTGATTTCTGCAATTATGTATCCATGCGCGATCATCTAATAATGAATTTGGCCGACTTATTTATTCCATATTTTTCTACAGAATATAAAATCTTTACTTTTTTTGAATTATTTGAAATTAGAAAAACGCCTTACAAAAAAAGAAGATAAATAATTACAACTACTTCTTAATAATTAAATTTAATTATGGGCGATACAATTCCCAGTGGATTGGCGGTTACTCTTTTGTTCGACGACTCGTTTACTTGAAACTTTCTCACACTAAAATCACAATGAATAATCTGCTCAGAGGTATGAATATTCATTCTCAGTCATACGAGAATGAATAAGATTACCTCCGAGTGAATTCTTCATTTTGATTTCAGTGTGAGAAAGATGCAAGTAAATGAGCCATTTGACAAAAGAGCACCATTTTCATCGATGAATCTTCTTTTTGCAACTATCATTCTCAAAAAAACATTATGAAAAATATGGTCTTACTAATGGATATTCAAAGTCGTGTATACGATATTGGACATTCATACATAGAAGCATACTTTTCATAATGTTTTGATTCAGTGAGAGTTGAAAGGAGAAGAGTCATCGAGCAAAAGAAGAGTCGTCAATCCACTAAAAATTGTACCGAGTTTTTACAATTTATTACAATTGATTTTATTCCTAATTATTCCTAATTATTCCTAATTATTCTTAATTATTACTAATTATTTCTAATCATTCCTATTTATTGGTAATTATTACTATTTATTGCTAATTATTTCTAATTATTGGTAATTATTGGTAATTATTACTAATTATTGTTAGTTATTGTTATTTTGGCTATATATTGCTAATTATTGCTAATTATTTCTATTTAGTATTAATTATTGCTATTTATTGCTATTTATTTATAAATATTTCTAATTATTACTAATTATTACTAATTATTCTTATGTATTGCTAATTATTCCTTCGCATTCTTATGTATTCCTATGTATTCCTATGTATTCCTATGTATTCCTATGTATTCCTATGTATCCCTATGTATCCCTGTGTATCCCAATGTATTCCTATGTATTTCTATATATTCCTATTTATTTTTATGTTTTCCTATGTATTCTTAATTATTCCTATTTATTCTTATTTTTTTTTATTTAGTCATATTTATTCCTATTTATTTTTATTTATTCATATTTGTTCATATTTATTTCAATTTCAGCCTATTTATTTCTATTTATTCCTAATTATTCCAAATTATTCCAAATTAATCCTAATTATTCCGAATTTTTACTAATTATTCTTAATTATTAATAATTATTACTAATTATTACTAATTATTAATAATTAGTACTAATTACTTCTAATTACTACTAATTACTACTAATTAATACTAATTACTACTAAACATTTCTAATTATTACTAATTATTACTTATTATTACTAATTAGTACTAATTAGTACTAATTATTACTAATTATTACTAATTATTACTAATTATTACTTATTATTACTAATTATTAATATTTATTACTATTTATTACTATATATTACTATTTATTACTATATATTAATATTTATTCCTATTTATCCCTATTTATCCCTATTTATTCTAATTTATTTTTATTTATTCCTATTTATTCCTAATTATTACAAATTATAACTAATTATTACTAATTACTACTACTTATTAATAATTATTACTAATTATTACTAATTATTACTAATTATTACTAATTATTGCTAATTATTCCTAATTATTCCTAATTATTCCTAATTATTCTTATTTATTCCTATTTATTTCTATTTATTCCTAATTATTGCTAATTATTACTAATTATTACAAATTATTACAAATTAATTATAATTATTTCTAATTATTTCTAATTATTACTAATTATTCTTATTTATTCCAAATTATTCCAATTTATTACTAATTATTATTCAATATTTCTATTTATTCCAAATTATTACAAATTATTACTAATTATTCTTATTTATTACTATTTATTCCTAATTATTACTAATTATTAAAAATTATTAAAAATTATTACTAATTATTATTAATTATCCAATTTATTTCTAATTATTCCAAATTGTTTCTAATTATTCCTATATATTTGTATTTATTCCTATTTATTCTGAATTATTTCTATTTATTTTTATTTATTACTAGTTATAACTAATTTTTACTAATAATTACTAATTATTACTAACTATTACTAATTATTAGTAATTATTACTAGTTATTACTAGTTATTACTAGTTATTACTAGTTATTACTAGTTATTACTAGTTATTACTAGTTATTACTAGTTATTACTAATTTATACTAATTATTACTAATTATTACTATTTTTTCCTATTTATTTCTATTTCTTCCTATTTATTCCTATTTATTAGTATTTATGAGTATTTATTAGTATTTATTAGTATTTATTACTAATTATTATTATTTATTACTATTTATTACTATTTAAAAAATTTATTACTATTTATTCCTATTTATTACTAATTATTATTATTTATTACTATTTGTTACTATTTAAAAATTTTATTACTATTTATTACTATTTATTAATATTTATTACTAATTATTAGTATTTATTACTAATTATTACTAATTATTGCTATTTATTACAATTTATTAGTATTTTTTAGTATTTATAAGTATTTATTACTGTTTATTACTCGTTATTACAATTTGTTACTAATTATTACTAATTATTACAAATTATTACTAATTATTACTAGTTATTACTAATTATTACTATTTATTACTATTTATTACTATTTATTAATATTTATTACTAATTATAACTAATTATTACTATTTATTACTAATTAATACTATTTATAACTATTTATTACTATTTTTAGTATTTATTATTATTTATTAGTACTTATTACTATTTATTAGTACTTATTACAAATTATTAGTATTTACTACTAATTATTAGTATTTATTACTATTTATGAGAATTTATTACTATTTACTACTATTTTTTACTGTTTATTAGTATATATTACTACTTATTAGTATTTATTACTAATTAGTAGTATTTAGTACTAATTATTAGTATTTATTACTAATTATTACTAATTAATACTATTTATTACTATTTATTTCGAATTATTACTAATTAGTGTTAATTACTATTAATTACTGCAAAATACACCAACTAATTACTAATTACTGCTAATTATTTTTATACATTACTAATTATCGTTAATAATTATTAATTATTACTAATTACTAATAATTAGTACTAATAATTTAATTTTATTATTACAAATAAATACTGATGACAAATCAATTTAAATCTAACTTAATTACTACTAATAAAAAATAATTAAAATTAATATAAAGAAATGAAATAAATACTAAATTAAATAAAACATAAATACCAAGAAACTTGATCTCTTATAATTGTAGGTGGCTTCCCAACTTCTTTGTAAAAAAAAACTAACTCTAAAAAATATTCGCTCTAAAATTAGAGTTTAGAGAAGCAGAGGAAAAAAGGAATTCAGGAGGAGGGAAGGAAAAAACGGATAGGGGGTATATATAGGTTAGATTAGTTGCGACGGGTCCCGTCGCTAATACCTTTGGATTCATTAATTATGGTCGGCGGTTAAAAGGTTATTTGCGACGAGTCCCGTCATAAAACGTATCCTACCGACACACTATATTTGACAAGACAACATCCTATTACAATTAGCCTTTTACTGGTGCCAGGTATTTGTGACGGGACCCGTCACAAATACATTTCGAGGGTCAAAATAGTTGCGACGAAGGATCCCCCATCGCAACTAGTTATTACCGTCTCCCGGTATTTGCGACAGGCAGTGCCTACCTGTCGCAAATACCCTTTCACGGGGTTTGGCGCGCATACCGCACCAATCCGTGCGTATGTTTTTGCGAGGGACACCTCTTCCCGTCACAAATAACCAATTATTTGTGACATCTTTATTGTCCTATCACAAATAACCTCTTCGACAGACTGTTTGTGATGAGATTTATTCCCATCGCAAATAACTCGCCGCAAAAAATGGGTTTTCCCGTAGTGTTTGTATTGATTATCGTGACCTTAACAAAATCACGATTGAGAATAAGTATACTTTACGATGAATTAGTGACTTATTCGATCAACTTCAAGGAGCACAATACTTCTCCAAGGTGGATGTACAATTAGGATATTACCATGTAAGGGTGATGAAGGAGGATATCCCCAAGACGAATTTTTGTACAAGGTATGGCCATTGTGAGTACATATAGATTCCATTCAAACACACTAATGATCCAAAAATCTTAATGGACTTAATGAATAGAGTCCTTAGAGATTACCTTGAAAAATTTTTAGTAGTCTTTATAGACTATATTCTAATATTCTCCAAAACCATGGAGGTTCATGAGGAGCATCTAAGCACTACGCTAAAGACCTTGCGAAAGGAGAAACTCTATGAAAAGTATAGAATGTGTGTGTTCTAGTAGTAGGAAGTCTCATTCTTGTGGAATATAATCATTAGAAATGGGATATCTATGGATCCTTCCAAGACAAAGGCAATTGATGGATGGCCAATGCCAACATCTCTGATGGATATCCGTAGCTTCCTTAGGTTACCTGGATATTATCACCAATTTGTGAAAAATTTCTCATGATTGTCAAACCCCCATACCAAGATAACTCAGAAGGGAGTCAATTGTTCTTGGAATTATGAATGTGAATAAAGGTTCATGGAGTGGAAAAAGAGGCTTATCACTTCCCATGTTCTCATACTACCCACAAGTGGCGAGATTTTTTTAATCTTTAGTGGTTCTTCAAAGAAGGGATTGGGATGTGTGTTGATGTAAAATGACAATGTCATTGCCTACGCCTCAAGGTGATTGAAAATTCATGAGCAATACTAACCCACACATGATATGGACTTAGCAGTTGTGATTTTTGCATTGAAAATTTGGCAGCATCACCTTTTTGGGGAGAAGTGTGAAATATATATGGATCAAAAAATTATAAAATATATATATTCACACAGAAAGAGCTGAATATTTTCCAATGAAGATGGTTAGATATCACCAAGGATTACAACTTATAAATCCACTACCATTGTGGTAAAGTGAACAAGACAGTAGATGCTCTAAGTGAAAAGGAACAAACAATTCTATCATTGATGAGAATTGAAAAGAATCCAATCTTATTTATATTTTATGAAGATGGACATGGGAATTATAATGAAGGGAACATAATTAATCCTTCTACAAATGATTTCTCAACCATCTCTTTTGAAAAGGTAAAAGGATTATCAAAAATATGATGAGGGAATTGAGAAGGAAGTGGAAGCTATCATAAAAGGGAAATCCTTAGAGTTCAGTGTTAATAAAGAAGGAAATGTGAGATTTGGGTCGAGGCTATGTTTTCTTTCAAATCTTGGGTTAAAGAAAGAACTTTTGGATGATTCCCATACTTTAAATTTCTCAATTCACCCAGGAAACACAAAGATGTATCAAGATATCTGAGAGAACTATTGGTGGTATAACATGAAGAAGGTGATCACTGAGTATTCATCAAAGTTATTGGTATGTCAACAAGTGAAAGCTGAGAGTCGTAAGTCTAAGGGGATGATGCAACCATTTCCCATACCAATGTGAAAATAGGAAAACATCACTATGGATTTTGTCATTGTACTTTTGAATGCACCCAATGGAAAGAATGATATCTAGGTTATTATAGATCATCTTATAAAGACTTCGAACTTCATTATGATTTGAGAGGATTTCCTAGTAGATCTACTGATATGGATATAAATTAGAGAAGTGGTAAGGATACATGATGCATCACTATCAATTTTGTCTGATAGAGATCTAATATTCATCTCTACATTTTGTAAAAGTCTCCATCATGCTCTAAACACGTAGATGAATTTTAGTACGGCTTATCACCCTCAAACAGATGTTTAATTTGAGTGGACTATCCAATCACTTGTGGAAATGTTGAGATCTTTATCAATGGACATCAAAGGTGGGTGAGACCAACATCTTCCTTTGGTAGAGTTCTCTTACAATAACAATTTCCATTATAGAATCCAAAAGGCCCCATATAAATCCCTTTATGGGAAAAAGTGCAAAACAATGAAATGCTAGGATGATGTTGGGGAACTAAAACTTATATGTTCGAAAATGGTCAATGAAATGGTGGAGAAGGTTTATACCATCCAGTAGCACATCAAAGATGCTCAGAGTCGAAAAAAGTGTTATGCTGATAGTTGTCAACGTGACCTAGATTTTGATGCTAGAGATATGGTATTCCAATATATATCTCCATAGAAGAGAGTGATGAGATTTTGGAAGAACGGAAATCTTAGTCCAAGGTACATCAGCCTTTTTGAGATCCTTGATCACATCAAAGTAGTGGCCTATCAACTATCACTCCCACTGAACTTTTCTCAAGTACATGATGTATTCCATGTATCCCTTTTAAGAAAGTACATACCAGACCCATCACATGTACTTAATCTAGAGGTGGTACCATTGGATAATGAAATTTCCTATGAGGATCATCCTATGAAGAGATTATATCATAGAGAAAAAATTCTAAAAAATAAGACAATGGCCCTTGTTGAAGTGTTGTGGTGAAACCAAAAGTTTGAAGAAGAAACATGGGAACCATAGGGGTGATGAAGTAGAGTTACACTCATCTATTTTAGTGTGTATAAAATAAATTTTGAGGGTGAAATTTCTTAAGGGGGAAGGTTGTAACGACCAAAACATTTATGAATAAAATTCCCTTTCTTTTAAATATCTTATAGATATAGAAAACACATTCACTTCTTCTATTTTATTATATCCTATTGGATTTAAATGACTATTATGTATCATTACCATTTATTATATAGTTGTTTAACATTGATCACATGACTTGTATAAATATAGCCTTTTAACAAATGCTTTGGGAACATACAAAGGAAGTGATGGCCTCAACTAGTGGGATCATTCCTTATGAAATAGATTTACAGAGTTTCTAAGAGAGATATAATTTATGGCTTTTCCCTAGACTAATACCAAGCTGAGATCCAATAACTTAAGCATGATAGAAACGATTTATGGGAGATGTTCAAGCTCATCGAGATCACGACCCAAACCATATTTACTAGAAAACCTCATGAAAGCCACATCATTTTACACCCTACATATAGGACGTATGATAGTGTAATATTTAGATATACAAGAATACCCTAGAATTATTATTATGTACATTATTTTTGTATTTAATAATAAATATACTTTCATTCTATTATTGTTACTTTATAAATGATTTTTAATGAACAAATAGGTTTTTTGGTTAATATTCCAATTCAATAAAAAAATCTATTTTGATGAATTAATCGATTTTTGAAATAAATAATAATATAACCAAATATTATTATTAAATTAATTTTATTAAAATCATCATATAATATTTATGAAGTCAAATGTAATTTTTATTGAGGTTTTAAAACTATTTTTGTCAAAACCCATCAATTTTTGGAAAATATCATTTTTTATTTTAAAATTGAAAATTAAAATACTTATAAAATTATTTAGATAAAATTATTATTATATTTAGAATGATGATGTCAAAATTATCCAATGGTGATATTTTCATAATTTTATGAGACAATGTATTTTTTGGGTAAAAATTAAATACTATATAAATATACGATTTGTTTTATGACATCATAATGGACCAATAATGATGTAATAAATACTGAAAAAGGTATATTTGGCCAAATATATGTATTTAATTTAAAATAATTTTATTTTAATTTTATTTAATTAATTTTATGAAGCATTAGTGAATCCTCCAAATCATATAATATATTTTGTGATTTTAAAATCATTTCCCTGAAAGTATGACTCACCTCCAAATAACAAGGGATATATTTTAGTATATTAGGCCCTTACCCTTATAAAATAATTTATACCACTCCCCTTTTCTATAAACCATGGGAAAAACCATGGGATGGTATGTGGTTTTGAATATTTTACTATGTGGTGTCCAAAACCAAAATAATATAGAAATCCCCCTCTTTTCCTATATAAATCCACCCAATATTCAATTTATCTTCACTCAAACTCTTTGGAGATTAACCAAACTATGAACCTTACTCCCTAGAGTCCTCCCAAGGTGCCCCCATGCTCCCAATAATCCTCTCCCAAGCCTTTTGAGTCACACATCCAAATAAGGGATCTTCCACTCTTCTCTTTTATCATGCACTCCTTTTATGATATACCTTTTAATTTCAATTTGAATATGTAGGAATATGTTCTTACATAGACCCCTTAATGTCCATTTTATTTATAAATAATAATATATTCCTTACACACTCATTAATCCATTCATGTCCCTTTATATGCACTCGTTACCATACCAAAATTCCGTAAGGGATTATCACCTTGCTCTCTTCCTTTCAATTCAAGAACCTTGTTTGGAATTTGTCTTTTTCATTTTAATCGGTTATATTTTAATCTTTTTATAATTAATTACCTAATTTACATTTGATGTTATGTTAATGAGAGATCATTTATTCCCCCTCATTTGGACCCTTACCTAATCTGTTACTATGTCAAAATTTCATAAGGGATTTTTCTTTTCACATTTCAATTCAAGAAATTATTTTATTTTATAATTCTTAAATTCAATTTTCATATGTTAGGATATGATGTTCCATGATCCCTTTAGATTACATTTTATTTATAAATTATGGGATCTTCCTTTCACTCCCATTAATCCCCCTATGATCCTTTAATACCACCATTTACTATGCTGAAATTCCATAATGGATCTTCCACTCTCCTCTTTTATCAAGAAATCATTTTATGACATGCCTTTTAGTTTCAATTTTCATATGTTGTTATATGTTCTTAAATACTCCGATTATTTTCCATTTTATTTATAAATAATAAGATCTTCCTTCCTCTCTCATCATTAACATTTCTATTTTTATTCAAGAAAAACCGATACAAAGAAGGTGAAAACCAAGGCCTAGGGGTGGAAATAATAGAGGCAAAGAGCATCTACCTGAATCATGTTCACCCTCTAATGTTTGAATTGAGAAACATGAAAAATACAATTATCTGAGTCTCTAGGGGTCTTTATAGTAGAAAATAAACTCTCCACCTTGTTCCATTCTCGCCAAGTGTGTATGACACTATTGTTACTATCTAGGAGGGATTTTAATTTCCTGGTGATGTATAATATAGACCATGGCATGTTACCTTTACCATGCATGGAATCATGACTGATCATGGAATTTGTCCCCACTTGGGAGTTTTCATGTTGTTTCTATTTGTAGATGGTGATTCCAGTGAGAACCACCTTGGCCTCAACCTGCAAATAATTTCCACTTCCATAGAGCACCGTGAAGGCCAAATCCATGCTTCCCCTTGAATCCCAAACCACGCCTCCACCATGAATTTCACACAACACAAAAGAAAAATCTATTTTAAGTTTAATACCAATTCTATGAGGAATCCACTGAAACCATTTCCCTTGTTAACTAGTACCTGACTGCTAGGACACAACTTGTGGTGCATACAGATTACGGAGGGAGGGGGCCTACTTCTAGTTGCCTTTGAGACCAAACATATCAACCAGGATTCACCTTGATCTGGTGATAATGGATCTTTCCATGGATGTACACCCCTCAAACCTGAAGGTTTCAGGCGCAGCGGAAGCACGTGGGTGGATGTCCCACTTGGATTTTGTCATTAACAATGATCAATCTGGGATTAATACGATGATAAATGCCAGTCTCCACGGATTGAATCATAGAAATAGACAAAGAAAAGGAAAGTCTCGGAACCATAAAGTAGGATCCTTATAGGTTGATTATAATTAATTTAATCAATATAAAATAAGTACCTTCTTGGTTTTATTTCTTCATTGACATTTCTGATCACGTTCCGATGTGATGCGTCATTTCATCGCAGAAGCCAAGGGTAGACTTCCTTCTAGGGGTGATCCACACATGCACCTTGTATCTCTAGACGTCACCAATGGAGTCTCCAGGTGCTACCATTGATAATCCTTTACTTGCGTTGTCCGCCTTAGATCTTCTTGATCCGATGGAAGAGGATCTCTCTCGGTCTTGAGAGAGTTCCTGGAGGAAGAGGTTCTTTCGGCCTTGAAATAATTATCCAGAATTATTGTGCACAACAATTCTCTTGTGTTTAGGAAAAAGAGTTGGGGTTGTGAGGATATTTATAATCGGGATTGAGGTTGTAGAGTTATGAAAATAAATAAAAGTGTTATGCGTTTTATTTATTTCATTGACTCTTATTTAAAACCCCATGTCGAATAACTAATTCCCTGACATGCGCCCAGGATGATTATAATAAATATCATTTAATAAAACAATATTATATCCTCAAAATACCGACTAGAAAACTACACGGCGTGTAATCATTAATACAAGAAGTGTACAAGTTTTCCATAAAACTACACGGCATGTAATCATTAATACACGACGTGTACTTGTTTTTACTTTCCTTTCCAAAATAAAAACTACACAGTAATCATTAATACACAGCGTGTAATTGTTTTCAAGGAAAAACTACATGGTGTGAAATCATTAATACACAGCGTGTATATCTTTTTTTTCATTCCCTTCTTCTTCCATCATTAAAACGATTTAGGCTTCCTTGAATAATTATTAAACCACGTACGGGAATAATCATTATTCTTCTTGAGATACTTGAATACAGTTAGTGTGTGATCCTCAGGGATTATTTCTCGTTGGCATTAGGCGGGCTTGCCTAAAGTCCATGATTACTATATAGCAATGGGTCAAGGCCCCCAAGAGAAAGAATTTGATGCCACATTGACGTGTCACCTCATACGAACGCTTACCATGAAATTTAATCCCTTTGTCTCAATATCTCATCAAGTAGATTTCATGGCATTGTCATAAACCTATATGCTTGATCCGTCATTCTTTGACTACTTGAAATAAACTCATCGTTACACCATGGCCATTGAACTTCATGTGATGATTCTATTTCAATAAATGGGCCGAGATATCAACTTCCATAAATGGAAGGGACAAATCCTTCCTCGACTTATCCATTAACAACAGGTCACTCGTGATGCAACCAATGTACCCTAATTCCCGCCAACTATCTGCGTGACGGGTTTCATTAGTAAATCTAAGTGCGCATGTCATGACATGAGTTAATGATAATTTTCCAGTCTAAGGACCATTACACACACTCGTAGATAGAAATTTCCGATGACACCAAGACATGCAGAATTACTACCGGCGGGTCTGTTCTCATAATCTCTCATCTTGGAGATTACCAAGTGCGAACTCCATGATAGAGAGCCTCTTCTTCTTATGAGTACTCGCACATGACAGTTTGTATACTTTGTGTCCTATCATAGTATTTCATCCAACCGTAGAACTTTATTTAAGAATATTGTTATAGAAATTCAAGGTTCTCATCGTAGCGGGGATCTTCCATGACCTTATCAATGCAACAGATATTCCAGGACATTATTATATTATTATTATGCAGAACAATGAATAATATATAATAAGTTTAAATTCATGTAATCAAAGTACAAAATAGTTGGTTCTTAGGACACGAACCCTAAAAAACTCCCACTTGGAATAAAGCCATCTGCCTATGACTTTTAGTCCGCTAGACCTCATATGATGATCATTTTTCTACTGAGTTAAGGATTTAGTCAAGGGGTCCACCACGTTGTTTTCTACGGAAATAATTCTCACTACAACTTTACCTCTCTGAGAAAAATCCCTCAAGAGATTATACATACGAAGTATGTGCTTTGTCTGCTGATGTGACCTTCGATCTTTTGCAAGTGCCACCACTCCAGTATTATCACAATAGAGTGTGATAGGATCTTTTCTACTAGGTACTACATCCAAGTCTTAGACGAAGCTTCACATCCATACTGTTTATTTAGCTACCTCAAAAGCTTTGATATACTCAGACTCTTCTGTATAATCTGCCACCACACTTTACTTTGATCTCTTCCAACTCACTACAACTCCATTCAAAACTAAAGATATATCCAGTATGCAACTTCATTTTATCTTGATCAGTCTGGAAACTAGCATCTATATGTCCTCTGATGACTAGTTCCTCATCTCCTCCATAAACCAGTAACATATCCTTAGTACACCTCAGATACTTAAGGATAGTCTTGACTGCCATCCAATGAAGGTCTCCTGGATCAGCTTGATATCTTCCTACAGCACTTAATGCGTAAGAAACATCAATCCTTTTACATAGCATGGCATTCATGAATGACCCAATCACGGATGTGTAAGGGATCCTTACCATTTTCTTTCATTCCTCATGTGTCTGAGGACACATTTTCAGGGAAAGATGAATTCCATGTGACACTGGCAACAATCCCCTCTTGGATTGTTCCATTCTGAAGCTCTTCAGAATCTTGTCAATGTTTGTACTTTGAATCAGTCCCAACATTCTCTTGGATCTATCATGATGGATCTTGATCCCAAGAATATATGTTGCCTCGCCCAAGTCTTTCAAGGAGAAGTATTTATCTATCCATGCCTTAACTGACTATAAGATAGGTACTTCGTTTCCAATTAGTAATATGTCATCAACATATACTATAAGGGAAACGACTGCACTTCCACTAAACCTTTTGTAGACACAATTCTCACATTCATTCTTAACAAAGCCAAATTCAGTTACGTCTTCATCAAAACTAATGTTCCATGACCTTGATGCTTACATTAATACATAAATGGATTTCTGCAACTTTCATACCTTGTTGGCATCCTTTGGTGTCACAAACCCTTCAGGTTATGTCATGTATACATCTTCCAGTAGGTTCCCGTTATGGAATGCTATTTTGACATCCATTTTCCAAATTTCATAGTCATGGTAAGCAGAAATGGCCAATAGGATTCTTATGCATTTTAACATTGCAACTGGTGAAAAGGTTTCATCATAGTCAATTCCTTGACGCTGTCTAAAACCTTTGGCAACCAGTCATGCCTTATAGGTGCTGACTTGCCCCTCCATGTCCAGTTTCTTATTGAATACCCATTTATTACCAATAGGATTTACATCAATTGGAAGATATACCAAAATCTAGATTTGGTTTTGGTACATGGAATCCATTTCATAATTCATGGATTCTTGCCACTTGGTAGCGTTTGTGCCTTCAACTGCTTCCTTTTAGGTAATAGGATCATCAGTTTCAACCAATAATGAGTCACCATCCTTGGTGATAAGAAAAATATATCGTTCTGGTCCTCTCACCTCTCTCATGCTCCTACACAGTTCTTGTGTATCTAGAACAGAATGTTCTTCCATGGGGCTTTGTGGAATCTGTTCCTGTACCAACTCCTATGTATCTTGAGCATCGACTTCATCGAAGTCTATCTTGCTCCCACTATCTCTTTTGGAGATGTGCTCCCTCTCAAGGAATATGGAATGTCTTGCCACTGTAACCTTTTTGTCTGAGGGGTTGTATAGGTAATATCCCCTTGTTTCCTTGGGATATCCTATAAAGATACACTTTGTGCCTTGGGGTGCAGGTTTGTCACCTGAAGAGGCCTTACCAAATTCTTCACTACCACCACACATGTAAATTTGATAACATGGCTTTGTGACCACTCCATAACTCGTATGTAATACCATTTATCGATTTAGTTGGTACTTGGTTTAGTATGTGTGCTACTGTTTGTAATGCATATCCCCAAAAGGATAATGGAAGGCTCGAATGACTCATCATTGATCTCACCATGTCCAACATGGTGCGGTTACTCCTTTCACTTACAACATTCCACTGAGGTGTGTTAGGAGGAGTGAGTTGAGATAGTATCCCAAACTCCCATAAGAAATCAATGAAGTCCTGATTAAGATATTCTCCTCCTCTATCTAAGTGGATTTTCTTAATCTTCTTACCAAGCTGGTTCTCATCTTCATTCTTGTATTCTTTGAACCGATCAAAACAATCTGACTTATATCTCATTAAGTAAATATATCCATATCTACTAAAATCATCAGTAAATGTTATGAAGTATGAGAACCCACCCCTTGTTTCAATTAGAAATGGTCCACACACATTTTTGTGAACTAATTATAGAATCTCTATATCCCTTCCACCTTTCCCACTAAATGGGGATTTAGTCCTTTTTCCTTGTAGACACGCAAGAAATACACAAAGTGGTTTTAGTTCAAAAGAATCTAAATACCCATCTTGATGTAATTTTGTCAAATGTTTCTCATTGACATGACCTAGCTGGTGATGCCAAAGTTTGGTGTGGTATGAGTCATGTGAATTAACTTTTTCATTGATTTCCATTACTTGGTTTGTGTAGTCTGACACATAAAGTCCATTATATAAATGTGCCCTACCAAAACAAATGCTATCTTTATAAAAGTAGAAACATCCACTTCCAAACATGAAGATGAATCCATCAGTATCTAATCTGGATATTGAAATAATGTTTTTGGTTACAGAGGGTACATAATAACATCCTTTCAAAACCAAGACCATCCCAGTAGGCAATGTGAGGTGGTAGTCTCTGACAGCTACAACAATGAGTCTGGATTCATTGGCTGCTCGTAGATCCACCTCACCTCGACCAATATTTATAAATCAACTTGGTTCCTGTATTTTGATATATATGTGAGAACCAAAATCAGTATATAATACTCAATTGGTAGAAAAAGATATATTGCATTCGATAACAAACACAATTGAAGCTTCCCCTTGCTTCCTTGGCTGGGTGCAGTTTTTCTTCGAGTGGCACTTATTGCCACATGCGAAACAAAAAACCTCATGTTCTCTTACCTCCCCTTTTATCTTCCTAGTATTGGAATGCCTTGAAGAAGATTTGGGATTAATGCTCTTCTCCTCCCCTTTCCTTTTATTCACCATGAGGACAGAAGGATTTTCACGTTTTATGTCATTGTCCACTTAGCAAATGAGGATAAGATGATCAAACAGAGACTTCTCAATGTTGTTCATGTTGAATTTCACTAAAAAGTTAGAGAATCTCTGGGGGAGTGATGCAAGAATTAGATCGGTGCCCAGTTCTTTAGGTATTTTAAACCTTATAACATCCTAGCGCTCAATGTAGGCAATATGCTTGACTACATGAGGCCCAGTTGGGGCACCCTCTCCACACTTGCTCTAGAATAGAGCTTTGGAGATCTCATACCTTTCTTGTCTTGCCTTCTCATGGCATAGACCATAGAGGAGCTCGAGCATGCTATAGGCATCCATGTCTTCAAGAGACTTCATGAGCTCACTAGACATTAATTATAACATCAAACATTGAACATCAAGTGAATCGTTCAAAGGATTATCATAGACCAGGAAATATTCATCACTTTATCCTTGGGTGGGCGAATCAGGAAGTGAGGACCCCAGAACGTAAAACTTTTGTTCAAGGCGTAGGATTACCCGAAGGTTCCAAAACCATTCCTGAAAGTTACTGCCAGTGAGGATATTTTCTTTATCCGGAATTGATTGCAGAGAAAATGTGGTTGACGAGTTTGTCATTTCAATTATACAAATTAAAAGAGAAGATTTATCCGTACTTTCTTGATTACATTTTATGAGAAATAATAAATTTTATTAAGTCTTCCACTATTTTATCAAGTCCCAATGTCCCTCACCATTGAACTCAGAATGTCTAGTTTCTTTGAAATTCTAGGGGCAAGGATCCATATTCCACTTCGCATAACCCCAACAACGGTTATTCAAGCTATTTGATGGTATTTAGGTAGGATGGTCTTTCCCAACTATGAGCTTACAGTTCCTTGAACTGTTGAGTGCACTCCACAATCCTGAAATCCTGACTTGGATTTCCTCAACTCTTGCCTCCAATATTAAACCAAGTCTAGCAAGGGATACTTATCTTGATGTAATATGGTTATGTCAACCTGAAACCTTTCATAAGGGCTTCCTTTATAAAAGTAAGTATCCCAACAAGGGTTTTTCAAACAAATAGTTTTATTGAGACTTGCCCTTAATCAAGTAACAGAAGGATTGTTCTGACTTAATATGGTATTGAGGGATTTTAATCCTTTATGCATAGTTTTTCATTATCACATGCTTGTTAATATTAAGTGATGCTTTCTTATTTGATTAACCATGTTTTGATAATGTTTAAGTATAGTCCAGTTTTATTTTATTCTGTCTTTGCATGCTTGTTTATTTCATTAATTATGTGATCAAGACAACACATACATAATAAATAAACCACTAAATCAGACAGAAATAAAATAAGATGGAATGATCATGAGCTTCTATTGGTTAGCTTATCTAGCGGTTTGATGAGCTAACCCTGACCTAGGGAAAAACACCTTGAACCGATGGTTTGTGTTTCTCAAATCCCACCTATCCACCTTTGTAACTTCTTGGGTTGGTTTTTCCTCAGCTTCGGGTTTTGAACCGTCTCCTCTGGCTTGGGAGATCCTCCACTACAAGGGTTTACATTAAAGAAACCATGGGCACACAGACCCTATATTTTATTTGAAGATGGCTCGCAGGCCAAAAAATTTAAATTAAACAAATTTAAATGAAACCATACACACATACAAAGGGTCTTTGGTCTAGCTCATGATCATCCATAGCATAAAATGACATTCTCACATATTTAGAATTAAAATTATTTTAATAGTTCTATTATTTAAGATAAGTCACACTTGAATTCAATTAATTATGATCTTATAATTAATCAATTCTTTATCATAAATTCCTTTTTGAATTTACTTGAGATTATTCTCATCCATATTCCTTGTACAGGTCTTTGTACCTTTGGAGGAAACTTGGTGAAATTCCATTTCTGGAAAGTACACGACGTGTAGTTTATATTTACATGGCGTGTATTTCTTTTCCCCCTTTATCCAAAGCACACGCCAGGGGCTTTGGTGTGTTTTCCCTAATTTGTAATTTTTGGAGTACACGACATATAGATTAATATAACACGGTGTGTGCTTCCTTGTTACGCGGTTACCAGCCTGGAAATCCTGTGTACACAGAACACAGCTTGTCCTTGTACATGGTTTCACTTCGGCCAGATCAGAGTACACGACATGTTGATTCAACATACATGCCATATTTTTCCGATTCCAAGCACCATTCATTTCTGGTCAACATAGGGTAATAAATACATAGTCATACTCAATTCATACAGCGTGGTTCGGTGGACTAGTACAAGTTTGTGGAACCTAAGTACATGGCGTGTAGTTTTCATTACACGATGTGTATTCTCGTGTTATACAGACAGAAAGAGGAGCTCCTCCAGATGAGTTGCTCATTTTTTTAATCAAAATTGAAATTAAAAGGTTGTTTCTGTGATGTGAATCAAGAAACGATGGAGGAAGAATAGATCTCATTCATTCAGATTTAATAGAATGATTTATCACGAATTGAATCAAATATAATTGCATAAACTTTCAACGAAAATTATATAACTATAATCAACATTGTAACCTCCATATGATACCAATTAAAAGTTCCAGGCGCAGCGAAAGCACGTGGGTGTATGTGCCCACTTGGATTTTTTCATTAACAATGATCAATCTGGGATCAATACGATGATAAACACCAGTCTCCATAGATTGAATCACAAAAATAGACAAAGAAAAGGAAAGTCCCAGAACCACAAAGTAGGATCATTACAGGTTGATTATAATTAATTTAATCAACTTAAAAGAATTATCTTTTGGCATTCTTTCTTCATTGAAATTTCTAATCACATTCTGATGCGATGCATCGTTGCATCGCAGAATCAAAGGGTATACTTCCTCTAGCAGTGATCCACAAGTGCACCTCATATCTCTAGACATCACAAAAGGAGTCTCTGGGTGCTAGCGTGGTGAAACCTTTTCTTGTGTTGTCCGCCTTAGATCGTCTTGATCCGATGGAAGAGGATCTCTCTCGTTCTTGAGAGAATTCTTAGAGGAAGAGGTTCTTTTGGCCTTGAAAGAAATCTCCATAATTATTGTGCACAACAATTTTCTTGTGTGTAGGAAAAAGAGTTGGGGTTGTAAGGATATTTATAATCGGGTTTGAGGTTGTAGAGTTATGACAATAAATAAACGAATTACGCGTTTTATTTATTCCATTGAATCTTATTTAAATCCCCTTGTCGAATAATTAATTCATTGACATGCGCCCATGCTGATTATAATAAATATCATTTAATAAAGTAATATTATATCCTCAAAATCCCGACTGGAAACTACATGGCATGTAATCATTAATACACGGTGTGTACTTGTTTTCCATAAAACTACACGGCATGTAATCATTAATACACAGCGTGTACTTGTTTTTCATTTCCTTTACAAAATGAAAACTACATGGCGTGCAATCATTAATACACGGCGTGTACTTGTTTTCCATGAAAAACTACACATCGTGTAATCATTAATACATGGCGTTTATATCTTGTTTTTCATTTCCTTCTTCCTCCATCATTAAAACGATTTATGCTTCCTTGAATAATTATTAAACCATGTACGAGAATAATCTTTATTCTACTTGAGATACTTGAATACACTTAGTGTGTGACCCCCTAGGCCTCTTTCTTGTTGGCATTAAGTGGTTTGCCTAAAATCCAAGATTACTATCTAGCAAAGGGGAAAGGAACCCAAGATAAAGAATTTGATGCCACATTTATGTGTCACCTCATACTAACACTTTCCATTCATTTTAATACCTTTGTCTCAATATCTTATCAAGCAGGTTTCATGGTGGTGTCATAAACCTATATACTTGATTTGTCGTTCTTTGACTACCTAGAATAAACTCGTCGTTACATCATGGACATGGAATTTCATGTGACAATTCTATTTCAATCAAAGGGATGATATATCAACTTCCATAAATAGAACGGACAAATCCTTCCTCAACTTATCCATTAACAACATGTCACTCGTGAAGCAACCAACGTACCCTACTTCCCGCAAACTATCTGCATGATGGTTTTTGTCAATAAATATATGTGCATGAGTAATGACATGAGTTAATGATAATCATCCAGTCTAAGGACCATTAAAAACACTCATAGATAGCAATGTCCGATGACACCAAGAAATGCGGAATTTCTACTGGTGGGTCTGTTCTCATAATCTCCCATCTTGGAGATTACCATGTGTGAACTCCATGAGAGAGAGTCTCATATTCTTATGAGTACGCGCACATGACAGTCTGTATACTATGTATCCTATCATAGTATGTCGTCCAACCATAGAACATTATTTAAGAATATTGTTATACCATTTCAAGGTTCTCTTCATAGTGGGGATCTTCCATGACCTTATCAATGCAATAAATATTCCAGAACATTATTATATTATAGTCATGCTGAACAATGAACAATATATAATTATTGTACATTCATGTAATCAAAGTACAAAATAGTTGGTCTTAAGACACAACCTAAACAAAACTAGGCCCAGTTTGTTTCTTCCCATAAGCACCAACAACCCGCATTGAACATAATATATCTCACGTCTCTTTCCCTCTCTGATCCATCCTTCCTCTGGAACCAACACTCCATGAAGATGTCGATACTTGTCACATTAGAGGATTACTCTTTAAAATCCCTGATGAAACTTCATACCTGGAAAGACCACTGCCATTCAAAGAAGATATGGAACATAATCTCTTCTCTTTTGTTTACACAGCAAGGGAAACATGAGTCCATGATTAGGCTGAGTATGTTAATATTATCATCAGTAGGCAGTGAATTATTCTGGATCCTCCATGTGAGGAAATTTAATTTAGTAGGTATCCTCTTACACCAAGAAAGACCATACCAACCTCCATACTGATCCTGAGGAGATCTTATCCTGTAAAAATCCTTCACGTTGAACACACGTGAGGTGGCGGGGGAGAAAACACACTATTCTAGATCCATGCTTATGAAAAAAGAGTTGAACCCTGCATTTTGGTTAGCATCCAGTGTTTATCTGAAAAATTATGGGTTTTGACTCGCCTCTTTGAAGGTGATCATAGGGGATGGGCACTCTGGATAACCAAGAATCTTACCCGACCTATTATGATACCAAAATATGATGTTACCGTCATTTACAATCCACTATGAGTGTGGAATAATTCTCAGAATAATGATGCTAAATGATTCCCACATATTATACCCACTCGCTGGTGGAGATTCGGTATTGATCCAATACCTGTAGGAAATCATCTTGCCCCACAAATTTTGTTCCCTAATGACCTCCCATGCAATCTTCGCGTGCATGTAGTGGATAGTCTTCACCAGGATTTTGACATTGACCCATCCCTCCAGAATGGGTTGATCTATCTTCACCAAATACTCCCATTTCCTTCTCCCCTCCGATGATGCCTCCCATATAAAATGAGCTAAAAGTCTATCAATATATCTAATAACACCCTTTGACTTGTTGGTAGATGAAATAGAATGCATTGGGATGGCAGACATGATGCTATTCACAAGAGTAATGTAAACACCAAAGTATAGAAAATGGTTTTTCCGATTGAAAATTCCCCTCAAAATCTTTCTCACCAAGTGATGAAAATCGTTGATGCACATTCTACTTGGATACATGAGGGTACCGAGAAATTACATGGGAAACGTTCCACATCTCAGACCAAAACTATAACCTATATCTTCCACCCTAATAAATTTGCATGTTTGGAACACATAGAAACCACAATTCTCCCTATTTATTCTTTGTCCAATCCATTGAGAGTATGTCTCAAGATCTTATTAATACCCTATACAAACCACATTCCTGCATTAATGAGGATAATTTTATTTTCCACAAACATCAAATGTGAAATGGGTGGGAGGCGCAACCCCCTCCGATAAGGGAGAATATCCCCATTAGATATCCCTATGTTAATCATCCCAATTCAAGTATCCTACAAAAGAATGAATATTCTTGGGGACAATGGATCACCTTGACAAAACCCTAAAACTGTCATGAAGAAACTATGAGTTCGCTCCATAAAATAAATATCAATCCATGCCGAACTAAAACACCTAAAAATAATATCACAGGCCCAGTTGGAGAAACACATCTTATTCAGTACCATGTTAATAAATCCCCACTCAATCTAGTCAAATGAATTATTCATATATTGTTTGATGGACATATTGGAACCATAAACCTTGATATTAATGTCTCTCAGCATCTCCAGTGCCAACACTACAACCCCCTGGATTGAGCAACCTTTCCTGAAACCATGCTGTTCCAAGGAGATCCACCTAGGATGATACCTAGCCAGCCTCTTGTTAATGATGCTTTCTAGTATTTTATATGTAAATTTACACATACTCATAGGCCGATAATGGTGGAGGGTGGAGGGGTCCTTGATCTTTGTTAAAAGGACATGTTTCATGGCAGACACTACCTGTGGGAGGCTTCCCCTGTAACGCCCTAACCTTAGAAACCCAGAGTCAGTGGATTATTACGTATCATTGGCATGATCACAAAAGATCAAGTCTCTAAAGACCGATTAGTTTATTAGGCTTGGATGTTCTAGATACATTCATAAGGTTTACATTACATCATAAAATGGAATACTATAACAACACTGATTCCATAGACAACACTGAGATCCCATAGAATATCCCTATAGGTCAGTCATAATATACTTCTTTTCATCTTGGGAAAAATAAAATATAGAAAGTGGTGAGCTCAGATGCTTAGTAAAGATAATAATATAGTAGAAACTTTCATAAATAAATATAAACATTTAAGGCAATGTATATAACTAAAACAAAAGCCTTTTTAACATAAACTTCATCATAATATGGAAAATTTAAATCAAAATAATTCCATTTACTTACTCACATGGATATTCTACTAGTCGAATAATTACATGCAATATCAATAGCCACAATTATATTGATGGAATGCATAATGCCATACATTATAACCACATAGTCAAGACCTTGTTTCAAGACTATAAATAAGATTTTGTCAATTCCTTGTTCCAAGACACTAGTTTGTCTCAGTTTACCTAATAATTCATATAGGTGCTATAGTGGGCTCCACCCGTCACTTACTAAGTCCAAATAATTCCTCATATGAAAAGGTTTAAACATAACATAAAAATTCGTATTAAATCTAGTATAATAAATGTCAATACTTTATCCATAAATCATGAATGGTATAAAAATAACACATCCACATTCAAACATATCTCAAAACCTTCAATAGAATATGGAAGATTTGTATCATAACAAATCAACTTCAAACAAGTTTAAAATCCATCGAAGGATGTTGGCGTAGATGAAATAAAAACCATTTTAGAGAAATATATCTTTCTATTTTGAAATCATTTAAAAGTCATGTAATTATAAAAGAAAAAATTTACAATTGAAAATATTATTATAATACTGTAAGTGAAGTTTCGACGATGTTATAATGGCGGAAAATAGCGGCACCCACCGTATAAGTTAAAAAAATATTCTTACCTTAATTTTGTCGAAAAGGTCATAAAGTACCTTGTTTGGAAAATGACGGAAAGATTCCTTTCAAAAACATACAAGGTCAATTAAGGGTATAAATTACTTTAAACCATTTTATATTAAATAGTAAAAATGTTTTGAAATACATTTTTATGAAACATGGATGTGGATGATAAAGAGGTCCCAGTAGATCCGTACGTAAAAACAACCTCGGATAATAAATAGATTGTGAAATTAACCCTTACCTTGTACTTTTCCTTGGTCAAGGGTAGGTTAAAATCCTGTATAATGGTGAAATAATTGATATTAAATTATACAATAATCATATACATTAATATTATATCATATATGATCTTTTAATATTTCTTTGTTAATGATATTTTAGTATTATCGTCTTTTTGGGTGTTAACTGATTCATTTTCCTTTATATGTTTTGTTACGTAAGTAATGTTTGTTATGGATATGATGTATCTTATTCAAATTAATAATGATATTAAGTCTTTAAACATTATTTTTATTCATCTAATGAAAATTAGCCATGAATGAATACGATGGGAATGAATCTCATTGTGTTCATGGAGATGGTAATCTGTACGTACGCATGAGCAACAATATTATTCTTTTGATATTAAAATAATATATAATTGGATGTTATATCATATATACAGAATCATTATCATGTTATATTTATTATTTAAATCAATTACCCATAATTATTATACCCATCCAAATAATAATGTATTGAATAACAATTACACCACGACGGAGAGACGGTAAGCCGTACTTACACACATATGGTGACATGTCATTCAAAGGATGGATAGAATAATGAATATGGTTGTACCATATTTATAATAACATCACAGTATATATAAGACACTAGATTTATTATTTTATAATTATAAAAACAAAGAAAGAGGAAGTGGAAGAAGAAATGAACTTGAAAGATGTGATGAAATATTTACCACTTCTTCAGGTTCTTCTTTTTGATTTGATCAAAAGGGCTTCATAGGTTGGCTTTCTGACTAAATAAAGGCCTCTAGGATTATGGGAGTACAGTTGAGAGGGTATTTGGGTAGTTTTTGGCCGATCCAAATGGCTTTGAATGTGTGAATTAAATATAATGGGAAGTGCCCTTTTATAAGAGAGGTGATGGGCACCTTAGGAAAATCTAGAAATATTATTTTATAAGAAAATAATTTTTAGTTTCTAATGGCTCCAAAATGAAGGATACGATGGGGACGGGTCTAAAACCACTTAAAAATAGGTTTTATACAGGTTTGGGTCACTATATTAACTTTATCTTTTAGATTTAACTCTTAGTTAAATATTTTGACATTTACCATGTCTCATTGTTTTTTTATATTATATGGTTAATATACCTAATATAAACTTTAAAGAGAACCTAAAGTGGTTCATTAATGACATATATAATATTATATAAGACCTCTAGCCGAACCTTAGTTTTTTTGGAATAGAATATCAATTAATAATATAATATTTGTTTTAAAAACTCTTTTATGACAATTTTTACAGTATTTGGTATTTTGTTTTTTCTAAATTCATAGCAAAATTATTACTTTAAAAAATTCATATTACCAACTCTAACATGTCATATTAAACTATAAAATTAGTATAATTCATAAAAAGTCTCAAATTACATTTATTTGGATATTTATAATATCATTTATTTTAATCTTTCATTAATATGTTAATTATTGCGTCATCATAGTGTTATAAATAAATTTAATTATTTAATATCTAAAAATTATAAATAAAATACCATTAAGTATTAAATCCTTTTATCCTTTTAATTAATATTTATAGTTGAATTTATATTGTGTTTAACCCTATATTAAAAATCGTTTAGTTATTAATCTTTGAATTTAACTCTTTTAACTCTTCTTTAAATAAAATAATAATAAATGTCCTAATCAAATCAAAGTGGACCATAGAGGTTAATATTTTATTTCTGAGGTTGTTTTTAGTCAAATTATATTTATCCAATAAAATTAGGACATGTTTTAGGGTAATAATAATACCATTTTACCCTTAATTACCCTATTTAATTTTAACCGTGGTAAATAAAAGTAAAAAGCTACTATTCACCAAAAATTATTTTCAACTTATTGAACTAAATTTTACTTACTGATACCAACCATTTCTCTTGGATTGTTGAAATTCAACTCACAGAAGCGGTAAAATTATGTTTTATGTAAATTTGCAAATTCTCCTAGGAGGTGGGTAAAAGATGGTAACAAGTTGAATAAAATTTTTATATATGTAATATTATTATAAACTGACTCCAATGAATTACATTGAATATAGATATTTATTTTATATCTATTTTGACCAAAAATAAATTTAAATAAAATAAATAATTATTTAAATGAAAATTCGGTTTTAAACTATAACTCAGTGTTTTTCACTATTCATCAAAAATTGAATGTTTCCAGAGAAATACAAAAAATTCCCCCTAAGCTAATTTCGATATTCCGAATCCAAAAATGAAGTCCATTTTGAAAGATAAATTTTTTAAAATTTCAAAAATTGGGTATTAATATTCAGAACAGCTAGTTTGATTGTTTGTGGTGTGTTATAACTCGAAGTTGCGTACAACACATGCTATTGTATTATTCAAAGAGAAGAATACCACAGAAGATTGGGGGGTTACATTCTCCCCTCCTTTAAATAATTTTGTCCTTGAAATTTCTATAATATTACTACATAGAAAGACTCGGGTGGTTCTTCATCATAAGTTCCTCAGGTTCCCACATTGCCTCTTCCATCTTATGGTTTCTCCATAGAAGTTTTACTAGACAAGTCATCTGGTTTCTCATCACTTGTTCTCTTGTATCAAGAATCATAGAAGGCTCTTCACAATAAGACATATCAAGTTCCAATTCTAATTCTTCATAGGTGATTACATGCATTGGTTCAGGCATTTATTTTCTCAACAGTGATATGTGGAACCCATCGTGAACTTTGGAGAGACTTGGTGGCATTTCCAAATGGTAATCTATAGCCCCAATTCGTTCTAGAATTTTGAAAGGTCCGATGTACCTGGGACTTACTTTTCCCTTCTTACTGAAACGTATAACACCCTTACATGGAGATACGTTAATGGAAACAAGGTCTCCTACCTGAAATTCCAAATCCTTCCTTCAGTTATCAAAATAGCTATTCTGCCAACTTTGAGCTACTTTGATGTGGGTTTTTATTACCTTAACCTTTTCCATTGTTTACTCCACACATTATGGGCCTACTATTTTTCTTTCACCAACATCATCCCAACAGGTTGGTATGTGACATCTATTTCTGTATAACGCTTCATATGGTTCCATCTGAATATTTGAATGGAAGCTATTGTTATAAGAAAATTATACCAGAGCTAAATATTTATCCCACATACCTTGAGAGTAATGTGAGCATGATCTCAACATGTCTTCTAAGGTTTGAATAGTCCATTTTGATTGTCCATCAGTTTTCGGATGGTAGGAAGTTCTCAAATGAAGTTATGTATCCATGGATTTCTGAAAACTTTTCCAGAGTCTTGATGTAAAATGTGGATCACGATCATAAATAATAAATATAGGTACTCAATGAAGTCACACAACTTCATTAATATTTAGTCTTTCAAGATGTTCAAGTTGTAAATCTAATCTTATAGGAAGAAAATATGCTGACTTGTTAAGACGATCAACAATGACCCATATTGCATCCTTCAATCTAGGAGTCTTTGGTAATATGATGACAAAGTCCATCATAATATTATCCCATTTACACTCAGGTATATGAAGAGGCTGAAAGACTCTTCCAGGCTGTTGCCTTCCAGCTTTCACTTGTTGACAAACCATACATCTTAACACAAAATCATCAATCTCCCTCTTCATTTTGTCCCATGAAAAATGTTCTTCAAATCTCTATATATTTTGGTGCTCCTAGGGTGTATAGAGAAATTGGAAGTATGGGCATCATCCAAAAATTCTCTTTTTAGATCAGGTATATTGGGAACACAAAGTCTCTTCCCAAATTTTAAAATTCCATCTTCATATATGAAGTCACTCAATAACCCGTTATTCACAATTTTAATCTTCTTTTGAAACTCCTCATCTTCGGCTTGAGAACATTTTATCCTTTCTAATAAATATGGTTTGGAACCCATTTGAAAAATTCTTGATGATCCACCTTCCATAGTATTTCCCATATTCATCTTTACTAGATCTATGAAAATAGGATCCCTTTTAACTCTCATCTTGTTCAAAACTCCATGACATTTTCTTCTCAAAGTATCTGCCACCTTATTCACCTTCTCCAGGTGGTATTTTATCATGTAATCAAAATCCTTGAGTAGTTCAATCCATCGTCTTTTCCTCATGTTGAGTTATTTCTGTGAGAAAATATACTTCAAACTGTTGTGATTAGTATATATATCACCTTTTTCACCATAGAGATAATATCTCCATATCTTCAAAGAAACTATTACTATTGCTAAATCAAGATCATGAATAGGGTATTTTTTCTCATGAATTTTTAGCTATCATGATGCATAAGAAATAACCCTATCATTCTGTATAAGGACACAACCAAGTCATTTCTTTAATGTATCACTATAAATAAAAAACCCATCATTCCCCGATAGTAGAGTCAAGATAGAATCATTGATTAATCTTCTCTTTAGTTCTTTAAAACATTCTTAACACTCTTTTGTCCAAACAAATTTAACCCCTTTTTGTGTGAGCTTTGTTAATGGGTTAGCCAACCGGGGAAAATTCTAGACGAAACATCGATAATAACCTGATAAACAAATAAATCTACGTACCTCGATTATACTCTTTGGTGCATCCCATTCGTTGATTGCCTTGGTATTAGAAGTATCAACAGAGATTCCATCCTTAAAGAAATTTTTGTCAGGAAAAGAAATATCCTAAATCCATAATTCCCACTTACTAAACTCCCCATATAATTCATGCCTTCTAAGAGTATTTAGAATAATACGCAAGTGATTTTCATGATCTTAGTAGATTTGGGAGTATACCAAGATATAATCAATAAATAACACTACAAAGTCATCAAGATATTCCTTGAAAACTCTATTCATTAGATCCCTGAAGACAAAGGGTGAATTAGTCAATCCAAAAGGCATTACTATAAACTCTTAATGCCCGTACCGGGTTCAAAATACAGTTTTGGGAATGTTTTCCTTCTTCACACACAACTGATGATATCCAGATAGAAGTTCAATCTTTGAAAAGTATTGAGCTCCATGAAGTTGTATGAATAAATCATTAATGCGAGTTAAGGGATACCTGTTCTTTATTGTTATAGAATTGATCTCCCTGTAGTCAATTCACAACCTCATAAATGCAAATTTATTCTTAACAAAAAGAACTGGGGATCCCCATGGAGAAACACTAGGGTGAATAAATCCATTATTTCTCAAATCCTCTAGTTGTTTCTATAGTTCCACTAATTCCACAGTGGCCACTCTATAAGGGGTCTTTGATATGGGCCTTGAACTAGGAATTAAGTCAATGGAAAACTTAATTTCTCGTTTTGGAGGATGTCCAGGTAAATCCTCTAGAAACATATCAACATATTCTTGCAACATAGGTACATCCTCTATTTGAACATTCCTCTCCTCGCCCATAGATATTTAATTCTCTTCCCCTACAGTTAATGAATTTAGTTGATCTACTAGGAGTGGATCTAGATAAGAATGAGGTGGTGATGTTTATGCTCTAAAGATAAGGTGTTCTTTATCATCATCATAAAAAATATTAACCTATTTATTCTTATAATAAATTTTTGCATCATGGTCCAAAATCCAATCCATACTGAGGATTATATCAAATTCAATTATGGGTATGGTGATGAGTTCAGCAGATAAATAACATTTATATGCCCTAATGGGGACTGTTTCACAAAACTATGTTTCAATGATACTTCCCATAGGTGTTTTTACTGACAAATCCCTTGTTAAATCAAATTGGAAATATCGAATTTTCTTATCAAACTGGGAAGATATGAAACAATGCGATGATCCAGAATCAAATAAAGCATTGGCTAAAATTGAGGAAACCATTTAATTACCAGCCACTACGTCTTTTGGAGCTTCAACCTCAGTAGTAGTGATAACATAAGCTTGGACTTGATCCCTTGGCCATTTTTAGGTATGTTCGCCGGACTCTTAGGAAATTCATTCACATAATTCAACCTTTCTCTAAAATTGTTGCATTCAACATCGACAACCTCTTTCTTCCCCTTACAATCACAAGCCTAGTGGCCTTTTTCACCACACTTGTAACAGACTCCCATTCCCTTCAGGAAAGTACCAGGGTGTTTCTTCCCACATTTACTACATGATGGATATTAAACTTTTCCCTTCTTCTCCTTATTTCCATTTCCAGAGTGTTCAACATATCTATTCTTCTCTTGCTTTGCTTTAAAATTTTAAGATATAGAGAATTATATTTCCGTCTTGATAGAACATAAGACAACATATTCGTACGACGAGAAGGATTTTGAGGCTAATTATTGACGGAGAAATGGTTTTAACCCATCAAATAAACGATCAATATTACTTCTTGGGTTACGTATATAATCTGAAACATTCCTCGCTAACTTTCTAAAGTTAACCTCATACTTTGCGACATTCTCATCCTCCTTTTTCCTCAGACTCAGAAATTGTCTTTCCATATCCGCTCGATGGTCATGAAAAAGTATTTTTTTAAGAAAATGTCTTTAAACTCTCTCCATTCCATATTTGATACTTCATCATCTTCCTTCTTGTATTGAATCAATGACCACCATTGATCAACATCTCCAGTGAGTCGGTAAACTGTCATGACAACTTTTTCCCTTTCGCTACTCCCTAAGGTGTGGAATATTTTCTCTAAGGAATTTATCTACTTCTTAGCTACTGATGGATTTGTACCCCCATTGAATGTTGGTGTTTGTTGCCTTATTAAGTGATCTAACATTGATCCTCTGCGTTGTGGATCATGGTGCACCATACGGGTAATGTTATTATTCATAACCTGTGTGAGTTGTACAAGTATGGAGATAAGCTGATCAGTACTAGTTTTATCACCAGCTTTACTATAATTATCTTGAGTAGGGGGGAAATCCCTACATGTAGATCGTGCATTGATATGGTTTCCTTTCATTCCACTAGGTTTCATTTCTAAACAATGGAATACACTTGATTAGTTTAGGAATCACAATACATAAATCCAAACTTGTAAAACACTTAACATAAATTGAATTGTTTATGGATATAATCAATAATCATAAAAATGTTTTCATTGAGGAAGTATACAATCATAAACCATTAATAATGGTTTGTAAAGAAAATGAGAATTATACTAAGAATATCCCCCAAGAGTGTCATAACCAAGAGTGCAGCAAGGCTCGTTGTCGTGCACTAGCTCCCGTTCCAGTCTAGCTCAAAGAAGTTTTTTTGGGTTTTACCCCAAGGTACATCTGGGTTAGATCTTCCTCTACCTGCTCATATTCATACATGGATGCATTGCTTGGAAAACTCACAAAATCTCAACAATACCAAAATTCTTGGAAGTTCTTCTATACTAATCCTCAAAGTCTATCTTAGGGCTATGTGATATAATCAGAGTTTATCTAAATCTAGTTTCAAAAGATTGTAAAAAACATTCCCTGATACAAAATCTAATGCCCCAACCCCTAAAATCTAGACTCGGTGCATTATTATGTATCATTAGAAAGATAAAAAAAGATCAAGTCTGTAAATATAGATTAGTTTAGTAGCCTTGGAAGTACTAGATACATTCATAAGGTTTACATTACATCATAAAATGGAAAACAACAACAACATTGATTCCATAGACAACACTGAGACCACATAGACTATCCTTGTAGGTCAGTCATAATATAATTCTTGGCATCCTGGGATAAATAAAACCTATAAAGGGGTGAGCTTAGATGCTCAGTAAGGATAACACTATAGTGGAAAATTTCTTAAATAAGCATAAATATTTAAGGCAATGTATAGAACTAAAACAAAAGCTAGTTCAACATAAAATTAATCATAATATAGAAAATATAAATCAAAATAATTCCATTTAATTACTCACATGGGTATTCTACTAGTCGAATAATCACATGCAATATCAATAGATACTTTCATAATGATGGAATGCATAATGCCAGACTTCATAACCACATAGTCAAGGCCTTGTGCCAAGAGTACAAATAATATTCTCTCAAGGACTTGTGCCAAGACACTAGTTTGTCTCATGGTACCTACCGATGAATCAGGGAGCTATAGCGGGCTCCACCCATCACTTACTAAGTCCAATTCACTCCTCATATGAAAAGGTTTAAACATAACATAAACATTCATATGAAAACTATCATACGAAATGTAAAAACTTTATCAATAAACCATGAAAGGTATGAAATAACACATCCACAGTCAAACATATCACAAAGCCTTCAATACTTTATGGAAGTTTTGTATCATATAAAATCAACTTCAAACAAACATAAAATCCATCAAAGGATGTTGTAATAGATGAAATGAAAACATTTTTAGAGAAATATCTCTTTCTATTTTGAAATTATTTAAATGTTACGTAATTATAAAAGAAAACATTTATATTTGAAAATATTATTATAATATTGTAAGGGAAGCTTCGATGATGTTATAATGGTGTAAAATATCTTCACCCTCCATATAAGTTAAAAAAACATTCTTACCTTAATTTTGTTGAAAAGGTCATAAAGTACCTTGTTTGGAAATTGACGGAAAGATTCCATTCAAGAACATATAAGGTCAAATAAGGGTATAAATGAATTTAACCCATTTCTTATTAAATAGTAAAAATGTTTTGAAATACATTTTTTATGAAACATGGAAGTGGATGATAAAGAGGTCCTAGTAGATACTTACGTAAAAACAACCTCGGATAATAAATAGATTGTGAAATTAACCTTTACCTTTTACTTTTCTTTAGTGGAGGGTAGGTTAAAATATTGTATAATGGTTAAATAATTGTTATTAAATTATTCAATAATCATATCCATTAATATGATATCATATATGATCTTTTAATATTTCTTTGTTAATGATATCTTAGTATTATCGTCATTTCGGGTGTTAACTGATTCGTTTTCATTTATATGTTTTGTTACATATGTAATGTTTGTTATGGATAGGATGTATATTATTCATATTCAGAATTATATTATGTATTTAAACATTATTTTTAATCATCTAATGAAAAGTATTCTTGAATGGATATGATGGGGAATGAATCTCATCGCGTTCGTGGAGACAGTAATCCGTACGTACGCACGAGCGACAATATTATTCTTTTGATATTAAAATAATATATAATTGGATGGTATATCATATATACAGAATCATTATCATTTTATATTTATTAATTACATTAATTACACATCATTATTATACCCATACAAATAATAATGTATTGAATAACAATTACACCACGACGTGGAGACGGTAAGCCGTACACACACACGTATGGTGACATGTCATTCAAAAGATGGATAGAATAATGAATATGGTTGTACCATATTTATAATGAAATCAAAATATATAGAATATACTAGAGTTATTATTTTTTTAAGAAAAAAATAAATAATGTGGAAGTGGAAGAACAAAGGAACTTGAAAGAGGTGATGAAATATTTACCTATTCTTCAGGTTATTCCTTTTGATTTGATCAAAATGGATCCTTAGGTTGGATTTATGACTAAATTAAGGCCTCTAGGATGAATTTAGGACAGTTTATAGGGTATTTGGGTAGGTTTTTGCTGATCCAAATGGCTTTGAATGTGGGAATTTATGATAATGGGAAGTTCCATTTTATAAGAGGGGTGAGGGGCACCATAGGAAAAGTTAGAAATATTATTTTATAATAAAATACTTTTCATTTTGTAATGGATAAAATATGAATTATTTAAAGGATAATGTGGGTATGGGTCGATAACTACTCAACCAATAGGTTTTAGATAGTTTTGTGTCACTATATTAACTTTATCTTTTAGATATAACTCTTAGGTAAATAGTTTGACATTTTCCATGTCTCTTTGTATTTTTATATTATATTGTTAATATACTTACTATAAAATTCCAAGAGAACCTCAAGTGGTTCATTAATGATATATATAATATTATTTAATACATTTGGCTGAACCTTAGATTTTTAGGAATAGAAAATCAATTAAAAATATAATATTTGTTTTAAAAACGCTTTTATGTCAATTTTTACACTATTTGGTATTTTCTTTTTTATAAATTCATAAAAGAATTATTACTTCTAAAAAAATTCATATAACAAACCCTAACATGTCATATTAACCTATAAAATTAGTTTAATTTATAAAAAGTCTCAAATTACATTTATTTGGATATTTATAATATCAATTATTTTAATCATTCATTAATATAGTAATTACTACATCATCATTGTGTCATAAATAAATTTAATTATTTAATGTCAAAAAATTATAAATAAAATACAATTATGTAGGAAATAGTTTTATCTTTATAATGAATATTTATAGTAGAATTTATATTGTGTGTAATCCTATATTAAAAATGGTTTTGTTATTAAACATTGAATTTAACTCTTTTTAACAATTCTTTAAATAAAATAATAATAAATATCCTAATCTAATCCAAGTGGACCAAAGAGGTTCATATTTTCTTCCAAATGTTGTTTTTGGTCGAATTATACTTATAAAATCGAATTATGACATCTGTTAGGGTAATAATAATATCATTTTTACCCTTAATTACCCTATTTACTTTTAACCGTGATAAATAAAACCAAAAAGTTATTATTCACCAAAAATTATTTTCATCTTATTGAACCACATTTTAATTAATGATTCCAACCACGTCTCTTGTATTTTTGAAATTCAACTCACAAAAGTGGTAAAATTAAGTTTTATGTAAATTTTCAAATGCTCCTAGGAAGTGGGTAAAAGACGGTAAAAAGTTCAACAAAATTTTTATATATCTAAAATTATTATAAACTAACTCCAATGAATTACATTTAACTTATATAGGTATTATGTATCTATTTTGACGTAAAATAATTTTAAATAAAATAAATAATTATTTTAATAAAAATTTGTTTTTAAACTATAACTCAGTGTTTTTCACTATTCATCAAACGTTGAATGTTTTCAGAAAATTACAAAAAAATCACCCTAATATAATTTCGATATTCTGAATCCAAAAATGATGTCCATTTTGAAAGATAAAATTTATAAAATTTCAAAAAGTGGGTAATACAATTAATTATAGCTAGTTTGATTGGTTGTGGTGTGTTAGAACTCGAAGTTGCATTCAACACACGCTATTGTATTATTAAAAGAGATGCATACCGTGGAAGCTTGGGGTGTTTCATACCCCCTTAAATTAATCATGGATGGAATTGATGATATCCCCCTTGACCACCTCCCAGGAACTCCAGTAGAAATAACCAGGGAAGCCGTCAAGTCCCGCGACACGCTCATGATTGAGGTTCACCATTGCCGCATGGATCTCCTCCTCCTTAAAAATACCTTCTATCATCCCATTTTACGGATAAGAAACATGGTTTGGAATCCCCTCCAAAAACTCCTCATCCCTGAATGGATAACCCTGTATCATGTTTAGATTTAGTCCAACAAGAACATCCTTGAATTATGAACACGCCAATCTTCACTCCACTTTCACATCACCAGTGAAGGATCCATCTTCTAAAGTAATGTCCAGTTTAACAACACGTTGTATTTCTCTTATGCATGCATAAAAAAAGATATATTATTATCACCCTCCTTATTCCATTTTATTATCCATAATTCTGTTACCCTACATTCTTGTGAGAGAACCATAACCACAAGGGACTTCTTTTTCTCAGCGATATCACTAATGGAATCAACATCCCATGCCTCCTCCATACTAGCCTCGAGCTTCTCGATGTCCTGTTTGAGTCCATCCATCTCTTGGTCTAAGGGAGGAAGTCTCCTAGACCATGATTGGAGAGTCTTATTGATACAATTTATCTTGGAATACATTTCTACCAATGAGTAACCCTAGACCGGTACCACTGAACCCATCATCACCAACTGGTGATAACCCAAAAAACTTGACCACTGGATCGTAAACCTGAAGCCTTTTTGTAAGGCCTCCCTCATTCTCAGAGTTAGAAGGATTAGATAGTGATCATATATGCTATGGGTCAAGTGATAAACCTTCTCTACTGGAAACTTAAACACTTCTTGAACATTGTCTATGAAACTATCAATTCTACCCTTGAACCGAATGTTTCCCCTCAAGTTGTTACACCAAGTATATGGGTATCCCGAATAACCCAAATCCATCAGCCCTTTTCCAGCCATAAACTGAGTGAAGGCCATACTTTCCCTCCAGGGAAAATATCATCTTCTCATCTTCTACATAGGATCCGTAGTGATATTAAAATCTCTAACCACCACCCAAATGATCCCCTGGGTTGAACACATTCAAATCACTCCACAAAACCTCCCTTATTTGTTCCTCACAACTGCAATATACAAAGGAAACAAAAAATGGTGTCCCCAACACATGAAACTCTCATCGTGATATGTTGGGCCCTTTCTTGGATATGCTCCACTAAATCATCCCTATGTCAAAAGATCAATATGTACCTGTTGATTGGGTCCGCATGAATAGATGCATTAAACTTTACCTTGTAGGTAAACTCATTTATTTTCACAGTGTTTTTCTTGTGTTTTAGGATTGAAACAACCTTTTCCTTATTCGACTTTTCTTCTGAGGCAATGAAATTGATTTTCACTCTCTCCCAAACTCCTAGGGAGTTCCAGATGAAGATGAGAGTCGTGGAAACAAAGTATGCTCAATTTTTTTCCCAAGGCATCATTGTCTCTTTCATTTGGGAACTAGATTACTCCCTATCATATAACTTCTTTAATGAAAATATCATGCACATACCCAAGATAGGACCAACAGAGCCTGAGGGTGAAGAAGAAAGCCTTAAAGATCGCTTTGAGGCTTTCCCAATCACCACCAAAAAAGGAGACCGATCCATAGAGCTAGACTTCAAGGGAGTTTGAACACTTGATGGATGGGATACAATAGTAAGACCACTAATGACCATCATACCATGATTTGAGGGAGTCTAATCACCATGAGGTTCTACCTCAGCATGAAACTTGCTTTAGAACAACAACCAGGAACCAGTAAGGAGGTGTACTCTACGACGAGTGACATCCTTTCCTTCCTCCTACATGGAAAAATTATCTTCACAAGAGCATAAAGCAGATGATGCTTTGGGGAGACCCTAAGGATTTAAATCCAACAGACTTGTTGGATTTTTCAAAAAAGATTCCAACAACACGCCTTTCAAAAGAAAATGGGATGAAGAGGAAGACCATGCTGGGGAAACCAGGGGATCCGGACAACTTACTTGGGGCTTGTAGGGGACCAGAGACATACATGGAGGAGCCTCCAGACATTATATTGAAAGGATGAGATCCTTTAAAGGTGGGAAACGAGGGGAAGTGAAAAAAGAACCAGAGGATACATATGTATATTGGGGCGCAAGCTGAACCATGTAAGAGCTAGACTCTACACCCGCATGTATAGATATGCCTCTTCGATTAGGACCTTTTACCACTTGAGGTCACTCTCCATGACGTTGTTTCCTACAATTCTGCATTGAGTTCCCCTGGAGAATACATGATGAGCAATACCTGGGAAACACATGATAAACTCTATGTCCTGGATCCAGATGATAGAGTCCTGTCTATTAAAGCACTTATTCTCTATTATGCATCTTAAATTACATTTCATATGTCAGGATATTATGTTCCATGATCCCCTTACTATCCATTTCATGTATAAATTATTAGAGACCCCTTTCTCCCCTATCAAACCATTTTAAGAACTTTCATATGACATAGTTATGCTTCTGAAATTGTACCACATTTTTTCATGCCAAAATCATTGTGTAGTTAATACCATACCCCTTCCTATATCAAGGGTATTCACCTTTATACACATATAATTTTTTATTTAGGACTTACATGTATGTATTCCAAATTCCTAGATCATGTAATAAATGATGATGTTGAATGAATCTATGTTATATGATCTATGTGAAACACTTAAGCATGATATTAAAATTATTATGAATGGGGAACCCTAATAGTGCTCCAATACATTGGGTAATGTTTAGTATCATGATACATCATGTAGGGACTAAGGTTCACCTGATTCTTTTATTGGAATTTTTTCCACCCTGTTGGGATGGGGGTTTACCTGATTCCATTTTGTTTATGATGTAATGTTTTAAGTTGCTTCCACATTTCCATGTTTTTATTATCATGCTATATCATGAATTTATATTCATTTTTCATTACACCTTGTTGATATTCCTTATAAAACATGTATTTTTGTCCTCATGTTACTCCTTGTTTACTCCCTTACTGGGCTTTATAGCTCACCCTTTTCTTATTTTTCTCCTCGGGTTATCCCATGTAGTGTTATGTATGATGGAATGTCCTGGTCAGGTAAAAGATGTTTTCAATAAAGATGTTGAATTTTATGTTTTAAGTTGGTTTCTACTGTTCCTACTTTAACAAGACACTATACCTATAACACACCAAGATTTCATTATATGTTATCTCTTCAAAGTCTATCAATAACTTGTGCTACACAAAACACCGAGTTCGAGCGCACCATGACTTACAAACTAGCCATTCAAAAAAGAGGTTATGAATATTATTAACAAGATTTTAAATTTTATATATCCTATATAATTATAACATTCATCGTTTTTGTTTCTTATAAATAATATAAGAAAAATTCAATTTTTGTATTTTTTAAAAAATACAGTTTTATGTTTTTTAGTGGCGAACCCTTTTTAAATACAATATTTGACACTTTAATATATAAAATTTAGTGAAATTAAATTAACCTTTAGAATAGGGACCTAAAAATTTAGTTTGGATAAATTTTTCGCACTTTTCAAATAAATTTCATATTTTGATGAATAGTGAAAAAATACTAAATTTTAATTAAAAAAACATTTTTATTCAAAATAATTTATAGTTTTAAATTATACATTTTAATTTTTTAAGTATAATTAGACTATATTTTTATCATTTAATATAATTTAGGTCATTTTATGTAATTTCACATTCAAATTGGACATAAACAAGTGCTAATCTTTTGATAGTTATTATTTCTTAAAAACACGCCTTTTTTTGACAACGGGAGTTAATTTTAAATTAATATCTACAACTTCTGTGTTTTGAATTTGAAAAAATAGTTTCCATATTTGGAATCAGGAGGTCAAAATTGTGTAAATAGGTAACTTTTATTTTTATAAATTATGAATAATTACTTTGGTAAATATTTTATTTATCATGGTTAAAGGGTAAATCCGGTAAATATGGATAAATAAATAATATTAAAATAATATTAAATTACCGTACCATGTGTTCTAAAACTATTGGATGATACATTTCCAACCATGAGAATCCTTTGGTCTATTTTAGGACCACATGGAGCCATTTGAGAGTGATAATGACATTTTATATTAATTAATCTAAAGTATAGAAAAAAATAACAAAAGCATGTATCTTATAGTAAAACATTTTTATATGGTGATATATATTTTCTCTATTCAACTGTAAATATTCCTTTAAAAGATGAAAATATTTCCTACATTATTATATTTTATTTATAATTTTTAGACATAAAATAAATATATTTTTTTATGACACAATAATTATGCAGTATTTTCCTTATTAATAAAATAATCATATAAATGTTATTTTAAATATTAAAATAAATATAATTTGAATGTTTTGATGCCATCAACTAACTTTATAGGTGAATATGACATGTTATTATTGAATAAATAAATTGTTTTCTAAGTAATAATGTTTTTATGACTTTCACAAAAACCAAATACTAAATAGTGTCAAGATTGACATAAATTAGTTTCTAAAACAAATACTATATTATTGGTTGACATAATATTCCAAAGGATATAAGGTTATGAAAAAGGGTTTAAATAATATTATATATTTCATTAATTAACCACTTGATGTTCTGTTGGAAGTTTAGAGTAAGTTTATTAACCATATATTGTATGAATACAAGAAGACATAGTAAAAGTTAAACTATTTAACTAAGAGTTAAATCTAAAAGATAAGGTCAAAATGGTAACCTATACTTGTCTAAAACCTCTCGGTTGAGAGTAATTAGACCCATAACCACCTAAGTATCAAAATAAATTCATTGTTATCCATTATAAACCGAATATGATTGTATAATAAATTAGTATCTTAATCTTTTCCTAAAGTGACCCTCACCCCCTTATAAAAGGGAACTTCCCCTTCTCTTATTTTTACACCTCGAAAGCCATTTATCATGACCAAAATCTACCAAAATACCTTCTAAAAAATCCCACCTTTAACCTAGAGGCCTTAATTTGATCATAAATAGAACATAAGGAGCCATTTTGATCAACTCAAAAAGAAACACCCAAAGAAGAGGTAATATTTTCACCACCCTCTTTCAAGTTATTTTCTTCATCCACTTCCTCTTTCATTATTGTTTCCATAATAAAATAATAACTCCAATAACTTATATGTACTATGATGTTATTATAAATATGGTACAACCATATTCATTATTCTATCTATCCTATAATGACAAAGTCACTATTCGTGTGTACGCACAGCTTACCATCTCCATGTCGTGGTGTAGGTTGTTATTCAAACACTTAATTATTTGGATGGGTATAATAATGAGTATACCTGATGTAAATAATAAATTTAACATGTTAATTATTCTATATATATGATATACCATCAAATTAAATATTATTTCACCATAAATATAATTATATTGTCGCTCGTGCGTACGTACAGATTACCATCTCCATGACGCGATGAGATTCATTTCCACGTTCACCATTCAACGATGATTATAAAAATATATATTATTAATAAGTATTTAATATATGAGATAATAATTCTATTGTATATATATATATATATGTATATATGTATATATTTACATATATCTTATTCACTTACTTCTGATCAACACGATATGAAAACAAAAAAAACGTTTATGCGTACGTACGACCTACCGTCTCCATAAACGGTGCATCCCGTTTCATATATTTATCTATTATAAATATTTATATTCTAAATATATATGATATATAAATAAATTTTTTTTATTATGTAATTATTTAAAATTTTATCTAAATGATATGATCACGAATAACAAGTTAAAACACGTATGATAAATAAAGTGATTATTACCTGAAATGTTCATTTAACATGGAAATAATTATTAAATGGGTATTATAAATTCATAAATGAATCATGTATGATATAATAAATATTAATATGGTTCTGTTATAATTTAATAACATACTATGGTCATTATACAGGAGGTTAAACGTACCCTCGACTAAAGGAAAGTGCAGTGTAAGGGTTAATTCTACAGTCTCTTCATTATCCAGGGTTGTTTTTACGTGAGTATCTACTAGGACCTCTTTATCATCCACATATGAGTTTCATAAAAAAATTCAAAAAGAATATTTTATGGTCTTATTAAAGGGAATCTTTAACTATATCATCATTTTAAATGGTTTAAATATTTATTCTTCTAAATCATTCTCATTAATGTCCATGTTTTCAAAATGGTTTTTAAGGATTTATTTATATGGACATGAATGTTTTTAAAATGATAATTCATTTCAAAATTTTCAAAGTGTTATGGGACACTTTTATTAAAAAATGTCTTTAAATTTCTTCCATTCTAAATTGTGTGACTTTTCAACGTTTTTATGAAGAAGAGATATTTCTTATAAAGAGTTTTACAAATTATTTTCATCTATGTCAACATACTTTGATGGATTTTAAACTTGTTTGATGTTGATTTGTTATGATACAAATATTTCATATTTTATTGAAGGTTTTGTGAATTTTTTGAATGTGGATGTGTTATTTTTATACCATTCATGGTTTATGTATAAAGTATTGGAATTTCTTATGCTAGTTTTAATATGAATGTGTATGTTATGTTTGAGCCTTTTCATATGAGGAATTATTTGGACTTAGTAAGTGATAGGTGGAGCCTTCTATAGCTCCTCTATGCATCAGTAGGTCAAATGAGACAAACTAGTGTCTTGGAACAAGGCCTTGACAAAATCTTATTTGTAGTCTTGGAACAAGGCCTTGACTATGTGGTTATGAAGTCTGACATTATGCATTCCAACATTATGAAATTTGATATTGCTATTACATGTGATTATTTGACTATTAGAACATCAATGTGAATAAGTAAATGGAATTATTTGATTTATCTTTACCATATTATGTGTATGTTTAAGTTTAATAGGTTTTTGATTTAGTCTTCTACATTGCCTTAAATGTTTATGTTTATTTATGAAAGTTTCTGCTATATTGTTATCCAAACTGAGCATATGTGCTCACCCCTTTCTATGTTTTATTTTTCCCAGTATTCCAAGAAGTTTATTATGATTTATAAGAAGGGTTAAGCTATTGTATTAATGGAATTATCAAAGGATCATTTTTGTTGTGTTTTATTTTATAATGTGTAATGTAACATTCATGTATTTAATCTATTTTCGAAGACTTCTAAACAGATCAGTCTTTCGGGACTTGATTCCTTATAATCATGCCAATGTATTAAAATAATGCAACGACTCTGGTCTTCTGGGGATGGGGTATTACAATATCTCCGGATCTTATAAGTAATAATAAGTGAAAATATATGTAATAAATCATTTTTAAATGTGTAATAAGGATTAGGGTTTTCACATTTCATGTATTCTATAGATGATGGGACTTTATATGGATTCCAAGGAGGTCTGAGAGCAGATAGAGATTAATATTGGGCTAGATAGACCAAGATGAATATTGGTGTTTATTTAAGAGTAATCCCCTCATTCTAAGTAGAGTAGACTCTTTTGAAGTTTATTTTTCGTTTATTTTATTTGGCCTCTCTATATCGCTTTAATTACAGTTATCATACACTAATTATGGTAATATATGTATTCATGCATTGGTATCAGTTGTACTTTATTTCATAGCATTATTTGGGCTTAGAGATGCGTGTTTAGTTACATGAACATTTGGATAATTACTACCATATATGGGATATTGATACTCATTGCTGGTTTCTAGAACCTGGCCTATTGGAGGTGGGATTGGGGTTTTCACACTCAGATTATCATTGGCCATGTGGTCTCTAGTGGTCCAGGTCATAAAATAGTGGTATCAAAGTGTTTCATCCTAGGATCAGATTTTAGAGTGTTTTCTTGCAATGATATTGGTTTGTTATTTATGGAAACAATTTTAAACTGTTTCAAGTTTGAATTTCAAGACAAGGACTCATGTGTTAGTGTGGTGGCTGAGATATTCATTCTACATGACTCTAACAACATACTTGTTTACTTGATATGTGTAGGAACTGGTGTTAAGAAAAACATTGGTACAAGAATCATATATGAATTAGTTTTGTCCTACATGTACCTCTTGAGTCAGCTCCCAAGATATACTAATTCATCATGGTTCATATTTTTTTATTTTAGTACATTTTTATAATGACAGCTAGTGAGGTTTCTATAGAAGATTCATGGTTATGATCCTATTGGTGACGAGGCATGCATTATAGGACATCATCATGAGTGTTTATTTCCCTTTGAGTGGAAAATATGTGGTATTTTTCTTATTTTTAGTGTTTTGATCCACCTATGGTGATTTAGGTGGATTTATCATGTCATACTAAGACAAGGACGGATTTTTTGGTGCTGGATTATGTATTGTAGGAATCAACTGATTATATTGAGCTTCCAAGGTAGGGATCATCTAGGGTCTAGTGTAACTAAGACCTGATGAAATAATAAATAGGATATAGACCTCCAATTAAGAGGTTCCAATCATTCATGAGGGCCTTAGAGATAGTCCAGACTAACAAGGATGAGGAATTTTATTCCTTATTATTGGTGTGAAAATATCACAGGAGGTTGTCTGAAATGGAAGAGAAGTCATCAAGGGACTACTCAGGAAGATGCATCATATGGATCTTGGAGTTTCATAGGGAATTGGATGTAATAAAGGATCTGGGAGTATACTAGGAGGTCTCGTACATTTTTATCTATCACCACCACCACCCCTAGGTGGACCATGCTAGGCTTTGAGGGTTAGTGGTCAGACATATAGGTGAATGCAAGCATTAGAGCTGTATGACCCAAAAGCTCTGGGACAACTTTTTGGTATGATACATATCTTTTATAATTTTTATACAATATTAATATTCATAGGTGTGATACACTCTTTCATTGCTACATATTTTTTTATTAAGGTTAGTAACTTTTGGTGGTCACCTTTGTGGGTGATTTTTGATGTGGATTCAGACATGTGAGGAAGAGGGACACTTCCCCCACTAAGAAAAATTCTTATAATTTGATCCAAAAACTTGCAGGTGAGTTAGTGTCACCCGAAGAGGAAAATGTCGAGGTTTAGTGGATTATTTCCTTCAAATTGTGTGTTTAAGGTTGTTTAGTGGATTTCTATGTTTGAGGGAGCCCTATTTGTGGTAAAAGGTGGTTAATATAAATGATATATTCATGTTGTAGGAGCTTATGATCGAATGATTAGAGTAAAATTTGAGGTATGACATGTGTCTACATTACACCAAATACAGTTTTTGTATAGAGGTGTAAGCCAAATTTCCTTGAACGTTACCCTTGTTTGTGACTTAATGATACCAGTGGATCATTTTTAGCTTGACCCTTTTGTTTTGAGGATCCAGTAGAGTGTATCGGTGATCATAAACTTCTATCAATAGTGTAAAATGACCATGAGGAGAGGGATAGAGACATGCATGGATTCTTTCCAGAGAGGTAGTGGGACCCTATGAATTTTTCCTCGGTATGAACTTGTTATCTACTATCCAGGCTTGGTTGAGAATTACTAGCAAGGGTTCTAGTGTACCTGAGTTAACTGTATGGAGTTTTACTTCTTGTTTGATAAGGAATACCAAGAAGAGAATGACGATATAATGTAAAGGAGGGTACAAATTATTTCTTATCAGTTGTCTTATATGACCTTTGGATTAGTGGATTTCATGATATTTTAGTTTCTTGTGGTGTTGGAGGAGTATGGGGAAGTCTTCCATGAGGATTTTATAAGATTACCATCCCATCAAGAGTTTTTTTATATACATATTTTCACCAAGGATGATCTGATATTGACATCATATCGGTTGACCCCATAGATCTAAAGGGGTGAAGGTGTATATGGAAGATCTATAGAGGATGCAGCATAGTCAGACCTAGTGTGTTCACTAGCTCTAGGTTCATGAGGAGGCTATACTGAAAGTGGTTTTCCAAATATTATGTGGTTACTTTGAGTTCTTGGTGATGCATTTCGGCATGTTGAACACCCCAACAACTTGATAGAATTGTGAACCAAATACTTAACCCTTCTTGGACCGGTTCAAGGTTGTATTCTTTGATAACGTCCTAGTTTACTCGATGTTATTGGTGGAGCACACAAGACACTTAAGGATAGTTCAATATATACACTAAGAGTACCAGCTTGATGAATGATCTCAATGTACCAGTTCTATATTCTGGAGGTCCAATTCCTGGGATATGTCACTTTCAAATATGGAAGTGATAGTGAACCTAAAAAATGTTAAGTCAGTTCTATCTTTAGAGCCACACAGGGTTGTGTATGTAGAAATTGATGCTCACTGTGAAGTTTTAATTCACTGTTGTTGAGTGAGGTGAGGAAGCAATTGAACCTTGAGGGTGTGTATGATGCATTATATCTCTTTTTGATGGTTTTTCCCCTATGATTCTTTAGTAATCTAGGGAGGCATAATTGGGGGATATGAAATTTCAGATCTTTCAGGACCAGATATACATTGGGTTTTTTTCTGGATGTATTTTATAAAAGGTGGGGTTCATGTCATCCTTCCAAGAATGGATGATGACACAATTCACATGGTGAGAGTAGGTTACAAGGATGTTTATTTACCTTAATAGAATATCTATGATAGTTGAAAATGTACCAAGATCCTATGGAATCTGGTTTGGTGGCCAAAGATGTTGTATCCTATTGTTCAGTTTAACTCTCTATGTCTCACCTACAAGTAGTTGAATACTAACCAAGATCTGTGGAGAGTTTGGGGAACCTATACATGAAATAGATAGTCCAACATCATAGAATTACTTTTATAATATTTTTAGACCATAATTCTCACTCAGAATCATGTTTAGAGAGAGGATGGAGGAGGATTTGGGAATCAGTTGTGGTTGAGTACTACTTTTCTACCCCAATCATTTGCCAGGTAAAGAGAAGAATCAAGGTTTTATAGAACATGATTTAGGATTGAATGTTGGCTTTGGGTTATATCTAAGAGGAAGAAGTACCTTCAGTTGTGTTTTCATATCTTAATAGAAACCACTCCACCATCAGTGTTGCACCATTTGAGGTTATGTATGGAAGACCCTATATGTCACATTGATTATAGTCAGTGCCAGTGGGTTACAATGATTTTGAGCCTATAGTTGGTCATAATGATGGTATTAAAGGGGTAAATTTAATCCCAAGGTGGATGAGGACTTCTCAGTAATGTCAGATGTTTTTTATGGATCGACAAAATCAACCATTGTGTTAAAAAAGGAGATCATATGTTTTGAGGGATCTCAACTCATCGGTTATTGGGAATATTTATCCATAAGAATAGCATATCTTCAGGGTTCATACAACCATTTTCTAGTTACTGTGTTCGGTTATAAAGGTGGAATAACACTAGAACTTATGACCATAACAAGAATGGATTCTTAGTGTTTTTTTCACATTTTGTAGATAAGGATACATGTTCACGATTTTTTTGAATTATGTCAACTTGGATGAGCTGGAAACTGATGGTATAGTTTTTTTAGGAGTTTAAGGGACCTATTAGTGTTTGATTATTGGTTAGAGGAGAAAATTTATAAGAACGTTTTTCCCTTTAGCGTTTTTTGACATCGCAGGGACCTTCACGAGAATACATTGAAGTGGGAAGCTGAGTTGAGAGCTTGATATACTCATTAATGAGTATCATTTCTTGATTTTGGTACGAAAATTCCAAAGGTGGGTAGGATGTAACATCCTTATTTTTTCCTTATATAACTTTGGAAAATTCCAATTAATATTTTCAGATCCAGGGGTAGATAAAGTGTGAGATTTTAGGGCTCATTCCACACAGTGTTGATATTATGAAAATATTAAACATATTAATATCATATGTGTGAATTTTTTTTGAAATAGTGGAATAACTCAAAATTAGAGGCACATATAAAAAATATGATGTCTTTTTTTTTTGTTCAATGAACTTTTTTACCCAAGTAATGACATAACATTGGAGTGCGTTTGATGTTTGGGTTGAGCGTGATCATGGGTGGATAATAAATAAATTTAATTTATTTAATTGTTTAATTTCCATGAGTTAATATCTCCTCTTTAAATATCTAGTTAGGGTTAAATTTCAGGGCTAGATAATTAACCTTGGAGACCTAGAGAGGATCCATTGGAGGATTTTTCATAGATGAATAATGACTGGATCATGGATCTATGATCAGTGTTCTCTAGAGTTCGTGGATCTCACCAATGCCAGCAATGTAGGATCGTTCTTCATCAGCAATTGATCCATTATCTAGGTAGGATGTTTGAATTTTGTGGATTCAACCGGTTATTTTATCTCAAGTTGAGCATAGAAAAATTAATCAAATAATAATTGATTCATGCATCAATATATGATTTATTTGACTATTATTGGATAATTAATTCATCGTTCTAATAGAAATGGATCAAGGCCAACCCAAACAAAGGTATAGGTTCATTCTATCATGTTTTTTCTTGGATTTATCCCATGTTTTTCACAAATTAAATGTAAGAATTTTCTTTGGTCTGTGGTTCAATGAATACCATATATTCAATCATTACACAACCATTATTTGGTGCAATGGATAAATACCATGGTTGTGGTTCATGATCAAAAGAGAGATCATGGTGCAATGATTACAGATGTCATTCAGAGGTGAATTAGGATGGTCTATTGATTCCCATTTTTTCCTAGTTTGATGCATGGTGATGGTATGAGGTAATAAAAGTCGATTTACAAGATAATTAAAGGTTAGAATCTAACAATCAATGATATGAGGGTCAATAGATATAGATACATAATCATTGGCGAGTATCACAGTTGGATTGAAGGCTGAAGAGGTAGGAGAAGTCACATGAGGGACCAATAAATCTATAAAATTTCATGGTATACGATATGTTCTACAACAAACACACATAGTGTGGGTACCCCCTATTTAGTTCGATAGTTTATGCATTGAGTTAAAAATCACACATCATATGACACATGTCTCATGTCATGTGACTTGTGGATATTCTTAGCGTGTGCCTCTATGGTGTGAAGGAAGTTACATGGTCAAAACTATGGGATTATACATGGTTAGGAATAGGAACATGAGACTGACCATGTACATTGGCATGAACATATACATGGTCATGTAAATGGTCTTTACCAAGGGTACACGAGCATGGTTTAGTGACACGAGTAAGGATAAAACCTTTCTTGTATTTCATAGGATACACTATGTACCCCAAATATATGTCATATACTTCTTCTAGGACCATGTGAGACCTTTTTCCCATCAGTATTTATGGGATTTAGTTGGGGGTGTTACCCTTTCAACTAATAGTTGGTTCTATTCCATATCCCAAACCAACATGGGTGAGTAACCAGATTTTGGAGTTATTTGAGTCCTATTTCTCTACAAAAGGGTTTATAATGACACATGGTATAAAGTAATGGACTTTAGAAACATAAAAATATTATAGAAGGTATCCCTCTAAGAGGAGAGAAGTGATTCTCATTCCCTTTGTGTTCCCTGGGCAATGTTTTAGAATTTTCATGACCAACACTACATGGGAGGTGATCCCCTCTCTAATAGGATAAATCCAGTAGGTTTTGGAATCCCCCAATGAGCCCTATGTATGACCCCTATCTATATATCATTATCCTAGGAGATTCTGTATGTTCTTCATAATGGGAAGTCCAAAAGAGCCTAGCCTCTTGTATGAGCGTCATTAGTGAAAATATAGATCATGGAGTGGATTCTCGTGACGAGTGTTCCCTTGAAACCTCTAGAAAAATCCTATTTTTGGTAGTATGGTTGAGACATCTTTGATACTTGGAGTTTATTATGAGTATATTTGAGTTTATTCTTGGTTATTTTTATGTAACCTATATTGATTTAAATAACTATATATTAATTAGATAACTACTCTTGATGAATTATGATTGATGATTTTTGGGTGTTCTGTTGGGTATTCTTATACTCACCCCTTCATGATATCTTCCCACACATGTCACATATTATTCATATGAAGGAACTTTCTATAAAGTCCTTAGAGGCTCAGGAGTAGACAGAACTTAGTATTGGTCTAGTTAGACCAAGGTGTATATTGGTATTTCATTTGATTGAAATCCCCTCTTTCCTGAGTTGATTGGTATTTTTTGAAGTTTTTTTGGTGGTATTGTATTTGGTCTCTATTTAACACATTTTTTACTTTTTCATACTCTTATTATGGGATTATATATTTATTTATGTGCTGGTAACAACTATACATTACTTTCTCAGAATTGTGTGGGATTGGAAGTGTGTGCATCTGTATAAGTACGTTTGGATAATGTCTCCCTTGTGTGGGATATACCTACTTAGTGTTATTCTCCAGCCCATGGCCTTTTTAGGTGGGATTGGGGTCGTCAAACTCAGCATATTTTCATCCAGGTAGGCCCTAGTGGGTCATGTTGTGATAATGTTTTTGATTTCTGACATTATACATTCCTTCAGTATGATATCAGTATTATTAGTATCCATGTTATATTTTATTTTCATGGATATATAATTTAATATAGATGATAATTTATTATCACCCAACTTCATCCTCCAAATGTGTTATGATCATGTTATCCATTTTATTTATATGGGTAAATTATTGGCATTATTTATATTTTTATTCCAATATAGATGATTATTAACAAGTTCAATATGTAATGTTTGACCATCAAAATTCTTTCTCTGGATGGTTTATGATCATGTTATAAATTTTATTTTAAATGGGTAAAATTATTTTCATTCTCTATGATAATGACTTCCATCCCATGATGATTATGTATTTGAATTTTTTATTTTTTATTATAAAAAATTACAAGTTTTAATCAATCAGAGGTTCTATAGGGAATGGTATGAAAGGTATTTATGACTCTTATGGTGAATTAATTGGACATAATCAGGTGATGGGTGGGGCCTAAAATCATATCTTCCCTAGATACGTCAAAAGGTCTCCCGATAAAAAACATGTTTGGGTATTTGGTGTATTGCAGCACAATTAAGAAGGATGTATTTACTATGGTCTTGAATACAAGTAAAAATCTTGGAACTAGTCATTGAAACAATGTTTTTTATGTCTCACATTTTACATTATATTAGTATGATATAGATATTATTGATTTCTATGTTTTTATTTATATTCATGGATATATAATACTCCTAGTTTCAAGTTGATTATGGCTTCATGTTGTTACCAATTACTACCATAATATTTATTCCATGTTTATTCCATGATTACATCAATTATATGTTTCCCTTAATAAAAATTTGATCTCATCGATTTTTTAATCTTGTATTACCTAGATTATAATGAAATTTAGTACATGTGACATGTTTATAAGGATAACACCTATGGAAATATTTATTTAAGATGTTGAAGACTTATTATGAATTAAGTTATTTCTTATATATAATAGAAAAAAATTCCACTGGTTGAGAATGACATGGGATTTATTAATTTATGTTGTGTCATAATTTTCTAATTCTCTAAACCTAAAAATATTCTCTAGATATAAGAGTTTAAATAATAATTATTGATTTTGTAATTTTGAATAATTATATCTAGGATTTCATAGAAAGTATCAAACAAAATAATTAAAGTATATATCTAAGAGAGCTGGATCTAGAAGTACAGGTTCAAGGGTCCACAGTTAGTATCAAAAGAAATTTTATATAAATTTTAAGATTATTATGTTTACTGAGTATAATTTATGGGTAGATAAATTAGGGTTAATCAAAATATTAAAGTTATAGATAACCCTTGGGGATAATGTATGATTTAATTCTAAGGTAATAATTAAATTTTTATTTATGGAATAAGTTGAGATAAATTTATTGAAAACCATAGGAATAATTATAATCATTGGATTAATTTGGGATGTTTTATTAAAATAGATATTATAAGGTTTTTACAAGAAATACATCCCTATCATGATAATGGAATGTGGATGTGGTTTTGGTACAAATTTTACCTAGGTGTCATCCCCCATAAAAGGTTGGTTGAGCATTGAATCAATCATCAGTAAATACATGATGAGTGGGACTATAATTTTACATATAGAGAGAAACTCCAGGGTGATATGATTTAGTTAATTATATTCTCTTTATAAACAATTTTCCATGATTTATTTATTAATTACATTAACACATTAGCTTAAGAAGTACAAGAGAAACTTACTTAATGAAAAGTATATTGAACTGGAAGTGTCAAAGAATGAAATGAAGGATCTACTAGAGAATACATATTATTATTGAGTTTCCATATTCATATGATCATTTACTATGAATTTATTTACAAACATTTTGTGTTTTTTTATTTGGTTGAAACATGATCATATAAATGAATCTCAGAAAGGTATATAATTAGAAAACACTATGTCTTTTAACTAAACCACGGTGCATAATTAAATGATTGAGACTCTTATTATATTAATTTTATGATTGAAAAGGTGAGTATCATAGTCTTACCTAAGGAAGTTAGATTGATATTTTCTTGAAACTCTTTGCTATTTTTATTAGTGATTGATATCTGTCAATGATATTCTAATATATTGTAAATTTTATGAGAATTATGAAAAAAAATAAGTATTATTCTTTAGTAATTTTAATTTAAGGATATGGTGACATATATTAAATGGTATTAATAGCCATGAAAAGCTATTGTATTACAAGGTTAAGGTATGGATAAATCTTATGTTTAATATTCACATGATGATGAGATTATAATGGGTTATTTTATTTTGAAGAATTAAGTTGGATAGTAATTTGTAACATAACACCCTAAGATTTCATGATATATTTCTCTTCAAATAAATTTAATCTCTTCTTCAGCTTATGATACATGAAAACCCAATTCTAAATAAACCATAATATACTATATCATTATAACCTAGCTGTTAAATTTATCGTATGAATATGAATAAAAGAATGTTAAAAATTATTTAAAAATGTTTTAAATAAGGTAAATATATTGATAAATAAGTACTCAATTTTTAATAAAATCAATATATCCTTTAAAAATGCATTTTTCCTCAAAAATGGTTTTTATTAATTTTTGTAATAAAATAATATAATTAATTTCTGAAAATTTTAGAATATTTATTTTAAAAAAATTAAATTCATTTTTTAATCATCATGTCAAAATTATCTAATAATAATTTTTTTCAGAATTTTTGGAAATGATTGATTTTTCGATGAATAGTGGATAATATTAATTTTGTTGAAAACTATATTTCATTGACACATTTAAAAAGTTAAATTTTATTTTAAAGTAGTTATAAAAATAATATTAGTCAATTTATATTATTAATAATAAAATTTAGGTCATTGGAATTAACTTTATGTTATATTTTTTTACTAAAACTTTTTATACTTAAGAAAGAATATTTTCTGGAAAACTAATTATTGTCGAGTTTTTCATGTTTAATTTGTAATTAAATTCTATCACTTATATGAATTTAATTTGATAAAATGGATTAAATATTTTGAATCATAATTTTAAAAGTTTTTAATGAGGTTACTTTAATTTTTGATCTTAAAGAATAATAAATATACTAAAAAAATTTCATCATGGTTAAAGTTAAACCTAATTTACTGAGGGGGTTAAACCAATAGATAAGGGTATTTATTCCTATTAAACATATCAAAATAATATTAGATGGTCCTATTTTGACCAAATACTATTAAAAATTCTTATATATATCAATTTAAAATCATTTCCCCACAGTTTGAATTTATTATATTTTAATATTTAAAGGAATTTCAATTGTGTCCTCTCCCCCCACTTATAAAAAAACCCCATCCTTTCTCTTCTTTATACCAATTTTGTCCATATATCTTGACCAAAACTAACCCAAATATCTTCTAAACGTCCTTCAAAAAAATATAGGTGATGTTATTCTTAAAATACCATTCCAAGAGTCCTTAAGAAATCATTTAAATGAGGCTTACCAAATAAGAGGTATTCATCCCACCTAATCTCTTTCAATTTATTTATTATTATACATCCTAATAATATATTGTGGTCATAATAAAATAATAAATTAAGTATTATAAATATAATAAATTTTTATTATTATTATGGAACCACCTTTATACACCCTCTTTTATATCAAATGATAAGTGAAAATATTAGTCATGCATACTTGTGGGATACCACATTCACATAACGATATAATTAATTTACCATCACCATTTAACATGGATGGTTATTATGGTGAGTTTAAGGTTTATATATTATATTTATGAATTAATTCATCTTATGAAAATATAATATCATATCTACCTTCTTAACCTCCAATTATTTAGAAAAGGATAATGTCGCTCATGCAAACATATGGACTACCACCTCCAGGAAATGATCCATTTCATTTTTCATTTCTTCATTACATGGATAAAAATAAGGATATAATTAAGAAATATATATGATATATATGATATATATGATATAATAATGATTCTGTAAAGTTGAATTATTATTTACCTATATTGTGTTCTATATTTTGTGAAGGGATAACAACATTCTTGTGTACATACGACCTACTAACTCCATGAATAGTAAAATTCATTTTTCTATATATACCTTTTATTTATAGGTGTTGTAACATAACATTATTTTAATTAAGGTTAAGATGGTAATTTTTTAATTTTAATACTTTATCGATCCATAATAACTATGTATAATCAATTCACAATGGTCACGGGTGCCTTTGGGCTCATTCGGAGCCTGGAGCTCCAAAGTGGGAAAGATAGACTAGGCCACACTATTTGTCTACAACCATGTGACAATGAGTGAATGGACATGTGTCAAGTTGTAGAAATGGTATAGTTCCATTATTCATGGTTTTCCTGGTTAGTCAAACTGTGCACCTAACCATGCGATGTTCCCTATAATTATAGTGAACTGAGCATGGTTTGCACATGGTTTGGTCAAACTGTGTGGCCAAATTGTGTGCATTGATATTTTGGGGTGAAATTAAAATTTTACCCCTAATTTAACATGAAAACTTATTTATATTTTCCCTTTATTCCTCAATCAACAATCACCTCTTCTTCTCCTTTGAGCTCAAGAGCACCTAAATCTAGGCAATGATGCAACTTCTTCTCCCAGTGTCAGTTCTTAGATCCATTAGAGTCATTGGATCAATCTAAGTAAGCTCCCAAAGTCTCTAAACTCCTACTAAAGATAATCATTTAATCCATTTCACTACTTAGTTTCAATATCATATTCCCCATTTTCTTGGAATTGGAAAATTTCTCAGATCTCTTCCAACCCACTTCGAATCTGAGGCTGATATCGAGTGAGGAATCATCTAAATCCTTGAGGTAGGTGGTCCCATCAATTTACCTTTTATTTTTTTCATCTTGTAGTTATTTCATTGTGCCACATGATGGATTTTTTCTATAATACTAATTATATTGATCAATTAATGTATAATATAGAATTAAATGTTATTATTCACTTATTGAACCTTGTTTAGTAGTTTGTAGGTTTTATACACCTTGTATGGTCACTACATGGGTGTACCAAGAAGAATTGGCCATTATGGAAAATTGGTTCAAAGTTCCTAGAACTCCATTGTTCCTTCCAATTTTTATTTTAATTGTAATTTACCTTGAGTAATTAGTATCAAATTAAACCAAAGGCACCTATTAGGTATTTGGCCCTCTTATTGTTTGAAATTCCCAAGTAGTCTTTTGACTTTTTTCCCATGTCCCTTCCCAATTGACCATTTGAGCCTTGTATGTGAATAGGTAATGTTTTGGTAAATTTAATGGGATGAAATAAATTATATGGATAATGAATGATGAGTTTCCTTTATTATAAGGCATATTTTTTTATATGGAATGAACCCAAGGGATAGTAAGGCCATGCCCTTTGTGTATTCTTTATAAAATTCTCCATACGAATTATGATATTTTAAATGGAATTGAATTTTGATAGGTTATCACATGAATGGTGATCGCTCATGTTGTGAAATATAAATATGAATATTTCTTATATATATATATATAAAGTCTTGATAAATAATTTTCTTGAGAGGTTTTTCATAATACCTTATATTATAAATGAATATACCTTTATATGGGTTATGTATGATGGTAAGGGGTGTTGAGCATGGAATATAATCACAATCCCTGACATCAAGTGTCAAGTATGGTGTCTCATAGTAGAGATACTATACGGATGTTGGGACGAGGTTCCAAATTCCATGATTATAGTGTTTACATGGTGGCTCACTCGCCATCCTGAGTGTTGTCGCCTGATGTCTCTCATTCTATTCGGATATAGGGAATGTAACCTAATGTATAATCTTTTAGGCTCATTGGATTGGTCATTGATGTTTCAATTATTCCTTGGTCCATCTAACACTACTATTCTAGGTATATGGACACTTAAATCATTAGGTACATCACTCATATAGGTGGATGAAATATATAATTAAACTATATATATTTTTAACTCTATATATAGTGTCATGATCAAATGAAAATTCCATCCATGAGACCAAGTAGATAGACCTACCAAGTCTCCTATAGGAACCTGAGTGGGTTGGTTATTTATTTCATCATTTCATTACTTATTATGTTATAAAAACACACAATTTATTTATGAGAACTTCTTGGATTAAACGTAGACATTACTGGTAGTGGTCTACTAAGATTTTATCTCACACACTACCCAGTATTCCTTTATTACCAATAATATTATCTTCCAACAAGAATGTATAAGGGAAATAATCCTTCTATAGGTTGTTGATATGCCTTTTATTTAATTTATCTTAGGAGCATAGGACTGGTTTTTAGCTCAGGCTTCTTAGAGTAGTTATTCTATTTTTGTATTATGTCATACTATATAGCATTATTGTATCTTTCTATTCAATTTCTGTATTACATCATTCCATGCATCCATGTATTAGACAAAACCTTAGAGTCTTTTGATTATATTATTTTTTGTTTAGTTATTTTCACTTTTTTATTTGATTATTGTTCTGCCTTTTTGTTATCTATATATGCTTCTTCTACTGTAGTATGCTTATTGGTTATTTTTTTTGCCCCATTCTGATAAGAGAATATAGTATCCACAACATATCTCCTTTACAGAATCACCGCTATTCAGAAACCTATGTAGTACGGGGAGGCACGCTTGAGGCCATTTGACCCACCGTCCCAAGGTACGAGTTATGTGGATCCTAGGTCAGGATGTTACAAAGTGGTATCAGAGTAGTTTCCTTTCTTGTTTTACTATTTGGATACAATAGATAAGAGATTCAGAGTGCTTAAAAATTGGGCATAAGATATTCTTGGGCCTTAAGAACCCATGATTGGGGTAAATGTTGAGTTTCATGAGTCATATTTATTGTTATGTTTTTTCCTATTACTATTTATATCATTTCAATGTTGGGTGACACAAATTCTCTATTACGGTTATTTTTATTGTTCTGATTGGGAATTTTTTTCATCCTTGGCCCGATGATATAATGTAACATTGTATTGTTACATGCATCATTATTAGGAACCATTGGACAAATATGCCATTATTTTTCCATGCCATGTCTATTTTAAGCATGAATTTTCCTATTGCATATTATTAGTGCATTGATTATATTGAATTGTGCTGATAAATATTACACGGATCAGAAAACATAATTGATTCTTAAAGTGACTACCTTAACCTAATAGTGTTTTCCTATACAAGTTTAAGTATACACATTATGTATTCAATTATAAAACTTTTATATATGGGCTATTGGTTGCATGAGCTAGAACGTGTCAGGGTGTGGGTCAAGTGGATTCCATGTTGTTATTCATAATGATTATAGGCCCTTATGGAATTATAAAATGTTAAACTATCTGATTAAACCATTCTATGTGATTTAAATGTTTAAAATAGAAAATTTTAAAACAAATATGAAATTTAAATTGAAAAAAATCATATTATATATGCCTAACACTAAGGATTATAACCAAAACTGGCCTTTGTAGTGGGTATTGGGTATCTCTTATGTTATTTGTGCCAGTCATGGTCTTTTTCTACCTTCTTGACCTGGATTGTTGAGAAGGCAGAGAGATGTGATCATTTGTATAGGAAGGCTTTAATCTGATCCTATTTTTTAATTTAAATATCCTAAATTGATGAAATATTTTTTGAGGTGTGTGTTTGGAATTTTAGTATCAGGTTTCCATGATGTCCTCGAGTCTAATGCCTGAAGGTGGTGATGAACATGCTCCAAAGGTGGCAGGCAATGAGCCACCAGTAATTCCTATTATATATCCACTATGGCTCATTTTATAATTATAGATATGGTCATTGATGCCTAGTTTCAAGAGTGTTTCATGAATATTATTTAGAGTATGCAAGGTGTAATTTAACCAACCATGAGCATGGCTGAGTTGAATCTCAAGTTTCAATAGCAGTATCCTCTAACCTTTTCATGGGATGGAAGAAATAATGTCGCAATGTCTTATCCAGACACTATTATATCTATATTCTAGAATCTAGAGAATCCTCTATATTGGAGAGTCAGTCTTGCAACATATATTCTAAGTGATTAAGCTAAACGGTGGTGGGACATTATCACCTAGGAACATCATAAGCATGATATGTTTTGGGTAGATTTTTAGACCTTCTTTTATGACTACTTCATTCCCTATACTTTAAGGGATGATGGAGCTAGAGAATTCATGAACCTACATTTGGGGATAGTTTCTATTATGGAGTATTATTATTATTTCACAAAGATGCAGTGGTAAGATCCTTCTCTAGAAAGTGATGATCTTATGACTTCCATGTGATTTGACTATGGGATTTTTTATGCCATATGGTTACAATTCAACACGTTCAGGTTGAAAAATATTTCTGAAATCATCAACCAACACCTTATTACTAAATGGATTATTAGGGAAGTAGATGGTGTGAGTCATGGAATTTTAGAACCTAAATCTAGAAGTGGTTCATCTTCTAGGCATGTGGATCACATTGAGGTTTCTTTTGAGGGAAGAAACAACCAGGTTCATCTCTTGGAAATCTTCTTGATTTGTTACCCATATGGAAATCAGGGACACACGAAGCCTATATGCTTGTGGGTCCTAGTTGATTTTAGAGGTTATTCTAGGATGTTTCATATCAACCATTTATATACAACTTTTATGATAGTTCCTAGAGAGTGGGGATTTTCACCTACTCTCGAGTTAGGAGTGGGGCCAACAGGATCACGATAAGAAGGAAACTAGAATAAAACTAGTTGATTATGCCGATTAGCGGTCGAGGCAGAGGCAGCCATACTTATGATTCTTAGTGCTAGAAGAGCGGGATTACTCAAGGCATTTAAGTAGTGAATCAGGGCCATGTTACATTCTATTTACATTTAGTATAGCTTACATTAGAGGATTAAAGAGCCAAACCTTCTATTGTATGAGGTACTATTCTACTATCCTCAACATTAGTGTTTTCTTTATTTGGCAAGGGCTAATATCACTAATTTATATTTGAGGCAATCACTGAATGTATAGGCCTTAGAATTTATCACTTTCTTGGCATTAATATTCATATAACACCATTAGGTATTCAATATGAGGGTGTTATCCATTGCAAGGATTTTCCCCTTAAGTTAGGCAGTCACCTTTTCATGTTGAATCTGTACGTCCTCGACATGATGGTCTTTGAAGTAATCATAAGGATGGACAAGATAGTTCCATACAGAGCCCATATTGAGCGCTATCATCATAGGGTGAGGTTTACAACACTAGAGGGTGTTAGGAACATGCGTAAGGGAGAATGGGCTATTTTTGAGACATGAGAAGGACCCAGGCAATAGAGGCTGGGTAATGTGACAACTCATATCACCAATAATTTCCTTCATGATCAGGGGTTTTAACCCACTTTCTTTCCTCCTATAGTGTATATTTTCAAATATTCCTTTCCTAAAAACATCCCTAGTCTACCTTTGGTGTGATATGTATTGTTTTCAATTGAACTAGTACTAGGAGAAACACCAATGACCATTTCTCTTAATAGGATGGCACATAATGAGCTTCTAGAATTCAATAATATATTGAAGGATCTTGAGGATAAGGTATTTATATGCATTAGAAATTCTCCATGGGGTTCACTGGACCTTTTTCCAAGAATGAAAATTGTTCCCTCAGGGTTTTTTTAGATTACCATCATTTGAATCGGATCAAGATTAAGAAACAATATACACTACCTAGAATAGAAGACCTATTTGATCAGCTCTAAGGATCAAAATTGTTTTCAAAGATAGATATAAGGTCAGTCTATCATCATGTGTATTTCCTGACCACAAATATTACTCATACAGATTTCAGGAGCAGGTATGGTCTACACGAGTACCTATATATGCCATTTAGACTCACGAACGCATCTATGGCCTTTATGGATCTTATGAATTGGGTTTCCCATTCATATCTTGATTAATTTTTGGTAGTATTTGTTGATGGTATCTTGGTTTATTCATGCTCTATATATGACCTTCCAACCCATATTGAGATCATGCTAAATAAACTGATAGATCATCATTTCTATGCTAATCATATTAAATTCCACTTTTGTATATATAATGTCCACTTTTTGGGTCACATCATCTCAGAGTCAAGAGTTTTAGTAGAACCATAGAAAGTTGGAGATGTGTTTTCCTTGGAGAATCCCTAGAAAATCTTTGACATTAGTAGTTTCTTGGGGATTTATGAATTATACAGATTTTTCAGAAAAGTTTTTTAACACCTTATAATGTCGCTCATAGGATTGAAAAATAATCATTTTAAATTTTTTTGGTTTGAAGCTTGTGAAGTATCCTTTCATATGTTGAAGGGAAGACTAACTTCAGCACCGATACTAATTCTTCATGAGATAAGAAGGAATTATAATGTATACTGTGATGCATCAAATATCAAGCTTGGAGTTGTTTTGATGAAGGAAGTGTGAGTTTTAATGTATGGGACTCTTTAGTTGAGGCCTTACGTGAAAAATTTCCCAATGCATGACCTCAAGCTCATTGTTGTAGTTCTTGCCTTAAGCTGTTGGAGACACTATCTACTTGGAGATAATTTTAAAATATATGTTGATCATAAAATCTTCAATTAAATATTTAAATATTGGGATATTAATCTCAGACAAAATAGGTGGGTGCAGTATTTATAGACATTTTATTTTGAGGTTACCTATATAACTTATAATGAAAATTCAGTAGCCAATGCTCTAAGCCTAAAGAATCAGACACATGAGGTTCAAAAATCTAGTAGGGAATAGAATCTTATGGACTTATTCTCAAAGATTCATGTTGAGGTTTAGGAGGACCATGGTGAGACTATCCTATCAGCCTTAGAAATTACATCTACTCTTCTTTAATGGGTAAGAATGAGATAGTTATTTCATCCAAAAGGTTTTGTACTAAGGGAAATAATTTCAAATAATGATACATATTTAGGTTGGACCATGGATGGGGATGATACCTTATTGTTTCATGGGAAGATATGGGTCTTAGAAGACTTCATAGACGAGATGATGTAGGAATTCCATGCCTTGACATGGGTTGTTCACCCAGGTGTCACTAAAATGTATCAAGATCATCAGTGCCAGAATTGGTGTCCTGGTATGAAACACGAGATTGTTGGATTCATCCCTAGGTGTTCCGCCTGTTAGTAGGTAAAGGCAGAACATCAGTGATGGAAATGGATTTTACATACATTTTCCATTCCCAAGTGGAAATGGAAGGATTTTTTGAAGGATTTAATGACTAGCCTACCCAGATTAACTTGATGTAATGATATAGTGTGGGTTGTCATTGATCATCTAATGAAGGTCGTAAACTTCTTACTTGTTCGAGAGACCTTCATGGTAGATATGCTAAAAAGGTTATAAGTCATATAGGTTGTACTTATTCATGGAGCTCATCATTATATCACATCTAATAAAGATACTCATTTCATGTCAATGTTCTGGTAGAGGTTGTAGAAGGCCTTGGATACATAGGTACTTCTATGAATTACCTATCACCCATAGACCGATGGATAAATGGATCATACAATTCATGTGCTAGAGGACATGCTCTATGCATGTGTCCTTATATTTGGAGGTTATTGGGAGAAACACATTCCTTTTGTGTAGTTTGATTATAATAAACCCTTTTAGGATACCATAGAGATTTCTCATTATGAAGACTTATATGGTAGGCCTTTTCACTCACTTATGTGCTAGCTAAAGGTACAGAAGGTAGCTATGCTTATACCACATCTCATAAATGAGACTATAGAGCATGTATAATTGATAATAATGTGAATGTTGATAGCTCATTCCATATAACATTCATATGCCAATAGAAAACAGTGATCTATAGACTTCCAGGTCAGAGAAAAAGTTTTCTGGTATGTTTCTCCCAAGTTAGGTCATAGACATATTGAGAAGTAGGGTAAGACCACATTGAGGTTTATTGTACCCTTCGAGGTTGTGAAATGGATTATAATAGTGCCTTAACTATTAGTATGTCCTTAGATATACTTATATATACTCGATTTATTTCATGTTTCTCACCTTCATTAATACTATCTAGACCCAAGTCACATACTTCACCCTAATGAGGTTGAATTGGATTTGGATTCCTCCATTAAGGATCACTCTATTTGTATTGTTTATCAGAGTGTGAAGACACTATGAGGAAGGTAAGTTCCTTTGGTTGGGGTGCTATGTATGCATGAACATGTACAAGAAGAGGCCTAGGAATGGGAAGCTGGTATACAATCCTAGTGGTCAGAACTCTTTTCTAGCAATACATATTTACCCTTGGAAGGCCGAATCGGAGAAGAGTTTCTTTAAAGAGGGGAGGTTGTAACAACCCACCTCTTCAAAAAAGTTAAGGATCATTAGTTATTTGATTTTAATAACTTAAAAGACCCTAATAATGATGTCTAATCAATTCATAGGGTTCACGGGTGTGTATGGGGCTCGTTTGAAGTCTGGAGCTCTGATGTGAGAAAAGTATACTAGGCTGTGTGGGTTTTCTGTGACCGTGCGACCCCGGCTGCATGGCCATGTAGCCAGTTGCAGACATGGGATAGATACATTTTTCATATTTTTCACATGTTCAGTCAAGCAGTGTGTCTAACCATGTGGTGATACCCATAGTTTTAGTGAACTGAGCATGGTTTTCACATGGGTTGGCCAAATAGTGGGGCCAAACTGTGCACCTTGATATTTTTTGGGGTGACATTACAAATTTACCATTCATTTAACACAAAACCTTATTTCTATTTTCCATTTCATCCTCCAGTATCCAAAACCTCTTCTTCTTCTCCTTTGAGAACAATATCACCGAAATATATACATTGAAGAATCTTCTCTATAAGGTGTTAGTTCTTCGATCCATCGGAGGCATTGGATATGTCTCATTTAGATCCCCTAGTCTCTCAACTCCTATCAAAATTAATCTTTGAATCCATTATTCTATTTAGGTGAGGGCTCATATGACCCATTTTCAGGGCATTGGACCATTTCATATATCTCTTCTAACCTAATCAAAATCTAATGTTGTTATTGAGCGAGGCGTCGTCTACGACCTTGATATTGGTGGCCACGCCATTCTCCAATTGAGTTTTTTCATCTTATAGCTACTCGATTTTGTCGTATGCATGATTTTTATGATCATCCCAATTATAATGTTTCCTTCATGTCTATTTGAGAATTGAATCTTAATATTCACTTATTTAACCTTTTTTAGTAGTTCATTGGTAGTATACACCTTGTATGGTCACCCCATGGGTGTGCTATGTATAATTGTCCATTATAGAAAATTAGTTCAAAGTGCCCAGAACACCATTGTTCCTTCCAAATTAGATTTTAAAGAGAATTTTCCATGATTCATGAGTATCAAATGAATCCAAAGTCACCTATTAGGAGTTTTTCCCTTTTATGGTTTGAATTTCTCAAGTATGCATTTTACTTGTTGCCCATGTAACCTCTCAATTGACACTTTGAACCTTATAAGTGAATTGGTCATGTTTTGGTAAATTTATTGGGATGATTTAAATGAATTGGGTAATACATGATGGGTTTACTGTATTAAAAGGAATCATTTTGTTTTAAATAGAATGACCCCAAGGGATGGTAGGGCCATTCCTTTTGTTTATGATTTATAAAATGATCAATATGAATTGTAATGTTTTAAATGGAATTGAATTTGGATATCTTGGCACATGAGAGGGGATGCCTCATGTTTTGAATTACAAAGATAAATATTCCTTATCTCTCTCTCTATATAATGTCTTGAAAAATAAGTTTCATGGGAGGATTTTCCTCATTCCTTATATTATAAATGAATACGATTTTATATGGGTTGTTTATGATGGTAAGGGGTGTTGAGCATGGGGGATAATCACACTACCTTATATCTGTTATTGAGTATGGAATCTCACACCAGTGATAATATATGGATTTTGGGTTGAGGAACCACATTTCACGATTAGAGTGTTACCACGACAGCTCACTCATCATCCCATGTGTTTTAAAATGATGTCTCTCACTCTATTGGGATATATGGCATGTACCCTAATGCATGAGCTACTTGGATAATTAGACTAGTCATGGATGTCTGATTTATCCGTATTAGATCCAACACTAGTATTCTAGGTATATGGACACATATGTATGCACGTACTTGTTTCTTATATGTGGATGAAATATAAAAATAAACTATACATTTTATTTATACTATATATTGACATGATCAAATGCACATTCTAGCGATGAGTTGGAGTGGGTATAACCTCTAGGTTTCCAATAGGAACCTGAGTGGTATAGTTATTAATTTCATAATTTCTTTACTTATACTATTATACCTTCACACTATTTAGTTATTAACACTACTAAGATTACGCATAGAAACCGTTGGCGGTGGCCTAATGAGATTTTATCTCACATCCTACTCAAGATTCTTTTTGTACCTGATAAAATTATCTTCCTATAGGTATGAATAATGGAAGCTCCCTTTTATTGGTTGTTGACATGCTTTTTCTTATACAGAGCTTAGGAGATGGGGACCAAGTTTTAGATCAGGCTGGTTTGAGGTGTTTTTGTTCTTTTTGTCTTTTTTTACTATATAGAATTTTTGTATCTTTATGTTCCCTTTTTTTATTGTAGTACTCCATGAATCCATGTATTAGACACTTCCTTATTGTCTTTCTATTATATTATTAGTTGTTTAGTTATTTATGCTTGCACATTTGATTATTGTTATGTCTATTTGTTTTATATATTCTTCCACTAATGTTGTATATTTATTGATTATTTATGATGTACCATTTTAATAATAATGTATAATCTCCCCACTGCACCACATTTACCCCACCTCTTCTAGTTAGTAGCCTTTAGAGTATGAGGAGTCACTCTTGAGGTCATATGACCCACCAACTTGAGGCATAGGTTATGTGGATCCTGGGTCAGGATGTTACAGATATAAATATATATGATATTTATATCATTAAAAACATTCTAGATATGATCAATACAAGATAAAAGTATAATTATTAGAACTAATAAACCAAAATTCTCATCAAAAATTAAATAGTTAACACCTTGAAATGGAAATTTTAAAAAATATTTATTAATAAATGGGTATTAAAATGTTATAAGTGGAAAATACATGGTATTATTAAAATGTACATGAATTTTTTATAGATGTTTAATATATTTAAATATATTATAAATTAGGTTATAGTGCTTCAAAATAATGATGAACATGAGGTAAGGAATTTATGATAACAGTTCATTATTTACCAGGATTGTTTATGATTATGTTTTTGACAATTAAATTTTATGACCTCACTCTGAAAAATATCATGAATTTTATTCTCTTATGTTTATTACTAGAGATTTATTTTTTATTTCATTTCCCTCTCTTTAAATACATAATATATTGAAAGAATATTTTTAATGAAAATGAATTTATTTCTCTCTTCAGTAGAAAATCATTTTTCTTCAATGATTATGTTTTCTGAAAATGTTTTCAAGAATGTTTTTACTATTATCATATGATTTTATAAATAAATATTTACTCATTATTAGATTTTTACATAAAGGTTTAAAATGAATCCTCTTGTTATTTTCCTAACGAGGTACTTTTGACTTGTTACAAAAAACGTGAAAGGAATATATTTTTAATGTAGACTAAATGAATTGAATTTCCCAACCTAATGAACACTCAATGATTTGAAGATTCCTTTACATGTTTTCGAGATTTTTTAATGAATATTTTTTCCATAATATTTTGAAAATTTTATTATTTTAAAGAAGTTATTTCAAAACGAAAATGTTATTTTCCTCAAGAAATATTACAAGTGGTATTTTAAAGGCATTTTCATTCATGATACCATATGTAGATGTTACTTATGATTTAATAGGTAAATAATCCAAGTAATCCATCCTTATTATTTCAATATATGGTTTATGATATGATTATGATATTTTTATGAAACCCATATATTTTCAATGGGTTACGCTATGATGAACTATTTATAAAAACCATTTCCATTACACATGTTATGATATAATGATATAAGGAATGTTCTATGATCTTTTGGAACACATAGGAATGTATTATTATTATGATACTAGTTTGTAGAAAGTTATATAACCTTATAAGTCAGTGAATAAATATGGATATCTCAAGAGATAATTAGGAATAGAATGGGGAGTGAACCAAGTTTAATAAGATAATTTTTCAACTATTATTGTATTGGGACTATGGATATGATGGAATGGGGAGTGAACACAATCCGCTATGATAGGATTTGAAATAATCATTGAATAACAAAATTATTTTCTATGCTTATGTGTATGCCACAAACATATTTCTTATTCTAGTTTTATGATCTCATGGATCAGGTTATTTGATTCCCCCATGAGTCATGTATTATGAACTTCCAAGCTTTATGCCACAAATAAATTTTAGGCTTTTTCATATACTGGGTATGGTTTTCAAATGTTAAGCTCATGTTATACTTATGTGATCATTGATATCCAATTTATTTACCCTTTTTAATCATCTAAGATCACCCTTTATTATTTTCCCCTTCCCTAGGTTATGAATAATGGTTTTAAGTAGTATATATCTCTGATGGTTAGTAGTTATGAAGAACATAGTGGGAGATTATGTAGAATTCTTACAAACAATTTTTTTACGTATCCATGTTTTTAAAGACAGTAATTCTATATAATTCTAGTGTGTATCATAATATTATATATTTAATATTAATCTAATAAGGTTTGAAATTTATGTATGAAATGTATGGGTTTATATAGTTGGTATCATAGAAAGGTTCAGTTACCTTTGGAAAGCAGTATCAGAAATATTTAGTGAGAACCCTTAGGATAATATTATGTATAAGATAACACCATAAGTTATAGTAAATAAAGAAGTTTTGTTTTCTTAGAAAACACCATTGTCTAGATACCATAAGTGGATGGGGTTTTGGAATAAATGCTTCAAGGGGTAAAATTTAATGGTCTATGCCTCCCGGTTCCATTACATTTTTATTTTTGGGAGTTAATAGTGTTTCTAAGGAGTCTGGAGGAGGTTCTATGGTGTTTGGAGGTGGAATAGAGTTTCTATATGAAATAAAAATTATGTATTGTTAACACAATGTGAATTGTGGGTTCACATATTCTAAAGTTGGATGGTTCATGGATTGTATACTATTGAGGGGGGAAAGGTGAAATGAATTCAATTTATGAAAGGTGAATTCAGGAATTATATTTAAATCAGGATGAGGCAATTCAATTTTCAATGAAAGTTTAAATTTTTTGAATTCTCATGGAATTCACATCGTGTATATATTACATGACATTAAAACGGTGGGATATAGGATTTAAAGTACTTTTCTGGACCAATTATTTTCATTTTTCCTTACCCCTTCCTCCTCACTTGGTTATGGAGAACCCTAGGTGGTTATGTGGTGAATTATATCCCTCTTCTACATTCATTTATTTGTTGTATCTAGTGGTTTTTTTGGAAATTCATGGTGAGTTTTTCATCTTTCCCCCTGTTTTTATATAAATCTTCTCTTAGGGATTCCCTACTGTGATGTTTTTTTGGTTTGGAATGTGATTTGGCATGTGTTTTGATGATATTTAAATGTATTATAGGTTGGTCTATGATTTCCCATGTTTGGTTGTGGGTTGTAGGTGTTTCTTCTTCACTCTACAGTGCACAACAAGTTGGAAAAGCTTCTTTGTGGTAAGAAATCCCTCATTTCTCTTTACTATGTAACATGTGGTAGGGGTTTAATCTTGTCTTTCTTTGGTATATGATTGTGTGGGATTAATCAATGATAAAGAATTGGCAAAATGAAATATGAGTGGAAAAGAGGGAATGTTTCACATGATTATATAGCTTTGGTATTATTGTGATATGATGGATTTTATGGGCTTGATTATCCACTACAAATTGTGGTTTTGGGGGGCTTTGTTTGCATTAAATGATTTTTATTTTGACATTTTTGTTTGTTTTGATGGTTTTGATATCATCCAAAAATTTAAGTTAGATAACCTATAATACTTTACTAATGAAATGGTTTCCCTAGGATTAGGGATTGTGTGATGAAACCCAAAAAATAAAGTGAAATGTGATAAAATCATCTTTTCAAAACATGGAAAATGGTCTTTGATGTGTTGTGATGCACGATCATGATTTTGGGGTGGTGATTTGTGATTGTGATTCAATGTGGGGTTGATGGGAGAGATGTGACCATGATTTTGGTGGTGGTGAGGTGGTGTTTTTTTGGGTGGCTTTTGGGGTGGCAATGTGGTGTTTGTTTGGCCATGATTTTGGGGTGAAGAGGCGGTGGTTGTGTGGACATACTTCTATGGTAGTTATGTGGTGGTTTTTTGGATGTGCTTTTGGGGCGGTGAGGTGGTAGTTTTTTTACATGATTTTGGGGTAGTGAGGTGGTGTATTTTTTTCTCATGCTTGTGGGATGATGAGGTGATGGTATGATATGGATGATGAGTTTCTTGTGATGTGTGGTTGTGTTACTATATAAGGTCGGTTAGTGATGGAATTATTATTTAATATTTATTGAAATGGATGGGGTTTGTTTTGGTTAATGAGATGAAAATGATTAATGAATAAATAAATGATGTGGTGTGTAGTTAAATGTGGAAGATACTTAATAATGAAACTAGGGGTCTAAATAATGGGTTTTGTTGGTGGTGTTTTGTGTCTTGTCATTTTGGTGTTTTTATTCATTTAGATGTGGCAGTGAAAGTGGGGATATTGTGATTTGTCATGTTATCTTGTGTGTACCCATAGGTTGGGATTTTGTGTGTCTATATGTATATTATTTTATATACATTGTAATTTCTATACACACCTCACCCACGTTGATCACTATGTGCCGGCACCTGTATATTCACATGTGGGTGTTTTTCACAACATCTTGATAATGAGGATAGATGGATGGATACCCTATCTTTCACACACTCTCTTCCAGGAAAGTAAATATTCATTGATTATGATAGTCGGAGTCCTGTTAGTGTACTAGGTGATGGACTAAGTGTCTTTGGGTGAGGTGTAATGTGACTATGCTATGGGGTAGTGGCCTAGGTGTCTTTAGGAGAGATGTGATGTGACCATGCTATGAGAAGGTGGACTAGGTTTCTTTAAGTGATATGTGATGTCAACATGCAATAGGGAAGCTTATGGTGTGGGTCATTCATGGTAGAAGGAGTTCCTGAGACTATTGTTCTTCATGTTCATGATACCCTACCACACTAGTTATGGTTGTGATGTTATGGACCAGATGTTATCTGGCCAGATGTGATGTGACCATGCTATGGGCTAGTGACCTGTGTGTTTTTGGGAGTGAAGTGATGTTACTATGATATGGGGTGGTGGTATATGTTATTCGGATGGCATGAGAGCACTAGGACGTATGATGTTGTGGTGTGAGAGTAGAAAATCAGTGGTAAAGTAGTGTGGGGTACCCTTTATTGATATTATTATTATTATATCATTTTGCATGGCTTATGTTATTTGTTGATCATGCATTGGTGAGGTTGGGATATATATTTGACATTTTTATGAGTTGTTGGTTCTATTGTTTTCTCATAGGTTCATTAGTATGATCCTTTCACATGTGCATGAGAGAATTTGATTTTCATACAATGTATACTTATATGCTCAGCATATGTATATAAACTAATTTTTAGTTTCTAGGAGTATTACATGGACCGTACTATACATTACTAGCTTAGACCTAATGAACATTTTTGCATCGCTGATTTATCTTTGCTTTTGGGTATTTAATTTTGGATACTTTTATTTTTATTAGTTTTATTTATATATGCATTGTGGACATCCTTTTTCATTAATATGATGTCTTGGAGATTATTTTGGATGGTTAATCTTATCTATCTAGTCTACATTATTATAGAGGGTAATACTTCCCATTCCATGATATTTTTATAACCTCAGTGCTAGTCTCCAACCCTGGTCCTACTAGAGGCAGGACTCAGTGTTCATTATTTCTCTCCACTCATTATCATATCATTGGTGGGAGGGGGTCACGACATAGTGGTATCAAAGATGATGGTTGAGATATATGATAGATTTTAGAGTTTGGTATGGTTAGGATTTCATGGCTTGGTATGGAAGAAGTTATAGTTGACCTTGGTATGTGACATAGGCTAGGGAGACCAACTAGGACATGGGAATTTAGGGCCCCATGATCCAATGCATGGACTCTAATCTTATTGAATAACCAAATGAGGTGGACTTGTTTGTAGGGTAGTGAACGAAGAGAGGTACTTGTATCCTGATGACACATGTTCCTATTTGATTTGGGTTGTTTTGGAACAGTTAAAATGAATAGAGTGAATTAAATTGAATCTGAATAAAATTCCATACTACTAGGAATAATAAATTCTTCTTTTATTTTTAGCTATGTATCCTTGATGTTGTTTGCGTGTGATTTTGGTAGTAGAGTTTCAAATGTTTAATTTGGTTGATCTTATGAGGTTTGATCCATTTGAGGAGGATGATTCGTGAAATAAAACATTATACACTTTCTAGCGATAGGGTTTAAGAAAGTGTGAGGGAATTGTTTCATATTCGGAGACAGAGACCAGGATGGAGGAGCTCAAGATAAATTTTATTTTTATTCACAACTAATTGGGATATGGGGTCCCTTTAATACTTATTCAGATGTGGGGAGTTGTGCATCAGTGGTGGAAACTGTATCTAGGAGAGAGGAAGGAGAAATATTTTTGATGTGTTAACTTTGAAAAGGAATTTTAGGAAGAGTCCCTTTTGTTAACCAAGAATGAAATGAAGAGGAAGGGTATTTTTTTACTTTATTAGGGGTTTATTTCAGTGTGGGATATGTGAATCATGTTCAAGGACCTTATATTTTTTTTCATAGTTCATTTTCTTGACAAGGAGTCCCATTCTAGGTGTCTTGAGGAGGAACTTTGTCCTTCTATCCAGTTTTTTGTCACTCCTTTTACATTTCTAGTGTATCTATAGGTTCAGAATAAAGTGGAGGTGATTAAAAATATACAGACATGAGGATATCTTATGTAAGAAGGGGAAGAAATTTATTCCATGAGTATTAGAGTTTTTAGTGGCAGCTCTTGGGTTCCAGGTCCTTTAAGGATTTGACTGGTAGGGAATCGACCTCAGCAGATTCCCTTTCCGAGTTCTGGGGATAGTGGTTTTTATTCATTTCATGGGGAATTTTGACTAGGGTGTTTTGGTTGTGGGGTTCTTGGAAATCACTCGAACTAGAGATCAGTGGTTACCCAATCTCATTTTGGTGGAGGTGTATAGGTTTATCTCTTTCCTCAATAGTTATTTTCAGTGAGACCATTTTAGCAGTTAGGGCTATAGGGTTATGAATTACCAAGGAGATATTGAACATATAGAGGTTGATGTTAGGATATTACCCATGTTCAAGGTCCTATACCTGAGCATGGTCATGGAGGTGGTCATCAATATATAGGTATAAGATCTAGTCATGTTCAGTTTTATGCAGTGTAGGAAACAACTCTAGAGGGTCCAAATATTATTATAGGAAAGAACAATTTGTTTAGTAACATTTTTTAATTCTAGATATTCACATGCTTCTGTTGCACCCACTCTAGTATGTTCTCTGGGACTATACGTAGAGAGTATTCTCTTGCTTGTGTTGCTAACTACGCCAGTCAGAGGCCAGACCATCTTGTTTGATTTATGTCGAGTGTGTATACTGATGGTGGGGTGAAATCAATCCCTTTGGGATTATTATTGTTATAGGTGTATCCATATGATATCATCCTTGGAATAATTTTCAGTATTCTATACATGTTGATATCGATATCTTTTAAAGGATATTTATGTTATCAAATGTGGATGCCTAGCTAGTGGTTTTTTTGTGAGTGGGGTTTCTAGTTGTACAATCAAAATGTAGAGCCCCCCTATTTCCTTGATGGTGGTGATTTCAGTTAAAGCTCATGTTGCGGGTGTTCCTAGGGATTTTGAAGATTTCATGGATTTTATCCCAGATGATGTTGGAACTCTACCCCTCATCATAATTTTGAGTTTTTGATAGACTTGTATCCTATAACTTCTCTGATTTCGATGGATTTGATTAGATAACTCCCATGGTGTTGCATGAATTGAGGTTGTAGGTGGATGATCTGATGTAAACGTGTTTCATCCAACTCGTTGTGTCACCATTGGGTTCTCTATTATTGTTCACCAAGAGAAGGTGTTGCATGGATAAACCATTCCTTTGGTTTGTGTGTTTTGGAGGCATGGTATCCTGTAGGAGAGTACTTGGGAGTGAGAGTCATGAATGTGTGCCCAATACACAGATCATTTTTGAGTTTTCCTTACTATTTTTTTATGAAGTGATGTTTGAGAACTTTTTTCTTTATTATATGATATTTTTTACATTTTTTTGATGTATGATGTGTGATAAAGTTCCAAAAAATTAAAGGGGGAGGACCTAATCCCTTATTAAGAAACATTATTCTACACTGTTTTTAAACTCATGAGTGTGAGCCTGTGACACACAGAGTGGATAGTATCTTGATATGGAGGATGGAATTCCTTGATTCGTATGTTCAGGGTAGTGCATTTTTTTTTGTTTTTGACGGTTACAAGTATGGACTGTATGGAAGTTATAAAGTTGTGGTGATGTGGTTGTGTGGTGATAAGGTTGTTCGAGATGTTTTGTGTCTATTTGGTTTTTTGTTATTCGATGGTGGTGGTGTTGAAGAGTAAGGATATCATTGAGAGGTATCTCACAAGGTGTTTGTTCATACCCCTTTCCTTCTGGGATTTATTTTGGATTCTTAAGGGAGAGAATCCTTTTAGAGGTATCTGATGTAATGTTATGTGTCTCCCTGAACCATTACTTTGTTGGTTTTAGGGGAATTAGGTGTTTCTATGGAGGCTTGAGGATTTTCCATGGTGGTTGGAGTTGCAGAAGAGTTAGTGAAGGAAATACATGTAATATATTGTTTACATGATGTGAATTATTGGTCCATGGCTTGTGAAGTTGGATAGTTCATGGATTTTAAAGCTGTTCATTTCATGAATTTTATTTGGCTAAGGGGGAAACCATGAAATGAATACACGTTGTGTAATAAAATCATTTATAGGTGATTCGATTTTTAGATAAAGTTGTTTTTTCTTAAATTTCCATGGAATTAATATTATATATATTACACGATATAAGAATGTTGGTATCTAGGATTTAAAGTCCTTTTCTCGTCCATTTTTTTCATTCAGCCATACCTCTTCATCCTCTCTTAGTTTTAGAGAAAACTAGGTGTTTTTGGGATGAATTTCATGCCTCTTCTTCTGGGTTTTATTTTTTGGATTCGGTGGTTGTTTTTTGGAAATCTATAGTGATTGTTTCTCTTTCCCACATGGGTTTCTTTCATTATTCCCTTAAGGATTCACTACATTGATTTTGTTTTATTTTAGGATGTGATTTGGGATTTTTTTAGATGATCCATGGGTTGAGTGTAGGGTGATCTGTGGTTTCCTATATGTGGATGTAGGTTTTGGAGATTTATTTATCACTATGTAGTGTAAAATGAGTTGGGAAAGCTTCTTTGAGGTAGTGAGCCCCCTGTTTCTCTTTACTCTGTACCATATAGGATGGATTTACTCTTGTTTATTTATATTATATGGTTTTAATGGATTAATCAAGGATAAATAATTGGAGAATTATAATTTATGGGGAAGGAGAATATTTCACATGTTTTATAGCTTTAATTTTATTATGATATGATGGATTTCACAGGCTTTATTCCCCTTAAAAATTGTGGTTGTTGTGGGATTTTTTTTCACTGGATGATATATATTGTGAAAGATGTGTCTATTCTGATGGTTATGATATCACAATAAAATGTAAATTTTCATACCACATATATTTGGATAATTAAATGGTTTCCCCAAGGTTATGGATTGTGTGAGGACACCCATAAATAAAATGAAATTTGATAAAATCACCTTTTCTAAATATATGAAATTGGCTTTGATGTGTTGTGATGTGTGTTCATACTTCTGGGGAAGAAATTTGTGATTGTGATATGATGTGAGGATTATGGGTGAGATTTATTCATGATTTGGTGTAGGAAGGTTGTGATTCTTTGTCAAGATATTGGGGAGAAAAGATAGTGGTTATTTGGATTTGATTTTGTAGTGGTGAGGTGGTGGTTGTTTGGTTGTGATTTAGGGGTTGTGAGGTGATGGTATGGTGGGGATGACGTGTTTCTTGTGATGTATGGTTAGGTTGTGCTAAAATCCCAGGTAATTATGGGACAATTATTTACTAATGAATGAAATGACATGGAGTTTTTGGTTAATCAGATGTAAATTATTAATTAAAAATATATGATGGACCATGTGGGTAAATGTGGATGATGGTTAATAATTATATGAGTGGTATGGATAAAAGATTTGGTTAGTGGTGTGATTTTTCTTGTGTTTTATGTGGTGTTATGCATTTAAAGGAGGAAGAGGAAGTGGGGATGTTGTGTGGGGATAAATGTATATACTTTTAAATCAATTGTGACTTCTATAAACATCCCACCCACATCAAGCACTATGTTCTGACACCTGTATATTTACATGGGGGTGTTTTTTCAAAAATTCTGATGATGTGGACGGATGGATAGATGACCACTAGTTCCCACTTTCTCTTCTATGAGAGTAGATATTCATATCTTTTGATCATTGGAGGTCTTTAGTAAACTAGGTTATGGAACAAGTTTCTTCGGGTGAGATGCAATGTGGACATGCTATGGGGCAGTGACCCAGGTGTCTTCAGGCATGATGTGATGTGACCCAACTGTGGGGTGGTGGACTAGGTTCCTTCGAGTGATATGTGATGTGACCATGTTGTGGGTAGAATATGGTGGGGTCGTGAATGATAAGAGGAGGCTACATGGTTGATGTCCTTCATGTTCATGATACCCTACTACTCTTGTTATGGTTGTGATGTGATGACCCATGTGTTTTGAGGTGACATGTGACATGATTGTGTTGTGGGGTGGTGGTATATGTTATTTGGAAGATATTGGAGTGGTGGTATGTATGACGTTGGGGTGTGAGAGAAGTAAATATGGGGGAAAGTATTGTGGGGTACCTTTTATGGATATTCTTTTTATTATTTTATTATACTTGGCTGATGTTATTTGGTGAGTGTTCCTTGGTGAGTTTGGGATGTATAGTTAACCTATTTAGATGTTTTTTGTAATGTTGTTTGGTCACATGTGAGTTGGTATCCTCATTTCACATGTGCACAATATAATTTGGCTTTCTTACTCAGTATACTTTCAATCTGAACATATATATATAAACTGATTTTCAGTTTACATGAGGATTATTTGGACTATTCTAGACATTACTAGCTTAGACCTCATGTCAGTTATTGTCTCTCTATTTTAGCTTTGCTTTTAGGTATTTAATTTTGTAGAATTTTATCTCTATCAATTTTACTTATACATGCATTGTTAATGGTTTTTGTTTCTTTTATATTATGTCCTGTAGGTTTTTGTTGATGATTCATCTTATCTCCTAATCCTATGCTATTATAGAGGGAATGTACTCTCATTCAATGATATTTGTATACCCTTTATGATAGTCTCCAACTATGGTTCTAGTGGAGACTAGAATCGGGGGGTTATTATCTATCTCCCCTCATTGTGGTATCTTTGGTGGGAAGGTTTAATGAAAAAATAACCCTGAAAAGAATTGGTCAAGTATATTTGGGTCATCATTCTGGTTTATGATGTGTGTTCCCTTAAATCACACATAGTTTGACACTACTAGGGGATATTATTAGGTTAAATCAAAATTTAATTATAATCCATTATAAAAGATTTCAATAGATGATTATCATGTATAAACTAGGTTAAACTTAAGGTTTCATAGATTTAAAATAATGTTTCAAGATTTAGAAATCATATAAATGATTTTTCATGATTATGTGGTTTACCACTATGATTATTTTTTCTCAGACTTTGCTTTTTGGTTTTATTCAACAGCTAAAACTTGAAGGAACTCTATTATTGATAAATGTGATAGAAAATGAAATAATTTTCTGCTTGATAAACCAACTGTTATTGGATTTGGAATGAAAAATATAGTTTCTATTTTATATAAATTCCTCAATCTATATGTCATGCTCATATTCTAAATAATAAAATAAGGGAACAAAATTTTGTTGATTCCTTCATGAGGAAACATCCAAATTCTTTCAATGGGTCCACTAATCCACTAGTTACTGACCAATTTATCAGTACCACTAAAAATATTTTTCCTTTTATATAGTGTTATGATCATGAAAAATTTGTTTTAGTTGTTTATCATTAAGAAGACGAAGCTGATTAATAGTTCAATATTATCAATAACACAAATAAAAAGGAATAAATTGACTCCATAGAGTGGGATGAGTTTAGGATCTTATTTTAAATAATTACTTTCCATATGTACTTTGTATAAATATGGATTAATAATTACTTGTACTAAATCAAAATGATGGTGAATACATTAGTTCTTATGTGGTGAATTTTACAAGACTTTTAAGGTATTCCTCTATAATTATCATCCAACATGAATGCAATATTTATTGATTCTTAAATGGATTAAAACCAAGTCTCCAAAGCTCATTATCCATAAGTTATTTTAGTATCTACGAAGAAATTGTTTGATGTGATAGCAAGGTGGGAATATAGATTAAAGTTACCCATCAATATCATAGTTTTTATAAGAACAGGAAATTTAATTCAAATTAAATTATAATAATTAAAATCATAGAGGGAATAATATGAGACTTTATTTATACTTGAAGTGTGGAAATAAACATAGAGGAAATTTTATTAAGGTGAATGATAAATGTTTTAATTGTGAAAAGTATGTTCATTGGGAAATAAAATTCGGATTTTATGGGAAGAATAAGTTATCTAATGATGGTGAAAAAGAACCACAAAATGAACCACCACATAGAAGTGTTTCAAATTCAAGGAGTATGGACATTATGCTAACTTGTGCTCAAATATAATGGCTAATAATTATGATCGATATAATTAACCTATAAAGCCTAGATAAAAATGAAAATCTCATGTAATCACTACTGCAGATGTTGGGTATGATAATAAAGTGGTGAAAGGAACCCTTACTATCCACACTAGATCTACTAATGTGTTAATTGATTGTAGATATACCCACTATTTTATATCTTAAGAATTTGATAAGGTTATCACAATACCACCTTAATGATTATATGATTAATATTTAGTGAAAAACCCAAATAGTATGGTGATCACATCTCATTCTATGATTCTTACCTGATTAAAGTTTGTGGGAATGTTCTTACATCATATTTTATTATTCTACATCTATTTGAATTTGATGGAATCTTAGGCATAGATTTTCTTTCTTTATAAAGATCCCACATTAATATTTGAGGAATGGAAGTAACATTTTATATTCTAAACCAATATATGATCATCTATCAGTGAGATGATAAATATGAAATTCCCATGGAAATTACATCTATAGTATGTGTCTTGATTTCTATTGAAAAGGGGTTCTTATCTCAAATGATTAAGGAGAAACTCAGTGTCAAATATATGCCTATTATATGGGAGTATATTTATGTATTAGTATAATAATTTAATACTATTATTCCTAATCATGAAGTTGATTTTTCAAAAAAGAAACCAAATCTAGTGATACACATATTCTAAAGACTCTATAGAGAATGGTCCTGATTTAGTTAGAGTAATTGAAGAAGAAACTCCAGGATAATCTTGATGATAGATTCATTTATCCAAGTGCATCATCATAAGGTGAACTTGTTCTTTTCAGTAAGAATAATTATATATTAATGATACTGTAAATTTATTATTAATAACTTAACTAGATCACAATCAAGAATAAGTATCCATTTCTTAATATTTATGATTTGTTCAGTCTATTATGAAGATATCAATATTATTCCAAAATTTATCTTCGAAATGGATACTATCAGTTGTCCGTTAAAATTGAATATAGTCAAAATAAAACCATCCATATATGGCATGGACACTATGAATTTTTAGTGATTCTATTTGTTCATACTAATTCCCTAGTTATCTACATGGATAAAATGAATAGAGTTTATATTGATTACCTTGATCAGTTTGTGGAAATATTTATAAATAATATTACTATATATTCCAAGAATAAATTAGAGGATTATGATCACTTGAATATTGTACTTAAGACATCATGGAAGGATAATTAATATAAAAAATTTACCAATTGTGAATTTTAGATACAAAATTCTTATTTTTGGGTAATATAATCTCAGTAAAGGGTATATCGATGTATCCATCAAGGATGGAATTTATTGTATTTTTTCATATACCAACCATTGTGGATTATATATATAGTTTTATTGAATTGGCTTGATAATGTTAATTATTAGTGGATAATTTATCACGGTGGCCTAATCCACACAAAATGTTAACCCGAAAAGGAGCTAAGTTCCATGGAATAGATGATTGTGAAAAAAAATTCAAGTTGTTAAATAGAAGGTCAGTCAACGCACCAGTTCTTACCCTACTCTACAATGGAGAAGGTTTTGTGATATTTAGTAATAAATTGAATAAGGGACTGGGATTCATTCTCATGAATAATGATATGTTGACAGCTTATGTCTCATGAAAATTGGTGGTTTACAAGAAAAATTACCCAACTCTTGATTTGGAGTTAGGTGTGATAATTTTTTATTAAATATATAGAGGCAATATATTTAAAAATAAATTTATGAAATTTATATGAATAATAAAGTCTTATAGTATATATTCACTAAAATAGAGTTGAATATAAACCATAGAAGATGGTTGAAATAGATTAAATATTATGACTGCTCAATACATTATCAACCTAGGAAAGAAAACAAGGTGGTCACTGATTTTAGTTAAATGGATCGTGATAGATTACCTAAGATGAGGATAAAAAAAGATTCAATATTTATGGATTTTCAATAGATGGATTTGGAAATCATGAAGGGGGAATATTAACTTTATCAAATGAGTGTTTGACTATCTATCTAAGTGAAGATTCAAGAGGCGCATAAGAAAGATGTAGGGTTGTAGAAGAAGGTAAGAAATTTTCATGAGTTAAACATTGTTTATGAGGGAATGATAAGGCTCAATAGTCATGTATGTGTCACATACATACCATATTTGATGGATTTATTGCACGAATCTCACATTTCATAATTCTCTATTCATCCTGGAAGTACTAATATGTATAGATATTAGAACGATTTTTTTAGTGATAAAATATGGAGATTGATATTACAGTGTATTTATCATAGTGCTTAGAATGTATGTAAGTTAAGAATGAAATATATAAATCTAAGGGAATGTCACTTCCATTACCCATACTAGAATGAAAATGGGAAAACATCACCATAGATTTTTTTTATAAATCCCCAAATCATCTAAAGGATATAATTCTATTTGGGTTCTAATCGATCACATTAAAAATTTAGAAAAAACTATTGATATTATATATGTTTTCTCTATTTATAATATTTATAGAATATAAATTATGGAAGTGGTGAGTTTTCATGGACAACCACACTATATTATATTTAATTGGGATTTGAGTATGACCTAAATGTTCTCAAAAAGTCTTCAACACGATCTTGACATAGAGTTGTGCTTCTATACTTATTAGCATCCTCAGATAGATGGTACATTTGAGATAAAAATTCAAATCTAAGAGGATATACTAATGTATTATTATATTTATTTCAAAGTTTTTTGGGATTAACACCTTCCTATCATCGAGTTTTTTTATAATAAAAGCATTCACTCAAGCATTTAATGAATCCTTATGAAGACATATATAGAAAGAAGTTTTAAAATCCTATGTGATGGGATGATGTTTGAGAATGAAATATATTTGGACCTGAGTTAGCTGATTAAATGGTAGATAAAGAGAGATCCACTCATCAACATATTAAGGCAGCCTAGAGTTTACATAAATGTTATGCTAACAATCATCGATGAAATCTAGAATTTGATTTTGATCACAAAGTATTCCTATGAATTTCATAAAATAATAAGGTTTTTAGAATAAAAAAATGGGAAATATGATCCCTATGTATATTGTCCCCTTTGAGATTATTGATAGAGTATGGATGATTGTTTTTCACTTTTCACTTCCAGCAAACCTCTCTGATTTTCACGATGTGTTCCATGTATCTCTCCTAAATATGTACATACCTTATCTATCACACATTATAAAATCAAAGGTTGTATCATGAATCATAATATTTATTTTGAAAGACAACAAGTATAAATCATAAATTGTTGTGATAATGTTCTATGTAACACGACTACTCACCTAGTTAAAGATCTCAAGAATAATAAAAAATTCTAAGAAGATACATGATAACCCAAGGTTGTGATGAAATAGAGATATAATCATTTATTTTTATCATAGTGACAAAATTTTTAGGGTGGAATTCATTTTAATGGGTCTATAATGTAACTACCACTGATTTTATGATATATTTAACTTCAAATAAATTTAATTTCATCATTAGCCGATGATACATTCAAACCCAAATCTAGAGAAACTATATTATAGTATACTATTATAACTTAGCTGTTAAATTGGAAATCTAAATTAGAATAAAAAATTTTAAATTTATATATAATGTTTTTAGATAAAAAATGTATTGATCTATTAGTACTCAATTTTTAGTAAATTCATTATATACATTAAATGTATATTTTTCATAAAAAATGGGTTTTATTTATTTTTGTGAGAAAATAATATAATTATTTTTTTCATAATTTAGAAAATTTATTTTAGAAAATAAAAATCTTTTTTGAAATAATAATGTTAAATTTATCATAGAGTGAATTTTTTATATATATTTTTAAAATATTGATTTTGTGATGAATAGTGAAAAATACTGATTTCTATTTAAAACACTCTTTTCATTTCAAGCATTTAAAAAGTTTAGTTTTGTTTTGAAATTGGGTTAGAAGAAAAATTAGTTCATCTAAAATTTTAATAATCCAATTAATGTTATTTTAATTAATTATTTTGTAGGATTTTGTTATAAAACAATTTTATACTTAAGAGAGTATTTTTTTCTGTAAAACTATTTTTAATCATGTTTTATGGGTTTAATTTTAAATTTAATTCTGAAACATAGATGAATTGAATTTTTTAAAATGGATTTCATATTTTTAATATTATTTTACAATTATTTTAATGATTTCACTTTCGGTTTTTTCATAATGAATAGTTAAAATAGTATCAAAGAAATTCACCACAATTAAAGTTAAAATGAGTTTATTGGGTGTTAACCCAAGAGGTAAGTGTAGGTTTCCTAATTAAACTTGTTTAAATAACATTATATTTACATATATTGTCCTCATCCTATACTAACTCTGAATATATTTCCATTTTCAAGCATTTATCTTGAGTATAAATTTATTATATTTTAATATTTAATGAAATTTGAAGTGTGCCCTCTCCCCCATTTATAAACGTTCACCCCACCTTTCTATTATTTACCCCACTTTTATCCATATATATCTTAAAAAACCTAACCAATTATCTTCTAAAATTCCTTATCCATGAATTATATGATATTTTCTTCTTAAAAGACCATTCCAGGGGTCCTTAATAAGGGATATAATGGAGGTATACCGAAGAAAATTTATTCATCCTAGCAACCATATTTCAATTTATTTCTTCTTCTAACACATATAAATCAATGGTATTGATCATAAAATAAATAACTTGGTATCTTAAATATACTAAAATGTTATAATTATTATGTAACAACCTTTTGGAAACCTATTTTTCATCAAATGGGGAGTGAAAGTATCGCTCGTTCTTACTTGTGGACTATCGCCTCCACTTAGGGATATGATTCCTTTTACATCACTATTTTCCATGGATGGTTATTATGAAGGGTTTAATGTTTATATTTTATATTCCTGACATAAATATAATTCTATAATTATAATATCACATCTACTTTCTTACCTTCCATTACATTGGAAAAACAATGGTGTCACTTGCGTATACATGTAGACGGTCACCTCCATGAAGCGATGTGATTCATTTTTCATTTTACACTTTACATGGATGGTAATAAGGATATATTTAACAAATTTATATGATATATATTATAAAATAATGATTATATTCAGGTTAATTATTATTTAAGTTTCATTATTTTCATCATTCTAAAAGTGAAAACAACGACCATGTGTTTGTATGAATGACTATCTCCATGAATGATATAATTCATTTTTCTATCAGTAATTTTTTCATATGAATATATATATATTGTGAAATTATATGATATTTATATAATTATTAAAATTCCATATAATATGTAACTATGATAAAAATACAAGGACCAAAACTAATGATCCAAAATTCTCATGAAAAACAAAATAAATAACACCAATAAATAATGATTAATATTGAATTATTAATAAATGGGTATTGAAATGTTATAAGTGAATCATATATGATATTATAAGTATATATATAATAAATTTATATTTATTATATATAAACATGTAGTAATTTCAACATAATTCTAACTTGAGGTAAGAGATTTCTATTACAATCTCATAGTTTATCAAGATTGTTTATCACTATGTTTTTTATGATGGAATTTTATCACCCATATATCAATAATATCATTAATTTTAATCCCCTATAGATATTTTTAGAGATTAAAAATTTTCTATTCATTTTCTTCCCTTTAAGAACTCAATAGTTAGAAATAATATTTTAAAGGAAAACCAACTTTATTTATCTCTTCGATTGAAAATCATTTTTCTTCCATGCCCTTGTTTAATAAAAATGTTTTCATTTTTTAATTATTATCTTATGACTGTTAAATTAATTTTTATCCATGATATAATTTTTATAAATGGGTTTAAAATTAATCCTCTGATCATTTTCTAAATTAGGTACATTTTAATTTTTACTAAATATCTGAAAGGAATCATTGTTTTAACATACATAGCATGAATAAAATTTTTCATTTTCATGACCATTAAATGATCTTAATCTTCTATTATGATTTCATTAGGTTCTTTTCAAATAAAAAATTTTCCATAATATTTTTATTTTTATTTATTTTATATATGTTATTCCAAAATGTAAAGGCTGATTTCTTCAATAACTATTCCAAGTGATGTTTTAAAGACATTTTCTCTTATGATAACATCATTTAATGTTACTAATGATTTATTGTAGATATTATCCAAGGATAATGTCCTTATTATTTCGATATATAATTTATCATATAATGATGATAATTTTATGAAACCCATTAATTTTCCATGGTTTATTCTATGGTGAAATATTTATGAATCTTGTTGCCTTTCCAAGGGTTATGATATGCTGATATGATTAATGTTTTATTAAAATTAACTGCAACGACCCAAACATTCATTAATGGAAATTCCTTTTGATCAAATTAAATGTATTATTATGGTTATATAAAATTTGAACTTCATTGGTTTTAGGTTTTTGGATTCTAAAATACCGTTACAAATTGTGATCATTGTTAATATAGTTATTGAATAGTGATCACATGGTTAGTATAAATATATGGCTTTAACAAATCCAATTTACTCAGAAAAAGGAAGCGATGACCTCATCCAGTAGACTTTCCCCATATGAATCCTATTTTTCAAAGCTTAGAAAGGAGGGGGAATCATTGGTATTCTCTCTTAACCAACCCCAAGCAGATCTTGAACATGTTAAGCTTAAGCAGAATCAACTACAGGAGAAGTGGAAGTTAATAGAGATTACAACCCAAACGATGTTATCCAAGCCACCCCAAGAGTCTGTCATCCTTTCAGACCATACTATTCTTTCTTTTGCGGGTGTTATAAGGGGTTATTTAATGAGACCCTATCACTATGACTATATACAATATCCTTGTATAGAGAATATACATTCTTTTTATTGTTACCTTGGAAATAGTTTTCAAAGCACAAATAGTATTTTTAGTTAATATTAAAATAAGAAATATATTTTGATTAATTAATGGATCTTTTAATTAAATAATATTTTAATAAAATATTATTATTATTATTATTAAAAAATTACTTTTTATTAAATATAAATTATCATATAATTTTATGAATGCAATTGTAATTTTTAGTAAGGTTTGAAAGCTATTTTTTTGAAAACCCATGAATTTTCGATAAATGTCAGTTTTTGTTTTAAAATTAAAAATTCACATATTTAGAAAATTATTTATATAAAATGAATATTATTTCTGGAATCAAGATGCCAAAATTATACGGTGGTGAATCTTTCATAATTTTTTAGATATTTTATTTTTTGGGTAAAATTTAAATACCTTTTAAATATATAATGTGTTTTATGACATCATAATGACCCAATAGTGATGTAATAAAATAATATAAACAATATTTTCACCCAATACATGTTTTATCATTAAAATAATGTGATTTTATATTTTTTTTATTTATTTTACAAAGCTTAAGTGGAACCTCCATGACTTATAAAACATTTTTTCTTTTTAAATAGTTTTCTTTGAGAGTGTGACTCACCTCCACATAATCAAAACTATTATTTAAAGAAGTTTCCCATTGGCCTTATAAAATATTTTTTTCAACTCTCCTTTGGAAAAAAACCTGGGCTGGTTTGTGGTATTGATTAGTTTAATGTGTGGTGAACCAAACCTAAATAGTAAAGAATTCCCTCTCCTATCCTATATAAAACCACCCAAGCTCCCACTTTCTCTTCACTCAAAGCCTTTGGATTTCATCAAAACTCTTACCTCCTCTCTCTAGAATCCTCCAAAGGTGCCCAAAGATCCCAAGAAGCCTCTTTCAGGCCTCTCACAAGCATTCAAGATAACACTTCCAAGTAATGGATTTCTTCCTTTATCATTTTTGTCCAATTTTATTTAAGTTTTTATGCCATTTTTTTCAATTACAAATGTTTGGGTATGATTTCAAACCTCCCCCATACTTCCATATTTATTTTTGGATGACAGGAGACCCATTTCTCTCTCATTAATTCCTCCCATGTACACCCGTTACAATACCGAAATTCCTGAGCGATTTATCTCTTCTCTTTTACATCCAAGTAATTTTTTTTATTATGTATCTAAATTATATTAAGTTTGGTGGGACATGTATCTATATGAACCCCTTACTGTAAATTTAATGTAAATATGATGAGACACCCTTTTTATCTCATCAACCATTTTCATGAATCCTTATGTCACGTCATTATGCTCATGAAATTGCACCGCGTTTTTCTAATCCAAGATCATTGTGTAGTGAATACCATACCCATGTCTCTATCATGTGTATTCACCTTTCTTCACATATACATATTGAATGGTATATTAATTTATTTATTCCAAATTACTTAATAATGGAATAACTTATTATGTTGATTGATTCCATGTTACATGATCCATGTGGCACACTTATGCATGAAATGAAATGTTTAAGAAGGGTGCGCCCTGATAGCGCTCCAATGCATTCGGTAAAGTATAGTATCATGATACGTCAATTTCAAAGGGTTTTGACTCATGCTCATTCAATAAGAATAAGGTTTTACTCATGCTTCATGTGCAATGAGGGTTTACTCATGCTCCATGTGCAATGAGCCTTGGCTCATGCTAATTCCATGTTAAGTGTTGTTGCCACATTTCCATTTTAAATGTATTAATTGAAGTAGAATATGTTTTATGTGTGGAAGATTAATAAATAGCACATAAAATATTTTAAATAACAGGATGGATAAAAAAGTTTTTTGCCTATTCATACCTAATATATTAAGGAAGACGCCTCATTCTAAAATATGCATTTAGTTATATCTATCATTTAGATACCCCGAAATAATTTTATTAGTAAGTAATAATTAAAATTGTAAGGATTATATTTATTTATGTGGGGTGGGGGAATAATTTAACACCCCAAGATATTAATATATGATTACCATTAAAGAATATAATGTGTTCAATATCATGCTCCACATGTAACACCGAAATTAAGCAAAACTGTGATATATTTAGATAAAATATTAATATATAGGTATGACCATTGATAACACTGTTGTTGAATTAGAGTGAATGAATAGAAGTCACCAATTTATGAAATATTTATATATATAATATAAATAATAATTTTAATATGAATGAAATTAAATTAGTCTACATGAAATGGATAATAAGATCATTTATTGTTTAGAAAAGTATTCTTCTAAAAAATATATTTTTTGTGATAAAATTTATTTTTTAAGAAATGAATGATTAATTATAAATTATTTATGATATTAATAATTTTTTAACACCAATTTACTAGGTAAATTATATGAAATAATAGTAATAACTGTTAATATTTGAAAATGTCATTTTCTAATTAAAAAATTTTTTCATTATATTTTATGATTTTATTGAAAAACTGGATTTATAAATCATATAATTTGAAATTAATGAAAATAAATTAATTTTTTTAATTCCTCATATTAAATTTGACTTAATATTAATTTTTTTATCTCTTTTTGAAAAGGTTTATTTTTAGTCATAAAATATGGTTTTCAAAAACTTGTAATTTTTACGACTTTATTTTTATAGAAGAATGACCTAGATTTTATAAAAACCTTTATGTATTAAAATAAAAATTTAAAGAATAAAAATATTATTTTTAAATATTCCATGAACATAGAAAACCTATGGAAAACTTTTTTAGAACTAATTAAAATGTTACTTTAATATAAAAACCATTTTTGGTCTTTTCTTTTAATCACAAATTTTCCAGGGGAGATTTGGTTTTTGATTTCTTTGGAATCCTCATTTACTATATTTTTTTTATAATAAATCAATTTACTTCATTAAAATATATTTTCAAGTTAATTTTACCTTATATAAAAATTTGAATCTTAGAAATGTTATTTCTTTAAAAATTGTTTTTACGCGTTTAATTGTATTTGTTTTAAAATTAAATTTTCACACCATTATAAATTTTATTTGATAACATGACTTTTAAATTTTAAATTATAACTCAAAGATTATTTAAACATTCAATATTAATCATTTTATTTAAAATTAATTACTAAAGCTAAAAATTTAATTTTCACGGTAAAATTAAAAGGGGTAAGTTTAGTTTAACCATTTTAAAAAGTACTACAACATTTTAAAAAAATTCTTGAATTTAATGGTTCAATTTTTTCTCTACCAATAAATCTGTTCTCTATAATTTTTTCCATTTTGAAGCCTTGGGACCTTGAAAAGGACATTTAATTATAGAAAAATCTAAAGGTGTTTCCAAAAGTTCCCTTACTATCACTTATAAAAACATACCACGTACACCCTTAAAAGATTTAATTCACCCGAAAATTATTCCTTTAAACTCTGAAATTTTTCACTCTGTAGAAATATATCCTATGAAAATAATACTTTTATCAACAATATTAAGTTTAATCCCTTCCAATTCAAGGAGGCTTCTACGAAAAATTCATGTCCCCGACATGAATATTATCAACTACATAGTTTTATTTTTAATTATGTTATTTAATATTTATTATAGACACTCTAATAAAATGGTATTATTATAATTTATTTACTTTAATGTTTCTATATTAATGGTATTATAATTATTTATCCATATACCCCATCCATTAGGAAAAAACTGACATTCGTGTGTTGTTATAACTACCACCTCTATGATGTAACAAGATTTGTTTCCTTTATTTACTTAAAATAATATATATAAGGATTATATTAATGGAAAAATATGATGTTTATTACATAATTAAGGTTTTTGTGTCATATTTTGGGACCTATTAATGATATGATTAACAAATTATCATCATTAATTTAATCATTAAAAATAAACATACTAAGAGGACAATCATATATTCAAATTGTGTAATGTTTTCATATCCAATATTGATTATTATAATTATTTAAAATAATAATATATCACACTAATAAACACCTAATATGATCATTATTATTCTTTTATAATTACATTACAATTAAACTACCTTATAATCATTCATTAAATTGTGGTATATTCATGTTTAGATCAGTTTAACTACCTAATTGAATAATATTATGAATTTATATCATGAATGAATATAGTAAAATAATTAATGGTAAAATATGATATAAATATATAATTAATTATTATTTTTCCTTTAATATATTATATCCATACATAATTCATTAATTATTAAAGCACACTTCAATCTCTAGAATCTACGAAACATGTTTGTTATCAATTTATTTTTCTTGGATATAGACTAAGACACCATTTAAAAGAGTTTGAAACATCATAAATAACTATAAAACATACCTAATATTAAAATTTATGAAATATTAATTATTAAAATTTGAATAATAATAAACACATACATCGTTATTATGAAACAATTATAAATGATAAAAACTGAAAACACCCAATGTAGAAAATTGGATGAATTCATTTTTAAAATGACTCTTTATGGAAAGAATGAAGGAATTTATATATGAGTAATGTTATGAAATAATTAATTAATATATCTATATTTTTGATACAAGCAGTTAAAGTATTTTCATTAAATTCAAGATAATTGGTGAGGGTTTTCAAATCAAATTCTACTCTTTTAGAGATGTTTTATATTATGAACTTAATTTCATTTATGTGATGTATATAATGACTATTTAAGATATAATATAATTTATTATCTTTAAATAATAGTATATTATGTTTAATTTTAATACCACTATTTTAAGGGGTTTTGAATCCAAAAAATTTAAAGCCACAAGTATTTTCTTGGTCTCAATTCTAGTTTTTTGAGACATAATACATTTTGTGAACCAGGTTATCTTTGTACGGTGTATTCAATTCTAAAGGATATATTTTTATCATACTATTTTTATTTCAAGTTATTTTATATCCAAATTATATTTCTTTATTTAAGTTGATATTAATTTATTTATTTCCCTAGTAGTGAGGATTTTTGGTAACTCAATTTTCATTCATTGAGTTTTGATCGTTATGTGAACATATTTCATAAAATTTGGGAACATTATGACCTTTTATTATACTATAAAGTGTTATATATTTGTTTTATGGGGATATAAATTCATAACATTTTAATCATATGATGAATATTACTCAGTCGTGTTATCTCCTTTTGCAGTCATCCACCTTCTTTCTCTAGATGGATTATGATCATATTATTCAAGTATTGACTTAGCTGTATACTCATTATTCTATATAGTCTGCACATAAAGTTTTAAAAAATTAAAATATCGTTATTTTACCTCGATATTATGTTATTATATTTATATGGGGAAAATAATTGGTGTTCCATATATTGTTATTCGAATATAGATGATTATTGAAAATTTGGCCTTGTATTGTTTGACCATCTAACTTCTTCCTTCGGATTTTTTATGATCATATCATCCCTTTTATTTTGATGCGAGAAAGTATTTGAATTCGTATATTTTTTTACAATATGAATGATTATTGCAAATTTTAATATATAATGTTTAACCATCTAACTTCTTTCTCCGGTTGGGTTATGATCATGTTATTCCATTTATTTGAAACAGGGAAAAGTAATGGAATTTTTTATTATTATTGACAATTGACACAGGTTGATTATCTATTTGATTTATATATTATTTATTATGCGTATAGCCATGTTTTATTCAGAAATATATTCCTTAGGTAAGGGTATGAAAGGTCTTGATAACTCTTATGGTGAATTCATTAGTCAAAAACAGGTGATGGGTGGGGCCCAAAATTATATAGTCCCTTGATCCATCGATAGGTCTCATGATACAAAACTTGTTTGGGAATTTCGTGTATGCCTTCACAATTTAGTAATGTGGATTTAATATGTTATTGATGACAAGTAAAAATTATGAAACAAGACCTTGATAATATGTATTTGATTTTTGGTATTATCCATTCTATCAGCATAAGGCTAATATTGTTGATATCCATTTTTTCATTTATTTTCAAGGATGTAGCGTAATACCTATTTAGAGTTGATTATGGATGCATGTTTTTTAACTATTATTTTCATAATATTTATTAAATGTTTATATCATGATTTCTTCAGTTATATTCATCCCATACTGATCATTTTATCTCACCCATTTCTTTTGTTTCTGTTTCCTAGGTTATCAAGAAAATTCATACACATGAATTGTTTATAAGGATAAAACATGTAGAATAATTTATGGGATTTTTTAAAGGCATATACTAACTTTAGTAGTTTCTTATATATAATGGAAAAAAATCCACTAGTTGAGAAAGATGTGGAATTTATTATTTTATGATGTGTTCTAATTCTTTAAATCTCTAAACCGTAAAAGATCCTTCAGATGTAATATATTCAATAATTGCTATTGATTTTGTAATTATGGATGGTTATATCTAAGATTTTATAGCTACTATAATATCTTGTATGAAAAGTATGTGTCCATGAGTACCAAGTTTGAGCATGCAGGTCTGGGGCATCACACCTTTATTGTAATTAAAATAGTTACAAATTATCTAATTCCTAACTATATGAAAATATCAGCATATATAACACCATTAATATTACTCAAGCTCTAAAGGTGTCAGGAATAATCATTATTAAACATATGAATCTTCACACATGAATCTACTAGCTATATCATATAGAATATATATAATCATACAATCCCTTTGTTCAATATTTCGAGTGACCATGAGTCATGGAGTATGTCAATATCAAATATCCTACTCATACATTCCCAATTCCATGTGTATATACTATCTTGATGGGTGGAAACATCACATTTAATTCCCCTAGAAAGATGATAACATCACATTCCCATCATCCAAATAGAAATGAATATCACATGTCACTTATCTAGGTATGATTGTACACTTCCTCAATCTATCTCAATCGAGGGACCAAATGTTATACCTGTTATTTGAGATGAAAATCCCATATTGGTTGAATCTCAACCAATGACATAATCTACAACATTTCCTACCACCCATAATTATATCAGTCTTAGGGATGACATAATAAAGGTAACAATGTATGGAGGTTATCATGAAAGGTATCTTGTTAACCCTAGGTAAAAGGGATTCAATTGGAAATATGACCCCTTGTATTCCAAATATAGTGTATGACACTCTATAAAGTATACTTGATTGTCCATTCAGTACACAAAACTATTTTTTCACCTCATTATCAAATTTTTCCTCTATAAAAAACTCAATTGATGCTAATATTGACATCTCTCCACAACCAATAATACTAAATGATGATCATCAATTAAGGATACCTCAAATTTATAATCTTATAGGTCAATAATAATTTCAATTTATGTAATATATATAGAAAATATTGAATAATGATAAAGTGAAGACTACCTTTTGTATAACTTAATACATTAAATATATTTTAAAACTCCTTTAAGAATATATTAAAACCCCATACATAAGTTCTATTCTAATCATATCCTATATGATAGACCATAGAAGAGGCCTTATGTTCACATTATTTTAAGGATTTGTTAATATCATTACCTCACTATGAAATTCATATTATATCTTCATATAATGATACATTAAGTCCTCCCTCCAAACTTCTTTAATGGGTTAACATCTATAAAGAATTATTATTTGAATAATGGTGATATTAGGACTAAAAATCCTTATATTAAATGTAATACCCCGATATTTTGACTAATATTTCTCTTTAAATAATTTTATTTCTTTGATAAATTGCGTTGCACACAACAATGATTTTAGACGAACCACACATCATTATTAAAATATTATGTTTCTCATATCATGTAGTTATAGGATTTATGTGTATGAATAGTAATAAATAAATTATGAAAAACCTATGGTTCAAAAATTTATAAAATTAATTATTTAGTAATCCAATTATTATTATTAAAAATAAAAATAAAAATTATTTGAAAATAAAAGTGTTGTTTTTTATGAAAAATTATTTTTATGGGTGAAAGTTATTTTAAATAAACAAATTAAATTAATCTCTATTATTGAATTATTTTAAAGAACTTTATATATTATTTAATTTACAAAAAATTTCAAACATTTAAAAAAAATACTTTTCATAGAAAAATATAAAAATAAATCCACTTTTATGCATAAAAATATATTTTGTTTCTTTGAAAAAGTGGTTTTTATTAGATTATGCACACTTACATTATAATTAATTCTTAAATATTTAATTTTTGAATTATATAAAATGAATTACATATTTATAATCTTTAGGTTTATATTTCTTAATTAGGACCCTTTTATTTTATCTCAATATATATAGTAACCGTGGTTAATTTTATCACCTTGATAAAAAATAAAACTAGTTAATCTGGATGAAAAATAAGTGATAAGGACATAATTTTTCATTATAATGATTTTTTTATGAATTTAATTATAAACTTGACACATTAGCCTTGAAATTTAGTTGTTTAATATAAAATTTTCTATGAAACTTGCCTATATTATTTAAATCAATGAAAGTTACAAAATGTCACTCTCTTTGTTTTTAATATGTATTAAGTATCCACATATGTTAATAAGTAAGTTATGAAGGAATATACGTGTTTATTTTTAGATTAATAAAATTAAATTAATTATATAAATTTATTTTTAATTCTTAGTAGCTATATAATGACCATACGTTCTTATGCAACATTGATGCAGTATTTCTCCATTTAATAAAAATATTTGATAAATGATATAAACAATATTTAAATTGATATAATTTGAATGTTTTAATGTTTCCTGGAATTTTATAGATCAATATTTCATATTATGAAAGCTTGGAATAAATTTATTTTAATACTTAGTTTTTCTTGAGGCATTTCAAGTTAAATTAAATGTGAAGTTTCAAAATTTATAATAATGACATTTTATCCAAATAATATTTTATTTAATTATTTAAAAATCATAAAAAATCTTCAAATCATTTTTTTGTTATCATATGATCTAAAATATCTTAAATTTTCAATTTATCATCAAATTTTCCTTTTATAAGTAAAAATTAAAACCTTTTAATATTGAAAAAGTTGTTGTCATAGTAAAAATTAATATAGTTTAACTATGGGTTAATCAAAATGATAGGGTTTAGAATGAAATAAAAACCTGTCTAAATTCCATTTTTATGGTATTACTTCCCTATAATACTTATCTTTTAATCCATGTACATTTTTAGGAATATTACTTGACAATGAATTTATTATAATTTAATATGTGGAGAAATTCCAAAGGAACCCCTCCCCTCAATTATAAAAATGGAACATCCTACATCACATAATTACAAAACCTTAAGCCTTATATATTGAACATAATTTTCCAAATTATATTATAAAATTTTATATTAACATTATATAGGTTCTTATATACATAAAACACTAACCCTAGAGACCTTTATATAATATCTAAGGGAGTCATTTTGAAGAAGTGGTAATCACCCAAACCAATCACTTTATTTCTATACTCTTCTTTACCTCCAATAAATCTATGTTATTTATTATAAAATAATAACTTCAGTATAATTAATATTATTAAATACTATTCTTATTATTAAAACACCATCATATATCCTCTTTCACATCAAATAATAAGTGAATGGAATGCTTGTGTGTTTCTACAACTTACCATCTTCGCATAATGATACAATTCATTTTTCATCACCATATTTAACAGATGAGTATTATGGTGAGTTTAATGTTTATATATGATATTTATGATATAATTAAACTTATTTAATGATAATATCACGTCAATATACTTACCATCCAATCCATTGGGAAACAATATTGTCTTCCGTGCGTACATGTGTACTACCACCTCTAAAATGTGATACGATTTGTTTTTCATTTATATTTTACTTGGATGGTAAAAAGGATGAATTTGAGGAATATATATGATATATATGATATAATAATGATTCTATAACGGTGAATTATTATGTAACTTTATAAAATTCCATCAGTCAAAAAAATGGAAACATTGTTCATGTATAAGTATGATATGTCGTCTCCATGGATGGTGTAATTCAATTTTATATTTTCATTTTATATGAATGATTATAAATATGTATATAATTAATATATATTCTGTTTATAATATAATTAAAATTTTAAAAAATGATGGAACCGTGATCAAAGTATAAGGGCTTGGACATCAAAACTAAAACATGCAAGCAAAATGATGCAGTTATCATCCATAACTGTGATTTTAATAATAATTTATTAATAAATGGGTTATATGATGTCATAAGTAAATCATAAATGTTATGATATATATTAATATGGTTATGTAATACGTGTATAATAAATTAATATTTATTATCAAGTTGGTTTGAACATGAACATGGCTAGTAAAGAGTTCTGGAATGGGTTTTATTTCATAATCTTATCAATACTTGGGATTATTTATGCTTAATTCACCATTGGGGAATATATTTTTTCCAAATAAAATATTACATAAAATTTTTTATAAATTTTTTTTAATATTATTCTATGAATTTTTATGTAATTTTTACCCATGTTTTACTTTTTAATAAATTTTTTAAAAGAGAATCTTTTTATCATTTTCCAAATAAGGTATGTTGTGAATTTTACAAAAACATAGTGAAGGGATATTTTTTTAACTTATATAGCATGGATGTATTTTCATGTAATCATTAATACATTTTTATTTGAATCTTAATCTAAAAATTTGTATGTTTTTTCAAGGAACATTTTTTTTGTTATATGTGCATTATTTTTTTTAATAAGTGATTTGAAAGTTGAAAGTCTATTTTCCTAAAGAAGTGTTTAATGTGATTTTTCAAAATCATTTTCCATATAATATGAAATCATTTTATGTTATTGATTCTTCATTAGGGATATTATCCAATGAAACCATTATTTTTATTTATTTGGATGGTTAATATTTATTTCTAACCCATTTATTTTTCATGGGTTATGAATTGATGAAATATATATAAGGCATGTTTTATTTATACAGGTTATGATATTTTGATATGATTAATGTTTTGTATTATGGAAGAAATATGTATTATAAGGCCCCATACCCACATTAATCAACCCTTTTCACATTTCTAAAGACCGAGGTGCTCGTAGGAGGCTCAGAGGATGTCTGGGAAAGTTCAGCTGCTAAAAATAGGAAGCAAGGAGATTTCAAATCATCTTAACATTTACATGATTTGAAAGTGTATTTGGAAGCTTGTTCTGATCAGATCATGATGTGTAATAAATCAGGGTTTAAAAATAAAAAGGGTGATATGTTTTCCGAATTAAACCATACCCTGAGGATTACATGATGCGAAATGGGATTACATGTCATGTAATTCCCCATTGTTGTATATCTTTAAAAGCTGCAATGCCAAGGGTTTCCCAAACCCTATGGCATGTAGTGCCTCTATCTCATTTCAGTTGACTCGGTATCCCCCACTTCCACATTTTGGGGATTCCTTTGTCAAGGATCGATATCTAGATTCCCTCACCTGATCCATCTTCAATCCAAGGTATGTTCTACCTCTATTCTTATGGTTTCACCAATCTATTTCCTCATATTCATCCTTTCCATATGTTGGAGGTTGATCTCCATATTTTTTATGGATCTTTTTTGGTTTTTTGTTATCTTGGTTGTAGCATGATATCCTTGGGTGGATGCAGTTCTTGCAAAAGAGGCGATCAAGATCTGAAACCTTGATCCATTCTCATGAAAATAACATTGACACCCATTTGAGGTAGGGTATTCATTACATCAATTTTATGTGAAATCATAAATTAATAATTATTTATTCCATTGTATGCCAATGAAATTAACATAATAATTACTTGAACCAAATTAAACATTTATATCGATCACATGGAGATGTTTCTTTATTATATTGTGATAAGGAGTTGCCTCTTGTTTTTCCAAATAGTGTGATATCAATGTTTTGATTGTTATTCTTGGATTAACATGTGGAATTGGTAAATAATATAAATGAGATATTAATTGATAATTAATTATATAAATGATTAAAGTGGCATAGTTAATGAATCTGGTGAGTTGTAATCATAATTCTGAATGCAAGCTTAAATGAATTGACCTTATTTGTGTTAATGGAGTCTAATAAAGATATGAACCATGTCTATTATTTTTGATAAAATAATTAATGGCATGTTAATTTAATTGTGATATCTTGTGTTAGCTTTCTGCTTAGGTTTCCCATGGTTGTAACCTGTCAATAATGAATCAGTTAATTCAACATGGAATAATAATCAGTTGTGTCATAAAATATAGTGACTTTATAGGGCATGAGTTTATCGATTGCTTATAAATGTATAGTGACTTGTTCTTTGGAGCCTTCAAGGCACATTGTGTGTGGAGGATGAATTCCTTGATTTAGGTAAAAGATCATGGTTGTTATGTTTTTTTTCATGTGGCTTGTCATGTGATTTGAATATGAGACTTGTAATGTGGGTTGGGGTGGCCTAGATGTGATATGAGCCTGGGATAACTAAGATTGAAGGGATGTTATGGTATGTGGGGTATGGTGGCATGGATGTTGTGGAAGAATTTTATACCTATGTTAGTGGGATTAATTGGGATATTCATGTGGATGTTAGGGAGGATATCACAGATGATTGAACAAGATTAAGCTAGACTTAACCGTTGATATAAGAGTTAGACAATTTAAATTTTTTGTTTGTATGATTTCCAAGTTGTTTTTTATCTTATTTTCTTCCCCTAATACTTGAGGTAGATAGTTGTTCTTGGTTATATACCTTATTTGGTAGCTTATGACGTTTTTCCACAGTACCTGGTAATATGGAAGGTGATAATTTTAATAAATGAATAAATGTTTAATCTATGGGGATAGATATTTTTGGGATGCAATGTTGAGGTTATGATTCAGAGAAGTCATGAACTTGGTTTTCTTATGACTGGAGGGCATGTAACTTTGTTGTGATACTAATGTAAATTAATGTGGAAAATGTTAATGGTTAATTAATTTATTAACATAAAGTGAAAAAAAATAAAAATGAATAAATTAATTTGATGTTTCTATATAAATGGTCATGTTATTAAAGTATATATGGTCTTATTAGTGGTATTTAGGAGTCTGAGAGGTGTTAGCTGCAGTTGAGTGTGAGACTAGGTTATGCCCATAGTGTGCTTGTGAGATATATTATTCCATATACTTTTTCATATGCCAATACATCCTATCAGTTATGGAAACTAGAACCCTAAGGATTCTAATCTTGGGGAGGGGGGAGGGGTTGGTTTCCCCAGCATCTCAGTTAAAGGATGGATCGCTAACTACCCCATTTGGCATTGCTCTCTTCTCTTGGTAGTTATTTGTGCTGGTATGCACATCGATTAGTTCTCCCCACATATATATTTAGAGGGTTGTAATGGATTATGGTTATTTCACAGTCATAAATTATAGATATTGTTCCATAAGGACAACTATTGTCTTAATTTGTATAGGCTATGATGGCATGAGGATCCTTACTCATTGTTTGGGTTGTGATGGATTGTGGTATAACAAATGATATATGATACACGTTATACGGGTTTTGGTGGCTATTAGAAACTACATGGTTAGTTTGGGTTATGAGTATGTAGTGGTGTGTTGGATGAGGTGCATGTTTTGGTTCTCCAATGAGGTGTCTGTTTGCTAGCCTTTTGGAGAGAGATTCTTAAGACGTACGATGTTGGGGTAGAGAAAAAAAATAGTGGGGAATTGTTAGCAGGGTACCGTAGATATTATTTATTTTATTATATTATATTTTATGCAATAATTGGTGATAGTAGCCATGGTGAAGTTGGGAACTTAGAATGAATGTTTAGGTGATGAGTTAGTTTCACCAGTTATTCACTGTACTTTAGCATGTTTTCATTATCTTCTGCACAAGAGGCTTTGGGGAGGATCCTACAATGTATAATGTTATACTCACCATATGTATCTATACATATTTTCTTTAGGTCTTTGGGAGCAGGTTGGAGATTAGACTGGTTACTACTAGATTGTGGGTTTTATAGGAGTTGTTTGGGCTTCGTGGTCATCATCATCTTTACATTTCATTTGGTACTTCTATTTTTTCACTTAATTTGTACTAGTTATTTCATGGAATTACATATGTGCACATGGATTTTATTTTATATGGTTGTATAAGTAGGTGTTGGTTGGTCTATATATTATCTCTCTCTTTCACATGTGTTCTATTAGAGTCTAATTCCTCCCATCTATGTGTTTACTATACCCTCTGTGCTAGTTTCCAACCCGCGTCTTACTGAAGGTGGGACTCGGGTTTCGCTATCTCTCTTCTCTCATTTCCATCCCAAGAGGGGTACACCATATGGGGAGGGAGTTATGAAAATGTGGTATTAGAGGTCAGGTTTAGGGATATGATGGAGTTTGGAGTTAGTAATAGGTGAGGTTTCATGGGCTAGTAGGGAATCAGTGTTAACTAAGTTTATAACGTTCTATAAACGTGGGAGACTAGATTAGACATGTGTATTTAGGGACCCCTATGATATGATCCATAGATCTTTAAGCTTACATTGGCTACTAAATGTGGTTATGTTGGTTTTAGGGTAGAGACTTGGAAAGGGTCATGCATAATTCTTCTTTGTGCCTGTGTTTGAATGGGTGGTCCTTGGGATAGGTTAAACTAGAATGAATAATATAAAATAATTAATTACTTATAAGGTCTTCCAAATTTTAGGTTTATTATCTCTAATTATTTGTTCTTTTACAAGAATGGCTCTAGGTCGACATCCATTTTAGGTTCATATAGAAGATGTTCAGCAGGATGCACCATCAGATTGTTGTATAGTAGAGGTTAACGACAACTCCACTTGGAGGAGAAAACTTTGATATTTTCAGTGCCAGATTATATTAAGGTATGATGGCTCCATTTTAAATACTATCATGGAAGACTGATTGGACGAGGTTGAGAAAGCATTTGGTTCAATATCTTCTTTGAAGGAGCATTGGTTATCATTGGGAGCAACAATACTGTGTAGGGAATTGAGGTAGTGGTGGTTTTTATTCCTCATAGAGCGTGAGGAGTCAGTAGTATCATGGGAGGATTTCCAAGACCACTTCAGAGCCGAGTTTCTTTTATTGACTGTGAAGGTGGAAAGTCACAAGGAGATGCTTACACATCGGCAGGGGAGGTCTAATGGGTGAGAGATTTGGATCCATTTCATAAACCTTCTTTGATATTATTCAAACCTATTTCCAGATGAGGAGGCCAGGGTTAGTAATTTCGATGAGGCATTGCATCTAGATATCCAGTGCTACATCACCTCATTTATGTTGATGATGTATCTTGAGGTGTTGTTGAGAAAGGAGGTCATCAAGAGGATGTTATCCATAATCAGATCATCATGAGAGGGGAGTCGTCAGGATTCCTCATGAAGAATAGACGTGGTCTGGGGTTCCCAGTCATTAGGATAGAAGAATTTATGATCAGATGGAGGTAGGTCTCATCCCTCAATGTCTCGTTTCTCTAAGCGGTCAATGTGTGACATTTGTTCCACTTTTACCTCCTCCCATGAGGCAGTTCTAGTCGAGGCAGTAGTAGATGGTTGCTCAAGTTTCGGATTAGTAGAGAGTATATGGGTTAAGAAGAGGATAGCATCAGGATGCTCCTTATCCTCATAGAGTAGAGCGTGACCATGGAGTTGGTCATCAGCATGGTCAGAGAGGTTGTGGAGGAGGTTATGGTCAGCTTCATACTTTAGCATTGCTGGTACCAAGTGATCCAAATGTCATTCGAAGTACCCTTTTCATGTTTTCCACTTGGTTGCATGCCTCATTTGATCTAGCAGTGAAACAATCCTTTATATCACCTACTATTGTGTAGGATTTGGGACTTGAGGTAGAGAGACTTTCATTTCCTTTTGTGTTGAATACACCAGTTAAAGTTCATGATGACTTGAGATAGTACTGGGGTAACACCGCTCTTGGGGAGATTTTCTATGTTTGGGAAATAAACCATATGACATCATTCTTGGCATGGATTGGTTGTATTAGGTGAAGGATATCATGGATTTTTTCTGGAGGCGTGCTACGGTATTTGATACTGATAGAGAGCCATATGTTTTTGTTGTTGAGTAAGACCCTTAGATAGGTTAGAGGAATGTTCTGACCTTATTATCCGAGATGTCCGAGCTGATATTGAGTTTGTTGGAGGTTTGGTAGTTCGGGTTTCCCAACTTCAAACAAGATTTCCCTAATGTCTTTATAGAGGAAGTCCTAGAATTACCCACTCGATGAGAGATTGAGTGTGGAGTATAATTACACCCAATCTTGTCTCCTATCTTGGTGTATCTGTATAATATGGTGTCTTATAAGCTGTGAGAGTTGCATGTACAACTTGATGATCTATTACAATTTGTTTTTTGGATAATTGTTTCATCATGGGGTGCACCTATATTGTTAACGAAGAAGGATGATTGAATTTTTTAGTTGTGTGTCGATTATAATCCCTTGAACCATGTGATAGTGAAGAACTATTAACCTCTTCCATGGATTGATGATTTGTTCAATCAACTGAAAGGTGGAAGTTGGTTTACAAATATTGATTTGTGGTTAGGATATCATCAGATGACTATGAAGGATGGGGATATTCTGAACACTACTTTATATTTTCTACATGGGAATTACAAGTTTTTTGTGATATTTTTCGATTTGATGATTGCTCCAATTGTGTTAATGGGGATAAAGAATTCTATGTTCCATGAGTTCCTGGATAAAATCATGGTAGTTTTCAATGATGACATTCTTATGTACTATGCATCTGAGGAGGAGCATGCAGAGAATCTATATTCTATTTTTGGGTTTCTTCATTATGAGAAACTATTTTGGGATACTTTTGAAGTGTGAGTTTTGAAATCTAAAAGTCCATTTCTTGGAGAATTTTTTATCCTAGTAGGGAGTAGTTATGGATCCATCAAAGATAGAATTTTTTTTGTCTTGTTATCCCCCACGATAGTCATATATGTACAATTTTTCTTTGGTATTTCATGATATTATAGGAGGATCATATATATCTCTATCAGTTTGTGAATCCTTAGATAATTTTTACTAGAAAGGATTAGGAGTTATTGAGGACTGATCAGTATTTGGTATATTTTGAGTATCTGAAGGAGAAGTGGGTCCATGATCCAATTCTCGGTCTTCCAATAGAAGGAGTTGAGTTTGAATTTTTCTATGATGCATCACATCGTGGGTTGTGTTGTGTTTTGATGCATTAGAGATCATTCATTTCTTATAGGACTGAAAATGGCATTCCCATGAGGATAGCTATTCCACCCATGATCTCTAGTTGGTGGAAGTGGTGTTTTCCCAGAATTTTTGGAGACATTACCTCATCAGTGAGAATTTTTTGGTCTTGATCGATTATAATAGCCTGAGGTACGTTTTGTCCCAAAATGACTAGAACTTGAATCAGTGTTTGGTGGATGAAATTCTTACAGGATTGTGACTTAAGGATTTCATATACCCATTAATGTGGAATTTCATGGATCATGTGATGAGTAGGAAGTTACACAGTGATGTAATGTATGAATCAGGTGATTCATAGTGAGTGATGGAAGAAAATTTAGCATTGCATCTAGATATGGGAGAAGTTGGGGGGAAGAGGTATTCTTTTTCAGATTATGGTTCAGTTGTCTCTAGTGCAGCAGGTAGAGTACTCCCAGTAGGGGGATCTTGAAGTGTAGGTTCCGAGAGACCGAGTTGTCTTTGGAGAGGCCCCAGATGGTTGGTCAGAAGATGAGTAGAACCAAATATAACACCACAATAATTTGTTTAATAATATTAAATAATTCAAAATTATGTTTTTTAATTTACAATAATACTTATAAATTATTATAATTTATCGATTTCAAATTAATTAATTAATGTTCAAAAAAAAAATACTTTTTTACATTTTTATTTTGCATAAAAGAATATTTTAATATGAATATATGTATTTGGTCAATATATTATTTAATTAAATATTTTAAATAATACTACATATATTGACTACTAAAATTATTTTGATAAATACTAAATTGTTTTACCAATATATTCAATATTAATATGAGACCCCAAGATTTTATGGAATGTTCTTCTTAAATAATTTCCACTCAAGAGATATCTTATATGTGGAAAACACTGAATTACTACAAAATAGAACTTTTTTATAACCTATCAAATGAACATAATTTTGTCTCTTTTGTGATTTGAATTTCAAAAAATGGACATATACCATTGTGATTAAAAAGTTTTTTGGAGTCTGATAGTACAAACGTAATTTTTGGTGAATAGAATCCAACCCTTATGAATAGTAATATAATCTTATGAATAGTAATTTTATCATCAAGAATAGTAAAATAACCCTTATGAATAGTAACTTCACCCATTAATGTATAAATAAAATTTTGGGACCTTATAAATGAAGTATAATATTTTATAAATTATCAATTAAGTATTCATATTTATGTGAGTGATAAATATTTAATTACAATTTTAAATTAATGAATTAATTAATTTTCATAAAATGGGTTATTAAATAAATTTTTTAATCCTATTAATTTAGGAAAATTTTATGAGGCCACAGTTAATTTTTGATAGAATTATAAAAGGAGTTTTAAATTTTAAATCTGTATTTTTCAAGTAAATAGTCATTTTATTTAAAAATTAAATTTCACATATTTAGAAAATAATTTTGATAAAATGGAGTTTGTTTTTGGAATCTACATGTCGACAAATGGTTATGGTGAATTTTTGGTATTTTTCTAAAATACTTCAATTCTAGGTGAATAGTGAAATACGATAATTTACGATAAATACTAAATACATGATTTATTGAGATATAAGTTGTGTATGTATGATTTAATATCATTTTTTTCTAACTCACATGCAGATATTACTATTCTTGGTCACAAGAATCAATTGTTTTTCTCTTCTTGAGAAAAAAATAAGAAAATAATGATTAAGATATTCAAAAATTACTCCTCTCCACCACTATAACCCCCCTCACTCCCTCTTCTCTTCACATTTCTCAAGCCATTTTCCTTTCCTAAATTCTGAAAAAATATAATTCTAATATATTAATATACGTCCAAAATTCCCTAGTCTCATAAAAATACCAAATCCTCCCCCCTAAATAGGCTCTCAAAGAATATTACTTCAAGTGATAAATTCCTCTTTTGATTTCTTTTATTTCAAGTTCCTTTCGGTTTTCCCGCGCATCCTTTCATCCAGATGTTATGATGACTCCAGTAACAAACATGTACTAGGATTTTTTTATGATAATTTAATAATTCATCAGAATATCTTTTTCCCCTTCTTTTATACTAGAAATGAAAACACCATCCGAGATGTGTTAATTTATCCCATTCAAGGATGATGGGTTTTCAATTTCTATTACCACATTCAATTCTGGTCATGAAACCATTTTGATGGTTGCACCAAACTATAATATATTTATAATAACTTATTTAAAGTTTTTGAATAATTTTTACATATGATATTAATTTATAAATAAAAATGAGTTCATTGTGATAAAAAACCGCCATTTAACCCAGATAATTCTCATTAAAGTTTTATAAAATGATTCATCTTAAATCCCAATAACCAAATGATTTTTATGACCATTTAATTTTATGTTTGTTCACTAATAACCTAAAAATTAAATTCTATACAACCATTCTCATTCTACATGTTTATCCATACATGAATCTAAGTAAACTGATCATGAAAACCAAGGAGGAAAACACTCCAAAACAATGAAATTGAATATCTTAACCCATAAAAAGGTGATGAATGAACCTAATAATGTTATGATAAATCAATTAAATGTATATGGGGATATTTAATCATTAATTTATGAACCTAAATTTGATTATTCAGGTCGTTAATATCTTGTGAGGAACTCCTTCGGACTTAAGGCAAGGGGTTTCCTTATCTCACTTCCATTTTTGTGAGATATTCCTTATTAACTACTATTACTTGTGTATTGTGAATTTATTCATCCCATTTATGTATCATATCATGAATATTGTTATTTTACTGGTATTAAATACATCATTTTAATATTATTAATTCTGGGGCATACAAATTGATTGATTTCAAAGTGGTAAGAAATTTATACCTGAACCCCCTTTTTCACTTGGGTAACACTTATTCTATACTTACCTCAATAAATTTATTATTAATTCATATTTACTCCAAAGAAATTCTTTATTAATTTTATATATATGTTTACCAACCATAATCCTTCTTTATTTTATTGTTATTCAAATTTTTTAAAAGGATCATTCAAAATTTTGTCCTAATAAACAAACTCGTTCAAGGGAACTTCCCGAATTCTTAAAAATTTTCATGTAAACACTAGACTATATTTTAAGGAATGATTATTTTTATAAAACCAATAATTTTATCATGAAATTTTATCTTGTATAATTTCTAGATTTAATATAACAAAGAAGCCTTTCCACTTTAAAATTCTCTTTAATACTTTCCGTTAAATGCTCTAGAATGTTTTATTTCTAAAGATTCTTAAGAACTTTTTTTTACACGATTTCAATTCAATGTGACATAATTTATGCATAAAATAAAATTTCAATATCCTGGAGTTTTTGTTTTTTGGATATACATGTTTACAATTTGATTTCATGGAATATAAAAATGATTTTCCAAAAGAGCTCTTCTTTTAAAAATAAAAAAGAATTTATCTCATCTAACATTAACTTTAATGAAATATATTCCGTGTTCACCACTCATTTCATGATTGTGGGGTCTTTATTTACTTTTGGTATATCATATAAAGAGTCTCTTTATTTTCATGATATTCTAAGGGATTATGTTTTCAATTTTTCATGGTGTAATGAGACCCTTTGGAATGTTTAAAGATTATTTCCTCATGAATTTTTCAATGGTATGATTTAAAATTATCTTATTCATTGTAAACATCCCTTGTTCAATATTACACTTCATTTAGGTATATCTATTATGATGACATATAAAATATTTTTTTTTGAATGGTTTCTGATTATTTTGACTATGAATGATCCATCTTGATACTATTTTACTTCGAATGGTAAGTGTTTTTGTTAAATGATTAGGGAAAGTTATTTACATTTCAATTGTCAGTTTTGATATGATTGCATATGTTTATTATGTTCACCCCTTTCACTTGGAAAATGAATTGGACTTAGTATGTTATGGGTGGGGCCCACTATATCCTCTCAATTCATCTAGAGGTCTAATGAAACAAATGGATATGGATTTGGTCGAGGGCTTACCGATTTCTAGATATGGTTTCGGCCGAGGCCTTAATAATTTTTAGATGTATTGGACGAGGCCTTGATGGTATGTTTTAGAATGTCTGGATAATGAATTTACCTTATTATGAATCTAAAAAATCATATTTGATGTGGTTATCCATCTATAATAATACTAATGATTATTTTTCTTATGAAAATATTTACTCACCTCATATTCCTACCATATTATGTTCAAATTTATTTTTAAAGTCATGTGTTTTCAATTATTCAATATGCCTAATGTTTATGTTTGTGGTTTCTTCCTCTGTATTGTTTACCCTTAGTGGGAATATGAGCTCACCCCTTCTTATGTTTCATTTTTTCCAAGACATTAAGTGATATTTTATGTTTGACTTACTAGGATAATCTTAGAGTGTTGGATGTTCCCAATGGAACTTTTTTGTTGTTTTTTCATCTCAAGTTGTAATGTTGAACCGATGTATGTATCTAGTTTTAGAAAACTACTAAACTACTCAATCATTTGTCATATGAATTTATTGAAATCATGCCAATGTAATAAAATAATTCATTAGCTTTAGGAATCTAGGATTGGGGAGTTAAAGTTGGTATCAAAAGTAGTTTAGTTGAAAACATGGAAACTATATTTAGAAAATATAGATTAGGGGAAAACCCCTAAGATATAAATTATGGTACATATACAAGAACATCCTAGAATTTTTTAAGGAATATATTATTTGGATCTTCTTATAAATAAAACCATGTCAAGATACTACAAGTGGGCGTGGTTCTGGTAGAGATATACCTAGGGAGTAACAATTCCAACAAGGTGTTTCAGGATTGACCCAGTACATGAAAAAGGGCCTTACTGCACACTTTTTTTGACACTCCCATGGGATATTCATAAGATAATTCACATTTTTTATTACAAGACATTATGAAGGATTTGATACCCTAAAGTATCTAAAGTATATGTTTCTAGGATTTTTGATGCATAAATTAATGTTATGCACTATACCATGTTTAGGGTTATATAGAGTTTATAATTTCAAGATCTAATTTTGTATAAGGAATTGATTATAAATGGTGCCTAGTAGAAGGAATGAGAACTTCACATATTCATGTGATGCAAAGAGTAATAAGGATAAAATATATGTGAATCAATGACCCAAGCGTCAAACGAAGATGCCCCAGATTATGTTAATAGTTAATGATCAAGTCATGATACTACCATATATGAAGTGGAATGATTAATATGACTCATAAAGAATAATGTTATTTGAATATTTTATCAGCAATCTAATTGTTATAATAATTATAGAATATATAAGGATTGTATTACAGTACTATTTCATTAAGAATATGAGGTCGTATAATGAATTGTACCACGAATAAGTGGCTCATAAGAAATTTAATATATTTTGAAAGTATATGAATGATGGAAAGAGAACCCTACATATATTCCAAATGATTAATATAATAATGATGAAATGATTGATTTGCATAAGTACTCAGTAACTCAAAATTGATTATTGACTTGTCTATAAGTGGTCTATGTTGTCATTGATGGAGTTTAAAACACTTATGGTGTAACGACCCAAAGTATTTCAATGGAAAATTCCCTTCTTATATTTATGTCATAAAAACACAAAATAATGAACTACTAAGTGATAAGTGACCTTTAAACATAATTTGGTCACCCCTATGTTTGGAATTTTAAAAATCTGACATACACGGTTGTGTTCAAGGTAGTGTTTGGAGTCTAATGAAACAAAAATAATTTTTGGTGAATAGAAACCTACACTTATGAATAGTAACCTACCCTTATGAATAGTAATATGACCCTTATGAATAGTAAATAAGAGTAACATTACCTATGAATATTAAAATAAAATTTAGACATCTTAGAAAGTGACAATTGGACCTTAGTAAACGTTTTTGGTATTTTATAAGTCATAAATAATTAATTATAATTAATTAATTAATTTAAAATAATAATTATTCCCCTTAAATGTATTCATAAAGTATTGAATCAATTTCTAATAGTTTTTAGATAAGACCCTACGTAATTTTTGAAAGAACTACAAAATCGGTTATAATTTAAAAAAAAAATTAAGTAAATTTTGATTTTAATTAAATATTAAATTAATAATATTTATAAACTTATTTTTGAATAATGGTCTTCATTTTTGGATTCTACACATCGAAAAATGGTTGGGGTATATTTTTGGGATTTTTCTGAGAAACATGAATTTTTGGTGAATAATAGAATACATTAATTTACCATATAAATACATTTTAATTAAAACCCACTATTCCTAACATCACAAGTGATGTAAGCACCCAAATCCCAAACTCACATGCCTTATTTACTATTCTTGGTCATCCAAGACTCACTATTCCTTGTCTTAGGTGAAATTAATAAATTAATCAATTTTATATTAAGGAAACCCATCTCCCCTCCACTATAAAAGCCACCCTTCAATCCCTCTTTTACTCACACCTCTCAAGCTCCAAGACTTCTCTAAACTCTACCCAAAAACCTTCCCTAGCCCCTCCCCCACGACCAAGAGCTTCTGGTCTCATCAAAAGACCATGCTTAGGCCCTTAAGGAGGTTCTCAAGAGGAGGATTCTAAAGGTAATTTCTCTCCCTCTTCTCCTTTAATTTTCCTTTCAAGTTCAAGTTCCTTTCTTGATATCTCCCTACCTATCTTCTTCCAAATTGTTTTGTAACTCCAGTATTATACATATACTTTAATATTATGATTCTAATGGTATATTATATCACCCACACCCTTTCCATCTTCCTTTTATTTTATTAAAGAGAACGTTGTTCATGAGGTGTTAAATTTATCACCTTCAAAAACGACATGTTATCTTCTTCCATTTCTACCTTCAATCTAGTCATTAAACCATTTTTGTGGTTGAACTAGAATATTTTATATGTATTATGTTCTATTTTATGTTCTAGAAAAAAACTATGGCCATATTACTAAGTGAAAAGTTAAAACGAGTTCGTTGTGATCCAAAAACTGCTCAAATTAACCCAAATAATCTTCATTTAATTCTTATCTAATGATTTGTCTACACGGATCTAATATAACTCATTATAAAATCATTCATTCTTCTGTAATATCATTAATAACATGTAATATTAGTTCTGTATGTTTACCCATGATCTACCCAAACATCAATTTAAGAATACAAGTGGACCGCTCAAGAAAACCATGAAAACGAACATCCCCTGATCAATGTTTTTATACTATATAAGTCATCCAAAGGAACATAATATGAAATAATGAAACCATAATGAACCCTATTAATGTATAAAAGGTTCTGGAATTTCTAATTAATGAATATAATGTCATTATACAGGACATTAAAGAGAAGTAGGCATTCGAGTAGAAGGTAAGGGGAAATCTCGAACCCAAATTTTCTTCCTTCAGGTTCTCCCTCATTCACTCCATTTTTAATATGGTTACTCCAAAAAAATCATTTTTTCATCATTTCCTTTACTTTTCTGGGATATACATGTTTGTCATTGGTTTTTATGTCCATCAAAATGTTTTCCAAAAGAACTCTTCTTTCAAGATCTCACCTTTTACCTCTCATTCAAGGTTGATGGTTCTTGTATCAAGTATATTGTTCCCTCTTTCTTTTGGGAACCCAAAGATTATGAATGTGTTATTATGAGATGAAACACATTCCATTCCATGGGTTATTTATGTACATGTTTGATATGGTTTCTATGTGGAAATCATGATAATGATAATGTTATGAGGTGACGAGTGCGCCCGGAATTATATAGCGCAATATGAATTTTTAAATGTGACGGCTTCCCCCGGAATTATATAGCACTCCAATGCATTGGGTAAAGTGATGAATCTTATGAGTAAATGTGAAACGATCTGTGAACAAGATTCTAACTTGGTTCACAAATATGTGTGGTAGATAACCACTAAGACATGATGTTTCATTTTTATGCATTTCCACATTTCAAGTCTTTTATTTATGCTTCTCTCATGTTCATGATCATTTTCCTATGTCATGATTATGATCACCCCATTATATATTGTTCTTATCTATCCTATTACTGGACTTTTAGCTCACCCCTTTTTATGTATATCATCAGGTGTCTACATGTACTAAGGAGAGGTCAAGTGCCACTAAGAAGCTAGTGAAGAAGAAATTAAATAAATGTTTATGGTTGGTGTTGTATTTGTTATGTGTGGTCCTAGTTTTTCCAAGAAACTAAACCTTTGTATCCTATATGTGTAATACTATTATTTTGTTTATCTTTAAAATGATTTAATAGTAATGAAAGAAAAGTTCGGGTCACTATAGTTTGTATCAGAGGAATGGTTTAGTTAATTTGGGAATTAGGATTAGTAAACCCTAGAGAAAACCTCTAGCATGAGAATAAGTACAAATATGTACACAATAATATTTACCTAGGGATCCAATATGTTATGTTTTTGGTATAATTGTTTAAATGAATAAGTTATTCATGACTTGATTTCTTATGTTTTGTTCTAACCTTTTCTATTTTAGAAAATGGTGGGAACCAGGAGAAATCAGGCCAACAACTCTTGCGAGGGCCAATGCAACGATTGCCCAAACGACATCCCCAATGATTTTGTAGGTGGAGTTCAAAACTTCATGGAAATGATTACCCAATTATCTTGGGTTATGAATTATAACCATAATAATGGGGAACGTCCTCATTCACCAAAGAGGGAGCAACTAGCTATTGAATGTTTTATGCGGCAACGACCACCGATGTTTTGTGGATCTTCTGATCTACTAGTTGCAGAACAGTGGGTCAACTCCCTGGAAAAGATCGTTTCTGTTCTTCACTATTTCGAGATGGAGAAGGTGACTCTAGAAGTTTATCATCTAGATGGAGAAGCTGACCAATGGTGGGCTTTGATTAAGAACACCAAGCCAAGGGAGGAAATTGAAGAGATGGAATGGGAAGACTTTAAGATAGTGTTTCTTAATAAGTCCTTTCCACAAACTCTTCGCACGAATATGGATAGAGAATTAATAGAGCTCAAGAAAAAAGAAGGCGAATCTGTCACAACCTATGAAGCAAATTTCACAAGGCTCGGAAGGTATGCTTCAGGTTTTGTTATCAACAATGATAGCAAAATTGATAGATTCTTTAGTGGATTAAAACCACATCTTTGAAAGGATCTTACAATTCGAGACTTTGGGAGTTATGAAGAAGTTTTTCGGTGTGCTCTCAAAGTGGATATGGTGTTTGGAGAATGGTCCTATGGCTATGGTGATAAGAAAAGAAAGATGGAGTTTCAAGCTGGTGGATCTAGTGACAAAGGTGGGATGAAAAATCAACGACCCACATGCCAAAAATGTGGGATGTTTCACCATGGGAACTGCCTCAAAGGTATGGGGAAATTCTTTAAGTGTGGTAAATAAGGACACCAAGCTCAAGAGTGTCAAAAAGACATGAAAACGAAGGATAATGTAGCCGATGAAAGGAGAGAACCACTTGTGGTTCAATGCTACAACTTTAGGGAGATAGGGAACTATTCAAACCAGTGCACTAAACCTCGAGCTCTCGAGGGTAATCAGCACCAACAACCAAAAAATCCAAAGGAACAAGGGAAGGCTTATGCTATCACTACTACAGAGGTGGAACATGATAATGAAGTCATACAAGGTACACATCCTATTCACTCAAGAATGGAAAAAGTCTTATTGGATTTTGGTTCTACACATTCCTTTATATCTTTCAAGTTTTCTAGAACTATAGAATCGAAGCCTTGAAACCTTGAAGTAGAGATATCTGTAAAAACACTAAGTGGTGCAATCATTTCAACCCAAGTGTTTGACTCTTCTAATGTTGATGTATGTGGGAATATTCTTCCGGAAAATCTTGTAATAATTTCCTTGGTGGAATTCGACGCTATAATGGGAATGGATTGGCTCTCGTTATATAGATCACATATCAACTGTCAGGAAAAGGAAATATATTTTCATATTTCGAACCGTCCCATGATCCTCTACAAATGCAAGGAAGATCATGAATATCCTTTGAAAAATCCTTCAATGGTGTGGGTGTTGATCCCCTATGAAAAAGCATACCTCACCCAAATGGTTGAGTCGAAGGAAAGCTCCATCCTTGAAGAAATGCCCATCGTGATGGAATACGATGATGTATTTCCTGAAGAGTTACTCGGAATTCCCCTGGATTTTGAGGTAGAGTTCTCAATTGAACTCATACCCGGAGCTACTCCTATCTCGAAGTGTCCCTATAGGATGGATCCTATCGAACTAGAGGAGTTAAAGAAGCAGCTGCAAGAGCATCTGGACAAATGGTTTATACGCCCTAGTGCATCACCTTGGGGTGCGCCAGTGCTCTTTGTAAAGAAGAAGGATGGAACCATGCGGCTGTGTATCGATTATCGGGAACTCAACAAGATCACCATAAAGAACAAGTATCCTCTCCCAAGGATTTTTGACTTGTTCGACTGGTTAAGAGGATCTCAATACTTCTCAAAGGTGGATATTCATTCTGGATATCATCAAGTAAAGGTGAAGAAGGAAGATATTCAGAAGACTACCTTCCGTACAAGGTATGGGCACTATGAGTTTTTGGTGAAGCCCTTCAGACTTACTAATTCCCCTAAAATAATAATGGATTTGATGAATAGAGTCTTTAGACATTACCTTGAAAAATTTGTGGTAGTGTTTATCGATGATATTCTCATCTACTCCAAGAACAAGGAGGAACATGAAGAACATCTAAGACTTGTGTTGGTGACATTGAGAAAGGAGAAGTTGTACGCCAAGTTCAGCAAGTGTGACTTTTGGATGAATCAAGTCACATTCTTGGGACATGTGATCACAAGCGAGGGAATTTATGTGGACCCTTCTAAGAAAAAGGAGATTGAGGAATGGCCTAGGTCCTCTAGTGTCACAGAAATCCGTAGTTTTCTTGGATTTTCCGGGTACTATCGACGTTTTGTGAGAAACTTCTCACGATTCTCAAGCACGCTGCCTATGTTTACAAGGAAAGGGGTAAAGTATGTATGGACAGAAGAATGTGAGGGAAGCTTCAAGGAGCTAAAGAGAAGGATGATCACTGCACCTGTACTCACACAACCGAAAAGTGGAGAATTTTTTGTGATATATAGTGATTCTTCAAAGAAAGGCTTGGGTTGTGTACTCATGAAAAATGATAATGTGATATCCTACGCCTCACGATAGTTGAAGATCCATGAGTAGAACTACCCTACGCATGATCTAGAGCTGGAAGCTGTTATTTTTGCATTGAAAATCTGGCGGCACTACCTTTATGGTGAGAAGTGTGACATATACACCGACCACAAGAGCCTAAAGTATATATTCACACAAAAGGAGCTCAACATGCATCAAAGGAGATGGTTAGATCTAATCAAGGATTATGATTGCTCTATTAACTATCATCCTAGAAAGGCGAACAAGGTAGCTGATGCTCTAAGTAGAAAAGAACCTACTACTCTATCCATGTTGAGGATTGAGAAAGACCCTATCTTCTTGGATTTTCAAAGGATGGATTTGGAAATCATAAGGGAAGGGGATATATCCTTCCTTGCCTAAATGATTGTGCAGCCATCCATCTAAGAGAAGATTAAGGAAGAACTAAAGGATGATGTGGAGATACAAAAGAGGGTGAATGCAGTAAAAGAAGGGAAGCTGCAAGAGTTCCATATCGACGATGATGGTGTGATTCAGTTTGGAATGCGGCTTTGTGTGCCTTCATCACCCGGGATAAAGAAGGAGCTATTAGATAATGCACATAGATCAAATTTCTCTATCCATCCTGGAAGTACCAAGATGTATCGTGATCTCCGAGAACACTTCTGGTGGGATAACTTGAAGAAGAAGATTGCGGAATATATATCAAGGTTCTTGGTATGTCAGCAAGTTAAAGCTGAGCGACAAAAGTCCAAAGGTATGATGCAGCCATTGCCTATACCCATGTGGAAATGGGAAAATGTTACTATGGACTTTGTCACAGGTCTCCCGAATACGTCAAAGGGAAATAATGCGATATGGGTTGTGGTTGATCGACTCACCAAGAATGCCCATTTTATCGCTATTCAGGAAGACCTATCACTTGAACAACATGCAAGGATATATGTGAAGGAAGTGGTGAGATTACATGGTGTTCCACTCTCGATTGTCTCTGACCGTGATCCAAGGTTCACATCTATGTTCTGGAGGAGATTTCAACATGCTTTGAGTACTGAATTAAATTTCAGCACGACCTATCACCCCCAAACTGATGGCCAGTCTGAAAGGACTATTCAGACGCATGAAGATATGCTAAGAGCATGCTCTCTTGAATTAAAAGTTGGTTGGGATTAGAATCTCCCATTGGGTGAGTTCTCATACAACAATAACTTCCACTCGAGTATTTAGATGGCTCCATATGAAGCTCTTTATGGGAAGCGATGAAAAACTCCAACCTGTTGGGATGAAGTTGAAGAACGAATGCTACTTGGTCCCGATCTTTTTCAAGAGATGACAGAGAAGGTTCAAGTCATCCAAAAACACATCAAAGATGCTCAATGTCGGCAAAAGAGCTATTCTCACAACCATCGATGGGACTTGGAGTTCGATGTTGGAGATAAAGTCTTCCTTAGAATATCTCCATGGAAGAGAGTCATGAGATTTGGGAAGAAAGGGAAGCAAGCCCAAGGTACATTGGCCCCTTTGAGATCCTTGACCGTATAGGAACCGTGGCCTATCATCTGGGACTTCCACCGAATGTGGCTCAAGTTCATGATGTGTTTCATGTATCACTACTGAGGAAGTACATACCAGACCCCTCACATGTACTAGACTCAGAGGTGGTGCAGCTGAAAGATGATCTCTCCTATGAGGAGCAGACTGTAAAAATTTTGGACCGAAGTTATAAGGTTCTGCGCAACAAGACATCCCCCCTTGTCAAAGTTTTATGGAGGAAGCATAAGTTTGAGGAAGCAACTTGGGAACCAGAAGAGGCAATGAAGGAGAAGTACCTTCACCTGTTTGTGTAAAGTGAAATTTCAGGGGCGAAATTTCTTAAGGGGGGAAGAATGTAATGACCCAAAGTATTTCAATGGAAAATTCCCTTCTTATATTTATGTCATAAAAACAAAAAATAATGAACTACTAAGTGATAAGTGACCATTAAACATAATATTTTCACCCCTATGTTTGGAATTTTAAAAATCTGACATACACGATTGTGTTCAAGATAGTTTTTGGAGTCTAATGAAACAAAAATAATTTTTGGTGAATAGAAACCTACCCTTATGAATAGTAACCTACCATTATTAATAGTAATATGACCCTTATGAATAGTAAACAAGAGTAACATTACCTATGAAAAATAAAATAAAATTTAAACATCTTAGAAAGTGATAGTTTGACCTTAGTAAACGTTTTCGGTATTTTATAAGTCATAAATAAATAATTATAATTAATTAATTAATTTAAAAGAATATTTATTCCTCTGAAATGTATTCATAATGTATTGAATCAATGTATAATAGTTTTTAGATAAGATTCTACGTAATTTTTGAAAGAACTACAAAATCAGTTTTAATTTTAAAAAAAACAATTTAAGTAAATTATGATTTTAATTAAATATTAAATTAATAATATTTAGAAATTTATTTTTGAAAAATGGACTTCATTTTTGGATTCTACACGTCAACAAATGGTTGGGGTATATATTTGGGATTTTTCTGAGAAACTTGAATTTTTGGTGAATAATATAATACATTAATTTACCATATAAATACATTTTAATTAAAACCCACTATTCCTGACTTCACAAGTGATGTAAGAACCCAAATCCCAAACTCACATGCCTTATTTAATATTCTTGGTCATCCAAAACTCACTATTCCTTGTCTTAGGTGAAATTAATAAATTAATCAATTTTATATTAAGGAAACCCATCTCCCCTCCACTATAAAAGCCACCCTTCACTCCCTATTTTCCTTACACCTCTTATAGCGACCCTACCTTTTTCTTACATTAATATTACATCATTTAAAAGATAAACAACCGAATAGTATTACACATACAGGATCCATAGGTTTAGTGTCTTGGGAAAACTAGGACCATGCATGACAAATACAACATCAACCATAAACATTTATTTAATTTCTTCTTTGCTAGCTTCTTAGTGGAACTTGTCCTCTCCTTAGTACATGTATCCACCTGGGGATATACATCAAAAGGGTTGAGCTAGAATCCCAGTAAGAGGGTAGATAAGAACAATATAGCATGGGGTGAGCATAATCATGACGTAGGCAAAAGATCATGAACATGAGAGGAGCATAAATAAAAGACTTCAAATGTGGCAATGCATAAAAATGAAACATCATTGGTTAACTACCACACATACTTGTGAACAAAGCTAGAATCATGTTAACACATCATTTCACATTTACTCATGAGATTCATTACTTTACCCAATGCATTGGAGTGCTATATAATTCTGGGTGCACCCGTCACATTTAAACATTCATATTGCGCTATATAATTCTGGGCGCACCTGTCACATCATAACATTATCATTATCTTGATTGACACATAAAACACATATCAAACATGTACATAAATAACCCATGTAAAGGAATGGGTTTCATCTCATAATAACACATTCATAAGCTTTGGGTTCTCAAAAGAAAGAGGGAACAACATACTTGATATAAGAACCATCAATCATGAATGAGAGGTAAAAGGTGAGATCTTGGAAGAAGAGTTCTTTTGGAAAACATTTTGATGGACACAAAAACCAGTGACAAACATTTATATCCCAGAAAAGTAAAGTAAAATATGAACAAATGAACTTTGAGGAGTGACCATATCAAAATGGAGTGAAATAGGGAGAACCCGAAGGAAGACAAATTGGGTTCGAGATTTCCCCTTACCTTGTACTCGATGCCTCTTTCTCCTTAATGTCCTGTATAATGACATTATATTCATTAATTAGAAATTACAGAACCTTTTATACATTAATAGGGTACATTCTGGTTTAATTATGTCATATTATGTTCCATTGGATGACTTATAGAGTTTAAAAACATTGTTCGGGGATGTTCGTTTTTATGGTTTTCTTGAGCGGTCCACTTGTATTCTTAAATTGATGTTTGGGTAGATCATGGGTAAACATCCAGAACTGATACTACATGTTATTAATGATATTACAATATCTTTAATAATTTTATAGTGAATTATATTATACCCAAGTGGACGAATCATTAGATAAAAGTTTAATGACGGTTATTTGGGTTAATTTGGGCGGTTTTTGGATCACAACAATCTTGTTTTAACATTTAACTTAGTAATAAGGCCATAGGTTATTTCCAGAACTTAAAATAGAACGTAATACATATAAAATATTCTGGTTCAACCATAAAAATGGTTTCATGACCAGATTTGAAGGTAGAAATGGAAAAAGAGAGCATGTCGTTTTTGAAGGTGATAAATTATCACCACATGAACAACGTTCTCTTTAATAAAATAAAAGGAAGAGGGAAAGGGTGTGGGGTGATATAATATAACAGTAGAATCATAATATTACAGTATATGTATAATACTGGATTTACAGAACAATTTGGATGAAGATAGGTAGGGAGAGATCAAGAAAGGAACTTGAACATGAAAGGAAATTAAAGGAGAAGAGAGAGAGAAATTACCTTTAGAATCCTTCTCTTGAGATCCTCTTTAAGGAAGCTAGGCTTGGTCTTTTGATGAGACCAGAAGCATTTAGATGTGGGGTATGAGCTAGGGAAGGTGTTTGGGCAGAGTTTAGAGAAGTCTTGGAGCTTGAGAGGTGTGAGGAAAAGAGGGAGTGAAGGGTGGCTTTTATAGTGGAGGGGAGAGGGGTTTCCTTAATATAAAATTGATTAGTTTATTAATTTCACCAAAGACAAGGAATAGTGAGTCTTGGATGACCAATAATAGTAATTTTATAATTTAATACCGAACCATGTGGGCTTACATCATCAGAACATCATCGATGACTCAATTAATACATTATTTAGCTTTTATTGTGAATTATCAGATTCCACTATTCATAAAAAATTCAAGTATCTCAGAAAAATCCCAAAAAATTACCCCAACCATTTATCGATGTGTAGAATCCAAAAATTAAGTCCATTTTTCAAAAATAATTTTCTAAATATTATTAATTTAATATTTAAATAAAATCATAATTTACTTAAAAAAACAGTTTTTAAGATTAAAACTGATTTTATAGTTCTTTCAAAAATTACGTAGGGTATTATAAAATTATCTAAAAACTATTATACATTGATTAAATACTTTATGAATACATTCCATGGGAATAAATATTCTTCTAAATTAATTAATTAATTATAATTAATTATTTAGGACTTATAAAATACCAAAAACATTTACTAAGTTCAAATTACCACTTTCTATGATGTATAAATTTTATTTTATTATTAATAGGTAATGTTACTTGTATTTACTATTAATAAGGGTCATATTACTATTCATAAGGGTAGGTTACTATTCATAAGGGTAGGTTACTATTCACCAAAAATTGTTTTTGTTTCATTGGACTACAAAAACTATCTTGAACACAACCATGTATGTTAGATTTTTAAAATTCCAAACATAATGGTGACAAAATTATGTTTAAAGGTCACTTATCACTTAGTAGTTCATTATTTTTTGTTTTTATGACATAAATATAAGAAGGGAATTTTCCATTGAAAAACTTTGGGTCGTTACATTCTTCCCCCCTTAAGAAATTTCACCCCCGAAATTTCACTTTACACAAACAGGTGAGGGTACTTCTCCTTCATTGCCTTTTCTGGTTCCCAAGTTGCTTCCTCAAACATATGGTTCCTCCACAACAATTTGACAAGGCGAATTGTCTTGTTGCGTATAACCTTATCACTTCGGTCCAAAATATTTACCGGCTGCTCCTCATAGGAGAGATCATCTTCCAACTGGACCACCTCTGAGTTTAGTACATGTGAGGGGTCTGGAATGTACTTCCTCAGTAGTGATACGTGAAACACTTCATGAACTTGATCCATATTAGGTGGAAGTGCCAGACGATAGGCCACGGCTCCTATACGATCAAGGATCTCAAAGGGGGCAATGTACCTTGGGCTTAGCTTCCCTATCTTCCCGAATCTCACGACTCTCTTCCATGGAGATATTTGAAGGAAGACTTTATCTCCAACGTCGAACTCCAAGTCCCTTCGACGGTTGTCAGCATAGCTCTTTTGCCGACTTTGAGCAGCTTTGATGTGTTTCTGGATGACTTGAACCTTCTCTGTCATCTCTTGAACAAGATCGGGACCATGTAGCTTTCGTTCTCCAACTTCATCCCAACAGGTTGGAGTTCTACATCGCTTCCCATAAAGAGCTTCATACGGAGCCATCTGAATACTCGAGTGGAAGATATTGTTGTATGAGAACTCAACCAATGGGAGATGCTGATCACAACCCCCTTTGAATTCAAGAGAGAAGGCTCTTAGCATATCTTCAAGTGTCTGAATTGTCCTTTCAGACTGGCCATCAGTTTGGGGGTGATAGGCCATGCTGAAATTTAATTCAGTACTCAAAGCATGTTGAAGGCTCCTCCAGAATTTAGATGTGAACCTTGGATAACGGTCAGAGACAATCGATAGTGGAACAACGTGCAATATCACTACTTCATTCACATATATCCTTGCAGGTTTTTCAAGTGATAGGTATTCCCGAATAGTGATAAAATGGGCAGTCTTGGTGAGTCGATCAACCACAACCCACATCGCATTATTTCCCTTTGACGTCTTCGGGAGACACGTGACAAAGTCCATAGTAACATTTTCCCATTTCCACACGGGTATAGGCAATGGCTGTATCATACCTTTGGACTTTTTCCGCTTAGCTTTAACTTGCTGACATACCAAGCACCTTGATATATATTCCGCAATCTCCTTCTTCATGTTATCCCACCAGAAGTGTTCTCGGAGATCACGATACATCTTGGTACTTCTAGGATGAATAGAGAAAGTTGAGCTATGTGCAATATCCAATAGCTCCTTCTTTATCCCGGGTGATGAAGGCACACAAAGCCGTGTTCCAAACTGAATAACACCATCATCTTCGATATGGAACTCTTGCAGCTTCCCTTCCTTTACTGCATTCACCCTCTTTTGTACCTCCACGTCATCCCTTTGTGCTTCCTTAATCTTCTGTTGTATGGATGGTTGCGCAATCATTTGGGAAAGGTAGGATGTATCCCCTTCCCTTATTATTTCCAAATCTATCCTTTTCATATCCAAGAAGATAGGGTCTTTCTCAATCCTCATCATGGATAGAGTAGCATGTTCTTTTCTACTTAGAGCATCAGCTACCTTGTTCGCCTTCCCAGGATGATAGTGAATAGAGAAATTGTAATCCTTGATTAGCTCTAACCATCTCCTTTGATGCATGTTGAGCTCCTTTTGTGTGAATATATACTTTAGGCTCTTGTGGTCGGTGTATATGTCACACTTCTCACCATAAAGGTAGTGCAACCAGATTTTCAAGGCAAAAATCACGGCTGCAAGCTCTAGATCATGTGTCGGGTAGTTCTACTCATGGATCTTCAACTGTCGTGAGGCATAGGCTATCACCTTATCATTTTGCATGAGTACACAACCCAAACCTTTCTTTGAAGCATCACTGTATATCACAAAACTTTCTCCACTTTTTGGTAGTGTGAGTACAGGTGCAGTGATCAACCTTTTCTTTAGCTCCTTGAAGCTTCCCTCACATTCATCCGTCCATACATACTTTACCCATTTCCTTGTTAACTTAGTTAGCGGGCTTGACAATCATGAGAAGTTTCTCACAAAACGTCGATAGTACCCAACTAATCCAAGAAAACTACGGATTTCTATGACACTAGAGGGCCTGGGCCATTCTTCAATCGCCTTTGTCTTTGAAGGGTCCACAGAAATTCCCTCGCTTGTGATCACATGTCCCAAGAACGTGACTTGATTAATCCAAAATTCACACTTGCTGAACATGGCGTACAACTTCTCCTTTCTCAATGTCTCCAACACAAGTCTTAGATGTTCTTCATGTTCCTCCTTGCTCTCAGAGTAGATGAGAATATCATCAATAAACACTACCACAAATTTGTCGAGGTAATGTCTAATGACTCTATTCATCAAATCCATGAAAATTGCAGGGGCATTAGTAAGTCCGAAGGGCATCACCAAAAACTCATAGTGACCATACCTTGTATGGAAGGCAGTCTTCTGAATATCTTCCTTCTTCACCTTTACTTGATGATATCCAGAACGAAGATCCACCTTTGAGAAGTATTGAGCTCCTATTAACTGATCGAACAAGTCATCAATCCTTGGGAGAGGTTACTTTTTCTTTATGGTGATCTTGTTGAGTTCCTTATAATCGATACACAGCCGCATGGTTCCATCCTTCTTCTTTACAAAGAACACTGGTGCACCCCAAGGTGATGCACTAGGGCGTATGAACCCTTTCTCCAGATGCTCTTGTAGCTTCTTCTTTAACTCCTCCAGTTCGATAGGAACCATCCTATAGGGGCACTTCGAGATAGGAGTAGCTCCGGGTATGAGTTCAATTGAGAACTCTACCTCACGATCCGGGGGAATTCTGGGTAACTCTTTGGGAAATACATCACTATATTCCCTCACGATGGGCATTTCCTCACGGTTTGCACTTTCCTTCGACTCAACCATTTGGGCGAGGTATGCTTCTTCATAGGGAATCAACACCCACACCATTTAATTATTTTTCAAAGGATATTCATGATCTTGATTTCATTTGTAGAGGAGCATGGGATGGTTCGAAATATGAAAATATATTTCCTTTTCCTGACAGTTGATATGTGCTCTATATAACAAGAGCCAATCCATTCCCATTATAGCGTCGAATTCAACCAAGTGAAGTATTACGAGATTTTCCAGAAGAATCTTCCCACATACATCAATAGGAGAAGAATCAAACACTTGGGTTGCAATGATTGCACCACTTGGTGTTTTTACATATACCTCTACTTCAAGGTTTTAGGGCTTCGATTCTATAGCTCTAGCAAACTTGCAAGATATAAAGGAATTCATAGAACTAGAATCAAACAAGACTTTTTCCATTCTTGAGTGAATAGGAAGTGTACCTTGTACGACTTCATTATCATGTTCCACCTCCGTAGTAGTGAAGGCATAAGCCTTCCCTTGTTCCTTTGGCTTTGGTGGTTGTTGGTGCTGATTAACCTCGAGAGCTCGAGGTTTAGTGCACTAGTTTGAATAGTGACCTAGCTCCCTACAGTTGTAGCATTGAACCATGAGTGGTTCTCTCCTTTAATCGGCTACATTATCCTTCCTTTTCATGTCTTTTCGACACTCGTGATCTTGGTGTCCTTCCTTCCCACACTTAAAGCATTTCTCCGTACCTTTGAGGCAGTTCCTATAGTGCAACTTCCCACATTTTTGGCATGTGGGTCGTTGTGTTTTCTTCCTATCTTTATCACTAGATCCACCAGCTTGAAACTCCATCTTTCTTTTCTTATCACCATAGCCATGGGACCATTCTCCAAACTCCATCTCCACTTTGAGAGCACACCGAAAAACTTCTTCATAACTCCCAAAGTCTTGAATTGCAAGAGCCTTTCGAAGATGTGGTTTTAATCCACTAAAGAATCTATCAATTTTGCTATCATTGTTGATAACAAAACCCGAAGAATACCTTGAGAGCCTTGTGAAATTTGCTTCATAGGTTGTGACAGATTCTCCTTCTTTTTTCTTGAGCTCTATGAATTCTCTCTCCATCTTCGTGCGAAGAGTTCTTGGGAAGTACATATTAAGAAACATTATCTAAAAGTATTCCCATTCCATCTCTTCAATTTCCTCCCTTGGAATGGTGTTCTTAATCAAAGCCCACCATTGATCGGCTTCTCCATCTAGACGATAAACAACTAGATTCACCTTCTCCGTCTCGGAACAGGGAAGAACAGAAAATATCTTCTCCATGGAGTTGACCCACTGTTCCGCAACTAGGGGATCAGAAGATCCACAAAACGTCGGTGGTCGTTGCCGCATAAAACATTTGATAGCTAGTTGCTCCCTCTCTGGTGAAGGAGGACGTTCCCCATTATTATGGTTATTATTCATAACCCGAGATAATTGGGTAAGCATCACCATGAAGTTTTGAGCTCCACCTCCAAAATCATTGGGGATGTCATTCGGGAAATCGTTGCATTGGCCCTCGCAAGAGTTGTTGGCCTGATTTCTCCTGGTTCCCACCATTTTCTAAAATAGAAAAGGTTAGAACAAAACATAAGAAAACAAGTCATGAATAACTTATTCATTTAAACAATTATACCAAAAACATAACATATGGGATCCCTAGGTAAATATTCTTGTGTATGTGTTTGTACTTATTATTATGCTAGAGGTTTTCTCTAGGGTTTACTAATCCTAATTCCCAAATTAACTAAACCATTCCTCTGATACCAACTATAGCGACCGTGCCTTTTTCTTACATTTCTATTACATCATTTCAAAGATAAACAACAGAATATTATTACACATATTGGATCCATAGGTTTAGTGTCTTTGGAAAACTAGGACCATGCATGACAAATACAACATCAACCATTAACATTTATTTAATTTCTTCTTCGCTAGCTTCTTAGTGGAACTTGTCCTCTCCTTAGTACATTTATCCACCTGAGGATATACATCAAAAGGGGTTAGCTAGAAGCCCAGTAAGAGGGTAGATAAGAACAATATAGCATGGGGTGAGCATAATCATGACGTAGGCAAAAGATCATGAACATGAGAGGAGCATAAATAAAAGACTTCAAATGTGGCAATGCATAAAAATGATTCATCATTGGTTAACTACCACACATACTTGTGAACAAAGCTAGCATCATGTTCACACATCATTTCACATTTACTCATGATATTCATTACTTTACCCAATGCATTGGAGCGCTATATAATTCCGGGTGCACCCGTCACATTTAAACATTCATATTGCGCTATATAATTCTGGGTGCACCCGTCACATCATAACATTATCATTATCTTGATTTCCACATAAAACACATATCAAACATGTACATAAATAACCCATGTAAAGTAATGGGTTTCATCTCATAATAACACATTCATAAGCTTTGGGTTCCCAAAAGAAAGAGGGAACAACATACTTGATATAAGAACCATCAATCTTGAATGAGAGGTAAAAGGTGAGATCTTGAAAGAAGAGTTATTTTGGAAAACATTTTGATGGACATAAAAACCAGTGAAAAATATTTATATCCCAGAAAAGTAAAGTAAAATATGAAAAAATGATCTTTGAGGAGTAACCATATCAAAAATGGAGTGAAATAGGGAGAACCTGAAGGGAGAAAAATTGGGTTAGAGATTTCCCCTTACCTTGTACTCGAATGCCTCCTTCTCTTTAATGTCCTATATAATGACATTATATTCATTAATTAGAAATTCCAGAACCTTTTATACATTAATATAGTTCATTCTGGTTTCATTATTTCATATTATGTTCCTTTGGATGACTTATAGAGTTTAAAAACATTGTTCGGGGATGTTCGTTTTTATGGTTTTCTTGAGCGGTCCACTTGTATTCTTAAATTGAAGTTTGGGTAGATCATGGGTAAACATACAGAACTGATACTACATGTTATTAATGATATTACAGTAGCTTTAATAATTTTATAGTGATTTATATTAGACCCAAGTGGACGAATCATTAGATAAAAATTTAATGATGGTTATTTGGGTTAATTTGGGCGGTTTTTGGATCACAACGATCTTGTTTTAACATTTAACTTAGTAATAAGGCTAGAGGTTATTTCCATAACAAAAAATAGAACATAATACATATAACATATTCTGGTTCAACCATAAAAATGGTTTCATGACCAGATTTGAAGGTAGAAATGGAAAAAGAGAGCATGTCGTTTTTGAAGGTGATAAATTATCACCACATGAACAACGTTCTCTTTAAAAAGATAAAAGGAAGAGGGAAAGGGTGTGGGGTGATATAATATAACAGTAGAATCATAACATTATAGTATATTTATAATACTGGATTTAAAGAACAATTTGGATGAAGATAGGTAGGGAGAGATCAAGAAAGGAACTTGAACTTGAAAGGAAATTAAAGGAGAAGAGAGAGAGAAATTACCTTTAGAATCCTTCTCTTGAGATCCTATTTAAGGAAGCTAGGCTTGGTCTTTTGATGAGACCAGTAGCTTTTGGAAGTGGGGGATGAGCTAGGGAAGGTGTTTGGGAAGTGTTTAGAGAAGTCTTGGATCTTGAGAGGTGTGATGAAAAGAGGGAGTGAAGGGTGGCTTTTATAGTCGATGAGAGAGGGGTTTCCTTAATATAAAATTGATTAGTTTATTAATTTCACCAAAGACAAGGAATAGTGAGTCTTGGATGACCAATAATAGTAATTTCATAATTTAATCCCGAACCAAGTGGGCTTACATCAGCATAACATCATCGATGACTCAATTAATACATTATTTAGCTTTTATTGTGAATTATTGGATTCCACTATTCATCAAAAATTCAAGTATCTCAGAAAAATCCCAAAAAATTACCCCAAAAATTTTTCAACGTGTAGAATCCAAAAATGAAGTCCATTTTTCAAAAATAATTTTCTAAATATTAATAATTTAATATTTAAATAAAATCATAATTTACTTAAAAAAACAGTTTTTAAGATTAAAACGGATTTTATAGTTCTTTCAAAAATTATGTAGGGTCTTATAAAATTATCTAAAAACTATTAGAAATTGATTCAATACTTTATGAATACATTCCAGGGGAATATATATTATTATAAATTAATTAATTAATTATAATTAATTACTTATGAATTATAAAATACCAAAACATTTACTAAGGTCAAATTATCACTTTATATGATGTCTAAATTTTATTTTATTATTCTTAGGTAAAGTTAATCTTATTTACTATTCATAAGGGTCATATTACTATTCATAAGGGTAGGTTACTATTCATAAGGGTAGGTTTCTATTCACCAATTTTTTTTGGTTTCATTGGACTCCAAAAACTATCTTGAACACAACCGTGTATGTTAGATTTTTAAAATTCCAAACATAGTGGTGAAAAAATTATGTTTAAAGGTCACTTATCACTTAGTAGTTCATTATTTTGTGTTTTTATGACATAAATATAAGAAGGTAATTTTCCATTGACAAACTTTGGGTCGTTACACCTCTCAAGCTCCAAGACTTCTCTAAACTCTGCCCAACCACCTTCCCTAGCCCCTCCCCCACGTCCAAGAGCTTCTTGTCTCATCAAAAGACCATGCTTAGGCCCTTAAGGAGGTTCTCAAGAGGATGATTCTAAAGGTAATTTCTCTCCCTCTTCTCCTTTAATTTTCCTTTCAAGTTCAAGTTCCTCTCTTGATCTCTCCCTACCTATCTTCTTCCAAATTGTTTTGTAACTCTAGTATTATACATATACTGTAATCTTATGATTATAATGGTATATTATATCACCCCACACCCTTTCCCTCTTCATTTTATTTTATTAAAGATAACGTTGTTTATGAGGTGTTAAATTTATCACCTTCAAAAACGACATGTTCTCTTCTTCCATTTCTACCTTCAATCTGGTCATGAAACCATTTTTATAATTGAAATAGAATATTTTCTATGTATTATGTTCTATTTTATGTTCTGGAAAAAAACTATGTCCATATTACATAGTGAAATGTTAAAACGAGTTCGTTGTGATCCAAAAACCGCTCAAATTAACCCAAATAATCTTCATTTAATTCTTATATAATGATTCATCCACATGGATCTAATATAACTCTTTATAAAATAATTCAAGATTCTATAATATCATTAATAACATGTAATATCAGTTCTATATGTTTACCCATGATCTAACCAAACATCAATTTAAGAATACAAGTGGACCGCTCTAGAAAACCATGAAAACGAACATCCCCGATCAATGTTTTTTAAACTCTATAAGTCATCCAAAGGAACATAATATGAAATAATGAAACCATAATGAACACTATTAATGTATAAAAGGTTATGGAATTTCTAATTAATGAATATAATGTAATTATATAGGACATTAAATAGAAGGAGGCATTCGAGTACAAGGTAAGGGGAAATCTCAAACCCAATTTTTCTTCCTTCAGGTTCTCCCTCTTTCACTCCATTTTTGATATGGTTACTCCTCAAATATCATTTGTGAATCATTTACTTTACTTTTATGGGATATACATTTTTGTCACTGGTTTTTATGTCCATCAAAATGTTTTCCAAAAGAACTCTTATTTCAAGTTCTCACCTTTTACCTCTTATTCAAGGTTGATGGTTCTTGTATCAAGTATGTTGTTCCCTCTTTCTTTTGGGAACCCAAAGCTTATGAGTGTGTTATTATGAGATGAAACCCATTCCATTCCATGGGTTATTTATGTACATATTTGATATGAATTCTATGTGGCAGGCATGATAATGATAATTTTATGATGTGACGGGTGCGCCTGGAATTATATAGTGCAATATGAATGTTTAAATGTGACGGGTGCGCCCAGAATTATATAGCGCTCCAATGAATTGGGTAAAGTGATGAATCTCATGAGTAAATGTGAAATGATTTGTGAACAAGCTTATAGGTTTTTTCACAAATATGTGTGGTATTTAACTACTAAGACATGATGTTTCATTTTTATGCATTTCCACATTTCAAGTCTTATTTATGGTCCTCTCATGTTCATGATCATTTTCCTATGTCATGATTATGCTCACCCCATGATATATTGTTCTTATCTATCCTATTACTGGGATTTTATCTCACCCCTTTTGATGTATATCCTCAGGTGTCTACATGTACTAATGAGATGACAAGTTCCACTAAGAAGCTAGTGAAGAAGTAATTAAATAATTTTTTATGGTTGATGTTGTATTTGTTATGTGTGGTCCTAGTTTACCCAAGAAACTAATCCTTTGGATCCTCTCTGTGTAATAATATTATGTTGTTTATCTTTTAAATGATGTAATAGTAATGAAACAAAAGGCCGGGTCACCATATATGGATATAAGGAATATATCCAATAGCATGTGTAAGGATGAGTTCATGTTTCCAATAAGGTTTTTTGTTAATTTTATTTGTAAGAATATTTCAAGATGATACATGATGAAGATATTCAAATATTTGGAATGTGATAATTTAGGGCTGATTTATGTTGATTAACAGAAAATAAGGTAACAAATGCATTAAGAAGAATGGATGATGGAGTTCTAAACAAAATGAGGATTTCCAAGGACCCTGTGTACATGGATCTAGCAAGGATGGATATGGGAATGATTCTAAAGTATTGGATCATGATCTTTTGGAAATTTTAACTATTTATTAAATGGTTTATGTTGATAATTGTATGAGGATTTAGATTTTAATGTCACCACATGATGAAACATATGCTAATATATTAGGTATAGATAGATCAAGGCACAAAAAAGGATAAGATTGTGTTTGGGAAATAGAAACATATATTTATACTCTTATAGAGTGGATTAATTCCTAATCTGAAGGAAAATAGTATTAAATAAAATGTTTCACTATTATCATAATCTATGATAATATCAATGAATTTGTTTTTCATTAGCTTACCAATTTTTAGTAATCAAATTTCAGGTGAATATGTTCTCTATCACTTTTCATCAGAACTTCATAGTTTTATTTTTCTTCCTTGTCTAGGATATTACATCCAACTAATATCACCCCATTCTAAAGCATAATTTTTTGTGGTGACCACCTCATTTACCTTAACCTCTTTTAGGATTATATTTTATCAACCTTATTTCTAATGTGTGTTTCCGATAAGGTAATTTTTAAGCTTCAACCTTTAACATTTGGAGTGTTGTTTTGAATAGTGAGGACATAATTCTATCAAGGGAGGGATAATGTAACACCCCAGTAAATTGTTTTATAATTTTAAATAATTTGAAATTAAGTGTTTTAATTAATAATAATTCTTATAAATACTTATAATTTATAGATTTAAAATTAATTAATTAATTTTCTAAAAAAATACTATTTTACACTATTATTTTACATAAATGAATATTTTAATATGAATATATATATTTGATCAATAGATTATTTAACTAAATATTTTAAATAATAATACATATATTGACTATTATAATTATTTTTCTAAATACTAAATTATGTTAGGAATATATTCACTCTTAATATGACATCCCAATATTTTATAGAATGTTCATTTATAATTTCAATTCATTTGATAACTTATATGTGCCAAATATTTAGTCACTGTGAAATATAACTCTATTATAACCAAGCCAATGAAAAAAATTTGGTCTCTTCTATATTTTGAATTTCAAAAAAAGGACATACACTGTTGCGGTCATTATGTTTTTTGGAGTCTGATAAAACAAATTTATTTTTTGGTGAATAGTAACCTACCCTTATGAATAGTAATATTCCCATATGAATACTAATGTTACCATTATGAATAGTAATATGACCCTTATAAATAGTAACCTCATCCATGAAAGTATAAATAAAATTTAGGCACCTTGTAAATGATGTAAAATATTTTATAAATTATTAAATAAGTATTCATATTTTTGTGAGGGATTAATATTTAATTTAAATTTTAAATTAATTAATTAATTAATATTAATAAATTGGTTTCCTAAATAAATATATTTTTTCCTATTATTTTAGGAAAATTTTATGAGACCATAGTTATTTTTTTAAAGAATTATAAAAGTAGTTATAAATACAAAATCTGTATTTTTCCAGTAAATAATTGTTTTATATAAAAATTAAATTCCACATATTTATGAAATTATTTTGTTAAAATGGATTTATTTTTGGATTATACCTGTCAAAAAATGGTTATGGTTATTTTTTTGGTATTTTTCTAAAATACATCAATTTTAAGCGAATAATAAAATACATTAATTTACGATAAATACTAAATAAGTGACTTATTAAGTCATAGGTGATATAAAGATGATGTAGGACCACTTGGATCGAACTAAATTCTGTATATTAATATTCTTGGTCACAATAATCAATACTATTGCTGGTCTTGGGAAAAATAATAAAATAATGATTTTGATATTCCAAAATTACTCCTCTCCTCCACTATAAAACCCTCCCTCACTCCCTCTACTGTTTAGTCCTCTAAACCCTTGTAACTTGTCTAAATTCTACCCAAATCTCCTCCCAAGCTCCCCCCACGTTAAAAAGGCCTTGGTCTCATAAAAAGACCAAGTCCACTCCCCTAAAAAGGCTCTCAAGGAAGATTACTTCAAGTGGTAAATTTCTCTTTTCCTTTCTATTATTTCGAGTTCCTTTATTTTCTTTTCATTACTCACCTCATTTAATCCAAATGTTATGATGAATCCAGTACCTAACATGTTCTATAATCTTTTTATTATAAAGTAATAATTCTTCATCATCTCTCCTTTCACCTACTTTATTACTATAAATGATAACACCATTCGAGATGTGTTAATTTATCACATTCAAGGATGATGGGTTTTAAATTTCTATTACCATATTCAATTATGATCATGAAACCATTTTTATTGTTGAAAAAGACTATAATATACATATTATAACTTAGTTAAGGTTTTGTAATCATTTTTTACACATGATATTTATTTATAAATCGAAATGAGTTCATTGTGATAAAAAACCACCAATTAACCCAAAAAAATTTCATTAAGGTTTTATATAATGATTCATCTTTACTCCCATTAACCAAACAGATTTTATGACCTTGTAAAATAATATTTTTTAACTAATAACATACAAATTCTATTCTGGACAGCCACTTTCTTTCTACATGTTTATCCGTACATGAATATAAGTTAATTGATCATGAAAACCAAAGAAGAAAACACTCCCAAACAATGAAAATGAATCTCTTAACCAATCAAAAGAACATTAATGAACCTAATAAGGTTATAATAATTCAATAAAATGTATATTATGTAATTTAATAATTAATTTAAGAACATAAATTTGATTATTCAGGTCATTAAGATCATGTGAGGAACACCTTTGGACTTAAGGTAAGGTGTTTCCTCATCTCACATCTATTTTTGTGAGATATTCATTATTCACTAATATTACTTGTGTATGTGGAATTTATACTTACCATTGATGTATCATGTCTTTAATATATTTATTTTCATGTTATTCAATGTATCATTTTATTATTATTAATTTTGTGGCATACGAATTGATTGATTTCATTATGGTAAGGGATTTCTACCTGAACCTCCATTTTCATTCGGGTAACTCTTATTCTCTACTTACCTAAATGAAATTATTATTTATTTTTATTTACTCCATATAAATTCTATTTAAATGATTTATATATGTCTACCAACCATAATCATTATTTATTTTATGGGTATTTACATGTTTTAAAAGGATCATTCAAAATTTTATCCCGATAAACAAACCTGATTCAATGGAACATCTTGAATTCTTACACATTTTCAAGTGCACACTAGAATTTTTTTAAGCAACCATTATTTTTATAAAACCACTCATTTTATTGTGAAAAATAATCTTGTATCATTTGGAGATTTATGATAACAAACACGCATTTCCACTTTAAAATTCTCATTGATACTTTCCTTAAAATACTCTAAAATGATTTATTTCTAAAGATTATTAAAAAGTATTTTTTACATGATTTAACTTATGTGGGACATAATAAATGCCAAAAATATAAATGAAATGTCCTGGAATTTTATTTTTTGGGATATAAATGCTAAATATATGATTTCATGGCAAATTTAAATTATTTTACAAGGGAGCTATTCTTTTAAAAGTAAAAAATATTTTTCTTATCTCACATTAACTTTTTTGAAATATATGCCTTGTTCCCCAATCATTCCATGCTTTTGGTGTATGTACTACCCTTTTGGTATATCATATCAAGAGTCTCCTTATTCTCATGATATTATAAGGGATTATGATTTCAATGTTTCAATGTGGAATTGGATACATTGGAATGTTTACTGACAATTTCTTGATGAAATTTTCAATGGTCTCATTTAAAAGTATCTTCTTATATGTCCAAATACCTTGTTAAATCTTATAAATCATTGAGGTTTATCTATTATGATGTCATATAAAATATTTTTTTCAAGGGTTTTTGATTAGTTTACTGTGGATGAGCTATCATTATACCATTTTACTCTGAATAGTTATTGTTTATGTTAAATGATTGGGGAAATTTATTTACATTTCAATTGTTAGATTCAATATGAAAGAATAAATTTATTATGTTCCCCACTTTCATATGAAAAATTCATTGGACTTAGTAAGTGATGGGTGGGACAAATCTAGCCTATGGAAACATTAGTATGTCTCATGAGACAAATAGATATGAACTTTGTAGAGGCCTTGCCCATTTTTATATATGGTTTTGGTCGAGGCCTTAATCATTTTAATATTTCTTGGCCAAAGAATTGACGGTAAGTTTCAGAATGTCTAACATATGAATTTACCTCATGATGAAGCTATAAATTCATAGTTCATGTGGTTATTAATCTAGTAGAATACTCATGACTATGTGTTATTATGGAAATATTTACTCATCTCATATTCCTTCCACATTATGTTCAATTTTATTTTTAATGGAATGTGATTTTAATTATTCACCATGCTTAGTGTTTATATTTATGATATATTACACCATATTATTTACCCTTTCTGATCATTCAATCTCACCACTTCTCATTTCCATTTTTCCCATGACATGAAGAGGTATTTTATGTATGATTTTCTAGGATAATCTCAGAGTGGTGGATGTTCCCAATAGAAATTTTATGGTGTTTTTTCATTTCAAGTTGTAATGTTTAACCTATGTATGTATATTTTTTACAAAACTACTAATCTACTTGGTTTTTTGGGATATGAATATCTTTTAATCATTCCAATGTTATAAAATAATGCACCGGCTCCAGGAAATTGGGGTCGGGGCGTTACATAGAGTGTTGTTTTAGGGAAGGATTATCATTCCTTTGTCGATTCATTAGATGATTATCAGAGAGTTACATAGTTCACCTTTTCTATTACATCTTAGCATAAAAAATAGGTACTGGTCTTTGAGTTGTCATTTTTTTTGACCTAGGTTGAAGTCTATAGTTTGAAATTTTGGGTCTCGATGTTTGGTCTACCAGAAGGTAAAGGCTGAGCACCATGTTCTTAGTGGTTTGCTCCAGCTATTAGATGTTCCTCAATGGAAGTGAGATTTCATATTGATGGATTTTTTTTCTAGTTTACCTCAAGCTCAGGGATGCTATGATTCTATATGGGTAGTAGTTAATCGTTTGATGAAATCATACCACTTTATAGTGATAAATTAGTTGAGTCAGTGGAGGTTTTTTCGAGGCAGTATCTTGAGGAGATGGTGAGGATCCATGGGGTCCTATGGATGGTAATTTATGATCAAGATCCTCATTTTACCTCTAGGGTGTGGAGAAGTATCCAACAATCCATTGGTTCTCAATTATTCCTTAGCACTTCATTTCACCTATAGACAAATGCTCAAACGGAGTGGACCATCCAGACTCTTGATGACATGTTACACTCTTATGTCCTATATTTTAGAGGTTCATGGATAAGGCACATACCCTTCATAGATTTTTATTACAAGAATAGTCTTCAATCCGCCATAGGTATGGTGTTGTTTAAATCCTAATGTGAAATACCTTTCTATTCTCTATTGTGTTGTACTGGGGTTAGAGACTCAACAAATTTTTGGCTGAAACAAGTATATAATACCCCAGATATGTCTCAAGTGATTAATTTGAGGATAGAAGTAGCACCATATCATCATAAACCCAATTTAGATCATAGGAGGAGTACTAAGGAGTTTCACATTGGGGATCTTGTCTTCCATAAGGTGACTCCCCATCATGGGCAGTGGAGATTTGATCATGGTAATACGCTTTCTCCCTAGTTTTTGAGCCGTTCGAGGTCTTAGATCACATTGGATCCATGGAATATTAGAAAATACTTCCCCCACAAATGAAATGGATACACTATGTTTTTCATGTGTTGCATCTCCATCATTATCTTCATGATGACTCTCATATCATCTATTGGGGTGAGATTAATATTGATGACGATAATACTTTTGAGGAGCGGCCTGTAGAGATCCAGGACCGCCAGGAGAAGGTTTTGTGTGGGCATGCTATCTCATTAGTTCATGTCTAGTGTTGGTATTGTGGAATGGAGGATAGTACATAGGAATATGAGTCGTAGATACGTGTTCAGTACCCCACGAGTTGTTTAATGTTCATATTTTCTCTTGTAATGTTGTTCTTTTATGGTTGTAGACCTTTTTTGTTTTATAAGATGTATTTCCCTTATTTCTTGTTTTGCTTTAATCTCTTTTGAGAGGTATCTCATGGGATGAATTTTAAGATGACCCTTTTCTATTTCCTCTATGGGTTGGTTTTGGATTCTCAAGGACAAGAATTTTTTGAGATGTATCTAATGTAAGGTATTATATTTTTGTGGATCGAACCTTTTATTATTTCCAAATATCGTGGTACTCAAAAGAGGCTCAGAAGAATTATAGGATAGTTTGGATTCTAAAATATATAATCAATTAGATTTCACATCATGTAAAATTTTACACAATGTGAAAGTGTGTTTTACTACTTGTGCTGATCGGATCATGATGTGTAATAAATCTAGTTTTAAAAATAAAAAGGGAAACAAATTTTCTAATGTAAACTATACCATGAGGATTAAATGATGTAGAATGGTATTAAACGTCATGTAAATACCCAATGTTGTATATATTTAAATGATGCAGTGTCAAGGGTTTACTAAACCCTATGTCTTTTAGTGACTCCCTCTAATTCTAGGAGACCCAATAGCCCCTTCTTCAACATTTTAGGGATTACTTTGGCAAGGATCAATCTCTAGCTTCCCTCATTCAATCTGTCTTTGATCCAAGGTATGTTCAACCTCCATTCATGCGATATAACCGATATGTTTCCTCTCATTACTCCTTTCCATGTGATGAATCTTAATCTACACATATTTTATGGAGTTTTTGGTTTTATTTTTGGCATGTTTGTGGCACGACATCCTCATGTGGATGTAGTTATTTTGGGATAGGTGAATGGAATCTGTAGCATTGGTCCGTTCTCATGTGAAGAAAATTGACACCCTTTTGAGGAAGGGGATTCATTTCTTCTATTTTATGTGTGATCATAAATTGAGCATGATTTAACCCCTTGGATACCAAATAAATTAACCTAATAATTACTTTAATTGGATTAAAGAATGGATATTGATCGCAAGGCGATGTTTCTCTTTCGTATCGTGATAATGGGATACCTCTTATTTTTCTAGGTAGTGTGATATTTATGATGTGCCTATTTTTCTAGGATTAGCATGTGGAATGGGTAATTAACTTAAAGTGGGTTTAATTGATATTAATTGGGTAAAGATTAAAGAGGCATGTTTAATAAATATGGTGTTTTTTATCTTAATTTTACAAGCATCCTTAAATTGATTCACCTTATATGTGTTAATGGAGTTGAATAATGATGTGAAGCATGTTGATGATTTTTGATAAAATAATTAAAGAAATGTTAAATTAATTATTGAATTAATTGTGATAGCTTGTGATAGATTTACTCTTAGGTTTCCCATATTTGAAACCTATAAATAATGAATCGATTAATTCAATATGGAATAAGAATTAGTTGTGTGATAAAGGATTATTACAATCTAAGGCATGAGTTTCTCAAATTCTTATAATGGATGAGTGCCTTATTCATTGGATCGATGAGTAATTGTTGTGTGTGAAGGATAAACGCCTTGATTTAGGGAGAAGAGGCTGGTTTCTATGTTTGTTTCATGCAGCTTGTAATGTTCTCTAGGTACAAGACTTGTAATGTTGGGTGGTGAGGCCAGAATGTGACAAGATCCCCAGATGGCTGAGCCTGGAGGGCTGTTGTGTTATGTGGGGTTGGGTGGCTCGATTATTGTAGAAAAAGTTGATGCATGTATTAGAAGGATGCATCAGGATATGTATGTGGGTGTTAGGGAGGAAATCAGAGATAACAAAATGGTTTGAAGTTGTGATTAACAATTGATATGAAATATGGATTCTTATTTCCAAATTCCTAATTCCAAATTTAAATTTTTATTAAGCCATTTTTAAGGAAAAATGGGAAACCATAGTTCACAAAAGGACCCCTACATGCTAAAGGAGATCACAAAATGATTCTTGTTTGAATATCTTATTAGGATAATAATCAGGTTGTTTTTTCTTCTTTCTTTACCCCACTACTTGTGGCAGATGGAAGTGTTTGGTTGTATATCTTGATCGGTAGCTTAGTATTTTTTTACTTAGAGTACCTAGTTGTAACAACCCGAGATTTTATAAGATATATTCATTCTAATTTCTTTCATATATTATGTTGTATGCTACAGCAAGATTATCTTGTGCTATACGCAACACCGTATTAGCTTGTAGTATACACAACCCAATTCTTGGATCGTGTTATACACAGTTTCAAGTTCATTTGATAAAAGTTATTCTATGTAACATTGAGTGTGTATATATATATATATATTAAATGTATAAATGAAAAATGGTTGTATTCTGTTATAACGAAACAAAAAAAGATTCTTGCACTATATGCAACCCTGACTTGGCTTGCATTACATGCAATCACGACCTTCTTCGATAGCGTGTGTTGTACGCAATACCGAGTTTTACTAAACAACGATATGTTATTATAATATTATTATGAACTAGCTGGTATGAATACTATTAACTAAATTTTGAAATTTATAACATTATTATTCATCTTACACATTTTCTAGAACATGGTATAAGAAAAAAATAAAATTTTCGGGTAAACTAAGTATTTTTTAAAAAATGCAGTTTTGTCGCCTTTTGATGGTGCACCCACATTAAGTCTAGTTTTTGACACGTTTATAAGTTCAATTTTTCAAAATAAAATTATTCTTTGGAATAAGGATATAAAATTTTACCTTGGATAAAATTTTCATATTATTCTGATAACTTTCATATTTTAATGAATAGTAAAAACACGCTATATTTTAATTAAAAACAACTTTTTTCATCGTAATAATATATGTGGTTAAATTATAATATTGAATGGTTTTAAAGTATAAATATAATATATTTTTACCATTTAATACAATGTATTTTATTAGCGTTGATTTTACCTTGAATTCGTAGGTTAAATAAATTCAATCTTTTGCAATGTTTTAAACAAAAATCCATTTTCTTTCGACAATGGGATTAATTTTAATTTAATTTCTGCAACTTCTGTGTATTGAATTTAGAAAAATGGATTCCATATTTGGAATTAGTGGGTCCAAATTATATTAATAGACTAATTTTTATTTTTGGGCTTTATGAAAAGTAACAATAGTAAATTTTATTTACCATAGTTAAAGGTAAATCAGGTAATTAAGGGTAAATATAATATTATAAAATTACCCTAAAACATGACAAAATTCTATTGGATGGATAAAAGTATACTCATATCACCTAAGGGTCGGATTAGATTCATTTTATGGACTTTTGACCATGAAAATAATTTAATTATTATTAAAACCAAAGAAAGTGACAACATGTCAATCTCTTATATCTTATAAGTATAATAATTTTAATTTAGTGATAAACGTCATAAAACTTTGAAAATGAATAGTCTCCAGAGGTTCAATAAAATTATCTACATCATGATAATTTATTTAGAATTTTTAGGGATTAAATAATTTTCATTAATGGTGATACATTAATGATGCAGAAATTATTTATTAAGTGAAAAATCAGTAATATAGTTTTTATTGAAATAATAATACACATTAAAAGGCCCACAAACCTGACAAAAACTTATTGGTAGTGTATATCTATACCATAATCATACAATGACCAAATATATAACCGTTTGGAGTCTTATAAAAGTGATTTTGACAGTTATATTATTTTATTTTAAATGATGCCAAAGTTGTCACCTTCATAATTTAATAAATATAACAATTTAAATATTGTTATTTTAAGATGATAAATTCGAGTAAAAGTATTAGTGTGAAGGTTAATATATTTATCTTCATCATAAGATTTTATTTTTAATTTTTATACAACAAATAATTATATTAAATAATTATACAAAAATGTTGTAGAAATTATTTTATTAAGAGATAAACCAAATAAATTGTTTTAAAAATAATAAAATAAATATTATATGAACTATTTATGATCTCCACTAATTTTATAGATACATATGACCCTTTATAAATCTATTAAAGATTTTAGTTCGAACATATCTTCTGTATATATTTTATTTAGTTCAAATAAATGAATAGTGTCAAAATTGACACTATTGTTATTTTATAAAAATAACATATTATAAAATTATTTAAAAATCCCAAAAATATTTAAAAATTATAAATTTAAATGGTAGAGAATGTTATAAATTAACCAATTATGGAAAATTCACAACAAATAAGTAATTATTTGTTATAATTTATAATTTAGAATGTTATTACCACAAATAAAATTAAATTGATTAAATAAGGATAAATCAAGTTGATAATGTTTAAAATAAATTCCTAACATGTCAAAATTTTATTGGATAATGATATTACAACCCTATATCATCTAATATTCGAATATGAGTCATTTTTTGGAGGTTTTTAAGTGGGGTTATATTTATTATAAATTAATATTTTTAAGATTTCCAAAGGTGCCTCTCTCTTCCCTTATAAAAGGGAATCTCCTCCCTCTCTTCCTCACACAAATCTGAGCCTTCAAGCTCGGCCAACCCCTACCAAATTATCTTCTCCACTTCCCAAGAAACATCCTAGAGGTCCTGGTCTTCTTCAAAGAAAATTTTAGTGCCCTAAGAGGAGGTCTCAAAGAGGTGCTTCAAAGAAGAGGTAATGTCCGTTACTGATTCTTTCAACTTTATTTCTTCTTCTACTTCTTCTTCTTTAGTTGTTTCCTTATGAAGTAATAACATCAGTATCACTCATATAATTATATGTTATTATAAGTATGAAACAAAACTATTTCACCATCTATCCGTCCTACGGAAAATGAAATCACCGCGCATGCGTACGTACGGAATACCGTCTCTATGCCATGGTGTAATATGTTTTTCAAACACCACCTTACTTGGATGGGTATAATGGTGTAAATAATAACTATACATAGTTATTATAACATCATACTTATTCTGATATATTGTATCATACACTCTAATTCAATTCAATAATTATGGAAACGATATCATCGCTCGTGCGTACGTATGGACTACCGTCTCCCCGACGCGATGAGATTCATTCTCCATGTTAACCATTTAAGAATGATTATAAAGTATATATAAGAAATAATAATGAAATATATGACATTATAAAGATACTGTATTTATGTATATTTATTTCATCTACCTAATTCCATTCAACTCAATAAGGAAACGAAAATAACATTCATGCGTACGTACGACCTACCGTCTCCATGAACGGTGTATTTCTTTCCATTTAGCGGTCTATAATATATATGTATATTCTGAATATATATTATATATAAATCATGTTTTATATTCTGTAATTAAGTAATAATTATCTAAGTAATCATATGAATAATTACAAGTCAAAACACGGATGAAAAATGAAATGATTTTACCCAAAACACTCTTTAACATGGAATTTACAAAAGAATGGTTAATATAAAGTCATAAGTAAACCATATATGATATAATAACAATGAATATTATTATATAATAAGTCGATGACATTATTTAAATCATTATACAGGAGGTTCAGATACATACAAAGCATATCGGACATAAGGTAAGGGATAATTTTGCAAATCTCATTTTTATCCGAGATTTCTTATTCGTAAGTATTTACTGGGGTTATTGTTATCATCCATGTCCATGTTTTATAAAAGTATTTTTATGTATGTTTAATGTCCATTTACCCATTTTTGACTTTTACTACATTGTATGAATGGAATCTTTCTTTTACGAGGTACTTTTTGACTTTTCCGGCAAAAGTACAAGAAGAATGTTTTTTTTAACTTATCCGGTACGAACAGATTTTTATGGTTTTATAAAGCCTTATTTTCATGATGCTGCCTCCAAATGATTTCATGAATATTTTCAATAAAATTCTTTTCTTTTAAAATTTCATGGACTTTTTTGAAAAGAAAATGATTTCGAAGAAGAAAGGATATTTTCCTCAAGAATTCATTTCAAGTGTTTTTATCAAAACCAATTTTCATCTAAGATGAAATTATTTCTTATGTGTATGTATCAAGTATAATGTCTCTATGATTTACATGATTTCACTTTTCTTATGATGAAATATCCATTTGTTTTATATGGATTATGTGATGATGATATGATGTTTATAAAACCCATTTTATTCTTTGGGTTATGATGAATGTTTTAAGTTTATGTTGTGGCATAAGTAAGAAAGATTTAATTATGAGATGGGTGTGACCTATATCTCCCTCCAATGCATTGGGTAAAGATTTATATCTCATGAGATAGACATGGATGGAATGGTAAGTTAATCCGGTTTAGTGTTACAGGACTGAAACGAGGAGTGAACTCGATTCAGAAAGGGACTTTGTCCACTAAGATGGTCTTGGAAGCAATGCCTTGGATACTATAGAAATCATGACATGTGATGAATGGTTGCCACAATTACATGTTTTAATCCCATTCTATTTTATCATGTTTAATGTTTCTTTATGATCTATGCCTTACGTACTTCTATGTTTTATGTCATTGCTCAAGCTTTTGATGTTTAAACATTATGTTCATGTTTTTAAGCTCAAATGTATATGATTTTTTTTATTTTATCCATGATTACCCTTACTGAGCATTTGAGCTCACCCTTTATATGTTTTCTTTTCCCTAGGATATAAAGAAAGCTTTTAGGTAAGAAAACAGAAGGGGAAGATCGATATGGGAGATGTCGAAGATCTTTCAACAGGATTAGATGTTTATATTCCAAGTTTCCAAAGACACTAAACTATTATGGTCCTTGTGTATCTGTTTTTGTTATGTATTAAGAATTCTGAAAAAGTAATGTAATGTCCATGTATGTCAATCTTCAGATCTCTACCGTAGGTATCAGAGGAAAGGTTTAGTCAACCTTTGGAAAATAGGATGCGAAAACATTAGTGAGTTCCCTAGAGATATTTCTAAGGTATGTCTAGGGATGTCCCTAAGGTTAAGTATACGTATAAGTTATAGTCCTAGAATTGCGCTAACGATATTAGAATTAAACCTAAGATGTTAGATATTGAGGGTACTCCCCCTTTACTATGTTTTTTTCCCTAGCATGATTTTTCCTCTCACACTATTCTTTTTGGGTTTTAGAAAATGGCTGGAAACAGGAAGATTCATGATAATGGAGGATATAACGGACAATGGAATGATATTCTTCATGAGAAACCAAATGAAACGGGATTTGGAAGTCCAAAAATCGTTATTATGCCTAATTATCAATCTCATAATATGATCAATAATCTCAACTTTGGTAAGTTTCCCGACTCATATAATAAGATAAAGAGGGAGTTTCATGTTGATCATAGAGGAAAGAAAGTTCAATTTACCTCATGTAAATATTGTGGGAAGAGGCATCAGGGAGATTGTTTCAATGGAACTGAAAGATTCTTTGTGTGTGGAAAAGAAGGATAGAAAGCCAGTAAGTGCAAAATAAATGGTTTAGTTAACACCATGGACAAGGATAATGGTATTGCTATGACATCAAAAATGATTAGATGTTTTAAATGTGGAATGTATGGACATTATGCAAACCAATTCCCTAAAGAAAAATCTCATGAAGAGAATCAGCATGGTCATATGAGTATTATTTATGTGGATGATGATGAAGAGACTACAAATGAAATATGAGATGAAAGAAATAATGAAGCTCAATCGGTGGTTTAGGAAGTTAGTGGAATGATTGTATGTTTATAAAGAATAATGTATGGTACTATGGAATAAAGAATCATCTAAGGATTGTTACACTATTGTTTTTCCTAAAATATTTGGAAGTATATGTTGAATGGTACCGGTAACCATGGAAGGTTATTCTGATATTTTGGAAAGTAGATGATATGCGCATAATGAAGGTATAAGGAGAAAATTAAATGTTTGACAGTATTCATGAGCTCATGATTGATATAAGGACTAAGTGATATCATGGTTTGAGTATATACAATTTTGAGGATTTTTGTATGTGGAAAGAGTTAACTTTTGACAGCACTCATGTTTTCACTAAGATTCAATGGGTATTCATTTTTCAAGAGAATATATGATTAAGGTATTCACATGAATGGAATGTGACCAATAAGATATATGAGGGATAAATGATGGTATTCACATGCTTGTTATATGACCTTTTTAGTAATCATTCTCTTTATACAATGAGTTTGGAAAGAAGTATTTTGGATAAGCCTAAAGATTGGAATGGATATTATTGTTTAAGGCTAGAACTTTTTGTTATAATAGTATTGTTTTAGAAAAAGGATAACCTGCAGGACATGCGACAACCCGTCGCGTCGGACAAGGTTGCGGGAATCGAACCCACAACCAAAGTGCGACTGGCCTTTATCGCCTACCACTAGCCTACAGGAAGTCCCTGGTTCATAGAAACTAGTTTTATTTTATTAATCGGTATGATATACAAAGTATAATTCATTTTTTGGAATCGTATAAGATTAACCACACCATAGATGGACTTATATATATTTGATAACTTTTTCTAACCTTTTGTTGGAAACCGATGGATTGACTCATCATTCTATCACATGATCTGCTAACACTTCATGAATGGCAAATTCAACTTCATTTCTTTAAGAGATGAAGTGGAAATTTTTCAAGGCACAAACAACAGTGAGATTGTACCAAAATCAAGTAAGTATTTATTTTGATTCGAAAATTCTTCAACATTAGAGAAATGATCCTGAAAAACAAATATGTTGTCCTAGTGCTCTTATATCCAATAAATCAGATGGTACCTTAGATCATCGCAAATCTATGGCTTTGTGATTGTTGGCTATTTCATAGCCATGTTCTCTACCACTCTCCATCAGAACTTGATGGTTAGATTTTTCCTCCATATCCATATTTTCACCTATACTCTCCTATGTGGAAACCCAATGCTGAGTTACCTTGGGTGACCGTTACGTTTCTAACTTTCTTTTTTAAAGTTATATTTTAGAATTCCTTTTTACGATGTGGGTTTCTATGAATAGTAAACGATTTATAACCCTGAGGAATTTCGAAAGCGAAATTCATTTTAAGGGGGGTAGAATGTAACAACCTGAGATTTTATAATATATATTCATTTTAATTTCTTTCATATCTTCTGTTGTATGCTACACCAAGATTATCTTGTGCTATATGTGACACTGTATTATCTTGTAGTATACGCAACACAATTCTTGGATCGTGTTATACACAATTTGAAGTTCATTTGATAGAAGTTATTCTATGCAACATTGTGTGTGTATATATATATTCAATGTATAAATTAAAAATGGTTAGATTCTATTATAACAAAACAATAAAAGAGTCTTTCACTATACGCAACCCTAACTTGGCTTACATTACACACAATCGCGACCTTCTTCGATAGCGTGTGTTGTAAGCAATGCCAGGTTTTACTAAACAAAGATATGTTATTATAATATTATTATGAACTAGTCTTTATGAATAGTATTAACTAAAATTTTAAATTTATAACATTATTATTCATCTTACACATTTTCTAGAACATGGTATAAGAACAAAATAAATTTTTCGGGTAAAATAAGTATTTTTCAAAAAATGCAGTTTTGCCACATTTTGATGGAGCACCCACTCTAAATATAGTTTTTAACATGTTTATAAGTTAATTTTTTCAAAATAAAACTATTATTTGGAATAAGGATATAAAATTTTACCTTGGATAAAATTTTCATATTATTCTGATAACTTTCATATTTTAATGAATAGTAAAAACACGCTATATTTTAATTAAAAACAACTTTTTTCATCGTAATAATTTATGTGGTTAAATTATAATATTGAATAGTTTTAAAGTATAAATAGAATATATTTTTACCATTTAATACAATGTATGTCATTATCATTGATTTTACATTGAATTCGTAGGTTAAATAAATTCAATATTTTGCAATGTTTTAAATAAAAACACGTTTTCTTTCGACAACAGGATTAATTTTAATTTAATTTCTAAAACTTCTATGTATTGAATTTGGAAAAATGGATTCCATATTTATAATCATTGGGTCCAAATTATATTAATATACTACTTTTTATTTTTTCACTTTATGAATAGTAATAACGGTAAATTTTATTTACCATAGTTAAAGGTAAATCGGGTAATTAAGGGTAAATATAATATTATAAAATTACCCTAACACATGCCAAAATTCTATTGGATGGCTAAAAGTAGACCCATATCACCTAAGGGTCGTATTAGATTCATTCTAGGGACTTTTGACATTGAAAATAATTTAATTATTATTAAAACCAAAGAAAGTGACAACATGTCACTCTCTTAAATCTTATAAGTATAATAATTTTAATTTAGTGATAAACATCATAAAACATCGAACATGAATAGTCTCCAGAAATCTAATAAAATTATCTACATAATTATAATTTATTTATAATTTTTAGGGATTAAATAATTGTCATTAATGATGATACATTAATGATGCAAAAATTATTTATTAAGTGAAAAATCAGTAATATAGTTTTTATTGAAATAATAATACCCATTAAAAGGCCCAAAAACCTGACGAAAACTTATAGGTAGTGTATATATATATCACAATCATCCAATGACCTAATATATAACCGTTTGGAGTCTTATAAAAGTGAATTTGATACTTATATTATTTTATTTTAAATGATTCCAAAGTTGTCACCTTCATAATTTAATAAATATAACAATTTAAATATTGTTATTTTAAGATGATAAATTCAAGTAAAAGTATTATTCTGTACGTTAATAGATTTATCTTCATCATAGGATTTTATTTTTAAATTTTATGCAACAAATAAGTATATTAAATAATTATACAAATATATTGTAAAAATTATTTTATTAAGAGATAAACCAAATAAATGGTTTTAAAAATAAAAAAATAAATCTTATATGAACTATTTAATGTTCTCCACTAATTTTCTAGATACATATGACATTTTATGAATCTATTAAAGCTTTTAGTTCGAACATATCTTCTGTATATATTTTATTTAAGTTCAAATAGATGAATAGTGTAAAAATTGACACTATTGTTATTTTATAAAAATAACATATTATAAAATTGTTTAAAAATCACAAAAATATTTAGAAATTGTAAATTTAAATTTTCTATAATTTTATAAAGTAAAAAATTATGTAAAAGTCACAACAAATAAGTAATTATTTGTTATAATTTAAAATTTAGAATGTTATTACCACAAATAAAATTAAATTGATTAAATAAGGATAAATCAAGCTGACAATGTTTAAAATAAATTCCTAACATGTCAAAATTTATTTGGTTGATGGGATTACAACCATATCTCATCTAATATTCGAATATGAGTCATTTTTTGGAGGTTTTTAAGTGGGTTTAGATTTATTATAAATTAATATTTTTAAGATTTCCAAAGGTGCCCCTCTCCTCCCTTATAAAAGGGTATCTCCTCCCTCTCTTCCTCACACCAATTTGAGCCTTCAAGCTCAGTAAAACCCGGAAAAATTCCTTTCTCCACTTCCCTATAAACATACTAGAGATCTTGGTCTTCTTCAAAGACCAATTTTAGTGCCCTAAGAGGAGGTCTCAAAGAGATGCTTCAAAGAAGAGGTAATGTCCGTTACCGATTCTTTCAACTTTATTTCTTCTTCTACCTATTCTTCTTTAGTTGTTTCCTTATGAGATAATAACATCAGTATCAATCATATACTGATATGTCATTATAATTATGAAAAAACCCTATTTCACCATCTATCCATCCTACGGAAAATGAAATCACAACGTGTGCATACGTACGGAATACCGTCTCCACGCCGTTATGTAATCTTTTTTTCCAACACCACCTTACTTGGATGGTTATAATGGTGTAAATAATAACTATACATAGTTATTATAATATCATACTGATTCTGATATATTGTATCATCCACTCCAATTCAATTCAATAATTATGGAAACAATATCATCACTCGTGCGTACGTACGGACTACCGTCTCCATGACGCGATGAGTTTCATTCTCCATGTTAACCATTTAAGAATGATTATAAAGTATATATAAGAAATAATAATGAAATATATGAAATTATAAAACTAATTTATTTATGTATATGTATGTCATCTACTTAATTCTATCCAACTCAATAAGGAAACGAAAACAGCGTTCATGCGTACGTACGACCTACCGTCTCCTTGAACAGTGTATTTCTTTCCATTTATTGATCTATTATATATATGTATATTCTGAATATATATTATATATAAATCATGTTTTATATTCTGGAATTAAGTAATCATGATCTAATTAATCATATGAATAATTACAAGTCAAAACACGGATGACAAATGAAACGATTTTAACCAAAACACTCTTTAACATGGAATTTACAAAAGTGCAGGTAATATAAAGTCATAAGTAAACCATATATGATATCATAACAATGAATATGATTCTGTACTAATTCAATGACATTATTCAAATAATTATATAAGAGGTTTGTATACATAGGAAGCATATCAGACATAAAGTAAGGGATAATTTTGCAAATCTCATTTTTATCCGAGATTGCTTATTCGTAAGTATTTACTGGGGTTATTTTTATCATCCATGTAAATGTTTTATAAAAGTGTTTTTTTGTTTGTTTAATGTCCTTTTTACCCATTTTTGACTTTTACTACATGGTATGAATGAAATATTTCTTTTTCGAGGTACTTTTTGACTTTTCCGGAAGAAGTACGAGAAGAATGCTTTTTTTAACTTATCCAGCATGAACGGATTTTTACGGTTTTATAAAGCCTTATTTTCTAGAAGCTTCCTCCAAATGATTTCATGAATATTTTCAATAAAATCCTTTTCTTTTAAAATTTCATGGAATTTTGTGAAAATAAAATGATTTCTAAGAAGAAAGGATATTTTCCTCAAGAAATCATTTCATGTTTATTATCAAAACCATTTTCCATCTAAGATGAAATTATTTCTTATGTGTATGTTTCAAGTATAATATCTCTATGATTTACATTATTTAACTTTTCTTATGATGAAATATCCATTTGTTTTATATGGATGATGTGATGATGATATGATGTTTATGAAACCCATTTTATTCTTTGGGTTATGATGAATGTTTTAAGTTTATGTTGTGGCACAAGTAAGAATGATTTCATTATGAGATGGGTGGGACCTATATCTCCCTCCAATGCATTGGGTAAAGATTTATATCTCATGATATATACATTGCTAGAACGGTAATTTAATCCGGTTCAGTGTTACAGGATTGAAATGAGGAGTGAACTCGATTCAGAAAGGGACTTTGTCCACTAAGATGGTCTTGGAAGCAATGCCTTGGCTACTATAGAAATCATGACATGTGCTGAATGGTTTCCACAATTACATGTTTTACTACCATGCTATTTTTTCATGCATAATGTTTCTTTATGATCTATGTCTTACATACTTCCATGTTTTATGTCATTTCTCAAGCTTTTGATGTTTAAACATTATGTTCATTTTTTTAAGATCAAATGTAAATGATTTGTTTTATTTTATTCATGCTTACCCTTACTGAGAATTTGAGCTCACCCTTTATATGTTTTCTTTTCCCTAGGATATAAAGAAAGCTTTTAGGTAAGAAAACAAAAGGAGAAGATCGATATGTGAGATGTTGAAGATCTTTCAACATGATTAGATGTTTATATTCCTAGTTTCCAAAGACACTAAACTATTATGGTCCTTGTGTGTCTGTTTTTGTTATGTATTAAGTATTCTGAAAAAGTAATGTAATGTCCATGTACGTCAATCTTCGGGTCTCTACACTAGTGATATGGAAATTGATAATGTTAATTAATGAATAAATTATTAACATAGGGTGTTGGATCTTGTTGGGATGTAGTGATGAAGTTATGATTCTGAGAAGTCATGAACTCAGTTTTCAATTTCTTGGAGGGCATGGAACATTTTTGTGATGCTAATGTAATGTAATGTGTAAAATGTTAATGGTAAATTAATTGATAAAAAATTAATTAACTTAAAGTGAAACTAATTAAAAGGAATAAATTAATTTTATGTAGCTCTTTCAATGGTTTTGTTCTTATTTGATATCTGGTATTATCAGTGGCATTCGGAGTCCTATAGATGTTAGCTATAGATGAGTCCGAGACTAGGTTATGCCCATAGGGTGGTTGTGGGATATATAATACCATGTACTTTTTGTGTTTTTATATGCTACTCCACTATGTTTTTTAGGGAATCTGACACCCCAGGGATTCTGAGCCATGGGGGTATTTTCCCCAACATCCTTGTGGGAGGATATATGGATGACTAACCCCCTTTCCCCCAAATATATTCTTTTGGATGTTACTTTTGTTGGTATTCATGATGGTTAGTTTTCCCTATATATATTAGTAAAGGGATTTAATGGATTTTTATTATTACACACACATGTATTGTGGATATATTTTCCTAAGGACTACTATTGGCATAATGTTTATAGGTTTCGATGGATTAAGGATCCTTACTCGGGGTACGAGTTGTGATTGATTGAGGTATAATACACAATGCATGATTAATGCTATACATTCCATGGTGGATCCTAGAAACTACCCTATTACTTTTGGTTACATGGACATGGTGATGTGTTGCATGAGGTGAATGTTGTGGTTTTTCACCTGGGTGTCTATGGGATATCTTTTTTTCAGAGAGATGCTTGGGATGTGCAGCATTGGGATAGAATGGAAAACCAATGGGGAAGTAGTAAAGTGGTACCCTTGATATTATTTATTATATTTTGTTATCTTGTATGTGAAACTAGGTTAGAGTATCTATGCTGAGGTTTGAAACTTAGTATAAAAGTTTAGGCGATGAGATAGTTTCACTTGTTGTTTACTATACTTTACCATGATTTAATTATCTTTTGAATGATATGCTTTTGGGAGGATCCTATTGAGTATAATGTTATACTCACTATATGAAACTTTAAATATTTTCTTCTAGGACATTGTGAGAAGTTTGGAGATCAGGATGGATACTACTTTCTTGTGGTATTTTCATGAGCTATTTGGGATTCATAGTCCCCATTGTCTTTACCTTTCTTTTTGTGCTTCCAGTTTTTCCATTCATATGTAGTATTTATTACATGTAATTACATATTTGTACTTCGTATTTATTTATATGAGAGTTTGAGTAGGAGGTGTTTGGTCTCTGTCTTATCTCTACCTCTCACGTGTGTTCTCTTAGAGGGTAATGCCTCCCATTTACATGTTTATTATACCCTCTGTGCTAGTCTCCAACCCAGTGCCTACTAGAGGTGGGACTCAGGTGTCACTATATATCTTCTCCAATTTCAGGACTAGGAGGGTTACACCTTGTGGGGAGGGGGTCAGGCCATGTGTGATTTTAATTATGTGATGGGTGGGACCTATATCTCCCTTTAATGCATTTGGTAAAGTACTATATCACACGAGATTGAATATAAAATAATTATATGTGCTTAATTCATTATAGGAAACAAGTCAATATGATTGATTAACTATGGGAAATAGGTGGTGATTCAAGATATGATGGTCTTGGTAGTTAACCTTGACAAATAAAATGGTTTCCATACTTGTGTTAGTTCAACTCACATTTATGACATGAACTTATTGTTTATGATTGAGTTATGATGAGTTCTTATTCATATGATTCATGTCTTTTGAAATGATATTTTTTTTATTCCTTAAAATAATGTTTATGTTCTTTTTTAGATTGGGTATGAAATTTTTAAGTTATTTTCATGATCTCATACCCTTATTCTTATCTTATAATTTCAAATGATCATTGATTGATATATCCCATTTTTACCCTTACTGAGAATCTGAGTTCACCATTTCATTATGATTCCTTTCCCTAGGTTTTAAATAAAGTTTGTCGTAGAGTTTTTGATGCACAACTATCATTTTTTGTAGAAAAAGAAAATTTCTAAATTGTTTCCTAGTGCACAACATTGGCTGACCAAGGTTGTATCACTTGAGGAGATTCTAAGTTTATTTACCTACTAAATATAATTAGACTAAACCACTACCTTTGTGGACTTTATTATTTTATGAAAACAATTATAAATTTGGGTTTTTATTAATGTATAAAATAATTAAATGACCTGAAATTTAAAAATTTAAACTAAACTAGCATGCAAGGATAAACTGAATGTTATTAGAAATAAAGAAATCTATCTAGATTTTTGTTTTACATTATCTCATTATTATCCTTTATTTTTCTAATTTATGTTTGATAATACAATTATACAAGATAATTCATGAATTACTAACCTTTAATTTAGTGGTGTGAGATCTTAAATTCCTTTATCAATCAAAATTGTACCTCCACCTATAATGAAGGTTGATGGATCACCTCAATAGAGAGTGTGACATCTTATAGGACTTGGATCCATCATATTCCCTTACATCCACTTAATGGATCAACTATATCATGTTATGATATTTTATCAAGTAGAAGATAGGTAAAATATTTAATAAAATCATAGAAATATATTTTAGTTGCATGTCATGGTGGGAATCTTCCACACGTGTTCATGTTATGCACGTATATCACAACCATAAAATATACTTAATGAAAGAATTCAAGATCACCCTAACTCCCCCAAGATAGGCCTCAGGTTATCCCATCATTATAAGTGGTTGGAGATCACCATGGTGTAGGGATGTAAGATAAAGAGAAGAATAAGATAAAATAGAAAATAATGGAAGAGACAGACTGGGAGAATAAAATAAAATATAAAATTAAAATGGAATAAGAACATATAAAATAAAATATAGATAGAATAAATAAATTAACAAATTAAAAATAAAGAGAATGAAATAATAAGAATGAGAATAAGAAGAATAATGGTGTGTAGGAAGATAATAATAAGAAAATAATAATGGAATTTGGGTGGAAACACATTAACAAAAAAATGCATGAATTTTTTATTTATAAAATAGAATATAATTACATAAAAGAAAAACTATAAATAAATAAAAATAAAAGTAACTCAAAATTAACAAGGAATTATTGAGTATTGGTTTCCTCTTAATTATTGGTGTCTGTCAGTAGCATCCTAACTTCTTCAAGCAATGGAAATCCACCTCTATTTATAGAGGGGGAAGAGCCGTCAGACTTCTTCGAAACCCTAAGGGGGTCAAGGATTTGAAAATCTTAAAATATGTATTGTGATAATATCATGTTAATTGTGAATACATTAGTTTTGATCTTTCAAGATTCTCATCCTTTTGTGATCTTGCATCTTTGACTGGTACATGACCGCACCCCTCTTCTCTCATGCATGGGATGTGTGGTGATGTGGTTATTTTAACAAACCAGCTCTATATTACACATTAATTCATGATTTATTACAAAAAAGTACACTTAATTAAACCTAGATGAATTATAATTATAGTTTATTTGGGATTAGTTACATTACAAAACAATATAAAATCGGTAATACAACATATTTATTAAAAACATATTTACAATGCTCAAAATACTTCTTTAAACATAAAGCTGCATGGGATAAACATTGGATTTCATAAGGAAAGGGTGAGATATAAATCCCAATAAATTAATTAACCTGAAATAAGTTATACATATTATAAAATAATTATATCAATAAGGAAAAAATGAATATTAATAATAAGGCACCATATAACATGATAATCATAACATGGGAAATGTCGCAACAACTTAAAACACTAAAATATAATCATAGGTCAAGGATAAACCTACTAAGAAATCATGGTGGAAAAATACCCATAAAGGAATCTGGTTCACTCTATATCCCAATGTGATATATCATGATACTAAACATTAACCAATGCATTGAATCGCTATCTAGACACACCCCTCATAATCATTTCATTCTCTTGCTTAAAGGTTCCAGATAAATCATACAACATAGATTCATTCATCCTAATAATTTTTTCCAAGATCAAGGAATATGTATTACATATATGTAATTACAAATCAATAAGTATATGTCCACAAAGTTGAATACCTTTTATAGAAAAATGGGTATGGTATTCACTAAACAATGATTTTGGCATAGAAAATCACAGTGAAATTTCAGTAGCATAACGTCATGACTTAAAAAATAATAAAATGAATTGATGAGAGTTAAAGGGTATCTCATAATTTTTACATTAATTTTTAATTAATGGGGATATGGAATAAAATATCCTATTATATGGAAATGATGATAAAAGATATAGGATAAAGAAGATACTTTAATAAATTGGAGAATGGAAAAGATCCCTTATGAAATTTCGGCATGGTAACAAGTGCACATAAAGGATCATGGAAAGATTATTGAGAGTTAAAAAGGGTTCCCATAATTTATAAATTAAATTTAATGTATGTGTAATATGTAAGAGAATATCCCAACAAAAGAAAATGGAATTTAACAGACAAAACATAAAAGTATTTCTTGAATGGTAATGATGAGAGAGAAATTTGATATAGAATTTCAACATAGTAATGACTTAGGTGAAGATAAAAAAGAGAGATAATAAATTATATGTCATTAAAATAAAATCAATTTGAAAGTAGGGTATTTTTATAAATAATTTAAATCATAAACAATTGTGATTAAGAAGAAAAATTCTAGAAGAGGTGCTTGAATTGAAAGGAGAGAAAGGTGAGGATCCCTTACCTGAGTGTGTGACAAAAAAATCTTAGTAGTGGATTGTTTAGAGATTAATGGAACCTTTATAAGATTATATATATTAGAGGTCCAATTATGGTCATAATTAAATGAGTTTTAGTGATGAGAAATAGGATATTGGGTGGTTTTATATAGGAAAATTGGGGGATTTGTTTCTTATTTCGGTTTTGGAAACTACATAATAAAATTTCAAAAAACAAAGACCATACCATGGTTTTTACCCATGTTTTATGCAAAATGGGTCTGGTTTTATTATTTTATAAGGCCACTATCCGAACTTATTATAATAATTCCCTTTTGTTTGTGTAGGTGAATCACACTCTTAAAGAAAGGATTTTAAAACCTTAAAATATATTATATGTTTTGGAGGATCCATAATGTCTTTACAAAATTAATCAAATAAGCTCAAAATCGCATTATTTTAATAATAATATATTTTTTTTTTCATTTATCCCATTTTTTGTAATTATTACATAACTTTTGGGTCATTATGATGTCATCATATACAAAGTTTATTTATACAGTATTTAATTTTTACCCACAAATTTGGTTGTCTCAGAAAATTACTATAAATTCACCATTTGATAATTTAGATGCACTTAATCCAAAGGAAATATTAATTTTATCTAAATAATTTTCTAAATATTTTAATTTTCACTTTTAAAACTGAAATAAATATTTATTAAGAAATGTTGGGTTTTTCTATAATAAGAGTGTTTGAACCCTTATAAAAATTACAATTAACTTCATAAAAATTATATGATCCTTTATATTTGATAATAATTATTTAATAATAAAATGTTCATAAAATATTATTTATATCAAAAATCTATTAATTCATAAATTGATTAATTGAATTTTATTATTAACTAAAAATACAATTTGTTCTTTATTATATCTAAAATAAAAAACATTTACAAAGTAAAAAAAGACGCTAAAAGTATAATCATTATTATATATGAAAAATATGTAAATATTCATTTTTCTATGGTCTTGATACATATCCCTTTAATATACTAGAAAATACCCTAAGAGTAAGCTTCACGATGGTGCGACTTTTAGGGGGCGGTTCAGCAAACAAGCTTTGGGTCATGATCTCGATGAACTTGAACATCTCATGCAAATGGTTTCAATCAAGCTTAAATTGTTGGATATCAGTTTGGGATTGGTCAAGGGAAAATCCCATAAATGTTTTCTTCTTTCGAAGATCCAATAAATAGGCTTTATAGGTTGTGATCCTACTGGTTATGGCCTTCACTTCCTTTATCTTTGCGAATAGGATTTGTTAAAACCCTATACTTAAACTAATCAAGTGATCAATGTTCAAAAGATATTTTATTAATGGTAAAGACACTTATTGGTATTTTAAATTCAATAGGATATAATAAAAAAATGTTTTCATGTTTTTTCTATAACCATATCTCATGATGATACATTTAAATAAATCAAATATGGAAATTTTATTTATAATAGTATAGGATGTTACAATATTCCCCCCTTAATAAATTTTACCCTAGAAATTTTCATTTAAAACACTAAAATAGACGTGGGTAACTCTGCTTCGTCACCTCCTCAGGTTCCCACACTGGTTCATCAAATTTTTTGGTTTCACTATATCTCTTTGACAGGGTGGATTGTCTTATTTCGTAGAATTTTTTTGCTACAATCTAAGATCTTCACTAGTTAATACTCATAGGAAAGGTAGTTCTCTAACGGTACCAAATCTATATTGAGTACATGTGAGTGTTCTAGTATGTACTTCATCAAGAGGGATACATGGAATACATCATATACTTGATATAGCTTCGGTGAGAGTTCTAGTCGATAGGCCACCTCTCTGATGTGATCAAGGATATTAAATGGGATCATGTATCTTAGAGTAAGCTCTCCCTTATTCCCAAATCTCATCACTTTATTATATGGATATATACAGTGGAATACCATGTCTTCAACATCAAACTCTATTCCTCATCGATGATTGTCATCAAAACTCTTCTATCGACTCTAAACAACCTTGATGTGTTGTTGAATGGCCTTAACCTTTTCCACCATTTCTTTGACCATTTTAGGACCTAAAAGTTTTTATTTCCAGAATCCATCCCAATATGCATGTGTTCTGCACCTATTCACATAAAGGGCTTCATAGGGATCCATTTTTATGGTTGAGTGGAAATTTTTATTGTATGAGAACTCGATCAGAGGAAGATGTTGGTCCCAATCTCCTCTGATGTCCATAGAACATGCTCGCAACTTGTCATTCAATGTATGAATAATCCACTAAGATTGGACATCAGTTTAAGGATGATAGTCCATAAAATTTTTAGCTTAGTGTTTAGAGTATGTTAGAGTCTTTTCTAGAACTTGTTGGTGAATCTCGAATCTTGATCATATACAATCAATAGTGGTACTCCATGAAGCGTTACCACTTCTATGATGTATATTCTTGCTAGATGATCCACTGAAAATTCTTCTCAAATTGTGATAAAGTGAGATGTCTTTTTAATATGATCAAAAATAACCTATATATCATTGTATCCCCTGTATGTATTCAGAAGTCTAGTGAAAAAGTTCACGGTGATGTTCTCCCATTTCCATGCTGGTATGTGTAATGTTTTCATCATCCCATTAGACATCTTTCATTCAGCCTTCACTTGCTGGAATACTAGGCACATTGATGTATATTCATTAGAATACTTATTTATATTGTCCCACTAATAGTTCTCACAGAGATCTTTATACATCTTGTGATTCCTAGGTGAATGGAGAAAGTTGAACTATGTGCACCATCCAATAGTTCATTCCTTAACTCAAGATTTGATGGAACACGTAGTCTTGACACAAATCTCACAATTCCTTCTTCATCAATTTTAAAATCTGAGAGATTTTCCTTTATCATGGATTCCTACTTCTTCTAGATTTCCTCATCCTTTCTTTGAGCACCTTTTAACCTTTTCAAAAGAGATGAATGATCAATGATTTGTTAAAGGATTGATGATTTTACTTACTTTATGATTCCCATGTCTATCCTTTACAGGTCTAAGAAGATTAGATCCTTCTCAATTCTCATCATTGATAAAGATATAATATTATTTCTACTTTGACCACCCTCTAATTTATTCAATTTACTAGGTTGTTAGTGGATTAATAAGTCAAATCCCTCGATCAACTCTAACCATCTTCATTGGCGCATATTCATCTATTTCTGTGTGAATATATAATTGTTGATTTTGTGATATGTTCATATTTTAAAATTCTTTCCATAAATATAGTGATGCCATATCTTCAACTCCAATATCAAAACTACAAAATCTTGATCCTTCATGGGATATTTTTTCTCATCAACTATCAACTTCCATGAAGCATATGTTATGATATTTTCATTCTTAATTAACACACATCCCAATACCATTTTTCGAAGCATCACTAAATACAATGAATATTTATCAAATTTTGGGTAGTTTGAGAATGGTTGTAGTGATGCTCCTTCTTTTTAACAAGATGAAGATCTCTTCACATTCATCATTCTAAGAGATCTTGACTCCATTCTGGTTTAACTAGGTAAGAGATTTTGATAATCATATGAAATTTCTCACAAATTGGTGATAATACCCACATAACCCAAGGAAACTATAGATATCTATAATAGATGTTGGCCTTATCCATCCTTCAATTGATTCCATATTTTAAGGTTCAATATATATCCCATTTCATATGACGATATTCCCTGAGAAAGAGATATCCTTCAACCAGAACTCACATTTTTTGTACATGGTGTAAATATTCTCTTTTTATAGGGTCTTTAACATAGTGCTCAGATGATCCTCATTCTCCTCCTTGATTTTGGTGTATATTATAATATCATCTAAAAATACTACTACAAATTTGTCAAGGTAATATATAAAGACTCTATTCATCAATTCAATGAAGATTGTTGATGTCACGACACCCTCCCAGCAAAGATTCCCCTTTTGAGCTGGCAATGGTGAAAGGGAGATAGTGACCACTGAGTCCCGCCTCCAGTAGGCCCTGGGGTGGCGACTATCACCAAGGGTATGAGTTTTCACAAATATGGGAGGCATTACCCTTTTTATTATTTAAGATCTGGAAATAGGAAAAGTCATCCACCAAAAAGAAATATAACAAGTGTATAGAAATAAAACCCAAACCAATCCCACATGCATGTTTAAGTGGTTATGAAACAAGGTACAAGTACAGGAATGCTCAAAAGTACAATACCAAAAGAAACAAGTACAATAAACTACAGCAAGTCCAACTGTCCTGACTAGTAGGGTCCCGCCCGGCCCTGGTAGTCCTCCTGGAAACCTGAAAGTAAATGTAGGGTGAGCTTACAAGTATACTCAGTAGGGAAACCTAAAGCTCTCGTGTACAAGTGGGGAGACATCCTATTGTCTCGTGAGAACAACAGAAGAAACCTAGAAAGGAATTCTATCCACCAAACCTCACCAGCCACACTCACCAAAAATAAAATCAAACCAGGTAGTAGTATATAAGAACAAGAGTATTGGGTACCCCACACCATTCCCCTTTAGTTAGCTGCACATCCTAACAGTGAATGTCCTGACGCTGCCACACTCTCCCCGCCCGCACACACCTGGGACTCACAACCACGTATCCCGCCCGCACACACCTGGGCCTCACAACCATGTATCCCACCCGCTCATACCTTGGCCTCACAACCACGTATCCCTCCCGCACACACCTGGGCCTCACAACCACGTATCCCGCCCATACACACCTGGGCCTCATCCTGAAGATTCTTGGGAAACAGTAAAACCTGCCTGAAGAGTCTTGGGCTAGAACCACCCCAATCGAAACCTACCTGAAGCGTCTTATGTGTAAGGTCACCTCATGCCATCACAGGATAGGGAAGAAGGAGCAGGATGGTGCTAGTATCTAAGGGAAAACACTGTCTCTCAGGAAATTGGAGTGTTCGACACTAAGTGCTCAACATGGGTGGGTGCGATAAAACACAAAAGATACAGATATATATATGTATACCAAACACACAACCCTCCCTATGGCTTCTAAATAGAGAAAATGAGCATGTGCCTCGGCACTGATACTACGAAGCATGCATACAACAAACAACCCCAACCCCATTTAGGTTTTCACATTTCAGTAGAATTAGTTTATTAGTTCCTTAACTACTAGGCAACTAACCACAACCAACCAAATTGATCGTTCGTAAAACATATCCCTGCCATCCATAAATCAAGTTAGGAAAACACAAGCAACACAACCAAGTCACTTCTTAACAACCAACCAACCCATTGATTATTAATCTCGTTCCATTACCATGACCCACCATTCATTAACTCTCCCACTTTTATTTATTATTCATAATCCATAGTCTGTTCACTTTCAAGCCCATCCCTGCAGCCCCGCTGCCAACCACCACAACCACACCGAAACCCGTACATAATTACCCCTCTAACACCATTGATTGCAGCCCCACTGCCCGTTCTATTCGTAACAACCCAGGGTTCACCCCCCCTTTCACAAACCACATAACCAAGACAACACCCACATGTTCATTATTCCATTTTTCTCAACTGGGGTGATCACACAAGGGTTACAGATTTTCATTTAATCGTCCAACTTTATGTGATTAACCAATTTTCACATTCCACAAAGTTTCCATTCACAAAAACGGTCTAGAGGATAGGGAAACGTTTAATTTCACAAGAAAAGGCCCCCAACGGCCGTGATTTTCAGTAGGCATAAGCCTATTCAATTCACAACATAATATCACATCATATAATGATAAACATAACAACTTCCCCATCCCTGTTATTTAACCAGTTATTATCTTCGTTTAATGGTTCAACCATTTCTCATGAAAACAAAAGGACACCCACCCCGCATGATGCAAAAAATTAGAGAGATGAAGGTAATATCCCTACCTCAACATTTTCTGATCACAACGCTCCTCCTGGTCAATTTTAGATGACGTTCGTCGGCGTCCGTCACTTTTGTCGAGTCCCGGAAAAACCATCCCGGGAGGAAGTTGGAATGGAAAGGACGAAGGAAAGACAACGGATCCAAGCTCAGAAGTTCTGCCTCGTCGTTACGATCCCATGGACGCTGAAGGATTGTAAATCGGAGCTCGGACGAAGAAGTTATAGAATAAAAAGGATCCTTCGAGTCTCTTGGGAGAGCTCTGCTCAGAGGAGAGGGGAGGAGAGGGGTTTTTTGAAAAGAAGGAGGGGACCCCTCCTTTTATAGGTGAGAAAATAAAAAATACACGGCATGTACTTTATGGTACACAGTATGTACTTGGTTATTTCACACGGTCTCCACGCGGCTTCCAACACGTATCCGTGGTCGTTGACTGGTCAACACACAGTTTGAGGGTAACGCATACGCGGGGAAGGACAACACGACAAGTAGTTTGGACACATGGTGTGTACCCATTTATTTCACATAGCAAAGACATGACTTCAACATGTCACACGACCATTGACTGGTAACGCGTACGCGGGGAGGGACTACACAGTGTGTAGTTTAGGGTACACGTCGTGTACCCATTTACTTCACACGACAAAGACACGACCGTCCACACGGCGTATACCCAGTGAGGGGGTACACAGCGTGTAGTTTGGGTTACACGACATGTACTCATTTCTTTCACACGGCAAGGACATGGCCTTGAATACGGGGTATACTCAGCAAGGTGGTACACATGTGTACTCACACTACACGACATGTACTTACAAAATTCTGGAAAGTGTTAGAAAAGTCCATTTTACCCTTCAGAACACTTCAAGACCCTCTTTTTGACAAAGGAATGGGCTGGAGAGGTCCCGACCATTACATCAGATATATATTAATACATTTTCATCCCGAGAATTAAAAACCTTCCCAGAGTAACCCAACAAGATACCTCTTAGGGCTCTTGTTATAACAGGAACCCAACCACCAACCCTAATTATAGTTGTTAGGAAATCCTTCTCCTATGTTGAGATATTATCCGCTTTAGGTGGCACTGACTCACCTTCACGGGTTTAATCTCATCATCCTTAATGCATCTCGATTAAGAATCTGGTCTTCCCACTTCCACACACTAGGATTTTTCAACTCACACTGCCCCCGACACCGTACAACCCACACACTACCCGAACATGTGGTTTGGGGAAAATGCATTTTCCTATGTCGAGATATTATCCGCTTTAGGCGGCACTGACTCACCTGCACGAGTTCAATCGCATCCGCATTAATGCGTCTCGATTAAGGATCGAGTTTTTCCCTTCCCCACACGCCCGGACATGTTACACACTCCCAGAGAACAAGGAAATAAAAGGTCTCATAACTGACTAGCCAAGCATTCCATACATCAAAGGTACAAAGTATAACATCAAAACAAAGCTCAAAATAACAAAGAAAACACAAGTCAAAACAACTTCAAGTACTGAGCATGCATCTGGGTCTCTCGCTCCCAAGTTCTCTCCTCAAGGACGCCATGCCTCCATAACACGTGAAACAAGGGAATGGTTCATCCACAGAGCACCTTCTCTTTACGATCTTTGATTATGACTAGTCGTTCCTCGAAGGTTGCGTCGTCTCCCATATCTAACACCCCCAGTCGATAACGTGAGAGTCGTCGTGTAAGTACCGACGAAGCTGGGAGACGTGGAAGACGTCAAGAACCTTCTCCAAGTGAGGTGGTAGGGCCAGCTGATATGCCACCTTGCCGACTCGCCTCAGCACCTCAAAAGGTCCGATGAACCTAGGTGAGAGCTTTCTCCCCTTCCCGAACCTCCGCTTCCCCCATCAAGGGGAAAACTTCAAGAACACATGATCTCCCTCCTCAAACTCCAAGGGCTGCCTCCGATGATCATCATAAGACTTATGTCGGTCCTGAGCCGCTTTCATCCTCTCACGTACAAGCTGGAATTTCTTCGTGGTGCTCTGTACTACCTCTGGCCCAAAAGCACTTGTCTCACCAACCTCTACCCACCAAATGGGTGAAAGACATAGTCTTCCATACAAAGCCTCAAACAGTGCCATGGAAATAGTAGAGTGGAAGCTGTTGTTGTAGGAAAACTCTACCAAAGGCAAGTGTCGTACCCATGATCCTCTAAAATCCAGAACGTATGCTCGCAGCATGTCCTCCAATGTCTAGATAGTCCGCTCTGTCTGCCCATCGGTATGGGGGTGGAAAGCAGTGCTAAGGCATAGCTGGGTGCCAAAAGCATGTTTTAATCCCCTACAGACTCATGAGGTAAACCGAGTATCCCGGTCTGAGACGATAGTCTTCAAAACTCCATGAAAACGCACCACCACGTCTACGTACCTCTATGCTAAGGTACTCACTGGGCCCGACTCCTTAATTGCTAAGAAGTGAGCTGATTTAGTCAGTCGATCCACTACTACCTAGATAGCGTCATAACCACCCTTAGCTCTGGGTAGTCCTATGACGAAGTCCATTGATATGTCATCCCACTTCCACTTGGGCACATCTAAAGGATGAAAAAAACCACTGGGAACACGGTGTTCAGACTTCACTTGCTGACACACTAGGAATTTAGCCACAATCTCTGCCACTACCCGTTTCACATCGGGCCACCAAAATTGTTCCCTCAGGCCTCAGAACATTTTTGAAACTCTTGGATGTACCTCCAAGGCTGATCTATGGAACTCAAGGAGAAATCCCTCAGCATCACCTCCGGAACAAATAACCTTCCATGGAAATGCATCCAATGTCATCTGTCCTCTGACCATCCCTCTGGAGTGTTTCCCTGATCGACACGATCCCACATTACTTCCACCTCGGAGTCACCCCACTTAGACTCTTCTACCTACTGCAACAAGGAGGACTACACCTTCATCTGAAAAAAAACAGCATCTAACACCTTCAACCCTTGCATCCAAGTGCAAGGCGGCCAACTCTTCCTTCGCTTTCCAAGCATCAGCGGATTCCCGAACCAATTCCTTATGTGACTTCCTACTCAGGGCATCAGGAAAAAAGTTGCCCTTACCTTCAGTGTAAGAGATCTCAAAGTCATAGTCTTGGAGAAACTCGACCCATCTCCGCTGCCGTAAGTTCAGGTCACGCTGAGAGAAGATATAACGTAGGCTCTTGTGATCTGAGAAGACCACAAAGCGCTACCCAAAGTGGTAATGTCGCCATAACTTTAGTGCGAACACTACTGCTGCAAGCTCTACATCATGGGTGGCATAGTTATGCTCGCGAGGGTGTAACTTCCTAGACCCATAAAAGATCACTCCCTTCTTCTGCATCAGCACGCACCCCAGACCAAGGCCAGAAGCATCACAAAACACCTCATACAAGAACCCTTCCTCTGGAAACCTGAGTACGGGAGAACTGACCAACTTCTCCTTCAGGTAGTCAAAAGCTTCCTGGCACTGCTCGTTCCATATGAAGACCCGGTTCTTCCTAGTCAAAGCTGTAAATGGAGCAGCAACTCGAGAGAAGTCTGAAACGAACCTACGATAGTAACCTGCTAACCCCAGAAAACTGCGAACTTCTACCATGATCTTGGGTTCTCCCCAAGAAACAACTGCCTCCACCTTCGATGGGTCCACTGACACTCCATGCCGAGACACCACATGCCCAAGGAAGTGTACTTCTTGCATCAATAACATACACTTTGACAATTTCCCATAAAGCTGGTGGTGTCGAAGGACTTCCAAGACTGCCCTGAGGTGCTCAACGTGCTCCTCCTCTGATCTTGAGTAGATCATGATGTCATCGATAAACACAATGATGAACCGGTCCAAAAACTCTCAGAAGACAAAGTTCATAAGTCACATGAACACAGCTGGTGCATTCGTAACTCCAAACGACATCACTACAAACTCAAAGTCCCCATACCAACACCTGAAAGCCATCTTCGAGATGTCATTTTCCTTTACCCTCAGCTGATGATATCCTGATCGTAGATGAATCTTAGAAAACCAACCTTCTCCCCTCAGCTGGTCGAAGAGATCATATATCTTTTGAAGGGGGTAATGGTTCTTGAACATTACCTGGTTCAACCTTCGGTAGTTTATGCATAACCTGAGACCACCATCGGCCTTCTTCAAAAACAAAACTGGAGCACCCCATGGTGACACGCTGGGTCGAACAAAACCCTTCTCCATTAGATCATCAATCTGATTCCGCATCTCCTAAAATTCCAAAGGTTCCATCTGATATGGGGCCATCGAAATCAGACAGGCACCAGTCTGTAAGTCTATCCCAAACTCAACATCACATCGGTGGGGGAGGGCGGGTAGAGTCACAACCTCATCAGGAAAAACATCGAGGAACTCCCCAACAACCCCCAGGACAACCATCATCTCTGTATCAGCTGGAACCATTGATAACCCACCTAACAAGGAAAGAAGAGGCTCTACATGCCAACTTCCTACCTGATAGCTCCTCTCACCAACAAAAGATACCAGCTGCCCATCCACATCGGAGAACATGACTCTTCTCCGGAAGCAGTCGATAACGGCACTAATAGAAAACAAACAGTTGATGCCTATGATGACATCGTATGGCTACATCTGTAACAGAAGAAGGTCCCCACTAGATTGATGTGCTCCCAACATCAGCCCACATCTCCGGCAAACACAAGATATGCTGGTCTGGCCTCCAATTGGTGTACTCAGCACCAGCGGTACGGAAATTCTCTCTATTTCTAGTCCCAAAGCTTGGGCTAGACCAGGTGCAACAAAGGAGTGTGAAGCTCCCGAATCGAACAAAGCAGAAACAAGAGTGTTGTACAAACAAATCGTACCTCACACCACCTCTGGTCCTGTTGGAGCTGTCAACTCTGCTGCGTGCAACGGTCCGCACCCAGCTCCTCTGCCTCTCTGATGTCGTCCACCTCCCCGACCATGCCCTGGTCGAGGTCCATGAGGAGCACCCTGAGGTCGGCCTCCTCCCGCAAAGTCTTCCCTCGGAGGATCATGGTCCTTCTGCTACTGGAAGGGCCTTGCCGGGAACTGGTGCTGCTGAGGTGGGCACTAAACCTGCCCACCTCCACCGTACTGAGCTCGGGTCGGGCACCGACTCTGAACATGCCCAAAACTTCCACAAGAAAAACACTTCGGTCCTGGGCTCGTGAAAAAGGGATGAGGACCTGAAGATCTGAACTGGAACTTCTGGGGCCTGCTCCCCACTGGCCTAAACCTAGAAGGTCCCATCGCAGGAGACCTGCTGCTAACTACCTTCCCCTTCGACGAGCCCGGTTGCATCACATCTCGTGGTGCACCTCCCAGCAAGTGCATCCTCTCTACAACCTCTGCCTTATTCTTTACCGCCATGTACGTCGGAAGGGTGAAGGGGGTGACAGCATACTGAAGCGAAGGGCGAAGCGCCTACTCTAAATGTCTCGCCCAAGACACCTCATCCGGAAAGAGATCCAGAGCAAAGCATAGGAGATTCTTGAACGTGATCCCCAACTCTCATACTGACATACTCCCCTGCTAAAGGGAGAGTAAATCCTGCCACTTGTCCACCTTGATCATGGATGAAATGAATTCCTCTCGGAATTCCTTCTCAAAGTCAGCCCATATAACCTCTGCCTCTATCCTCTCTCCAAGGTAAAGTGTCCACCACTGTCACGCCACACCTCTCAGCTGACTGACTTCTTGGGGAACCCAGTACTCCGTCGGAGCACATATCAAGGTAAAAGTGATCCCCAGCTCCTCAATCCACCCCTCTATCTCTATATTCGAAGTACTACCCTCGTACTTATTGAGGGTCTGCCACTAGAAAGAACGGAGAGTCTTCTGCCATTGGATATCTTCCTCCTCTCGGTCAATCCTCAACTGATCGACCACCTGGATCTGCTGGGCCTCGGCCATCTGAGCCACTCTGGGACGATGTCCAGGTTCCAAAGATATACGGTAAACAAGGATCTCCTAAGCCCAAGTAGTAAGGAAACTTCTCATGGTTTTATTTTATCACATTATTTTAATTTCTTTCCCAGAATGCCCAAATCAAGTAAAACACAATCATGATGATGCATGTACCTTCCCTAGGCTCTCTACCCTGCAATCAATGTTGTCTCACTTGGTCATTCGGTAGGCTCAGAGTCCTTGCATCGGATCATGGGGGGACCTAAAATCCCGTGTCCTAGCCGGTCTTCCCTGGCCTATGTCACGCACCAAGATTAACCAACACTGTTTCCCTACCATCCCATGCAATCATCACTGTTCCTAACTCCAGACTCCATCCTATCTCTCAACCATCTTCTCTGATACCATTATTTCATGACCCCCTCCCACCAAAGATTCCCCTCTTCAGCTGGCAATGGTAAAAGGGAGATAATGGCCCCCCAAGTCCCGCCTCCAGTAGGCCCCAAGGTGGAGAATAGCACCAAGGGTATGAGTTTTCACAAATATGAGAGGCATTACCCTTTTTATTATTTAAGATTGGGAAATAGGACAATTCATCCACCAAAAAGAAAATTAACAAGTGTATAGAAATAAAACCCAAACCAAGCCCACATGCATGTTTAAATGGTTCTGAAACAAGGTACAAGTATAGGAAAGCTCAAAAGTACAATACCACAAGAAACAAGTACAACAAACTTCAGCAACTCCAACAGTCTCGACTAGTATGGTCCCGCATGGCCCTGGTAGTCCTCCTGGAAACCTGAAAGTAAACGTAGGGTGAGCATACAAGTATACTCAGTAGGGAAACCTAAATCTCTCGTGCACAAGTGGGGAGACATCCCAATGTCCCGTGAGAACAATAGAAGAAACGTAGCAAGAAATTATATCCACCAAAATTCACCACCCACACTCACTAAAAACAAAATCACAATAGGTAGTAGTATATAAGAACAAGAGTATTGGGTATCCGGCACCATTCCCCTTTAGTTAGCTGCTCTTCTTAACAGCGAACATCCTGAAACTTCCACACTCTCCCCGCCCGCACACACCTGGGCCTCACAACCACGTATCCCGCCCGCACACACCTGTGCCTCACAACCACGTATCCCTCCGGCACACACCTGGGTCTCACAACCACGTATCCCGCCCGCACACACCTGGGCCTCAGAACCACGTATCCTGCCCGCACACACCTAGGCCTCATCCTGAAGATTCTTGGGAAACAGTAAAACCTGCCCGAAGATTCTTGGGCTAGAACCACCCCAATCTAAACCTACCTGAAGGGTCTTGGGTGTAAGGTCACCTCAACCCATCACAACCTAGGGAAGAAGGAGTAGGAGGGAGCTAGTAACTAAGGGAAAAACACCCTCTCCCATGAAATGGGAGTGTTCAGAACTAAGTGATTAACATGGGTGGGGTGCGATAAAACCCAAAAGATACAGATATATATATGTATACCAAACACACAGCCCAACCTATGGCTTTTAAACAGAGAAACTGAGCATGTGCCTCGGCACTGCTACTACGAGGCATGCATACAACAAACAACCCCAAACCCATTTAGGTTTTCACATTTCAGCAGAATTAGTTTATTAGTTCCTTAACTATTGGGAAACTATCCACAACCAACCACATCGATCATTCGTAAAACATATCCCTGCCATCCACAAATAAATTTAGGAAAACACAAGCAACACAACCAAGTCCCTTCTTAACAACCAACCAACCCATTGATTATTAATCCCGTTCCATTACAATGACCCACCATTCCTTAACTGTCCCACTTTAATTTATTATTCACAACCCATAGTCCGTTCACATTCAAGCCCATCCCTACAGTCCTACTACCAACCACCAAAACCCGTACATCATTACCCCTTAAACACCATTTATCATAGCCCCGCTTCTAGTTCTATTCGTAATAACCCAAGGATCACCCCCCCTTTCACACACCACTTAACCAAGCCAACACCCACATGTTCATTATTCCATTTTATTCAACCGGGGTGATCACACAAGGGTTCCAGATTTTCATTTAATCAGCCAACTTTATGTGATTAACCAATTTCCACATTACACAAAGTTTCCATTCACAAAAACGGTCTAGAAGATAGGGAAAAATTTAATTGTGCAAGAAAAGGCCCCCAACGACAGTGATTTTCAGTAGGCATAAGCCTATTCAATTCACAACATAATTTCTCAGGATATAAAGATAAACATAACAACTTCCCCATCCCTATTCTTTAACCAGTTATTATCTTTGTTTAATGGTTCAACCATTTCTCATGAAAACAAGAGGATACCCACCCCGCATGATGAAAAAAATTATAGAGACGAAGGTAAGATCCCTACCTCAACAGGTTCTGATCACAACGCTCCCCCAGATCAACTTTAGAAGTCGTCTGTCGGCATCCGTCACTTCTGTTGAGTCCTGGAAAAACCTCCTCGGGTGGAATTTGGAAAGGGAAGGCCCAAGGAAAGACAACGAATCCAAGCTCAGAAGTTCCGCCTCATCGTTATGATCCCATGGCTGCTGACGGATCGTAAATCAGAGCTCAGAAGAAGAAGTTATGGAAGAAAAAGGATCCTTCGAGTCTCTTGGGAGAGCTCTGCTCAGAGGAGAGGGGAGGAGAGGGGTGTGTTGAAAAGGAGGAGGGGACCCCTCATTTTATAGGTGAGAAAATAAAAAGTACACGACATGTACTTTCTGGTACATGGTGTGTACTCGGTTATTTCACACGGTCTCCACGCGGCTTCCAACACGGCTTCGTGGATGTTGACTGGTCAACACACAGTTTTAGGGTAATGTATATGCGGGGAAGGACAACACGGCGTGTAGTTTGGAGACATGGCATGTACCCATTTATTTCACATGGAAAAGAGAAGGTTTCAATATGGCACATGACCGTTGACTGGTAACGCGTACGCGGGGAGGGACTACACGGCGTGTAGTTTAGGGTACATGGTGTGTACCCATTTACTTCACACGACAAAGACACGGCCTTCCACACGGGGTATACCCGGTGAGGGGGTACACAACATGTAGTTTGGGGTACACGGCGTGTACTCATTTCTTTCACATGGCAAGGACATGACCTTGAATACGGGGTATACTCAGAAAGGTTGTACACGACTTGTACTCACACTACATGGCGTGTACTTACAAAATTCTGGAAAGTGTGGGAAAAGTATATTTTACACTCCAGAACACTTCAAAAACCTTTTTTTGACAAAGGAATGGGCCAGAGAGGTCCGGTCCATTATAGTTGAAGAATTGGTGAGTCTGAATGGTATCACTATGAACTCATAGTGCCCATACAGTGTACAAAAGAGGACCTGTGGATATATTCCTTCTTCACCCTTACTTGATAATATCCTGAAAGAAGATCCACCTTGGAGAAGTACTGTTCTCCACGTAACTGATCAAAAAAGTCATCAATATAATAAAGATGATAATTTTTCTTTATCATGATCTTTTTGAGCTAATTATAATCAATAAAAAGGCACATTGAACTATCTTTCTTCTTGATGAAGAGGACCGGTGCACCCCATGATGAAGCAATTGGGAATATGAAACCTTTATCCATATTCTCCGGTAGTTGTTTCTTTAGCTCCTCAAGTTCCGCAACATCCATTTGATATAGAGTCTTGGATATTGTTAATTCCCCTCGTAGAAGATCCATTGAAAATTAAACCTCTTAGTTATGAGGAAGACCATGCAATTACTCAAGAAACACATTGGTGTATACCCTCACTATAGGAATGTCTTCGAGGATGGCTCTTTTTTTAGACTCAATAATTTTAGCAAGATACACTTACTCATAGCTCTATAATATCCATGATAAAAATGTTGTTGTTATAGAATATTTGTTGTCATACTTTCACTTATATAGAATCGAGGTTTGATTCACAATATGAAGAGTCAATTACTTCTCGTGGAAATTTATGTTGGAATTATATAGGGAAAAACAATCCATGCCTTGAATTGCATAAAATTTTACCAAATTGAGTATGATAAGTTTCACTAGGATGTTCAACCCAAAAACATTGAAACGGGGAGTTATAAACTTGGGATGAAATAATTTCCCCATTTTCTATTTTCACCGACATCTCTACCTCCATGATTTATGGTGGTGTTTGAATAGTTTTACAAAACTTTGGTGATATGAAGTAATTCATTGAACCATAATCAAAAAGTATGTTTGATATTATTGAATTAATTACTAGTGTACCTATAACCACATTATTGTTCGAATACACCTCATTGATATTGATATAAAAATATATACCTTTTTACCTTAGAGGTTTTTAGTTGTCTCTAAAAACCCTTAGCTTAGGTCATTGGTTTTCAAAGTTCCCTAGGTCATTGCTGTTGAAGTAATGAGAGACGTTCTAAGGGTTGACTGTATAATTCCTTTCTTCCATAGAATTAGTGGGTTTCACCTATCATTAAGTTTTATCTAGGTGTGCTTATTTCTCGTACCTGAAGTATTTATTTGTTTCCCTTAGGAAATTTCTAGAGTGCTTGTTCTTGCACCTTTAACAAGGGGGATGTTGAAATTTCTTGGCAGCCTTCGATTTGGACCACCAGAATTTAATTCCACTTTATGATTATTATCCCTATGATACCCTTGAGATTCAACAATCTAATTTTCAACTCTATGGGAACATAAGAAAATTTCCTCATAACTATCAAATTCATGGACCTCCAGGTATTTTTTAGACTATATTTTATCCTACCCAATAAGAGTTCAACGTTGTATTAGGGGGAAATGAAAAATCTGGAGGCATATTGTGAAAGTATTGTGAAGTTTTCTATAGTTCCCAGTTAGGATCCAAGTATCACTGAGAGGGGGTGGGGGTGAATTAGTGATATCTTTTTCTTTTTATGTTTCCTATTTTTTGAAACAAACTTCGCCTCCTATTAAATAGTTTCTTCCCTGTTGAACACACACAACCACATGAACATAAGATTTACAAGGTTCACTACTCAATAAGAGTAGCTATGTCCTTGGTATGTTATAGAAAAAATCCAGTACCAAAAAATCCACTAGAAAAAAATCCTTTGATGTGGAATACAACTAGTAGGATATACCCTTACACTCATGTAGCACTTTGAAAACAATCCAATAGTTTGTGTGCTCCCTCTTAGCACAAATAGGGTAATGTAATGATTCTGTACTTCTTAATGAACTTTTACAGATCAAATATTTCAAAACAATTCTTCACTTTCCTTCCCAAAAGCTTGTAAGAACCTCTTAGTGTAGACAGCTTGCACACCACTCCCTGCTTGCGCACCTCCCTGCTTGTGCGCCACCTGCTTGCACGCCTCACTACTTGCACGCCACCTTCTTGCATGCCTACTCACTACTTGCGTGCCACTACTGAGCACAACTCACAACTTACAGGACACCTTTGGCTTATACACAAGACACTACTTGAAAGAACCTCCCTTCTTGTGCACCTCTGGAAACTTGCACGTCAAAACATTCTTGACAACACTTGCGCGACACCCTACTTGCAAACCTTATTAATAACCCACAGATTGGATGCCATTTCTGCCTACGCGCCGCCCTCTTCTACTTGCGTGATTAGATAACCCTCCACTACTTGCACGATCAGAGCTCTAATTTTCTCTTAAGTGTTGAGTATAGAAAAAATGAGGAGGCAAGCCGTCTATTTATAGTCATTTGGGTGACTTGTATGCCACATACACTTGTGCGGTGTTCCTACTTGCACGCCGCTCCATCACTTGTAAGACATTTCATCACTAGCACGAAACTTTCTTTACTTTGTCATATTTTGATATGATGATGTTGAAATATGAGTTGCATTCAACATACACTTGCACGCCATATATACTTACACGCCACACTTGCGCACCACTTATACTTGCGCACAATTTTTTGACTTGCGCGCCAATATTTAACTTGCGCGCCACTTTATTTCCTTTGTCATATTTTGACGTGATGGTCTTTGAAATAAGACTTGCGTGCAACATACACTTGCACGCTACTTATACTTGCATGCTACTTATACTTTCACGCCACCCTTGCGCACCACTTTTGACTTGCACGCCGCTTTCTTTCCTTTGCCAAAAACAATCATTTACTCTCCATATCCTTCATAAGGATCACATCACAAGTTCTCAAAACTTATGTTATTTGTGAAATACAAATCAGAAAAGCATCATCATAGTTTTAAAGTCCATTAAAAAGTTAATTGATTTAGATTCTTTGACAACAAAAGACAACACTCTGTAATAACAAACTTTTCTTACTTCCGTATCCATCCAACTTAGTCCCAACAATCTCCCCCTATGGATTTTGTGGTCAACCATGATTCATAAATCACTAAACTGTGTAACCTTAATAAATGGATTACTTATCAATAATAGTAATCCTATGTGAGCTAAATCATTGTACGAAACAAGAATTATTGAAAGCCAAAACCATGCTTTCCAAAAGCAGTGACTATGAAATCTCATGAGGGTACCTCCTCAGCCTTCTTCAGATCATCTTTCAAGATTCTACCTCAGAATTCTTCACTGCATCAACTTTCCTAGAAAACAACATTATTTCTTATAACCACTATAAAAAAGAGTTAGAATAGTTCACACACATACATGTTAGATTCACAGCTTACCCACAACTTCCCCTTTATGCATGCATCTATAAGGATATATTTATGAAACAATTCTCCCCCTTGACAACACTATCCACAAAAAAGATAAGAGTGGGGACAGAACAACGTACCATAACCTTGATGAAAAGGAGGTTGGACACCCATGTTCAACCTCAATTTTGCAAATGGTTATTTCGGTAAAGGTTTGGGGAATATATCAGCAACTTGGTCATATGTAGAAACATACTCCATATTTAATTCATTCTTCTCTACCTACTCTTTGATGAATTGGTACTTTATATCAATGTGTTTTGAATGAGAATGTTCTACTAGATTTCTTGTAAGATTTATTACACTCTGATTATCACAACCCAAGAGCAATGGTAGCATTACTTCAATAAGTAGATCTTCCTGCTGAGTCTTCATCCACATTAGTTGAGTTGCAGCTTTAGTAGAAGAAAAATACTCAGCTTAATTTGTGCTAAGAGTTTCTGAATTCTGTTTTGTGGTATTACAACTAACACAACTTTTCCCCATAAGGAAAACTCCACCTGATGAGGATCTTTGATCATCAACATTTCCATCCCAATCAGCATCAGAATACCTGAATAGATCAATATTTCCTAAGCCATCATAACTGATTCCAAAATTTGTTGTGCCTTTGATATATCTCAGAATTCATTTTCCAGCAATCAAATGTTATTCTTTAGGAGCACTCTAAAATCTTGCACATAATGTAATAGCATAGACAATGTCGGGTCTTGAGGCAGTCAAATACAAAAGACTTCCAATCAGATTTCGAAACTCTTTCAGATAAACTTCATTTCCTTATCCATCTTTAGACAACTTGGTTCCCCATAAAATTGGTGTGAAAAATGGTTTAGAATTTTCCATGCCAAACTTATTCAAAATTTCCTTAGCATACTTTTCTTGAGATAGAAAAACATGATTTTTCTTTTGTGAAATTTGTAGCCCAAGAAAGTACTTCATTTCTCCCAGCATGGACATCTCAAATAACTTCTTCATCTCCTCAGCGAATTTTTCACATGATATTTCATCATTAAAATCAAATATAATATCATCAACATAAACAATAATGATCAGTGAAAACTCTTGACATTCCTTGATGTAGATATTGCTATCAACTCTCCGTTTCTTAATGTTTATCTTCTTTAAGAAAGTATCTAATTTAGAATACCATGCTCTCAGAGCCTATTTTAGCCCATACAAATCCTTCTTTAATCTACATAGATATCTTTTATCCTTTCCAATAACACATCCACAAGGTTGATCAATATAAACTTCCTCGTCAAGGTCACCATTCAAGAATGCAGATTTTACATCCATTTGAAAGATTTCGTAACTTCGTTGTGCAACAATAGAAAGAAATATTTTGATTGTTTCTAATCTTGCCACCAGAGAAAAGTTTTCATCAAAATCAATGCCTTCAATTTGTGAATACCCTTTGAAAACCAATCTTTCTTTGTTTCTTATTACTTTACCTTCTTTATTCAGAATGTTCTGGAAAACCCAATTTGTACCAATAATGTTCTTGTTGTCCAGCTTGAGTACAAGTTCCCAAGTATCATTTTTCTCTATATGATCAAGCTCTTTATTAATTGCATGAACCCATTATAGATGCTCAAATGCTTTATTTACATCATTCGGTTCAAATTTAGGATAAAGAGAATTATGTGATATAGCATTCGTTCATATTCTTGTTTGAACCCTATGATATTTATCTTCAATAATATTCTGATCCTCCACTTGTTTCCTTAACCTCGGATGAGTTGTTCGAACTTCATCCTCATCACTCGAGATTTCTACATCTGATTCCTCTTCACCGGTTGGATTAACATAGTCTGTAGCATTATCAGAATCATTAACAAAATCTTCTTTATCTTGCTCTATTTCCACATCAACATATGAATGCTTTTATTTCTCAAAATTTTCAACAACATTTACATCTGAATAATCAATAATTCTTCTTGTTTCTTTATTGAGACATCTATATACTCTTCCTTCTGGAGCATATCCCATAAAAATTCTATCATCTCCTCTTCGCTAAAACTTTCCAAGGTTTCCACCTTTCTTATTTATAATGCATGGACTCCCAAATACTCTTATATGTTTCAAAATTAGAGTTCTTCCATAAAACATTTCATATGGAGTCATATATGAGTTTGGACTATAGAAGAATTAGTTCTGAATATAAACAGTTGTGCTCATGGCTTGCCACCAATAATAATGAGAAAGACTATGTTCATGTAACAATGTTCTCCCCATTTCCACCAGACTTTGATTATTTCTTTCAGCAACCCCATTTTGATGAGGTTTGTATGTTGAAAAGAACTCATGCCGAATTCCATGTTTCTCAAGGTAACTTCCAAACTCTTCATTATTACACTCACCACCATTATCAGTTCACAACTTCATCACGGAATACTCACATTCCTTTTTTGCTTTCCTCCTAAAACTCTTAAACATTTTAAGATCATCTATCTTATGTCTCATGTACATAAAACAAGTAATGCGAGTAAAGTCATCAATGAATGTAATGAATTACTTATCTCCATTGGTTGATTTCTTTCTCATTGGTCCACATATATCAGAATGTATAAGTTCCAAGGTTTGTTTTGAATGAATTTCAACTCTCTTATGAAAAGAGTTTAAAATCTTCCCTTTTTCACATATAGTGCATCAACAATCTCTTCTTCTTGATAAATCAGACATATCTTGAACACTGTCTCACGTTGATAACTTACACGTGTTTCTTTGACACATATGTCACAAACTTTTATTCCATAAATTATTTTCATCCACCATGCGCATGTAACAAGAATTTTGTACTTCAATAACATGGAACAAGTTTCCTTTTGTACGTTGGCCTCTTGTAACTATATTTCCATTATTTTCAAATTTCACAATGAACCCATATTTTCTGAATATATCTTTGTTTCCCTCATCATAGTGTTTTGAAACACTCAGAAGATTATTTTCAACACATCATCATATAATGGTTTCTTATATTTCATTTTTTATTTTCCAATGATGGCTGATCCAACACCTTTGATTCTTAGAGATTCATCATTTCCAAATGTAATGGTTCCTTATTTGTAGTCTTTCACATTCTTCAGAAACATTTAGTCTCTTTTCATATGAGATGAACAACCACTATCAATAATCCATGGATGTTATCCTTTTTTAGCTTTCAAAGCAATTTCGACAACAAGATATTTTTTTCTTCCTTTTCCTTCACTTTCTGTTGTGCTTCCTCCAATTTACTAGCCAAGTCAATGTGTTATGGCCAGGCAACCATGCACTCTTTCTTTTCAGACTTATCATACCTATCCCTTTTAGCTTATAAAAACTCTGGCTTTTGAGAATTATTATGAATCATTTTTTTCTCTGGTAACACACTAAGGCAGCCCTTGGAAAGATGTCCAGGTCGATCAAATCTTTCACAAATAGTTTCCAGTGGTTGAAAACAATTCTCAACTTTCACACCAGTCTTCTCAGATATAATCTGAAATTTATTTGGAGACTTTCTATTTTGAAAGGATTGACCCCCCCTCAATCCTTGTCTTTCAAAACTGGGGGAATAGTTGTAATGTTGTTGGTTGAACCAACACATATTTTCCTTATGTATGAATCCACCACAATACCAGCAATAACCATAGAAAGAATATTTGCCTCTAAAACTTCAATACTGACCAAATTTGTAAACACTATTCTCAAAAACCTTCTGAATAGAACTATGCTGACCATCAACCTTCATGTTTTCATTTGTAACTCCCTTTCCCATTTAATATTTAACAACACCAGAAGTATTCTAAGTCTTTCTTGACTCGTGATTTTTATGAACTTCTTATTTTTTTTCATTGATGACTTTGACCACATAAATGGTCTTTCCAGCCTTGTTCTTATCCGAATCACTTATATCATTCATTTCAACCTTTGAAGGTATCTTTTTTGGATCCTTGTTTGGATCATTCTTACTGGAACATTTACCAACTTCTAAGATAGAATTTTTGAAACTAATATTCATTTATTTAGCATTATAAAGTTTATGTTGGACAAGTTCCAACTTTTCTTATATTTCCTACATATTTACTTCAAGATGATCATTGTGATTCTTTTTATTCTCAAGAGAATTTTTCAGATCATCAATCTCCTTTTCCATCTTGATTTTCTCATCAATAAGACCTTCTTGATTGTTTAAGATGGAATTTTCATTTATCAGCTTGTTGTTTTACTTCTCAAGCCTTCTGATCTTCTTCAAGCATTCATTCAACTCTTCTTTTAGATGATATTCATGGTGAGTTTCTTCTTATTCTGAACTGTTGCTCTCATACTCTTCATTATTCACTATAGGAATAAAGTTTTTCTCTCTAGTTTTCCAGCAAATAATTTCTCAGATTCATCTTCGCTATCTTCTTTATCGTCATCTTTAGATAAAAAGCATCATCTTTTTGATTTGAAGAACTTTTTATCCTTACCCTTTGAAAAATATTTATCTTTCGTCAGCTTGTTTCATCCACAACCTTCTTGGCCTTCTTTTATCATCATCATTGTCTTATTCTTTATTCTTTTGAGGACAGTTAGCCGCAAAGTGACCCACGACTCCACACTCAAAACATTTCAAGGGATGTTTACCCTTGTATTTAACTATACCTCTTTTCACATTCTTAGAAAACAAGGATAAAATTTCATTAACATTTTTACATACCTCATATTCAGAATCAGATTCACCAGTATCATCTTAAATAAGAGTCTTCTTTGACTTATCTATCTTTTTATCCTTGAATAACATTTCTCTATCAGCTTTTTTCCCCCTTCATAGTCTTCTCCCTTATCATATCATAAGTAATGAGAGTGCTATGAAAATCATCCAAGGATAATTTTTTAGGGTCTCTATCTTCTAATGAAGACACTTTAGCATCAAACTTTTCAAGAAAAATTCTAAAGATCTTTTCGACAACTATAGAATCCTCCATTGTTTCACCAAGACATTTGATTGTACTGACAATATCATTTATCCTGGTAATGAAATCCCCAACAGATTCAGATTATCCCATTTTCAAGTCTTCATACATCAGTATCCAGATTTTTATTTTATCCTTCTTCACTTTTTTATTTCCTTCATAGATGTTCTTCAGTTTGTACTAGATTCCTTTGGTTGTAGCAACACCTTTCACTCTTAAAAATTCACTCTATAGAAGAGATAAGAGTAACACATTTTTAGATCTTCCATCATTCTCAAGGTTCTTCTTATTGACAAGAGTAAGAGGAAACTTGTCATCAATAATAGGAAATCTATATGTTGTAGTTTCAAGAACATCATATCCTAGAGACATAAGATAAGGAATCATTTTGTCCTTCTAGATGTGATATTTCTTTCCCTAAAAAAACGAAATCCCCTTACTGTTCATGCAATTTAGATTCTCCATCACAACTTCTCTTCAACCAATTCAGAAAAGAATAAACAAAGGGAACCAGTCGCTCTGATACTAATTGAAGTTCATAGTAAAGATCCAAGTATTATTGAGAGGGGGTGGGGGTGAATCAATGATATCTTTTTCTTTTTATGATTCCTGTTTTTGGAAACAACCTTCACCTCCTGTAAAATATTTTCTTCCCTGCTGAACACACACAACCACAATAACACAAGATTTATAAGTTTCACTACACAACAAGAGTAGCTATATCCTTGGTATGGTATAGAAACAATCCATTACCACACAATCCACTAGAAAAAATCCTTTGATGTAGAATACAATGAGTAGGATATACCCTTACACTCATGTTGCACTTTGAAAAAAATCCAATAGTGTATGTGCTCCCTCTTAGAACAAATAGGGTATTGTAATGATTCTGTTCTTCTTAATGATCTTTTACTTATCAAATATTTCATAAAAATTCTTCACCTTCCTACTAAGAAGTTGGAAACAACCTCCTGGTGCAGACAGCTTGCACGCCACTCCCTACTTGCGTGCCTCCCTGCTTGTGCGACACTTGCTTGTGGGCCTCACTGCTTGCGCACCACCTGTTGGCGCACCTACTCAGTACTTGCATGCCACCGTTGAGCACAGCTCATAACTTGCGGGCCACATTTGGCTTATACACATGAAACTTCGTGAAAGCACCTCCCTTTTTGCACGCCTCCGGCAACTTGCGTGTCAAAACTTGCACGACAAAACCTGTGTGACACCCTAATTGAGCGCCTTATTAATAAACCTCAACTTGCGTGCTATTTCATCATGTGTGACACCCTCTACTACTTTCACAATCAGAGTACCCTCCACTACTTGCACGATCAGAGCTCTAATTTTCACTTAAGTGTTGAGCATAAAAAAATGAGAAGACTAGTCATCTATCTATAGGCATTTGGGTGACTTGCGTACCACATACACTTGCGTGGTGTTCTTACTTGTGCACCTCTCCATCACTTGTGTGCCATTCCATCACTAGAAAGACACTTTCTTTCTTTTGTCATATTTCGATATGATGATGTTGAAATATGACTTGCGTGCAACATACACTTGCGCGCCACATATACTTGTGCGCCACACTTGTGTGCCGCTTATACTTGCATGCCATTTCTTGACTTGTGATCCATTCTTTAACTTGCGCACCACTTTATTTCCTTTGTCATATTTTCATGTGATGGTCTTTGAAATATGACTTGCATGCAACATATACCTGCGCAGTACTTATACTTTTGCGCCACACTTGTGTGCCACTTTTTACTTGCATGCCGCTTTCTTTCTTTTTCCAAAAAACACTCATTTAGTCTCCCTATCCTTCATAAGGCTTGTATCACAAGTTCTCTAAACATATGATATTTGTGAAATAAAAATCAGCAAATAATCATTATAATTTTCAAGTCCTTTACAAAGTGAATTTATTTAGATTATTTGAAAATAAAATACAACCCTCTGTAACAAAAAACTTTTCTTACTTCTTTATCCATCCAACTTGATCCCAACATTTTCCTTATATTCACTAATATATTTGTTATATTTTTACTTGAGGGGAATACAATCCCTTTACATTTTAAGTATGAGGGCATGAGGAAAATATTTATTGAGAAAAAAATTCAGAATTAAATCCACTCCATTATTTCAATATCTTCCTCAAGATTTATATTGTTGATCAAGGAACACCACTGGTCAGCTTCTCCCACCATATGATAAATAAATAATAGAAAATTATTTTTCTCAGACCATTGAATTATGGAGAAGATCTTTTCATTGGAGTTGATCTATTATTCCGTGACTAAGCGATTGAATGATTCATTGAATGTTGGAGTCCTTTGTCACATGAAGCTATTGATTGTGACTTATTATCTTTTATGGGGGGTTCAATCAATCTTGATTCCAGTTTCTATTTAGAACATGATTCAGCTAAGAGAGTATCATCATAAAGTTTGTGATTCCTGCTCCCATCAGTTTGGGAATCTCATTGGGGTCAGACATCACATTTCTTGTAACATCGATTGTTTACCCGATTCCTCCTATTTCTAGTCAGGGATATAATAAATGGAAAATTAGGGATATGTATTTTTAAACTATGAAACACAAAAAGAGAATCCAATTAAATTAATTTTGAAACGTATAAATTACAATTATTTCATTAATTTATGTGTCTATAGGCTTCAATATATGTTATCCCTGATATATTTCTTGACATATATTCTTATGTTTTTTTGTTCCTTCAATAATGGTTCAAAACAAGATTATGAATTCAACAAACCATATACCCCATGAGTGTCAAACCAGGTGTGTATTAAGGCATATTTTCCTATACTAGGTTACACTAATTCAGGCCGAAGACACATTGTATGTGTTTTAATCCATATTACATCTGTGTCGGAATCACATTCACTTGTAGTATCCATAAATGGATGTATTTTCATGAAAAACCACTTACTTTTTACTAACCACAATTTAGGGATGTTTTCATATACTTGTATTATCCCAAATTCTTTTTTAGATTTTCTAATTGTAATACAAAAAATAACTAAACTTTTCCTCTGATACACACTTTAAAAACCTGACTCTTTATTACAAATTAATTCATGATTTATTACAGAAAAGTACACTTAAAAAAAACCAGATGATTGTGAAGTATAGTTTCTTTTGGAATTAGGTACATTACATAACAACATAAAATAGTGAATACAACATCTTTATTGAAAACTTCTTTACCATTTTCAAAATACTCCTTAGAAATTAAAATTTCATGGGATAGCCTAGGAACATACATAAAAAGGGGTGAGATATAAATCTCAATACGAGAATGAAAATTTCATAATTGAAACATTATATAAAATAGGAATATCAATGAAGAATAAAAGGGACATGAATAATAATTCATGATGTAGCATGATATTCATAACATGGGAAATGTGAAAACAACATAAAACAATGAATCATAAACATAGGTCAAGGCTAAACCCACCAATACATAATGGTGGACAAAGTACCATAAAGGAATCAGGTTCAATCTATATCCCAATTTGACATATCATGATACTAAACATTACCCAATGCATTGGAGTTCCATCTGGGTGAACACATCATATTCATTCCATTATCATGATTAAGTGTTACAAATAGATCATACAACATGGATTCATTCATCATCATAATTTATTTCATGATCAATGAATATCAAAAAAATAAATATATGTCGCCAATAAATATGTACATGTTCCTAAATTTGAATTCCTATGATAGAAAAATATGTATGGTATTCAGTACACAATTTTTTTGTCATGGAAAATCATGTGTAAATTTCAGCAGCACAATGGTGTTACATAAAAATTCAGTAAAGGGGTTTATGAGAGTGAAAGAGTCTATTGTCATTTTTAAATAAATATTTAGTTAATGGGGACATGGAATAACATATTCCATCATAAGGAAATTAATATAAAATACATAAGGTAAATAAGATACTTGAATAAAGATGATAAAGGAAAAGATACCTTATGAAATTTCTGCATGGTAACAGAAGTAAATTATAGAATCCTCTATTTTGAACCAGACTGAAATACAAAATTTTATGAAATTTTCCATTTACTAAATTGGTAATTTTTAAAATCAAGCATCAGAACTAAATTACAAGAGTTGAATAAATCTTAAGTGATGTTTTTGGGCATGAGAGAAGGCCTGAGACGTCTCCCAAGTGGCTCAAGAAGTTTTAGGGGGCTGTCAAATGCTAAAAACATAATGTTTATATGGATAGAAGAGGGTTCATGGTTTCTACATGGTCTGCTAAAACGTGTGGCCCATTGCATGTAACCGTGCGACCCTGTTTAAAAGGGACATTAGCCTGCACATAGCTAGTGCACAGTTCCTAAAACCGTGTTCCAATCCCGTGCGGGGTGCATCTTGGAGGCAGAAGACTCTGCACGGTTTGTGCATGGTTCTTTAAACTATACTGGTCAAACCATGTGCGACACATAGTTTTTAAATTTTTAGTTATTTTATTTTTTTAAATTAAATAAAAATAAAAATAAAATAAAACCTAAACTACTTTCCCTCTCCCCTCTCATACACAACACACCCAGCCCAAGGGGATATCCCCATAGAAGGGAATGAACCCTCCTTTTACTCCTCTCCTCATATTTATTCCACCTGGATTTCTTCACGAATCACCTTTGATCGTTCAAGGTGAGCCTTCTCCTTATATCTCCTCTTGTTTTCCAACTGTGATTCGACCTATTTGTCACCTGGGATGGTTCGGCCAAACCCTAGACTGAGGGTTAAATCATTTTTCTGATTTCCCTTGGATGATAGGTTGTGCAAATGATCTCTCATGAATTTTTCTTGTGTGTTCCAGAAACCTCCACCAAAGGAGAGGTGCTTCGGGTGGTTTCATTCCGCTGACAATGTTTCATGGGCATTGAGTTGTTACAGGTGGCTTCACATCATTTTGGTTCATCAACAAAGTGGACATCTTGGTTCCACCCCGAGGTAGGGTTCCTTTCAAAGTCATCAATATTTATAAATGCATTAATAAATTTTCTGACTAAAATTTTGTTATAAATTAATTTATATAATGATGTATTAAGATCAATTCATCTTAAATGTGAATTTAGCATGATTCATGTTTTAAATGCTAAAGATGATATATGATTTGTTGATAAAAAATATCATGTTTTTATAATAAACCCCCTCCAATTGAGGTGCGCTACCTTCATGTTTAAATTTAGTGGTTAGAATTTGATTTCTCGACTTTTCATGTTTATAATCTTTATTCTTGATGTTATGCTGAGATACGACATACTTAGGACATAGCCCAAATGACATTAGAGACACTGAGTTTCCCTTTTTAAAATGATTAAATGACCGAACCACTGTCTAAGTGTTTGGTCCAGTTTTGGATTGGAATTACCCATGTAAGTAATTTGTGTTTTTTAGGAATACTTAGAGTCCTTTAAATGAAATTGAAATGTTTTGGTAAATGGAATGAGTTTAGTTAAATGAATGGTTAGTGCTTAATGATTGACCCTCAAAACATGTTACCAAATTGTTTTCGAATGATTTTAATACTAATAAATCCTTGGGTGATATGTGGGTTCCCATGTAGGAATTCCATGATGGACTCAATGGGGTTTCATGCTCATACCTTGAGAGATACAAGGATTACCATGTAGGAATTCCATGGACAGACCCGGTTTCATGAGACAAGTATTGGTTCCACATCCGTGGAAACCCATTCCATGCTAAGGGAAGGTAGCAGTTTGTAACTTTCTATTTGAAAATGCCTTAATGGTTTTTACTAAATGGTTTCAATGCGACTTGACCTTTCCAAACTAATGAAAGAAAATTCATGAACCAATCAATAATGGTTGCAATGCTACTTGTCCTTTCCAAACTAATTGAAGTCATGTCTTGATTGAATCAATAATGGTTACAATGCTACTTGACCTTTCCATACTAATAGAAGGCATGTCTTGAACCAATAAACAATTGTCTTAGCTCTACTGGACTTATCCACACTAATGGAAGGTAAGACTTGATGTAGATGAATCAATACATGACTTCTTTATCAAATAGGAATGGAATGACTAGAGTATTCCTTGGATTCTGAGAGGACAATACCTTTGGTATTGGTAACCCCATTCTGATTCAAGGATAATGTTTTCTTAGCTTGATACCCACCTTGAATCTAGTTCTTTTCTATTCCTTGGATACCCAATATACTACCGTTTGGTCCCTTCTTCTTTCAGGATACATCAAATACACTCCTTGGATCCAGTATTGACTATTATGTGCCATGGTTAAATCCCATTGGGCCCTATCTTTTCTTAGCCCCATTTTACCTTGGTTGATCACCTTGGAATCAGTAGGTGACTTATTGTGGAATTCCTTGGATTACGCTCCTTGGTTTACACTCTTACCCCTTAGCTAGACTCAGATACTAGTGAGTTAGTGTTCCATGTGTTCACATTACCTTGGTTATTACCCTTGACTCCCTCACTGGATATCTTTATTAGGTTGCCTTGTTATGTCATGGAACCTTAAATACTTATACTATCACAATATTCCATGGATAGAATTCTTGGGTCCAGCATTGACATGTAGGTTCCATGGTTAAAGCCCATCAGGCCTGGTCATTTATTAGCCCCGTTTTACCTTAGAGGAAACTCCTTGGAATCGGTAGGCAACTTACTCACATGTGACTTATAAATGAAATTATAATACTCAATTAATGAACTGGTTACATTTTTAGATACCAATTGAGGGCGGAAGAAGGTACTTATGAATTTAGTTACATTGAACTTCTTACTTTATTTATGCATGATTACACCCTATTTAATTTATATTACACTTTGAGGATTAAGTCAGAGACCGGTGGTTCTAGCCTACTGATATTTATATCTCACACCTTACTTGAATCGCAATTTCACTAGGGTACCCCTGTAGACCTTTCTTGTTCACAGGGCCCTGGACCTTTCTTGTTACTGTTTGCTTTTACCCATGAGTTAGAAGAAAAGGACTGAGCTAGAGCTCAGGATGATCACGGAGATCACCTTTGGTCTTTTAGATATTTCTTTACTTGAGTATTATATTGTTTTGTATTGAAAAGTATGTTGTAATATTTACTGCTTTCAAATATGTATAAATTCCATGTCATGAATACAGCTAATGTATAAACTGGCATTGGTCAATTTTGATAATTTATATGAAATATGAATTCCACTACTTTGTCAATTATGTATTATGGAATCCGATATTGATTATTATTTCCTCTTTTATACCATTTAGCAAACTCTGATAAGAGGGTATAGTCTCCACCTTGACTATTCTTACACCCTCGATGTTAGTCAGCAGCCTCTGGCTTATGGGGAGGTATGCCTGATGTCATGTGGTGACCGGTCTGGCCACCGTCTTAGTGGTGACTGGGTTGGGATGTTACAAAGTGGTATCTAAGGTGGGTTTTACTTTGTTCTTACTATTTTGGGTTGGTAGACAAGAGACTAAGAAAGTGTCGGTTCTTGGGACTGATCACCTCACGTACATGGAATGACTATGTGGCTAGTGTTGGGATTGTTGTTTATGTTGTTCATTGTTACAATTGATATGATTTCAACTTGAGTGATTGGTGTACATTCCTCTACTTATAATTTTTTGAATTTTGGAAATTTTCCTTGGCCTGTTATGGAATGGATTAAACATTAATGAAATATATTAGGCACATAGAAATTCACATGCCAATCAAATATGCCATTACATGTAGTTTCACTAGTAAGTTTTCTGTTATATATGATTTTGTTCCTTATTAATAATCCAAGCTTAGATTTGTACCTGTTTGGGTAATACATTAGCATGCCTTCTGTGCTTACTTATTGTTGTAGCATGATTCTGTGATTAAAATACCATAATTTTGTGATTTAAGGTTGTTTCTCTATGTTAACATCTTTTAGTGACATGCTAGATTACTTGATTTATGTAAATGGTTGCGGTTATGCCAGTATATAATTTTTAGTTATAAGGTTTTTGGGAACCTTATTTCTAGACAAAGGTAACTCGTGTAATTAAACCACTATAAAAAAGTTGCTAAATTTAATTGTTAAGTGAATATCAGTTTTGATTAAAGGGAACCAAATTCCAAACTGTAAAGTTTATGGGTGCTATGCTGGTTGGTAGATGGCCACCCATATAATTGGACCATTATGTTTGACCATGTTAAATTCTGAATTGACATTAGTAATGATTAATGGGTGCCAATTTTGAATCCATCGAGGGTATGGGAGATTAATGAATTGGGAAATGGAAACCCATATTAAATGGAATATAATGATGCTTTGTGAAATGATTATAAATGTGAAAGATGTTTAGTATTAATCTGAAATCAAAGTGGTTAGTTTTTAAAATACAACTAGAGCCATATAGGTTAGTTGGGTAATGTTTTTATGAGATGACATGTTTGAGTGTTTAAATTTTAATAACTGTCTGTTTACTATTGGGTTACTTTATAGAGAACCCAGGTTAGTTAAAATTGGACCATCATAGGTTTCCTTTTTGATTAAAAAGAAATCTCTTTTGATAGGTTTCCTGAAAATGACAGGATTTCAACTAACATGAAATTTTTTTAAAAAGAAAGTTTTATAAAACATTATTGTTTTTACCTTGGGGTTGTAGTTAAAATCAAGTACCTTGTGATTTGTTTTGGAAATGTTACTTTGATGTTTTGATTACATATTTTTAGGATTAAAGATTAAATGTGATTAAATATAAGAGTCTTTGAAATGGAACCTATAGTGGTGTCCAATGTTAAAAACCTTCGTGTAAGGGTAGTTCACACTTCTCCTTACGTTTCCTTAGAAAGAATGTGTGAGTACTTTACATAGGTGTCCTTTTCCATATCAATAGCTTTGTGGTCGGCTATTCATCCAAGTGACTTTTGTTTGACATGACCTGGTTTTAGGGTTGAAACTTTTTCTTATTACGGGGCTAACTCGTGGTAGGTAGCACCCTCAGTACTTAAGTTCCTTGTTAGTGTTGTGACCCTTCTAACTCTTTGGTGCTTTTGGGTGCCACTATCCCAAGTAGGAATTTCTGTTTTAAGGTGACACCCTTATTAGGATGGGTGTTCATGTATTTGTTGACCTTGTTATGGGGCCGAGCATCTATTAATTCTTTTTTCAAATGGTTAGATGTGCCTCAGGAATGTTCAACAGCTTCGTAGGTCATTTGACCCTTTCTTCTTCTTAGTAATGGACAACCAGTTTTGGCGTCATCTAGGAAAGTGGTTGTATGAGGAAATGCATCCCCGAATTAAATCTTGTTGTATTGTTGAGTAAAGCCTTGAGTCATCTCCATGTAGAGTTTATTGAGTGTTAATGAATCAGTTCCATTCCAATACTTGGTCAGGTTTTTAAACGACTCGTGTGTTTTTACATGCCGGTATCATTGTTATGATCTAGAGTGCTTATGAGTGGTTAGTTTTCCTTCCTTTTGCATATAGGACACTCCTAATGTGGGTAGTGTCATCTTGAACCTAGTAAACATGTCATTCCATGTTGAAGGAGATCAACCTAAGGGGACCATTGGGAAATGGGTGGGTTTCTTGAACACCTTTTAGGCTTGCTGGTGTTTATTTTTGTTGGTGCTTTCTCTATAGCACGACCTTGTTTTGGTTCAACAATTTTACCATCCAATTTCTGGGTGTGTAACTAGAAACCCTGTCTCAAATCCTCTTAGTATTATCTTCATAATATACGAGAATGTCCCCTATCTTTACGTCGTCCTCAATTCACTAAGAGAGCATTGGTCTTACGTTGATCTAAATCTTTAAAATCTGTTGAGCTTGTTGGATGATCTTTGTCATTGTTGCATGCTAAGTGTGGTTATAATCGAGACTTGGTATGTCCTAAGTGATTCCTGGGTTCACATGTAGGAAAAAATTGTTTAGACACATGGATGCCAACCATTTGTTTTGAATTGCTTTGGCCACCTAATCAAAACTTCTACGAGACAAGTTGGCCAAGTGGATCATCTCATTATCTTTCATTTAGTTAGATGTTTTATATTGTAAGGGGTCGTTTAAAGCACATTTCTAGTTGAAGGAAAGTGTAATCTCAAGGTCGGCAGTGTCTCCTGAGAGAGCTTGCTTGAAGAGTTCTGTTAGGTCGATCAGAATTTGACCATTTCATTCTAAAAAAATCATGATAACAGTGTCTTAAAAACACATATAATTATGCCATATAAGATAATTTCAATGGCGGAGGTACCATGGCTTGGAAATTTCCCCTTCTTAAGTTAATCCCTATGGTGGTAAGCACCATTGGAGGAGTGTTTACTGAGACTTTGATGTGATCATTTCTCTATCTAAACGGGATCATGTAATCCCCGTTTCTTTATTTATGTTGAACTTTGAGCATTGGCTCGGCACGTAAAGGCAGGAGTTCAGATTGTGTTGGAAATTGTTTAGGTGCATTGGGAATTGAGAACACAATGCAACAACTTGAACAAAAAATCATGACCCTTGTAGTTCGGGTAGTGTTTGCATTGTTCCTGAAGGATTTTCAGGGATGATAAGTTTTTAAGGTGGGTAGATTGTGTAATCCATTTCTTTGAACCATTCTAAAATATGGAATTTTTTGAACTTTTTCATTTATGGAAAAATTGTTTTTAAAACCATAATTTATAACAAAATTATGAGAGTTGAATCACTCTTATGTGATGTTTTTGGGATTGAGTGAAGGATTAAAAAGTATCCTGAGTGGCTCCAGACGTTTCAGGGGGGTTTCAGACCCTAAAAACATCATGTTTTTAAGGACAACAGAGGGAACACGATTTGTGCACGGTCTCATAAACAGTGCGGTCCACTACAGGTAACCATGTGACACCATTTTAGAGGGATATAGGATTGGGCATGACCTGCGTTTGGTTTTCTAAACTATGCGCCTTGCCCATGTGGGCTGTCTCTTAAAGGTAGAAGACTCCACATGGTTTTTGCGTGGTTTGGAAAACCCTATGGGTCAAACCATGCATGATGCCCAGTTTTTAGATTTCAAGTTATTTTAATTTAATTTAATTAAATTAAAAGTAAAATAAAATAAAACCTAAACTACTATCCCTCTCCCTTCTCATACGCAATGCACCCAGCTTAATGGGATCTCCCCTTTGAAGAACACGACCCCCCCCCCTTGACCCCCCATTTTGCCCAGATTTCTTCACAAATCTCCTTCGATCGTTCAAGGTGATTCTTATCCTCAAATATCCTCCTGTTTTCCAGTAGCGATAAGGTGTATTCATCACCTGAGATGGTTCTACCAAACCCTAGACCAAGGGTTAACTTTTTTTGATTTCCATTTGGTTCTAGGTCGTTAAAATGGTCTCTCGGGCATTGTTCTTGTGTGTTACAGCAACCACCGCCAAAGGCGAGGTGGTTCGGGTGGTTTCAGTCTGCCGACAATGTTTCTAGGGTGTTGAGTTGTTACGGGTGGTTTCACTTTGTTTTGGATCATCGTCAAAGTGTACTTCTTGGTTTCACACTGAGGTAGGTTCGCTTTCCAGCTCATCAATATTTATTAATGCATTAATAAAGTTTCTTACTATACTTTTGTAATAAATTAATTCATACAATGAAGTATTTTGCTCAATGACTCGTAAATGTGAATTTATCATGTTTCCTGTTTTATATGATAAATATGATAAATTATTTGTTGACAAACTATATAATTTTTTTATAATAACACCCCTCCAATAGAGGTGCACTTCCTTAAAGATACAAATTAGTGGTTAGACCTTTCTTGTTTGACTTTTCATGTTTACGATCTTTATGCATGATGTTATGTTGAGATACGACACGCTTAGGACATGGCCCTAATGAAATTAGAAACACTGAGTTTCCCTTTTTTAAAATGATTAAAGTACAAAAGAACTGTCTAAGTGTTTGGTCCAATTATGGATTGGAATTACCCATGTAGGTAATTTCACTTTTGTATGGATACATGGAGTCCTTTAAATTCAATTGAAATGTTTTGGTAAATGGAATGAATTGATTTAAATTAATGGTTAATGATTAATTATTGACCCTCTAAACAAGTTACCAAATTATTTTCAAATGTTTGGAAAACTAATAAAACCTTGGGTGACATGTGGTTTAACATGTAAGAATTCCATGATGGACTCAATGGTTTTTCATGATCATACCTTGGGAGATACATGGATTCCCTTGTAGGAATTCCATGAAGGGACCTGGGTTCATGAGACCAGGATTGGTTCCACATCTATGGAAACCCTTACTATGCTAAGGGAAGGTAGCGGTGTGGACCATTCCCTTTGAAAATTCCTTAATTGTTTTTACTAAATGGTTACAATGCCACTTGACCATTCCAAACTAATTGAAGGCAAGGATTGAACCAATAAATAATGGTTGTAATGATACATGAACATTCAAAACTCATGGAAGGAAAGTCTTGAACAAATCAATAATGGTTTCAATTAAACTTGACCTTTCTATACTAATGGAAGGAAAGTCTTGAACCAATAAACAATGGTTTCAACTCTACTTGATCTATCCACACTAATGGAAGGAAATACATAAAACAGATGAATCAATACATGACTTCTTTATCAAATATAAATAGGCTGACTCGATCTCACCTGCGATTATGAGAGGAGAATACCTTAGGTCTTAGGAACCCCATTCCAATTCAAGGATATAGTTTTCTTATGTTGATACCCACCTAGACTCCGGTTCTTTTATATTCCTTATATGCCCAGTATACTACCATTGTTTCCCTTATTCTTATAGGATACATCGAATACACTCGCTGGATCCAGCATTGACTAGTAGGTTCCATGGTTAATTCCTATCGAGAACTTTATTTTTTTAGCCCTATTTTACCTCAGTCTGTCACCTTGGAATCGGTAGGTGACTTATTGTGGAATTCCTTGGATTATGCTCCTTGGATCACACTCTTAGCCCTTAGCTAGAGTTATATACTATAAAGATAACAATCTATGAGTTTATGTTACCTTGGTTATTACCCTAGAAATATCTCCCAAGATATATTTGTTAGGTTTCATTGTTAAGTCTTAGAACCTTAACTACTTATACTATAATAGTAAGACTTGGATATACTCCTTGGGTCCAGCATTGACAATTTGGTTCCATGGTTAAAGCCCATTTGGCCCGGTCATTGCTTCGCCCCGATTTACCTTGGAAGAAACTCCTTGGTCTCGGTAGGTGACCTAATCACTTGTGACCTATAAATGAAATGGTAATACTCAATTAATGAACTGGTTACATGTTTAGACACCATCTGAGTGCAGAATTAGGTACTTGGAAATTCAGTTACATTGTACTACATACTTTATTTATGCATGCTTACACCCTATTTAATTCATATTACACTTTCGAGATTGACTTAGATATCAGTGGTACCGGCCTACTGAGATTTATATCTCAAACCCTACTCAAGCTAACATTGCACTAGGGTACCCGAGTATAACTTTCTTATTTGTAGGGTCTCAGAACATGCTTGTGGCTGATTGATTTTACTAGGGAGTTAGGAGCAAAGGACTGAGTTGCAACTCATGATGCTCATGGAGATTGCCTATGGGATTTTAGATCTTTATTTACTTGATTATTATATTTTATTGTATTGAAAATAATTTTGTATTGTTTAATACATTAAAATATATATGAATTACATGTCATACAATCATCTACTGTATAAACCGGCATTGGCCACTTTTGTTCATTTATATGAAATCTGACTTCCGCTCCTTTGTCAATTATGTATTACTACTTACACTATTCATTATTATTTCCTCTATTGTACCATTTCACAACATTGATAATATGGTATAGTCTCCCCACTGACTATTATTAAACCCTTGCTACTAGTCGAAAGCCTCTAGTGTTCGGGGAGGCGTGCCTGAGTTCATGTGGTGACCGTCTGCCACTGTCTTAGTGGTGAGATGGTTCAGGATGTTATAGATATAAATTATCATGGGAGGATTAATGAGAGTGACAAGGGGAATATTTATCATTTATAAATTAAATTAATAATAAGGGGAATAATTAAGAACATATCCAAACATAATAAAATGGAATTAAAAGGAGTTTATTAATGGAAATGAGAAGAGAGAAATCCCTTATGGAATTTTGGCATAGTAACAAATTAGCTGAATATAAAAATGAGAGATAATAAATGATACCTCATTAAAATAACATACATTTTAAATTAGGGGTTATTTATAAATAAATTAAATTATAAAAAATTGAAATTAAGAAGACAAATTCTAATGAATGTGCATGAATTGAAATAATGAGAGGATGGTGAGGATCCCTTACTTGAGTGTGTGGAAAAGCTTGGGATGGGCTTCTTGAGAGCTTGGGAGAAACTTGGGAGGATTATAGATATTTTAGGGTAGAATATGTTCATGATTAAATGATTTTTAGTGAATAGAAATGGGAACCTGTCTGGGTTTATATAGGAAAAGTGGGGGATTTATTTATTATTTAGGTTTTGGACTCTATATAATAAAATATCAAAAAACACAAACTATTCTAAGAATTTCTCTATTTTTTTCTACCAAATTTAAGTGTTTTATATTGTTTTATAAGAATAAGGGCCAAAATTATTAAAATAATTCCCTTTCTTATGTGGAGGTGAGGCACACATAATAAATTATTTTAAAACCTTATTATATATTAAATGTGTTGGGGGATTCATAATTACTATAGAAAATAAATCAAATAAACATAAAATAAAATTATTTTAAAGGGAAAAATATATCTGGTCTTTAATCCCATTTATAGTAATTATTACATCACTTTTGGGTCATTATGATTTCATAATACACAAAGTATATTTATATAGTACTAAGTTTTTACCTGAAAATTTGACAGTCTCATAAAATTATGAAAAATTCACCATTGGATAATTTAGATGCTCTAATTACAAAAATAATATTAATTTTACATAAATAATTTTATAAATATTTGAATTTTAACTTTTAAAAATAAAATTGATATTTTTTAAGAAATACTAGTTTTTAAGAATAACAGTTTTTGATCCCATATAAAAACTACATTTGACTTCCTAAAAATTCTACGATCATTTATATTTGATGAAAATTATTTAATAATAATATTTTATTAAAATATTTTTTATTTAAAAAATCCATTAATTCATAAATTTGTTAATTTAATTTGAATATTTACAAAAAATATAATTTCTGTTTTATTATATCCAAAATAAAATCATTTACAAAGTAATAATAATAGGATGAAAATATATTCAGTGTTCTATATAAAAAAAATTAAATATTTATTTGTTTACGTTCTTGATACATATCCGTTTAATACACTAGAAAACTACCTATGATTAAGGTGTATGAAAGTGGGACTTTCATGGGGTAGTTTGGAGAACATGGTATGGGTTGTGATCTCAATGAGCATGAAACTATCCCATAAATGGTTTTGATCAAGCATGGCTTATTAGATATAATTTCAGGCTTTGTTAAGCTAAAATCCAAAAAAAATTATCTCCCTTAGGAGATCTGATAAATGAGCTTCATAATGTACGCTCATACTGGTTGAGGGCATCATTTTCTTTGTTTGTGTCAATTGGATTTGTTAAAACCCTATATTTATACTAATCATGTGATCACTATTCTACATATATATTATCAAAGATAAAGATACTTAATAGAATTTTAAATCCAATAGGATATAAGAAAACAAAATAAGGGAATGTGTTTTATATTACCATATTTCATGATGAGGTATTTAAAATAATCAAAATGGGATTTCTTTACTTATAAATGTTTGGGTCATTAAAGTTTTTCCTGGGAAATGTAATGGTAGTTCCACATGGATGGACTTTGTAATTGGAGACAGAGGGTTTCATCAAACCTCATTTGTCCTTCATAGTAGCTGGATGAGTCAATCTCTCCATCATTTTGGTCATAACATGCTTATGAGGTGATTCCATGGTGGTGGCAGTGGGTGTAGAGCTTTGGAAGGATATCTTCAGCGGAATCCATGGTGGTCACCAAGGATAGAAGTGATGCCTAGTGATCTCTAGTAGTAGAAGTGTAGAAGTTGATGATGGAGCTCATGTATCTAATTGTGGGCCAGCAAAACTTAAATGATATAGTGTCATTTTAGAAAAAAAATGAATAGTGCCCACAAATGTTCATCCCTTATCAAAACATAAGTCTTGGTGCACAATGGTTTATAAGACATGGCTTGGGATCACCCGATTAGATGCTTTTGATTGGTATGTGATCCTGTATAAACTTTCACACACTAAAATGGGTCGCACCTCACACCTTCATGGCCAGTTTGGAACTTCTACCCACATATGCATGCGGCTAGTCCCTGGGGCTCTCTAACACTCATCTGGAAATAATGACCCTCTCATATGCTATGCATTGATGAGTGGGCCTACTCAGGCTCATCTATGTGGATGATAACCATATTTGAGGGATTTATAGGCCTTGGAACATTTTTTTGGTAAAGTAATAACCTGAAAATTTAAATAAAATTTAAATCACTTAACACAATATTTATAAAAAAATTAATATATAAGATTCAAAACCAAAAATAAAATCCATGTTTCATTATTTTGTAGGGGCCATGCTAATATTATCAGTATCATTCCAATTTTATCATACGTCTCTAAAGAGAACAAAAAATAAAATTATTTTATTCATTTAAAATAATTTTAATTCCTTCAGTTTAAAAATCAAAAATTTTGATATATCATAGAAATACATGGTCTTTATTCATTAAAATTATTCAAAAATCATTATATAATGCTTAAAAATATTCATGAAATATCAGTGTGTCAAATACTCCAATAATTAAACCACGATTCTCCTCAAGCATAAAATATTAACATTGAAAATCAGAGGGCACCAATGTTATCTGTATTCAAATATCCAAATAATTAAATAAAAAGATTATAAATATTAAATCAAAATTTTAAAAATCCACCTAAAATATAAATTTAATTTATCAATTTTTAATGAAATATTCAACAAATGAATTTTAATTTTTTCCTATTTTAAAATGATGTTACTTTCATTAAAGCTCCTTTATTTATTAATATTAAATATTCCAAATCATGATTTACATCACTTGAATATTTTCTCTTATAAGTCCTGAAACAATTCAAGTAGAGTTATGCTAATATCACCAGAACATGATCCTTATCCATATTATTATAGAGGAATAACTTTCTCCACTTTGTAAATACAAAAGGCACATGCAATCATGATGAATTTTTAATTAAGTATCTAATGACATTGAGGCTTGAGGATGGTAGGAATTGATGTTTTAAAAATTAAGACTCAAGGAGGAGGTTTGTCTCTTATTAACAATTAATGATATAAAAAATTTTAATTACATTCATACCTTTAAAATATGAGCTCCCACTTTCCCAAAACACAATGAAAATGTCATGATAAAAATAAATCATAATGAATTATTTGTTCTCCTGAATTTTTTCACAAATTTTATACTTTTTTTAAAAGTACTTTTTCCATTTTTTTCTTTTTTAAATGTTATTATTAGAAACAATATCACACCCACCACTTAACCACATATGATAAAAATTACTAGTATAATGATGGTGATTTCTTTATTCTTCTCAGTCACAATAAATTCCTATTTTTTTTGTTTTTTAAGGGAAAATAATAAATTACAATGAAATAATAATAATCCTTTATTAGAACCCCAAATAGAAATCCCACATGTTTTCCTTACTATGTATTTTATCCCTTCCTACATTAATTCCCTCACCCCACACATAAACATTAAAATTTCAGGAAAATAACAAGAGGAGGGTAGGAATGGATAAAAATGGATTGAAATGAGGCTCATCCCGATTAAGGTCATTAATGGTCTCTACGAGATAAACAAGGATTATTGTAATTGTGTTATTAATGATAAGGGATTTTCAAAATATTTCCCAATCATTTTAAATGTTTTTTTAGTTTTATTAGCTTGGAAAAGTTTAAATGTAAGTTCTTGCATGTGGCATGTCCCAAGATCACTCAATAAATATGTTCAAGAATAAATACAAAGTAATTGGTCTAGAAAACCTCTCAAGAATGGAACATTTGATTTTGTAAAATCACTAAATGATTTAATAATAATAATAATAAATCAATTCACATGAATTTTATAAATTTAAAAGCATGAAAAAATGATTGGTAAATTTCATTTTCCAAAATCAACTCATTCCTTCAAACCATGAGTCCTCATTTTAATATCCATAATAATTTAATTCTCCATTTTAATCATTAAATTTCATTAACATTTAAATTTAAAACATGGAATCCGAATATTTTTAAGTGTCTTATGTCTCTTTGATAAGTCAAGTAAATCATAAATTTGAATCATGGGTATACAATTTTCATCTTAAAGATCAAAACATGTTTTCAAAAAAAATACATGGAGTTTGAATATAAATAATATAAGAATGATCTCCCAATGTTGATGATGATTCATTCCAATTATTCCACTATTTGGAGGATGAATTCTTCCATAATGGACCTATAAAATAAAATCAATCATTAAAAATCAAGGACCAAGTCATTAAATATGATTAAACGATAGATAGATGGATGCATGCTAAACTAATTTTTAATAATGAAACTGAAAGTTTTAATTACAAGATGGAAAATAGTAGGATAAGTATCATTATGATCCCCTAAGTGGACCTTAACATTTTAACACCTCTAGAGGGTAGTACCATCTATTATCCATAATATTATAGTTGGTGGATCTTTATGTATTTGATCCACTACATGTGGCTTTTCCTATCATTCACTTTTTCCTTCTTGGTGAGGAAGGATCCATGGATATAGTATACCGGATCCTTTCCCTTCAAAATTAAATATAGATTGCATTATAGGGATGGTATGATGTATAAATCATCATCCTTATTGGTTTTTACTTGTGAAACCTTCTCTTTCTCTTTAAGTGCTGGCTCAACATGGGCTACATGAATTTAATGATAAAAAAGAAACTAAGAAGATATATTTAATAAAATAATATTTAAATTTAAATAAAAAATTACACTTAAATGTGAGTAACTTGTGTCTTGTTTTATTTAGGATTAGATACTTTGGATTATTCATGGGATTCCTCAAATTCATGTCCAGTAAAATCAAGGAGCACCATGTGTCCCTTAGTAGGTGTATGTTCTTCTTTATCATCATCTTCTATAGAAAAGAAAATATTTTCTAAATATAAAAATTCAAAGTAGTGGGACTTAATACTCAATGAAAATTGAAAAAATAATAATATAAAATAGTGTTTTATATATGATCAAATTTCTTATTTGTTTCAGCTTCCATATCTTCTTCAATGGTGAGTGCCTCGTAGAGTTGGATGCTAGAACGTGGAGTTAGGTAGGTGGGATCCTCCATATTTTCATCATATTATAAATCATAGGTGGTGTCTTAATCCATGGATAGAAAACTGTGAAAATGTGTTGGATATTTTACTGTATAGGGACCAGGAATATAAATTTTTACCATACAATCATTCTAGAAATCATCTAAATCTAGTTGATCTCCCACACATTGCTCAACTAAAAGGTTTTAATCATCTTAAATACACTATAACTAATTATGGTTATCATCATTTTGGTTCCTAAAATGGTTGCAATGTTTATACTTCTAGAGAATTGCATTAACTTCTTGGATGTCCATATAAAAATCAGGGAAGACCATTGTTGCTTCCTTTAGTTCAGGTTCGACTTTATTGAGGGATACATTGAAATAATCAGTTAGCCAATCCACTATTACTTTTATATATTCTTCCACATTTTAAATGTGTTGAATTTTTATTTTATGTTTTTGTTATATACATTTTACTAGTATTTTACTAGGGGAATTTCTTCTGAAATGATGAAAGGAAACATGGAACTCTCTACTAGTTTCTTGATTTTTTTTGATAAAATATACTGAAGGGATCCTAGAATTTGGATAACTCTCTATAAAATCCATCAATCAATGATTGTTCCAGGGTCTCTTTAATAAAATAAATGAGGTACTTGAATTCCCCCACTCTTATAATTTAGATCTGGGATCCCTTGATCTATCTAGAAAATAATGAAACCACATTATCTATAGACTAGGGTGAGTTAAACATTTGTTTTCATATTTTAAATAAAACAATGAAAAGATATCTATAATTATAAAATAGGAAAATTATACCAGATTATCTCCCTAGAACGGCGATTGTTTTCATGAACACCTATCATGGGGTGTGGCAAAAATAAAATTTCTAAATTATTTCCAAGTGCAACATAGTAGCTGACCAGGGTCGTCTCACTTTAAGAGATTCTCATCTCGTTCACCTACTTAATCTAATTTACCTAAACTAATTCTTTTTTGTTTTTTATAATTTTATAAAAACAATGATAAATATTAATTTTTATTAATTTTTGAAATAATGAAATGACATGAAATATGAAAATATAAACTAAAATGGTATTCAAGGCTAAAAATTATATGAATTTAAAGATAGAAACTAGTCATTATTTTGGTTTTTCATTCTCTGATTATTCTATTTTATTTTATAATTTTCATTTGATAATCTGATTATGAAATATCATGAATGAATTAATACCATTTTATTTAGTGGTGATAAATATTTAATTCCTCTAGAAATAAAAATTCAACCACCTTCGGTAATCAAGGTTGATGACACACCTCAATCAAGAGTGTTACATCTTCTAGGACAGACCTTCATCGTATAACATTTCATCCACTAAATGGATCGACTCCATCATATGATGATCTTTTATCTAGTAATGGGTATGGAAATGATTTAATAAATCCATATAAATATATTTTATTTTGAATTTGTGGTGGTAAATAATGCACTTGTGCATGCTATACACATCTATGAAAAACATAAAATAGAATTTAATCAATAATTCAAGAACACCCAACCTCCCTAGGGTCAAGCCTAAGTACAAAACCAGGTTATCTAGGGTAAGAGATCAAAATGGTAGACGTAGGTAAGAGAAGAAGAATATAAGAAATAAAGAAGAATAGGAGAGATAGAGAGAGAATATAAAAATAGAAAATTAAAATGAAATAATAAAACATAAAATAAAATATAAATAAGAAAAATAAATCAATAAATTAAAATTAAATATAATGGAATAAAAATAATAACAATAAGAACCAGGAGAAGAAAAATGAGAAGAAAAGAAGAATGAAAATTGGGTGGAAACACTTTTCCAAAAAACATGAATTATTTATTTATAAAATGAATTAAAATGAAATAAAATAAAAAAATAAACAAAATAAAAACATAAAAACTAAAAAGGAAAAAGGAATAATTGAGTAGTGGATTCCTAATCATGGTTGTTTCCCTTAAGTAGTGGACAAACTCCCTCAAGCAGTAGTGATCCCCCTATATTTTTATAGGGGGAAGAGCCCTTGGAATTCCTCAAAACCCTTAATGGTCAAGGATATAAAAATATTAAAAGAGGGATCATGTATATATCATAGATATTTTGAATATAAAATTTTTTATCTTTCGATAATCTCACTTTTACTAAGCTTGTAGCATGGTCTAGTATGTGTCTGCACCCTTCTTCTCCCATGCATGGGATGTTTGGTGATATGGGTTTTTCATGTGATCGGCCATGGATGTTCCATGTGGATGGGCTTAGGAAATAGTATCATAGGGTTTCTCCAAACCTCATATAGACTTCCTAGGGACCGTATGAGTCAAACTATCCCTCATTTTTCTTGAAATAGACTTTTGAGGTGATTAAATGGCAGTGGAAGCTAGTGCATAGCTCAGGACCGAGCTCTCCAGTAGCATCTATAGTGGAATCTAAGAATAGAAGTGATGACCAGTGATATCGTGTGGTATTAGTACAATGGAGGATGGAGAAGCTCATTTTTCTGTGTGTAGGTGGTTATAAATTAAAGAGGAAGGAACCATTTTTGTAAAAATGAACAGTTCCAAAAAATAATCATCCCACATTAAAACAGATGTCTGGGTGCATGTTAGTTTATAATAAAAGGCATGGGATCACAGAATCAGACAATTTCAGATGGAATGGGATCACAAATACACTTTCACACACCAAAATGGGCCACGCCTCACACATGCATGGCCTGTGCGGGCCTTCATCCTACCTATACATGTGGCTGCTCCCCGTGGGCTCTATACCACTCATTGGGTTGTGTTGGCCCTCCCATGCACTATGAATGGATTTTCATACATACTTAGGCCTAGGTATGTGTCTTCTAGAAATGGTATGTTTTCTATCTATGTCTTGTCACATGTTTTGGTAAATTAAACTCATAAAAAGTTAAATAAAATTTAAATCTCATAAAAAATATTCATAAAAAAATTCATATATAATATTCAAATAAAAAAATTACATTATTTTTTTCATTTAAAACCATTTTAATTACTTTAATTAAAAAGTCAATAAATTCAATAAATCCTTGAAATACATGGTATTTATTCCTTAAAATAATTTAAAAATCCTTAAAATATGCTTAAAAATATGAATGAAATATCAGTGTCTTAGTTTTCCTATAATGAGTACTGTAAAAAGAGATCATTATGGGAGCTGATAAAGATCCTTCATAAAATAAGAAGTTTGTATATCCATTCTCAATAGAATATAAAATTTTATAGTTTTTTAATGGATCATGTTTTTATGTATTGAATATTTATTGAAATATATGTCATATTTTTTTATTAAATGCTTAGGAAATTATAATTGGAATCAGAGTAGTGTTTAGTCAATATTGAGATACTAGTGTTAGAAGAATTTATGAAAGAATTGGGGATATGTATAAGTATGTGATAAATTCATAAATTTTTGGTGATGATCAAGAATGAGTTCGGTTAAACCTTAGGTTTCATAGAAGAAGGTGTCACCATTTAGACATTCTATAAATGATTTTTGAAAATTATATAGTTTTAAACTATGAATATTATTTCTTACACTATGATGTTTGGTTTTAGTTTATGAATTTAACCCTAAAGAATCATTTTAATTTTAAATGTAATAAATAATGAAATTATTTTCCACCAATGAAACCAAATTTTATGGGAGATAGAATATAGAATATTACTTCTATGATCGAATTTTTTTTCAAGATATGAATCATACCGAGTATCCAAATAATCAAGGGAGAGAATAAAGTACTATTTAATCCATCATGATAAAACATCCACATTCTTTTAGTGGATATTCTGATCCACTATTGGCTGATTAATGCATCAAAACCATTTATTAATTATTTTCAACTCTTTATTTCCCAGGAAATGAAAAAACAATTCTTAGTTGATTGTCATTGGGAAGGAAAAGTAGATCAATGGTGGAATCTTATCAAGAATATGAGGTATAGGAATAAATTGAATCCATATAATGGTATGAGTTTAAGAGGATATTATTCAGTAAGTAACTTCCTTTTATTCTATATACAAAGAAGTATTTCTTGAGTCAAAGTAAAAGGATGAAAAATCTATTGGTACCTATGAGGAAACTTTTCAAGTATTGCAAGGTATGCCTATGGTTTAATTATCAAACCTAAAAGTTAAATTGATGGATTCTTTGGTGGATTTAAACCATTTCTCTGAAAGGAACTTGCTATAAGATAATTTAGTATCTATGAAAAATGTGTTCAATGTATACTCAAAGTATAAATTGAAATTTTATATTCCAAACAATTCTATGGTTTTGATGAGAAAATAAAAAACAATTATCTTCAAACCTTGAATAAATCACATGGTGGAATGAAATTATAGTTATATTCATACTGAAAATATTGAATAAACATTAAGGGAAATGTTTTAATGGGATTGAGAGATGATTTAAATGTAGAAATGTGGGTTATAAATCCCATTATTTTCAAAAGAAGATAAATCAGATGGTTATGAAATGGAATAAAATAAAATTCCAACTAATTCCCCCACCGTGATACAATGGTTAAAATGAATGGATTATGGTAATTATACCCACCAGTGCATGAATATGAAAGATTTTTATGATTACTTTTAACAACCTCTTAAAACCAAAGAGAAAGGGAAATCTCGTTCAATCACAACTATTGAAGTGGTTTACAGGAATGACGTGATGAAAGGTAAACTTATCATACTATCTAGAAAAAATAATGTCTTATTTGATTTTAGAATCACCTAATCTTCTATTTATAATTAATTTTCTAATGGTATCATCATATAACCTCAATGATAAGATATTGATTTAGTTATGAAAACTCCTAATGGAAAAATGGTTTCATCTCAAGACTATAGTTCCTCTCTAATTGAAATTTATGGGATTGTTATTCCAGTACATCTTGTGATTATTCCTTCAGTTTAATTCATTGTGATTCTTATCATGGATTAGATTTCTCTATATGTTTTACATTTCAATTTCCAAGTAAGGTAAGTCACATTTGAAATTTTGAATAATCATAAGTTCATTTATTGATGAAAGATGAATATGAACATCAAAATGAAATTTATTCCATCTTTTGGGTATTAATTCCTATATATAAGATTATCTATCTCATTTTACTAGGGAGGAAGTCAATATTCTATATACACCTATTGTAAGATAGTTTTTTAATGTCTTTCTAGAATAATTTGTAAGTCTTCCACTGAATCTTGAATTTGGGTCATCAATAGAACTCAAACCTAGTTTTATACCTATTTCAATGAGTACTTATAGAATGGCCCCAATTGAGAAAAAGAAATTAAAGAAGAAACTAAATAATGATATTGATAAGGGATTCATATTCCCTACTACATCACCATGGGGTTCACCTATTCTATATGTTAAGAAGAAGGATTTTTCCATGCATATTTACATTGATTATCAGGATATTAACAAAATTAAAATCAATAACAAGCATATTCTCCCTTGTATTGATGAATTATTTGATCAACTACATGGAGATAACTAATTTTACAAGATTGAGATTTATTCTGGATATCATAAATTGAGGGTCAAGATATTGGATATACCCAAGATTGAATTACGTACAAGGTATGGAAACTATAAATTTATAGTGATTATTTTGGTCTTACTAATTCCCCTACTGTCATCAAGGATTTAATGAATAGAGTCTTTAGAGATTAACTTGAACAGTTTGGGGATGTCTTCATAAATGAAATTCATATTTATTAAAATATAAAGTAAGAGAATAAAGTTCACTCAAGTATTGAGCTAAAGACACTGAATAAGGTGAGGATTTATGTAAAAACATTTATGTGTGAATGTTGGCTTGGGAGAATTTCACTCTTAGATCATATACTATCAAGTGAGGGTATATCAATAAATCCTTCAAAGAAATAATGTTTTTAAGAAAAGGCCTAGAACAACATTAGTGACTGAAATCCATATTTTTATTAGGTTGTCTAGATATCATAAATGTTTTGTGAGATATTTATCATGATTTTCTAATCCACTAACCATGTTGACTTGGAAGGGAGTTAATTTCGTATATATGGAGTAATGTGAGGATAATTTAAAGGAGATAAAAAGAATGTTGGTTAGTGAACATGTGATCACACTACCCTATAGTGGAAAAATTTATCAAATATATACTGATGAATCAAATAAGTTACTAAGATTTGTTCAAATGAAAAATTATACAGTGATAGAATACATCTCATTCCAATTGAAGGTCCTTGATCAAAATTACCAAACCTGTGATTTGGAGTTTTCTACATTAATTTTTTTTCATTAATGATATGGAGGCAATATCTCTATGGAGAAATATGTAACATATATACTGATCATAAGATTTTAAAGTATATTTTCATAAAAAGAGTGCTAAATGTCTGTAAAAAAGATGGTTAGATATGATTATAGATTATAACGTCTCAATACATTACTACCCTACAAAAGTGAACAAGGTGGATGATGATTTGAGCTGAAATGATCATGATAGATTATCTATGATAAGGGTTAGAAGTGATCCAATATTTATGGGTTTACAATGGATGGATCATTAATTCATAATGGAAGGGCACAAAACATATATGGCTAAAAGAAATGTTCAACCATCTATCCAAGTCAAGATTAAAGAGGTGCATAAAAAGTTATAAAGATGAAAAATAAGGTGATAAATGTTAACGAGTCCATCCCTTATTATCATGGAATAATAATGTTTAGGAACTATTTATGTGTCCCTCCCATACCATATTTGAATAAGGAGATGATGGATGAAAGTCATTGTTCTTCATTATCTATTCATACTTAAAGTATGATGATGTATAGATATTTGAAAGCGTATTTATAATGGTACGACCTAAATAGAGATATTACAAATTATGTTTTTCAATGCTTGGTATGAAAGTAAGTTAAGGATAATTGGTATAATTCTAAGGGGATGTTACAACCATTACCGATACCAGAATGGAAATAGGGAAACATCACCATTGATTTTGTCATTAGACTCTCCAAAACAAATAAAGGGAATAATGTTATTTTGGATATAGTTGGTCACCTTATGAATTCAACAAAATTCATTTAAATTGGAAAATTTTTATCTCTTGGTTAACTTAATAGGTTATAAATTAATGATTTATTAATATTTCATGGCCTAATAGTATATTATTATATATTATCAGGATATATACTTTTCCTCAAAATTCTAGAGAATTCATCAGCTGGATTTGAATAAAAAGATAAGTTTCTTCACTACTTATCATACTTAGATAGATGGACATTCTAAAAGGACCATTAAAACTATATAAGAAATATTGAGAAATTTCTCTATATATTTGAAAGGAGGTTGGGATCAACACCTTTATTTGGTGGAATTTTTATACAACTAATGTTTTCACCCCAACATTCAGATGAATCCTTATAAAGCACTCTATGGTAAGAAATTAAAAACTCCAACATGATGGAATAAAATTAGATAAGGATAGATAATGAGACATGATCTAGCTGAGTAGATGATAGAGAAGTTTATATCCATTCAATATCATATAAGATAACGTTAAATTCGATGATTTTTTACTAGATGTCATCGGAAAGATCTAGAGTTTAAATTTGTTGTCACAGTACTCCTAAAATTTTCTCCTTGGATGAGGGTGATGATATTTGGAAGGAAGTTAAATCTAAGCCCTAGGTATATCATCCCTACTAAAATTATAGATCATATTGGGATGGTATCTTATCAATTGGAACTTCCATTTAATCTCTCACATGTTAATGATGTGTTCCATATATCACTCCTAATAAAGTACATACCTGATCCTTGACATGTACTAAACTCAATGTTTATACCAATGGAGAAAGATATTTCTCATTAAGGAAAACCAATAAATATTCTAGATTATAGATAGAATTATCTATGAAATAAGAACACTCAAATAGTTAATGTTTTGTGATAAAACCACCAATTTGAGGAAGCTATGTGGGAACCTGAGGATTTGATTAAGAAGAAGTATCATAATCTGGTTTTATCATAGTGATGAATTTAAAGTAATAAATTCATCTTATTATGGGTAGAATGTAAGAACCCTATATTTTTATGAAATATTTCTCTTTAACTAATTTTATTTCCTCGATATCTTGTATTAAACGAGACCACCAGTTTTGAAGAACCACATATCATTACTAAAATATTAAATGTTCTTTATCACCTAGCTATTGAATTGATGGGTATGAATAGTAATAACTAAATTATGAAAAATATATAGTATACACATTTATATACTGAATTAATTAGTTATCAAATGATTATCATTGAAAGAAAAAAAATTTGAAAATAAAAGTGATGTTTATAAAATTATTTATACACGTGTAGGGATTTTTATAACAGTAAATTAAATTAATATCTATTGGTGAATGATTTTAATGAAATTTATATGTTATTTAATTGAATAAATCTTTTAAACAATCAAATAAATAATTTTTTAATTATATTATAAGAATAAATACACATTTATTCTTAAAATATATTTTTTCAAAATAATAGTTGTTACCGCATTCTGCGCACTTACTTTAATATTAATTCTACCATCTATAAGTATTAAATTATAGAAAATTAATTACATATTTATAATAATTTTCTTTAATTTTTTTTAACTATGGACATTTTTTATTGGTCCAAATGAGTAGTATCCATGTTAAAATTTATCACCTTAGTAAAGGGTAGATCAGGTTAAATCTAGATTAAATATTAGTGATAAGAACATAAATTTTAAAATTAATTAATATTTGATAAATTTTATTCTACCCATAAAAAATTATTTTTTTAATTTTGTTTTTTATGTACTCTTGTTGATGAAAATGGATTATATATTATTTAAATCAAAGAAAGTTAAAAAATTTCAATCTATTTGTTTTTAATATTTATTAAGTGTCAACCTAGAAAAAAAGTAAGTTATAAATTTATATAAGTATTAATTTTGAAATTAATATAATAATATTAATGGTAAATTTTTTATATTTTTAGTAGTTATGTAATGACCTTAATTTCTTATGAAACAAAAGTGCATTATTTCTCAATTTCATAAACAAATATAATAAATGATATAAAAAATATTAAAAGTGATATAATTTGAATTATTTAATTTATACCATGAATTTTATAGATCCATAAGAAATATTAGGAAGGTTTTGAATTGTTATATTATAATTCCCCCATTTTCTTGATGTATTTAATTTTAATTAAATGAATAGTATAAAAATATACGATAATGATATTTTATCAAAACGATATTTTATTCAACTATTTAAAAATAATAAAAAATATGAAATAATATATTTAAGTTATTAAATGGTCTAAAATTTAATTAATTTTATTTTTATGATCTAATTAATAACTTATATGTAAGAATTACCACTTTTTAATATTGAAAATTTTGTTACCACAATTAAAGTTAATATACATTAACTAAGATTTAATCAAAATGATAACGTTAGAAATGAAACAAAACCTTGTCTAAATTCTCATTATTGATGTTATTAAAACCATATAATAACTTATATTCTAATATATGTTCATTTGGAGGCATTTATAATGATAATGAAATTATTATAATCTAATCTTTTGAGAAATTCCAAAAGTGTTTGTCACCTCAATTTAAAAAAGGGAACCTCTTACCTCACTTAATTACATCACTTTTATCCTTATATCTTGATCATAATGTAAAAAAATATCTTTTAAAATTACCTATTCACATTATATAGGTGATTATATTCCCAAAATACCATCCCTAGATCCTATTAGGGTAGACTTAAATGAGTGATTTTGAAGAATGTGTAATCACCCTAACCAATCACTTTCTTTTTATACTTCTATTGACATAATCTAAATAAATGGTGATTATCATAAAATAATAAATAAATTAACTAAATATTATTCAATTTTATTATTCTTATTAAAACACCATTATAAATCCTCTTTCCCATTAAATAAGAAGCAAAAGTATCTCTCGGGCGTACGTACAACTTACTGTTTCCATGTAGCTATAGAATTCATTTTTTAAAAACAAATTTTATGGATTTATATTATATGGGTTTAATATATATATATGGTATTTGTGACATAATTTTACTTATTGAATTATTATATCATATTTACCTACTTACCATGCAATCCTTTGGAAAACGATAACAACATTCATGTGTATGTGTGGACTACCACCTCCACAATGTGATGTGATTTGTTTTTCATTTATATTTTACATGGATGGAAAAAAGGATAAATTTTATGAATAAATATGAAGTATATTATATAATAATTAATCCAAAAAGGTGAATTATTATTTTCATTTATTTAATTCCATCAGTAAAAAAAGGGAAATATCATTCATATATACATATGTCTGTCCATCTCCAGGAACGATGTAATTCATTTTTCTATATATAATTTTTATGAATGATTATAATTATATATATAATGAATATATATGATTTTTATAACGTAATTAACATTTATTAAATTATGGAACCATGATTTAAGTGTAAGTATCGAGATTGCCTAACTGAAACATGCTTGGAAAATGAAGGCATTATCACACATAACACTGATTTTAATAACAAAATTATTGGTAAGCGGGTGATAATACATCATAAATAAATCATAAAAATTATTATAGATATGAATATGGTTATGTAAATAATTTTTAATAAATTTATATTTATTATATAGGTTTTTTGAATATGAATAAGGAAAGGCGACACTTAAGGTAAGGGTTCACTTTCCCAATCTCATAAATACTTGGGATTGTTTATTCCGTTGTCTCCACAGGGGAGTCTTTTTATTCCATTTACCTAACTTCCATAAAAAATATTAATTAGGTTTTTTACTATTATACTATTATTTTTAAAATTCATTTTTACCCATAATTTTCTTTTTTCAAAATGGTTTCAAAGAAATATTGTTGTCATTTTCCAAACATGGTATTTTGTGACTTTTTCAACAAAAACAGGGAAGAAATGTATTTATATATTATACAGCATGAATGGATCTTCCAAGAATCATGAATAAATTTTTATTTTAACCTTATTTTATAATTTTTTAAGGTTATATAAAAAAATCCATTATAAGTGTGTGATTTTTATTAAGAAAAGTGATTTCAGTGTTAAAAGGATATTTTACTCAAGAAGTATTCCAAGTGATTTTTCAAAATAATTTTCCACTTAAGATGATATACATTTATGTTTTTTTAGATTATTTACTAAGGATATGATCCAATTAAACAACTATTACTATTTATTTGGATTGTTAATATTTATGTTGAACTCAATTATTTTTCATGGGTTATGAATTCATGAAATATTTGTGAGACCTATTTTATTTATACATATTATGATATAATTATGTGATGAGTGTTTTATAATTTGGCACACATATGTATAATTTTTATTATGTGATGGTTGGTACCTATATATCCCTCCATACATTGGTTAAAGTTTTATATCTCATTATATAATTATGGGAATCAAGTCTATGTGCTTGAACTATAATTAGAAATAGGCATTGATGCTTAATTCGATGGTATTCATAATTAACTCTCACATATGAAATGGTTTATATACAAATATTATTGACACACACATTTTTGACATGAAAATCTGATTAATTATTGAGTTATAATGAGTTCTCATTATTATGTTTTATGTCCTTTGAAATGATGATGTTTTATGCCTTAACTCGTTTTTAAGATTTTTTTCATATTATGTATAAACTTTATAAGTTATGGTTATAATATCACAACCTTATTCTTATATTATGATTTTATATTATAATCAGTTAATATCTCTCAGTTTACCCTTAATGAGAATTTGAGCTTTACCTATTCTTATGCTTCTTTACCCAGGTTATAAATAATGTTTTTTAGTGGGGATTTCCTATAAAGAGTACAATGAGTTAAAAACATTATGAGAGATGATGAAGATATTTCATAATATAATAATTTTTTTTATCTAATGTAAAAATACTCTAAAACATTACTATTCTGGCATGGATCATATTTTCATATATGGAATATTCATGAAAATAAGTGTAATATTTGTGTTTAAAAATCTAGGTATGTTAATTCAACTCTTAAAACATGATATTCAAACTTCTTTACTCCACCACATTGAATGTTTTGATGTTAATAAATTTTTTATTTTTAAATACTCATAACTCTTTTAATTTAAAAATCATCTTTGTAATTTTTCCATTCAATTTTTTTGAGATCATTTGGAAAGAAATTAGAATGTAACTATTTTTGTGAAGAATGTTTTTACGAATATATGCTTAACTATTTTAGAATAACAAGTTTGCTTAAATTTAAATTAGATTATCATAGTCATTTTTTCACATTCTTAACTTCATTATATTCAAAAATACTCTAACGAGTCTCTTAGAAACTATATTTTCTCCATGATATATTTATATGAAACAAACACATCCTCATAAGGAAGAATCATTAATTTTATTTTTGTTAATATTTATTAAATTTACTATTAACAACCATATCTTATATAGTATTCCATGTGTTTAGAAAAATATTCTAAAAATAATAATTTTTTTATTAAAATATGTTTTTGGGTGTTGGGAACTCCTTCTGTCATATTTTAACAGATATTTTGTATAAAATTGTTTATCCTGGATAAAAAATAATTTTATCACTTATTTTAAAATATTTTATATAATTAGATCAAAAAAATTACATGTGCTTTATAATGAACTATATAATTTTATTCAAGATGAATACTTTTTAAAATAAATTTATTAACATAAGAGAGAAAGAAAATTTGATACAATACACATCCCTTAATATTCAAGATTTTATTTAATATATTACATCAACATACTTTACTTAACAACCTTTTATTTCATCAATAAAATGAAATAATCAAGATCCATCCATAAAACATTCCTCAATTTCAAAATTCGATACTTTTTCATAAAAATTATTTAATATATAATTGATATCTTATAACCTTAAAAATTTAATAATTTCCTAATGTGGACTCTATAAAGAGTTTTTCTCAACTCATTTTTATTCTAGGTAATTTTTCTCTAATGACAGAATTCCCACAATGGAATCATTTCCCCTTCTAAGAATCTTCTTTCTTTGGTTTTAAAGAAATTGGTGTAGAATCTTCATAAACTATTTTTTCCCTTATACTAAAAAAATCACTATTTACTTTTTTTAACTCATCGTAGGACTTGAAATTGGACCTCCTAAGTTATTCTCAATGATCACTAACATATTGAGGAAGTCTAGTAATTTTTGAACTCATTCACAATTCTGTCTAAAATGAAATACTAGAACCTTTTCGACAACGATTGAAGAATGAATACCATGGCCATATCATTCTTTATCAGGGATTAAATTCTATCTAAATAATTTACATACATAATAATATTAATCACATAAGATGAGACCAATGTAACTTTGAACATATTATACTAAAAATTCATTTAGAAACTTTATATCAACTACTCATAAATTGATATTGATAGACTCTTGAGGCTGTCTGTTATCCCAAAAGAGTCAAGATTCATATACTACTTTTGATTCTTGGGAGTCATAGAAATAGGAATAAATGTATATATGTCAATAAAATCATTACTATTATTACTATAGGTATATTTTTCTACTTTATTATAATTGCCAACATGTTCATTCTCTACATATTTTTTCTATAAGATAAATTTTTTCCCTCTTATTTATCAAATATTTTCATATTCTTATACTTTAAAAATATGTTTATTCTATTAATAATTTAATTTAAAAAATATGATCTCAAATATAAAGTAGATGATAATTCCATTTTTATATTCAATAAAAGTTTCTTATCAATAGATTATCAAGTTTTACAATCATTTAAAAATGAATTTTATTAAGTTTCTTCCAAATAAATTATAACAAATTTTAATTTTAGCATATCCATTAGTGGTAAAAGACCCTCATTTGACCAAATATCTAATTCCTCTATATAATTCCTATAATTAATTAGTTTTTTAGTTGGAATATCATGGTAATGATATCATATATGTGATGGATATGTGTAATAAAATTCAAACCATGACTTGGTATTTTATATCATTTAATGGTTTAGATTTATGAGAAAAGTGATATAGTGTGAAATGTTATTTGATAATGATATGGAAGAAACTATCTCATTACGTGGTGATGTTCGGACCTCTTCATTATTTTGATCCAAATCTTTTCATATTCAACTATTTTTCGGGAGATGCTGAAATTGAGGGGTTGGAATGTTATGTATGAATTGTTCAATCTTTAAATGATTAATTATGAGGGTTAAATGAGTGTTATAAATGTTTAAACTTTAAGAGATGGTTTTAAAACATCTCATAAATATATGTCTTGACGTTTGGTTTTTTGATGCCTATATAAAGGGTACTTGATACTCATATGGTGTGATCATTCCTATGGTAATAAAATGCTATTTGAACTCGTAAAACCAAGAGGATTATTGATCTCTTATTTCCCTCATTCCTCTTAAACTCATGGTTCTAGTAAATTATGTATTTAAGGACAAACTTCTTTATTTTGGGTGATTCATGTGATTTATGCATACCCTATGAGGCAGGAACACTTAAATTTATCCTTAGTGATCTCGATAAAATTCCAATTTGAAGATTTTATAGGATGGATATTCATTTGTTAAATGTATACTTTTTCTAAATTTTATCATTTACTCAATAATTATAGATATATTATTGGATTAAAGTTGTTTTGGACTTTTTATTCTACTACGTTTTACATGGTAGACATCCCTCTAAAACCATTTAGCAATATAATAGTACAACTATAAATATTTTTTTTGATCTTTAGATTAACAAATAATGATGAAAATATATTTTTCTAGGAGTTATAACATGGTTGATGCCAAAATGAGAATTTAGGTTCTTGAATTCCAAGACCCTATCATAATAGTTATTTAAAATCGGCATTATCTTATTAATATTATCAGTCCACACCATAGAGAAATAAAAAATATTTTTCCAATGTTGTAATAAAATCATGACATTGTGGAACTGGACAATCCATTTTTTGTAATAACATGAAAATAAAAAATGAATTTATTGAAATGGATAAGAAATCCCCTTAATAGAGGCTTGAAATTATGATTTCTATGGGGTGGACATTGGTCAAAATGGATTTCAAAGTGTCCAGGACACATGGAATTTAAAAGGACCAAAATATATTATGTTATTCCATAGAGAAACATGTTTTGGGAATAATTCTAAAGAAAATTATATTTTTTGTTAAAATTCACAAAACGATTTTACAACGCATGTCTGAAGGGATTATGCTGAATCTAATTATGGATTTAAAAAAACTAATTTTTTTTAATGTGATTTAAGATTAAATTTCATTTACATAGTCAAATAATTTGAAACATGTTTGTTAATTTTAAAACATGGTAAAATTTAAACATGTTTATATTTGTTTATAGGAAGTTCCAATATATAAACATAAAATTTATATATTAATTCATTATTTGTAAATTATTTAAATAATTAAAATTAGGTGTTTTGGATGATATGATAAATGGTTTAAATAAAATAAAATGTGAGGTATCTAAGTTATGTAATTTTTTAAATAAAATATAAAATGTTTATTATTTTTCAATAATTTTTTCATAAAAATATTTCATTATAAAACCACGGATATTGAAATATTAAAAGTACATATTAAATAAAAGTGAATTGTTCATATTTAACCATATTTAAATTATAGTGTTTATAAATTATTTATGAATTGTTTATAAATGATTATCTCTTGCCCATATTTTGGAATTATTCATTTATATAGTCTCATTACCTGATTTATTATTATTAAATATAAATTTTATATTTTGAATTGTGATGTTTGATTTAGTTTAAAGAGTTAAACTTCATCTATGTGTTCAAAAATATATTCAAGGAGTTACATGTTATATAAGATAATTGATTTTGTTTTTCTTCAAAAATTAATTTTTCTTAAATTTGGTTATGAGATTGAATTTAGTAGTTAATTATATATTTTACAAACTTTTATTTATAATTATGATTGAATTGAGGTATCTCTTAATAAAAATTCTATGGGGGTTGGAGACTTTAGGTCAAACAGTTCACTAACATTGAGTATTATGTCTTAACTAGAAAAGTAGGGGTTGACTACATGATTCTCTATGATTACTATTATAGGGATTATTAATTTAAAATAATTATATTCCTTAATATGGAAGGTTTTTATGTATCATATTCCTGGAATGAATTTGGATATGTTTATATATAGTTGGATTTCAATTTGAGTTTGTAAAATGTTCTTTGAGTTGTTTAAATAGTGAAACATCAATACAGTGTGGATATTTTGACCTCGTGTAAGTAATAGAGATTCCAAACTAAATCATTAGAATAATTAATTCTTGTAAAGGTAATGTATGAGATTATATGGTGATATTAAATCCCATTTTTAAAATTATGTGTTAGATTCCTTCGAAATAAAACACTAATGAAGAACTTGGTCTTATAACCAGGTTAGTTCTTGCCAAATTAAGGTGCTCCTAGATTGTTGGATGTAAATAAACCAAGTAATGTTGTAATCTTAAGAGTTATGTTCCCCATTTCTTAATTTTATTTCAGTTACACTTAGTGAGGAATCCCTTGGAATAGATACTAGAGGAATAATATTGAGTTTTTCCATATGATGGATTGGGTAAAGAGTTTTCCACTCATCTGTAAAAGAGTCATATATGATATTATTAGAATGATTTATTATGTAAATAAATAATGTTACAATGTTTATGTCAGAGAGTGGTTATTACTAAGTGAAATGGAAATTTTTCCCACTAATTATTATGATGAATTTAAAAGTTTTTATTATTTTAGTAGGAAAACATTTACTAAAATATTATATTAAATTAATGTAAAACAAGATATTAATCTACGAAAATATTCTATTATAGATAATATAGAAACATCACCATTAAACATAACTTTGAGATCATTAATTGAGAAGGATGATATTAATGGAAGAAATTTCTAGACTGGTATGGAAACATAATAAGAAATATTTAGTAAGAGATAGAAAAATATATGTGTTAATGCTACACCTTCATGAGTAACCAAATGATCAATTTTTTCAATAAATAGATATAAATACTTATGGGAGGTGTAGATAAATATACATAAGTTTTAAAATAAATTATATATACATTGAACTAAAGAATATTTCTATATTTTCTAATATACATGTAATGATTAGGCATGTTTATAACTGGGAGAGACTGGAGGTTTATTTTCAATATTGGTATAGATATGGAATTCATTCAGTAATAATTTTTGGAAATATTTAGATTATATGATTGAGTTCAATAAAATCTTTCTGTATTTTATCAAAAGTGTTGAGGATAATTGAACTATGCTTGATATTTTTAGGCTCTAATGTTATATTGATAGTACACCAAGGTAAACATTCAATCTTAATGAAGAAAATTTTGGTGGAAAATATAAACAATATAACAATGAGTATCCAGTCATGGTTAATGAATCTTAAAAGAGAATTTAGGATGTGGGGTATTATTTCTATTATATATAAATATTAGGGATACCTAAAGGGGTTTGAGAAACTCCATTGAGAGCCCATGTTAGGTATTAAAGTTATAGAATAAATTATACAATTTTAAAGGTTATATGTTAAAAATGTATAATTTAAATATGTTTTAAATGTACATGATTTATAAAAAAAATAAAATGATTTAGGAAGATTTTAGTTTGTATTCATCTGATCAAGAAAAGGATTTAAAAATCACACAGTTTAGTGAAAAGGAATTGAATAAGCTCAGATGGATCCAAAATGGATATATATTTTTATGTTATTTATCTTATATGATAAGAGACATTGTTTTATAAAAAAGTAGTTTCAATGAAAAATATGAGATGATGATTTTGATACACATAGTTAATTATTCATCAAAATTTATAACATGTTTTAAAAAAGGATAACGATAAAAATATTTTTATCAAGGATATAAGAGATTGATGAATATATATTTTAAAATACAATGGAATTGAGATTACACTACCCATTTGTGGAATATTTTAAATAATAATGTTTTATTTTTAAAATAATTCCCCAATATAATAAAATATATGATATGTATATAATGCTCCACTTATCAAAATTTTAAATTAAAGAAAATAAATTTTATTTTCTTGTCACAATAGAGTTTTTGTATCTTAGCATGATATTTTTAAGAGAATATAGTTTCTAATTGGCATGTGAGAGTATATTTAGACTTATAAAGGTTTAATGTTTAACAAATAAGGGGTTAAACTAGTCAAATTAAAATTGAATGTCATATAATTTCCTAAAATATTTTGGGTATGTCAGTAAAGAAAAATTAAAAGAGCAATATTTTGTTACTAAAATAATGTAAATGTCACTTTCTATCCCAAAATAATTAAGGATGTGTTGGTATAGAAATATATTATTATAATTAGTAACATCGATTTACCAAAACCTATTTAAAAAAAAATGTTTAAGGAATGGTTCCAAGATAATGATGATGAACTTAGAAAGAGTGATAAGTAGAAAATAGAATTTATTAATATTAAAACATGGGATGTTATGATATTAATAAGTTTTAATAATATATTAAAATATTTGAAAAATAGAAATATTATTCCTAATGTTACAACCAATAATTTTCAAACTAAATCTATATTTGATAATGTAAATGACATGAAACACTAAGCCTAAACAAACCATAAAATATTATTATTTAAATATGAATCTTATAAACTACCCAATAAATGCAAGGGTATGAATAAGAATAAATTCTTTAAGAAATATATATAATGTTCCTAGCCAAAAAAAATTTATTGATAAATTATTAGTATATAACCACTCATTTTATTTTAAAGTCATTTTATTTTTTCAAAAAATATGTTTTCTTCAGAAATGGTTTGTATTTATTTTCGTGAAAAATTATTATAATTAATTTCAAGAACTTTAAGAAATTTTATTTGATAAAAAGTATATAATTTTTGAAATCATCATATTAAAATTATTTTATGGTAAAATTTTGAGTTTTTTTTCAGAAAATTTCTACTTTTTAATGAATACAGAAACTATTGATTTTTATTAAAACCCGTATTTTCTTTAAAAGTATAAATAATGAAAAATTATTTTTTTGTTTATTTTTAAAATTTAATTTGTTTAATTTTATTAAGAACAATTAAATTATTATCCTTTTAATTAATTTTAGACTTGAATTTAGTAAAAAAATTGTTTTATACTTATAAGGCATTTTTTTGAAAAAAATTGTTGTGTTTTGTGATTTTATATTATATTAATTTCTAATATTTCTAGAAATTTATCATGAAAAATGGATTACATATTTTGAATCAAGAGTTTGAAATTTATTAAATTGTTCCCTTTTATTTTTGATCATTATGAATATTAATCGTGATAAATAATTATCACGATGTTAAGGGTAAATCTAGTAATAAACGTTAAAGATAATATGATAAGGGCTAAAAAATTATCCTAAAAATTACCTTTATCCTATTTTATGAGTGTAGTTCAAACATTTCCATAAATCATTAGAAAATATGTCACCATTGTTCCATATATCATTTTTATGGACCATTATATTATTTTATGTAAAGTAATTCCAGAATTGTCATTCTCTTTGTTTTATTATCTATAAATTTTTTACATATGGACAAATAAACCCAATCTTTAGTTCTAAAATGGTTATTTTCAATATAAATTATTTTATGGTAATTTATTTCGTTTTTTAGTGGTGAAATAATTACCATAAATGCTTGTGAAAAATCAACAAGGTATTTATTAAATCAATAGGATATTAAAATAGATGGGTTTTTAAGTATTAGAAGTAATATAATTTTAGGGAATAATTGTGTAACAAAATTTTTTAATATAAATATAAAAAAGTATTGATGTGTGAAATTATTAGTTTCAAATTAATTTTTCTATCATGTTGTTTTCAAAGACAAATTAAATGAATAGTTCCAAAAATGACATTAATGATATTTTTAATAAAAAATATTTTATTAAATGATTTAAAATTTATTAAAATCCTATATTCATTCAATATATTTTGATAAGTTTCAAAATATGAACTATGGTCCATTTATTGGCCATTTTTTCTTTTATAGTGACAATATTTAACCCTAAATATTTAAAACATTGTTATAATGAAAATTTTCAAAATTGGTTAATCTGGGGTAAAACAAAGAGATAAGATTAAAAAACTAATATAAACATGTCCAAAATTTATTTTATGATTTTATTTTAACACATATTTATCCTATAATATAAGTATATTATTTTATATCCATTTTAATATGAAAATTAATTTATATTATTTTAATAATTTATGAAATTCCAAGATTACCCCTCCCCAATATTATAAAAGGGAACCTTCTCTCCTCTTTTATACCCGCAAAAAAAAACTTGTTCAGAAAAACCCTACCCAAATACCTTCCTAAATTTCCTTATAATATTCCGGATTTCATAGGTTTGGAATAATATCATCCTTATAGGGCTTAAGGTGTAAAGTAAAGCAGGTTGTCTGAATAAGAGGTATATATTTTAACCCAACGTTATAGTTTTATTTCTTCTTATACATCATTCAATTATTATTAAAATATGATGAAATAATAACACAAGTATATTATATGTATTGATATTTTTTATGTTAATTTAATTCACTATATCCATATCCTCTTCCATCAAATTGGAATCAAAACCGTCATTCGTGTGTACGATGGACTACCTCCTCACGAACGGATGTAATTTTTTTCATCACCGCATCTCAAAGATGGTTATAATGATTTAGTTAGTATTTATATATTATATTCCTAACATATTTATCATTCATGAAAGATAATTTATAATTTAATTTCTAATGTTTTCATGAAATGAAAAACTATAACATTGTTAGTTCATCCATGTATACTACCACCTCCATGAAGTTATGTGATTCATTTTTCATCACCAAATAAAATGGAAGATATATATAAGTTTATTAAATAAATAATATGGTATTTATAATATAATTATCATTTTTTGAAGAGAATATAATACTTAACTTCTTTTTATCATGATCGTTGAAACATGGTAACATTATTTATGCATACGTATGACTTATTGTCACCATGATTGTAATATAGTTTATTTTTCATAACTATATTTCATGGTTTATTTTAAAATTATATCTGATGTTTAAAAATAATAATTACTTTATGATTATTATTCTGGAGATAATGGAATAATGAACTCTTTACAATACTGAACCTACGTAAGTCATTTTAGATATATGAACTGAATACCATCAAAACGTTTGATGTGAAAATAATTCATTATGTAAATTAATATAACATGTTAATAAATAAAATAAATGGAATAATAAAGTTAAAATTTTTCTTAAGAATGTAAATAATTAAAATTGTTTTATTATTCAGGATGATAATAAATGTACGTGATGAGTCAGATCTAAGGTAAGATATTTCATCTCCATTTCCTTTTATTTAGGCATATTTTAATGTTATGTGCATACTTTATTTTATATGGTGTAAATGATCCCCCTTTTATATGTTATATAGTGAATCATTTATGATTCATGTTATTTTACATTTCAATTCATATTATTACATCTAAGGGGATTTGACTTGAATGTTACCAAGTGGTAAGTGCTTCGTAACTCAATTTAATTTTATTAGGTTTTACTACCTATGTATTGGTTATATTATATGATGATTATCTATGAAATTTAATTTCATTAAATTATATTTTATTTACACTTGTTTCTTTTTGGATTTCAAATTTTTACACATAATTATTTCATTGATTAATTCCCACTTCAACATTAGGATCATTATAAGGGGATTTTTAACTCAATATCCAATCATTAGGTTATACTTATATTTTATTAAATATGTTATTATATCATTATGCGTAAAATTATGTACGGTTTTATTATACTATATTTCAACATTTTTATGGTGTATTTTAATTTTTTTTACATATAATCACTTCAGTGATTAATTCTCACTTTAATGATACAATAATTTTAAGATATTTTTTCTCAATTTCGTTTCATTGAGACATATTTGTTCTTTTTCACAATTTTTTTATTAGGTTTATATAATAAAACATTTGAATGATATATCATGAATATAATTATGTTCATGATACTTAAATATTCATTTAAATATATTCTTTCATCGGGCTCACAATTCTAAAGTTACCAAAGCGGCAATGGTTAGTTTACAATCTGATCATTATTCAATATTGATTATGTTTAAGTATCCTTTGGGGAAATTATAATATAATTATATATTAAACCCACTATATTTTCATGCCTTTATTTATTTTTAAAAAATATAATTTTTCCTTTCATTTTTATGTTTTAAGTTCTCAAGATACCAAAATAATTTATTTAAGTAAAACTAACATTATTTTCTATCTGGTCGAGAATATTTTTCTTCTATGTACATATTTTCATTAAAATGGTTTTACTATTATACTATGTTTCATTAAATTCATTTTTACCTATATTTTATTTTTTAAAAATAATGTTTCAATTAAATATTTTTTTTTTCATTTACTAAATGAGGTAATTTTTTACATTCTTTACAAAAATGTGCAAGGAATGATTTTTAACATATAATAAGGAACATAATTTACCCTCATCATTACTAATCATTGATTTGAATATTCCACTATAATTATCCATGGTTGTTTTCAAGGATATAAATTTTCATAATGTTTTGATTTTTTGTTTGTTTTTAAAAGTGATTTTCAAAGTGAAAAATGTATTCTCCTACAGAATATTTTAATGATATTTTTATGGATTTTTAATTCATAAATGACAATAAACCATTAATTTTGTATACTCTACTACAGATATTTTTTTAATTATACCATCCTTATTATTTCTCTTTATGGTTTATGATCAGTTTTATGGGGTAAATATTATCATTTCTTAGGCGGTTCTTAAATACAATTTTTTATGTTGTTTATGTATTGAATTATTAATCTCCCCGTTCATATAAAAAATTAATTAGACTTATTAAGTGATAGTAGGTGTCTTCTATACTTCCTCAATTCATCAGTGGGTCTTATGATACAGACAATTTTGGGTTTTATCATACGCCTTAACCATTTATGTATGATATCTTAGCACGAGGCCTCAATAGTAAGTTTATGATGTCCGATATTATAAATTTCATCAATATGAAACAAGTTATTGATGTACATGGGATTATTTTAATATTTATGATATACATGGATATGTTTTAAGATCATGTGATTATGTATATGACATTATTTGATCCTTAAATATCATTATTTGTGTTCATGTTGATGTTTAAATGGAATATATTTTTAGCTATTCAATTTTCCATATTGATTACACCTTATTTATTATATGAAACCTTCTACTATTCAAATCATGTTTCTAAGAATTTCAGCTCACCCTTTATTTTTTCCTTTCACCAAGATATGAATAAGGATATGGTGAATGATATCAAGGATGAAACAACGATTCTTATTATATGTTTTTGTATTTCCAATGTAATAATGTAATCCTGTATGTATCATGTTTACCAAGACTACTAAAATATTCCTTCATTTGGTATGAGATTATTTGTATTTAGTAATAATTTAAAGACATGACCACAGAATATGGGCTATTAGAGTTGGGGTACTCATAATTTTTATCAAAAAAAATTTAGTAGAAACCTTGTGAACTAGATTTATAAAAACATATTTTATGGAACATAACCATATGATTGAATTTGAAGATAAGTATAAGTATAGGATAACGTCCTAATGTTTTGGTAAGGTGGATATTATGTGGTTTTCCTAGAAATACATCCATATTTTGATACTACAAGTGGATGCTATTTTGGAATATATTCATCTAGGGGTAATAACACTGAAAATATTTTGGCAAGAATATCTCAACTATCATACTGGTACAGGGTTAGTGTGCCCTTATCATGCACCTGGATTGACATTCCTGGGGGATATTCTTGGGTTAATCCTAATTCTCATTATAAAAAATTATTATTAAAAGGAGAATAGGACATATGGAAACCTATTATATTCCATAATGATATGTGACAAACCTAAAGTGTATTGGGTTGATAATTCTATGGATGCTCATAAATTTAAAGGCAAAGATCACTTTTGAGGTTTTATGTGATGGGATTCTATCATGATTAAGGATATTTTGGAAGACATTTATGGAATACCACTAATTATTTTAGTATATAGTTTAGTTTTAATGTTATTTATTGAATAATAATGTTATATTTTGGGGAAATAAGTTTAAATTCATTGTGAACCTTTAGGGTTTATATGATCAACAATGTTAACGAAATAATACCCAACAAATATTTTGTTGAAAAAATACATTTTATATAAAACTTTAGTTAATAAAAATTGATCCAGTGATTAATGTTATTTTAGAGGATGTTCATCATATATATTTTTTAAATGTTATAAAAATTATATAGTATTAGAAAAAGGACAAATCGTAGGCCATGTGATAACCAATCACATTCAAAAAGGTCGTGGGGCTTGAACACAAAATCATAGGACAACAACGGTGAAACACCCACCATTGGATTATATGATGTCCTAGTTAGTATAAATTTTTTTTTAAAATTTTCTATTAAAAAGTTCTCTTTAAAAGGTTCCCTAATAAAATGAATAGAACCTAGTTAATATTGGTAATATGGTTATAAAATATTTACTATTCAAATAACCACTAAAAATATTGATTAATTCTTACTAATATCAATATGAATTATTGGTACTACTTTTGAAGCTATTATAATAAGGAAAAAAATTATAACTTCTATCCAAGACTAACTATAAAAGTAAAATCTAGTGTTTTCTGAAATATAATGTTAAGCAGAGAAAAGATAAATTAAAAAAAAGAGGATAAAACCAGTGGTTTAGTATCAAGTTGATACCTAATCTACTCCACTTGGGGATCACCTGCCACAAAGTAGTTTATATTAATAATCTTAATCCACACCCTGGATCAGGGTATACAACAGTGCACATGACAATCTAGGTCACTCAACCTCTTCCATTGTTCTTCATGGGTATACACTACCAGTTCACACAAGGACCTCTTACACACTTATCCATGGGAGTAAAAAAATGTAAAAAGATATTAGAGGAAGGATATCTTGTATCCTTCAGTTTAGTGCAGGAGACAATGAGTTTTTTAATACAGACATACACATTAACTTCTTGAAAGCTAAAAACAATACAAAATATAGAAAAGATGATGAGAAAAGGTTATATGTGATTTGAGTGTTATTATATGTAGCTTTGGACATGTAGGATGAAGCATATGCACGTATTGAGTCCTCTTGTGAAAAAATAGAGAATCGAAAGTCTTCTCGTTCGAAGGTGTTATATGTGTAGCTCGTGTTATTATTGAAGGTGGTAGTGCAATGATGTTTTTGGCTCTGATCTACGGATGTCCGGCCTATGGAATCGAGATTGTTTCATGTGTTTTTATGTAGTTTCTTGTTGCATGTAACATTTCTCTTTTCAAAAATCCTCGTACATCTGATGCTCTAATTCTCATCTACAACACTCATTCTAGTGACACATTTTTCATTTTATTTTAGAGTGTATGTGTTGGAGTCGATAGGATGAATGAATTCAGCACCTAATATCTCATACTATTAGATGACATGTCTACAAAGATATATTAATTCTTTCAGTTCATTTAAATGCCTCAAATATGACCGTTAGAAATTAAATTGAAAAAAACAAAACAGATTAAAGAACAGTTTCATAGTCTCTCAAGAAATGATATCACATGGAAATGGTGTCACCATGAAACGGTGTGTTCTTATTTGCCTTTGAGTGGTGATACAATCAATATGGCATAGTTGTATTGAGATCTGGAACTAGTAGGACAAATGTCGTGTTAGGATCATGGTGTCTGGTCCTCTCCCAAACCTTGAACAGTGTGTTGGTGATGGTAGCTTGGAACCAGTGTCACAAACTTCATGAGATCTGAAACTGGTCACAGTGTCTTGATCACTATGTCTGGGTCACGTTGTCTGGTTTACAGTGTCTGGGTCACGGTGTCTTGGTCATAGTGTATGGGGAACAATATTTGGGTCATGGTGTCTAGGTCACGGTGTTTGGGTCAAGGTGTCTAGGTCACATTGTCTGGGTCTTGGTGTCTAGGTCCTTTTCTAGAAAACCAGAATCGGTGGCAGACTCACAGTTTCTCATACTTAGCCAAATATCTATATACATACTTAAGCAATAATATTAACAGAATGAATTAGACACAATCATTCATATAAGAAATCATTATAGAACAAATATAAATATACTTTACAATAATAAAACTTGATTTAGGATTAACAGGATTTGGTGTAAGTTTATTTAATGCATAAATAAACCAACCATATCTACACATTATTTGAGATAGATTAAATAAGAATAACCATATTTACAGGATTTATAGGATTTATAGGATTTGTGATCAATAAAACATGATTAAAAGATGATTAAAACACGATTAGAGCATGAGGAGTTCAACAATATCCCCCCTTTTGTGGGTCACAAATCATATTAATTAGAGATATGTTCATAGTGTGCTTTCTAGTTCTTTAGTTTGTTTTTCTCTCTTAGGGACCTTTTGAGTGATTTAACAATCTTTTGGGATTATAAAAAAGAGTACAAGAAAACAAAAGAATGAAGGTAAATAATATAATAGACAACAATAGTTCACATTGCATTAGATGAAAAAAAATGTGTCATTACAAATAGTAAGAAATACAAAACAAACCTCTCAAAATATTGTTTTCACTTTTCTTCACCACTAGTATTCTCTTTTCCTTTGGAAATAGCATCAAAAGGTGCCACAAGAGAAGAAGTAGATGTTGATGAATGGATTGAGCTAACTATCATAGAACGAAGAGGGAGTCCTTCAAAAACAAAAGGTTCCAAAGTAGGTTTAGTGGAGGACTAAGAAATGTTTTGGTAATGGATAACAGGTCTGATCTGACACAGAGCCTAAGATAAAAACATTGAGGTAGATGAAAGGAAGTGGATAAGGAAGGAGGTAAACCAAACCGTATGGGTAGAGCTGCAAGAGCCACAATTGTAATACTCTACACATAAAGATAAGGGTTCAACAACTAAAATAATTCAGTAATAATATCACCACCATACTATATTTCTTTCTCAAAATCATCTTTGTTCTAGATCATTTTTTCCAATAGAGGAGTGAAATATTTCATCTTTTTAACCTGAGTCTTTGAATCTTGAATGGAAGGAAGGATTTTCAAATTTTCTCCAAGATACATGGAATGATTGGTCATATCATGCTTAGGGAAAATCATATTGAAGTAGAAATCCACATTCTTAGAAATTTTTCCTGGGCCACATTTGCAATCATGGAATGAATCATCACCAAATCAAGTACTCTATCACTATTCTTGACAACTGTAGATAGACTCTCCTTGTCAAATCCACTTAAAAAATTGAAGTTACTCCTTAACAAAAGTTCATAGTAGATCACTATAAAATTGTTGAGATGACTGTCCAGAGGCACTAGAGGCCATAACTGGTAAAGTGAGTGACTTGATCTGATTGAGAACATTCTCTAGGAAACCGTTTTACTCATCAATCAGTTTGTTGAGACCAATAACAAGCTCACACATATCCTGGACCATCTTCTTGTTTCTCTTAGAAACCTTGTTATCTAATGAAGTCATGTTCGCTTGAATCATAGAGGAAAATTATTGTGGAATGTAACCACTAACATCCTCAGTAGGATGGGCAATATGATCTTGCCCAGATTTTAACACTTTATACATATATTCAACCATAGCTCTGAGATACTTCACTTCAACACTTAGCTGTTTGTTCTCAATTCAAACCTCTTGAATTTCTTGGATAATTTATGACTGAATCTACCATATGATCTTCTCTAATATCAAGGAAACATCTATTTCACTTATATTTGTTAAAGGAGCAAGTTATGTGTTCATGAGCTTTTCAACTCAAGCCAATAACGTAACTAAAAATAATTTAAAATCACTCTGACTCATGAATGATGGAGGTTCTTTTGAAGGATCAGGAACAAGAGATTAGATAGGCTCAAGTTCCTTTACAGAGATAACTTCTAGAGCAGGAATTTGTTTCAAATGAAACACAATAGATAGTTCTATGCCTTTAATCATGGATTTTTGGGTATCATCCACATCAAAGTACATATGAAACTTATAGCAGGTATCCATAGATCTTTTATCAGAAGTATTATGAACATCAAAACTTTATACACTAGGGTGAAGCTCCCCTTTCACAAGTACATATATCACATGACTATGAGATTCAATTCATTGACCCGGTTATAAAATATCATCTCTAATAATATCAACCATTTCTTTTCTAGCTATCTAGAAGGGTTGTTCCATTCATTCCTCAACAGATAAGATAACATTAATATTATCTTGTTCCTTTAAAAATTATTTAATCACAGCTTCTTTCTCAATATAAAGTTATTATTCTAGATACTCCTTAGGAACATCCTTTAACCATACATTAACAATAGATTCTCTTCCAAAAGCAGGTTCTTCTTCTAAATTAATACTTCTTTCAGTAACAGGTACTTCCTTCTCAAATAAGTCTTGTGGAACAGGTCCAATGTATTCCTTATCCATGATAGTTTCTTCTAGAGGTGGAACAAATACCTCTTCTTATTCTTCAATAGGATACTCAACAATTTTATCTGGTACAAAAACCAAGATCAGATATGTTATTAGGTGTTGAAGGATGATCAATTGGATTAAAATTTTCATTTAACCTTTCATGATCCTCTACCCAATTATTTTATCCACAGATTACAACAAATTTTCATCCTTTTGACTATATCCTTTGAGATACAGAATTCACAGTCCTTGATGACATCAACATTTGGTCCAACAATTACTTTATCATAAAGCATAACATATATTAACCTTGATTAGAATAAAGAGGTAGACTTTGAGGCTGTCTTAATCAACTCACACATATGAATTATAACATACATTTAGAGGTTATTATTTTTTCTATTATTTATAAGAAGTATCAAAAATACATCGTGATATTTTAGGGTAGAAAAATATCCTTTTTTAGAATAATTAGATTCTGGATTAACATGAACAACAATCTGGTTCCACTATCCAATTCAGTAGCAATAGCTCTTCTATTCCTTCTATCACTAGTCAAGCTTCCCTAGGCCTCTTTTAAAATGAAAATATCATTAGGTAGAGGATGACATCTCTAGTATTCCTCAAAAATTTCTTCACGGGGTATCCCTAGGAAATAATCCCATAAACCCAAGGAAAATGTGCATCATTTTCTATTAATCCAACTCCTCAGAACAAACCCATCTTCAGCATTGATAAAAAAATTGAACAAACAGAGAGGGCTGAGCAATAAGATTTGGATAAATCGGCCTTTTCACTTCTGTAAACCAGTCTAGCCATCCTTTCTCTTTCAATACTTTCAGAACTAAATACTTACATGATAACGACTACTTATGTAAGATTTCCTTTTCTGTTACAACTATTATTCCAACAAGATTCAGTTTCAATGGTCCTTTGAGCGTTACCTTCGGTGCTCTTTTCACTTTCTTCTTAGATCTGCACTTATCAGGGGTTGATGAAGATGGGAGCTTCATCCAAGGCATTCAACGAGGGTCTGGGAGAGAGAGAGAGGTATGAAGGTGGTCTTATAGTTTGAGAGATAAGAGTTTCATTTTTGAGAAAAGAGAGATCGAGTGAATTAAATAGTGAAATAAATTTGTTTTTTATCATTTAGGGATTTCATGCATCGAAAATTCAAAAGCGTGGGATGAATATAATAAAATAATAAACACATCAATATGGGTAATAAAATACAAATAAAATGGATAATGTTTTATTATAGTGACACCATAATAGGTTGTCAAGGTGAGACCTAAACCAGTTCTCATAGTTTCATCTTTATAGTGTGTCTACACACGGTGCGACCATATTATTTAAGATAATAATTGAAATACAGTGTCCAAGAGACTATAACTGTGAGACCACAAACATGAAACAACAACTTCAAGATTGTAATCTATTTAACTATTAGAGTGAGACAATAGCTCTAGGACAGTGAACTCATTAAACTGTAAGCTGTGAAACAGTAAGCTGTGAAATAGTAAGCTGTGAAACATTAATTTGTGAAACATTAAGCTGTGAAACAATAAGTTGTAAAACACTATGTTGTCAAATAGTAAGTTGTGAAATAATATAATTTCTATTTAAGATTTTTCATTCCTAATTCATGTATGATGTAATCTATCCTTTCAGAATTTAACGGTTTGGTGAATATATCAGCAGGCTGATAATCAGTTCCAATGAATTCCAAAGTGATACCACCTTTTGGACAATGTTCTCTCAAAAAGTGATGTCCTACATCAATATGTTTTTCCCTAGTGTGTGAAACATGATTTTTGATATATTAATAGCACTTATATTGTTACAATTTATGGGTTCATGTATGAATTGATATCCATAATCTAGTAATGTGTGTTTCATCTAAAACATTTGTCCACAACAACTACTAGTAGCTATGTATTCACCATCGGTAGTAGATAATGCAATAGATTTTTGTTTCTTACTACACCATGATACTATAGACTTGCCTAAAATGTGAAATGTTCTATAGGTTTTTTTTTCTATCTAACTTACATCCACCGAAATTAGCATTAGAATAACTAACTAACTCAAATGATTGTCCTCTAAGATAGAACTATCCTATATTGGGTGTATGTTTGAGGAATTTGAAAATCCTTTTAACATCATTTAAATGAGATTACATAGGGGTTTCTTAGAAATGAGAACACATACATACACTAAACATAATGTCAGGTTGGCTAGTAGGTAAGTATAGTAAGCCTCTAATCATTCCTCAATAAGTGGTTTGATCAATTGATTTTCCATTTTCTTCAAGATACAATTTAAAAGTAGTACTCATAAGAGTATAACTACTTTTAGTGATATCCAAGACGAAAAAAATTAGAATATCTTTATTATATTTTTATTGATTTAAAATAATACCATATTTATTTTTAAAGATTTCAAATCCATGAAAAAAATTAGTTCACCCATTAAACTCACTTCAAATTCATTTTTTATCATTTTATAAAATTCAATACATAAGGGATTTTTGTAATGCCTAAAAGTAATATCATCTACATAAATTTGAAAAACTAAAACATCATTGGAAATTCGTTTTATAAAAAGGGTAGGGTTAGCTATAACTTTTGTAAATACTTTAGAAATACAAAAAGTACTTAGTCTATCATACCAAGATCTTGGAACATTTTTTAAACCAAACATAGATTTTGATAATTTGAAAACATGGTTTGGAAAGTGAGGATTTGTGAAACTATGGGTATATTCAAAAAATTCATCCTTATGTATGTACTCATTTAAGAATGCACTCTTTACATTCATTTGATATAGTTTGAAATTCGGATGTACATCATAAAAAAACAAGATTCTGATGGCTTCAAGCCTAGTTATTAGTGCAAAGGTCTCCTCATAGTCAATTCCTTCCTCTTGACTATATCCCTGTCAATCTATTATTGTTTCTAACTATATTACCAGCTTCATCTACCTTATTTATAAACACCCACTTAGTACGTATGGTTAATATGTATTTGGGCCTATCAACAGGTTTCCAAACATTTTTTCTTTCAAACTGATTAATTTCTTCTTGTACATCCATCACCCAAAATTCATCATTGATAGCATCATTATTGTTTTTAGGTTCAATTTGTGACAAGAAAACTTGATTTTAAACCTGATTTCTAAGAGAATATCTAGTTTGAGTATGCTTATCTAAATCGCCTACAACATCATCAATAGGACGGTTCTTAAGGGTTCTAACTGCTCTAGAAAAAGAAGGGATAGTGATTTCAGGTTCTTCAACAGGTTCAGGTTCATTATGACTTGAATATGGAGAATTTACAGAACTGGAAGATTTCACAGATTCCTTTATAGGATGGTAAGATGATTTAGCATTGATGTATAGATTTTACATATCATTCTTCAGGTTCTCTAGAGAAGCATTGGGCTCATTTGGATCTGTCTCCTCAAACTAGACATCAAAAAGTTCTTCCACATATTTATATCTTTTGTTAAACACTATATAGGCTTCAATAGAGATTGAATATCCTTAAAATATTCCTTCATCACTCTTAGATTCCAACTTTTCAAGATTTTCCTTTGTATTAAGGATATAGACATTGAAACCAAAAACAATGAAGTAGCTTACTTTTGGTATTCTATTATTCCATAACTCATATGGATTTATTTTAAGAATAGGAATATTTAACAATTTATTAATAATATACCATGCTTTATTTACAGCTTCAACTGAAAAATAAATAGCTAAGTAATATTCACTAAGCATGGTTTTATCATTCTCTAGCAAGGTCCTATTTCTTCTTTCCACAACTCCATTTGTTGAGGCGTTCTAGGGGAAGAGAAATTATGATTATAGCCATTTTGTGAGCAAAAGGATTCAAACACTTGATTTTCAAACTCATAGCCATGATATCTTCTTAAATATTTAATTCTAAGTCCACTAAGGTTTTATACAATTTTAGAATATTTGATAAAATGAATGTAGGATTCAATTTTGTGATCCAAAATGAAAGTCCAAGTATATCTAGAAACGTAATCTACAATAACATAAACATAGTGCTTCCCATTAAAACTATAAATTCATGATGGTCCAAACAAATCAAGGTGAACCAACTTGAGAGGTTGAGAAGTTGACACTTAATTCATTTGTTTGAAGAATATTTTGTGTTGCTTTTCTTTTTGACAAGGATTACCCACTTTATCATTTGGAAGCAAAAGTTTGGCTAAGTCTTTGACTAAAATTTTTCTACTTAGATTTCTAAGGGATTTAATATTTCAGTGTATTAGTATTCTATTCCAAATCCAAGACTCTATGTGAAATACACTTAAACATGAAGCTTTTTGAAAAACTAAATAATCTACATTAACAGAGTATACATTTTAATTTTTCAATGCCAAAAATACTAATTCATTTTTAGAATTAAAAACATTGAAAGCATCATTTCCAAATTTAACATGAAATCCATCATCACATAGTTGTGAAATAGTAAGCAGATTTTATTTTAGTCCATTAAAAAATGTACTTTGGAAATTAAAACTGAGTTAGAGTAACCAATTTGGCCAAGGACAATGATTTTTCCTTTGTCATTTTCACCAAAAGTGACATGTCCACCATTGATATTTATCAAGTTCTTAAAGAAAGAATAGTCTCATGTCATATGTCTTGAACACCCACTATCCATGTACCATAAGATTTTAAAGGATATCTTTAAACAATTTTACTAAAAAATAATCAAATAAAAATATACATTGGTACCCATATTTGTTTGGGTCTAGTAATATTAGTAACTAGTTCTTTAGGAAACTAAATTTGGTTTATATTTTTCATTTAGGCATTATTTATAGTACTTGAAAAATAAACTCTATTTGGTCCAGAAAAGCATGAAACAGTAGAGAGTGCATCATAATTAGAATTAGAATAATGTTTTCTTAAATTACGAGTAATGATATATGTTATATATTTAGAAGAAAAATTTATTTTTCCAAAATTTATTTTACCCTATTGATAGAAAATACCAGTAGTGTATTTAAGGGAAATTTGTATAAGTAGAATTTGTACCAATGTGTCTTTACCATTAGTTAACCTTTCGAGGTCCTTTTTCAATTTCTCATTAGAGAGTTTTAATTCATTGTTTTCTTTGATTAATTGAACATTTTTCTCTCTTCCTATAGTAATTTTAGATTTAACAGTTGAGGTAAGAGCACAATACTTCTTTACAGACATGTATTTATCTTTTAGTTCATTACATGTATCTCGAAGAATATTTAAGTACTCAAACATTTGTTCTTTATACATATTTTCAGTATCACATTCATCTTCAGAATAATAGGAATTTTTTTCAGGAGATTCCTGGGATGCCTTAGATATGTTTGTCATAAAACACATATTGGATTTGTTAGCCTGTTCATCATATGAAGATTCTGAGTCACTTGAACTATCCTTATAAGTACTCCATGTTGCATTCATTTAATTTTTATACTTTCTATCTTTGTCCACATATTACTTTTTATACTCGATCTTTGGACAATCAGCCTTTACTTGTCCCTTTTTCTTACATTCCTAACATATTATCACATCAGACTTGTCATTTATTTTACAATCTTTCTTCCAGATCCCCTTTTTGATCATATCTTCCTTTGAAGTTTGGCTATATGAAAAATTTCTTCCTTTTGTAAAATTTATTAAACCTTTTGGCTAATTGAGCCATCTTCTCATCATTGCCAGGTGATGATTGTTTACTGCCGGAACTTTCTACAGATACTTGTAGTTTCCCATTTTCTTTGTGTTTAGAGGTGGTGGTCGTGAATGCCACAAATATTCTTTTGGGTTCATCCTCCTCTTCCTTGTTGACTTTCAACTCCTATTCATACATCATTAGTTTCCCAATGAGTTCTTTGAAAATTAATTTTTTGATGTCACATGACTCTCAAATTGAGACAAAGGTTCATCTATATCTATCAGTTAGGCATTTGAGAATCACCATGATTTGTTCTTTGGAAGTAACATCTCTTACAGGAGAAATCATTATGCTGAAATTTTTGTTGAACCTAAGATAGATGTTAGAAATAGGCTCATCAAGAATCATTTTATAGTTATCATATTTAATAGTATAAGTATTGAGTCTCATTTATTTCACACTAGAAGTTCTTTCATGTTAAATAGATAAGGTATCCCAAATTTCATGGGAAGTTTAATATGAAGATATTTTGTTAAATTCATCATCTCCTATAGGTAAATATAAAGAAATCATGGCTTTGAAATTTTTATTACAAGAAGACTCGGTTGGATCATCCCAAGAAATTCTATTAGTTGAAGAAATCTTATAGTCAACTATAATTAATGTCCAAATTTCTGATCCCATACCTTCTAAGTGCATTTTGAATTTAATTTTCCTTTGTGAATAACTAATTCCATTAAAAATTGGTCGTATTTTTATTGCATCACCTTCCATTCTATTATCCATTATAATGAAATACTTTTAAAGAGCTATAAATTTAGAATTAACATAAATTAACATATCTTTAATGTACAACTAAAATAATATTTGAACAGATTTTAAAAACATAGTCTTAACAAGAATAAAAAATCATCTGATACCAAATTTTGGTCGAAGTACAGTACTCAAGACGGGGGGGGGGTGAATTTAAGATCTATTAAAAATTTATACTGAAAAGTTCCCATAAAAAGGTTCCCCTAGAAATTTAATACAACCCATTTAATCAAGGTAACATGGTTATAAAAGTTTGACCGTTCAAATAACCTCTTAGAAGATTGATTAATTCTTAGTATTATTAATATGAATTATTGATACTAATTTTGAATATATTATAATAAGGTAAAAAATTATAACTTCTATCCCAGACTATCAAAATAAAATCTAGTGTTTTATGAAATATATAGTGAAGAAGAGAAAAAATAAATTAAATAACACATCAGATAAAACAAGTGGTTTAGTCTCAGTCCAAGACCTAATCCACTACACATAATGATCACCTGCCACCAGGCTATTTATATTAATAAGCTTGATTCACACCCTAGATCGGGGTACACAACAGTGCACAAGACAGTTCGGGTCACTCGACCTCTTCCACTATTCTTCATGGGTATAAACTACCAGGTCACACAAGGACCTATTCTACACTTATATGTGGGAGTAAATAGATGTAAAAAGATATGAGAAGAGTAATATATTGTATCCTTTAGTTTAGTGCAAGAGATAGTGTGTTCTTTAATATAGACATACACTGCTCAAAATCTAAAAACAATTAACAACAGAGAAAAGATGATGAAAAAGGATAGAAGTGCTCAGAGTTTTATTATATGTAGCTCTGGACTTGTAGGATCAAGCATATGAAAGTATTGATTCCTCTTATGAAAAATAGAGTATCGCAATTCTGCCAGTTTGAAGGTGTAAGCTGTCTAGCTTGTGTTCTTTTGAAGGTGGTAATGTGAAGATGTTTTTGGATATGATCTTTGGAAGTATAGCCATTGGAATTGAGAATTATTCATATGTTCTTCAGTTGTTTCTTCTTTCATGAATCAGTTCTCTTTTCAAATATGATCGTAGGTCTGCTTCTCTACTTCTTGTCTACGACACTTGTTATAGTGCCAAAATTTTATTTTTAATTTAATGTGCTTGTTTTGGAGCTGACAAGATGCATGTATTCTATACCTTGTACCTCGAACTGTCAGGTGACATGTCTAAAGAGAAGTATTAATTCTGTTAGTGCATTTAAATGAATCAAATATGACCATTATAAATTAAATTGGAAATGACAAAATAGATTAAATTAAATTGCCACAGTCTAACTAGAAATAATATCACTTGGAAATGGTGTCACCAAGAAATGGTGTCTTATTCTTTTCCTTTGAGTTGTGAGACATTTTTAATGGCATAGTTTCATTGAGATCAAGAACTAGTAGCACAGATGCGATGTTAGGATCATAATGTTTGGTCCTTTTCCAAACATCTAATGGTGACTTGGTGATGGTAGTATGGAACCGTTGTCTCATACATCATGAGATTTGAAACTATTCACTGTGTCTGGATCACGATGTTTGGGTCACGGTGTCTGGATCACAGTGTCTGGGTCACGGTGTCTGGGTCATGGTGTCTAGGTCACGGTGTCTGAGTCACAGTGCCTGGGTCATGGTGTTTTGGTCATGGTGTCTGGGTCAGGGTGTCTGGGTCCATTGCTTGAAAACCAGAACTGGTGGTAGACTCATCATTTATCAGACTTAGCCAAATATCTATATTCAAAATTAAGCAATAATATTTGTAGAATGAATTATAATTAATCATTCATAGAAGAAATCATTATAGAAAAAAGTTAAATATAGTTTACAATAATAAATCCAGATTTAGGATTAACAAGATTTAAGGGAATTTATTTAAATCATAATGAAACTAACCATATCTACACATGATTTGAGATAGATTAGACAAGATTAACAATATTTATAGGGTTTAAAGGATATGTGATCATTAAAACATCATTAAAAGATGATTAAAACATGAGGATTCCAACAGGGAATATGTGTTTTATTTCTATAGATAACCATAGGATTGAAAAGTGATTTGGTTTAAGTGATTAATGTAATTTTAGAAGAACATCACTGTAATTTTTTGGAATATTATATGATTAAGGTAAATATTATATTTTTTGATTTTATTTGAGGAATAAAATTTGAATTTCATTTTATAAGAATATATGGTATTAATATGTATTTAGGGTGATTAAAATAATTTATGGAAATGAGTAATATATTTTGGAGATTATAAGATTAGGGAATATAAATTTTTGGTTTCATGAATTTATGAGTGACTCTTATTGATTAAATATAAACATCAAATTAATATAGGAAGAATATATGATCAAATCCTTATGATTTATTTTGGTTTTTAACATGGTTAGTTTTATTTTAAAGAATTTTTATGGTAGTTATTTATCAAATCTTCTAAGTTAAGGTTTTCGTGTTATTGTGGATATTTAGAGATTAATGTCATATTTTTTTTATGAAGGATCATTCTTTTAGGGAATAAAATTACCCTGTGCTAAATTTCATGGTTTTGGTTAAGGTATAATTGAATAAGGAAAATAGTTTTATCCTTTTATATATTATGTGATCCAGTATAAGTTGATTTTAGTGCACTAGGAATGTAAAATTCATCATTAATACTCTTTGTTTGGAAAAAAATATGACATTGTGGTGGAAATTGATTAAAGGATGAAATTATAATCTTCAAGTAATTATTTTTCTTTATGTTCTTACTCTTGATGTTAATTTAATACCTAAACTATAGGAAAGTAATCTTGAAAGAAAATATTATTGTATTACCTTTAGTTATGGTGAATCAATGCTCTTATTTAAGCCTCTTTGGATTGTGGTTTAATTTTTTATAATGTCCTCAGGATCATTCACTTTCATATGATCAATGATATATATCACTGTCCATAATTATTTAGATATTACACTTTTCTTTCATTTCTATATTTTAAATTCCCAATAATGCTCACTTATTTTGAAACCTAGTTATGTGAAATGTCAGACGAACTTTTTATTTCCCTTTCCCTATTTTACAAAGGAGGTATTATTAACCATTTTTATGGTCATGACCCATCTTTGGAACCTATGTTGTGATGACTCCAAGCCCGCCTTCCATAGGGCCGGGGCTGGTGACTAGCACCAAAGGCGTAAATCCCTAAAACTGAGAAGGCATTGCTTTTAAAAATCATAAACACACAAAAAAGATTTTATGTTGGAAGCCAAACACTAAGTAAAATTGTATACAAAAAGGAGTGCTGAAAATTAAAGGGGTCAGAAATACAAGCACAACTGTTAAGTACAAGTGCAATGGAAAAGGAACAAAAACAGTTGAAAGGTATAGAGAAGTTCTAGGATCGTCCGCCGTGGATCCTACCTGAAGGGTAGATACAGATAGCCTCCACAGCTCTGCACATCCGTCCGTCTCCTCTGTGTACCGTCACACCGTGTGGTCCAACTTTGGGTACCATCCAGTCCTGGTCACTCAGCCTTGGTCAGCATTGTTCGTCGTCTGCAACCAACACAACTAGGTGCGAGTATAGCCCATGCATGGGTGAGTATAACGATGCTCAGTAGGGACCCTGATACCCTCATGGTCTCACAAAATACAACATGGATAAACCACAAGGTTTGAAATCAACAAATAACCCCACTTCGGTATTTTCCCATACATATAACTATGTTATCATGTAATCCATATCAATCATGAGGTAAAAACAAAAGTTCCTAACTTAGCTCGACCAAGATTTTTATTCACATTAACGAAACCACAGATGCTGGAGAACTCATCCTCTATTGAGTACAGTGGGCCTACCTCCAAATCCAGGTTCTTCCCACTAACCTTGGACTATTGAGGTACTCCTCTTGTCGAGTGTAGTGGGTCTGTCGCGCTCACACAAAGGAGCTCCCCACTGTGGGTCTGCCGCCAACTACCAGGCGCTCCCCTAATAGCCTCCATAGGTAATCCTACTGTCGAATACCATGGTTCTACCACCAACAACCAGGATCTCCTCCACCATGGGTCTGCCTTCGACTACCAAGCGCTCTCCACTAGGCTAGTCAAATCACTTTGAGTGGAATCGGTCAAGAAATCATCAGGTCTCAGCCAACTACTAGGTCTCTGTACTTTGCTCACTCGTCTTCAGGAGGGTCCGCTCCATGAGCTACAGGTTGATAATCCAAATATAACAAAGTCCCACGTAAATGTATCTCAAAGGTTTGATTCGTCATAGGGGTCTCAATGAAACAGATGACGTGCCAATCAGATGCTCGGTCTGTGAGTTATAATCTTTTTAGTCACAGGGGCCCAGTTGGATTCGTGTATGATCCAACCTGACCATATCTCAAATATACCATGAACTCCAGTGGGGTATTCTCAAAGGGACCGTCACGTTCCAAGAATACATGTGTCGCTGATGGCTCATCAAACGGACATCCTATTACAAAGATCAAATGAAAAGGGTTGAATTACTATGATGGTTAGTGAATAATGGTTGCAATTCAAGGAGGAAAATGTTTTTGGAGGAATTTTCCAGTTAAAAAATATGGGGGAAATAGTTTTAAAGGAAACGATTAGTGAGTTTCTGGAGTTTGGTTGATGTTGGTGGGTGTTTGGTTTGGTTCTATTTTGACAGTAATTGTTGAGTCAATGAAATACTCAATCTTATTTTCACATTGATTTTTTTGAACCAATGGAATACAGAATCTATAGTTTCATTTATTTCTTTACAATAATTAAATGTATGTTATGTAAAATTCATATATTGTTATTTCAATTTTCATGAAAACTAAATCACAAAACCTATAGAAAGTCTGTTAAAATCTTGAGTCTCTATGTTAAAATGTGGAAAGTCAGTGTTAAAATCTGCAATTTATACCATCTAAACATGTTGAAATTATTAATATGTTATAATGACATAAATATTCCACAATGCATCTATTACATTATATAAAATAGTGATTTTTCATAGCTCAACATTATTGTAAGTCACATATGACCAAAATTAAAAATAATTCATGATAATTAAACACCAAAAAACTCCAAAAAAACATATTTCATTCCTTTTAACATTTAAATCATTTTCCTCTCTAACATGACCTTATTTTGAAACATAATCGGCAGAATACATAAACACATATTGGGTTTTCTACTTCTCATGAGTTTCCAACATCATTAAAATGATGAAGAAAACTCTTCAGTGGAATCAAATACATTTCTACCATTTCATTGGTATATATAAACACATTCAAATGTAAAAACGTTTTTCAATATACCTATAATATTCATAGACTATTATTTCACTTTTCATGAAAACCAAATAAAAAAACATGCAGGATGTCTATTAAAATCTGGAGCCGTCGTGTCAAAACATGGAAGGTCAGTTTTAAAATATTTAATTTATACCATCTAAACATGTTGAAATGATTAATATGTTATAATTTCATACATATTCCACAATTCATCAATTACATTATAAACACCAAGAATTTTTCATTGCTCAACATCAATGGAAGTAGCACATGACGAAAATTAAAAATAATTCCTGGGATATAAACACAAAAAATCCAAAAAAACATATTTCATCCCTCTTATCATTTATATCCTTCTCCACTCTAACATTCTCTTGTTTCAAAACATAATCTATAGCATAAATAAACTTGAATTTAAATTTCTACACCTTGTCGTGTGTCACCAAAATCTTCATAATGATGATGAAAACTCTTCAGTGTCAGCAAATATGTTACCACCAATTCTTTGGTATATATCACCACATTCAACTATAAAAAATTGTTACAATCTATATGTAAAATTCATAGACTATTATTTCACTTTTCAAGAAAACCAAATCAAAATACCTGCAGTAGGTCTATTAAGATCTAGAGCCTCTATATTAAGACCTTGAAATTCAGTGTTAAAATATGTATTGTATTCCATCTAAACATGTTGATATGATTAATATGTTGGAATTTCATACATCTTCCACAATGCATCAATTACATTATAAACACCAATTATTTTTCATAGCTTAACATCATTGTAAGTTACACATGACCAAAATTAAAAAGAATTAATGGGAATTAAATGCCAAAACAACACAAAAAAATATTTCATTACACTTAACATTTACATCCTTTCCAACTCTAAAATTCACTTATTTTGGAATCTATATGGCAACATACAAAAACTTGGATTGGGATTTCTACACCATCCCGTGTGTCGCCAACAATTTTACAATGATGAAGAAAAATCTTCAGTGGAAGAAAATACATTTCCACCATTTCATTAGTATATATAAACACATTAAAATTTAAATAAAGTGTTACAATATATATGTAACATTCATAGACCGGTATTTCACTTTCCATGATAACGAAATAAAATATTGTGTAGTCAGTCTGTTAAAATCTTGGTCCTTCATGTTTAAACCTATAAATTCAGGGTTACAATCTATAATTTATACCATATAAACATGTTTAAATGATTAATATTACTGAATTTCATACATATTCCACAATGCATTAATTACATTAAAACACTAGGGATTTTTCACAGATCAACATCATTTTAAGAAACACATGACCAAAATTAAAAATAATTCATGGGAATTAAACACCAAAACTCCAAAAAAAATATTTCACTCCTATTAAAATTTACATCCTTTTCTGCTCTAACATGACCTTGTTTCAAAAAATATTCGGAAAATTACATAAACATGGATTGTGATATCTACATCTTCTCATGTGTCGCCAACATCTTTAGAATGATGAAGACAACTCTTAGGTGGTGGAAAATAAATTCCCACCATTTAATTGGTACAAATAAACACATTAAACTGTAAAAAAATTGTTACAATTTATATGTAAAATTCATAGATTTTTATTTCACTTTTCATGAATATGAAATCAAAAAACTTGCAACAGGTCTGTTAAAATCTGGATCCTTGATGTTAAAACCTAGAAAGTCAGTGTTAAAATCTGTAATTTATACCATATAAACATGTTGAAATGATTAATATGTTATAATTTCATACATCTTCCATAGTACATCAATTACATTATAAGCACCAGTGATTTTTCATAGCTCAACATCATTGTAAGTAACACATGACCAAAATTAAAAAGAATTCATGGGATGTAAACACAAAAACTCCACAAAAAACATATTTCATTCATCTTAACATTTTCGTCCTTGTTCGCTCTAACATGCCCTTTTTTAGAAACATATTTGGAATCATACACAATAAACATCACCCTTTCAAAGTTTTCACATCAATTTGGATTAAGATTTCTAAAACTTTTTCATGTGCAACCAATTTATTTACAATGAGAAAAATGATACAAATTATTATTTTAAAATTGTGACTCAATGCGATTACGAGATGGTCTACCAGGAGGACGATAAGTCTTCGGTGCTTGCAAAAATGATTCATCCATATAACCATTATATATCAATGCATTGAAATGTGGTCTGCCATTAGTCTCAAACAAATTCATAACTCCAGGGTAAAGCATAAATTGGGTGTTTAGAAGATAACAATATTATATATATCTATATAGGGTACCATTTAATTTTGTTATTTCTGCACATGCATTAGCATAAGGTATCCCACTCATTTTTCAGGCTTGACAAGTGCATTCCCGAATTCCTAGTTGTATAATGATATCACCATTACCAGTCCAAACTGAGAAAACATTATGTTCATATTGCTCTAAAATCAATGTTTCAGCCATTAACTAACTAATTTTCAATTTTTACTCCACATTGGTATCAACTCCATTTCTCGACTTTTTCATTTCTTCCTTGGTGGTAAAAAATTTCTTACTCAATTTCTCACGATGTTCATTAATCAACACATAGATATTTTTTCTCCTCTCCTTCACAATCCATGTATTGAATAATTCGGCTAAATTCATTGTAATATGATCCCATTGATGGTGTGGAAATCAAGACATTTCCCACCTATCAACATCACCATCCTATTAAACCCATCTTGAAAATTCTAGAAAAATTAACGTCAAATTTTTCATAGAAACATTTAAATCATATTCTAATTGAGAATAAGAAATGGCATCGAATAATTTCAATGCCATTTCTTAAGTTCCCCTTCCCATTCCCCTACATAATCTTTTAAGTTTATAGCTAAAATTTTATTCCACATGACGGTAACAATATGCATGTTTATCTCCACAAAAAACTATTTTAATTGTAGCTATAATTTCATTGTGACAATTAAATACAATAACCAGTTTAGAAGAACCTGTAACTTCATACATGCAGTTTAAAAACCGTGTCCAATCATCATATGTTTCACCCCCCACAATTTAATATGCCAATGGAAAAATTTTGTCATCTACATCATATGTTGATGCTATTAATAAGGTAACTTTTTAAGGAACACTAAGGTGGCACCCATCCAAAAACAACATAGGTACACCACCTAATATGAAAACATTTATGCAACACCCATACTCAATGAATAATATTTCAAATCTACCATTTTGTAATGATACCCACTTCACAACTATTTCTGAATCAACTTCTATTATTCTATTTCATATCTAGGGGATTAACATATATGACTACACTGGAACACCATATATTACACCAAATTCTTTTTCCAAGTCTCTTAATGCTTGACAGTATGTAAGTGATATTCCATAGTCTCTGTACAAGTCCCCCTTTATTTCATTTTCATATTTTTCCACATTAGACTTCACCTCATCAGAAATGATAGATGAAACTAATGATACACTTGATTTGTGACTAATTTATAGCCTATCATGGGCTGAGTGAATATGAGAAATTGAAAAAGATTTAACACAAATAAATGGATTCGAGTTTACCAATACACTTTCTCTTAACTTCCACATGAAACTATCAATTTTTCATTTCACAATAATCTTTTGGGGACCATTCCTAACATATTAATAGTTAAACCCGTGGGAAATTCTATACTTGAAAATCATCACCCTCAATGCTTTGGTTAAAGAAAAAATCTGGCTAACATCCACCAATAATTCATTTCACATTGAAGTGTTTAACTCTGGGATTGAACATGGAACACTACTATTTGCACAAGGTATCATTAGAAAACCACCATCGGTTGATAAACATTGAAATTAATTCCCACCAACTAATTCAACACTACAAATTAAATATCATTTGTAAATACATTACATGTGAACAAAATATTAATATAAAAAAATTAAATGTCATTACCTTTGATCTACATCCACTCTTTTATTTTCATCCACTTTCGATTGAAATAATTCATCCAACCTCAATATAATGTAGACTTGAGAAACTCTATCATTGAATCTAAAAAACATATCAACTCCTTCATCATATATAAGGTCCACAAAAGTTCCATTGTAAAAATTTAATGTGTATTTTAAATCTAAATATGACAAATCACACTTCAAAATCGACAATGAAAATCTTGATATTTCATCAAATGAAATTACTTCTATTAGCACTCAACCCATCGATCTTCCACCTTAATAATACATTTCTTCTTGTGAATCACCAAAAAGTGATCCATCTAAATGAAAATAAAGAAACATTTGTTCATACATATAATTTGTCATCATCTTAGGTCAATCAACTTACAAAATTAAGGAATAAAAGATCCTAAAACTCATTCTCAGATCATATTTACATCAATTAACAAAATAAATCAACAAAAATATATGTAGCATTCAAATTACAAAAAATCTGGTTTATTGGTGCTAGGAGAAGGGAAACACTAATATAATGTTTATATTAGTTGATATGACTCAGGGGATCTCGAGAGAAGACGTACCTGCTGGATGAGCACTGGAGAAGATGCATGGTGGGATCTGTGCAAGGGAGTAGATGTGTGGTTATAGTAGTGCATAGGAGCAGTCTGTCACGAACCATCCCCCAGGGCCCATTCCATGACTACCCAATCTCGCCTTACATAGGCCAGGGGTTGGTGACTAGCATCAAAAAGGTATATCCCAAAAAAGAAACGCATTGACTTTAAACATGTACACACAGAGACATGGCATACTGCCAAAAGAAAACCACAAAGGAAAAAATGTACAACCACCACAACGTACTACCTCTCAGTGAAAAAGGTGTAAACTAACTGTGAAGGGGCCAAAATACAATCCCAAGAACCCACAAAGTAAACATTACTATCGAAGTTCACCCTAAAGTCTCTCCCTTTTGGGTAGTGGTTCTGATGCCTGAACCTATAGAAATATGCCTCATCCGCTCCTACCTCACTGAGCTCCACTGGGTCCCAGACCACCAAGGTCAGCATCGTAGCGTCAGTCTTCTACACAAGACATAACACGTTCAGTCAATTCCCATAAATGGGTGACTATAACTACTCAATAGGTACCTCGAGACACCAGATGGTCTCTAAGAAATCCACAATGTAAAATGACACAATGGAAATACCACAATGTAAATACCACTAATAAAGATCTCAAATACATCGAAAAAAGTAAAAGGCATATCACACCAGGTATAAATTAAGTATATAAGTACAGATGTTTAATTATAAAACCCGATTATCTTATTCTATTGAGAGGTTCTACTATTGATCCACAAAGGATCGCTCAGCAGGTGATCCACAAAGGTTCGCTCTATAGCTGATCCACAATGGGTCGCTCTATGGCAGATCAATGATGGGTCATGCTACTACTAATCAACAAAGGGTCTCTCTCATGCTAATCCATATACGGTATCTACCTGGTTGATTCATTAATGGTCAATATGTTTCTAATCCACAAGGGGTCGCTCTTCATTTTACACATCATAGCTAGCTGCTGGATTCCCGCACTTAGCATGCTTGATTCTGGGAGCATCTGATTTTCAATCCATCAGTCATAACTCCAGCACCAGGAAATATATCATAGGGAAACCCAAAGGATGGTCTCATCCTTAGGGCCCCAATGCAACAGACGGCGTGTCGAAAAGACACTCAGTCTGTAAGATATGGGCATTTTTGTAAAAAGGACATGGTTGGATTTGAGTCCTATCTAACTCATACATACACTAACCTCTTCCAAATCTCACATAGAGTATCTCAGAAGGAATTACACATTACAAGGGTCTTGATTCCATAGACGATGCATTAATCAAATTCTTGGTCTATTAGTTACAAGTGTTTCAGTGAAACACGTGCCAGTGGGATCAGGGCCCAGTCCGACCAGGGCCCGACCCAACTGGGTCCGTCCTAGATCGATGGGTCCTGGGTCTGTTGCATGGTTGGCCCAACCTATCGGGTTAGATGCTTCCCACTCGCAAAACACCCGACCCTATGAGGCGTGATAACTTCTCTAGTCCAAACACAACATATCTATGTCTGATTCATCACCCGACGACACCAACTTGCACCACCTCCCCCTAGAACTGGTCAGTGTAGTGGACCGGTATGGTCATCCGGAGGTGGATCTGTAGCGTCTGTTGAGTCCTGCATGACTGGCTGGTCCACCTGCATGCGGTCGATGGACCGCATGCCGCCATCTCTCCTGGGCCGCCCAGACGCATGCCACCACCTCCAGGCACTGTTGGTTGGCATCGTACCTCCACACCACTGTGACCCTATACCAATGCAACGTGCCACCTCCCTCCGCCTACAGATTCTTTCGTGGGCCATTGGAGTTTCTCCGGCGGTCTATTTCATGAACTGCCTATGCCTATATTCTCCGTAAGGTGTCACCATTACTAAAAATCCTTTAAAAAAGCATTTCTACTAACTTGATCTTTCTTCCTTGAAGAACACACAAGAAATATCCATGATGGAGGAACCCATGACTTGTTCATGTTATCCCATACCCTCCTTGTTAGAGTTTAAAAATGGGGAAAATAATAACAACCATATTGAATTTAAATCCCCATTTTCAATCATGTGTTATAACCCTCCTTCAAGAACGATTAGATCATAGATCAATCTATTTGCAGGTTGGTCCATGTTCATTGTTAACCACAAGAATTGTGAAAGAAAAATCAATTAAAAATAAAGCATAAACCCCTACCTGGATTGTTAGATCCTCTGCTGACGATGGATAAGATCTATATCATCATCGTCGATCTATGAATCATTGGATTTCATCACCATCCTTCGGTCATCAGATCTTATCTATTCTCCTAGTGTGTCATCACTGGGTCTGTAATCTTTACCAGTGGTCGATGGAAGAGGTTTCCATCGGCACCTAATCAATGGAATTCCAGGGTTGTTTGTCAACCATGAATCCTTGATTAACTAATAAAGAAAATGCTTTGATCATTTTAGTGTCACCACGCTGTTCCATTAATGGGTGACATTAATGAATGCAGCGTCGCCTCATCACTGCATCGCAGTGCTGAAAAATCATCACTCAATGGAAGGAAAAGAAAAAAATAATAATATTAAGTTAATAATTATTTTTCTTTAATTCTGAAAATTTAACTTTTATGGTCAACCCGCACTGGTCAATGTTAGGCCCCGCCTAGGTGAATCTCAACACTACGAGTCCAACAGTTCCCTCATATTTCTGATCAAAGCATTGATTCAAAAGATAGGAAAATCTATTGGCACGTTCACTTAAGTGAACATTAAATAAGTTCAAAATTAATTTCTAGAGACCCCAAGCCTCAAAATCCTATGTCTTCTCAGCGCCTAGTCTCAAAATATTTCCAACAAACTGTGAAAAAAATTTATAGAAAATTCTGGGTTGTTACATTCTCCCTGCATTATGGATTTACATCCCCAAAAGCCAAAACAAGGGCTAAAAAAATATATGGGGGTACTGATCATGAATTTGAGCCTCCTTCTCACATTTTCACACTTAGAGATTCTAGTGCTGCCACCAAACATGAACCAGAGGAATCTACTGTCCATGAGGGATCCTCTACTGTTGATCCTCTATCTCCATCGAGTACTCCGTGAAAGTCTCCTCGTTGTCAATCTCCAGCTCGTCTTGGTTGATGATGTGATAAGGGTGATGCACATATCTCCTCAGATGGGATACGTACAAGACATTGTGGATATTATCTAATGGTGGAAATAGATCTATGTGTTAAGCCACCTCTCCCACTCTCTAAAGAATCAAAAATGGTCTGATGAACCTCAGTGACAACTTTCCACCGCAGCCAAATATCCATATTCCTCATTGAGTAGATACCCATAGAAATATGTTACCCCCTCCTAGAACTCAAAAGGTATCCATCACCTATGTGCATAGGAATTCTTCCAGATCTGCACAGTCATCATCTACTCCCGGATGACCTGGACCTTCTCTGTGGTAGCATGTACCATCTCTGTACCTACGAGTTTTAATTCCCTGAGGTCTGTCCAACATGAAGGTGATTTGAATGGTCATACATACAATGCCTAAAATGTTGTAATACTAATGGAGCAGTGATAGATATTGTTGTATTAAAAATCCACCAATGGTAGGTTGTCCTATCAACTACGACCAAAATCCAAGACACAAGTACGAAACATGTCCCCCAGGGTCTATATGGTCTGCTCCTTCTGACCATCAGTCTGTTTGTAAAATGATTTTCTCAAGTTTAGGTAATTCTTGAATTCCTCCTACAATAAATTCCACAATAGAGATGTAAATCATGTGTCACAATATGATACTATCATCGAAGGCACCCTGTGATGTCACATGATCACTTGAATATAGATGAATCCCAAGCTCTCTATTGAATCCTTTTCTCGAATAGTGAGGTTGTGGGCCGACTTGGTGAGTCAATCAAAAATTACCCAGATGGTATCGTTTTCTCTAGATGTATGTGGTAATCACATATTGAAGTCCATCTATATCCCATCCCACTTCCACTCTGGTATCTCAAGGGGTTGGGTTAAACCCACTGGTTCCGGATTCTCAGCCTTCACTTCCTTGAAAGTGAGGCACCTAGAAACAAAATCTACTACTCCCTTCTTCATCCATGGCCACCAGTACTGATGTCACATGTCTTGGTACAACTTCTTCACTCCTAGATGTACCACCAAAGGGGATTTATGGAACTCCCTCAGTACCTCCTCTCACAATTCCACTGGTATAATGGTGCGCCCTTTGAAAATGATGATGTGCTCCCCACCTTCAGAATATCTATCAGGTGCAAGTCCTATGGATATTTTGGAATGTGTAGTATCATAGATTTTATCTTTATGTGGTGCCTCCCTAACTATATTTAAGAGAGTAGGGGAAACTACGATCGACATAAGGAAAAATATCTCATCTCTGTCCATGAAGGATATCTGAAGCGAGACCAACTAATATGAGGCCTCATTCGGTGACTATGAACTTGTTCTATAGCTATGAGAATCATCCACCATGTTACCCTTCCCAAGATTATTGACTATATTAATGTTATGGTCCTAGAGGAACTCTAGAAAATGTTGTTGTCTCATGTTTAGAACCTTCTCCAAAAATATATACCTGAGGCTCTTGTGTCTAACTAGATGATGAACCACTCTCCCACTAAGTAGTGTCTCCACATCCTCAGGGAGAAGACCAATATTGCTAACTCGATGTCATGAGATTCATAGTTCTCATAATATGGTCTTAGTGATCATGATCCATAAGAAATCACTACATCATCCTACATCAGGATACAACCTAGTTTAGATCCTAATGCATCACAGTACACCACGTAGTCGATGTCCTCCTCTGGAAACCTCAAGATGGGAGTGCTAGACAATCTCTTCCTCATTTGGTGGATGATCTTCTAGAATTTCTTTGTCAACAAGAAGGGGTTTCCCTTCTTCATCAATGATTTCATAGGTTCTACTACTCTGGAGAAGTTAGGTATGAATTTCCATTAGTATCTTGGTAACCCAATGAAATTTCGTACCTCTAAAACCCTCTTGGGTGGATTCCAAACATGAACCCCATTGATCTTCATTGGATCCACCACATCTCCAGCCTTCGAGAAAAAATGTCCCAAGAAATTGACCTTCAGTATCCAAAAATCACACTTTTAGAGATTTCCATAAAGTTGGTTCCCTAGAAGAATGTGAAAAACTATCCTAAGGTGTATAACGTGCTCCTCCTCTGACACTATGTACACTAAGATATCATCAATGAATACTACTAAAAACTGGTCCAATTAATACTGGAAGATCTCATTTATGAGTCCCATGAACACTATTGGGGAATTAATCATGCTGAATGACACCACTAAGTACTCGTAATGTCTATATCAACATATGAAGGTCGTATTCGTGATGTCCTCATCCCGTACGCAAAGTTGGTGATAGATTGATCTGAGGTCTATCTTTGAGAACCATTTTTCTCCCTTCATTTGATCAAAGAGGTCATCTTTCCTCAGTAGTGGATACTTTCTATTCACAATCACCTGATTTAGGCACCATAAGTCCTTGCGTTGCCTCAAGCTCCCGTATTCATTATTGGAAAACAACATCAAGGATTCCCATGGTGAAACATTGGGTTTTATGAACCCCTTCCTCTGTAATTCTTCCAACTATACTCTCAGCTCTCAGATATCTATGGGAGCCATCCGATATGAAAGTGTAGATATCTGGTGACATACCTGGGTACCAGTCAATGCAAAAGTCTACCTATCTATGAGGAGGTAGTCCTATGAAATATTCTGGAAAGACATCCACATAGTCATCCACAACTACAAAAAACTTTGGACTCGCCTCTTCCACCGTATTGAAGGTCATGCTAGCCAACTGATGAGTGATTGGTCGCACCCTTCTAAGTGTGAGTCCATCTCACACTACCCTATTTTCTTTCTCACCTATAAAGGAAAACTGTTCTCCATCTCAACATGTAAACCGCACTGTACATCTCAAACAGTCGATCTCAGCATGAACTGTTGATAGCCAGTCCATAACCAGAATGAAATCAGAGGGCTTAAAAGCCACTACCAGGATGTCCCACATGAAAATATCTCCCCCTAAAGTAAGGTCACACTATCTGCACCAGTGTGTGACTACTGAATCTCTTCTTGTGGTAGTCTCCAATGATAAAGATCAAACCCACGACTCTATAGAAATCTTTTATTTCCAAAAAAAATCTGTGGCAAGGAAGTAGTTACTTGCACCCGTGTCTATAATCCCTAAAACTAAAGTGGAGATGACATAGATCATACCTCGTATCATCTATGGACTATCTTGATCATAGACCTCTACTACCTGAAGCTAGGCCAGCCCCTGTCCATGTACTCTTGGAGCCCGTAGTGGACCATCTGTGGGTGGCAGTGGTTGTGTCTCATACCTACGTCTACCTCCTGCCACTCGTCCCAATCCCCTGCCACATCTGTCACTTGTCTAACCACACCACCCCTACTTATATCGTTGTCTCGGTGGTGCCTCATTAGTCTGTTGATCTTCAGTATAGGGAATCAGATAGTCGTGAGTTATGTGCCACTATCCTCTATAGGAGTAACAAACTCTATCCCTCAAATGAACTTATATTCCTTGTAATATCTACACCTCAAACCGTACATCTTGGGGTCATCCTCCAGAAGGCCTATCCCATTTGGGCCTCTATGTTTTCTGCCAACTTCTTATTGTAGATGACTCATCCACCTGTAGTATAGTGGTGGATCTCACCTGCGATTCCTACTCAGCAGGGAAGATCTCCACTAGTAGAGCTCTCTCTAGCACTCCATCCCACATCAGGATGCTAAGTGAAATCATTGAAGCCCTGATCTTCCATTGGAGTCCCTGATCAAAGTTCCAAGTCATGAAGAGAGGGTCTCATACCATTTCGGTGAAGTATCAGGAGTGGTCGGTAAACAATGATGAGTACTGGGCTATAATTAGGCTACCCTATTATAGGTGGAGTAGCTCCTGAATACACACTGAGCTTAGCATCGATGGTACTAACTCCGCCCAGAAGAGGATTTCAAAGTTTAAAATAGGAATGGTTTACCTCCTCATGTGTCTGGAGCTTCAAGCTCCACCATCTCCCTAAAATTACTGGAAAAAGGCTAGAGACTAGGACCACTATCTGGTGTATAGGTGTCTATACAAGGGAAAAAACCTATGTAACTGCCTCCATCCAATCCCCTACTACCTAAGGATAGGTCTCACCCCAAAACCTCAGAGGCCTCTATCTCTCGAACTCGTGTAGCAAGCTCATTTGGCATGCACTGTTCGCCAGTGGGGCTGGTAGCAACTACTACTCTATGGGTGGTGGCGCTGCTGGTGAACCACCCGAAGGTGCTGTCATTGTAAGTGGTCCCTACACCAATGCCTCATCGATCAGTGGGTTATCGTTGTGATCCATCACTTTAATCCTAGTTGGATATCTTTGTGGAGGAATCCTATAGGGAAACAGATGCACCACGATCAATAAGTAATGTAATGACCCGACCCCAGTTCCCCATTGTTGGTGCCTTATTTGATTACATTGGCATATAAACAAGGAACAAGCATCTTAAAGGACTGAGTAGATTAGTGTTATTGATAACAAGATACATACATAAGTTCAATATTATAACTTGAAAAGAAAAAAACATAGAAATTATTTATAAAACATCCACAAGTCCAAGGTTATTTTAACATTTCATTCATAATAAACTTATTCATGTCTTGAGAAAAAGAGACTTAAGAATGGGGTGAGCTCAAATTCTCAGTATGGGTAAGAAATACATATGAAGATAGCATAAACATTAGACATGGTTAATAATTTAAAACACATTCCATTAAAAATAAACTTGAACATAATATGGAAGAAATATGAGATGAGTAAATATTTCCATAATATAACGTAATCATCGTTATTATACTAGTGGAATAAGAACATGATCCATCAATACAATTTTCATAATGAGGTAATGCATAATGTGGGATAAAATAACCATACTGTCAAGGCCTCGTTCCAAGACTATAAATAATCATTTGGTCAAGGCTTTGTGCCATGACTGTAGTTTGTCACATGAGACCTACTAATGCACTGAGGGGATATAGCAGGCCCCAACTGACACATAAAATGTCCAATTCATTCTTCATATGAATAGGGGAAAACATAAACAACATACACATTCATATTGATACTAATATATGAAATGTAAATAGATTTCCCCGAAGATTAAGCATAAACACTAACCATTCGAAGTAAATAGATGAATGGTATTAAGATAGCACATCAATATCCAAAATAATCATAAACAATTAAATTAAATATTGTAGAATATAACATGGAAAACTAATCCCAATAATACATAAGAATCAATAAGAGTGTTGAAATAGATGAAGATGCTCTTATAAAATCTTTGTGTAAATCTTGAGATAAATACTCTATTACTTTGAAAAGAAGATTTCATTTGGAAAAATATTTGTATAAAATCATAAGTGAAGTAAGATAGTATTTTCATAATAAAATGAGTGATTTTATAAAGATAACGGTTTCCCAAAAAATATTATAGAGTGCCCTCGAAAATAGGAAAGAATTATTGAAATTCCCTTGGATCGAGCTTGTATTTCGGAAACAATTTTGAATGTTCCTTTTTAAAAGTATAAATTACAAAAAAATATAGAAGGGTTATAGTTGGTAAAAATATTTAGAACACTCACAAAAATGTTATGAGGATTGCAAAATTATATAATAGAATTTCATTGAGGTATTTAGTCAATAAAAGTAACCTGAATGAAAATGGATGTTCGGGTGGAAAAACCCTTTCCTTAAATCCGAACGTGTTCTTATCTTGATGTTAATCTCCTGGAATATGAAATTAGACTTATTAATAACATATTTCAGAAGATATTAGAAATTTATTTTTTTATAATAATTCTGTTTAGTTCATTTATTCCCTTGTTGATATGTTGTTATATTGAATTTTGTCGTTCCGCATTGTTCGTTTTCTTTATTTTCATAATCAGTTCACTTGTTCTTAATTAATGGAGTTCATGTGGAATGGATGTAAATATCCCGAATTGAATTATCAAATTATTTATGATCATACATAAGTGTTAGTGGAAATTTATATAACTTGGTTACATGGCATGAGGGTGAATTATTATATAGGACTTTAATGATATCTTTTTCGTTTGATTTGAGTGTTTTGATTACAACGAACCCATTTTTCTTTAGAAATTATTACCATTTGTACAAAGGAATTATAGAACCTTACATAGGGTATATTACATATATTATAATCTGGTTCAACCATAAAAATAATGGTTTCATGACCATAATTGATAATGATAATAGAAATCACAAGCCCATCGTCCTTGAATGTGGTAAACTGACACATCTCAGGTGGTGTTCTTGCTACTAGTATAAAATAAGGTAAAAGGAAAATATGATGATAACTTATTACAATATAACGAAAAAATTCCAGTACATGTAAGGTACTAGATTCATCACAATATTTGGATAAGAAGATGTAATAATAGAAAAATAAAACAAATGAACATGAAAGAAAAGACGAAGAATGGAAAAGTGGAATTTACCTCTTTAACCAAAAATCCATGAGAGCCTCCTTAAGGGAGATGTTTTGGTCTTTTAATGAGACCAAGGCTTACTGGACATGGGAGAGGAGGTTGGGAGGATATTTGGATTGTATTTGGAGAAGGCACAAGTCTTGAGAGGAGTGCAGAGAAGAGGGAGTGAAGGGGGGTTTTATAGTGGAGGGGAGAGGGGATTTCTCAATTTTATATTCATTAATTTATTATATCTCCACAAGAAAAATAATATGAATCTTCCATGAACAAGAATAGTAATTTTTTCATTTTAATTCATACTAATTGGGCTTACATCAGCAGATCATCATACATGACTCGATAATTAGTGTATTTAGCTTATTTGTAAATTATGGTATTTCACTATTCATAAAAATTCAAGTATTTCTAAAAAATCCCAAAAATTCACCCCAACCATTTTTTTGACATATAAAATCCAAAAATGAAGTCCATTTTTCAAAAATAGTTTTATAAATATTATTATTTTAATATTTAATTATAATCACAATTTATTCTAAAAAACAGTTTTAAAACATTTATTTACTTATTCCAAAACATAAGTATATCGTACTTAAACTTGAATATTATTTATATACTATCATAGGTGATATTACTATTCATTCTTGTATATCATTATTCATAAGGGTATGTTACTATTCATTAGGTTATGTTGCTATTTAAAAATAATTATGTTTTTCTTCTCGGACTCTAAATAACTTTCTGATCACAACGATGTATGATAGATTTTTGAAATTCACATCACAGAAGTGACAAACTTATGTTTAAAAGCCGCATAGAACTTATTAGTTCATTATTTTGTGATTTCATGTTATTATGACATGTTTATAAGAAAGTAATTTCCATTGACGAAATATTGGGTCATTACATTCTCCCCTCCTTACAAAAATTTTGTCTTCAAAATTCACAAAGTTTTACCTAAAGAGATTCGGGCATGTCTTTAACATAATCTCCAAAAGATACCATGTTACCAATTCTATATTATGGTTCCTCAAAAGAACATTTACTAGAAGATTCATTCTATTTCCTAATACTTGTTCTTTGGTATCAAGAATCTTGATAGTATCTTCACAATAAGACAGATCATGCTCAAGTTCTATTTCTTCATAGGTGAGTACATGTGTTGGGTCTGGCATGTATTTTCTTAACATTGACACATGGAACACATTGTGAACATTGGAGAGACTTGGTAGTATTACCAAATGGTAGGTTACAACTGCAATTTGGTCCAAAATTTCAAAAGGTCTAATGTACCTGGGAAATAATTTTCCCTTCTTACTAAATCGTATAATACCCTTCCATGGAGATACCATTATGAAAACATGGTCTCCTTCTTCAAATTCTAAATCCTTCCTTCTATTTTTAGCATATCTATTTTTCATACTTTGGGGTATTTTGATATGGTCTTGGATAATATTCACCTTTTCCTTTATTTCCTCAACAAGTTCTGGGCCTACGATATTTCTTTCACCATCATCATCCCATCAAGTTGGTGTATGACATCTATTTCCATAAAACACATCATATGGTGCCATATGAATAGTTTAATGGAAGCTATTATTATAAGAAAATTATACAAGAGGTAAATACTGATCCCACATGACTAGAAAGTAATGTGAACAAGACCTAAACATTTATTCCAAAGTTTGAATAGTCTGTTCTAATTTTCCATCAATTTGTGGGTGGTAGGTAGCGCTCTAATGAAGATCAGTATCTAGGGCCATATGAAGACTTTTTTAGAATTGTGATGTAAAATGGGGATCGAGATATGAAAAAATTGATAAGGGTACACCATGGAGTATTATAACTTCATTAATATATAGTCTTGTTGAATGTTCAAGTGGTAAATCTTCTCTTATAGCAAGAAAAAGTGTTGATTTTATAAGAGAGTCAACAATGACCCACATCGCATCATTCATTCTTGGAGCCTTTGGTATCCCCATGAGAAATTACACTGTAATATTATCCCATTTCCACATAGGAATAGAAAGGGGTTGCATGACTCCTCTATGACATCATCTTCCATCCTTCGCGTATTTACACACCAAACATATCAACACATAATCAGCAATCTCCCTCTTCATGTTTTCCCACAAAAAATGATCCTTTATATCTCTATAAATCTTTGTACAACCAGGGTGTAAAGAGAGATTAGAGCTATGAGAATCATCCAATAGTTCCCTCTTTAGCTCATGTATAGAGGGAAAACAAAGCCCTTTTCCTAATTTCAATGTGCCTCCTTCATATATGAAGTAAGTCAACTTCCCATCATTTATAACTATAATTTTCTTTTTAAACTCATCATCATCAGCCTAATAAAATTTTATCCTTTAGAGTAAAGAATGTTTGGAAACTATTTGAAAAAGTTGTCATGTGTTTCCTTCCTTGGTAATTCCCATATCCATATTTACTATATGCATGAAAAATGAATACCTTTCAACTCTCATCTTGTTCAGAACACCATGATCCTTTCTTCTCAATGAATTTTCTACCTTATTTACCTTCCCCAGGTGATAGTGTATTATGCAATCATAATCCTTGAGTATCTCAATACACCTCCTTTGTCTCATGTTGAATAATTTCTATGAGAATATATATTTCAAACTCTTATGATATATATATATCTCACATGTTTCTCCATAGTTATAATGTATCCAAATTGTCAGAGAAACAATTACAACTTCAAACTCAAGATCATGATTTTGATTGTTTTTTTAATGAATTTGTAGCTGCCTAGATGCATAGGCAATCACTCGATCATTCTTCATAAGAAAAAAACCTAGTCCTTTCTTTGATGTGTCACTATATATAACAAAACCATCATTCCACAATGTTAGGTTTAGGATCAGAGCATTTAATGACCTCCTCTTCAGTTATTCAAAACATTCTTCACATTCCTTGGTCCATATACACTTAACCCCTTTTCACATGAGCTTGTTCATTGGGTTGTCTAAACGGGTGAAGTTATAAATGAAACACCGATAATAACCTACTAAACCAATAAAACTACGTACCTTAGTTACATACATTGGAGTAGGACATTCTTTCATAACCATTGTATTCATAGGATCTACTGATATTCCGTCCTTAGAGACAAGGTGGCCCATAAAGGAAACTAATTGGATCCAAAAATCACACATGCTAAACTTACCATATAATTTATTTCTTGTAAGCGTCTTCATAATAGTGCAAAGTGATTTTCATGATATTCACGGATTTTTGAGTATACCAAAATATCATCAATAAACACCACCATAATGTCATTAGGATATTCCTTGAAAAATATATTTAACATATCCATAAAAATATATGGTGCATTAGTTAGTAAAAAATTCATTACTGTAAACTCGTAATTCCCGAACATGGTTCAGAATGATTTTTTTAGAATTTCTTCCTTCCTCACATGAAACTAGTGATATCTAGATCTAAGATCAATCATCAAAAAATATTGGGATCCATGAAGTTGATCAAATAAATCATCAATTTTTGGTAGATGATACTTATTATTTATTTTAATATCATTGATTTCCATGTAATCAATGCATAACCTCATGGATCTATCTTTCTTCTTGAAAAATATGACAGTGGCTCCCCATAGAGAGACACTAAGTCAAATAAATCCTTTATAACTTAATTCCCCTAGTTGTTTCTTTAGTTCCACTAACTACACAGTGTCCATTCTATATGATGTCTTTGATATGGGACATGAACTAGGAATTAAGTCAATAGAAAACCCAATTTCCCACTCTGGAGGATTTCCATGTTAATCCTCTAGAATGACATCAACATATTCTTGAATAATAGGTACATCCTTTATCTATAAATTATTCTCCTCTTCCATAGTTATTTCATTCCCTTCCTCCAATATAATTTAATTCAATGGAGATATTGCGGTTCGATCTAGATGGGAATCATATGGTGATATTTCTTCCTAAAAGATATAAGATTCCACACCATTCTCAAAAATTATAACTTCCATATTTTTTCAACAGATCTTCACATAAAATTTTGACAGCCAATTCATATAAAGAATTATATCAAATTTAGTCATTGATATGATGATAATCTCGGCAACTAATGCATGTTTTTGTATAATGAGGGGGACTAATTGACACACCTCTGTTGTAATGATACATCCACTAGGGGTTTTGACTAATAAATCCTTTATTAAATCAAATTTTACATATCTAGTTTTCTTAGAAAACTAGGAATATATAAATGAATGCAATGATCCAGAATCAAATAAAGCATTGTCTAAGTTAGATGAAATAATCATTGTACCATCCACAACATCTTTAGGAACTTCAACTCCAAGGTTGTGACTGCATAAGCTTGGCCTTGCTCCCTTGGCCTTCTTTGGGGAACATTTCCCGGATTCCTAAGACATTCATGTAAACAATGCCCCATCTCCATACAATTATAGCATTGAACATTGGTAGTATTTTTCTTCCCCTTACAATCATGAGCTTGGTGGCCTTTTTCACCACAATTGTAACCGAATCTTATTCCCTTCAGGAAAGTGTATGGTGTTTCTTCACATAATTAATAAAGGATGGAAATTCAACTCTTTCCTTTTTCCCTGTTTCCTTATTTCCATTCACAGAGTTTTTAGAATCCCTCTTCTTCTCTTGCTTTCCCAAAAATTCATAAGACATAAAGAATTTCGTTTCCATCTTGATAGCACATGAAACTATATCTTTGTATGATGAGAAATTCTGAGAGACTAGAGCCCTTTAGAGGAATGGTTTCAAGCCATCAAAGAATCGATCAATTTTTCTCATTGGATTACGTATGTAGTCTATAAAAATCCTTTCTATCCTTGTAAATTTGACTTCATACATGGAAATATTTTTATCCTCTTTCTTCCTTATATTAAATAATTTCCTCTCTATATATGCTCACTGTTCATGAGGGAAATATTTTTCTAATAATATTTCTTTAAAATCCCTCTATTCCATCTATTCTATTTCTTACTCCTCCTTTGTGTTATAGATTAATGACCACCACTGATCCACGTCTCCTGTTAGATGATAAACTTCCGTGACAACCTTCTATCTTTCGTTACATCCCAAAGAGAGAAATATCTTCTCTAGGGAACATATCCACTACTCTGCTACAAATGGGTTTCTAGTCCCATTGAATGATGGAGGCTGTTGTCACATAAAGCGATCTAACATAGCTCCTCCATGTGGTGGATCTAGATGCTTCATATGGGTAAGTTATTATTCATAACTGGACTAAGTTGTCCCCATCTAGTTATAAGTTTCTCAGTACTAGTCAAAGCACCAGATCCAACATCATTATCTTGCATCGGTGGGAAATCCCTACAGGGGACATGCATGTTCGTGTTGTTTCCATTCCTTCCACTAGGAACCATTTTTAAATAATTTCATACACTATATTAGGGTATGAATCATAAAGTATAATATCAATATAGAAAAATAATTAGCATAAATTGAATTTCTACGCATTTCTAATTTCTTAATGATAAACATGGTATCTTTGAGAGAAAATTTATATTTAAATCCTTTATGATAGCTTGTAAATAAAATGTGAATTATCCTAATCATATCCCCAAGTAGTGTTTTAAATAAGAGTTTAGCAAGGCTCGTTGTCATGTAACCGGATACCCTAGGTCATGACCGAAACTCCATGTCAAAGCTTTCACTCTTAGGTACATTTGTGCTAGAGCTTCCTATACATGCTCATATCCAAACATTGATGTATTTCTTGAAAGATCCATATAATCTACCCCTTACCAAAATACCAAGATGTTTTTGTAATTTTATCCTAAAAGAAAATCTTAGGGACTCTTCCCTAACCTACATTTTCTAAATCTAGTTTCCCAGTTTTCTACTAAACTTCCTCTGAAACCAACTATAAGGACCCAACCCTGTTTTCCTAGAGTCGGTGCCTTATTTGATTACATTGGCATATAAACAAGGAACCATCATCTCAATGGACTGACTAGTTTAGTATTATTAGTAACAAGTTACATAGATAAGTTCAATATTACAACTTGAAAATAAAAACAATATAGAAACTCCTTACACAACATCCATAACTCCTTGATTATTTAAGCATGTAATTCATAATAAACATCTACATGTCCTGAGAAAATGGAACATAAGAAAGGGGGGAGCTCAAATTCTCAGTATGGGTAAGAAATACAGTGGAAGATAAAATAGTAATTAGACATGGTGAATAATTGAAAACACATGCATTTAAAAATAAACATGAACCTAATATGGCAGAAATATGATTTGAGTAAATATTTACAAAATATAACATAATCATGGGTATTATACTTGTTGAATAACCACATGAACTATCAATACTATTTTCATAACAAGGTAATTCATAATGTGGGACAACATAACCGTACTGTCAAGGCCTTGTGCTTATACCATAAATAATAATTTTGTCAAGGCCTTGTGTTGTGACCTTAGTTTGTCTCATGAGACCTACCGATGAACCGGGGGCCTATAACGGGCCCCAAATGACACTTACTATGTCCAATGAATTCCTTATATGAACATGAAAAAACATGAACAACAAACACATTAATATTGAAACTAATATATGAAATGTAGATATCTTTCCCCGAACATTAAGCATAAACACTAACCAATTGAAGTACACTGGGGAGTGGTTTTAATTTAGCACATCAATATCCAAAATAATAATAAACCATTAAATTAAATATGGTAGATTATAAAATCGAATAATAATCCCAATAACACATAAGGATCAACAAGTGTGTTGAAAGAGATGAATATACTGTTATAAAATCTTCGAGTAAATCTTGAGATAAATACACTTTTACTTTGAAAAGAAGAGTTATTTTGGAAAAAAAATGTATAAAACTAGAAGTTAATTAAGATAGTATTTTAATAATAAAATGAGTTATTTTATAATGATAATGGTTTCCAAAAACATATTATAGAGGGCCCTCGAATATAGGAAATAATTAGTGAAATTCCCTTGGATCAGGCTTGTATTTCGGAAACAATTTTGAAAGTTCCTTTTTAAAACATATAAATATCCAAAAAATAAGAAAGGTTTATGGTTGGTAAAAATATATAGAACACTCACACATTTTTTTGAGGATTACATAATAATATACTAGAATTTAATTGAGGTAATTAGACAATAAAAGTAACCCGAATGAAAATGGATGTTCGGGTGGAAAACTCTTACCTTAAATTCGAACGTGTTTCTCTCTTGAACTTAAGCTCATAGAATATGGAATTATACTTATTAATAACCTATTTTAGAACCTACTATACATTTATTTAGTTTATAATAATTTTTTAGTTCATTTATTCCCTTATTGATAAGTTATTATATTTAATTTTGTCATTCCATAGTGTTTGTTTTATTTATTTTCATAATCGGTTCACTTGTTCTTAATTAATGGAGTTCATGTGGAATGGACGTAAATCTCTAGAATTGAGTTCAAATATTATTTATGATCATAAATATATGTTATTGGTCATTTATATAACTTGTTTACATTTCATGAGGATGAATTATTATATATAACTTTAATGATAACTGTTTCGGTTAATTTGTGGGTTGTGATTACAACGAACACATTGTTCTTTATAAATTAATACCATTTGTACAAAATAATTAAAAAACCTTTTATAGGGTATATTAAATATATAATAATCTGTTTCAACCATAAAAAAAACTGTTTCATGACCATAATTGATAATGATAATTGAAATCGTATGCCCATCATCCTTGAATGTGGTAAACAAACACATCTCAGATGGTGTTCTTACAACTAGTATAAAAGAAGGTAAAAGGAAAATATGATGATAACTTATTAAACTATCATGAAAACATTATATAACATGTAAGGTACTAGATTGATGACAACATTTGGATACGGAGAGGTAATAATAGAAAAAATAAAACAAATGAACTTGAAAGGAAAGACAAAGAATTGAAAAGAGGAATTTACCTCTTGAACCAAGCATCCTTGAGAGCCTCCTTAAGGGAGATTTTTTGGACTTTTTATGAGACCAATCCTTTCTAAACATAGGAGATGAGGTTGGTATGAATATTTGGACATAACATGGAGAAGGAACAAGGCTTGATAATATTGAAGATAAGAGGGATTGATGGGGTTTTATAGTGAAGGGGAGAAGGGATTTCCCAATTTGATATTAATTAATTTATTATTTCTTCACAAGACAATGAATAGTGAGTCTTCTAGGACCATGAATAATAATTTTATCATGTGAATTCGAATCAATTGGGATTAAATCTATATAAAAACATACATAACTCTATAATTAGTGTATTTTGCTTATTTGAAAATTATGGTATTTCACTATTCATCAAAAATTCAAGTATTTCAAAAAAATCCAAAAAATTCACCCCAACCATTTTTCAACATGTAGAATCCAAAAATTAATTCAATTTTTCAAATATAATTTTCTAGATATGATTAATTTAATATTTAATTAAAATCATAATTTATTCTAAAAAATAGTTTTAAAACATTTATTTACTTATTCCAAAACATAGGTATATCGTAACACAACATGAATATTATTTTTATACTATCATAGGTAATGTTACTATTCATTAGGGTATATCACTATTCATAAGGGTATGTTACTGTTCATAAGGTTAGGTTACTCTTCACTAAAAATTATGTTTTTCTTATCAGACTCTAAATAACTTATTGATTGCAATCGTGTATGTAATATTTTCGAAATTCAAATCATAGAAGTGAAAAAATTATGTTTAAAGGTCACATAACACTTAGTAGTTCATTATGTTGTGATTTCATGTGATTATGACATGTTTATAAAAAAGGACTTTTCATTTAAGACATATTGGGTTGTTACAAGGTATACATGGTGAGATGACTCAAAAGAGATGACGAGAAATTTTTTCCCAAAACACGTGAAACCAATGTTATTGTATATTGAGTTGGTAAATGAAATTTGGGGTCCTGGTGTATAGTTATTTCGGCTGTCGCACCAGCACTGGACTCCCTAAACTAAAATCCATGATCAAGACAGTTAACACTATTTCCTCCATCGAAAATACAGACTCTTAGATCTTCTAGTAGAACCGACCACCCCATGATACCACTTTGTCATGAACCATCCCCTGAGGCACATTACGTGACTACCCCAAGTCCACCTACCATAGGCCAGGGGCTGGTGAATTACACTAAAAAGGAATATCCCAAAATGGGAAGGAATTTACTTTAGACCTATACACACAAAGACATGAAATACTACACAAAGAAAACCACAATGGATAAAAGTAAAACCACTAAAAAGTACCACCACTGAGAGTAAACGGTGTAATCTAAAAGTAAAGGGGATAGAATACAAGCCTAATAACCCACAATGTAAATAATACTGTCGATGTCTTTCATAAAGTCCCTACCTGTAGGGTATTGACAGTAAAGACTGAAGTTTTAGAACTATGCATCGTTCGCTCCTGCCTCACTGTTCTCCATCAAGTCCCAGACAACCAAGGTCTGCATCGTAGTGTCATTTTTCTTCACAAGACACTACATGTGTGGGTGATGCCTGTACATGGGTGATTATAACAACTCAGTAGGGACCCTAAGACGCCCAGAGGTCTCTTAGAAATCCACAGGGAAAAATACCAAAAAGGAAATACCATGATGAAATATCTCAAATACATATCATAATGTAAAAGACAACTCACACTAGTTATAACTTCATTACAAAAGTAAATATTATTAGTAATAAAGCTAGATCAACTTATTCTATTTAGAGGCTCTGATACTGATCTATGAAGGGTTGCTCTGTTGCTGATCCACGAAGGGTTATTCAGCTGCTGATCCACGATGGGTCAATCTATGGCTGATCCATGATGGGTCACACTACTGATGATCCATGAAGGGCCACTCTCATGTACATACACAGATGGTCACTACATTGCTGATCCATGAAGGGTTTCTCTGTTTTTGATCCACGAAGGGTTGATCTTTATTATTCACGTCAAAGCCAGCCACTGGATTCTCGCACATAGCACGCTTGATTCTGGGAGGATCTAACTCTGAAGCCATCCATCGTACCTCAACCACTATTAAGTCCCACATAGATTAACCCAAAGGAAAATCTCATCATAAGGATCCCAACATAAAAGATGACGTGTTGAATGGAAACCCGGTCTGAAGATATGTACATTTTTGTAAAAAGGACCCAGTTGGATTTGATTCCAATCCAACCCAGCTGTATTCCAAACTCTTAAAAAACTCACATAGAGTATCTCAGAAGGACCACCTCATCATAAGGGTCCTTGTTCGGTAGACGACGCGTCAATCAGATGCCCGGTCTGTTAGTTACAATTGTTTCAGTGAAACGGGGCATGGTGGTGTCTCAGCCCGGTCCGACTGGGGCCTGACTCGAATGGGTCTTGAATAACCCATGGATGGCCCGACCTACTTAGTGGGAAATGACACATTCATAGAAACACAACCAAGGCATGGCTTAGCCGTGTCTAGTTCATCACCTAGCGGTGTCAGATGGTGTTGTCTCCCCCTGTAACTGGTACGTGTAGCGGACCGGTTTGGTCAGCCGATCACGGCTCTACCACATCTTTTGAGTCCCTTATAGCTGGTCGATCCACCTACAGGGGTCGATGGACTTCATGCCTATATATTTCCTAGAAGGCCTAGATGTGGGCCACAACCTTCATGCTAAGCTGGTTACCACATCACCTCCACGCCACTGCAACGCGCCGATAGGCGCGACCCCTCCCTTCGTCGGCAGCCACTGCATACCGCCACCCATGGTTCCTTTTGTGGGCCACCAGAGTTGATTCAATGGTCTGTTTCTTGAACCGTCATCACCTACGGGCTCCGTTGGGTGTCATCATTATTGTAAATCCCTCAAAATTGCATTGTCACAAACTCGATCATTTTTCCATGAAGAACCCACCAGAAACCTCTACGACCAAGGGACCCAGGAATTGTTCATGTCAACATGCACCCTCCATGTTAGAGTTTAAACATGGGGGAAAAATAATAATAACCACATAGGATATTAAATACCCATTTTCAATCCCCCATTATAATCATCCCTCAAGAATGATTGAATCACGAATCAAACCATTTGTGGGTTGGTCAATGTTCATCGTTAACTTCAAGAACGTGGAAAGAAACATCAATTACAAAGAAATCATAAACCCCTACCTAGTTTGTTGGATCCACTGATGATGATGAATGTGATCCACATTGTCATCGTCGATCCGTGAATTGTTGGATTTTGTCGTCGTTCATTGGTCGTTAGATCCAATATATTCTTCAGGTGTTTCATCATAGGGTTGATAATCTTCGTTGTTCATCGATGGCAGAGGTTTCCATCAGCGATTAATTATAGAAATAACAATTTTGTTTGTATACCCTGAATCCTTGATTAACTAATAATGAAAATGTGTTGAGCATTGTAGTATTGCCACACTATTCCATTATTGAGTGTCAATAATGAATGTTGTGTCACCTCGTCGATACATCACTGGGTTGATAAATTGTCACTCAACGGAAAGAAAAGAAGAAAAAAATAATGTTTATTTTATTATTTTTCTTCATTATGTATGAAAATTTAACTTTTTTGGTTGACCCACACTGATCGATGTTAGGCCCCACCTAGGAGAATCTCGATGCTACGAGTCCAACAATTCCCTCAGATTTCTAATCGGAGCACCAGTTCAAAAGATAAGAAAACCCACACTCATGTTCACTTAAGAGAACTTAAAATATGCTTAAAATTACATTTTGGTAACCTTGGGCCTTAGAATCATGTGTTATGTCCGCGCCTGGTCTTGAACTAGTTACAATAAACTGTACAAAATTATTTATGGAAAATTTCGGGTTATTACACAGTATACGGGAGAAATGTGATGGAGTAGATGTGTTGTGGGAGAAGATCACTAGAGAAGATTCATTGAGAGAGGGCGACATGTCGTGCAAAGAGCAGTGCATGGGAGTGATGAGGAGGGAGAGGGCGATGATGCCAGCTGAGTGTGATGCAAAGCAGTGCATGGGAGCAGCCATAAGAGGGGTAAAAATTTTAGTGTATAATCATCATTTGGATACCCTGTCTAATAAACAGAGGCCCCCTTTGGTATTTCTTCAATATTTTTTCCTTAACCTGAATTTCCCCTCTCCTTTGGTGTGTAACTATAATTATACCTAAATTCAAATTGGTTATATAATTGATGAATTAATTAAATAGAGAAAAAAATATAAATTATTAAATTCAAAAGATATATAAAATTAATCATTAACACAAAGAATTAATATTAAAAAAATTCAAACTAAATTAAATAAATAATTAAAATAATGAACAATTGATAAATTGAAAAATAACAGAATCATAAAAATAGTAATTTATATAAATTTACTAAATCTACTATAATTTAACTACAAATAGTAATCATCCAATAAATAAGTAATTTAGGCATTAAAATTAATAATTAATATAAGAAATGAAGTGGGAAAACATTTGAAATAAGTGTGACCTCAATTGATTTTTCACTTAAGATGTTGGTTGTTCTCAAGAAGCCACTTAGTAAAAATTTGGTGGAAGAAAATAAGTCTCAAATTGAAAACCTACAATGCCATAATAATTTGATTTTCAAAATGGCTTTCCCCATGGATTATCTCAAGAATAAATATGTTTTCACTTTTAAAACTAACTATTCGTAGTGAAAATTTGATTAATATTTTATAAAAATTATCAAATTTGTTAAATTTTTAAATGAATTAAACAAACAAAAAATTGGATTTTACTGGGAGTTCCAAACTTCTTTTTTTACATTTAGATGAATAGGCACACATAATTAAACAAATTGGCATAATTTTCACGCACTACATGATGTGTTGAAATTAATAAATATATGGGAATGATAAATAACTCATATATAAGTAAATAAATAAAATAATAAGGAATGATAAAAAATAGTTATTGATTAGAATTTTCATTTCATATCCTATTTAGTCGCATATTTTATATGTTTTAATCAAAATTTAATGGCTTAAAACACAATTATTTTTGTAAAACATTCACCCAAAAATATGTAATATCAAGAAGAAAAGAAAAATTATTTTCCCAATAAACTCATAATGTATTAAAGATTAATCTCCTCAAGGTAACATCACAATCTTAAAATTAATAAAAAATTGTCACCCACTTAAAATCCCTATGTGATGAGTAAAAACTATTTTTTAAAAAAATTATGCGATTTTTGATGAGTTATATTTAAGGATAGTATAGCCAATTTTAAACCCCTCTTCCACACCTACAATTTTGTATTATCATAAAATATGAATCGAAAAGTGGGAGAAATATTAAAAAAATATGGTTCAAATAGATTTGGGAATGAAGCATTGAAAAGATTATATTTTGAGGGGTGAATGGATGGGTCATAAATTTTTTTTCCACACAACAATCACAAAAAACAAAACATGCACAAAGGTCCATACTTTACACATTTTAGAGATTTAACGAAGAAAAATGTTATCCAAAGCTTTCATGTTGCAGGTGAGCTCGAAACTAAATTTCAAATAAGCACCAAAACTATAATGCAATTTAATATTATTATACACAGAGGTAGTTAATTTTATGATTGTGACTATTATGAAATTTATAAAACAACATGCATAAAAATTTACACAAACTAGCAGTAAAATTTAAAAGAATTAAGAGTGGTAATGAAGATTTACAAAGATAAAACAAGTACTCACATATTTTAAGAAGCTTCATCAATTTAAAGATAGCAGTTGTAACATCCCTAGTAACACCCCAATTTTTTATAGTATGTCCCCTTTTAAAATTTAACTTCTTTGATAATTTATGTTACATATAACATCAAGCTTAAAAAAAAGATTAAATATTATTATTTTGACCTAGCTGTTGGAATGGAGGGAATACAATGGATTAATTAAATTATGAAAATATATATTACTCGTGTTTAAAAAATAAATTCACTTTTTACTAATTAATTAGAAATCAAAATAAAAACCAATCGATTATAAAGATTCTATTTTTATAAAAAATTATATTTTTGACTACAATGACATTTTATCTTAAATTAATCACTATTTTGGAAATATTATAATGAAATTTTTACATATTCAATAAAAATATTTTTAAATTAAATCAATATGTTCGATATGATTAAGATAAGAATAAATCTAATTTTAAGCATAAAAAGTTATATTTTATGAAAGGGATTTTTATAGGTTTTTAATAGCCCACAAGTTTAAAAGATAAATTTTGGTACTTTTATAAAATCTATTGATCAAAATAAAATTAATTTTTCAAATAATATTTTCAGAATTATCTTAGGGTGATTTTGTTTACCTTTCTAAAAATATTTATTTTCCAATGAATAGTGAAAAATCCCGATTTCTATAAAACTGTCATTTCCATTATATTTATAGTTTATTTATTAGTTTAATAGTAACATCACCTATGAAAGTGTAAATAAGAAATTTAGTATCTTATAAATGAAAATATGGTATATTTATATCATTAAATAAGTAAATAAATGTTTTAAATACAATATATTAAATATAGATATTTTTAGGAAACATAAAAGTTTATTTACAATTTATAATTAAAATAATTATTTTAAAAATATATATTTTTTCATAAAATATATTTATAAATTAATATTTTTTTCTTGTGATTATAAGATAATTTTATGAGAGCTTAATTAATTTTTCAAAGTGTCATAAAAACAGTTATAATTTTAAAATTGGTATTTTTCAAACAAATGAAGGTTTTATTTAAAAATTAAATTTATCATATTTAGAAAATTATTTTCATAAAATGGAGTCCACTTTTTATGTTTACACATCGATAAATGTAAGGGGTGAATTTTTGTGATATTTCTAAAATAGTTGAATTTTTAGTGAATAGTGAGATATTTTAATTTACGGTATTAGCTAAATACATAAATTATTGAGTCATAAATGATGTATAGATGATGTGGGAAACATTATTTCTAAAACAATATGCACATGTTACTATATTTAGTCACAAGGATACATTCTATTGATATCCTTATGGCAAAAAATTAAACTAATGATTAAAATAATCAAAAAGACACCCATGTCCTCCACTATAAATAACACCCCTCACCACCACTTATCCTCACACCTAAAAATCATTTAAGTTTTTAAAATTCATTCCCAATCGATCTTTAAATACTCTCCCCCACACTCTGGTCACCAATTCAATGTTCCTTAAGGAGGTTCTCAGGATGAGGATTTCAAGAGGTAAAATCCCCTTTCGTTCTTTAAACATTCATTTAATTTCATTTCTTTTATTATCATTTCCAAACCTCCTATATCAAATCAAGAAAAATAACTCCATTATCTTATATGTACCAGAACATACTTATGTTAATGGTATATTCATCATAAAAACCATTCTCATATCCCTTTTTCTCAAAAATGAAAACATCATCCATGAGTTGTTGATTCACCACCTTCATGGATGATGATTTTTTGTTTTCTAATATCACCTTAAATACTAGAAATAAAACCACTATAATGGTTAAAAAATATTTTAAAATTTATATTACAAACTTTTTAGTGTTCTGAAACCAATATTTATAAATAATATTAATTAATAAAACAAAACTAGTGTGCGATGATAGAAAAAATGCAAAAACAATTAATCTAAACGATTATAATTTACATTTTATCTAATGAATGAACTGCATATCTCACAAAAAAACCCATTTATACGATCATTTAATCTTATATTTGTTCATTAATAACATATAATTTCAATTTTAGATAACTATTCTCATTTTAAATTATCTTTCATACATGTATATAAGTGAATCAATCCTGAAAACTAAGGAAACGAAAACCCCTGAATGAAGAAATTGAATCTTATAACTCATCAACAATTCCATGAAGTAACTTAATAAAAAATAATAAATCAAATAGATTTTTAATATGTTATTTGTTACATTATTAGTGAGTCTAATTTCATTATCCATGACATTATGTGCAGTTAAAAAATACTTTTGGACATAATGTAAGAGTTTCTCCCCAAACATCCCTGTTTCATTTGAGTTTCTATTTACCTTTCATTACCCCAATGTAATTCTTAAATATTTTCATATAATTATTATAAATTTTGTATATATTTTCCAAACTATTTTTTCTAGATCATTTTATCTTTTTTTTATTCGGAAATACATGTTTTAAAAGGTTCTCTTCTCGATTGCTCTTGATAAGCAAGACTGATTAAAGGGAACTTTCCAATTTCATACCCATTTTAAAGTATACTACATATTTTATTTTAAAAAACCATTATTTTTATTAAATAAATATTTTTATCATGAAAAATATCTTATTTTATTTTTGTTTTTTTTCAAAAAATTATTCCTTTTCAACTTTAAAGAGTCTTATATATGTTCCTTAAAACCTCCCTAGAGTTGGTCATTTCTAAAGTTTCTTCAACACTATTTTTACATTTTTTAGTTAAGTTTCCAAATTTCAGTTTGAATATTATTTTAATATTACGAAAATTTAATTTCATTTCCTTTTATTTTCTATGATATACATTTTTATAACAAATACAAAATGATTTCCCAAAATAAGTTTTCTTTCGAAAAGTAAAAATTTATTTCTCTCAAGAATTGCTCAATGATTTTTTAAGATTATTTTCATATATTTGAAAACCATCCACTTAATATTGTGATTTAGTGAAATTTATCTCTTATGTTACCATCTACAAAAATTTATTTAATGGTTTATAATCATTTTGACTGGGGATATACTATCTTGATACTATTCACCATATTATTTTGGATGGATTATGATTATATTTATTATTTGGATAAATTTATTAACATTTCATATGGTAGTTTCAATATGAATGTATAAGTTGATTATGTTTCACCCCTTTCATATGAGGAATTCATCTCACTTTTTATGTGACATGAAGGGCCCGTTATAGCCCATCGATGCATCGGTAGGTCTCATGAAACAAGCTAGACCGGGTTTTTACCCAGTTTTGTATGGTGTCTTGTATGAAGCCTTAATGGTATGTTTATTTTAACCAAAATTTTTCATTCTCTAGTTATGATATTTTTAATTGATAATACATGTGGTTATTTTACTAGAAGAATATCCATGGTTAATTTTTTATTCTCAAGTGATCATTTATTGGGAGTTATTTAGTCAACTTTTATTCCAGCCATATTATGCTAAAGATTTTGTTTTAATGATTTTTTTTGTTATTATACTTTCCTGATATTTTATGTTTATGATATCATCCACTTTATTTTTTACCCTTACTATGCATTTGATCTGACCCTTCTCTAATGTTTCCGTTTTTCCTAATATACCAAGATGTATATTATGAATGACTTGTAGGGATAATATAGGAGTTTAAGGGTGTTTCCAATGCAATTGTTATGTTGTATATCATTTGATGTTAAAATTTAAAACTTATGTATTTATTTAATTTTCAAAATATACTAAAATATTCTTTTCTTTGGTATGTGATCTCTTGTTCTTAATACTATTGTAATAAATTAAGGTACCACCACTAAGATAGTGGTGTCAAGGTCTTTATAATTAGTATAAGAGATAATTAATAGAAACCATAGAAACTAGATTTATAAAACATATATTAGGGAATATAACCCTAAGATATAATTTGAGGGTTTTATAGTTAAAAATCCTATAATTTTGATAAGGTAGAGATTATGTGGGTATTCTTAAAAATACATCATTTTTTGGATACTATAAGTGTTTATAGTTCTGGTATATATGTAGCTTGGTGTAACAATTCATGAATGGTTCTTCAGGCCTGACTTAACATAACCTAGTACATGAAAATTACCATTATTGTGTACCTAGTTTGAAACTCCTTGGGGATATTCTTAGGATAATTCAAAATTTTTTTTACAGACCATTATGAAGGATTTAAAAGTAAATATTCCCTCAAAGAGCCCTTGTTTATGATTATGAGATTAGCTATGCGTAAATTTTCAATTTATGTAAAGTATTTTTCATGTTTGAAATTATTCATTATGAATCATAACCTAATTTAGTGTATGCCATTTCTTAGAAATATCACCTCATAGAAGGAATAGAAATCTAACCAATACACATGATATAAAGTGTAATAATTATCATATCTTTTATGGTCTTATGCCAATATTTTGAAGGGAAAAAGTCTCATAAACATTATCATCATATGAGGATATAATACCATGTTATATCAATATAGAGAAATAATTATCTATGTTTTATTACTTTGAAAGTAATCAATATAATAAGAGGATGATATAGAAAAACACGGATAAATTGAATAAGGAAAAGAAGGAGTTTCCCACATGTGATAAATGTGGAATGAAACACCCTAGTACTTGCCTGATGGGAATGGGAGTTCTATACAAGTGTAGAGAGAAGGGTCATGAGGCTCATTACTATAAAAAAAAGAAAAAATTCGTCAACTTATTAATTTTTAAGGAGATAGAGAACTATGTAAATAAATGTCTCAAGAATCAAAAGAATATACCCCCAAAATAGGATAATCGATCATGGTTAACATTATGATACCACCATAGATTAAGTGGAACGACTATTATGTCTGTGTTTGGATTCAAGAATTATGTTATTTGAGTATTTTATCAATAATTTTCTAGTCATAAGAATCATTAGATATATAAAGATTTTACTGGAGTACTTCATCTTTAAGTAATTGGAAGCGTGTAATGATTATCACTAGTAGTCAAGAGGAGTGATTCTATTTTATGTTAATCTTTTTGAAAACACATGTCGTGGAATATATAACACTAAATATATGATTGTTATTGAGATAATAATAAATATATTTCTATGAGATTGTATTGGTGACAATGAAGGTGGTTAGTGATGTGATGGTTTATGTTATACTCTAATTATTTGATGTTTTTTAAGAACTTCATTCAACAACATAAAATTAGTATTTGTTTTAATTATTAGACAAACACCTTGAAAATAGGACATATGAACTCACATGGAAATAACATCCAAAATAGTGAAATAAACCAAGGAAGGAAGGAAACTTGGTGATTGAATTACTTAGAGGCTCACAACAAAAAATAATTCTATCGAATCAATGCTCATATGGAGGATAAAACTCAAACCCAAGGCGAGGGAGATGGAGAGTTCTCATACAAGAGGAGTTGTTGTGTGTTTGAGGGAGAATGAATGAGGGTTTAGGTTAAACTAATATAGGGGGAAAATTGAAATTTCAGCCATTTTAATAAGTTACACAGTTTGGATACACAAAAAGGTGAACCATACACCAGTCATGTAACCCTTTTGTTCAAGTTTCACATATCCTCACACGGTTAGGTGCACATTTAGAAATATTCTGTGTCACTAAAGTATTTCCACTTTCTAAATGGATCACCCCATCGCAAGAATATGCACATTTTTATAAAAACCATGTTAATCCCAAGTGAATCCCTCTACAACTATGTATCATTTATCATGGTTTTTTTGGATCTCCTCACATTATTTGAACAAAACTTGTGTCTATACAAAAGGGACACACGACTAGTAGTAACTATTCACCAACCATATTCTCCAAGATATTTATAATGAAACTGATTTTTTGAATCCAGATTCTCCATAAAATTAACCAAACTCCCAAGACACCTCCCTGATTTCAAACCCCATTTAGAAAAACACTTAAAAGCATTCCAACTCTCATAATTACATTCCAATGGCTAGATTGCAATTTGGACCCTACACTAAATGTAAAATTAAAAACCATTGCAAATTTAAACCCATAAAAAACATGGGATATTGCGTGGAAAAAGAAAATATAAAAATTCCTAATGAAAAAGGTTGTGTGTGAGAGAAACAAATCCATATAGGATCTCAGAAATCATTTCATAAGAATTCTATAAAAAATAAAACAAATTTGATAAATTTTTATTAAATCATGGCATGTAAATATTTTCATAGTTTGTAACAAGACATACTTTATATAACATTTCAATGGATATTATAAGATAATTACAAAATTCTATTTCCATAAAATTTGGCATATTCAACCCTATTTGTCTAAATAGGCATGGATCAATCATTTTATCAAAACAGTAATGAACAAACATGGCTATAAAACAATGAAATGTACTAATCATTTTTAATAATAACACCATTGTTATAAGACTCCAAAATTAGTTATTTTGAGTCACAAGGTCTAGATAGTATTGGTGACATATAAATCCTAATGTGCACACAATTCCTAAGGCTCATAACAAGTAGGAATATAAATCTATCCCTTAATAATGATTACATGCCCTCAAGATAGATTATTATTGTTTTCATCATAAATATTTTCTATGTAATTAGTTAAACCTAGTATTATTATCCCCCTACCAACTAATATGGATTTAATTTACTTCAACGTAAATCAAACATACAAGGGTCTATCATTATTTTCAATCAATCTCAAATCATTTCAAATAATCAATCTATCCAGACCTGAGATCATGTTTCTAAACATGCCTTCTATTTGAAAAACTAATATCAAATGTTTTTTATCAAAAAAACATTTCTTTCATTATAAATCATCTCATTTTAAATAAAAAATCATGCATTTTTATCTCATGGAAACGATGACTCAAATCATTTATTTCAATTAAAAATCAATTTTTAAGAATTCAATAGTAAATTTTTAAAATCCATTATCAAGGAATTTCATTGCGCACAACAAGAAATATCAAAATATCTTAACAAGAGACTGAATTATAACTTTATAAATTAATTGGAAACTCAATTCAAAATAGAAATTGATCAACGGTTTCAAATAATATATACTTCTTTAAAAATCCACCCACCTCAATCCAGATGAATAAAAAACCACATGGTATCCACCAATGGAGAGTCAAGGGATAGAAAGATTAAAGGAGAATCCTAAAAGCATAATTTTTCACGTCATGATCTAGATACATCAAAAACATGGGGATCCACAACTATTTAAGATGAAGAGAGAAGTGAGAATGATATATCATGATCAAATTGAGATTGAATTTATCGAAATATATTCAACACATTAATCCAAACTAAAATCTGTGATGAACCAAAATTTGGAGCGAAAACTTTGTCTCTAGAGAGTCTCCATGATGTTTAGGGTTAAAAAGAATTCTAGTGTCGTGTTTAAAGAAATAAATAAGATATTAAAATACACAAAGTTGTGATTCTTATTTGGAATTACTCACCCTAATCAGTGCCATAAACAATTTTTTGGCTTCCATTTACTAGCTAGTGTTGCTTGAAAAAAATCATGGGCCCCGAGAAGTATCACTAGCTGCATTTTGGTCTAGGTAGAATACTTGTCCCATTGGATGCTCCACCGGCTGGAAAATGGGATCCCTCAAGATAATAAGAGTAGTTATTATAGAAAATCCCCACTTATAGTCCTCCACCAACAAGATGATGGACCTCTTATAGTTATTTTGGTGATAGGCAATTATCCACTCTCAAGTTAATTCCATTCATCTATCTCTTGGACTCTCTAACAAGGATCAACACACACCAAAAACCCCTATAATGGTTCAAAAGTGGTGAAATAACCAAGAATAAATGATATCAAGTTGAGAAAAAAGTAATGAAAAGGAAATCCAAATAAAAAACATGTATTTGTACCAGAAAGCCAATAATGGGATGTTATAATCTCACCACCATATATTATTTTTACTCATATAAATCATTTCAAGAAGAATGGTCAACAAAGATCTGAGGCCACTTCTCTCTCATTAATACCTCATGCTCCCAATTCTCATGATAATAAATACCATGTTTCCAAATCACTAGAAAAATGGGGATAAAAATTCCCTAGATAACAATTATTTAAGAATAAATAATCTAAACTAGACCCTTGGTCACAAACAAATAATGTTCCACATCAAAGTACTCTCGTCTTAGGACATGTGATGGGTCAAAGAGATATTTTATGAGTTTTGAAACATTTAACACATTATGTATCAATGTAATTTATGGTGAAAATTAAAAATAATATGCCACCTTCACAATATTCTCAATAACCTCAAACAGTTCCCCATATCTTAGTGTTATCTTTCCCTATTTTCGTAGCTTCTAGTGACCTAATAGAGGTGAAATTATAAAAAACACCTATTCACTAATTGATTACTCTAAAGGGAAACATTCATGATTATATTAGGAATTATAATATCTTTTTACCATTACCAATATCTGATAATAAACTAAATCTTCATCATCATCCCTTGGACCAAACTGGATCCCACCATAGAACCTTAACCAACCTTCAGACAATAAATTGTGCATCTACAAGGCTGGTCATACAAGTCATGAAATGGTTCCATCTTAATGGATTAATAGTAGCTATTATTATAGGAAAATTATACCTTCCCAAAATGGAAACCCTAAACTCTTCTAAAGTCAAGAATCCAAGCATGAAGGGTGTCCTTGAGAACATGTATAGCCCATTCCATCAGACTATTTGTCCTAGGATGATATGTTGTGATCAAAATTACCTAGTATTATATCAACTCTTAATGGAATCTAAAAATAAGAATTAAATTGGGTTTTTCTAATGAAAATTATAGCATATGAAACCCCAGTTAAATTGATGATCTCCTTCACATAGTGATATCACATGTATTCAACATTGGTCATATCATGAATGGGAATGGAGTGAGATTATTTTCTCAATCAATCAATGACTACACGTATCACATTCTTCCCTTAGGGTTACATGGAAACTCAACCACAAATTCAATTAATATATTGTCACACTTCAATGTTATCATGGGAATGGGATAAAGTAAACCCAAATGTTTTTGACACTCACACATGATATGTTGGAAGGTACAATAATGAGAAACAAAAAAATGATATCCCATTTCATACCTATCCACCATAATCGATGCCTCATATCATAAACCATATACATCAATCCCTAGTGTAACAATCGCTAGGAATGATGGAAATACCCTATAAAATCCTTCCTCATAGGTAACAAGTCAACAAACTGGTTTCTAAATAAAATTATACCCTTAAAAGATAAAGTCCATTTACTGATGGTATCCCAAGAATATCATGAATCCATAATTTCTCATTGCTCTTCATCAAGTTTCTGCTCCAGAAGAATCATCCCAACAGGTTAATACATAAAACAAAAACCAAAAAAAAACATTAACCTCATCCTCCCATACTCCCAAATTCATTCGAGAAATGAGTGACATATTATATTATTCCACAAAATATTACTTAATGACCTGGAATGGAAGATTATTTCTTAGGGAATTATAAAAATCATTACCCTTATAATGGATGTTGGTGATGTCAAAGAAAAAATACAATAGGTACTCTACCCATAATCACAATTGAAGATTCTTTTTTTTTGAGATTATATAACAAATGATTTTATGACCAGAGTAGATATTTAAACTTTCTCAAAAAATGTAATTCCCCCAAAAATTGTGTGTGTACATCAAGAATGTGAGTTTAATATCATTTTAGGGATAGTTATTCTCATGATTTTGAATTTCATGAAAAACATAATCCACCACATGATCCCCCTATATAAGAACACAACTGAATCATAATCTTGATGCATCATAGAAGACCACATAGAACTTCATGGACAATGGAAGAGTGAACAATGGCACTGAAGTAAAATGATTATTTGACTCATTAATAGAATCCTATCATCTTGAAATATTGTATTGTTTCTCCTAATGAATAATAGTTTTCACCTTCTCATGATTAACTAAGATAGCCTATTTAGAAACCACATTCCCAAAGAACATTACCTCTTGAATCAGGATGTTTCTTTTAAAAATATTTTAATAATTATAGTGATTTTTCAAGATGTTTAGAACTACTCAAAATGATGCTCCTGCTCCCACATAGTTTTAGAGTAAACCAAAATGTAATCCAAAATACCATAATGAATGAATCATGGTATTGATGGAGACTCTTTTTTATCAATGAAATAACTTATCAAGTGCATTGGTTAGAGTAAAAATTATAACAGGGTACTTAGTGTGGTCATACATACTTCTGAATGTGATCTTCAGTATATCAGACTCCTTCATCCAAAACTTGTAATGAACATACCGAAGATTAATATTTTATAACCACTTATCACCATTCATATGGTCTTAAAAACATTCAATACAGGGAAATAATTACTTTCTATTGGTTGTGAACTGGTTGATTCTTCAATAATCAGCACAATGGTGAACGGTAACATCAATCATCATAGAAAAAATCATGGGTTATTCTCAAGGAGACATGCTAGGTCAAATGAATACTTTAGACATAAATTCATTCTAATGAGTATTTAACTCCTTCAGTATAGTGATTTTCATTTGATAATATGTAATACAAAAATGTTGGGTACCTATAACAAAGTGAATATAAAAATCCACCTTCCTTGCTAGTGGAAAACTAGATAAATATGACAGGAACATATCCAAAAACTCATTCGGAAATAGGGGGAGGTCACCACCCAAATATTCCAACTATAGTTAAAAAATAAAACATGGTAATCATCCATCTCTTATTTTTAAGATGATATTCTTCTCATCTCACCCATAAGTCCCATTCTCTCTAATAATGTGGCACTCCCTATCAGGGGAATTAATGGAGACCCTAAAAAGATAACAATAAATCCAAGATTTTTTCTCAATCTACCAATCCATCCCAAGAATTAAATCTAGATGTTTCATATCAGGAAAAAAAGACTTAAATAAGATCAATTTATAATAAATAAAAGGAAAAATAGGGACATCAGAGACCCTACTATCTCTTTGGCCCAATAGGAAAAGAAATTTCCATTACATTAGGCATGAGATCTATAGGAAGTTTAAATAAATATATAGTGTGGGTAAATGTGAAAGAACAAGAGAGACCTATATAAAATAAAAAATAAACTAAAGATAAAGTAATTATATTGGTCGTTCTATCTATTTTAGGACCAATATTTGTTTCCATTGGAGACTCCTCCACTGCAAGAAAGATCTTTATTCCTGATACCTATAGATGGATCTCCTTTTTTCTTAAAGCATCCGAGTGCACTGAAGATACTGTCAATACTATCATGACCATACCACTCTGAAAAGTAGTAAAAAAGATTCAAAACCTTTTGGAATTTCGAAATTGTATATAATATCTAAAATTATTCAAATATATAGTGAATGATTGATTTATGTGTCTGACCTTTCCACACTAGAAGAAAGTTGGTGAGCCTTTTATAGAAACTCCAGATGATTTAGATAATGTATACTATTGAGATTCACCACCCCTGTGTTTTCCACCATAAGATGCATCAAAATTAATCATTCGATTAAAGGGGTCATTCAATGTACCACTAGAAGAAAAAGGGACCCCTATCAAACCTTAATTACTATCGAAGTCAAGTTCTACCAGCATATATCTATCTAGAATATCAACATATGAGGTATGATTCAATATAAAGACCATTGAATGAATATCAGATGAAATAAATATCTCAATCCTCTATGACTTCAACTTTTCTTTCAACGCTACATAAGGAGAAAACTGAAAAATTTCAAAAAAATGATTGTCATACTAAGTCACAGTATTATCATAGTGACAGAGGACAAAAAATTCCATATACCTAGCTAAAGAAATCAATTATAGATATAATTTATCCATGAAAAGATACTTTATGTCTTTCAATTCAAGACCTAATGTTTTTCTTCTGTGAAAAAGGCTTTAAACAACATTATAATAGTCCTTTAAAGTATTAACAGATCGAATTTCACCTTAATGGAATCTGGAACCTCTAACAAATCAAATATTTTTTAAATATTTTTAAACCAATAATTTTCCTCTTAATTCTCTTTAGAACCCTATAAAAACAATGGGTTTTTAAAAAGAAACTCCTAATAACAATATCTTCTATCATCCCTTTGAGGAACCACCCCTAGTTCCTAATTAGGAATAGGTGTGGCCACTTGGCCCAGGGCTTAGAATTCTCAAATTACATCCTCTACAAGGTTATAATCAACTATTGGGTTCCCTTTTTGTGGTTAACTATACACTCCCTCTTGAATTCGATTTGAATATATTCTTGGGGGAATGATACTACATGAAATCAATAGATAAAAAAGAAAAATTAGTAAAGAGACTCATATTCATAACAATTATCAATAATAAATCAATTGGGAAACAAAAAAACAAGATAAAATCTTGGGAAATGTATAAAATTTGATAAAAAAACTCCTCAAATAGACATTCCCCAATAACCCATAGAATCTTAAGTCTTGTTACGATGATAGATAGCTAGACACTCAATCTTAACATACCCTTTATGTCCAAATAATCATACCTCCTCCCTATGAAGACATCTCAAAATACATAAAAACATCAATGATGAAGCTCAACCACCTTGGATAATAGTTTTTCATGAATTTTCCCATATAAACCACCTAAATGATTCCTAAATCAATCGTGACGTGGCCAAAAGGGTGTTCCTAATCCTCAAAAGCCAGTAACCAGTGCTTGGGTATCAAGAAAAATCAAGATGTAATGATTTTCCATAAAAAAATCAATAAAAATAAATCATAAGTTATAAACCCTTAAAAAATTGGTATTCCAAATTCTCCTAATGAGTAAAAGCACCACAATCTTACAGATACATGTCCGAAAAATGGTATATAAACTAATTTCCTTAAATAATATCATTAAGATATCATCACTAGATCTGCATGTAACAAGTGGATCATGTGTTCTAGGATACTCACTAGGTCATTGGTATGTTAAATGTTGATTTTATTGATTTTTTTGTTATCATTTGGCGGTTTCGGGTGTTGGGGAGAAAACCCCATGTTTGGGAAGGCCAGACATAGAAATATGGTTAGAACATGGTTTTCCTAAACACAAATATAACCATGTAATAGTGTTATAGGTTTCTAAAATGGTCATTTTTATGGTTTAATTTTGGTTTTTCAAACTATTAAGTTACTAGGGCTAATCGTGTGGATTTCTGTGTGTGGAGATAATGGCTTCCACACTGTCAGTGCAAAGTTTTCTTAACCGTGAGACCAAACCAATTGGCTTTCCAAAGTCACATAAAAAGTTTTATTTTAACCTTTTATATTATTATTTTTTATACATTTTTTACATCATCATAATACCTCATCATGTACATCATATATTCCTTGGTGTGGAAGCTTTTCCTCACCCCCTTTAGTGATTTCTTCTTGGGATCATGGATATTTAACTTGTGGTAAGTCAATTTCTTTGAGTTTTTTATCTTCCTTTTCACCTTCTCAAGATTTTTATTCAATTTCTATGGAATTTTGGAACCCTAGTGGGTTGGTGTGGCTGAACGTAGGGATTTGATGGTGGATTTTTTTCATGTGGTTTAGGTGTGTGAGGGCTTCCGCTACCTATTCTGGGTGGTTCTCATTGATGATGGTGATGTTGGAACTGATTCTGAGGTAAGTGTCTCTATTTAAAGATGTTTACCAAGTATTAACATTAAATTTATATTCACCTTTGGTTATATTTTTTAAATTTCTATTGAAATAATTTTTTAATTACATTTATCCCATTTATGATGAGACTCATGGATTGTTTTGGAAATTTGGGTGTTAAAATCGGGTTTTCCAAATGGGTGTGGCTTGTATGCACACCAAGTGTTTGATAAAACAGATCAAAGAGTTTTTATGGTATAAAATGAAAATCTATAATGGTTTTAGAAATGGTTTGTCCCTGTGGGAATTTGTTTTATAAAATTCAAAAATTCTATTGTGAAATTAACTTGTGAAAATGTTTTTTCATAAATGGAACATACTTGTTATTATATTGGCATGGAGTACCACATGGGTTAACCAAGGTGTGAGTGATGGGATTACCAAGGAGACATGAGATCCATCAGGTGTAAAGACCATGTGATCTTTCATTTTTTCTTTCAAGGTAATGTGAGAGACTTTGCATCCGAAGACCATGATAGCTTCTATTTAGTTCTAATAGACCATGAGAGCTCTTAGGGTTGGGCCTAGGGAAGACCATCAGCGTTTCCACTTTTATTAGATAACTAGAATAATTTATTTATACTCACTCATGTTACACCATTATATTTAGATCCCTAGGTTCACTTACAAATGTCGGGTTGGTTTACATGAACTATGAATTTCTTGTGTTCCATGTTTGATGTGAAGAGATATGCTACTCCCATTTTAAATTATTGGTTATATGATGATGATTATCATAATTATAACTTGTTTTCTTTTTTTTTTGGGTGGGTTGATCATGTTTTTACTTTTGGAATTTTTTCTTTATTTGAGCCATGTTAAAAAATGTTTTGGAAAAAAAACATTTGAATGGAAAACCGAAGGGATTTCAATGGATTACTTGAATGTGGAATAATTTAATGTTTTTTTGTTTTTAAGTGTTTTAAAAAAAGTTTATTGGTTTTAATGGGTAAAATACTTAAACAGATTCATGGTGGTATCCTATTGGTATTTTTTCCTCACACCATACATATGAATTTGGGTGTATGTAGATTTATCTTTGTAGGAAATAAGTAAAGTGAAGGGAACCGTATACTTGGGTGGATCATCTTAACTACCATCATCTATAATTTTGTTGATGAGACATGGTTTCGAATGGATTGGCTCATGTGGAGTTTTTTAGGGAATTTTTTAATCTTAGGATGAATCTGTAGGCCATATTTGGTATTGTAACCATTCTTTTTTATTTATGGGATTTTTACTAGAGATACCATGTATATATATATAGTTATAGCATGTTTATTGTATGATGTGTGATGTTTCTTATAGAATATACATATTATTTATTGTGTACCCTAGGTTTTTCATTTTTATAACATGTAATATGATGTTATTGGTGTGTCCATCCTATTTCGTAGATGAGTCATTCCGTTTTACCATGGGATAATTCATTCACAAGAGATGTTCGGTTATGGTCAGTTCTTGTCACCAGACCATAGCTATCAGGAATGCACTTCGGGCCTTGTGGAAGGCTATGTCAGGTGATGGGTTAGCTCAATTTAGGTTTGTTCATTAAAAATGGTATTCGAGAGAGGTTGTATTTGAGAGTTAGTGGTAGATTTGATGTAGGACTATCAAGACTTGATATATTGGTATGGGGGTGTTCTTGATCAGCTCCTCTTCGCGTCAAACCTCAATCTTCAATGGGTGGAATGAGATTACATTTATGATTTAAGTCAAATTATGGGTTATTTTGATGAGATTATGAGGTATTTCATGAATGATGTTGAGTCCCAGAAAAATCTCAGGGGTTAATTTAAATTTTTGGGTGAAAATAGGGAGGTTTGGAGGAGGATCAATTATAATCAACACTATTAGTAGTAACTATGTGTTGTATGTGTTACCTTGTCTGTCAACACCAGTGACACTAATATAGTTGGCACATGGTTTTCCAAACCGTGCATCCAAACTATGAATAGTTGGAAATACTCTAGGTTTTTCATATTTTCACTCATATTTTCATTTTTATTTTCTTTTTTTCCCACAATAATTCTTGAGACTCATGATAGAGGTAACTTTGGGTACATTTTCTATATTTTGAGATTGAATTGTTCTTGATAGAGCCTATGTTCTTGTGTCATGTTGATGATGCCTCCTATAAGGACCCCATGTAGGTGTAAATAGAGTGTTGTGGATAATACCCCATAAGTGAACCCTCTTATTGATATGTATTTGGTGGACTTAGTGATTCATATGATCCAAACATTGGGTCAAGTGTGTGGTTACAAGTAGTTATAAACGACGAACCATGCGTAAAAGTTTACAAAGAAAAACTCATTGAAGTTCCATAGAAACAAGGGATCCAATGAGAATGAGGAGTTTTTTTATCACATCAAGTGGATATTTGAGTTTTTGAAGACCCATGAGACCTCTAAGGTGGTCTTCACCATGTAAATGCTAGAAGTAATATGTAGGAAGTGGTGGGAGTTAATGTTACTCTCAAGGAGGCTTGAGGATCTGACATGGAACACTTTAAAACTGGACTCCAATTGGTAGTTTTACCTAGAGGACATGAGAATAGATAAGGATTGTGAGTTCTTGATGGTGGATCATGGGGAATTTTCGGTGATGGAATATTCCTCCCACTTTTTCAATTTGGTGCATGTCTATCTAGATCTCTCCATGAATTATTAACTTAAGGATCATCATTTAATGATGGGATTGATTCCATAGATCAAAACTATGCTCATTCTTATTTTTCAAATGAATTATTCTGAGGTAATTTGCCAAAAGACTATGAATGAGGAAAATTTGATTATAATGATAAGTATCAATAGTGTTCTTTTATTGGGTGAAGGCCAACGTTATTAATTAGTAAAGAAGAAGAAGACAGATGAGACTCATTAGGGTAGTATCGTGAGTGTCCAACAGTCATAAGGTTCTACTCCTATGGATTATTTGGGGTGTATTCTAGATATCTTTTGTCAGTGCAGGATGGGTGGACCCACCAGGCCTAATTTCCTAGAGACTCTGAGGGTGTTCAACCAGTGTGGACATCTTTGGTATCTCTAGTGTTTTTGTAAGTTGGATTCAAGGTAGAGTGGTGTAGGATACAATTTTTAAGGCCTATTAGATAAAGCTAGAGGATTCCATGGGTGGAGGATATTTCCCTCACGGTAAAGGATATTCTAACCAAGAGAAGATGACATGGGGTGGGTCTGAGCCAGGGTGTCTCCATACTACATAGGTTGTTCTAGAGGAATAAAATTCTAGTAAGGACACAATAAAATATATGGTGTTTATTATATCTTTTAGGAAATCAATTTTGTTTAATACTAGTGCATCCAATTCATATAATTCATTGAAACTAATTTATTATTTGGGTATGCGATATGATTTGATTCCATATGTTTTTTATTTTATAACCCTGATGGGAAAGAAGAAGAAGCAAGGATTCAGGGACCATGTGTGTTGTGTTTTCATAGTAGAAGTGAGATTCATTTGGGACATCCTTGTTTTAGAACTATATGTTTTCACCTTATAATCAATATAGACTATTTGACCTTCTTCAAGGTGTTAGTATACTTCAATTACTGTAGGGTCCAATTCCTTACTGTAGATGGGAGGAATCTGGTTTTTCTGGGTGAGTGTGATCACTGATTAGGGTAGGAAATGAATATTTTATTCAGATTTGGGGTTTATCTCATGTTGTCTATCCATGTTGTATCTGAATGATATTTAGCAAAGTTCAGTGGGTAAAATTCTTGTGGTCCTGGAAAGGTATCCATATGTGTTTCAATAGAATTTTTTAGGATTTTTTTCCCAGTGAGAGGTTATTTTTACTATCCGTCTACAACCCAAAATGATCTTGATTTCCTTTACATCTTATTAGATGGATCAAATTAAGTTGAAAGAGCTAACATTTTAAATGGAGGATCTCAGGGGAAATGGATTTATCTATCACAGTGTGACATCACAGGCTTCGCTTGTTCTTTTTTCAAAGAAGTTGGATGGTGGCCTCTGAATTTTCATTGACTATCATCAACATAACTAGGTGACTATGAAAAATAAATACTCATTTCCTATAATTGATTATCGCTTTGATCATATTAGAGGATCCCAATGTTCTTTAAAGATTTAATTGAGATATAGGTACCACTGGGTGAGTGTATGGGAAAGGGATATTCCAAAGGCTTCCGTTCTAATCTTGTATAAACATTTTTGAATATTTAGTTATGCCATCCATTCTTACCAATGTTACAACAGTAATTAAGGAATTGATGAACAAGATATTCCACTGCTTCTTAGACTCCTTCATGGTCATGTTTTTCAACAACATATTGGGGAATTCCAAGATGTAGGGGGAACATTCTAACTATATGGTGGTTGTTTTGGTTATTTTGAGTGAGAAATATCTATATTATATGTTATACAAGTGCTAGTTTATAATTCAGGATGTATAGTTTTTGGGCCACATGTTTTCTGTGTAAGTTGTTTCAGTGGATCTAGAGAAATTTTGGGGAGTAATGTCTTGGTAGCAGCCCAAGAATGTGGTCGATATCCATATCTTTTTGGACTTGGTCAGGTATTATAGACATTAATTTGGGACTTCTCCAGGATAACTTCTCCCATGATGGATTTGAACAGGAAAGGGGTAATGTTTGAGTAGGATGAGATGCACTAGAGTGATTTTAAGTAATTGAAGACCCATTTGACATCCACACCTGTTTTAATTCTTTTTTATCCTAGAAGAGCTTACACAGTGTATTGTGATGCTATATTTGTTGATTAGGGATGTGTATTTATCCTTGATGATCATGTTGAATCTTATGGATCATTGAAGTTACACCCACAAACGAAAAATTATCCCACCCATGAAGTATAATTGGACAACACATTGTAGGCATTAGAGAAAAGGAGACAAAACCTATTTATATTTTGTTTTACAGTATACTCAGATCACAAAATCCTAAAGTACATTTTCACCTATAGGTACTTAACCCTCAGACATGGAGACTATGTGGAATACCTTCACACTATTGATTTAAATATTTCTTATATACCTTGGATGAGAATGTGATGTCAAATCTTTTATTAGGATGCTTCCAATATCATTTATTTGAGAATTAGTAGATTAGTGGGTTCTGATGAGTTTTTTATGATATGAGTCTGGAAGTGTAATATAATTGAGAGTTGGTGTACTTGTTCATTGTAAAGGTCATGCCCCCTATTATTGATTAGATTAAGAGTGAGAAGGTATCTAACCCTGATTTCTAGTATATTATCAGTTTCTTACAAGGTGGGAGACCTCATGTATGTGGTCTTGATCTCTTGATGGTTCTCTCCTTTTTTAGAGGTGGATAGTGGTGGCTTTGATCTTGAGGCATGATGTGATGCACGTGGCACATCATTATACTTGGGATATTCACCCTATGTAAACCAAGATTTTTTATACCTTTAGGGGTCGATATTAGTGGCCTCGGATGAGACATGAATTTTTAGATATTGTCTCTAGGTGCTTAACCTGCTAGAGGATTAAAGCTTAGAATCGAAAAACAATTAGGTTAATACAACCACTTCTTATTCTAGCATGGTAGTTTGATGATATCTCTATGTATTTCCTGATCATAAATCCTCATTATTCAAATGGGAAATATTCCATATAGGTGATTGTCATTAATTTGAAGAAATCATTCCACATTCTTCCCATCAAGGATTTGAAGAATGTAGAGGACCTCACATGCCTATATTTTAGAGTGGTCACTAGGCTTCATGGAATACGCTTAGTGATAGTTTCAGATTAGTATGCTCATTTTATTTCTTAGTTTTGGAATAGAATAAAAGAAGCTAGGTGAATGTAACTCAAGTTGAGCATTATGTAGCACCCATAGCTTGACGGTCAGTCTGAGGTGACCATCCATAATATCAAAGATATGTTGTGAGTATGTTTGATTTATTTCAAGGGTTAATGGTAAATGCACCTGTTGTGGGATTATTGTTCTTATAAAAATAGTTATCAGACCTCAATTAAGATGGAACCATTTGAGGAGTTATACATATGACCATTCCAATCCCCATTATGTTGGGATGACGTGGATGAGAGTTGCTTAGTCCTAATGAGTCTCATATTGGAGAAGAAAAAGATGATGTGGATTATTCAAATGATGTAATTGAAAACTCAATGTCTCTATAAGTCATATGTTAAGTTTCACCATTACCCGTTGGAGTTTTGATTAGTGATCAGGTGTTCCTTCAGGTTACAATTTGACCAATTCATCAGATCATGGGGAAGTAGGGGATATTGGTGTTGCGTTATATCATGTCATTTCTTGTTGTGGAGTGTCTTTTGAAGGTAGACTATTGGTTGTGGTTTACACTATGGTTGAACTTGACCCATTACATCTTTCATGATTCTTAAGTTATGAGATATGATCCAAACTGATCATATGTGTTGGGGTGGGATGATTTGGAGTTTGAGCCTGATGCCACCATCATGGGAAGACTATTCATGTTTTTGACTTTTAGAAAAATGTATCCTAATGTAATTCAATCTCATTTTCCATGTGATCTAGAATAAATGTGGTTATTATTATGAGATGCGAGAGTGGGAGGATTTTGGGAGGAAGTAGTAGCCTCACCTATTTTCTTCTGAGGATGATTGGGGAATTTCTAGGTGGAAAAGTGGCATGGTAGGTAGTTTGTGACACTATGAGTCACTGGTACATAAAATTTTGAGTTTTACTTACCTTTTGTTTTCCTTTTCGTGATTTTGGGTTTCGGGGGTCAATAAACCCATTTTTTGGGAATGGATGACCCAAGCGTATGGTTAGAACATAGTTTTCCTAATCATGCAGCTAACCGTGTGATGGTGATGTAGGTTGATAGTATTTTTCATGGTTTTAGTATGTTTTTTCCAACACTATAGTTCTCATGGTTAAACATGTGGATCAGTTTTTGGGGAGAATGTGGATCCAACACGGTTGGGGAATGGTTTTCCTAACCATGGGTCCAAACCATGCGACCTGTCTTGGTCATTTAAAAGTAGTATTTTATCATTTTTCCTATATCGATTTTAAAAAATTTCACCCACATTTTCTTCCTCCTTCATGTGAAACCCCTTATCCTTGGTGTGGAAGATTTCCCCCATACTCTTTTGTGATTTATCCTTGGGATCTTGGTGGTTTGAATTGAGGTAAGTCATTTTCCTCATTTTTTCATCTTCCTTTCCCCATTCTTATGCTTGGTCTTAAATTTCCAAGGATGTGTGGAACCATAGTTAGAGGAGGTGGTTGAACATAATATTTTTTTGTGGGATTTGGTTTTTTTATTGTTTTTTATGTGTGTGATGGTTTTTCATACCTATTTTGAGTTGTTATCATCGAAGGCTTGGAACTATGTTAAAAGTATGTGTCTCTATATAAGGGAATTTTCCATACTTGGAATTTATAATCACCTTTAGTTTTTAATGTTTCAATTTCACTAGAAATTCTTTGGGAATGAAAAGTATCCTTTGATAGTGGAGAATCAAGGATTGGTTTGGAAATTTTTGTGTTTAAAGAGGGTTTTCCAAATGGGTGTTGATTTTATTCACACTAAGTGTTTGATGAAATGTCTCAATGAGTTTTTAGATTAAAATGGACGTGTAAAATTGTGATGTCTTGGACCTAGATGCCACTTAGTAGGTGCCCTAAGCCCGGTGGGCCATATGGACTCAAGCACATCTCCTAAAACATTAGAGGTTGGTGACAAGAAGCGAGGGCCTAGGGTGTGTCCATAGGGAGACTATGCCCTCATTACCAGAGTGTATCATGATATATAATTATAAATAGAGGTAAATAGAGAATGTAATAAGTACATAGAATGCACAGTAGAAATAAAAAAAGATAAAAAAATTGAAATTAGTGGAATAACATACAATAGCTGATGATGATAAATGTCTTGTCACAAGAAAGATTGAAAACTTAGATACAAAGTAGCAAACATACATAAAAACCCAAATGTAGCAAAGCAAATACATAAAATGTCCCAATTATCTTGAGATATATTGCGGTCATCTACTACCATATCCATCCTAGCACAACATGCAATCAAGTGTCTAAAGAATTAAACTTCCCTTTATCAACAACTGCATACATGTAATCTTCCCCAGGTACCAAATGGCGCCCAGAGAGGGTGTGATATAATTCTCAGTGGGACACCACCAAGGATGTCTATAACGTACAACCTGTGTAATGGAAATATAATAGTGTGAAAACATGCACAAATATTTTAAATTAGTACAATGTAACTAAATACCCAAGTACATCATTCATCCCTCAGATGGTGTCTCACATGTAACCAGTTTATTAATTAATTGATTTTAGTTTATATAAACAATTCCCATGAGGCATAACCAACACTGAAATCAACCAATGATAGTATAAATATATAAGGTTCCATGAATTGAAAAGGAAAACTTATTTAATAAATATTATGAAGTGGATCCACGATATTCACCAAGGAAACATAGAACAAAGGGGTTTCTAAATCAGAAGTAAATGTGTCTCTCTACGTGCTAAGAGTGAATGCAAGTGGCATCATCCAAGGCATTCCCAGAATAATTTTTCTAATTGAGGACAAGGAATTCATCAAAGTTAAAATGGGAGATAACAAGTGTCCAGGACCATAGATGTAACCAATTCTTCTTATGTCTTCATGGATCTATGGAGTGTATGTGAGGCATCCTATAATAATATCGAATGGATCCTATGATATCATATCTAGCATCCAAAGGTAGACAAGGATTATCTTCCTGGGTAGGTCTCACCCAAGGAAACCAACATCCTTGAATTTTAATGACGTTCTCAAGTACTCTAGGAATTCCCCTAGGAATGCATGAGATAAAATAAGACAATCCCTCATATAAGGATGTCAAGTTCTTTGTTTATAAATAGTCACCATACATTAAATTCAGTACATTTAATTTGGACATATGATAACAAATCCATTAATAATTTCACTTTGTTCAATAATTTTATTTCATTAGTTTTATAAGGCCAAGTAACATGAAAGATTTTAATTAAAACCATGTAATCAATTTCAATTGATATGGTTCACTCTGCTTCCTTCCATGTACATGTTAAGGTGTTCTACGAATGTGCAAACAAAAATTCCCTTACATTTAATAAGGCTAAGTTATATGAATAATTATGATTTACATAATATTATTTGAATTAATTACATACATTTAGGAACTTACCTTATTTAGGTCATGTGGAAGTGACAAGGTACAAGCTATTGAATATTTCAGGATGCAATAGGCAATTAATACAAGTAGGCTTTCCATTCTTGTGTTCAAGCTCTAACACACCCGAACAATGGATAAATAGTACCAAAACACAACAAAAACAATTAATAGTACCCTATAGGGGATTTTTTGAGTTATTAATATAACCACCAAAAAATAATCATGTTTTTGGAAAGATAAAAACTATATGGTTATAATGAACATAATTAAGGAATATGATTTTAATAAATGGAACCTGATGAAATCAGTGGGCCCCATAGTTCAATATGAAAATCAACTAACATTAGGGATGAGTTATAGAACACCCACCTATTACTCATATGAATCTTGTCCTACAGTATTAGACTCTAATTCAGCTCGAATCAGAGTAGATTGTTGCACATCCAACATGAAAAACAAAAGCTCGAATGGATCCCAGATGATGGAGATCTGATGATTCCTAGGCTTGGCCTTAAAAAATCCCCAAAATTGGATAAAATGGAGTTAATCATTCTAGAAAATGGATTACAGAATAATGGTTAAGTTATTTAGATTATTATGTTTAAAATAGAAAAATTACCCAAAATTTAGCCTGTGGACGGTTTGGACGCACGTTTTTCCAAACCGTGCGCAATCCCTCTATAGGTACCTGAAGATGAGGGTAACTCACTCAGTTAGGTAGCATGGTTTGAGAAACTATGAACCAAATATATTATTTGTCTCTATATAAAAATGCAAACCATCCGCATGGTTTAGAATAACCGTGCATCCTCCCCTCAAGGTTTACTCCAACCATGTGACATGACCATTTTTTCTAAGATGTTGGGCTCTAGGCTCCGAATGAGCCATGAACACCCCTAAGACCATCATTGTCACATACATGACTTATTTTAAAGTTAAATTCCATTTAATTTCCATTCATGCTTTGTTTTGAGGGTTTCCCAAGCATTTATGGAGGAATGAGTGAGTTTGTATGAATTGGGCCAAACCGTGAGCCCAATTCCAGATTTAAAAATAAATTTTGATTCCTTTATAACTTCTTCATTTTTCAAAATTTTTCATCCATTCCAATTCCTAATTTTCATCCCCTGACATATTAACACCAGAATATTTATTTGTACCATTTATAAATCCATAATCATGGTGGATATGGGTTTTTATTTAAGGAATTAGGTCTGCCCGAAATCCCATTTTCTGCATTAAAAATAAATTTTAATTCTTTAATAAGTCCTTCACTATTTGCGTTTTTTCGGTGATTCCAACTCTCACCCGAGCCCACTTACCTACGGAGCGCGTCCATTCCCTTATCCCACAATTTGGAGCTCAATAGAATCACAAAAATGGTAGAATCTTATATGGATTTCAGAAATCGTCCATATTTGGAGAGGTAAATTTATCTTTTCATAAATCCTTTTATTCTTACTCTTTGTCCCCCATTCCAATTCCTACATTACCTTATCATTCTTGTTAAAATATCCATTAAATTTTTATCTGTTTTAAAATTCATATTCCGGTCGATTTTGGGTCGTTTTCTTCAGAATTGTTTTGGGTAAGTGATTCCTTCTTGGTTTCTTCCTTTTCCCTTAGGGTTTCCTCTCTCTTTCGTTATGTTCTAAATTTTACAGAAGTTAGGGTTTGATCATAGGGTTTAATTTGGTGTATTTTTGGTCAAATATTGTGATATAGGTCTGAATTTATCTTCCTTGTGGTGCGGCGGCTGTGGGGTTGACGTTTCGAACCAAGTTTTGAGGGATTTGACACTTCTGGTAGGTGATTCCGTGTGTAATCATTTCTAGATGAGTTAGTTTTCTTGAATTAATTATTATGAATTTTAATAATATTATGTGTGTGGTGAAAAAAAATTTATGTTGGATTTGGTTAAGCATTTATTTTTATAGTTTCATTTTAGCTTAAAATTTGGTGTTTTTCATGTGTAACCCTTTGGCTATTGTTTGGGACTGTTTTATAACATATGAATTTGGTTTAATAAATCTTGTTTGGGATTAAAATTCTTATTTTTTGGGGTATTGGAGTGCCACTAGGTCTTAAAGCGGTTTTTTATGGGTTTAAGGTGTAAAACATTATTGTACTTCTTGAATGTGATTGTGAAAACGTGTGCGTTTCATGTGGATCTTTTGTGCTATTGTTTGAGGTGTTTTTATAACACATGGGGGTTGTTTAAAAATGTATTTGGGGCTTCCAATTCTGTTTTGAATTTGTATTGGTGTGATTTTGTCCTTGAAATATGGTTTTGAAATGGGTTTTATTTGAAAAGCTTTGGTAAACTATTTAGAATTGTTTTATGAAAGTTTTGAGTGGTTTAATGATTTATGTAAGAGGTGAAACCATATTGGAAAACTTTTTTGGATTGTTTATAATTTCAAATGAGCCATTTTAAATTTGAATAGTTCTATTATGTGATGTTTATCATATTTTTAGGGAATTTATAAAATTGTTAAAGGATGTGTTTGATTGTGAAAGTTATGAAAAACGTGGTGTGGGCTATTTTGGTGTGAGTTTGATTTCAAAATTCATTTGAATGAAAAGTGGAATTTGTGACTTATGTGATGTAAATGGGGCTGTTTGGTTAATTTGTGATGTGTAAGTGATATCTACATGTGAAAACTATATTTCTTGGCTTGTTGAACAGGTTTGAGCACAAAGGGAAAACCTGTGTATCTAGGTGGGTGGACGTGTACTAGTATGCTAGTGAATCTGTGGGGTTTGGCCTCAGTTTCACTTAAAATGATTGACGCTTACAACTCTACCTAAACTATGATTATGATGATTTGGTACCACTAGGTTATGGGTATGTTCCCTACTAGTGGGTCATGCACGAGAATGGATATTGTGATGGTTACTCTCACCGAGATACGTGGTACCTGGGACCCAGAACGAGCTAGTGACTAGGGGTTATTTCCTATTTCTTGTGCTCATTATTTACTTTTTACTTACCGACAGCATACGGTATAGTTGGCTGGAAAATTTAGTAGTGTTGAAATTATTTTTAAATTTTTTGATTCTTAATGATATCCCACTTGAAAACTGTTTTTATTCAAAGTTGCATCTTTTAGAAATTGTAACTTGATTTTCATGTTTTTGAATACTTGCGTGATTTTCGTCTTTAAATGTTTATCACATAGAATCTCTTAGTGGTTGTATCCTACTGGGAATTGGATCACACCCTACTTACACCCTTGGGTGTAATTAGACTTGGTTATTTTTGTTGTCTCAGGTTGGGTACAGTGTTTTGTTCCAATGGTTCGGTTTTCTAGCAGGTCCTTGGTGGTGAAGTCTTGTGGAGGTGGCTTGAGGGAGGTACCCCTTGCCATGAGGGTTGTTGGGCTGTCCTTGTTTGGTTTTGTACCTTTGGAATAATCTTTTTGAGTTGTTTTAAGCTATGTAATTCAGTTCTGAATTTTTGTAAATGATTGTTTGGTTTGAAAAATCTAGATTTGTTTCATTGGATTCTTTTGTTGTTTTATGTTTATAAACTTATGTAAATCATTCCCAATTTTCAATTTATGATACCCAGGAACATGTGCCAGCCCGTGGGGATCTGGAACTCCCTTCGGGCCTTGTCATGGGCTGGGTTTGTTGCCATTTTTGATGGCGATCGATTCGGTTCGTGACAAAATGGTGTCAGAGGAGGTTCGCTCTCTTTGAGTCATGTTATTTGGGGAACATTCAGGATAATCTGGAGTTAGGATTTTTGGGACTTGGAATTTCTATTATGAATATTGTGGCTAATCACCACACCTCATGGTAGGATTCATGTCTCTAGGGGAAGTCAAGACCTTTCAGATTCCTCTGGTTTTCTTGGTTTGATGATGATTAGGGAAAATGAAAAAGAGAGTTGGGTTAATGGTCTCAGTGAGCTCGCAGGGCCTGGCAAGCCATGTGAAACCGGGGATATTACCTAAAACACTCTCTGTGATAGTGAAGTGATTGGAATATGGCCGCCAACCATATTTCCAAGTCACCCACTGAAACAAGTTTCCTCTCGCATTGTTTTGTTCTTTAGTTTTGAAATCTTAGCACTTTGGTTTTAAGGTGACTTGGTTTTAAGAAGCGTAAAGTTTTTATGGAATGATTTTCAAATAAAGAGGAAATGGTTTGGTTTATAAAATGGTGGAACTGAATTTTTAGAATTGTTTTGAAATGTAAAATGGTGTGCTTACACCTCTTTGAAAGCAGGAACTATATTGAAGTTGGTTTTGAAAAGTGTTTCCAATAGATTTTTCTAAACAATCAGAGTGTGTTTTAATGGGATGAGATATTTTGAAATTTATGTGAATATCTTGAAGGTGAGTTATTTTCTAAATGGTTGTGACTTTCTGAAATTTTTGGAAAGATGTGAGTTGGGATTTTGATCTCGTGGTTAGCCGTTATGAGAAAAAAGGATGTGTTGGTTGACCGTTTTGGTTTTTAAAAGTGGAATGAATTTTTGTTTTAACCTTTGGTATTTCCATTAGCAACCACATTCTTGGGGTTATATGGGATGATGGATGGTTGATGGAATGACTGGATGAGTGCCGGGATGGATATGAGGAGGGTGTCTAGTGTGGCACAAAAACATGCATGTGTGAGGCCCATGAGGTACCATTGGTTGATACTCTTATCGCTGAACCGTTTGTTTTCAATGAAATGGTTTTAAAGAAAAACATGATGTCTTGATGAATAGTTTGGGATGGTTTGTATTATGGGTTTTTGAAACTATTGTTTTTGTGGGATTTTTTTAGTCCAATAACCCCTCCTATTTGAACTGTGTTTTGGGTTTATGTTTGGTCGGTAAGCTGGGTAGAAGGACCGGTTAGTAGTCTCCTCTGAGATATGTTTCAGGACACCTTTATGGTGGTTACCTTCATGTTTTTGGATCTAGTGTATGGTTTTTTTGACCAATGGACCATCTTTGTTGGGTCCTTGGGTTATCCCGTTGGATAAGGTACGCCACCAATTAGGGTTAGTGCACAACTGAAGTGAAACTCGGATTTTTTCGTTGTTGAAAAATCCTCCAGTTGATCAATGTAAGGAATATTTTCTTAAGCTTTGTAGAATGAGTCTACACCATTTACATCCTTGGTTTTTTTTGGATCCTCTTGTTGTGGAAGAGTAATCGTGGATGGTTAAAAGAGACCTTAGTTTCTTAAGCTACCTGATTCATCGAAGGTGGAAGTTTTCTGGGGTTGTCAGTATGGATAGTGTCTAAGAGGGCCTCTGGGTCCTTCGTAGTCTCTTCGAAGAAAGAGTTCACAATAAACTACCAGTTTGGGAAATATGGTCACGAGAAGATATTGTGGCCACTTTCTAGAATTATGTATTGTTTGGGGATGTTGTATAAGGTCTCTCTCCATGCATTGTTTATATCAGTCGTAATGGTCATGTTCGGTGATGCCTTATGATGTCATGTGCTCGATTGACTGTATAGGTGAAAGTAGTGAAATCCTCTGAGAGTCCCTGTTATGTTTGGAGAATGTATCCCTTGTAAAAACATCAAAATCGTCCATTTTAGAGGAATGTGAGTGTAGGTGTTCTTTACTTATATTGTTTTTCACCTGAAGAAACAAGGTGTGATGTGTGGGCATCTTCTTAGCCCTCGTTTCAGTGAAATATCGGGATATGGTAATGTGAGTTTGGAATGTGTTATGTCTGGAAAAATTATATGGGATTACAGTGTAGTTTTTGGTGGCACCGAAAGATGAATTCTCATTCAGTGGGATTCCAAATACTAACTGCGAGGATGAATATGCTTCAATCATTTGAGCTCCAGCCATAGGTCTCGAAGAGAAGCTGGCTCGTAGTCAAGGGAAATCATAGGGTCATTTAAACCCTTTTACAATGTACTATCTTAAATATGAAAGAGGTAAGTCTTAAATCTATGGTTTCATTATCTTTCTTCTGTTTTTCATGTTTGGTGGAAATAGGTGGAGGGCCTTATACCCATGACATCGCCCAATGTCATTACATCCCCCTTTGGTTTCCATTGAGTATTTGGAGAATGGTTGGAAATTTGGATAGATAGACTGAGCACATGGTTTGTGGACTATTAAGAGAGACTATGTGCCTAGAAGTCATGCAGGAATATTGATCTGCTTATTTAGTTCACAGTTTCACAAACTGTGCGGACTAACCGTGCGACCTTCCCAAATCTTGAAATTTTTGGGTTTTTTTTGTGACGGCACATGCTCGTCGGTTAAGATGGTTAGTTATTATGGTGGGGAGAACCACTATTATTATCATGTATGTTCCTTCAGAAATTTTGAATGGAAGTCTACCCTATGTACCAGGGAGTCCGTTCAGGCCTCCCCCTATTAGTGTCCGGTTTTTGTCTCAGAAAAAAAAATTATTGGTTGTCTCTTATGGTGGGGAGCGTATTAGTGTCCCCCCATACCAGTAACATACATTTATCCATGGTCTTGGATTGGTGTAGATAGTTTTTTTCGGAACTATCTAGATACCAACATCTTTCTTGTGTAAACATTGGGACTGGAGAGCGCCCAATGGATTAGTTAAAGTAAGGTAAGTGTAGCCTTGTTCAATGTTATTGTTCGTTTGGGTGAATTGCTTGAGTCTTATTCGGATAGTGTTTGAGGAGTTTTCCTTTGGGATAATGTATGAACGTGATTGATCATTTCAAGAAAGTGGTATATGTTTTGGTTGTGAGAGTAATCTTTAATTGATCACTGGAGGTGTTTTGGCCTTTGGGGGTGAAACCTGGCAAAGGAGTACCTCTGGGTTTCTTAGTTGGGTTAGGTTGTTGCTTTGTCCTTGATGTGACTTTCTGGGGTGGAAAGTTTTCATGGTAGGGATAATTGTCACATACATGACTTATTTTAAAGTTAAATTCCATTTAATTTCCATTAATGCTTTTTTTAGGGTTTCCCAAGCATTTATGGAGGAATGGGTGAGTTTTTATGAATTGGGCCAAACCGTGAGCCCAATTCCAGATTTAAAAATAAATTTTTATTCCTTTATAACTTCATCATTTTTCAACATTTTTCATCCATTACAATTCCTAATTGTCATCCCCTGACATATTAACACCAACATATTTATTTGGTCCATTTATAAATCTATAATCATGGTGGATATGGGTTTTTATTTAAGGCATTGGGCCTGCCCAAAAGCTCATTTTCTGCATTAAAAATAAATTTTTATTCTTTAATATCTCCTTCACTATTTGCGTTTGTTCAGTGATTATAACTATCACCCGAGACCACTTACCCAAGGCGCGCCCCTATTCCCTCCTCCCACAATTTGGAGCTCGATAGAATCGCGAAAATGGTCGAATCATCTCTGTATTTCAGAAATCTTCCAGATTTGGAGAGGTAAATTGATCCTTTCATAACTCTTTCTATTCTTACACTTTTTCCCCCTTTCCAATTCCTACATTACCTTATCATTCTTGTTAAAATATATATTAAATTTTTATCTGTTTTAAAATTCATATTATGGTCGATTTTGGGTCGTTTTTTTAGGATTGTTTTGGGTAAGTGATTCCTTCTTGGTTTCTTCCTTTTCCCTTAGGGTTTCTTCTCTCTTTCGTTATGTTCTAAAATTTTTAGAAGTTAGGGTTTGATACTAGGGTTTAATTTGGTTTATTTTCGGTCAAATATTGTGATCTAGGTCTGAATTTATCTTCCTTGTGGTGCGGCGGTTGTGCGGTTGACATTTCGAACCAAGTTTTGAGGGATTTGACACTTCCGGTAGGTGATTCTGTGTGTAATCATTTCTAGATGAGTTAGTTTTCTTGAATTACTTATTATGCATTTTCATAATATGCTTTTTGTGGTGAAAAAATTTTTTATGTTGGATTTGGTTAAGCATTTATTTTTATAGTTTCATTTTAGCTTAAAATTTGGTGTTTTTCATGTGTAACCATTTGGGTATTGTTTGGGATTGTTTTATAACATATGAATTTGGTTTAATAAATCTTTTTTGGGATGAAAAATCCTATTTGGTGGGGTATTGGTGCACCACTAGGTCTTAAAGAGTTTTGTAAGGGTTTATGGTGTAAAACTTTATTGTACTTCTTGAATGTGATTTTGAAAACGTGTGCGTTTCATGTGGATCTTTTGTGCTATTGTTTGAGGTGTTTGTATAACACATGGGGGTTGTTTAATAAATATTTTTGGGGATTCCAATTTGCTTTTGAATTTGTATTCGTGTGATTTTGTCCTTGAAATATGGTTTTGAAATGGGTTTTATTTTAAAAGCTTTAGTACACTATTTAGAATTGTTTTATGAAAGTTTTGAGTGGTTTAATGATTTATGTAAGAGGTGAAACCATATTGAAAAACTGTTTTGGATTGTTTATACTTTAAAATGATCCATTTTAAATGTGAATAGTTCTGTTATGTGATGTTTATCATATTTTTAGGGAATTCATAGAATTGTTAAAGGATGTGTTGGACTGTGAAAGTTATGAAAAAAGTGTTGTGGGCTATTTTGGTGTGAGTTTGATTTCAAAATTCATTTGAATGAAAAGTGGAATTTGTGACTTATGTCATGTACATGGGGCTATTTGGTTAATGTGTGATGTGGAAGTGATATCTACATGTGAAAACTATATTTCTTGGCTTGTTGAACATGTTTGAGCACAAAGGGAAAACCCGGGTATCTTGGTGGGTGGACGTGTACTAGTATGCTAGCGAATCCGTGGGGTTTGGCCTCGGTTTCACTTAGCAAGATTGACACTTACAACTCTAACTAAACTATGATGATGATGATTTGGGACCACTAGGTTATGGGTATGTTCCCTACTAGTGGCTCGTGCATGAGAACAGATATTGTGATGGTTACTCTCACTGAGATACGAGGTACCTGAGACCCAGAACGAGCTAGTGCCTAGGGGTTATTTCTTATTTCCTGTGCTCATTATTTACTTTGTACTTACCATCGGCATACGGTGTATTTGGATGGAAAATTCATTAGTGTTGAAATTATTTTTAAAAGTGTTGATTCTTAATGATAGCCCACTTGAAAACTGTTTTTATTCAAAGTTGCATCTTTTAGAAATTCTAACTAGCTTTTCATGTTTTTGAAAACTTACATGATTTTCATCTTTAAATGTTTATCACATGTAATCTCTTTGTGGTGGTATCCTACTGGGCATTGGATCACACCCTAATTACACCCTTTGGTGTAATTAGACTTGGTTATTTTTGTTGTCATAGGTTGGGTATAGTTTTTTTTCCAGTGGTTCAGTTTTCTAGCAGGTCCTTGGTGGTGAAGTCTTGTGGAGGTGGCTTGAGGGCGGTGCCCCTTGCCATGAGGGTTCTTAGGATGTCCTTATTTGGTTTTTTACCTTTGGTATAGTCTTTTTGAGTTTTTTTAAGCTATGTAATTCAGTTCTGAATTTTTGTAAAAGATTGTTTGGTTTGAAAAATCCAGATTTGTTTCATTGGATTCTTTTGTTGTTTTATGTTTATAAACTCGGGTAAATCATTCCCAATTTTAATTTTATGATACCCTGGCACTTGTGACAGCCCGTGGGGATCGGGAACGCCCTTCGGGCCTTGTCACGGGCTGGGTATGGTGCCATTTTTGGTGCCGATCGATTCGGTTCGTGACAATCATGCACTCATTAGACATCCAATCTAGTTCTACAAAAGTGATTTATAGAAAAATTTAAATAATCCCCAATTTCATCTTCTAAGGGTGTTGAAACACCATGTGATAATAACTCTATATACTGGGAACGTGCATCGGCCTCCCACTCCCAATTGTTGTCCTATAATTAGATGTTCTTCCATAACACACATACTAAAACGATAGACTGGCCTCATAGAGGCTTAATTCTATTGTCTATGATGCATATAGGATACTCCCCAAAATAAGCATTAACATCAAGCTCAACTTCCCCAGGATCAAAAGTATGAGACGGGTTGGCATGATAATGGTGAATTTGTGAAATGTAGAAGATTTCATGTATAGAACGATACTTATGAGGTAGTATCAACCGATAGGTACTAGCCCGACTCTTTCCATAATCACAAACAACCCAACATAATGAGGATACAACTTTCCTTATTCTATAACCATTTATGCCCTAGACTGGGAGATAACTGTAGGAAAACACTATCCCCGACCTCAAACTATTGAGGTCATCGATGGTGATCATGATATGATTTCTATCTAGAATAAGAAGAATACATACACTTCTTAATCAATTAAACATGATCTAAAGTCTTTTGTATGATATGAGGAATAATTAGGACTACCTCACCTTCCTCTATCCAGTGTAGGGGTGAATGAAACAGCCTACCATATAAGGCCTCAAAAGGATCTATTTGAATTGTTTCCTGAAATCTGTTTTTATAAGATAACATGAACAAGGGATATGGTTCTCCAATGAACCGTTGAAATCCATGAAACATTCTTGGAGCATGTCCCCTAGGACCTATATCATCCATTTCAACTACCCATTGGTTTGAGGGTGAAAAGTTGTTCTTAGAAGCATTTATGTACCCATAGATTTTTGAAATCATTGCTAGAACCATTACATGAAACCAGAATACCTATTTGAAAAAATAGTACAAGGAACCCCATATAGTCATATTATCTCATGGGATTAAAATATTCACATATTATCAACTAAAAATGTATCCTTAATAGAAATGAAGTGGGATTCTTTAGTTAGTCGATCAATAACTACCCATACAACGTTGATACTCCTTGATGACATAGTTAATATGACTTTGAAATCCATGGAAATATATTCCCATTTCCATTCTTTCACAATAAGTAGATATAAGAATCTTATAGGTCTCTGGTTCTCCACCTTCACCCATTGATAGGGGGAGCACCTAGTGATAACCCTTTCAATCTAATGTTTCATCCCAGACCACCAATACTAGCATCTCATATGTTGATACATTGAAGAGATTCCTGGATGAACATCCCATTGAGAAGCATGACACTATTGTATCAACTCCTCTCTCATATCTGTAGGAACCTATACTTGACCATGAATACACATGATGTTATATCTATCCATAGACCAATCTAGAGGTCGTTCTGCTCCTTATATACTCTCATGGAGAACCAATCCATAGATATTTTAAAAGTCTCTACCCTTGAACTTCTCAAGGAGGGAATATGTAAATATCAAGGATGATAGGTAAGAGTACTTGTGACTATCATGAAACTTTTGTTTTAGCTCAATAAATAGTTTGATTATCATATATTCATCACTGGATTCCCACAAGGTTGGTGCCTGAGTTTTTTGACTCAGTGCATCAGTGACTATGATTCCCCTTCCAGGCATATAGGTTTGCTCAAAATCAAAGGAATGAAGATATTCAACCCCAATTCACTATATTATGTTCAGGTCACGTGGTGAAAATATATATTTAAGGCTCTTGTGGTCTGTGTACACCACAAATCATTCACCCAAAAGATAGTGTCTATAGCAACATAAAGCATGGAACAATGGTTGTAGCTCAAGGTCGTGTGTTGAATAATTTATATAATGAGGCCTCAAATACTGAGATATGTATGCAATTAATATATCCTTCTACATTATAACTACTCCAAGAAGGATTCCTGATGCACCACATAAGACAATATAACCTCTTCCAGGCTGTGGAACGATCAGAATAGGTGATAAGACAAGCCTCCCATTGAGCTCTTTCTTGCTTGATTCTGACCACATGAAGATAAATGACCTCTTTTTTAAGGCCAGTAAGAGGTGAATAAAGGAATGATAATTCTTATATGAAACACCTATAATATCTATACATCCTTAAGAAACTCCATATATCAAAAACATTCATGGGTTTCTCCCAAGAAACTACCACATTCTCTTTTTTGGGACAACAGAGATTCCCAATTCTGAGATAATATGTCCAACGAAGTGAACATTGATGATCAAAAAATGGAACTTAGAAATGTTAGAATAAAGATGATTCTCTCTCAGTGTACTCATAACAATCTCATGGTGATTGACATTGTCACAAAAAGTTTGAGAATACACCAATAATTCATCTATAAAGACCATGACAAAAGAATCCAAATAGTGGTGGAACACCCTATTCATAAAATCCATGAAAACAAAGAGTGTGTTCATATGACTTAAAGGTATAATGAGGAACTCATATAGACCATACATACTAAGCAAATCTATATGAGGTTTTTCTGATGTCCTGAATCACACCTGATGATTTCCTGATCTCAAAATTATCTTAGAGAAGACAATAGCTCCTCATATTTTGTCAAAGAGATCATATATTCGAGGTAGTGGATACCAGTTCATGACTATTAGATGGTTCAACCATCTGTAATACATGCACATATGAAGGATCCCATCCAACTTCCTAGAGAAAAACACAGGTAAACCCCAAGAGAAAATGATGGGCTATATAGAAACATTGGCCTCCAAGTACTCTAACTACTACTTGAGATCCAAGAGCCCAGTAGGTGACATCTTATATAGAGGAATGGACACTAAAGCTTGTCCTAGAACAATATTGATTATAAACTCTACCTCCCCATCAGGAGGTAATCCTGAAAATTCATCCAGAAAAACATCCCTAAAATGATCTACTACTGGAGGGAATTCATCCTGGGCTAAACCTTAATCCTCTATGAAAATATTGGAAATATGGGAAATTACCCCACCTAGACGATGATGCTCAGGTCTGGATCTACTATCTTGGACATCCCACTCACCCATATGTAGATAACTACTTCCCTCTTATGATGTATACAATACCATCAGATGATATAAGTCTACAATGGAATGATATGAAACCAACCAATCCATTCTAAGAATGAAATTAATTCTCTTTATCTCAAAATAAAATAGGCCCCTCAATAAAGGGTAACTATCTACCTCAAGTGGGAAATCCCTACACTCGATTATGCTCTCTGATCATACCCCTAATGGTGTATCTAGGTCCATTACGCCACAACAATGTTGTATTTCCATCCCAAGGATTTCCCCGATAGAGAAAGAGATAAAATTAGTGTGAATCATATATATCAAATAAAGATGATACAATAGTGGAGGATACTAGAATATTATCTCATAATGTATATGGCCTCGTATCCAGATTCTCATGTATCGGCTGTAAAGCATGCATTTTTCCAGATCCATGGCCCTAAGAAAAAATTAGAATACTACGATCAAAACTAATTTGTTGGTGCTGCTGTTGACTAGGGTTCTGGCTACCATGGTGATGACCTATTCCTCATCTATTCCTTTCAGTTCTTCTCAAATTCCTAAAAATACATGGCATGAAAGAATATACTCCAGAAATTGGAGCTAATACATATCCTCTTCCACTTGATGCTGATGGAAGGGTCTGACAGAAATGCTGAAGATGCCCCATACGGCCACAATCCCAGCACTCCAATGTTTCTCTATCATAATAAAGCATTAGATGTCATATACATATACAATGATGACACACTACAGATCTACCTACAAAGGTACCCTGACTACAACTACCCTAATGAGAAATGTCAATGGAACGATTCCTGCCATCAATATAACTACTATCCTAACACAAAATTGGGCCTCTATGCCCAATACTGTCACTGTCCCTTAGATTTAACTCAGTGATAAGAGCCAGATTTACCATCTCAAAAAATAGGTTGGATAAAAACATTCACCTAAGTAAAGATGGAATACTAGAGTGCATCCTTAAAGCGTCTAGGGCGTGAATGCTCATCACTAGCTAGAAGCGGTGCAAAGTGATAAAACTCCATGAAATGTGATGAATACTACATAACTAACATAGAACCCTTCTCGAGATGCATGAACTATCTAGATCTATTATCTCTCTACATCTAAGGAAAAAACCGATCAAAGAAAGAAATATGTAAATCCATCCTTAACATTCCCTAATGGTGACTAGCAAGGGTTATCACATCCCACCAGCACATAGATGAATCAAAAAGCATGTCAGTTGAAAGTTTTACCGTCTTCTCTGGAGGATTATCTAGATGATCAAAGATAGATAGGGTGTCCTCTATCCAAGACTCAATAGATTGCAGATTTCTACCACCTGGGAAGGTTGGGTGATGTTGCAACTAGAACTCATGAGTCAGATCATCCATCTTAATAATCCATCGTAGGCGCATCTCGTGTATCACCACACATAGACTATATAAGATGTAGGAAACTACCATGTAAATGGACATAAATTTCCAAATATGGTACAAAAGGTGATGTCTCTACTGGAAATCATAGTGGTAATACTGGAAGATCAGGGCCCACCATGTTTAGAGCATGGTCATCACCACCTTCTGGGAATACAACACGAGGACTTCAGTGTAGAATTGGTCTAAAAATTCCTTGCACGTGCCTTAGAACAAACTTAGAAGAATAAATATAGAATCAATAGGGGGATATAAATGTAAAATAACTCACTACCCAAGGTATACTACCCCAACTACCTGCTTAGATGTCCAGGTATCATTAAGTCCTCAAATATTAGTTTTATGGGTTATGAACCATTTCATTTCATTTTATATTTAATTACTATGTTCAATCCTATAACTTTCTTAATCATTAAAAGTCAGGATAAGGATGTGTGACCATTCAACTTTAATGTTTTAATTTTATTATTACTTGTGTTAAATTTCTTTTAAAATGGACTATCATTCCTAGTGAATCTGGTGCCATACTCTTTATCACTAAAAATGACTCCCATTGAATTTGTAATTAAAGTCTTGATTAAGTAAATTAGTCATTCCAACCTATGAGGCCTTATATCAACTCATGAATTGAAATAGGAAATCACTCAATCACAGCCCCAGAAGTAGAACAATCATACTGCAATTACCGCAACATCACTCAAAAATCCTTGGAATATCAGGACATGAAAATCAGTGAATGCACCTATATGGCATGGCAATATGCATGACATATGAATTATAGGTTCCTATAATTATGTATGTAACAAATCTATGTTCCCTAATATGATCTTTCCAGGGATGATATGAAATTATCAATTAAAATTATAATCAATAACTCCACAAAACAAGTACATCCCCCAATGATGAAATGATATCAACTATAATAGGAAAAAGAAGAACAATAATTATAATTTAGAAAACCCGTCCTTTAACCCAAACATGGGTTCACAACACCTAATAACGACTTATAAAAATATACCAAGTGTTCTTAATATCCAAACTATTGTCTCAAAATATTAAATCAAGAAATGAAAACCCTCTAATACTACTTTATACCATCTCGATCCCAGATTCCACATAGGAGGTTCCCTAAGCCTAGTGGGCCACATAGTCTCAAGAACATCTACCTAAATGCTAGAGATTTCTGACTAGTAGTGAGGGCCTAGGGTGTGTCCATGGGGAGACTATTACCTCATTACTAGATTGTATCACAATGGATAATTATAAGTGGTGGTGAATAGTTGAAGCAATAAGTAAATATAATGCAAATCAGAAAGTGACAAGGATGACAATAACTAAAATAACTATAAAATAGTTGATAATGATAAATTTCATGTCAATAAAAAGTTGGAAAACATGTATACAATGTATAAGTAATAAATGTAACTCCAATTTAGTAAATTAAATACATATACTGTCCAAAGAATCCTGAACTACATCTCGATCATATACTACCAACTCCATCCCAACACAACAATAAATCAAGTGTCCAAATCATTACACTTCCCTTTATCAACACTTTTATACATGTAATATTTCCTGGGTACCAAATAGTGCTCGGATAAGGTGTGATATAAATCTCAATGGGCCACCACTAATGATGTATATAACATTAGGCTCATTTAATGGAAATGTAATTTTGTGAAACCATGCACATATTATGTAAAATAGTACAATGTAACTAAATATCCATGTGTCTACTTCATCCCTTAGTAGTGTCTATCATATAACTAGTTCATTAATTAAATGATTTATAGTTTATATAAAGGAGTCACATGAGGCATATCTAAAACTATAATCTCCTAGTGACAGTAAAAATAGTGAAGGTTGCAATATGTGATAAGGAAAACATAATTGATAACTATTATGAAGTGGTTCCATGGTATTCACCAAGGAAACCTGGACTTAAAGGGGGAACTAACTTAGTAATAACATAGTCTTGCTAATGGGTAACAATATAATCCAAGGAGCATCATCCAAGTAATTCCCACAATAATGTTTCTAAATGAGTCCAAGGAATTCATACAAGGTAAAATTGGAGAAAAACAGTGGACAGAACCAAGGATGTAACCAAGGAACCTTATGTCATGCAGGATCCAAGGAGTGTATCGAAGGCATCTTGTAATAACAGTGAAGGGATCCTACGGTGTCATACCAGGTATCCAAAGGTAGACAAGGATTGGTTTCCTGGGAAGGTCTCACCAAAGGTAACTGATATACTTGAATTGGAATGATTTCCTCGAGTACCCAAGGAATTACCTAAGGAATCCAATAGTCAACATGAGTTAGGCCTTCCAATAATGATGGCATGTTCTATGTGCATAAATATTTACCATACATTTAATTAACTACATTTAATTTTTCCATATGATAACTATGCCACTAACAATTTCACTTGGTTCAAGCATTTACTTTCATTAGTTTTACCTGACAAAGTAGCATGAAACCTTTTAATTAAAACCATGTAAGTCAAGTTCAATTAATATTGTTTTCTATGCTACCTTCTATGGATATGGAAATGAGTTATATAGACATGAAACCAAACATTCATCTATATTCAATAAGGCCATGTCATATACATAATAATTCTTACAATAATATCATTTGAATAAATTACATACATTTAAGAACTTACATTATGTGGGTCAAGTGGAAGTGAAAAGGAACAAACTATTCAAAATATCATGATTCAATAGGTAATAAATATAAGAAGTCTTACCATTAGTGTGTACATGCTCGAACACACCCAAAAGGTGGATCAAAAATGTCAAAACACTAAAAACAAAAATTATCAGATAATAAACTACATGGGCTATTGTACGTTATTAATATAACACCCAAAAACTAATCACATTTATTGTAAGAGTATAACCATATGGTTATAATGAATATAATGAGGGAATATAAATTCAATAAATGACACCCAATGGAATCGGTCGCCCCCACATGTCAATTCCAAAATTAACACACTTGAGGGATGAGTTATAGACCACCAAACTTGTACTCGTACGACTCTTCTTGTCTAGTATTTTCCTATAATTAGGCTTGGATCAGAGTATATCATCCCACATCCAACATGATGAAAGAATGTTCGAACGGATCCCAGATGATGAAGATCTATTGATTCCCTTGTTATGACTTCCAAAATCAATAAATTTGGAGAAAATGGAGTTCATCCAGTTGAAAATTAGATTATGGATAAAGGGTCAAGTTAATTAGATCAATAAGGTCAAATTATAAAATTACCCAAATGTTATCCTATGTATGGTTTGGCCACATGGGTTTCCAAATCGTACGTAAACCATGCATGGGTACCTGGAGAAGAAGAGAACTTGCATGGTTAGTATTCATGTTTTGAGAAACTATGGACCAACTATGTGATATGGATCTACCTAAAAATGCATACCATTCACACAGTTTATACTAACCATATGTCCTCCATGTATAGTTTACTCTAACCATGTGAGATGACAATTTTTCCCAAAACAAATTGGGTTCCGGGCTCTGAATGAGCCCTAGACACCCCTGAGACCTTCATAAACCCATTAGGCATCCAATTTAGGTCCATAAAAGTGAATTAGACCAAAATATAAAGAATACATACTTTATTCAAAAATAGGGTTCTTAAAAAATGGATTTAGAAATGTTATTACCTTGTAAATTGGTGTTTTATAAAATGGGCATGTTGGGAAGCAAAATTGTCTTGTGAAATTGGTTTTTTATAAATTCCACTTTCTTGTGATTATATTGGAATGAATTAGAACATGGGTTAACAATGGTGTGAGTGAGAGGTTGTATGAGGTTATATGGGATCCTTTGGGTAGGAATACCATGATAGCTTCCATTTTGGTTAACCAGGGACCATTATATCCTTTGGGTAATAAGACCATGAGAGATTCCATTTGGTTTCTAAGATATCATGAGATCTCTTGGATTTGGCCTTGAGGAAGGCCATGAGAGATTCCACTTTACTTATATGACTAGCATACTTTGTTTAGAATAACTCACATTAGAACCATATGGTTAGAACGATAGGTTCACTTACCCATGCCAGGATGGTTATATTCTCTATGCATTTGATTAGTGGCATGTTTGATGTAATGTGATATATTATTCCCATTTTCAATTATTGGTTATATGATGATGAATATTGTGCTTATACAATGTTGTTCCTTATTTTGGCTGGGTTGAGCATGTTTAACCTTGTGGAGTTGTTTTTTATTTGATTTACCCTAAAATATATTTTGGAAAACATGTTTTGTTTAAAATAGAAACCGAAGGAAATTTAATGGATTATTTGAAAGTGGAATATTTCAAAATGGTCTAGTTTGGGATGCCGTTTTCAATACTATTTATTGGATTTTATGGTTAAAATCCTTAAATTGCTTCATGCTGGTTTTTTTCTGGGATTTGTGGATGACAACCTAAATTTTCCTTCGGGAAATTGTAGATTTTGTTGTGCATGACACAAGTAATGGAAAGTGAACAATGTACCTGAGTGGATCTACATGATTATCATCATCCATAATTTTGGAGAGGAGATGTGGCCTCATAGGTATTGTCTTGTGTGGAGTCATTTTGGTAATTTTTTTCTATTGGGATGTATGTGTAGGATTTATACCCATTTTTTATTTTTAGGGTTTTGAATATAGATTCCACATATATTTCCTGTTATGTCATGTTTGTTATATGATGTGTGATATTTCTCTTGATATCTACTTAGAATTTATTTTATACTTTGGATGTTTCATTTTAAGGATGTGGACTCTAATATTATTAGTTTTGTTGTCCTATTTCATGGATGGGTCATGCTATTTTACAATGGGTGAAACCATTCCTAGTAGATTATTGGTTTTGATTGCTGCTTTTCACCAGCCTGAACGATCAAGAATGAACTTTTGGATGTATGGAAAGTCAGCTTCAATTATGTGTTGGGTGAACCTAAATTGGTTCATTAAATGTTCCACTAGTCCCCACCAACTCCAGAGGTCCCACTAATCAAGTACATACACCACCTTTTATTGGTGCTTTTTATTTTCTTAAACCTGGACAAAGAAAATATACAAACTAAGGAAAAGTTAGGGTGAAAACAATAAATAATAGTAAGATCTCAGCAAGTATTTCAAAAAATAATATAATAAATAAACCAAGATTATTGAGTTTTTAATTAAAAAATCGAATGAAAATATTTTCACAGTTCACAATAAAACATTTTTTACAAAACATTTCAATGGATATTATAAAATAGGTTCAAAATTTCATTTCGATCCAAGTAGGTATATTCAATCATCTTTATCAAAATAGTTCCAAATCAATCATTTTATCAAAATAGCAATGAATAATAATCTATATCAAAAAAAACATGTAATAAACATATTAAATAATTAGACCATGGTAATAATCCTTGTGGATAAGATATGTTGTGTCACAATGTTCTTATAGTATTGATGAAATAAAGTTCCTTGTATACACACACTTCTCTAGGCTCAAGCACATGGGGAATAAAATTTCATCCTCAAAGGTTGATTCCCTACCCTCAAGATAGTTTATTGTCATTTTCATTGTCAATACTTTCTAGGTATTTAGTTTTACCATGTTTTCATACCCCCTCACAAATAAACAACCTCTCATGTGTTTTAAGATAAATTAAACATACAAGGGGAAGTAATTATTTTCAATCAATAACAACTTTTTATTGGATGTCATTGAATTAGGTGAAATTTAATTTTTATTTAATACTACTACTACTACCTAGTACATTGATGAGTGGGGTGTTGATTACCTAAGAAAGGATGGTATGGAAGTATTCATGACTAAATAAAAATACAAACATAACATAACAAACAAAAACACAAGGAAACACAAAGTGAGAAGTGATGAAGAAATGGTGAAAATGAGGAAGTGAAGAAAAAATATGGAAGTAGTTGATGAAAATTGGGTTGTCAAACAATTTGAATTTTAGGAATGATGCTATATATTCTAATCAAGGAAGTTTCAATTATTTTAGTTCTTAAAGAAAAGGCAATGATATATTGTTCTCTCTCATTAGTATACAAAAAAACTCAGAGATCTGGCCTTCGAGTTGATCCCTTGATTCTCCCTCTGTATGAAAATTTTTTGATTATAGAAAAGAAAACAACTAACTTTTTCAATTTTAATACTTCAATAATCATTTATGAATTAATAAGTCCACTATTTTAAACTCTTGATCCTTATAATTGTGTAAAACAATACCCATAATGAACAAAATAAATATCAATGAACTTAAAATGCACTAAAACAATTATTTAAACAAAATATTTTTTTTAGAAGTTTCAATATATTAAATCTTGAAAGCCCTATTTTATTTAGGAATTCATATTCACATGAACAAAAACATAATTATTTAAAAAATAAATCATTGAAATCAAAATACAAATTTTGAAATAGAAGAAAAAAAGATTTTATAAAATATCACATTCTTTCTCTAGTTTAGATGCCTCTTCCATCTAATATGAAAGACATTGGTTTTGATCTCATCTATGAGTTGTTCGCTCTTGATGAATGAAATATTACCCCTATATTCATTTTGAAATTAAATAAAAAAACTATTTCTTGTCCATTCCCATTCTCATAGCCGGTGTGATGGGAAGTTTGAGCCCCCTCCTTTAACCCTATGAATCAAGAAACCAACAAACAAAACATCAAAAAAATTAATTTTTTTAAATTTTAATTTTCTTATAAAATTTGTTTTCCTTTTTTTATTTTTATTAATGTGATCATTTTTTATATACTGTATTTTTCTTGATTGGGTTTCTCCACCTCGGGTGCCACCTCGGTAATTGCATGTTTCTCCTGGGGTTTATTCCTAGCCATCGATATGCCATACCGCCTATTTGATCATGGTGGTCCATTCATCTGAGTGTTTATGAGCACCAACGGACAGGCCATTGGGTTGAGGCTTCATGGAATATTTCCCTTGGATATGAGGATATCCAGTTAGAGTTCTAATATCAGTTTCATCACTCCTATAACAAATTCATTAGACATAGATAATAGTTTTCCAAAAACAAGATCTTCCCTCGACGTTGGTGGTTTCAATATCTCACTTCAGGTCCCACTAATTATCATAGATTCACCCATCCTCAATGTAGGATTTGATCCCTTGGCCTGCCGACCTCCCCAAATATTTCTCATACGTGTCTTGTGATGGAGTTTTTTCAGCATCGTTCCCATGAAGATGTGTGCTCAAACCTTGTATCCTAATACCACTATTTCATATTTGGTGAGTTCATCCCTCATTGCGTTCCAATAGATATTCTGTGTTCCTATTCCAAAAACTTTAAGAAAACTGAATGGTTGGACCACTTTATTTGGCATCTTGATTATTTCTGAACATTCTGTTTTTCTCAGATTACTAGATTGGTTCCTGAAATTATGTTGTTACCCACTATTTTGTTGAGTTTTTTTTATTCTTATATGCTGTAACCTATTTTTTCTTTTATCATTAATAAAAAAATAGTGTAGGGTGGTGTTCTGTCCATGTACTAGGATCAATAAGGTTCCAAGCCATGAAAATCCCAAAGTTTCTTTTGATTTCTGTTCTTGTTTCTTCTTCTACATTTTTTGTTGTTTCTTAATTCACTATTTTTTACAATTCCCCACAACAACACTTATATCTGGGTGTTTTTTCTATGTAATAACATTTATTTTTTTGTTTTGAATATTTATTTCCATCATTCGGTATATTTGGTGGTCCTTGGCATTATATTTTAGGATTGTATTCCATCATTACCCCATAACAATGTGGTATCAGAGCTACCCAGATACATAATGGATTATTCTATGTATGAAATAGAAAAATTTGATTGTACTAATGATTTTAATTTTTATTTTTTAAATATGAAAGTCTTATTAGTCTAATAAGGGATGAAATATTCCCTTTAAGAACCTAATAAACCTCTTGTATGTCTATCTGCAGATGGTCAGACAGTGATGACCTATTAAGATGTCCCTCATGACATCTTGATGAAAGAAAATATCTCTTTAACATTGTCTTTAGGTGATAAATTCCTATAGGAGGTTTCTTATGAGACTTATGTAGTTGTTGGTATAATATTGAAAAAATGTATATGAAAACATCCTTAATAGGCCATATACATAAGAAGGAAAAATTATATACCTTCAAGATGTTTCATGGAACTTCCATCCATGCACACCTTGATGAGTTTAATAAAATATTATTAGAGATATCCAATATAAATGTTAATGTTGAAGATGATGACCATTCCATCATACCTTTATTTTATTTAGACATTTCTTATGAACATATCATTTATAATATGATGTATGGTAGATATTCCTTTACCTTAGAGAAGTCAAGTATTTATTTCTTTCTCAGGAGTTGCATAGAAGGCTATAGTTAAACCTGATGCCGGGGTCCTGAATGTGAGGGATTGTTCATAGTTTTTAGGTAAAAATAAAGTTAAACATAATAAGGGAAGCAAGAGTCAAATATATTCATAGGAACATCAGTCTAAACCAAATCCAAAAGAGGTTACCTGCAACCATTGTGGGAAACCTAGAATATTAGACCCAAATTCCTTGATGTGAAATCTATTAAAACTTATAAATAATATAGTGATCATTCACTCATTAGATACCATGAAAATGAATGTGTTTAGGTGTTTTTCATGTCATAAAATGAGATTTATGTTGAGTGGGTCTTAGACTAATGATGTTATTTCCATATGTTCCAAGATAATACTTTCTTTTATTGTTCTGTTGAGTGAATTGAAGGAGAGGTCATTATATGTAACAATAAGAGATATTAAATCATGTGGTATAGGTTCTGTTATGCTAGATATATAATAATATTTTCTTTTCAACTTATTGGATGTGAGATGGGTTCTAGATTTACATAGGAATCTGATCTCATTAGGTGTATTGGATTAGAGGGGTTTCACCTTCAAATCTGATTCTGGTTGTCTTATAATCTTCAATGGATCTCGTATAGTTCCTAAATGATCCTTTTAGAATGGGTTATATGTTTTGGATGGAATAACACATGTTAAGTAGTTGGGAAACACATATGTATCTAACAATGATAACACTATGCTTTGGAATAGGCAGCTGGGACATGTGATTGCTAAAGGGATAGAGTAATTGAGAAATCAAGGGAATCTCACTCAAGTCACACCATATAATTTACCCTTTTGTGAGGAGTTTTTCATGGGTAAGTCTAAAAGAGATAGTTTTCATAAATCTAGTTTTAAAGTTGGTCGCCCGATTGAGTATATTCACTCCGATTTGTGGAAACATTTTAGGACTACCTCCCATGGTAGAGGGTCCTACTTTTTCACCTTCATAGAATAATTTACAAGGAATATATGGGTTTATATTTTCTAAAATAAATATGATGACTTTGAGGTGTTTAAAACATGGAAATCATCTATAGAAAATCAATCTATGAAGAAGTTAATTGAATTGAGGATTGATAATCTCCTTGAATACCTATCTACTGAATTCATCATGTCTTGTGAGAATGAGGTAATTATGAGACAATAAACAGTGAGTAATAATCCTCAGTAGAATGGTCTAGCTGAGTATCTGAACCATACCATTCTCGAGTGGGTTCGTAGAATTATTTCATTCTTAGGCTTTCACAAATCGTTTTGGGAAGAAGCTATCACTATGATAGTTTACTTAATAAATAGGTGTCCCTCATCTCCAAAAACATTAAGACTCATATTTAATTGTGGAAGAATCACCCCCATCCAATGAACATCATAGGGAGTTTGGATTCACTCCCTATTCTCATGTTAAGGATGGTTAATGTGAGACCATATATTTTAAGGGCATCTTCAAAGGGTATCCTGAGGGGGTGAATGGGTATATGATTTGGGTAGATAAACCTATCTTTTCAAAGTGTATTCTTAGTCGGGATGCGGTGTTTCAATATTTTGTTCCCACTAGAGTCTGGCCTCCCACTGATGTCACTAATGATCTATCTCAGAAGAGGGATATTGAGGTTGATCCTCCTAGTGTCAGTGAGTCTCCTGTTGAGACTCTTTCTACCTCTCAGGTTCCCCTTTCTCTACTTAAGCTAGAATTTGATTCAGAGTTTGATCATACTCATAATTATAGAGTTCCTAGTGACCTTAGTAGTTATCAACTAACTAGGGATATGTATATGATAGTTATTAGACCTCCTACTTGGAAAAAACATATTTATATGGTTTCTTTTTTCCTTACATGTGGTAGCGGTTCTCGGTGGAGAGGATCCCTAAAGCTAAATCCAAGCTGTCAGTGATAGCATTTATAAGCATTGGATTTCATCTGTGGATGATGAGATGATATCCCTATGAAATAACCACAGTTGTTTCATAGTGAATAAACCAAAAACTTCCAATGATATTTGTTGTAAATGGATATGTAAAACAAAATAAGACAATACTATAGAGAAACAAAATTAAACTTAAAGTCAGACATATAGCCAAAGGCTTCTTTCAAAGATAAGTAATTGATTACTCTAAAAAAAATTCTCATGTATTTAAACATTCTTATATATAAATTTTTCATTCTTTTTATGTCCATTTATATTTTCATATAGAATAGATAGATTTCAAAAATTCTTTCTCGCATGGTGATTTAATTGAGAAATTATAAATGAATCCTAATACTAGTTTTGAGCATGAATTTAAATATAACCAATTGTTTTTAAAAAAATAATTATATGGATTAAAACAAACTTCACAACAATGTTACATGAAGTTTTATTCATTCATATTATAAAATAATTTTAGCAGGAGTCAGTTTGATGCATGTGTATATTTTAATTCTATTAAAAAATAAATGATTTATTTACTAATTTATGTTGATGACATGTTACTCGTATGTAGTGACAAGAAATTAATCACCCATGTTAAAATGAAATTTAATTCAGCTTTTGAAATAAATGATCTAGGATATTCTAAAAAAAGTATGGGTATGGAAAATATTAGGGATAAGAAGCATAAGATTCAATATGTATCTCAAAATTCTTATATCCTTAAAGTGCTTAATAGGTACTTTTTTGATTCTTTGAAGCCTGTTAAAGTTCATCTTGGTCAATATTTAAATTTTTTTTTATCAAAGTCACCTTCCACTGATTCTGATATTGAATATATGATTATAACCCCATGTGAGAATGTAGTGGGAAGTATTATGTATGATATAATTTATACTTGACCAGTTGTTTCATGTTCTATCTTTACTTTGAAATGGTTTATGGAAAATCCAAGAAAGACATATTGACATGCTATTAAATGTTTTTTGATGTGAAATTATTCTACTTCATATATTTTAATTTTCTCTAGTAAGAATGTTAATCCTTTTGAATTAGCGGTTGTTTTGGGGGGATTTTGACTATGTTGGAAATGTTGATACTAGGAAATCACTATCTGGTTTGGTATTTACAACATGTAGAAGACTTATATCATGGAAGTTCTATATGAAATTGGCAGTGACTTTTCGGGACACTAAAATCGAGTACATAGCACCATTAGAATATTTCAAATAAGCCATATGGGGTAAGGGTTTGATTTCGGAACTTAGTATAAGTTATTATATTATTACAATAAATTTTGATTCTTAGTCATCCATTTATCTATCTAATTTTTTTTTATTCCATGGTAGGTCTAATCATATAGATTTTAGGATTCATTTTATTGTAGAAATTATTGAAACTGGAGCAGTGTGTGTCACTAAGATAAAAACAGATGGAAACTCAGCCGAAAGTTTGACTAAGGTTGTTCCTTTATCTAAGTGTAAACATTACATAGATATATTTAACTTCGTTCAACATGAATAACATTTAGGTTCAAGAACATCACAATTTTTTAATGAAAGTGGTGGAGATTAGTAAAATTTAATTTCAACCCAAAAGTTTTTTCCCTTTGTTTTTATTTTTATTAATGTGCTCATTTTTTATATACTATATTTATTTTTTTGTCCACGAAGCTCCACCTCAGGTTCCACCTTGGAAATCTTGTGTTTCTCATAGCGTTTATTCGTGGCCATCGATCTTCCACACCACCCATTTGATCATGGAGGTCCATTCATCTGGGTGGTCGCACGGACTGCTGGACAAGGTGTTCGAGTGTGGCATCGTGGATGATTTTTCTTGGCTATACAGTTATCAAGTCGGGGTTCTGGGAGGGGGTTTCATCACCCTTGTGGAAACATTATTTGATATAGATAATAGTTTTACAGAAACATGATCTTCCCTTATCTCTTGTGGTTTCGATCTCTCACTTCAGGTCCTACTGATTCTAGTGGTCTTACCAATACTCAAGAGAGGATTTGATCCCTTTTAATCCCAACCTCCCTACATATCACTCATAAAAATCTCATGGTTGAGTTTTATCCAACCTCATTTCCATGAAGATGAGCAGTCAAACATCATTTCCAAATAACACTGTTTCAAATTTTGTGAGTTCATCCCTTGTCGAGTTCGAATAGAGCATCCAAATTACTCTTCCAGAAGCTTAAAGAAAAATGGATGGAAAGACAACTTAATATACCATCATGAGTATTTATAACCTTTCTATTTTTCTCGGATTACTATATTGGTTCCAAAAAAAATGTGTTGTTGCTCACTGTTTTGACTATTGTGCTGATTCTTTTATGTTTTAACCCATTTTTTTGAGAATTAATAATGAAATAGTGTAGGGTTGTGATATTACCATGGAGGAGGTCCAATAAGGTTTTCAACCATGTAAATCCTTGCGTTTATTTTGTTTTTTGTTCCAATTTCTTATACTGCATTTGTTGTTGTTTCTTTATTCACACTATTCATCCCAACAACAATTTTTTTGGGTATATCTAGTGTGTAATCACATTTAATTTTCTTTTTAAAATATTGAATTGAATCATTATGTATATTATTTGGTCCTTGGTATTAAATTAAGACATAATAAAAGAGATTAGATTTGGTCAGCCTTCTAATAATGTGGGTTTGAATAACCCAAGATCCAATTATCAAATTGATTATTAGATTTAACATCATAGGAAATGGTTATTCAGTGATGATAAATTTCAGACACAATATCTAGGTTTTTCTAGATTGTTTATTTAATATCACCCACATATATTCTTCTCCTTAGATTCATTGTTTTGATTCATCAATTAATATCATGAGATATCAGGTTGTTCTCAATATCTTTGTCTTCAGACAAAAATTCTCAATCTCATTCAGAAACACATCATACCCCCAATCTAATTCTGATATACCCAGTTTTATTATCCTAAAACTTCATCCCTTCTTCTTCTTTAAGTTAGGTTCTAACCAATCAATCTACAAATCAACATCATCTTGAAACCCCTAGTTCCTCAAATTTTTTCTTCCCTGATTTTTGAGCTCATTTCTTACTTTGAAGAGCATCAAAAAATTCAGTCAAGTCCAACATGGCTTCATCCTCTGTAGAAATGGTCGAGATCATCTTGAAGAAAAAAATTATAAATTAACATTTTAGATAAAACAGATACATTCATATTCCATTTTTGAATTAAATAAATTAAATTAAAATGATAATTAGACATTTGAAATCAAAAGATTCAAAATTAAATTCCAACTAATTAAAAAGATAAAACAATAAAATATTAAATGATAAATTTAAATTGGTTTAAATAATTGATGTACTAATTATTGAGAAAAAACAATGAAATAAAATATTAAATTCAAAACATAAAAAATATTCATTAACACAATGAGTTAATATTAAAAAGAAAATTCAAAATGAATTAAATATTTTTTATTACAATGCACGAAAGGAAGTCAAACGGCCTAGAAAAATGACCCAGTGACCACCACCCAAACCACAAACCCCCCCATCCATCACTATTTCTTGTATGTTCTCAGTGCAGTGAAAGCGTGCGATGGGCGATGCTCGGATTTTTTTCCATAATTGATGATCAATCCGAGATCAATATGACGATGACCATCACAATCCATGAAATGGAATCAAATAAATATAAAATGTATAATTATGTCGGAACCAAAGAGATAATCATCACATATTAGTTATAATTAATTTAATTATATAAAGAATTACCTTGAATGAATTTTTTCAACATTGATGAATCCAGTGATTGATTTGTGGCCCACCATCATTGCGTTGTAGAAACAAAGTGTAGATTTCCTCTAGTGGCAATCCACACATGTAACACGAATCTCCATACACCACCAAAGGAATCTCTGGGTGCTAGCATGACAGATCCTTGGGCTTGTGTCATTTTTATTTGATTGCATTGAGAACCAATTCTAAAATAATATCCTTGATCTGGTATATGAGGATTGCTCTCATTTCTTGGGAGCATTCTTGGAGAAGGGAGATCTCTAGGCTTTAGAGTATTCTCCAAATCTGTTATGCACAACAAACACAAATGAATTGGATCTTTTGAGAAATAACATAATTGGGTATTTATATTACTTGGGTGAAAATATAGTATTTGTATAACTGCCCTTAATTATTTATTTAATCCAAGAAATATACCATATTAAATAATAATATTACTATTATTTATCGACATGCGCTAAAATTACGAATTAAAATTATATATTTTTTAATTAAATAATATTAAATAATTATTATTTCTCACCAGACCATTAAACTTGGTTCTCCATTCCTCCATAATGTTTATTAGGTTGTGAATAATGTCTATTTATTTATTAAATAAATATCATGACATTAATCACCAATAAATAAATAAATATTATATTCACTAAAAAAACTATTTATATGAAATCAAACATACATGAATAATTATTAAACCATGTATGGGAATAATATTTATTCAACATGTTTAATAGTAAATAATAATATATATTTTTACTAAGATTTTGGACACACATAGTGTGTGACCCTCTCTATGCCTCTTTCTTAGTGGCATTAGGTGAAGAAGCCTAATGTCCAATTTTAGTAAATAGAAACACCCTAATATATCTATAAAGAAATAAGTTAATTGCACAATGACATGTTACCTCATACAGATGCTTACTATGTAATATAATCCCTTTATCTCGATATCTTTAATCAAGATGGTATCATGCTAGTACCATCAACCTATGTGCTTGATTTATCTTTCTATGACTTTATGGAAAATGAACTTGCCTTTAGATCACCATGATCATAGATTTATTTAGACTGTATAATATCCTTCAAAGGGACTAAGATATCATCTTCTATTAATAAACAGAAGGGACAAAACCTTTCTCACATTATTCATTAATGCAATATTACTCATGACACACCCAAAATAACCTACTTCATCATGAACATCCATCATCATGGTTATCATCAATACATAAATGTGCATGAATTATATTAATAATTAATAATAATTTTTAAATCTAAGGACCAATACATATGTCTGCAGATTGAAACATACAATGACCCATATAAATATGGATTTCCTATTGGTCGGTATAATTCTCATAACATTATAATGGATTTTACTAAGGGATTACACCATGAGAAGGTGACTCAAAGCCCTATGAGTCTCCACCACTGATAGATTATATCATGTGTGTCCCTCAAATGATATAATCTAGCTATAGAACATATATTCAAGAACTATGATGTATCACTTCTGTGTTCTCATCATAGTAGAGAACTGTTATGACTATTTAATACAATAGCTAATATTAAGACATTATCACATTCTATGTCACATAGAAGAAAAATCATAATGTGACAATTCATTTATTAATATTCAAATTCATGAATATAATTTATCTTAAAGTACACAGTATTTGGTTTTAGGGAACCAACTCCAACGAAATCCCACATTCACTAAAGCCAACTGCTGAAAACCATTAGTTTAATATCTCTCACATGATACTCATGCTTATATTGAGATAGGCCTTTAGTCAAGTGGTCCCCTATATTCTCTTCTGTGGGAACTCTATTTACTATAACTTCATCCCTCTGATATAAATCTCTCAAGAGGTTATGCTTCTGAAGTATGTGATTTGTCCATTGGTGTGACCTTGGCTCTTTTGCAAGAGCCACCACTGTAATATTTTTACAACACATTGTGCTAGGGTCTTTACTGATAGGTACTAAAAACAAGCACCTTAATAAAGCTTAAATCTTAATGGATTACATGGATTCATCAAAAGTTGTTATATAATCAGACTTTGTTGTAGAATCAGTGACAACTGGCTATTTTGAACTCTTCTAGATCATAGGTCGCTACTACAGAATATGCCTTTAACATTGTTATAAATGTCCTTTATTAGCACTAGAAATGTTCTGACTACTGGAGTGAGATTAAAATCCATAGTCTTTTATCAGCACTAAAAAATCACTAATAAAGGGGTACTTTATTGGTGCTAAAAAATTGCTGATAAAATACACATTTATCAGCACTTTTTTAGCACCTCTAAAACCAACATTTATCAGCACTTATAATAGCATCGATAAAGGTTTTTATTAGTGTTTATAGAATCACTGATAATGTGTATCTTTATAAGAAATTCTAAAATCACTGAAAAATGTTTCCTTTACCAGCACTTTCGAAAGCATTGATAAAGGGCCATATTGTAATGGGTTGCAATAGCACACCGTATCACTAGTGTAGTGTATTGTAATAAGACACTATACCACTAAAAACACACCATTTATAAAAAATAGTCCTAATACAAAATTCAAATGATCTGAATTTTAAAACTCAAATACAAGAAAAAACACTATATTATAGACATTTCAAACATTGGTTTATAGAATTACATAAATACAAATTATTAAATACATTAAAAAATATTGATGTTCTTTTGTCTATTAATCCTAACCCCAAATCATGCTATTAGAAAAAAAACCACCCAAGTTTGCGAAAAATAATTAAACTGTATAATAAAAAAATTCTTATATTAGTAATGATATAAACAAATAAATTAATAGAAAGTGTTAATTTTACTAAAATTGATGTCAATTTTAAATAAAAAGATTCACTTAGAGTCATATCATTCACATTGTGCATTGGATTGAGATGTTACTAATTACAACATGTCTCAAATGAATTATGGATCGATGTCATGAAGTATCAAAACAATCTGAATGCATTTTCTTGGTTTTGAGTATGTTAGTTATCTTTTTTAGTAAAATGTTATTTTAAACTAGAAACACACACTTTAGACTCTTTCTAATCACATAGTATATCAATTTGACATGAAACTGATTCCAAAATGTAAAAAATAACTTATGAATAATTTTTATAAATTATCAAAAAAATACGAGCACATTTGTTCAACTTTCAGTGACAATTTTAGAACTAAAATGTCAATTTTAAACTGATAACGGACACTTTAAGTCATACCTGGTACATCATGTACCAGATTGAGGTGTCGTTGATTCATATACATAAAAAATACTTATGTATAGTTTTTGTAAAGTATCAAAACAATCAGAATGCATTTTATCAGTTTTTAGTAGGTCAGTTGTCCATTTTACTAAAATCGGTGTTAATTTCAAATAAAAATATACACTTTGATTCATACTAGTCACATTGTGGGATATATTGAGGTTTGGATGATTCATACATGTCTCAAATGACATATGTATCATTTTCATAATGTATAAAAATAATCCAAATTCACTTTCTCAGTTTTGAGTACGTTAGTTGTGTTTTTTACTATAATGCCATTTTCAACTAGAAACACACACTTCTGACTCATTCTGATCACATTGTGAATCATGTTGATGTGACATATATTCCGACACACCAAAAATTCATTATGATTTTTTATCATGAATTATCAAGAAAATATGAGCATGTTTGATCAGTTTTTAGTTAGTGACACTATTAGAACTAAAATGTCAATTTCAAATTGATAATGGATAATTTTAGTCATATTGGGAAGATCATGTATTAGATTGTGGTGAAACTTGTAAAGTCTCGATTCGGAAAGCTTCCTAGAGGTGCCTCGTACCTGGTTGGTCAAATGGCCTCAAGTACATTTCCCAAAATGCCAGAGGTTGCTGATTAGCAGTGAGGGCCTTGGGTGTGATAGTGGGGAAACTATGCCCTCATTGGCAGAGTAACACAGTAGAAGTAAAATAGATAACAATTGAAAAATTAGTAATAAAACCATACAACATTAATTAGTGGATGACTGGAAGTAATAACTAGAGAACACATATATAAATGATGAATGATACATATGTCTAGGAAATCCTCCAAACAAACACAATGTTGGAATACAGCTCTAAAACCAAGTACAAAAGAAAATCAAGTAAACAGCTTCACAGAATTGCAAGCCTTAGCTTGGTCCCATGCTCCCCACATCCCCAATAATAAAGGAACTGAAGAAGAAGAAGGGTGGTTTCCCTTATCTAGACCTATAATAATATAATATATTTGAACCAGAAATCATGACCCAAACAGGGTGTGATATGAATCCCAGTAGGAAACCACCCAAAGATATATGACTAATAGTTAGTGAATATATATGGTAGGAAATAAAAAGAATGAAGAAATAAAAAAGGAAGTACACATATGAACAATCCTACAATTTAATTGCATTTATTTTCATATATAAATTAAGAAGCTAATAAAAAGTAGGTAACCCTCTAGGAAGTACTCATAGCCTAACCCCTCTAGTTCAACCAAACAAACCCAAGTAACCCTCTGGGAAGTGCTCGCAGTCTAACTCTTATGGTTCTGCTTTAGAAAAGACACTCTAAGGAAGTAGTCACCATAAATTCCCCCTGTGGTATCGTATCAGTAACTAATAGACACTGTAAGGAAGCACTAAATGTGTAATTCCCCATGTGGACCATATCAAATAATCTACCGACACTCTGAGGGAGAACTTACATCCATCCCACCTATGGTCTTGCAATGTAAATGTAAACAGACACTCTGGAGAATATTTCAACATCAATTCTCCCTATGGTATACTACACTAGGTTCTCATAGCATTTTGTAATTCAATTATTCACAACGATACATGGAAGTCAATGTAAACCTCATGAAATACTTGGCTAAAAAATCCACAACATATCACAACAAGTTAGATAATAATCACTCCATACTAACAATACTAGGTTTGGAAAACAAAGCATCCTATTGGAAAGGTAGGCCAAATGGGAAAATAACATTTTAAGAACCTCCATATCATGGAAAAATTAACCCTATTCATAAAAAATTAACCACTATTCAAACAAACAGGTCATAGTAGGAAATAACAGAGCTAAAAACCATAAACACACAATACCCTGTTTTTCGGTATTGGGCACTTTTTCACATAAAATTCCAAGACTTACTATGGAATGGGACAAACAACCTTCCTCGACATTTTAAGGATGATATACATGAACCTCAGTCCTCGAATCACCCTAGAATTCTGTATATCTACAAAAACACTTAAGAAATTTAACTGAGGATATCATGCGGAAGAGGAGAAATTGGGAGATTAAGTTCAAGAAGAAATAAGAACTCATAGATGCTATTCCAACACAATTGATGGTGGTCTATTCAGAGAATAGATGGAAAGTCGGGGGCTCAAAGAAGATCCACGGCCGTACGGATTCTCCTCGATGAGATAGGACAAGAAGAAGTGTGGTATGTCTGTTAGACGTGACCCCAGTCCATTTAATGAAAAACGTAACTACATAGTGTGTTCTTTAAAAGTACATGATGTGTACTTTTGTTTTCTAGCCTTTGATTTAGGTGGTCTCTCGGTCACCACACATGGACATGTACTCGGCCATTACCCAGCCAGTACACTGTCACCCGCGACAACCAAGTACATGGTGTGTACTTAAAGTACATAGTGTGTACTCCTGAAATTTCCAAAAACTCATCTTCTTCTCAAAAATAATGGACAAGTAAAACATACCTGAAAAAAGATCAGGTTATTACAAACTTCCCCCTTAAATAAATTCATCCCCCAATTTCCTTAGCAAGGCGGTGTAGAAAAATAATCACCGAATAGCTCCAGCCATAGTGATCGTACATCATCCTCCCTCTCTCAGGTCTCATCATGTACTCACCCGTGCTGCTGTAGCACTTGTACCAAAGGAACAAATCGACCACTGAGAACCTTCTAACATCGATAAAAAAATATTTATAGGATGCTCCTTGAATGAAGCATCCACCTCGAGCTCAGCCTCCTCGGATTGGAAAACATGAGATAGGTCTGAGAAATAACGTTGAAGTTGAGAAACGTGGAAGACATTGTGAATTGTCTGATACCTCTGAGGTAACTGCAACTGATAGGCAACCGAACCGACTCTATCCAACCCATCAAATGGTGCGACGTACCTCAGTGAAGGCTTACCCTGCCTCCTAATCCTCCTGTGTCCCAACATCGATGTGACACACAAGAAAACCTGATCTCCGACCATGAACTCCATTTATCGTCTCCATCGATCAGCAGAAGACTTCTTTCATGACTATGCAGTAGCCATCCTTTTATGAATCAAATCTATCAACTCCATGTTCTCCTGGACAAGATGATGTCCCAACTTAGCTACCTCTCTAGCCTCCATCTAGTATATGGGTGGTCGGAATGGCCTATAATACAAAGCCATAAAAGGTTCCATCTGAATAGTTTCTTGAAAACTATTATTGTAGGAAAACTCCACAAGAGGTAAGTGCTTCTCCCAAGAACCTCCCAAATACAGGATGCATGGTCGAATCATATTCGCAAGCACTGATATCATACAATTAGACTGGCCATCTTTCTAGGAATGGTAAGCTTTACTCATAAGTACCTGTGTACCCAAAGCCTTTTGTACTCCCTTATAAACCCATGAAGTAAAACGTGTGTCTCTGTCTGACACAATATAGTGTAGAAACCCATGTAAACGTACAATCTATTAGAGTTACAAACTCTTAAGATCATCAACACTGATTGTATCCTTGATTGGAAAGAAGTGGTCTACCTTCGTGAGTATGTCAATGACAACCCATACATCATAATTCCCTTGGGGTGACCTCGACAAACCTATCACGAAGTCCATCATGTCATCATTCCACTTACACTCGAGAATGGGTAACTACTAGAAAATTCATGCGGGTTGCTGATGCTCCACCTATGCCTACTAACAGGTGGAACATGTCATGACAAACCCAACAACATATCTCTTCATACGTGGTAACCAATACTGATGGTGTAGATCACGATACATCTTCGTAACACCAAGATAAACTGCCCAAACTGAGGAATGAAAGTCCCACATCAGATCATCATGTATGTCTGCTGACACCCATACACACCCATGAAAACGCAATATCTCATCCTCACCTATGGTCCATCTTGGAATGGGTTCCTCTCCTGAAACACTCTCCCATAGGACTATGCCTTCAGAATCTGATAGTCACCTCATTCAAAATCGATCAAGAAGAGTAGATGTAACAACTACAGAAGATAGAAACGTCTACCTCGGTCTATTGTGCACCACCAAATGAATCTCAGAGAACAGATACATAAGCTGCCACTCACTACTGGCCTCCTGAACTGCCTATATTTGAGTTCTTCTGCTTAGTGAATCAGCCACTGCGTTTCCCTTCCTAGGCGTGTAGGTAAGCTCAAATTCAAAAGGCTGAAGGTATTAAACCCACATTTTCTGTCTCACATTCAGGTCATGCTGAGTGAAGATATAATTGAGACTTTTTTGGTCAGTGAAAACCACAGAATTATCTCCCAACAGGTAGTGTATCCAACAACGTAAAGCATGAATGATTGTAGCCAGCTCGAGATTCTGTGTCAAGTAGTTCCTCTCATGTGGCCTCAACTGCCGATACCCTTAAGCAAAACCGCTTCCCCCTACCTAAACACAGCTCCCAGCATGATACCTAATGCATCACAGTACACAGTATATCTCTTGCCTAGCTTTGTAAAATCTAGTATCGGCACTAAATCCAACCTCCCTTTCAAATCCTAAATGGCTGAATCACAAGATTATAACCACAAGTACATCCCACCCTTCTTAGTCAGGCCCATTAGTAGCACTGCTAAGCATGAAAAGTCCAATAATAAAATTTCTGTAGTAACCAACCAGCCGTAGAAAACTCTGTTCCTCAAAGAAATTCTTTGACTGCTCCCAGAAAACTACTACTCTCACTTTCTCTCGGTCTAAAAATACTCCTGTCTCTGAGATAACATTACCCAAGAAGTGAATACAGTCCATCCGAAAGTGGAATTTTGAGATCCTAGCATATAACTGATTCTCTCTCAGTGTACTCAAAATGATCTCAAGATAGGTATCATGGTCGTGTCGACTCTGAGAGTACAACCAGATATCATCAATGAAGACTACCACAAAAGAATTCAAGTATGGATGGAACACTTGGTTCATCTGCGCCATGAAAAATGCAGGCGCTTTTGTGAGACCAAACGACATAACCACATACTTGTAAAGACCATACCTTCTCTGAAAGGATGTAAGAGGTACATCTAACTTTCTAACATAAAACAGGTGGTATCTATACCTGAAGTCAATCTTAAAGAACACTCGGTCTCCTCAAAGATGATCAAATATAGAATCAATTCTCACCAAGGGATATCGGTTCTTGACAGTCAACTAGTTCAACTTCAAATAATCTACACAATGTAGGAGGGTACTCTCTGCCTTTTTTGCAAACTGGACAGGCAAACCCCTTTGAGATGTACTAGGTCAGATGAAACCCTTTGCCTACAACTCCTCCAACTGCTTCTTGATCTCCTGCATCTCTAGTGTAGCCATCCTATAAGGAGGAATAGACACTGGTGTCTCTACTAGAACAAGCTCAATAGAAAATTCCACCTCTCTCTCTGGAGGAAAACCTAAGAAGTCCAATGTAATGAAATCCCTAAAACAATCCACCAATGAAGGAAAGTCTGTCTGTGAAGTCCCCTGGTCATCTAGATATAGACTAGAAATCTGGGCTATAACTCCTCCCAACCAATTATGCTCAAGTCCTGATCTTCCCCCATGGACATCCCACTCTCCATTATGAGTAAATGATCTACCCCCTGGTGATTTGAAACTCACCCTATGGTGTTAGAAATCGACAAAGGCTTGGAAGGGAACTAACCAGTCAATTCTGAGAATGACGTCATAGCCTATCATCTCTAGGACATAAAGGTACCATAGTAAGTGAAACTCACCAAAATCAAGAGGGAACTCCTTGAACTAACATATACTAGCCATTTTTGTCCCCAATGGTGTGTCTAGCAACAAGATATCAGCAGAAGAAAAGATACAGAGACCAAGGCTCTCCACAATAGCAACAAATATAAAGCTATGGGAAGACCCTGTATCAAAAAGGGAAAAAGCTAAAACTAAGGAAATTATGATCGTACCTTGAACTGTAGAGGTTCATGGATCATACTTCTATTGGGTCTACTCCACTACAAAAGCTTGACCTGCACCATGGCCCTATGAACCTTTCTGTAACACCCGAGACTTTTATGGGAAGTATTTTTTGTTTTTATAAATCATAAAAGTAATCTTTCACTACACACAACACTATATTGGATTGCTTTACACGCAATCGCGACATTCCTCGATAGCTTGCGTCGTACGCAATACCGAGTTTCACTAAAAAATGATATGCTATTAAAATATTATTAATACTAGCCGTTATGAATAGTAATAACCACTTTTTGAAATTTTATAAATTTTATTTTTCAAAATGGACTTCATTTTTGGATTAGGAATATCGAAATTAGACTAGGGTGAAATTTTGGTATTTTTCTGAAAACTTTCAATTTTTGATGAATAGTGAAACCACTAAGTAGTAGTTCAAAAAAAACTAAATTTTTCATAAAACTTAATTTTACCGCTTCTGTGAGTGGAATTTCAAAAATCCGAGAGACACGGTTGATGTCAGTAAGTAAAATGTGGTTCAATAAGATGAAAATAATTTTTTGGTGAATAGTAACTTCTTACTTTTATTTACCACGGTTAAAAGTAAATAGGGTAATTAAGGGTAAAAATGATATTATTATTACCCTAACACATGTCCTAATTCTATTGGATAAGTGTAATTCGACCAAAAACAAACTTAGGAATAACATATGACCATTTAGGCCCACTTGGATTAGATTAAGACATTTATTATTAATTTATTTAAAGAAGGGTTAAAATAGTTAAAATCAAAGGTTAATAAGTAAATAATTTTTAATATAAGGTTATACATAAGATAAATTCGACTATAAGTTTTCATTATAAATCTAAAAAGATTTCCTACATAATGGTATTTTATTTGTAATTTTTAGACATTAAATAATTTAATTTATTTATGACACAATGATGATGGAGTAATTATCTTATTAATGAAATATTGACATAATTGATGTTATAAATACCGAAATACATCTAATTTGAGACATTTTATGAATTATGCTAATTATATTGGTTAATATGACATGTTATTATTGATTTAATTAACTTTTTTCTAACTAATCATTCTGTTATGATTTTCACAAAAAATCAATTACTAAATAGTTTCAAAATTGAAATAAAATAGTTTTTAAAACAAATATCATATTATTAATTGTTATTTTATTCCTAAAAATCTAAGGTTCAGCCAAATGACATATATAATGGTATATATATTAATAATAAACAACTTGGGGTTCGTTTGGCTGCTTATAGTATGTTTATTAACCTTATAGTATAAGAACACAAGAAGACACGGTAAAAGTAAAATTATTTAACTTAATGTTAAATCTAAATGATAAGGTTAAAATAGGAACCTAAACTTGTCTAAATTCTATTGGATGAGAGTATTTCTACCCATACCCACCTTAGATTCGAAATAAATCAATTTGAAGCTATTTAAAACCGAACAAGACTTTATAATAAAATAATATTTTTAGTTTTTCCAAAGGAGCCCCTCTCCTCCCTTATAAAAGGGTACCTCCTCCCCCTCTTCCTCACAGCACTTTGAGCCTTCATGCTCGGCAAACCCCTGCCACTTTATCCTCTAAACTTCCCTAGAGACATCTTAGAGGTCCTGGTCTTCTTCAAAGACCAATCTTAGTGCCCTAAAAGGAGGTCTCAAAGAAGCACTTCAAAGAAGAGGTAATGTCCGTTACCGATTCTTTCATCTTTATTCCTTCTTCCACTTCTTCTGCTTTAGTTGTTTCAGTATGAAGTAATATCATCAGTATCACTCATATACTTATATGTTATTATAAGTATGAAACAAACCTATTTCACCATCTATCCATCCTACGGAAAATGAAATCACCGCGCGCGCGTACGTACGGAATACCGTCTCCACGCCGTGGTGTAATCTATTTTCCACCACCACCTTACTTGGATGGGTATAATGGTGTAAATAATGACTATATATGATTATTTTAAAGTGATATTGATTCTGAAATAGTATACATACACTCCAATACAATTCCATGATCATGGGAACGATATCATCGCTCGTGCGTACATACGGAATACCGTCTCCACGATGTGATGCGACTCGTTCTACATGATCTTCATTGCATAATGATTATATAAATGAATTGAATGAATTAATTTGATATATATTACACTAATAACATTCTGGGAATGAGGTATCTATAACCTAAAGAGAAGAATAAGAATTTATTCGACAAAACATGCATAAGAACAAAAAGTAATAAACACCCGAATAACAAGTTGTAATGAAATATTACTAATAAGAAGCTAAGAACATGACCATATGTGATATCATAACAATGAGTACTATTCTGGAATAATTCAATAACATTATTTAAATCATTATACAGGAGGTTCGGACACGTAAAAAGCATATCGGACCTAAGGTAAGGGAAATATCACAATCTCATTTTTATCCGAGATTGTTTATACTTCGGTAATTACTGGGGTGTATTTTATCATCCACATCCATGTTTCCTCAATATGTAATATTATTTCCATCCACCTACAATTGTTTAAATACAATTTTACCCTTTGGTGAGTTTTTAGTAAATGATATGGAAGGAATCTTTTGTCGTTTTTCGTACGAGGTACTTTTTGACTTTTCCGACAAAAGTACGAGAAGAATGTTTTTTTAACTTATACAGAATGAATGGATTTTTAAAACAAAATTTCCAAGAATCTTCCTTTACAAGTTTTCAAGATTATTTTTAATCAACTTCTTTTAGTTTAAAATTGTATGAAATGCTAAGAAAGGAAAAATGTTTTTGAAGTAGAAAGGATATTTTCTTCAAGAATGGAGTTCAAGTGTTTTATCAAAATTATTTTCCATCTAAGATAATAAAGGGTTCTGTTTCTATCCCTATTATTACATGGATTTGATTATTTTGTGATGGAAATATTTTTATTAATTCTTTTATCTTATATGAATTGTTTTATGATGTCACGATGTTTAAAGATTCCCATTTTTATTACATGGGTTATGCTGTGAAGTATGGTTTATGATTTTGTGGCACACATAAGAATGGTATAATTATGAGATGGGTGGGACCTATATCTCCCTCCAATTAATTGGGTAAATATTTTATATCTCATGAGATAGATATGGCTGGAATGGCAGGTTAAATCGGTTCAGTGAAATACGACTGAAACGAGGAGTGAACTCGGTTCAGAAATGGACTTTTTCCACTAATATAGTATTGGAAATGAGTCTTGACTAATAAGAAATGATTCTATATGATTATGTGTGTATGACACAAATTTTCATGTTTTAATTTATGATTTTTGGGATTACATTTCACTACTATGATTTATCCCATGTTAGGAAATTATGATTTCTTTTACAGGTTATGATTTCCAAATGTTATGTTCTTATGTATATGATGTGATTGATATTTCTTTTGTTTACCCTTACTGAGCATTTGAGCTCACCCTTTTGTATGTTTTCTTTCCCCAGGTCAGGAAGAAGGTTATTAAGTAAGATATGTCAAAAGGGACTATGGATATGATGAAATAAATGGGAGACACTTTATGAACCAGTTGTTTATGTTTCCCAGTTTCTAAAGACACTATACCTATACGGTCCTTTCCTTGTTTTGTTATATGTTGTAATAAGTGTGCTTCAATTATGAAGTAATAATAATGTATGTAAAGTATGGGTCGCTACAGTTGGTATCATAGGAAAGGTATAGTCAACCTTTGGAAACTAGGATGTGAAAGCCTTAGTAAGAATCCTAAGGATAAGTCTAAGCATAGAACACAATCGTAGTGTTTTGGAAATGGCCCATAATAACCTAGGATTAGACCTTAAGTGTGAAATTTTAGTCTTGATTATGTGGTTTTCCTATTATAATTAGTGTTGCTCACACTATTCTTATTGCTTTTAGTCAATGGCTGGAACCCAAAGGAACCATGTTAATGCGGAATGCAACGGGAAATGCAATTATTGTCCCCCTGAGAAACCAAACGTTATGGGAGCTTGAATGAAAAATCTTGTAGCCATGATCACACAAATTTCTCAAGCTATGAGTCATTCAAGACTTCCAAATGAGCAAAGGAAGGAGCAACATTCTATTGAATACTTCATGAGACAGTGTCCACCTTCATTCAGTGGGTATACTGATCCATTAGTTGCTGAAAAATGGATTAGTACTACTGAAAAGATATTTTCAGTTCTTCAATTTTCTGAACAAGATAATGCCATATTAGCAGTGTATCGTTTGGAAGGTGATGCTAATCAATGATGGAATCTTATTAAGAATATTAGGCAAAGGGATGAAATTGATTCCATGGAATGGGAAGAGTTCAAGAACTTATTTTTCAATAGGTACTTCCCTCGTATTCTCCGAACAAAGATGGAGAAAGAGTTTTTTAAACTGAAGCAAAAGGATGATGAATCTGTTGGTACCTATGAAGCAAATTTTACAAGACTTGCAAGGTACGCTTTTGGTATTATTATCCAACCTGAGAGTAAGATCGATCGATTCTTTAGTGGCTTAAAACCAAGTCTTCGAAGGGCGTCAGCCATAAGGGACTTCAATAGCTACGAGGAAATCGTTCGATGTGCTCTCAAAGTCGAGACGGAGATTGGAGTAACCCATCAGTCAAATGGGTTTGATAAGAAGAGGAAAATAGAATTTAAAGGAAAATATAAAGAGCACACAGAAATGAAGATGATATTTCCCTTATGCTCAATGTGTGGAAGGAAACATGGAGGGAGTTGTCTTAAAGGGACAAGTAAATGTTTCAAATGTGGAAAGGAAGGTCATAGGGCATTTGAATGCCGCAATGATGGGAAGAAGATGTCTAATGATGCAAACAAAGGAAGGGATATACAGAATGAACCTACTACACTTCAATGTTTCAAGTGCAAGGAGATGGGGCATTATGCCAATCAATTCCCAAATCCAAGGGTTGATGATGATGGTCGACTTCAACAAACTCTTAAGGCTAAAGATAAAGGAAAGTCACTTGTAATTTTCATCAGCGATGTGGAGTACGATAATGATGTGGTGAAAGGTACACTTACCATCCACTCTAAAGTAGCAAATGTTTTATTTGATTCTGGATCCACCCACTCTTTTATTTCTGAAGAATTTTCTAAGGATATCACCATATTACCTCAACAATTAGATGTTGAGTTAGCTGTGACAACCCCTAATGGCACAACAATCACATCAAAAGTTTATAATTCTTCTCCGATCGATGTTTGTGGGAAAGTGCTTCCTGCAAATCTTGTGATCCTTCCTATAGTGGAATTTGATGTGATTCTTAGCATGGATTGGCTTTCTTTATATGGAACTCATATCAATTTCCAAAGAAGGGAAGTCACATTTCATATTCGAGATCAATCTATGATCATCTATCAATGCAATGATCAACATAACCTTCCAGTGGAAATTTCTTCCACATTATGGGTCTTGATTCCACTAAATGAAGGTTATTTATCTCAAATGGTTGGTGGGAAACTCACGATTAAGAATATGACCATTGTACGGGAGTTTGATGATGTATTTTCGGAGGAATTACGGGGTCTTCCACCAAATCGTGAAGTTGATTTTTCAATAGAACTCGTACTGGGTGCTTTTCCTATTTCAAAGACACCTTATAGAATGGACCCAATTGAGTTTCAGGAATTGAAGAAGCAACTCTAATAGAATCTTGATAACGGGTTCATATGCCCTAGTGCGTCACCTTGGGGAGCACCGGTTCTGTTTGTTAAGAAGAAAGATGGATCAATGAGACTCTGCATTGATTATCGAGAACTTAACAAGATCACTATCAAGAACAAATATCCTCTCCCGCGCATTGATGACCTATATGACCAAATACGTGGTGCTCAATACTTTTCCATGATTGATCTTCGTTAAGGGTATCATCAATTAAGGTTCAAAATGGAGGATATACCAAAGATAGCTTTCTGTACAAGGTATGGGCACTATGAATTTATAGTGATTCCATTTGGTCTTACTAATTCCCCTGCTATCTTCATGGATCTGATGAATAGAGTCTTTAAAGACTATCTTGATCAGTTTGTGGTAGTCTTTAAAGACGATATTCTTGTCTATTCAAAGAGCAAGGAAGAACACGAAGATCACTTGAGAATTATATTGAAGACCCTGAGAAAAGATAAGCTTTATGCCAAATTTACCAAGTGTGAATTTTGGCTTCAAAAAGTTTCATTTTTGGGTCACATAATCTCAAAAGAGGGGATATCTATGGATCCAGCAAAAACAGAGGTTATCGAAAGATGGTCGAGACCAATAACAGTAACTGAGATCCGAAGTTTTCTTGGTTTGGCTGGATATTATCGACGTTTTGTGAACTATTTTTCACGATTATCTAATCCACTCACCAAGTTGACTCGGAAAGGAGTTAAGTTTGTTTAGATGGAGGAATGTGAAGATAATTTCAAGGAGTTGAAAATAAGGTTAGCCAGTGCACCTGTGCTCACACTACCTTGTAGTGGAGAGAGGTTTTGTGATCTACAGTGATGCATCCAAGAAGGGATTGGAGCGTGTTATTATGCAAAATGATATGGTGATAGCATATTCCTCACGACAATTGAAAATACATGAACAAAATTACCCAACTCATGATCTGGAGTTAGTTGTGGTAATCTTTGCATTAATGATTTGGAGGCATTATCTTTTTGGAGAAAGGTGTGACATTTTTACTGATCATAAAAGTTTAAAGTATATTTTCACAAAAAAGGATCTGAATATGCGCCAAAGAAGATGGTTGGAGCTGGTTAAGGATTACAACTGCTCAATCCATTACCACCCTGGGAAAGCAAACAAGTTGGCATATGCATTAAGTCGACAAGACCATGCCAGTTTATCCATGATGAGGATCACAAAAGATCCCATATTTATGGATTTACAAAGGATGAATCATGGAATTATAATGAAAGGGGAAAATCGTATCTTTCTCAAATGAATGTTCAACCATCTATACATTTGAAGATTAAAGAGGCACAGAAAGAAGATGTCGAGTTACAAAAGAAGGTGAGAAATGTTCCTTAATTCAACCTTGATTGTGATGGGATAATAAAGTTCAGGAATCGGGTTTGTGTTCCTCCCATCCCCGAATTCAAGAAGGAGCTTCTGGATGGGGCTCATAGTTCTTCATTCTCCATTCATCCTGGAAGCACGAAGATGTATAGGGACCTGAAAGAGTACTTCTGGTGGGATGGCATGAAAAGAGATGTTGTTGAATATGTCTCTCGATGCTTGGTTTGTCAGCAAGTTAAAGCTGAGAGACAGAAGTCTGAGGGGATGTTACAACCATTACCCATACCCGAATGGAAATGGGAAAACATCACTATGGACTTTATCACCAGACTTCCGAAAACATCCAAAGGCAATAATGCTATCTGGGTCATAGTTGATCGTCTTGTCAAGTCTTCACACTTCATCGCTATTAGAGAGGATTTCTCACTGGATCAGCTTGCCAGTATATATGTGAAGGAAGTGGTAAGATTGGAAGGAGTACCACTTTCTATTATATCTGATCGAGATCCGAGGTTTACCTCAAAGTTCTGGTGAAGTCTTCAGCATACTCTGGATACAGAGTTGAGTTTCAGTACTTCTTATCATCCTCAGACAGACGGTCAGTCTGAGAGGACGATTCAAACTCTAGAAGATATGTTGAGAGCCTGCTCTATGGATTTCAAAGGTGGTTGGGATCAGCACAAACCTTTGGTGGAATTTTATTATAATAATATCTTTCACTCCAGTATTCAGATGGCTCTTTATGAAGCTCTCTATGGAAAGAAATGCAGGACTCCAACTTGCTGGGATGAAGTTGGGGAAAGAAAGCAATTAGGACCCGATCTCGTTGATGAAATGGCAGAAAAGTTCAGATCTATTCAACAACACATAAGGGCATCTCAGAGTCGACAGAAAATTTATGCCGACAACCGAAGAAAATACCTAGAGTTTGATGTGGGTGATAAAGTGTTCTTACGAATATCTCCCTGGAAGAGGGTCATGAGATTTGGAAAGTAGGGGAAGTTGAGCCCTAGATATATCGGTCCTTTCGAAATACTGGATCGTGTTGGGAAGGTAGCTTACCGATTGGAGCTTCCACCGAATCTCTCTCAAGTTCACGATGTGTTCCATGTATCTCTCCTGAGAAAGTACATACCTGATCCTTCACATGTACTCAGCTCAGAAGTTGTACTGCTGGAGCAAGATCTTTCTAATGAAGAACAGCCGATAGAGATTCTGGATCGTAGCGAAAAAGTCCTATGAAACAAGACCACTCGATTGGTGAAAGTTTTATGGAAGAACCACCAATTAGAAGAAGCTACATGGGAGCTTGAGGATATAATGAGGGAGAGGTATCCTCATCTGTTTGTTACAAAGTGACGAATTTTGAGGGCGAAATTCATTTTAAGGGGGGTAGAATGTAACACCCGAGACTTTTATGAGAAATATTTTTGTTTTTATAAATCATAAAAGGAATCTTTCACTACACACAACACTAGCTTGCCTTGCTTTACATGCAATCACAACCTTCCACGATAGCTTGCGTCGTACGCAATACCGAGTTTCACTAAACAATGATATGCTATTAAAATATTATTAAAACTTGTCGTTATGAATAGTAATAACCACTTTTTGAAATTTTATAAATTTTATTTTTCAAAATGGACTTCATTTTTGGATTCGGAATATCGAAATTAGCCTAGGGTGAAATTTTGGTATTTTTCTGAAAACTTTCAATTTTTGATGAATAGTGAAACCACTAAGTGATAGTTAAAAAAAACTAAATTTTTCATAAAACTTAATTTTACCGCTTCTGTGAGTGGAATTTCAAAAATCCGAGAGACACAATTGATGTCAGTAAGTAAAATGTGGTTCAATGGGATGAAAATAATTTTTGGTGAATAGTAACATTTTAATTTTATTTACCACGGTTAAAAGTAAATAGGGTAATTAAGGGTAAAAATGATATTATTATTACCCTAACACATGTCCTAATTCTATTGGATAAGTGTAATTAGACCAAAAACAAACTTAGGAATACAATATGACCATTTAGGCACACTTGGATTAGATTAGGACATTTATTATTAATTTATTTAAAGAAGGGTTGAAATAGTTAAAATCAATGTTTAATAATTAAATAATTTTTAATATAAGGTTATACATAAGATACATTCGACTATAAATATTCATTATAAATCTAAAAAGATTTCCTAAATAATAGTATTTTATTTGTAATTTTTATACATTAAATAATTTAATTTATTTATGACACAATGATGATGCGGTAATTATCTTATTAATGAAATATTGACATAATTGATGTTATAAATACCAAAATAAATGTAATTTGAGACTTTTTATGAATTACAATAATTTTATAGGTTAATATGACATTTTAGTATTTATTTCATTAACTTTTTTCGAACTAATCATTATGTTATGATTTTCACAAAAAATCAATTACAAAATAGTGTCAAAATTGACATAAAATAGTTTTTAAAACAAATATTATATTATTAATTGTTATTTTATTCCTAAAAATCTATGGTTCCGAAAAATGACTTATCTAAGGTTATATATATTAATAATAAACAACTTTGGGTTCGTTTGGATGCTTATAGTAAGTTTATTAACCTTATAGTATAAGAACACAAGAAGACACGATAAGAGTAAAATTATTTAACATAATGTTAAATCTAAATGATAAGGTTAAAATAGGAACCTAAACTTGTCTAAATTCTATTAGATGAGAGGATTTCGACCCATCCCCTCCTTAGATTCGAAATAAATCAATTTTTAGCTATTTAAAACCAAACTTGACTTTATAATAAAATAATATTTTTAGTTTTTCCAAAGGAGCCCCTCTCCTCCCTTATAAAAGGGCACCTCCTCCCCCTCTTCCTCACACCACTTTGAGCCTTCAAGCTCGTCCAAACCCTACCAAATTCTCCTCTCCACTTCTCTAGAGACATCCTAGAGGTCCGGGTCTTCTTCAAATACCAATTTTAGTGCCCTAAAAGGAGGTCTCAAAGAAGCACTTCAAAGAAGAGGGAATGTCCGTTACCGATTCTTTCATCTTAATTTCTTCTTCCACTTCTTCTTCTTTAGTTGTTTCATTATGAAGTAATAACATCAGTATTACTCATATACTGATATGTTATTATAATTGTGAAACAACCCTATTTTACCATCTATCCATCCTACGGAAAATGAAATCACCGCGCGTGCGTACGTACGGAATACCGTCTCCACGCCGTGGTTTAATCTATTTTCCACCAACACCTTACTTGGATGGGTATAATTGTGTAAATAATGACTATATATGATTATTGTAAAGTGATATTGATTCTGAAATAGTATACATACACTCCAATACAATTCCACGATCATGGGAATGATATCATCGCTCGTGCATACGTACGGAATACCGTCTCCACGATGTGATGCGACTCGTTCTACGTGATCTTCATTTCATAATGATTATATAAATGAATTGAATGAATCAACATGATATATATTACACTAATAAAATTCTGTAAATGTGGTATCTATAACCTAAAGAGAAGAATAAAAATTTATTTGACAAAACACGCATAAGAACAAAAAGTAATAAACACCCGAAAAACAAGTTTTAATGAAATATTACTAATAAAAAGATAAGAATATGACCATATGTGATATCATAACAATGAGTATGATTCCTGAATAAGTCAATAACATTATTTAAATCATTATACAGGAGGTTCGGACATGTACAAAGCATATCAGACCTAAGGTAAGGGAAATATCACAATCTCATTTTTATCCGAGATTTTTTATACTTCGGTATTTACTAGGGTGTATTTTATCATCCAAATCCATGTTTCCTAAATATGTAATATTATTTCCATCCACCTACAATTTTTTAAATCCAATTTTACCCTTCGGTGAGTTTTTAGTTAAAGATATGAAAGGAATCTTTTGGCGTTTTTCGTACGAGGTACTTTTTGACTTTTCCGACAAAAGTACGAGAAGAATGTTTTGTAAAATTATACAGCATGAATGGATTTTTAAAAAAACATTTCCAAGAATATTACATTACAAGTTTTCAAGTTTATTTTTAATCAACTTCTTTTAGTTTAAAATTGTTTGACATGTTAAGAAAGGAAAAAAAATTTGAAGTAGAAAGGATATTTTCCTCAAGAATGGAGTTCAAGTGTTTTATCAAAATTATTTTCCATCTAAGATAATAAAGGGTTATGTTTCTATCCCTATTATTACATGGATTTGATTATGTTGTGATGGAAATATTTTTATGAATTATTTTATCTTATATGAATTTTTTTATGATGTAACGATGTTTAAAGATTCCCATTTTTATTACATGGGTTATGCTACGATGTATGGTTTATGATTTTGTGGAACACATAAGAATGGTTTCATTATGAGATGGGTGGGACCTATATCTCCCTCCAATGCATTCGGTAAAGATTTTATATCTCATGAGATAGACATGGCTGGAACGGTAGGTTAAACCGGTTCAGTGAAACATGACTGAAACGAGGAGTGAACTCGGTTCAGAAATGGACTTTGTCCACTAAGATAGTCTTGGCAATGAGTCTTGACTAATAAGAAATGATTCTATATGATTATGTGTGTATGCCACAAAGATTCATGTTTTAAGTTATGATTATTGAGATTACATTTCACTACTATGATTTATCACATGTTATGAAATTATGATTTATTTTGCAGGTTATGATTTCCAAAAGTTATGTTCTTATGTATATGATGTGATTGATATTTCTTTTGTTTACCCTTACTAAGAATTTGAGCTCACCCTTTTGTATGTTTTCTTTCCCCAGGTCAGGAAGAAGGTTATTATGTATGATATGTCAAAAGGGACTATAGATATGATGAAATAAATGGGAGACAGTGTAGATGCTTTATGAACCAGTTGTTTATGTTTCCCAGTTTCTAAAGACACTCTACCTATACGGTCCTTTCCTAGTTTTGTTATATGTTATAATAAGTGTGCTTCAATTCTGGAGTAATAACAATTTATGTAAATTATGGGTCGCTACACTGTCTGACCACCCTGAGCTAATCCACCCTATTATCGATGAAGGCCAAGTGATTGTATACTAGGGTTGTGACCTACACCTCGTCCTGAATGGCTAGAAGCGCTCCAGTTCCCTGACTGATGAGAAACTGGTGGTGCTACTCCTAAATGAGGAGTTATAGAGGAACCCCTATCACTAGATTCCAGTGAGAAAAGCAGATAGAGACACTGAAGATGACCTCTCTTGCCGCGTGATCAAAACTCCACTGGGTCTTCCAGGCTATGTGTCCTCATATTCCTTCTCTTCCTACACTAGTAGCACACCACCTAGATTCCAGAAGAAGTGTCCCACCTCCTTGCATTCCCAAGCATAGACTTTTTATGGTGCTTCCTACTATCAGCAAGAGGGATACCAACACCGTATGTCGAACCGCCCAAGCTCACCACTCTAGAATCCCTCAGATTGTGCTCTGTGATTAGCACCTGGTTGACTATATAAGTGATGGAATTTGACCTAGAGATATTCACCTGATATCATATGTCATGCATGAGACCATCCTCAAACTCTTTTTCTAGTAATAACTCATCACCTCCTAGAATATTCATAAAGCATTATAACACTATAAAGCGAGAAGAATGCTCCATAACTGAAAGAGTAACCTACTCAAGACTCATGAAATCTTGGGCTCGATCGGCCCTCAAAGTCTCTAGGTAGAAGTATTCATAAATGGAACGTTGGAACTCATCCTAAGACACAAACAACTGGCATCCCGCCTGTGAGATCACATCCTACCGTCTCTTGGAAGAATCATGAAGCATATACATAGCGAGATTCACCCTCCTCTCTGGAGGCATCTAAAGATGCTCGATGATAGAAATCTTGGATTCCAACCATGAATCTGTTGCATGAGGTCCTCCTTCCCCTGTGAATGTGGGTGGATTATTTTTCGGGAAAACCCACGACAACTCTTCCATAGAAAGGGAAAGATGCGGTACTCCTCAGAAGTTCTGCAAAAAACTCACAAAGCCCTGTTGAAACTGTGTGTCATCACCTATGTCTGGAATGAAAATTGGTTCCAAGACTAGCACAACTAGAGGATATTTTGTTAGTCTATGATCAACCATATCCGGTGTCTGATCACTACCCTGTAACTGGTGGACAACCGGTGGACGTCTCGATGGCATAACTCTACAAGGTCAAACACACACCTTAGATCAAGATTAATAGGGACTGAAACATAGAAGTGTAAGAAGGGTAAAATATAAAGAAATAATTCAAGTTTTTTAAAACATGGATATATGACGTTTAAAATTCCTACACGGAGGGTTCCCTTAAGCCTTCACATGGATGTGTATCTTTTCCAACCCAGGCCCTAGAACACCCCAAAAACATAGTGTGTTGTCCTAAAACACAACGTGTACTTGAATCCTATTTCCCTACCTAAGTTATTATATAAGGCTAGGACACCCAGTTTCCCTAGAACAGGACTACGTGGCATGTTAGTGGTAGACACGGTATGTACCAGATGAACTTCACCGACTCATGTTGTCAGTTACACAGTCGGTTACACGGCTGACTCTACACGATATATTTGTGCTAGACACGGCATGTACTAGAAATATTTCATTGACCCATGTTGTTCTCTACATGGATGGATACATGGGTTACACTACACGACATGTTCAATCTTAACACAGATTTTATAACTTATGTTTTATCCATCTGTGCCATTGGTCACATAGGTGGACTCATACTACACAACACAGCGTGTACATCAGGAACACGACTTGTTCCACCCAAGATTTCCCAACCTTGTGTCTCTTCCCTTATATCTAGTGACTGGTTTAGAGACTACGCTACGTGTACATATAGTTCACAATGTGTACTGAAGAAAAAGATTTCCTTTCTGAATGTAAGGACATATGGCGTGTATTTATCATTACACATCGTGTATTCTGGGTTCTTCTGGATAGTAAACCTCAGAAACTACTCCAGAACCCAGAAAAACACTGAAACGAACATTAAAGTGCCAAATTATTCTCCATGAGGGGCCATAGTCCCCGCAAATCGAATCTAGGAATCTTATACATGTTATATATAAACATGATAGAGAAACGATCAACCAAAATATGGTCCATGAGGGACCAAAACACCTGAAGAACCAATGTTTAGCGTTGATTCAAACTAAATATTTACACAATTCAATACCCTATTGAATTTTAGGTATTCTTATCAAATCATATATCACAACAACATGCATATCTAACACACCTTATATCACAAAAACATGCAATTTCTAATGCACCTAAAATGGAATGGCAAGAAGGCATGACATGTGATCTTTATAAAGTGCCTATATGATGCATGAGATGGAATAGCCTCATCTCAATGGGTAACAACAAAAATAGAACCTCAATAATAACAATAGAAATAGCACAAAACATGTGAATCAACCAATGGCGAAATCAAATCAATTATAAAATTGAAAAACTTGAAAAATTTCAATAACATTGTAGATTGGATTTTCCATGTACACTAGTTAGATACTCTCGAGCACAACTTTTTACCATGTACCTATTCTATCCTATACTAGGCTATAGGCTCCAAATAGTAAGTCAAGAAGAAAATAATCCCTTTCATACCACTTTGTAACGTCCCGATTCCAAAAGCAACCCAGAGGCGCCCCATACCCGGTTGGTCACGTGGCCTCAAGAGCATTTCCACGAATTCCAGAGGCTACCGACTAGAAGCAAGGGCCTTGGGTGTGATAGTGGGGAAACTATTTCCTCATTGGAAGAGTAACACAGTGTAATTTAAATAGATAACAATAGTAGAAGCAGTAATACCACGATACAATAGTAATCAGCGTATGACTGGATGTAATAACTGGATCACACACATATAAATGATGCATGATACATATGTATAGGAAAGCATCCAAACAAACCAAAATACTGGAATATAGTACTAAACCCAAGTACAAAATAAGAGAATGTAAACAAATCCACAGCATCGCAAGCCTCAACTTGGTCCCATGCTCCCCAGTTTCACTGCAATCATGTACCTGAAGTAGAAGGGCGCTTTCCCTTATCTAGACCTGAAAAAATATAATCTGTTTTCCCCCAAAATCATGACCCAAATATGATGTGAGACAAATATCAGTAGGCAACCACCAAATGATATGTTCCTAACATTTAGTGGATATATATGGCAGGCAATAAACAAAATTAAGCAGTAAACAAGGAAGTACACATATTAACAATCATACAATTCAATTGCATTCGTTTTCATATATCTAGTAAGAAGATAATCAAAAGAAGGTAACCCTATGGGAAGTACTGACATCATATCCCCTCTGGTTCAACTAAAAAAACACATGAAACCCTCTAGGAAGTACTCACAATCTAACCCTTCTTGTTCAGCTTTATCAAAGACACTCCGAGGAACCACTCACCGTCAATTACCCTTGTAGTCTCATATCGGTAACTAATAGGCACTCTGAGGAAGCTCTCAAAATTCAATTCCCCTTGTGGACTATATCGAGGATACTATAGACACTCTAAGTGAGCACTTACATCCATCCCCCTATGGTCTCGCAATGTAAAAGTAAATAGACACACTTGAGAAGACCTCATTGTGAATTCTCCCTATGGTCTACTACACCAGGTTCCCACAGCCCTGTATAAGTCAATCATGCACAATGATACATGGAATCTAAATTAAACCTCAAGAAATAATTGGCTAAATAATCCACATCATATCATAGCATGTCAGATAATAATCACTCCATCCTAACAATACTAGGCATGGAAAAAAGCAGCCTAACAGGCAAGGTAGGCCAAATGATCAAAAAAAGAAAACATGGTAAAAACCTTTATAGTATGAAAATATTAACCCTATTCGTAGACAATTAACCTCTATCCATACAAATAGGGAATAGTAGGCAATAACAGGGCTAAAAACCATAAAGTCGCAATACCCCGTTCTTGGGTATTGGGCACTTTTGCACATAAAATTAAAATACTAACTACGAAAAGGAACAAACCACCAAACATGGAATTGTACGGATGATATATGTGAAACTCCAGCCTTGAATCTCTATAGAATGATGTAGGTCGACAAAAATTCTTAAGGCGTTCAACTGAGGATATCTTGTGGAAGATGAGAAATCATGAGATGATGTTCAAGAAGAAAAGAGAACACACCGATGCGATGCCGACACAATCAATGTCAGTATATTCGGAGAAAAGATGGTGAGTCGGGGTCTCAAAGAGGATCCGTGGCCATATGGATGCTCCTGGATGAGATAGGTAAATATGAAGTGTGTTCTATCCATCAGACACGACCCCGGTCTATTTAATTGAAAAAAAGAAAGTACATGGCGTGTTCTTAAAAAGTTCACAACGTGTAATTACCTTTTCTGGACTCTACATTAGGTGTTATCTAGGTCACCACACATGACCATGTATTTGGGCATTACCTAGCCAATACATTGTCACCCACGACAACTGAGAACACAACATGTACTTAAAGTACACAGAGTGTACTCCTGAAATTTCTAGAAAGTCCTCTTTTTTCTAAAAAACAACCAGAAAAGTAAAACACACATGAAAGAAAGATACAGGTTCTTACAAAACTGATCCATACATGTTAAAAATGTTTCATGGATCCTTTTAATAATGTTTCAAAACAATCCGAATGTGTTTTCACTATTTTGAGAAGTCCAATTTTATATTTTAATAAAATTGATGTAAATTTTATATAAAAATGAACACATTGAGTCAGACCTATCTCAAAATGGGTTATATTTAGGTGTAGATAACTAATAAATGTATCAAATGAATTATTTATCGTTTTAAAAAAGTATGAAAATAATATGAATGATTTTTCTGAGTTTGTAGTATGTCAGTTTTCTTTTTTACTAAATTTACATTTTAAAATGGAAAGATGCACTTTTGACTTAGTTTTATCACATCATGTATTGATTTTATGTGAAACCAATTAATACAAATTAAAAAGGACTTATGAATCATTTTTCTAAATTATTAAGAAAATATGAGCATGTTTGATCATTTTTCAATTTGTGACAATTTTTGAACTAAAATGTTGATTTTAAACTGAAAACAGACACTTTCAGTCATACTGGGCACATCATGTAACAGATTGAAGTACATATAATACCTACATGAAAAAAATTACTTATGGATCATTTTTTATAATTTATTAAAAAATATAAATGTGCTTTCTTGGTTTTGAGTAGGATAGTTTCTTATTTTACTATAATTGATGCCTATTTTAAATAAAAGAACACACTTTGAGTCATACTAGTCACACCGTGGGTCATATTGAGGTTCAACTAATTCTTACACATCTCAAATATCTTATGGATAATTTTCCTAATGTATCAAAACAATCTGAATGCATTTTGTGGTTTTTGAGTACGTACGTTATATTTTTTACTAAAATGTCATTTTAAACTGGAAACACACACTATGACTAATTTCTATCACATTGTGTATCAGTTTGGTGTGAAAAATATTCCTATAAATCAATTTTCTTATGAATTGTTTATATAAATTATCAAGAAAATATGAGTGATTTTGATTGGTTTTAGTGAGAGAACCTTTTTAAACTAAAATATTGATTTCTAATAGATAAATGACACATTGAGTCATACTGAGCATATCATGTATCAGATTAAGGTGAAGATGGTTAATAAATGTCAAAAATGAATTACGGATCGTTTTATTAATGTATTAAAACAATATGATTATGTTTTCTTCATTTTGAGTATGGCAGTTTTCTATTTTACTAAAAAAATGTCAATTTTAAATAGAATGAGTATATGTAGTCATACCGACCACACCATATGTCTTCTTGAGGAGAAGTTAATTCCTCCACATCCCAAATCCTCATAAGAATCCTAAGAATCAACTTTACCATGGTATATATAAGCTTTATTTTTCAATCAATCAACACTGTAAGAGAAACATCAAAACAATCACCCCTTCTTGAAAAAAAGAATTCACTTGTATAAAAAACAATTATTATATGATGAATAGTGAAAGGAAAGAAATTAAATTAATAAATAAATTAATAAATTAATTATATAGATAATGATTTTACTATGAAAACATCAAAATTACCAATGTGATTGAGAAGTCGAGGGAATATGATTGAAAGTGATAAATGTCAACATTGTAGGGGTGAAAGGCTTTGAGAGAGAAGAAGTTTATAAAAGGTTTTGGGCACAAATGCATGAAAGATGGAAAGATCACCCCAAATCAAAAAAATAGTCCTCCTATATAAGAAAACAATTATTATGTGATTGTTATTAAAAATATATAAATTAATTATAAATATGAAACAATTAAATAATTCTATAGACAATGAGTTTATGTGAAATCATTAAGATTTCCTCTGTGGTTGATCATAGGTTGAATCATTACTCTTCCTGAAAAGGTAGTTGAGAGAAGTTGAAAGAAAGTGATAAATGAAACACTAAAGTGGTAAAAAATTAATGGGGGAGGAGAAGTTTGTGGAATTTTTTGTACTGAAAGGCACTAAATATGGACAGACCACCCCAACCCGAACAAAATAATCAACCTGTATAAGAGAAAAATTATTATATGAGTAATAATAAAAAGAAATAAATTAAACATAAATATGAAACGATACATTAAGTTTATGGATAACGATTTTATTGTGTAGAAATCAAGATTACCACTCTGATTGAGTAGATATAGTTTCATTTATCTTACTATAAAGGCATGATAGGTGGATAAAAATCTTCTAAAATAAAAAAACTCTACAAGGAATAATGATAATTAAAACAATGTTCTATTATATAATTTTTCATTAAAATAGAGAAATTATATAATAACATTACCTTTACATCTTTCGAAAGGTTTTCCTTTATTATTGTTTGTTCTTATGAGGGATTAGTGTCATCATCATGTGAAGAAGACATTTTCTGCATGATTAGTCAAACGTTTAATATAGATTATGTTAATGTAGTAGAGAACAAATAATATTATGAGTAAAAATATAGTATTAAAAAACATTTACATTCTCATTGACCTCACTTTATTTTTTAAAGGTTTTAGGGATTTAGTTCCTATATAGTGAATCAAAATCCCCTCTTTTTGGTCCCCTATAACATAAAAGACATATTCTACATTGGGATCTACAAGAATTGATTGTGATCTCACAAGAAAAGAGTCATCCTTGATTTATTTTTCATCTGAATCGACATTTTTTTAGTTTTCATCAATAAAATCAACCAATTATTATTTATTGAATTAAAGGCATAAAATACTTGAACTACTTGTGAATCTATTATGAATAGATTTTATTTTCCTCCTTCCATATTGAAATTCACCTTCATGAAGCCCATTTCATCAAATTTCACTACAATGATATTTTCAACCCATTTTCATTGGAAAATCAGCACTTGAAATGTTGTATAATACAAATCATACATCTGTTTTACACTAAAAATATAGTACATATTTTCATAAATTGGATTTCTATCCTTCTAACTATATATGAGAATCACTTCATCAACAAGAAAAACAAAACTGTTTTGAATTATACTTCAGTAATCATGTTATTTTGTATAGAACATATAACCATTGATTAGAAAACTAGTGTAAGATATGACATTTTCATTTGGTCCTCTGGATATCCATTGAAGTTGTTCGACAATTGAATTTTTATTTTTAGATAACTCCTTATAAACATGATCTTGTAACCAACCTATAAACTGTTGATTATGTGTATTTGATATCCATTCTTTAGCCCTTAATGTATTCAAATATCTAAGAATTTCTTTGTTGGATTCAATGTATGGATAAATATTCAAATATTATGTAAAATGTAAAGGAGTTATTTCTCCCACTCTATTAGGGTAATTGTAACAACATCTCTTCTAGAAATACATTCATCTATAAGGAGTTCACTATGATGAGACTTTGGGAGACCGATTCTATCAATAAATGATAGGTAATAAGTATTTAATTTAATTGCTTCATCAACAATATATCATTATGAAACACAATCTTCTAGACATCTTCGATTATTCCTATACCCTTCCAAAATATTCATATACCGTTCAATGGGGTACATCCATCTATAATGGACAAGACTGCATAGTCGAACCTCTCTAACAAAGTGAACCATTTGGTAGACAATTATATTAAATAATTATGGTGAGAAGAACATATTTAACTCACCTAATATGACTTTAAATACCCTATTCAAAATGGGAAACTTAACAAAGTTCATAACGTTATTGTATATGTCTTTGAAAAATAAGAAGAGTATGGTTAATTTATTTCATACATTTTTATATAGAATGCAATAGAAAGAAACATGCATTAAATCTTGCATCAAAACATGATAATAGTGTGATTTTAGTCCTTGTAACTTCAAATTCTTCATTTAAATGACATTCTTGATATTTTATGAATACTCCTAGGGAACATTTACACTATTAAGTAAAAGGAAAATTTTAAAGTTTTTCTATCTAGATAGATTGTAAGCTACTGGAGGAATAAAAGTATGCCTTTTACCCTTTATCGATTTAAACTATTCCCTTATCTCAATTTCAATCATGTCCAACCTAGCCTTGATTTCATCATTCATTTTTCCAGAAATATTTGTTAACGAGTCAATAACACTATCAAATAATTTTTTTTCTTCATGCATGACATCAAGAAAATGTCACTAATAAAAAAATTCCAATATGGTAATTCAAAGAAATTCAATCTCTTATTCCAAACTGAATTAGTAATTCTTTTTCAAAAATGGTTTACCAAAAATAATTTCAACATCATTTACTTAATTATACAGTTGATCGCTTGTTACTGGAGATGGTGTTGTACCTTGTCCTATATTACCATCAAATGATGTTGCCTAGGATTAGTATTTATTTCTTCTAGGTAAAATTTTCAAATGCCCTAAAAATATAGTCTTTGAGGAATATTTCAACTGAAATGAGTATGTGAGTTTTTCACAAATGGGACACCCAAATATTCATTTAATGCTATAGCCTAATAAATTACCATAAGTGGGGATATTATTTATCCTTTCATACAACATGGACCTCAATGTAAATTCTTCACTTCTATAAAAATCATACATTATAACACATGTTCCCCATATTAATTTCAGGTCTTCGATCAATAGAGCCAAATAGACCCCTATTTCATTATAGGGTTTCTTTGGTCTGGTTATATGTAAATACAACATAATTTATTTGCGCTTCATGCATAACCATCGTGGAAAAATATAATTTTATAACATGAAGGACCATGTACTATGAGTATTAATATATACATAAAAAGGATTTATTACATCTGTATATAATTCAAGATGAAATTTTATTGGATCATTTACAAATTTATGATACTCTAAATAAATTTTCTTCCACTGAGGAGAATCTGTGTTATGGCGTAGGTTCTCATCTTTAATTCTTACATTTTTATTCTAGGTTAATTGTATCACAGTTTCATGACATCCATATAGTACTCTATATTTTTTAATGATAGGAAATTACGACACCAATTTTGAAGGGCTTGATTCATTTTTATTGTATCAATATACACCACACTTATGGTATTTTGTTAGTATTTAATGGTCATTGCAAAACAATATGAAATCATTTGGAGAAGCATGATTTTTTAGAGGTCATTCCCATTGAATGTAAAATTCATTTAGCATCATGTTTTTGGCATGATATTTCAATTTTTTTTTCGATATCATATCATTCAAGATACCAAGTAGTTCTGTAAAGTTGTTGTTACTCCATCAGCTGCTAGTTTTCAAATTATATAACATCAATTTAGCTGAAATTGTTGTGTATTTAGTAAAACCTGTATACAAGGATTACTTGTAACAACAATATAACTCCTTAAATTACTTTGGACAATCACGAAGGTCATCTTGAATTTCCATTATTATTTCTCCAATGTGATCTCCATCATCCTTCACACTGATATTCATATCAAATGATCCATAAACCAAAATATCATCCCAATCAGTGTCCACATTATGTTTTTATCCCTGTTTAGCCCAACATTTATAGCCTTAATTTATTCCTTGATAAATCAAATTCTATTCCAAATCTTCTTATATAATTTATCATGAACAAAAATACTCTAAACACAGATAGATGATTTGATAAGGGTCATATGTATGTTCTCTTGCAAACTTGATAAACTATTTAACTCTATTTTCAGACTCTTTTGTCAAAAGATTAGCGTGCATCCATATTTAATACATATCCTTCCTATTGGATTCATAAAAAATTAACTTTGTACAACAAATAAATAAATTCACATAATATATTCTGTTTAAGGGTGAAAGTTATAAAAAATTATAATATGGTAAACTCAACATTTGATAGTTTTAAAGAATTTCAATATATTGAAAAAAATAGGTAATTAAATTTAAGAAAATAATTACTCCACTATAGAAGGTTTTATCCTATTAATTAATTAAATGGTGAATGTTATAGGAAACTCATCCACATCAAGTCATCTCCCAAACATCTATCATTGCATTTTGTTGTTTGACACATCCTTCATCTATTGTGGACATGAACCTATGTTGCTTGAAATACTCTAAGTAGTAGTCATCCATGGGATGAATAATGCTCAGAGTAGAACAAGAAACATAAAAGATATGGGGTATGAGTTTCAAGAAAGAAAATTAAATAATGGGTTTTCAGGAGATGTTGTCAATGAGGATGAGATTTGTCTATAAAATAGATGTGGGATGAGTCTTAAGAAACAAATTGAAATATTAACCATTGTATGACATACATAAAGTATTTCATAAATAACCTAAACAAATGAAAACATAATATATGAAATTAAAAAGTAATAAGAAACCCAAATATGATAAACAAGAACAATAAACTCTCATTCAATCAACTAGAAGATATAAAAATGTGTTGATAAAATAGTTTATTAAATAAAGAATTATTTATTATATATGGATAGTAATTAGAGATTTGTAGAGGTGGAACCAATAAATATGGACCTAAAATGATGAATAACTAAATATATTTTCTAATATATAGAATTTGATAACTTTAATTATATTTTTTTGGAACAAATGATGTAGAATCTTATGGAATTATTACAATTAAAATTAATTGTATATCAAATATTTGAAAACATCTCAAGAATATTGGGATGTCATATCACCACAATGACCCATCCCAAGGATTATAGGGTGGTCAACACATAAGATCTACCCATATGAAGGATTCTAGGGAGGCCATCTAATATACATTGACCCATACTTGAGATTCTAAGGAGGTCCATAAAGAAGATTTCATAAGGAAATAATACACATTAATAAGATATATCAAAAACAAGGGAGAAAAACACACCAAACCTAATAATGTATGTCCCATAAAAATATATATATATATATATATATATATATATATAACTTTAAATTTCTAATACACATAATTGAAAAAAATCACATTTAAAAAAATTAATGAAAATAAATATAATCCCTTCAAAATTTTGAAATCTAGAACCATAATTTGTGAAAAAATAATTATAAAATAATCCTTACATTATAAGTTCTGAAAATTAATATAAATTTATAAAAAGGTATATTTTTACCTATATATTTATATGTATATATATCTTTATAAAATAAACATAAATTGAAAAAAATATATGTAACCCTTACAGCAGAATACTACAACATTTTAAAATAAATTAAACCCCATACTAATTTTGAAAATAGAGATCCATTGAAAATAAATAAACATGATATCAACCTTAGTAATATTTCTCTTAAATTAAAACAACACAATTCTAAGAAAATAAATTTTTAAGGATAAACCAATACACTATAATATTAATATATAATTTAAATAAATAGATTCCATTACATGAATTGCATAAAATCAAATTCCATTGCAACTTCGCACCATCACCAGAATGAGAACATGAATGATAAATCAATTTGCTCGTTCATTTAAGGTTTTTATATCCAAAATCTCCACTTTTTGTATATTAGAAAAAATATTTATTTAATTGATTCATCTATGGATCACAGCTGATTCTCTAAGATTTCAAAATAGCGGAAAAATTAAGCTTGAGGAAAAAGATGGGGTATAGATGTAGACAACAAATCAAACTAATTCTAAGATAATTTAAAAGACCAAAATAGGATATCTAAATCAGTATTTAAGCAAACAAAAGATCATAAAAATGAAAAACAATATAAAATAACCAGCCTACAAATAACTAATGACACCATCAAAAAGAAATCAAAAATGAAATGAGAAATACAAAATGAAAATCAGAACCAACAATGAAAAACATAGGCTTACTTAGCAAGGTTGAAGATAATTTGAGACCCTCAGATCCAAATCGCGATGATTTCTTCAGAAACCATAACTGAAAGTGAACACCAGATGTCAGACATTGATCGAGTAACTATAGGTAGTGTTCTTGTCTGATTCCAGTGGGATTGTCTAATTTGAGTGGGTTTGTGTGATTCAAGCTTTGATTCTCTGAGGATGAGGGATGAAAATGGGTGGATTCTATAGAAATCCTCTAATATAGCGATGGGTTCACAACTAGTTAGATTTTTTAAATTGATTGAGACACTTTTATCAGTACTTTGAAAAAGGTGCTAATAAAGAACCCATTTATCAGTGCTAAAAAAGTGGTGATAGAGATATCTTTTATCAGTGCTTATTACATAAGAACTGATAAAGTATTTATAATTATAATTATAAATAAAAAATGTAAATATATATATATACAGTTAATAAATAAATATAAATATAAATATAGTAAATATATTTTGTTATTTAAATTTATTCACTATAATTTTAATATTATTTAAATATATAATTATTTAATTATAATAATATAAAATTTTTAAAAAATAATAATTATCTAATTATATATGTTATATAATTATATAAATCTATTTAATAAATAAATATAAATATAAATATAGTAAATATATTCATTATTTAAGTAATTTTAATATAAATTTAATAATTATTTAAATATATTTAATTATTTAAATATATATAATTATTTATTTATAATTGTATAAATAATTTTTTTTAAAAATTATTTATTTATAATAATAAATATATACTTTTATAAATATATTATGTACATTTTTAAATAATTTTATTGATAAATAATTTTATTTATAAAAAATTTATTTATTGAAAAATAAATAAATTTTAACATTAAAAATGAATATCTAATTTTAAGTTCATGCATGTCAAAAATGAGTGAAATTGAATAAAATAAAAATAAGTACACTTTAACAATATTGAAAATGGATATGTTTTGTGTGTGTGCATTGTATATAAAAATGCATTAATTCTGTATATGTTAAATCATTAGAATCCACATTTGATTTATGTTAAATTGAAAAAACTAACGATATTCAATTATATGTCCACTACTCTATGCAATTAGTCATCATTTGTAATTCATATTAATTTTTAATTATAATCCATTATTCACTAAATATATGATTATTTAATTTAAAGTTCCAAACAAATTTGTAATATATAAATCATATTTATATAAATTAATATATATCTGTATATTTAATATATACTATTTATTAACATTACCAATAATTATCTTATTAATACAATGTTTAATATTTTTTCAATTTATTTATTTTAATTTTAATTAGTTTAATTATCAGTTTTCATATATCTATATATTTAATATATACTATTTATTAGTATTAATAATTTATATATATTTTAATAAATTTATTCATTTTTATCAATAATTATTTAGTTAATAAAATTTTTAATAATTTTTTTTAATAAACTCATTTTTTTATTTTCTTCAGTTAATTATTTAATTTTATTTATTTGAACCTTTATCAGTGTTAAAAAATCACTAATGAAGGACTCCTTTATGAATGCTAAAAAAATACCGTTAATAAAGGGTACTTTTTATCATTGTTAAAAATAAAGCACTGATAAAGGATATGTTGTATCGACACTATGAATAAAGTGATGATAAAGGTTCCCCTTATTGAAGCAAAAAAATCATTTATAAAGGGTTAATTTATCAGCACTTTCTTTAGCGCTGATAATGATGCCATTTATCTATGCTTTTTTCTAGCGCTGTTAAACACCGTCATTTTTAAATATCTATTTTGTAGATGTGGCTCCTCTCTTAAGATAGGAAACATATCCTGATTGATATGTGCCTACCATGCTAAATACATATGATGGCCTTAACAACATCTCAATGGTGTTCTCCTGAATCTGCTTGATATCTTCCTACCATGGTCAATGCATAGGAAACATCAATTCTAGTACATAACAATACATACATGATTAATCCTATCCATAAAGCGTATTTCATCTTACTCATTATCTCTTTCTCTTATTGTGTCCAAGGAAACATTTTCATAGAAATATGTAAACCATGTGACACTAGAACCAATCCCCTCTCATATTCTTCCATACCAAATATCTTTAGTATCTGGTTAACATATGTACATTGACTTAGTCCAAGCTTCCTCTTGGATTTATCATGAATAATCGTGATCCCTAGAATATAGGCCGCTTTTCCTAAGTCCTTCATGTAGAAACACTTTTTTAACTAGTCCATAATAGACTGTAAGACAGGCATGTGATTTCCAATAAGTAATATATCCTCAACATATACTTCTATGATAACAACTATATTCCCACTTAACCTCTAGTATAAACACAACTCATAGTCATTCATAATGAAAACAAATAATTTCATGTCTTAATCAAATCAAAAGTTATATGTACTGGATGATTGCTTCAATCCATAAATGGTTCTCTACAACATCAAAATACTTTTTGCATCACCTGGAGTCACAAACAATTCTGGATGTTTCCTATATGAATCTTCCAGAAGGTCCCCATTAAGGAATGCAGTTTTAACATCCATATGCCAAATCTTATAGTCAGGGTAATCTACTATTGAAAGTATAATTATAATTGATTTAAACATGGTAACTGGAAAAAAGGCATCATCGTATTCAATTACATAATTCTATTTATACACTCTATGAACTATCCTTGCTTTATAGGTATTTACTTTACCTTCCATGTCCAGTTTCCTCTTAAATACACATTTTCATCCAACATGTTTTACATCCATGAGCACATTGATCAGAATCCAAACATAGATCTGATATATGGAATCCGTTTTAGAAATCATGGATTCTTTCTATCTTGTAGCTTTTGAGATTTCCACAACTTCCTTATAGTTATAAGGTTAATCATTTTCAACCAATACTTATCCACCATCCTCAGTGACTAGAAAACCATATCTCTCTGGTTATCATATCTCTAATACGCTCCTACCCAGTACTTGTGTTTCAAGAACTACATCTTTCATGGGGACCTAAGGAATCTGTCGCTATTCAAACTCTTGTGTATCTTTAGCATCAACTTTATCGAAGTCAATATTTCTTCCACTATCGTTTTTGAAGATGTGATCCCTCTCAGGAAATATGGATTGTCTTAAAACATTTACATTATTTTTTGAGGAGTGGTATAGGTAGTATCCCCTAACATTCATGGGATAACCTATAAAGATACACTTCATGCCCCAGGGTGCTAGTTTGTTTCCTGATAAGGCCTTAAAAAAGTCCTCGCAACCCCATACATGTGTATGAAACAAAATGGCTTTCTTTTCTGTCCATATCTCGAAGTTAATTCCATTCTATGATTTAGTTGAAACATGGTTTAATGTGTATGATGAATTTTGTAATACATATCCCCCAAAGGATAATTAAATACCTACATGAATCATAATCGAACATACCATGTATAAAAAGGTACAACTCCCCCGTTCACTAACAACATTCCACTACAGTGTATAAAGTGGAGTAATTTGAGATAGAATCCAAAAAACATGTAAAAACATGATGAACTATTGGTTAAGATATTCACGACCTTGACCTGATTGAAGATTCTTTATCTTCTTACCATGTTTTTTATCTACTTCATTCTTCAATTATATGAACTTCTAAAATATCTCAGACTTATACCTCATCATGTAGATATATCCATATAAACTCTGGTTATCAGTAAAAGTTATAAAGTAAGAATATCTACTTCTAGCTTCTACTGGAAAGGGTCCACACACATTAGTGTATAACAATCCTAGATGCTCTATGGAATTTTCACCCTGTCCACCAAATGGTGGTTTGTTCATTTTCCTTGTAAACAATAATGACATATTTCAAGTGGTTTTATCTTAGAAGAGTATAAATATCCATCTTGATAGTGATTTTTCCAATGCTTCTTGTTAAATGACCAGGACAGTGATGCCAAAACTGTGTGTTATATGAGTTATGTAAACATGATTCTTTATCAATTTATAATACATATTTTTTTGTAATTTTATATATAAAGAACTTTATTTAAATTCCACACACCATAACATATGTTATCCTTATAAAATAAACAACTTTTATTTCCAAATTTAAAAATAAACTCATTTGTATCTAGAAAGGATACATAAATTAGGATTTTGGTAACTTTCGGTACATAATAACAATATTTCAAAACCAAAAATCATTCCCATTAGAAATGAGAGGTGGTAGGCTCCAATGGAATTATTATCTGGCCTCATACCCTTAGTAGCTCTCAGATCCACCTATCCTCTATAAATCATTAAAATTCTACTTGGATTCTACATTTGGATACAGATGTGATCCCCAAAAGGTGTATGTAATACCCAATGTTTTGATACTGAAATATTACACTTGATAACTAACTCAACATTATATTCCTATCGCTTTTGGGTGTAGTTCTTCTTCAAGTGTCCTGACTCGCCACATGAAAAATAGGCTACCTCCTTTTCCTTTCCTTGCCTACAAATATTCTTCTTATTGGAAGGATACTACTCAGGAGCTTTAGAATGTTTATAAGTCTTGGGCCCCTTATATTTGTTCTTACTTTTCTTATTCACATGAGGACTATGGGTTTTTCAAACCCCATGTCCTTATCCACTTGTATAATTAAAGTAAGAAGTTTCAAAAGTCTCTTCTCATTATTGTTCACATTATAATTAAAATTAAATCTGAATAAGGTCTTGGAATTTGATGAATGTATGATATCTCTATGAAACTCATTTTGGAATTTAATCCCTAATATTTTCAGGCATTCAATGTAACTAATAATATTGAATACATGACTCCCAATTGGTGTACACTCTCCATGTTTTGTTGTAAACCAAGCATTGGAGATCTCGTACCTATCTTTTCGTGAATTTTCTTGGTAGAGATATTAAAGTTTAGAAATCATGTGATAGGAATCCATATCCTCATCTTTCATCAAAAGATCATTGGAAATGGATGATAATATCAAACAATAAAAATACGTAGCATCATTTTTATGTTTATCATAGAGAGATAATTCTACATCACTTTCCTCATTACTAGGAAGAACTGGAAAATGTTCTTCCAACACATAAAATTTATTTGCATGGTGAAGGATGCCACGTAGGTTACCTTTCCATTCATGGAAATTTTTACTGTTGATAAGGTTTTCCTTCTAATGTATGTATCTCAATGATATTTTTTATGTTATTTTATTTCTGTATCTAAAAAATAATATAGGAAAATTTTATTAATTTATCTTATATAATTTAGACAAATATATAAAAATTATATTTATTAGTCTCCCACTATTTTATCAAAACCCACTAGACCTCACCATTGGATGCAAAATATCTTATTTCTTTGGATATTCAATGGTAAAGGATCCATATTACCCTTATCATTACCCCAACTTGGTTTATTGAATAAACTTGAATGGTTTTTGGTAGTAATTAAAAAGGCCAACTACATTAACTTACAGTTCCTTGATTCACTGAGTGGACTCTCCAATAAATAAATCCTTAATTTAAATTTCCTCATCGTTTTCCTCTTAGTTACACTAAGTACTCATTTAGTAGTCAACCCTTGATGTGAACTAAATTAAGTCAACCCAAAAGTTCAAGTTAAAATTCCCTGATAATTGAAATCACCCCAACTTGGGTTGGTTAATGTAACACCACAAGGTTTTATGAGATATATTATTTTTAATTTCTTTAATATATTCTGTTGTACACTAAACCAATATTAGCTAACAGTATACACAACAACATACTTGTCTTGTGTTACACGTAAGAGCGACCATCCTCAATAGCTTGCATGGTACGCAATACTGAGTTTCACTAAACAACGATATATTTTAATATTACTATGAAATAACCGTTATGAACAGTATTAATTACATTTTGAATTTTATAACATTATAATTAATCTTACACATATTCTATAACATGGTATGAGAACAAAATTAATTTTTTGGATAAAATAAGTATTTTTCAAAAAAATGCAGCTTTGCCTCGTTTTAATGGCACACCCATTTTAAATATAATTTTTGACAAGTTTATTAGTCCAATTTGAAAAAATAAACTTCTTTTTTTGAATCAGGATATAATAATTTACGTTGGATAAAATTTTGACATTATTCTGATAACCTTCATATTATGATGAATAGAAAAAATATGCTAAATTTTAATTAAAAACATCTTTTATCAATGAGATAATTTATATGGTTATATTAAAATATTTAAGGGTTTTAAATTATAAATAGAATATATTTTTTCCATTTAATGAAATGTAGGTCATTATCATTAATTTTACATTGAATTCATAGGTAGAAACATTTCAATCTTTTTCAATGTTTTAAATAAAAAACCATTTTTTCGACAACAGGATTAAATTTAAATTAACTACTGCATATTATATGTTTTGAATTTGAAAAAATGGATTCCGTATTTAGAATCAATAGGTACAAATTATTTTAATATGATACTTTTATTTTGGTCCATTATTAATAGTAACTATGGTAAATTTTATTTACCATAGTTAAAGGTAAATCGGGTAATTAAGGGTAAAAATAAAATTATAAAATTATCCTAACACTTATCCTAATATAATTGGATTATTATATTTCATCCTAAAATATACTTTGGTTTAAATTTTATCTATTGGAACCCACATGGATGAGATTAATACCTTTAATTAATTTTATTTAAAGGAAAGTGAAATATGTCTCACTCAAACATTAATAATTAAATTATTTTACATATAGGGTTAAAGAGAATATAAATTCGATTATAAATACTCATTTGAAATATAAAATGTTTTTCTTTATCATGGTAATTTATTTTTAATTTTTTTGAAATACATAATTACCTTAATAGCATAAACATTAATGATGAATAAATTATTTATTTAGTGAAAAATCAATAATATAGTTTTTATTAAAATAATAATACGCATAAAAATACCCAAAAACTTGAACCAAACTTATTGGTCGAGTATATCTACCACATAGACATCCAATTTTCGACTTTTGGACCACTTGGAGCCTTATAAAACAAATTATGACATTTATATTATATTATTTTAAATGATGTCAAAGTTGTCACCTTCATAATTTAATAAACATAACATTTTAAAAGTTGGGTGTTTTAGAAGAAAAATCCGAATAAAAGTATTATTATGAAATATATTAGATTTATATTCATAATATTATTTTATTTTTAATTTTTATTCAAAAATAAGTATATTAAATAATTATAGAAAAATGTTGTAGTAATTATTTTATCAAGAGAAATATCAAATAAATAGTTTTAAAAATATTAAAATAAATATTATATGATATAATTAATGTTCTCCACGAATTGTTTTTGATGAATATGACTTGTTTGGAATCTATTTATTATTTTTTTTCGAAAATATCTTTTGTGTGGATATTATTTAAATTCAAATAAATGAATTGTGTCAAAATTGACACTATTGATATTTTATGAAAATAACATATTATTAAATTTTTTAAAAATCAAAAAAATATTTAAAAATCACAAATTAAAATTTATATGGTATACCATGTCATGAAGTATCCAATTATTTATGATTAAAAACAGAAAATTAAGTATTTATAACAATTTAAAATTTATAACTTTAATACCACAAATAAAATTAAATAGATTAAATAAGGATAAATCATAATGACAAGGTTTAAAATAAAATTAAAACATGTCTAAATATTATTTTTTGATGATATTACAACCATATATTTTCTCATATTTTAATTTGAGTCACTTTGGAAGTTTTTAAGTGGGTTTTGAGTTTATTATAAATTAATATTTTTGAGGTTTTCAAAAGTTCCCCTCTACTCTCTTATAAAAGGGAACCCCTTCCCTCTCCCCTTCACTCAATTTTGAGCCTTCAAGCTCAATAAATGCCTTAAAATTCCTCTTCTAATCCTCTATAGTAACATTATATATGTTCAGGTCCTCTCAAAAGACCAACTCTAGTTCCCTAAGAGGAAGTTTAAAGGAGGCACTTCGAGGAAGAGGTAATATCTTCTACCAATTCATTCAAATTTATTTTTTATTCTACTTCCTCTTATTTAGTTGTTTTATTATAAAGTAATAACATCAGTGTCACTAATATACTAATATGTTATTATAAATATGAAACAACCCTATTTCACCTCTACCCATCATATGGAAAACGAAATCACGATGCGTGCGTACGTACATAATACGATCTCCACGTCGTGGTGTAATTTTTTTATCTCCAACATACATGGATGGGTATAATTATGGAAGAAATTACTATATATTATTATTTTAAAGTAATATTGATTCTGAAATATTATACACCATACACTTCAATACAATTCCATAACCATGGGAATGATATAATCACTCGTGCGTACGTAATACCTACCGTCTCTATGATGTGATGCGATTCGTTCTACATGATCTTTATTTAAGAATGATTATATAAATGAATTGAATGAATTAATATGATATATATTATACTAATAAAATTATATAAATGATATAACTAAAACCTAAAAATAGGAATATGAATTTATTTGACAAAACATGCATAATAACATAAAGTAATTAACACCCGAATAACAAGTAACTATAAAATGTTACTAATAAACCGATAATAATATGACCATATATGATATCATAAAAAAAATATGATTCTGAAATAAGTCAATGCCATTTTTATATCATTATATAGGAGGTTCAGACACATAAGGAAGAAATCAAACCTAAGGTAAGAGATTATTTCTTCTCTCTTTTATTACTGTGAGACATATTCCTTAATCATCATCTATTTATTTTGTATGGTGTTTACGCTTCCCATTAATTTTTTATGATTTTTATTATGAGGGATATTATATTTAAATATGAAAGTAATTATCTTTATTTTATGACACGTATGATTCCACCAATTAAAAATGGTAAGAGATAACTCTGCAATCTCATTTTTACCTGAGATTGCTTATATGTAAGTATTTACTGGGGTTATAATTATCATCCATGCCCATGTTTTCTAAAAATGTTTTCATAAAATGTTTACTATTTTTCCATGTATTTTTAATGTAATTTTTACCCTTTATTGACTTTTACCACATTTTTTGGAAGGAATCATTCTTTCTTTTACCATACAAGTTACATTTTGACTTTTCCAGCAAAAGTATGAGGATAATGTTTTTTTGACATATACAGCATAAACAGATTTTTACAGTTTCATAACTACTTATTTACATGAACCTTCCTCTACAAGATTTCATGATTATTTTCAATGAAATTATTTTCCTTTAAAATTGTACGGCATTTTGAGAAAATAAAATTATTTTGAAGAAGAAAGGATATTTTCCTCAAGAATTCATTTCAAGTGTTTTATCAAAACCATTTTCCATTTAAGATGGAATTATTTAATATGGATATGTTTCTTGTATAATTTAACTATTATTTACATGGTTTTATTTTGTTTATGATGAAATTATATCTATTATATTATATGGATTATGTTATGAGGGTATGATGTATATGAAACCCATTATATACATTGGGTTATGATGAATGATTTATGTTTATTTTGTGGCACACGAAAGAATGATTTCATTATGAGATGGGTGGGAACTATATCTACCTCAAATGCATTTTTCAAAGATTTATATCTCTTGAGATAAACTTGGATGGAATGGAAAGAAAATCTGGTTCAGTAATACAGGGCTGGAAGGACATGTAAACCCGGTTCACTAATGGACTTCGTCCACTATGATGGTTGTGGTAGAAATGCCTTGGCTACTATGAAAATAATAATATGTCCTTATTAGTTTTCCACAATTACATGTTTTATTCCAATGATATTATTTTATGGTTAATGTTCATTTATGATCCATGCCTTACGTACTGCCATGTCTTATTTCATTGCTCAAGATTTTGATTTTTAAAATTTATGTTCATGTTTTTATGTTCAAATGTTTATGGATTGTTTTATGTTCTCCATGTTTTCCCTTACTGAGCATTCAAGCTCACCATTTTTATGTTTCTTTTCCCCTAGACATAAAGAAAGGTTTTAGGTAAGATAAAAAAAGGGGAATATCTTTGTGGGAGATGTTGAAGATCTCCCACTATGATTAGAAGATTATGTTCTGTGTTTCCAAAGACACTAAAATATTATGGTCATTGGGTGTCTGTTTTTGTTATGTATTAAGTATTCTGAAAAAGTAATGTAATGTCCATATATGTCAAGCTTTTGTCTCTACAGTTGGTATCAAATGTAATGTTTTGTTAACCTTTGGAAACTAGGATGTGGAAACAATAGTCAGATCCCTAGAGATATATCTAAGTAATGTCTATGGATGTCCGTAAAGGTAATTATAAAGTATAGGTTACAATCCTAGAATTATGATAACGATCATGAAAAACCTAGGATTAAACCTAAGATGTTCGAGATTGAAGGTACTACCCCTTGATTATGATGTTTTCATAGTATTATTTTTCTCTCTCACACTTTTCTTTTTGGGTTTTAGAAAATGACTGGAAATAGGAAGATTAATGTTAATGGAAAATATGATGGACAATGGAATGATATTCTTTATTATCAAACAAATGAAACGGGATTTGTAATTCCAGACATAGTTATTATGCTTAATCAGAAATATGATAATATGATCAATAATCTTAACATTGGAAATTTTCCTGACTCATCTAATAAGAGAAAAATGGATTTTCTTGATGATCATAGAGGAAAGAACGTTCGATTTCTATCATGTAAATCATATGGGAAGAGGAATCAGGGAGAATGTTTCAAAGGAACATGAAGATGCTTTGGGTGTGTAAAATAAGGAAACAAAGCCAGTAATTGTAAAGGAACAGGTTCAATTAACACCATGGACAAGGATAATGGTATTTCTAAGACATCAACAATGGCAAAATGTTTTAAATGTGGAATGTACAGTCATTATGGAAACTAATTCCCTAAGGGAAAATCTCATAAAGAGAATCAACATGGTCGTATGGGTAGTATTTATGTTGATGATGATCAAGAGACTAAAAATGATATATGAGATGAAAGGAGTATTAAGGAATTAAATGATGAAGCCCAGTCAATGGTTTAAGAAGGTAGTGGAATGATTGTATGTTTATCAAGAGTAATGTTGTATATGTAATTTAATGGCACTATGGAATAAATATACCTCTAAGGAATGTTAAAAAATTGTTTTTCCTAAAGTATTTGAAAGTATATGATAAATGGTACCAGTAACAATGAAATGATATTCAGATATTTTTGGAAAGTAGATGATATGTGCATAATGAAGGGATAAGGAGATAATGAGATGTTTGATAGTATTAATGATCTCATGACTGCTATAAGGACAATGTGATATCATGGTTTGAGTATATTGTTTTTTTTAGTATTTTGGTATCTAGAAAGAGTTATCTTTTGATAGAATTCATGTTTTCACCAAGGTTCTATGGTAACTCATGTTTCAAGAGAATAAATAATTAAGGCATTAACATGTTTGGAATGTGACCAAAAAGATATATCTTATGATGTATGGTGGGTAAATGATGGTATTTAATACTTTTTATATGACATTTATAGTAATATTTTTCTTTATACTATGAGATTGGACCCAAGTATTTTGGATAAGACTAAATATTGGAATGGATTATGTTGGACATCAGATAGTATTGTTTAAGGCTACAAATTTTTTCGATATTATTTCTGGAATGTAATAATAGTGTAGTTTTAGAAAAAGGACAACATGTAGGACATGCAACAAACCATTGCGTCAGATAAGGATGTGGGAGCCGAACCCACAACCAAAGGGTGAGAAGCCTTTATTTATTACCACTGGCCTAGAGGAAGTCCCTGGTTAGTAGAAATGAGTTTTATTTTATTAAGTGGTATGATAGACAAATTATAAGTACATTTTTGGAATCATATATGGTTAATCACACCATAGATGGACTTATGTATATTTAATAATTTGTACTAACCATTTTGTGATAAAGACAGATGGAATTAACTATCATTCTATCGAAGGATTTTCTAACACTTCATGAATGACAAATTCAACTTCAATTCTTTAAATAAGAGATAAAGTGGAAATTTTTCATGGAATGACCAATGATTATATTACACTAAAATCAAGTAAGTATTTATCCTTATGAAAAAATTCATCAACTTTAGAGAAATGATCTTAAAAAAAATGATGTCCTAGTACCCCCATATCTGATGAATTAGATGGTACCTTAGATCATCACAAATTAATGGCTTTGCGATTGTTGTATTTTTCATATCCATGTTCACTACCATTCTTCATCAGAACATGATGGTTAGATTTCTCTTCTATATCTATATTTTCACCTATATTCTCTTATATAGAATCCCAGGGCTGAGTTACGTTGGGTGACCATTATTATTCTAACATTCCTTTTTAAAATTAAGTTTAATATTCCTTTTTATGATGTGGGTTTCTATTTAAGAAACTTTCATGTAGTAAAGGATTTATAAACTAACGAATTTCGAGTGTGATATTCATTTTAAGGGGGGTAGAATGTAATAGAAAGAGATTTTATGAGATATATTCTTTTTAATTTCTTTGATATCTTATGTGATACGCTAAACCAAGATTAGATTTTTGTATATGTAACAATATACTTGGCTTCTGTTACATGCAAGAGCGACCTTCCTCGATAGCTTGTGTGGTACGCAATACCAAGTTTCACTAACCAATGATATATTATAATATTATTATGAACTAGCCATTAGGAATAGTATTAACTATTTTTTGAATTTTATAACATTTTAATTCATCTAACACATATTCTAGAACATGGTATGAGAACAAAATTAATTATTCAGATAAAAGAAGTTTTTTTCAAAAAATGCAGTTTTGTCTCCTTTTGATGGCACACCCATTTTAAATCTAATTTTTGACAAGATTATATTTTCAATTTGAAAGAGTAAACTTATTCTTTTGATTAATGATATAATAATTTATGTTGTATAAATATTTGACATTATTCTAATAACCTTCATATTTTTATGAATAGTAAAAATGCACTAAATTTTAATTAAAAACAGCTTTTTTCATCAAGATAATTTATATGGTTACATTATAATGTTGAATGTTTTAAATGTATAAATAGAATATATATTATCCATTTAATATAATTTATGTCATTATAATTAATTTTATATTTAATTCGTGGGTAAAAACATTTCAATCTTTTGCAATGTTTTAAATAAAAACCTGTTTTTTCAACGATGAGATTAATTTTAAATTAATTACTGAATCTTATGTGTTTTGAATTTGGGAAAATGGATTCCATATTTTGAATCAGTATGTTCAAATTATGTTAATAGGATAATTTTATTTTTGGCCATTATGAATAGTAACTATGGTAAATTTTGTTTACCATAGTTAAAGGTAAATCAGGTAATTAAGGGTACAAATAATATTATAAAATTACATTAAAACTTATATTAATATAATTTAATCATTATATTTCATCCTAAAATATAATTGGGTTGAAATTATATCTATTGGAACCCACTTGGATGAGATTAAGACCTTTAATTTATTTTATTTAAAAGAAAGTGAAATATGTCTCACTCAAACATTAATAACTGAATTATTTTTAATATAAGGTTAAACGAAATATAAATTAGATTATAAATACTCATATTAAAGATTTTTTTTCTTTATCATGGTAATTTATTTTTAATTTTTTATAAATATATAATTATTTTAATAGATTATACATTAATGATGTAGAAATTATTTGTTTAGTGAAAAATCAATAATATAGTTTTTATTAAAATAATAATACCCATAAAAATACCCAAAAACATGACCAAAACTTATTGGTCGAGTATATATACACTATAATCATCCAAGTGTCTACTTTTGGACAATTTTGAGCCTTATATAACAGATTATGACATTTATATTATTTTATTTTAAATGATGTCAAAGTTGTCACCTTCAAAATTTCATAAACATAACATTTTAAAAGTTGGGTGTTATAGAAGATAAATTTGACTGAAAATATTATTATGAAATATATTATATTTATCTTCATTATGGAATTTTATTTTTAATTTTTATGCAAAATAAGTTTATTAAATAATTATACAAAAATGTTGTAGTAATTATTTTATCAATATAAATATCAAATAAATGGTTTTAAAAATATTAAAATAAATATTATATGATATAATTAATGTTATCCATGATTTTTTTTAAGAATATTAATTTTTATAAATCTATTAAATATTTTGTTTCGAAAATATCTTCTTTGTGGATTTTATTTAAATTCAAATAAATGAATTGTGTCAAAATTTTCACTATTGATATTTTATGAAGAAAACATATTATTAAATTGATTAAAAATAACAAAGATATTTAAAAATCACAAATTAAAATTTATATGGTCTAAAATGTCATAAATTATGCAATTATGTACAATTAACAACACATAAGTAAGTATTTATAACTATTTAAAATTTATAACTTTATTACCAAAAATAAAATTAAATAGAGTAAATAAGGATAAATCAAAATGATAAGGTTTAAAATAAAATCAAAACATGTATAAATTTTATTTTTTGATGATATTACAGCCATATATAATCTCATATTATAATTTGAGTCACTTTGGATGTTTTTATGTGGGGTTTGAGTTTATTATAAATTAATATTTTGGATCTTTCCAAAAGTGCCCCACTACTTTCTTATAAAAGGGAACCCCTTCCCTCTCCCCTTCACTCAATTTTGAGCCTTCAAGCTCAGAAAAAACATGAAAATTAATCTTCTAAACCACTTTATTTAAATTATATAGGTTCTGGTTTTCTCCAAATACCAACTGTAGTGCCCTAAGAGTAATTTTAAAGGAGGCACTTTGAGGAAGAGGTAATATCTTCTACCGATTATTTCAAATTTATTTCTTCTTATACTTCCTCTTATTTGTTTGTTTCATTATTATGTAATAAAATTAGTGTCACTAATATAATTATATGTTATTATGACTATTAAACAACCATATTTCACCATCTACCCATCCTATGAAAAATGAAATCACCACGCGCGCGTACGTACGAAATACCGTCTCCACATAGTGGTGTAATCTTTTTTTATCACCAACATACTTGGATGGGTATAATGATGGAATAAATTACTATATATTATTATTTTAAAGATATATTGATTTTGAAATATTATACACCATATAATTCAATACAATTCCACAATCATGGGAATGATTCATCGCTTGTGAGTACGTAATACCTACCGTATCCACAATGTTATACGATTCATTCTACATGATCTTCATTTAAGAATGATTATATAAATGAGTTGAATGAATTAATACGATATATATTATACTAATACAATTATTTAAATTATATAAATGTATCCTAAAAAGAGGAATAAAAATTTATTCGACAAAACATGCATAATAACATTAAGTAGTTAACACCCAAATAACGAGTAACAATGAAATGTTACTAATAAACCGATAAGAATATGACCGTATATGATATCATAAAAATAAATATGATTATGGAATAAGTCAATGAAATTATTTAAATCATTACACAGGAGGTTTGGACACATAAGAATGAAATCAGAACTATGGTAAGGGATTATCTCGTCACACATTTATTTCAATGAGACATATGCCTTAACCACCATCTATTTCTTTTGTATGGTGTTTATGCTTCCCATGAATGTTTTATGAATTTTGTTATGAGGAATATGATATTTACATATGAATTTAATCTTTTTAATTTTATTAAATGTACGATTCCACAAATTATAAATGGTAAGGGATAATTTCGTAATCTCATTTTTACTTGAGACTGCTTATACATATGAATTTACTGGGGTTATAATTATCATACATGCCCATGTTTTATAAAATTGTTTTCATAAAATGTTTACTATTATTCGATTTATGTTTAAAGTCATTTTTAAACTTTTTTTACTTTTACCACATTATATAGAAGGAATGTTTCTTTTGTTTACCATACAAGGTACTTTTGGACTTTAAAGCAAAAGTACGAGGAGAATGTTTTTTTTAACATACTCCGCATGAACAGATTTTTACAATTTCAAAATGACATATTTCCATGGATCTTCCTCTACAATATTTCATGATTATTTTCATTGAAATTATTTTCATTTAAAATTGCATGGTATATTGAGAAAAGAAATTAATTTTGAAGAAGAAAGGATATTTTCCTCAAGAATTATTTTCAAGTATTTTATCAAAACTATTTTCCTTTGAAGATGACATTATTTAATATGGTTATGTTTCATGTATAATGTACCTATTATTTATAAGGTTTTATTTTGTTTATGATTAAATGATATAAATTTTTTATATGGATTATGTTATGATGGGATGATGTATATGAAACCCATTTTATTCATTGGGTTATGTTGAATGATTTATGTTTATTTTGTGGCACATGAAAGAATGATTTCATTATGAGATGGGTGGAACCTATATCTCCCTAAAATTCATTGGGTAAAGATTTATATCTCATGAGATAAACATGGCTGGAATGGAAACTAAATCCAGTTCAGTAATACATGGCTGGAATGGAATGTAAACCTAGTTCAGTAGTGGACTTCATCCACTATAATGGTCGTGGCAGAAATGCCTTGGCTACTTCAGAAATCATAATATATGGTTATTAGTTTTCCACAATTACATGTTTTATTCCAATGATATTATTTTATGGTTATTGTTCCTTTATGATCCATGCCTTACGTATTAAAATGTTTTCTGTCATTTCTAAATATTTTGATATTTAAATTTTATGTTCATGTTTTTACGTTCAAATGTTTATGGATTGTTTTATGTTCTCCATGTTTACCCTTACTGAGCATTCGAGCTCACCCTTTGAATGATTCTTTTCCCCAGATCATAAATAATGGTTTTAGGTATGAAAACAAAATGTGAATATATTTATGGGAGATATTGAAGATCTTCCACCATGATTAGAAGATTATGTTCTGAGTTTCCAAAGACACTAAACTATTACGATCCTTGGGTGTCTATTTTTTGTAATGTATTAATTATTCCAAAAAAGTAATGTAATTTCCATGTACGTCAAGCTTGGGTCTCTATAGTTATGCACTTTGAACAATGGTTTGATTTTAACTAATTTAATGGAAGGTTATACTAACTTAGAATTTTTAATTGGGGGATTTTATCCTTTTATAAATAAATTTTGAATTATTATCATTATCACATGCCTATTAATGTTAAGTGGATTTACTTAAGTGATTAAACAGGTCGTACAAAATATTTTAGCATAAGACAGCTTATTTTAGTTCTATCTTTCTTGCTCTTTAATTTCATTAATTTATGTGATTACGAAAAAAACATCTATAATGAAATAACCATGAAACTAAAAAAAATTAATAAAGGGTATTATCATGAGCTTATACTAATGGTTAGATTATCTAGCAGTTGATAAACTAACTGTTGACCTAGAGAAAACACTATGGAATAATTGAGGTTTGTGTTTACAGCTTTCCACCTATCCACCTATGTGTCTCCATGAATTAGTTTTTCCTAAACTCCAAAACTAAACCACCCCCACTAGCTTGGGAGTTCCATCTGTTACATATGCCTTTTACTCACATATAGGTGAGGGGGAAATGGGTTTACAAAAAATAAATTATTGGAACGCATGCCTTACATAATAATATGAGATAAGGTACACAATCCAACAATTTAATTTAAAAATAAATTAAATGAAATAAATCACATAAAAAGGTCTCTTATAACTCATGATCATCTACATGAATGCAATGAATTATGTATTTAATAAAACCAGAAGTAAATTCTTAATTGTTCTTATATAAGATAAATAATTTTCAAATCAATTAATTATTACCTTTTATTAATAATTTATTTATCTTAATTATCATCTGAATTTCCTTGAGATTCTCATGAATTATAATTCTAAACTAATTAAATAAATTTATTTAAAATTAACTATGTAAATTAATGTACCTCAGAGGTAAGATGGCGAATAACTATTTGATTCTGCCCAACATTTATTTTTATCATATACTATTTTACTCTTCTGACTTATAGAATTCATGACTTATCACGTATATTAACATATACATCATGGATGATTAAAAAATAACATGATTTTTAGTCATGTATTATGGTTAAATTCATGTAGAGTAACAACTTATAATACGACTCATACATGATATGTAAATATGAGCATTATATAGATATTATTTAAACATTTAAATACTTTTGTACATAAAAACCCATCATAGGGAATGTACTATATTTTCAACCACATGAATGTACATGGAATTTCCAATGGGTTACACACTGTGTGATATCCAAATAACATGGTCACCAGTTAGGTCAGTATTGTATTGAAATACATGGCATGTCATTGACTCAAAGGGACTACACACTATGTACATGGGCTACACAACATGTAATCCATCTAACCATGCACCATTATGACCCGGGTAACACATGGTGAAATTAAATCATATGATTAATGCATAATACTAAATTAATATCCAAATCAATTATGATGAATTAAACATGACTAAAAGACAAGAATCTCTAGTGACCCAATGTGTAGTCCTATGTTGTCTATCCAGAATCCATGGCTCATTCGAATTACTTGTTTGATTTTATTTTAAGCATAAAATTGATCATCTTGATTAGATATATGAGAAACATAGGAGGCTGATGAAGATCTCATGATTCAAATTAAAAGAAAAATTATACATGTATTGAGAAAAAAATTAAAAAATATGTATATCACTAAAAAACATGAAATAATTATAAATAATTATGTGACCACTTTGATACAACTTATACGTTCTGGGCGTAGCAGAAGCTTGCGATGGGTGGAGGCCGAATTTTTATTTTTTCAATAATTGATGAACAATCCAAGATCTATATGACGATGAACATTGTGATCTAGATAATTGAATTAAAGAAATAGAAAATTGATAATTACTCCACTAACAAAGAGAAAATCATCACTTATTTTTTATAATTAATTTAATTATATACAGAATTAACGTTAAAGAATTCTTTCTTAGTTGATGAGTCCACTGAAAAATATGTGGCCCACTATCGTTGTGTTATTCAAACCAAGGGTATATTTCCTCTTGCAATGATCCACACATGTTCCATGAATATCTATAAGTCAGTGAAAGAATCTCCAAATGCTAGGATGATAGATCCTGGTACTTGAATTTTTCGCCTTTGATCACTTTGAGAATCGCTTCCAAAGCATTTTCCTTGATCCAGTGGAAGAGTATTCCTCCCCATTATTGGGAGTATTCTTGAAGAGGTGAGATCTCTAGGCTTGAGAGGATTCTCCAAATCCTTTTTGCACAATTATGATAAATAAATTTTCTCCTTTTAGAGAAAAAATGATTTGGTATTTAAATTTTTTGGGATAAAATAATTTTTTTACAAGTTCCATTAATTATCTATTTAATCCTAAAAAAAATCCATGTCAAATAATAATAATAATAATATCATTTTTCAACACACACATAACTAGAAAATTAAAATTAAATATTATTTAATTAAATAAAAATTATTATTTATTATTTCTCACTAGACCATTATAATAAGTCCACCATTCCTCCACAATATTTATCAGGCCTTGAATAATGTCTATTTTTTTTAAATAAATATCACTACATTATTCTCTAATAAATAAATAATTATTATATTCACAAAATATTAAATAAATATTTATATGCGATCAAAAAAACATGAATAATTATTAAACCATGTACGAGAATAATATTTATTCTAAATATTAAATAGTAAATAATAATATATTATTTAACATAGATTATGGACACACTTAGTGTGTGTCCCTCTAGGCCACTTTCTCAATGACATTAGGTGAAGTAGCCAAAATTCCAATGTTAGCGTCTAGAAACACACTAAAGAACCCGTAGAAAAAAATGTTAATTATGCAATTATGTGTAACATCATACCAACTCTTACTATGTAATATAAATCATTTATCTCTATATCTCAAATCAAGCAGGTTGCATGCAAATGCCATCAACCTATGTGATCAAATTCTCTTTCTTTGAATTTTATAAAAATGAAATTACCTTTAGAACACTAGGGATATGGATTTATTTAGGACATATCATTTCCATCAATGGGAATAAGGTATAAAATTTCATTAATAAACATAATAGACAAATCCCTTATCACATTATTCATTAATGAAATATTACTTATGACGCACCCAACATATCCCACTTCTCCGCAAACGTATATCAACACGGTTTTTATCAATACATCTATGTGCATTACTCAGAATAATCATTAATAATAAACATAAATTCTAAAGACCAATACACACATATAGAGATAGTAATATACAATAACACATATAAATGTGGATTTCCTATTTGAAGGTATCGCTCTCATAATATCCTACTGTATATTACCAAGGGTGTACATAATGAAAAGGTGACTCAAAGTCATATAAGTGTCCACTAATAATAGGTTGTATCATTTGTGTCCCTCAAATGATATCACCCGACAATAAAAAATATATTAATGAATAGTGTTGTAGGACTTCTAGGTTCTCATTAGAGTAGGGAACTACTATGACCTTTTTGTGCGACAAATACTCTTAGTACATTATCACATTCTATGTCACGTAGAAGAACAATGATGATGTGATAATTTGTTTATTAATATTCAAAACCATGAATAAAATTTATCATAATGTATAAATATGTTGGTTCTAGGGCATCAAAACCCACACCACCTGGGTGGGGAAAGAATAGAAACATGAAAATAATAATTTATATAAATTTAATAAATCTACTATAATTTAACTATAAACAATTATCATCAAATTAATGAATAATTTAGAAATTAAAATTCCTAATTAATTTAAGAAATATTGAGGGAAAACATATAAAATAATTTTGAAATCAAATTCCTCTACACATAAGAAGTTATTTATTGTCAAGAAGACGCTTAGAACACATTAAGTGGTAGAAAATAAATCGCAAATAGAAAATCTACAATGCCACAAATAAATGACTTTTCAAATGGTCTTCTCTTATGGATTATCTAAAGTAGAAATATGTTTTCCCTTTTAAAACTAACCATTTTAAATGAAAAAGTGGTTAATATCTTACAGAAATGATGAAATTTGTTAAAATTTCAAATGAATTAAGAAAAAATCAAATTGATTTTAACTAGGACTTTCAAACTTCTTTTTACATTTAGAAGAACAGACACACATAATTAAATAACTCAGCATAATTTTCACGCACTACTGGATATGTGGAAATTAATATATAGAATATAAACATAAATAAATTATATAGTAGTAGAAAAAAGAAATCAATAAATATTGAGAAAAAAGAAATTTTTCCTTTATTATAATTTTCATATAATAGCCCATTTAAATGAATATTTTTTCAGTTTTAATTCAAATCAAAAGGTTTGAAACTCAATGATAGTTTTAAAACATTATATAAAAAATGACCCAAAAACGTGTAATCTCATGTGGGAAACAAAAATTATTTTCCCAATAAACTCACGAGGTATTAATTATTAATCACCACAAAGTGACATCACAATCATCAAATTAAAGAAACCTTGTCACCCACTAAAAATCTCTAAGTACTGTGTAGAAGTAGACATTTTTGAAAATTGTAATATATTTTTATTGGTTATATTTATGGATTTTTTGACCAATATTATACCCCTACCGCACACTTAAAATTCAACATTAGTCTCTAATATGAATCTCAAGGTGGGACAAATATTACAAAAAAATTGGCTCAAATATATTTGGGAATAAAGAATATGAAAATTATATTTTGAGGAGTGAAATGAAAGATCATAAAAACATTTTTCCACACAAAAACCATATAAAAAATATTCCCAAATGTCCATACTAGAATGTTTTTATAAATTAAATAAAGAAAAAAATTATCTAATGGTTGCATGTATCTGATGAGTTCAAAACTGAATTTAAAAGAAGCAAAAAAACTATCATGAAATGCAAATTTATTATATATAGAAGTAGCTCAAATTTTTATAGTGACCATCACAAAATAAAAAAAAAATTCATACACATTTCCACAAATAATTAGTAACATTTAAAAGAATTAAGGGTAGTAATGATGAATTACAATGCTAAAAAAATTACTCCCCTAATTAAAGAATCATTATCCATTTAAAGATAGAATTTGTAAAATCCCTTGAATAAATTATTATGATAATTATTTGGTTGAAAATTAATTCTCATAAAAAATTTAAATTTTAATATGAGATACTAGAACAAAGATCTTAGAGAGAAAATAACTTCATAGAAATGATAAAGGAGATTCTATCTATAGAGAAGCTCTAGTTCTAGACCATTTTATATTTGAATGATAGATAAAAAAATAATTCTTCTGTATAGGTAGAGGTCATGGATACTTTATAACCATTATTAAAAATATCATGCCTAGTACTTGGCATAGCCATATGACCCCTTCACCCTAGGAGATTCATCTACCGTTCCACCACTTATTTCTCAAAATCAAACATCTGATTTTGGGAACAAAAAATGAAACCATTTGAATAGTGAAACAAATGTGAACCACTAGTAAAGTTCCAAAAATAAAAAAAGATTATATTAGAAAAAAAATGAGTATGAGACAATTATTTGAAAAGAAAACATAAAATAATGATTAAGAACCCATGGATTTCCTCTCATGTTATACACAATTTTAATTATTCCTCCAGAATTACCCTCATAATTATTATAGTCATGATCATTCAAAGGGTATGATAAACTATTTTGGACTTCACCATTCTGGGTAAGAAAAGTTTTCATTTCAATCATCAACTATAATAGAATTATACCCCATAGAACATTATAAAAATAATTACAACTTTTGAAACATATTTATTCATTCCTAGTAGATGAAAATCCTATAATTTCACAAAAAGAACCTATTATGAAAAATAATTTTCCAACATTAATATGAGAATTACATGCCTTAATTCTCACATATTCTACCACAATTAGAGAAGTATTAGGCTTAGATGATAGATCAATAAAATTAGCATGTTTCTCATAAACATTAACATTTAAATACTCATATTATTTGTTAAAAATAGGTACATTATTAGATATCTCACATAGAGACTCCTTATGCTCTAGAATAGAGAAATATTCCATAGAATTTATCAAAGGAGAAGGTACATAATCATTGTCATCAACTAATAAGATATATATAAACACATCTATAAAACTATCATTGAACCTGGATAGGTATTTATTTATCTCCATGTTAGATTGAATAAACCAAAGAGACATTCCCAGATTTCAAAATTTCACACTCAAATAAAGAAAAAACAAAAGTAGACTCACACCTCCTAGTTTGTATAGAAAAAGATGTAGTATCCACATTGGGTATAGGGGAGGGTGGTAAACATTGAAAAATATCACGATAAAAACTTTTAAAAAGAATCTTGGGTTTGGATAAATCACATCACGATCCTGATAAATGAATCTCCTAATTTTTCTCTTAATGTTTTCATAACCATTCATGTTCTAGTGTAGATTTAGATTTAACAAAACTAGTAGTAAAATCCTTATTAACTAATTATATGATCATATCATCAAAAGGATGGTGTTTTTCACCAAAAGTATCTCTAAAAGCCTCTTTAACAACATTAATAAACTTACAAATCACAAAAAGGGGGGAATCATTGAAAAAAATAAATTCATCTTGATCCTTACAATATTTAAGGGTCCACATACCCTTTGAAAAATTTCTGACATCCCAAAAAATGGATAAAAATTAACATATAAAAAATATAGGAACTTTTTTATCACACCACATCTTAAGAATGTGGAAGTGTGTGGGGAAAAAAATCTTTCCTTCATCAACTAATAGTTTATCTACCCTCCCATAAGGATAATTATTTGACCTGTTAGCTAATTACAATAGCATATATATCAGTTTGAGATCTCCAAGGCTCATATTCTCAAACAAGGAGTATGAAATAAGGTTAATCTAAGATTTAAGATTATTCAAGAACCTAATCTACTCAATTTCTTATATTCCACAAGAGATAAGATAGAACCAAGTTAGTTTAGTTTGGGTGAAATATTTTTTTTGGACAACGACATGACAATTCTCATTCAAATTTATTGTTGAACTCTCATCCCAATCCCCTTTTTTATCCAAAAATATTTTGATAAATTTAAAATATAAAGGGACCTTGTTGAAATATTCCACAAGAGGCATTCTAACATTAAATCTCCTAAATATTTTATGAAACTTGAGATAATCAAGTTCATTATTATTTTTCATTCTTCGATGAAAAGGAATGGGAGGAGGCATAATGTGTCAAAATAGGTGTATCATTCTCCTCCTCAAACCTCACCATTTTATTTTCTTCTTAAATTAGTCCCCAATTCATTTTATTTTGTTTAATTTCTTTTTCATGTTAAATTTTTTCATTCTTATCAGATTGGTCAAATATGTGTAGATTTATAGTTTTAGGGTTTTCTAAATTTTTATTTCTAGTTACAACATTTTCATTAATTTTATCTCCCCATGTTTGTTCAATAACTGGTTCTTATATTTCACATATGATATTGTTATTAATTTCATCACATTATCCATTGGGTGTGGTTATGTTATACTAGGTAGTTTTATTTTTTCTTATCCCTCCAAAGTCTCTATCCATTTTACCCATTTGAACTTGCATGTTTAAAATTCTAAATTGCTAGGAGTCTAATTTAGTGATCAACTGCATAACCAGGACCATTAATTTTGAATTTTATTTTTAAGGTCAAAAAACAATTTGAAACTAACTCATAGGTTATGATGAATAACCTGGGGAAACAATAGGTTTCAACCCCAATTTTTATTTCCAAGACATATTCAGATGGTTTTTATATTTAGAATTATATTGGTTACAGAATATATCATAAACACTTTGATTTGGATCCCTAAAATCAAAATACTTTGTACTCTCACTAGGTTTCATTGGGAGATCAATGTCAAGACAATAATTTTGAGCCTGAAAAAACATCCCAAAATGAAAAAAATACTTTGTAACTAAATGTATATTAAAAATAGAATATTGGGTCCTTATTTCATCATTTTAAACTGTTATCTTCATAGTATATTTTTGTTGGGACTTTTGGACTAGCTTTTCAAAGTTTTCCTTAATATTATATTCTATCAAATCAGATATGTCACCACTTTTGGATTGACCAAATAGGTTTTTATCTCATTCTATGAGGGAATGATAAAATTTATCCATAAGAAGATGGGGAGATAATGTATGGTTATGAGTTTTTCAAAGAAGATCTCCAACCTGGTCTCAATCCTTGTAAAGCACTCCCCCTCATCCAAGAAAAACCCTATTATATTATTCTCAACCATGGTGATAGTGTTCCTAGGATAAAATTCAGAGATAAAATCATTGAACAAAATATTATAGGTTTAATAAATTTCCTCATCTATGTTTTGAAACCATGTCATATGCCTACCCTTGATACAGAAAGAAAAAAATCTCATGCTCAGCCCTTTTTTACTCAAACCTCACAAAGGAAAATGATAGATAAAATTATTAAAATATCTAATAAAATTTAAAGAATTATTTGTTTGAATAACTGAAAATGATGGAATCATGAAGAGATATAACTATTTTATCTCATAATTTATCGACCTTATGTACAACTATATGTATGGTAGATTACTAGACATTATGAGAAATTGAAACTCCATATGTATAGGTATATCAGGGGACACAACTCGGAATTTGGGCTATACCAATGGTTCAAAACTATAGGGATAACATGAATAACCATTGGGTTAGAAAATTAAAATGGTCCTCCAAATAGTTGGTTAATCTACAGTAGGTATAGGCCAATAACAATGGTTTTTAGTAAACTATTGGTATATAAATTCTATAATTTCAATTTACTAGTTATTCTTATAGAACTGTTTGTATAATTTTTTACTAATGGTTTTCAAAAATGTTTTTTATAAATATGTACCAACTATTTATAAACCATTTTAATAAACTTCCCTAACTGTAATATATACCAACCATTTCATTAAACCATTAGTATAGCTCTATACCAACTATTTTGAAATCATTGGTATAGATATCCCATATATTCTTAGCCAGAAGCAACCCCACCCTAACCAAAAATCCAGCAGAAATCACATCACCATAACAACCATGGTCAATTACCTTTATAGATCACCAAATAGTTGCACCAAACATCACCAACCAATATATAAATAACGATAACAAAAGAAACTAATTAATTCCTTCAACCAGTGATAGTAAAAATTAATAACATTATATATATTCATTCAAAACTAATTATAAAACATAAAATTTCTTAAATATTAACAAAAAATATTAAATATCAATATCTCCCTCCTCACCATCACTGTCACTATCATCACTGTCATCCTTAATGTCATCCTCACAGTAATCCTCACCATTATCCTCACCATCACCATCGTCATTGAAATCACCATCCCAAAAAATTTCATCATCCTAATCACAACTAGGACTATCAACTCATGCACCATATAACATACTCATAATCTACATATATATATCACAATTCATGGTATTATCCGGTGGAATTTGTGGACAAAATACTACCATAATTTTTTTTAAATTTATTATTTTCCATTTAACTCAGTTCACACTCCTATATAACCATTTTTTTGGCCTCTTATGCCTCAGAAAAAGCTTGTGATACCTTTGAATGAGATATTTCTAACATGGTGCTGCTAGAATTTGCACATAATGTTGGATAAAATATCTAGTTGGGATAATAATCTTCTCTTGTTGATAAAATACTCTTCCCTAGTTCCCATCCCACAATACCTAGTGTAAATGATCATTTGACCTAATGTTTTTTTGATTCCATCTCATCAAGGGACTCTAAATCACATTTTTATAAATATAAATGGACTATTTAGTTACTAAATAGATGTTAAAATTTGATATAAAAAAAATTAAAACTTATAATCATCTATTATGTTTGTTCTTTTAATGCAATTTTATATTTTTTCTTTCCTATAAAGAAAAACATTTTTTATCGAGGTACATGTCATTAAATATTAAAAAACTGCATCTACAATGACATTGAATGTACAAAACCACAATTAAAAATAAGTTATTAATAATTAATTTCATAAATAAAATAAAATTGATATACTCTATGATTAAATATGATTTTTTATAATGATTTATTACTTTATTCTAGTATGATATGTGTTGGTTTGAAAAAGAAATTTTATATAATAAATTCAGAGAATTGAGAACATTATTAAATAATGATGTGATAAATTAACATACAGTGGAATTCAAGGATTCTTGTCTGTATATATTATTTCCATGTGTATATGGGAAATGTAATTACAGAATAATGGAAATGGAATGCCTTTATTGAAAAAAATAATCAGGATTTAATTCATATATAATACATTAAAATGGAAAGGTAAAATATATGATAGACATATTACTATTTGAATATTTCTATTTTTCAATGATGTTATTTCAAAGGGGAAAATAGGGAAAATCAAGGTAAATTTCTCATTGATGGATATTGATGAAAGAGCATAGTCAATATTGGTGTTTTATTTTGTTAAAAAGGAACATATAAAAAAATTTATTTACTGTTTATTTGTTTAAAGAATGTTAATGTTTAGTTATAATGAGGGTATGTTAAATTCAAATATTATGTTCTAGGAATATTAAGAATATGTTTATTGTTTTCAAATTGTGAGTATATTATTTTTCTTATAGTTTAGGTAAAAATAAAAGATGTCTAGTTTCTTTTAATTTTTAATTATAGCTTTTCTTTTAGTTCTTAGTGGATTATTGATATTTCGTAATCAGAGTTGGAGTTTGGATTTGAATCCATGTAAGTAATGGTAACACACATTGATGTAATCGTTTGTAACTTCTTTGAGATTATAATTCATTGCTCTAGTGTATTATGTTTATTCTAATAATTAAATTTAGTTGTTTTCTGATTGTTTGATATGACCTTAGATAATAATTCAAAGAGGTATATGCTAATATGATTTATTATAGATTAATAATGAGAACACATGTGAACTTATATTATTTCTAGATTAGAATATTGTAAGGACTTATGTATGCTATGGAATAAAATGAGTTGTGCGATTTAATAGAGACCTTAAGTAGAATAATGTTTTTTTATGATGTTTTATTTTATTGAACTTATGCTATGAAAATTTTATTATTTAGTATTTAATAATCATTCCATGTTATTTAAATGGGTAAATTGATGTAATAGTGTTTAATGGTGATAATGGTGTTAATTTTTAAATTAATAACACTAAATCATATTGATGTGTTGGATTGTTTTTTGTTTTAATAGTTTTACTAGTGTAGTGAGTGATCATTAATGATCTATAATTATTTTTTTAAATCATCATGTGTATATTTTTCATGTAATAGGTATTTTATCATATGAAATTTCTTATTTGGGTTGAATAACTTGTGTACATGATGTATTTTATATCATGGATTTTGGAAATTAACTCATGGTTTTTCTTATTGTGATTATTTTTTATGATCCTTGAGTCTCATAAACTCTCTCTTACTCTCATAAGATTCTTGTATTTAATTCTCCTCTATTTAAAAATAAATTTGAAATCTATTGGTAAAATTAGTTTTATCTCCCTGATAGATTCAATAAACCTATAATTTTCTAAGAATTTGATGAGATTTGGTACCTTTAAAATTATAATCTTCTCTCTTATGATTATGGTTTAGAGGATTGTTGATTCTATGTGTTCTTATAGGATATATATCCCCCTTCTCTATGTAGATTTTGTTTTTTGTTCAATAATGGTAACTTTTTTCTTTTATTTAGTGTTTAACTTGTGATTATATATTATATGTGAACAATTAGTGATTAAATAATTTCATATGATTTTTTGTCATGGAAAACTAGTACTTATGTTAAAGATTAATATTCAATATTTTTTTGCGAAATTCACATTCTAATATTGTTTCTGAGTGCTGGAATTATGGATAACCATGTTTAATGTGAAGAAATAAAGAGAAAAATGCTATAATAAATTGTTTAAATGATGTAATGATTGATGAATTGATTAATGTGACGACCCATCCTCGGGGCCCGTGTTGTGACTACCCCAAGCCCGCCCTCCATAGGCCAGGGGTTGGCGACTAGAAACAAAGGCGTAAATCCCGTTAAAAAGGGAAGGAATTATAGTAATATAAGTAAACAAACACAACAGAGTACACAAGTGAAGTAAGTACTAAGTAAAAATGAGTACAAAAGTTGGTGCTGAAAGTAAATGAGCCAATATACAAACCCAAATGAATGTAAAGTATAACTAAAAAGAAAGTACAACAACAGTAAAGTAAAGTATCAACTACCAAGTCATATTCTAGATATCCCACCTGAAGGGTGGGTACAGATGGTCTCCTCAACTCCTAAGGTCCAGCTGTCCACTCCATGTATGTCCCGCCAAGTGGTCCACCTTCGGGTACCATCCAACTCCACAAGCCTCCATCTCAATCAGTGTTGTCCATCTTCTGCATCCATCACAACGTAGTGCGGGCATAGCCCGTGCATGGGTGAGTATACGATACTCAGAAGGGACCCCGAGACCAAAAAAGGTCTCCCAGAATCCACGAAGGATAAAACACAAAGAAAAGATACGAACACGAAGTATCAACCAACTCTACTTAGGTATATACCCATAAATATACCTAAGTCATCAATCTCATTTCGGCTCCAAATTTCTAGCCCAAGAACAACCCAGTCCACATGGGAAAGAAGTAAATCACACTGATGGTATTGATTGAAAGTCATGACTCAGCTCACACAAGTATACTACTCATGAAGAGGGGTGGATATGATTAGATGTAGCCTCTGAATCATCTCCTCTGCTGAACCAACGTAGGAACCAAGTACAGAAGTCATCGCTGCTGAACCAACATAGGATCCAAGTAAAGTAACCATCCCTGTCGAACCCACGTAGGATCCAAGTACAGTCTTCATCGCTGCCGAACCCACGGAGGATCCAAGTACAATCGTCCTCGCTGTCGAACCCACGTAGGATCCAGGTACAGTTGTCATCATTTCCGAACCCTTAGAGGTTCCAAGTATAGTCGTCCTCGCTGTAGAACCCATGTAGGATCCAAGTATAGTCGTCTTCATCGTTGAACCCACGGAGGATCCCAACACGGTAGTCGTCGTAGTCGCAGATAACTCTAGGGTTCCTGCACACAGCATACTCGATTCCGGGAGGGTCTGCTCCACAAGTAAAAAGGGGGTCGATACATCAATTGTAAAGAAGTCTAGAGTTTATGTATCCTGAATTTCCGTCTCGTCAAAAGAAACCCAACGTGAAAGATGGTGCGTCAATTGGATGCCCGATCTGAGAGATATTGGTTTTTTCGTACCCGGGGCCCGGTTGGAAATATACTCATTCCAAACCCGGCTATTTTCCAAAGATTCCCAAAACTCACTTAAAGTGTCGCAAAAGGACTACCTCATAGATAGAATCCCAGTTCCATAGATGACGCATCGATCGGACGCACGGTATTTATGTTATTCACATTTAAGTGAATAACGGGCCCGACCCGTTAAGCCTAGTGGGATGGCGGGTCGGGTCACCCAGTTTGGCGTGTCTGACCCGACAGGGGTGTCAGACCGGCTCGAAGGGAAAACGCAGCTCAGCCCGAAGGATGCCGCCTAACCCGAAGTGGTGTGGCCTGGCCCGGCGCAGCGCTACTAGCTTGGCCAGCTGGCCGAGTGGTCCGAGACGGGGGGTGCGGCCCCTGGCTGCCCAAACCGGTGGCGCCAAGCGGTGCCGCCCTCCCAAACCGGCCGGCCTTCTGGTGCAAGCGGCCTGCATGGCAGGCCGCGACTCTTACAGCGCGGCGCCCTCCTGGCGCCGCGAATCTGCTCCTCCCGTCCGACCGACAGGCCGGCCAGTTCTATAGCATGACGCCCTCCTGGCGCCGCGGCTCACCTTTGCCCGGCCGGCGGACGAGCCGGCCGGTTCTTCCACCGAAGCGGCCCACCCTATTCGGGTTACAGTTTCCACAGCGCGGCGCCGTAGTTCCTTCATGTGCGTCTGGCGCGCGGTTGCTGCCTTTGTTCGTCACCGCTTCCCGATCCCAAACAAGACAAGAAATGACAGAGGGTCACCGGGCCATGTTTGTTCGGCCCGCACCATCAGCGTAAGATGGTATCAATCAGACAAGATGTTCACTCTAATACAACAAGATTGAAGGAGTAATTTATTTTAAATAAATTAAGCAAACCCCCTACCTCAAATAATTGATATCGCAGGTCGGGCGTCGTGGAGGATGGCGTCGTGGGGTGAGGTTTCGTAGACATCGTCGAAGTGTGCCCGAGGGGGATGTGATGTCTCCTCTCATGTCGTGGAGAAGATAATGGGTGGCATGTCGTCGTTCTTCATGGAAACAACATTCTTCATCGGATGGCGGTGTTCTTCAAAAACTCAATATCTTTCCCAATCCTCCATAGCATAATGAATGCCCTCCTCTCCATAAAATAATAGGCTCCTCCTATTATTTTATTACAACTGCAATTTAACTTTAAAAATCCAAATCACTTCATTAATTAAATGTGTTGGTAATTAATTAATGGGAGGGAGAGTAAAGATCCTCATTAATTAAATGCGTTGGAATTTAATTAAAGAGAGGGATAGGTGAGGGAGAGGTAATATCCACATTAAATTGAGGGGTTGTCATGGATTAATAGAGTGAGGGAGGGGGAGAGATTGGAAATTAAAGGGGGGTTTCCAAATTAATGAGGGGGTTTCAGGAGTTTAGAGGAAAATAAATGGTTGGGGATTGTGTGGGCCCCACCTCTCTAACATCCACACTTGGGTAGTTAGGTGGTTGTGGGTCCCAACCTTAACTACCCATGGGAGGAATTAACCTCCTTAGATACATAATAAAATTGTACAAACAATTTTATTTACTTCTTAATTGAACCCAAAAAAAATCTCAACCCGCTTAAAAAGCAATTGTGGTAAAGGTCCCCTTAAGCAATTACCGGCGTTTTGAGTTCATCTGTGCCCTCAGATTTCAATTCTGAGCACCAGTTCAAATGATAGAAAAACCCACTTGTTTGTTCATTGAACGTATCCAAGATAAACTTTGGAAATTGATTCTGGGCACACAAGGCCTCAAAATCAAGTTCCGTCAGAAGCCACAGACTTTTAAAATTCCAAAGTATTTAGGGAAAAAAATTCCTTGAAATTTCAGGGACTTTACATTACTCCCACCTTAGGGATTTACGTCCCCTTAAAGCTATAACATAAACTACGGAAACAAAAGATGGTACTGAGCACGCATATGAGCCTCCCGCTCCCATGTGCTCTCCTGAAGGATCCCGTGCTGCCATCAAATGCGCACCAGAGGAATCGACAGTCCACATAGGACCCGCTCCTGTCGATCCTCAATCTCCACCAGAACCTCTTTGAATGTAGCCCCGACATCGATGTCCAACTCCCTATGGTTGATGATGTGGGTCAGGTCTTGAATGTATCTCCTCAGCTGAGATACGTGGAAGACTTCATGCTCCCAGTGCAACTGAGGTGGAAGGGCCAGGTGGTAGGCCACCTCACCTACCCAGCTGAGGACTTGGAATGGTTCAATGAAGTGCGGAGATAACTTTCTGGCCCAGAAAAATCTCCATAATCCACATCGAGGTGAGACCGGTAAGAAAACGTGGTCGCCATCCTCGAACTCCAATGGTCTCTGTCTCCTATCATCATAGGACTTTTGTCTGTTCCGTGCAGTCCTCATCCGCTCCTAGATGATCTGCACTATCTCCGTCGTAGCCTGAACCATCTTTGGTCCTATGAGTACTGAATCCCCAGGGTCAGTCCATTATAGAGGTGATCTACAAGGTTGACCATAAAGTGCCTCTTATGGTGCCATCCCGATGGTGGAGTGGTAGCTATTGTTGTATGCAAACTCCACCAAGGGTAGGTGATCCTCCTAGCTACGACCAAAGTCAAGGACACATGCACTGAGAATATCCTCGAGTATCTAAATGGTCCTCTCCATCTGGCCATCTGGCTAAGGATGAAAGGTGGTGCCCAGGTGTAGATGTGTCCCAAAAGCCTCCTGCAACCCCTTCTAATACCGGGAAGTAAAGCGAGCATCTCGATCAAAGACGATAGACGATGTCACACCATGAACCCATATGATCTCCTAAACTAGAGGTGTCTCAAGATCTCTACTGAGCCCTGCTCTCTGATTGGTAGGAAGTGGGACGACTTGGTTAGTCAGTCTATGATTACCCAGATGGAGTCGTGTCCTCTAGAAGTACATGGGAGCCCCATCAAAAAATCCATGGATATCCTGTACCACTTCCACTCCGGAACCACTAAGGGTTTTACCAAGCTTGCAGGTACATGGTGATCTGCCTTCACTTGCTGGAAACTGAGGCATTGTGAAACAAACTCTGCTACAGCCTTCTTCATATCCGGCCACTAGTGCTGTCATCCGAGGTCCTGGTATATCTTTGCAACTCCAGGATGTACCACTAGAATAGAAGTGTGAAACTCTCTCTTAACTTCCTCCTGCAGTGAAACTGGTACCATGGTACGTCCCCTGAAGAGGATGAAATGCTCTCCTCCTTCAAAAAATCCATCTGGCTCCTTCCCTGTGGAAATCTGAGCACGTCGCATCTCATATTCAACGTCCGCGTGTTGTGCCTCTCTGACCCGCTGAAATAGTGGAGGAGTGACTGTAGAAATGCTACCCCATCTCTATCCACGAAGGATATCAGTAAAGCGGCTAACTACTTTGTCGCCTCTCCATGTAGTTGAATGCCTGATCTCCTATTGATAGAATCTGCTACTATGTTCCCCTTCCCAGGAGTATATACTATCTCAAAGTCATAGTCCTTGAGGAACTCGAGCAATCTCCACTATCTCAGGTTCAGGTCCTTCTATGAGAAGATGTACCTGAGACTTTGGTGGTTTGAGTAGACTGTAAAGGGATCGCCCATCAGATAGTGCGGCCACATCTTCAGGGAGAAGACCACTGCTGCTAATGCCAGGTCATAGGTTGCATAGTTCTGCTAGTGATTCCTCAACTACCTTGAACCATAGGCGATCACTACCCACTCCTGCATCGGGACACACCCATGTCCGGTCCCTGATGCGTCACAGTATACCATGTACCCAACACCCTCCTCTGGTAGCCTCAAGATGGGAGCAATGGTCAATATTTGTCTTAGCTCCTAGAAGCTCTGCTAGCATCTATTTGACCACACTAAGGGCTTCCCCTTCTTCATCAAATCTGAGAGAAGTGAAACAACTCTGGATATGTCTGGCATAAATCTCCAATAGTATCCATATAGACCAAGGAAACTCCGCACCTCCGTCACGCTCCTGGGTGGGTCCCAAGCGAGTACTGCCTCAAACTTCGCAGGATCCACAACAACTCCCACCTCCAAGATGACGTGCCCCAAGAAGTGAACCTCTCGAATCCGGAACTAGAAATTCGAGAGCTTACCATAAAGTCGGTGCTCTCGGAGTGTGTCTAGTACAACCCGCAAGTGGTAGGCGTGATCCTCCTTAGTAGTCTAGTAAATAAGTATGTTATCAATGAAGACCATGACAAAACGATCGAGATAAGGCTGGAAGATCATGTTCATGAGACTCATGAACACTGCTGGGGCCTTGGTTAGGCTGAAGGGAATAACCAAGAACTCGTAGTGGCCATAATGACACCTGAAGGACATCGTCTACTCATCCCCGTCTCGAACTCTAAGCTAATGATAACCTGACCTGGGGTCTATCTTCGAGTACCATTGTGCTCCCTTGAGTTGATCAATGTTGTCATCAATCCTCAAAAGAGGATACTTGTTCATCACAGTCACATGATTCACGCGACGATAGTTGACACATAGTCGTAAGCTCCTATCCCCCTTCTTGGTGAATAAAATCGGAGAAGCCCAGGGTGAAATACTGGGTCGGATGAATCCCTTTCCCTGTAAGTCCTCCAGTTGTACCCGCTGCTCACGAAGCTCAACGGGAGCTATCCGATATGCTGGAGTAGATATCGGTTGTGTTCCAGGGTATAGGTCAATGTAGAAGTCTACCTCTCTACGATGAGGTAGTCCTTGAACATCGTCAGGAAAAATGTCCACATACTAATCTACCACAACAGGGAAACCCGGACTTCTCACATCAACTGCTCCTAGGATGAGACTAGCCAACTGATGTGTGATCGGCTACCCTCTCTTCTGCGTAAGTGCATCGTATTCTACAAAGGCTCCCTTCTCGCCGAGGAAGGTGAGCCTGCTCCCATCTGTGGGGACACACCACACTTTTCACCTAATACCGTCGATCTAAGCATGGAATGTAGATAACCAGTCCATACCCAAGATGACGTCATAAGGCCTCGACACTGCTACAAGAAGATCCCAAGAGAAGCTCTCACATCCTAGAGTAATATCACACTACTGGAACCAGTGTGTAATCATTGATTCTGCTTCTGTAGGATTCTCTATCCATAAGGATCGAGCCAACAGCTCCGTCGGAATCTCCGAGCTCTGAACAGGAGCAGTGGCAATAAAAGAATGACTCACACCTATGTATATAAGAACTGCAGAAAGGTTGGAGTAGACACAAATAGTACATAAAATCATCTATGGTGCATCGTGGTCATAGGACTCGACTGCCTTGAGCTGAGCCTGTCCCTGTCTGCTAGCTCCTTGTGGTCGAGGTGGTCCTCCTAGTGTCGGTGGTGGTAGAGCCTCGAAGCGTCATCCACCACCCATTGGTCAGCCAGCTCCTCTTCCTCGTCCGCCTGCTCCCTGTGGACCACCACAGTCAAACCTCTTCCTATACTAGGGAGGTCCCTATACTATCTGCTGCTCCTCTGCATGGCGGGTCGGTCTTTCACGAGCCATGTGGCCCTGCCCGCCGCGTGCATAGCACTGCCTACCTCTCATATGACTAGCTCTGCTGCGTGTGGCCCGTACATCCAAACCAGTATCCTGAGGTCGCCCACCTAATTGCCTCGTCCACTTGGACCTCTCTGACATCTGTCTACTGCCAGCTGTAGAAGACTCCTCTACGTTTCACCCTGCGGTGGATCTCACTGCTGGCGTCGGCTCAGCAAGAAAGCTCTCCACAAGAAGGGCTCACTCCAGTACTCCTGCCTACGTCATAATGCTGAGGGAGATCATCGAAGCCCTGATCTCATCCCTCAGTACCTTCTGAAAGATCTGGGCCCGGAATAATGGGTCTCGTACGATGTCTATGGAGTAGCGTGAGAGGTCGGTAAATCTCGCCGAGTACTGGGCTACTGTCATGCTGCACTTCCGCAGCTGTAGTAACTCCTGGATGCGTACCGCAAGGAGGGTGGCTGGAACAAACTCCAAGAGGAAGACGCTCTCGAAGTCCATACAATGTAGATATTCCTCGTCGTGCACCTGGAGCATTAGGCTCCACTATCTACCTGCTGCTGCGTGCAGAAGACTTGCAGCAATGATCACCATAAGGTCTGCTAATGTCCCTACCAATCTGAAGATCATGACGATAGCCTCCATACAATACTCGACTGCTTGAGGGTCTATCTCTCCATGGAACCTAGGCGTCCTCTATCACTGAAACTTGTGCAATGCTCTAAGGTGGCGTGTACTCTCCGCTGCTGGGGCTAGTGGTATCGGTGGCCCAGCGGGTAGTGGTATCATTGGTGCCTCCGCTGTAATGGGGACCCGCACCGAAGCCTCGTCGCTCGGTGGGCTTCCACCCCGCACGTAACTAGGAACCCTAGCTGTCTACCTTCATGGGGCCATCCTGAGAATAAATAGGTGCGCCATGTTTACTATAGTATACCTGGTGAGCTGTTACAAATTAATCACAGAGAAAACTTTTGAAACACACTTGCAATCAATGTTTTCATCCATTTAGTCAGAAATCAGAAGTCAGGGTCTTGGATTATGGATACGTTGGCCGCTGCACCAACACTGGACTCCCTGGACTGATAACAACACTCAATACTCTAAACACTATTACTTCAAAGAAATAAATCATCAGAGTCCTGAGTTTTACGGTAGAACCGACTCCTCTGATACCAATTTGTCACGACCCATCCTCGGGGCCCATGTCGTGACTACCCCAAGCCCACCTTCCATAGACCAGGGGTTAGTGAATAGAACCAAAGGCGTAAATCCCATTAAAAAGGGAAGTCATTGCCTTAATATAAGTAAAAAACACAATAGAGTATGCAAGTGAAGTAAGCATTAAGTAAAACTGAGTACAAAAGTAGGTGTTGAAGGTAAATGGGCCAGTATACAAACCCAACTGAAAGTACAGTACAAATAAAAAGAAAGTACAACATTAGTTATGTAAAGTAGTAATTTCCAAGTCATCCTCCAGATATCCCACCTAAATGGTGGGTACAGATGGTCTCCTAAGCTCCTCAGGTTCGGCCATCCACTCCGTGTATGTCCTGCCAAGTGGTCCACCTCAGGGTATCGTCCAGCTCCACAAGCCTCCATCTCAATCATTTCTGTCCATCATCTGCATCCAACACAACTTAGTGTGGGTATAGCCCATGTAGGCTTGAGTATACGATACTCAGTAGGGACCCTGAGACCACCGAAGGTCTCCCAGAATCTACAAAGGATAAACCACAAAGGAAATATACGAACATGAAGTATCAACCAACTCTACTTAGGTATATGCCCATACATATACCTAATTCATCAATCTCAATTCGGATCCAACGTCTAAGCCTAAGAAAAACCCAGTGCACACATGTAATATGTCAATCATAGTGATGGTAATGATTCAAATTCAAGCCTCATCTCACACAGGTATACTAATCACGAAGAGGGGTGGAGATGATTAGATATAGCATCTGAATCATCTCCTCTACCGAACCCACGCATGATCCATGTACAGACGTTGTCACTACCGAACCTACGTAGGATCCAAGTACATTAACCATCGCTGTCGATCCCACATAGGATTCAAGTACAATCGTCATCACTGTCGAACCCACAGAGGATCTAAGTACAGTCGTCCTCACTGCCAAACCCACGTAGGATCCAAGTACAGTCGTCATCGATGTCGAACCCACAGATGGTCCAAGTACAATCATCCTTGATGCCGAAACCATGTAGGATCCATGTACAGTCATCTCCGTCGTTGAACCTATGGAGGATCCCATCATGGTAGTCGTCGTAGTCGCAACCAGCTCTAGGGTTCCCGCACACAACATACTAGATTCCGAGAGGGTCCACTACAAGAGAAAAAAGGGGTTCGATACATCAACTATCAATAAGATCAGATTTGATGTATCTTGAAGTTCCGCCTCGTCAAAAGGAACCCAACGCGACAGACGGTGCGTCAATTGGACGCCCAGTCTGAGAGATATTGGTTTCTTCATTCCAAGGGCCTGATTAAAAATATACTCATTCCAAACCCAGATGTTTTCCAAAGATTCCCAAAAATCACTTAGAGTATCTCAAAAGGACCTCCTCGTAGAAAGGATCCCAGTGCCGCAGACGGCACATCGATCAGACGTGTGGTATTTAAGTTATTCACGTTAAAGTGAATAACGGGCCCGACCCGTTAAGCCCCGTGGGCTGGCGGGTCGGGTCACCCAATTTGGCGGGTCCAACCCAGCATGGGTGTCAGACCAGCCTTGGGGAAAATGTAGCTCGGCTTGAAGGACGTGGCCCGGCCCGGCGGGGTGCAGCTCGTCGCGCCTCGACGGGGTGCAGGACCAGCAGGGTGCGCGGCCCGGCTGGCTCGACCCGAAGGCCGAGCGGTCCGAGACGGGGGCGCGGCCCCCGGTTGCCCGAACCGGAAGCTCGAAGTGGTGCCACCTTCCCAAACCGGCCGACTTTGCCGGACGGCCTTCTGGCGCAAGCGCCCCGCACGACAGGCTGCATCTCTTCTGGCGTGGTTCCCTCCTTGCGCCACGAATCTGCTCCTCCCAGTCAGCCGACAGACTGGCCGGTTCTCCGGCGGGGCGCCCTCCTGGCGCCGCAGCTCCCCTTCTCCGGGCCGGATGAAGCGTTCCACCCTATGTGGTCCGTGGTTTCCATAGCGTGGCGCCATGGGGTGCCGCGGTTCCTTCATGTGCGTCTGGTGCTTAGTTGTCGCCTTTGTTCATCACCGATTCCCGATTCCAAATAAGACAAGAAACGACTGAGGTCGTCAGGCTGTGTTTGTTTGGCTCGCGCCTCCGCGTAAGATGGTAACAATTGGACAAGATGTTCACTCGAATACAACAAGATCGAAGGAGTAATTTATTTTAAATAAATTAATCAAACCCCTTACCTTTAATAATTGATGTCGCATGTCCGGCGTCACGGAGGACAACATCTAGGGGTGAGGTTTCTTAGACGTCGTCAGAGTGCGCCCGAGGAGGAAGTGGTGTCTCCTCTCTTGTAGCGGAGAAGATAATGGGCGGAACGTCATCATTCTTTGTGGAAATGGAAATCTTCGTCGTAGGGCGGTGTTATTCAAAAACTCAAGAGCTCTCCCAATCCTCCTTAGCACAACGAAAGCCCTCCTCCCCATAAAATAATAGGCTCCTCCTATTATTTTATTACACATGTAATTTAAATTTCAAAATCCAAATCACCTCATTAATTAAATGCATTGGAAATTAATTAAAGGGAGAGAGAGTAAAGATCCTAATTAATTAAATGCATTGGAATTTAATTAAAGAGAGGGAGAGGAGAGGGAGAGGAAAGATCCTCATTAAATTGAGGGGTTGTCATGGATTAATAGAGTGAGGGAGGTGGAGAGATTGGAAATTAAAGGGGGTTGCCAAATTAATGAGGTGGATTAAGGAGTTTAGAGGAAAATAAATGGTTGGGGATTGTGTGGTACCCACCTCTCTAACATCCACACTTGGGTAGTTAGGTGGCTGTGGGTCCCAACCTTAACTACCCATGGGAGGAATTAACCTCCTTAGATACATAATAAAATTGTACAAACAATTTTATTTACTTCTTAATTAAACCCCCAAAAACAATTCTCAACCCGCTTAAAAAGCAACTGCGCTAAAGGTCCCCTTAAGAAATTACTGGTGCTGTGAGTTCATCGATGCCCTCAGATTTCAATTCCGAGCACCGGTTCAAAAGATAGAAAAACCCACTCATTTTTTCACTGAACGTACCCGAGCTAAACTTCAGAAATTGATTCCGGCCTCACCGGGCCTCAAAATCAGGTGCCTTCAGTAGCCAAAGACTCATAAAATTCCAAAGTATTTAAGAAAAAAACATTCCTTGAAATTTACAGTTCTTTAAAATTAATGGGAATAAATGAGGACTTGAATTGATTTTAAAATGAGGAATTAGGCGAGTTAACTGTTAATGATTGTGATAGAAATCACTATTATAAGTTTATAGATTTTAGAATATTGTTGGGATAAGTTTTTTATGTTTTTATGTTAAAAAAAATTATTTCCACTATAATGAGTATATTATTGTTGGTGAAAATGATTTAAGAGTAAACAAACTAAATTAACTAAAGGATTTAATCATGTTTCTACGTGATGTGTGCTGTGAGTTTTGTATGACTTTTTATGATGTGTATTTTGTTTGAATTTGTGATTAAATAAGGTTAAGAGAATATAAGAAGGGAAAATGCATTAATAATATTTCATATAAGGAATGTGTGATAAAGATATTAAGAAGATGATTTCTTTTGAAAGCGCTTGCTCAATTATTGTGTTTGATACAAAAATTGTATTTGTGAAATCATGACTTTTTTGGTATGTTTCAAAAGTGTTTTTATTATTCAAGTGTAATAAATTGGGATGAATATTATATGTTATTCTAGAAATTAATTTAATGTTAGGATGTTTTCTAGTTACTCTTTGGTATTGTGTAATTTTCCCTAAATTTGATCATTTATAGCCTTGCATGGATTATGTGGTGACATGAGCTGTTAACATTAAAACTGTATACTTAGATTATCCTTAAGATATTCCCAATAAATATGTTATTCCATGTGTCCAGTGTGAATTTTTATTATTTGGGTTTTTATTTAATTTATAATTAAATTGTTTGAAGTGAATATAAAAAGAGGAAATGGATTTAAAATATTAAATATATGGAAAAGTGTGATAAAGATACTTAAAAGGGGATTTTTTTTAAATCACATTCTTTGATTAGGTGTTTAATACTAAACTATAATTGGAAATTCATAAAATTTAATATATTTTAAAAAAGATTAAATTATTCAATTCAAATAAATTTATATTATTTCTATACATTTTTATAGAAATTAAATTCACATTTTAATGATTTATAGAAACTCATTGGGATTTTTGAATGTGCTTGGAAGATTATTACATGCATCATTACTTTAGTTATATGTATACATAATTCATTGACATGAGACCAATGTTTTATTATTATTCTTGAGTAAGTCCCATGAAATATGTGACTCCATGTGTTTTTTAGATGATTTTTTTGTGATTATTTGAGTTTGAAATATGGTATAATGAAGAGAAATGTATTTGTAAATGTTGATATACAACAATTGACATTAGATGAAGTTGGTATAAGTTTACTTGAGTGTCTTTGTTTATCATCTTACACTTAAATTGTATATTTAAAGTGATATTATTAAATCATTTTATAATTTACACTGATTATATATGATCACAATTAATTCTGTTGAATATTAAGGGTTTTAGTGGTTTATACAAAGGATTTTATTCCCACTCTCTATACTTACACAACTCATGTACATTAAAATTATATAAATTATGTTTCAAGTAATATTTAGAGGAATATTTATCTAGGAGACAATGCCAGTAGAAAAATTATAGTTGATTTCATGCACTATTAGAGTCATGTGGAAGGGTTTTTACATACTTTGTTTCATTTAAACTTTTAGTTATTTTTTTCATATATGGATTTTAGGGACTTGAATTTGAATCATGTTTGGTACTACAATGCTTTTTTGGAGAAATAATATCATTTTGATCTTATTTAAATATTTTAAAGTTGGTGGATTACCTTACAAATGAAAAAAATATTTGTTAGTTTTAATTTATTGTCATCAATCATCCAAGTTAATGATTAATGTATAAAATGTGTGTTGTATTTTTGTTCATGATGTTTATTTTCTATTCTTCTAAAAAACTATCTATCTAATTGGTTTTATGTTTCAATTTTCTTTAGATATTTAGATATCATTGACATTTACCATATCCATTACCCACCAACCAATTTCCAATTACCTCATAAGAGGAACCCCACTCTCTTTTCCCAAAGTATCCTAACTAACATATATAACATTCACAAATGATTAAGAGGTTATATTGGATTACAAAAGAAGGAATTATATGTTAAACACCATTTTACACTACCCTATAATAAATACATATTTAACATATCCCAAACTATATTGTCATTCAATATAGTTTTTTTGAAAAAATTATACTGAATCTATATAAATTGAAATTGAAGAAATTTAATTTCCATAATTTATTTAAATAGAAAAATTGTAAATGAGTGTCGTACCTTCTTCCTCTCATGTTCCGACATCGAATTCCTCCCAAAAGTGGGGTGGTATTTCATAACATACTTGTTTTTCATTTCTTCCCAATGCATCAATAAAAATAATATTAAATTATACAAAAAAATGTATTAATAAAAATCATGGTAATTTTCATTCAAAAAACAAAAATTTTATTAATACCTTGAACTCAATACTCTTTCAATAAAAAATCTTTTTCTGATAATGTTCTACTAGAAACTCATTCATGATAGGCATGGATTCTAAATCTTTACCAACTCTACCACACCAACCAATATAAAACTCATGCTTATATGCTCCCCACATATCACCAAATTCCATGAGCCATGCTATCCCCATAGCCTCACCATCGGGAAAATTATAATCATGTTGGGACAAAAATATTAATTCATATAAATACAATAATAATATAAAATTAAATCTAATGAATGTTCTTACCCATATTTTCACCCAATGATTATCCCCTACTTAGTTTTGAACATGTCTCCAAGAGAGTGGAATAACGGGATTGATGTCAAAGTATTTCGAAATAGTTTCCAAAAAAATCTTACATTATCACCATGTTTTTACAATAATTTTATCATCCTCATTATACTCAACCATTAGCTATGTGTTGCAGCTCCACACCGCATGCATGTTTGTACACCCAAGCTACTTAGAGGTAGATTTAGTTGTGAAAGAAAAAAACAAATATTGTGCCAAAAATCTTGTAATGAAAATAAATTAATGTAAAAAAATTTACTATGGTTTTATAAATATTCTTTAAGTAATCTGATTAGTGGGTGGAATTTGATCCCTAAGCATTGAAGGATCGTTAACATTTATATATGGAGTGCGACCCAATGTCTACTTCACAGGCTTAGATTGTATTAGAGTGTAAGTTAAAGGAGCATGAACATAGAATATCAATGGAAAAGAAGTAGAAGTAATAGAAGTTAGAATTTATGTCTATGAAAATGTATAATTTGGATGGGGAGTAGGATCCATCCTCCGATAACAGAAAGAATGGTGAGGAGGATCAGATACAAATGGTTGAAAACATAGGTTTTCTAAATATCCCAGGTGCCTTTAAAAACACCGTGCGATAAGAATGTGTTCTATATGGTTTGTCAGAAGTAAGGGCATGGTATGTTCTAGTAGACTGAGTGGTGCACATAACTATAATACCACCACCTCTTATATCATATGGTTGCATGCTACTACCATTAGTCTCATCAGAAAATAACACTATCTCCTTGGTGGTGGATCCTTATTAAAAGATAAAAACAAAATTAATCACATGACAATATATCTTATTGATATATATATTTGAAATAAAATACCCACAATAGGCACCAAAGGAGGGACACCCATCTCTCTTATCCAATGATTATTGTATGTCATCCCTTCCATCATATCACTTTAATTTTTTTCATTTCCTTTATTTTTAAAAAATGGAATTAATTATAAATTCATACATAATTTGTACAAAAAACAAGAAAGAATATGGGACACTACTTAATTAAGGAATAAAAATTTTGAAACAAATAAAGGATACATCGTGATATAACCAAATCATTTTATATTTATTGGGAAGAATATCAAAATATACAAGTTGTGTCATAGAAAAATCAATGTGTTCAAATTGGCATGTTTAGCATGGATATGATATAGTTTTATTCTATTTTGAATTCGATAAAATATAATTTTGGTTAGGTTATTTTGTTAATTTTATTCAATAATTAGGTCATTTTTTTAGGTTATATCATTTGGTTCATATTTTGGGTTTGGTCATTTTTCCATTTTTGGGGTTGATGATTATTTTCATTGGTTTTTATTTTCATTCTAATTAGTTCAATATGTTTTAATTCAATTCATCTTTTTTTTTCTATTTTAATTGTATCAGTTTTGTTTGGTTTAGTAGGTTCTAATACAATACAATTCAATGTTATAAAATGCAACATAATGAAACCTACAACCAACATATTATGATAATGCACAATAAGATCAATTTGGAAACAAAATATTTTTAATCAATATTAAATAAATTTTAATCATACCACGCTTAAAAACCCAAGTCGAGCTAAACAAAATAGAATTGAGAACAAGGATGGATGATTCTATATATTTCCCACCACAACTTTAGGTTCGCAATCAACACTAAAAATTAAACTGTTAGAGTCTTCATAATTAATAAATTTATTGGGGCCAATGGGAGCGGAGATGGTTTCAATTTCTTCATCACCATCATCAATAATATTTCTTGGGGTTCCTTCAATAATGACACCAAATTCTAGTTGGGGATGATATTTCATATAAAAAACATGTTTCTCCATTGATTCTAATATATATGGTTTATCAATTGGAAGATTGTGAGTCTTTTCAATAACTCAAAATCCACAATAATTAATAAATTTTCCATGAATCATCATCGAATCCAACCACATGCATTCCATTATATTGACTTGACCATGAGAGTAATAATCAAATATTAATATATAATCAATGGATCCATAATAAGATACATTTTCAAATTAAGGTATAATATCTGATGCATTGGAATAATAATCTATTTTTTCATTTACTATAACACCATAATGTTGTGTTGTCATGTTAATTGCTTATTTAGGGATAATAAAATTTTACCCATTGATCACAACTGATTAGTATTCACAAAACACAGAATTAAGGCCAAAAAATATAGATCTTATTTCATTAGAGATGGAGTCAACCTGAAAAATAAATACCTATAATATAAATGAATATTAAAATCAACTAAATATTAATATTACTAATTTATTACAGTAATAATTATACCTTCAAATTAAACCAAGCATTAAAGTATTTTCTAGGAAAATTCACTCTCATTATTGAAGATAAGGAATGATGATTTATTTTTATATTTTATTTATGTTCCTTGATGAAAAATATAATTTTTTTAAAAAATATGTATAATTAAAAGATATGATATAACGAATATATGATCAATTTACTTACTTGATGTACTCATCAAGAAAATCCCAGTTAAAAAAATTGTGTCATGTACCATATACCACTCTTCAAGTCTTAATGTGGTCAATGTATATGAATCAATAATTCCCCCTACTTAGAGAATTCATGGAAAACTATGCTCAATTTTATCATACTTCTCTTCTTCATTTCTCATTGGTATATTCAATCTTGTAGTCAAATAAAAAAACACATTGAAAATAAATCGGTATATTTTTTATATAAGTGACCTTTCATTACAGAACATTTGGAATGATTCCTATTCCGAATATAAGACATCAAGGTGTACATATTTCTTTTACATAGACACATAAAATGAATAGAAAAAGTTCCTCCAATAAGTATTTTAGTTGGAATATTAACAGTTATATGAAACATGCATGTGGAAAATGATGGATGAAATATTTTCTATAACTTACACAAAATTAATGGTCCACTTCCAACATTTTTTGAAATAAAGAATTGAAAAAATTCTTAGAAAAAAAAAATATATATTTAAATAGAATATTCAAATAAATTCCACCCTTACAATATTATAAAATAGATTCCAGATTTCAATTGGAATTAACACATATAGAATTATGTGATATTCATTGTTTTTTAAATATTTCTTCTCTAACTCTATTCCAATGACTTGTCGTTAAATGTTTCTTGAATAGCCATAAGTAACTATAATAGTCTCTAATACTTCTAAAAATCTATTTAGTTTATGTGTCAACACATAAAAAGAACATGGAGCTTTTCTTTTTTATTTCCACTAACATATACAAGATATAAATCTGGTGTGATGCAATAATCAAATAAGTAATTCCAGGTTTGTAAATCATATTTTGTCTTTCCCTCGATATTTAGAATAATTGAAAGAATCATTTCACACATATATATATTTTTCAATGTGTATTAAAAGTAAGAAATGTTGTAACAATGTTTTTGACCAAATAAAGAAAAACAAAGAAGATACTTTTATTATTACAATTGTAATTCGTTTTAGTGGAATAATTCTTCCTCTATCAAGGTTTCATCTCACCTTTCCCAATTTAAAAATTGACATCTTGAAATTCATTAAGCACATCAGTTCCAAACATATGCTGAGGTAGATTTTCAGTTTCCATGTTATTGTCAAAAAATAAATGATTATTTCTATATGGATGATCCATTGGCTAGAATCATTGATTCCATATAAAACTAAAACTATAGCGATATTTAAGTTTTCTGAATCATTTATTAATTATAAAAAATAAGATATGATAGTTTTCCATTCGTAGTCTAGCCAGAAATCATTGCATAAGTAAGAAAATCAGTTATCATCCACATAAGTGAAACACATATCTAAAATATGTATTTCAAACATGAATCATATGTGTGAACACAAATATTCCCACTATAATAGAAAATGCCTTTACTGGTGGTTTACAAAACTGCCGCTAAACCATTCGTTAAAAAGAATTTGTGACGGTTTATTAAAAAACGCCGTGAAACCCATTTAGTTTTTTACATCAACGGAACTCCCCATCCCCCACCAGAGCCAACCCCGACCTGGCGAGGCTTCTCACCCCGATGATCACAAACCCTATCGCTGGTCCCCTCCGCTGCCCTCCCATGCCACCGGTGACCTTGCTGCCATTGCCTACTCACCCCACTTCTCCCCCCGACATCTGCGATGCCAGCTTCTCCCCCGAACCCGTTGAGTTCATACCCATGGTATGCTCCCCTCCCCTACCATCGGTGTGTTCAGCCTGTTACGGTGGATTTTGTGTGTGTAATGGTTAGAGGAATCTTGTGGAGGTAAAAGCATAAGTTTTTATGTAGTTTCATTATTGTTGAGTAATTTCCATAATTTATTTTGGTTTATCATCAAATTTGGATGAATTAATTTAATGTATTGACTTCATATATTTGGTTTTTTTAGAAATGAGCTCAGAGGTGTTCCAAGAGTGATCCATACCCCATTTCTTGAAGTTACAGTGAGGATACATAATTGTTGAGATTTCCCTAAAGTATGAGTAATTGGATTAATATGGATTAATTATCTTAATTAATTATTATAGATGTATAATATATGTTGTAATTTTATGAGTTAGGGGATTGAGATGGTGTTGGTTCTTAGCGATGGATTTTATGAGGATGGAATGAGATTTATCAAGGGGATAACTCTATGGTCATGGTAGTTTATTACTAATATTACCATAGGATATGGTTATGCATTTATTGTGTGGATTGAAATTTCATGTAGGTGGGTATGTGACATGAATTGGATCCATGAGTTATTTACCTTATGATACATGAGGATAGAGATTCATGTTGGATTTATAGAATTCCCTTTAGTATGATGCATTGATTTACTACCATTTATGGCTATGTTATATATGTGAGAGGCTTAACTATAGGGAAATTAAAACCCAAATAGGGTGTCCATCATGTATTTATGGGTAAAGTTATCTATAAAGTTCTTGTTTTAGGTAATTGATTCTCTCCTAAAGAAATGTCTAGGGGCAAGGCTATGGGATGGTGTGGTAATTGTCATCTATGGTATGATAATCTATGAGAACATATGAATGACCCATTATGGAACCAACTTAGGTTCCTTTGCTAGATGAGCAATAAATATGGACTATATGGATAATGATAGGTTCTCAAAACTTATGAGTTAGGAATGTGTCCCTTAATAGACATTTATCCCTTAGGTAGGGGTGAGATACCAAGGGAATAGAACCGTAAGCGGTGTCTTTATCATACAAATTAATCAAATTTCACAATATCAATATAACTTCAAAATTAGATTTATCATGTCAATAAAAACTTACCAATCACACTGAAACCACACTGATGATATTAAGGGAGTAACTACATCCTCTAAATTTTTCTTCTTATTAGTGGTACAATTCTACTAAATTCAGTGCTTGATATCCCTTGTTATAAACCAGATTCAATATGACATCATTGATTCTCTTATTTAAGACTTGGAAACATCTTTTTATTCTAGAATAATCCCTTTTTATGTATTTCTAGATTCAACAAGTGACTTTACTTCAACATGAAACTTCTAGATCATGTTTTGAAGAAAAAAAGTGATTTCTTAAATCCACCTGCTGATTCATGATCAGCCATGACATGTTTTGTTCATATTTTATATCAAACGAGACTTGAAATAATTATTAAATCACTTATTTCATGAATTTTTTGGAATTAATCAGTTCTTCCTTTAGTTGAATAACATGTACTTTATTAGCACATCCACCCCATGGATCTTATATTCCCATAAATATTGGTCCACTTTAAGGAATAACAAAAATGTTCAATGCCCACACCGAAGTCTGAATCTGACTCTTATTTCAACTCCATGGTAAGATCCTCGATCGTCCCATTTAACCATAATTCTCTACTCATGAGAACTAACACATATATGATCCAAATCACCCTCAAGTCACACCACCACTCTTTTCTATGTGAATACACCAATGAGTGGTCTAGGAATTCAATCCCCATAAGGTTCATAGAACCTCAAAACCTAATATCCGAAGTTATTTCATCATGCATTTCCATGAACACCACCACATATCATGACTCAAGACAATCATCCCTCATGTGGTTCTTGTCACTCCAAATTAACAAAGTGTTGAGTTTTTTAACAATCATAAGGTTTTCCCTAGACATTATTTATAATAGATTTATTCGATATTAGAGTTTTATATGAAGACTCTATAGGGAACATAGGTTGGGGTTATTACAAATTAACAATGTCTTTTGGTTTTCATGGTTAAGTAGCTACCACATTGTTAGCACACTGTTTCTCTTTGCCAAATAAACTTCCCCAATCCCAAACACTAGATGGTTCATGTCTAACTTAGGGTCTCATCTTTATTATATTATGTTTCTGTAATCTTATACTATCGTATATAGGAATATCTTTCTCTATTTAGTAGTAACTATGCGTTTTAATTTTTTTTATTATTCTATAGGCACATTGTGATATACATGGATAAAAGCTGGATCACATTACCGAGGAACACACCTCAGTATGTTAAGGGATTGAATGAGTTTTTAGAAATATCAAATTCTAATCAATCCGTTGAAGGGAGAATATAATGTCCATGTCCTAATAGTAAATTTAGAACATGGTTGAAGAGAGATGAAGTTTCTGAACATTTAATACTCAAGAAATTCCCTGGTCGATATTTGTGTTATATTTGGCATGGAGAATCAAACGTTACAGAGAGATTGATCAGTGATGTTAATCCACATAATGAGGTCCCAAGTTCGTCAACAATGGAAAATGAAATGAAAAACCTCATAAATGATGCATTTGGCACTACAAGAAGCCACTATCAACATCAAAACATATCAGAACAACCAGAAGAGGGTGATATAAATTCTAACATGACAAGTGACGTTTTTGAGACTGTAACACAGGAAGATAAAGATTATAAAATATCATTGGATCCTCCTCTTGATTATGTGGATCCAAATGTAATAGAAAACTTCACTAAGGAAAATGTGTTTCAGGATTTTGTTGATGATGGAAATCAAGAGTTGTATAGTGGGTGTTTGAAATATTCAAACCTTTCATTTCTGCTGAGGATGTACTTTATCAAATGTATATGTGGAATTACAAATAAGGAAATGTCCATGATATTGGAATTGATTCGTGATGCATTTCCTGAATCAAAATTCCAAAAATATTTTTATGATATGAAAAAAGTTGTTAACAATCTTTGTCTGAATTATACAAAAATACATGTCTGTCCCAATGATTTTATGCTTTATTGGGGAGAGGATTCAAGTAGACAGAATTCCAAGAAATGTTCTTCTTCTAGATGGAAGTAAAAGGGTGATGTTGGAATTCTGGGTGAATATAATTTCTTGGAGAAGAAGAAAAGGAAAACACCTGAAAAGTTTTTGTGTTACTTTCCTTTTAATCCTCGATTGAAAAGATTATTCATGTCATCGAAAACCGCTATATACATGAAATGGAATTTTGTAGATAATAAAAATGATGGGTTAGTGAGGCATCCACAAGATTCCCAATCGTGGATGAAATTTGATTCATTACATCTAGACTTATCAGCTAATCCTAGGAATGTTCGATTGGGATTGGTTGCCAATGGATTTAACCCATTTGGGACTTTGAGTACCAGTTATATCATTTGGCCAGTTGTTTTGATCCCCTATAATCTGCATCCGTGGAGGTGTATGCAACAAAAATATTTTATCCTTTTGATGATTATTCCTAGAAAACAAATTCTTGGAAATGATATTAATGTATACTTGCAACCTTTTATTGATGAATTGCTGGAGTTATGGAGCAACAGTGTTGAGACATTTGATGATTCTTCTAAAACAATGTTCAAAATGCATGCTGCTTTAATGTGGACCATTAGTGACTTCCCTGGGCTTGGGAATTTATCTGGTTTGAACAGTTACATGGATTTGGTATGTCCTATTTGTAACATTGATTTTGAGCCCAAACGGCTACCTCATAGTAGAAAATGGCGTTTCTTGTGTCATCGAAGATTTCTCGATGCATCTCATATATTTCGTCTGAACAGATCAAAATTTAATGGTTCCATTGATTATAAACCACCTCTAAAGTTTTTTACTAGTTCAGAAATATTGACACAGCTTGAAAATGTTGAAATAGAATTTTGGGAGGTTCATCATTTGAAGGATAGTGAAAAACGGGTCCGAAGTGCATCTTCAATCAAAATCGGAACGCAACAATGGAAGAAGAAAACTATATTCTTCAAACATTCGTATTTGGAATTTAATTTGTTGCGGCATAGTCTTTATGTGAGGCGTATTGAGAAGAATGTCTGTGACAATTTGATTTTCACATTGCTTAATGATCATGGAAAGTCGAAGGATCATCTCAATGCTCATAAAGACTTATAAGAAATGAACATAAAACGTGATATCTGCCAGATAAGAATGAAATGTACCCTCCGTAAATTTTTTCAATGAAAAATAGGGATAAAGATACATTCCTTCGAATTTTAAAGAATATTAAGGTATCTGATGGGTATTCAAGTAACATCTCGAGGTGTGTTGACTTGAAGAATCGTAAGTTACATGGATGGAAAATTCACGATTCACATATTTTGTTAGAACAGTTACTACCATTGAAATTTCATACATTATTACCTGAAAAAATTACTGATTTTCTAGTCCAATTATGAACATTTTTCAGACAACTATGTGAGAAATATCTACATCCATTTCAGCTTGACAACCTACAGGAGAGGTTTATATTGACCCTTTGTGCAATGGAGATGATCTTTCTTCCTTTAGTTTTTACTATAGTGATGTATTTAACTGTGAATTTGGTTGAGGAAGCTAAATTAGGAGGCCCCGTTCATTATCGATGGATGTATTCAATTAAGAGGTACTTCATTTATATGTTTTTCAGTTAAGTAAACAATTTTTGGTACTTAATTAAATTCATAATTATGTTTATTTTATTTCTCTGATATCTTGGGTATTTGAAATCATACGTGAGAAATAAAGTTCAACCAGAAGGCTCTATTTTTGAAGGCTATTTGGCTGAGGAGTGTCTTACCTTTTTGTTCTCAATACATGGATGATATTGAGACAAGATTTAATTGAGTTGGATGTGTTGACGACACATCGACTCAATCTGAAATACATCAAAAATTCAAAATATTTCCTGTTATTGGCCGATCAGTTGGGAGGAACTCAAATGTGACACTGACTGAATTGGAATTATTTCAGGCAGATAGATATGTGATGCTGAATAATGAAATTGCAGATCCATTTATTGAAGAGTTGAGGATACAAACAAAGAGACAAATGAGAGGCCAAACATGAAATGAGAAAGATATAACTAAAGATGTTAATAAAGATCTTGTATAATGGTTTTCACGACGTGTAAGTTCATAAATATTGCAATAAGTATGAATATTAGTTTGAAACATACATTTTGTAAATATAATAAAGTATATTTCTTTTTTCAGATCATGAATACTAATACTCAAGAAGAGGTGTTAGAAGATTTGAAGTTTCTTTCTAGTGGTCCTATAAAACAAGTTAGAAAGTTCGATGCTTATAATGTGAATGGCTTTAGATTTCGTACAGTCGATCGAGAAGTGGGTATGAAAACACAGAATAGTGGTATATTTACATTTGATGAAGTAGAATACTATGGAAAGATTCATGATACTATTGAATTAAACTACCACAAACATTTTTCTGTTTTATTATTCTAATGCAAATGGGTCGATATTATCAGAGGTGTTAAAAGAGATTCCTTGAGATTTACTTCTGTGAACTTCTCTCACTTGATGGATGTTGGTGATCGTGAACTGCAAGATCCATATATCTTAGCATCATAAGAAAAAATGGTATATTATGTGAAAGATGTTTTCGGTGAAGGGTGTTGTGTAGTTTCTCAAATAATACAAAGATTTTTTTATGATATGGGTGATGAAGTGGAAAATTTGACCTCTGAAATTGAATTTAATCAAGAAAAAGAAGCAGAATTATTTTTCTATCATGATATTGAAAATATTATTCTAGAAAATATGAATGAAGTGGATGAAGAAATGGAGCAGTAAACCAACATGATTGAAGAGGAAAATGATTGTATATACAATAATATATTTATTCAGCAACCACTTGTTTAATTTCAACAATCATTGATTATCATTGTTATATATATTTTGTATGTTAGTATTGGGCATCTATTATCATTTTTAATTTTTTTCTACGTAATTTTTTTGAAATATATATTCTGAACTTAATTTTATCTGATTAAATGATAGGAATTCCAAATAGGAAGTAATACACTATTTCATGTAGTTCTGCAACAGATGATGATCCATCTGGCTCCCTCCCCACAACATCTGAGGCACCAGCTACCTACACCCCTGCACCATCTCCCCCTGCACCATATCTCACACCATATTTGGATGTCCCATTAGAGGCTGAGTCATAAACTCCCCCTTCAAAAGCCCCAACAGTTGGGCAGCGACACGCCCCTTCCAGTTTATCATGGGCATACTGGAGTGTCACTGTCATAGGTACAAATTGTAATTAAATAAATATATTGCATTATGTTTATACTAATTGTTTGATCATTGAATATGAAAACAGTGCAACCATTGAGAAAAACATAAAAAGTGCAGATGTTTGGAATATGACTGGTGAAAAGATAGTTATTCCATTTGAATCTTATGGGGTCCCGATGGATGATGTCGCGGGGTTACTTGGCCAGATTCTAGGCCAGCTCGCAACAGAGCCCATTTCTATTCTTATTTCATATGATGATTGGAGACATATGCCTCAAAGATGGAAAAACGAATTTTTTTATTCTCAAATAAAGGTAAATTTTTTTTACATTATGTTTTAATTGAATTCCATGTTACTAATATGTTCAAAATGAATTTTTGTATACAGATGTTCTTCCACATTACAGTTTCTGATGTGATAGCACGGAAGTGGATGCTGAAAAATCTAGGTAAGAAATGGAATGATTTCAAATAGAGATTGTGGTGTGATTTCAATGATACCTCATTGACTGTGCAACAAATGTATGAGAAGCTACCCAGTGGGGTACCTAAAGAACAGTGGAATGTTTTTGTTGACAGACATCGTGATGAGAAGCGGATGGTATTCAAATATATATTATTATATTATCCTCATTTTACATTTATACATGAATATTAAGAGGACATGAAATTGAATACATTACTATTAAATTGCATTTTATTTATTTCAGGATCTCTCAAGACAGAATGCATCAAACCGGGCTAAGAAAGTCATCAATCACACTGCGGGCTCAAAATGCTTTTCCAGAAGCCGAATGACATTGGTAATCTTTTAATTAGTTTATATATTTATAAGATAGTATTATAGGTTTAATAAATTGAATTGTTGATTTATCTTTGCTTAATGTAGTCACAGAGTTTAGGGAACAAATCATCCCGAACTGAACTGTGGTCGGATGTTCACAAGAAATTAGATGGAAGTTTTTTTAATGAGCATGCTAAAAAAGTTGGGGTATGAAGTCAATTTTTTATTATAATAACTTATTATCAGTTTTTACTGTGTTAATGTATATTGATATCTGATTTATAGGTAAAAATTAATGAACTATGGAATGCCAATCATGTGCAGTCCTACTCAGTCTCCAAGGATGACCAGGTTGCTAAAGTCTCTAGGAAGGAGCATCCTGGTATAGTATGCGGGATGGGATTGAGACCCGTACCATCTAAGGTTTTTAGCAAGCCATCGGGGATGGCAGCTACATCTACTCCTGGATTTATTCAACCCATACCCAGAGATGCTCAGAAAGAGATTGTTTCTCTATAAAACACAGTTCACCAGCAGGGGGATCAGATATCTGATTTGCAGAAAGAGTTGATTGAAATACGTCAGCATTTGAGAAGATATGCCCTCGGTGGTAGTGCATTGACTGGTGGTATGCAGGTAAATCACAAAAAATCAAAATCATTTAGTTTTCTAACTTTCATTGGTTTAAAGTTTTAATATAAATATTCAACCATATTTAATTTTCAATATAATATTCTTACAGGTGACAACAAAAAGTGGTGATGAAGGTGGTGAGGGTGATGATGAATCATCGAACTGTGAGTAGTTGTATTGTTCATGTGTTGAAAAAATATGGGAACAGTTGGTTTGTATATGTAACATTTTTTTCACATAGTTTCCAACAAACATTTTCATATAAGAATTGAATGAATCCACTAACTCCTAATATACTTCATCCTAAAATACCATTGGGATAATTTCCTTATATTGATTGAGATATATAACCCATGAAGGTAACTGTAGATAAAACATTAATGTTGTGGTAATTTGCCTCAATTTATTTGATCCTAATCATGTTGGACATCTCAGATCGACCTTTATTGATTCATAAATCTACTATTATTATATAATATTAGATAAATGAGGTATGATAACATCAACCAAATCACCATACATAATGGGTTTTTTTCCCTATAGAAAATTAATATTGATTTTCACATGTTATACTATTTTGAATTTGAAATAAGTAATATTCTCTTATGTTGAGATGGTTTTACTATTTTTTTAGTGGTGAGGGGGTAGTGGATTCATCCACACTAGTTTCATACTCAATAGAATCATGTTTCCCAACATCAATTGGGTTAATATTGAAGAAATATACTAATGTGTTACCACCAATAGGAAACACATATTTACATTTTAAGAGGGATATAATTAATTTGGGTGTGATCCCATAGGTTGAATTATACTGGAGATGACCGTGAGGAAAAAATGATAAAAAATTCCCCCACCCATGTGGGTTATGTTTTCCATTTAAATCTTATAGTCACAAAGGCCACTAAGGATAGATTCTGATGCTTTTAGATATTAGAGCATTGTGACCATCCCTAGTATATTATCTAGATATTCTAATGGGACTCAAGGGTGTTTAAAAAAGTATGGGTATAAATATACTCTTGAGTGTCAGTGGTTAGATATCCCCAGTGGGATCAACTTTTAGATGCTTGAGTATAGACAATAGGGAAAAACACCCTATATATCTTCTTGAGTACTCAAGGTCACATGTTAATAAAAATGACTATAGTGAACATGATACTCATAATGAAGTTATAAGGTGATTTCTACTTTATGTTGGACATATTTATCCAAATCAATATGATATGATAAGAACGTGTTCTCAAGATCTATTGAAAGGATACAAAAAGGTTGGATGTGAAATTATGGACCAATGTTTTTTTCATAGAATATTTTTAGTTGGACAACCTGGGGGGAATTATTCCCTATAGATTACCATGAGTGTCATATAATTTCAGGATAGATCCATTTAGATGGTATTCTTGAAATAAGGTGTGAACCATCATGCACTCATTTTACAAGGGTAAGAGACAATGTATGTCAGGGTATGGGGAACATATATTCATAGAAATTGAGTCCTATGTATGACATAACAATTGTTTTCATGCCTCACCATTGTGTTCCTTATGGGTACTGTCTGCTTGTTTTTGGTCTTGAACATAATTGTTGCATTTGGTGATTCAATTTTAATTGAAGGATGTGATGAAGGTATTGAAAAGGAAACACAATGAAGAAACCCGTCAATACATCATCAAATGTCAGAGTTCATAGTTTATCAATCCAATTCCATGTTAATGGATTCAAATTAGGTTATCTATTTTTTGAGGAGAACCTTCAATGGGATTCCATGTATATAAATATTTGGTATGGATGTACTTTTAGAACTAAATTACAATGAAAAGTGTTCACTAGTGATTCATAATATAGATTCTTAAAAATAGGTATTGGTAAAAGTTGTGAGATTTTGGGATCATCAAATATTCTTTGGGTAGAATCATTTGAATTATTGGATTCCCTTATAGATTTATGATTTTTTAATGAATAATATCAAAATACTAGTGTTTAACGATTTCCCCCTATTCCTATGATCTCTATGAATCTATGTAGATATGAAAATATATGATTTTTAGGTTAATCATACATATAATACATTTTTATGATTCATTTTTTAAGGCCACATAGTTTGGAAATTATTCATTTTTCGCCATACAAAGAGGTCATATGTGTTTACATTATTGGGATCAGGGCCATGTGATGAGAATCATATGAATCTCTATAAATAGAATCATAACACACATAATTTATTAATGATTAGTGGGACACATCATACCATCTATGTTCAATTTAAATAGAAATATTTCAAGAATATTAACTTTTTGTGAAGGTATGGTTGTGGATTACACCTATTAGAGGGCCCATATATTGTTTTCAATATCATATATGTTGGTATGATGATAATGGATGAATTCTTAAGAGGATAGGGCATACAACTTGATTGTGGATATGATATTGTGATACTAGGAGGGGTATCTAAAATTAAGGACTATATAAAGAATATAATACTAGAGTCTTTAACTATGGTATTTTATAAAAGTGATTCATATTATTCTTATCGCATAAGAATAATAGCATGTTTCATGATGCTGGGATTGAACCTCAGAGTGGAATATATTGTATCCTAGTTAATAGGAATAAAATACAATAAAATTGAAGGCATGCATTTTAAGGTAATGTGACATGATTCATCATAGATTAAAATTGTGTTGAAATGACATGTGTAATGAATTTTAGATTCATCCTACCAGCTTTCGAAGGTGATTACTATAATTTATCACAATAATTATTTTAAATTATGATCAAATAGAACATATTGTTTTTGTGTATCAGGATTTTTTTAAGAAATATGTTAATATAAGATTAATTGTGTTACATAAAAGTGCATAATAAGGTATTGAGTGAGGCTAACACATGAGCTTCTCTAAGACAAGTGGTATAATATATGTGTGTGGTCATGGTATATTTGGGGTATGAAACCAAGTAGGAGGCCCACAGATGGTAAATCTAACTATGTTTCACGCTCACTCCCTATATAGGAACACTGACACACATGTAGATCCAATGTTTCATTTTCAAGTGATATATATTATGGGGGATCAAGAAGGATCAACTTGATGTATGTTTGGAGCGTAGTCAAATAATGGACCTATGTTTTATAGTTGAATCTATCGTATATTGTTTTCAATTTATTCTTTACTAATTTCTTAGGTTGATGTTTGTAGTTGTATATTGGTATGTACAATATTATTTATTATTATATAGCATGTCAATGTTTACTTATGTTTTTCAATTTATTCTATACCGATTTCCTAGGTTGATGTTTCTTGTTTTCTATTGGAATGTACAATATGGAATTTCTGGTTTGATTTTTCTTTCAGGGCAGTGGTGCAGTGGAAGAAATTTTTTTTTCTGGTCAACTTTTATTGGCGGTTTAAATCGCTGCGAAATGTACATTGGAGGTGGTTTAAACCGCCACTACACCGTGAAAACTGCCGCTAAATGTAAAAAAAAATTACATTTCACAGTGGTTTTAACTGCCACTACATAGTCGCATCATATCTTCTCATTCCGCGGTGGTTCTCGTGACTTCAGCGGTGGTTTTACAGCCGCCAGATTTGAGTTTATTCATGGAGGTTATAACCGCCGCGAATAAACTAATGTCAAGGGCTCGTAAAAACCGCCGCTAAACTAAGTAAAACTACCACTAAATGAGGCATCAACGATGCTTTCCTTAAGCCACCGTGAAACAGAAATAACTAAAACTAATAGATTGGCGAAGCTGTATTAGGAGGTGGTTTACATAAACCGCCGCCAAACCATGTAGCGGCTATTTAAACAACCACTAAATGCAAAAATAACCACTACTAAATGGAGTTTCTCTTGTGGTTTCTAAATATGATTCAACTTTTTTATTAATGTTTTTGTGTATACATCTATATCATTTCTATGATTAGGAGGTCTAGACATGAGTACACTCATCAAAGTGAAATATTTTTTCCTACACATTCATGGATGATGGATATAAATGTGCATGAAAACTGGAAATGTGTCATAAAAAGTAAGTATATGCCTAAACATATTAAAATTGTCACATAATAAACCCATCCTCACATTACGCACATCAGCTGAAAAATCAGGATATTGAGAATCAAATTTCTTCCATGAAAATACAACTACAGGATGAACATACACATCATTATCCTTGATTCTCTTAGTATCATGACATCACATATATATTGATATTTCACTAGACATGAAAAAAATCTAGAGTCTAAGAATCAATGGAAATTTCCACATTACTTTCTATGGAACATGGGATATTATTCCATCACCATTTGGATTATATTGGGATTTTCCACATTTTATATAATCCTTTTATTTACTAGTTTCCTCCCAAAATAAGCTGCAATATTTTTTAAAAGGGTGAAATTTTGTTTTTGAAAATCTATGTTTGTCAACTAACTTCCATTCCATATAAATTTTTTCTATAAAATGTGTATCATTTGGAAGTAAGTCCTTCAAAAAGAAAAAAATATAATCGATGGGAGTATTAGAAATACCACAAATGTTTATCCCATGAAATAGTTAGATTAATAATTCTATCCTTTTTATCATACCACATTGCTGATATACTGGAGTCGAGGAAGCATCATTCATTTTTTTCACCATGTGAGCATCATCATTTTTATTACATGCATCATGTGTGCTCATATCAAAGTCTTCTTGGTTCGAAATCCTTTTTTTCTCATAATGAAAAATAAATGTAAATTGTACATCTAATAAAGTCTCTAATCAATTTCTCTCATTCAATTGAGGAAAATTTTGAGATTTCATTTTCTCTACATTGTGACAACAGACATAATAGTTTGTTTGAAACCCATATTTGGTTATATAGTAGCTATCTTATTCAAGACAAAACCATGGTCTTCCTACATAATTATAACATGGGCATTGTGTGTGAACAATATTTAAAGCATTGTTAAATAATATTTCTAAAAATACCTCCAACTTGTTTTGAAAATCTATTAAGATATGATCAATTTCATATATCCAACTTCTATCCATTCTATAAAAAATATTATATGTCATTTCAAAAAATATATTGAATAATATTCAATTTAAATTGAAAATATATTTATGTAAATGATTTTTTTACTTTTTGTGAAACCCTAACTAACACAGTAGTCTGTATGAGAATCATAATATAAAAGCCAAAAAATTACCATATGTATAAAAAAAATTCGAAAAAAAACCATTATATTATATTAAATTATATCAATGAGAAATAAATATACATAATAATACACAAAAATTGTGTTTATAATTTCTATTTTTTATTTCTTCTCTTACCCTATTCAATTTTTAACTAATGTTATTCTTATTCTATAAATTCATGTATAAAAAATTACTATTTATAGGTAACCATCATATATATAACACATAAATTATGATGTTAGGTTGGATAAATCATTAATTAGTGGTTTCTTATATTGAGGGATGTTAAAGAAAATCCTTACTCACCATGAGATCAATTCAAAAAAAGGTTCTTCTATATATATTGTAGGCATGGTTATTAATTGGATCTATATGTGCAATGTAACTTCAGTGTATTTTTCTTTGGTATCAATGATGGTTTTGAGGGATGGCTAATTTGGATGCCTTTCCATATAGACTTTTTATTTTGTGGTTTTAAATGAGATGGTTGATAATGACACTAAATGGGTAGATCTTAGGTGGAGGAAGTGTGGAGTGGTGATGTGGATTATGGAATGTTTATAGGGTGGTTGGTGTGAACATGGAGGAATTTTGTATGATATGAGAGATTTAATTTTGATGAGGAGTGTTGAATAATTTTTTTAGATTGGACTCACATGAATGGTGATCATGGTTATTAGTTTAATAGAGTGATCCTAGGTTCAGTTTCATATGACTCTTAGAGAGTGATACATGATTCACTATCTTGTTATATGGGAGTGTGAAACCATTGTGTTTTGAAGTAATTGTAGTGTAAGTCACACACATGGATGAATTATTCCATATGTAATATGTATTGGGTAATATGGTAGTGTAAAACAATATTGCTTAAATGATATTGGGGTTACATGTGTTTTTTTACATGAGGTTCCTTTTTTGTTATGGAATAGAGTGCATTAGTTTTTTGTATATGGACCAATTATTTTATTTGGGATTTAAATATAATTATATTAAAGTGATCATGTTTTTCTGAGTGATATGGATTTTTTTGAGATAGTTTAGAGCGTATGTGATAGACCATATATAGGTGGTTAGTCATAATTTCTATGTAGTACTGTCACATAGTGAGTTAAGCAGTATTTAATAAAATTTAAAATTAATTTATTAGTAATTATAAATGTTCTATTTATTTTTTAGTAGTTCTTTACATGAGATAAGGACCCATGTGTGAGGTAAATCACCAGTACACTGGGACAAGCCTACAAATCAATGACCAGGTGGTGTTTGAAGAGGGAATTACTTCACTTATAAGATATGAGGTCCTTAAAACCTACCTACTTAGTATTACACATTTTTATATTGCTATTTATAGGTGTCTTCTGTCCACATTGTGCAATTGACCATTTTCAAAATTAATTAATAATAAATTTTATAATGATATATATAGAGCTAAATCAAATAATGTACCAAACCCATGGTGGAATGTGAGAACTAGTTTGATTAATTTTCCATAGAGGGTCAAATAATTTAGTTTTGATAATGTGGCTGATTAAATATAAATACATATGAGTGTTATTTAAATTATTTTTAATTGAGTGAAAAACTTTATGATGTATAAAGCACCTATAGATATGTGCCTTAGTGACTCTCCGCATCAATAGAGAATAATGACATACTAGAGATAAGTGAAAAACTATAATCATGTGAGATAATTATATTGAAAAATCCATGTCTTATTGAGGGATGTTAAAGTAAATCCTTTTGAAAATGTTCTTCAAAAACTAAAAATAAAAAATGATACGAAAAAAACTACAAAAGAGACTCAAATTAGGTTCTACATATCAAAATCGCATGGATGATAATTACTATGAGCATTCCATCACTAAATAAGTCCCCTAGAGGGATTGAGATAAGAAAATAATCAACTAAAAACCCAAAATTATATAGATGGCAGTATTCCATGTATAAAACAAGAAAAATAAAGAATGAAAACCCATAAAATTAACAAATTCTCATTTAATATATGTTTGTAAAACCCTTTTTCCAACAACCAAAAACTAATTTAAACATATAAAAATAAATAAAATGTTGACAAAAAAATTAATCTAACATGGTGTTTCGTACCTATAATAAAAAGTAAATTGATGGTTAATAGAATAACTGAATGATTTGAATGTCACATATTTACTATTGAAGAGGAATGGAATTAAAAGAAGAAGAGAGGAGAGATCACTGCATATGGGGAAGAAACCGAAATACTGAATGATTTTAGGGTTTTATATGCAAATGCGATGGGAGGAGGGGAGCCCATGTGGGATTTTTCTTATAGAAATCCAATAAAAATGGTTTTCTAAAACTATTAGGTTTGGCTTGGAATAAACTACCTATAAAAAAAATTTACTGAACTTTTGGGATATGACAACCTGTACAAATGATTTTTGAAAATTTTTGGTAGAGGTTTATAGGTATAGATATAATTTCAAATGGTGGAATAAAATAATTGGCTGAACTATGTTTAAATTATGGGTTTCATTTAATTTTATTATCTTTAATCAAATATATTTTGTATATTTTCATTTTTTTCATTGATATATTTCATGTTAGAGAAGTGATTATTAATTTTAGAAATTAATATTTATTTCTCAACCCTAAAATCACAAGTGTGAAATCAATTTTTGTGAAAACAATCAACCAACAAAACACACAATATATTTTAGACATAAAATTTTAGTATACTTCTAGTGAAATTTTACAGATTTTTTACATTATTTATTTATAATTTTTATAATTTGTTTATTTTTAGACGCATGTGCCTCTCTTGGGGATGATGCCAAAATTTGATACAAGATGTCGTTGAATTTGGTAAAAATTAATTTTTATTTTACCCTACATTTACTACATCGTAAAATGATGAGTTTAGTGTAAATTATATAGGGAAGGATGGTATGATAACATTACTAAAAAAATAGAAATGAAATAAAAAAACATAAACCCAAAGAAAACTTAGGTAGAAGTGATGAAGGAAGTAAAGTAAAAAAGAAGTTAAATGGGAAAGCAACTAATGAAAATAGGGTTATCAAATTGCTTTGAATTTAGTTAAGAATTTCCTCTATTCTACTAAAGTCCCTTTCAATTATCTTATTTTGTAATGAAATGGTGATGATCCATTAAGATATCGCTTTAGTGTACACCACATGTTAGATATGTCTCCTTCGAGATGATCTCTCCATTTCAACTTAGAAGGAAATTTGTTCAACTATGGAGAAGATAACATCAGACTCTTCCAATTTTTAGTACTTTAATGAACTTTATAAAGTTAATAAGTTCACTACCATCACCTCTCGATACTTAGAGTAGTATAAAATGATTCTCATAATGAATGTAAGAAATATCACTTAAAATAAAATGCATCAAAAAATTTGTTTTAATCAATGAAAAAAATATTTAGAAATATCAATCCATTATAGTACAAAATGATTATTTAATTTAGTTATTCATATTTTTTTTAAATGGTAGTGCTTTGGTCAAAGACCATAGCACAATTTATTGATAAACAAAACAGGGTTACAAGAGGCGAAAAGATGGGATTTTTTTACAGTCTCTATCAAGAAGGTAAAGTAAATCAGAAGGAATAGAATCCATCCAAGTCATGTGTTGATGAACTCCTTTGTTGGCAAGAGCATCAGCAACAGAATTTGCTTCCCGGTAGGCATGAGTAGCTATATAGTCCATCCCGTGAAGCAAATTCAGACAATTCATCCATCGAGTGGTAAGAGTCCAGGCCAGATTGATGTTGCCATTCCAGATGGCATGAATGATAGTGGTTGAATCACTTTCTATCCAGAGCTTTCTCCAACCTCTTTGGTGCGCAAAATCAACAGCATGAATGACCCCCAACATTTCTGCCTCCAGAGAAGAAGAGTGACCACAACCAACAAAGAAGCAGCCCTGACACTGCCCAGCTAAGTCTCTGAAGATGGCACCACAACTGGCAGGTCCAGGGTTGCCTTTGGAGGTGCCATCGACGTTCACTTTAATCCATCCTGGCATTGGAGATTGCCAGAATACTTCAAATGAGTGTTTGGGCTTTGGGTAGATGCCAGGAACACGGAGTTGTCGAAGAATCACAAAGTCACCAACTGAGTTGTTACAACAGTCTTTTTGTATTGAGGCAGCTTCATGAACCACCAGAAGAATCCGAGCATTCCCTGCATTAAGATTGAGACGGTGATTGTTGTGAATGAGGGCGTTTCTGACGTACCAGATCTCATGAAGAAGCTCCACCACTGCCGTCAGGAAAAGGTTTTTTATCTGCATAGAAATATCATATCTAGTACAATTTTTTATAAACAAGGAAATTGAGTCAGTAAAGAACCATCTATTATTAAATAATTCAGAAATATAATTCCAAAGAGCAGAGGCCGTCGCGCAAGATAGGAAGAGATGATTGGCATCCTCTCTATGTTGATTACACAGGCGACACTTAGAACAGAGTTGAATACCAAAAGTTTGGAGACAGGTTTCCGTTGGCAGTCTATTATGGGCAATGCGCCAAATAAGGGTGAGCCTAGAAGGTTTAATCCAGGGTTTGTTAAATTGATTTACCCATAGGAAACTAGAGTCATTATCAGAGAAATTATGCTTATAATAATTCTTTGAATCCAGGATGCCATTGGTAGAAGGCTCCCAAACAAGGAAATCACCATTAGGAGAAAAAAGATGATTGTCAATAATTTGAGCAATATTGTCAGGGAGATCATGATGGTGAGATTTCAAAACCTCCTTTATAGTATTATTAGTATCATCAGGAGGATTATGTGACGGTAACAAGGATATCAGGGGGGTACCACACCAATTTTCACACCAAAAATTAATGGAGGAATCAGCACTGACGATCCATCTAGAGTTTTGCATGATCCTATGATAAGTGTCCCGGATAGAGGGCCAGATGGATGAGTTGATGAAATTAAGATTACCTTTTAAGAGCTTAAAGAGGAATCTATGGTGTAGGAAAACAGTGGCCTTAGAGGTGGAGTTGATAATGTGCCAAGTGAGGCGGGCCTGAAGAGCATCATTGAACAGATTTAGATTTTTTATGCCAATACCACCATTAGCCATGGGTTTACAGCAAGAGTTCCAAGGTATGGTAACAAGTTTCTTTTCAAAAATGTTTCCAGACCAAATGAAGTTCTTAATATAAGTGTTAGTTTTTTTTAAAACACTGACGGGCCATTTATAAACCATGAAGGAATAGACCATTTTAGAAACAATGGTCGATTTAACCAAACAGATTCTCCCAGCCATGGAGAGAGTTTTGCCTTTCCAGCTAGCGAGTTGATTTGTGATTTGATCAATGATGCTAGCGAAGTAGGTAGCTTTGGGCCTACCCCAAAATATTGGAACACCCAAATAGTTGAAGGGCAAGAAACCCTCTTTAATACCCAGATAGGTGGTGATATTAGATTTCCTTCTTACAGGAAAATTTTTTCCAAATAAGATATACGATTTGTCCCAAGAAATTGCTTGCCCAGAGATTTGTTCATAGTGAGAAATCGCTTGCTTAAGAACATGAATATTTTTTTTATCCCCTTTGATGAATAAGATAATATCATCAACATATAAAAGGTGGGTAGGGGCATTTAAATTCCTGGCAACTTGGATAGGTTTAAGCATATGTTGATCAACCAGCTTGTTAAGAAGTCTACTTAGGTAATCCTCAGCAATAACGAAAATGATAGCAGAAAGAGGGTCACCCTGCCTGACACCCTTGGAGCAATTGAAAAAACCTCTAGGAGTACCATTAATTAGGATCGAGATATAGGCCGAGTGAAAGAGGGTCTTAATTCTACCAATGAAAGAATCATTAAAGCCAAAGTTTTTTAGAACTTTGAAGATAAAATTCCAGTCAATGGTTTCAAAAGCCTTTCTGATATCAAGTTTGATAGACACATTGCCCCCTCTTGTGCTTCTATTTAAATTATTGGTACATTCTGAAGTAAGACAGATACATTCTTGGATTGACCTACCTTTAATAAAGCCAAAATGGTTCCAAGAGACAATTTTATTGCAGATAGGAGCAAGTCTATTAGCAATAATTTTAGTAATAATTTTATAGATAGTGTTAATCAGAGCGATGGGTCTGAATTGGTGAATCTCAGAAGCATTCTCAACCTTAGGAATTAAGGTTAGGAATTGAGCATTGATTCCATGAGGAAGATATCCGTGGGTGAAAAAGGACTTAACAAGGTTACAAACATCATTGCGAATTATATCCCAATGCTTTTGGAAGAAACCATTGTTGAATCCATCGGGACCAGGAGCACTATCAGGATTAAGACCAAAGACTGTGTCTTTGATTTCCTGTTCAAGAGGGATGCTTAAAAGAGTCTCATTGTCTTGATCATCCACCATTAAAGGAATAATATCCGGTTCAAGATCAATATTTATATCAGGACCATTAAAAATGCTATAAAAGTACGAGGTGACATGGTCCGCAATCGATTCTTCAGAATCAATGATCAGGTCATTTTTAATGAGCCTAGTAAGGGGGCGGTTGACCTTTCTAATTCTTTGGAGACAGTTATAGAATTTTGTATTTCGATCCCCGTCGGTTAGCCATTTAGTCCTGAAAGTTTGTTTACGAATATTGTCCTTGAAGGTAAGAAGGGAATTAAGTTTAGAAGAGATATTAGCTTCCAATTGAGGATCCATATTTAAATCTGAGTTTGTGTTCTGAGTCTGGATACGATTGAGTTCCTCTTCGAGATAGGAGATATCAGAATCAATTTGAGTATTAGAGTTTTTGCACCATCCTTTCAGAGCCTGTTTGAGAATTTTAAATTTGCGTAAACAGGCGAAAGGATTATTATGATGTTTCATGGAGTTCCAGGTTACATCGATAAAGGTGACACATTCAGAGTTCGAGGACCAAGCGTTATTAAACTTGAAGGGGATGACAGGCTTACGATCATTCGTAAGAATGCTAACAAGTATAGGATGATGATCAGAATTGAGTCTCGGGAGGGTTACACTGGTTATTTTGTCCCAGTTGTCGAGAGTCTTCATGTTGACGAAAGCTCTGTCAAGTTTACTAGCAACAGTTTTGTTGTGATGCCTCCTATACCAAGTGTATTTAGCACCAATGAGAGTGATTTCAAAAAGGTTAGAGTCATCAATAGCAGAGATAAATTCCCTAGTGGAAATAGTAAGATGTGAGGGACCAATTTTTTCAGAGGGGGAAAGGATGGCATTGAAGTCACCCATAACCACCCAGGAGTCTTGAATGTTTTTCGCCATATCAAGGAGTTCATGCCATAATGGTCTCCTATCCTGGTATCTATTCTTGGCATAAACCAGAGTGCAAAAGATATGCCGACTATTCCACAAGAAATCACAGGTAAGTTGTTGTTCAGAGGCTCTAAAAATGTTGACATTTTTTAAAGAGTTGTGGAAAAAGATCCACAAAGTGTCAAAATGAGGACTACTTTTACAAGATCCTAAAAAGTTGTAATTGAGAGAGCCAAATCTCATATAGGTCATTTTAAAGTTGACTTTAGGTTCAGCAATGGCTAAGAGTTGGGGTTTATGTGTGTTTAAAAACCTCCTAAGAGTTGTGGAGGTGTCATTGTTGGCTATACCTTGACAGTTCCAATAAAGAATATTCATTACTATTTGCAGGCTGGGTTTGAACCCTTCTTTTTTTTAGATTTACTAGATCCTTTCTTCTTTTGGGATCTCGTAACCATTGCGGAGGAGGTAGACTCCTGTTGGCTGGCATGATCTTTAGGTGTTTGAGAGGGAGCAGATTTCAGGTCTGATTTTGGGTTAGGGGCAGCAACTGGAGTATTCAAAAGTTGAGTACAGTTTAAAGTGTGATTTTTGTCCGGTCCGTGGACTGTGTCTAGCTCAGTTGAGAGCTGTTGCTCATCCCTAGACTGAATAATCCCACTATCTGGGGCGAAGAGGGATGGGGAAATCTGAACAGGAGGGGGGAAATCTGAAGAAGCAGGAAGCAAAATGGGGCTAGACTGGACAAACCCTGGAGCATCAGCCTGAGTAGGGGGTTGCACAGGAAAGGAAAACGTGCCAGACTCAAGCTGGACAGATTCAGGTGCATCAGGTATAGAGGAATCTAAGGCAGAGTTAGGAATAGCAACGAAATCCTTCTTGCCAGCAGGAGTACCGGGAACCAAGTTGCACATCGAACAGGAGGCAAGAATATGAATAGATTCAGGGTCTGAAACAGTGACAGGTAGTGTGGTGTGTGCTCTACTGGGAGTCAAAAGATCGGCAGAATCAGACCTAGACACTTGTAAAACAGATTCATTAAGAGGACTAGCAGTATTTTCAACAGAAATCGAAGAAGAGATGTCAGCCTGGCGTTGCAAGAGAGCAGAATTCTGCATGTTAAGGGGAGTATTGACCCCCACCTTGCCGACTGAAACAGGTTCTATATGCAAAATGGGAGCAGAATCAGTGGTGTGTGATGAAGTGTGAGCAGAAACAAATCCAGGAGTGGCATGATTGTCAGATTGATTTTCTATAACCGGAGCATTGGAAACCGAAGAGACAGGGTTCTCCTTTGAATTGAAAGACACAGAAATCTGCATGTTAAGGGGAGTATTGACCCCCACCTTGTCAACTGAAACCGGTTCTGTATGCAGAATGGGAGCAGAATCAGTGGTGTGTGATGAAATGTGAGCAGAAACAAATCCAGGAGAGGCATGATTATCAGTTTGATTCTCTATAACAGGATCATTGGAAACAGAAGGGACAGGGTTCTCATTTGAATTGAAAGACACAGAGGTACCTGGATCAGCAGTGTTCGCAGCCTTACCCTGTGTTATGCTGGGTGCAGCAGAAATATCTATGAGAGCTGAAGGCAAAGTGTCCTCCAGGTCCCTGCAAATATGCTCATTTAAACATGAAGTACCAGAGGCAGGGGCATTATTGGGAGGATTGAAGAAAGTTAAAGGGTAGCTCTTAACTGAACTACTTCTGGTGCCCTCAACCACTGGTTTTTCGAGACCATTTGGATTGTCTTTGTGTTGTGGGGCCTCTTCTTCCGTAACCAAATCTCCCCAGGATTTTCCTTCTAAGGAAGGAAGGTCACCTGATTTTTTAACCCAAATATTTTGCTTTTTTGGTGGGGGCTCAGTGTTTATTGTGACATTCTTCCCTTTTTTAGCATTCTTGACCTCGTGCCAATCATTATTAATGGGGGGATCCATTTGCTTTCTAAAGACCCTACAGTTTGCAAGGTTATGCCCAATTAGTTTGCACACTCCACAGAAGGGTGGATTCTTTTCATACTCAATGCTGAGTTCTAATCTATGGTCAGGGGCATTAAAACCTATGCTAGTAGGAAGTTCATTGGCTAAATTTACTTCAACCATAATTCTTGCATAAAGACCTAGATCCCCATTCAAAGTTCTATGGTCAATTTTAATAGGGGATCCAATGCAAGACGCAATGTCATTTAAAATCTTCGGGTGCCAATAAAACCAATTAAGCCCATGAATTCTAATCCATACTTGCGCCATATAATTTTTGTGTGTGTATGGGTTAAATTTAGGGTCCCAATCAAAAATTCTAAGAAATCCAGGCTGCAAACGAAGGTTACCAAGCTTCCATACCTGATCGAGTTCATCTTGAGAACTAAAGAGGAGGTGATAGTATCCTTTCCCAAGGGGGACCATCTTCCATTTTGAGGAATTCCAGCAGTGTGCAATCCTGCTCTTAAGCTCGGAAAGAGGCCAGGGTCTATCCCCTGCGTTGTATGAAACTCGGCCAAGGACAGAGTACTTGCACATTTGTTCTCTTTGCTTCAGGGCTTCCAGATCAGCGTCGACCAAGAATCCACCATTTTCTAGCTTTCTATAGAGCGGTTGCATACAGTCCTTCACGCTACTAAGATCAGTACCTTTCAGCGCATCACGGAAGGAGACAGGAAGAGAACGAAGAGGAACTTGAAACTTCCCGACTTCGATTTTATGAGTTGTGCTCTCTTGGTGAATGAATGAAACCCCCTCTCCATTGTGTTTTTTGTTTTTTAAAATATACTAAAAACTCACAACCTCAATCACCAAGATAATACTGTAATCTAGATATCTTCCACATGGTAGTCTTAACTGTCCAACATCATCAACATGTTACATAAATAAAAATCTATAAATGAGCATGATATAAAAATGTGAATTAGTTTAAGAACTAGGTGTATAAAATATGGATTCATAACTCAACTTGAAACAAACCACAAAAATTATATAAATTCAATGATGTTTACTTAACTTCCCATGACACTCTTAAAATCAACATGTCAATCTCATCTTCAACACCTTTTAGCTATCCTAAGTCATAATCCATCTTATTTAATTATAGGAGAATATAGAAATCCATTATTTATATAATATTGGTGTACATTGATGGTCCTAGAACAATGGTCTCAATGTCTAGTTGATCATTGAATCATGCTTAGAAAATCTCAATGTCTTAAAATCACCCTTGAAACTCAGCTACATACAAAGACTTGTCACAAGTTCTTCAAATGGAAATGAAAACCAAGCTTCATCATGAAATTAAAATAAACATCCGTTGTGTTCCCATACTTGTTCTCAAAATTTGATTGTTTGGATTTTTGATTCCCCATCCATCAAACCTAAAAATCAAGAAAATAACCAATAGTAATTCAAATAACTTTAAATTTGTACATCGTCAATGATCTAATTTTTTTTTCATTTTTCTATAGATGTTTGTTTTAATGACCAAAAATACGATATTCAAATTGAGTCATGGACTCCGTATCATGGAAAACGGTTCTATGGTGATGTGAATTTTTGGACACAACATCTGCTTCATCTAGCCTAGTTATTCTCAACTATGGATCTGATTCTTCAAAAATTTATGATTCCCATTCAATAATTAACACAATGCGATTATAGGTATAGATCAACATCATTTTCATTAGAAAATATTTTTTTTGGCTCATAATAAACCACATGAAACCCCTAAGCCTAATCTTACATCATCAGGTGCATTATCTTCCTCAATCTTACCTTCTTCTTCAAGTTTGGGTTTAAACTATCAATCTTGGAATCTACCTCAGCACAAAACTCATAGGTTGTCAAATTTCAACATCCCCCATTAATGAGATCCATTGTTGTTGGGTAGATACTAATCCCCAAGAATATATAGGAACCAATGAATCATATAATCAGGTTACAATATTGGTATAAACAATTTGAAATACATATTAAAAGAAAATGAAATTTTTTTCATATGTAGAAAAACACTATAATCACAGGAACAGAAATATGGAAAGGAAAGAACATCAAAGAACAGTAGATATAATGTGATTCAGATCTATGTGATCATACATACATGGAGAGTATACAACCCAGGTCATTTGTTTTTAAACTAAGAAGAAAAATAGATACAAACATGGAAATAAAATTATTACCAGATAAAATATACAAGGAGAGAGAACTTATATAACTACGAGGTATTGGTGAAACTCGTAACCTAGATTAAATACAATCTAATACTAGATGAAATCATGCACACACCCAATAAGGATAGAGTTACAATAATTAAATAAAATACAAATCAAATATAGAGAAATGAATTATAAACTGAAACCTGGTTATGTTGAATGAATTTCAAGATTTGAAACACCCTTTTGTGAGAAGTCATCTTAAACACATGGTTGATTTATTCTCCACTGAGTATCTATTAGAATCGTACCTTAGTATTAGTAGTCACTTTGAACATGATGATGAGGAGTGCAGATGGTAGGAAAACACCTATTTATATTCTTCTTCTTCTTCTTAGATATCCTTTCCAAAGAGCATGGAAAACTCTCTCTCAAAGCTCTCTAGAAAAAATTACATAAAAAATAAAAACCATAAAATAATCAATCACCTTGAATCTAGGCATAGTGAAGCATTAATTCCATGTCAGGACATCATCAGGCATCATGGTGAGATCTATGGGTTGAAATCTATGTGGATGACTGAGATTCCAGGAACAGTTCACCTAACAAACGACGGCACAAATAGTGGGGTAAATGGAAATGTACCATTAACATAATGGCAGAGACCTAGATCAAGTATGAGGCTAACAATTAGGATTAGGACCACTGTCTACCATTAGATTAGCCACAATCAACTGTCCATATTCAAAATGAAATGTTTTATGGGAAATTATATTTCTTGTCGAAAAAATTACAATAGAAGAAACACAATGATCCACATGAACAACGTCCACATAGGCATAACCTCGTGAAACGATCAAACCCATAAGACAACATTTGGATATAAAATCTATGTAAATAAATCAAAAGGGTAAACAAAAAATGAATTTAATTGTAGTGTTTATATGGGATATAAATAAAAATCACCACTTTCTAATTAAATGAATTTAGGAAAAGTGCTATCCCAACCTATGTTACATAATTTGGAATGTTATCATTAATTTAAGAAAATGAAATAAATTAGGTTGTGGTATGGCATTATTCAAACTATTTTCCAGATTGTCCACAACAGGTATCTTAGTGACACTCACTCTCCTAGATTTTATAACATCCCTAAAAAAATGGATTCTAATGTCAATGTTCTTAGATCTACCATAGAATACATAGTTATTAGATAAATGAAATGAAAACTAGCTATCATAGTGGAATACTATGATATCAGTAGATAAAAACAACTCAGAATTAAAACCTTTCAACCATATAGGCTCTTTGATGGATTTTGTCACGGCTTTGTACTCTGCCTCAGGGTGGAAGGGTTAACCATTGATTTCATTTTTCACATCTAGGATACCTTTCCCCTATATGCAATTAATACAAAAACTAATTTGTGATTTTGAGTGTTAATATTTACAGCATCATCATATTCAAGAAAACCAACAATGTTATCACTAAAAAATTCATTTAATCCATATCAAATAAAAAATTTAGTATACAAATAGACGTACCTAAAGACCCACTTAAAAGTAGTCTAGTGAGTTTTACTAGGTTTACCCATAAGATTATTCAAATCACATACAAAAAATTCTATATCTGGTCTTGAACAGACCATATAATACTAATACATTATTCCACATTAGCATATATATTCTTATTCCTTAAGGGAGCCTCAACATAATTTTTTAGGGGACTATTCCAAATATAATATAAAATGTTTTCCTATAGAAATGTTCACAGGTATAACTTTCTCAAAGATAGATATTTTCAATAACATATTAGCCTAAAAAACTGAGATAAGTGCAAGGTTCATTCCATACCATCTCAAATTATTTCCATGCCCAAGATCTGATTAGCATGACCTAAGTAGTTCATTTACAAGACAAAGTTCAATTAAATATTGAAAAAATTCATAACCCATAATATTTTTATAGATTAAAATTTTGTCATCAACATAAATTAAAATATAAATAGATTCATATATAGAGATTTAAAGTATGTACATGTATCAGCCTACTTCTAATTTTTTTAATCATAAAGGAGTCAAACCTTTTAAAAAAAATTCTATAAGACATTTTAAGCCCATATAAAGACTTAATGAGAAAGAAAACTTGATTAGGTTTGAAAAAATTTAAAAAACCATTGGGTGGAGTTATAAAAAAAATTTATCAAGGGAACCATGAAAAAAATCATATTTTACATCTACGTGTTCAATATGAAAATCAAACATGGTAGAAAAATGAAGAAGAATCCTTATAGTGAATGTTTAAGAATTGTGGGTAATATCTCAATATAATCAATACCTTCAAATTGAATGAAGCTTTTAACTACCATTCTGGCATTAAATTTGATTTTAGTTTCTCCAAAATTATGTTCCTTCTTCTTATATGCCCACTTAGAACCAAAAATCTTAGGGTTATTAAGATTGGATACAAAAACCCAAGTTCTATTTTTACAGAGTGAATTCATCTCGTCTTGCATAGTATCTAACCACTTAGTGGATTATTTGGACATGAGAGCTTGTTTATAAGAACTATGTTCATCACTAAACAAATCTTGAGCAACATTAAAAGCATAGGAATATATATCAACCTTGTTGAAGTGGGATGGAGGACTAATTAATCTTCTATCTCTATATCAAGTAAGTTGATAATCTATATGATCATCTGGTTCTTCTGCTTCTAGTTTAGAATTAGAATTAAAATCATATTCACCTTGAGTCTAGTAAATAGAAGGAGTTGAATAAATCTCTAATTGGGACTAGTCATTAGATTCCAAATAAATTTCCACACCTATAGGTGTTGGAGCTCTAGAGGACTCTCTATACTTATATGAGGCCTCTATAGATTATATTCATTTATCATTCAACAAACCATACTCATGAAACACTACATATAATCTAACTAAACACTTTTGATAACCTGGTTTATCAATCCATAGATGATACCCCTTAACACCATCTGTATAACCCACACACTACAAAATATTTCACTTTTTCCAACAGGGGAATATCTATTGGTAAAAATGCATTTTCTTTTGATAAAATGTTTTACCAACATTTATGTCACTGTTACTAAACTGCCGGTAAATTTTTTTTGCTAAATGTTTTTACGATAGATAAAATAGTTCTGTTGAAATTATAATAATACCAATAGATAATATATGTGTTGGTTAAAATGTTTAGCAATAGGTTCTAAGAAAAATTTATCTATTGCTAATAATATTACCAACATACAATATTTCTTTATAAATTACATTTAAATAAAATTTATAAATTTTTATTTCTAGTAAAATGTCAAATTATATTTATTAATTTATCATATATAATATATAATTATTAAATAGTAGACCATTTTTACTCAGGTTCAAAATTATAAAAAATAATAATTATATTTATAATGAAATTTAATACAAAATCACAGGATCCATAACAACACCCCATTCAACGACCCATACATCACCCCAATCAGAGACCCATACCTAGATATATCCATGTTAGCTCCAGCACCAGTCCATGCTAGCTCCACCACCAACCCATGCTAGTGATAACACCAGTCCATGCCAGCAATAGAACCAGCACCAGTCCGTGCCAGAGACAACATAAGCACCAACAACTGCACCAGTCCATGCCAGGTCCAACACCAACACTAGTGACAACACCAGTCTATGCCAGTCCATGCCAGGGAAAACACCAATCCATGCCAGCGACACCACCTGTCCATTCCAGCAACAACACCAGCTCCAGTCCATGCCAGCGACAACACTAGCACCAGTCCAACTCCAGCACCAACTATGCCAACTCCATCACCAGTCCAAGCCAACAACAACACCAAATATCCAACAACGAAGAACATAGGATCAAATTAAAATCTAAGGGGAGATTAAGTAAATCAAAAATTATAGGGGGTGTCTATCCTTATGATAACACCAAACTTCCATGCCAAGCAGGATCCAGCAGACATGCTGGTAAGAGTTCAAACTCATTCCACCAGCAATAAGTTTGATGTTTTGTAGGATAATTCAAACATTTATTCAAAAGAATGTATGCAAGTGATCCGTTTTTAAAATGGAACCAAAGATGAAGAACATGAAGAACCAAATAGATGGTATGTATAATGTATTAAATTATTCAATTTGTGTAGAATAAATCACATGGATTTGTAAAAATGGAGTGTAAGGATTGAACATTAATTTCTTTAGCATTTAGGCTTGTAGTAACAATTATAGGATCTACAAGGTAGTGCATGAAAAAATATAATTGAATAATTATTAAGGTGTATGATATTGATGAAAATAAATGAAACACTAAAACATACCACTATGTCGTTTCACATGAACCAGTTGTGTCAATAAAATAGGGTTTGACTGTGAATTGTCATTCAAGAACTCATTCTTTCAACAAAATCATCCCACAGTGCATGGCCAAGTGTGATGCTGGTGAGCTTCAAAATCTATATTTCCAAAGATTAAGTAAATAAATCACTAAATCCTAGGCATATTGAAACTAGAATGACAAATATATATTTATGCATGCAATAAGTGTGAAATGATGTAATATTACATGAAACAATGAATGTCTTTGTTCAACTTTTTTGCATCATACACTGATAGAATTTAAAATTTCACAGAGATTTTGGTTACCTCTAAACATTCATTGATATCAAGAAGAGTTTTTATTGTCCTATTTTTGCTTCCAACTTCAATTTACCTGCACCTTCTTTGTTTACCTTTCATTCAATTATCAATGTTTTAAATCACATGTTCAAAAAAATATGACATGAACTGGTCACCCAATTCATTCCCCAAAGAAATATATTAAAGAAGAAAAAGTGTTACAATACATGAATTAGATGTGATGTCCATACACCATTAGTCAATCGAGAGATAAATAAGATGATGGAATAATAAAACTGAATCTAAATCTCACAATGCATCCTACCTTCCTGAAACATCAAGGCTTCTACGAAGAAATAACCTCATATAATAAGGGTAGAAACTCTAATAGAGAACCACCACCTCAAAAGAAATGATCTTCAGCCTCCAGGAGACACATAAACCATAGTGTAGAAATTCATCAAATAGCATGAGTGATAACATAAAAGATGGTGAGAAAGCAGCATAAGTAAGCACTGCCCAGATAAAGCACCGTGAGCTAACAAACCACCAATGAAAACTTCGATCAAGTGTAGAAGATCAGTGATGATCTTCTCTATAGCTGCATGAATAAAACACCCATTGAGTTCACATAACTCAAACATACCATAATAAACAAGTGTATAAATTTAATAAGGCACATTGTTTTCTTTGTATTTAGTATTCTTGGCTAGACATTCATGTAGTGGATTAGGGTTATGTGATTGACTTTAGGATTATATGGAATTTAAACCCCAAATTTTTTATTATTCATGCTTCGATAGATAAGGATAACAACTTTTGATCAAAGGTTAATTGATTCAATGGTGAGTGTGAGAAAACAAGAGTTAAAACCTCAACCGTGCACTAAAGCATCAATCAGTTTGTCCTAAAGAATGAGAGTTCAAGGGTTGTGGTGACACCAAAATCAAAGAAATTTCACTTAACCACTGCTTCTAGAAGACAAGAGCAACCTCATGGGGACTCTTGATTATAGTATTAAGTTATTTGATACCATTAGAGTGTATTTTAGGGACTATGTGATATTTCTAGTCATTTTTTGTTGATAATTCACCTGGAATGTTTTACATGGTTAATTACTAACTCAATCTCCTCACACGTCACTCATTGGATTTGGCCTCCTTGTTGATGCTTTTTGTTTTCTCTCACTACCCTATACCATACAATCATACACTCACATTAAATATAAAAATAATTAAACATTTATCTATCTTACATATCACACACAAAACACCTCCATTAAATATTGTTTCCTCCACCCAACATAAGTTAATTAGTGAATTAGCAAAAACCTATCTTGGTATAGATGGCCCAGTACTAACTGATATTTATGCTCATGATTTCTACAACCATGAATTGGTATCTTTTACACGTTTTCAAACAGATTTTATTTTCTAGAATTCTAACACCAGAAATATTTTTTTCAAGTGCATATTAGGGCATTAACAAGATCTATATAATCCAATTTTAATCCCCTAAATTAAGGAATTAAATTTCACATACAAGGGAGAAAGTCTTGTTCACTATCAAGGCATGTAAAGAGGATTAACACAACATACAATGTGGGGTAAAATTGATGGACAAAACCACCACCATGTGACCAAGTATACTAGAATAAAGCTCTGCTAAGGTTGAGAGGTCTAGAAATTACCCAGGTGAAGGGGTTGCTCAAAAATTACTATATCACCAAAATAATGAGAGTATGTGCTCAAAAAACAACAATTGGAAGCACTACTGGCTTTGCATGGTGATTTAAGGAGATTATTCCAACACAATAATCAAGGATTTCATAATAACATTGAATAATTTCCCTCTCAAGGGATTTACTTAAAAAGTGTAATGTTTAAAAGGAAAGTGGATGGATACTCCAATATGAAGAATACACATTTGACACTTGGGAGGCCATCTATATTTCATTTTAAAGGAGGTACTACACAATTGTCACGACTCGTCCTCGGGGCCCGTGCCGTGACTACCCCAAGCCCGCCTTCCATAGGCCAGGGGCTGGCGACTAGCACAAAGGCGTAAATCCCAAAAAAAGGGAAGGCATTTCCTTTGAAAAGTAAACAAACACCACAAAGTAAGCAAGAGGAAAAGTAAACACTGAGTAAAAACTGTACAAGATGTGCTGAAAGTAAAAGGGGCCGGAAATACAAGCCCAACTGTAAAGTACAACTGAAAGGAAAAGCAGCAACTGAAAGGAAAAGCCGAAGCGTCGAGCCGTCCTCTGGAAGTCCCACCTGAAGGGTGGGTACAAATAGCCTCCACTGCTCCTCGGGTCCAACTGACTGTTCCGAGTGCGTCCTACCCAGTGGTCCTCCTCCAGGTATCGTCCTGCTCTGCACGCCTCCACCACGATCAGTGATGTCTGTCGTTTGCAACCAACACAACGTAGTGCGGGCATAGCCCGTGCAGGGGTGAGTATAAGCTACTCAGTAGGGACCCCGAGACCCCCGAAGGTCTCCCGAAATCCACAAAGGATAATCCACAAAGGAAAGGTACAATCACGAAGTAACATCTGACACGGCTTAGGTATATGCCCATACATATACCTAAGTCATCAATTCCCGTTCGGATCCAACGTCCGAGCCCAAGCACAACCCAGTCCACACAGGAAAGCAACGTATACCCACATAGGATAGCACAACACAATCCACAGAGGAGAGCTCAACACAATCCACAAAGGAGAGTAAACAGTAAATCCACACAGGATAGCTCAACACAGTCCACAAAGGAGAGTAAACAGTAAATCCACACAGGATAGCTCAACACAATCCACAAGGGAGAGTAAACAGTAAATCCACACAGGATAGCTCAACACAATCCACAAAGGATAGTAATCAGAAGATTCAGCTCACACATGTATACTTTTTCAAAAAGGTGAAAGAGATGATCAGACATAGATACTGAATCATCTAAGCTGGGACCCACATAGGTTACAAGACCAGCTGTCCTCATTGTTTCGTTTATGCTGGGACCCACATAGGATACAAGACCAGCACGGCTGGGACCCACATAGGATAAAAGACCAGCACTGAGTCATCTAAGCTGGGACACACATAGGATACAAGACCAGCACTCTTCATTGATTCATCTATACTGTGACCCACATAGGATACAAGACCAGTATTGAATCATCTAAGACGGGACCCACATAGGATACAAGACCAGCACAGCTAGGACCCACATAGGATACAAGACCAGCTGTCTTCATTGATTCAACTATACTAGGACCCACATAGGATACAAGACCAGTATTGAATCATCTAAGATGGGACCCACATAGGATACAAGACCAGCACAGCTAGGACCCACATAGGATACAAGACCAGCTGTCTTCATTGATTCAACTATACTGGGACCCACATAGGATACAAGACCAGTATTGAATCATCTAAGCTGGGACCCACATAGGATACAAGACCAGTACTCTTTATCGTCGCAGTCCACTGAGGATCTCTGCACAATCGTCGGCGCAGTCCACTGAGGATCTCTGCATGGTCGTCGTCGCAGTCCACTGAGGATCTCTGCACGGTCGTCGCTGTCGAAGTAGCAGTCGTAGCCAGCACTAGGGTTCCCGCACACAGCAAGCTCGTACGGGAGGGTCCGCTCCACGAGCCGAGAGGCTGATACATCAACTAACACAAAGTCCGAATTTGATGTATCCAAAAGTTCCGTATCGTCAACAGGAACTCAACGTCGCAGACGGCGCGTCGATCGGACGCCCGGTCTGAGAGTTATTGGCTTTTTCGTCCCAGGGGCCTGGTTGTTTTTTAAGGCAAAACCAACCAGACAGTACTCCACCTGTGTCCAAACCTCGGGAGGAGTGTGGCAAAAGATCCGTCTCACTTAGAGGAAAACAACAAAGCTGACGGCACGTCAATCAGATGTCCGTAGCTCAAGATATGAGTGTTTCCGCTCTGAGGGCCCGGTTGGTTTTGTGTACGAACCAACCCAGCCAAACTCAAAGTACTCCGAAACCTTGAGTGCGATATACCGAAACGACCGTCGTGATCCAAGGATCGTGTTGCCGCTGACGACGGGTCGTTTGGAGGCTCGTAGATCAGGATACGTCCATTTGAATGAAAATCGTCCGAAGACGGGGGGTCCGGGGCCGGGCCGACCCGGCCCGACCCCCCTGGGTCGGCCGAACCCGGTCCGACCCGGTCGGACCGGTCTGGCTCGGCGAGCCCGGCCCGGCTCGGCCGAGCGGCCGACGCGGGGGGAGCCGCCGCCCCGCATGACACCCCCGCAGCACCCGCGAGGTGTCGGCCAAACCACCGGACGCGGCTGAAGCCGCGTCCCGAGTGACGCGGGGGGAGCCGCCGCCCCCGAGTGACACCCGCGGGATACCCGGGGGTGTCTCCCTGGCGCCGGATGCGGCTTCAGCCGCGTCCCGCGAGCGCCGCCGCCGCAGCCGGTGCCGCGGCGGTCTTGTCCGGCGGCGCGCCGGGCACCGCCGCCGGCTTCCGCGTGCTGCCGGAGTCACTCCGGTGGCCCGTTTTTCTTTTTGTCTGTGCCGTTGCTCCTCCCGGGACTCGTTCTTCACTGAGGGATCATCAAACATCCGTTGTGGTACGTTCCGTCGTCGCCCGTCAAATCCGCACAAGAATGAAGAACAGCGGAGGGTTGTCGGGCCATGTTCGTTTGGCCCGCACCCTCCGCGTTAGAGATAATCAACGGGAGGAATAAAGTTCAACACATGAACGCATATCCGAAAACAATTTTTAATGAAATAAAATTGTTTTATAAAACAGGTTCCTCAATATGAATGGAAACGAAAAGGGAAAAAAAGGGCATTTCCAAGAAATAAAACCCCTACTTCGTAGTCATCGCGCGTTAGCGTTCTTCGCGGAATTACTCGTCGCGGAAGGTGGAGATCGCCGCGTCGTCGCGGAAGGGCGTCGCATCGTCGCAGAATCCGGCGTAGCGTCGACGAACTCGACGGACCAAGAAACAACAGATTTTAATTATAAATAATTAAATCCGTGTTTCGTTTTAAACCACAAAGAACTTTTAGAAGAAACCCAAAATCACTCACCTCAAACGGTTGGTGATCAGAGATCGGTGCGGGGAAGAACGTCTCGGATTAGAGCGTCGTCAATTTCCGTGGATGACGGCATTCTTCGCGTTCTTCACGTTCTTCACGTTCTTCGCAAAGGAGAAAGAAGATACAAGGATTCTGTCAAATCCTCTCAACGTGCAAAATTTCAAAAGACTGGTTGGTGTTATTTTATTATTATGCCAACACACGAAAAAAGGGTAAGTAACGACCCATCAATTCGTTGAATTAATTCAACAAAAGAAACAGCTCATTTAATTTACGAAATAAACAGCCCAATTAAATGGACTGTTAAGAAATTAAGAAAACGCGTCAGTTGACTTTCATAATGACAGGTTTTCACGGGTGCGTTACTTAGCGGAAAGAAACGGCGGGGCTCGTGTGGGCCCCACCTCACAAATATCCTACCGAGGGGGTAGGATATTTTATGGATAGCATCCTATCCAGATCAACTCAGTTTAAGCCACTTTTAAGTAGCTTCAAGTGGCTTCCATGTGGATTAAGTGAAATAAAATAATGTTGTTGTAAAATTATTTTATTTCTTAACTTTGTGCCCGAAAATTAAAAACCACACCCGAGCAAACGCAACTCCGGAAGAGGCGTTTCTAAGAGAATACTGGTGCTTCGATTTCATCGGTGCCCTCAGAATTTGATTTCGGGCACCGGTTCAAATGTTAGAAAAACTCGGTCGTCCGTTCACTGAACGTACCCGAGACAAACTTCGGAAAATGATTCCGGGCACACCAGGCCTCGGAATCAGGTGCCGTCAGAAACTGCGCTCTTGTAAAGTTTCAAAGAAAATTAAGAAAAAAAATTTCCTTGAAATTTACGGGTCTTTACATTACTCCCACCACAGGGGTTGACATCCCCGTAAAGCTTCAACACAAACTAGGGAAACAAAGGCGGGACTGAGTACGCAACTGAGCCTCCCGCTCCAAAGTTCTCTCTGGAGGTTCCCGTGCAGCCATCTGATGCACACTAGAGGAATCGATCGTCCACGTAGGACCCGCTCTTGTCGATCCTCGATCTCCACTAGGACCTCCGCAAAAGTCTCCCCATCATCCACGTCTATCTCCCCATAGTCTAAGGTTTGCATCGGGTCGTGCACATATCTCCTTAGCTGGGACACGTGGAAGACATCGTGCACTCGGTGCAACTGAGGTAGCAGAGCCAAGCAATAATCCACCTCGCCAATCCTGCTGAGGACCTGGAAAGGCCCGATGAAGCGTGGAGACAACTTGCTGCCTCGACCAAAACTCTGCAAACCACATCGAGGTGAGACCCGCAAGAAGACGTGGTCACCATCCTCGAACTCTAGTGGCCTCCGCCTCCTATTAGCATATGACTTCTGCCGGCTCTGAGCTGTACTCATCCGCCCCTGGATGACCTGGACCATCTCAGCCATGGCCTGGACCATCTCCGGCCCCACAAGAGCTGCTAATATTTCTTCTTTTCCGATAAGAGAAATCTGGTCCCATCCCCTGGATGAACCACATTCTTTGCCTAATACAGTCAATCCCGACATGGATGATACTAATCCATACCAAGGATGACGTCGTAAGGCCTCAAAGCTACTACCAAGAGATCCAACTGTTACTCTCGCCTCCAAGGGTTGAGTCACACTGTCGGTATCAGTGTGTGGTAACTAGGTCTCCTCCAGTAGATGTATCAGAAGTGAGGGTCAAGTCAACAGTCAAAACTGGAACCTCTTAGTAACAACACAAAAGAGGACAGGAATGAAAACATCACAAAGGTATGCATCTTCATTATTGCAGCTCATAATACAAGGACGCTACACAATAGCAACAAGGAACTAGAAGTACAAAGGACGTATCCACTAGTTCCGCTCCTATCCATCTGCTCCCAGAGCTCTATGATCGAAGGCCTCGGCTTCCTGAAGCTGAGCTCTCGCATGTCCACCTACTCCCTGCGGTCGGGGTGGACCTCCTGGTGGTGGTGGTGGCAACACCTCGAAGTGTCTCCCACCATCGGCTACTCGGCCAGCTCCTCTGCCTCGTCCCCCTGCACCCTGCGGACCACCGTGGCCGAACCTCTGTCTGGGAGGTCCCTCTACCACCTGCTGCTCATCTGCAAGACGATTCGGGCAGTCTTGAGCCATGTGACCTCACCCACTGCATGCGTAGCAATTTTTTCCCCTCGCGTAGCTGGCTCTCCTTCGGGTGCCCCACACAACAGAATTTTCATCCTGAGACTGCCCATATGATGGTCTAGCCAGTTTGAACCTCTGCGTCACCTGTCTACTGCCAGCTGCAGAAGACCCTGCTACGGGCCGTCCTGCGGAGGGTCCTATCACTGGAGCCTGCTCGGCGAGAAAACTATCCACTAGAAATGCTCTCTCCAACACCTCTGCCTGTGTCGGAATGTTGAGGGAGATCATCGAAGCCCTGATCTCGTTCCTCAGTCCCTGCTCGAAGGTTCGGGCCCGGAAGAACGGGTCCCGTACCATATCTGTGGAGTAGCGCGAGAGATCAGTAAATCTCCCCGAGTACTGGGCCACTGTAATACTGCCCTGTCGTAGCTCTAGCATCTCTTGGATGCGCACCGTACGAAGTGTGGCTGGGACGAACTCAGAGCGGAAGATGCTCTAAAAGCCCGTCCAGAGAAGAGATGTCTCGTCGTGCACCTGGAGCATCAAGCTCGACCATCTGCCTGCTCCCGCGTGCAGGAGGCTCGCTGTGAGGAACACCATGAGGTCTGCTGGTGTCCTCACTAGCCTGAAAACTCGCACGACCACCTCCAGCCAGTCCTCGGCTACCTGGGGGTCCATTTCCCCACGAAACCTGGGTGGTCGCTGGTGCTGGAACTCATGCAGAGCTCCAAGGCGACGTGCATCGTCAGTGGTCGTGGCGAGAAGCAGCGGTGGCTCGGCGGGTAAAGGTACCGCCGGTGCCTCTGCTGACAAGGGGCCCTGCACCGAGGCCTCGTCGCTCAGTGGGCTGTCATCACGCTCCACTCTCGGAACCCTAGCTGGCTTCTGTCGTGGGGCCATCCTGAAAAGGAAACAAGTGCGCCACGGTCAGAACAGTATACCTGGTGAGCTGACACAATTAATCCCAAAGAAAACTTGAAACACACATGCAATCAATGTTTTCGTGCATTAAGTCGGAAATCCGAAGTCAGGGTCCTGGTGTACGGATACGTCGGCCGCCGCACCAACACTGGACTCCCTGGACTGATAATCACACCCAATACGCTAAACACTATTGCTTCACATAGAAGAAATATCAGATTCTTCGGTAGAACCGACCACCTCTGATACCAATTTGTCACGACAAGTCCTCAGGGCCCGTGCCGTGACTACCCCAAGCCCACCTTCCATAGGCCAGGGGCTGGCGACTAGCACCAAGGCGTAAATCCCAAAAAAAGGGAAGGCATTTCCTTTGAAAAGTAAACAAACACCACAGAGTAAGCAAGCAGAAAAGTAAACACTGAGTAAAAACTGTACAAGCTGTGCTGAATGTAAAAGGGGACGGAAATACAAGCCCAACTGTAATGTACAACTGAAAGGAAAAACAACAACTGAAAGGAAAAGCCGCAGCGTCGAGCCGTCCTCTGGAAGTCCCACCTGAAGGGTGGGTACAAATAGCCTCCACTGCTCCTCGGTTCCACCTGACCGCTCTGAGTGTGTCCTGCCCAGTGGTCCTCCTCCAGGTACCATCCTGCTCCGCACGCCTCCACCACGATCAGCGCTGTCCGTCGTCTGCAACCAACAGAACGTAGTGCGGGCATAGCCCGTGCAGGGGTGAGTATAAGATACTCAGTAGGGACCCCGAGACCCCCGAAGGTCTCCCGAAATCCACAAAGGATAATCCACAAAGGAAAGGTACAATCACGAAGTAACATCTGACACGGCTTAGGTATATTCCCATACATATACCTAAGTCATCAATTCCCGTTCGACTCCAACGTCCGAGCCCAAGCACAACCCAGTCCACACAGGAAAGCAATGTATACCCACATAGGATAGCACAACACAATCCACAAAGGAGAGTAAACAGTAATCCACATAGGATAGCTCAACACAATCTACAAAGGAGAGTAAATAGTAAATCCACACAGGATAGCTCAACACAATCCACAAAGGAGAGTAAACAGTAAATCCACACAGGATAGCTCAACACAATCCACAAGGGAGAGTAAACAGTAAATCCACACAGGATAGCTCAACACAATCCACAAAGGAGAGTAATCAGAAGATTCAACTCACACAGGTATACTTTTTCAAAAAGGTGAAAGAGATGATCAGACATAGATACTGAATCATCTAAGCTGGGACCCACATAGGTTACAAGACTAGCTGTCCTCATTGTTTCGTTTATGCTGGGACCCACATAGGATACAAGACCAGCACGGCTGGGACCCACATAGGATACAAGACCAGCACTGAGTCATCTAAGCTGGGACCCACATAGGATACAAGACCAGCACTCTTCATTGATTCATCTATACTGGGACCCACAGAGGATACAAGACCAGTATTGAATCATCTAAGCTGGGACCCACATAGGATACAAGACCAGCACAGCTAGGACCCACATAGGATACAAGACCAGCTGTCTTCATTGATTCAACTATACATGGACCCACATAGGATACAAGACTAGTATTGAATCATCTTTGCTGGGACCCACATAGGATACAAGACCAGCACAGCTCGGACCCACATAGGATACAAGACCAGCTGTCTTCATTGATTCAACTACACTGGGACCCACATAGGATACAAGACCAGTATTGAATCATCTAAGCTGGGAACCACATAGGATACAAGACCAGCACTCTTTATCATCGCAGTCCACTGAGGATATCTGCACAATCGTCAGCGCAGTCCACTGAGGATCTCTGCACGGTCGTCGTCGCAGTCCACTGAGGATCTTTGCACGGTCGTCGCTGTCGAAGTAGCAGTCGTAGCCAGCACTTGGGTTTCCGCACACTGCAAGATCGTATGGGAGGGTCCGCTCCACGAGCCGAGAGGCTGATACATTAACTGACACAAAGTCCGAAGTTGATGTATCCAAAAGTTCTGTATCGTCAACCGGAACTCAACGTCGCAGACGGCGCGTCGATCGGACGCACGGTCTTAGAGTTATTGCCTTTTTCGTCCCAGGGGCCCGGTTGGTTTTTAAGGAAAAACCAACCCGACCGTACTCCACCTGCGTCCAAACCTTGGGTGGAGTCTGCCAAAAGATCCGTCTCACTTAGAGGAAAACAACAAATCTGACGGCACGTCAATCGGACGTCCGTAGCTCAAGATATGAGCGTTTCCGCTCCGAGGGCCCGGTTGGTTTCGTGTACGAACCAACCCGGCCGAACTCAAAGTACTCCGAAACCTTGAGTGAGATATACCGAAACGACCGTCTCGATCAAAGGATTGCGTTGCATCTAACGGCGGGTCGTTTGGCGGCCCTTAGCTCAGGATACAGTCATTTGAACAAAAATAGTCCGAAGACGGGGGGTCCGGGCCCGGGCCGACCCGGCCCGACCCGGTCGGACCGGTCTGGCTCGGCCAGCCCGGCCCGGCTCAGCCGGGCGGCCGACGCGGGGGGAGCCGCCGCCCCGCGTGACACCCCCGCGGCACACGCGAGGTGTCGGCCAGACAACCGGACGCGGCTGAAGCCGCGTCCCGAGTGACGCGGGGGGAGCCGCCGCCCCCGCATGACACCCGCGGGACACCCGCGGGGTGTCTCCCTTGCACCAGACGTGGCTTCAGCCGCGTCCCGCGAGCGCCGCCACCGCGGCCGGTGCCGCGGCGGTCTTGTCCGGCGGCGCGCCGCCGCCGGCTTCCTCGGGCTGCTGGAGTCGCTCTGGTGGCCCGTTTTTCTTCCCGTCTGCGCCGTTGCTCCTCCTGGGACTCGTTCTTCACTGCGGGATCATCAAACATCCGTTGCGGCACGTTCCGTCGTCACCCGTCAAATCCGCACAAGAACGAAGAATGACAGAGGGTTGTCGGGCCGTGTTCGTTTGGCCCGCACCCTCCACGTTAGAGATTATCAATGAGAGGAATGAAGTTCAACACATGAACGCATATCCGAAAAAAATTTTTAATGAAATAAAATTGTTTTATAAAATAGGTTCCTCAATTTGAACGGAAACGACAAGGGAAAAAAGGGCATTTCCAAGAAATAAAACCCCTACCTCGTAGTCATCGCGCATGAGCGTTCTTCGTGGAATTGCTCATCGCGGAAGGTGGAGATCGCCGCGTCGTCGCGGAAGGGCGTTGCGTCGTCTCAGAATCCGGCGTAGCGTCGACGAACTCAACAGACCAAGAAACAACAGATTTTAATTATAAATAATTAAATTCGTGTTTCGTTTTAAACCACAAAGAACTTTTAGAAGAAACCCGAAATCACTCACCTCAAACGGTTGGTGATCGGAGATCGGGGCGGGGAAGAACGACTCAGATTAGAGCGTCGTCGATTTCCGTGGATGACGACGTTCTTCCCGTTCTTCGCGTTCTTCGCGAAGGACAAAGAAGATACAAGGATTCTGTCAAATCCTCTCAACGCGCAAACATTCAAAAGACTGGTTGGTCTCTTTTTATTATTATGCCAGCACACGAAAAAAGGGTAAGTAACGACCCGTCAATTCGTTGAATTAATTCAAAGAAAGAAACAGCTCATTTAATTTACGAAATAAACCGCCCAATTAAGTGGTCTATTAAGAAATTAAGAAAACGTGTCAGTTGACTTTCATAATGATGGGTTTTCGCGGGTGCGTTACTTAGCGGAAAGAAACGGCGGGGCTCGTGCGGGCCCCACCTCAAAAATATCCTACCGAGGGGGTAGGATATTTTCTGGATAGCATCCTATCTGGATCAACTCAGTTTAAGCCGCTTTTAAGTGGCTTCAAGTGGCTTCCAAGTGGCTTAAGTGAAATAAAATAAAGTTGTCGTAAAATTATTTTATTTCTTAACTTTAAGCCTGAAAATTAAAAACCACACCCGAGCAAACGCAAATCTGGAAGAGGCGTTTCTAAGCGAATACTGGCACTACGATTTCATCGGTGCACTCAGAATTCGATTCCGGGCACCGGTTCAAAAGCTAGAAAAACCCGCTCGTCCGTTCACTGAACGTACCCGAGCCAAACTTCGGAAAATGATTCCGGGCACACCGGGCCTCAGAATCAGGTGCCGTCAGAAACTGCGCTCTTGTAAAATTCCAAAGAAAATTAAGAAAAAAAATTTCCTTGAAATTTACGGGTCTTTACAACAATGAAGAAAACCAAGGAAATGAGAAGGGGATAAGCATAAGTATTTACATGGTTTTCTAAAATGGTTACAAGAATGAAGAATAAAATATAGTGAGTGAAAAGCTGTTGGAATCCTTGAAAAAATAGTCAAGTCACTGACTTCACACATGTTTACAATAACATGTCTATGTTGATTCTTCATGATCTGTGATACCCATATAAATAACAAAGGATGAAATCAGATTAGATGGATTATCAAGGGGTAAAACCCCAAATCACTTTTAATGAATCAAGACTTGAAGAATTAAATTACACAAGATTAAAAATTAGAACAAGAATATAATACTTGAATTTATAAAAAAATTACTAATAACAACCAATTGAGGACATTTGCATTAGTATTTTGTAGCTCCATATGAACAAAAAATTAAGATCATAAAACAAAATGAACTTAAGAAATAAGCATAAGTATTTGATGTGGTTTTCTCAAATGATTTCCAGAAACAAGAATAAAATTCAATATGTAAGATTTTTTTGAAATCCTTGAAAAAATAGACAAGCCATTGAAGTATAAATTTACGACAAGTATAAAACCTTTTAGTTAATGCTATCAAATCTGGAAATTTGAAACTCTTTAATCACCCAAATCACCATTGATTGTTCTACTCAGTCAAGCCTATTCAATTCTTCAAAACCTAAATGATTTTAAATGTCTGTTCATTGGTTATAAGCACCTGAATTATAATAAATCATAGAAAAATTTCCCACAAACTAATAGACAGATTTCAAGGACCAACCTCTGGTGAAACTACGGAACCTAAACATATCAATTTCACCCACAATATCAAGAGTACAACTAAAAATATAAGGCCACTAGAATGACATGAACATCACAATTATGTTCCATTTGATAAAGCTTCATGAAAAAAATTATAGTACATAATAAGTACTTATGTATACGATCACTTATTTAAGAGAGGTAATTGGATGTACCTGGTTTATGCATGCCCCATTGATAAGTCTGACATTTTATCAAAATTTAATGTACAACTTCCAAAAAGTACTTTATTAATATTTTGATGAAATGTCTACAACATAATAATTATCAAAAATAAATAAAAAGTCATGTGATAAATATAATTAACATGGGAGCTAAAAGTAACTGTTAACAATTAAAAAAAATATATTAGTCGTGTATTAGGAAATAATATAACATACAAATAATGCATAAAATAATTAATTCTAAATACTAAAATAATATATGATTCATGAGCATGGAACACAACTAATTTAAAATAACATAAAAATTTCATTGTGATGCTCAATGCATTTTTCAGGTCTACCACCACTGTTGTCAATTCACGGATCAATGGGCTTGCAAGGCAGGTTCCTATTACAGAGGTAAGTTTTATGATCAGAAATGAAATCAGATCTTATATCCTAGGTGACATATTTGGGCTGCATTTGATGGTTCCTACTACTATTGTATGGAGATGTTTCTCTAACATGATCTCCATTCATATCAGTAGAATAACTACGTCCAACAAAAGGATTGCTATATTTCCGCAATGTTGACTTCAGCTTTGATCTCTAGCTATAATAGTATTCTCATGGATCAATTCTATTGATAATATCAATAAATCATACCATGTGAGGGACCAGAGAAGTGAATATAGAATGTGGTCTTTCATATCTAATATTAAAATTGGATTTCTTTTGGACTCCAAAGACACCATAAGAAGCATATAGTAATGAACCATAAATTGACATACCTGAAATCCAAAATGAGGGGGGAAATCAAATCCGGTCAAGGGTCGATCCAAAATGTTTGGGAAGAATCCCTAAAGAGAAAACACTAAATGAAACTAAAGGAAATCGACATACCCCATAACGCGAGTGAATAGATAACCGACGAGGAGGTAGTGTGATGCAAGATGAGATTGTGGAAATGATATCCAAGGTCGGATGATGGGTGGTGGGGGTGGAGTAGGGCATGTAGGGATGTGATCAGGGGCAGTGGGATGCGAGGCCGAATGCAGAACTGTCCAATTAGGGTCGTATTTTTTGTATAAAAAGTATTTACATGTTTATTAAATAAATAATATTGAAAAATATAAAAACAATTAATACCTAGAGAATATTTAATAAAAAATATTAAAAAATATAAAAAAACATATAATAAGTAGAAAAATAAAATAAATTATGATATATATTTAATAAAACCCCAAGAAATAAAAATTGACATTGTTCATAAAAACAATATATATATATATATATACCATGTTTATATTAATTGGTTATTGATAATTTTTTTATTGTATGGTTTATTGTATCGTTTTTTAATGACGACACAATATTTGTTGGTAATATTTGTTATTAATAACATATTCATGTGTTGGTAAAAAAATGTGGGTATTAGTATGATAAAGAAATAGATCCAATTGTTGGTAAATGATAAGTTGGTATTAAACAATTAATACCAATAGATATATTTTTTGGTAAAAAGTAGTGTTGGTATTAAATAAAATACCAATAAAACTTAATATCTATTGGAATGATCATTTTTACCAATAGATATATTATCTTTCAATAAATTTCTATTGGTATAAGCCATTTTTTTGTAGTGACAAATATACACTTCAGAACCCTAGGAGAGAGCTTATTAGTTTGGTTATGGCCATAAGCTATGGATCTAAAATACTATGACGTGAAATAATTGGGGATGAACCTCTACTAAGATATTTTGGTGTTTTAAAAGAGTTAGTAGAATATGGGCAGCGATTAATCATGTAGACTTCTATAGAGGTGGCCTTCCCCAAAAGGTCATGGGGAGCATAGAATTGGACCAAATTCATCTACCCCTTTCTATGACATTCCTATTTATTATTTATTCATATCCATCTTGTTGTGATATTTCCACAAAAGTTTGGTATCTCTTTATTCCCTCATATTCATAGAATTATATGAATTTAGTGGACATATATTCTAAACCATTATCAGTTCTTAAGGATTTAAGTTTCTTTATAGATTCACTTTCTATCCCAGAATTCCATTTTCTAAAAGTTTGAATGGTATTAGAATTGTGTTTCATTATATAAACCCATACATTTACTAAAGTAGTCATCAATAAAAGACACAAAGTACAATAATACACCATGAAAGGTTACCCTAGAAGGACCCCAATGATCATATTAGACACACTCAAGGGGTTATTTAGCCTTATTCATTGACCTACTAAAAATAAATCTTCTATATTTCACATATGCAAAATCATCATAGAAATGAAGACTGATATGATTGATAATACTAAAAAACTCATGTTTTATAAGTTTGTTAAGACCTTTCGCACTACCATGACCTAACCTTCTATGCCAAAGGGTGGTTCTGTCTTACTCTATATCACAAGAGTTGTTTAAATAACTTCTATAAACCTTACCATATAACACATATAGTCCTCTACGAAGGATAAATTTTATGACCGTGAGATATTATTGGAAGTCCTAAGACTCTCAGAGTTTAACATAATGTTATAGCCCTTCTAGTCCTATAATCCTAAGGAAATTAGGTTTCCTTTATGTTTAGGTAACCACCTAACCTTCTAAAGTGTTTTAACATCCCTGTCATGAATATATAATAAAAAATAAAATATTATCAAGATATGATAGCTCCTGCCATTACCTAGATACACCTATCTTGAGTCAATTCCTGTTAACTTAGTAAAGTACTCCCTCCTAGGAAACATTTGGAGTGTACACCACGAATCAAGGATCTATTCATCCAATATAGAAATGTTAAAAAAATTTACCACATTGATAGTGTAAAAATCCTACTCAATTAATAATGAATTATCATTAATATTATCTCTATAGAATCTTTTTTTATTAGGGTAGTTCTTAATATGACCTGGTAATTTACATTGAAAACGTTTTTTCCTTAGTATCAGACTATAATCTTTACTACGATGATTGACCCCTTCCTTTCCTCCTACCCCTAGACTCACTTCTACCCCTATACTCACTTATACCCCTAAGGTTTAGACCCACTACCCCAACCTTAACAATAGCCTTTCTTTTAAGGTATTTGTAGAGTAAAGTAGATTTATGTTCTTCTAGATTAAGGGTGTATTTTCCATAAATAAAATAATATTTAATAGATTTAAAGGTATCATATAATGAAGCTAACAACATTATGGATTGGTATTAATCATCTCATTTAATGTCTATGTTGGATATAGGTAATGATATTTTATTAAACTCATCAATGTGTATATTTAATTCAGTTCCATGATACATTTTTAAAGTATATGATCTCATTTTTTGAATAATATACCAACAAGATAATTGATTATATTATGAGATTCTCATTTAGGCCATATACCAGTATTAGATGACTCATATGAAAACTTTATGAGAATATTATCTCCTAAAGATAAAACCACTAGACTATGGGTTTTCCTAAGTGTATATTTTGGAACATCTACATAGGTGATAATAGTCCTTCTATCTGGGGAAAGGGTAGTTACTTTTTTTAGTTCCAAAAAGTGAATCAATTAATTAATTGTGATAAAAAAGTGATGTCATTTTAGTAAACCATATTTTAAATTCATTTTCACCATCAAATTTTTCGATATCAAATTTTTGGATCCCATTACTTAAATTTTAATAAGCCCTGATACCAATTGTTGGGATAAATTCTAATCCTTAAGAATATACAGGAACCACTGACTCATATAATCGAGTTAAAATAATGGTATGGATAATTTGAAATATGTATTATAAGAATAATATATTATGTCTCTTAAGTTTTGAACCACTTTAATCATAGTAATAGAAAGACAGAAAGGACAGAATGAAAATTATAACCAGCAATAACAAACTTCAGATCAGTGTGATCATATGTGAATTGTGAGAACACCACCCTAGATAGTTTTTTTATTAATAATAAAAAAATGATACAGACTCGAAAAGAAAAAGATAACCAGAGAAACTATCCGAGGAGGCTAACCTTGTTGAACTAGGTGGTAGTGGTGAAGTATATCACATAGATTCAACACTATCCACTCCTAGATGGAATCATGTACACACCCAAGATTGATATAGTTATAATCATGACATAAAAGATAAATCACTTATAGATCCAATAATCATAAAACAAAACCTAGTTATAATGAAAAAAAGTGAATATATGAAGCCCCCTCTGGTGAAAAGTCATCATGAACCCATGGTTGAGTCATTATATATTTAATTTCCTCCAGAATAATACTCCAGTTTTTGGAGGTAGCATGCACATAATGAAGGAGAGTCCATATGGCTGAAAACTCCCTATTTTCCTTCCAATTTTAAGAGATTCTTTCTGAATAGAAAGGAAAATATCTCTTAGATATCTCCAGATGAAGTTCCAGAAAAAATAAAAACCAAAAAATAATTTATTTCCTTGAATCAAGGAGAATTAGATACAATATTTAATTTCATAAGAACTTTAGGAATCATGGTTAGAGCCACGGGTTGAAAGAAATGTAGACAGAGGAGATTCCATAAAAGGTTCATCTAACATAAGGTGACACAACTATGTGAAAAATGACAACATGGTACTGGAACCATGGAAACGACCAAGATCAAGGAAGAGGAAAAAAAGCGCAACCAATAGTTGGGATGACTATTGGATCAACCACAATCAACGATCCTGATTCAAAATCCTAAATAGTAAGTAAAACTAGAATTTCTTGTAGAAATTATTATTGAAATAGAGGAAACAAAATGTGACACATGAACAGTGGCCATGCATGCATAACTCTATGAAATAGTAAACCAAAAAGATAAAAGATGGATATAAAATCATATGTAAATAAATTAAAATGGAAAAAAAAAATTAATTATATTGTATATTTTATGTGGGGATTATAACAGTAGTTCTTACTTTAAATAGAATCAAAAAATTTAATCAAGACCTGCTTAGCCTCATCCTCTATATATCCAATTGATATCATCTTCCACCATGAGTTTTTGCCAATTCTAGTTTGGTCTTCCCAAACTATAGTAGATGGATGGATTCATGGTATAATGGAAATAGATATAGGTACTGGCACATGCAGATGGTAATAGGGATGGTCAGAAATTTTACTACCAGATGAAGATAAGGCTTGGCATGATTGCAGGGTTAGCAGTTTAATAGTAGGCGATATCACATTAATGGTAACATGAATTACAGTCGTAGGGAAATTCCCTTTTATGGTAGGAAAAAATCCACTATAACCACCGAAGAAAAAAAATGTAAATTAACATTACAACTATTAAAAAACAAGGTTACAATCAAATTCCATTTTTAATTAAAAAATTTAAATTCAAAAAAATTTAACCATTACAAATCAAAATATTAAAAATTAAATTTTGAATCACTAAAATTTTAAAATAAGAGAATAGAAAAAAAAACAAAATTTAATTTTCATTAAATAATTAATTTATTAATTAAATAGGAAAATAAAGAAATAAATATTCATTCTATAATATTTAAAATCTAACCAAACATAAAAACAATTAATATTATACATAAAATTTGAAATGAATTAAATAAACAATTAAAATAATGATCAATTGATAAATTAAACAATCATTCAAACAAAAAAATCATAATTCAGATAAATTTACTAATTCTAATATAATTTAACCACAAAAAAACAATCATATAGCTAATGAATAATTTTGAAATTAAAATAAATAATTAATATATTAAATAAATTTGACAAAACACATAAAATAAATGGCACATAAACTATCATTTCATGTAAACATTTCATCCAGCCTCAAGTTCACATTTCAAAACATACCTTTCCTTTAAAGAATTAACACCAAATAGTTTTTATCAAAAAATAATTTCTTTAATTTAAAATCATCTCGTTTCAAATCATAAAACATTATACATTTTAATCTCATAAAAATGATGATTTAAATCATTCAATGTAATTAAAAATCAATTTTCCATAAATCAAGACTTAATTTTCAAAAGCCATTGTGAGGAAATTTCATCACTCACACCAACCCATTTCAAAATATCTTATCAAGAGACTCAATTCAATAATTATAAATCAATCGAAAACTGAATTAAAAATTTAAAAGTATCAAGGGATTAAAATGATATATATGTCCCTAAAAACCAACTACCACAATCAAGATCAACAATCACCCAAAAAATATCCACCAATGGAGAGTTGAGGTCTAGAACTTTTATGACCTATATGTTTTATACAATTTATTTCAGGAATTATTATATTAAGATACACATAAAAAATCAAAAAATATAGAGAGGCCTTGTTTCTTTGGGTAATTGGGTACATATCATGATTACATGAAACATGTATGCAATAATATTATTTAATAACTTCATAACATGCCCAAAAATTCCAATGATCTTCTAATATTTTAAGAGATAACTTGGGCACGTACATAAGAAAAGGCTGAGATATAATTCCCAGTAAGTGAATAATAATATCATAACATGATGAAAGTAAAACATGTGATTCAATAGGAATATCAAGGTGACATAAAAGGGTGAGAATCATAAATATTTACATCAAAACATGATATAATATGATAACATCAAGACAACATAGGAGCATGTCAACTATATAAAGCATGATATCATAAGTATAGTTCAAAGTTAATCACCAAGAAATCCTAACATACTGTTCTTAGGCTATCCACCCATGAACCATACACAGAATGTGATGAGATAAAAACATTATCTAATGAATTGTAGTGAAATATAATTTTGGTTTCACTTGTCACATTCATATCATGCACATACATTTGTGTTCTATATAGTTCATACAACATATGAACGCCTTTCATCACTTTTAATATGATTATTAAGGAGTTATGATTACGTACATGGATGTGCCAACTCAAATGAATCATGGTAACATCTTGGTGAATACCCTTTAGTGGAATTGGGGATGGTGTTCACAGTATAAAAGTTTCTCAAGTAAAATAATGGGACAATATCGTTATCATAAGGGGTGTACATAAAGTTTTATAGAATAGTTTAATGAGACTTTATGGTTGTCTCTCATTTTTTGGAATCATAGGTACAATGATTTAATGAGTAAAAATAAATTAAAACATGAACAATTGTAAATTAAAAGACATAGTACAAAGAAAGTACTTGAATAAAAAGGAATAGGAAGAGAATAACCTACCTTGATGGGGTGATTATAATAAATTGGTAGGATCTTATTAAAATCTTGAGAACACTTTGGGAGTGTTTTATAGAGTTATAGGGATAGGAAACTCATGATAAATAAGTTTTGAGTGAAGGGGAATGGGGATTTTTGTGGGTATTTATAGATTAAGGGAGGGGAATTCATTATTAATTCCTAAAATTATGTTTCGGACTCTATGAAATAAAATAATCAAAACAAAAAACCATATAATGGGTTTCCCCATGATTCTAAAAAGATAACGTTTTTCAATATTTTATTAGTCTAAGTGCTAAACAGATTAAAATAATAGCATTACTATTGTATAAGTGAGTCGTGTTAATAAATAATTGTTTTAAAACCATAAAATATAATATTGGTTTTGAAGGATCCTAAATGGTTTGTAAAAATATTAAAAAATCTTAAAAACTACAGAATTTTAAAGGGGAGATCTATTTTGGTCAATTATTCCCCTTATAGTGATTATTATATAACTTTTGGACAGTTATGATATCATAATACATACCATAAATTTATACCATATTTAATTTTTTACCCAAAAATTCAACCATCAGAGAAAATTATAAAAAATTAACTATAGGAAAATTTAAATGTGATTATTTCAAAAATAATATTTATTTTAACAAGATAATTTTATAGATAATATACTTAACAATTTTAAATAAAAATATTTATTTATTTAGAAATACAATTTTCTATAACACCAACCACAATCCAAATCTTATAAAAATTACATTAGAATTATTTAAATAATATTATCATTTATATTTATATAAATATGATTTTATAATATTATTCCTGGGAAAAAAAGTATTTAAAAATTTGTTGAATTATAAAAAAATAGTGTTTTAATTGAAATTATATATTAACAAAATATATTTTTGATATCTTCATAAGAAAATATAATTTTTATCAAACCAATTATATAATCATAGAAACAGAGACACACACATATATAAAGTAATAATTAATAAGGTATAAATAAAATATTTTTTTATTAATAATAAAATATAAAAATTCATATTACTGGGTTCTAGATACATAACCTCTTATTACACAAACATACGCCCTAATGGTAATGTTTTTTATGGTGGGACTTTCTTAGGGTTGTACAAAAACCACATTTTGATTTTTGATCTTAATAATCATGAACATATCCCATAAATTATATTACTCTAGTTTTAGTTATTAATCTTACCATAGACTTGGTCAAGGGAAAAGACTGGCGATACCATCTCCCTTGGAAGCTCTGATAAATGGGACTCATAATGTACAATCCTACTGGTCATGACTGTCACTTCTTCCTTCTTTATCAATTAGACTTTATCAGAACCCTTTATATATAATAATCCTAAAATTCATTATATAATGATTATATTATCAATAGTTATGATTCCTAACAGTCTTTTAAACCAAATAGAAATGTTATGGTCATATTTTATAACGGTCCTAAAGAAAAACTGAAATATAGTGCATGTGTTTTCTATGACTACATTTATTAATAAAGAATTTATTAATATAAAAAGGAAATTTCATTTATAAAAGTCTGCGTTATTACATTCTTACCACTTCATAAATTTCATCCTTGAGATTTTTATTTCACACACTAAAAAATGAGGGTACTTCTATTTCAACACCTGTTTTGGTTCTTGTGTCGCCTTCTCATTATTTTTCTACCATAGTACTTCAACCATGTGGGTTTTCTTTCTTTTTTTAATAAATTTTTAATTATAATATCTGATATTCATCGACTACTTCTAATATGAAAGATTGTTCCCCAAAGGTACCACATTTCGATTCTTGTATAGGTTATGTGTCTAGTACATACTTCATTAAGAGGGATACATGGAAAATATCAAGGACCTGAGATAGGTTTAGTGAGAGTGCTAGTATATTGGCCACAACATCAATGTGGTCAAGGATCTCAAAGGGGATGATGTATCTAGGAATAAATAGTCCCTTATTCAAAAAATCATTATTTTCTGACATATTGGTATATGAAAGAGCACTTTATCTCTGACCTCAAACTCTTGATCACATTAATGACTGTCTTTGTTGCATTTTTTCAAATTTTCACATATTTTATATGATTATAAATGGTTTGAATATTCTCTATCATCTCTTGGATATAATTAGGTCCCATCAACATATTCCCTACAAATTCATCCTAGCATGTTGGATTTTTAGACAACTTTCTATACAGATCCACATAATGTTCTATTTGAATGATAGAATGAAAATTATTGTTATATGTGAACTCAAATAGGGGAAGGTGATGATCCCAATATCCTCGTAAATCCATTCGCCATGATCTCAAAATATCCTCTAGTGTATGAATGGTTCTCTTAGACTGGCCATTCATTTGTGGGTGACTAGTAGTGTTGAATCTTATCTCTATATCCAATGCTTGATAAAGGATTATCCTAAACCTCAAGGTAAACATAGAATCTCAATCCAATAATATGGATTGTGGCACTAGATGAAGTCATACCACTTCTCTTAATTATATCTTATCAAGTTGGTTAAGATAGAAATCTTCCTTGATTTCAATTAAATGTACTCTCTTTGTAAGGTGAGAAACTACCACATAAATAGTGTTATTACCTTTATATGTATTAGGGATTATTATGAAAAATACTATGGTTATGTTTTCAAATTTCTAGAGTGTTATGGGAAATATTTTAATCATACCCTTAGATTTTTTTCATTCACCAATAATTGTTCAGCCCAAAATGCATGAAGATAGAAATTATGAAATCTCCCTATTCATGTTAACCCACTAGATGTTTTTCATAAAATCATAATACATATTAGTGATTCTTATATTAATAGAGAAGTATGAGATATACAAACAATCCATAATTTCCCTTTCCAATTCTAGAATCTATGAGACACATATCTAGGTTCTAAACATTATAAATCCATTATAGAAAAGTTGAACTCTTTAATATTATTTACCTTTTTCAATAGATCTTTATTGTCTTTTAGGGAATCATTTATCATCTAAATAATGGATGGTTGAGTAATTACTTGATCAAGGTAGTATGAAGTTCCTTTCAATCTTCATACTTAATATAGTTTAGGGATCATTTCTACTCCGATCATCTACCACCTTATTCTCCATCCAAGAATCATAATGGATTAAATAATCATAATATTTGATCAGATCTAACCACCTTTATAGGTTCATATTGATCTCATTATATGCGAATATATACTTGATTATTTTATGATAATTATATATGAGACACTTATCCCTATAGATATAATGTCACTAAATATTCAATGTTAATATGAACACAACGAATTATAGATCATTTTTTGGGTAGTTATATTCATGTATATTTAATATTTGAGAAGAATAGGGTATCAATTTTACATCTTTCATGAGTAAATAAACCAAAAACATTTTGTATACATCACCGTAGATCACAAATTCTTCACCGTTAATGGGTAATGTGAGAATAGGTGCATTATTATCCTATTATTTAACTCATTAAGTCTATCCTAATATTAATAAATATATAAAATCTTTACTCCCTTCCATTTTATTATTGTTTGTGGGATTGAAAATAATAAGAATATTTTCACACATAAACGACAAAAACTAGCTATTCCATGGAAACAATGGATCCTTATCACAGATTATGAAATGGGATATTCTTCAATTTCTACTATTTTCTAAGGATCCATATATATAATTTTATTGGTGACAACACTCCCCAAGAATGTTACTCCATCAAAAACATTCACTTTCTATTGTTTTCATATAAGATTTCCTTTCACAAGGTAATTGATACGTCATTTAAATTCTCCTCAGTATCCCCCTTACTTTTTGAGTAGATAGGATTATAATCTATAAATTCTACCAAATATTTATCAAGGTAATCTCAAAATACTCAATTAATTTTGTTAATAAAGATCGCTATATCATTATGAAGTCTAAATGGAATCACTATGAACATATATTTTTGGTACCATGTAGTAAACTAAGTGTTTAGGATATCCTCCTTCTTCACCATTACTTATAATATCCCAAACAAATATCCACATTTTGGAAGTACTGGGCTCTACATAGATAATAAAAAAACCATAAATCGATGGAATATTATACTTTTTCTTTATAATGATCTTTTTTATCATTAGATAATAGATATAGAGGTGCATTGAACCATCCTACATCTAAACAAAAATGGTTGTCACCCCCATGATAAATCACTTTGGTGTATAAACCGTTTATCCATATTATATTGTATTTACTTATTTATCTCATCATGTTAAATAGTGGAAATTATATATCATGTCTTGGATATTGTTAAAGCCTAGTGTATAACTTTGATTGAGAACACAACCTCTCAATTTTGAAGAAGAATAGATAATTCTTTGGGGAACACAATATCTTATTATATTACAATGGGCATGTCATCCAGGATAATATTTTCCATAGTATAATCATTTTAACAAGATATTAATTCTCATAAGTAAATGATATCCATACATGAGATGATGATTCCAAAGGAGATCCAACCCCTCCTTACAATTTTATAGGATCAATGGTTGATTAATGATATGGAGGGTGATTTCCTTATCCTAAAAAATTATATTAGATCTATGAATATAAAGGGGATCCATTTCTAGAATGGAATTGAATTATTTTAAAGGGAGTATCACAATGTATTTTTGGGGAATTCCTCCTAAAAATTTAATGTTAATTCATGGATTATAATCCTTATATTAACTATTTTATTCAATTTATAATCATTTACATCATCTAAAATAGACTTAATGATGAAAATTTTCTAAATATTATACACATAAAAGAGAAGAAAATAATATTGAAGGGGTAACTCATAAAGGACATATATTCCTTAAGATATAAATTTCAAGGTTTTAATCTAAGTTATCTACGGTCTATTTCCTAACAAAAAATTTCATAGAAATGTTTATTTCAATCAAAAATTTTCACAAAGAGCATTTGAATTTATAAAATAATATACTCATGGTGTGTCAGACCAAGTGTAAAATAATTACTCTTTATCATGCACCTAGTGATGATCGATTTATAACCCAACACAACCTTTTTAGGTTTATTTCCACTAGGTAAAACTATTCCAGATCCACATAATATTATAATAGGTTCATTCCAAATATTTAGGGTTGTTTTCATATGTTTATACTTATCTATTATTATTTGACTAAGTATTTATAATCATAATCCCCAAAGATAACTATACTTTTCTCTGATACCAACTATGAAAATTTATATAATTTATACACATTATTTTCTAACTTTTTACACTAAGACTCCCAAAACACAATAAAAAAATATTGAGATACCAAGTATCTTTGGGTAATTAGAGACATATTCAAATAAAATGAAATTTTGATATAAAAAATTATTTAAAAAACTCAATAAAATTCCCTTAAATTCTATTAATCTTATAAAACTTTCTAAGATAACCTAGGGACATACATAAGAAAGGGTTGAGCTATAAAGACCAGTAAGGGAATAATAAAAAATAATATAATGATTGTAATACATGTTAGTTAAAAAGAATATAAAGGTGATATAAAATGGTGATAATAATAATCTTGAAGATCCAATCATGATATAGGTTTATGAAATCAAGTAAACATAAGAATATGATAACAATATAAAACATGACATTATTATAATACGTCAAGGATAACCACTTAGGCATCATAACACAGTGTGTATAGGATTACAAACCATTCACTATACATGGTATCTCAGGAGATAAATACAATACCTTATTCATTTTATGGGTATATAATTCTAGGACCACCTGTCATATTCATATCATGTACTTGAATTTGTGTGCAACATAAATTATACAACATAAAAACGAATTTCAACATATTTAAACATACAATTATTTAGTGTGGGATACTATATAGAATTACCCAACCAAATTAAGGATGGTAACATCTAGGTGAATAAACTTGAGTGAAAATAGGGACGAGTATTTAAAATATAATATTTTAGCATGGAAAATCATGGGATAATTCTGGAAACATTTCATGTGAACATAATTGTTTTTGTAATAGTATAATGGGAGTGAAATATGGTATCTCATTACTTAGTAAATATAAATTAATAAAATAAATTTTAATTAAACATTACAACATGAACAATTGGAAATCAAAACTCATAGTAAAAATAATGTATTTGAATAAAAATAAAGAGGGAGAGAATCCATTACCTTTGGGGGATGTATCTAAAATATTGAGAGAAAATTATTAAAGGATTAGGGACACCCTTATAGGGATTTAGAGATGGAGTGGGAGAGGAACTTCAAAATCAATGGGTTTCGAATGAAGAGGAATGGGAGGTCGGGTGGGTATTTATAGAAAATGGTGGGTAATTTATTACTAATTTATATACATAGGTTCAAGACTCTAGGTTATAAAATAATTAAAAAACCTTACCATGGTATTTGTATAGGGGTTTGGCCAAAGAGGAGTGTTTTGAAATTTTTTTAGGATAAGAACCGAAATGAATAAAATAATACCATCAATAATGTGGAAGTGAGTCATGTTTATAAAGAAATTTTTTGAAAAACATAAAATATATTATAGGTTTTGGAGGATTCATTATATGTTTTTATAATTAATAAAATAACTTCAAAAATAAATTAATTTAAATGGATAATATTTTTTGTTCATGGAATCCCTTTATAGTTTTCATTACATCACTTATAGGATATAATGATGTCATAATACATACCTTATATTTTTACAATATTTAATTTTTACCGATGGATTCTACTAGCATAATCTTTTTTGAAACATTTACTGGCAGATACTTTTTATTTGAGAATTTGAAATTAAATATATAATTTACTGAAATAATTTTATAAATACGAGAATTTAAACTTTTAAATACAAATCCTTATTTAATGGAAAATACTATTTTTTGTGTCACTAGTCACTTTCTGACCCTTAGAAAATTTACATTGGACTTAATTAAACTATACTATCATTTATATTTGAATAAATAATTTTAGTAAGATTATTTCATTAAAAAAAATTATTTTAAAAATTATTGGACTTATCACAGAGTATTTTAATTGAAATTATATTTTTCCTAAAATATAATTTTCATTTCTTCGTATCGAAATATAATTTTTATCAAACTCATTATGTAATCACATATATACATATACATATGAATTCATAATAAAATTGGATAAATATAATCATTATTTTATTAAAAATTAAATAAAACATTTCATGATAACATGGCCTAGATATACAACCCCTTATTACACTGGCGTATGCCCAAGGGTATGGTGTAAATTGGTGTTACTTTCATGGGACGGTTCTGTGATCATGGTTTGGTTTGTGACCTCAATAATATTTAAATTTTCATGTAAAACGTTTCACTCAAGTTTTATCTTTTGAATCTCATTTTGGGGCAGGTCAAGGGAAAAATACAGTGATTCCATCGTCCATGGAAGCTCCTATAATTGGGCATCACAAGATACGATGCTATTGGTTGAGGATACCCCTTTTTCTATTTCTGTCAATTCTAATTTATCATAACCATTAATATATTCAAATACTAATGGTAACTATATAAAAACTATATTATCAATGGTTCTTATGTTTAGTGTAATTTTAATACTAATAAATAAATTATGTATATATTTTGTAGTTTTCCTAAATAGAAAAATTAATTGTAGTGAATTTTTTTCTATAACTATATTTATTAATAAGAAATTTATTAATTAAAAAAATGAATTCAATTTAATTTTTTCATAGATAAAAGATGGATCAAAATTGAATCTTAGATTCTCAATTCATCATGTTAATATCTTTATCCATCAATGACATGAGGTTCCACCACTCTTGAAGAGGGAGATATTGGAGGAAATGAGAGATAATGAATTTTTTTTTATTACACTTACTGGAAGAGATCCAAAGAATCAAATGACGTTTTTATCCATAAAAAATAAAGGTTGTGAGTTAAATATTTGTCTCTAGAGAGTTTTTAAGGTGTTTAGGGTTGAATGTAATTAATGGGAGGTGTTTAGAGAAATAAATCCTAGATAAAAAGATAAAAAGATAGGATACTTCCCTATATTTTCTTTCCCCAATTGGAATCAATAGAAATCCATTGGCTTCCACTAGTTATCTAGTGTTTCCTAGCATAAATCATGGGACACTAGAAGTACCATTGAGTAGCTAGGGGGTTAGGAAGTATTCATTTCCCATTGGATGCTCCACTAGTGGGATCCCACCAGCTAACGAGTGGTGTACCTATATGAACTCCATAATACCAAACCTCCACTGAATGGCCAATGGACCTACCCATCCAACTATTGTACCTCCTATATCCATTTTAGCTACATTTTCTTTTCCATTCTCATGCTAAATCCCCTCAACTATCTTCTAAAATATCTAACATGTATCTACACACAGCCTGACCTCTCCAAAGTTTCAAATGAGGTCATATAACCAATAATCAACAAGAACTACAAGAGATACAATTAATGAAAAAGGAAACCCAAAAAAACATGAATTTATAATTACACACCACAAATATGATAATACATTAACGAATCTTGAATATTTTTTCAATGAGTTGAACATTAGGAATTTGATTATAAATACTCACCACTATTAAAAAATCATCATTGATGTTACCCAATAAATATTTTAGTGGGAGGTTTTCTTATATGGTCACCTGGAGATGTGTATTAATTTCATAGATACTGATGGAAAATTATCTTTTTATTTCAAAACCACTTCTTTAAAAAAAGTGGTAAACCATACAAGATAAAACCAAAAAGTCATAAAACACAGAAATAAGACAAAAAATCTTAAAGAAGTGACTTAAAATATTGGTATCAGATACCCTATATATCCCCCAGTGAAGTTTAATTACCTTTTTATCCAGATTGTTCTTGATAAGATATTCAAAGTTGTTAAACAACTTGTCCCACGTCTAGATATATTCCTCAACATCAATATTCTTTTTATTGAAACCTCGTGCTAAAATGAAGTATTTTTTTGTTAATCTACAACCTTATCTCCTCATTTAGATCAACTTGGTTCATTGTATCATATATTCTATTAAACTCCTCCTTTTTAGCCTTGATTTAGATAACTAATTCTTTTAATTCATCCTTAGAGTGAATAATGATATCTATGTGTTTTTTTAGTTTTTAAAATTTCCTTTTATAACATTCTATTCTCAATAGATATGAAATATAATCATGAGGTGAAAATGGATATTAGTGTATTGGATAACCACTTTAGTATACCACATAGAGTATCATACACCATGGGTGAATATGGACCCTCAATTGAGACAGGTTGGAGAAACATACTACCATGTCTAGACAAGACGTGTGATGTTTTTATCTATTGGATTAGGGGAATGTGATGTACTTGTCCATAAGGGTAATTGACATGTGATGTATTAATCAAACCGGTAAGTATATACTTATTGAGTCAAGAACATACGAGATGGATATATGGGATTGATATAATTCATTTCCCATATTTAATTAAGGTCTTGGATAAAGGGATCATATGAAAATTTGTTATTTAATATGATACTGCTTTTGGGCATAAATATAGAGATAAATGTGTTTGATGAAGATCAGACCAAATACCTTTATATATTGTGAAGAAATGATTCTTTTCTAGAAGCTTATTATTTTATACATTTATGAATTTGAGAATACATATTTGTTATCAAATATAAAAAGGCCTATAGGGTTACATTTTATGGTTGTCTAAATAGGTATTATATTTTATGAAACTCATATAATAAATTCTAAAAGTGTCTAGTGTTTATCCTAAATAATTTATAGATAAATATTCAAATATATTAAATATAATATGATACATGGTTAATTTCATGATTGATTTAATTTTTTTAGAATATATGTAAAATTAATCATGATTATATTTTCATAATTTATTATATATGATATGATATAATGAGAAATGGAATAAAGTCTATGGGAATTTAATTTAAGTTTGAGATTGATAGAGATATTCCCTAAAGCTAGTATAAATCATATCATGTTTTTAAAATATAATTTTATATGATATGTATTTCTAGTTTGGTAATATCTATAGAAAACAATTTTAACACCCCAAAAATTTAGTTTAAAATTATTATAAGCTCGGTAGATTTCTTTTCACGTGACACTGAAATTTTAGTAATGTTCATTATATTATAAAAAAATTATTATTTAAATGTGAAAATTATAACCTAGATTTTGAATTTGTTGGTATGGATAGGAGTAACCACATTATGAAATATATTTATAATGGTATAACAAAATTCAAATGCATTTATTATTTATTTGGGAATATGAACACAATTTTTAGTAAAGCCATTTTATGCTTCAAAAATATTTTTTTCTTAAAAAATTATTTTTATTATATAAGTAATTATGATTAATGTATACCAATTTTAGGAATTTTATTTTAATTAATTAACAAAAAAATTTAAATCATTATTTAAATATAATCTTATGGTTATTTTGATGGACTTTTCGAAAAAGATTTATTTTTAGTGAATACTGAAAAATGAAATTTTTTGTAAGAAATGTAATTTATTTTAATATAAAATAACATTCATGTTTTTAATTTTATATAAAATTAAAAACATAATACTTTAAATAGAAAAAATCTAGTTATTTACAGAATAATTGTTGTTACGCTTGATTATGGTATAAGTTCTTTTTTTGGATTAAAAAAACATTTTTTAAAACTATTTTTATATGCACAATGTGTTTTAATATTAATTAAATAAATTAATATCTATTTATTAATGGTTTTATTGTAATTTACTTATTAAATATTAAATAAAATTTTTTAACATTCAATTTATGGTATTAACATGGCACAAAATGGAAGTAAATTAAATTTTATGTTTAAAATTGCTATTTTCTAAAATGGATTTTTTTTGTTATGTTTTGAAAGATTCTTTTAAATAAAAATATAACACATAAAGAAATATAATATTATAAAATTTATTATATTTTTTAATTATAATAATTAATATTATTTAATAATTAGAACTAGTTTTTTGTTCATAATAAATAGTAAAAATAGTATAAATTTGTAACCATTATAAAACGGTACATCGTGTTATATTGGGTTAAAACTAAGTGATAAGGCCACAATATTCAATCTTAATTATAAATGGATTGAGTTATTCTTAACATTATCACCATAGTCTAGAAATTTAATTTTTTATTGGAAAAATTTCTAGGAAAATTATTTAATAGTATTTTTATCTTTTAAAAAATTCAATGTGTGTACATCCCTCCACTTATAAAGGGACACCCCTCCGTTCTATTCATCGCATTTTATTAATCCACATAGGTTGACTAAATCATGGACAATTATCTTCTAAATTTTTATATAAGAAAATATAGGTTATGGTATTTTTGAAATACCATTACAAGGGTCCTTAAGAATGGATCTAAAGGTGTTCTACTGAATAAGAGGTAATCATCTAACCTGACATATATCAATTTATTTATTATTTTATCTTATTAATATCGGTGGTATTAATTATAAAATAATAAATTAAGTATAATAAATATATTTAAATGTTATAATTATTATGGAACCACCATTATCCACACTCATTTCCATGAAATGAGAAATGAAATTATTGCTTGTGCCTATGTGATGACTACCACCTCCACACATCGATATGATTCATTTTCCAAAACCAAAATTCAAAGTTTAATATTATTATGGATTTAATGTTTATATATGATATTTATTAAATAATTATACTTATTTAATTATAATATATTTTCTACATTATTACCTTTCCATTTTTTTGAAAGTGATAATGTCACTTGTGTGTAAGTGTGGACTACCAATGATAAAAAAGTGGAAACATCACTCTTGCATATGAAAATATTACCGTCTCCACAAATTTATGTAATTATTTTTTCATCACTAATTTATATGAATAATTGTAAAGGTTTATATGTTGAATTAATATGATACTTATTTCATGATTATTATTCTAGATATGATGAAACCATGACCAAGATACATGTATCAAATCCATCAAACTGAAACATGCATGTAAAAAAAGACAATTTTCGCCCATATGTTCATTTTAATGAAGAAATTATTAATCAAAGGATAATTGAAAATTATAAATGAATGAAACATAGAAATTTATCTATGAATATGGATTTTGAATATATCAATAATAAATATATATTTATTATACACGATATTTTAAGGTGTACTAATCAAGATGAGGCTTGAGGTCTGGGGATTTCTCATCTCACTTTTGTTATCGTGATATATATTCTATATTCCCATTTTTTCCTTCATGTGGTGTATATACTAACCATTTTATATATTATTTAATGAATCTATTTATATTAATTATATTTAAATTTTAATTTTAATCTATTTATTTCATGGGGGATATCACTCAAAAGGTTCCAAAGTGGTATTGACTTTATGTTAAGATCTCATTTCCTTTCAATATTTTCTATGATAAATTTCAATTGAGATAAATTATATGGTTATCAATGTCATGAACCAACCTAGGTAATCCCTGAGCTGGTAACCCGAGTTGATCAGTGATAAATCCTGATGGGTGTTCCGGATCCCTAAAGGATAGCAACTAGTTCCTAGGTGTCAATAACCTAATTTGGGAATGATCTTATACAATTTCATATACATATACATCCAAAAAGAAAAATAAGATAAAACTCAAAATGAAAAACCAAATAGGGAAAACATATTTTATTATTTAAAGTTTACAACCATGAAAATAATCCCCAAAGGACTAAAACAAAAAGTAAACTAAAACATTATCCCAATCCTTATGAAATAAGTGAATAATATCCTCGAGCAACCACCACCAAGATCCATAAGAAGATACCACTAGGAAACCAAACTACCACACAACACCCCATATCTTTACCTATAATACACAGAAAATAGGATATAAATACACCAAAAGGTGTATGTAGGGTGTGAGATAAATCCCTGTAAGATTCCACCCAATAAATAGGTTCCATGTAAAAACATTAATAAGATAATCTAAAATGATCTTTTAAATAAATTATTTTATAAAACATTTCTAGGAAATAATTTATTAGCAAAACAACTTTAAAAGGGAACATTTCCTAAACTATCCATTTCAAAACCATTTTCATAAGATATAAAGGGGATTTATAAATGAAAAAACACACAAACATGCACGATAGAGGTCTACCATATGCCGACAGATGGAACCACATCATATAGTGGATCACCATGGGTAAATACCCTAGGGATAATATAGCTCAAGTGGGACACAAGAACCTCATAACTTGATGTAATGTGGATTAGAAACCACAACCATATTATTTTTCATGAATGATCCCCTAGTAGGGGACACCACCATAACCTAGTGGTCTCTAATCATCATAGTTTAGTTAGTGTTGTAAGCGTCAATACTGCTAAGTGAAACTGGGACATGGACAATTCTGAATCACTATCATACTAGAACTAGCCATCCCACCTAGATACTAGGGATTCCCATGGGCTCAATTTCATGTTAACATATCACTACTTTCATAATATACTACCAAATATTTCAAGGTAATCACCATTTTTCATACCTCAAAACATTTCCATTTTTACTCACAGTAAAAAAACATATTTAAATATATCTACCATCACTTTCACATTTCAAAAATTCCCTTTTTATAAATAAAAATATGAACATAAAATTAATTAACCAATTCCATATTCCACGCCCCTTTCCAAAATCAAACATAAACTAAGATCATTTCTAAAATATTCCTTTAATCATTTAAAGAATTTGAAACCCTTATAAAAAATTCACAATATTCCAAACATGCCAAATTATTACATTTCCTTTTGGAAACCTACACCCAAAATCATCCCTACCATAAGTTCCTTTGAAAACTAGTTTTTCACCTTTCAAACAACCCATAAAACATGTTCCATCAAATATCATGCTAAAGCATACACTCAAAACCGAACCATCTTCTTTATAAAATTAATTCACACCACATAAGAATGAAAAACCATTAAAAAAATATTTCTCATCACTCACACAATTTAAATAACCTCTAAAAAAATTTATAAAACAATTCCATGAAGCATAACAAGACTGTACACCTACAATACACACAATTTCATGTTGAAAAAACCATTCCATAACCAATTGATAGTAAAATTATTTAAAAAAAATTCTCACCACAAAACTAAATTATAGAGAATGTAAAAAATTAAATAAATAAATAAGAAAAAACATCTAAAATGGTTATGTTAGGGAACCAACTACCTCAGGTGGAGAAATTTCTAGAAAAAATGGTGTGAAACTATATCTTCACCTCAACCACACCTTTGAGAGGAAAGATAAAACCCGAATCCTAGAGATCGAACCAAAATACTCATGATTAGATCCCTAAAAAATAACCCTAGTTTCTAGAAAAGAATACCCCAATGGAAACCAGATGAATACTTACCTAGATTTGGATGCACCCTTAATAGAGGGTGAGGAAGAGTGATAAGTGGATGGGGTGGTGTAGAATGAAGAATATCCTGATTAGTCGGACTATGCGAGTGGTAGAGGGAGGGGGGTTCAACCGCGTTACATGGAATAGGGGTATTGGACGTGCGAAGAGAAGCTGCTGGAGGGGAGGGAGGTACGTCCAAATGAGCCTTCTGCTGGTGGGGGGGGGGGGGTTTCCTGTAAGAGACACTATGCACTAGAAGGAGTCTCCATCCTAGGGGTTTCCTAAGGGAGGCACTACATGCACAGGTATGAGGAAATGGGGGGAGGAAATTAAAAATAATAATAATTATTATTATTAATAATAATAATCCCTATAATATTTTCTTTATCATTATTATTAAAAAAATTATTTTTAACTTTATTTCACCTTTTTCATATCTTATTTTATTTTTATTTTAACATTATTTTATTATTCATTTAATTACATTTTTTTTGAATATCCAGCATGCCGTACGGTGAACCGGGTGAAGCCACACGGTTTCCAAACCATACTCTTCCTGTGCACTAGATGCTGCCAAGCCTAAAATAACCATTCTTCAATAAAAACTCAACTATTTAAACTGGTACTCCTCCCAAACCCTAACAAGAAAATTCCAAAATGTCAAACCAGTGACACCCAATTTTTGGAAAAAAATAACTCGAGAACCTGAACTAAGGCAGAACCAGGAAAAAATTAAAACTAAGGTGTGAATGATAACATTTATACACTATCTATTTTCTTATCCTCTAGTTATTTATAGAATTTTGAATTTCTATGACCATTTTTTTCTCTTTGGTACTCAAAATGTATAACAATTTTTTAATAAAATCTAATATTATTTCTCCTTTTTTGGTTGGAAAAACATTTTATTACATATCAATTTTTTCTAAATTTTTTTAAATAATGTTATAGACTATTATTAAATGATTTCTTAGTGTCAATTTCACCCATGTTTTAATTTTTCATAAAGTGGTTTAAAAATAATCTTCTTTTCTCATTTAGAATCAAGTAATTTTTACCGAAGGTGTGATCAAAATATATTTTTTAATGATTATGGAATGAATAAAAGTTACTTCCATAAAAAATGATCAATTATTTGAATATTCCCATAAAATTTTACATGGTTCATTGTATATAATATTTTTCCCTGTTATTTTGGAAATTATAAATTTAAAATAAGTGATTCCAACATCATTTGATGAATATTAATATTTATTGAGGAAATAATCTAATTATAACATTCAAAATATTTATTTTTATGGATTATGATAATTTTTACTAGGGGAAATTAACATTAAGTTTGATATTTTATCCAATAAAAGATATTATTGATTATTAAGGCACGCTGATTAGGTTGTATTATTTATTCATGTGATTAAGGAATTGGACTTATTATGTGATGGGTGATTCTCTAAATTACATTGTCCCTTAACACATAAAAATGTCTCATGATACAAAATAATATGGGTATTTGGAAATGGTCGTACCCATTTATGTAATCTTTCTTAGCCTGAGGTATCAATAATAAGATTAAGATGTCCAATATAATGCATTCCATCATTAGGAAATCAGTTATTGATATCTATGTGATTATAGAAATAGTTTTTATACCCATTGTTAAATTTTAAGATCATGTGATTATTTAAATTTTATTATTTTACCATCATTTATACTGTAACACCACAATCTTCCACGACACACTTCTCTTTGAATAATACAGTAGCGTGTGTTGTACGCAACTTCGAGTTCTAACACACGCCACAACCAATCAAACTAGTCGTTATGAACAGTAATACCCACTTTTTGATATTTTATAAATTTTATCACTCAAAATGGACTACATTTTTGGATTCGGAATATCGAATTTATCCTAGGGTGAAATTTTGGTACTTTTCGGATAACTTTTATATTTTGATGAATAGTGAAAATTAGTAAATTTTAATTAAAAAAACTTTTCTAATCAAAATAATTAATAGTGATAAGTTATGAATTTGAGTTGTTTTAAAGTATAATTAGAATATATTTTTACCATTTAATACAATTTTGGTTATTGGACATAATTTCACAATTAAACCGGATATAAACAAGTGTCAATCTTTTGATAGTTATTATCTGTTAAAAACACGCTTTTTATTTTAACAACGAGAATTAATTTTAAATTATTTTCTGCCACTTCTGTGTTTTAAATTTGGAAAAATGGATTCCATATTTGGAATCAGGATTTCCAAATTGTGTAAATAGGCAGCTTTTCTTTTTAGACATTTTGAATAATTACTTCGGTAAATATTTTATTTACTATGGTTAAAGGGTAAATCCAGTAAATAAGGTTAAAAAAATAATATTTTAATAATAATAAATTACCATAAAACGTGTCCTAATATTATTTGTGGATAAATGTCCAACCATGGGAATCTTTGGGTCGATTTTGGGACCCCATGGAGTCACATGCAGGTGATAGGGACACTTTATATTTATTATGTTAAAAGTAAATACAAAAATGACACGAGCATATATCTTTTTGCAAAAAAAATTTTACACAGGGTTATATATGTTATATTTTCGACTATAAATATTTATTAGAAAGATAAAAAATACTTCCTACATAATTTCATTTTATTTATAATTTTTACACTTTTAAAAATTAAATTTATTTATGACACAATAATGATGCAGTATTTTCCTTATTAATGAAAGAATCAAATAATTTATTTTATAAATGTCAAAATAAATGTAATTTGAATCTCTTTTATGAATTACACTAATTTTATAGGTTAATATGACATATTATGACTGGTTATATGAATTTGGTTCGAAGTAATAATGTTATTGTGAATTTATCAGAAACAAAATACCCAATAGTGTCAAAATTGACATAAAAGAGTTTTTAAAACAAATATTACATTATTAAATGATATTCAATTCATATAAATCTAAGGTTCTGCCAAGAGACTTATATAATGATAGGTTTATCATTAATGGACCACTTGGGGGTCTCTTGGATGTATATAGTATGTTTATTAACTATATTATATTAAATACAAAGTGACATTGTAAATGACAATCTAGTTAACTATGAGTTAAAACTAAAAGATAAGGTTCATATAATGACCCAAACCTGTCTAAAATCTATTTGTTGAAATGATTTAAACCCATACCCACCTTATAATTTGAATAATCTACTTTGGAGACATTAGAAACCGAATATGAATTTATTATAAAATAATATTTCTAGCTTTTCCAAAGGTGCTACTCACCCCTCTTATAAAAGGGCACTCCCCCTTCTAACTAATTAACACATTCAAAGCCTTTGGGCTCGGCCAACCTCCTCCCAAATACTCTCTCAACATCCCTCACTTCAACCTAGAGGCCTTAGTTTGATCAGAAGGCCAATCTAAGGAGACCTTTTTATCCAATCAAAATGATGAACCCGAAGAAGAGGTAATGTTTTCACCCCTTTTTCAGGTTCCTTTCTTCTTCAACTTCTTATTAATTTGTTATTTCCTTTATTAAATAATAAATCCCATATATTCTATATAACATGATGTTATTATAAATATGGTACAATCATATTCAGTATTTTATCCATCCTTTGAATGACATGTCACCATACGTGTGTACTTATGGCTTACGATCTCCACGTCGTTGTGTAATTGTTATTCAAAACATTATTATTTGTATGAGTATAATAATTATGTGTAATCCATGTAAATAATAAATATAACATGATAATTGTTATGTATATATGATATAAAATCCAATTATATATTATATTAATATCAAAAGAATGATATTTTCGCTCGTGCGTACGTACAGACTACTGTCTCCACGAACACGATGAGATTAATTCCCCATCGTATCCATTCGAGACTAATTCTATTTTGATGATTAAAAATAATGATTAAATACATGATATCATTCTGGACATGAATAAGATACATCCCATACATAAAAAATATGGCTCACATAACAAATTATACAAAGGAAAACGAATCCGTTAACACCCGAAACGACGATAATACTATGTTATTATTAACAAATAAATGTTAAAAGATCATATATGATATCATATTAATGTATATGATTCTTCTATAATTAAATAACAATTATTTCACCATTATACAGGAGGTTAACCTACCCTTGACCAAGTAAAAATAACAATGTAATGGGTTTCATATCTCACTTTTAATTCCGTGAGATTTCCATTATTCACCACTTATTTATTGCATGTGGTGTGTGTACTGCCCATGTTGGTATTCATTGTGTAATATAATTTAATTAATGTATATTCACATCATCATTTTATGATCCTTTTTTCATGGTTTTATGTTTCTTATGATACCAAATCGATAAGGGAATTTGAAATTTCAATTTCCACTCATTCGACTTTACGCATACTTCATTGATTATTTTACTCCAAGATTAGGTGTGGAGTCACTATTCATTTGCTTATGTAATAATTTGCACTCCCCTTTCTATGGATATAATTTTGATACACATAATCTCTACATTGATAAATTCTTAAGTCATCTATATGAACTTGATAAGAGTTATTTTAACTCAATATCCATTTATTGAGTTAAACATCCAATTCATTGGTGTTGTTTTTACAAGAATATGTGTGAATGTCCTCTGATTGATTTACACTGAATATCCAATCATATTGAGTGTATTTCTATTTTTCACACATAATTATGTCGTTGATTTATCATTAATCTAAAGATATGGTCTTTATAAGAGACTTAATATCAATTTACATCCCATTGATACTTCTTTGTTGTTATACACAAAATCACTTTTATATGGTGTATATAATGTACATTGACATAGCCTATCATGAATCCCTTTATTCTCATGATATTACAATTATTTTATTACCTCAATCATTTGTTTTCAAGTGTCTCTATTTTGGTTTTGAACTCTAACTAAAATATCATTTTAAAATGTTTTAATGATTTATTATTCTAAATCATTCTCATTAATGTCCATGTTTTAAAAATGGTTTTAAGGATTTATTTATATGGACAGTAAAGTTTTCAAATAAAAATTCCTTTTAAAAGTTTCAAACTGGTATGCGACACCTTGATTCAAAAATCTATTTTAAATGGATTCTTGACAAATAGTGTGACTTTTAAATGTTTTCAAGAAAAAGGGGGTTATTTCTTTCAATAGTTTGATAATTCTTTTAATCTATATAAATATCCTTCATTATTCACGATTGAGGTTAATCTGATACAATACAATCTTCTATATTGTATCTAATGAGTTATGTTTGACTATGGATGTGCTATTTTTATATCATTCATGGTTTGTGGTTTATGTATTGACATTTCGTATGCTAGTTTTAATATAATTTTTTATGTTATGTTTCAAACTTTTCATATGAGGAATTAATTAGACATAGTAAGTGACGGGTAGAGCCTGATATAGCTCATCGATGCATCGGTAGTTCTCATGAGACAAACTAGTGTCTTGGCACAAGGCCTTGATAAAATCTTATTTTTAGTCTTGGCACAAGGCCTTGACTATGTGGTTATGATAGTCTGGAATTATGAATTCCATCATTATGAAAGTGGTTATTGATATTGCATGTGATTATTAGACTAGTAGAATATCCATGTGAATAAATAAATGGAATTTTTTTCCATATTATACTGAAGGTCAAGTTTAAAAGGCTTTTGTTTTAGTTATGCATTGCCTTAAATGTTTATGCTTATTTATGATAGTTTCCACTATATTGTAATCCTTACTAAGCATTTGATATCACCCCATTCTATGTTTTATTTTTCCCAGGATGTGAAGAAGTTATTTATGAGTTACTTGCAGGCATAATCTAGGAAGCTTGGATGTTTCCAATGGAATAATTTAGTGTCGTTTTTCTTTTCAAGTTGTAATGTTGACCTTATGAATTTATCTAGTATTTCCAAGGCTACTAAACTGAACAGTCTTTCGGGACATGATTTCCTTGTATCATGCCAATGTTATGTAATAATGCACCGACTCTGGGTAATTGGGCTCGGGGCATTACATATACCTACCATAATATTCATGCCTTATTTAATATATGATAGATTCTATTTTATGAATACTCTTATTAGGAATCAGAGCTTACCCCTTGTTTATTTTTCCTTTAACAAAGATGTGGAAAAGTATACTATGATTAATATGCAAGGATACACTTGATGGAATAATAATGTTCTCAAAGAAAATACTATGTAATATTTTATTTTTAAAAATTTAATATTAGATTCAAGCATGAGTATGGTTTACCAAGAATACCAATATATTTGTTCCTCTTGGATTAAATCTCTAGTATCTAGTGAAAACATAATAAATAAAACAATGGATTTATGATACTAGGGTAAAGTATTTTATAGTTGGAATCAGAGCATGTTTTTTGAGGCCTTGGGAACTTGATTTTTGAATACATGGAAAAGAGAACATAACCCAGTGAATGAAATTATTAATATGTCTAATTATAGGATAATATCATGATGTCTTCTATAATGTAGAGATTATTTTATTTTTATAGAAATATATCTATGATTGGATACTATAAGTTGATGTGGATTTAGAAAATATGAATATAGGGTTAATAAACCCAAAAAAGGGTTGTTCGAGTATATCTCAACCATCATTATGGGGAATGGTGATTAGGCCTTTACCATGAACTTGATTTTCCAATCATGAGGGATATTCTTGGGATAATTTATATTTTATTTATGAACCATTATGTAGGATTTGAATAGATAATGACTATGTATGTCTAAGGTTAAAAGCTAAGTGTCATTGATTAAGAAGAATGTGTTATGATTTTGAAAAACTGTAAACGATTTTCTTGATTATATATTTTCCTATTTTTCTCATATAATGATTTTTTATTTTAGTCAATGGATGGAACTAGAAGGAACCATGTTAATAATGAATATTATAGAGAATGTAATGATTATAATACCAAGGAATCAAATGTTGTGGGAGATAGAATGAAAAATAACATGATTATTCCTAAACAAATATTTTGATATGATTAACACCATATACATAGGAGAGTTTCTGAATGAACCAAATAAGATAAAAATTTGGTTTCATGAAGACTATAGAAGAAATAATATTCATCTCCCTACATTTTGAGAATATGAGAAGAATAACCCATGAAATGTATCAAATGAACATGAACATGTTTTATTTGTGAAAAACAACATAGAATAAATAATTTCTAGGGAAAATAGAGTGTTTGAGGGAGATAATCAATGTACACCAAAAATTACCATTTATATTTCAATTTCTTAAGTGTGGGAAACATGGGAATTATTTGATATAATGCCCTAATTTATGGGATTCCTTATAGACTACGGAATAGAATATGTAATTCTAATCATCGAAGTGTAATGATTGAAGTTTTTATGTATCAGTATTCATGAATAATGTTTGATAAGTGTTTTATAAATGATATTATATTTAAATAATGATTAAAAATATATGGTTTGATCTGTAGTACATTTTCATTAAGTATTTTAAAGCATGCGTTGAATGGTACTAATAACAAAAAAAATTATTTAGTGTTAAGGTGATATTTTTTAGAAAACACGTGATTGAGGGGTATATAGACTATAATATGTGAATTATGTGGTGATAAAGAATTTTTAGTTGAGATAAATAGATGATTGGTATTAATAAATTAAATTTTATAGTATTAGTGATCTTTGAAATTAAATGAGATTTGAGGAAAACATGATATATGATAATTTTTATTACATATATTGATATATATAATATATTAAATAATCTATGATTTTATTTTCAAAATTAGTATAAAGATATTTTTTGGAAAAATGAATGTTTTCATTACTATGTTATAGTGATTCTAGTTATTTTCATGTTTTTGGAGGATATGTGATCAAGGTATTCCCATGTTTGGTAGGTGACATAGTGGGATACTTCATTTTGTATGAGGATAAATATTAATGTTGATATTAGAAAAAAATTGATCTAATATTTCATATTTTACAATTTTGAATTTGTTCATATATATTTTGGATGAGTCCTATGGATAACTACTTATGGAATGGATAAAGTTAAACCTTAGGTTTTATATATTATTCTATTATATTTATCCATATTTTATATCTTTTATAAAAAAATTGATAAAAATTTAGATACATAAGGAATGAATTTTCATTCTTTTATAGATCTTATAATATGTTAGAAGATAACTTTAGTTCTCTAGGCATAAAAATTTCATCTTGAATATTCATTTTATGGAGAAAGAGATGAGGCAAGAAATTGATCAATGCAGAACCAAAGGATGATTTTTTATTAAATGGAAATAAATAAAGTATTTATATTTTAACATAGTGAAATAAAAGCTCATATTTAGGGAAAAAATATTGAAATTAAAATTTTATTCTTTTATAATCATTTTAATGAATTTATGGTGTTTTCACCTTCACTTATTTATGGTTTTGTGGTCATTGGCATTTTTATAAACATATTTTCAATAACTATATATTAGTAATTGGATGTTAGTTTCTCCTCTTTGTCTATATTTTAATTTCCCACAAGTGTTCTCTTTATTTGGGAATCTGATTATGTGTTATTTTTTATTACCATTATGTTTCCCACATTCTCTTTTAAAATGATGTTTTATTATCCCTCAATATGATGTGGGTTTTCAAAAAAGGTATTTTAAAATATTGAAACTATTACGAAAACGATAAAATCATGAGGGTTTATGGGGGATATAACACCCTAAAAATTTAGTTTAAGAGAATAATAAGCCCTATATCTTACTTAACATGCAATACTAAGCTTCAAAAAAATTGTGATATAAAATAAAAATAATTTTTATTTAAATATAAATGATACAAACTATACAATGAATTGGTGGGTTGGAATAGGAGTGAAAATATTATGAAATATATGTATAGTGGTCACAATTAATTCATATTTATTGATAAATTCCTAGGAAATAAGCACTCAATTTTTAGTAAATTCATTTTATGATTCAAAAATATATTTTCTTTTAAAGAATGGTTTTTATATTAAAAATAAGTTATGATTAATTTATAATATTTTTATAAATTTTATTTTAATTATTTAATATAATTTCTGAGATTATAATGTCAAGATTATATTAATGTTAATTTTTAGTACTTTTCTAAAAATATTTATTTTTTCTATGAATAGTGAAATTTCCAATTTCTTTAAAAACTATCATTTTTTAAAGTAAAATTACCTTTATGTTTTTAATTTAATATTAAAGTAACATAATATTACTTTAATAATTAATTATATAATTAATTACATAGGACTAATTCTTAAAAATTATTTTGGTGTAAGATCATTTTTGGGAATAAAAACATATTTAAAAAAAATTATATGGGAAATGAGTTTTTATGTTAATAGATTAAATTAATGACTATTAATTAATGGTTTGGATTAAATTTATAGATTATATATATTCAATAAAATATTTTAATATTATATTTATGGTTTTTAAAAGCTAAGGAATGGATGTAAATTTAGTTTTCTGCATAAACATGCATTTTTCTAAAACCAATTTCCATTGCGTTTTTCTTGCTTATTTAAAATTAAACTCAATGAATTAAAGAAATCAAGAATTTTAAAATGGATTACATATTTGGAATCAAAGTAATAAATATTATGCAATAAATTAAAATTAATTGTTTTGTTAATTAATAGTAAAATCCTATTAAATTGTGACTTTGATAAACGGGTAAATCAGGTTAACCTATGTAAAAACTAATTGATAATGCCATAATTTTTTATCGAAATTATTTTTTTATGAATGTTTTAATAACTTTATTTAATTATTTTTTAAATTTAATTTTTTATTTGACACTTTTCCACGAAAATTACTTTATAATATTATAATTCTTTAAAATATTAATGGTTTTCCCCCCCCCCACATATAAATGGACACCCCTACACTGTTTTCTTTATTCCTTCCCAATAAACCTATCTCAAAAAATAAACTAGAAAATTCTCTTTTAAACATACCAATCAATGAATTATTGGTTATTTTATAATTAATATACCATTCTAAGGGTCCTTAAGAAGGTATCTAAATAGGTTTTTCGAACAAGTGCTAGTCGTCTAACCTACCAGCCTCTTTCAATTTATTTCTTCTTATACATCCTTTAAATCTACAATATTTATAAAAAAATAACATCTTCGTTATCCAAAATATATTTAATTATTATTATTATTATTATTATTATTTAACCACCATTATCCACCCTATATTCTACCAAATATGAAATGAAATTATCACTCGTGTGTATGTGTGGACCACATCATCCACATAACGATATGATTCATTTCACATCACCATAATTAATGGTTGGTTATTATGATAGATTTAATGTTTATAGATTTTATGTATGAGATAATTAATATTTCATAATTATAATATCTTATCTATCTTATTTTTTTTCTTTCCATTGCAAAGATATAATGTTGCTCATGTGTAAATGTGGACTACCATCTCCACGTAGCAATGTGATTCATCTTTTATTTATATTTTAAATGTATGGTAATAAGAATTTATTCATTAAATATATATTATATTTATGATATAATAATGATTTTTTAAAGGTTAATTTTTATTTATACTTAATCTTCATAACCATCAAAAAGTGGAACCGTTACTCGGGCATACTTATAGACTATCATCTCCATGAAGTTATGTAATTAATTTTTCACCACCAGTTTATAAAAATAATTATTAAATTGTATATAATGTATTAATAGTATAATTATGTAATTATTATTATTCTATATATTATTAAACCATGAACAACGAGCATGTATTGGAACCATCAGACAGAAAAAATCATGGAAAACATACTTGTTTTCACTAGTATGTTTGTTATGATAAAAAATTACTAATTAAACTATAGTTGGGGGTTTTCTTAGTGTTAAGAACCTCGAAATCCTAAATGAAAAATGGGGGTTCAAACCCCATTGGACGTAGGTGCTGTAGTAGCGACGGGTACTATAGGGGTGACAGGTCACTGTAGCGGCGGTAGAGCATTGTAGCTGCAGCGGGTACTGTGCGGTACTGTAGTGGTGGGTACTGTAGCAGTACTGTTCACAAAATGGGTCTTGGAAAAAAAATTTGCGGCTACTGGCCATGTAATGGGCTAAATTCCCATTGGGCCTTCGGGCTATGTAATGGGTCTCCCTCTACCCAGTTAAAAGAGGTCTTTGTTTCGCATTAATAATAAATGAGGCTTCAGACCCAACTTTAAAAAAAATACAATTTAATGGATAATTAAAAAATTTAAATGAATGATACATAGTATGTTATGTATGAATATTGTTATATAATATATGTGTAATATAACTATATTTATTATATAGGATATTTTAATGTGTATCAAGCAGTACGAGACTTATGGTAAGTGGATTTCTCATCTCACTTATTTTTCCATGAGACATATACCATATTCATAACACATTTCTTCATGTTTTGTATATACTACCACTCTAATATGTTATATAATGAGTCTAATTTTATTAATTTTATTTAATGTTTTTTATATTATGGGGGTTTTGAATCAAAAGTTACCAAAGTGGTAAGGGGTTCATATTAAAATATCATTTTTTGGGATTATATTTATAAACATTCCATTAAGGGAAATTATATGGATATTCAACTTTAAACACTATATAATTTGTAATCCTATATTTATTTATTGAATTTTGAATTTATAGTACCATTTTTTCTCTTTTTACATAAATGTTTTTAGAAAATGTTTTTTTGGAAAAGTTGACCTTATTTCTCCTATTTTAGTTAGAATACCCTTTACTTCCATAAACATGTTTTATAAAATGTTTTATACTATTATTTAATTATTGTTAAATTAAATTTTATAGATTTTTTAATTATTTAAAAAATGTTAAAAAAATAATCTTCTTGTCATTTTCTAGACAATATACTTTTTACTGAAGGTGTGAACAAAATATTTGTTTGAAAAGTTATTACATGAATGAAATTTATCACCTTCATGACCACTAAATGAATTGAAGATTACATTAATAGTTTTCATGGTTCATTCCAAATAAAATGTTTTTCTAATATTTTGAATTTTTATATTTTAAAGAAGTGATTTGAAAAAGGAAAATAGTATTTTACTCAAGAAAATTTCCAATAATAGTTTAAGGTATTTTCAACAATGTAAACATAATTTGGTGAATATATATTTTAATAATGATATAATCTAATTATATCATCCATAATATTTCACTATACAACTTATGGTCATTTTTATTGGTGAATGTATTTACAATCCATATTTTATATCTTTTCATATGGTCAATTAATGGTTATTGAGGCATGTTGATTAAATATTATTTTTTTATTCAAAAGATGATTTCATTCTACTTATTATGTGATGAGTAGAAGTCATAATTTAATATCCCCTCAACATACTGGTTGTTCTCATTATAAAATAAAAGTTGTGTATTTGGCCACAAACTTACGCATTTATGTCATATGTATTTGCCTCCCAGTGACAACGACAGCCGCAGTGCTGGTCCCTCCTCCCCTGACATCTGGTATGAGAGAGGCGACATCATTTATCCCCTTATCTAATCCTGATTCCCTTCCTACCTGTCTCAAAGCTTTGATAATCCCAAACATCGCAGATCTCATCAACAACCTTCCCAATCTATAGATTTCATAATTAGAGTTTTCGAAAACCACTGCGCTCTTGAATGTCATTGTGGTGGCTCAGTTTAGGCAGAGGAGGCCTTCAGTTGATACATTCGATAGGTTCTTTTTTTGCTCACGAGATCTTCAATAGATGGAGACCATTGGTTTTCCTGATAATCATCATATAATTATCCGAAATTATTGCGAGGAGGACCTCATCAGAGCCCGATTGAGCACCCACCATAGCTGCAATGGATTTTCATTCCTCCTGTTTCGTCGGTCATTTGATTTCCACATGAACAGTAATCCTCTTTCCACTGTATTTTTCGTAAGTTTTATAAACCTTCCTTTTCCGTTTCAAAATCCCTTCATTATTAGGATGATTTGAAACTTATTCAGTAGAAAATTATGCTCTAATAGTCGTACTGAGACCGTTTTCCACCCTGTGAATCCACAAGTTTGTGTGGAACTGGATCTATCTAGAAATCCGTTTGAATTTGTCTAGATTTCAATAAAATATGAGTATTAATGTAAACAATATGTGGTGTATGAATAATGGACCGACTTATGTTCTGCATGAAAGCATCTGTGTCACTCTATGAAGGTCTGTAGCTAGGTCTTTACAATGGTGAGGGGTAGGGGAAAATGTGGCGACTTCAGTTCTATGTGTAAACAATCGAGCCACTCAGTTATGGTTTGTTGTTAAAGAAACCAAGTTAGGGGAAAAACAAAGGATGAAAGAAATGGGAAGGCTTTAGTGGGTCACGAGAAGGATGGCCTAGACCAGACGTACGAGGGTATAGAGGGGTGAGGTCTGGGACCTCAGGGGTCACGAATGGAGGAGGAGAAACAACCCGAAGGTGATCCAGTGGTCTTCAATGTGTGGTCTGAGCAGACTTCAAGCCTTAATCAGGTGATGAAGTCCTTATTGTAATAGGGAAATCTAATCTTTTTTTAGGTGTTTTGTAGGCTGAAACAGGATCTGGCTGGGCATTCTATACCAAATAGTGATGGTTTGGTCATGAATGAGGTTTATATATTGGCTACCATGGCCATGGACCAAACATCGGATAGAGAGAAGGAGGCCTTAACTGCATCGGTTACTGAGGAGCTGGGGTTGGGCGATATTGAGATGTGTAAGGGGAGGAAGGGGATTGTAACATATGAGTATATTCCAAATAGTAGGAAGGAAGGGGGTTTGGTCCTGATTTGGAAACTAGTTTTATTGCGAAAATGGTTTGAAAGTCTCTCAGAAGTTGATCAGGGTTAGGTCACTATTTTAACGGATGTGGGAGAAGGGGTCGATGTGGAGGTATCCAATGGGGATTTAGCATTAGAACATGACAGATTATGTTTCATGCCCGAAGATTAATAGGGGTCACAAGAGGTGGAAGGGTAGGAAGGATTACTCCTCGTTAACTCCACCTTGGAAGACATTCACTACAAAGAAGAAGTTTGATACGAATATGGTTATTGGGACCCTAATCCATCAGAGTTCAGGGGAATAGGGAGATCAAACACTGGTTCTTCTTTTCTTCTTTAATGAATAAGGGATTGAATAGGTTCTGTTGCTCATCGAAAATGATAAGGAGGTAGCTAAAATTTTGGGAAAACCTCTAGAGGTGTATCTAAATGAATATCAATGTTCATGGAATTACAAACATGACCTCATTCTGGTAGGGGTTTCAACAATGGAAAGATCACAATTAAGGAGTACATTCAGGTCTAAGACCAATTAGATTCTCGGTTTGAGAGGTTGTTGTTGGAGGTAGTAGACTTACAAGTTTCATCTTTATTATAGAAATTATTCATGGATATGGAATTGGGTAATATAAAGTTTCTTTTTAATGACTACGTTTAAGTTGATAATTATGATGGTTAGTTTGAATGGAGTGTTTGGGAATGTGGTGCAAGCCTCTGGACCTTCATGTTGTTCGCTTTTTTAGTGAACCAGAACACTACTTGGACTGGTTTTGGAAGGGGATCATAGCATGATTCATTTTTCAGTATAGGCCTTTTGGAACTGGATTCTTGAGATGGTATGGCTTTGACATTGGTTCCGCGCCAGTGCAGTTCAACATGGGACTGCTTGCCGAAGGGATTTTCTTTTATGAAGGCTTGGTGACATGGCACGATTGCTGGGGTGGGGAAATCTTAGTGAATTTATTTGGTTTTGTAACTAATTTTGTTTTTTTGGTTTTATTTTTGTTTTTATTTTTGTTTTTATGGTTTCTAACATTTCCTTTAAAAAGTGTTTTTGAAAAAAAATCAGTCAGTATTCCTTCATAATGAAACCAGTTATTGATCTTCATGAAATTATTCAAATATTTATGATATACTTGGATAATTTTCTTGCTCATGAGGTTATTTATGTGTCGTTATTTTGTCAATATTTATTCTTTCTATATTATTTACTAGCTTCCACTATATGCATAACCTTATTAATCATATGGGCTCACCTCTTTCTTATGTTTCCCTTCCCTCAGAAGAAAGGATGGGTTCTATGTATTATATGTAAGGATATGCTAGAGGGAATAATATTTTCATTAAATAAAATACAATGTTATATTTTATGATTTTCAAATATAATATGATATTCAAGAATATATCAATTTTACCAAGACTATTAATCTTTTCCGTCCTTTGAGATGTAATCTCTTGTATGTAGTGCTAATGTAATTAAGTAACCATTGTCTCTATGATACTATGGAAAGGGTAGTTATAACATGGAATATTGTATTCCTTCATAATATAACATCATAAATCAATAATTTTCATTTATCATGTTACTAACAAGCCAATGGTGATTTACAGTTGATCTATGCCTTGTGGAATTGTTATGAGTAGAATTGTATTACATGATTCATATAAACACAAGGATGATTATTATTGGTATAATAATTTTAATTATTCACATTCTATAATATTATATATATATATATATATATATATCATTGAAAAAAATGAAATTCATGGGAGATAAAATGCCTTTAAATGTAATGTTCATGGAAAATTATTTATAAACATTGTAAATATATTTAATTACTTTAATATTATAGAATGTTTTAAGAAATTCCGTACTAGGCTTAGGAATGTTCCAAGGGAAATATAAAAAGGATGATACCCTTAATATGGGTGTTGAAGTGATTTTATTATTGCTCTAGATAAATATTACAGGAACAATAGAAGATGGTAGTTAATTATAGTTTAAACAAATTTTTAATTTATGCTCCTCTTGTATTAAATTAGTTAAAAGATATGATCTTATGATTAACCAAAAAATAAAAGTAAAAAATATTAAATATAGTGTAAATATACCTATTAGAAAAAATGATACGTGGAAATAATAAATATAAAACATAGTAAGAACATTGTAAATAAAAAATGGAGTGAAGTATAACAATCCTTAATATCATTAAAGGATATTATTAACAACACCTATGAATAAAAAAAGTATTTTGTTTTATCATATGTGGAAAGATGATCACAAGCCTGATCCGGGTAACCTAATTCCAAGCACTAGAACTTTCTATAATATTATCTTTTTTGATATCATCCATCTATATTTTTATCCCAATAATCCATAAACTGTAACCTTTTTGAAGGTATCTATCTCTTCCATACCCCAAAGCCCTTGATCTACCTAATTGAAAACAACATCATCTTCATTATGAAATCCCTGAACACAATGGTCAAAAAAATTGTCCTTCTCAAAATAAACCATCAATCATGAAGGAATAAAATAATAATGAATAAAAAAATGATAAAGTTCATTACAAAGGAAAACCTCAGACAATATAATCTCTTAGAAAAACACTCAAAAAGAAAATATTATACCGATTAAAGGAACACTCAGCAATAAGATGTTCGAAAATATCAAAATGATCCACTATTGAACTTTCTTTTGAATGCCTGAACAATTTATGTATATTATTCAGATTTTCAAGACTGTAGTCCTATTTAAAAATATCATTTTAACTAACTCTGTCATTCAAATTTTTCACTCATTAGGAATTTTTATAATGAAATAAGAAGCTTATATATCAACTTTTGATAAACTTAGAAAATCTTCTCATCTTCTAATGATGTTAGTATTGTTGCGCTAAAGTGCTTATGGATATATTAGATATAATCTTTCATGAAATCTTAGTTGTTTAACTTTCAACTTAAACTTCCAGAATTAATTTTATTTTATTTTCATCCAGAAAAAAACATAAAATAAACATTACATTAAATCAAGTTCTTATAAAGAGAATTTTGATAGTAAAAAAATGATGAAAATGATTCATATACTAAAAAATATCCCAATTCTTTAGAAACTCAAGAAGAGACAAAAATGATAATTTAAAATAGAATTTTAAAAAAATACTTCCTAAAAAATCTAAATGTTTAGGTGAAATTAATATATCCATTTTTATAAAAATATTTTAATTATACTTATTCATCCAAAGTAAAGTAAATCTACTTATTTTTTAAAAAAATATATGAAAATGTTTTTCTCAAAAATCCCCCTTTTGAGTTTTTCAAAAGAAAATTATGAATTAATCATTATATTAAACAAAAAAAATACCTTGTTATTTTAATAACCCACCCCCCTTGAATGTAAATTATAATGAGCTTACGAAAAATACCCTCTTTGTAAATGTGTACTCCTTGAGTAACTTCTCCCCTTTTATATTTCTACATGATCTACTAAAATTAGAAAGATAGACATTTCTTTCCATTTGGACAAAGGAAAATCATTCATGTTGTAAAAACATTCATTAGAAATTAAAAAAATTCATTAATTATAAATTAAAATATGATAACAATCATTCAAAAATGTTAATATAATTACCCCTAAAGTAAATGATCATAGTTAAAAAATAAATATTTGTAGTGTAGGATTGGAAGACAAAATATTATTTAGTGAATTCAAAAATATTTTACACAATCCTTAGATGAAGATAAGAAAATATGATTTTACTCATTTGAAATAGATATTTTCATAATATTTTCCAATAATTTAATATAATTATCATGATTTTTTTATAAACTCCTTAAATCTATCAATTCTGCTTGTATTAATTACAAATCATTCACCTTCACTACCAGAATATACATGTGGGATTTCAAACATTGAACATTCTCATATATATTATGACTCTAAGAAGAATTTTAATAAAAAAATTATTTATATACTCATATTTATGATTTTCATAGTATTCTAATTTCTTATGATTTCTAAACTAAACATCACAATCATATTTGAAATTTGAGAAATCATTTTTATTTCTACTTTCCAGTCTAGGACTTGTTGTAATTTATAATATTCATGGGAATCAAAAACACTTTTCTGATGAAGAATATGTCTAGAAACCAGTAATGGAGAAATTAAAATTATATGAATTACATTATAAATCTATCCAACTATAATTCCAATATGAGATCTCATAATTCCAGTTGTAGTACTATATTATGCTGAAATATCTATATATAAACATTATTTTTGTGTTTCAAAATCCTTTATTTTTGGATTAACAACCATTTTTCTCTCCAAAAAACATTCTTTTTTGATGAAGTTTTTATGACATCTAAATGGTGATAGGATTAATCTTCTAAAAATTTTACAACATTTATTTTATTATGATTACTTGAAATCAAGGATTTTTTACTTCTTAAAATTCAGTGAATTGTCATTTTTGACTAATGGAGTCTCTCATTATTATTTCTATGAAGGAATGTCTTCCATATATGTTTTATTATATTTTTAAATGTTATTATAAAAGGATATATTCTATTATTCATCTTTTGGTAAATATTCAGACTTATTTTTATTTGATGTTTATTGAGTATTGTCATTTGAAAATGATTAATAATTTTGTTCATGAGGAGATGACATATCTAGTGATACATGAATAAAATATTCAATATATTTTCTAAATAATGAAACTTTTTTATATTTACTCTTATTAGAAGGCAGAAACTCTAATAATTTTTCCTTCTCATTACTCACCAATACTTTTGATGAATCTATATTTTTCATTATCTCATATGTAGCATGATTTCTTGAAGAAACTATGGGAAATGGAACTTGAGATTGCCTAATATTTTGGCCATATATTCTAACATTTTCCAACTCAACACTCTTACACTTTTTTTCTTATGTTTTTAGATAGATAACTATCTTTTATTTTCAAATCCATCTTAGAGGATAAGATTCCAAAAGTTACGACTTTTTATTCTTTTTTGTTTCCCTTTATTCCCTCCTTATCAAAAGATTTTACATGATTTCCCATTAAAGCTGTATACTTACCGATGGAGTAGCACATGAGAATATTTCAATTAACATATTTTTCCTTGAGTAATATTACACCTTCATCCAAATTATGGTTTGAACATTTAAATGGGATTATTTCATACTTTCATCAAGTCCAAAAATCTCTTATGTCTTCCTTCATTAAAGATTTTTCTAAAAAAAATTATTTGGGAGTAAGGTAACATATTTAACATTAACATTACTATATAAACAACTTCAATATAATTTAAAATGGATTTTAAAATAATAAACTTTCCCTTTCTAAGGAAAAAATATAAGACATTTTAATAAATAATTTTTTTAGTGACTTGATATCATTTTCTCAAAATTTGAAAACATAAAATCTATTGAATGATAATCCTTATATTTGGGTATAAGTGATTAATATTTGTATTTTTCTTCTTTAATATGAAATAATTCTATATATTGACTTTTGATGATGGTTCTGTCAATTTATGGATGGTATTCTTGAAATAAAAAAATTACCCTTTCTAATGGAATTTCTAGAGAATCTAGAAAATCGTTCATAAATATGAAAAAGTATATTCCTTACTCATTGAAGGATGTCATCTTCACTTCTGTGTTTTTAGATGTTATTAATATATAAAATTATTATATAAGAACTTGATAAAAACTCTCTATCTACAGGGGCTAAACCCAAAGATTTACAATCTAAAAAGGTAATAGCTTGATTTAGCAGTGAATCATGATTATTAGACCAAAATATATCAATAAACCCTTTGGAGATAATTTATTGAGAAAAAATTTCTACATAAAAATCCATTTCATAGAATAAATACTCAACAAAAAAAAAATTCAAAAATTTAGAGTTTCATAGAGAATATATCCTACAAACTTTGGGTCTGTCACACACTGACCACAGAGGCATATTGTTTTATTCTTTTCTCAGTTCCTCACCTTTGGGAAAATTTGTGTTTGGGTCCGGGTTTGATTTTTTTGATGTTTTGATGTTTTCGGTGGGTCTTTGGAAGGTGCGCAATCACCACATTGCTAGCAGTCACTGCACATTCGGTCCGGGTGGGTACTCGGTCACCGCACCGCTAGTAGCGATCATGTGTTCGGACCTGGTGAGTGCGTGGTTGCTAAACCGTTTAGATAAATAATAAAATTCTAAGAATGAATTAAATTGGAAAACATAACAAATAAATAATGTAATGTAGATTAATTTAAATTAAAAAGAATTTTATAAAATGTTTTATAATAATAATAATAATATTTTATAATAATAATAATAATATTATTACTATTATTATTATTATTACTATTATTACTATTATTATTATTATTATTATAAGTTTTTAGAAAAAAGGGGTAAACCCTAAATCTACCAGCAACCCCCTATTTCCCGTCGCGCTGCGTGGGTCTTCCCTGCGTCTTCCCTATGCTCTCATCCGTCGGCTCACCCACCATAGTCACCCTCTGTATCTCTGCATCCCCACAACCCCGCGGCCCCACATCCCCATTCGCCTCGCCCTCCGATCGCCCTTCTATATCCCTCTATTTACCAGCGACCTCCTTTTCCTCAGACCGGTGAAGCCGCGACCTCCTCTTCCCCAGTCCGGCGAAGTCGTGCCCTCCCCTTCCCCAATCTGTGGAAGCTGCCCCCTCCCTATCCCGTCACCCCCTTCTCCTTGCCAACAATTCCTGTCCACTTCCGACTATTGTCCGGCCGCTGATCTTTTCCCCCAGTGCCCCGACCATCTCCCACTTTGAGTCCCTCTATGTGCGTCTGCTTCTCTTTGGACTTTCGAGGTTGTGCGAAGGGCCACGTGAGGCCCGTTGGTTTGTGTTACAACAAGCGCCACCGAAGGTGAGGCTGTTTTAGTGCATTTTCGTCATCCAAGGGTGTGGAGATAGTTTCCAGGTGCGCAAAGTGAGCGAGCAGCAGCTCATAGCTAGAAAGCGTTGATAGCCAGAGTGGATTACGTAGTTCCACTTGAGGTAGGATCCCTTTCTTTTTCCCATTTAATTGAATGAATTCATTAATTTATTTCTCAATACACTCTTATTATATTTTAAGTAATGCAACTAAGTATTCAAATTAATTGTTGTTTAAATTAATGCAGTTACGTCCTTAAATTAATCGTAGATTAGAAGTGGTAAGCGTAATAAAAAATTGTCTCATAATAAAGGTTATAGTTTTATAATAAAACCCCTCTACTGAGGTGTGATGCCTTCAATATAAAAATGTATTGATAGTGTTTCATGTTTTCCTTCCTTATTTATTGGCCTCTTGATTTTATTATGTGTTGAATGAGTGTTAAAATGAATGTTAAATATCACCAAATGAATTGTTTGATAAAGTAATGAATTTTTTTCTAATAAAACCCCTCCAATGGAGGTGATATATCTTCCAGATAAAAATGTAGTAGTATATTTTTATGATTTCTTTATTAAATGTCTTATGAATATTTATGCTTGACATTATACTTGATAAATGACATGCTTATACGTGTACCTTACTGGTTACCTCAAAATTATGTTGCTTCTTGAAAAAGAATAATTGAGCCAATACACCTCCTAAGTTCATGGCTTAGGATGTAATTAGAACTTTTAGTATAGGGTGTCTACCCTCTTCCCTTTACTTCGGTGCTTATGTCATGCCACGTCTTGTGCCTCTTGTCTCAACCTTTCGGTGATGCTTCATTAACTCGTATTAAAATTCTTTGGTGGTTCGCTCATGTCCATTGTGGCCTTCATTTATGGTGAAGCCCATCCTAGGTGCTCGCCTTACCTCTTGCCCCCCCCCCTCGGGTGTTCCCTACCTAAATGCCCCTTTTTCCTTGTTCTTTAAGTTATAAATGTAATGTGATAGTTTTAATTAAATACCTTTCTTGAACAAGTTAATATCTTGTACCATTTATTGTCATTAATAACCTATCATTGAGGCATGTTGATGCCATACACTTTTTTTACCTTCTATTTCTCATGCAAGTTCCAGAATGATAATCAATGATAATTAATTATGATAATTAATTAGGAAATGTTGAGAACATATTTGGATGATTTAATGTGAAGAATTAATTATGAAATGGGAATTGTGTCGATTGATTAATTAGTTGATAAATGGTAATAAATGATTGAGACTTTGGGTCTTAGACATAGCATTCAAGACCGATTTAAAAGTTGGGTTTGGACATGGTGTTCCTCCCCAATGGTTATCCAAGCTTGTGATATAGGGTGTTAGACATGGCGATCTACACCGAATAATTATCTAGGTGTTATACATGGTGATCTACAACGAATAATTATCTAGGTGTTAGACATGGTGATCTATACCAAATGTGATTTGGGGTGTTAGAAATGGATATCTACGCCAAATGAGAATTGGGGTGCTTGACATGGTTTTCAACACCAATCAAATGATGAAAATGATTTATGAATAGAATGAGATATGTGATTAAAACTAAAGTGAAATGTGACCAAATAAAGAAAGGTAAGAATGAATGGATTTCCAACCTGAGTTGTAATGATAAGTGAATAAATAGAGTAATTGAGAAAAATGATAAAAAGTATCTTTATGCTTGAACCAAATGTACTTGTGTTGTTTTAAGCATGTTCTTATTCCAACTATGGGATGAGGTATGTATTTCCATTAGGTGTCCTTTTTGGAACCTAGACAGGTGTTTATAGTTTGTATTGTATCGTTATTTTTTGGAAATAGCAACACACTATTTATTTATATTTCATTTTCTAGAGTGGGCTAGACCCCGGTGGTTCCAGCCTACTGAGATTTATACCTCACACCCTACTCAGGCCGCCATTGCACTGGGGTACCCAAGTAGATTCTATTTGGTTGTAGGATCTTGTTGTTTCTATTTCTTGTACCTGGATTTAGGAGAAAAGGACCATGCTATGGCTCAGGATTCTTATGGAGATCTTCCTCGGGCTTGAGTATTTTTTTATTTACTTCTTTCATTGATGTGTAAGTATGTTGCATTGTTTAATTCTTCCATTTTATCATTAGCATGTCATTCATGCATCTTCTATATAAACAGACGTTTTCCAATTTTGTTAAAACCTTATAAATGAAAATGTTTTCCGCTGCATTATAATTATATACACTGCTTCCACCATTTCTGTATTTTGTCATTTTTCTTCACTTTGATAAGAGGGTATAGTCTCCCACTGACTTACCTTACACCCTCACCGCTAGTCGGCAACCTCCATCATAAGGGGAAATGCGCTTGAGGCCATGTCGTGGGCCAACTCGGGTGACTCGTTCTGGGTCGACCTGGGTTTGTTCGTGACAGGGTCCACCTAATTAATTTTAGGAAACACCTTATAACATAGATAAAAACTGATTCGATAATCCAAACATCATTATGAGAAAAATAATTCCATGATTATTATTTTTAAATAACATAATTATAATAATAAATGATATTATTTTGATGAAATTAAATTTATTTATGTAATAAAGATGTATCAAAATGTATTATTTTACATAGCCTAATGTAAATGATTGTTTTGTTTTAAAAAAATGAGAGCAAGTGCATGAAACATTTATCCACTACAAAATTTAGCTTCCAAAAAATGTTTAATGATCATCTTCAATTGAAGATGGTTCTAGAATGATTTAAAAATTAAATATCTAATTGTATGTAAAAATAAAATGATAATTAGATACCTTATGTAAAGGTTATCCAAAAACAAAAGTTCCTCCTTAATAAAGAACTAATATTTAATGTAAAGATTAATAGTCATAGATGTTTCAATAAATTATATAGAAATTACTTGGTATAAATGATTTAAATTGAGTTACCATTATATAAAAAAATATATGATACAAAATGTTATCCCAAATAAATATGGAAGATACAGTAAAATGGGGGGGTGGATTGTAATTTAAAACAACTTATAATTTTTATCCTTTTTAAGTATTAAATTTACTAGAATATATAATCTTCTGATGAACCGATAAATTAGAGTAAACAAAATTAAATTTTTCAAAAATATTTCTATCAGAAATTTTTATATATGCATAATGAAAATAAAAAACAAAATAGGAATGATGAAAATAATATAACATAGAGTAGAGGATAAAAATACTTATATTTCTAAAGGATATTTTCATAAACACCTTCCATTAAATGGATCTCTTTGCTTTTATCCTAAGTGGTAGGTGGATCAAAATCCTAGTTTTTGTATCCCCAATCCAAACACTATAAATTCATTAACTTTAAACTCACTATATAATACATTTATCTTCATATCCCTAAAATCCCATCAAATTAACCTATCACAAGGTATCTTTGTCTTCCTCACATGAAAGATATCAATCATCCTAATTAAAAGTAACTCTATATTCTTAACAGGATACCCAGACACAATTATTACTAACAACTCTACCTCCCATAATGGAAATCCTCAATCTTTAAGGATAAGTATGATAATGATTAGAATATAAAATGATAAAAATATTTAAAATTTATACCTCACACAATGGTATCACTTAGAAAAAACCCTTGAAAAAAATTACATGGATAAAAAGTTCTCTTAGTATTAAAAAATTACTTCACATTAAAAAATTTAACTTAATACATTTCTATTAAATTCTCAAGGTATGTACATACATGATTCTTATTCTCAAGAATATTTTCCTATTTATAAACATCATTATAAGTCACTATAACATTAAAATTTATTACTCTTTAGGAACAACATTGATGATATAAAAATATTCTTCATTTTATTTGGATGAAATAAACATAAATTCTAATATTATGATGAAGTAAATCATGCACTACTACTGTGGTTGTGAATCTTGTAGATTTTATATTTCATGAAACCTTTGTTCTTTGGAGTTTCATGTTTCAACTTAAACCATTGAAATTATATTTACTATATTCTCATATTGTACACAAAAACTACTAAAACAAAAAATTAAATTTAAATATAGTTTTTATTATGTGTATTGAGATTTTCAGAATAATGGATACAAAGGATTCATATGCTCAACACTAATCATTACCAAGCCTCTAATCAATTCTATCACTACCTTCAAAATCTTTCTTCTTAATCCTTCTATAGCTTTAGAGGGATATTGGCATATCATTGTCGAATGGAGGATCCCACCCAATAATTGGGTGGTTTAGTTGATCCCTAGATAAAACTTATAGTTAATATTCCTTCAGCTGTTCCTTAGTCATATTCATCAACCATAGTGATTGAAAAAGGATTATTAACTATAATTTATGTAAGATACAAGTTATTCATTTTGTTTATACATGTTTTCGGTTTTAAATGGCATGGTGATCATGAGTTTGAGGTTTCTAATGTCATTCACTATGTAAGAAAAGTTTTTTTATGTATAGAAACCATTCAGATATAACATTTGGTGAAAATGAATGATATATTTTCCAAAATGGGGTTTCAATATTATTTTAGAAGTTATCACATAGGATGTGACAAAAGGTGAAAGTGTACTAAGTGTATCAGTCTTTTAGTAAAATGGGTAGAATAAAGGGTATGTAAATTAAAAGTCCAACCATTAAATGAATGTTTAAACTAATATATAGATTTACTTTATGTGGTCCATTAAATAGTGTGATACATGATAAATTGGTGGATATTTATGAAACCATCACATTACATGACAATGTGTTGTCCTCTTTATTATTTTGGTCAAACAACTATTTTACATTATTATTCATCAAGTGATGATGAAATTGAGGAGTTTAAATATTATGTAAGAATTATTAATAAACTAATTGATCCATTATGAGTATTAAACTATAATTAAAAACTTATAAAATTGAAATAGATTTTTTAATCATATCATAAATATATGGTGAAACCTCTTGTTTTTTGATACCTATATAAAGGTGATTCAATCATCATATTCTGTTCCAATTCCTATAGTATTTAGAGACTATTAGAATTCCTCAAACTTATATGATTATCAATATCTCATTTATCTATGTCCTTTAATCATAGAGTTCTTGAAAAACTTATCTTGAGGGAGATCTTTCTCTGAGAATAGGGTGATTCATTGATCCTTGGATACAATAGGATGGGGGATCCATTCAGTTTCTCTTCATTGATTTTGAAAAAATGGATTCTTGAAGATTATATAGTTTAAATATTAAAGTTGAAAGGAATATATTAGTTTTATTTTATTTTTCATTCTGAATTCATTGCTAAATTCTAGGCTAAGACATGTTTTGGGGTTGTTCTTCTATTATGTTTTGGATGTTAGACATCCATATAAAACCCTTAAATATTAATGTTGGATAATTGTGTGGAAAAATCCTTACCAAAATACATTACATGAGTTATCCCAAATCTATTGGCTAAATTTTATAGTTTTACAACTTTGTGATACCCAAATTTAATGCTATGTAAATACACCTAATTTTATTAAGGTGAACTATATTTTTCGTCCCTTACACAGGATAATCCATTATCACCCTTATTTGGTAGAACCTGCCCATTTGGATTATTGAGGTCTTAAAAAGAGATCTCATTATAAGGAATATAATATATAGTATTATAAAGGGGTTTTAGAATATCACTATTTTACATCATTTATTATGACCAAGTATACATACTTCTAATGGATTTTTGATCATATACCTTTAAAAAATTGATATGTTCAAAACATATTAATTTATAACACTTTATATAAATCATGATTTATTTTATTCACCCAAAAACAAAATATAGTTATATTCATGCATATCTAAACAAATTTTACTACTAAGTTATATAAAACAATTTCTTATAAAGTTTTTGAATCTTGTGAAACGTAAAATTTCCACATGAGTATATATGGTGTGATAAGTTTCCAACCCTCACTTTTCAATATTGTTCATAATCCCCAAGTATAGTGAGAAGTTATTCCAATTTCCCACTATTTGATGATAAATACTCAAAATATATGTTAATTTCAATAAGATCCTAACACCTAAAAACCAACATTTACTTTCATATTCACAAATCAAAAAAAATCACTTGCATGGTTTATTGCAACTAAAAATTATGCCACACCAAACATGTATCTCTTTATATACATAGTATGTCATTTATAATATAAAGTTTAACTTTTAAAAAAAAATATATTATAAATCATATTATAAGAAATTATGTTTAAGAGTTTATAAACCAAGAATAACTAAATAAATAAAATTATTATAAATCAATACATGATATAAAAATTATGTAAATAAACAATTATAAATTTTTTATAATTTAGACATGCTTTATGAGCTATCAATAAATAAATAAACATGAAAACTTCCTATTTATTTTAATATTAATTAATTATTATTCTCAATTTACATGGTGTATAATATGAGCTCCTTCGTATCTAAAAAGTATGATATTTAAAAAAATAAAAACCATATATATTCCATATGAAATTTTCATATTTTATATAACTTTTTTGATAAAATATAAATATCTCATATTATAATTTATTTTGACCATACACAAAATAAATAAAATTAAGTTTTGTCATGTTTTAATTAAATTTAATATAAATTATTTTTTATATAAACCATTTATAATATTATTTATGAATATTTCATAAATAAATATAATATATTAACTTTTTAGTTTTATTTTATAATTTATAAACATTTTATATGTTAATAAACAATCTAAATTTATATTAAACCTAGATCATATCCCCCAATACATTTTTATTACGGACTAAAGTAGAATTTGGATTCAAAGGGGCATTTTGGGCCTCTATTTAATTGTGTTTCTGATTGTTTTTTTGGAATTTTTTAAAAATAAACCACAAAAACATTTACTATAAATCACATATATATTATTACCATGTTATAATAATTGTTGGATGGACCATAATTTTGTTTCTTAGGTGAATAATTTTAGGTAGAGACATCAAAATTCAAACATTTGATACTATGATGTGGTGCTTCTCCACTATGTCATGTTTTTCTTATAAAAATCTTATTGATATACACACCATGATTTTTTTAAAGATAAACTATATCTGAAATCTATTTTAAAATTATTTTTTGGTAACAAATTTCATATATTTTTTTCTTTAACCATGATGTAGTTTTTTTAACATAAACCATTATGTGATTTATAAACCATGGCATGGTTTGATGAATTTTCATAAACCAAAAACATTTTTCTTAAAACACATAATGGTTTTAGAAAAATTAATTTCCCCAAATACCTTATCAATTTAAAACATTAATTTAAACACAATGGATTTTTCTTAGATACCACTGTGGTGGTTTTTGTGGGTAAAACCCTATCCTAACATAGTGGAAAGAAACCACTAAATCCCATTTTCTATAATATCCAACCATTTATTAGAATTTAATCATCATAAATTAAGAGCATAAATTTCCTTTTATGAAACTATGTTACTTATTCATCTTCGCTACGGTTGATAAAAACCACTACTAATATACTAAATTAATCCTTCCTCATAGGGTATCCTTGGGCTATAACGGAACCCCAGTTATTGGAAAGAATTCTATCTCTATCATGGTCTTATAGAACATTAGTCAAAGATAAAAAGAGAGGGATAGGTTCATTTCATGGAGTCTTACCCAAAAATATTAAACAAATTATGTGCAACCATTATATAAGTATTAAATCTATATATATAGGATTCCATGGACACTCCTTGGACTCCTAAGTTTCTCAAAAACTATTTGGCCAAAATTTAAATGTTTCGCAGATGTTTTAAATTTTAGAAAAGATAATAACATGAAGTTTAATTACACATTTATTTTCTTCCATTTAAATATATATATATATATGTGTGTGTGTGTGTGTGTGTTTAAAATCTAGTAGATATCATCATATAATATTATAAACCAATCATGTTAGTCATTATTGTGTAAAAACAAAAATTTGTATACGTTTTCATATAATTTATATACAACTATGAATATATACATAGTGTATTGATCTTTACTATACAAGGGTTTCCATCCGCACAAACCAAGACTTGGTTAATACCACTATGTTAGTATTTTATCATTATTTCATATTTCTATCCATAATAGGTTATAAAACTATATATAGACTTGTTTAGATATAAAATCATCATGATATATTTATATATTTCTAGAAAAACATTTTGTATCTAAATAAATTCATATTTTTATTTCCTAATATATAACCCCAAAATAATTTTAAACATTGAAAATGGTTTTGAATCCTCAATTCATAATCATAAGAAAGTATTGGTATCTAGAACCAAATTAGTGATACACTATCTATTAAAGATATTGTTATTATTTAGATCCACTACATATATATTCATACAATATCAATGTCGTAGAGTCGTGAAACGTATAATATGTCAATAATATATGAGATAAATTACTCATTCTCAATTATTTATTTAATTTGATAAAAAACTAAAAAATCCATCACATTAATTTCATCTAAGTAGATAGATGCATCACATGTCACTCACTAAATTATTTTTGGAATTATCAACTAGTGCACAAACCTTGACATGGTGAGATCCAGCAAACTATAGTTTGTTTTGGATTATGGTTCTTGAAATGTTTTCTCAATGTATATATTGAATGATATATGTTATTATTTTCCTTACTCACTTGTAATTATTATCATAATTTATTTAGTTTATGAAACATCATGTGATGATGTGTAATTGATTTTTTGATTGTTAAATGAGTTTAAAAAAACATTACCTAAATGAAGAGCTATTATAAGAGTTATAATAGTGGGGAAAAGTGTATATTATTTCATAAATGTAAGAAATAATGAACTCTAATAGGTTCCTTCATTCAATAATGGAGTTTTATAAAATGTATTTAGTGGAGAACATGTGATTACACTAGAGATTATTCTCTCTATGTAATTTTTTAGCACATTTATCTTATCGTAATTTACCTTTATATACGATTTTCTAGTACACCATTGAAGGAAAATGGGTCCTTACAAAGTGTTTGGTGATCTCAATGCACAGTGGATACCTTTATAGGTAGGAATTTGTAGTTTTTATATAGGTATCTTAATCAGAATCACTATCCTAATAAATATTAGGCATAAAGAGTGTGTAAAATACATTCATAGTTTTTCATTTTATCTTATAATTTCATATTCTAGTTGATCTTGTGAGATAGTTTTATGTTTATTTACACTAGTTTTAGAAATACTGAAATCCTATAAAAACTTTCAGTGGAATATTTTCTAATACTAGTGAAGAATCAATAATGAAAAAGTGAAAATATTTTTCCATTATTCTAGAGCCATGTTTAAGGATATAAAACCAAATAATTTTCTAAAATGTTTTTAAGGAATGATGTAATTTTTTATAATAATTTTTAATAATTTATAGAAATTTTTACGAAAATTTCCATGAATTTTATAAAAAAGTAACGGGTTTAATATTGTAAAATAGATTAGTATTTTTTATTACATCTGGGATTTCTTACCAAATGATATTGGTTTATGAAAATGTTTTATAACTAGAGAAACCATAGGGGATAGGGTAAATCTTGGTGTTTCCTATGTAAAACGTATTATTTCACCATTTGTTTACTTTTAGGATCATGTTCCAATATTATTAAGAATAATGATCAACCCAACTATTAATTTCTTTCTTATATAACCTCTTTGAATATCAAGTAATTATGCAATAATATAAACTATTCACATAACATATAGATTTTACATAGTTCACCACAGAGAGACAATATAAATAGTATACACTGATTTTTTTATTCACCAGGAGGTAAAATTACTCATGTTAGTTGTTATAATTTTTTAGGAATGATGCACTATCAATCTTAAGCACACTACCTATTCTTCTCTTTCATGCATCACTCCGATGAATGCCTAGTCAATTTATATACATGAGGGTATATCTATAATCAATATAGTAAGAATAAATCGATCCATAATGGGGTCTACATATATACTTCATTATCTTCCAACAATACTGAAATCTCCTCTATTTATATTAATGAGATCAACACCTCAACATGAGGGTTAGTCTTAGTTTTACAAAAAATATACTAGAAGATACATATTCTTTGGAAAAAGGTAATTCAAAAAAATAATTATATTATTTTGTTATGTCTTCCACTTTAGTTATGTATAGCCTTGACATCCTTCTTCTTATCCTGAGCCTCCTTCTACTGAATAGAACCAGATATGGTAGTGTTTCATCGATACTCTTTGAGCGGTATTCCTTATAAATATAGATACAATTAATGTAATCCCTATGTGTCCCTCCTATATTATTAATATTATTTTTATATGAAACATGATCTGATAATGGGTACATGACCTCTTTATTCACCTTACAACACCGGATCATCAATATGTTAGTTCTCTCTTTTATTCTTTAATATAAGATGTATCATTCAATAATTTCTATCGTGTAAAAAGAGATATTGTATTTTTTAACTTCCTTCATATCTTATCCTTTAACTCCTATATATTTAAATAATAGAAGTGTAGATCCATTTTTTCGTTCTTCTATATCACTTTTTATAAAATCATAGAATAATCACTATGATAATTTTATATATTTTTAATATGGAATGTTCATGAATAACATGTCATGATTTCTTACATGAAATCAATCTATTTAAAATCTATTTTATGATAATTTTCATTTTTTAGTATGGAACTCTTTAAAATCAACACCATGAAATCACCCTTTAATTTTTCTATAATATTTATGATCAAATTAAAATATCACTATCCTCATTATTCAACAAAATCCCTAAGACTTCTTTACTACTTTATCAGTCACATATTTTGATTTATAATATTCATTGTAGTTATTAGTTGATGAATGACTTCACCAATGCATAAAAAAGTTTCATTACATTACATCTGAGCCTGACATGATCTATGAGAAAAATTAAATCCATAATAACTATATATTAATTTTTTTTCCTAAATATTCTTTAATCACAACATGATCATCTTTATTAGGGAATGATAATTAGAGTTGTGATTTACCACCAAAATAATTTCACTTAATGAATGAATCTTACACATTACATATTATTTCAGTCTTCGACACAACTGATAAAGGGAAGGACCATTATACTTGGTTCTTATTTTTATATGACTCTTAAGATTTCTCCCTTATGATATATATGTGACCATTACATTTTTCCTTTCTTGAAAAAAATACTAATTCATATAGGTTTTGTTACTATTCCATTTTCTCTATATTACAAGAAATAATTATTATGTATTGTATTGATTCACAGAACAACTCTTACATAATTCAATAATAACCCTTATATTTTACTATGATATCTCTTTAGGAATTTCTATGATTCTATGAACAGATATCTTGGTTAATCATGTTCACATTGGGAAACTCTAAGACTTATCCATTTTTCTCTAACCTACTCGCCATTGGTGTGTCTTACTTATTAAGGGAACTCACATTCCTTTTATACATTTCAATGTTACTTCTAACCAATCATCCATATGTATACAAGGAACCCCTCTACGACATTTAAAAATCTCATATCCACGTCTATAATCTACCCTTACTCATCAAAAAAAGATTCCTAAACTAGAAAAAGATCCATCCGACCCAACATTAAGTAACTCATATACATAGTATTATACTTCCATAATTTACCAAATTGAGGTAAGTTTTTAAAAAATAACTCTTAAAAACATAGAAACTATAGCACTTTTACAATATTCTAACATATAGAATATAATGATTACATTCCAATGCTCCAACATTAAATTTTGAACATTTCTTCCACCTATAGTTCCTGGAATTTTAGTTATTCACCTTTTGAAATCCCAAGATCAATTTTTTTTGGAAATATTCTTTATTAAGTTATTATTCCCAAATCACTCCAGGTTCATGTTCAATTATGACATGATAATCCTCTGCCAATCACACTGTGTATTATAATATCATTAATCCTTAAAAAATATTTAAATTTTATTTCCAAGTGTATAGAAACCATGTTATCCTAAATTCCTTAACCCAAAGTAGAACATATTCATATTCTAGTATACATGAATGTTTTTTAAAAATCCAACTCTTATTGTCAATATTGCTTCAATATATCCCAAAAATTATTATCAATGAATCCAATAGAGAACACACTTGTTATCACATTCACCCCAGTTAAATTTTATTGAAAATAATCCAATAATTTCTATAATGCATTATTTTTTCAACTTAAAAATAATACATGGATTTATCATTCTCTTAATTTCTCCACAATTTTCAATCAAATTAAAAATGTAATCACTATCTATATTTTTTCCTTTAATCAAATTCTCTTTCATGTTTTTCCATATTTACCGTCAAGACCTATCCCACTATATATCTGAACTCCATTTGGATATCTAAAGAACTTTACTCCCTATTAAACCATGAAATACTTGCTTCAAATTTTTCTCAATGTCAACACAATAATCTAGAAGGAATAATTTATTTTCCACCATGAATCCATTTTTATTAATAGTTTTTTTTCTATGCCATCTAAAACAACTAGTTGATATCTAATTCATTTAGATTCATTCACTACGGGAAAAATGGGTATTTGCGACGGGTTATTTGCGACAGGAATAAATCCCGTCGCAAATAGTCCGGTTAAAAACTTATTTGCGACGGGGGTCTTTACCCGTCGCAAATAAGTATTCTTTTGCGACGGGATAGGCTTCCCAATCGAGGATACCATGCGTGACGCCATCCACGAGGCATGGGAGGTGGCCATGCGTGATCGCCTTCGTCAGTTTTTGCACAATTTAAGAAAAGCTGCGATGAAGAAAGCAGGAGTGTCAGATTTTGATGAGTCATGTAAAGCACACCGACCAGAGTACATTTCATCCCATGTATGGGATGGATTATGTGCGCACTGGTTGAGTGGTGCCTTTCAGAGGAGATCATCGGTGGGGAGGCAGAATCGGGGGAGGCAGGAGGTGACTCATCGAGCTGGCAGTCGTTCTTTCAGTACTCATAGACAGCATCTGGTACGTACATTATTTATAAATATTTTATATAACTATAAATATTAACAGTTTATTTTTTATTCTTATAGGCTGTCGAGCACCCCGATATTACAGAGTACGACGTATATCGGAGGATGTATAGTGATCCTGCTACTGGGGAGCTCAGAGGTGATCGTCAGCATCACATCGTGGTCAGTATTATTTGTTTTCAAGTTTAAAAATTAACTGCATATAATATATTCACAATTTTAAATTTAAATTGCAACTATAGGAGTCATATGAGGCTGCAGCGGCACAGGCCCGGCCTGAGAGTCAGGCTGAGGCATCAGATCAGACCACTGCCCGTCAGTTTGATGAGGCAGCATGGATGCAGGCCACCCAGTATGCCTTCGAGAAGGGCCGTGTAGTTGGTATCGGCTCTCGACTGACTCCCGGAGATTATTATGGCAGTGCTGCGATGTCGGCGTCCAGCTCGAGAGGAGCTCGTGCATCTTTTTCTACACAGTATGAGGAGCAGTTGCGATCTCAGACTGCACAGATAGAGATTCTCCGACAGGAGCAGGAGCAGATGCGTCAGTAGCATGAGGAGGAGCGTCGACGCCAGCAGCAGCTGTACGAGGAGCAGACGAGTCGGTGGCAGCAGCAGCATCAGGAGCAGATGGAGTACATGCGCCGACTCACTCATGCTTTAGGGATGGAGTTTCCTCCACCACCATCTGCAGATCCCCCACCTCCCCCCCCTCCTACAGATTAGTGTTTGTATTTCTGTTATAAAATTTGTGAAATCAAAATATTTTTTTTTCTATTCGTAGTTTCTGTCTCATTATAAAATATTAATAATATTATATTTTTAAATAACAATATTAATATGAATAATAATAATATTTATATTTTATAATATTAAATTATATATATATATTAAAATTTTATTTATATAATAAAATTTTATATATATATTAAAATTTTATAATATTAAAATTTAATTATTTTTTTGTAATACTTGAATTATTTTAATATTTGAATGTAAAATAATTCTATTATTTTTATATTAATTAAAATAACTTATTAATATTTTTTTTATTTATGAATTATAATTATAATATTATTATATTAATTAAATTATTTATTAATATTCTATTATTTTTATTTTTGAATTATAATTCTACTATTATTATAGTAATTAAAATAATTTATTATTTTCATTTGTAAATTATAATTCTATTATTATATTAATTAAAATAATTTATTAATAATTTATTTTTTTTTATTTTTTTATAGTATTTGCGACGGGATACTATGCCCGTCGCAAATACTAGTATTATTAATAGTTTTTCATTTTTTTTAAAAGAGTATTTGCGACGGGTCCCGGTTCCCATCGCAAATACTAGTATTATTAATTTTTTTTATTTTTTTAAAAAAAGTTTTTGCGACGGGCCCGTCGCAAAAACTGTTTAAAAAGTTTTTTACAAAAATACGGAATACTATTTGTGACGGGGAGAAGGCCCGTCGCAAAAAAAGGATTTAGCGACGGTCCCGTCGCAAATAATTTTAGTTGCGACGGCGTTTTCAGCAACGGGCTATTTGCGATGGGATCCCGTCGCAAATAGCCCGTCGCAAATACCTGCTTTTCTAGTAGTGATTTACAACCTCAACACTAATAGTATCATCCAAATAGTTTTTTTGGTGGAACTTTTTACACCCCTATCAATTTTGGAATTACTGATTACACTTATTAAATAAAATAAGTCTATATTTTTTATTTTCTCCTCAATACCAATTTTTTAAACCAAGCATTTACAGATTTTTCAATTTTCAGGCTCCAAAAAAAATCTTTTTTATCGATTGATTTCCTATATATAGTTCTTTAAAAGACATTAACACCTGGAATTTATGTCATAAACCAATACTCTAAGCCTTATATGCTCAATATCCATCTAGAAAATATAATTTTAATCCAACAATGTCAAATCTATCTATGTCTGTTACCTATTTTTATAAGAACATAAAGATTGAGATTTTACATTATTCAACACAACCTGTGATCTCAATCACACGTACACAAAACCATCATCAAATAAACAATAAATAAATGCATGTTATTGGAATACCACACATTTAATCTGTTGATAAACTTGTTATACCACATGATACTCTTGTAATTATATTCTCCACAAGGATTATCTTTCTCAGATGAGGCTAAATGGGCTTCATATGTTTGTCACCCACTCCCCCTAACTGTCTTCCATTATTACCAAAAAATATGTTTTAATACTTATATTTCGGATTATACATATTGGTGATGAAACATTCCTATCTAGTTGTTCTTGGTATCCTATAAAAATAATCAGTTGATACCACCCTTCAATATATCCACAGAGAAAAATGAATTCCCTATAAGTTTATCTCTTTTCCTCTTCTTTGAATGTCTAAAGCTACTTAATATATGACTAAAAATAACTCAATGGACACAAAAATTATTCTTGATACCAATGAGTTCAAAAGATATGACATTAAAACAACTAAAATTCTAGATCAGTCTCTACTATATGTAATTGAAAATTTAGCTTAAGAAAAAATGTGGTTTCTTTAAACCACTAGTTGAGTTAGATTCAAGAATTGATGAAATTTTACATTCTATTACAACCAATACCAAAAAAAGAACTAAAATCACTATAGCAACACTTATTACAATTATATTTTATCATTTTAATCACTAATACTTTATTTGGATTGTGAAAACTATTCAGTTCATCATATTTAGTTTATTGGACGTTTCGGAATTATTTAACCAAATGATTATCGAGGGAGTTGAAATTTAATTAATGATATGTTTTTTTATTAATTTTCAATGGAATCATAATTTTAGTGGAATTTAAATCACATTGGTGTATGATATATGTGAGAATAGTAATGCACGTGTGTTTTTCAATGTAGCCAGTCAAGTTGAGGATTGGTATAGGATATTAGTGGTCACTATTATTACCGAATAGAGGTTCATGCAAGGAGGAGGTTAGTGTCATATAAATTACTAATTGATCTTATTTATAAATCTACAGGGGAGCACTTGATGATGTGGAATGTGATCACTGGATCTTCTAATCCACATGGATTTAAAGTCATTGTTTTAATATTTTTATTTATGTAGAAATAAATCATTGCAGTGTTCTCCTGTGGATTTTGGATGAAAATTAAAACCGCATAAATCACCTATTCTATTTGATTTTATGTTATTTCTTTTATGTTCAATATTCTTGTATCTCATTTTTTTTCTAAGATTTTATGTGTAGTGATTATAATGACCCATAATTTTCATACATAAATTTTAAGATCCTAAACTTTCTAGAGATGTATCATACTTGTTTCCAGGTAACTTTTCACACTTATTTTAGTATTAATTTGTTCAGATCATTTCTTGGGTGAATTTAGTTTCATTTTAAAATATTTTGGATGGATTTTGGGCAGTGCACCTTTGGCACACGATTTTCCCAAACTGTGTGTCTACCCCACCAAACCATTCACCTTATGGATGGGGGGTCATGGTTCATGAGTGGTTTGGAAAACCATGATCCTACCTATGACGAACCATGCACCCCATATAGTAGTGGTACACATATAGGTTGCACTATTTGTCAATATGTGCAGCCCCGCCTACGAAACAGTGCATGTGGAAATTAAAATTATTGGAAATTTGATAAAATAATCCCATGCCCCCAATTTATATACCTAAACACCTTGAATCAAAATAACCGATTTTTCATTGATCTTGGATTCTCATGAGAGGGTTCTAAGGCTCCTCAATCCTCTTCTAGAGAAAATTGAAGATCTAGTGGATGAAATATGAACCTATCGGGTATGTGATATATTATTGTTTAGACTTCCTCCCTCTCCCATCATTACATCCCCCTTGAGAGAGAAGATTTTACCTTATTTTTTATGGTTTGTATCAAGGTTTTAATGGATCTCACTTCATTGGATCTTGAACCTAGGTTTTGATTTTGTATTTCATTCCCCAATGTGAATTATATAGTTCTACATCAAATTGAGGTATAAGATTTGACGAGCATTCATCAATGATCTTGGGGTAGGTTGTCCCATTATTAATTACCATAGCCATGATTATAATATTGTTTATGTAATATTTGAAATTATGTTACCATGTTTTGAAATTTATTTTTAATTGAAAATGTGAACAAATATCTACGTAATTATTTGATCCTTCGCAAATCATGTTGGACTTATTGAAGATAATTAGTCCAGGAATGATTGAAACCCATGGGATGTGCCAGTACATTTGAATTGGTAATTTATTAAATGTAAAAATGGGAATAATAGGTGTATGTAATTGAACTAAATCCTCACTGTATGTTTGATAATGGGATTTAATGGGTTGATTGGAATATTCTTGAAGGGTTAATGAGTTGTGAAATAAATGATGAAAAATGGATTAATGGGTAAGTTTTTATGTTGTTTCTTGTGATAAATGTTAAGGAACATGGATTTTTTTGACAAATTAATTTATACATTATGATGAAATGGTTCATAAATGTGTAATGAATGTGGAACCATGATAAATGATATTTGTGAAAGATTGATCAATGACTTGTGGTTCATGGAATGTAAATCCAAATACCCATGGGGTTTCATGCCTCAATTCTAGAACCCTCTATATATATATGATTATATGTGAATCTAAACAATGAGTTTTATGATAGAGACTATTTCTCCAAATACCCATGCGATGCCAAATTCCTTCTCTAAGCCCCTAATGCAATAATGAGAAATTGGAATTAAATTAAATTAAGAATGACCATAACAAGAATAAATTGTAAAATCCCTACGGTATATGGTTCAGGCTCCTACATGGACCGAACTTAGTATTGTAACGTCCCGATTCTGGAAGCCACCCAGAGGCGCCCCGTACCCGGTTGGGCACATGGCCTCAAGCGCATTTCCCAAAATGCTAGAGTCTAATGACTAGAAACGAGGGCCTCGGGTGTGATAGTGGGGAAACTATTCCTTCATTGGCAGAGTACAAAATGGACGTAACAACACATACAACAACAGAAGCAGTGAATATCCAACAACAATAACAACAGAAGACTGATAAATAAACAATTGGAGAAGAAGTATATGTAAATGATGCATGATACATATATATCTAGGAAAACAACCAAACAAGTCACAATTCTAAATATAGTACTAAGCCAAAGTACAAAAGAAAAACAACAGATGAGCAACTCCTCAGCATTGCAAGCCTTGGCTTGGTCCCTTGCTCTCCAACTCTAGTGAAATTAAGAACCTGAAGTAGAAGGGATCTTTCCCTTATCTATACCTACTATAATATAATATTTTTGGGCCCAAAAGCATGCCCCAAACTGGGTTTGAGACAATGTCCCAGTAGGAGACCACCCAAAGATTTGTGCCTAATAGTCAGTTAATATATGGAAGGTAAAGGTAAAGTAAACAGTAAATAGGAAAGTACTAAACAATAAACAATCCATAGTTTCTAGCATATAATCTACAAACAATTAAGCAGCCACTCAAGCAAGTAGAACAAACAGGTAACCTCTGGGTAGTTCTCACAGCCTAACCCCTATGGTTCAACCTACAAATACTAGCAACCCTTTGAGAGGCACACACAGTCTCACCCATCTGGTTTAGCTAAATAATAGAATCATTGAGGAAGAACTCACCGTCAATTCCCCCTATAGTCTTGTATCATACTAAAGGCACTCTAAGGAAGCACTCAACATCTCATTACCCCTATAGCCCACGTCGAGGAACTGTAGACTCTCTGAGGAAGCACTCAACTTCAATTCCACCTATGGTCTTGCATCGTATTATAATACACTCTGGAGAAGCCCTAACATCCATTATCCCTTTGGTCTACTACACCAGGTTCTCACAGCCTTGTGTAAAATCAATAAGTATCGCATCGCGTAATGGCCCAAAGTATCTTCATGAACTACTTGGCTAGAATCTACAACATCTCAGCATTAAAGAATAGTAATACCATCCTACAACTAGGCATGGAACTGGAAATAGCCTAACAAGAAGCACTAGAAAAAACGGTCCTAAATAGGAAAAAATGCATGGGAAACAATCAAAAACACAGTAAAATTACCCTATTCACAAACAATAAGCTCTACTCAAGCATATAAGAAAAACAAGCAAAAAACAAGGTCAAAACAGGAAACACGCAATACCCCATTCAAGGGTATTGGTGGAATTTTCACAAATACTCAAAGTCTTTCTACAGAAAGGAATAAAACACCTACCTTGACATTGGGAGATCTATATACTCAAACCTAAAAGCTTCAATCTCCATGGAACATCGTAGATCTAAGAAAACATCCAAAACTCTCATGCCATGATAACTTGAGAAAAATGAGAAATTGGGAAACGAAGCTCTAGGAGAAAGAAAGAGATTACCACTGCGGTTCCAATGCAATCAACGACGGTATATTCATAGAATGAATGGAGGCTCAGGTGTTCATCGAAGATCAGAAGATGTATAGAATTCTCTCGATCGAAGAAGCTAGAGAAGAAGATGGTTTTGGGGTTAGGACGTGACTTCGGTGTGTTTAGTGAAAAAAAATTACACATCGTGTACTTTTGGAGTACACAGCGTGTACTAGGATTTTTCGTACTCCGCTTTAGGTGGCCTCCACATCACCCCTACATGGCCATGTGAATGGTCATGAGGTTTCCAGTACGCGACCTCGAGCAGCATCAATGTACAAGGCGTGTACTTCAAAAATTTCAAGAAACTCTTCTTTTCTCAAAAACTCCACTAAAGGAAAACATACCTGAAAAAAAGGTCCAGGTTCTTACAAAGTTCCCCGCTTAAAGAAATTAGTCCCTGAATTTCCCTAGCGGGGCATAGAAGAAGAAACCCCGATCATCTTCGGCCACATCGATCATACATCGGCCTCCCTCTCCCAAGTCTCGTCCTGTGCTTCCCATGCTGCCATAGCACCCGAACCAGAGGAACATACTGGCCATAGAGAACATTCGTACTGTGATCGAAAATCTGGATAGGATGCTCCTCAAACTATGCATCCACTTCAAGATCATCCTCATCATGTTGAAGGACATGAGACGGGTCTGAAAAGTAATGTCGGAGCTGAGAAATGTAGAAGACGTCGTGAAAATCCCAATACCTATAAGGTAACTGAAACCGATAGGAAACCGGCCCAACTCTCTTCGACACCTCAAATGGCCTGACGTACCATGTTGAAAGCTTACCCTGTCTCCGAATCCTCTTGTGTCCCAACCTCAGTGTGACACGCAAGAAACCCTGATCCCCTACCTCGAACTCCAGAGGTCGTCTCCGCCGGCCAGTATAAGACTTTTGTCGAGACTTTGTTGTAGTCATCCTCTTCTGAATCAACTCTATCTGCTCTGAGGTCTCCTGAACAAGAAGAGGTCCCAGCAAAGATGCCTCTCATGTCTCCAGCCAGCATAAATATGATCGGCATGGCCTACCGTGAAGAGCCTCGTATGGTGGCATCTGAATAGTAGCCTGAAAACTGTTGTTGTAGGAGAACTCTACAAGAGGTATATGCTTCTCCCAAGAACCTCCAAAGTCAAGAATGCAAGCTCGGAGATTATCCTCAATCACCTGAATCGTACGCTCAGACTGGCCATTTGTCTGGGGATGGTATGCTATACTCAAAAGTACCTATCCACCCAAAGCCTTCTGAAGCCCCTACCAGAACTAAGAAGTAAAACACAAATCCCTATCTGAAATGATGGAGTGTGGAACTCCATGCAGATGTAAAATCTCTCAGATGTACAACCGTCCCAGCTCATCAACACTGAAGGTCTCCTTGATAGGCAAGAAGTGAGAAACTTTCATGAGTCTATCAATGAAATCCCAAACATCATTATTCCCTCTAGGTGATCTCAGCAAACAGGTCATGAAGTCCATCATGACATCATTCCACTTCCACTAAGGAATGGGTAACTACTGTAAAAGACATGTTGGTTGTTGATGTTCCACCTTCACCTGAGGACAAGTGGAACACCTCATGGCAAAAATAGAAACATCTCTCTTCATACTTGGCCACCAATACTAATAGTGTAGATCACGATACATTTTGGTGGCACCAGGATGAACTTCCCAAAATGAGAAATGAAAGTCCCGCATCAGCTCCTCATGTATGTATGTTGGAACCCATACACGTCCCTATAAACCCAAGATCTCATCCTCGCCCATTGTCCATCTAGGAATAGGGTCCTCTCCAAACACACTCTCCCAAAGGAATAGACCTTCAGAGTCTGATAGCTACCTCATCCGTACCTGATCAAGAAGTGTAGATGTAATAGCTACATAAGATATAAAAGTATGCCCCTGTCTTTCATGCACCTCCAAATGCAACTCAGAAAATAGAGCCATAAGCTGCCACTCACTGCTGGCCTCCTGAGCTAGCTGTATCTGAGTCCTCATGATCAACGAATCAGCCACTGTGTTGCCCCTTCCCAGTGTATAGGAAAGCTCAAAGTCAAAAGACAAAAGATACTCAACCCACCTATGCTATCTCAAATTCAGATCACACTGGGTGAAGATGCACTTGAGACTCTTGTGATCGGTGAAAGCCGCAAAGTTCTCTCCTGGAAGATAATGTCTACAACAGTGTATGGTATGAACAACTACCGCTAGCTCGAGATCGTGCGTTGGGTAGTTCCTATCATGTGACCTCAACTGCTGAGACCCATATGAAATGACTCCATCTCCCTGCATATGTATTTCTCCCATCCTGATACTAGAAGCATCACTATAAACAGTGTAGCTCATTCCCAGATCTGGCAAGACTAGTATCAGTGCTGAAGTCAACCTCCCCTTCAGCTCCTGAAAGGCTGACTCACAAGAATCTGACCATAAGAACTTCACCTCTTTCTTGGTTAGACCTGTAAATGGTGCTGGTAATCATGAAAATCCCTGTATGAAAAGTCTATAGTATCCAGCCAGACCTAAAAAACTCTACACCTCAAAGATGTTCTTCGGCTGCTCCCAAGAAACTACTACTCTCACTTTATCTGGGTCTACAAATACTCTTGTCTCTAAGATAACGTGACCCAAAAAGTGTATCTGGTCGATCCAAAAGTGTTATTTTGAGAGCTTAGCATATAATTGATGCTCTATAAGTGTAATCTGAATGATATCAAGATCTGTGGCATGGGAATTTTGAGTGTGAGAGTACACCAAGATATCGTCCAGGAAGATCACCACAAAAGAGTCTAAGTATGGATGGAACACTAGGTTCATCAGTGCCTTGAAAACTACAGGAACATTCATGAGACCGAATGGCATAACCATACACTCGTATAGACCATACCTTCTCTTGAGAGTTGTAAGAGGTATATCTGATGGTTTAACGCGCAACTGATGATAACAGTATCTCAAGTCAATCTTCGAGAACACTCTGGATCCTCGAAGTTAATCTAAGAGATCATCGATCCTTGTAAAGGGATATTGGTTCTTGACCTTCAACTAGTTCAACTTCTGATATTCCACACACAGACTGAGGGTACCGTCTGCCTTCTTCGCAAATAGGAAGTCGATCCCTAATCAGAAGTACTGGGTCGGATGAAACCCTTTGCTTGCAACTCCTCCAACTGCTTCTTAAGCTCCTGCAACTCTGGTGTAGCCATACAATAAAGGGGAATAGACACTGGTTCTATAGATACCCAAAGCATGACGTACATGGACATTACATTAATTTTGCGGAATACTTAGTACATAACAAAAATAGACACACAAGGACCATAATAGTTTAGTGTCTTTGGAAACTTGGAACAAAATCTTTTAATTGTAGTGAAAGATCTTCAACAACTCCCATAACGATCATCCCCTTTTTGTTTCCTTACCTAAAACCGTTCTTTATTTCCTGGGGAAAATAAAACATAAAAAGGGTGAGCTAAAATGCACAGTAAGGACAAACATAGAGAACATAAAACAGTCCATAAACATTTGAAAGAAAAAACTTGAACATGAAATTTAAACATCCAAATCTTGAGAAAAGACATAAATCATGGAAGTACGTAAGGAATATATCATAATGGAACATCAAAGATGATAAAATATAATGGGAATAAAACATGTAATTGTGGAAACCATTCAAAACATGTTATGATTTCCATAGCAGCCAAGGCATTGCTACCATGACCATCATAGTGGACAAAGTCTCTTTCTGAATCGAGTTCACTCATTGTTTCAGTCCTGTAACACTGAACAAGATTAACTTATAGTTCCAGCCACGTCTATCTCATGAGATATAAATCTTTACCCAATGCATTGGAGGAGGATATAGGTCCCACCCATCTCATAATGAAATCATTCTTACTTATGCCACAACATAAATATAAATCATTCATCATAACCCAAAGAATAAAAATGGGTCTCATAAACATCATCCCATCATAACATAATCCATATAAAACAAATGGATATCATTTCATCATAAGAAAAGTGAAACAATGTAAATAATAGATACATTATATTTGAAACATACACTTATGAAATAATGTCATCTTATATGGAAAAATGGTTTTGATAAAACACTTGATATGAATTCTTGAGAAAAATATCCTTTCTTCTTCAAAATCATTTTCTTTTCACAAAACGTCAGGCAATTTTAAGAGAATGATATTTTTTAGAAAATAGTCCAGAAATATTTTGGAGGAAGCTTTATGAAAATAAGGCTTTATAAAACCATAAAAGTCCTTTCATGCCGTATAAGTTAAAATAAACATTCTCCTTGTACTTTTGTCAGAAAAGTCAAAAAGTACCTCTTAACGTAAAAAAAAGAATGATTCCTTACATACCATGTAGTAAATGAAAAAATGGGTAAAAAGGACATTAAACATACATAAAAACACTTTTAGAAAACATGTACTTGGATGATAACAATAACCCCAACAAATACATACGAATAAACAATCTTGGATAAGAACGAGATTTTAAAGGTCATCCCTTACCTTAAGTCCGATATGCTTCATACGAATCCAAAACTCATGTATAATTATTTAAATAATGTCATTGAATTATTATAGAATCATATTAATTTTTATGATATTATATATGGTTCACTTATGACATTATATTACCCGTTCTTTTGTAAATTCCATGTTAAAGAGCGTTTTGGGGGAAATCATTTCATTTGACGTCTGTGTTTTGACTTGTAATTATTCATATGATTACTTAGATCATGATTAATTAATTCCAAAATATAAAACATGATTTATATATAATATATATTCAGAATATACATATATATAATAGATCGATAAATGGAAAGAAATACACCATTCATGGAGACGGTAGGCCGTACGTATGCCTGAACGTAGTTTTCATTTCCTCATTGAATTGAATGGAATTAATTGAATGACATACATATATATATACACATAAATCCAGTATAATTATTATATAATATATTTCATGATTACTTATTATATATACTTTATAATCATTCATGAATGGTTAATCATTGAGAATGAATCTCATCGCGTCGTGGAGACGATAGTCTGTACGTATGCACGAGTGATGATATCATTCCCATAATTATTGAATTGAATTGGAGTGGATGATACAATATATCAGAATCAGTATGATTTTATAATAACTATGTATAGTTATTCATTACACCATTATACCCATCCAAGTAAGGTGGTGTTGGAAAAACATATTACACCACGGCGTGGAGACGGTATTCCGTACGTACGCACGCGTGGTGATTTCGTTTTCCGTAGGATGGATAGAAGGATAAATGGGGTTGTTTCTTATTTATAATAACATATCAATATATTAGTGATACTTATTTAATTACTTTATAATGAAACAACTGAAGAAGAAGAAGTTGAAGAAGAAATAAGCTTGAAATAATCGGTAGAAGAGATTACCTCTTCTTCGACACAACTCCTTTAAACTTCTTCTTAGGGAACTAGGGCTGGTCTTTTGAGAAGACCAGTACCTCTATAAGGTTTCTAGGGAAGTGGTGAAGTCAAATGGTCATAGTTTTTCTGAGCTTAAAGGCTCAAAATGGTTTGAGGAAGGGAGGGAGGAGGTCCCCTTTTATAAGGGAGGAGAGGGGCACCTTTGGAATCCTCAAAAATATTAGTTTAATATAAATTCAAACACCACATAAAAACCTCCAAAAATGACTCAATTCAAATATTAGATGAGATAGGGTTGTAATTTCATCCCCCAATAAAATTTGGACATGTTTTGATCTTATTTTAAACGTTATCATTTTGATTTATCCTTATTTGATCTATTTAAGTTTATTCGTGGTAATAAAATTCTAAATTTTAAATGGTTATAAATAATCAATTATGTGTTGTTAATTTTCCATAATTGGATACTTTATGAAATTTTCTACAATATAAATTTCAATTTATAATTTTTAAATATTTTTTTGATTTTTAAACAAAATAATAATATGTTATTTTTATAAAATAACAATAGTGTCAATTTTGACACTATTCATTTATTTGAATTTAAATAAAATATATATACAAAAGATATGTTCAAAATAAAAGATTTAATAGATTCATAAAATTTCATATTGGTCTATAAAATTAGTGTAGAACATTAAATAGTTCATATAATATTTATTTTAATATTTTCAAAACCATTTATTTGATATTTCTCTTAATAAAATAATTTCAACATCACTATTATGTCACCTTTAATAGTAACTATTTAATCCCTAAAAATTATAAATAAATTAATATGATGTAGATAATTTTATTATCTTTCTGGAGACTATCTATATCCGATGTTTCATGAATTTTATCACTAAACTAAATTATTATACTTATAAGATTTAAGAAAGTGATATGTTGTCACATTCATTGGTTTTAATAATAATTAAATTATTTTCATGGACAAAAGTCTATTAAATGAATCTAATCCGACCCTTAGGTGATATAGGTCTACTTTTAGTCATACAATAGGATTTGGGAAGGTGTTAGGGTAATTTTATAATCTTATATTTACCCTTAATTACCCGATTTACCTTTAACTATGTTAAATAAAATTTACCGTAGTTACTATTCATAATGCCAAAAAATAAAAAAGTAGCCTATTAACAAAATTTAGACCCACTGATTCCAAATATGGACTCCATTTTTCAAAATACAAAACACATAAGTTGTAGTAATTAATTTAAAATTAATCCCATTGTCGATAGAAAACTGGTTTTTGTTTAAAACATTGCAAAAGGTTGAATTGGTTTAACCTACGAATTCAAGGTAAAATCAATGCTAATGACATACATTGTATTAAATGGTAAAAATATATTTTATTTATACTTTAAAACCATTCAATATTATAATCTAACCATATAATTATTAAGATGAAAAAAGTTATTTTTAATTAAAATATAGCGTGTTTTTACTATTCATTAAAATATGAAAGTTATTAGAATAATATGATAATTTTATCCAAAGTAAATTTTTATATCTTAATCAGAAAGAATAATTTTATTTTTCCAAATTAAACTTATAAACATTTGAAAAACTAGATTTAATGTGAGTGTGCCATCAAAAGGCGACAAAACTGCATTTTTTTAAAAACACTTATTTTACCCGAAAAAATTATTTTGTTCTTATTCGGTTCTATAAGAAATGTGTAAGATGAATAAAAATTAAAATTTTAGTTAATACTATTCATAATGGCTAGTTAATAATAATATTATAATAATATATCGTTGTTTAGTAAAACCCGGTATTGCATACAACACACGCTATCGAGGAAGGTCGCGATTGCGTGTAATGCAAGCCAAGTCGGGGTTGTGTGTAGTGCACGACTCCATTGTTGTTTCATATAAAAAATCCAAAAATATTTCATTAATAAATTGAATAAATATATATATATATATACTCAATGTTGCGTAGAATAACTACTATCAAACAAATAAGAAATTGTGTGTAACACGATCCAAGATTAGTGTTGCATATACTGCAAGCTAATACGGTGTTGCGTATAATGCAAGATAATCATGGGGTATCATAAAACACAATACATCAAATAAATTAAAAAGAATAATTCTCATAAAATCTCTGGGTGTTACATTCTACCCCCCTTAAAATGAATTTCACCCTCGAAATTCTTCGGGGTTATAAATGGTTGACTACTTGAATGATTTTTTAATAGAAACCCACATACTAAAACTTAATTTTAAAAAGTGATGTATGAAACATAATGGTTACCCAAATTAACTCATCACTAGGTTTCCTTGTGGGAGAAAATAGGTGAAAATATGGATAAGGAAGAGAAATCTAAACATCAAGTTCTGATGGAGAGTGGTAGAGAACATGGATATGAAAAAGCCAAAAATCACAAAGCCATAGATTTGTGATGATACAAGGTACCATCTGATTCATCGGATATAAGAGCACTATGAAAAAAAATTGGTTTTTAGGATCATTTCTCTAGTGTTGAAGAATTTTCGAATCAAAATAAATACTTACTTGATTTTGGTACAATCTCACCGTTGTTCGTTCTTTGAACAATTTCCACTTCATCTCTTAAATATGTGAAGTTGAATTTTTCATTCATGAAGTGTTAGCAGATCATGTGATAGTATTATGAGTCATTCCATCTATTTCAAAAAAAAGGTTAGAAAAACTTATCAAATATACATAAGTCCATCTATGGTGTGGTTAATCATATACGATTCAAAAAATGGACTTATACTTAAACTATCATACTGATTAATAAAATAAAACTAATTTATACTAACCAGGGACTTTCTGTAGGCCAGTGGTATGCGATAAAGGCCTATCACACTTCGGTTGTGGGTTCGATTCCCACAGCCTTGTCCGACGTGACGGGTTGTCGCCCATCCTGCAGGTTGTCCTTTTTTCTAAAAATACATTATTATAACATTCCATCAATAATATCTAAAAAGTTATATACTTAAACAATACTAACTTATTTCAAACATAATCCATTTCAATCTTTAGGCTTGTCCAAAATACTGTTGTTCAGTCTCATATTATAGTGAAATCAATTACCAGAGAGTTCATATAACAAGAAGGTTAATACCATCGTTGATCCCCATATATCATAAGATATGTCTTGTTGGTCACATTCCAAACATTCAAAGGCCTTAATCATGTTTTCTTTTGAAAAATGAATACTCATTGAACCTTAGTGAAAAACATTAGTGATGTCAAAAGTTAACTCTTTCCACATACCAAAATCCCAAAATTTCGATATACTCAAACCACGGTATCACTTTGTCATTATATTAGTCATGAGCTCATGAATACTATCAAACATTTCATTTTCTCTTTATTATGCATATCATCTGCTTTCCAAAAATATTTCAATCACTTTTCATGGTTACCGATTCCATATTCTTATGAAAAACCAAAATGGACCAATACATAGATATTCCAATATACCATAAAAGTACCTCAACAAAATTATTCTTGAATACAAATACAAAACACTTCAATCCATCCTCTTCAATTATTGTCATGGAATAAGTCCTTCCTTGATTTAGAAGTAACTTCTTAGGTCAGGGCATTGAGTTGGGTAATGCCCATGTTCTCCGAAGATAAGACATTAGACTCCATAACAGTCTGTCACACTATGACCCTTTTCTCTAAATAGAAAACATCTTCCCCTCCATTTGAGGCATTCCTCAAGGTTCTTCATCCCTTCTTTAGAAATATGAATATTCCTATGTCTATGCTCCTCATCATGCTAACATGAATAAAATTCCATATTCCTCTTATTTGATGAATTAGGAATACAACTAAAGTTCTCCTTTGTAATCATATATCGAGATGACTGATTAGGCATAATCACGATATCTTTCTCTCCAGGCGTTACATAATTTTGTTGATCATAGTCACCAATTTGTCCATTGTAATCAATGTTAATCGAATTCCTTCTCGTTCCCTCCATTGACTAAGACCTGAAACCATAGTGTAAGAAATAGTTAAAATAACGAGGAACCACATAATCATAAAAAGTTACTTATGGGATGTCTAAATTATAAAAAAGATTATTTATTCCATGACACCTTAGGTTCACCCTAGGTTATTCATGATTGGGAACATAATTTCTAGGACTCTAACCTATACGTATACTTATCCATAGAGACATACCTAGACATACCTTAGAAATATCTCTAGGGATTTCACAAAAAGTTTTCACATCCTAGTTTCCAAAGGTTGACTAAACCTTTCCACTGATACAAACTGTAGAGACCCAAAGCTTGAAATACATGGATGTTACATTACTTTTGTAGAATACTTAGTACATAACAAAAACAGACACACAAGGACCGTAATAGTTTAGTGTCTTTGGAAACTTGGAACATAATCTTCTAATTATAGTGAAAGATCTTCAACAAATCCCATAACAATCTTCCCCTTTTTGTTTCCTTACCTAAAACCTTTCTTTATTTCTTGGGGAAAATAAAACATAAAAAGGGTGAGCTCAAATGCCCAGAAAGGGCAAACATAGAGAACATAAAACAATCCATAAACATTTGAATGAAAAAACTTGAACATGAAATTTAAAAATCAAAATCTTGAGCAAAGACATAAATCGTGGAAGTACGTAAGGAATATATCATAATGGAACATCAAACATGATAAAATATAATGGGAATAAAACATGTAATTGTGGAAACCATTCAGCACATGTTATGATTTCCATAGCAGCCAAGGCATTGCTGCCAAGACCATCTTAGTGGACAAAGTCCCTTTCTGAATTGAGTTCACTCCTCGTTTCAGTCCTGTAACACTGAACTGGATTAACTTACCATTCCAGCCATGTCTATATCATGATATATAAATATTTACCCAATTAATTGGAGGGAGATATAGGTCCCACCCATCTCATAATTAAATCATTCTTACTTGTGCGACAACATAAATATAAATCATTCATCATAACCCAAAGAATAAAAATGGGACTCATAAACATCGTCCCATCATAACATAATCCATATAAAACAGATGGATATCATTTCATCATAAGAAAAGTGAAACCATGTAAATCATAGAGACACTATACTTTAAACATACACTTATGAAATAATGTCATCTTAGATGAAAAAATGGTTTTGATAAAACACTTGAAATGAATTCTTGAGGAAAATATCCTTTCTTCTTCAAAATGAATTTCTTTTCACAAAATGTCATGCAATTTTAAAAGAAAGATAATTTTTTTAAAATAGTCATGAAATATTTTGGAGTAATATTTATGAAAATAAGGCTTTATAAAACCGTAAAAATCCTTTCATGCCGTATAAGTTAAAAAAACATTCTCCTCGTGCTTTTTTGGGAAAAGTCAAAAATTACCTCGTAACGTAAACAAAAGAAATATTCCTTACATACCATGTAGTAAAATACAAAATGGGTAAAAATGAAATTAAACATACATAAAAACACTTTTAGAAAACATGGACTTGGATGATAACAATAACCCCAGCAAATACTTAGGAATAAACAATCTTGGATAAGAATGAGATTTGAAAGGTTATCCCTTACCTTAGGTCTCATATGCTTCATACATATCCGAACCTCCTATATAATTATTTAAATAATGTCATTGACTTATTAAAGAATCATATTCATTGTTATGATATCATATATGGTTCACTTAGGACTTTATATTACCCGTTCTTTTGTAAATTCAATGTTAAAGAGCGTTTTGGGTAAAATCGTTTCATTTGTCGTCCGTGTTTTGACTTGTAATTATTCATATGATACATAGATCATGATTTATTAATTCCAGAATATAAAACATGATTTATATATAATATATATTCCGAATATACATATATATAATAGATCGATAAATGGAAAGAAAGACACCGTTCATGGAGACGGTAGACCGTACATACGCATGAACGTTGTTTTCATTTCCTCATTGAATTGATTGGAATTAATTGGATGACATACATATATATATAAATAAATCCATTATCATTATTATGTCATATATTTCATGATTACTTATTATATATACTTTATAATCATTCATGAATGGTTAATCATTGAGAATGAATCTCATCGCATCGTGGAGACGGTAGTCCGTACGTATGCACGGGCGATGATATCGTTCCCATAATTATTGAATTGAATTGGAGTGGATGATACAATATATCAGAAACAGTATGATGCTATAATAACTATGTATATTTATTCTTTACACCATTATACCCATCCAAGTAAGGTGGTGTTGGAAAAACATATTACACCACGGTGTGGAGACAGTATTCTGTACATACGCATGCGCCGTGATTTCGTTTTCCGTAGGATGGATAGAAGGATAAATGGGATTGTTTTGTATTTATAATAACATATCAGTATATTAGTGATATTTAGGTTATTACTTTATAATCAAACAACTAAAGAAGAAGAAGTTGAAGAAGAAATAAGCTTGAAATAATCGGTAGAAGAGATTACCTCTTCTTCGACGCACCTTCTTTAAACGTCTTCTTAGGGAACTAGGGTTGGTCTTTTGAGAAGACCAGTACCTATATAATGTTTCTAGGGAAGTGGGGAAGTGAAATGGGTAGAGGTTGGCTGAGCATCAAGACTCAAAAGGGTGTGAGGAAGAGAGGGAAGAGGTTCCCTTTTATAAGGGAGGAGAGGGGCACCTTGGGAATCCTCAAAAATATTAGTTTAATATAAATTCAAACCCCACATAGAAACCTACAAAAATGACTCAATTAGAATATTAGATGAGATAGAGTTGTAATCTCATCAAGAAATAAAATTTAGACATGTTTAGATCTTATTTTAAACCTTATCAGTTTGATTTATCCTTATCTAATCTATTTAAGTATATTTGTGGTAATAAAATTCTAAATTTTAAATGGCTATAAATAATCAATTATGTGTTGTTAATTTTCAATAATTGGATAATTAATGACATTTTAGACTATACAAATTTCCATTTATAATTTTTAAATATTTTTTTTTTATTTTTAAAAAATTTAATAAAATGTTATTTTTATAAAATAACAATAGTGTCAATTTTGAAACTATTCATTTGTTTGAAATTAAATAAAATATATATAGAAGATATGTTCGAAATAAAAGATTTAATAGATTAATAAAAAGTCATATATATCTAGAAACTTAGTTGAGCACATTAAATAGTTCATGTAATATTTATTTTAATATTTTTAAAACCATTTATTTGATATTTCTCCTAATAAAATAATTTCAACATCACTATTATGTCACCTTTAATGGTAATTATTTAATCCTTAAAAATTCTAAATAAATTCATATGATGTAGATAATTTTATTATATTTCTGGATACTATTTATATCCGATGTTTCATGAATTTTATCACTAAACTAAAATTATTATACATATAAGATTTAAGAAAGTGACAAGTTGTCACTTTCTTTGGTTTTAATAATAATTAAATTATTTTCATGTAAAAAAATCCATTAAATGAATCTAATCCGACCCATAGGTGATATGGGTCGACTTTTAGTCATACAATAGGATTTTGGCAGGTGTTAGGGTAATTTTCTAATCTTATATGTTCCCTTAATTACCTGATTTACCTTCAACTATGGTAAATAAAATTTACCGTTGTTACTATTCATAATGCCAAAAAATAAAAAGTAGCCTATTAACATAATTTGGAACTACTGATACCAAATATTTAATCCATTTTTCAAAATTCAAAACACATAAGTTGCAGTAAATAATTTAAAATTAATCCTGCTGTCGAAAGAAAACGAGTTTTTGTTTAAAACATTGCAAAAGATTGAATTTATTTAACCTACGAATTCAAGGTACAATCAATGATAATGACATAAATTATATTAAATGGTAAAAATTTATTATATTTATACTTTAAAACCATTCAAGATTATAATATAACCATATAAATTATTACGATGAAGGAAGTTATCTTTAATTAAAATATATCGTGTTTTTACTATTCATTAAAATATGAAAGTTATCAGAATAATATGAGAATTTTATCCAAAGTAAATTTTTATATCTTAATCAGAAAGAAGAATTTTATTTTTCCAAATTAAACTTATAAACATGTCAAAAACTAGATTTAAAGTGGGTGCACCATCAAAATACGGCAAAACTACATTTTTTGAAAAATACTTCTTTTACCTGAAAAATTTATTTTGTTCTTATTCCATGTTCTAGAAAATGTGTAAGATGAATAAAAATTCAATATTTAGTTAACACTATTCATAACGGCAAGTTCATAATAATATTATAATAATATATCGTTGTTTAGTAAAACCCGGTATTGGGTACAACACACGCTATCGAGGAAGGTCGTGATTGCGTGTAATGCAAGCCAAGTCTGGGTTGCGTGTATTGCATGACTCCTTTATTGTTTTATATAACAAAATAGAACCATATTTAATTAATACATTGAATATATATATATATACTCAATGTTGTGTAGAATAAATACTATCAAACAAACTTGAAATTGTGTGTAACACGATCCAAGATTAGTGTTACATATACTGCAAGCTAATACGGTGTTGCGTATAACACAAGATAATATTGGGGTATCATACAACACAATACATCAAATATATTAAAAATAATACTTCTCATAAAATCTCGGGGTGTTATAGGTTCTGCTCCTGGAACGAGATCAATATAAAAGTCTACCTCACGCTCTAGAGGCCAACCTAAAAAGTCCTTTTGAAAGACTTCCCTGAAATGGTCCACCACTGGAGGAAAGTTGAACTGAAAAGTCTCCTGGTCATCCAGATATAGACTAGAAATTTGGGTTGTAACTCCTCTTATCCCATGATGCCTGGGTTCTCATTGACTCACCTGAACATCCCACTTGTCCCGATGAAGAAAATATCCACCCTATAGTGATATGAAACTCACCCAACGGTGATAACAGTTGACGACTGCCTGGAAGAGAACTAGATAGTCCATTATGAGAATGACATTATAACTTATCATCTATAGGATATAGAGGTTCTATAAGAAGTGACACCCCGCAACCTCAAGAGGGAACTCTCTACACTGATGTACACTAACTGTTATAGTCCTTAACGGTGTGTCTAGAGTCAACGTATCGGAAGAGGAAAAGATGTAGAGCCCAAGGCTTTACACAACAAAAACAGAGATAAAGCTACAGGAAGCCCTTGTATTGAAAAGAGCAGAATATAAAATGGATTCCACTAAGATCATACCAAGAACAATAAATGGTCCAGGATCCTGCTTCGGCTGGGTCTACTCCACTGAAAAAGCCTGACCTGTACCACATCCCTGTGACTCTGCCTGACTGCTCTGAGTCGATCCGCCCTACTGTCGCTGATAGACCAATGACTAACCACCCCAGCCACGCCCTCCACCTCAGCCTGAATGGATGGAAGAACTCTAATTCTCAGACTGGTGGGAAACTGGTGGCGCTGCTCCTGATCGGGGAGTCATGGATGAACCCCTATCACTAGCTGCTAATGAAAAAACCTGACAGAAGCGTTGAAGGTGACCCATCTTGCCACAAGATCGGTACTCCACTGGGTCTCTCTGACACTTCATTCTCATATGTCCAGCTCTTCCACACTGGTGTCATACCACCTGGATACCTGAAGATGCATCTCTCCGCCTCAGATCACTACGTGTAGACTCCCTACGGCGTTTCCTGCTGTCAGCTGGTGATGTACTAACTCTGGAAATGGAACCGCCCTAGCTCTCAACTCTGAAATCTCTCAGATTGCGCTCTGCAATCAGTGCCTAGTTGACAATGGAACTGATGCAAGTCATCCTGAAGATATTCACCTGAGATCGGATCTCCCTTCTGAGATCATCCTAAAACTTTCTTTCCAAGAACAACCCATAATCACTCTAGAGGGGTGTGAAACGCTGAAGCTCATTGAAATGAGAGTAATACTCCCTGACATAAAGAGTACCCTGCTCTAGGCTCATGAACTCCCAGGCTTAGTCGGCCCTCATGGTCTCTGGATAGAAGTAGTCATAAAAGATGCGCTGAAACTCCTCCCACACCATAACCTACTGATGACCCGCCTATGAGATCACATCCCACCACCTCTTGGTAGAGTCCCATAGCATGTAGGTAGCGATCTTGACACGCCTCTATAGAGGCATCTCCAGATGCTCTAAGATCATCATCATGGATTCTAGAAAAGATTATGCAGCCTAAGTTCCTCCAACCCCTGAGAATGTGGGAGGATGATACTGTTGGAAAACCCGCATCAAGTCTTCCATAGACGTGGTAGAAGGAATAGCTCCATGGAAGTTCTGAATCATCTTTATAAAGCCTTCCCTAAACTACGCATCGACGGATGTAACCGGTATCACTACTGGTTCCAAGGCTGGCATAATAGGAGGATCTGTGGGAAGTCCCTGATCAGCTATATCCAGCATCTGATCACTGCATAGAAACTGGCATGAAACAGGAGGACGTCTCGGTGCCATGACTCTCCAAGGTCAAAAGCACACTTTAGATCAACATTAGCAAGAACTGAAAAACCGAAGGCACAAGAAGGAACAAGGAAAAGAAGTCATTCTAATTTTTCAAAACATGGATACACAGCCTGTATAATGCCTACACGGCGTGTTCCATTAAACCTTTCACATTGGCGTGTACATCTACCTAAACTGGTCGTGTAACACCCTAGATACACGGCATGTTGTCCTAACACACGGCGTGTACTTGAATCCTATTCCATGCTCGAGTCCTTCTACACAGTTAAGCCACACGGCTCCTCTAAAACATAACTACATGGCGTGTTCAAAGAAGAAACGACGTGTTCTAGACATGACTTACCTGGCATGTGTTGTTAGAAACATGGTCAGACACACATCTGACACTACACGGCGTGTTCCAGACGGACACAACATATATGAGAAAGGGTAACACTGAACCATGTTGTTCGTGACACAGCCGGGTCCCTAGATTAGACAACACGACGTGTAAAATTCAGACACGACATGTATGTGAAAAGATACCATGACCCGTGTTGTTCATGACATGACCGGGGTACCTATTTCATACTACACAACATGATAAACTAGTACACGACATGTTCCGACAAGATTTCACCACCCTGTGTCCCTGTTCGCACAGTCAGTGACATGGATAAAGACTACTAGATGAATATTCATAATGTACACATCGTGTATTCTGGGTTTCTCCAGACAGTAGCCTCAAAACTGCACCAGAGCCTAGAATACACAAAAAAACAAACATTATGGTGCCAAATTCCAATATGTGAGGGCCCATACTCCCTGTGAATCAAATTTTGTAATCTTTAACAAGTCACAAACAAGGTAAACAGGTCAATGATCCACCAAATTCCGATCCATGAGGGCCCATAACACCTCAAGAACAAAAATTTGGTATTCATTTAGGTAAATCCTTACTCAATCAATGCTCTAACAAGATTAAAATATTTTTATCAAGAATAAATCAAAACAATAGGCATATTCTACACAACATCTATCACAACAAAATGAAATTGCTAATGCATCCTAGATGACATTGCAATAATTCATGACATTTGATTTCTCAGAAGTGCCTATATGATGCATGAGATGGCATACCCTCATCCCATCGGGTTTCAACAGACATAGAACCGCAATAACAACCATGGTAATAGCACAAATCATGTGAATCACCCAACGATGAAATCAAATCAACTGTAAAATTGCAAACTAGAAAAATTACAATAAACGAGGTAGTATGGCTTTTCCCTGTACATGGGTTAGCTACTCCCGAGCACAACTTATTACCAAGTACCTATTATATCCTAACCATGGATATAGGATCTAAATAGTAATTCAAGAGAAAAGAAATTCTTTTGAATCCACTTTGTAACCTCCCGGTTCTGGAAGCCACCAAGAGGTGCCTCGTACCCGGTTGGTCACATGGCCTCTAGAGGATTTCCCCAAACGCCAGAGGCTGCATACTAGCAGTGAGGGCCTCGGGTGTGATATTGGGGAAACTATTCCCTCATTGGTAAAGTACACAACGAAAGTAAAAACACATAAAACAATAGAAGAAATAAATATCCAACATCAATAATAGCGGAAGACTGATAAATAAACAACTGGAGCAGGAGTATAAGTAAATGATGCATGATACATATATGTCTAGGAAAACAGCCAAACAAGTCACAATGCTGAATACAATATTAAACCAAAGTACAAAATAAAAACAACAGATGAAAAAATCCTCAACATCGCAAGCCTCAACTTGGTCCCTTTCTCACCAACTCCAGTGTAATCAAGAACCTGAAGTAGAATGGGGCTTTCCCTTACCCATACCTGCAACAATATAATCTGTTTGCGCCCAAAAGAATGGCCCAAACAGGGTGTGAGACAAGGTCCCAGTAGGTAACCACCCAAATATCTGTGCCTAACAGTCAGTAAATATATGGTAGGTAAACATACAGTAAACAGTAAACAGGGAAGTACTAAATAGTAAACAATCTACAGTTTCTAGCATATAATCTACAGACAAGTAAGTATCCACTCAAGCAAGTAGAAAAAACAGGTAACCTTTGGGCATTTCTCATAGCCTAACCCCTATGGTTCAACCTACAAATACTAGAAACCCTCTAGAAGGCACACATATTCTCACCCCTCTGGTTCTGCTAAAAAATAGACTCTCTAAGAAAGCACTCACTGTCAATTCCCCCTATAGTCTCGTATCATAGAAAAGACGTTCGGGGGAAGCACTCAATGTCTCATTCAACATGTGCCCTACGTCAAAGAACTACATACTCTCTAAGGAAGAAGTCAACGTCAATTCCCCCTGTGGTCTCGCATCATATTATAAGACACTCTGGAGAAACCCTTATGTTAAGTCTCCCTATGGTATACTACACTAGGTTCTCATAGCCCTGTATAAAATCAGCAAGTATTGCGTCACGTAACAACCCAATGTATCATCAAGAACTACTTGTCTAGCATCTACAACATCTCAGCATGGAAGAACAGTAATACCATCCTACAACTAGGCATGGAACTGGAAATAGCCTAACAAGAAAAACTAGACCAAGCGGTCATAAACCGGAAAACATGCACGGGAAAAGCATCCAAAGCATAGTAAAATTACTCTATTCACAAACAATAACCTCTACTCAAGGATATAAGAAATGAAGGTAGACAATAAGGGAAAAATAGGAAACACACAATATATCGTTCAAGGGTATTGGTGGAATTTGCACAAATACTCAAATAAGTTCTACAGAAAGGAACAAACCACCTACCTCAATTTTAGGAGATCGATATACTCGAACCTTGAAGCTTGAATCTCCTTGGAATGTCGTAGATCTATGAAATCATGCAAAACTCCCAACCCACGATAACTTGAGAAAGAAGAGAAATTGGGAAACGAAGATCTTGGAGAAGGGAGAGCTTACCGTTGTGGTTCCAATGCAATCGACTATGGTCAATTCAGAGAACGAACGGAGGCTCAGGGTTCGTCAAAGATCCAATGCCATATGAAATGCTCTCAGTCAATGAAGCGGGAGAAGAAAAAGGTTCTGGGGTTAATATGTGACCCTGGTGCGCTTAGTGAAAAAAAATAAAGTGCATGGTGTGTACTTTTGGAGTACACGGCTTGTACTAGGCTTTTCCATACTCTACTTTAGGCGGCCTCTACATCACCCCTACATGGCCGTGTGCATGGTCATGACACGGACAACATGCGGCCTCGAGTGGCATCAATGTACATGGCATGTACTTCAAAAATTTCAAGAAACTATTCTTTTCTCAAAAACTTCAGGAAAAGAAAAAATACCAAAAAAGAATGTATGGGTTCTTACAAGTATGTTGTTGTTGGATTATTATTCTTAAATGTGAAACCTGCTTACTTTTTTCATTTGGTAGTTATTCTTTATACAACTTTATAGACTATTACAGAATGGATTTTTCTTTAGACCCCATTGGTGGTGGCCTACTAAGTTGTACTCACACCCTACCCAGGACACCTAGATAGTACCCAAATAGACTTCATATTTTTAGGAAAGGATAAGGGAAAGTGACCTATATTAGATGGATGAGTTAGGATTCGAGATGAAGCATGGATGAGGGATCCAGAAATGATGTCAGGATCTACTTAGGACGTGTTAGTGTGTATTTATTTTGATTTATCAATAGACACTTCACACATATATGAAATTACCTATATAATACTTTGGATTATGTTCATTTTCCCTATTTTGGATTCATCCTGAGATATTGTTCTTTATTTATTGATTATGGTATTTCCTTGGTTATTGTTTTATCTTGGTTATTTATATATTTATTTTTGTTGTTTCACTTCATTGATAAAGAGGGTATAGTCTTTTCATGTTAGGGAGGTGTGCCTAAGGTGATGTAACAAATTGGATCAGGGAACCGACATGTGGCACCTAGTTCAAGACATTACAAAGTGGTATCAAAGGAGGAATTATTTCCTTTTTAGTTGTATTACTATTTGGAAATGGTAGATAAGAGACTAGGATGAGTTGGGCCTTTATCATGAGCTCGTCAAGGGCATAGCTAACCCATGTGTGGGGGAAAACCCATGTACCTAGGGTAGTATTGATATTATTGATGTTTTTTGTTTCAATTGAATGTTATTTCACCTAGAGTAATGAAATTTTTGTGTGATGTTATCATTTTCAACGTTTTTCATCATGGACCAATATGGTAAGAGAGTAGAGTATACATGCATTGGTCTAGGAAGATAGTATTTTCTGTTCCATTTATCATTTTAGGGATATATAGAAAAGTGGGTTTTGGGTAAGACGTTAAAATGGGAATGCTTTTCTTTACTTGAATAATTTAAAATTAAATTGTTCTTAATAAGTAATTGATAATTGTAAATAATGCTAAATGTGTCATTTTGAAATAAATAAAATGGGTTTCTAATGAGAAACTTGAAATATGAATGTTCTTTAACCTATGTAGGTGATGGCCCATGTTAGGGATGGTTGATGGTATTGATAATGCCTCTTTTTTGATGGTGTGATTGTATATGGGGGATGAATTGTTACAAAATTATGTTAATCCCTCTTAAAAGTGTGATAATTATGCTTCATGTTTCATAATAGTTTTGTTTTTAATTGAATAGACATGAATCCATGATGAAGTTTATTGGTAGGATGACAGGAGGAAACTTCTTATAATGACCTCCAACAGCTATATAAGAGGCCCAGATAGGTCGACGTGAAGGAGTATGAGAGAAGTTACTTGAGAAATTTACTTCACTACTAAAATAATTGTTTACCAATGGTTTGGATGCATCAGTATAAGCCCCCAAACTATTGGTATATGCTATACCAATAGTTTTTCGGGTTGTTATCCAATCTTGCATCAGTATAGAGCTATACCAACAATTTTCAAACTATTGGTATAAGTCATATGAAATACTTATACCAACAGTTTCTAAAATCACTAATATAGGAAATGTAAAAAAAACATTGGTCATATTTTATCTCAGCACCTCCAACATATATTTCAATGACCTAACCACTAAGAAAAAGAAAATTTTGTGAAAATAATATGATATATATATATGTATGTATGTATATTTAAAAATAATATAAAATTTGATTTATTTAATGTTATTTAATAAAATAATTCATAAAAAATCAAAATACCCATACCAATGGTTTTCCAAACCGTTGAGAGAGGTATTCATATTTTTGGGACCTATAACAACGGTTTTTCTAAAAACATTGGAATAGAAGATTATTATAGAATCTATACCAATGGTTTTGGACTAACTACTGGTATAAGGTCTTAATACAGAAGATATAACAATGCTTTTAGCCAAACCATCGATATATTTATGATGCATACCAATCGTTTGGACAAAACCATTGGTATAGGTTCATGTTCTGGTATCTTTACCATTGGTTTTTACAAAACCCTTCATATAGTTATCACTTATATCAATGGTTTTTTCCAAAAAAAAATTATTGGGTCTCTTTGTGATACCTCTTCCTATGGTTTTGGCCAAACCATGGGTATAGGTGTCCTATACCAATGGTTTTTTAAAATTTTTTTATAGTTATGTTGGTATAGCTTAAATTTATAGTAGTGATTTCTTTATACAGTTTATGTAAAGCATCCCATGGCGATCTGTGTGTAATATGTCTGATTTTAGCAAATATTTCTAGTTCCAACACTCTTCATCCTTCACTGGATAGGGTGGAACTAAGGCAGCTGAGTTATGGATTGTGTCTATCCAAATCATCCTATATCATTTAGAGAATCCTTCAGAGAAGAGAGTCATGTTGGCTATTTATATATTACATGGTCAAGAAAAGAATCGGTGGGATATTTAGTATTGAGATGAGTATCTGGATAGTTTTGTATGGAAATAATTTCAGTACAAGTTTCTATAACACTTTTACCAAAAAATGCTCAAGAAGGATAGAGTATCAGAATTTATGTGGTTGACCAAGGGGAGTATGTATGTGATAGACTATTCTAGTCATTTTACCAACCTGAAGTGCTTTTTTCTAGCATTGGTAGGAGATTAGGTTACTGTGTAAAGATGATTTTAGGATATAATTTAATGTGAGATTACATCATAGGTTAATATCATTCTGTAGAAGAATTTTACTGAGGAAGTTATTCAGGATCTCATATTTTAGGGGAACATGAATAAGGAATCTTGTGGATGATATGTGGTTTCCATGGGACGACCAAGAGGTACATATTCCGAGGGTAGGAAGATTCTCTATGAGAAAGTTTACCAAATTACTGGAAAGAATAGTGGACAAGGTGAATGATCAGTTACCAAAAGTGCTAATCAAGTGTACTACTATCAGTGTATTAGGTTGGGTAAATTTCATAGCTAGTGTCCCTGACCATCGATAGAGTTCTGATCTTGTGAATATAAGGTGAATCTAAAATAGTTCTATTTGAACCCATGATAGGTTGGTAGTGATGGAGGAGCTAGGATGAATCAATGTACTGGATGGGTGTTTAGCCCATACTAGTCTTGAAGATGGAGTACTAATGGCCTTACTAGCCGATGTAGTGGACATGGTACTTCAAGGAAAGAGTTCAGGTATCAATAGAGTAGTGCATTATAGGGGAATCAAACAAAAAACACAGGAAATAGGGACCCAACAGTTTCATGAAGTTCATCCACCACATGTGGATAGAGAGGTTGGATTGTAGATAGTTAGAGATACTATTCATGTATATTATACTCTTATTAGTTTTTTATTTGGTACAAGAATCTCACAGTCTTTTATTTTAGATCAACATGTTAATGGTTTGTGTCTGATGGTGGAGTTAGTGAGTGTGTTGATGACGATTGAACCACTGGTTGGTGTATGGTCAAAGAAAATATGTCTATTCAAGGGTTGCACATTTATTGTTTGTGAGTATCATTACATTTGTGATATTTACATACTTGACTTTTTGGGTTTTGTCTTTATTTGTGTTATGTACTGGATGGTATCATATGGAGCCTAGATCTAATTTTACAGTAGAAGATTGACCTTCATGTCTCATGAGGGTAAAAATTATGTTCATCATGGAGACTGGGATATCTAGGAAGACCATGCAAGGCTAGTTCATCAACAATTCAGTGAGCTCACCACCCAGGTTTCAAGTATCATTCTAGATGATAGTGGTGTAAAGAATTATATCATTCCACCCATAGTGGATTGGTTTTGAGACATGTTTCAAGAGTACTTATCAAGGAATCCACCTAAGAGGAATGTTGTGTTCACAATTGAACTAATGCATGGAGATAAACCTGTTTCTATTTCACCTTACCAAATTCTACCAATATAGATTAATAATATTAAGACTTAGTTGGAAGAGTATATGGATAAGGGATTTTTCTTACCAAGTACACTGCCTTGGGGGTCTCCATTCTTGTTTCCAAAGAATTCTATTGGGACATTACACTTGTATACTGATTAAAAGAAGGTGACTCAGATAATAGTTAATAACCAGTAGTCCCTTTCATATATTAATGATCTCATTAAATAGTTAAGTGGATTTTGTGTTTTCTCCATGATTAACTTGAGATCAAGGTATAATTAGTTGATACTTAGACCTTATGATATACCACTAACTACTTTTAGTAGAAGGCATGGTCTATACAAGTGTAACACCCTGAGATTTTATGAGAAATATTCTTTTAATTTCTTTGACATCTTATGTTATATGCTTAACCAATGTTAGTTTGTGCTATAAGAAACACCTTATTAGCTTGTTGTATATGCAAACACTATTATTGTCTTGTGTTGGACGCAAGAGTGACCTTCCTCAATAGCTTGTGTTGTATGCAATATCGAGTTTCACTAAACAAAGATATATTATGAACTAGCCGTTATGAATAGTATTAACATGATTTTGAATTTTAAAACAATATAATTAATCTTACACATATTCTAGAACATGGTATGAGAACAAAATAATATTTTTGGGTAAAATGATTATTTTAAAAAAAAATGCAGTTCTGTCGCCTTTTGATGGAACACCAAGTTTAAATATAGTTTTTGACATGTTTATAAGTAAAATTTGAGAAATTAAACTTTTTAATTGGAATCAAGATATAAAAGTTAACTTTGGATAAATTTTTGATATTTTTCTGATAAGATTCATATTTTGATGAATAGTAAAAATAAGCTAAATTTTAATTAAAACCAAGTTTTTTCATCAAGATAATTTATATGGTTAAATTATTATATTGAATGGTTTTAGATTACAAATAGAATATATTTTTTCCATTTAATATAATTTAAGTAGTTATAATTAATTTTAAATTTAATTCTTAGGTAAAAACATTTCAATCATTTGTAATGTTTTAACTTTTAAAACCCGTTTTCTCAACAGCAGGATTAATTTTAAATTAAATACTGTCACTTCTGTGTATTGAATTCAGAAAAATGGATTCCATATTTGGAATCAACAGGTCCAAATTATGTTAATAGTCTACTTTTTATTTTAAGGCATTATGAATAGTAACTACGGTAAATTTTATTTACTATAGTTAAAGGTAAATTGGGTAATTAAGGGTAAAAATAAGATTATAAATTTACCCTAACACCTACCAAAATTCTTTTCTATGAATAAAAGTCGACCTATATCACCTATGGGACGAAATAGATTCATTTCATGGACTTTTGACAATTAATATGATATAATTATTATTAAAACCAAAGAAAGTGACAACATGATACTCTCTTATATCTTATAAGTGTAATAATTTTAATTTAGTGATAAAATTCATAAAACATTGAACATAAATAGTCACCAGAAATATAATAAAATTATTTACATCATGTGAATTTATTTATAATTTTTAGGGATTAAATACTTATCATTAATGGTGACACAACAGTGATGGAGAAATTGTTTATTTAGTGAAAAATCAATAATACAATTTTTATTAAACTAATAGTGACCATAAAAGGCACAAAAATTGGACCAAAACTTATTGGTCGTGTACATTTAATCCATACTCATCCAATGGTCGAATATTTGACCATTTGGTGCCTTATAAAAGTGATTATGACACTTATATTACTTTATTTTAAATGATGTCAAAGTTGTCACCTTCGTAATTTAATAAATATAACAATTTAAATGTTGTGATTTTAAGATGATAAATTAACCAAAAAGTATTTTTATGTAATATATTATATTTATCTACATCATAGTGTTTAAATTTTAATTTTTATTCAAAAAATAAGTATATTAAATAATTAAACAAAAATATTGTATTAATTATTTTATTAAGATAAATATCAAATAAATAATTTTAAAAGTATTAAAATGAGTATTATATGAACTTATTAATGTTCTCCAAAAATTTTCTAGATGAATATGACTTGTTAGGAATCAATTAAATAGTTTTATTAGAAAATATATTCTATGTGAATTTTAGATAAATTAAAATAAATGAATTTTTTCAAAATTGACAATACCAATAATTTATATTATTAAATTGTTAAAATATAATAAAAAAATTCAGAATTACAAATTAAAATTTATATGATATTAAATTTAATAAAGTATCAGATATTTATAATTCACAACACATAAGTAAGTATTTATAACCATATAAAATATATAACATTATTACCACATATAAAATTAAATAGATTAGATAAGGATAAATAAAAATGATAAGGTTTAAAATAAAATCAAAACATGTAAAAATTTAATTGGATGATCAGATTAAAACCCTATATTACCTAATATACTAATTTTAGTCACTTTGGATGTTTTTAATTGGTGTTTGGGTTCATTATAAATTAATATTTTAGAGGTTTCCAAAAGTTCCCCTCTCCTCTCTTATAAAAGGGCACCTCCTCCCTCTCCTCCTCACACCACTTTGAGCCTTCATGCTTGGCCAAACCTTTACGATTTCTCTTCTCCACTTCCCTATAAACATACTAGAGGTACTTGTATTCTTCAAAGACAAAATTTAGTTCCATAAGAGGAGGTTTAGAAGAGGCGCGTCGAAGAATAGGTAATCTCTTATACTGATTCATTCAAGATTCATTATTCTTCTACTTCCTCTTCATTAGTTGTTTCATTATAAAGTAATAAAATCAGTGTCACTAATATAATGATATGTTATTATTAATATTAAACAACCCTATTTCACCTTATATCCATCCTATGGAAACTGAAATCACCGCGCGCGCGTAGGTACGGAAAACCGTCTCCACGCCGTGGTGTAATCTGTTTTCTACCACCACCTTACTTGGATGGGTATAATGGTGTAGAGAATAACTATATATGATTATTATAAAATGATTATAATTATGAGATATTATATCATCCACTCCAATACCATTCAAAAATTATGGGAATGATATCATCGCTCGTGCGTACGTACGGGTTACCGTCTCCACGACACGATGAGATTCATTCTCCATGATAACCATTACAGAATGATTATAAAGTTTATATATAATAAATAATGATGAAATTTATGAAATAATAATGCTACTGGATTTATATATATTTATATATATTCATCTACATACTTCTATTCAATTCAATAAGTAAACGAAAACAGCATTCATGCGTACGTACAGTCTACCGTCTCCATGAACGATGTATTTCATTTCATTTATCTATCTATTATATACATATATATCCTGAATATATATAATATATAAATCATGTTTTACATTCTGGATGTAATTATATCATAATATAAGTAATATTAACATGAAGAACAACAAGTCCAAACATGTATGATAAATGAAACGATTTTACCCAAAATGCGGCTTTAACATGAAATTGACAAATGAATGGGTAAGATAAAGTCATAAGTGAATAATATATGTTATCATAAATATTATTATGGTTCTATTAATAGTTAATAATATGTTGAAATCCACTATACAGGAGTCTCTGACACATACAGAAGAAATTGGACATAAGGTAAGGGATAATTATTCCAATCTCGTTCTTATCCGAGATTGTTTATTCATAAGTATTTACTAGGGTTATGTTTATCATCCATGTCCATGTTTTATAAAATTGTATTCATAAAAATTATAATATTCTTACATGTATTTTTAAAGTAATTTTTACCCGTTTTTTGAATTTTACCACATTGTATGGAAGGAATCATTCCTTTGTTTACCATATAAGGTATTTTTTGACTTTTCCGAAAAAAGTACGAGAAGAATGTTTTTTAACATGTACAGTGTGAATGAATTTTTATGGTTTCATAACACCTTATTTTCATGTATATTCCTCTAAAATATTTCATGATTATTTTCAACAAAATTATTTTCTTTTATAATTTCATGGAATTTTGTGAAAAGAAATGATTTTGAAGAAGAAAGGATATTTTCCTCAAGAATTAATTTCAAGTGTTTCATCAAAACCATTTTCCATCTAAGATGAAATTATTTAATATGTTTATATTTCAAGTATAATTTCTCTATTATTTACATGGTTTCATTTTTCTTATGATAAAATGATATCCATTTATTATATATGGGTTAATTTGTGATGGGATGGTGTTTATGAAACCCATATTATACTTTGGGTTATGATGAATGATTTATGTTTATTTTTTGGCACACGAAAGAATGATTTCAGTATGAGATGGGTGGGACCTATATCTCCATCCAATGCATTGGGTAAAGATTTATATCTTATGAGATAATAATGGCTAGAACGGAAAGTAAATCCGGTTCAGTAATACAGGGCAGGAATTGAATGTAAACCCGGTTCAGTAAGGGACTTTGTCCACTATGATGGTCTTGGCATCAATGTCTTGGATACTATGGAAATAATATCATGTGCTTAATGGTTTTCCACAATTAAATGTTTTATTACCATGCTATTTTATCATGATTTGTGTTTCTTTATAATCTATTCCTTACGAACTTCTAAGATTTATATCACAACTCGTAATTTTGATGATTAAACTTTATGTTCATGTTTTTTTAAGTTCAAATGTATATGGTTTCTTATATTTCCTCCATGCTTACCCTTACTGAGCATTTGAGATCACCCTTTATATGGTTTCTTTTTCCCAGGATATAAAGAATGGTTTTAGGTAAGAAAAAAAAGTGGAAGATCTTTATGGGAGATGTTGAAGATCTTTCCCCATGATTAGACGATTATGTCCCAAGTTTCCAAAGACACTAAACTATTATGGTCCTAGGGTGTCTGTTTTTGTTATGTATTATTTATTCTGAAAAATTAAGGTAATGTCCATGTATGTCCCATTTGGGTCTCTATAGTTGGTATCATAGGAAAGGTTTAGTTATCCTTTGGAAACTAGGATGTGAAAACATTAGTGAAATACCTAGAGATATTTCTAAGGTATGTCTAGGGATGTCCCTAAGGATAATTATATGTATAGTTTATAGTCCATGAATTACAATAACTATATTAGAATTAAACCTAATATGTTATATATTGAAGTTAATCCCCCTTTATTATGTTGTTTTCCTAGCATGATTTTTCCTCTCACACTGTGCTTTTTGGGTTTTAGACAATGGCTGGAACTCGAAAGAATCGTGTTGATCAATGTAATGGGCAATGAAATGATTTTCCTCTTGAACAATGAAATGTGATGGGAGATGGAGTGAAAAATATTATTTCTATACTTACACAAGCTATGAATCATTCTGGACTTCCAAATGACCAGAGAAAATAACAATATTCTATTGAGTCCTTCATTAGGCAACGTCCACCTTCTTTCAGTGGGTCTTCTGATCCACTTATTGTTGAACAATAGATTAGTACCATTCAAAAGATAGTTTCCATACTTCATTGTACAGAGCATGAAAAATTCATTTTGGCTCTTTACTGGTAAGAAGGTGAAGCAGACCAGTGATGGAATCTAATTAAGAATACAAGTCCCTAAGATGATATTGAATCCATGGAATGGGAAAAGTTCAAGAACTTGTTTTTCAATAAGTACTTCCCAGTTATTCTTCAAACAAAGATGGAAAAGGAGTTCCTTGAGATTAAGAAAATGGATGATGACTCTATTGGTATATACGAATCAAATTTTACAAGGCTTGCAAGGTATGTATCAAGATTTATCATCCAACCTGAGAGTAAAGTTAATCGATTATTTAGTGGCTTAAACCCAGTCTTTGAAGGGAATTAGCGATAAGATATATTAGTACATATGAAGAAATTTTGCATTGTTCTATCAAGGTGGAACTGGAAGTTGGTGTTACATATCCATCTCATGGTTTTTACAAGAAATGAATGATGGAGTTCAAGGAAATATCTCAAAACAATGGTGAAAAGAAGGTGAATGTTTCTTTATGCTCAAAGTGTGGAAAGAAGCATGGTGGAGATTGTCTAAAAGGTACTAAAAAATGTTTCATGTGTGGAAAAGAAGGTCATCGAGCAGCAGAGTGTTGAAGAAATGGGAAAAAGATTTCTAATGACGTGAATAGAGAAAAGACTATAGAGAACGCTCCACCAACACTTCAATGCTACAAGTGCATGGAAATGGGGCATTATGTTAACCAATGCCCTAATCCAAGGGTTAATGATGATAGAAATCAACAACCACTTAAGTCAAAGGACAAAGGAAAGTCACATGCGATCACTATTGGTGATGTTGAGTATGACAATGATGTGGTGGAATGATTAAGTGTTTTTGTAATTGGATTCCAAAATAATGTTGTGGAATCTCATTTATAGTATCGTAGAATATTGGAATATCTATGTAATGATTTATTGTGGTTTTCAATAATAATATGGTATCGGTAACCATGAAAAGTGATTGAAATATTTTTTGAAAGAAGATGATATGCGTATAACAAAGGGATAAGGAGAAAATAATATATTTAATAGTATTCATGAGATCATGAATGATAAAAGGAAAAAGTGATATCATGATTTGAGAATATAGATTATTTTGGGATTTTGATATGTGGAAAGAGTTAACTTTTGACAACATTCATGATTTCACAAAGGTTCAAGGGGTATTCATTTTTCAAGATAATACATGACTAAGGTATTCCCATGTTTGGAATGCAACCAATAAAATATATCATATGATAAATGATGGTATTCACATGCTCGGTGGATGAAATTTCTAGTAATCATTTACTTTATACTGTGAGATTTGATGGAAGTATTTTGGGTAAGCCTAAAGATTGGAATGGATTAAGTTGGACATTAGATAGTATTGTTTATGTCTAGAACCTTTTTTCGATATTATTTTGGGAATTTTATAATTGTGAAGTTTTAGAAAAAGGACAACCTGCTGGTTGGATGACAACCCATCGCGTTGGACAAGGTTGCGAGAATTGAAACCACAACCGAAGTGCGACAAGCCTTTTTCACCTACCAATAGCCTAAAAGAAGTCACTGGTTAGTAAAAATTAGTTTTATTTTATTAAGCGGTATGATATATTAAGTATAAGTCCAGTTTTGGAGACATATACGATTAATATCACTATATATGGACTTATGTATATTTAATAACTTTTTCTAACCTTATGTTTGAGACAGATGGAATGACCTATCATTCTATCGCATGATCTGCTAAAACTTTATGAATGACAAATTAAACATTATTTTATTAATATATGAAGTGGAAATTGTTCAAGGAATTACCAATGGTGAGATTGTACCAAAATCAAGTAAGTATTTCTTCAAATTCAAATTCTTCAACAGTAGGGAAATGATCATGAAAACCAAAAATGTTTTCCTAGTGTCCTCAAATCTGATGAATCAGATGGTACCTTATATCATCACAAATTTATGGATTTGTGATTGTTGGATTTTTCATAGCCATGTCCTCTACCACTCTCCATCAAAACATGACGGTTATATTTCTCCTCCATATCCATATTTTCACATATGTTCTTCTATGTGGAAACTCTGTGATGAGTTAATTTAGGTAGCTGTTATGTTTCATACATTAGTTTTTTAAAATTAACTTTTAGTATTCCTTTCTATGATGTGGTTTTCTATTAAATAATCTTTCAAGTAGTAAACGATTTATAACCCTGACAAATTTCGAGGGAGAAATTTATTTTAAGGGGGGTAGAATGTGACACCCTAAGATTTTATGAGAAAAATTATTTTAATTTATTTGAAATATTATATTCTAAAATTCACCAAGATTATTTTTCACTATACGCAACACTGTATTACCTTGTAGTATACGCAAACACTATTCTTGGCTTGTGTTCCACGCAAGAGCGACCTTGCTCGATAGCTTCTGTTGTTTGCAATACCGAGTTTCACTAAACAACGATATATTATAAACTAGCCATTAGGAATAGTATTAACCATATTTTAAAATTTTAAAATATATAATTAATCTTACACATATTCTAGAACATGGTATGGGAAAAAAATAAAATTTTCAGGTAAAATGAGTATTTTTCAAAAAATGCAGTTTTGCTGCCTTTTGATGGTGCACCAACATTAAATCTAGTTTTTGACATGTTTATAAGATAAAATTTTAAAGTTAAACTTTTTCCTTGGGATCAGGATATAAAAATTAACTTTCGATAAATTTTTGTTATTTTTCTGAGAAGTTTCATATTTTGATGAATAGTAAAATACGCTAAATTTTAATTAAAAACAATTTTTTTCATCAAGATAATTTAAATGGATAAATTATTATATTTAATGGTTTTAAATTATAAATGAATATATTTTTACCATTTAATATAATTTAACTAGTTATCATTAATTTTACATTGAATTATTAGGTAAAACATTTCAATCTTTTGCAATGTTTTATCTTTTAAAACCTGTTTTCTCAACAGCGGGATTAATTTTAAATTAAATACTTCCACTTATATGTATTGAATTTGGAAAAATTGATTCCATATTTGGGATAAGTAGGTCTAAATTATGTTAATAGGTTACTTTTTATTTTCAGGAATTATGAATAGTAACTACGGAAAATTTTATATACCATAGTTAAAGGTAAATCAGGTAATTAAGGGTAAAAATAATATTATAAAATTACCGTAACACCTGCCAAAATTCTTTTTCATGAATAAAAGTCTCCCCATATCACCTAAGGGTCTAAATAGATTCATTTCATGGACTTTTAACCACAAAAGGATATAATTATTATTAAAACCAAAGAAAGTGACCACATGTCACTCTATTATATCTTATAAGTGTAATAATTTTAATTTAGTGATAAATATCATAAATCATTGAAATTAAATATTCAAAAGAAATATAATAAAATCATATACATCATGTGAATTTATTTATAATTTTTAGGGATTAAATACTTATCATTAATGGTGACACAATAGTGATGCAGAAATTATTTATTTAGTAAAGAATAAATAATACAATTTTTACTAAACTAATAGTGACCATAAAAGGCATGAAAACCTGAAAAAAGCATATTTTTCATGTACATGTAATCCATAATCATACAATTCTCGAATATTTGATCATTTGGAGCCTTATAAAGGCAATTATGACACTTATATTACTTTATTTTAAATGATGTTAAAGTTGTCACCTTCATAATTTTATAAATATAACAATTTAAATATTGTGATTTTAAGATGATAAATGAGAGTAAAAGTATTTTTATGTAAGATATTAGATCTATATACATCATAGTGTTTTATGATTAATTTTTATTCAATAAATAATTATATTAAATAATTATACAAAAAGTTTGTATTAATTATTTTATTAAGAGAAATATCAAATAAATTATTTTAAAAGTATTAAAATGAGTATTATATGAACTTATTAATGTGATCCATGAATTTTATAGATGAATATGACTTTTATAGGAATCTATTAAATAGTTTTATCTGAAAATATATTCTCTGTGGATTTTATTTAAATTCAAATAAATGAATTCTGTAAAAATTGACACTATTGATATTTTATATTATTAAATTGTTTAAAAATCACAAAAATATTTAAAAATTAAAAATTAAAAATTATATAATCTATCATATCATAAAGTATCATATTATTTATAATTAACAAAACATAAGTAAGTAATTATAACCATTTATAATTTATAACATTATTACCACAAATAAAATAAAATAGATTAAATACGGATAAATAAAAATGATGTGTTTAAAAATAAAATCCAAACATGTAAAAATTTAATTGGTTGATGATATTACAACCCTATATTAACTAATATCTGAATCTTAGTTACTTTTTAAGTTTTTAGGTGGGGTTTGGGTTTATTATAAATTAATATTTTAGAGGTTTCCAAAAGTGCCCCTCTCCTCTCTTATAAAAGGGCACCTCCTCCCTCTTCTCCTCACACCACTTTGAGCCTTCAAGCTCAGAAAAACCCTGAAAATTTCACTTTTACACTTCCCTATAAACATACTTGAGGTCATGGTCTTCTTCAAAGACCAACTTTAGTGCCATAAGATGAGGTTTAGAAGAGGCGTGTCGAAGAAGAGGTAATCTCTTCTACCGATTTTTTAAAGTTTTTTTTATTATTCTACTTCCTATTATTTAGTTTTTTCATTATAAAGTAATAACATAAATATCAATAATATAATTATATGTTATTATAAATATGAAACAACCATATTTCACCTACTATCCATCCTACAGAAAATGAAATCATTGTGCGTGCGTACGCACGGAATACCGTCTCCACACCGTGGTGTAATCTATTTTCCACCACCACCTTACATGGATGGGTATAATGGTGTAAGGAATAAAAATATATGATTATTATAACATGATTATAGTTATGAGATATTATATCATCCACTCCAATACTATTCAATAATTATGGGAATGATATCATCGCTCGTGCGTACATACGGATTACCGTCTCCATGATGCGATGAGATTAATTCTCCAGGTTAACCATTACCGAATGATTATAAATTTTATATATAATAAATAATGATGAAATTTATTACATAATAATCCTACTATATATATATATGTCATCTACTTACTTACATTCAATTCTACAAGGAAATGAAAATAGCGTTCATGTGTACGTACGGTCTACCATCTCCATGAACGGTGTATTTCACTTCATTTATCTATCTATTATATGCATATATATCCTGAATATATATGATATATAAATCATGTTTTACATTATGGAAGTAAGTATATCATGATATAAGTAATAATAATATCAAGAACAACAAGTCCAAACATGTATGATAAATGAAACGATTTTACCCAAAATGCGGCTTTAACATGAAATTCAAAAATGAACAGGTAAGAAAATATCATAAGTGAATCATATATGATATCATAAATATTATTATGGTTCTTTTACAAGTTAATAATATGTTTAAACCCACTATATAAGAGCGTCGGACACATATGGAAGAAATTGTACATAAGATATGGGATAATTATTCCAATCTCATTCTTATCCAAGATTGTTTATTAATAAGTATTTACTGGGGTTATGTTTATCATCCATGTCCATGTTTTCTAAAAATGTATTCATAAATACTATAATATTATTCCATGTATTTTTAATGTAATTTTTACCCATTTTTGACTTTTACCACATTGCATGGAAGAAATCATTCCTTTGTTTACCATATAAGGAACTTTTTGACTTTTCCCAAAAAAGTATGGGAAGAATGTTTTTTTAACTTATACGACTTGAATAAATTTTTATGGTTTCATAATTCCTTATTTCCATGATACATACCCTAAATTTTTTCATGATTATTTTAAAAAAAATTATTTTCTTTTAAAATTTCATGGCATTTTATGAAAAGAAAATGATTTTGAAGACAAAAGGATATTTTCATTAAGAATTCATTTCAAGTGTCTTATCAAAACCATTTTCCATATAAGATGAAATTATTTAATATGTTTATATTTCAAGTATAATTTCTCTATTATTTAAATGGTTTGAATTTTCTTATGATGAAATTATATCCATTTATTTTATATGGACTATGTTATGGTGGGATGGTGTTAATGAAATCCATATTATTCTTTGGGTTATGATGAATGATTTATGTTTATTTTCTAGAACATGAATGAATTATTTCATTATGAGATGGGTAGGAACTATATCTCCCTGCAATGTATTAGGTAAAGATTTATATCTCATGAGATAAACAGGGATGAAACAGCAAGTATATCCAGTTCAGTAATACAGGGCTGGAACGAAAAGTAAACCTGATTCAGTAAGGGACTTTGTCCACTATGATGGTCCTAGAAGCAATGTCTTGGCAACTATGGAAATAATATCATGTGCTTAATGGTTTTACACAATTACATTTTTTATTCCTATTCTATTTTATCATTATTTATGTTCCTTTATGATCTATTACTTACGTACTGCCATGATTTATTTCACAACTCAAGATTTTGTTGATTAAACTTTATGTTCATGTATTTTTTTAAGTTCAAATGTATATGGTTTGTTTTATTTTCTCTATTATTACCCTTACTGGCTATTTGAGCTCACCCTTTATATGTTGAATTTTCCCCAAGTTATAAAGAATGGTTTTAGGTAAGAAAACAAAAGTGGAAGATATTTATGGGATATATTGAAGATCATTCACCATGATTAGAATATTATGTCCCGAGTTTCCAAAGACACTAAACTATTACGGTTCTTGGGTGTCTGTTTTTTTATGTATTATGTATTCCTCCAAAGTAATGTAATTTCCCTAAATTTCAAGTTTGGGTCTCTAAATTTTTTTTTGTGATTCCATTCGGGCTTACAAACACTCAATATATGTTTGTGGCCTTAATGAACTGAATCATTACCTAGATCAGTTTTTGGTTGTTTTTTGTGTATGAAATATTAGTGTAATCCAAGAATCATTATGATCATGACCAATATCTTTCCATCTTCTTAAGTATACTGAGGGAGAATCGTTTATACACCATGCTATCAAAGATTCAATTCTTGATTGACAAGTTACATTTCAGGGGTTACATTATCTCTAAGGATGATGTGTTAGTGAACCCAGAGAAAGTTCGGGAAGTTGTTTTATGGGAGAAGAGAAAGAATGTTTTTGATATCTGAAAATTTCTTGGTCAGACAGGCAATTATCATAGGTTTATCAAGGTCCTTTCCCATTTGGTAGAATAAATTTTTGGATTAAACAACAAGGGGATCATGTTTTAATGGTATAGTGCACGTGAGAATGCCTTCCAAAGGATGAAGAGGCATTTGACTACTGCACTAATTTTGATCCTACATGATACAGGTGGGGAGTATACAATGTTTTATGATGCATTCAGAGTCAGACATGGATCAAGGTTTAGGTAGGTAGATTGAGTTTTGGTTTATGGGTCACAAAAGTTGAGGCTATACGAACATAACTACCCAATATGTGATCTAGTGTTAACCGTGATGATTTATACCTTAAATTCTTGGTGTCATTGCCTCTTGGGAGAGAGGTTTATTGATTATACCGACCACAAAAGCATATATTCTATCCTTTCATAGTGAGATTTGAATCTCTAGCAGCGGAGATGACATTACTACCAAACATGTCTTTAATAGTGCTAGAAAAAAGCATTGATAATGGTTCTCTATATCAAAGCTAAAAAAGAACCTATAAAGGGTACCTTTTATATGCACTAAAAAAGCCCTGATAAAAGGTACCCTTTATCAACACTGATAACTGGTACCCTTTACCAGTGATTTATTTTTAGCATTGAAAAGGTCTTGATTGTCTCGCGAACCCCACATTGAAATAGCACAAGGGAGGGTACTCCTTTATACATCATTATGCCATATCCATGCCTTAGAGTCCTACTATGGGGATGGGCCGCCACAAACACTACACACAGTTATATGGGAATGCCACAGACCCATGTGGGATTTGGCCCACCCAAAACGTAACATGGCCCTGCACCCACCTTCATATTTAGGTCCAAAAGGACCAGACCCAGTCCATAATTAATTTTTTATTCAAACCAATAAAAAATAATGGTGTTAAAAATAATAAAAAATTTAAATGACTAATCTAATAAAAAATAAAAATGAATAAATTTTAAAAAATGTTATTTTTTAACAAAATAAATATTTTTATATATAATATATGTATATATATTATATATATTAATAAATATTAGATATTAAATATAGATATATATATATAATACAATTAAATAATTAAACAAATAAAAATTAAAAATTAGTAAATTTAAAAAAATATAAAAAATATTTTTAAATAAATGATCATTTTTAAAAATTAATAAATATAATATACATATATATAAATTATAAAAATTAATTAATTTTAAATATTAAATATATATATAATAAATAAAGTGACACAATTATATATATAAAAATTAAAAACATGAGTAGATTAAGAAAAATATTAAAAATATTATTTATTAAATAATTATTGATATAAATGAAAAAAATTAAAAAAAACACACACACATATATGGGTTATATATGTAAAATTATAATATATATTAAATATAGATATATTAAATGAATAAATTTTAATAATTACAAAAAATAAAAATTAATAAATTGTAATAATTAAATAAATAAATTAAAACTTAAAAAAATAGAACATTATTTAAAAAATTGTTAATGAAATAATTATTAATAAAAAAGAATAAGTTTATATTCATATCACTTATAAATAGTTCTGAATAATATATATTAAAAATAAATATAGATATGTATAAAATGTAATAATTAAAAACATATTAATGTATTTGTTGTTTTTAATGGTTTTTATACATAGTTCTTCATTAATACATTTAATATAGAAATATATATATATATATATCTATATATACATCAATATATATAATATTACCTAAAATATGATTTATATAATATAAAACATTTATGCTTACGTAAAATATGTCATATATTTAGTGAAAAATGATTTATAATTAAAAATTAATATCAATTTAAAATACCGACTAATTACATCAAGTAAGAGACTTTAATTGAATGTTGTTGGTTTTTTCAATTTAACATATAATAAATGTGTGCTACATTTATTTCAACCATAAATATGTGTAATTAATATATTTTTATACACAATACACACACACACACACACAAATTTACGTAATTAATGAAATCTGACATAGAAACACATACACCTAATATTTCTATAATTTATTCAAAATTTAGTATTAATTTTATAATTTAATTTTATTACACAATACATTTAATATATTATTTTATAAATCTGTAAATTCATTTATTTAATTTTAATATTATCATTATTAAGAATTATTTATTCATTTTTATTATTTAGTATTTTATTTATAATTAAATCATTTTCTAATATTTATTTATAAGTATTTATTTAATATTTGTTTATATTTTCAATATGTATTCATATTTATTTCAATATATATACATATTTTTTTAATAATTTTTATTTAGTTAATAAAACTGATCCATTTTTTTAATATTTCTAAAGTGTACTCATTTTTAATTATTCAATTTCACTAGTTCTTAACATAAATGCATTTAAGATTATATATTCATTAATAAAGTTAAAAATATATTTATAAATAAATATATATAAATATATATAATTTAAATGTATCATTACTATATATATAAATTTATATATTATTAATTATAAATATAAAAATATTATTTTTTAAAAAGTATTTATATAATTATAAATAAATACCCAAAATGTCAAGGACACCCCAGTCCTATAATTTTATTAAGAAAATAAATTCAATGAGTCCATCATTATAAAGAGTTATTAAATACTTGGGAAAGTATAATACCCCACATATCATCATCAACCAGAGATATAGAGAAATCAGGAGATCTAAAATACCACATCGAGACTGTCTCAACAGTTGTCATCTTTGACATAGCATCTGCAACACAGTTGTCCTCCCTGTAGGTATGAGAAACCATGCACCTTATTTGACCAATATCATTAAAATAAGCAATCCAATGAGGCAAAACTCTCTATGGAACATGACTAGTACATTCCCTTACTGTATCAACAACTATCTGGTAGTCAGATTCAATCCATAAATGATTCCAATTCGATTGGAAACACGCTAAAAATAATAAATTAAATCCCATAATTCAGCCTCATACATAGTCTCATATCCAATGTAATGGTAAAAATATCCATTCATAAAGACACGGTAAGTGAAAAAAACACCACCACAGCATGAGGGACCCGATGATCCAAAACAACTCTATAAACATGAACCATAATCCATGGTTTGATTGGGGGATCTATCTAATGAATCACAAACTAAAAGGTCTTATCATCCTTCCTTGCACACCCAACATTCTAAGAGAGAAAAGATCATATATAATGTTATTCATCGTTCTAATTTTTACATTGGATGTCAAAAAAATGTACATATAAATGGGAATAATCCTAGTATGAATTGAGGGCTTAAAATTATCAAATTGAATATAATTCTATGTTGACCATGTGATAGAGATAGTTGACAACAAAACAAGAAGAAGTAGATTTGGTATCTTCTTGTTGAGGCTTTTACCAACCATGATGTCTTAGAGAATCACCTCAAATGAGCTACTCGTGTCCTACTGAATTCCAAATAGATCCTAAATATAATCCTATAAGATACATATTAATGACCAATTAACAAAATATGTATCATGCACTCAGTCACTCTCATAGACAGGTGACGTGAATAATCCATGGAGATTCTTACCCTTGGAATTGATCGTGGGTGGGAAATACTTTTTTCAAAATTTTCCAAACCAGAATTTCCCTAACAGACTATATGAAAAGAATCAATAATGAGGCAAGATTGGTAGGGTCATTAAAACTACCATCATTATTCATCTAATAAAAATACCTACTATTTAAAACAACCCTTCCTGTTCTTTATCCAAAAAATAATGTATCTATCCACAAATTAGTATCTCTGAATTTCACAAGAAACATAGTTAAGAAAATTCTTATCATGCTTGTACCAATTGGTAAGAAAATCATCAATGGGAAGGTGAGTTCTATTGGGTGAGATAATCATGTTGTAAATGATGATATTATCAAGCCAATAGGTTGTCTAAAAATTAATATTCAACTACTTAGAAACAATCTACATTGAGTTAATTATTAGTATATTCAAACATTTCATTATATCAGGCCATATGGGTGAGGCCATATAATGGGAGTCTTCATTCATCAGATTTTAATTAAACCATTAGGACATAAACTCCATAGAGGGGTAATTTAGGGTAATGATATTCTAATTGAACATAAAAAGTAAGGCATCATTAAAAATACTTTTATCCTTAATACCAAGACCTCCAATATCCATGGATTTGATACAATCATTCCAAGCAACGATGATGAGTTTTCTATCATAAACTGACATTGTCCAAATGAAATTCATGATCATGCCTTGAAGCTTCTTAATAAGACCATGAGTGCATTTTTAAAAATAAAAGGTATACAAAAACTGTGAAGTGATCACTAAATTGACCAAGCATACCCTTCCCGCATGAGAAATGTATTTCTCTTCACACTTAGTCAATTCATTAATCATACTAGAAAACATATCCTTAAGATGATGTCTTCTATTCTTCCCCAAATGTAGTGGAACTCCAAGATGAATAATAGGATGTTATCCACTCCTAAAACCAAGCATTCTGGAAAATTTGTTATGTTTTTTCACCAAAATCCTCTTACCAAACATATTTGATGATTTTTTAAAAATTATATATTTCCCCTCCACCTCCACATGATGATAAAAAATAATCCTGATGGAATTTAATGTTTTCTTGCTAGCCAATATAAGGAGAAAAATATAATCTACATGGAAGAAATACGAAAGAAGTAACATACCTATTTTAGTCATGATCCATTTAAAGAAACCAATATTAACCATTTCATTTATGAATCTGATGAGATATTATTCATCCAAGGAAAAGAGAAGAACAAATAAGGTGTTAGCCAAACTAAATCCCATATAGAATTTGATGAATCAACTCGGGGAACTATTAATAAGAATGAAAATATTCATAGAGCATAGGATTTTATTGATCATCCTAATGAAGACCATAGAGATTCCCTAATACTTTATAACTACAAAAATTAAATTCTATTTTAATGTACAAAAATATTTGGCTATATTGATCTTTAATAAATAATTTACATTTTTAGTCTTCTACTTCAAGATATTCACACTCTCAGATGTAGTAAAAAGGTAGTTTTGAATATTCCTACCAAGGACAAACCCATGCTTATTAATAGTGATAATCTCCTTTTCCACATTCCCTAACTTGATGTAAATGATTTTGCTAAATATTCTGGGAATTGTGTTTCAAATAGAAATAAGATTTAAATACCTAATGTAAATATCATTTTATTTTTTGGGAATAATATCAATGAAGTTAGAATTGGAATGATAAGGCATATGAGCATGAACAAAGAATTTATTAATGGCATTAAACAATAATTTTAGATAATTTCCCAACAAAAAATAAAGAATTTATTATAGAACCTATCAGGAACTAGCATACTATCAATGTTAAAAGAAACAAAAGATGCCTGAACCTCTTCTTTAGAGGGAACTAATGTGAGATCATAGTTTTTCTACTCTCTAGTAGACTCGGGAATAAAATTATTCATTATATGAGTTATTTCAGAACCTTCATCAGAATAAATTTTTTCTAAAATACAAAATCATCATAATGTAGATTTAATTCTATGAGTTCTTTAATGAACCATTTATCTACAAACAGGGATGAAAATATAACTATTATTGAACTTTAAGGGCTTCGGTATGACACTTATAGTTTCTATGTAAACTTCAAAAATCATGGGATTATGATTCAAATGTATTATAGGGAGAGTAAAACCAGAAACACCATAGGAATTAGTCCCATCATTAACCTGTAGAAACAAACTGTCAAGTTTACTATCCTATTTACCATTGAGAGTATACTTATTCCAAGTAAAATTACTCCCATCAATAGTAACTTTAACCGGTGACATTGGTCAATACACATATAAAAATCATGGAGGCCAATTTATGAATGTGGGTTCTAGTCTTCTCATCATGTCACAAAACAGTGTTAAAATCCCCCAAAAGAATCAACCTCTAACTCATAGTATCATACATTAAGCATAATTCTATCCAAATATACCTTATCTTAATATTGGAAACCAATGCATAAATGAATGAAATAGGAAATCCTTTGCCTTGATAATCAAGATACACCATAATGAATTGGGGTCCTTTATCACAATAAAAAACCAAAACGTTGTCATGTTTTAAGACCCATAAAAGATCCATGTAAATGATTTTAGAGTTCTTAGAAACAAAAATATATCCAAGATCTTCCTAATAAAAATAGTTCCACTTTTCAAAAATAATATTGGGCTCAAAAATCCTAAGAAGAGGAGGATTTTGTGTCAAAAAATGATCCCTAAGGGATGTGATTGTTGGGGTGTTACCTGAATTTTGGTAGATCAAGTATAAAAACATAATTTATTAAGATACTTGACTCTTGTTTTAGGCCATTAATTATGCTTCCACTCTTCATTATCCTTCCCTCTTCCTTAAATAAATTTATTTTTTTCTTGAAAAATTTTACTCTTGATTACCCTTTTCATGTTTTATTTTTTCATCTTACTCTATATATCTTGCATTTTATGTATTCGAATCGTTGCCTCCATGAACATGGAGAATTGAAATATCCTAATCAATAACATAGAAGGAAATATCCATAGATGTATTAGATCCCTTATTATGCCTGTATTATGGTTTAAATTCCTTTTCCTTTAATCAATCACTATAACTGTTGAAGATTTGGGCGGCCTTCCAGCCTTCCTCTTAGGATATGGATCATAGTCCATAATAAGTGTTGTAACATCACATTACCTTTTCAGGTACTTTTGATGTTTCTATGTACCTTTGTTTTGAGTAAAGTCTTGGGTTGTGTTTGGGAGAAATTTTAAAGAAAAACTAGAGGATAGTGTGTTGTGCACGGTTTGACAAACCGTGCGACCAAACCGTGCCATCCTTGAAACCTGGACAAAAGCTTCCGCATGGGTGGCACACTGTTTGTCTAACTATGCAGACAAGCCATGCAAGAAGGGTGGCCGAGACAGTACCTCATGCACCGTTAGCGCTTGGTTTGTTAAACTATTCGTCCAAACAATGTGGTCACTTAAATGAGATCCTTAAGTTGTGGATATTTCTCGGTTTTTCCTATAAGTGCCTCGTTTTTTCTCCTAAGTGGCCCTAACTCAGGATTTTTCTTCTACTAAGGTCATAGAGTGTTCTCAAATCATTCCAAAGGTGTTCCAAAGTCTCCTCTTGGTGAATCAAAGCCCGATTCTTGAGGTATGTGATCGTTCTTCATCGTTCTTGATTGGTTTCTTAGATCTACTTATATCTACTTCTCTTCTTCTATCAGTTCCTTGGAACCACACCCGTTGTGGGTAGATCTAAGTGTGTGGTACCAGATTTGATGAGATTTGGTCTTGATATTTCTATGAGAATAGATCTAAGTTGGGTTGTTGAAGAAGCAACCCGGTTTTCTTGAGCGTTCTCGACCGTTGTGGTCTTGTTCAAAACCTTCAAGGTAGGTGATTCCATCCAGACATACCAAATTGATTATCATTTTATTTTCCTGATTTATTCCAATTTTTAATTTAAATTAAATTTCTCAAATTTACTTTCAATTAAATTGATAAAAAATATATTATAGTGAATCGAGATATTTGAAATGGTTTTGGCATAGAAATTTGGAACAAACCCAATTCCATTGAATTGGGTGTGTTTATGGAAATTGGATGATTACAATTGTTTAATTTAAATTGTGGATTCAATGGAAATGATTTCAATTAAATTGTTGTATTTAATTGTGGAAATAAATTATGTGATGATGTAATTAGTTTTTATTTGATTTCAAACTGTTGAAAATGTCTTAAAATGATTAGATAGAAACCCATTGGTTTTATCTTGTGAAAAAGGCATGTTTTTGAATAAAACCTGTTTAGGTTTTAAATGGAAATAAATTGGAACTTTTGAAATGGAAGAATGGGATTAATCATATTTTGAAGCATTCTTAAAATATTTCACCCATCATGTAAGAGCGCATGAAAACCATAAGTAGTTAGTGAGTTATTTAGATACACTCTACGCTACGACAATGTTCTAAAACATACTTGTGGAGGGTAACATCCCCAATGGGTTGGTGACGAGTCTCCTTTGGCCAGTGTCATAGGGATGTGTGTATAAAAAATTTTCTGTGTTCACATAGAGAGTGCGGAATCCTATAACTGTTTAATACTATTGTACCTTCTGGAAGATGACCGTGTTGCTTGCTTATTTGTTTATATTTGAGATATAAATGTATGCCAATGCTTTTGAACTGCCTTACATGCCTGCTGAATTTATATAAACTGTTTTATATAAATGTTTTACATAAGCCATTGTTTTAGAAATATTCCATCATTTTTAATACCTTTGATTGAAATATTTATTCCGATCATTTGAAAATGGTCAGTATATTTTGTTAGAATATGCGTTTGAATTACCAAACCTATTAATTTGAAAATTGATATCTTTTCTTTCGATAATCTATATTTGGAATCTATTATGAAATCTTTGGTGGTATCCTACTGGGCTTAGGCTCACACCCTACATTTGCCTTCGGTTGTTTATAGACATTCTTCTTCCAGGATCGAGCAAAGGGAAGGGACATCTTGGAGGTGGATCCATTTGTTGATCTCAGGACTTGGTGAGTTGTGTCCTTAGGGACTTTGGGACTATTTTTCCCTTTTTAGTACTTGGGTTGTAGTACTTTGGCATTTCATGCCTCTTTGTATTCTGGTACATCACTCCCAGTGGAGTTTCTTCTGTTATGAATACTATTTGTCCTACTCTTCATTCCGCATTCATGTGGAAAAATCATTCCCACTTGTATGTTGTACGATGCCATGTGCTAGTCACCGACCCGTGGGGATCGAGAATGCCTTTCGGGATAAGTCAGGGTCGGCTCGGTTATCGGGTTACCAGGGTACCTGGGATTGTTCGTGACAAAATGGTATCAGAGGGAGGTCGAGCATCTTACGTTGATGACTGTATGAATTTGAGTTTTCTTTTCAGTACTTAGGAGGTAGTTGCGATTGAGTGCCTAGCTAGCTCTCACCATAATGAACTTTAAGTCACCAGGGTTGGTTAGGGAAATACGACTTGTGGATTAGTTCTAGTATTTTCCTAGTTTTTATTTGGATATAGTGGAATCCAAATCATTTTAATCCATTCTATTAAGAATAGTTTTCCTTGTTACTCGGTTTGGGTGTTAATCTATGTCTTTTTATGCTATGTAGCATTATGCCTCTGAGAATACTTGGAGCACAGATCCAAAAAGTGGTTACTACTGAACCTCAACAAGCGAGTCCTATTGTGGATCCGAGTCTAGTTGAGGTGATTGTTCACACTGTCCATGCTCTGGGATATTCCCCATCTCTAGTTCATGTTCAGACTCCAGCTATAGATCCTTATGGTGATATTCTTCAAAGTCATTCTCAAGAGTTCTTACACCAAAAGCCACCAGTTTTCAAAGGCTCCACTGGTCCTCAACATGCTGAGGAATGGTTGAGTAAGATTGAATGCCAGTTTGGGTTCTTGGAGACACCTGATGTGATCAAGGTGAAGTGTGCAACCTTCACACTAGAGGGACCAAGTAGGAGATGGTGGGACACAAAGTGACGGCTGGGAAACATGAGGGTCTAGAGTGGAAAGACTTTAGGGTTCTTTTTACTAACCAGTTCTATCCAGAATCAATGGTTTTGGCCAAGGCTATGGAGTTTCTCAAGCTTGAGGAGGCCAAAAAAACTGTGACTGAGTACTCAAATCATTTTTCTGAGTTAGTACAGTTTTCTCCTGAGATTGTATCTAATGAGATGATGAAGTCTCGATGATTTGAGTTGGGACTTCGATCAGATATTCGTTCTCAGGTTTTCCTATTGAAGATACCCACTAATGCTGATGTGCTGGAGAGGGCGATGATGGTTGAGATGGACTTGGCAGGAAATTCAAGGTTGAAGGAGGTTCTTTTCCCTCCTAGTGGTAGTGTGGGTTCCTTTAAAGGAAAATGGAAGCGTGACATTTCATATGGAAATTATCGTCAATAGAGTCATTCTAGACCTCTGGTAGCTACGGGAGGGGCTTCTTTGACTTGTTATCAGTGTGGGAAGCCAGGACATTCTAAGAGGGTTTTCACTAAGACACCCAAGAACTGTAGCTCATGCGGAAGTTTAGGGAACTTACAGAGATTCTACCATCACTTCTCTACTATAAATAGTGGAACATGATCATCAGTACCTCCAAATACTACGGGGCAATCAAATGCTTCATGTACAAAAGGGTTCCTGCCAAAGGCATCTGGAACGAAGATTCTTCACGTAGTGGAAGAGTCACCAGAGGTAGCTGATATATGTCCTATAACTATGAGAGGTACCATTACTATAACTTCATCTATGGTGACAGCACTTTTTGATACTAGTGTATCTCACTCTTTTATTTCAACCCATCTTGTTAATCCACTTAGTCTACCTATAGAACTTTTATCTTGTGTGATGGATATTACTACACCCCTTGGTGTAATGAGAGAGAAGGGTCTTCGTAGTCCTTCTTGTGTCTTCTCTTTATCATATGTTGATCATTCTTGGAGTTTCTTGGTTCTTGAAATGAAATATTTTGACATCATATTTTGTATGGATTGGATCATTTCCAATAGAGTCCGGATCGATTGTTTTCTTCGACGGGTCTACCTTACTACACCCAGTGGTGTACCTCTTATTTTTCAAGGATAATGGGACCCAAGGTCAAGAAGAGCTAGACCCTTTTATCCAGAGTTGGGGAAATTTATATCAGGGTTTTCTTTTGATCAGGAGAAAGATTCAAAGTGTGGTGATCTTTATCTAGTCGTCGCTGAGTTTCCAAATGTGTTTCCTTCTGAATTCTCTGGTTTTCCACCAGTAAGAGAGGTTGAATTTTCTATCGACTTAATGCTTGGTACTAAAATAATTTCTATTCCCTCTTACCGAATGGCTCCAGATGAAATAAAAGAACTGAAGTCTCAGTTAGATGATCTTCTTGAGAAAGGATTTATACGCCCGAGTGTGTCACCTTGGGCAACACCTGTTCTCTTCACCAAGAAGGCTGATGGTTCTCTTCCCTTATGTGTTGATTATCGAAATGTCAATTGAGTTACAATAAAGAACAAATATTCATTACCATGAATTGATGATTTGTTTGATCAATTGAAAGGGGCAAGGTGGTTTTCAAAAATTGATCTTCGATCTGGTTACCATCAGTTGAGGATAAAATAATCTAACATTCATAAGACCTTTTTTGGAGTAGGTATGGACATTATGAGTACCTTGTTATGCCTTTAGGCCTAAAAAATGCTCCTGTCATTTTCATGGCTTTGATGAACAACGTTTTCCGTGAGTACATAGATAATTTCTTGGTGGTCATTGTGGATGACATTCTTGTCTACTCCATGTATTAGGAGGATCATGTGCATCTTCTGAGAATATTTTTGAGTCTTCTAAGGAATCATCGACTTTATGCCAAGATTTGAAAGTGAGATTTCTAGATTTGGGACGTGAAATTATTGGGACATGTCATTTCAGAACAAGGAATATCAGTTTCTCTTGAAAATGTGAAGGTTGTAATGACTTGGGTACAACTACGAAATGTTTTCGAGATTCAGAGCTTCTTGGGCATAGAAGGACATTATCACCAGTTTGTTAAAGACTTCTCAAAGTTAGCTTCTCGAATGACTGCTCTGACTTGAAAGAGAGTGAAGTTTTCATGGAATGATCAATGTTAGAGTTATTTTGTTGAGATAAAGAATATTTTTACTACTACGCTGGTATTAACTTTTCCTGAGGTGGAGATATGTTACGTGGTCTTCTGTGATGCATCGGGTTCTAGTTTGGGATGTGTCCTTATGCAGCGTAATCATGTTGTTTCCTATGGTTCTCTTTAGTTTAATCTTCATGAGAAGAACTATCCTGCCCATGACCTTGAACTTGCAGCTGTAGTGCATGCACTTAAGTGTTGGAGACATTACCTTTATGGAGAAAGGTTTACTGCATATTCAGACCACAAGATCTTGAGTTATATCTTCTCTCAAAAATATTTGAATCTCTGCCAAAGGCATTGTTTGGAGTTCCTGAAATCCTGCGACATTGACATTTCCTATTCCCCAAGGAAAGGAAATTTCATTGAAGATGTGTTAAGCAGGAAACTTCCAACTTAGGCTGTGAAAGAATCTTCAGAAGATTGGAGTTTGATGGCTCTTTTTTCTCAGTTGCATATTTGAATTCAATGGAAGGTGAATGAAGTTTCTTTAGCTAGTTTCTAGTTGACATCTTCTCTTCATGAGTTAATTATTTAGGAACAAAAACTGGATGATTAATTCCATAGCATTAGGAACTCTCTTTATGGTGGGGTGACTGACACCCAGTGGTCGTTCTCCAAAGAGGGTGCTGAGTGTTATCGAAACCGTTACGTTGTGCCATTATCGACAAGGAAGGATGTTATGGGGGATTTCCATAACTCATAGTGGGATGTTCACCCAGGAACCCCAAAAATGTTCTATGATAATAGGTGGAAATTCGGGTGGCCAGGTATGAGACGAGACATTGCTGAGTTTGTATTTCATTGCTATACATGCCAGCAAGTGAAAGCCGAGCACCAGAAACCTTTGGGTTTTCTTCAACCACTTCCAGTACCTACATGGAAGTGGGATGAAATATCGATGGAATTTGTGGTTGGGTTACCACAAACCCAGAGGAAGAAGAATGATATATGGGTTATGATCGACAGGCTGACCAAGTCAGCTCACATTATACCTATTCGAGATATAACAAAAGTTGAGGAGTTGGGAAATATCTACGTGAAAGAATATGTTCGTTTGCATGGAGTTCCATCTTCTATAGTCTCTGATAGGGATCCTCAGTTTACGTCTCACTTTTGGAGAGGCCTTCAAGGGAACTGGGATCTCAGGTACGTCTAACCATGGACTACCATCCACAGTCAAATGGACAGACAGAAATAGCTATTCAGATCCTTGAAGATATGCTCCACACTTGTGTTCTTGACTTTTGTGGGTCTTGGGATGATCATCTGGGGCTAGTTGAATTTTATTATAACAACAGTTATCAATATGCGATCAAAATGGCTCCTTTTTAGGCTTTGTATGGCCATCCTTATAAATATTCTTTATGTTGGTCAGAGATTGGTGAAAGTTCCTTCGTGGGACCGAGTTTGGTTCAAGAGATGACGACTATGATCTAGTTGATTCATCAGAGAATGGTGACGATGCAGAGTCGGTACAAGTCTTATATTGATCGCCGCAGTAAACCTTTAGAGTTCTCAGTTGGTGACCAGGTGTTCTTGAAGGTTTCACCCCGATTGGGTCATCGGCAGCTTGGGAGGCAATGGAAGCTTACTCCTCATTATGTGGGACCTTTTGAGGTTATTGGTCTTGTGGGGAAATTTTCTTACCGTATAGCTCTACCACCACACCTGAAATTGATACATAATATGTTTCATGTATCACAGTAGCAAAAGTATCTATCTGATCCATCTCATGTTGTGAGGTGGAGTGATCTTGAGATTGAACCAGATTATCTGTTACTAAACGACCAGTCATTGTTTTTGATTCTGAGACCAAGGTACTTCGTGGGAGAATGATACCTCTGGTTCATGTACTCTGGCAGCATGGTTTTGATTCTTATGAGATGTGGGAAAGGGAGGCTCTAATGAGAGAGTAGTGGCCTCATCTTTTTGACGTGGAGGTTTCTTCATAGGCTTTCTGGGGGCAGAAAGATTTTATGGTGGGGAGGTTGTAACATCACGATACGTTTTCTAGTAATTTTGATGAATCTATGTACCTCTGTTTTGGAGTAATGAATTGGGTTGCGTTTGGGTGAATTTTTAATGAAAAACTAGACGACAATGTGTTGTGCACGGTTTGCGCATGGTTTGACAAAACGTGCGACCAAACCCTGCCAGCCATGAAACCTGGACAGAAGCTTTCGCACAGGTGGTGCATGGTTTGTCTAACTTTGCGGCAAAGCCATGCGAGAAGGGTGGCCAAGATAGTATCTCGCACATGGTTAGCACACAATTTGTAAAACAGTGCGGCCAAACCGTGCAGTCACTTAAATGAGATCCTTAAATTGTAGATCTCGCTTAGTTTTTCCTCTACGTGCCTCGTTTTTTCTCCTAAGCGGCCCAAACTCAGGATTTTCCTTCTCCTAAGGTAATAGAGGGTTCTCCCATCATTCTGGAGGTGATCCAGATGATCCTCTTGGTGAGTCGAAGCTATATTCTTGAGGTATGTGATCGTTCTTCACCGTTCTTGAATGGTTTCTTAGATCTACTTAGATCTACTTCTCTTCTTCCCTCAGTTCCTTGGATCCACACCCGTTGTGGGTTGATCTAAGTGTGTGGTACCAGATTTGATGAGATTTGGACTTGATCTTTCAATTATAAGAGATCTAAGGTGGGTTATTGAAGAAGAAACCTGGTTTTCTTGAGTGTTCTCGACCGTTGTGGTCTTGGTCAAAACCTTCAAGGTAGGTGATTCCGTCCCGACTTACCAAATTTATTATCATTTTATTTGCTTGATTTATTCCAATTGTTGATTTAAATTCAATTTCTCAAATTTTCATTCAATTAAATTGATAAAAACTCGATTCTAGTGAATCAAGATATTTGAAATGGTTTTGGCATAGAAATTTGGAAAAAACCCAATTCCATTGAATTGGGTGTGTTTATGGAAATTGGACGATTAAAATTGTTTAATTTAAATTGTGTATTTTATGGAAATGATTTCAATTAAATTGTTGAATTTAATTGTGGAAATAAATTTTGTGATGAAGGAATTAGTTTTTATTGTATTTCAAACTGGTGAAAATGGCATAAAATGATTTGATAGAAACCCATTGGTTTTATCTTGTGAAAAAAGGCATGTTTTTGAATAAAACATGTTTTGGATTTAAATGGAAAGAAATTTGAACTTTTGAAATAGAAGAATGGGATTGATCTTATTTTGAAGCATTCATAAAATAGTTCACCCATCATGTAAGAGCGCATGAAATCCTTAGGTAGTTTGTGAGTTATTTGGATAAACTCTACGCTACGACAACGTTCTAAAACATACTTGCAGCGACTCACATCCCCGATGGGTTGGTGATGAGTCCCTTTGGCCAGTGTCATAGGGACGTTTGTATACACATTTTTCTGAGTTCACATAGAGAGTATAGAATCCTATAACTATTTAATACTATCGTACCTTTTAGAAGATGACCATGTTGCTCGCTTGTTTATTTGTATTTGAGATATAAATGTATGCCAATGCTTTTGAACTGCCTTAAATGCCTGCTGAATTTATATAAACTGTTTTATATAAAAGTTTTACATAATCCATTGTTTTAGAAATATTCCATCATTTGTAAAGCCTTTGCTTGAAATATTTATTTTGATCATTTGAAAATGTTTAGTATATTTTGTTAGAATATGCTTTTGAATTCCAAAACCTATTTATTTGAAAATTGAGAGCTTTTTCTTGGATAATTTATATTTGTCATATGTTATGGAATCTTTGGTGGTATCCTACTGGGCTTAGGTTCACACACTACTTTTTCCTTTGGGTGTTTGTAGACTTTCTTCTTCTAGGATCGAGCAAATGGAAGGGACCACTTGGAGGTGGATCCATTTGTTTATCTCAGGACTTGGTGAGTTGTGTCCTTAGGGACTATTTTTACCTTTTCAATAATTGGGTTGTATTACTTTGGCATTTCATGCCTCTTTGTATTCTGGTAGATCACTCCCAGTGGAGTTTCTTCTGTTATGCATACTATTTGTTTTACTCTTGCTTTCGCATTCATGTGTCAAAATCGTTCCCACTTGTATGTTGTACGATGCTAGGTGGTAGTCGCCGACCCGTGGGGATCGGGAATGACCTTCCTGCTATGTCAGGGCCGGCTCGGTTATTGGGTTACCAGAGTACCCAAGTTGGTTCATGAAAAGTGTGGTAAAAACCTCTTTACCAGAGGGGTAATTATCCAAGGAGGGTTTAACCAACATCTGGGAATCCTTCAACTCCTTTTAACCAAATTTATTAAAATCCTCCTTACTAGGTGACTCATTTTGAACTGAACGCACAATATCCAAAATTATGTTCTCAATATCAGAAGAAATAGCTTTCTCTTGAATATCACCATGAATATTAAAAACTGTTAGGTTTACTAGGATAGATACCCTGAGAGGGGGGTGGGTGAATCAGGGTATGACAGATTAAAACAACTGCCCCTTGTGATCTTGTTTTGAAGTTAGAAAAAACCATCTTCTCTCCCCTTCCCGATGCAGAGTAAGAATAAAACTAAAAGCATGCACAACACACAAAAATTTTTACTTGGTTCACCCTCAATGGATGTACAAGGAGCATACACCGGCTATGTGCCGATGTACCAATTCCACTATAAGCACACTGCTATTTACAAGTTCGAAGTGGACTCACTGTCACTCCTAGTTTACAATCACTCACAATTTTGGAACTCACTTCTCTCTCAACTGAAGTGAGCTTGCTGCTTCTTTAGAAGACCCACTAATAGTTTATAGACCTGTAGGTCTCTTCATTGGCATGAATACAAACATCCTCAACTATTGATAGATGCTCTCTTGAAGTCCAAATTTCATCCATAGATGAATACCCCTTTTCCTCTGAACACTACGATATTCCTTTGGAAAAACCTTCGCAAAGCACCCTAATTTACGAGGATCCCAATTTCACGAAGATGAAACAAGCCTTCGTGAAGCTCCTGGCTTTTGGTGAAGTACTCTCACGAAGCACTGTCACAAAGCATAGTCTTCGCAGAGCAACTTCCCTCGTGAAGCTCACTGAGCTAACGTGGATTTCATAAATTTTACGGAGCTAGAATAGCCACTGCAAAGCTCCTTCCTTTTGCGAAGCACACTACCTTCGCGAACTACCTTCACGAACCGAGAGGAAAATATTTTCTCTGAAAAATTCTTTCTTCTTCTCTTGAGAGGGTCGAGGCCTATTTATAGGCGATTCTACTGACCCTCAAACCTTCCGCACGAAGTCAACACTACATCATCTCAAATCGAAAAGCTCCGAAGTTCCCACCGAAATTCTCTCAAAATCACGAAGCACCATAGAAATTTTCCAATCGACGAGCTTGACGTAATCGAAGATCGTCCCTGCCAATCCCTTCAAAGCTTCTCTATGAAGCTCCCTCGTAAAGCCCTTCCCCTCTATGATGCACGTCAACCTCTACCGTTCACAAAGCTTGATGTAATTGTAAAGAATCACCATCGTCATTTTTCTGGTCTTCGCGAACTCTAATCCATGAAGCCTATCTTTGAGAAACTCATGCCTTTGCCACATTTAAATAATATCTTCTAGGATATCCACTTTTCGCGATGCTCAACAAACTCCAAATTTTGGACCCAAAAAATATGGCAAACAATGGAAAATGGAGCCACCTTGTATCTATTATTTTGTACCACCTCCAAATCATCTGTTCCTTTGTCATGGTACTTTGTCAACATTGATTTTCAAAAACATCTCTGGAACTCAAAAATTCACCATGGAAACCTGATTTTTCATCAAACACAATCAACCCAAAAATGCTGCAATGTTACCTTGAGGGATTCCCCCCAACAACAACCAATTCAGTGAAATCAAAATATATTTCTTGAGCTAACCAGATGTCTTCTGCGGATGTGGTACGAACCTAAGACCCATCTGGGTTTGAGGATCAAGGATAAGGAAGATTCTCCTCCTCTTTGATGATATCATAATAATATTTTGTTAACTAAGGCACTGTGAGGGGTAGGGAAAGAATAAGGGGATCAATTTTAGGTTTGGATGAACCCCCCTTTTTATGAATACTATCATTTTACTTCCTATTTTTTCACTTCCTTTCGATCATTAGTTTTTGGGGCCTCCCTAGATTTCTTTTGAATGACACTAAAAATTTATACCATATGCTCGAAAATATTTCATAGGTCACAAAAGGGTGGGACATGCACAAATTTGACCATGAAATCAATTTTTATATCATTAAAAATTAAATTTATGTAATTAAGAATCTTTGATGCTAAATTAACATCAATAATTATGTGAAAAAAATAACCAATATAATCTTCAAGAGTGCATTGAACCATTCTAATAGGTGTGCCAAGGCATGATGCCAAATCACTATGAATTTTTAGATTCCAATATACAAACATTAAAGCATGGAGGCAAATCAATACACGGGCATTTGATTGATTCTGAGTCATGGTATTGAAATTGATATCACAATCTGATATACAAAGAACACTAGGCGTGAAATGAAGGCTATTGATATTTCTAACAACTATACAATCCTTGCAACATCATAAAAAAATATTGAAAAAACCCTGTTCTGCTTTAGATGAGCTTTAAGGAATTATTTCTCCCACAGTGAAAAATATAATTTTTATGTTCAACATTCAACCCTGGCATGTCACCACTTGAGTAAATAACCCAAACAAGAAGAGAGTATTTGAAAAGATTGATTCTTTGCAGGAGTTCAACCAGTTCTGTGATAATCGAGAATCTGATATCATCAAGTTCACTGACATTTGTAAGAAGTGGAGGATCCTCCGTAATAGGATCTAGAGAACCGGATAACGTGTCTGAGAAGGAGATTCTCACATTCATAATACGATATCTAGTAGGAACATCCACACTATTATGAAGATCAGGTAGTGAAGAATCCTTGAAATCAAGTTCCCAGTTAGGAATGATCGAATCCCTGATCAATTGGGGGGAAATTTTCATCTCTGTTGAAGATTTGAGAATCATTTGGTCTCACTCCTGAATCCATAATATGATAATTATTATATAATACATGTTATATGGGTAACTAGGTACATGTGGACACCACACCATGTCATTCCTAGGCCCAACCCCCCACCTGTATTCCACATGCCCCCAGCTAATTTCAGGTTTGGAAGGACTCAAACCTGAGACAGTTTTATTTCCAGGGAGTAGCTACCTTACACAGTACCAGTAAGCCAACATTGGTTGGCTTATAAATAAATAATTATATATATATATATATATATTTTTAAAAAAATTATTTATTTATTTTAATAATGAATATACTTACTTTATTTATATTTTCATTTACATTTATATTTAAATTTAAATTTAAATTTAAATTTATTGAATATATATACAATTATACAAATATATATAATGATATAAATATATAAATAAGATTTTCAAGAAAGAATTTATATAATTATAAATAAATAAATTCAGATTAAAATAATTATAAAATTATAATAAATATATTTAAATAATGAATATATTTATTATATTTATATTTATATTTATATATATTTATTATAAATATATATAATTATATAAATATATATAATGATATAAATATATTTATAACTATAAAATTATAATAAATATATTTATATAATGAATACTTTTACTATATTTATATTTATATATTTATATTATATATATATAATTATATAATTATATATATTGATATAAATATATTTATAATTATAAATAAATAATTATATATTTAAATAATTATAAATCTATAATAAATAATTTAAATAATTAATATATTTAAAATATAATTATATATATAATTATATAAGTATATATAATGATATAAAAATATTTATAATAATATAAAAATATTTATAAATATTTTTACAAATATTTTAATTTTAATTTATAATTATAAATCATTTATTAGCGCTGCTGTTTTAGCGTTGATAATGTTTCATTTTATATGTGCTTTTTTATCTTTGATAAACATATATCTTTTATCATGACTAAAAAATAACTCATAAAAGGTATCTTTATCAGCACTAAAGAAGTGATGATAAAGATAGATTTTAATAGTGATTATTATTATAGTGCTGACAAAAGGTATCTTTATTACTGTTCTTGGATGTGCTGATAAAACCCACCCAAATCCTTTTAAATTAATCCTAACCACATCAATTTTAGTCACTATTATCATGTTTTCAGGGAATTCTACTACTTTCGGTGCCCCTCCTCGATTTTCTCTCAAATAAATCAGGCCTTGAATCATACGTATGTTATTTTTTCTCATCCTATCTCATTGGTTGTCTGTTTGGGTTTTGTGGTTTTCATTATTGTGGTCTTTCCTTGGATCATCTCTTCTCTTCTCGCTCTTGTATAGTGATTCCTCCTTGGATCCCTAAGTGTTTTTCTACATCCTTCTAAATGGATTTAGGTGTATCCTCCCTCAATTTTCAAAAGTTTTCTAGTTTAAAACCCCCTTTATTCCTTCCGATTTAGGTTTCTACTCCCTCGATTCCTATTTCTTGAGTTATATTTTTCTCTTATAATCCTTAATTTTATAAATATTTATTTTTCCTTAGTCTTTTTAAATTAATTTTTTTGAAATTATTTCCATATGTAATGTTTATAATGGATTTGAAAAATATTTTGGTTGAATTCGATGCATGGCATAAATTATATTCCATGTATTTTGATTGAATTATTTTGAATTAAATGTATTATCATTCCAAGTGTTTCATCATATCATTATGAGTCATTTTAGGTTTATTTTTATTAAAAATGATAGGCTCAGGCCATATTTTGGTTTTTAAAGGAAGAAAATAAATTTTTTAATATTTTTTTGAAATATAAAAAGTGTTTGATTTTAAATATTTCCAAAGTATTGAAATTTTTGAATTAAAAATGAAAGGAAAACAACTTTTAACCTCGAGTTAGATTTTTTTAGTAGCCCATATGGAAATCTAAAATTGTTTTATATCTCATGATACCCTTATTGATCACTCCTTGTATTTATTGTGCCTATTATGTGATTTTTATTAATTTATAATGTATGTATGATGCGAAATGGTTTTTTTTCTATGCAAGATTGTGATAAGTGAGGTGTATGATATTATATCTTATTACCACATGTTTTTTTAAATTTTTTCCAACCTCCTAACTTTCTTTTATGTTCATGGGAATTCTAGGTTACTAAATGGTATTTTGGAAGAGTGAAAACTTTAGTTTATATTGTGTGTATCTATAGTGGGAATTGATTATTGTGTGGGATTGGGTTATATAGAACTTGAAAAAATTTTAGTTTAGTTTCAAAAATAAAAAATATGATGATACATAATAATTTATCATATGAAATCATCACTTCCCACATAAACTATCCAACCATTTTCTCATCACTAATGCAATCACTAAATCATGTTTAACTATTGTTCATTGAGTTATAATTCAATGAGGTTATAGTGAAGGGAAATGAATTTATTTGTAATATGATACAATGAATAAAAGGGATAATTAACTAAGTATATTCATACTATAAAAACTCTTGATTTAAAAATAAATTAAGGTTTACTAAAAGTACTCAAGATACCATAACATAAATATGAACCAAATAGTCATTTCCATTCTTGAAGAAAGGTTTAAGACAAGGGAATATTCAGGTTACATTATCAAAATAAAGTGATGTAACATAACCCAAAAATATGATAGCAACATTACATTAGGGGTCTTAAGATGATTCAGAACTTATAGAACTTATAATCATGAACATATATAAATGAAATAATGGAAATAATTAAAAAAAGAAGTCCAAACATAAATTTTAGATAAAAAATAATTTTAAAACAAGTAAACATGTTTCACATACTTTACACAATAAAAAAATAATATGTATATAATGTAAACACCATGCACAATGCAGTTTCCATTTCACCACATCCTATCTCATGAAAAAATATATTTATTCATCCTATGGCTAAATTCTCACCAAAAATTCTCATTTTCACCCATCTACATGCTATCTCATCATTCTATTATAATTTCTAGAAAACACATATCATCCCATGATTTTCTAAACAACCCAAAAAATATACAATAATCAAAATTGGGGTAACTTCATGGTTGATTCCTTGATAAAAAAACCAAATCCACTATCATTCTCTCACCTTGGGTACTCGAGCTCCTCCAATTAGAGTCACACGCAGATAAATTCAAATGAAACCTAAGCCCAATATCACCCATGGACTCTGTCTAACACCTAATTATCTTTAGGAAAATATTTTTTAATGTCATGAATATTTATAAAAACCTTCTTAATGTTAGTTCTTGAATAAATTGTATTAAATTTAGAATCTTGGATTTTTTGATTCATCTATGATATTTTATGAAAATTGTTTTGGATAAATTAATAGTACCTTGATTGAATTTTGAATGAAGCCCTGGGGAACATTGGTATTTAGGTGGGTAGTCTAGGATAATTATGTTAGGCATGTGGAGACGTATGTAACAATGGAATTTATAAAGTCACAACTAACAAAACATTGGTGAGGTGGGGATATACTTGTACCAGGGGAATACTTTTGAGTCAATAAGGTTTCCTTATGACTTTTCCATTCATTCTTGTTCGGGAAGATTGTTGAGTCAATAAGGTTTCCTTATGAGTTTACCATTTCTTCATGTTTTGAAAATCAAAAACTCCTTATCTTAAGGTACATTTCATTTACCCTTTGTTTTACTTTCATGAGGAAAATTTTCCTTCCCCCTAGAAATTTATCCTTACCTTGTTTTTCATTGTTCATTTTTTCTAAGTATAAAATTAGGTATCAAATCCAAAACCTCGGAATAATATATATACTTAGATATAAAACATTATATTTTCATGATACGAATTCAGACTCCAAAATCTTCTGATCTCTGAGCCCGAGCTCTCTGAATTCATATTCTGAACTCTTCCATGTTTTGACTCCGAGTTCCATGAATTCAAAATCCGAACTCTTCTGAGTTCTGACTTCAAGTTCTCTGAATTCAGACTCAGAACACTTCCGAGTTCTGACTCTGAGTTCTCTGAATTCAGACTCCGAACTCTTATGAGTTCATATTTAGAATTCTTATGAATTCAGACTCTAAATTTCCTTAAAATTTAGACTTTTAATTCTTCTGATAAATACAATCTGAATATCCATGAATTATAGACTCCGAATAGATTTTCGGTGTACTAAAAATTTTCATTTTTTATTACACTCTGAAAAATTAATTTGGTTAGGCATCATATTTTTTTCTTACTCATGTTTTGGTTATAAAACTATGTCGTGTTTTCAGTTACTAACTAACCATTGTTTGAGTGACACATGTACAAGTCCCTCTGAAATTCAAGGAAAAATATGACCGTTGGAGGAGGGTGTCGACCGTTGAGATTGTGCCTATAAATAGGAGCTCATTTGAACGAACTCAATATTGTTATATGACTCTAGAGATTACATTCCACTGAAGTGATTTCTATAGAGATACTTTCATGATTTGTGTGTACTGAACATCTTGTTCAGAATTGCTTCGTGCGACTCCGAATGTTGCTGAGTAAATTCGAGAGCTTCCAGGGATAGGAAGACAGAGGTTCCAACAATCTTGAAGTTGAGGGCTTGTGGGGATAGAAATACAAACTCCGATCTTCATATCAAGGGCTTACCCAGGTGTGGCTAAGACATACTTTCTTGAAAGTATAAATAAATGTACCTTTATATGATGTTGTTGTATACCCTTCTCTTTGGGTTAAAAGATTTATTACTTGTTACTTGTATTACTTCAAGTTTTCCGCTGCATTTTGATTGTTGAAGAAAGTATAACTATCTTATACTTCCTTTTACTTGTACACTGATTTAGTAAGATTCTATAAACTTTAAGGTAGAATCTTTATCTTTGTAAAATTTCATTTAGTTTCATTTCTGGAACCAACTTTCTGGGTTTACATTCTCATAATCACTTTTTCAGAATCAATAAAGTTAGTAGAACTTTGTTGTTTTGTGAATTAACCTTGATTAACCTTGTTAAACAATAAAAAGGTTTATAACAAATTTTAAAAGTTCACAAAGGTTTTTGAAAATATAAAATTCACCCCCCGTCTTGTATATTGAGCATCTACAGTATCATTATGATCCCCAAATTGGTATCATTGGAGAATATCACACTCCATACCAACCTAACAATTGGTATCAAAGCTGGTGTCTGAAATACTTATATTCACATATACGTTTTCTTGCTCAAGCTTATCATTGTTCTATAATTTCCTTTCTTAGGATAGTATCATCCTTGTTTACAAACTTTTATTACTAACAAGTTTGTGTGGGATGTTTTTTTTCCAATATGGAAGGAATCAATGTTGGTTCCATCGACAACCGAAATCATACTAGACCACCTATATTTTATGGGAATGATTACGAATATTAGAGAGATCGCATGAAGACATTCATTATCAATACTGGAGTATACAATTTTGTCATGCTAACTGGAGGATATAAAATCCCTGACAAGGAAGATTATACTTTCACCAACCAAGAAAAGAATGAATATCAACTGAATTATAAGGTACGCAATACATTTATTTGTTCTATGACTATAAATATATATAGCCAAATTTCATATTTTGAAGCAGCAAATTTTATTTGGAAGAAGTTTGAAGTTACACACTTTGGAACATCAAAAGTTATTGAAACAAGAAGAGCCATGATCAGAGCTGAATATCATGGTTTCTACTTTCCTTATGGAGAACCTATATGTAAGGTGAAACAAAGATTTATGACTATTGTTAATAGTTTAAAATATATGGTTGAGAAAGGATTATTTGATGAATCTCTTGTGGAAAAAATGATAGACATCATGCCCAATGAGTGGTAATCCAAGAGAACTACTATTTATGAGAATAGAAAGGTTACTAGAATTTCTCTTGATGAAATTTTTGGAACTCTTCTTCAACATGAGACTAGAATGAAGAGAGATGCTGATAATATTAGAAGAAGAATGGGAATGGAAGTGTTGGTTTTACAACAAATTCAAATCATATGAATGAAAAGACTCCTGAGAGATTTAAAAGATCTAAATCCTAGAAGATTGTTATTCAATCTGAATCTAGTGGAAGTGAATCTTTAAAAAATGAGTTAGCAAATATCCTTTCGAAGGATGAACAATATTGTTGGACAGAAGAACTTTTAATCTAGACATAAGAAGAAAGAATGGAAAGGAAAGAAAGATTCAGAAGTCACATGTTATGAAGGCAAAAGAGCTGGACATATAAAGCCAGATTGTCCTATGCTTAAGAGAAAGGAAAGAAAGGAAAGGAACTCTAAAAAAACAGAAAGAAGTACTACAAAGATAATGCTAAGAAAGTATCAAGAGATAATGAAACCTAGAGTGCCAGTGGTGGAGACTCTTCATATGAATCATCATATTACGAATCTTCTGGACAAAAAAAATCATGGTTTAATATCCAGATTACCTATTAAATATCATTGTTTAATGGATAAGGTACACAATACTGAATCCATTACCAATGTATCCTGAAATTCTAATTATAGTAACGATAAATATTATAACTCTTCTAACAAAGAATCTTATTTCTGATGAAGATAATACTTTACCTTCCTATGAAGAAGTTTCTATGTTTTCTAAGCTTCTTGAGAATGAGAATTCAAAACTCAAGAAAAATATTGATCAGTAAAATTCTAGGAATACTATTCTTACAAAGAAAATATCAAATCTTTCTAAAGATCTTGATAAGAAAAACCTTGATTTTAAAAGTATTCCAAAAAATCTTGAAGAAGTAAATTCTGAGAAGGATAAACTTTCTAAGGATGTAGAGAAAGTAATTTCTAAGAAAAATGTTTTCAAGACTAACTCTAGTTCTAAAACTATTGTTTTTGGAAGACAAGAACATAGTTATTAAACTAATGTTAGAAATTTTTTCCATGATGAAGTGTTTTTTAAACATTACCTTAGGTAAGGAAACTTTTTAAAAGATATATTCTCAAATCCGACCTCTTAGGAATAATTATGGATTTGGTTATACTAGTTCAAAACTGATTTTTAGTAACAAATATTTTGTTCCACAAAGTTCTCTATTCTGCACTAAGTGTTAGTGTGGTGGTCACTGGGAAAAATGTTGTTCCTTAAAAAAATCCATTCTTTAGAATTTCATAAAGCTTATTTTTCAAAGAAAATGTGGGTGCCTATAATATTTATTTCCAAAATTTTTGGATCGACGAAAGTTTGGGTTTTGAAAGTATAACACTATTAATTTTAGAAATATAAGGAATGTACCAACAACAATACCTGGTACATGTATAGTTGATGTTACCAGCATATGATTGGTAAAAAAACTTCTTTGAAAATATTATCAAGACGAAATAAAGAAAAGTAACTTTCAGAGATAATGCTAAGGGAGAAATTATTTGTATAGGTAACATTGTTCTTCTTGGAAAAACACTGATTTCAAATGTTTTATTTGTTAGAGGTCGTATAAACAACATCATTATCATAATTCAATTATGTGATGAAGGTTACCCTTTGAATTTTTGAAATGACAAGTACCTAATACACAATTCTAAGGAAGAGTTTATTCTTTCTACACATAGGCAATATAATGTATACACACTAAACTTATAAGACCTTAAGAGCCAAGACTTTCCTTGACTTAGTGCAATGGAAGATCATTATTGGTTATGGAATAGAAGGTTGGGATACTGTAACCTTAGTAACCTATGCAAACTCTATAAGAAAAGTCTTTTTAAGGATCTTCCAGATCTTAGATTTGATTCTTTAAAAGTTTATTATCCTTGTAAATATGGAAACCAACATAAATCCAGTTTTAAATTAGTCAGTGAAGTCTTAACCACTGATTCATTACAGTTAATGCATATTGATCTTTGAGGTTCAACACAAACAGGAAGAATTTGAGGCAAATATTATGTATTTATCCTATTTGATAATTACACTAGATTTACTTGGGTCTATTTTTTAACAATGAAATCTGAATATTTTTCTTATTTAGAAACTTTTAGAGCCCATGTTAAAAATGAGAAAAACTTTCCTTTGAAAACTATTCATAGTGATCAAGGATAATAATTTCAAAATTCTGATTTTGAAAATTTTTGTTGTAGAAAAGGAATTACTCATAACTTCTCAGCACCAAGAACAACTCAATTAAATGTTGTTGTTGAAAGAAGAAACATAATTATTCAAAAGATAACAAGAACCATGTTGAGTGAATATTCTGTAGCCAAACAATTTTGGGATGAAGCTATTAGGACTTCTTTTTATTCAATAAATCGAGTTTTGATTAGACCATTTTTTAATAAAAATCATTATGAGTTATGGAAAGGTAGAAAATCTAGACATTCCTACATTAAGGTTTTTGGTTGAAAGGTATTAATTTTGAATACTAAAGATAATTTACACAAATTCACAGAAAAATATTATGAAGGAATTTTCTTAGGCTACTCCACAACTTCTAAGGCTTATAGAGTTTTCAATAAAAACACTTGTACTGTTGAAGAAACAATACTCGTAAAATTTTATGAAATTAATCCTTTTGTTTTTAAACAATATCAACCTACATCTTCATATGTGTTTTCAAAAACTGATTATCAACCTTTGTTAGAAGATCTGTCTAATAAGTAAATATCCATGAAAATAATTATGAATCATTTACCCCAGATGATTTCCTACCATATGTTGATGAACAGGTTTTACAAAACCCAAATCAATTGTTTCTAAAGGATCATACCAGTGATATCATCATTGGTTATGTGAATCAACCTATAAGTACAAGAATTTTTTTAAGAAATGAAGTAGAACATCTATCATTAATTTCACAATTATAACCAAAAATCACTGATGAAGCTTTAGGTGTTGATGATTGGATAAAATCTATGCAAGATGAACTAAATTAATTCAAAAGGAATAATGTCTGGACCGTATGTGAATGACCTAAGGGAAATTCTATTATTGGAGAAAAATGGGTTTTCAGAAATAAATGTGATGAAAATGGAATCATTGTAAGAAATAAATCTAGATTGGTTTCTAAAGGCTATAATCAACAAGAAGGAATAGACTATGAAGAAACCTATGCTTAAGTACCTAGATGTGAATCTATTCGTATTCTACTTTCCTTTGTAGCATTTTTTAATTTCAAACTTTTTCAAATGGATGTTTAATGTGCTTTCCTTAATGGTTATGTTCAAGAGGAAGTTTTTGTTGAATAACCTCTTAGTTTTGAAGATAAAAAACATCATGAACATGTTTTTAAACTTACCAAAGCCTTGTATGGACTTAAGAAATCCCCTCAAGCTTGGTATGAAAGAATTATATGATTTTTACTTCAAAATAATAATGTTAAAGGAAATGATGATCCACCCATTTTTATAAATAAAGATAAGAAAAAAAAATTATTTTTAAAATTTATGTTGATGACATTATATTTGGTTCAACTCAGCAATATTTAACTGATTCCTTTGCGGATCTATTAAAATTTTAGTTTGAAATGAGTATGATGGATGAGTTAACATTATTCCTTGGTTTTAAAATTTTTCAAAATCCAGAAAAAATCTATATATCTCAACACAATTAAATTAAAGATATTCTTAAAAAGTATGGATATGACAACACTAAGAGTATAAGTACTCTCATTGGTACCTCAAATTCACTTGATCTATATGAAGCTGGGAAACCAGTAGATCAAACATCTTTTAGAGGTATGATAGGAAGTCTACTTTTTTTGTCAGCTAGTTGTCTAGACTTAATGTTTTTTGTATGATTATGTGCAAGATATCAATCCAATCCTAAGGAATCTCATCTAAAGGAAGTAAAAAATAATTTTTCACTACCTAAAGGGAACCATGTATATAGGACTCTTTTATACTTCTAGAAATTATTTTTTAAAAAAAGTTTTTTAGATGCTGACTTTGGTGGATGTAGAATGGATAAAACAATACATCCAAAACATGTCATTTCTTAGTAGATTCATTAGTTTCTTGGTCATGAAAAAAGAAACAGTCAATTGCACTTTCTACTGCTGAAGCCGAATATATTGCAGCTGGAAGATGATGTGATCAAGTGTTGTGGATGCAACAAAGACTTACAGACTAAGGTATGAGTTTTACCAAAACACGGATTTTGTGTTAAAATACTAGTGTCATTGCCCTTACTAAAACCCTACAAATCACTCTCATTCAATACACATAGATATTATTCATCACATTATTAGGTATCACACACATAAAGAAGATGTCATTATTCAATTTATCAGAACTCAAGATCAACTTGATGATATTTTCACAAAATATTTGCAATCCAATAGATTTGAATACATTAAATAGAAGTTAGGAATGATAATCTTATGGTAATATTCCTTGATAAATTCCTGTTGAAACCTATCTCCATACATTAATAGACTCCTTTCCATTGGGGGAGGTCATTTGTATGAGTTTTGTTTCTTAAATTTTCGTAATGATTTTTTTTAATTTTCATAATAAGTTTTTTTTTAAATTTTCGTAATGAATATTTTATAAAATTTTCAAATTTAGTTTTTCGAAAAATTTCATTATTGATTTTTCGGAATCTAAATTTCTTTAAGAAGAATTTTTCCTTACTACGAATAATCTACCCAGCAATCCGAAAGGTATGTTTTCTTTCTTAAATTTTCGTAATCATCTTTTACTTGTTGGTATTTTTCTTTGTTAGTTTTAAATTTTGGTATTCACCCTTTCATGTATCCAAATGTTTTTGTTAAAAACCTCAAAAGATCAGATTCTATCAAAATTTCCTTCAGGTTATCATCTAAACCATCAGATCAGATCAGTAGTCTTTTAATCTGTTGGATTAAGTATAGACCCTGAACTGCCATGTCTAATGCCTATATAAAGGACCCCAAATGGTTGTCCCACATCGATTCCAAATCTTGTGCATGCTGAAGCTCTTCCCTTATAATTAAGCACGTTCTGAACTTCTCATAACTTACTAAAATCAAAATGTTGGTCGAAGAATATTCTCAGAAAGACATGTCAACTGTCATGACAATCTCGGAGTGGCAGGTTAATAGAGAAAGGTTGGTGCATACAAACTTCTTCACCAAGTATGATTCTATAATCTCTAAAAACATCAAGCTCAGTGAATGGGAGAGTGTTTGCGTATTGAAGCCAGGAGCTCATGATTTAGTGTATCTAGATCTGCTAGTTGAATTCTATGAAACAATAAGATTTTTCAAGGAAGTAGGCAGAGACAAATTCTCTTTCAAAATCTATGGGAAGACTTATGCTCTCTCATATACCAAGGCTAAAAATTTTATTAGAGTTTCATATGAAGGAGAAGCTGAATTTTGTTCTCATAAGTTTCCAGATGTTCAAGGATGTTTTGTTAAGGTGAAAGCTATAGAATGCCTTGGTCTTACAGATGTTAATACTCCAAAGATTGTTCACCTCACTACAAATTTCTGTATTCTTGAATTATGGGTTCAAGGATTCATTATACCAAGAAAAGTTGACAGGTATATATTGAAGAAAAGTTATATATATATTTTGGTTTTTCTGGTGAACCTGAGAAAGATCAACCTGGTTAAGTGTATTCTGATTACTATTGAGAATATAAATAATGGAAATATGAAGGCTCAGATCATTATGTATCCAGCCATTTTTTCAAAGATGATTATGTGGTTCTTAGAGTCTTTTAAAATTCCTTTCAGTTCAAAACCAAGGAATTACAAAGTCATGTTGGTTAGTGATGATACCTTAATAAGGATGAATGCTGGATTTTCCAAAGAATTTGGAGAATTTTTTGATTTTCTAGAAGAATAATCTGAAGCCATATCAAAGAAATAGGAGGCTGTTGAGACTTCTAAGAATGCCGGAAGGAAGAGAAAGCTCAAGGAAGTAAATGAAAAAGAAAAAATCTCTAGACGCTAAGGAAACCCAATCTGCACCAGCAAAGCCTTAGAAACAAAAAGTCTACCGAGATGACGTAGTAGAAAAATAAAGGGAATATAAGAAAAATAGGAAAGAAGGGGAGCCTGAGTATGGACTAGATCCTACTGAAGCAAAATCTATAAAGGCGAAGAAATATAACTTTATAGAAAGGTAAGAGAAAGAAAAGAAACAAAAAGAATAAAATGGCGGAAGCAGAGATTGTGCAATCCCTTCAGAGGGATACTGCGAAAGCTTCTAAAAATATTCTAGTACCAGAATCCTTCCTAGTTGAAGCTTTAACTAAAACTCTAGGGAAGAAATTTGTGACTCTGGAAAAAGTAAAAGAAGTAATAGAGGTAGAAGAAGTTGAAGAAGAATTATAAAGCATTGGTGACACTGAAGATCTCATTAACCAAGTTGAGGATTTTCATGAGAAGGAAATCCCTTCAGAAAAATTATCAATCCGAACTTTTCATGTCGAATCATCAAAGCTTGCTACTCCTAGAAAGGATAAAGAGAAGGATGAAGAAGAAGTGAATAATATTTCTGAAGAAGAAAGTTGTAATCATGATTTCATTCATCCAGAATATGCTAAGGCGAGAGCTGAGAAGGAAAAGGTTTATGAAGACAGATTTGGTCAACTATATGATAGTAAACATGAATCCCCTAATGAGGAATCTATTCTAAAGGATGATAATAGAAAATATGTGTTTTTTGATACACCTAGTAAAGTTGTTGTGAAGAATAAATATGTAGGTGCTTCATCAAAGAGGAAGGAAGATGAACTAGAGAAAGAAGCCTCACAAAGAAATGTTTCAGATTCGGAGTCGTCCTCCCTTAGACATGATTATTTATTCCAATCTTTAAAGAAGCTTGTTGGGACTTTTCTGATATTTACATGTATTGACTCAGGATGCTAGATGCTCTAACATACCCTAAATCAAAAGTCAGATTCAGTATCCATGGTGATGGATAAGTGTGTAAAACTGTCGGTAGAATTCAAGACTTTTCACATAGACTACAAGGAACACAAGTTATCTTGCAAGAAGATAACTAGTTGGTAAAAGAAAACTATGAAGAGATGGGAATCCTTGATGAATTTCAAGAAACTGTCATGGATTATTTTGACACCTAAGATAGGAAGATCAAGGATCTCACGAATAGCTTTGAAGAAAAGCTAACTCTTGAGCAGAATACTCGGATGTAAGAAGTGAAAGATCTGAATGGAATGCTATACTCAGTTTCCTAAAGTTGTAAGAGAGAAAGGGATCTCTGGATTGAGACTGAAGAAAAGCGTGCTCAGTCAGATGAACTATTGAAGATTCAGGCAGAGGCTCTCCAGGCTTATGAAGAAAAAATCAAAGCCTTAGAGAAGAAGTCAAAAGGTCATGATCATCTTCTAAAGAGACTAGAAGAAGATCAAAAGGAGCTTAAAAGGATAAAAACCATTGTGAAGAAGTTGATTCCCATAGAGAAGTAATGATGATAGACCCAATCAGATCTTTTGTTATATTTTCCTTATTGTATAAATCTTTTCAATCTTAATGAAATTTTGGTTGCTCGTTTTCATTTGGATGTTTTTACTAATATTTCAGGTACCATATTTACTTTTACATTCCCTATATTTATTTTTGAAAATCACAAAGGGGTATAATGGGAAAAATTCTATGAAAAGATGAAATTTCCCTAAGTAAGGGGGATTGTTCTTTTAAGGGGGAGTTCATATACAAGAAGATTTTTGTATGCAATAAAATGATAAGTCTCTTTCTGAAAATCTAGAATATGATCTTTAGTGTTCCAAATTATAAGGGGGAGTTAGTCGTATTCATCATTCCCCATGTGATAATGGAGATAAGTTATGTATTCAATGTCTAGGAAAATATTTTCTAAGACTTTATATTCTTTTTTGAAAGGATGTTTGTGCTTTCCAAAAAGTGGGTGATTATTGAGTCAATATGGCTTCCTTATTAATTTTCCATTCCATCATGTTTGGGGAGATTTTTGAGTCAATACGGTTTCCTTATGACATTACCATTTCTTCATGTTTTTAAAATCACAAACACCTTATCTTAAGGAAAATTTCATATACCCTTTGTTTTACTTTCATGAAAAAAATTTCCTTCCCCATGGAAATTTTTCCTTACAATGTTTTTAATTGTTCGTTTTGTCTATGTATAAAATTTGTTTTTGTATTCAAAACCTCAGAATCATATATATACTTAGATATAATGCATTATATTTTCAATATATGAATTCAGACTCTGAACTCTTCTGAGCTCTGACTCTGAGTTCTCTGAATTCATACTCCGAACTCTTTCTAGTTTTGACTCCATGTTCTCTGAATTCAGACTCCAAAATCTTCTGAGTTCTGACTCCGAGTTCATTGAATTCAGACTCCAAACTCTTCTAAGTTCTGACTCAGAGTTCTCTAAATTCAGACTCTGAACTCTTCTGAGTTCTGACTCTGAGTTCTCTGAATTCAGACTACAAACTCTTATGAGTTCATATTTCGAATTCTTATGAATTCAGACTCTGAATTTCCAAAAAATTCAGACTATGAATTCTATAGAATTCTATCTATGAATTCTTCTGATAAACAGAATCCGAATATCCATGTATTATAGACTCTGAATAGTTTTTGGGCAGACTCTGAATTTTCATTTTTTCTTACACTCCTAAAAGTGAATTTGGTTAAATATAATAATTTTTGCTTACTCATGTTTTGGTTATAAAATGATGTCATGCATTCAGTTACTAACTAACCATTGTTTGAGTGACACATGTATAGGTCCCTCTAAAATTCAAGGAATAATATGACCATTAGAGGAGGGTGTCGACCATTGAGAAGGTGCATATAAATAAGAGCTCATTTGAAAAAACTCAATACTGTTATATGATTCTAGAGATTACATGCTGCTGAAGTGATTTCTAGAAAGATAATTTCATGCTTTGTGCATACTGAACATCTTATTCAGAATTACTTCATGCAACTCAGAATGTTGCTAAGTACATTCGAGGGCTTCTGGTGATAGAAAGATAGAGGTGTTGACTAGCTTAAAGTTGAGAGCTTGTGGGGATAGCAAGACAGACTCCGATATTTGTATAGAGGGCTTACCCTAGTGTGGGTAAGAAAGACTTTCTTGAAAGTATAAATCAAGCGACTGTTATCTAAGGTTTTTGGAAACCCTTCTTTTTGGGTTAAAATATTTATTACTCATTACCTGTCTTGTTTCAAGTTTTTCATTTCATTTTTATTGTTGAAGAAAGGATAACTATATTATACTTCCTTTTACTTTATACTTTGACGTAGTAAGATTTTATACGCTTTAAGGAAGAATATTTATCTTTGTAAACATTTTTTTAGTTCCATTTCTGGAACAAACTTTTTGGAATTACTTTTTCAGAATCACTTTTCCGGAATCAAGCAAGTTAGTGTAACATAGAGGTTTTGTGAATTTACCTTGTTTAACCTTGTTAAACAATAAAAATTTTTCTAACCAAACTTAAAATTTTCCAAAGGTTTTTTAAAATATATAATTCACCCCTTCTATTTTATATTGTGCATGTATAATATCATTTCGATCCTCATGTTGGTATCATTGGAGAATATCACACTACATACCAACCTAACAAATACTACCCACTAGGCCCATAACCCTCACGTATTGTGTGCACTAGGTAGCCATGATCATTGAGAGTGTGAGTATCCTGGATACACGACCTAACTAACTTGAGAAATCCATTACCATGGTTATAGGATTTAAATTGTTAATTTACTCCTAACTTAAGAAAAAAAATTTATTCATGCCATCATTATTAAAATTGATTTAAATATTTAATAATAATGCTTTGTTTAATAATCACACTTTTCCCTGAAAAATATTGGCCGATTTTCAAGTGAAGTTAAAAAAATATAATTCCATTGGGGTTTTAAAATTTGAAACAATAGCCTTTTGAATTTTTAAATTAGTTTTGATATGATATTTGTAATTTGAAATTATTTTTTTGTATTTTAAAAGTATTGGTGTCTTTCAAAGTGTTATGAAAAGAGATTGATTTTCATTTTGGAACTTAGAAGACATTTTCAAAAAATGGTTTTGGCGTTAAAAAAATGGGTGAGTTATTTTATAAAGGGGCCTAGAAAATGTGTTTCAAAGAAATTGGTTTATTTTGATCTGTTGATATAATTTTGGTTTGTCTTTATCACTAATTCCAAGTTGATTTTTTCTTTGTTCTATAGTCCAAAAATTACCCTAATTTCGATGAACTATAGTAATGTGAATTCATCTCGGTTCCTCAATGGAATGTAAAAACGGTTTCTCTAAGATTAATGGATTAAATTTCAAAATGTATCAACCTTTACTTAATTATCTAGCTGAGATGGAAAACCATTAAGGATTTGGTAATATTCAAATCAAAATCCCATTAAAGAAATTACATAAAATATAGTAAGGATGCAAGTGATACATCAAATAGAGACAGAAATCAGTAATCACACCTAATAACAAGATGTTTTATTCCTTTTATACCAACATGGAGCCTCTCTTTAGTTTATAGAAAAAGAAATACTTGGAAATCATGCATCTGTTTCCACTAGGAAATCATATTGAAGTCTTTTTGAAATAATTTTTCTATTCAAGGGATAGTGGTTCCTGTATTCATGAGATATGGTGATCATGTATCTACACCCATTGGGAATGAGGAAAGGGTTATAAAAGAGTAAGGATACTATGAAAATGTATTATATGGTCATCTCATCTATAAAACCATTATGTTCTAGAGAAAATATTCAATATTAGAAAACCAACTATGAAATTTTGTTTGGTTCTTTTCTAACTCCCATCTCGGGAAAATTTAGTGTTAAAGATGTAACTATCATCCTCATTATCTTCAACTACTGAATAGTTATTACTGAAATTGTTTTCTTAAGACTCACCACCTTCTCTTTTGGACATGCACATATGTTTCTTGAATTACTCTGCGTAGTAGTCATCCCATATAGGGTATGAGTGATCATTTTTGGTTCCCATAATTAGAATTTTCATTAACATTCAACTTTTATTATGAATATAGTATGTGTATTTATTTATTTTTAATACAAAATGAATATTTTTTTAAACCTAATAGGATAAATATGAATAAAAAATGGATGCACGCTAATCATATAAAAAATGATTATGATGATGGAGCTAATGAGTTCACCATGTTTGAAATAGAGGACGAATATAACCCTTATGAAATCCATTTTATGTGATTACATTTATATTATTCATGGAAAATTAGTTGATAATATTTTTAAGAACATTTGAATTGTCATATAATAGATTAGATCTATAAATATTGGACTAAAAAGATAAAAAAATGAACGTGTACAATGGTTGGGATGATACTATCATTTACGGATCACTTAATATGAATACTAATATTAATGATGACAGAGATCTCATAGAATAAATGACAATGTAAATTGAAGATGACCTTTGTGATTTTATAACATTTTTTGAGAATTTAAATAGATTTTCTATGAAGGAATTGTATGTCATTTGTTTTAAATATGCGGCATTGTCGGCTGTATTGATGTTATATAATGTTGGTAGTGGGTGGAGAGACACAACCTTTACATAACTACTTAGTATCATGAATGATATGACACTGGAAGAAAATATACTTCCTTATTGAACTTAGGATGTTAAACTAATTCTATGTTCAATGTTCATGATCTCTAAAAACTACATGCTTGTCCAAATGATTGCATATAATTTTTCAAGGACCATGAATCACTCATAAAATTCCTATGTGTGGCATGAATTAATACAAGAAAGATGAATCATGTACTTAGAAACCTGTGGTACCTTCCTATGATTCCATTGTTTAGAAGACTATATAGATGTCAAGAAACAGTGAAACAACTGACATGGTACACAGATACAATAATTATATATGGGAAACTACGTCATCTAGAAGTGTCCCCTCATTGAAAGAAAATTGATAATGAGTATCCTAAATTTATAAATCATCTAGGAAACATCCATCTTAATTTATCTATAGATTGAAAAAATCCATTTGGTTTAAAGAGTATTACTTATATTATGTGGCCCGTCATGAAGGTAAATGATAACCTTTCACCGTGATTATGCATGAAGCGAAAATACATTATGTTGTCTCTATTAATATCTGGATAAAAACAACCAGGTAATGATATTTATGTCTATTTGTATCTTTTCATTGGGGATATGAAATTTATGTTGGATATTGGTGTTATAATGTATAATTTTCATAGAATTAAATAATTCACATTGAGGTCCATATTGTATAGGATGATAAATGAATTTTTGGCTTATGAAATTTTTACATGTTATAGTATTAAAGGATTGTTTGGATGTCCCATTTGTGAAGTATACATAGAAACAAAATACAAAAAATTGGAATGATTTGAGGGAGTTATAACTCCCTCTAGACACATTTGTGGAAGTTACGAGGAACTACCACTAATGTTCCCACCATTTTTTGTTATAGACAATTTTGGGGAACCACTTTTAATTTACTGCCTAATTTAGCCGTAGTTATATTAGAGGGGGTTAAAACACCCTTTAATTTCACCACGTAATTTCAGTTTAGAGGGGGTTAAACCCCCCTCTAACTTATTTTTAATATTATAGATGGTTTCCAACCACCTCTAATTGAGTTATATGTCACATATTATAGGCGGTTCTGGAAACTGTCTCTATTGAAGATGAAATTTGAGGGGGGTTTAACCTGCAATAATTGAGTCATAGTAGATATTTTTTAAATGCCTATAATTATTAATTTAGTTTTTTAACAATATTAAGAACTGTATCAGCCACCCCGTCCTATTCAGCTTGTGATCCCACTCACTAACCCCTCATGTTCGCAATGTGATTCTCACATTCTCGATGTCAGCATGCCCTCGCCAGTGCAGCCACCCCCACTCATGTTCGGGTTGTGATCCCACTCTCCTCCCTCCCATTCAGCCTCCTCATCCTATTCCCATGTCACCCACCACCTTTAAATTCCACATGTCTTGTAAAATATTATCCAAATAGGTTTTGAACCTCTGATCTGAAGGATCAGTCATAAGATTATCTACCACCAAGGAAATTGAATTTATGCATTATATTTACACATAATGATAATTATATATATTAGTAAGTTAATGAAAATAAATATTACCTGAATAAATATTCAAATACATATAAATATATAACCTACATATATATTTATATAAATCGATATAAACATCTTTATATTATGTTTTTATGTATTTATATTATAATAAATTCATGTTATATTCACTTTATACATTTAAATAAACTATATATTTTATATGTGTATTTACAAACATTTTAGTAAATAAATTTTATAATTCTATTTATCTTATTTATACACACATATATTTATATGTTTATAAATATATTTATGTAAATTATTTATGTAGTTAAACATATATTTATATATCATCTACATGATCATTTATATAATATATAATTATTATTTAATTAATTCATATAATATCTTTAAGAATATATTTATATAATGTTTTTCAATACATATATTTAATATTATGTATATAAATATATATTTATTTGTATAAATTGTATAATATTATATATAATTAATATTTTATGAAACAGAATTTACAAAAATATTTATATTATATATAATTAATATTATATGAAATATAATTCATAAAATATTACATATGAAATAAAATTTATAAAAATATTTAATCAAATATATATATAATACAATTTGAAAAAATATTTATATAATGTATTTCAATACATATATTTACTATTATTCACATTAATATATATTCATTTCACTAAATATAATTTTCTAATAATATGTACTTTAATATATATGTATTTCTAAAAAAATAATATTGTTTACATTAATATAAATTTATTTGTATAAATTTTATGTCATATAATATTTATTATATATAATATAAAAGCATAAACATGTTTTTTAAAACATATTTATTATTATTATTATATAAATTATAAAAACTATAAGTTATGGTTTTAATATGATATATTTTTTCAAATAAATTATATTTATGTATATATTTATATGACTTGTTTATGAATTTATATTATATGTAATTAATATTATATGAAATTCAATTTATGAAAACAAATATATATTAATGTACATAAAATTATACAATTATATTTATGTATACATATAAATATAATTAAATACAATCATTTTCAAATTTTATATAATATGTTCATATAATGTATTTAAATACTTTTTATATAGTTTTTTAATTAATTATATATATATATATATATTATGGATTTTTTAAATAGTGGGGGTTCACAACCCTCTCTAATATCTTAAATTAAAGGGGGTTTTGAAACCTATATAATTTATAGACATTATAGGTGGTTTCAACCCACTCTAATTTAAGATATTAGAGTGGGCTTAAACCCCCTATAATTTAATACTTTAGAGGCGGTTTTCAAACCCCTCTAATTTAATACATTAGAGGTGGTTTTCCAACACACTCTAATTTAATACATTAGAGGGGTTTTTGAACCCCCACTAATTTAATATAATATAGTGGGTTATGAATCGTCACTAATCTCATTGATTTCTGGTGGATATGAATTACCTCTTTTTTCTTAAATTAGATGAGGTTAAAAATCCCCTCTAAAATCCCATCGGATATTTAAAAAATAATGTTAAAAATTTTCGAGGGGGTTCAAAACCCCCTATAAATTTGATAATTAGTAAGAGTCTCTTACATCCCCCTCTAATTTATATAAAAAATGAATTTATAGGGACTGTATAACCCCCTCTAAATTTGATGATTATAAGGGGTTGTGCATAACCCCCTCCAATTATATAAAAATGAATTTAGAAGGGGATTTGTAGAACCCCCTCTAAAAACAGCCCCTCTAATCATCCTATTTTTATATAGTGTCCGTTCGGTTGAAACCTTCCTCAAATACAATATTTTTAAGACATTGTAAATTTTTACCTTAATGAAAAAAATATGGATCTTGGATGAAAATATTTAATGGGAATACTAAATAGGGTACAACACTGTCTCCATTAATGAATGATCAATTATTTGCTAAAGTAAAATGTATTTACACTATTTTTGGTAAACCATTTTTGAAAAAACTTATGAGATCAGGTCGGAAAAAGTGATCTATTTTCATTGAATTATTATTCTGGAATTTTTTTTACGTCTGCAAGTTGATGTCATGCATGTAGAAGAAAAAATATTTGATATTGTTTTTGTCATGTCACTAAATGTTTCTGAGAAAAAGATAGAATCAAGTATTAGAAGGCCATGATGGACATGGGGATAACAGAAGAGTTGGCACTGGTGAAGGGTAAAGGGAATAATTTTCTTCCTCCAATATCTTACACTCTTTCGAGACATGAAAAATTATATTTCTCTATTTTCTTTATTAGTGTAAATGTTCCAGAGGGGTATTTATAATATATTAAGAATTTCCCACTAATGAATAATTTAAAGTCATAGTGACTAAAATATCAGGAATAATATGTTTTTTTGAATGATATTATTCACATGGATTTAGATTGCATTCTACCTAAAATGTACGGAATAAATTAACCAGATGATGCTTTTATTTCAAAGTCATATGTAGTAAAGTTATATATATGGAAAAGTTTCCAGTCATTAATAAGGTTGTTTTAGTAATATTCCATAAATCAGAGATGTTATTCCCACCATCCTTATTTGATATAAATGTTCACCTAATTGTTCACTTGGTTAGAGATGTTCAATATTGTGATATTTTTCATTATATAAAGATTTACCCCATTGAACAATATATGAAAGTTTTGAAAGAGATAGTCATAAATCAATATTTTCTACAAGGTTTTATTATAGAAAAATATATTTTGAAGAAGCTATAAAATTCCATACTGATTAACTATCATATGTTAGTAACATCAGTACAAAAGATTCTCCTCATAGTGGATGCATTATGGATAAAGGGATTTTAGAAACAGATCTTGTTAAAATCACCATCATAGAGTGAGAGAAAGTAAACCTTTATATATTACATAATAGTGGATATGTTGATCCATATATTGAATCCCATAAAGAAGTTCTTATAGATTTAAATCCATCAAGGATTGAAGGATGAATATCAATTAAACATAATAAATAGATTATAGGATAGTTCAATATCATATTTATATGAAGGTACTTGATATATGAATTCAATTATCGAACGACTTCGATGTATAGCCAGGGGACCAAATAAAAATTTTATATCTTACCATAGTTTTGTCATCAATGGGTTTACATTATAGAAAAAATAAAAATATGACTATAGTATGATGGAAAACAGTTGTGCTACACTCATGGAAGAAGTGATGTGCATATCTGGGTCTAAGAAGAGAAATCCAATTTATGAAAACATGACATATTTTAGAATTATCAAATATATTTACAAGTTGGATTATACAAAATTTCAAGTGATAATTTACCATTGTAAATGGGTTTAAAATAGAAGTGTAGTGATTTTTGATAAAATGGGTTTGTGAAGGTGAATTTCAGTTTGTAAGGGGAAAGGATGAGCTATTCATAATGGCATCACAAGTAGTAAAAGTATTTTTTGTTTTAGATCCAGTAAATATGAATTTTTCGACTATCCTACTGGTGACTAAAAAAACTGTACGATCAGATGAAAATTCAATCAAGGATGATGGTTTCATTGGGAGATCCCAATTAGTTCATGGTTTTCCCAATGTAGATAATGTCTTGTACATTATAGGGGTCCATAAATAGGGGATATTGATTTTCAAAAGAGGATCAAAATCCCATACACCTTTAAATAAATGAAAGGGAGTTCAATGTGAAGGTTGAATTGTTTTTTAATATACTACGATTTTCCTCATAATATGATGTGTTATTTACTATATTAACATAATATAAATTATGCGTGAGACTACTCATGCAGAAAATGTCTTCTGCATGTGATGATGTCACTAATACCAAGGAATAATATGTTTTTCATACTAAAACTGTAAAATTATTAGTGGATCAACAATATGTTGATGAATAAAATAAGGGCGCAACATTAAAATATTGACTAAACATATTTGGACAAGATGTAAGAGAATAAAAATTGATTTTGTCTTGAATCAACACAACCAACCTATTGACCCTATCAAGTTAATGTCCATTAGTTATGTTGGCATCATAATGATGATGTATTTGTCAATTGATAAGATTCGTGGCACCATGTCCAACCTATAAGGAAGGAAACCATTTGGAAAGAGATAAAGGTAATGTTTTGATATTCTTTCTTTATTTTATCGAAAAATTATATAATGAAAATTTGATTTAAATTTCATTAATCTGTGCGTATTTTAATTATTTTAGATGATTTATATAAGAAAAATTTCATAATGGCCACTAGAAAGTCCTAAAGTGACTTTTGAACTCTTTTTACCAAATTTTATCTAAGGGACGTTAAGCAGAATATAAAGACGCACTCACTAGTTTTGTCCACATTATAGAATAGAAAACATGGAATAATTTCATTAGTTGTCACGATGAGAAATCATTGAAAATGAATTTTAATCTACAATATATTATTTTAAATTATTTATTTTATAAAATTCTATTCAAATTTGTAAATTTATGATACATCAATGGATTATTGAAAATAAAGAATATGCATTAAACCAATGTACCCCTATCACAAAAAAGGATAGGGTATGTTTTACTGTATTTGAAATTGGTATGTATTTTAAATAAATCATAAAATTCTTATGCATATGAAACAAAATATATTTAGTTGTTTATATAGAGATTGATGAATCAAAATCCAAATCCACTTCCATGCCACATCATGTTCTATGGAAGGAGAGTCGTATAAATAAGGAGGGTAAACTAGTTGATGAAAACAAAAAAGTAGTATGGGAAACATGTATAAGTATGGGATAATAGTAATTATTTATTATTTATAATAGTATTACATACAAATGTCTATTTATGTTGATATTTTTATAAGGTTTAGAAATAAGAATAGACAGTGATTTTAATCGATGAATAACTACTTTCAGTAGATCTGAAACGGACATAAAAATATAGTCGCATTAGAGGAGTATGTTTCGGAATGTCTCCTTAAACATATGTTGAGAAGAAAAAAACACAAGAATATATATATTAGACGATGAAAGGATATCAATAAAAAATAGATACTTTTTAAAATATTAAATTCTGTTTTGGTTTGGTAGAAAAATATATGAGAAACGGTCAATGCGAATTGGGAGTGGAACAAAGATCCACACATGAAAAACCAAATGAACGCACTAGATTTGATGCTAGTAATTCCAATCAACCACATAAATTTTTTGAGGTAATTTATTTTTTCATTACTCTTTATCCTAAATTTGAATAAAAATTATTCTGATAAAATTATTTTATTAAAACATTTCAGGGTAATGTTATGTGTGATTTCATTCTATCAACACCCACTCACCACCATGTTGTAAGTGGTATGGTGTATAATATATTTGGAAAATATCTACACAATATATAACTCCCAAAGTATCACATGAGAGTAGGGATTGAGGTAGATAAAGATCTAACCACTGAGTTTCCAATTCCAACTAATGATCTATATATTACAATGGTTAATGATACTATTGGAATATTGGTAGCATGACCATCTAATCTTATAAAGACTCCTAGGGTATTTATTTAACAAATAAATTCATATTAAAATCCTATAACATGTGATGAAATATGGTCTGAAGTGAGGTATGTTATTACAGATTGATAACGAGAAAGAGAAAATGAAAGTCAGATCATGATAATATATTGAACTGAACAAGAAATAAAAATGAAATTTTGGGAGTACCTTCTCCCCACCAGTTACAATAAATCATTTATTATCATTAAAAATTCATGAAGATACCACCTTTAGTTATGGAAGTATGTCTTACATTAAATATGAAGAAGTAATATTTAGATCTTTTATTAGAGACACAGTTGCTCTCAAGAGTATAAATGATATTTTCATGGTTGAATGACTGAGAGTCTCAAATGTGAATACATACAGAATATACATAGACATAATATAGCTATAAAAAAAATGATATAACATGTTCATTAAAGTTAATAAGTATTCATATTTCCTATTTTCACATATATCACTACTATATAAAGGGATAATTTTTTGAAGCATGATTTGGATTAATTAATCTCTATATCATTTCTATGAAAGAAACATCTTTGTAGAAAGAAGTAATTGAGAAGAAAAAGATGATATAAACGATACGTTTGAGAAAAAATAACAGTTGATAAAAAAAATTATTACTAAAATGCATGGGTAAATCTCTACAATCTAATCATATAAAATATATTTTTTTTTCATTACTTCTTTGTTTTTTTAGGAAGCACTACATCTTGATCACACTCAGTCTGGGTACCCCAAATATTTATTTTTTTGGATCCAATCCATCGATATCCAACAAAACGACCACACATGATGTGTATTTTGAATTTTTAATACACTAAAATACACATTTTTTAAATAAACATAGAATTATATGTTTCACAATATTTTTTAACAATAATTTTGTTATGATAGGGAGTTTACTAAATATAAGGTAAATTAGGGCATGAAGGCAATGACTAAATATAAAATGTTAGTAGATTAATTCAAATAGAATCAGATTAAGGTATATATAGAAATATTTAACTATAAAAAAATATTTAATTTTTTATACATATTTTGGCCAATGTTTCTACAGTTCCAAAATGAAGATAATATCAATGATTGTGGATATTATGTTTTCCAATTTATGAGATAGATTATAAAACATGAAAGGACTAGAATCCCTAGGTAAGTAATTTTCGAAGATGATTAAAATTTCAATAAAAATATTTCTTAATCATTTGTTTGTCTATATTTTCTCAGTACTACCAAGATTTCAGAAAACCTTCATACACAAAATAAGAAAAAAAAATTAGAGATAAGTGGGTAGCATACATGGTGTCATAATTTTTACTAACATCAAATTTAGGTGATTACCTACTATTTTTTTTGATCTAATACGAAATAAGAACATAGAAATATATTTATGGGGTGAATTATTAGTATCTCAGGGATTATATATTATTTTTTATCTATTTATCATGGATAAGTATAATAGAGGAAATAATTTTTTTAGTTTGTAATAGGCAGAAAACATTGTGTCAGAGTCTATACAAGCATCATGGAGTGGTTACATCCTAATACTTCTTTAGTTAATTTTCTCATCAATATATCTTTTTTTGTTAACTTATCATTTTTATCTAATACATAATATTATAAATTTACAAAATAGTTTTAAATACATGTCACATTATCAAAATTGAGAAAATGAGATTGTATTAATTTCAATATATAGTTAAATGATCCATAAGTAATTTATGACGTGTAGGAATTGATAGGACATTAATATGACATGAAATAAATCCATTATGACTCGAAGCAAGTTTTTTAAAAACAAATGTGTCATTTTAGTTTGAATTATACATCAAATTGTCAAAAATTATTGAATTACATTATATTATTTTCAAACATTATAAAAAATATCAATAATTCATTTTTCACATATAGAAATTGACCGAACATAAATCTTAGACACGATGTGGTCGATAAGACTCAAAGTACATGTTTTCAATAGAAATGTTCCATTTTATTTTAATACGCATGATAAAATAGAAAAATCTAAGAAAATGGGATCATATTATTTTCAAACATTAGGAAAATAGTCCATAATTCATTTATCACATGAATAAATTGAATACACATCAATACAAATGGATGGTGTGATTGGTATTACTCAAATTGTGTGGAATAAGTTTTAAATTGACATTAATTTTAGTAAAAATGTCAAGTGACATAAAAAACTGATAAAACATAATTGGATTGTATTTATACATTAATAAAAAGTCCCTATATAATTTATGACTTGTAAAAATCAACCATACCTCAATCCGATACACAATGTACCTGGTATGAATAAAATTGTATGGTTTCAGTTTAAAATTGACATTTTATTAATGTATTATTTCATATTTTGGATTAATTTATTTTTTTACAGTATTACTAACATAAGAATTATTTTCTTATATAGGTGGATTCCTTTTCTCGAGTTGGGGTGGTTTGTTCGAAGCTGCTCGTGCTCGTGAGAGATTGGACTTTGAGGCTGCAATTGAGATAATGTAAATAATAAAATGGGTCAAGAATGTATATAGGAATCATTAAAAGGTCAATTCCAACAAATTTATTTTCTTTTCACTATTTTATCTAATATTTTATGATATTCTTTCATTATTTTTATCTAATGAATATTTATTTTCTCTATAGATATTTTGGGAAGTAATATGTTTTCCTTGAACTATCTGCAAGAATCCATAAAAGAGAGAACATCTTTTGGATGAGGTGTTTTATACAGCATGGGGCTTCCTATTCCATCAAAATAGAAAATATATTTCTTTTATGACTTCATGCAGACATTTAAATGAAAAAACACGTCACATACTAAATCAAACCCACCTCAATATGATATCTAGTGTAATTAATATGACTCCAACTGTATATTTTTATTTTATAATTTTCATTATCTATTTTCCATAATATTTTTTGTAACATTATAATTATTTATGAACAATGTTAACTATGTGTAATTGATTCACAAGTCATTACAATCCATCTTTATATTATTACAATTCAATAATCTATTTTTCAAAACACAAACTTTTCTACCGTCCAATCTATCCTCCCCCTTTTTATATGAATTGAGGTTCCCTTCTAGGTATCATCATCAACTCTATGATTTCCTTTCCTTTCCATATATCCATGGTTAGTACATGAATAAGATCTCTTTTTAAAGAAATACATTCTAAGTTGACATCTAGGTTGAGATATTATGGACAATATTCTTCCAATATGGATCTCATGTGACTGAAAACACACACCCATAGTGTTCCCCATAACTACATACCAATATAACATTACTGAAAAATTCCTTAGAGAGACATAAATTTTATATTTAACATGAAAATTCTGCCTATTTTTTATGTTCAGATATTTTTTTTCACCTTATTACATACTTACATGTTTAGATAATAGATTTCTCTAAAACATTCCCTATCACCCTTTATTTATATCATCCTTAATTGGATGTATATATAGTAAAAGGTATTGAACAAAAAATAACACCTCAAATTGTTCATGTGGTTCACCTTCCTTAGGAAGACTATATCCCAATTGTATGGTTGTTTTCATACCCCTCACACACAACATCCTATTTATTATCCAATGATGATAGATAATGGGCGTGACCATGGACCCATTATCTTTGAATTAATTTGGTATACATCAGGAACATACTTACTATAATAAAAATGGACATACAATATGGTTTTTGGATTGAATATTGTGAAGTTGATCAACAATTGAGATCTTGTGTATCATAAAAAAAATATGGATATCATCTTTATAACATTCAATAATTTGGTGGATATTATTAAACTTATCTAGACATCCAAAATAAAATATTATAGGTTAAATATCTCACACTCTTCAACTAAATAATAATCAATAGTGGGAGTGAATGGAAGATTCTCCTCTTTTTCTTTTCTTTTTTTTCTTCTTTTTCATTAATTCAAAAGAATAACATTGTGTTTATCTTACTGTCTTTGATACATATGATCTTGTACTAGATATTATTTTTTTACTATATTTTATCTTTTTCAAATTATATAATATGAAACTATATAATCATTGAATTATCACAATTCATTCTTCTCTTTATCATTCGTTGACTTAAACTTCATTTATATAGTATCCAAATTTCTAAGAACATTAATTATCTTAAAGTATTATCCTATATATTCGGTCTCATAAACCCCCATGATATCAGAAAATATTGTGGTAATTTATTCTCATCTTTAATCATCCATAAATACTTCATATATAAAATATATCATAAGTGTGTGGTATAATAAAATAGAACTTGAACAACAAGATACCTTAATTTTCATCGAACAAACTACCCACATTCTTCTCCATTAATAACCTGATTTAGTATAGAAATATCTCATTTATTCTTATTATTCATACGATAGAATCATATCTTTTACATCATTATAATTCAACCATTAAAGTCCACACTTACCTAGAATCTCTATAGTTTATTTATCTTCTTCAAATTTTATCATCACCTTCATATTTACAAAATCATCACAATTTTTTTATCCAAATAATGATAAATTATCTTCATAGAAACTAAAATCACTCTTTCATAAATAGAAGATAATTTTTATTATGATGATGATATCTACTCACATATGATCCATGATTATTAAGTCTTAAGAACATTCTTGGGTATAAATTGATTTACTCATACATATCATATAATCACATTAACACACATAAACATTACTTTTAATCACATAGGCTTTGGGATTATATTGGATCCAAGACATCAAATATTATGATTCATGTTACTTGATGATAATAAGTTGTTGTTATCATGTTTGATTCGGACATCCTTTCTACATATCTATTTTTTATAGACTCGGGTTTAATTATGAACTCTAATTTTAATATTGATATTAATTTTTAATAAAAATACACAACATCATATAAAATAATATCCTTAATTAGAATATTAATTCAAGATTTATAAAATTTCCTTCTATAAATTTAATGGAAATATCACAAAGTATATAACTTATCTGATGTCATAATTAATAATTATAAATTATCATTTCACTCAATTAATGTTATTAAAATTCCATATTATGAATTATTTTACCTTTTTAAAGTAACCAATGTCTCTTTTTAATTATTGGTTAACTCAACCGATGCATGAAATAGTTTATCTAATCATTTATGAAGTCATATTCTCATCTTTTTATTGAAAATTGACATTAATTTTAGTAAAAAACACAAGTGACATACTCAAAACTGATAAAACATATTTGGTTTGTTTTTATACTTTAATAAAATAACTCACAAGTCATTGTTGTTGTGTAAGAATCATCCTCACCTCAATACAATTCACAGTGTACCTAGTATGACTCAAAGTGTGAATTTTTATTTAAAATTGAAACTATTTTTTGTAAAAAGGAAAAGTGAAATACACAAAACTGATAAAAAACAGTATTTTTTTACATTAATAAAATCATCCAAAAGTCATTAAAGAAGTTTCAGATCCAGTCACACTAGAATCTGATACACAATGTTCTTGATGTGACTAAAAGTGTCCATTATCAGTTTGAAATTTAAATTTTTATTCAAAAAGTGTCACTCACTTAAAACTGATAAAACTATCCTAAATTATGATTAAATTTTAGAAAAATGATTCATAAGTGATTTTTTTCATATAAGAATCATTCCCACCTCAAAATGTCACATGATGTGACTGATTTGACTAAAATTGCATGTTTCTAGTTTAAAATATAATTTTAATAAAAACAAAAGTGATGTATTAAAAACCATGAAAATTAATTCTGATTATTCTGATATATTAGAAAAATGATTCACAAGTCATTTCTGATGTGTATGAATTAACCAAATCTCATTCCAATGCACGGTGTGATCAATATGACTCAAAGTGTGTGTTTTATTTTAAATTGACACTAATTTTATTAAAAAATAGAAGTAGCATAATCAAAACTCAGATAACAAATTATTATTGTTTTTATAATTTAGTAAAATTATCCAAAACTAATTTTTGACATTCAGGAATCAATTTTACCTCAATCTGATGTACATTGTGACTTTTATAACTCCAAATGTGTATTTTTATTTAAAACAAAAATTAATATTAATGAAAATATAAGTGGAGTACTAAAAATTGAGAAAAATCATTAATAATATTTCGATAATTTAAGAAAATGATCCATGTGTCATTTTTGATTTTTAGTATTCATCTTCACCTCAATCTGATGCATGATGTACTAGGTATGGCTATAAGTGTTTTTTTTTATTAAAAATTCAATTTAATTTCAGTAAAAAAGATAAGTGACACACTCAAAACTGAGAAAACACAATCATATTATTTTGATACATTAGTAAAATGATCCATATGTCATTTTTTTAGATATAGGAATTATCATCAACTTAATCTGATACATAATTTTCCTGTTATAACTCTATGTTTCTATAATCAGTTTTAAATTTTTATTTTAGTTTATGAAGTATCACTCACTTAAAATAAATAAAAACACTTGGATTGGGTTGTTAATTTAGGTTAATGATTCATAAGTCATTTTTGATGTGTAGGAATAACTCTAAAAAAACCGACATATGATGTGACTGGTATGACTCAAAGTGTATGTTTCTAGTTTGAAATGACATCTTAGTAAAAAAATTGATATACTCAAACATAATAATTTTTTTATTACTTTGATACTTTAGGGAAAGGATCCATACGTCATTTTTAATGTGCACGAATAAAACTCACCTCAATCTACCTTATGGTGTAATTGGTATCACTCAAATTCAAACTTTTTTATTATAAATTGACATTAATTTTAGTAAAAAAGAAAAAAGAAAATCTGAAAATCAATAAAAAAACATTTGGGTTATTTTGATAATTTAGGACAATGTTCCATAGTTCATTTTTGACATGTTGGAGACATCCTCATCTCAATTTGATTTATGGTGTGACTAGTGTGACTCCAACTGTATCTTTTTATTTAAAATTGACATTAATTTTGGCAATAAACACTTGTGGATATCTGGAAACAGAGAAAACGAGTTCATATGGTTTTGATAATCTAGGATAATGATCCATAAGTAATTTTTATTTTTAGGAATCAGATGCACCACAATTTGTCTCACGGTGTACCTGGTATGATTATAAGTGTGTATTTTTTATTTCAAATTGAAATTAATTTTAGTAAAAAAGAGGATTCACAAAGTCAAAATTGAGAAAAAAACAATTATATTTTTTTTTATACTTTAGGAAAATTATCCATAAGTCATTTTTGATGATTCAGAACTAGTTTCAACTCAATGAAATACATTGTATTCCTGATATGACTCAAAGTTTTTAGTATTAGTTTAAAATTGACATTTTAATTAAAAAAGTGTGTTAATAACTACAAATTAAAGAAACATGCATGGATTACCATAATAATTTTGGAAAATGATTCATAAGTCATTTCTAATGTACAAGAATCAATATGATTTCAAACTGACATGCGATATGACTGGTATGACTCTAACTATGTCTTTTTATTCATCAGGATAATAATACATAAGTCATTTTTGAAATGTACTAATCAACCACAACTCAATATGATTTATGGTGTGACCAATATGACTCCAAGTGTGTCTTTTTATATAAAACTGGTAATAATTTTAGTAAAAAATTCAAATGACATGATGAAAACTGAGAAAATAAATTTAAATTGATTTAATACATTAGAAAAATGATCTAAAAGTCATTCATGATGTATAGGAATCAAACTCATCTTAACCAGATGCAAAATGTAACCAATATGACTCAATGTTTACCTTTTTTTAATTGGAATTAATTTTAGTAAAAAAAAGTTGACCTAATAAAAACAAAGAGAACACATTCATATTGTTTTTATACTTTAGGAAAATGATCTATAAGTCATGTTTTATAAGTAGAAATTATACACACATCAATCTAATGAAAGGTGTGCCTAATATGACTCAAAGTGTGTCTTTTTATTTAAAATTGTAATTAATTTTAGTAAAAATGGAAAGTGATGTATTCAAAAATCAGAAACCACATTAGGATTGTTTTGATATTTTATGATAATGATCCATAAGTCTTTTTTACATATAAGAATTAACCACACCTCAATATGATTCATGGTGTACTATGTATGACTCCAATTGTTTGTTATTAGTTTAAAGTTGACATTTTAGTTCAAAAATTTCATCTCTCACTGAAAACATAGAAAACGCTCTTAGACTATCGGTATAATTAGGATAATTAATTTATACCATTTATGACATGTAGGAATTAGTCTCAAAAAAAATTGAAACATAACGTGACTTGTATTACTCAAGGTATGTGTTTCCAATTTAGAATGACATTGTAGTATAAAAGAAAAGTGTTTCACTCAAAACCTATAAAATTACATAAAATTGTTTTGATGCTTTAGGAAAATTATCCATAAGTCATATTTTACATGTAGGAATGCACCTCACCTCAATCTAATGCATGATGTGGTAAGTATGAATCGAAGTGTGTGTTTTCAATATATAAGTGCCATTTTAGTTTAAAACCTACATTACATCATCAAAATTGAGAAAAAAATTTCCAGTTTTTTTATTATCATTTTAACAAATATTACTTAATTAATTTCCTTTTCATTTCTGTGTTATAATTATTTAGTTATTTTTCATAGAGATAATGATTGAAGACAGAAATGAAATGGTGTGATGTGAAAGAATCAATCACAACTGAATACAATACATGATGTTCTTAGTATGACTCAAAGTTCAGTTTAAAATTGAAATTTTGAGTTTAATTTATTTCTTTTTAGTATTTATAATTTAAGAATTGTTTTCTTATACTGGTGAATTTGTTTCGTGAGTTGGGGTGATTTTTTTGGCAATAACATAATTGGGGGTTGGAGAGACAAAGATAAAGGGACATTGATATTTTTGAATGTTTGTGATAATTTTTACATATGTAATTTTAAAAACCAATGTTTCAAATGTAAATAATATTTTTTTAGTGATTGTTTTGTAAATTTTATTTCATTTAAAATCAATATTTTCACCTATTTTTTCTGATTTTTCTACTACTATAGCGTGCTCTAAATATAACTACACACTGTTGTATTACTCATTATCATCATTATTAAATACTCTAATAAAGGTATCTCTTTTCAGGGCTTTCAATAGTAGTGATAAATTTAACCTTCATCAATTCCTCTAAAAGAACTGGTAAATGTAGCCTTTATCTATGCTTTCAATAGTACATATAAAGGGAACCTTTATCAAAGCTTCTAAAAGAGATTATAATGGGTCTCTCCATTAGCACTTCTAAAAGTATTGATAAAATGGGTCTTTTATCAGTGAAAAAAGGGATAATAAAGAGAACCTTAATTAGATCTTTTAGAATTGACTATAAAGTAGACCTTTATCAATTTTTTTTTGGAATAGATAAAATCTTAGAGATTTCAATTGTTCTCTAGTAGTTAGTGAATTTTTGGCATTGATGATGGAAATTTTTAGCACTGTTAAAGGCCTGATTTGTAGCACTGTGGGTTGATTCTATGAAATACTTATATTTTGAGCTATCCTAAACACTGGGGAATGGAAATAGGGTTGATGAAGTTTTGAGCAAGAAGACATGGACTCAGACAGTTTTGGAGTCCAATTATGAGAGTAAGATGATGACCTTACTGGATAAGATACATATTGAGGTTTAGGAGGGTTAAAAGTAGATGAACCTCTTGTCCTTATTAGTAGAGTCCACACTTATGAGCTAGATTAGGGGGAGATACTATAAGGACCTAGAGTGATTATCCATGAAGGTATCGAGTCATTCTCATATTGGAATATTGATGAGGATGAGATCATCTATGTTCGAAACTATTGGGAAAAAATACCTCAAGGTATCATTGAATAATTTTTTAAGAGATTATGTTTGTTGACCAATTTGGCCTCCATGTTGTGTTTATTGACCAAGCAGACCATGATTTACGAATTTGTTGACAATGTGGGATTACATTGTGAGTAGTCGGGTTCAAGGGATGTTTTCAACAATCCATGATTGATTGAAGAACCTTGAACATAGATGATCTCATCCTCATAAATATTCCAAAATGAGGTATTTCAAGATCAGAAGCTCAAAAATTGGAAAAGGTATGATGTGTGTAAAAAATGAGAGCATTTCCCGAAATATGGTGTTTTGTAGAAGATGTGTTTTCCACGCTCAAAGAGAATTATGTACCCAAGGAGGGTTTTTCGCGTAGGGTTGATTATGACTATAAATATGAAGTGACCCCCTAATTATTTAGAAGCACAATACATAGAGACAATCTGATATCTTGCACGTGAAATTGGAATATTCAAGGGAGTTTCATATAAACATCAAGTTTGAGCGTAAAGAGGTGTTTGTGCATAAAGATTAGGTTGCGTGTAAAGAAGAGGTTTCATGTAATGATTAGGCTGCAAGTAAAAGATTTTTTTTCTCATAATGAAAATGTTGTGCATAAAAGAAGGATATTTCACAGAAAATAATTGGTTGTTTGTAAAAGAGGTGTTGTATGAAAAGTGTATTTCATGTAAAATCAGGTAATTGCGTACAATTCCTAGTGACAACTATGTGTAAAAATTGGAGTTGCACAGTACACGCAGTGCAAAGTGAGATTCATTTACGGATGAAAGTTGGACTTCAATAAAGTATCAAAATAAAATTGAGGATGCATGTATAATTGAAAATAAAGTGACCTATAGGTCTATAAACTATGAGTGAATCCCTTACAGACCCGTGAGAGAAGGAAGTGGAAGAAGGTTATCCTTTCTATCGGTAGTGATCCAGTGAGAGAGAGATAGGGAGTGACCCTTGGGAAAGAAGTGAGCTGACCCGAAACATTATAAACGTATTGAGCCTAGGCATTGAAGTGATCTATCCTGAACATTGTAAATTGGTAGTGATCTTTAGTGGATTTGGTACATTGGATCATTTCCATTGTATTCTCCTTAGACATAGCCCAGTGCGGGTGAACCAAGAATAAATCTATGTGTCTACCTATTTGCATTCATGTATCACATTCAAAGCATCACCATCATCAGATAAATTAGGGATGAATGAGATCAACAGTAACACATAAGTGTAAAAAAGTGACCCTTATAATATTGCGGCCAAAATCCAGTAGGGTGGAAATAATTTTGGAATAAAATATCCATACCCTGATCCCCCCCCCTCTTAGGGTATTCTGGCCCCTTTTGGTACTAACAGAAACCATGTGGTCATGCCTACTTTTATGTGTGGGGAGCTGATTCATGTGTTTCATGACTTGAATAGGGAGGTTTTCCATAGTTTAAACATAACGTTCCATGAACAAAATCAATAATATTGGTATCCAGACTTGAAAATGGATATTGTAGGTTTCATGAGATGATGCTACACCTTCCAGCAAGTGAAGGATGAGAATCAACAACTCGGTGGTTTGTTATGGCCATTTCACATTCCAAAATTGAAGTGGGATAATATTTCTATATAAATTTTGTGGGTATTTTGAAGATCCCTTTTAGTTATAATGCTCTACGATTAGTTGTGTACTTGTTGAAAAAAATTTCCTATTTCTTTTCTATATAAGAAACTTTCATGGTAGATTAGGTGGGTGAGATGTATCTTCGGGAGATTGTTTGATTTAATAGAGTGCCAAAAATTATATCTTCATATTAGGATCACCATTTTAATTATAGTTTATGAAAAGGTTTGAGAAAATCTTTGGGTGCCATGGTGTTTCAGAGTATGGATTTTCAACAATAAACAGATGGGAAATCAGAGTGTACTATTTTGGTGCTAGAGGAAATTTTATGGGCATGCATCCTTGATTTTGGTGGGTCATGAGAAAAACACATAGAACTAGTTGAGTTCTCCTATAATAACAGTTATTAGGATAATATTTAGATATAACCATATGATGCAATTTATGGTTGTCCATGCTGATCACATTTATGATGGATAGTGGCGGGAAAGTAAGAGTTCTTAAGACTATATCTTGGTAATATATTCTAGAACAAGATCAATTGTCCTAGAAATGTATATCCTCTACTTAGAGTAGGAAGAAGTCATATAAATATCTAAATCATCAACCTATTGAGTTTAGAGTGGAATATCATATATTCCTTTTGGTGTCACTGAAATTGGATCATCATAGGATTCAAGGGTTGGGCAAGTTGGCACCCAGGTTTGTTGGACCATGTGATATTACTGAGATCATCATACTTGTGGAATACTGATTTGATCTATCACAAAGGTGTATTCCTATAAATTATGTTTTTCATGTGTCATATCTTTAGCAGTACCACCCCATCCTTTCTCATGTGATCGATGTTTATGATGTTGAGCTTCAGGATACAATAGAATAAATTGTGGCTTTAACATCATAAATATGACATTAGTTTCTTATAAACCGAAAAAATACATGTTTCCAAAGACTTTTATGGTGTTTTTTTGTATAAAAACAATGAAAAAGGCTTTTAATTGATATTTTTGTGTATGTTTTTTACAAAACAAACACAAAAAATATACATCAAAATCAATTTTAGCATTATTTTTTTAAGGAAATGAACACTAGAATGTTGAAAAAAAATTGATTTTTTCATTGATTTATTTAAAAACCAGCACCTATATTTTTTTTAAAAATGGATTTGGTTTTTATAGAATATGATGCAAAGAAATTAAAATAAATAATGTATCGTGAAACCCTCATTTTTGGATTTTGAAAACACTTTTTTTCTCGACTCGTGATGACTCTAATGGCATCCAAGGATCCTCAAAGTCAATTTTTTTATCAAGTTTAATTGATTTTAATCATACATTAATGATCAATGGACCTTATTATTTTATCCTCAATCATTTTTTAACCATCCACATTAGTATTTTATCTTTAGATACTATTTTCTTATCTACCATCAACCATTGTTCATTTTTTATTTTTTCTTGTTAATTATTTGTTTCTACAAACATTTTTGTTAAATCTTGATGTCTTTATTCTTATAAAGAATAATAGGGAGAAAATTCTGATTGAAAATCATTTTTCATTTATGAACTCCAAATTTTTAATGTTATTTTTTTAATTTTGAAGACAAATTATTTAACAATTATTTATAATTTGGAGTTATTTCTTCATTCATTTGGATGTAGTTGATTGTTAATTATAGATTTTCTTGTTATTTTTTGTTTACTTTGACAAATTTTATATTTTATGAATTATTCAAATTATTTTTCCCAAAAATAATATATACATATTTATATGTGTGTATCTATATATGTGTATATATGTATATATATATATATATATCAATTAAAATTAGTTTCTATGAAATTTTTCATTTTTGATTCTAATCAAATTATATACTTTTGAGTCAACCTGACACACATCATGGAAAATAAATACCAATAGTATATTACTTTTTATTCCATTCATAATAATCATTGATATTTACTATCATATTACCATTAAATTTTAAGGTATGTTTTTATGTTTAAAAAATATATATATATATATTTACATTTTTATATGATTTAATATACTCAATGATTATATTTGATATCAGGTATTGAATTGATCATAATTTTATAAATTTATAAATAACCACGAGTAAATATGAAAAAGGAGTTGATGATTTTTTTTTATTTTCTAAAAGAAGCATTCAAAAAATAGATTTGATTTTATGTCCATGTGTGAGTTGTTTGAATACGAGAATTTTAAATTATAGAGAAATTTAGGATCATCTCATTTTCTATGGTTTTATCCTGAGTTATACATGTTGGATCTGAAATGGGGAAAGAACTGAAAATTCAACATCTAATGTTGATGATAATATTCATAATGAGGCATAAGACCACATTGAAGAATTAATTCATGATTTTGGTGTTGAAACTATCGGAAAAAAACCACATTTGAATTATTTAATGGAGATTATGAGAATCCAATATTCCTAGTTTGCAATAAATATACAATCATGTCATAATTTATGAGATTAATTTACTTGAATATAAGAAATGGGTGGAGTGATAAAATATTTTCTAAATTACTTGAGCTTTTAAAAAGACACTTTGAGAAGGAAATTGAATTTTGGATTCCAATTATGAGGTGAAGAAAATATTGTGCCCAATGGGATTAGGGTATAAAAAAAATACATGATTTCCCCAATGATTTTGTGTTTTATAGGAAGGAATATAAATATTTTTCAAAACTTCCTACATGTGATACGTCACAATATAAGATGGATGAAAATGGAAACTCAAATTTATTCTCATGTACTAGAATCTAACCTCATACTAAACCAAATAATTCCTTATAATATTCCATTGATATAATTCCAATTAATCAACTCTGATTTATCCATAGGTACTTGGATGAAAGGTCCTACAAAACAAATTTGGTACCTTCCAATAATTCCTCTTTTGAAGCATAAATTTTAAAATTAAATTGATGAAAAAAATTAATTTTACATTCAAATGATCACATATATGATATTTTTTTATATCACCATGATGATTTATCAGAGTGGAAAATATTTGATGATTTTTTTTTTGATTTTTGAAGTGAAGTTATAAATCTTATAATTAGAGTGTTTATAGGTGGAATGAATCCATATCAGAGCCTATGTAGCCATCATAGTTCATGGCCTATTTTATTGGTAGTTTAAACCTTTTCCCCATAAATATATATGAAGAAAATATATTTTACTATTAGCTTGATGATTTTGAGACCAAAATAGCATGGAAATGATATTTATGTATATCTTTCACCATAGATTTATGATCGGAAACATTTATGGGAGGTAGTTGTTAATGTTTTCAATGAATACATGAAATATTATTTTCATTTGTGTTCTATGTTAATGTTCAGTATAATAGAAATTCGTACATATTGAAACTTACCTGGATACAATGTTAAGGGACATAAATAATTCCCAATTTGTGAAGAAGAGACTTCATATTTTTAATTGTATAATTAAAGAATGATAGTTTACATGGTTCATCAAAGATTTTATCGAGTTGATTATCCTTATGATTGATTAAAATAACTATTTAATGATTTATATTAATTTAATATTCCCCTCAGACAATTTTTAGTAGAATAATATTATGACATGGTGAAAAATATTGATTCAAAATTTTGAAAGAAACAAAATTCTGGTCTTCCAAAAAAATATCTTGAAGAAATAGTCAGTCTTTTTTAAAATACTTTATTAGATATTATTTAAGATAAAACATAACATCGATGTGATTCATGTTTTGAAAAACAGATATGATAGTTTGATTGGAAATTTTTTAGGAATAAAAGGAATGGAAAAACATTGATTGAATACTATATTGGACTTAGTATCATTGGGAATATGTTTTGAGTTATCTCACATTATGAAAGGAATCACAACATATTTACCTCTAGATTGTCACATAATAGGAAAGACAGAGATGATGAATTTTTGTTATTTTCTTCATGTTATTAAAGTACCCATTGGATGTTCTTAAAATGTGAATAATTTTGCATCATTAAATGATTGTAAATTAATAGGCATGAATTATCATGACAATCATGTTTTGATGAAATGAATTCTACTAGTCTCACTACATGGTATTTTTTGATAATTATCATAAAGGCTATCATCACGTTAGGTAATTTTTTAAAATCCATTTGTAGAAAATTTGTTGATCCAAATTTGTTATATGTGTTGGAGAATAAATTTTCTCTTATAATTTTTCAACTAGAAATGTATTTCCCACCATCGTTTTTTGATATACTGGTTTATCATGTGATTCATTTGGTACATGATATAAGAACATGTGGGCCTTTTTATTTATGTTGGACATATCCTTTTGAGAGAGATATGAAAATTTTGAAGGGATATAATAAAAATACGTATCAATTAGTGGCCTCTATTATTAAAAAATTTATATTAGAAGAGGTGATTTATTTATTTACTTATTATTTGTATGAAGTAGAGTATATTGGTCTCCCCATATCTCAACATCTGGCAATTGATAGTGAAGGTAGAGGGATTCAAGGCTTAAAGTTAAATTTCATTCCACGTGATGAAGTGATACATGCACATTTATACATTTTGAACAAAACAGATGAGGTTAAATCATATATACCATCACATATTTTAAAATTAAAGGTATTATACCTAAAATGAAATAAATAGTGAATATGATTGAGCATAAAAATACATTTATTCATGGTTTAATGAAAAATTCCTCATAGATATATCTTCATCATAAAAATTGAAATGGGAGGCAGGGGGACCATATATAATTTTGTTATCATGGTCTTATTTTGATATTGATGGGTACACATTTTACGCAATAAATCAAGATGAAAAGAGTACCATTCAAAGTAGTGGTGTAATGGTCATCACTGAAGAACTACATTTTTTTAGTGTAAAAGATAAAAACCCAATTTCTATATCAACAACATATTTTGGATTTCTTAAAGACATATGAGAAATTTACTAAACTAAATTTCATGTCAACATGTTTAGTTTTTAATTGGGTTTCTTGTAATAGTGGTGTGAAATGTGATGATTATGAATTTAAACTATTTCAATTGAATGGATTTATTTTCAATGTAGAACCATTTATCATTACGACATATGCAAAGAAAATATTTTATGTCATTGATCCATCGTATGATCAGTGGTCCCTCATTTTTCAAGGGAAAAGAATCCATTTGGGTGATAAGGATGATGATGATGTTGTAGATTTATATGAGGCTTCTTCATCTATTATGTGATTTTTAGATAACAATGACTATATTATAGAAGAAGTTTCTGAAGTTTGAAATGATAATGCTGATGGGATATGGGAAACACTAAATTACTCTCCTAATTAATCTTGTAAATATTTACATTTATTTTAAATTTACATGTGTGAAAAAATATTTTTTAATAACTATTGGATGTTTAATTATATATATTTTATTGTTTATATTATTTTTTCGTGTTAAATTTGATATTCCATGGTTATGATTAGACATTTTTTCACAGAAATACCAGACACACATCATTATATTTTGTTTGAATTTACACATTTGAAAACACTTTTTTGAAATTTGATATTTAAATTTCTAAATGTTTCTATAATTTTAGCAGTAATGTTTATATTTAACAGTTTTCCTTGAATATTTTTTTGCTTAATAAACATAAAATCATTTTTTTAAAACATATACACGTGTTCCATTTTTTAGCTTGCATAATTTTTTCCTGTTTTCTTATTATGATGTTTTCTAATAATATATAGTTATACAAGAATTTTATTACATTTTCCATTTTCAATAACAAATACAGATACAGATACAAAGGAAGGTGTACTGAGGTATATTGTTTTTCTTCATATTATTAAATATTGAATAATATAATTATTTAATGAATGAAAACTTTTAATTTACAAAAAATAATTGAAGGACAAATGATGAGTCTTTGGTGGTGGAGTGTCATCCATTTAATATTTATAAATCAACTTCTCAAGATACTGAACATGCCATTACATGCTTAAAAAACTATCACTTTCTCATGGAGATAAGTGATTGCATATTAGTTTTGATGATAATACTAATGAAAATTAACCAAATGTGATATATTTTATCAGATATATCTCTAGGAAGTGTTGCTGTAGGATTACCATTTCATATCCTGATTGGAAGTCAATTGACAAGATGGTTATATATAATATTTTGGAGGCCATAATGGTAAAATATTTCAATTGATTTATTTTATATCAGTTTTTGAATAATATATATTTTAAATGACAAAAATTTAATTTCTTTAATTACATAAGACATTCAATTTTGAAGAAACAAAAGAGATTAAGAAATGATTAATTTATTTAGTGGCGATTCGACAAAGAGATTTTAAAATAAAATTGGCAAAAAAATTTGTTTTTGGAATGAAACAAAATGGAAACCCATGCCTCATGTATGAGTATTTAGTTGTAGATATATGGAAGAAATTTATTTCTAGTCGACATGATGAAGCATTTATGTTATGATATTTATTATATATCTTAAAAATTATTTTATATTTACCTAATTACTTATTAGTTTATTTTAATATAATAGGTCTCCAAGAAATCTCATCAAGAGATCTAGTTACATAATGTTGACCCTCATACATTATTATATGGATGATATCATTTCGTGGAGAAAAAATGATTGAAGAAAAATTATGAAGCGTTAAAGGATAATTATTAATGTCATTCAGATGAGGTGCAGTTAGGCCCACTATCTCCCACTACCCACTATAAAAAAATTAAAATAGAGAGAAGAATAAAAAATAAAGAATATCTTATAGTGTAATAAAACAAAGTAGCTAAAATAATTTTAAGTAAATAATTTTTATTTTTTAGGGATTTTTGTATTTTATAAATTAACAACACTAGTATAACATTTTCATTTCAGGATGAACTTCAGGAGAAATCAATATAGGTCCTATTTATCCTTGAAGGTATGATAGAAATCCTAGACACTTATTTAGGAAAGCCCAAACACCATGGCCACCTAAGAGGTTATGGGGAGGGTGTAAGTATTTGGAATGTTTTGGTCATTATAGTAATAAATCTAGAGACCCCAAAAATAAATATTTAAATGATGATCTAAAAGATATGAAAAATTCCATGGGAAATCCAATTCAATTAACTGTTTAGGATATGTTAGAATAATAGATTTAGGCAGTCACTGAATGTGCAGCCATTCTAGCCTACCCAACCTTCATAGTCAGCTGCACAACCTGTCCAGCTAAACTAGCCAGACCATCCCACCTAATGATATCCTCCACCTCCTCAGTCATACCCTTCCTTAAACTATGATTTGTATTACGGATGTATTCATATTCATATTATAGTATAGGAATCATACATAATTTTTGGTATTCTAGGCATCACTAGCCTATGTAGAGAGGTCAGGTCATAGTATCAGTACATGATATTTTTGATTCAAATTATCTACTATAGTTTCTGGTCAAGGAGGTTATTATAATTAGGGGTTATATGGGTAATTTTTTTTACTTTATATAGGTATATTTCTTTGATATCTTTCATACTAGGTATGTATTTTTTTAAATATTAATTATATTTGATGGAGAATTAATTATAATGTTTTATGAAATTTAATTTATATAGGAGTATATAAAATAAAAAGAGTTTTCATAAAGGAAAAAAATCAAAGAAAAAACATTGGTTAATTATAAAATTTTTGATGGTATATTTTCATTATCTAAGCCCTTTTATTCATTGGATAATTTATATGTGTTTATTATGACCTCTAATATATTTGGAAGAAAATATCCATTGATAATATTTAAATAATATATCTTGCATCTGGTTGATTTTGAAAATCATATCATGCTTGTGATGTAGTTGTTTTCCATGTATGTAAATTTACATTATATATTTTATTTCATTAATTAAATATGGTTTGAAGATACTTACTAAATTAATTATTTTATTAGGTATATACACATTCTTATTATTACCAATTTGAACATGAGAATTTATGGTTTTATAGATTTGGAATTTATTTCAATGGGTGTGAAATATTTGAATGCTACTCATAGAGTTACACACAAATATATATATATATATATATACTAGATATTTTTAAAGAAAGAGATTGGGAGTTGGGTTTTTTTCATTCCTAGATGGGTAAGAACACTATGATAATTATGAAATAATGTTCATTATAATTTCATTAATAGTGAACATTTTCTATTGTACTGGGAACTGGATGTTAGGTGTATTCTGCCCTAGTGAATTCATATTAAACTAGTTTTTCTATTTATCATTAAGTGTTAGTAAAAAATTTAGCACCTTATTAGAAAAGTAAGTTTTCTTATATTTTATAATTTCACATTATTTAATTCTTATTGTTTAAACATGTTTGGTCAGATTATATATATGAAAATTATATTCATGGAAATTTTTTATCAAAGACTACTTTTTGAGAAACAACCCAAATCAAATCCAGTACATGGAATTAATGGTAAATATTTTTCATATTAGATAATAATATGATTTTGATATATATATATATATATGTTTCTTTTTATTATCAAGTTAATGTTTTGTAAACACATTTTCATTATCAACATGGAAATATAAAATGTGGTTATTTTGATTTACTATTGAAGTATGAGATAATCACAACTAGGATAATAACTAATTTTTATGGGGATAGAAATATTAATAATTTTATATTTTATGACTTAGAATTCTATTTTATAATATTATACAATTTATTGTTATTGTATACATTAAATGATGTAGTGTCTTCTACAAAACATGATCTTATAATTATTCGATCTTTGTTTGTGAACTATTTCTCATGTATGATTACAATTTAAGGAATTTAACTTTTAATGTTTATGATTAATATCAAATTTTCCAAATAATTTTTTTCAAAAAATAATTCTTTTATTATAACATATTTTTTAACCTATTGATATCCAAAAGAATCTTCAACATCTTCTAATGATTATGTTATAAATTTTCAAGTATTTGTTTTTTTATTCTAAATTAAAATATAATTACACAGATAATGAATTATTGATTAAGTTGTTAAATAATGTTTGTTTTATAGTTTTCTAGTCTATGAAACATGTTGTTATATTACTATATATTTTCTTTTATATTATAATAATTATAATATTTTTGGGGGTGTGATATTCATGATTTTTTTAATTTTTTATCATTCAGTGTCAGATTTACAAGAAATCAATCCTGAAACATTTTTAAAAAATAAAATAGGTATTTGGAATTGGTTTTTCTATAAACTAATGTCAAAAATACATACTAATATATTTTGGGATTAATCTTTAATAAAAAACAAATGTTTAAAATTAAAAAAAGTTGATCTTCGAAGTTGTTTTAAAAAAACAGTGTTAAAACCCTTAATTATTAAATCTAATTTATAAACGTCGATTAAAAACTGATTTTAAAATTAAAAAAAAAACAACAATAATTTTATTACAATAGTGCGTATGCATCCTTTAAAGATAATTTGATGAATGTTGTTGATCATAATGATAATATACTGTGAGGAAATACCATGTTATTAGTCTGAGTGATGTAGTAGTGTGGTTGTGTTCAGGAGAAAACATGAAAGAGGGAAGCTAATATGTAGGCTGAGTAGCCTAACCTTTATACCCCAGAGGCTTAGTGATTCTTAAGAGTGTAGTTCGAGGAAGATCTATTATATGGTGGAGATATTATAATATCCCAGCCATTTTGAAGATGTCTCATACATTTTTATGTAGCTTTTTCCCCTTTTTTAAGTCTTACTTTGTTGGATATTCCCTTGGGTGTGCTTGGGTTAGTTTTGAAAGCTTTGAGATGGTTTTTAGTAGTTCACGGCTGGCATATAGTTTTCCCATATCATGCGGCCAACCCAAAAAAACTATGCACCCTCAAATCGTAGGGTTTTATATGTTTGGTGCGTGATTTGGAAAACTTTGTGCCCACATAGGAGTAACTGTGTACCCTATATAGTAGGAATGCATGGTTGATCAAATTGTGTGGTCCCTCCTAGGAGTCTGTGCATAAGGAAATTAAAACCCCCAAAAAATTATAACAAAATTCTTGACCCCCTTTTTATATCTTTAAACACCCCATCTCATCTTAACCCAATTTCCATCAATCTTGGAAGCTCCTGAAAGGATTCTATGACACCATTAACCTCTTGCAATGTGAATTGAAGATCCAATGGAAGAAATATACACCTATCTTGTATGTGATCTCATATCATTTATATTTAATCTCTCTCCCACCTATATTCCCCCTTTAAAAGTATGATTTCCCTCCATTTTCAATGGTGTGGATATTTGTTTTAAGGGATCTCATTTTCTGGGATCTTTATCCTGGATGTTTATTCTATATCTTCATTACCCTGGTGAATTTAACCATTCTATATCTAATTTAGGGTTAATATTTGGGGAGTATTTATCAATGATCTTGAGTTAGGTGGTGTAATTGCTAATTCCAATAGTTTTGATTATAATTATGCATATGTAATTTGGAAATTTCATTTTCAAGTTGTTAAATTTCATTTAAATTAAAAATTTGAACTGAAATCCATGTAATTGTGTAACCCTTTAGAGATCATGTTGGACGGATTGAAGATAATATGTCTAGGATTGATCACCACCCAATGGGTCTTCTAATACACTTGACTTATTTATTTATGAGATGTAAAAAGTGGAATAATAGGTGTGTGAAATTGAACTAAATCTTCATTGCATGTTTCATAATAGGATTTAATGGGTTTATTGGCTTAACCTTGAAGGGTTAATGAGTTATGAATTAAATATTAGAAAATGGATCAACGGGTAAGTTTTTATGTTGTTCCTTGTGATAAATGTGAATGACCAAGTCTGTGTTTTACCAATGAATTGGTACACCATGATGAAAATGGTTGATAAACGAGTAATGAATGATGAAACGTGGTATGTGATATTTTTGAATGATTGATCAGTGAGTTGTGGGTCTGGTAATGCTTCTCCAAATACCCATTGGGTTCTAGACTACTGGTATAGGCCCCCAATATATATACATGATTATATATGAATGTCATCAATGAGTTCTCGGTTAGTGATTGTTGTTTTAAATATCCACGAGATTTCAGAATTCTACCATAGGCCCCTAATTCATAAATGAAAAATTGGAATTGAATTGAATTATGAAATCCCATGAAAGGAATAAATTTTAAAATCACTATAATATATGGTTTAGACTCCAATATGATCCAAAGAAAGTAATATGTTGTTTGATAAAGAATCATACATGCGAAATTGGTTTAATTTTTTCATTTGATATTTATTATTTACACACCTAAATAAATTATTATAGAATATATATTTACATATACATCGTTCGTGGTGACTTACTATGTGGTACTGACACCCTACTTATCATGCCTAATTGGTACCTGAATAAACTTCATGTTTACTAGACATGATAAGGGAAAGATCCTTATGATAGATGGCTGAGTTGGGATTCTAGATGTATCATGAATAAGGGAAACTGATAAGATGTCAGGACCCACTTGGGAGGTGTTAGTGTCTCTTTATTTTGGGTTTCCATTTGAATCTTGAAACATATATAGAATGATATATTTACTACTTTGGTTTATGTTAATTTTCCCTATTTTGGATTCATCATGATTTATTGGTCTTTATTTATTTATTATGGAACATTCTTGGTCATTTATTTATCTTGGTTATTTTTATATTTTTTATTTTGATGCTTTGATAAAGAGGGTATAGTATTCACAAGTTTCATATTATACAATTGATTCTAGTGAGTATCCTCTGGCATATGGGGTTGTGTGCTTGGGGTTACATAATGAACAATCTTTGGGCATCAACATATGAAACCTAGGTTGGGATGTTCCATATATATTACATCTTAATACATGAATATTCATTACATAAAACAGATATCCATTATATAATTATATAGGTTTAGTTCCTTTGAAATATAGGACACATAAGAAACTCTTTCATAAAATATAAAATTTGCATCCACTAAATTTACCAAAAATATAACCCTTCTTAGACATATCTACATAGTAATATGCTTCAAAGCCTTGGAAAAGGGAACATAATAAAAGGTGATCTATAATGCTTATTAAGGTTAATCAAGAAAGATATATATGACCACAAAGGTGAAACATGATAACAAGAGTTTGATAATATGAGTTTATAATTGTAAATCTATGACCCGAATATCAAAGATCATAATCTTGAGTCAAGGAATAAATCATGGAAGTTCATTTGACGTCAATAGAAAAACAATTAGAGAACATGATCTGAGAGAGAATAACATTGAAATATTACATAAAATTTTGTAATACACATAATCATATAAAACCTTATGTCAAGGGTGCCTAGAATGACATTCATAACATATTCTTCTTGATCTAACCAAATGTGTACCAGCTTCAGGATTGGTTTAACCTCTCATGTACCCTCTTTTGGGTTTGGGATAACCTCCTTCATACCCATTGAGCTCATATAACAGTAATCATTACCCAATGAATTTGAGATATATATTGGTATCACCCACCACATAATGAAAAAATATATATTTCTCCTATATGATCATAATAACTGATTCATATTAGAACCCATGAAAAGAAATGTGTTTCATAAATATTTCGTCATATCATAACTCGTGGAAATGAAATGGGTTTAATAAACATATTTCATCATAAAAACACTCTCTATAGAAAGAATAAGGATGTTATCATTGAATTATAACCCTAATAACACTTATTTAACAACCAATGATGTTACCATAGATGTATAATTACTTTGGAATATAACTTGGAACATTTCATTAGGATAATAAACATTCCATTTTGAAATAACTTCATTAAAATATAAAAATTTCCAAAATATTATGGAAACCATATTCTTTGAAAATAACCTTGAAAATTTTTAAAAGAGGATTAAAAACAAAGATTAATCATTATGGGGTGATAATTCATTCATGGAATATAAGTTAAAAATAACATTCCTTTCACATTATTATAAATAGGTTAAAAATTAACTCATTCAAAAAATGATAATAATATTCCTTTCAAACCATTTTGTTGATATTAAGAAATGGGTAAAAATGACTTCTAAAAATCATAGTGTAGTTGTAGATATATTCTTTAAAACATTTTATAAAAAACATGGATATAAAAAAGTTTTTTTACCCTATGGAGAAATAAATTTTATTTTCCTTAAAAACATATTTTTGGGTATATTGTCAACATAAGGCACGGAAAATGAAAAGAAAACATTTATTTTCAAGAAATAACACGAGGATAAGATAATTAATTATTTTACTTAGTGATATATCATAAAATATTTTCATTGTAATTTTGACCAAAATTACCATGAATTATGATGTGATTATGAAATAAACCCCTACCACTTTGGTATCTTTCATATAAAACATCATGAAAGAAATAAACATCGATGATTATGTAAATGGACCTAATTTTCATGATAAGAATTATAAAATATATTTTATGGTATTATATACACCACTTAAAATAAGTAAGTGTTTAACGTGTCATTTATATCATAGATGTAAAAGTGTGATAAAAATTCTTTACCTTGAGTTCCACATGTTTTGAAAGCTTTCTAACCCCTATATAGAAAATTTAATATTTTTTATAATTATATTCCACAATCAGATAAATTATTATTCTATAATATATATATATATATATTCATTATATACATATATTTATAGTTATACATAATTGTAGATATTGAAAATGAATCTCATCATTCATGGTGACGATAGGTTGTATGTATGCATGAACGCTGTTTTCATTTTTCAAATATAGTATGAAGGTAAATAATTATTAACCTTTAAATAATATTTATAATATCATATATATATATATCATATATATTAATCATATCTTTCCTCATTACCATCCATGTAAAATTAAAATGAAAAATGAATCACATCGCTTCGTAGAGGTGGTAGTACATAAATACACATGAGTAATGTTATCATTTTCCAATATTTTGGTTGATAAGAATTTAGATATGATATTATAATTATATATGAATTATTATTCAATAAATATTATATATAAAAATAAAACTAATCATAATAAAAATCCATGAATGAGGGTGATTGGAAAATAAATTGTACTGATACATAGAGACGATAAGTCGTATGTGCGCATGAGAGATACATTCACATCCAATTTTATGAAAAGAGGATAGATAATGGTTTTTTCATAATAACAATAAAATTTAATAATATTGAGGTTATTTAATTTATTATTTTTTGATAAATAATAAATATTTATTGGGAGTATAAGAAGATATAAATTTAAAGTGGTTGGGAAGACTACAACCCCTCTTTCGGGATACCTCCTTCAGATCCTTTGTTATAGAATATGGGGTTAGTTTATTGAGGTGATAAGAACTGAAAAAACCTAGATAAGGATATTTGGAAGATATATTTAATGGTTATTGTTGAGATATATGACTCAAGGAATTGTGAAAAATAAAATTAAGGGATGTATTTTTATAAGGGAGGGATATGACACACTAGAAATGTCTTAAAATATTAAACTATAATAAAATCCTTCTCAACTAAAATAGTTCAAAATAGATTCAAAATTAAAATGGGGATAAATATTTTACCATAAATTATCTCAATTTTCATTTTTTAATATTTTATTTATTTTTAAGTAATTTAATAAAATATTATTTTGATAATATATCATTAATATCTATTTTGATACAATTCATTTAATTTGACTTAAGAGACTTAGAGAAAATGATTGAATTCAAATATAAATATTCAATACAACACTAATATGAAATATTAATCTAAAAAAATCATGTAAAATGACTCACTCAAATTAAATTAATTTTAATATTTTTAAAATCATTTAGTATATTACTTATAAATTGGAGAAATACTACATTGATGTTGCATAAGAACATAGGGCCATTATATAATTACTAAACCATATAAATAATTTTCAATCATAAAAATAATTTCATTAATATTAAAATTGATGTCAATATTCTTTAATAACTATTTCCCCCTATTTGAATATATAAAATATATTTAAAACTAAGCGAGTGACACTTTGTAACTTTCTTCATTTAAAATATTATAAATGTCATTTTCATGGATAAGTTTCCATTAAAAACACAATTTTGAGTCTAAGGTGATACAAGTAAAATTAAATTCATCAAATAATAATTAAAATGAATAATTAAGTCCTTTTCACTTACTTTTATCCTACATTGACCCAATTTACACTTTACCGATGTGGAAAATTTTACCATGATTACTATTCATGTCTAGTAGAAATAAAGTGAAAAAATTTACCAAATTAAAACCTCATTATTCTATTTATGGGATTAATATTATCAAATGTATCACCTGTAAGTGAATTATATTAATTTTATTATATGGTTATAAAATATGACAATAACAACTTTTTAGAAAAATACAGGTTTTAAGCATAAAATTGGATTTATTTTTATCTCATGCCTATAATAATATTAGATGAATGTTTAAAAAATTAATTGAATAAATTATATATAAATTAAAAAAAAATCATTAAAAAATATTGATAAATTCAATTTATTAGTATAAAAATAAATTTCATGCATAGAAAGAATTTTTTAGAAAAACATCTTCTTGAGTTTCAAATTATTTTTCTTTTCATTTTTAATTAATTTATAACCTTTGAATTAATTATATAAATGTCTAAGCTATAAAGTTTTATAATTTATTTAGTCATATTCAAAGCTCAAAATACTATGGCTAGGTGATAATATATAACAATAATATTCTAATTGTACATGTCTTTTCATTTTAACATTCTGTTACGTGAAACAGAGGATATCAAATAAATAAATTTATTTAGAAAATCTATTTCATAAAATATCATGTATTATTCCCCCCATAAAATTAATATTTTTATTTAAATTAATTAAATTGATATAAAAAATATGTATATATTTATTTCATTATATCCTTGGTATAAAGGCCCATATTTTTTATACATAGATATAACCCTTTTTTAGGTGAATATTCATTACATAATAGAACAAATCCCCATAAGAACTGTAAAGGTATAGTGTGTTTGGAAACATGAAATCACAATCAACTAATTCATAAAATATATACATCATCACCTATTTATTCCTTCATGAATATAACCATTTCAAATATATCATACCGAATACCTTTCTTCATGTCCTGGGAAAAGGAAACATAAGAAAGGCTGATCTCATATACTCTGTAAGGAAAAATAAGTGAGATGACAGGTTTTTATGAGCATAATACGAGCATAAGGGTATAAGAACATGAAAAAAAACAATTTTAAATGATGTCCTGCAATCAAAGATCTTAATATTGAATGATGGTGTAATAACCCAGACTTTTGAATAAATTTTGTTCCCTACTTTTGTGTGTTATTTTACATTATACTCAACCAAACTATATCATTAAATTATTTAAGTGAGTATAATTAAATTGATACCATTGGGTTTAGAGTATTATATGACCATTGGTTGGTATAACTATTAGAAAATAAACTCTTAACGTTACAATTATTGTTTATAAATACAAGTGATCTTGGTTAACTAATACAGAAAGAAGAGTCGATGGCCTCATTTAGTAGACTCAGGCCGTATAAAGCCCATATGTAAGAGCTTGGGAAGGAGGTAAAATATCTAGGCTTTACTCTTAAAAATCCCAAGTTGATCATCATCATTTGAAGCTTGAATGAAATCACCTAAGGGAGAAGTTCATGATGATAGAAATCACAACTCAGGGAATGTTGTCCGAGCCGCCCCAAGATTCTATCACCATAGCACACATTACAGTTAGGTCATATGCAGGTGTTATAAGGGGCTATGGAACGAGGCTTTAAATACATTTTTTAATCCCTTGGTATAAATAAAATTTTTATTTCTTATTATGGTAATATTTGTGATTTTCAAATGTACAGATAAATATTGGATGAATAATATTGATTAATTTTTGAAAAAAGGTAATTTAAAATATTCATGTCATCATTAATTAATTAATAATGTGAAATGATTTTCAAAAAATGGTCTTTTACAGTTGTGATCAGAAATAAATTTAGAGTATAATAAGAAGAACTTATTTATTTAAGGAATAGTAAAGTATGAACAATAACATACCCTTATTAATAGTAATGAATATTGATGAATAGTAAATATTCCAAAAAATATAAACTTCACCCAAGAATGTATAAATACAATTTAGACATCTTAAAAGATAAAAAACGATCATAGTATAAGTTTTTTTTATATTTATAGGCCATAAATATTTTATCTACAATTTTATAATTAATTTATTAATTTAAAATGTAAATTTATTTTCCTAAATTTTAATCATAAATTGTTAATTTATTGTCTTATGGTTATACAATAATTTTTTTGGACCTTGATTAATTTTTCAAGGTGTTATAAAATAAGTTATAGTTTTAGAGTTGTTTTTTAAATAAATAATGATTTTATTTAAAACTTAAATTAAAATTATATTAAAAAAATTATTTTCATAAAATGGAGTTCATTTTTTAATTCAGTGCATTGAGATTAGGTTAGGGTAAATATTTGTGATTTTTCTGAAACAGTTGAATTTTCGGTGAATAGTAAAAATACAGGTTTGAGTTTTGGGTGTTTAATGACATAGTTGATGATGTAATCATGATATAATAAGTCTGGTCGACTTTTGAATAGTAATATAGGTTATTAGGTGTCCCATGTGGACTATACCATGGGCATATACCATGAAAAATCCCATTGTTTTTCAAATACCACCGATGAGGTGTCCTTTGGAAATTAATTAAATATTTCTCTCTTTTCTAATAAATACCAAGCCATTACCTCATTTATTTCATTCCAAAATCCTCCTCAACGATGTTGTAGTCTTTTTACCTCCCAAGGATTCCTCCCAATGTACCCTCAATCCCCCCAATGTACCAACCTTCAATCTTTCGAAGTTATACTTCAAGGTAAGGGAACCTTACAACCTCCTCTTTTATGTCATGACTTTATTTACGTTATATCTCTTGGTTTCCATTTCATTATGTCGGGGTATGTTCTTCAATTTCTTTATTACTGTCCATTTCATTTTTAATTAATGAGATACCCTTTATTCTCTCATCAACTTATTTTTCTGAATTATAAGCGACATCGTTAGGCTGCCGAATTTAAGTAAAAGAAATCACATTTTCTATTTTCTTTAAAGTTTCTTTTTTCATGTGGTGTGTATTTACACACCATTATATTATTTCATAATATTCTATACCTCTACTATAAATTATTCATTTATTTATGGGAGACCCTCTTCCCTTCTTTTTTTTCAAATACAATGTTATATAGTCGTTATGCTGTCGAAATTTTGTCTCAAAATATCTCTATTTTTTTCTCAAGAAATTATCTTGTTTTATTTATCGGAATACCCTTATATATTTTAATTTATAGAGGTATTAATCAAGACATAAGACTGATCTATTTTATTCTGGAATCTACATACATAAAACCATCTTTCCTTTTCCAAATGTTATAAAAGATATAACGATCGTGTTTCTAAGAACTTTTTAAACATCACATTTTTGAAGTGAAACCCATTACTTTTACTCTCTATGGGTTATTTATGTAATATTTTATTATGATCTATGTGTATCACTTGAATATAAATATATATTAAGGGTGGACCCTGTTAGTTCTCCAATTCATTGGGTAAAGAATTTAATCTTTAGAGATGACAAGTTTCACGATACCTTGGTGAATAACCTTAGGGTTAAAAGTTGGTGATATGTTCATGAATGTATAAATTAAATGTTTTATCCACATATTCATGTTATGGTTCAAGTTATTTTCATTATTATATGACTTTAATTTCATTGCACATGTCTTTATGTTTTTTTATCAAGTTCATATTGATTTAACAAGTAAACTGATTGCGTTGCTTTCCTTACTGGGCCGTCTGATCACCCTTTCCTTTGATGTATGATTCCAGGTTATGAGATGAAATAATTGTACATAAGAAGACCTTATTATTAATCCCTACAAGTGGATTAGAATAATATTTTATGTTTTCATATTTTATGTTCTTGATTTCTAAGACACTAGACTTTAAAGATTTTCCATTTGTAAAATGTAATGAAAAGTAATGCAATAAATTGAGGGATTCGATAGTTGGTATCAAAGGAAAGTTTAGTTATTTATAGAATTTATTTTGTGAAAGACTTAGGAAGAATACTATAGAAAATTTTAAATATAGAAAAAAAAACATGTATTTTGGTGAGTATTGATTGAGTGGTTTATCAAGAAAATACATCCATGTCTGGATACGAGCAGGTAGAGGCAGCTCTGGCACAAATGTACCTAGGAGTGAAAAATATGACAAGGAGTTTCAGGTTTGACCTACGTTATCCTGGTACACGACAATAGGCCTTACTGCACTCTTGGTTATGACACTTCTGGTGGATATTTTTTATTAATCATAAACTTCTTCTGAATCATTATAAGGGATTTATAGAGAAATTTAATTGTTAAAATCCTGAAGTTTTAAGACATAAAATCCATTATGGTTAAAAGATTTGTAAGTCAGATAAGTTTCTCACTAAGGTTTTATTCTTTAAGAATATGTTGAGTAATTTGAGGAATCGTTCAAATGGTGACTGCAATAAACCATGTGCTGACGAACCTCTGATGAAAGATGAAATAGAAACTTCCAGGAAAATGAAGAACCAACTGAATCAAGTTTTGGGAAATAACACGAATCAAGATGACAAACTGATCTCACCACGAAGGGAGATACTTTATCATGAATCCTTTATGCATCAATGACCACCAACCTTCCATGGATCAACCAAACCATTGATTACTCAATAATAGATCAGCTCTATCGAGAAGATATTTTTTTGTTCCCCTTTTCAGAGCAAGAGAAAGTCACCCTGGCTATCTATCTCTTAGAGGGTGAAGCTAATCAGTGGTGGGAACTGCTTAAAAACACAAGGCTAAGAGTGGAGATTGAATCTTTTGAGTTGGAATAGTTCATAGTGATATTCTTCAACAAGTATTTTCCTCGATCGATGAGAACAAGATTGGAGAAGGAGTTTCTTGAGCTAATGCAGAAAGAGAATGAATATTTGGGAAGATATGAGATGAACATAACAAGGATTTCACATTACACCTCTAACTATGTCATGGATCCAAAAGGTAAGGTTAATAGATTCTTTGGTGGACTGAGACCTCATCTATAGAAGAATCTAGAAAACCGATATTATGAAATCTATGAGGAGATCGTGCGAAGTGCGATGGATGTTGAACCAGAGTTTGGTGAGACGCAATGGTCTCAAAAATCAAATGATAAGAAAAGATTGATGGAGCCAAACATATAGAGGTTCTTCGATCCAGGAAGAGGAGGCAAGAAATTACAACATCCCACATGTAATAAATGTGGGAAGAAGCATTCGGGGAACTACTTACTTGATAGTGGGATGTTCTACAAGTGTGGTACAAATGGACACATTGCACTAAATTTTCATATTGAGGTGAAGCCACAACTTCCCAATACTAACAGCAAAGGGAAGATGGTGCAGGACCTACTTGATGTCTCGTGATATAAGTGTGGAAAACCTTGTCACTTTTCCAATCACTGTTTGAATCTGATGGCAATAGAGGGGAATCCCCATCAGCCTCACCATAGGCCAATGGAAAAAGTTCATGATTTTTCAATCACTACAACATTAGTTGAAGTGAAAAATGATGTGGTGGAAGGTAATTCTGTTTTTCTCTGAAATCTATCAAGTAAACTTTATTATTCTGGTTCTACACATTCCTTTATTTTCTCCAAGTTTCCAAAGATTTTAGAATCAACCCCTGATTTTCTAAAAGTAGGGTTATCAGTCAAGACTCCAGGTGGGATTATCCAAGCATCATCAGTGTTTAGAAACTCTAGTACTTAAATTATTGAGCACAATCTAATCAAAAATCAAGTAGTCCTTCCATTGATGGAATTATATAATATACTAGGGATAGACTGGCTCTTAATGTATAATGCTAAGACTAAATGCATAAGAAATGAAATCTCAGTATTCTTTAATAGAAATCTTACAATTATATTCCAAGGAGAGATATCTCAACCTGATATTTTTCTAGAAGAACCTCTTATATCATTCTTTATAGAGTTTATTAGTGAAGTAGAAGAAGGAAATGGGAGTTTGAGGAAAGAAAATGCCCCCATCATCCAGTAATAAGTTCAAATATTTCCTAAGGAGTTACCCAGACCTCCCCCATAAAGAGAGGTAGAGTTCTACATTGAACTCGTACCTGGATGCCATCCGATATCAAATACCCCATATAGGATGGAAAATGTAGAGTTGGAAGAGTTAAAGAAAAAACTCCATGATCTTTTGGATAAGGGTTTTATCTGATCGAGTGTGTCTCCTTGGGGATTATATATTCTCTTTTTCAAAAAGAAGGATGTATCAATGCAGCTATGCATCGATCATAGAGAACTGAATGAGATCATAGTGAATAAAAAATACCCACTTCCATGAATTGATGACTTATTTAAAAACATTGTGGGGCTCAATTATTCTCTAAGATTGATCTTGAATATGGTTATCATCAGTTGAGGGTAAATAAATAAGATATTCCAAAAACTTTCTTTTTATCATGATATGGGCATTATGAGTTTGTTTTTATGACTTTAGGACTAACTAATGCACCTTCTATTTTTATGTATTTTATTAATAGAGTCTTTAAAGAGTACCTTGATAACTTTTTGGTAATTTTTATTGATGATATTATGATATATTCAAAAAATTTCAAGGAGCATGAGGATCATATACAGGGTATTTTGCAAACTCTACAGAAGGATGAGTTTTTTATAATGTTTAGAAAATGTGAATTCTGGTTGAAACAAGTTGATTTCTTGGGGCACATTATTACCAATAAATGAATCACAGAAGACCCTACAAAGGAAAAAGTTGTAGAGGAGTGGACTCAACCTTCATCAATAACTGAGATTCATAGTTTCCTTGGATTACCAGTATATTATATGAGGTTTGTGAGACTTTATAATCCATTAACTATGTTAACTCGAAAAGAGGTCAAGTTTATCTTGAAAAAGGAGTGTGAGGAATGTTTTCAAGAAATAAATAAGAGATTGGTTACTCCACCTGTGTAAACTATAACCTCAAGTGGAGAAGGATTCATTATTTTTAGTGATACATCTCTAAAATGGATTGGGTGAATCCTCATGAAAAATGGAAAAGTCATTTCTTCTTCATCTCGATAGTTGAAAACTCATGAACATAACTATCCTATGAATGATTTGGATATAGCTGCGGTCATTTTTTCCCTAATGATATGGAGGCACTATCATTATGGGGAGAAATGTGATATATACAAAGACTATTGATTTTTAAAGTATATTTTCACAAAAAAAGAAATAGAACATGAGGAAGAGGATATGGTTGGAACTTCTCAAAGACTATGATGGTTCAATTCATTATCCTCCCAGAAGAGAAAACAAAGTCATTGATGCCTTAAGTAGGAAAGACCCAATATTTCTTTCCATGATGAGGATTCAAAGATATCCTTTGATCAATGAACTAGTAAAGCTAGACATGGGAATTATAAGGGAAATGACATCATCAACCCTAACCCTAATGATTTCTCAACTGTTATTACTATAGAAGATCAATAAACCTCAGAAAGAAGATCATTTGTTCCAGAAGACGTCTGAGGTTGGGAAGGATGGGAAGTTTCTTGAGTTAAATATTGATAAAGAAGGTGTACTGAAATTTTGTACAAGACTATGTGTTTTATCTATTATAGAAATAAAGAAGGAGCTGATGGATGAAGCTCATAGCTCTATTTTCTCTATACATCCTAGAAGTACAAAAATGTATATGGAACTTTGTGGTCATTATTGGTGGGATAATATGAAAAGGTAGTTTTTTTACTCCAATTCCAGGTTCCTGGTATGTCAGCAAGTGAAGGCAGAGTGAAAACTTCCTAAATGAGTATTGCAACAACTACCCATACCAACATGGAAGTGGGATAATATCACTATGGAATTTGTCACTGGTCTTCCAAGAACATCCAAAGGAGACAATGTGATATGGGTTATTGTGGACTGTCTCACCAAGACTGCCAATTTAATCTCCATTTAGGAAGATTTCTCTCCAGAAAAAAATAACCAAGATTTACATGGAGGAAGTGGTAAGGCGACATGGAGTTCCACTTTCTATCGTATCTGATCGTGATCCAAGGTTCACATCAAAATTTTGGAGAAGTCGTCAACAAGCTATGAGCACTGAATTGAATTTTAGTACGGCTTATAACCCCCAAATTGATGGAAAATCTGAATGGACTATTCAAACACTCTAGGATATGATAAGAACATGCTCAATGGAATTTAAAGGTGTATGGGATCAACATCTCCCTTTAGTTGAGTTCTCTTACAACAACAACTTGCATTGGAAAATTCAAAAGGAACCCTATGAAGATCTATATGGTAAGCGATGTAGAACTTCTACTTGTTGGCATGAAGTTGGTGAGAGAAATATTCTTGGCCCTTATCTTGTGCAAGAGATGATATAAAAGGTCCATGCCATCCAAAAACACATTAGAGCTACTCAGAGTCGGCAAAAGAGATATGTCGACAACCATCGAAGGGACTCAGAATTTGATGTTGGTGATAAAGTCTTTCATTGAATTTCACCTTGGAAGAGAGTCATGAGGTTTGGGAAGAAAGTTAATCTGAGCCCTAGGTACATTGGCCCCTATGAAATCCTTGATCGCGTAGGAGCAGTGGCCTATCAGCTTTCACTTCCTCCAAATCTAGCACAAGTTCCTGATTTCTTCCATGTATCCCTCTTGAGGAAGTACATACCTATCCCATCACATGTACTAAATCTAGAGGTGGTACAACTGGAACATGACCTCTCATATGAGGATTTTCCATAGGAGATCATGTATCATAGGGACAAGGATCTATGCAACAAGATAACCCAACTTGTTAAGGTGTTATGGTGGTACCACAAATGTGAAGAAGCCACGTGGGAACTAGACGAGTCTATGAGACAGAAGTACCCACACCTTTTTTATTCTGAGGGTATGAGTTAAAATTTCGGGGATGAAATTTAATAAGGGGGGAAGAATGTAATGACCAGAACTTTTGAATAATTTTTTTTCATACATTTTTGTGTTATTTTATTTTATACATAACAAAACAATATCCTTATAGTAATCAAGTCAGTATAATTAAAATTATACAATTGGGTATTGACTGGTATATGATTGTTGGTCAATATGATCGTTGGAAACTAAACTCTTAATGTTACGATTATTGTTTATAAATATAATTTATCTTGGTTAATTAATACAGAAAGAAGAGTCGATGGTCACATCCAGTAGACTCGGGCTATACAAATCCCATCTGTCAGAGCTTGGAGAGAAGGTAGTATCTCTGGGATTTTCTCTGGAACAACCCCCAGCTGAACTTCAACATGTGAAGATTGAACGAAATTTCATAAGGGAAATGTTAAAGATGATTGAAATCACCACTCGAGAAGTGTTTTCTGAGCCGCCCCAAGATTCTATCACCATTGCATACCTTACACTTAGGTCCAATGTAGGTGTTTTAAGGGGCTATGTAATGAGCCCTTAGATACTTTTTTAATCCCATGGTATATGTAAATTTTGTTTTCATATTATGGTATAATTTGTTATTTTCAAATGTCTGGAAAAATATAGGATGAATATTATTGATGAATTTTTGAAAAAAGGTAATTTAAAATATTAATTTAAACTTTATATAATTAATAATGTGAAATGATTGTCAAAAAATAGTCTTCTACAGTTGTGATCATTAATAAATTTAGAGTCTAATAAGATCAACATGTTTTTTATTGAATAGTAAAGTTTGAATAGTAACATACTCTTATGAATAGTAATTAATAGTAAATCATCCATAAAAATAGAAACATCACCCATGAATGTAAAAATAAAAATTAGACATCGTAAAAGTGAAAATAGAATCATAGTATATGTTTTATTAATTTTGTAGTTCATAAATATTTTATTTACAATTTTATAATTAATTTAACAATTTAAAATGAAAATGTATTTTCATAAAATTAATTATAAATTGTTACTTTATTTTATTATGTTTATACAATAAATTTATGGGACCTTGATTACTTTTTCCTGGTGTTACAAACTATGTTTTAGTTTTAGAGTTTTTTTGAATAAATAATGATTTTATATAAAAATTTAATTAAAAATATTTTAAAAAATTATTATCATAAAATATACTTCATTTTTGAATTCAGAGCATCAATATTAGGTTAGGGTAAATTTTTTGGATTTTTCTTAAAAAGTTCAATTTTCAGTGAATAGTAAAAATACAATTTTGAGTTTGGGGTGTTTAATGACATCATTGAATATATAATCATGATATAAAAAATATGGTCTACTTGTGAATAGTAATATATGTTATGAGGTGTCCCAAGTGGACAATTCCATGGGAAAGCCCATGGTTTTTCCAATACCACCGATGAGGCGTCCCTTGGAAATTAATTAAATATTCCCTCTCTTTTGATATAAATACCGAGCCATTTCCTCATTAATTTCATTAAAAAAATCCTCCTCAATATGTTTCTAGACTTTTTACCTCCCAAGGAGTCCTCCCATGGTTCCCTCATGCCCCCCAAGGTCCCAACCTTTATGCTTTCAAAGTTACTCATCAAGGTAAGGGAACATTTCACCCTCCTCTTTTAAGTCATGACTTCCTTAATGTTATGTCTTCTAGTTTCTATTTCATTATGTCAGGGTGTGTTATTATATATCTTTATTACTTTTCATTTAATTTCTCAATTATTAGAGACCTTTTCCGCTCTCATCAACATATTTTTCTAAATTTTAAGCGACACTGTTAGGCTACAAAATTGTTGTAAAAGAAATCACATTTTCTCTTTTCTTTCAAGATTCCTTTTTCATGTGGTGTGTCATTCCACACCATGATATTATTTCTCTTTATTATTTACCTCTAATATAAATTATTTCTTTATTTATGGGAGACCCTTATCCCCTCTCTTTTTATTGTTTTCTAAAACCATGTTATATAGTCGTTATGCTGTAGAAATTTTGTATCGAAATATCTCTCTCTTTTTCTCAAGAAATTATCTTGTTTTATTTATCTGAATACCCAAATATATTTTCATTTCCATATGAATTTATAAATTAAGAAAATTGATCTATTTTATTCTATAATCTACATACAGAAAATCCTCTTTCCTTTTCTAAAGTTTATTAAAGATATAACGATCTTATTTCTATGCACTTTTAAAATGTCTCGATTTTGAAGTGAAACCCATTACTTTTACTCTCTATGGGTTATTTATGAAATTTTTGATTATGATCAATCTGGATCACATTAATATAAAGACATATTAAGGTTGCACCCTGATATCACTCCAATGCATTGGGTAAAGAATTTAATCTCTGGAGATGAAATGTTTCACAATTCCTTGGTGAATAACCTTGGTAATTTTTATGATGCCTTGGGGATGTACCATGGTGATATGATCATGAATGTATAAATTAAATGTTGTAGCCACATATTCATGTTACGGTTCTAGTTATTTTCATTATGATATTCCCATACTTCTTTTCCACATGTCTTACAGTTTCTTTATCAAGTTCTTATTGATTCCACAAGTAAACCGATTCCCTTTCTTTACTTACTGAGCCTTATGCTCACCCTTTACTTTGATATATGTCTCTAGGATATGAGATTCAATAATTTTACTTAGTAATAAATTATGTTAAAGACCTACAAGTGGACTAGAATAATGTTTTATGTTTTCATGTTTTATGTTCTTGATTTCCAAGACACCTGACATTATTGATCCTATATTTGTAAAATGTAATGAAAAGTTATGTAATAAAGGTCAGGATGCCATTAATGGAGTAAATAATGGTGGTTAATAAGACATAAATCAAAGGTAAATAAGGAAACATGATCTATGATATCATAATATTGGAATTAGACATAGAATTTGTGGTATACATATAAATATAAAAAATAATTTCCATATTAGTCAAGGCTCACTTCCAAGACCATCATGGTAGGAAGAGTGCATTACTAAACTGGGTTCACTCCACATTCCAACTATATTTTATTGACCTAAGTTTACTTCCCATTTCATCCCTGTGTAAGTAATATTAGTTTAATTCCTGCTACATCCCTATAATACTGAACCAAGTTCACTCCCTATTCCAGTCCTCTCTATATCATGAGATATAAATATTTACACAATGAATTGAAGGAAGATATAGCTCCACCAATAACATAATTAAAACTATACATATGTGTTCTAAATGAACATAAATTATTTATCATATCATAACCCATGAAGATAAATTAGTTTCAATAACATTTCATCATTTCATAACCCATGTAAAAGAAAGAAAATTCATTAACATCATTCCATTATAAGAATAAACCATACATAGAATGGGTATGGATGGTGTCCTTGGATCATATCCCCAGTAATTAATATGTAATATCAAATAATTTTTTCGTATATTTAAAATGATTTTGATAGATCACTAGAAATAATTCCTACGGAAAATATCCTATGTATATTGAAAACATTTTTTTTCAAAAAAACCATGCAATTAAAAAGAGAAAACATTTCTTTGAAAATAACCATGAAATATTTTATAATAAGTTTCAAAACATTACGGATTCATGAATGTGTGAAAATTATCTCATTCTGTATATGTAAAAAAACATTTCTTTTGACTTTCCTAAAAAGAAACATTGAAGGATGATTTTTTAAAATAAAGTCCCTTACAAAAATAATTGAAGTGAAAACTAAAAATAGATTGTGTATATTAGATATAAATACACATAAGATAAATCAAAATACAATATAAGATATCTAAAATTAATTTCACACAAATCTTCGCCTTAAATGAGAAATGATGTAGAAATTTAACTTAATGAAAGGAAAGTTTGTTAAGAATTCCCTTACTTAAGGAATTGTCTTTATTTTTTCATGTTCAAAACTCCTATAAAATAAATGTGGATTTATTATAAATTTATTCCATAATATTAATTTTGTCATTTAATTTATTATTTATTTATAACATCCTATAAACTGTTTATTAATAATTTGTTATTAATGTCAACGTTCTGAGTGATAAATCCTTCATTTTCCGAGCATGATTTGGTTCTGCAGTCTTGGTCCTTATAAATTGGTCATGAGATCATAATTCAAATAATTTTAATCATATTATAAAAATAATATATAATAATTATATACATATTTTGTATCATTAATATAAATTATAAATATAAAAATGAATTACACCGTTTATGGAGATGGTAAGCATTAAGTACGCATGAATGCTAGTTTCATTTTTTGATTGATGGAATGCAAGAAAGGGAAATAATAATTCATATTTCCAGAATAATTATTATATCATATATATATATATATCATTTATATTAATTAAAACTATCATAATACCCATCTATAATAGATAGTGTTGATGAAAAATAAATTTTATTGCTTTGTGGAGACGGTAAGTCGTATATACGCAGGAACGACACTTTCACTCATTTATTGATGATAAATATGGTATATAATTGTGTTTTAATAATAAAAATAACATTTAATAATATATATGATACTTAATGTTTTATTTATGATAAAAATATTAGATTTGTTGGAGATCAGGCAGAGTAGAAAACGAAATTGATCATTTAGAGCCATTACCAATTCTGTGAAATGTCTCCTTTGGATCTCCTACAAAGGACTCTAGGGTTTGTATTTGGATAATACAATGCATTCTAGAATTTATCAAGTAAATTCTATAAGATAAATATTCATATTATGGTGGATCTAGAAGTCTCAATGTGATGTAATAAAGTGAAGGAGGTGCTGTCCTTTTATAGTTGAGGCGAGGGACACATTTTGAATTTCTTAAAATATTAAATTGTAATAAATGAATTTATTAGGAAAAATGACTCAAAATGGAAATGTATTAGAATATAAGATAGTATAGAGTTGTAATATCATCAAAAAAAATATAATTTAAGCACGTTTTTGTGTCATTTTAAACCAATTTTTTTTATAACCCCTTGGTTAAATATTTTTAACCTTAACCATGGTAACCATTATTTTAATTATAGAGGGTTGGTAATGTCACTATAAATAGAAAAATGAATCATAAATGGAAAATCTATGATTTTTTAAAATATATTCCATTAAAATAGAGAAATATAATATTTTTATGAATTTGAAATAATTTAATAAAATATTATTTTGATAACTTATCATTAATGTCAATTCTAGGACTTTTCGTTTAATTTGAATTAAAATACATCAATAAAAATGTGAAATTATAACATAATACTTTAAAACATATATAATATATCATATAGATCTATAAAATTCATTATACACATTAAATAATCCAAAATATATCAAAATTAGTATTTTTAAAACTAGTTATTATGTTTTTCTATTAATTAAATAAGTAGAGTTATTTCAAAATAATTTATTGTAATTATATAATATATAAAAATTAAATATAAATTTATATGATTAAAATAATTTCATTAGGATAAAAATATACATCTATGTTCATTCATATATTGACATTGTCCCAATGTGGACACATGAAAGTTATAAAATACAATGTAAGTGACATTATGTAAAAATTATTATTTAAATATTATATAAGTTTTTTTCATGTAAAAGTGTCTATTAAAAATATAAAATTAAATATTAATACTAAATGTGTATAATAATATTCATAAAATAATATTTGGACATGTTTATGTCATACTTGTACACTTATATTTTTGTTTTAACCACATTTTAACTCTTTTGACAATTATCGTACTATTAAAATTTTCTACTATATAAGGGTCAATGATGTTAATATAAAAGAAAAAAATCATAAATAGAATTGTTTAGATTTAATTAACAATAAAAAATTTAGAATGAGGAATTTAAAATTTTTTAGTATTTTTTAATCATTTCATAAAATAGTATTTATTATAGAATATTCATAATATCAATTTTAAAGACTTTTTATTACTTTGACATTAATAATATCATGATCTCCATTAAAATTTTAACCAATTATTTTATTACCTCTCTAATATGTCAATGTCATATGTTAAATTCTTGTATGACATTAATTATATTAAATTATATTTATTTTAATATTTTTACTATCATTTATTTTATTTTTCCATTAATTGAATAATCACTGCATCATCATTGTGTAATTATTTAATTTAATTTTTTATTTACTAAATATTAAAAATTAAGTGATAGTATGTATAAAAATATTTTATATTCTAAAATATTACTTATATTTGAACTTGTAATCTAAATTACCACATATAAAAAATGTTATATTTATTGGAATCAGTTGAATAACATGTTTGACTTTTCATCAACTAAAATATTATAGGGGACTTAATTTTATCCATGTTTCTAAAAGAGGTAATAAATTCACCCCATGGATTATTATGGTAAACAAATAGTTATAAAATAGAATTTGGGTATGTTTTAGTGTTATTTTATAATCATTGTTATATTATTTTTACATTTTATTACCAGATTTACCATATACCATGGTAACATAAATTACCAAGGTTAATATTCATATTTGACAAAAATAAAAGTGGCATATTTTTTATATTTGGATAAAATGATTCTAAATATTTAATATATTTCTAAAAATTTAAACTAATTATTTTTTCATGATTTAATTTAAAATAAAACCAGTAAAACACAATGAAAAACAGTTTTTCATAAAAGTAACTTTTAAAATATGAAATGTTTTTATACTAAATTTAAGTAGAAAATAGTCTTTGAAAACAATTTTTATTTTATTTTTATTCAAAATGTAATATTTTTAATTTAAAACTATCCAAAATACTAATTTTACCTTGTAAACACAATACAAAATACAAATTTCAATAAAAATCAATATTTTTTGACTATTTCATGAAGAATAATTGTTTTTAGAAAATTTTCAAAAAATTGTAACATAATTTTTACATTATTAATTCTAAAATGAAATTTATGTTTTCAAATAAATTTTATATAACTAGTAGAAATAAATATTCCCTCGTAAAAACAAGAAAAACACATATTTGATGAAAATGTACTTTTGAAGTATAAAGTGACTTTATGAAAAATTGTGTGACCTTTTTTATAAGAACATAAAAATTAATTATTTTTGAGTTGGACCTTTATTTTTATGTCATAAATTTTTTATTCAAATTTATTCCCATCAATTTAAAATCTAGGATATAATGGACATAGAATATTTTAATAATATTTCATGGTTTGTCTAAAATTTCTATTTCTTGAAATACAAGATATCAAAGAAATAAAATTATCTAAAAATATATTTCATAATAATTTCTTGGTATTAAACTTAAGTTCCCACATAGCTTCAAAACATTGGTGGTTTATACACAAAATAGTTACTAGGTGTGTGGTCTAGTTTTATAAAACTCTCTATTGAGGATCGAGAATCCCCATCGACTGTTCATTGTAAGACATATATTTTTTGAATAGTATGACCTTTGAGTTTAGTATATCTAATGGATCAAGTATATAAATTATATGGAGATATACAATAAACATATCCTTAACTTGAGATAGATTCAGTGAAATAATTAATTGAAAAGATATTATATCAACGCGATGAATAATTTCAAATGGACAAATATAACAAGGGCACAACTTGACCTTCCTTACAAATCTCAACACCCTCTTCTCGATATACAATCATAGAAGACCATTTCACCAACTTAAAACTCAAAATATTCCCAACTATTATCAATATAACACTTTTTCAGCTTTGAGAAACCCTTATATGATTTTAAATAGATTTAACCTTGTCTTCCATTTCTTTGTCTAGGTTGAATCCCAATATATTTCTTTATCCAACTTCATTCCATTACATTGGAGTTATACACATTCTACCATATAGGTATTTAGAAATATCCATATGAATAATAGAGTGAAAACTATTTTTTTATGAGAATTACACCAAAGGAAGGTGTTGATCCCTAACAAATTTCAATTCCATAGAAAAATATCTATATATTTATTTTAGATTTTGAATAGTTTTTTACACTAATCTTATGTTTATGGATCATAAGTTTTACTAAAACTCAATTTTGTATCTAGAGCATGTTACAGACTTTAATAAAACATTTTGGTAAACCCATGATACTAATCAGCTACAATGTAATATGGTACTCTAGGAAACCTTACCACTTCCTTAATATATATCACGAAAAGCGGATTTAGAGAGATATATTCTTGAATAAAAATAAAGTGTGATGAATTTGTATTGGAGATCATGTAAAAACTGAATGGAATTGTTCCCTTTAGTCATTTTGGGGATAACAACGACAAAAGCCATGGTAATGTTTTCCCATTTTCACTCTATTATGGGTAATGGTTATAACAACCACATAGAATATTGTCTATCGGTCTTATCATTGTAACATAACAATCATCATGATACAAAAACTATAATATATCTATATATACTATCACTCTATAAATACCCTTTCAAATCTCTATACATCTTTTTAGTTCTATGATGAATTGATAATAAAGAACTATGAGATCTATCCAATATATCATTCTTTAAAAATGGTATTGAGAAGATAAAAATAAGGTTCCTAAAACTTATTACTCCATTAGATTCATGGTTGGACTCCAAAACATTTCATACCTTCTTCTATAGCTCTATATTTTCATTCAGAGCCTCTTTAATCCTTGCATTAATAGATGGATGAACACACTTTCTAGCCAGAGGAGATTTTCTAATTCCTTTAATATTTCAAGCTCCATCCTTTTAAAATATAAGTGTATTGTATCATTTGTGATACTCATAATAGATAATCTAGTATGATACATTTTTCTCAATGTATCATCCACATTGTTTGATTTCCATTGGTAGTAATTTACTGAGTTTCTGTCATCTTTAATCAACCCAAAACATCTTCCCTAGTGAATATTCAACTCCGTTTGAGGGAATATTGACTTTTAAATATTGTGTATAGTATATATATCACACCATTATTCAAAAAGATAATGAATCCATATATTTAACTCAAATATTATCACTACTAACTCCAAATCATGATTATGGTAATTTTGTTCATGAACCATAAATTATCACATGGAAAAATATATAACCATAAAATTTTGAATGAAGATAAATAAGAATCCTTTCAATTATTTATCACTATAGATTAAAAATCCTCTCCAATGCAGGGAAATGAATGAATATGTGTGATTATTGGACATCTCTTAGGTTCCTTGAAACATTCACTGCATTCATCAATCTAAATAAACGTGGGTTTATTTTGAGTTAACACAGTGATTGGATTGGATAGTCCTGAAAAATAATCCACAAAATATTGAAAATATACACCAAAACTATTTAAACCATAAACATAGTAAATTATGTTGGTTCGGGAAAATTTTCAATAGCTTATTTCTTTTATGTATCTATATATTTATCCTCTCTTGTGATTATATAACCTAAAGAAGAATCCTTTTATATCCAAAATGTCACACATTGAAATTTTTTCATTTGGATTTTTCTTCCATAGGGTATTCAGTATAATCATTAAGTAATCTTCATTAACTTCCTTTATATATGAAAATATATGAATTTCATCTATAAAGACTATCAAAAACTGATTAAGGTAATCTCTAAAGGTTGTATTCATTAAATCCATGAAGATAACAAGGGAATTAATAAGACTAAAAGGCATAAATATATATTCATAATGTCTATATATTTTTTAGAATGTTGTATTTGGTATATCCTAATTCTAGAACCTCAATTGATGTTATCCAAAAAATGCTGTTAAATCTTGGAAAAACTATTGAGATCCATGTAGTTGATCAACAAAGTCATCAATACTAGATAGATGATACTTGTTCTTGATTGTGGTCTTGTTAATTTCTTGATAATCAATGTAGATTCACATTAGTCCATATTTTATCTTAACAAAAAGAATAGGTGAACTCCAATATGACACACTAAGCCAAATTGTTCCCTTTTCAACATTCTCCTAGAGTTAGTTTTCCAATTATTTCAAATCAATCATGGAAATTCTATGTAGAGTCTTTGAAATATTTTTAATACCAGGAATGGGTTTGATTGAAAAACTAAATTTCACGATTCGATGATAGTCTAGGAAACTCTTACATGAAGACATCATCAAATTCCTACATAATAGAAATATATTCTATGTTTTGTTTCTCCCCAACCATTTGAGATAAAATCCCTTTTTTAATCTAAATCAAGACTCATACAATAGATGTGATGTTCATAAGAAGTTCATATCTTTCAATATACTAATTATAAATCATTTGTTGGTTTGGAATATAAAACGTTACTCCCATACTAGAAATTTATGTGTGATTAATGAAAATAAAGATAATCCATATGCAAAATAACATTAAACTCAACTAAAGGGAGGATAACAATTTTTTTTGGAATCACATTCACACAAACATTAACCATAGAAGAATAATAGACTAGAGATTAGATAATTGTACCATTAGTGTTTTCACAACCAATTCAATATCTAATCATTGAGGTGGAAAAATAATAACCTTAAAAAATTCTTCATAAATAAAAGTGTTGGTAGATATAGAATCAAATAAAATTTTAGCAGTTTTAGATTGGATTCTAAATGTATCTTTCACAACATCATCATTACACCATTCACCAAAAATAGTTATCTCAGGAGATTTACCTTTTTTATGATCTTAATAGGACATTTGTGACTCTATTTGTTATTAAATTTCATATTTGGGAAGTGGTTTTCGTAATTTCCATACTCTTGGCATTTACAACCCTGTATTGCAGGTGGTTTAATCTGTAGAGGTTTCTCTTTATTAAAATAGTTTGATAACTTATTCCCATCACTTTATCATTTATTCAAATGATGAAAATATTTTCTTCACTTAAATATTATAATTTTACCCTTAATACAATTTTCTCCATGTTTCCTTCCACAGATTGAGCATAAAGTATATCTAATATTCATCTCTCTAGGGTTTTTTGAATTTCTTTTAAATTCCATGTTTCTTTTCTTATCAAAACCATGATAATTATGGATAACACCAAAATTAATTTCCCCCTTGATTTCACATCAAAATGATTTCTTTATAGATACAAAATTCACTTATGTGTAACACCCTTCAGAGATGTGGTTTTAATCCTCTAACGAATTGATCAAATTTATGTTCATGTTGGATGATAATTCCAGAAGAATTCCTTGAAAGTCTTATTAAATTCTTCTCATAGATACAAACAAATCTATCAACCTTATAGTCTAACTCAAGGAATTACTTCTATAATTTTTTCAACAAATATGATGAAGGTAATTATATATAAATATGATATTGAAGTTGTCCCAGTTAATGGAGTGAATCTCATACTTCTCCCACATGTTCTTCATAAGAGTCCACCAATGGTCTTATTCTCCTTCAAAATGATAAATATACAAAATATTTTCTTATGATCTGAACACCTGAGAATGAAAAAAATATTTCCAATGATATCCATCAATTTATTAGAGATTATTCGATCTATATATCTACTAAAATAATGAAGATGTTACCTCATGATGTAATCAACAAGACATTGTTCCCTTAATTTATCATTTATAATCTCATATTGATTAATTTATTTAGAAAGCTAGGTTATTATAGAAATAAATTTTCATATTCCATCTCTGATAAAATTTGGTTAGTCATTATTAAAATCATTTCATTATCCCTAAAATTAAACATTCACATAATTCCTTCAGGTTTCATCCATCAACTAAAACCATAAATCATAGTGTGAGAAACATTAATCGTATAAGGAAACCCAAAACTCACATACATGATGTATGAATCATGAGAAATATTCTCTAATCTCTGAAACCTTATGTTTAACCTAATCCACCAATGATTATTACCAAAAAATTAAAATTTTATCCTATACATAGACTTATCTCTAGGGTTCTCACTAAATTTTTCTCATCCAAATTTTGATGTGTTAACTAGACCTTTCTCTAAAACCAATTATAAAACACACATAATTTTCATATGTTGATATTACATCTCAATAGACTAATATTAATTATATTATATAAAAATCCATGATAAAATAATATAGGTATAGTTCCTTTGTAAATTTGGAAACATAAACAACTAGTTAATAAAAGATCTACAACATCTATTCTAATTACCTCATAACTTGAACCCTTCTTAGACATATCATACATAGTACCTTTATTCATAACCTGGGAGAAGGGTATACATGAAAGAGTGAGATATAATGATCATTAAGGGTAATAAATGGAGATATCTATGACTATATAAGGGTATGATGAGAATAAGTTTATGAGGATATGAGTTCAACATTGGAAATCCATTCCATGAATATCATATATCCTAATATTGAGTCAAGGAAAAATATTGGTAGTTTATAAGACATAAATGATAAGGAAATAAAAGAGCATGATCCATGATATCAAAAAATTGTCTTATGACGTATAATTTTTTAATATACACAATAATATAAATCCTTACATCATGATTATGCACCAATACATTCGTAATAAGTTCGGCTTGGGATAACGGCCCATGTACTTCAGGCTTTGGATGACCTCATGTATACTCTATTTTGGGATTAGGACAATCTCTCATGTATCCTTTGACATCACAGATCATTAATCAATTCCAAATTTACTATAAGTAGATATAGGTTCCCCTATTACTTATTGAAAATTATATATATTTGTTTCAAAATATCATAACACATTCCATACATCTGAACCAATGAAGATAAATGGTTTACATAAACATTTAATCCTAGCATAACATGTGGAAAATAAATGGGTTTCAGATTCATATTTTCATCATAAAATAATCCACACACATATATAAAAAGGATGATATCATTGGATTGTAACCCCACTAAGGATTAAGTAACACTAAAAGATGTCATCTTAGATGGAAAATTATTTCCAAATACTACTTGGAACATTTATTTAGGAAAATAAAAATTCTATTTTAAAACCACTTATTTAAAATATAAAAACATCTAAAACATTATGAAAAACAATTTTCTTCGGAAATAACATTGAATACTTGTAAAGTATGATTAAATAAAATATTATTTATGATGGGTGTAAATTCTTTTAGGAAATTTAATTTAAAAATAATATTCATTTAATACTTCTGTAAAAGGATAGAAAAACCTCGTTCAGAAATTTAATAGAATATTCCTTTCAAAACATTTGGTAGAAAGTTAAAAATGAGTAAAAAATGAATTTTAATACCAATCAGTTAATATTAAAATATGATTTAAAATATTTTTTATGAAAACATATATATTAAATAAAAAGGATTTTTTGTCCATAGAGAGAAATAATGTTGATTTTCCATAAAATTTTTTTTTGCTCTCATGATAACCTATGATGGGAAAAATGGAATGAAATTTTAAATTTTTAATAGATAAATATATTATAATAAATTGGTAAATTTATTTAGAGGTATATCTCAATATTTCTTCTTCGGAAACATAATAAAAAACAACCTAAAATAATGACGAGAATCTAAAATAAACGCTTACCACTTTTGTGTCTTTCAAATCAAAACCTCGTAAAATATAGAATCTCAGATGGTAATATAATTTCACACAATTGTCAGGATATTAACCCTTAAATACATTAATGGGTATTATATAAACAACATCAGATAAACAAGGGGTGAATGTGCCATATATCTCACATAAGTAAAAGTGAGATGAAGATCCCTTACCATGAGTTCCAATTACATTTAACGAATTATAACATGTTGTATAATAAATTTATATTTATTATAATTTTATAAAATAATAATATAAATGATTATTGAATTATATATATTCATTATATAAGTATATTTAGAGTCATACATAATTATATATAATGAAAATTAATCACATCATCTATGGAGATTGTAGAACGTACGTACACATGAATGTTGATTTTATTTTTCGTAGGATGGAAAAAACAAATGTAAATAATAATTAACCTCTATAAAATAATTATTATATCATATAAGACATATATATTCATCATTTCCATCCTACATACCATATAATTAAAATTCAAATGATAAATGAACCACATCACTTCTTAGAGGTGGTAGTCCACCCGTATGAATGATCAATATTGTAGTTTTCCATCATCTTGGAAGGTAAGAATTAAGATATGATATTATGAATCTACAAGAATAATTTTTTCATAAAAATAATATATCTAAGATTTAATCCCATAATAATAACCATCTATTAAATAAGGTTGTTGGAAAATGAATTGTACCTTTACGTGCAGACGGTAAGCCGTACATATGCACGAACGATACTTTCACTTCCCATTTGATGGGAAGAGGGTGGATAATGGTATTTTCATAATAATAATAAAATTTAATCATATTTTTGATAATTAATTTATTATTTTATGATAAATGAAATATATTTAGTGGCATTTTAAGAATAAATATTTTGAAAGGTGTTAGGTAAGTCAACCACCTCTCTTTGGGGAGACCTCCTATAGATCATATATTAAGGAATATTTGGTTTGACTATTGGGGAGACAAAAACATTAAAACATATAAAAGTATGTATATAATAAAATTTATTAGGGTGTGGTAGATCTAGATTCCTCAAAATTTTGTGATGAATATAAAGAAGGGGTGTCCTTTCATGTGGGATGAAGAAGACGCACTTGGAATTTCATATCCTTAATAAAAATTTTTGAAAATGGATTATAAATGGATAGGGGATGATATTATAAACCCTATATTATCCCCCTTTTTCTATTTTATAGTTTCTAAATTTATATTTAATTCAATAAAATATTATATTGATAAAATATCATTAATATTAATTTTGACACTATTCAATTAATTTGAAAAAAAAATATAAAAAAAGATGGAATCTTAATAGAAAAATTTTACAAAAAAATATTATGTCTTATTAAAATTCATAATTTTTGGAACACAATAATGAACTCAAATTATATAACATTGATTATTTTTAATAACATTTATTATATTTGTTTTATTAATTGGAGAAGTATTACTTCAGTGTTATAATAGAATTTAAGGTCATTATATAATTACTAAAAATAGAAATAAATTTATATCTTGAAAATTATTTCATTAATCTTAAAATTGATATCAATATTCATTTTTAAATATTTTTTCCCTTATGTGAATATATAAAATATATGTAAAACTAAGAGAGTGACAAATTATAAATTATTTCATTTTAAATATTAAAAATGTAATTTTCATGGATAAGTATCCATTAAAAAAATAAATTTCAATAATAAAGTTATTAGGGTATAATTACAATAATCCTTTAATAATTAAGTTTAGATTTATGTCCTTATCACTTATTTTTAACTTAAATTTACCTGATTTATCCTTTACTGAGTTGAAAAGTTTTACCATAGTTACTATTCATATTGACAAAAAATAGAAGAGAAATATTTAAAAAAAATTAACCTCATAGTAATAATTGTGGTAATAATTTTATCAACATATATATCTATATTTTTCAGAATTTAATTTTAATATATGTGCATAAAATCTGACAATAACTACTTTTTAAAAATATAGTTTTAAATAATAAATCTAGATTTATTTTTATTCCTTTCCTAGAGAAATATTAGTTGATATTTTAAGGAATTTAATTTAATATATTGTATATAAAATTCATTAAAATAATTTAGAAATAGTAATAAATTTAATTTATTATGATAAAAATACATTGTGCGCATTAAAAGTGTTTTTTAAAACAATATCTCCTTTATTTTCAAATGATTTTGATTTCCATTTCTAATTAATTGATAACCAATTAATTAATTTTATAAATTTGTAATCTATCAATTTTCATAATTTCCTTAGCCCCATATATACCCACTAATTTAATGGTTATGTGATAACATATAATAATATTATTCTAATAGTACATCATAGTTTGTTTAGACATTACATTGTGTGTAATGGAAGCTATTGAAGAACTAAATTAATCTGAAAAAATAATTTCACAAAATATCATAGTATTTATAGTGATTTAGGTTGCTTCATTTCTTCCAATGTTATGATGAATTTAGTTTAATTTTTTGGCATGCCCACAGTGTATGAATTATGGTAGAGGAGAACATTTAGTGGATGAAATTTTATGTTTTATTGTATTTTAGGCAAGAAGACTCGTGATTTTCTCTTGATAAACTCCAAAAAAGTGGTATCATTTAATGGTTTCATCATAGGATATTATACTTAACATAGTTAGGTATATTAATTTTAATTTTATGTATTGAAATTATAAGATTCAGTTTGTGTTTATATATTGTTACATTGGTGTTGTAATATGGATATATCGGATTTGATAAGTTTTATGAAAAGGATTTCAACTTATAGAGGATGAAAATTCAAGATTTTCTTATCCAAATTGACTTTGATATTCTATTCAATGAAAGAAAAAATATATTAAGTAAATATTTAAATGGGAGTGCTAAGATTATTAGTCACTCAGAATAATGAGAATGATATTGGAATGAAATGTTTTATTCTATATTTGAGAGAATAAAAGTACCACAAAACTGATGTCTACCCTAATTCAAATGTATCAAAATCGTTCAACTTTAAAAAATTAGTTCATGATGTGTAGGTTTGTGAGTTGAGTTTTTCAGAGGGAATACTAGCTGGAAACCATTTTAATGACTTTCAAATTATTTGGAGTCATCTCAAGTTAGGGAAACTCCCTATCATAGATTATTTTTGAGCAATGATTCTTGGGTTATCTCTAGCGAAGAGTTTTGAGGGAACAAACACAACTTTTCATAACTTTATCATAAAAACATGCTTATTCTTTGAATATGATAAGAATATAATATTGAATTATGAAGTTATGTAGAGGAATGTCTATGTACCTAGTAGAAATACATTAAATGTTGAAGATATATGATGGTCACCCAATTTGAAGATGAGTTGACAGAAAGAAAATATGGCCAGCGATTTGAGTGTAGGAAAATCTATTAGACTCATATCCACATTCTATAATATAGTAAGAGGGATAATCTAAAGGAATATTTAAAAGATTTTAAATAATACTATAAAATAGTATATTTTAGAAGTTAAAACTCTTTTAATTTAGTAGAAGACAATAGAAAAATGTTATTAACCATTAATGATCCAATGGATTCTTGGGTGGTTGTTTCAAGATCATCATTTCATTCCACATCAAAGTGAGGGTGAATTAATAATTATATATCCAAATAATTAGTAAATGTATACATGGTTGATGGTGATTCTCGTTATTTTAATGGTAAGGGAGATGGGAATATTCAAATGATGAATTGATGCATGTATAATTTAAACAATGTTTGAAATATGATTAAAAAATAAAAAATATATTTTTCCCTAGGAAATATGGATGAGGTAGGATATGGTAAAACTTTTTCTGATGGTGCATGGAAGTTCCCACGAGGATATATTATTTTAGAAATTGGTGATAAGTATTGGACCCTATATCTTATAAAATATTTAGATGGACGTTTTATGGATTAAATTACAACTATAAAAAGTTAGAAGTATTGTAGAAATTGGTTAGGTAAAATTAGTGATAAGAACTTGAATTTTCTATAAGAAAAGGCTTCACTGAAGCTTGATCATACTAGTATCATTACTTTTGAGTTTTTTACACATCATAAATAGAGGAAAATTTTATTTAACCAGAATTAAAGGAAGAATCGAAACCAAAATATTGAACTTATTCTGATAGATGTGTGGATATCTTCCTCAATATTATCTTATGGAGGGTCCTTATACATTGTAACATTTATTTATGATGTAATAAGGAATGTGTGAATATATTTCATAAGGAAAAATACTAATATATTTTTCATTTACATCTAATGAAAATACATGGTTGAATGGGAAGCAGAAAGAATATTGAAATGCCTTAGGCCAATGGTAGTGAATATATAATAAGGGATGTCATGAAATAATATCAGAAGATAGGAATAAGACACAAGAAAACTATTCATGGTACACTATAAAAATGTTATGGATTTAAAAAATTAATATAATGTGACTAAGAAGGAATGTAACAAGATGTTTTATTCTTGAATTTATAAATAAATTTGGGAATAAGAATTGAAATATATTGTATATTTAGTCAACCAAAGTCCTTTAGTGCCAATGGGACATGAGGTTAAAATGAAGTTATGATCTGATAAACAAGTTTAAATTTATCATCTAAAGGTTTTCATAAGTCTAAAATATGTTCACATGGACACTAAAGAGAGGTGAGGTATGAAGGATTAAGTCCCAAATTTTCTTCTTTGTGATCATAAAGATGAGAAATTTTGTAATGGGGCTCTGGGATGATGGTTATTGGAAGATAATATGATCTCAAAAGGTTATCATTAACGAAGGGGTCTTATACAAATGAGACACCCTATACCCATACACCCAGATCTGGTGCTGAAAATTTAATCAATACATGATGGTCATTAGAAAAACCATTACTTAAAAAACCCATATCTTTTTCACCCAATGGAAATTTAATAATTATACCCCAATTTTCTTATTCCATAATATGTCTTAAAAATCTTCCAAAAAAATATCCACACATGATACCCTTCAACAAAAATAATATGTTTTACTCTTCATCGTAACATATGGAAATGGAAGTATAATAAGGGTGAGCTGAAATTCCAATTACAGATGGTTAAAATATTAGTATATCATAGAGAAAAAAACATGAGTTATACAAAAGAGTAAATAATCATAAAATGTGCCATATTATTAGTAATATAGGAAGGAATTCTATCCATAGATAACATAAAATTTAAATAATCTCTTGTACATCAATAAATGTATTTATAGTGATTAAATTAAAAATATCAATGTTAGGTCCACTAGGATAAATACCCTAATGGGGGGGGGGGTGAATCAGGGTATGAAAGATTAAAACAACTCCCCCTTTTGATCTGGTTTTTTTGTAAGAAAAAATTCAATTTTCTCTCTCCTAATCGTTGTAGAGTATGAATTAATGATAAACCATCCATCGGGCAAAAAAATTTACTTGGTTCACCCACACTGGGATATGTCCAAGGAGAATACACTGGTGATGTGCCAATGTTCCAAATCCACTATAAGTGCACCTCTATTTAAAAGTTCGAAGCAGACATACTATTCATCCTAGATTACAACCAATCATAATTTTAGAACTCACTGCTGTCTCAAATGAAGTGACCTCACTGCTTCTTCAGAAGATCCACTCACAGTTTAGATACTTGTAGGTCCATTCATTATTTCTAATGAGTGTATCCTTCACTATATGTTGATTCTATATTGAAGTATATATTTCATCCATGGATGAATTCCCCTTTTCCACTGATCATTGGGTGAAAATATTTGGAAATACCTTCGAAAAGCTACCTACTTCACAAAGAACCCAATTTCGTTAAGCTCAATCAAGCCTTCACGATGTCCATTCCGCTTCACAAAGAACACACCTTCATACAGAAGCTTCTCATAGCACAAGAATTATCAAATATTAAGCCTTCACAAAGATTGGGAAATCATAGATCTCAATTCATTACAAAGAGACTTCCTCTGCGAAGCTCACTGAGCCAATGCGGAACACACCTCTTTATCAAAGCTAGATTAGGCACTCTAAAACTCTAGTATTTTGTGAAGCACCCTGGCTCTAAAAACCTCATTTCCGATTTGAGGGCAATTTTTTTTTGAAAACATTATACTTCTCTCGAGGGGGTTGAGGCCAATTTATAGGCGATTAAACCGACTCAAGCACCTTTCACCTGAATTCAGTTCCACCTCAACTCAAATTGTGAAGCACTGAAATTTCCACCGAAATTATCTCTATATCACAAATCACCATGATAATTATCAGATCACAGATCTCATCATAACCATGGGGTATTCCGTCAATTCCTTCGCATCACCACTGAAAAGCTTCACCACAATTCTCTTCACCTCTGTAGTTCACAAATCTTGTTGTATCTATTATTTTTGTACCACCTCCATATCATTCATTCATTTTTCGTGGTTCATTTTTAGCATTAAATGTCAACAACATATTTGGAGCATGAAAATTCACCCTAGAAACATGCTTTTTCAACAAACACAAGAAACCCAAAAATGATGTAATGTTAACTTGAGGGATTTTTTCCCCACAATCTCCCCCTTTGGGTTTTTTTGACAAATCATCTCAAAATAATTTGCTACATTTTGATGCCTCTCTGAAGCACCTTCCATTAGCTACCACCATATACCTCTTGAGATTCAGGTAGGGACCAATTATTCATGCACCACATACTGTAATCCAACATGAGCAATGGTCGGTGTGAGAAAAAATAGTAGTATGAAAAGATCATCAATGAATCACTTAATTTATGACACCAACTGTTGATACCATACCGATACCAATAAAATGCTTTCATCAAGATCCTCATCTGTCATGATATAAAATATTTTATTGATCAGTTCAAGCATCATCATATTTAAAACCCTCCCCCTATTTTATTTCCCCCTATCTTGATTCTCCACTGGTCAGCTTCTCCCTGTGTCTATACTAATTCATTTTCTCCCTCTCAAAAAACTATTTGTACCCCTATGTAAATGTACCCAAAGGTCACTCCATAGTGGTATGAAAGCGAGTAGAGAACACATATCATCAAATTAGGGAAAAGCACACCATGCCTCGGGGAGGGGGGTCTCACATCCATAGTTTTTCAAGTTTGGGGAGTTGACTGAACTCCTAGAGCTAGTCGATTCCTCTCAAAAGATTACTTGGGTAAGGCCTTTTTCAGAAAGTTTTCTACCTATAGCTCTATAGGAATATACTCCAACATCCTGATTCCCTGGTCAACCTTCTTCTTGATAAAATGATACTTTATCTCAATGTTCTTTTCCCTTGAGTGATGGACAATATTTTTAATAATATTTATAACACTTGAGTTATCTTAATTGATTTCGATTAGAGACTTCACTTAAACTCCCATATCATCAAGGAAATGCTTCATCCTCAATAACTATGTGCATGCTTGAGTGGAAAAAAATACTCAACTGCTGTAGTGCTCAATGAAATGAAATATTTCTTTTTTTCTTATCCAAGAAATACACAAACCACCACGCTTGAAAGCACCTCCTGACATGGATTTCATGTCATCTGCTGATATAGCCCAATCTGCATTTGTATATCCCAAATGATCTTACTAATATTTATCATTATAAATAAAACCAAAATCCATAGTTCCCTTAATATACCGAATTATTATTTTCACTGTAATCATGTGGATTTCATTGGGACTACTTTGATATCATGATACTTGGCATGTGGAGAAAATAATATCTGGCCTTTTCAATGTCAAGTACAATAAAAATCCAATAATTTTCCTGTATTCTATGATATTAAGTGCCTTTCCATCATCATACTTTGATAATTTCATCTGGGTAATAACCAGAGTCTTCATCTCCTTGGAATTATCCATTCAATATCTTCTCAGAACCTCCCTGGTATATTTGAATTGAGAAATGAATGTGTCATTCCTTCCTTGTGTCACCTATAATCCAAATAACAATATCATCTCTACAATCATTGAAATTTTAAAATCACTTTTCATAAATTTGGAAAATGGGATGCACTAAGCTTCATCTAATCTGCCAAATATCATGTCATCAACCTAAACTAGCACCATCATCCTTTGATTACTTTCATTATTGAAAAAAAATTATAATAAACTCTACCACAATGAAAGCCTTGTTTCTTAAAATACTAATCATGCATCGAGTACCGGGCTTTTGGTGCTTGTTTCAGCCCATAGAGTTCTGTCTTCAACTGAAAAACATTTTTTTCATCGTCATGAATGATAAAACCATCTATATTTTCAATATAAACATCTTCTTCCCGAACCCCATTCAAGAATGTAGAATTTATATCCATCTAGAACACTTTGAACTTCCGTTTTACTAAAATGGACAAGAATAATATGATTGTCTCCAACCTTGAAACTAGTGAAAATGTCTCTTCAATATATATACCCTATATCTGGGAATATCCTTTTCACACTAGTCATGATTTGTTTCGAATTACTATTTCATCTTCATTCATCTTCTTGTGAAAGACCCATTAAGTCTCGAGGACATTCTTATCACCTAGCCTCAAAATAATCTACCAAGTATTATTCTTCTCAATCTGATCTAGCTCTTCATTCATATCCTGAGCCCAGTTTGCATCTTCAACTACATCAAAAAAATCATTTAGGCTCTACGTGAGATAATAAATATGTCTACTATAGAGATTTCATTCTTCTTGTCGGAACTAGAGCTGACAAATCATCAATGATATTCTACCAATAAAATTAAGCTTGACTCTTTTCTTTGTGTGAAAATACATATTTTACATCTTCATGCTCATCATAAATATATTCTTCTAAGACAACATCACCCACTTATGCTCCACCAACATTTATTTCCTCCTCAGTACATTCATCATGAAATTGTTCACTATACTGTTGAATTCCCTCTTCATTTTCCACAACAGTTACATCATTTATCTCAACTACTTTTTCCAACCTTTTGTTAATGGTTTTTTTTCTTTACATTTTCCTGAGTAGACATGGAATATTCCCTCATCTACACATAACTCAAATTTCCTATGTTTCTCCTTATTGAGGATAATGCACATACATTCAAATATTCAAAAGTATTTCACTGTTGGATTCCTTTTGTACCACATCTCATGTGGAGTATTTTTGTCCTTCAGACACAACAAAGATCTATTAGAAATGCAGACTGATGTTAATAATGCTTCCTTCCAGAACTTCTCTCATAGGTCCTTTTCTATAACCATCATTCTTACCATGTTGTTGATTATCCGATTTGTTCTTTCATCCACTCTATTCTATTGGGAAGTTCTCACTAAGTGTGATAGGCCCACAAACATTATCATGCACTAATGTGTGCACTATCATTGACTTATCGTCCTTTTTACTTATACATATTTCTAATGAGATTGACTTGGTTGTATGAATCACACATATGAGTACGATCCCATGATAGCTTTGGAAGGTCTCCAGATGCATCACACATTACCAAATGTTCTAGGGATGGAAGACCTAGATGACCAAGTCCTTTTTGCCACAACTTGTTTTTTTCATCTCTGGATAAAAACTCATATCTTCTTCTCCACTTAAAAGTTAGGGATTCCCCTTTGTCCTTTTTCCCTGTAGGATCACTATACCATATCTTCCCTTGATGACATATATCTTCTTGGTAAACTGTATAGAATTCCTTGAGTCACACAGTTGACTAACACTAAGAAAATTGTGACTAATACCGTCTACAACTGAAACATCAGTGCGTATTATTTTTTTGCCCCCAAACCTAGCCTTTCTCGATCCAATTATCTTCAGGCCTTCATTGTTTCAAAACTTGAAAAATTATTCTATGTCATATTTTATTTTTGTAACCAGATCCTTATTTCTTGTCATGTGAGATGTGAAACCTCTTTCAATTATCCATACACTAGAACAATATGTTGCTTTAAGGTAAATTTCAACAATAGTTTCCTTCTCTTCTCTCTTTTTCTGGGTCCATATTTTTGTCTTTACACTCATAATAGATTGAAACTTCTGATATTTCACAGAATATGATGGACCTTCTTCATATTGCAAAGCTATAAATCTATTTTTCATTTTCAACTCATATGTTGTTTCATAGATATGATTCTTACAAACATTTTGGTTCTTCTTTGGCACATTACTCTACATGTTCGATGTGCAGTATATAGCCATGTTCCCAAATCCACCACACCAAAAAATAGTGTCATTCTAATTATGTTCTAGAGAACTGTTCTCTATTTGGATGCCACCTTTTGTCCTTGTGCCCTTTAGTATCTCCTGTCTATATAACACACATACTATGAGTGTCCCATTTTTCCACAGAAATAACACCAGATGAACAGTTCATTCCTTGTGGTCACCTCTGTTTTGCCTATTGTCACTTTCGTTCTTTGAATTTATTATTCTTCTTTCCACCCACATAAAATTTCGTCCTCTAAATCGGTGTCTGTGGTCTTACTTCAACCCTGACTACTTTATATTTTTGATAGATCCTCGAATCAGCATTAACTTGTGAGATCTATTTCTAATTATTTCCTACTAAAATGGTAGGCTCCTCTTTCATCATTTCAGTATTCTGAATGATCATCTTTACCAATAATGTGCTGGGGGACAATAGTTTTTCTTTGTCCTTAACTTTTTGTCATAGACCGACAACTTTCCCTTTAATCTCTTCCATATTCTTGAAGTGAACTTTCAGTGTGTTATTCAATCCATAAAAATTCCTCTTCTACTCTTTTACATTGATTTTGTACTCACTCAACTATTCTGAGTTATTTTGTGTTGATGACTTGAGTTTCTCAATTTACTCAATTAACTCAGACTTTTATTCTTCATATTGCTACATCTAGAGTTTGGCGTCATGGAAAACTTTGTTGGCACTCTTTATTCTATCTCTCCAAACATATATCTCTCCATGAGCATCTTCTAACACAGCTTGCATATCAATTATTCCTTTAACTTCTTCTTCTTCATCAATTTCAACATCTTCCTTTTCCTGAGCACTACCAACAACAACCACCATATCATTTTTTCCATGATATTTGCAGTTTTCAATATCCTTAACTTCTTCAACCTAAGACTCATTTTAACTATCAAATTATTACAAAATAAAATTATTCTCTTTGAAGAAAGTCCTCTCGAGATATTTCTTCCATTTCACATAGGTTGATGACTTCTTCTTGGAAATTTCAGCTTCATCATCATCATCATCCTCATCTCGACCCTTTTTCGGGAACCTTTCCACAATATCACCAACCTTTCGACATCTAAAGCATGCAAGTGAAATTTTCCCTTTAAAATTTCCTTTTCTTATTTGCAGATTTGAAGAATGGAATGAAAACACCTCATCAATCTCTTCTTCTTCCTAAGTATCTTCAATGGTGATATTTTTCAGGGCATTGAATGCCTCTTATTTGGATTTCTGCTTTTCTACAACCACATTATAATCATTCCTCATTTCATATGCAACCAAGGTACTCTATAAATTGTCCAGTTTCATCTCTTTCAGATATTTATCTTATAGTACCGAAACATTTGGATTGAACCAAGTTGTATGTTTTCTCAAGATGCGCTTCAAAATTTTAATGTCCTCAATGACCTCTCTAAGACCTCACATATCTTCTACAAAAATATTTACCCTGTCAAAGAATTCATCAACATGCTTATTCGGGTTTATTTTTATATCATCATACTTATTCCACAACACTTTCATCTTTGCCTCTCTGACCTTTGTATCTCATTCATATATGCTTAAAATATTTTCCCACATATAATGTGATGTATTTCATGACATCACCTTCATATAAATAGCATTGTATAGAGCTCTCTCAAAATAATTAATTCCCTTAGTGTCAACATCCAATTATCTTCTCTAGACTTCCTATAATGCAACACTATTAATATTGGCTTTTATTCAATGAATTTATACTGTAAACACATCCATTCCCAAATATCAGATGTAGTGTGGAATCCGATTATTCCATAGCTGAATATTTTTCCCATCAATGTTTGAAATCCCTTTATGATTGGTTACCTCTATTTGAGAGAGAAACATTGATATCAACCTTTCCCTCTTATACCAATTTTTAGGTCCACTAGGATAGAAACCCTGATAGGGGGGATCAGAGTATGATAGATTAAAACAACTACCCCAATTGATCTGGTTTTGTTGTTAGATAGAACTCAATTATCTCTCTCCTTCCCATTTGTATAGTATGAACGAATTTTAAAGCATGAAATGAAATGAAAATTTTACTTGGATCACCCACACTAGGCTACGTCCAAAGAGCATACAACACCAAATACACTATAAGTGCTCTAATGTTTAAAAGTTATTATAGGACTTACTGTCCCTCCTGGTTTACAACCAATCACAATTTGAGAACTCACTGCTCTCTCAACTGAAGTTAGCTCACTGCTTCTTCAGAAAATCCACTCATAGTTTAAAGTCTTTTAGGTACTTTCATTATCTCTAATGAGTGCATCATTCAATCTATGTAGATGTTATGTTGAAGTCAAAATTTCATCCACAGATGAATACCCCTTTTCCATTGATCACTGGGAAACAACCTTGGGAAATACCTTTGAAAATATCTCCACATTGCGAAGAACCCAATTTCTCAAAGCTCAAACAAGCTTTTGCAAAGTCCCTACCTCTTCACATAGTACAAACCTTCGCAAAGATCATTGTATCACAGAACATAGTAATTTTCAAGGCTCATACCTTCTTAAATCTCAAGCCTTCACAGAGCTTAGGTCGTTATAGAGCACAAGTTGTTGCAATGCAACTTCCATAACAAAACTCACTAAGCTAATGAAGAACACACCTCTTTCGTGAAGCTAGATTTGCCTCCGTAAAGCTCATATATTCTGAAAATCACACTACCTATGTGAACCTCACATTCTATTCAATATATACAAATATTTCTTTAGACTACACTTTACTTCTCTCAAGTGGGTTGATGCTTATTTATAGTCGATTCCACTGACTCGATAACCTTCTTCATGAAGTCAGTTCCACATCAGCTCAAATTGGGAGGTTCCGAAATTGCCGCCAAAATTCTCCCTATATTTTGACCAACCACAATAATTTTTCAGATTTCTTATCTCCTCATAATTGCATCTAATTCAATCAAATCCTTCATGCCACCACCACAATTCATCACCACAATTCTCTTCGCCTATGTTGTTTGTAAATCTCATCGTAATCATGAAAACCATCCTCATCTTTTTTCTTATCTTAGAAAAATCTACTTTATAAAGCCCATATTCTCAAAAATAATTCCTTTCCCAAATTTTTATGATATCTTCACAGAAATATACTTTTCAAGATGATCACCAAACTCCAAATTTTGGACACCAATAATTTGGGAAACATGGGAAAATAGTGCCACCTTATATTTTTTGTTCTTGTACTGCCTCCAAATCATTCATTCCTTTATCATGGTTTATTTTTAGCACTAAATGTCAAAAAAATTTCTGGATCTCAAAAATTCACCTTTCAAACCTGCTTTGTCAACAAACACAACAAACCCAAAAATGCTGCAATGTTACATTGAGGGATTTATTCCCAACAATCTCCCCCTTTTGGTTTTTTGACAAGTCTTCTCAAAATGATTTTCTACATTTGGATACCTCTCTGAATCTCCTTCCACCTACTACCATAATTAACCTCTTTTGATTCATATATTGACCATTTATTCACTCACCACATACTCTAATCCCACATGTTCAATGCTCGACATGAGTAACAAGAGTAGTATGAAATTATTATCAATGATTCACTTCATTTCTGACACCAAAGTTTGATACCATACCAATACCAATAAACGATTTCATCATGATCCTCATCAGGCATGATATCTAATATTTGATTGATCACTTCAAGAATCATCAAATTTAAAACTCTCCCCTTTTTCATTGCTTACCCTATATCGATTCTCTACCTATCATCTTTTCCATGTGGGTTTACTTAGACACTTTCTCCCCCTCGAAGAACTATTTATACCCCTTTGTCAATGAAACCAAAGGTAACTCCTTAGTGGTCTATAGCAGAGTATAGAACACATATCAGCACATTAGGGAAAGTACACCATACCTGGGGGGTCTCACATCCACAATTTTTCAAGTGCGAGGAGTTGACTGAACTCCCAGAGCTAGTCAATTCCTCTCAAAATCTTCCTTGGGTAAGGACTTTGTCTGAATGTCTACAACCTATTGATCTGTAGGCAGATACTCAAAATTCAATATTACTTGCTCAACCTTCTCCTTGATAATATGATACTTTATCTCAATGTGATTTTGTCCTTGAGTGATAGATAGAATTTTTGCTATGATTTATAGAACTTGGATTATTGAACTTGATTCCAATTGGAGACTTAACTTCAAATATGATATCATCAAGGTACTAATTCATCCTTAATAATTTTTTGCATGCTTGAGTGGAAAAAATATACTCAGCTTCTATTGTTCTCAATGAAATTTAATTTTTCTTTAATCTTTGCCAAGAAATACACAAACTGCCAAGATAGAAATCACCTCCTAATGTAAATTTACTATCATCTGCTATTCTGGTCTAATCTGTATCTCTATATCACAAAATATCTGGTTAATATTTATCATCATACATCCAAAAAAATACACAGTGCCCTTAATATAAAAAATTATTATTTTCAATGTAAGAATGTGGATTTCCGTGGGACTGCTTTGATATCTCACTCATTGGCATGTGGAAAAAACAATATTAGGCATTGTCGTTGTTAGGTACAACAAACATCCAATAATTTACCTGCATTTTGTGATATTAATTGAATTCCCATTATTATCCTTTGATAATTTTATCTAGGTAGAAACCTAATTCTTCATATAATTGGAATTATTCATTCCAAATCTTCCTAGAACCTCCTTAGAATATTTGTATTTTGAAATGAATGTTCCATTACTTCCTTTTATCAACTATAAACCAAGGAAAAATGTCAGCTCTCCAATCCTATACATTTCGAAATCAATTTTCAGAAATTCAAAAAACATTCGGCCCTGAGCTTTATCTGATCCTCAAAATATTAGTTCATTGACATAGACTATAATCATTGTCCTTTTATTACTTTCATGGATGAAATAGAGATTATAATCAACTCCACCACACCGAAAGCCTTGCTTCTTCAAATACTGATCAAGCCTCGAGTTCCATGCACTTGGTGCTTGTTTCAGCCTATATAGCACTTTATTAAATTGAAGAACTTTGTTTTCATCTTCATGAATGAGAAAACCATATAAATTCTCAATATAAACTTCTTCTTCCAGAACCCCATTAAAGAATGTAGATTTGACATCCATCCAGAATACTTTGAACATCCATTTCAATGCAATGGCAATGAATAATATGATTTTATCTTGCATTGAAACTGGTGAAAATGTATCACGAACATCTATACCCTCAATCTGTGACAATCCTTTGCACACTAGTCATGGTTTGTTTTGAATTAATGTGCCATATTCATTCATCTTATTGAGAAAGACCCTTTTAGTCATGATGACATTTTTATCAGTTGGCCTCAAAACAATCTCCCATGTCTTATTCTTCTCAATCTGATATAGCTCTTCATTCCTAGCCTGAACATAGTTTTCATCTCCAGCTACCTCAGAAAAACATTTAGGCTCTACCTGAGATAGGAAAGATTTCTGTTACAGATATTTCATTATTCTTGTCTGAACTAAAGTTGTTTGATCACCAATGATCTTCTTCCTGTCAATTTTATCTCGACTCCTTATCTTCTATATAGATACAAATTATACATCCTTATGATCATCATCAGTATGTTCTTATGAATCTGTATCAACCACTTCTGATCCCCCTGTGTTGCTTTCCTCCTCACCACTTTCATCCAGAAATTTTCATAGTTTTGATAATTCTCTCTTCATTTTCCACTATAGTGAAATCATTATTATAAAATACTTTTCTTATCCTTTTTTAAAGCATTTGTATGATTTTCTTTTTCCTGATTAGCCAAGGAATATCCCCTCATCTCCAGATAACTCATATTTCCTACTTTTTTCCTTGTTGAGGATAAATAACATACTTACAAATATTCTAAAGTATTTCACTGTTTTATTCTTTCCATACCACATCTCATCAAAATACTTTCCTTTATTCAGACACAATAGAGCTCTATTTGAAATGTATTCTAATGTCAACACTACATCATTCCAAAACATCTCTGGTAGGTATTTTTCTATAAGCATAATTTGGCCATGTTTTTTATGATCTGATTTCTCCTTTAAACCACTCCATTATTTTGGGGAGTTCTCACTGAGGAATCTTGATTCCTTATCCCATGTTTCTCGAGAAAGTCTTCCATCTTACTATTTATGAATTTCGTACCATTATCTATATGAAACTTCAGAATTTTCTATCCAAGAATCCTTTTGCACTCCATCTGGTAGTTTTTTAACCAACAGAACACATCAATAATTTGGGAAATAAAAAATACCCAATCCATTATACCATAATCATCAGTGAAAATAATGTAGTACCTCTTTTCGTAAATTTCTCTTACTGTGAAATGACCACAAACATCATCGTGCACCAATTCCAGCACTCTTATTGACTTATTTTCCATTGCCTTATACGTCTTTCTGATGAAATTCCCTTGTTGGAATGCTTTTCACGTGTGAGTAGGATCCATGATAGATTAGGGAGGTCTCTATATGAATCAAACTTTTCCAAATCTTCTAGGGATAGTTGACATAGATGACCAAGTCATTTATGCCACAACATGTTTTCTTCCTCTCTGGATAAAAATCACATATTTTCTTCTCTACTTACCTTATTGAGATTACCCTTTGTCATTTTTCCCTATAGGATCAATATACCATCTCATACCATGACAACACATTTCTTCTTATTAAATTGTATAGAATTCATTGAGTCACATAGTTGAATGAAACAAATAAAATTGTGACTGAGACCTTCTACAAAAAAGACATCAACATGCCTTATTTTTTTGCCCCCAAACCTGGCATTTCCCGATACAATTATCTTCAGGACTTCATCATTTCCAAACTGGAAAACACCTTATTTTTCATATTTGATTCATGTAACCAGATCCTTATTTCCATTCATGTGAAATGTGAAACTACTATCAAGGATCCATACATCAAAACGATCTGATGATTTAAGAAAAATTTCAGCAACTGATGCCTTCTTTTCTCCCTTCATCTGGGTCCATATTTTTTGTTTTTACAATTGGAATAGATTGAAAATTATGAACATTCTTAGAGTATGATGGACCATCTTTGTCTTGAAAAGCATCAAATCTATTTTTCATTTTCAACTCACATATTTTTTCATTGATATGTTGATGGCGAATATATTGATTCTACTTTGGCACATTCCTCGGTATGGTTGATGTGGAATATCTAACTGTGTGCCCAAATCCTCCACACAAAAAAATAGTTTCCTTAGAAGTATGTTCTAGAGAACTATTCTCTGTTTGGATGCCACCATTTTTCTTATTCCCTTCAGTATCTCCTGGCAATAGAGAACACATTCTGTGAGTTTCCCATCTTTCCACTTCAATAACACCTGATGAAAGGTACATTCATACATTTCACTTCTATAATTCAAGTTTTACCTTGGTTTCTTTGAATTTCCTGAATCTTCTTTGTACCCACATCAATTTTAATCCCTGGAATGGGTGCCTTTAGTCTGACTTCAACCCTAAATCCTTTCCATTTTTGAACGATCCCTGAATAATCCTTAACATATAATCTCGATTACTACTTCTTTCCTTCTGAACAACTAGGCACCTCTTTCATCTTTTTAGTCTTCTGAATGATCTGCTTTCCCAATAACATACTGGTAGTCAGATGTATTTCTTGGCCCTTATGTTTTTTTTCATATGGATAACTTCCTCTTAAAGCTCTTCGATATGCTTGACATGAACTTTCACTATGTTATTCAAGTCATCAATATCCCTATTCTTCTCTTCAAACCTCATTTTATACTCACTCACTAATTTTGATTTCTTTGGTATTGATGAAATTAATTTCTCAATTTATTCCATTAGCCCAAACTTTTATTCTTCTTATTACATCTTGTAGATATTGGCGTCCTGGATTTTTTTTTTGGTTTTTTTGGCTCTCCAAATAACTATCTCTTCAAGAGAAACTTCTAACTCATCTTGTATGTCAATTCTTCCCACAACTTCTTCTTCATCATCAATGTTGGATTCTTCCTTTTCCTAAGCACTATCAACAATATCCACCATAACATTTTCTCTATGATCTTGGTAGTTTTAAATCTCCTTAACATCTTCAACCTCAGACTCGTCTAAACTATAAAATTCTTTTGAAAGAAAATTATTATTCTGGAAGAAAGCCCCTTTGAGCTGTTTCTTCCCTTTCACATAGGCTGAAGACTTTTTCTTGGGAATTTCAACTTCATAATTATCATTATCATCATCTTGAAACTTTTTGGGGTACCTTGCTATAATATGACCAATCATTCCCCATCTAAATCATTCTAGTGGAAGTTTCCATATAAAATTTCATTTTCCTCTTTGAAGATTGGAAGAAAGGAATGACATCACCTCATCTGTCTCTTCTTCCTCTTGAGTATCTTCAATGGCATGCTTCTTCATGGCCTTGAATGACACCTATTTGGATTTTCCCATTTTTATATCCTCATTATCATCATTCCTAATTTCATATGAAACCAAGGTACTATGAAAATTGTCCAGTGTCATCTCTTTCAAATCATTATGTTCCAGTACTAAATTATTCGGATTTAACCAAGGTGGTTGTTTTCTAAAGATGTGCTTCAGGATTTTAATTTCTTAAATGACTTCTCTAAGACCTCACATATCTTCCACAAAAATATTTACCCTATCAGATAATTCATCAAAATACTCATTCAGGTTCATTTTCAGTTATTCATACTTATTCCACAACACTCGCAACTTTTCCTCTCTGACATTTTTATCTCCTTCATATATGTCTAATAGCTTTTCCCACATTTAATGTGATGTTTTACATGAAATCACATTAATTTTAATAGCATTGGATAGAGATCCCCCCTAAATAACTGATTCCCTTGGCGTCAACATCCAATTCTCTTCTCTTGGATTCCGATAATGAACCACTATTAACATATGCTTTGATACCATGCATTGCTGCTGTAAAAAAACCATTCCCAATGATCAGAAGTAGTGTTGCATCTGATTTTGTAGCTGAATATTGTTTCCCTTGGATTTTAGAATCCCTTTATGATTGGTTACCTCCATTTGAGAGAGAAACACTGATATTAACCTTTCCCTATGATACCAATTGTTAGGTCCACTAGGATAGATACCCTCAGGGGGGGTGAATCAATGTATGGTAGATAAAAAAACATCCCCTTTTGATCTTTTTTTTAGAAAAAAACCTCATTTTCTCTCTCCTTACCATTGGAATGTATGAAGGAATCTTAAAGCATGCACATGACACACCAAATTTACTTGGTTCACCCAGACTAGTCTATGTCCAAGGAGTATACACCAGCGATGTGCCGATGTACCAAATCCATAATAAGCACACTAATATTTACAAGTTCGATGAGGAATCATTGTATCTCATTGTTTATAACCAATCACAATTTGAGAAGTCACTTCTCTCTCAACTGAAGTGAGCACACTACTTCTTCAAAAGATCCATACACATTTTAAGGATTTGTAGGTCCTTTAATTATCTCTAATGAATTAATACTTCATTATATGTAGATGTTATGTTGAAGCCTAGATTTCATCCATGGAAGAATACCCCTTGTCCACTAATCAATGAGCCCCAAAGATTAGAAATACCTTTGAAAATCTCCTTATATCATGAAGAACCAAATTTCGCAAAGCTAAAACAAGACTTGGTGATGTCACTTCCTCATCGTATAGCCCACACCTTCTCAAAGCTCACTGATTCACAGAGCTCAAGCCTTCGCAATGCTCAAGATTATGTAGATATTGGACCTTCACAGAGAGAAATCTGTCAAAAAGCGACTTCTTTCACAAATCTCATTGAGCCAACACAGAACACACCTTCTTCGCAAAGCAAGATTAGCCACCACGAAGCTACTATCATTCGTGAAGCACACTTCCTCAACAAACCCCCATTGTTATTCCAGAGCTAAAAATATTTCTTTTATAAATTCTATAATTCTCTTGAGGGGGTCGAGGTATATTAATAGGATATTCCACCAACTTGAGAACCTTCCTCATGTTGTCAGTTCCACGTCATCTCAAATCATGAAGTTTCAAAATTTCTGCCAAAATTATCTCTATATCATGAAGCACCAAGGAAATTTTTGGATTGTGGAGCTCATCGTAATCACGGACCATTCTATTAATTCCCTCACACTACCACTACAATGCTTCCCTACAATGCCTTTGACCTATACAGTTCACAAAACATGTCATAATAATTATGAACACCATCAATATTCATAATGTCTTCGCAAAATCTACTTCATGAAGCCCATATTTTCAAAACTCATGATTTTTCCATATTTTGACATGATCTTTAAGGAAATACACCTTTCATGATGCTCACTAAACTACAAATTTTGGAACCCAAAAATTTGGAAAAAGACTAGAAAATAGTGTCACCTTGTATCTGTTGTTTTTGTACCTCCTCCAGATCATCCATTCCATTTTCATGGTTCATTTTCAACATTAAATGTCAACAACATCTTTGGGACTTGACAATTCATCATAGAAACCTGTATTTTCAAGATACACAAAAAACCCAAATATGCTATAATGTTACCTTGAGGGATTTTTTCCAAATAGTCATACATCTTATTATTTAAGGTCATAGCCAAAAACTTTATTAATAATCTAATCTATATAATCAATGCCTCAACCAATACATCATCAACAATCCATCCCACAACTTTATTGCCTTATAAAAGGATTTGTAATTATATGGTACAAAATACAGTAAGCAATACTGATTCTATTTTATCTCATGATATCTACCTAATGGATCAATGTGATTTATAATTCTGAGCCTTTCCAATCACAAGATAGTGTCCAATGCATTCTTCATTTATTGAATGGACAATAAAATACATAATAATCTTGTATTAATGGTAAATAATCATTTATATTGAGATATATTATTTTCAATGTTTCTTGGTACATAACCAATCTCCCTTTAGTAATAAATACTCATCCATATAGAATTTGCAAGTATATGAAATATCAATATTTTCCTAATAAATATCTAAACTTACTTTCCTGATGAACACCCTCCAATCTGATTTATATAAAATATAGTATTCACACCATATATAGTGATGATTATAAGAATAATTTAAAACTATAAATTATTTAGAATATATCCTTTATAACAAATAACATGGACATAAATAATAAATATAAAGTCAACTGGGATATGGGGAGTGATAAAGAACATAATCACAAAGAAGTGAGTGAAGTGAGAATAATCATTTACACCAATTATGCTATAAATCATAAATCAAAGGGGATTAGAGTATTCCATCAATTCATTACAAATAAATATTTTTTAGTAAGGGAAATTATTTTATGAGATATAGTGGAAAATGTAAGAGAAATATTAAAAATAACTTTCATACAGAGTTTGTAACTTTATCTTAAAAGGTGAAATTATAAATCACTTTCCGAACCCCATTAAATAGTTTTCAAGATGTATTTTAAAATGTTATTTTTAAATCCATTTACAATAATGTAATCCTGAAATGAAAACATGCTTATGTATGAAAATATGTAATTGAAGATAAAAATATACATAAGTAGAATGGAATACCTTTTCAATACTTTTATTAATATAATATCATTTTCTAATGAAAAATTCATGAAATAAGGGGAATGAATATTACTTTGTAAAAATATGAAAACATATTAAGGAATATAAATAATAAATAATGGTAAATATGGAGTGATATTTTAGTTGATAAAATAACATTTAAAAAGATATTTTTTACACTTCTATAAATAAATTCAACAATTACTTGTTTGAAAAATGATTAAAAAAATCTTTTAAAATTTTTACTACATGTAAAAATAAATATAAATATAAATTAATAAATAATTTATGCATAAAATATTTCTTGAAACAACTTAAATAATATGGATATGGGGGAGACAGATCTATGACTAAAAATGAAAAATAATGTTGGATTTTATTATAAATATTCCTTCAATTGATATGAGTCTTAAAAAGAGGGAAAATTTAAATAATAATTTAATATACCATAAATAACAATATTAAAAGAAAATATATATCTTTTGATGATAAATATCATAAAATTATAGTATTGGAATTTGAAACAAAAAAAATCCCAGTAAAAGTGATATTGTAAAAAAAACACTTACAACATTTGTAACTTTCAAATAAAAATCCATAGAAAGTTATGACATGATATATTTATGTAAATATAATGAATTAAATCAAATAATATTTTAAAATAAGTCCATGTGAAATTAAGTACACTGTTTAAACGAAATCATTGTGCACAAAATGATACATATCATAAGTAATTGAAATTGAGACCAAGGAACCCTTAGAGATTTTATAACAATTCAGTCAAAACCGACTGAAAGTGATAAATTTAAATAGAACATTAATTTCAATTACTAAATATAATATAATTATAAAATATTTAAAAGGGATATAATATACACCATATAATTTAAATACATGTATAATTCAAAATGTTCCTCAAAAAAGGATGTTGGAGATGAGAAAACCATACATATTATTCCTCTTTAAATAGAGATGCTCTAAAATCCCTATATAATAAATTTGGGTTTATAATAAATATATATAATAAACATATGTATATTTATCAAACTAGATAAAATTAAATTATAATTTATTATTACCCACTTAGTTATATATTTTTTGTTAAAATCAATATTTATGTCATAACTGTTTAATTTTACACACATGTTTCAGTTTGAAAGTTCCTATCCTTTCACCTTGTTCATGGTTTCATAATTTATAGATTGTTCGCGAAGGTTTATATATTTTTATATAGTTATTTATTTCATGGAAAATTCATTAATCTTATGGTGATGATTCACATGTAAAACATAAAAATATCGTTTTGGAAGAATTTCAATTCCATAATATGTATTGATTTTATTTAGGAATAAATAAATTTATTTATTTATTTATTTATTTAATACCATTATAGAATAATTATTGAATAAAAAATCATCATTATTATATATTATTACTGTTATATATGTTTTCTTAACCATCCATGATCAAAACACAAAAATATCATTCATATAGGTGGTAAAACCAATCTAAACAATAGCATTTTATAATGGTTGAATTAGTAAGAACGTGTTATTTTATAGTGATTACATCTATTTAAAAAATTATTTTAAAATAATTTTATTAAAGTGGTAAATTATATTCAACAAAAGTTAGATGAATAAGATAATCAAATGTGACTGATAATAAGTTATTACTTACAAAGTGTCAATGTATGCTTGTTTTACGTGGTTAAATTTTATGATGATCATTTAATGTTAATATTATTAATATAATGGGAGAATTATCTTTACATAACATTATACATGTTTTAAATTTCCTATTTTTTTCATTCTATATATTTTTATATCTATCCATGTATGGAGGGGTGAAAAAATTAGATACGCCATTTTTGGAGGAGGTATTCCACATGAAATATGGGAACTGTTTTCATTTTCTATTAGATGGAAGTGAGGTTGAAAATGGGTTTTCCATAAAAAAACATTTTAAAAAACTAATGATACTAATGTAATTATTTGAGGATTATTATAGTATATTTATAGGTGGTTTAATAAGAAATAATATTAAGATAACCCGATTAAAAAATTACCTCTTATATGGGTATGTTTCTTTTCATATATCTTTAAGTCTTCTTAGATTCGTCATTTGGTGAGAACTAGACCTGTAGGTTTTAAATAAGATATTTGGTTTGAGATTTTTACTAGTATTGGTCAATATATGATGCTCAAATTGTGTGTATAAGTGAGGTGGTGAGGGGATCATTTTATAATTGATAGGGATGGAACACTTGTAAATATTTTTAACATTAATACAAAATAAATTTCATTCTTAATAAAAATTGCCAATAAATATAAAAATAATAAAAATATATTATTTAGGTATAAATTGCACTCAAATGATCAAATTTAGACTTGTTTTAGTGATAATTATGTCTTTATCCTTTAGTTTAACCCCCTTTTAACTGTTTACCCTTCACTATGGTGACAATATTTTACCAATAGTAATTATTCATCATGTTAAAAAATAAATGGGAACTTATTACCTAAGTTGAATACTATGATTCCAAATATTAAAAAAATTTACCAAATTCAATTTCCAGAATTGGTCAAATTTATTTTTAATAAAAGTAAGCTTAACACACAAAAAATAGTTTTTAAGACGATTCCATTTTTAAGAATAAAATAAATTTACACCAAAATCTTGTATAATATTTATTCCCAAGACATTTATTAGCTTGTGGATAAAAAAAGAGGTATTTTACTTTAAAATAGATCTGAAAATGAATAGACCATTATGAATACATAATTTAAAGTAAAATGATAATAATAGTTTTTTATTAGAATAAACTACAACTTAAGATCCAAACACTGGTATTTTTATTTATAAATTCAAATTATTAATTTTAAATGCATTATTTTTATATTTAAATTTATTTTTGGAAAATAAAAAAATTTCACATAATTTTAATTTACTCTTATATCATAATGATTTAATAATAGTTATATTATTTATAAAAATGAATTTTTTAATATTAATCTAAAAGGAAACAATTTCAGAAATATTCCTAATTTTCACAATAAGATATTTTTTAAATGATAAATCTAATAATTAATTTTTTTTAAATAAATTTATAAAATTTATAAATTTATTATTTAAATAATAATCATAATATCTAATTAAAATGATATTTTTAAGCAAAAAAAGTTTGTTTATCCATGAGTAATTAAATTAAACATTATTATAGTTGATTAATTTTTAATTGGTTGTCACTAATTTATTATAATAACTAGTTAGATAATTTTATCAATATGTTTTATTAATATAATTTCCTCAAAATTATTAAATTTATTAGAAATAAAAAATTTATTAATACAATTTCTCCAGAATTAATTATATTCTCCTAAGTAAAATAGAACCCTTTAAATTTTATAAAAAAAAATTATTTTTCAAATAAGTTTAATTTAGCTAGGTTTTAGTTTCATTCATTTGGTGTTACAATAAATCATTATTCACTTTTGCTTATTTTTTCCTGTATCAAAGTCTATTACCCATATTAGTTTTAATTAAATGAAAATGAATACTAAAATATTAGGTTTTAACATTCCCCCTTAAATAAATTTCATCCTTAAAACATTAATTTGTTCTTTCCAAAATGAATATATCTTGACATATATATAATATTATATGTATATTTATCCTTATATGTAATATATAAGTTAATTCTAGGAAAAATAGTATTTCTTAATTAAATATTTCAAAAACCATGTATAACCCATTATAAGACTCATACATTGTTAAAATGTTTCCAAAATAATACCTTGATAATTGAGTGATATTATCAAAATAAGACTCAATAGATTTATCATCCTTCTTCTTGAATTTGAGTAATTATTTTAGCATAAATATAGATTATATTAGAAATTATAATTTATTTCATTTCTTCCTATAATCATATTTTAATCCTTAGATTTGGTCTCAATTTTCTTTACACCTTTGCTTCATCTCATATTCTAAATTATAAACAAACACGAAATATTTATCATTCCCAAAGAATGATAACAAACTTTTAAGATATTATAGGATCCCAAAAATGATAAGTTATTCCACCTATATCTTTCAATTTAGTGGAAAAAAATGGATATCACAAGATGGGATATTACTCAATATAAATAAAACATCTTGTAAATAAGTAATACATTAGTTCCAAAAACATATAAATAACTCCCATAGTTATTATTAAATAATTTAGAAAATATCAAAACACTAAAAATCTTCAAAATATTCTTGAAACAATTTGACCCCTAAAAAATAAGAATAATTGGATCACATTTTCCTCTAAAATCAACATAACATTCAAAAATTATTGAACCAAAATAATCATTAAAAAAGTAGTTAATATATAATTATGTATTATTCGAAAACATTATAAGAATTTACTTGAATATAATAAATCACATAATAATATAATCACACAAGACATCCCAAGAGTATCTATACCATTAATCATACGATCAACCTTAAACATATCAAACTTACATGATAATTTTTACTGTTAAATTATTCTTAGACTATAAGATACTAATCTATAACTTTATCTAAACCTAACTCTTATAGCAACTGAGGTTCCCCAGAACCACACACTTAGATATGGTTCTAAAAACATAATCGTTACATATTAGATCCATAAAAACTGATGATAACCAATATTATCCATCCATAATTATAAAATGAAAAGAAATTATTGACTAACTTTGATGACAAATAAATTTTTATGTTTGTAGATTTAGGGGATTTGGAAAGCTGTTACATAAAAAACCCATATATTTCTCACCCAATGAACATTTTTACCAATTTACCTAGATTATTTTATTCTATAGAAAGTCTTCAAAATCTCCAAGTTTTTTACATACATGATACCATTCTAAGTATATCATATGTGTTACTTTTATTTATAACCCGGAGAAATGGAATCATAAGAAGTGAGGGCTTAAATACTTAGTAAGAGGTGCATAAAATGGAATTTTATTATAGAGAAACAAAACATGAGTAATATGGGAAAATAAATGTTCAAATAGTATTCAATAAATAAATAAATAAAGTAAGAAATAAATACTTGTTTAACAGATCAAGTTTAATAATTACATATACATCAATAATTATCTTTTTAGTGATGTAATGCATAATTTTAGACATCTTACCATTTAGGTCTTTGGCCAAGAAAATTCTCAATAATCTAATACATATCATCAAGGACCAATCCAAGACATCATTAAAAATGTAATCTGTAACATTAATGCCTCAACAAATAATTTATCATGTTATTTATGTCATACACTAATAAATAATCATGCGGTTTTTTATCATGAGATCCACCTAATGCATTAGGGGACAATATTATTCTAGGACCAATAGTGAAAAAATGTATTTCCATGTCAGTTTTTTTTACATTTTGATGTCGGTTTTTAACTGATGTCAATAAAGGAGATATAAAAAATATATGTTTTGACATTGGTTTTTATAAACCGACGTTAAAAATCTTCACTATGTGGGTCTTTGGCATCGTTTTATATAAAAACTGATGCCAAATTTCAGGGCCTCGGGGATCTTTGGCGTCAGTTTTTGTATAAACTGATGCCAAATGTGAGGCCCTGGTGGTCTTTAGTGTCAGTTGTTTTTAAACTGATGCTGAAATTCATGACATTGGGGTTCATTGGCATCAGTTTTTTAGAAAACCGACGTCAAAATCTGGCTTCTACATGAGTTTTCACATCGGTTTTTGATAAAAACCGACATGAAAAATATGTTTTATAAAAAAATATTTTCCACGTCGGTTTTCAAAAAAACAGACATCGAAACCTCGAAACTCTGAATATTTTAATATAGATCATTTCCCATGCTTCGATTTGACTGGTTATAGAGATAAAACAAACTTACGGATAAAAAGTTATGGTCGCCGTAAGTTGTACCTCGTTATGGGATGATCGATACAACTTTCTTCGAAGAATACATGAAAAAAAGAACCAAAATGAATATGCCAAATGAATAAAAAATATAATTTATGATTGAAAATAAAATTAATTCTTTTATTGGGATATTTGTGTCGATATGCTTTTTATCATTATTTCACTTCGTTTTATGGGAGAACTCACGCGGTAATGAAAATAGTGAGTGATAAAAAATTTCCCAAAAACTATTGAATCTTATGTAGAAGTTTTATTTTTGTATCTTGATTACAATAATACTTCATCATTAGTATAAAAATAATAAGATTTTTATTGATAAGGAAAACAATAATAATGAAATTAAATGATGAAAATAAATACCTTGTACAAATCGTCGATTGAAGAATATTTGAAATATTGATTGTAGAAAAGATGTCAAAAATGTTGAAATAAATAAGATGAGCTTTTATATAGTGTAAATGAAAATTTCAACAGCGGTGATTCAATAAAATTTGAGCGGGATTTTGAAAATAGGAACGCGCGTTGGGAAAATATTGAAATATCGAAGCCGCGTATTTGAAATTTTACTTTTAACATCAATTAAATATATAACCGATGCTAAAAATATTCTCATGTTGGGGTATTAACATCATTTTTTGAAAAAACGATGCAAAAAAAGTGACTTTTTACATCGGTTGTTTGTAAAACTGACGCCAAAAATGGTCTTTTAACGTCGGTTATTGAAAAAACCCAACGCCAAAAATCATGTCATATAATCTTCAAATTCAAAAATCCATAACATTTGATCTGTAAGTCCATTTTTTCTCCACAACCTGTCAAATTGAATCTTGGGAAATTATATAAAACTTTTATTCGTATCTTTGGCATTGGTGTTTTGTAAAACTGAAGCCAAAATGGGTCTTTTAAGTTCGGTTATTAAAAAACCCGATGCCAAAAATCCAGTCATATAATCTTCAACTTCCAACATCCATAACTTTTGATATGTAAGTCCTTTTTCGCTCAACAACCTGTCAAATTGAAGATTGAGAAATTATATATAACTTTTATTTTGAACTATGCCCTCAGGTTTTTGTAAAACTAACCCCAAAAAGGGCCTTTTAACATCAATTATTATAAAAACTGACACCAAAAATCATGTCATATGATCTCCAAATTATGACCCCCATAAATTTTGATCCGTAACTCCGATTTCACTCCACAACCTATCAAATAGAAGATTGGGAAATTATCTAAAGCAATTATTGTGATCTTTGGTGTCAGGTGTTTGTAAAAACGACACCAAAAAGGGCCTTTTAACGTTGGTTATTAAAAAAACCAACGCCAAAAATCAAGTCATATAATCTCAAAATTCTGATGCCCATAACTTTTGATCGGTAAGTCCGTTTTTTCACCCCGACCTATAAAATTGAAGCATGGGAAATTATCTAAAACATTTAATTTGATCATTGGCATCGATTTTTTGTAAAACCGACACCAAAAGGGCCTTTTTATGTCAGTTATTAAAAAAAAGACGCCAAAAATCAAGTCATATAATCTCGAACTTCCAATACCCATAAATTTTGACCTTTAAGTCTGTTTTCTCTCCACAACTTGTAAAATTGAATCTTGGGAAATTATATAAAACTTTTATTTTGATCTTTGGCATCAGCGTTTTTTAAAACCGATGTAAAAAAGGGTCTTTTAATGTCAGTTATTGAAAAAAACTGACGCCACAAATCAAATCATATAATCTCTATCTTCCGACAGCCATAACTTTTGATTCATAAGTACGTTTTCCCTCCATGACCTTTAAAATTGAATATTGATAAATTATATAAAACTTTTATTTCGATCTTTGGCATCATTGTTTTTGTAAAACCGATGCCAATAAGGTTTTTTTAATGTCGGTTATTGAAAAAAACTGACGCCAAAAATCAAATCATATAATCTCCAACTTCCGACGTCTATAACATTAGATATGTAAGTCTGTTTTTACTCCAAGACCTATAAAATTGAAGCTTGGGAAATTATCTAAAAATTTTATTTTGATCTTTGGCAACATATTTTTGTAAAACTGACACCAAAAAGGGTCTTTTAACGTTGGTCTCTTAGAACTGGAGTTAACCTACCGATGTTAAAAATAATTTTTCCACTAGTGGACTCACCCATCATAGAACAATGTACACTAAAATCACCATATATTTAATGAAAAATTTCATACATAATAAACTTATCATTATATTCAATGATAATTTGTATTGAGATAAATAATTTTTAATGATTACCAGCATATAATCAATCTTCCTTTATAAATTTATACTCATATATATGGAATTAACATGTATACAAATTATTAATATTTTCATAATAAATATTAGATATATATTTCTTGATGAACAACCAATAATCTGATTTATTTATTTTTTGGTACTAACACCATATAGATTAATTATTATAAAACTATGTGAATACTTTAAATGATGTAGAATACATCCATGATGATATATAACAAGGACATCAAGGGAAAACATAATGTCAAATGAGTGATGGAGAGTGATAAAGAATGTAATTAAAAGGAACTATGTGAACTAAAAATAATCGGTTTACCCCAATTAATGTATAAAACATAAATCATTGGAAATAAAATGTGACTATCAATTCCTTTAAATGAATTTATTTTAGTAAAATAAAGTCTTTTGGGAGATATAGAGTAAAAATGAACTGAAACATTAAATTGTTATTTATTAAATATTTCTTAAATTCATAAAAAAATGAAATTATAAATCCCTTCCAACACTCATTTAATGAGATATTAAGAATAATTTTAAAATATTATTTGTAAAATAATTCATAATAATTCAAATTTAAAAATAAAATATACATAATTAACTAAATGTGTTTTGGACGATAAAAATATACAAAAGTTGAATGAAATCCCATTTCAAATAAATTACGAAAATAATAACCTATTATTTTTGGAAAATTCATAGAATATTGGGGAAATATATTAATTTATAAAAAAATTTAAAAACATATAAAGTAGGATAAATGATAAAAAATATTTATGATGGTGGGAAATACTGTTCATGTAGAAACTATTTAAAAAGTGTTTCTATTAATTGATTTTGTAAAGAGAGTAAAAATGTATTCTTTGCAAAAATTTAAAAATATTCCTTTTCTAATTTTAAATATAAATTATAATTCAAAACACAGATATTTTAATAAATCATTTAAGTGTATAAAACAATATTATTGAAATAAAATATATAATATGTATATGGAAGAGAAAGATACCTGATCAAAAAGGAGAAATACAGATAATTTTTTTATAAAAATTCTTTCATTCAATTTGAGTACAAAAGAGAGAAAAATGGAAAGAATTCATGGAAAACCTAGAAATAACCTAATTAGAATAAAATATTTGGGGATTATGAGATAAATAACATAAAATTCCACTAATGTAAATTGAATCATAAACAATCCCGATAAAAGTGAAATTTTAAAATAAACCCATATAGATTTGGTAACATTAAAATCAAAGTCCAACAAAAGTTAGAAACTGATATGGTTATATAAATCCTAAAAATTAAATGAAATAAAATGTCAATATAAATTCTTGGTATAATAAATATTCTATACAAAAAACATGATTCATAATGTGAAACATATCTCAAGGAATTGAAATTAAGACCAAGAAACTCTTACAAATTTTATAACATTTGAATGAATACCTTTTGAAATAGATAACTTGAAATTGAAATTTAATTACCATTATTAAATATTGTATCATAATATTATATTTCAATGAGATAGACTATAAACCATAAAATGATAATATGTGAATAAGTAATAACATTTCTCAAAGAAGGAAGTTTGGGATAAAAACCCTTACATTTGATTCACACATATTGAGACATTATCTAACTAGATTATATAATAAATATAGATTTATTATATATGTATATCATATCCATATTTATATTTATCCTAATTGATACAATCACTTATAATTTCTTATTACCCACTTCATAATATTATTTTTGTTACATCAATAATTTTTTGTTGACTATTCCATTTTCTACATATGTTTTGGTTTAGTTATTCCCATACTTGCATCTTGGTTCAAAGTTTCATCATTTAAAAAATGATCATTAAATATTATAATATTTTTCTAATTTAGTTATGGAGTTACATGGTCATGTCTTGGAACACATAGTGATGATATACATGGAAAACATGGAAATATCATTCTTATAAATTTTGGTTCCATAAAACAAATTATTTTTACCAGTGAATAAAAATATGTATATTAAAATTTTTGAGTCACTAAAAAATAATAAATCAAATACTATTATTATTTAATATTACAATTTTATAAATTTTATTAATCATTAATAACATAATGATTATAATATCATTCACGTTTGTAGTAAAATTCTCACAAATAGGCACATTTTATAACAACTAAATGAGTAAGAATGTGTTATTATATAGTGATATTATCAATTTTATAGAATCATAGTTGTTTGAAAAATAATATTGATAAATTGATAAATTGTATTAAATAATAGTTATAAAAATAAGTTAAAATAAACTAAAGGGTATAAAATTATTACTTATAATGTTTCTCGATATACTCATTTTAGGTGATTAAATTTTACAATTTCCAATTATTATTAAAATTATTAATATAATGGAAATAATATTTTTACATAACGTTATTCAAGAAATAAAAATATTATTTATTTATTTATTTAATTTTTTGAACCATCTATGTATGCTAGTGATGTGAAATGAAATACATTGTTCATGGAGGTGGTAGTCTATACGTAACATGAATGACATTTTCATGTTCCAATGGATGTAAGGGCGATAGATAATTGTTATTCGTAACCAAAATAACATTTAAATAATCTAGTAATAATTATTTAATTATTTTAGAATGGTTATAGTATATTTTTTGCATGTTTAAGAATAAATAAGATCTAAGGAACCCAAATAAAATAATGACATCTTCTTTGGATATTCCTCTTTAGATCTCTCATTATTCCTTCTTATATTTGTATTTTTGTTATAATAAGACATTTAGGTCATGGAAATGATATTTAGGGAGGGAACTTTTTAGGTCTTGGTCTAGACATGGTTTTTAAATTGTTTGGAGAAGCGAGGTGGTGTGGGGACACTTTTATTAGTTAGAGGGGTGACACTCTTGTAAAAAATTATAACTTTAAAAAAATTGAATGTCATTATCAAAAGAAAGTTAAAATAAAATTAAAATATTAGAATATATGATGAGATCATTTGAAATTATACTCAACCAATAAAATTGAGACAATATTTATTGATAAATATGTCCTTTTACTTTATCTTGACCCTATTCTAACCCTTTTTTTCCCATCATAGTGGTGACCCAATTTTATCATGATAAATATTCCTTGTGACCAAAAATAAAATATAATTTATTGAATAATTTGAATAATACAATTAACAATATTAAATAAAAATAAAAATATTCAATTTCTATTAGTGGTAAAAATTAATTTTAATTTAGGTTCGTGGCACAAAATAAAAATAGTTTTTAGTTAAATGCCCCTTTTATGCATAAAATAAATTCACATCAAAATCATGTATAGTAAGGAATCCCATAAAATTTATTGGTTTATGGATAAAAAATTCATTTATGCGAACTTTAAATAAATCTATACCTTAATGTATGGTGGTAAATATTTAATTTAATAGAAAAGGCCAAATTTTTTTTTATTAGGGTAAAATATAACTTAGGTTCCAAAACAACAAGAATAGATTTCTAAATTCAACATAATAATTTCAAATCCATTATTTTACTCCATAAATTTATTTTTGGTCTATAAAATGTTATCATAAATTTTAAATACATTCTTATTTCATAATAATGTCATAATAGTTATGGTATTTTATTAATTAAATTTTCATTATTCACCACAAAATCAACCATTTTAGAAAAATCCCAAAAATATATTCTAATATAATTTGACATTATAAATCAAAAAAATGAAGTCAATTATATCAAACACAAATTATAATGTTTATAAATTAATATTTTAAATAAAAATATATAATACATAATAAAAAAAAATTAAATAAATTTTTTAGTGACGAATAATTAAAATAACTATCCTTATGGTTGATTAATTATTTATTGGTTGTTACTAATTTTTTTATACTGATAATTTTTAGAATTCTATCAATAAATTTTCTTAATATCATTTCCTAAATACTATTACTTTTTTCAAAAATTCATAATTCCATGAAATATTTTCCCTATAATTAACAGTATTTTCCAACGTAAAATAAAACCCTTTTAATTTTATAAAATAATTTAATTTTTCATTTATGCTTCATTTAACTATATCAAAAAGAATTTAAATTTTTATTTTAATGAAACATTTTTTACTTCATTTTGGTATTGTGTGTATCATAAGTTATTATATGTTCTTATTTTATTTAAAGGTAAATTAATACTAAAATTTTGGGGTGTCACAACAAAGACTAAAAATTTCCAAATCTAGATGTTGTGGTTAAAATATCAGTTGGTCAGACTCATGTGGTTTTTTATTGGCTAACCATAAGTTCCATAGTTTTGTTGAATTTTGATAATGGTTTATTTATTGTAAAAAATATACCACTGGGAGACATTCTCAAATGATCTAGGGATACTGAGGTGTAAGGAAGAGATTCAGAATTATAAAAATTGAATTTCAGGCATTGTAAAATGTTTCATTGAAATGTGTATATCTATAGGTTTAATAAAAAATGTCTTTTAGATACATATTACTGATAGAAAGTTATATAAATTAATTTCACTATCCAATTTTAATGGATAGAGGAGAACCTAAAATCATAGAAGTGGAAACTACACTCAATGATTCTAATAAGGGGAAGTTAGATATGGAAGATAAAATGGATTAATTAAATTGAAATATAACCAAGGAGATAATAAAACTACCATGAGGAAAGAAAATTATTGAGAATAAATGATTTTCCAAATTATCAGAAGACGTTTTTGGAAATAATATTTATAAATCATGGATAAAGGTGAAATACTTTCAATAGAAATAGATAGTGGATTTCATCAATATATTATCACCCATAGTTAAACATACTTCCATAAAATTATTCCTTAGTTAGTGGTACTAACAATGATTTGTGTTTAGAAAAATTAGATGTAGATATCATGTTTCTTCATTATTATTTGGAAGGAAAAATTTTCTTGAAGAATCCAATTGGTTTTGAGGCTAATAGAATGTAGGGTTTAATGTGTATGCATAATCATATTCTCTTTGGATTGGAACAACCTATATGTCAATGAAACAAAAAAATTGACTCCTCTATTGTTGAGAAAGGTTTAATGAGATAGAACTTTGCTATATGATGCCATCAAAAGAAATGGAAGGATGGTTAGTTTATCATGCTACTCCAATATTATGATGTTATACTTCCCATGGAATTGTGAATTCCAAATATCCATGGTTTAATGTGTGATTTTTCTAGAACATTTTAAATTATGGATCTCGATGTATAAAAGAAGATTCAGGGAGTGAGGATTGGAAGAGGAAGAAAAACTGAGTGATCAGTTCCCTCTCAATAGGAATAATTTTACAATGTCATTGAGAATTTTTCATTGATCGGATGAAAATTGATTTCAACACCTCTGGATGGGCACTTTAAATTTTAAAATGGGCGGACAACTTAAATAATAGAGGAGGAAATATATATGGATAATGTTATATTTTCTACATCATTTAGAAGTTAAATATATAGAGAGTTTCACACTCATCATAAAATTGAATTTATAGTTGGAGATGTGATCCAATTTATGGTAAATATGGGGAAAGAAAACAAAGAAGACATGGAATAGATCATTATATTTCTAAAATCAATGGAATATATTGGCTTATATTTTTTTATCCAAACCATTATAAGGGCATGTTGACATGTATTTTTGAGAAGATTAAAATATTTATAATAGGATAATGGGTTCTCAGTTTTAATTTTTCAAAAAGAAAATCAAATAGATGTCCCATTTGTAATTAATATTTACACTCTCCACAATAAAAGCTAAATATGTTTCCATAATAAAATTAGTGAAAGAAATTATTATACTTAGGAATATTCTATCAAATCCTAGAAAGGGATTTGTATTTGGGATACTCAACCATGATTACCATAGTACTATTCACTTGATAAAGAATCATGTGTTTCATTCAAGGACTAAACTCATATAATTGAAATACCATTATATTGATTAATTAATTGATGATATGGAGTTAATGCGATGAAAGATTACTAAATGGTTAAATCCACTTAATATGTGTACTAGTGTTTTTATCTAGGGATGTTTTAGGCAACACTCTACCTCGGTTGTATTAGGGTGTTAAGAAGGTGATGAGGAGAATGGATTGATTGAGGAAGTAAGATAAGATAATTAGATAAATCTTAGTTTTGGATGTCTCACATATATGATTCTTAATATAGTGTTTAAGTGTGATAATGTTAGTATTATGTTTCCTTTTTAGGTAATAAAATTTAATTCAATGGATATTCAGGATTCAAATAAACAAATGAGGGATAAGGCAGAGAGATTTTAATTAATGATTAGTTTTTCAGGAGGAATTTAAGAATAAAGTGTAATTTTAAAGGAATTTGGATCACAATGGAGGCATGTATCTATGATAATGGTGTTTTAAAAAGCAAAAATAAGTATCTTTTCAGTTTTAGGATTTCAAAAAAAGGAAAATGGTCACTTATATGATCTAATATAGTCATATTAAAGTAGGAGGTTAGTGTCAATTAGATGACTAGCTGATATTCTCTATAAATGTGGGATAGAACACCTACTTAAGAAGATTGAGATCATTGTGTCTTTTGTTCTATGTGTATTTCAATCTACAATTGAACGATTTTTTATTTTGGATAAATAAATAATCTCAGTGCTCTCATATAGATATAATATGAAAATAAAAACCCCATAAATCAAAGTGTCCTTTTAATTTTTTATTCTTTCTTTGATGTTAGGTATGTTTTAAACACTATTTTTAGAAAAATTTATGCAGTTTTATAGGGTTATTTTCTACTTAATATGTTCTAATGAATTTATTTTGAAAGATTATCATTTTCTAGCATGTTATTTCTTGTGGCAGAGAACTTTTAGTGGATGAAAGTTTCTACTTATGTTAGTTTAATGCATAATAAACTCATTATTTGAGCCTGATGAACTGAAAACATACTTTTAACTCATACAAAACTTATTTATTCAAATTGGATGTACTTTTAAAAAATTTAAATCTTTTAACTCATATACATTTCCTCTTCTATCACAACACCCCATAGATCATAAATCCCCATAAAGTTAGACCACTTCTAAAAACTATATTAGAAACATTTAATTATATCTGGAGATGAGTACCTCATATTTTCTTATGTAGAAGTGTGTGGTTTGTAATTATAAACACAAATTTTAATTCCATCCTTCTTCTAAGTCTTTATATCAGTTATTACTTAGGATATTCCACTCATACAAATTTTATTCAATATTCTTTCTCTAAGATTATTTATTTTCATTGGCTTCAACTTCATATCTTTTGTAGACTAATCCCAATTTTATATGTTTATTATCTTAATGAACTACTGTTATATTCATAATCATTATCCCTCAACCACAATAAGTCTCTTGGAATAACCTTCACATACTAAATTGTGGCATGATATGTGAAACCACTAATATATTCTTCTTGTCTATCGTCTTTCATCCTCACTAGAATAAATTTTGACTTAGTTGAACTTAGTGAATTTCTCTAGTCATGCTCTTTCACTTTCCTAATGAATGGATAAAATTCCTTAGATTTATTCTAAATTTTAATTCATTCACTCCATATGGGATGTTGTGAGTGTAATGTCATAGGTTCTTTATGAACCTTTCATTGAGCTCCATATTTTTTCAATTTAAATAATAAATATATTTTATATTATAATATTCTATCATTCTGCTAAAAATTTATTACATTTTTTCATAGGAATTAAGGAATTGAAACTGATAATTTCACTTCTTTTAATCTTGAAATATTTATCCATATATCTATAATTTATGAAAAGAGAATGTCTTCTATATGAATCAAACATAATATGCTCATTTCATGGTTGATATGTTGTGGTATTAGAAATTAATCCATCTTTGAACAACTATGAATCTATACACACACTCATAGTGTGTATCATTCTTACACAATATCATCACTTTTTATCTTCCCTCTATTTAGAACCTTCACTACCAGGTTTGAAAAGAATCTTCCCTCTTAATAGATTCTATTTTTAGAATTCTTTATTTTCAACTTATTGATTCTTCACTGGGAGATATATTCTTATTTTCAATAGAGGTTTTCAACCTCTCCTCAATCTCTTTAATATTCCAATCATTTCACTCTAGATGGGATGTTTTTTTTCCAGAAATGATTCTACTTCCATTCTAAATTTTATACTCTCTTTATGTTGTGTCATGATAGGGAAAATTCAAGATTTAAATTATTTTTATTTGGTAAATTTGTTACTATTTCTTGGGAAATTTATTTGAGTATATCACATTGGCACATCGTTTTTCGCCAATTTACATTATGTTTAAATTAAAGGGCACCTATATTATTTTAATTCTTTTATTATCTATAGAGAAATACCCAATAAATGAATGTTTAAATTTATACATGATACAAAATTGATCCACCTTTATATTGTATGGATTGGTTCTCACCATGGTCACATCCTGCAAAACCTATAAATTAGAAACTTGGTGTATTTTCTATGTCATAATTGGATTCATTACTTCTACCAAAATTTGGGTGTTATTATTATTTTTATATTTTTTGAAACCTTCTAGAGTATTGGGTACTTAAATTTAAAAATAATTTTACAATTGATCACATCTTTTAGAGAGTCCATCTTCTTGAGATTCTAATTTTTATTTTTATTATTCTTAACTTGGTACATGAAGAAATATTCAACATGTTTAATCACTAATTTCTCATTAGTTCTAGATTTTTAATATTCTCCTAAGGTAGACACTAAAAACTAATTTTCATCCACTAATCTTATATAAATACATTAAAATTATTTACATATTTAAAATACAGTATCATAATGATGACTTTTCATACAAAATCCATTAGAAAATATTCAAAATATCTTCTCTACCCTAGCATCACATTCTATTTCAATAATACTTTTCTAATCATATCCTCTACGTATATATTCAAAGACATCCTTTCCACTAGCCTTTAGAAAAAAAATTTCTTTTTTAAACCATTAAAATTAAAAAAAATGAAAAATGGTGGTTTCATCATTGAATCCCTATGTTAAGAAAAATTTAAACATGATTTAGAGGCTAAAAACCAAGTTAGAAAAATTTTATATTTGATAAAAATACTTACAACTTGAGACACACTTAGGGGGAGGGGTGTATCATGATCAATTAAAAATTAGTATTTAACTATTTTTCTACTTTCAGGATCTTGTTCCTATGTTGGTAAGAGTAGTTTTCAACCTGTCAATAAATTTCATTCTAAAAATTATCATAAAATAGAAAGACCATATGAAAAAATATAAATCATGCATAGAAGATAAAGATTTGTTTTGGTTTTACACAAAGGGTTATTCCATGGATCATAAAAAATTAATATACTAACATACCATATGTAAATACTACTAACTATATTTATTACAATTATTTATGTGGGACACATGTTTGATACTAGGGATATAACCTCATCTTATCACATGTGTACCACTTCAGTGAAAAAAAATTATTTATATATGTTAAGGTCTCTCCATAATCTATATAGTAAGAATAAATCTTTGAATTTTTTGGTTATTAGAATATTCTTCATTATCTTCAATGAAAACTGCACTCTTAACCTTCTGTCTAAATGTGATCAACTCCACTAAAAAAGGGTGGGGGTCTTATTATTCAAAAAAATATATAAGCAGACACATCCTCTATATATTAGGGTAACTGAAAACTTTAATTATATTTTTTTGTTATGTATTCCTATTCATTCTAGGTATATCTATGTTATCCATCTTCTTATTTCATGCATATTCTTCTTAATCTAAACTATAAAGGTAGTATATATCAAGTACTGTCTAAGATATCTTTTTTCTAAATAATCATATGATGAATGAGATCCCTCTATGGTTATCCTCTCTTATTCTTCTTCTTATTCTTCTTATTTTTTCTATGGAACTAGATATGAAAATATGTATAGGTCCTCCTTTATCTCCTTATAACACCCAATAATCAATTATACTATTTTTATATTTTATTTTTATAAAACCATGTATATTTTTCAATAACTTAACCAATATAAAATCATATATTCCATTTTTAAATTCCTCACTCTCTTCTTCTTTTACTCATATATATCTTGATAACAATTGTGTCAATAACGTTTTTCATTATTGTCTATAGCTTGTTATAAATTCTCAAAATAATTACATGTCATGTTTTTCTATATTTTTATTATGGAAACATCATGAAAACAATGAAAATATTTTCAATGTAAAATCGATCAATTCAATGTTTATATTTTCATATGATAATATCCATATTTTGTTTATAAGAAATCTGTTGAAAATATGCATTGAGAAATCCTCCCTTTTATTTCTTCCCAATCCTTGTGATCTTGTTCAAATATAAATTTCCTCATACTTTAAAAAAATCCGTAATATTACTTTAATGTGTTATCAATCATATATTTTGATTGATAAGGATAATTTAAATTCTCTATTGTAAACTATATTTACCAATGTATGTAGAAGTTTCTTTTCATCAATGTTGAGCCAAATCATGATCTCAGTGAAGGACCAAATTCACAAAAAATATGTATTTAATTAATTACATAAATATTCTTCAATATTGGAATGGTCTAATCTATCATTGTATGAGTATAATATTTGTTTTTTAAAACCATTTTCATTTAACCCAGTGAATGGATTTTACATTGCCTTTTATTTTATACTTTTAACAAAATGATAAAGAGAATGGACATTTTAAATTTCTCTATATTATGATATGATTTTTATAAATATTCCCTTATGAAACATAATTTCTTATTACAATCATAATTTGTATTATAAAATACACATATGTAGCAGTTAAATGTCTATTACATTGTCACCATTTAATATGAAATACTAGTTATGTATATTCTTGAGATAGAAAAATGAATCTTACATACTCTAGAAATGACCCAAAAATTTCACTATGAGTTCCCTTAAGGTATTTTTAAATTATCCAAATGTAAATCCTTCTTACTATTATTTTCAAATAGAAACACTAAGAATTATATATTTTTCTATAACCTACTCAACACTAGTTTCTATTATATATTTAGGGTATTCCCAACCCTTTTCCATATTTTAATGTGACCTCTAAATATAAACCCTTATGCATAAGAAAAAACCATTCTGGACTTTTCTAAATCTCTCCACATTTTTTAGAATCTACCAATATAGAAATAGGGAAGCATCTTATCTTTATCAAATGTAATTTCTTTCTAGTATCAAATGAATCCTATACATACTAGAAGATTTATGTCCTTTACCAAATAGAACTCAATAAAGAAAACCCTAACGTACATAGTAACTAAAACACTTATCCAATCTTATAAATTCAAGAATATCCCATATACATTTAAATGCATCAGACATAACTTTTAAACTACTATTCTACGTCATTTTTCTAGACTTTTAGTTACGAACCTCTAGGAATACTATCTTTATGAAAAAATTTTGAAACTAAACCATATTTAGTATTCTTCAAGAATTACCCCATGGCCATTTCAAAAGATGATTTGATAAAATTTATAACATTAAAAAGTTATAATTTTTCATTTTAAATAATTTATTTGTTATTTTATTTATTAAATCCATTTAGGCATATAAATTGTTTACATAATGAATTTTGTATTCTTAAATTTAAATTGTTCAATATAATTATTTTATTATCATTCCCCATATATAATAGTTACATTCTAGGAATGACATAAAATATTTTATTTTCATTCAATCACATATATGATTTGTTATATTTGTTATCAATGTAGTAATAAGGGTTAGTTATGATTTATGTATATTATGTGTTACAATTGTGTTGGAATTAATGTTTCTTTTTAGTATTGATCCATTGAAAATGGAAATTTTGATTATACTTTTCACTAATTGGAAAACATATGCCCTATTTAAGAAAAATGAGGGTTGGATACCTATGAAATCATTATTTTTCTTGTGGGGATTTTAGTTTTATATGATTATTAGTATTTAAATGAATTGGTTAAATTTACCTTATACCTATTACAAATTAGTATATATGGGGAAAAATTATATTTTATTATTGTTTATGTAACAAAAATCACGGGCTGAATATAGTGTTATAAATTAATATACAAGGAACATAATAATTTGGTTAAAAGAATATAATCAAAAAACCAAGTCAATAGAAGCATGCATAGATATAGTGATAAGATGAAAATTAAAGATCACCAAGGATTAAATAGTTATGTTTTATATGAATATATAAATTGTGATACTAAGAAAAACTTCTAAATACTCAGTGAGATTATTTCTTAATAGAACACATGTCCATTCTGTGATTACTCAAGTGAGTAGGTTCATGATAAGTCCAGGAACCCAAGAATTATCTTGTGTTAAGCATAGTGTACGTGACCAACTGCAAGTGTTAGATAACTATATCCCATTATAATCTATGAGTGAAACTTATCTATGAAATCCTATGGGTTAGTATATTATTGGAATATATTTAGGTTTATCCATATGATGGATCTCAGAAAAGGGTTTTCCACTCAACTATCCAAGGTTTACTTGTGATTTATTAACATGATAGCATTTCTAAGAATAGATTTTTTTAAGGAATAATAATTTGGACTCAAATGTTTCAGAAACATAGATATTACATCATTAAATGGATATTATTTGTAGGTTCATTATTTTGTTGGGAGTGCATTGAATAAAAATAATTATTGAAATAATATAAAACATGTTTTGCACCATAAGATATATCTTTTTAATGATACTGGTAAACATAATAATATTCTTGAGATATCTTATATAGTGAAATTATAGTTTAAATGATTTATTTTTATGGTTGATAGACATTATCAAATAAAATAATTTAATGAATATGGATGTTAATGTTATAAAAATCAATTTCTGTAATTATAAATCATGGGTATTATATATTTAGTGTAAATCACACATTTATGCTGATGTGAAAAAATTCATAAATATGAGATAATTGATGAAAGGAAAAATATATCAACATATAGGCAATGTCACATGAGTTTCCACATATTGAATCAAAATAAAGTTATTATATACCATCTATAAATAGAAATTTAATTTCTATATATTATTTGGATAAGAAATTATTTTTTAATGATAATAACCTGAGTTATTATATATACATGAATGAAATGTTTTATGGAACTAATAATATGGTGGATTGTTTATATATTTTGTACACGGTTAATCTAGTTTATAAAATTTAAGATAATAAATTCAAGGTTTAGTATAACACAGATTTTATTTATCATTATCACCTTAGTAAAATAATGAGAAATGTGTTACAAGAAAAAATTAATATTATATGTTAATATAATTTTATTATACATTATTTTACAAATGAATATACATTTTATTAGAAAAACAGACCAAAACCCCTTTTAGTGGAAAATGTGAAATATCTTGTATATTGTTAGACGTAATACAAATTCATGTATATAATTTAATTTGTAGATAAATAATTGGTTGTTATAGATAATTCATAATTATTGATGAATTATTTCATTATTCTTATGTGTGTTTTATGTTATATAAGTTTGAATCCTTTTAAATTTTCATGGTGTTCAAAGTGAAGAAAAAAATCAACTAAGTGACAATATTATGATTCTGTAATCAGATAAGGGTTGTGAATACCTATGTCTAGAATTTTTTATGAATCTAAGAGATTGTGGAATTATTTCACAACTTACCCCCCCCCCCCATGAATGTCATTGTTGAATGGAGTGTCTGATATGAGGAATCATACCTTTTTGGATAGTGATTGATTGATGATAAGTTTTGGTGACCTTCATATATCATTTTGAGGATATGATATGGAAACTAATATTATCCCACTTCACTATATTCTATCTAAACTATTAATAAAGAAAAATATGAGTTATATAATGGGAGGTATCCAAAATTATCATTTATTAGGATTTTTGGCTATGAAGAATATGAAAAATCCTTAAATACTAATAAAAATGATTCTAAATTTAAAAAGTACTTATTAATTAGTTATAACATGTAATCTATAGGAACCTTATTTTCGTGTCCTGATTCCCTGACTTTCAATGGTCATTGGTTCAAATTAAATTGTTTTAAAACTAATATTGGGGGTCTAACATGAGCATAATATTTCTTAGAGGGCTATTTGTGTGTGCCTTTTGCCTCCTTGTTTGCAGGTGAGATGTGAAAACAAGGGTTTCCTATTTGTTCCTTTACTTGAGATTATTTCCATTCCACATGAGAGTGATTAGGTGATATTATTTTCAGTTTTCCCTCTCATTTAAAGTATATTTATACTATGTACACTAAGGTTGATGATGTGGTAATTACAGTGTTGGGATGTCTGGCCTTAGAACATAGAAGGATGACCCCTTGGTAGACTATGTCATAGTAGAAAAGGAATAAGCTCCCTTATCCTCCTCAATATAAGTGATGTGTGTGAATTATATGAGGTAATATTGGGGCACAAACTGAATTTATAATTAGTGTTGGCTTATAGATTTTTGAATTACATGACGGAAATGTGGGGTGCACGTTCCTCCCTCTTCAGGCTTATAGTAACTAAGTGGGTTATACCCTATTTCTTATTAAGGATTTGGGTTAATCATGTGAGGAACAACCTGACCTATAATTTATGTTAATTGGATGTTATTCCAACCTAGGTATGATGTTATTAATTATATTTTTCTAAGAAATTTATTATTCTATCCCGATTTGTGTATATAATTTTGGATTTAATGCCCATTTTTATTGTCAATAATGCGTGGTGGATGTGTTTCCCCCTTTTTTAATATATATTTTTTGGTGTCGTATAACCTACCCAGTCATGTCAATAAGGCCTATGGCTATGGATTTTTTTTTTGTTGTATAACTATGCCTAATGCATGTTAAAACCTACCTATTCAATATAATATTGCCTATGGATAGGGATGACATGCCCACTTTTTTTACGGATGATTGTGTCTTGGAAAGCATTTCCCCAAACATTATATATACTATTGGGTGGTGTTGTTCCCTTTATCTGTGGATCTCATGATAAGGGATGTTAATCCCATTAAAATGGGATGTGTTTCCACTAGGTAATGGAATTAAATCCCATTATAGACATTTTTTATGATGGTAATGAGAGGAAATGAAAAATTTAAACTGATGATGCATATTACATGTGGTGTTTTACCCATTTATTTGTTAATACCCTTGTAAGTATGAAGTACTTCCCACGCTGTAAAACATATAAGTAAACAGATGAGATACCTAGAATGAGATGCACTGATATTGACTATTACACTAGGAATCGGGATGTATTTCCTATGATATGAGGCTTCTAATGATATGGACGAGATTCCCAGGTGAGAGAGGTTTTTTTGGGATGTGATTTCACCAAGCATACATTGTGGATCAGTAATAGGCATATTCTCCCCCCTTATGGATATATTAATGGTTAGTTATGTTATTCCATCTCTTAATGTTTTTATTACAATGTGATTACTATTTTTAAATATTTTTTTATAGATACTATGATCATAGTTGTGACTATTTTATTATGAAATACTACCCATGTATTTATGATTATGATTACACAAAGATGATATGACTTTTTTCTGGTGACACTGTCTTGAAATAATGTCATGTTGGGTGTGATTGCTATAGTATGTTATAGATGTATACAAACTATTGTTACTAGGATTTTTTCACACTAAAATATGTTATCTTAGGGTGGTTATGAATTTTTTTTATGTTGTAATTGGGATGAATTGCCCATATATTGATCATTATGTTTTTCTGGTATGATATTCCCATATGATATGACTTAGGATGTGATTCCATTTGGTTTTTATGTGATATATTTAGTGACACCCAAGAACTGGAATATGTAGGTATTTTTCACATAGGGTGACTATGTAGAACCTATGGGTGTGGAATATATGTTATTACATCTTTTGATTGTATGTTTTTATTTATGATCATGTCAGACTGTATATGAAATTTCTTATATTTGTGTGTTTGGAACACTATTGGTGTTGTCCTACTATGTTGTACTCAAAATCTAATTTGGCCCCATAATGATTGATAAAATTTCACTAGTTCGGCTATAGGATAGACTAGGGTGCGACATTAGTTTATTGAAAAATAGGAATTTGGATGGAGATTGGGGATAAGTCTGGGAAGAGAGACGAGACTCAATTTTTCTATAAACACATTAGCATTATTTATTTATTTTTTTAGCTTAGTCATGGTCACCAATGGTAAACCCTTCTTGTCATGTAACTGTATGAAATTATATCAACTTATTCTATTATAGTATATGAGTTTTTATTTATTTATTGATGACAAGTAGTTGTGGTGTATGATTTTATTTGGTTTACTTCTGTGACGATTTTAAATATATTTTGTTTTCTATGTTTTATAACTATCTATTCAAGAGGGTGTAGTATCCCCATAATCACTTATATACCCTCTCCACTAGTTGATAACCACATATATACTTGGAGAGATTCTTATGTTATGTATCACATGGTTCAGTTATGACATAGGTGATCTAAATCGATGACACTACTATGTAGTATCAGATCAATGTTTTTATTTATATTACAATTTTCTATATGGTATAAGGACACATTAATGGTTAGAACATGAGATTGATTCAATGTATTTCTCTTTGCTATCACTTTCAAGAGTCGATATTTGAGTTACCATGGAGCTGGGATTGTTATTTTGGTTTTTTATATTATAATTTAGTTTTTTTATTATTCTAATTATCTTTATTAATTTTCCTCTTGTCCTATAGTGGATAGAGGCATGTGTTCATGAATTACATTATCATGTTGTATTCCCATAACATTCTTATTATTGATTAGGATTGAGAACAATTGTTATGATATAGTGTCCAATAATTTAAATTGTGAGTAACAACTTATATCACTTTTTCCAATATAAATTTTTGATGTAATTATATTTAACTTGAATTTTATTTTTATTATGTTATTACTTTTATGTAATTTATTTGGTGAATCATATCTATATTTGATGATTATCCCATGATCATGTAAATTAACTAGGTTTATTCCCTACTTGAGTGAAACCCTTATATTGTATGTTTAGTATAGAGTAGCGGGAAATTTTTCCTACTAGTGACCTTAATTTTTCTATGAGGGTACTATGGGAAACATTACATGGGGTGTATTATTATCAATTTAATTTTTAATGTGATAAATATCCTTTAGGAGCCTATCTTGTAGGAGGGTTCTTGGTGAGGTTTGGACCCCTATAGTGGGTGGCACAATAGGGGAATACAGATACTACTATTGATAAATCCATTGAACGAGGTGATGACATGTTATTTACCTTGGATATTTCTGAATGATTTATCATGATAATTTATAGGTTTTGAAAAACATTTTACAACATCTATAGACTTTTATAGCATTAAAATCATCAATGTATTCATGTTAGTATATTTGTGAGTTGATTTTATAACATGTGGCATGGATATTTTCATTTTTAGACATTGGATGGGTTGTGATGTTTTTTGGGTATCCCAAATATGGGTGGTTCCTTGGAATGTATATGCCTTTAGAATTACCGCTTCCATTTCAGAATCCTTCAATCATCTGCATGCTGGGAAATCTTATTGGTCGTTATCTATGCTCGGACAGTAGAACTAGGGTTGTTTGCCACCCGATTTCACCAAGAATTTGTGTTGAAGTTAACTTATTGAAACCACCGGTTAAGTCTATCTTTATTGATGTGAGTGAGGAATTTTGATGTAAACAGTCTGTTGTTTTTGAATCCTGGTTTGACTACTGCTCTCGGTGTTTTAAAGTTAGTCATTTGGGGGAGGACTTCAGAGGTAGGAGGGTGGTTCCACAGGTGGTTTGGGCTCCAAAGGTTGCAGAGTAGGTGGCATTAACACCTCAGCAAGTGAAGCATGATCTCGGTAATGGAATTCAAACTGAACCTTGTCCTGTGATCTCCAGTACACTGAATGGAAGACGAATGGGGGAAATAAATGAGTCTATGAATCCGAGGGTTGATGAGGTGTTTAGAAGACTTCAGAGTGATCTTGGGGTGACTCATGCAGGAGGTTTGAAGACTGCTGTGAAGCTGGCAGTCCAATCTGCTGGGATGACAAGTGGATAAGAACTGGTACCAGCGGGGGTAAGGAGGTAGTGGATGGATTTGTTTTGAATGTACAGGTAGGGACTTCTATGGATAAACAGGTGGTTGGGTGAGGGGCTCACCTGGGCTGAAGACACATCATGTGCAGTAGGTGGAGATTATTGAAGTCAATAATGGATTTTATGGTCTGGTGAATGAAGAAATGGAAGTGGGTCAAAATCAGATTACTTCTGAGTTGTCTCCTGGCCAGATGTCTGTTGAAGATATTGAGTTACATGGTAGTGGGGTGATTGTTCGGGGAATGATTTGTGATCAAAATGTGAAGGGGCAGGGATCTTTCCATTGTGTTAAGGAATTTGATCAAGGGAGAATCTCTCATGTTGGTGAGGATTCTCCAAGGATTGAAGGCGGTAACATGCAGGTTGGGTTGATTTCTCAAGATGTTATTTCTAGAGAAGTCATTTTGTAGACCGGGGTGCTTGAGGATCATGATCCTATGGTGCAACCACAGTGTTTAGCACTTATTAACATCAACAATCACATTGAGCGGGAGCATGGTGTGAATAACGGATACAAGAAGATGTCTTTCCCTAGGAAATGGGGGGACATATTTGACAATGAGAATAAGAATGATGGTTGTATCTGATCCTCTTTTAGTGATGTTGTTATGCATGGAAAGAAGGTTGTGGTAGGGAATGAGGGTGTTATGACAGCCCCACTAAAAAAAGGTAGCAGGAAGATTACTCATCTATGAAAAAGACAATGTCTACTAGATCTTCTACTAGCAAAGGAAAAGGGATGAATTCTTCTGAGGAGTTTTTGTATTTAAGAAATTAAATCTCAGACGAAAGTATGCGAAGATTCTGAAGCAATATGAAAGCTCAGAATGGGAGTTGGCTACCGTAGATGAGGAAATAGATCATGGATATGGTGATGGGGATGGTGACGAGTATGGTTTCTCTAACATGTAACTATATGCTCTTGTTTGTTATGCTTGCCTGCTGAACTTTTTCATTATTTTAATAAACGGTTATAGACTTTGTCTCTGGCTGATATTTTTTGGTAATTATCCATTTTGTGATGAGACCAACATGCATTTGAGATATGAATAGTTATCGAATAGGATGGCGAGTCTTGTATTGTTAGTATATGATTCTTGAAGATGTTATAATGGTTATTTATACGGTGGAACTGGGTCATTTTCCATATGTTTTTGTGTTTTAATTAACTTTGGTTATTGCGTGCACTATTCTTGGATTGTCTTGTTGTCCCCTACCTAAATTATTTTCAATATGATAGTATTTCATGAAAACTTTGGGACTTTTATTGTGGATATTATTTTAGATAATATATTGAATGATGAACATAGTGTTGGTATAGATATAATCAACCTTTTATTACATGGGGGATATACTTATAGTAAGATTTTGGGAACTTTTTGGGTGTAGAGAGTGTTTTCATAGAAGTTGTATTGATCCATGTGTTATTTCATGGGGACCTTAAAAATGGTTTTTTTTCTTTTTGGAACCTTACTAGTGTGTTCTTAGGCCTATAGTGATGTGTGTTTAGTCTAAGGAGACTTGTGTGGGGTATGGGACCCTGTGAGGTGCCTGTTTATCATGGAGGGTTCTAGGACTCCTTTACCTTCCCTACCGATTATAGTTATGTTAGAGAATGTTGATGAAATTTTGGACGAAAATAGGTGATATTGGTTGTGAGATGAGGATGGAAAGGTGTGAGACACATTATTTCCATCTAATGGTGTTGATACTTAACATTATTTTTTCTTTAAATAATATAGCAGTGTTAAATATTTCATCCCACATGATGTGTGAACCAATGAGGTGATCAATGGATTTAGTGTGGCACTGAGGTTTTTAGAAGCTTGAATTAATTAGATATGCCATTAGTGCATATAAAACATTATAAGGAACTTCAGAACCTATGAAATTGTGTGAGTACTAGTGATGTGAAATGGAGTCTATAGTAGTTTGAGACTTGAGAAACACATGGTAGTGAGAATGCTCTAAGGTTTTGGGGTTATGTTTTTCAAGTCCATGTGTTTGGTGGTGGGATGTTTATTATTTTTTATAATAGTTGTGTGGGTCACCATGATGTTGTAGCTAAGGATAAAAGATCCTGGGGTGGTTTTATCTAGGTATGATATGTTTTTCTTATAAGTATCCGAATTTGGATAATAATTTGATTTGGATATGTTAGTATATAAAATTGTTGAGGTGATATGTTATATGGTGGAAATATTCAATTGATATTATTTAATTCCAAACCTTATTCATGCGAATTATTGTGATAATTAGTTTTTATGTGTATAGAGAACCTAGATCAATAGTGGAATGGGTTTTACGTTAACACTTGGAAATAAGTGTCCCGTTTATATATCTATATCAGTTTGATGGGAGAGAACTATATTATAGTACCAAGTATTGAAATTGGAGCAAGCCATTACATTTTGAAACAGACCAGTGGTAATTTGGAAATTTAATTAGGGTGGTGGATCGGGTTGGTGAATATCGGTACTCATAGGGATTATAAAAAGCAATGAAATTGAGTGAGGCTTCAGGAGCTTGGTAAAGTCATAGGTGTGAGACACCAGGTTTGGATCATAGATTTTTTTGAGGGGATCATTCATGACACCAAGCATGAGGTGGTCTTGTTTAGTCTAGTGAAATCAACCTTTGGTGTATGAAGTTGATATTTGAGTATTCAAAAATATGAATCATGATGGGGAATTGTTGTGGTGTTAGTGGATTTTTTGGTGTTGATGTGCTCAGGACATAATGTTTTTTGATTTCGACCAGGGAAATGAGGTATTGATTAGTAAATTAAAATGAGATCATGATATACTATTATAATATCTATCTACTCACATCATTCATTTTATGAATAGTTTACAATATGGGTTGGAGTATGAGGAATATGAGGTATTGTATAGGTCCACTATTGTGGGTGGGTTTGTCAGTATTACCATATCTAGTGGGAGGTATGGATATAGTATGTCCATTGTATTTCCATGAAAAAATTTGTTCATGATAGATTCACAATAAGAATTATATGGGATGGTAAGTGTTCTAGTGTGGAGCCTTAAATGACACAAACAAGTTCATGTTAGTAAAACTAAAAAGGACCTAGGTTCCAACATGTTTCAAATTGGATTGAGTTTTAATTCATATATTCAAATAAGGTATTGTAATATATATACACCTATGAGTTGATGAAATAGATACTTAAAAGGTATTAGTTTAGGTAGTGGGGGCATGGGTTGATGTTTTGGGGTTTGAGAGATAGAGAATGTTTGGGTAGTGGCACTAGAAGTCTTTGAATCCCTCGTCGAATTCCACTAGAGTTCTAGTGGGTTGGAATATTGTGTTTTACCACTGTACATAATACTAGAAGTCCAATGAAAGTTAATTTGAGTTCAAGTGAAGCAATATAATTTTTAATAAAAGGGGAAATATAAGAATCTTTCACCAATTTTATTTGTGAATCCACTTGGGGTTCCATGATTTGAGTAGGCGCTTGGAGAAGGTAGGATGACTCCCCATACTTCTCTTCCTCCTCCCTTAGTCTCCATCATAGGTGATCTAAAGGTGTTTTTCTCACTAATTGAGGTAGTTTATCTCCCTACTATCCTCTCATATTTTATTCTACAACTCTCCTCTAATTATAGTGACCTTTTTAAGGATTTGGTGTTGATTCTATAGAGTATGGTGTAATCTGGTTTTTATGATAAGGATTTTATATGTCTTGGATAGTGGAGGATTGAGATATGTGACCAAACATGGTATCTCTCTATTTAATTAATGAAATTTCACTTTGATAATTTATTTGTTTTTTTATTGAAATGGAAAGGAATAAATTAATGGATCAATATCAGAGGTTAGATATTTCATTGGTAGTGGTATCATGGATATGGTGGGTGTGTACTTAACTCTATTGGATGATATTTTTACATCATAATGACGTTCAATGAGATATATGTATGTTAATACTAAATACATTAATTGTTTAACTATTTGTGTAAATTAATTATGGTTATTTTGAAGTAATTGGAAAGATTTTTAGAGGTGTTAGGGACTCACTAACATGATCATGGGATGACATAGTCTTTGATGAGGTTAAGAGATGGGTGATGATATTTTCATAGGGGTTTATCTCCATATTGAGGTAGTTTTTTCCTAACTGTTATCAATGGTTATTCACTGTTTCAAGTGATATGTGATATATTATCTCACAAATCAAGTGTGATTGGCCTTAAAATAAATTATTATTTTTACATTGACCTGTATGAGTGGACTAATGACTTCTTACACAATAACGGACCCTATTATTATCATTCCTTGCTGTCTCAACCAATTATGGTCATTGTCTTAAATCAACATGTGTCAAAGATTATACATGGGACTCATTGAGGGCTCCAAATGTGTATTAAATGAAGTAATGGATCAAGATTATGTTACTTTATGCACCTTGTTTAGAAGATAGGGGTAAAAATAGTGTTGAATGGTGGTTTCTATTACATGAGATATTTCATTCACTACTTGAGAGTGAGTTTGTTCTATGCAGGACAAGTTTGGCCTCTCATTAAATTTACCATGAGACAATGTTCTATGAGGGCCATGGGAAGGTAATTGATCTATTATGAAGTATATATTTAGAACCTAGATGAAGTAGCTATTAGTAGACCATGTCATATTAGACCAATAATAGGTTTCTTTAGCCTCCTTTGAGTAAGATACATGTGAGATTTATATGATTCTAGATCGAGTCTTAACCTGAATGGTCCCTTAGTGTTCACTATACTTAAGTGATATAGATTTTATTCAAACATAGTTTATATTTTCTTATTTTTTTGTCTATATTTTTATTATTCCATTATGTGTTGTATATTTTCAAGGACAAGTTATTTTCCAAGGTAATATTAATGATATGGGGTGGATTTTTTTCCCCCATAACTAATATATATTTTGGATATGGGATGACCTTCCCAATAAGTTTTCCATATAACACGGATTATGAGGATATTCCCACTAATATAATGACACCTAAGGAGTGGGACAACATACACATTCCCTAATACATTTCCTATGGCCAAGGCTGACATGCCTAATTATGTTGATGGTTCTAGTGGCTTGGGACATATTAGCCTACTAAATTATATATGTTGTTGGGGGATTACATGACCATTATATATGGATCTCATGATATGTGATGGCATTACCATTATAGTGGTATATTAAGCCACCATGTCATGGAATGAAATTTTAATATAGCTTTGAAGATGGTGGTAATGGGATGGAATTCCCAATTAAATTAATAATTCCTATGGGATATGACACATTTCATGATTACTAGTTTTAATAAACCCAACTATAGAAACATTGAGCTTGTATTAATTTTACTATATTGGTAAAATATATAATAGATTGCATCATAATGTATTTAAAAATTTATCAGTCCTTGGAGACTAGATATATAAATTTTTTTGATATAACACTGGAAACATTAAAACACAACATTATAAACATCATGAAACTGTCTAATTCATTTTAGTAAATAATTTAATTTATTCAAAGATCCATTATTGTTATCATGGGAAATGAAACAATATAACAAATTGATATCATATACTCAGTAAGGGGTTCCTTACAATAGAATCTATCATAGATGCAACTGACATAAAAAATATAGAAAAGTAAATGATCGCTAAATTTATAAAAATATGAGCATAAAGTATACCCATGGATAATATTTCAATATAGATAATCATATAAATAACCATATTTGATGCCATAGTGGTATAATACATTACGCTGGCCATCTTAATCCTACAGTTAGGGTCTTAACCAAGGCATCATACATACCATTATGTATGTATACAAAACATTATTCTTACAACAATGACAAAAAATGAAACATTATTCATACTATCATGATTGCTATAAATAAACTATTAATACCCTCATGAAAAAAACAATGACAATATTATTACCATTATGATCACATCCAATAAATTAATCATACCATCATGAATGTATCCAATACATTATTCTTACCGTCGTATCCATATCCAAGAAATTATTCTTATTGTCATAACCATATCCTATTAATAATTTTTACCATCATGATCATATCTAGGACATTATTATTTTCTTTATGACCATAACCAAAAAATTATTCTCATCATCATGATCTCAACCAAGAAACTATTCTTACAATGATTACCACACCAAACAAATTATTTTTAACATTAGGATGACATCCAAGACCTAATAAATATATGGAAAATAAACAATAAATCCTTCATAGTAATCATTAAACATCCTTATTGGAATAATGAACATATGAGATATTAATATTTTAAATATTCAATAAATGGAATTTCATGATCACAATACATATTGAGAAAAAGGGTGATGGTATCATTATAGAATATCCCAAGTAATTATAAAACCCATTGATGTACATCAACATAGAAGAATTTTTTTAAATAACTTTAAAATTTTAATAGGAGAATAGTAAGAAATAACTTGTACATTATTTATACCCTTTGAAGAATATATTTTATGAAATAAAGGAAATAGGTATTTCTTTATAAAATACATGGAATCCTTGAAGGGAATTTTCAAAAATAAATTAACAAGGATGATTGAAAATTTTAATTTTTATAGAAAATTTTAATAATATATTTCTTTTATAGTTTTTTAAAAATGGTCAAAGTTCATTGAAAATGATGTCATAATCCACTTTAAAATATAATTTTCAAGAATATAGCGAGAATAATTTTTATTAAAACATTATTTGAAAATATAAACCTTGAAAATTTTAATTTTGATAAGAAATAATTTCTAATTCCACAAATGTGGAGTGACAGTTAAAGGATGTGAATAATATTTAAAAATATATATTTGGAAACCTATATCATTAAAAGTGTAATTCAAATTTGATTTCAAAAAATATAAAGACAAACGTGAATGGAATAATAATAAAAAGTATTTGGATTTACAAATAGGAAAGTATAATATTAAAAGTAATAATAAAATGTATATGAAGGAAAACCATTCCTGAATAATGAAGAGTGATAGTGGAAATGAAACCCTCATGAAATTTGAAACACTTAAATTAGAATCCATTGAAGGAAAAACATGATATTGGTTTCTCATGTAAAAGAATTCCAAGGAGTATATAGTAAAATATAGTCATAGGGAAATATAAATATACTAAATAAATAAATAAGGTGGTAAATATAGAACATATCTCAATGAATGAATGTTGATATGAGAAAACCCTTACCTTTTACTCCCATCATCTATGACATCACTTTAACCCATTTTATAATAACCAAAACCTTTTTAATTATTTATTTTATAACATTATTCATATTCATTAATAATATGATATTAATTATAATCCTAATATATAGATATATTATTTAGTTATAATTTATTTTCATCCTTAAATCTTAATAATTCGTTTGTTTCAATCAATTTTCAAAATGGTGATGTTGGTTCTTTTTTATTGACAAATAGTTAATCATCAAGATATTATTCAATATATTAGAATATTTTTTATTAAATGATTCATAAATTATCTTTTTCTTTCCAAGGATGTCATGGGTATGGGTTTGAAAAATTAAATCCATGGATAGCTTGTTTTAGGTAATTTATCGATATCAACAAGTTACTTTTTAATGATCATTAATTCTTATATTATTATTATAGTATCTTATTCCGAATATAAATTAACCCTTAATATAACATATATTCATAAAAATAATTTTAAAACTATCCACATAAGTTAATGATGAAGAATGAAACACACCGACCATGGATGTGGTAGTCCGCACGTATGCAAGTGCGACGTTTTCATTTTTCAACAGATAAAAAGAAAGGAATATAGATAATTATTTATCATTCCAGAATAATATTTATTTCAAAAATTTAATATTTTCTCATTAAATACATTACATTATTCATCCATTAAATTTAGGGATAAAAGCCGAAAAGTATTGTCCATGGACGTGGTAGTCTGCATGTATGCATATGAGACATTTTTTCCCGAATGATTTTGTGGAAGTTAGAAATGATTGTTCCTTAAAAAAAATTTAGTATAATAATGATACAAATATTATTATTTTATTATTGTTATAATAGATCATGTTAAGGTAGTAAATGAATGAAAAGAACAGAAATCAAAATAGAGTGATTAGATGGTTTTATATGACTACTTGAGAAAAATCCTTAGGTCTTCATAAAATTGTATTTTGGTAAGATAAGAACATCAAGAACAAGGGAGAGAGATTTGGGGAGTTATATTGGTATAATTTTTTATATTTAATAGGATTATGGTGTGATAACAAGAGGGGCGAAAAATGAATCTATATATAAGTGAATATAGTGGCCCTTAATTTAGATACCCATAACGTTATAATAATGTCATGTCACTTTCAAAGAAATGTGTCTTTGACAGAAAAAAATAATTTATAGGGTTACCATTTTCCAAAAAATTCCCCAAAAATTCATTTGGAGAAATTTTTTAAAAATATTTTAGGACATTTACCCTCATTTTAAATTTTTACCATAATTTATTTTCTCCCTGGTAACTCATTTTTAACCTCAACAACTTACAACCCCATTCAATGGAGATAATTTAAGAAAAAATCATCCCTAAATGAAATTAAAAATATTTTCTACAATTATATCCAAAGATATTATATCTAATTTTTGATGAATTAATATGATTTTGAGTAGTACTCAGGTTCACTATTGTCTCCTCAACAAATTTTGGGCTTACTAGCTTCATCTCTATAATATCATCCCAATTTGTTCGAGTTTAGAATCTATTCCCATACAATTATTCATACAGTGCCTTATAAATACTTTAATGGAATCAATTATAATATGAAAATTATACCAAAGGTATACATTGATCCCACATATCTATAAATTCAAGTGAAAATAACCTTAGCATGTCCTATAATTCATAGATAGTTCTTTCATACTATCCATTAGTTTGAGGATGATATGTGATGCTCAAATATATCTTGGTGTTGAGTTCCTCCTAAAGACTCATCTAAAATTTTAATGTGAACTAAGGGACATGATTAAATACACTTAATAGAGGTTCACCATGATGTATCTATATAGAGTTTTGCAAGACATTTAATGGGTTAATCCATCCTTATTTCATTGAATTATAAAGACTTGGTAAAATGATCTATAATGACTGAAATTACATTATTCCTCATAGGTATATTTATTATTTTAGTTTAAAAGATGATTATGACATTTTCCCATAGCTATATTGGTATAGGGATAGGTTGAATATATCAATTAGAGTATTTTCTTTCAATTTTTACCTACTAGAATACTGAGAATATAGACAAATATTATGATATTTTATGATTTTTACAATCTCACTAAAAACGTTTTCTTAAACCCCTACTCATGATTTTTCTAATAGTTGTATAAATAAACTTGATATATGTACTTTGCCTCATAATTCATTTTTTATAAAGTATGGAAGGAACACATAATTTCATTCCAAAATTTAATACCCAATATTCAAAGAAGAAGTATAAAAATCTCCAATTATTTATGTCATTGAAACATTTATTTAATTACATATCATCTTATTGGGACTTCTTTATCTTCTATAGTAATGATTTTTTGGGAAATTACCTAGAAAAGAAATGATGTTTCTTGAACACTAGAAACTCTAATGTCCAACTTCACTAAATCTATGAAAATTGGACCAATTTCCATCTTTATCATAGTCAGGACTCCATGATCCTTTTTACTCAATGAATTTAACACTATCTTTTCCTTCCCAATGCAATGACCTAAGATCAGCACTTCCATATCTAGTAAAAAATAATGCGGTATAATTTTTTATAAATAAATAGAAAAATATATAGTCCATTATAAATAAAGGTATATTTTCTATTCTAGGATTCAGAGTAAATAAAGACTAACTAATACAAAATATCACTTTTAAATAATTAAATTAAATAATATTTTTCTTTTTTCGTTATCCTAATCCTTATCAAAGATAGACTCATTTGAAGCCTATAAATTATCCTAATGTTTTTTGAAAGCATAGGGGGAGCATAAAATTTCTTAGTAAGGGGTTTTAAAATACGTTGAAAAATATTTTACAAATACTATTATAAAATTATTTTTAAAACACTTTTATATAAAATAATTCCTTTGAAAATAATTATTGACTAAAAATATTTTTTTGATTTTATTTTCAAAATATAATTCCGTTGAAAATACATAGATTTATTATTTAAATTTTTTATAAAATTATTTTTTCAACTAATTAATTTTAGGTAATGGAAATGATGATAGGAAACATATAAGAAATCTATATGGCCACTCACTATATCACTTTAAGACAATGTTTTCTTATAGAAACTAGCTCACTCCTCATTCCTCATAATCTCATTTGATAACCATGTGTTGAGTTATTATAAAAAATTAGTTTTTTTCTCATTTAATTCCCCCTAATTGTATCCTTTGGTAAAATATGCTAAATAATTTCACATGCTTTCTCCTTAATGAAGATAAAATCCTATGAAACCTCTAAAATATCCTGAAACCATTTGTAAAAACTAAGGGTGAGAATAAAATTACCCAATAAAGGGTTTTAAAAACAAGTGAAAATCCTTTTTTGTAAATACTATTTAAAATATTATTTTGAAAATACCTTTTTAAAATATAATACCTTTGAAAATAATTATTCCTTTAAAATATTATTTTTAACATTTTTTCAAAATATAATACATTTTAAAATACATGGATTTTTACTTTAAATTCTAAAACCCATTATTCATAATAATAATAACTTTTATGGGGGAAATTATAATATGATGCCCATAAAAATCCACATGGACACATACGGTATCACTTTTTAAAAATGTTTACTAGAGGTGGTGGGTTCACACCCCATTCCTCAAAATATCCTTTGATACCCAATTGATGTGTTTATTTGAAAAAAAAATTATTAGTTTCTATTTTCTCATTTAATTCCCACTAAAAATATCATTTTGAAAAACTATATAAATTTTGTTTGAAGATAAAGTAATTTTATATCAAATAAAATTTTGAAAAGTACCTCCTTTGAGAAAACACCCATTTCTTCTTTTATAATAATTTGGAGAAATCCAAAATTTATAATGAATATTTGAACCAAAATTTCTATAATAGAGATTTTGATGCTCATTCATACACAAACACGAAAAAATATATCTATGTGTATATATTTAATTATTTTAAATGTATGAAATTTCATAAATAAATATCATTTTTATCCAGGATTATGATCATAAATGACATTTATATTTTTTAATTAATAAGACATTAAAAAATGATTACTTTAAACATTCATTAGATCTAGAATGTAATTTTTATTATAATAGGGGGAACATGAAATAATAAACTTTATTCATTTAAAACATTCACTTTGAATAAAGATATAATATTATCATTTTGAAAGGAATACTTAAATTGAAATTAAGTGTTTTGTAACATTATTTTTATATATAAAATTATTGTATTAAGGTCAAATATTTCTCATTAAATAATAGTACCTTTAATATTACTATTCCCTTATAAAATATGACCTTGAAAATATTTATTATTACATAAAATAGAAAAAAAATTTATAATTAATTGGTCCCTCTAAAACAAAACAATAGTATCAATAATAAAATGGGATTTTAGAAAAACCATTATTATTAAAGAAATTTACCGTTGAATAAACATAAATCTGAAAATATAACTTATTTGATTGTTTTGAGACCCACCTTGACTAAGATCATCATTTGGACATTTTGATAAATTTACCTACAAGAAATACTATAGTTTTATATATTTAAATTTTAAATCATACAATAATAGTTCAATGTGAAAATATTTTTATATATATAACTTAAAAAATTATATGTTTTTGAAAGAAATAGTCAATCTTAAAATTTTGAAGATAAAGTATCCTTAGAAAAATAAAAGTTTAAAAATATTTCCTTACATAATTATAAGTCTTTAAAATAAATAATCATTTAATTTGAAAATAGTATATATATATATATATATATATTCCCTTATCGGTTTATAGAAATTAAAGAAAGGGGTAGTTCTTTTGCAAACTTGATTTCTCAAACCATGTGGGAGGAGAGGGAAATAAAGAGAGGTGGAATGTGGTAAGGGATTTACATTGATGAGGGGAGTTCCCTTTGTAAGTCAGTATATATGAAATACATACACATACACACACACACACACACACACACACACACACACACACACACACACACATGTATATATATATATATAAATGCAAGGATGATCGTGCAAGAGAAGATCATTTTTTTAAAGATGGTGATCATAAATTGTAATGACCCGATGCTTTATCAATGGAATTACATTATTATAATTTTTTCTTGTAGTATAATCACATAATATTACATATAGAACAAAATTAAAACCTTATAAATTAAGAATAAATTAAATAAAAGGTACCTCTAGATGTTAAAAAATGTATACTAATGAAATAGTAACCTGACCTTTGGAATAGTAATGTGATCTTTATGAATAGTGAACTAGATAATTGAATAGTAACCTCACTAATGAATGTATAAATAAAATTTATCCATCTTAATAGTGACTATCATATATAAATATATCCTAGTATAAGTATGTAAATATTTTTAAAATTATTAATTAAGTGTGGTATTTTTTTAAGTCATGTAAATTTAATTAAATTTTTTTGATTAAATTAATAATTTAAAATAAAACGCATTTTCATAAAAATTATTCATAAATCTATATTTTTATGAATTATTATTATAATATAATTTTAATATACCTGAATTAATTTTTCAAAGTGTTAGGAAAAGAGTTTTAATTTTAAAATTGATATTTTTCAAGTAAATTATGATTTTAATTAAAAATTAAATTTATCATATTTATAAAATTATTTTCATAAAATTGAGATCATTTTTTAATTCTACATGTTAAAAAAAATTTAGAGTGAATTTTTTGGATTTTTCTAAAATACATGGATTTTCATTGAATAGTAAAATACGGTAATTTGAAATAAATGCTATATAAATGAATTTATGCATCAAGATTGAGTCATGGATGATGTAAATGGACATTTTGTCTAAATCAAATTATATATTTAATATTTTTTGTCATAATAATCAATATTATTAATTTTTATGAGAAAAAATATTAAACTAATGATTAAAATAATGGGAAACCCCTCCTATACCCCACTATAAATACCACCCCTCTTTAACTCCTCTCCTAACACCTCTCAAGACTTTTAACTAGTCCAAATTCTTTTGAAATATATTCCTAATATTCTCCCATATCTCCTAGATCTTTTTTACTGATAAAAATACCAACACATCTCCCCTAAAGAGGTTCTCAGGGAAGATATATTCAAGAGGTAAATTCCTCTTGATTTCTTTTATTTTCTTTAAAGTTCCTTTATTTCTTTTTATTTCCTAAATCCCATGGAAAAAAATATTATGAAAACTATATTACCTTAAATTTAATATAATTTTTTATGATAATTGAATAATTCATCATCATTTCTCATTTTCCCTTCTTTTATACTAGAAATTAAAACACTATCTCAAATGTGTTAATTTACCAATTTCAAGGAAGACGAGTTTTCAATTTCTAATACCATATTCAATTCCGGTCATGAAACCATTTTAATATTTTAAAAAACTAATATATATATATATTCCTTCATATCATATTTAATGTTATGGAATCCTTTTTTACTCATGATATTAATTTATAAAGAAAAATGTGTTCGTTGTGATAAAAAACCGCCAGTTAACCAAAATGATTATCACTATATAATGATTTTTATTCACTCCAAATAACCAAATAAATTTTATAACCATTTAATATTAATTATTTTCACTAATAATATACAAATTAAATTTTTTATAACCATTCCCACCTTACATGTTAATCCTTAAATGTATATCAGTAAACCAATTATGAAATCCAAAAAAAAAACAAATGCTCCCAAACAATGAAATTAAACCTCTAACCCATAAAAAAGGAAATGAATGAATGTAATATGTTTATAATAAATCAATATTATTGTATATGAGTTTCTTTAATTGTTAATTAATGAACTTAATTTCTTTATCCAGGTCATTAGTATCATTGGAATAACAACATCAGACATAAGGTATGGAATTCTACCCAAACCTCCATTATTCCTTCGGGTTGCACTATCATTATTTTTACCCAAATGAAGTTATCTTTTATTTTTATTTAAATATTCTAAATGATGTGTAAATTATAAGAATCATTTATCAAGGTCTTTTAATCATTTTATTTTGGTGATATAAATATTTTTAAGTGGTTCTGTCGTCAATACTCTACGCTAACAAACCCATTTAAGGGAACTTTTTTAATTCTTACCCATTTTCTATTACAATATATAATCTATTTTTATGCCACAATTATTTTTATAAAACCTCTCTTTTATTCATGAAACACATCTTGGTTTAGTTATGTTTTTATATAACATATTATTCCCTTTTATGTTTTAAATGGCCCTTGATAACTTCCTTTAACTTAACTAAAATGTTTTAATTCTAATGTTTCATAAGTGATTTTTACATGTTAATACTCTATGTTGACAAAACCATTCACTATATATTACTATAATACCATATTATTAACCATGCATGATCTAATTCCTTTAATTTGTGGACATTTTTATGATACTCTTATTTGTTATTCTTTATGACATGATTATGATAAGTAATTATTACCCTGGGTAACCCTTATATAAATGTATGATTTATTATGTATGATTTTATATGTGGAAAGTATATTAATGAAAATTTTATGATGGGTGTAACCATATATTTCTCAAATGAATTGATTAAAGTTGAGTCTAATGAGATGTTATGTGTAATGGTCTTAGAGGTTAGCCTTGACTCGTGCTACCATGTGCAATGGTCTTGGTGGTTAACAATGACTTATGATAATATATGTGAAAAAAGACTTGAATCATGATAAATTTTTGTTTTATTTTGTTTTCACATTACAATGACTGCATGTTTATATGATTTTATGTTTATATTTTTTGATTACATATGTTCCATGCCTTTCAATATCATTATGTCATGCCTTTTAATCGATGTGCTAATGATTTATTGTTATGTTTATTCCCTTGGTGGTATTTTTAGCTCAAACCTTTATTCATGTTATCCGTAGGTTATCATATGAATATGTATGAGAACAATGAAAGTTTACTAATCTTTTTAATGATTAAATAAAGAAATGCTTTTATTTAGTCCTATTTTTTCAGTTTTATGTTCCTAGTATTCCATGAAACTAGAATTTACGATAGTTGTCTTGTAATATGATGCTATATTATGCCTAAAATAATGTAATGATATGTGTAAAAGTCTAGTTTTTCTATAATTTGTATTAGATCATGGTCTAGTTTTTTATAGATTATGAATATAACACTTTAGTAAGAACCTTAAGGATTTGACTAATTTTAAGAAAATATCCTAAATTTTTTGGAATTATAGAGTATGTGTTATATTAAGAAAATGCATCCTTGTCTATATAAGAACATGTGGATGTGGATCTAGCACATATGTATCTATGGGTGAAACCCAAAACACTACTTTGATCTATACTTGAATGGGAACTGGTACATGAAAAAAAGCCTTACTCCACTCCTGGTTTGACACTCTTGGGGGATATACTTTGGTAAATTCAGAAACTTACTATGAACCTTTAATAAAGAAAAAAATAATAGAAGCCCATAAGAATAAATGTGAGTAAATAGATCATGGGTATCCAAGATTGATAGCTAAGGAATCATGAGTTAGGATATACTTTTTCTTTACGATTTTATCCTTTTTTGTTTAAATAATTATTTTTTATTCTTATGAGCTAAGTATTCTAGGCCTCTAATTATATGTTATTTTTCTTAGTTAATGGAGGGAAGTAGAATAACCTGTTCCAACAATCAATTTGATATAAAATGTGACAATTTACCTAATGATACGCCTAATATGATGGGAACGAATGCTCAAAACTTTATGATATTACTTCCTATAATGAATAAATTTATGAATAATAAATTGAATCATGTGGAATAACCTCCTCCTCCAAGGAAATCTAATGTTTCCCTAAAATAATTCATGCAGAAATGGCCTCCCATGTTTATTGGATATCCTGATCCCCTCCTCACATTATAATGGACTAACTCTATTGAAAATATATTCTCTATCCTCGAGGGCTCATAAGAAGAGAAATTAGTACTAATGGTCTACTATTCTTATGGGGATGTTGATCAGTGGTGGACACTGGTCAAGAATAAATATTCCCAGGAAAAAATTGATTCCACATATTGAGGGGAATTCAAGAAAAAGTTTGTTTATAAATATTTTTTCCAAACAATCCATCTCAAAATGGAAAGAGAATTCATATGACTTAAGCATAAGGAATATTATTCTATCAGGGCACATGAAAAAAATGCCCCAATTCTTGAATTATATGCCTCCTTCATTGTCATGAACACTGAAATCAAGGTGGATCGGTTTTTAGTGGAACAAAGACAATTCTATGAAATGTGTTGGCGATTCAAGACTTAAATAGTTATGAAGAGACTATTTGTTGTGGCCTCAATATTGAAATGTAGATCGGAGAGTCTCAATGATCTAATGGAATCGGTGAAAAAATCTGAAAATGGAGTCTAATATGGGTGTTTCAGCAAATAAATCCCATGATGGAAAGAAGATCGAACCTCTCACGTTTCAAAATTATGGGAAGAAGAATCCCGAGAACTATCTAAAGGGAACTGATAATTGCTTCAATTGTGGAAGAATGAGACATCTATCTATGAACCATTAGAGGTATATAAGGAATCCCATTAACATGGAAAAGGAAAGGATGTTTTAGATCAAAACATAGCCTATAATGAAGTGTGACAACCACATGGAGCATGTGAATTATGGAAAAAATTTCCCATAGCCAATGGTTGTCAAAAGAAATTAACAACAACCTCCAAGGAATTAAGGAAGGGCTTATGCCATCACTACTGCTAAGGTAGAGCCAAACACCAATGTGGTCATAGGTATTCTAGTTATTCATTCTAGAATATTTAAAGTACTATTGGACTCTGGTTCTACATATTCATTCATATCATACAAGTTTAGTAGAACTATTCAACCACCAACTCAAAATTTGGAGGTTGAGTTACTTGTGAGAATAATGAATGGGGAAATCATTACATCCAATGTTTATAAATCCACCCCGATAAATTACTGTGGACAAAACCTCCCAGAAAAGCTATTCATACTACCTTTGTGGAGTTCGGTGCTATTTTGGTCATGGGTTTGCTATCTTTATAGAAATCTAACATTATATTTTAGGGAAAGAAGATCACTCTTCACATCCTAGACTATCCTCCAATCCTGTAAAAGTGTATGTACGAATATGAATATCCTTCAGAATCATCATCTCAAGTTTGGATAATGATTCTTTTTGGGAAAGAATATCTTGCTCTTATGATTGAGGCAAAGGATATGACACTCCATAAAGATATTCCCATCATAAGGGATTACACTGATGTATACCATGAATAATTTATAGATTTTCCTCATGATCAAGAGGTTGAATTGTCAATTGAACTTATTATTATAACCCTACCTATATTAAATACACCTTATAGAATAACCATTGTTGATCTGGAAGAGCTGGAGAAATAGTACAAGAGAATATGGATAAGGGTTTTACATGCCTGAGTGCATCACCATGGGGTGCACCAGTCCCCTTTGTGAGGAAGAAGGATGGATCAATGTGCCTCTTCATTTTTTATCGTGAACTCAATAAAATCTCAATAATGAACAAGTATCCCCTTATTCAAAAATATTTCTTTTTCGATCAGCTACGCAGGGCCAGTTTTTTCTCTAAGGCGGACCTTCAGTTGGGATATCACCAATTAAATGTGATAAAGGAAGATATTCCCAAAAACACATTTTGAATGTGGTAAGGACACTATGAGTTCATAGTTACGCCCTTCAGAATCAGAAATTCCCCAAAAATATTCATAGATTTCATGAATAAAGTCTTTAGATATTACCGCAGCAAATATTTGTTAGTCTTTATCGATTATATGATGATATAATCTAAGAGCAAGGAGGAACATGACGAGCATTTTAATGTTATGCTGATGAATTTGAGAGGAGATAAACATTATGAAAATTATATTAAATGTGAGTTTTGGATGGAGGATGTATATTTCAAGGGTAATTTTATCACCAGAAAAAGAATATCTGTGGACCCTTCCAAGACAAAGGAAATTGGAGAGTGGCCCAAGCCAACAACGGTAATAAAGATCCACAACTTTCTGGGTCTTTCTAGGTATTATCGATGATTTCTGGAAACTTATACTGATTTTAAAACCCAATGAAAAAGATAAAATTGAAGGGAGTGAAGTTTTTCTAGACTCAAGAATATGAGTAATGCTTTACGGAGCTCAAAATGAGGCTTATCACTATGCAAATACTCACACTCTTGATAAGTGGAAACTCTTTGTGGTATATAGTGATGATTCAAATAAGATCTTAGTATGTGTGCTAATTAAAAAAGATAAAATTATAGCCTACACCTCACAGTAGCTAAAAAACAATGAGAAAAACATCCCACGCATGATCTGGAGTTGGTGGTTGTGATCTTTGCATTGAAAATCTGGTAGCATTATATTTATGGGGAGAAGTGTGAGATATATAAAAATCACAAGGTTATCAAATATATATTCACATATAAAAGGATTAATATGTACCAAAAAATATGGTTAGATATCATCATGGATTATTAATTCTCAATCCACTACCATCCTGGTAAGGAAAATGAGGTGGTGGATGCTCTAAGTAGAAAAGATCCTACATTATTATCAATGATGATAATTGGAAATGATCATATCTTCTTATATTTATAGAGGATGGATATGGTAATAAATAAAATATTAACATCATCAATACTTTCTCATATGATTTCTCAACCATCCCTCATGGATAAAATAATGGATGAACATAAAAATGACATGGAAATTTGGAAAAGGGTGGAAGCGATCAGAAATGTGAAATCCTATGAGTTCAGGATTGACAAGGATGAAGTCATAATATTTGGGTCATGATTATGTGTACCATGTGATCCATAGATAAATAATGAGATTATTAATGATTAATGTAGGTAAACCTTCTCTATTCACCCAGGGAGCACAAAGATGTATCGTGATATTTGGGAGAATTATTAGTGGAAAAATACGAAGAAGGAGATTGAAGAGTAAACATCAAAGGGCTTGGTATGTCAAAAATTTAAGGATAAAAGGAAAAAGTATTAGGGGATGATTCAACCACTACCCATACCAACATGGAAGTAGGAGAACATTACCATGGACTTTTTCACTAGACATCCAAGGACATCTAGAGGAAACAATGTAATATGGTTCCTTTTGGATCATCTTACAATGATAGCTCACTTTAACAAAATTTGAGAGGACTTCTCCTTGGATAATCTTGCATGGATATATGTGGTAAGGATTCCTAGTGTACCACTATCTGTTTTATTCGATTGACATCCCAGATTCACCTTGATGTTTTTTAAAACACTCCAATATAATCTAAGCACTAAACTGAACATCAGTATGAACTATCATCCCCAAACAAATGTCCAATATGAATAATATATTTAGACACATGAAGATATGTTGAGATAATGTTCTATGGACAAAAAGTGAGGATGAGACCAACAACATCCACTGGTTGAATTGTCTTAAATTAATAGTTTCCACTCCAGAATCCAAATGGAACCATATGAATCCATTTATGTGAAATGATGCAGAACACTGGTGTGTTGGGATGATGTCGGTTAGTGTAAACCAATATGACCTTAAATGGTCAAAGAAATGGTAGAGAGGGTGAAAACCATTCAAAATCATATCAATGAATCCCAATGTGTAAAAAATAGTTATATAGACCTTGACATCAATGTTAGAGAAATATTATTTCTCCGCATATCTCCATGGAAGAAGGTTATGAGGTTTGGGAAGAAAGGAATGCTAAGTCCAAGGTACATCCGCCCCGTAGAGATTCTTGATCATGTTTTAGTGGTGGAAAATCAACTAGATCTTCCACCTACCATGTTTAAACTACACGATGTTTTCTACGTATCCCTCTTAAGGAAGTACATACCATATTCTTCACATATACTCCCTTAAAAGGTGGTATAGTTGTAGAATGATGTTCCTTATAAGGAGCATCCAGTGATATCTTGGATCATAGGGATAATGTTATACACAACTAGAATACTCACCTAGTAAAATTACCATGGTGGAACCATAAGTATGAAGAGGGAACATGGGAACTGGAGGAAGAAAGTAATTAAATGTACCCACACCTATTTATGACTTATAATGTCAAAAAAACCGGGGGTGAAATTTCATAAGGGGGAAGAATGTAAAGACCCAATGTCTTATCAAGGGAATTCCCTTTTTATAATTACATATTATAGTATAATCAAATAATATTACATATATAACACAATACCAACCTTATAAATGAGGAATGAGTGAAATAAAAGTTATCTCTACAAGTTAAGGAACATATACTAATGAAATAGTAATTTGACCTTTTGAATAGTAATGTGACCCTTATGAATAGTAAACCAGCCAATTGAATAGTAACGTCAATAATGAAAGTATAAATAAAATTTATCCATCTTATAATTGATAATATGAAATAAATATATCATATTATAAAAAGGTAAATATTATAAAAATTATTAATTAAGTGTTGTATTTCTGTAAGTAAAGTATTTTTAATTACAATTCTATGATTATTTTTATAATTTAAAATAAAATTTATTTTCATAAAATGTATTCCTAAATAATCGTTTTTTGACTTATAATTTTAATATAATTTTAATATACCTTTATTAGTTTTTAGAAGTGTTAGAAAAGTAGTTTTAATTTTAAAATTTTTATTTTTTAAATAAATTATGATTTCAATTAAAAATTAAATTTCACATATTTATAAAAAAATTCGAAAAATTAAGCTTATTTTTTAATTATAATTATTGAGAAATGTTTAGGGAAATTTTTTTGATTTTTCTAAAATACTTGATTTTTCGTTGAATAGTAAAATAAGATAATTTGAGATAAATACTAAATAAATGGATTTATGCATCATTCTTGATTCATGTATGATGTAAATGGCCATTTTTTCTAAATAAAATGATGAATTTACAATTTTTTATTTCAAAAATGAATATTATTCATAGTCTTGAGAAAAATTATTAAACTAATGATTAAAATAATGGGAAACCCCTCCTCTTATTCACTAAAAATACCACCTCCTCCACCTCTTCTCCTCACACCTCTCAAGACTTGTGCCTAGTAAAAAAATTTCTAATATATATTCCCAAGCCCCCCCCCCCCACATATAAGTGCTCTGGGTATCATAAAAATAGAAAAATATCTCCCCTAAATAAGCTCTCAAGGATGATATATTGAAGAGGTAAATTCCAATTTTCATTTCTTTTATTTTCTTTCAAGTTCCTTTCTTAAATTTTTTCTTTCCTCACCTCCTTCCATATAAATGTTACGATAACTCTTGTAACATAAATGTACAACAATTTTTTTATGGTAATGGAATAATTCATTGTCATCTCTCTTTTTCCCTCATTTTATACTAGAAATGAAAACACCATCTGATATGTGTTAATTTATCACATTCAAGTACGACATGTTTTCATTTTTAATTACCATATCAAATTCTAGTAATTAAACTATTATTATGTTCAAAAAGAATATAATATATATATATTATATTATTTAATTTTATGGAATATTTTTCGTACTAATTATATAAATTTATCAAGAAATATGTTTTCATTGTGATCAAAACCCGCAAATTAACCAAAACAATTATCATTATATAAGGATTAATCTTCACTCCAAACAATAAAATGAATTTTATTATCTTGTAACATTATATATGATCACTAATAACATAAAACATCAATTTTGGAATACCATTCTCACCTTACATGTATATAAGTAAATCAATCATGGATACCAAAGAAACAAACTCTCCCAAACAATGAAATTGATCTTCTTAAACCACCAAAAAGGCTATGAATGAACTTAATATGGTTATTATAAATAATTTTTATGTATAAGTGGTTCTGAAATTAATATTTAATGATATTATTTTTTCTTATTTGGGTCATTAATTTCAAGGTAAGAACACCATCAAACTTAAGGTAAGGGATTCTACCCGAACCTGCATTATTTCTGCAGGTTACACTATTATACTTTATACCCAAATAAATTTATATTTTCTTTTTATTTAAATATTCAAAATTCTTTTTACATGATCAAAATTATGTTATCAAGGTCCTTTCATCGTTATTCTTTGGGTATAAAAATTCTTTTAAGTGCTTTCCACCTCGATACTCCCCGATAAGAAAACAAGTTTAAGGGAAATTACCAAATTATTACCCATTTTATATTACACTATATAATATATTTTTAAGCCACCATTAATTTTAAAAAACAACTATTTTTATTATTAAAACATTCTTTGTTCACTTCTGGTTTTATAAAAAATATTATTCCCTTTTATGTTTTAAATAATCCTTGATATTTTCCTTTAACATCACTAAAATGTTTTAATTATAAAGTTTCTTAATTACTCATTTTTCATGTTAATAATTAAAGTTAACATCATTTTTCATGATATATTCCTATACTAACATATTATTTTCCATTAATCATCTAACTCCTTTCTTTCATTGATACTTTTATGATACTCCCATTTGTTATGCTTTGTGACAAGATTATGATACCTGATTCTTACAATGGGTAACTCTTATGTTTATGTATATTTGATAATATATGATTATATATATGGAAAGAATATCCATAAACATTTTATTATGGGTGATCCCAGATATCACTCTAATTCATGGGGTAAATTTTAGTCTCATGATTTGTTATGTGCAATGCTCTTGGTGGTTAGACTTGACTCGTGCAACCATGTGCAATGGTCTTAGTTGTTAACATTAAATGTGATCCTATATGTGTAATGAGACATGAATCATGATAAATTAACGTTTTATGTTTCTTACACATTACTATGACTCCATGTTTATAAGATTCCATGTTAATGCATTATGATTCCATGTCTTCCAGGCCATCTTATATCATTATGTCACACCTTCTAATCCATGTGGTAATGCTTTATTCTTATGTTTATTAACTTAATAAGATTTTTAGATCATCACATTGTTGATGTTATCCCTATGTTATCCTATTAATATGTATGAAAACAATTTAATTCATGACATCTTTATAAATATTAAATAAGGAAATGTTTTATTTAGTCTCATGTTTTCAGTTTTTTGTACCAAACCTTCTAAGACACTAGAATTTATCAGCCTAGTCTTGTAATATGATGCTTTATTACTCTTAAAATAATGTAATGATATGTGTAAAAGACTAGGGTTTATATATAGACCCTAAAAAAATTAATATATCATCATATGGGTCTCAAATGAGGTTTCAGAACAAATTCTTCATATATATAAATTTCATAAAGAAACTTGGTTTAAAATGAAACAACTTTTGCTTGGAATATAAAATACCAAATTTCAAATATTATAACTATGTTTTTTGTTTAATCCAACCTTGTAAAATTTCCTAAAGAAGCATTAATTTCCACTATTATTCGAATTCAATTGTAGGATGAACACATATGGTTGGTAGTTCAAATAGGTGACTTATCATTATGAAAAAACAATAGTGGTAGAACAATATACATTGGTCATCATGATTTTGTTTCCTTGTAGTAGAAGGAGGAGACGAAGACACACAGTTTGGGAGGAGATGACGATGATTATGGAGAAGGGGTTGCATGATAAGGAATATAGGTGAATAGTGTCTTTTATGTGGAAGAAGAAGAGGGAAAGTATTTAACAACTATGAGGAATCCAATCATATGTCCATGATATAAACATCATTTTTAAAATGCAGGGATCATAATCACTTCATTGAACCCACATAAAAATTATGACTCATCACCCTTATATAATAGAAAAAGTCCTTAATGGTGTCTATAAGGATTAACATAGAACTATCTTGAACCATGGACAGAGAAACATGGGCTACAACCCACTAGACCAATGAAGTCACATGCCTACACATGGCCCTATGGGAGCTCAGCCCAGCCTATGCTCCACTGCCTGCATGTGAGGTGACCCCCCATCCCTACCATTGTGCTAGCTTGCAGGTTATAGTTCCAACACTTGGTTGATCATGAATAATATTCTCCCATAAATTTTAGTTTCAACTGGTATAGTTTGGTTAGCTTAGGCTATCCAATTTTGTTTTTATTTTCCTCCACTCATTAACATTTTAAAAACATCTAAAATTTCTTAAATTCATAAAAAAAATATCATTATAATTATTTTCTCTTTTTTTATAGCCTAAAAACATACCATAATAACCAATGTTTTTATATAGATGTTTCATCATTATCATTTTTACTTCAAGTTGATGTTTACTTATGGAAATATTCAACTATTAACAACATTTCCTTGAAAAAGGAAGGTAATTTTTTTGGTTTATGTCATAAATATTGTTTTTACAAACCACAATTTATTCATACCATTGATGTATTCAAAATTACTTATAAAAATTTACAAACTAATCATAAAAGTGTCATGAATATTCTAATTTTTGTAGAATTTATTATTTCATCCTAAATTTAACTATAACATATATATTCCATTATAAATATATTTATACTTTATCAACTGCTATATTTTTTTCTCATTATGACTATAATTTTTATTATTATCTAAAAGAAAACTCAATGACTATTTATAACAACTACTAAATCATTTATATTTTAAATATCATACATAGAAGGAATTCTTAACAAAATGATCTCAATATGATTAAAAACATCTCACTCACAAAGATGGTCCATACCTTTCCACTACTATGTATTATTATTCTTGCTCTTTTTAGTGGTATCTTACTCATGTAAGAACCAAATGAATATAGATTCAATTCTATTGTTCTAATGTTCATCGCACCCTTTCCACTTCTTTTTCAAATTAAATTTACTAGATTAATTTCAACTTAATTATCATTAATCATTTGTAATGAAGTGTTCCTATATCAAAGCATAAGTTTGTGTCTTATTTTAAATTAAATTAAATCTAATTTGGTTTAAGTTTTCTGAACTTTTCTCAATTATTTAAATGAAATTTATACACTTAAAAAAATACTCAGGTGTTACAACCAAGGTGGTAGTGTATTTCATAATCATAGTCCTTGAGTAGATCCAACCATCTCCTCTATCTCATGTTAAGATATTTCTATGTGAATATATACCTAAAAAATTTATTATCGGTATATATGTTTAATATATCCCCAAAAAGATAGTAACTGTATATTTTATATGGAATGATTATGACTACAAGATGAAGACCATGTGTTGGATGTTTTTTCCATGTGTCGTTAATTAATTAATACCTAAACTATTTCTTTATCATTTTTCATAAGGATAAAACCTATTCCTTTAAATTATGCATCAATATATATTACAAACCTATCCTTTCCTAATAGAAGAATAAATACTAGTGCATCCATAAATATCCTATTTAGATTCTCAAATAATTCCTCTCATTCCTTTGATCCTATGAATTTGACCACTTTACATGTTAATTTGGTTAATAGGTTGTCAAATTGAGTAAAATTTTGAACAAATCCTTGATAATAATCTAATAAGACAAATACAATGTGTATTTAAATTATATTCTATGTTCTGGGATATTACTTGACTTCCAATGTTTTTAAATGATCGTTGAATATTCTATACCCAAAGACAAACATTCCATGAATAGAAACAACCATGTTCAAAATTCACACTTCTTGAATTTCCCATGTAATTTCCTTTCTATCTATGTCTAAATAAATATTTTTAAATTATTATCATGATCATCATATTTTTTTAGAATATATTAATCCATCATCAATGAATACCACCATGTAATTATAAAGATAATCATTGAATATTGTATTCATCATATCCATAAACACCATGGGTGAAGTATTCTTTCAAAAGAGAATTAATTTAAAATCATAATTTCCATAATTCAGATAAGTGTCAATATTATCCATACCATCCTTCTTTATCACTAATTGATGATAAAAAATTGATCTTTTAAAAATACTGATGTTTCTGAAGTTGGTCAAATAATTCCTCAAAGATAAAAAATGATATTTATTTTTTATATTAAATGAATTTATCTCTCAGTAATTGATTCACACCGCCATAAACCCATCCTTATTCTTAATAAAAAGAATAAGGCTCTTTAAGGTGAAATATTTGGGTGAATAAATCACTTAAAAGAAAAATCCCATACCTATTACTTAATATCTACAAATTACACTAGGGATATTCTTTAGGTAGTCCTTGATATAAGGTTTTCATCAATGATTAATTCAATATAAATCTAAGTTTCACACTCAAGTGGATGAACAATTAATTTTTTAGGAAATACATCAATTTATAATTTCTTAATTGTGACACAATCTATTAATTGGTTTCCTCAAACATTAATATATTGTGGCTTCACTTATTCTCGAAGAATTTCATTAAGGTGGGATAATGTGGGTGGATCTTGAAAATACTCACATAATGAATCATACCCTCTAAAAACAATGTATTTTATCCCTCATTTACAAATAGTAACTTCCATTTCTCAGAAATAAAATATAGCATTATACTTTGAGATCCAATCCAAACAAATAACTATAAAATTTTTTATCATAGGTATAATAATAAAGTTTGAAACTATAGAATGTCTATATATCTCAATAAAAGCTGCTCAATATATCAATGTTGCAATTATATTTCCACTAAATGTCTTGATTGAAAAATCCTTTATCTGAGTGCTGGGGGATGATTCATTTTTGTTAGAAAATATATAATATATAAAGTAAAGGTTGGATCTATAATCAAATAAATAATTTTCTAACATTGATTTTATAACCAAATAACCTTATATCACAAAATTAAAAACTTCAACTTAAACTATGGTGATAATATGTGTTTTTTCCTTTCTCCCTAGGACCCTTCTTATGTGGATTCCCTTAATTATTGAGGAATTGGAAAAAATTTGCACCCTCTCCTTAAAATTAAAGAACTGGATGTTAGAAACGTATTTATTTCCCTTTAATTCATTATCCATATGACCCTTATCTAAAAAATTGTAATATAATATCTATCAATTTAAGATAGTATCATGGTGTTTCTTTAAAAACATGTTATATGTTTAAGTATCCACCATTCACATATTTGTTAGATTTATTTCATCTTGGTTATAATCCATCAACTACTAATCATGGTTCCCTTTGAAAATATAATACAAATATAATTCATTCTTTATACTAATGAAACTTGATATCATATCATAATATAAAAAAAATATTTATGAGACTTGTACCCTTTTGATTATTAGATTAATACCATAAATGTATCAATTTATCTTACGTTCTATTTTATATATGTATTATACATCACACCTTGTTTGTCTTTTAATATTATCCTCATATTCTAGAATACTCTATTTTTTTTCTTTTGTAGACTACAAATTTTATTTCCATATCATTTCGTTCCTCTAAAGGGAAGTATTTAGTAAAGAATTTCTCCTAAAAATTATTCCATTGCACTCTCTATATATCATCATTCTCTAGAGTATTTTTAATTAATGACCACTATTGATCACAATCCGTATTAAAATGATTAACTACATTTATAACTTTCTCCCTTTCACTAAATCCAAAAGAAAGAAATATCTTTCTCTGGGACTTGATCCAATATTTATCTACAAATTGATCAGTGGTCCCATCAAATGGTGAAGGTTGTTATTGTATGAATCAGTCCAATATATTTTTACTATGATATGGATCATCATATTTCACCATATGGTACAATATATTGTTAATAACCTAGGTAATATTCATTAATATAGCCATAATATGACTATTTCCATCCACAACCATTCTTACTTACTTAAGAAAGAAATTTATTTATTTATTATTGGAGTTGATATGATATACCTTCTTTCAATTTGGAATTATCTCTAAAAAATGGAATACACATATTAAGTTCATGAATAACACCCTAAATATAAAATCACATGATATAATCATGAATTTTGTGTAACAATTATCTTAAATTAAATATTTATCCAACATCCAATACAAAAATCATAAGTTTGTTGTCTTTCAATATATCTTCATATCATAAAAATATTTTAAAATCCATTAAAATGATTTATAATGAGAAATTTAATATAAAAAATTATTTCCCCTAGGTGTGTAAAACTAGTTGTCGAGTTAGGTCACTTTTTCATGAACCACGTGATAGCTGAGTTAATGCTTAGTCGTCCTTTTTAGGGTTGTTTTTTTAGGTTCTTGTCATAGTGTATCTTCCAAATGTGGCATGCCAAACTTGAATTTTTTTCATAATAAATTTTTGATCTGAGATTTACATCGACGTTAAATGATGTGACCAATATAATTGAATCAAATACTAATCTATGATTGAATTCCAAAACCAAAGAACAACATCATGTCATATTATTTATAATTAATTTAAATATTAAGAAAAATGCCTTATGATGAACTCTGTATTAGTTGATGAATCTAACAACATCTCCATGTCATACTAGTGATGAATTTTAGGGATCAAGATTAGATTCCCCTTAGTCATGATCCACACTTGCTCTATGGACCTCTGAACATAACCATATTAATCTATGGGTTCTAACATGGTGAATCATATTTCTTGAATAGTTTGTCAATATATTCAAGTTTTGGTTCTCTTAGATCTATCTAGTTTTGAGAGTGGTGGTGGAGGAGTATCACATTCCATTCTTAAGATCATTCGTGGAGAGGGATCACTCTGTGGTTTTGATAGAATTCTCTCCAGATGTTGTTGTGCACAAAAAATGGAAAATGAATCATAGAAGAAATAATATAATTGGTCTTATATACTATGAGGTATATAAAATAATAATTAAAAATGTGCCATTATTATTTTTCTTAATCACAAAGGAACCCTAAGCCAATAATAATAATCTTATAATTATCATTTCTTCACTTGACCCAAACTTGTTAATTAAATTCAATTTTTTTATTCAAATAATTTTTAATTTATATTACGCTGGACCATTAAATTTGGTTTTCAAATCCTACAAAATATTTATAATACCTTAAATAATGAATATTTATTTAATAAATGAATATAACTGAATTATTCACCAATATATAATGAAATATTATATTCACTAAATAGAAAATAAATAATTATTAAATATTCTTCACAAAATATATTATGTCGAATAACTGGTGATAGAGTACATATGATCAAGAAAAAATTAATAATTATGAAACCAAGTGTGGAAAAAATATTTATTGAACATGTTAAATAATTAATAATATTATTATTTTACTGAGGTCCTGAATACAATTAATGTGGGAACCACTAGGCCTATTTCTCCATTTTATTATACAAAGAATACCATAGTCCAAGGTTATCATCTAGCGACATAGCAGGAAACAAAGAGAGAAATACGTTAATTTCACAATGATATAAAACCACATATATATTGTTACTATGTAATACAATATATTTATTGTAATATTTCCAATAAATTTGGTTTTATACCAGTGCCATCAACCAATTTTCTCTATGCGCCTTTTATTGTCTTTTCAGAAATCATAATTTTTTAAAAACACTATGGCTATAGATTTATTTATACTATATCGTTTCCATCAAAGGGCCGAAGATATGAAATTACATTAAATAAGTAACAAATCATTTCTCCCTTTATCCATTAATGAAATATTACATGTAACACATCTAATATATCATACGTCACAGTGAACATATGTCTTTATAGATTTCATCAATACATCAATGTAAACAACTCATAACATCCATTTATAGTAATATTAATGTCTAAATACCAATACACATGTCCATTAATTTGAACATTCAATGAAACATATAAATGTTGATTTCATATTGGAGGGTCTCATTCTTAGAATTTCTTACACTAGAAATTACCATGGGTGTACACTATGAGAAGGTGACTCAAGATCTTATGTGTATCCACCCCTAATACCTTATTTCATTTTTGTCCCTAAAATGATTTCATGCCACTATAGAACAAATATTTAAGAATATAATCATGGATGTTATGGGTTCTCATCATAACAGGGAAATACTACGACTTTTTAGAGATAAAACTACTAAATATAAATTTTCAGTTACTATGTTAGTAGAAGAAAAGTCATGTTGTGAAAAGTAGTTTATTAAAAATAAAAACTATTAATATAGGTATTCACAAAGTACAAAGAAGTTAGTTCTAAGGAATCAGCTCCAAAAAACTCCAACATGAATTAGAGCCAACTACTAACAATCTTTATTCCAATAGCTCTCACATTATACTAATTAATCTTCTTAGACAATGCTTTAATAAATGATTCTTACATATTTTTTACTATGGTAAATATTCTTACTGTAACTTCACCCCTCTAAGAAAAATCCATCAATAGATGATACATTTGGAGTATGTTCTTTGTTTATTGTTGTAACCTTTTCAATTTTTCCTGATCCACCACTATAGTATTATCACAACATAATGTAGTATGTTCTTTACTACAAGGTACAACATCAACCTCATGGATAAATATTTTTATCCACAAAAATTCCATTGCTGCATCATAATATGCTACATACTTATAATCCACTACTGAATCAATGAATAATGGATGCTTTGAACTATTACATCTCACTAATTCTCTTTAGAGACAAAAAAAATATTGTATACAAAATTAGATAATTATAATATGTTTTAAAATTTGAATTTATATAATCCCTAAATGTTATCTCCTTCACTCCTCCATACACTAAGAATATATTTGTAGTTATTCTTAATTACATATGGAAATCCTTAACATTAAGACAATTATGTTCACCATGATCATCTTGATATATCCCTACTATGATCAATGAATATGAAACATCAAGTCAATTACATATCATTACATAAATGATTTAACCGATCACCGAATCAACTAGGATCTTACTAATTCATTTTTTATACTATTGTGTCAGAGGACACATTTTTTGGAATGATGTATACAATGTGACATTGAAACCAATCCCTTATAATATTTTTTCTTAAAAAATATATTTTGAAACTTTTTATTGTGTATACCTTGAAATGGTCCAAAAATCATCTATGATCTATCATAAATGATATTAATCACTACAATTTCGGCTACTTTACCATAATCCTTCAGGATAAATAATGGTTTAACTGGTCCTTAATAAACTACTATACTAGAATGTCATTTCAAGTAAGTAATATATCATAAAATTATACTACTAGGATAATGACTACATTCCACCAAAAATTCTTGTAAACACATGGATCACATTCATTCTTAATGAAACAAATATCTTTAATGGATTTATCAAATTGAATATTCCATGACCTGGATTCTTGCTTCAATCCATAAATGGGTATTTATAACTTTCATATCTATTTGGAATCACATGGAGTCACAAACCCTTCTAGTTGTGTCATATAGAAATCTTTCTAAATGTTCCCATTAAAGAATTTTGTGTGGACATCCATCTTTGATATTTCATTATCATGGTATGAATCTATATATAATATAATTATTATGGATTTAAACCTGGAAACTATTGAAAAGTTTTTCACAAAGTTGACATCTTGACACTATTTAAACCATTTTTCCACTATCCTTACATTATAAGTAATTAATTTACCTCCCATTTCCATTTCACTCTTGAAAATGAATTTTCACCCTACAAGATTTATGTCAACAAGTATATTGACTAGAATCAATAATTGGTATTGATACATGGAATCTATATAAGAATTCATAGAATATTTTCATCTCATAACTCTTAATCTCTCTGCAACCTCTCTGTAAGAGAGTAGTTCATTATTGTTAATGAATAATGTGTCCCCCTCATTGGTGACTAGAAAACCATATCTCTCTATTTATCTTACCTATCTATATCTCATATGCAGTACTTGTGTTTTAGAAACAAAATATTCCACAAGGACCCATGGAATCTTTTCCTGTACCAACTATTGTGTATCTTGAGCATCATATTAATCAATATGGATATTTCAAACTCTATCCTTCTTGGGGATTTTATCCCTCTAAATAATGGTGGATTTTTTAATGACAATCACATTATTTTATAAAGGATTTTATAAGTAGTATCTCATTATTACATTAGGATACCTAACAATGATACTCTATGTTCCCTAATGTTATATTTTGTTTCCTAAGAAGGTCTTCAAAATTACTCACAACCCCATACATGGGTTTGTGGAGAAAAGGTTTTTTCCACTCAATATCTCATGTAGAATTATTTCCTCCATTAGTTGGTATTCATATTAGTGTATATATCATTGTTTTTAATGAATATCCTCAGAAGGAAAATGAAATATCTTTGTAACTCATCATCAATCTAACCATGTCTAGAAAGGTATGGTTCATCCTTTCACTAAAACTACTCTACAGTGGTGTGTAATGTGGATTTAGTTTAGATAGAATTCCATACTACCATATAATGTCCATAAAACCATTGTTATGATATTCACTACCTCGATGTGATTAAATAATCATTATCCTATTTCTATGTTGATTCAATACTTTATTTCTGAATTATTTGAATTTCACAAATTTATACCTCATCAAGTAAAAATATCCATATATACACAATTCATCAATAATATTTAATAAGTAATAATAAACCCCTTAATCATATACGAGAAAGTTTCCACAGACATCAATGTGAAACTATCCACGAAGCTCTGTAGCTCTATAACCATGTCAACTAAATGTTGGTTTAGTCATTTTTTATAATCAAGTATGACATCATTCAAGTGGTTTTAGATAAAAAAATCTTAATAAAAATCTTTATATATCTTTATCGAATATTTCACATTTACATGACCAATATGGTGATGCCATAGATGGGTTTTATATGAGTCATGTGAACATGATTCTTTATAGATTTAAAAAACTTGGGTTTTATAATTTAATACATAAATACTGCTATTTAAATGCTCTAAACCATAACATATTTTGTTCTTATAAAAAATAAAATTTTATTTCCAAATGTGAAAATGAAACCATCTGTATCTAGAAAGGCTTCCAAAATTATGTTGTTGGTAAAATTTTATTCATAATAAAAATATCTTAAATATAATATCATTTATATTATAAATGAATAGTGGTAGTCTCTATTGGAAAGAGAATACAACCTCACAACATTGACAGCTTGTAAATCCACCTCTCATCTAGAAATATCGTGGAATCTATAGGGTTCCTACATTTTAAACTAGATTTGAGCACTACAAGACGTATGAAATACCCAATGTGTAGATATTTAAAGAATAAACTCGATAAAAAAAATGCCCCTTTATATTCCCCTTTCTTCTAGGTGTATTTACTATTCATGTGGCCTTTTATTCCACATGAAAAATAAAGTAATTCATTTTCCATTCCCTACCGATGCTTTTTTCTTCTTGGAAGGATGGTTCTCAAGAGATTTATACTTATCATGATTCTTGTTCCCCATTTCTTTATTCTTCTTTTTATTATTCACCATAAGGGTTTTAGCTTTGACATAGCCCATGTCCTTGTCCAGTTGGAGGATCAAATTAAGAGGTTCATAAAGAATCTTTTAATCATTCTCATTTTTTAATTAATACTAAAACATGATAAGGACTTTGGTAGTGTGGAATGTATGAGATATATTAACAATTTATCTAGTAATTTAATCACTATGATATCTAATAATTAATTTTATACAATAATCATGAATACATGAGGCCCAGATAGCGTCAAATTTCTAAGTGTAGTCGTATGAAAATCAATTGAGATATCTTATCTCCCTAAAGTGACTTTATATTTTCATTGGTCATGAATGATTGCAAGAATAATTGAATATCTTTACTATAATAGAAATGTTTCTTATAGAGAGATGACTCTTCACCACAAACCTCTTTATTATGCTCTTTAGTAATTGGTTCTTCTAAAACATGAAATTTCCTTTCATGGAGTAGGATAATGTGTAACCACCTTTTACACTCATGGAAATTTGTTTTAGAGAGAAGTTTATACTTCTCAAGTATGGATCAAAATGATATGTTTGATGTCATTTTTATTTTCTTTTCTATAAATATGATAAGCTTAATTTTAGTACATTATATGATAAAAGGTAAATGAATAAATATTATATTATATTTATTAATCTCTCACTATTTTTCCAAAACCCAATATCCCTCACCATTGGCTTCAGAATATCATATTTCTATAAATTCTAGTTTCAAGGACCTGTATTCCATTATTATAACCCATACATGGTCTTAAAAGGATATTTAAAGGGTTTGAGGTATGAAATCTAAATAAAAAATGCATTATCTCATAGTTACTTGATTTGTTGAGTGAACACTCCATTCTTGAAATCCTTAAATTGGATTCACTCAAACTTTTCCTATGAGTTAAACCAAGTCCTGCTTATTAAGTCAACCCATGATGTTATTTAAGTAATGTCAACAAAAAAATTCAAGTTAAAAATTCTTGATAAATTAAAGCACCCCAACTTATGATGGTCATGAAATTTGAACTATAGTCTGTTTTTAGAATAATTAGTGAGAGGCTATACCAAATTAATATATATAATTGAAGGATTTTTATCTATTTTTCATATATTTACAATTTAATCTTTACTATATTCCTATTTATATTAATTGGATTTACTCTTGTGATTAACCATGTCCTAGGTAATGATTACACATAATCTATTTATTTTGTTATATATTTCATTATTATAAATTTATTAATTCATGTGATCACAACTAAACAATAATAATGAAATTAACCATTCACTTGATATAAAGAAATAATAATGTGGTATGATCATGATCCTTTAGTAATGGTTATTTTATATAACAAATAATATACTAACCATCATCCAAGGTGAGAAACACCTTGAATCATTCATTGATTTGTATTGGAGAATTCCACCTATCCACCCGCATACTTGTTAGATTCAATTTTCCTTGAATCCAATCTTGAACCACCTCTAGTATATTGGGATCTCTATCTATTAAATATGATTTTACTCACACATTGGTTATGAGAACCAAAGGATTGGTTTAAGGGATAACATAAAAGAAACCACAAACTCACATGGACTTACATAATGGGAGAAAAGATGATTCACATTCCTTAAAATTAGTTTAATTATAAATTAAAAGAAACCAATAACATAAAATGGTCTGGTCAAAGCTCATGATCATCAACATACATGCAATGAATTTCATATTTAATTAAAATAACATCCAATTCTAATTATTCTTATTTAAGATAAAATTTATTTAATCAATTAACTATTTTCTTAAATTAATCAATTATTTTACCTTAATTTGCCTCAATTTTTTTCAAGATTATCATCCATCTTAATTTTATAAAAATTAACTAAATTTATTTAAAAATAACTATGTAAAAAACTTCTTCATTAGAGGAAACACAACGAGTACACATATGAAATAGCTAACATGTATTTTATTCATATATTGTTTACTCATGAAATAATGTGGAATACAGATTCTATCACATAATTTAATGCATTGTACTGAGTCAAATAAATGAAACATGTAACAAATGGTATTTACATTGCATGATATGTTTCAATGAATGTAGAGTAATAACCTTATTTTGACTTATACACAATATAAAAATCTTAACCCTACTTATAAATTTATTAGATATTCAATATATATATAACATTACACATGGTGTGTACATGGTTTAAAAATGACACATGGGACATATATTGATATGGTTTATAAGTATAACTATTTTATTAATTCTATTTAATTTGTTATTATACACAGTATTTATATTTTGGCTATATGTTGTAAGTATTTATCACCATCTATCTGCGAAACATGGATAGGGACATGGAATGTAATTATACTATGAAAAATAATAGAGTACATAGTATCTACATTGTCTACACAATGCGTGGTCTCCGAGTTACATAGTCACCAGTATTTTAGGCCATGTATGAGAATACATGGGCCATATTGTACTAATGGACTACTTATCGTGTATGAATCTTTCATGTTGTGTAGTTAAAAAGACTGTGTTCCAGCTTAGTAGGGTAAACATGCTTTGTATTTACATACACAACATGTATAATAAATTAAAAGGTGTCAAATTAATTATGAATTAATTTATGGTTAATTTAACATGGGTATGAGGTGTGTACCAATAGGTTACAAAGTGTGTATACTTGTGATATCTAGATATAATCCTTGAAACCTCCAAATGAGTTCCTCTAATATTATTTGATTTTAATATGAAATGATTTTTTTATATTTTTCAGATATAAGAGGAATAAGAGAAAATATCATGATTCAGATTCAAGAATGATTAATCTATAATTGAAAAATAATGATAATAATATAAATTAATAATTCAAATTTAAATAATTTTAAATAGGTATAAGACAACTTTCATTCCACATATAGGTTCCAAGCACAGTGGAAGTACCAAATAAGGTATACTGAACATGGTTTCTTTATCTCAATCAAAGATTAATCTGAAATTTAGATAAAAAATTAAAATTCATGACCAATGGAATTGAATCAAATATAAATTTATGTGTGAATTATATAAGAAAATCATTGGATCGTCAGGTGTTATTTATAATAACATTAATTAATTAATGAATAACCTTGTGAAAAATTATTTATTTAATGATTAATCTGAAGACATATCTATCATATTGTCGTTACGTTGTTGGAATCAAGAGTAGACTCCCCAGAAAAATGATCCACATGTGCTCTATGAACCACTGAAGATTACCATAAGAATATCTGGGTGCTAGCATGGTAGATCCTAATGTTTGTGTTTTTCATCATTAATAACCCCAAGAATCTATTCAATGAAGTGTTCTCTTTGATCTCTCTGAACATGAGAGTGGTTGTGGAGGAGGATCTATCTTAATTATTAAGAGCATTTACGGAGAGGGAGCTCTCTAGGATTTGATATAATTCTCTATTGATGTCATTCTACACCAAAAATGAGAAAGGAAACACTTAAGATATTATATAATTGGGTCTATATTCTACTAGGCTTAGAAATTAACAGTTTCACAAGAACCCTCATTAGTTTCTTAATATGTATGGAACCCTATGTATATAATAATAATAATATTATCATTATTATTATAATTTATTGACATAATTTAAACAATTTTTTAAATTAAATATTATTTATTCAAATAATATTCAATATATATTATTTCTCATTGGAACATTAAAATCGTTCCTCAATTCCACCACAATATTTCCCATCCCTTGAATACTAACTATTTAATTAATATATAAATATAAATTCATTATTCTATGATAAATAAAAATTATTATATTCAATGAATAAAAAAAATATTTCTCAAATATTCGGCTCAAAAAATATTTTTTTAAATAACTATTGATGGAATACATGAAATGAAGGAAACATGAATAATTATTCAACCACGTGTGGAAATAATATTTATTAAACAACTAAAATAATAAATTATAATATTATTTGATTGAGGTTTTGGATACACTTTTTTTGTAACACTATAGGCCTTTTTCTCTATATAATTAGGTAATGAAGACCAAATTCCAAGCATAACAAGTAGAAACACACCATATAGTGAGAAACAAGTTAAGGTCACAATGATATAAAACATTATATGGATTCTTACTCTGTAATATAATACCTTTATCATAGTATCTCTAATCAAGTATGTTGTATGTCAGTGTCATCAACTAATGTGTTCAATGTTTCTCTCATTGAATTTTTGGAAATTTGACTTGACTATAGATTACCATGGAAATGAATTAATTTATGCTATATAATTTCCTTCAAAGGGCTTGAGATGTCAAATTTTTTTATAGAATGGAAAAATCCTTTAACATATTCTCCATTAAGGATATATTACTCATGATGCACCCAATGTATACTACTTCTCCATGAACATATGTTTTCAGGGTTTCCATTAACAGATCAATATACACAACTCATAACATCAATTAATAAAAATAAAAAAGTATAGGGACCAATACATAGATCCTTAGATAGGAAAATTTAATGACTAATATAAATGTGGGTTTTCTTTTGGTAGGTCTCGTTCTCATAATCAAATAAACAAGAAATTACCAAGGGTGTACATCATTAGAAGGTGAAACAAGTCCTAATTGTCTGCACCGTTGATATCCTATATAATCCGTGTCCCCCAAATGACTTTAAATGGATATAAAACATATATTTAAGAATACTGTCATAGAACGTGTGGGTTCTCATCATATTATGGAACTTCTATGGCATTTTAGTGTGACATATACTCATAGGAAATTATCACATACTATGTTATGTATAAGAACAATCCTGATGTGATAATTAGTTTATTAATATTCAAAAAAATTAATACAATTAATCATATAGTAAACGAATGTTGGTTGTAGGGAACCAACTCCAATATTTACCCCTAGGTGTATCAGTTCCAAAGGTTATATCCACTTGTCTGTATATTGGAATATATGTTATTTCTATGAAATACACAATCATTAATTTACTATAATTTCATTACATTTTCCTATACATAAAATTATCCCAAGATTCTATAATTGGGTTATGTTCTCAATTTTCATTTTTCTTAAATATAGTTCCCATGTTTCCTACTAAATATTCATCAAAAAAAACTATAACAACCCTGAGTCTAGTAACCTAGATCTGGTGGTTAATTTATTAAATTATTAAAAGATCAATGTAATTTCGCCATAAAATATCATATAGTTTTTTAGTCTAGGGATACCAGATAAAAATAATTTTACTATATTATAATAGAAACTTTAAATCATAGAATTATTTACTTATTGAAAACTATTTTATTTATTTTATTACGTCCTTGAATTTATAGAAAGATAATTTCTTAGTACCCTTTTCAGTGGAAACAAAATAAATGGGTGAGCATAGATTCCTAGTAAGGGGTTGTGAATCGTATAATTTATCATGGTTACAAATAGAATAAAAATATATTAGAATGAAAATAAAATAAACATTAAATAAAATGATCGCGATTTATATCCATGGATAATATTGCAATGTCTATAATCACATGAAAAACAAAAACTGATTCTATAGTGATATAATGCATAATACTAAACATCCTAATCATACCATTAGGGCCTCAAACAAGGAATCAAACACACTATTATGACAAAAACAAATACATTATTATTTCTATTAGGACCGTAACTAAGACATTATTCGTACCATTATGACCATAGCCATGAAATTATATATACCATCATGAATAAAAATAAATCATTATTCCAACCATCATGACAAAAAGAATACATTATTATTACCATCATAAATATAGCCAAGAAATTTTTCTTACCATCATGAACACAACCAAGTAATTATTCTTACCCTCAGGACCCCAACCATGATGTTATTATTACCATCCTAATCAAAGCCAATACATTATTTTTCTTCATTATCACATCTAAGAAAATATTTTAAAAATTATGGCCACAATCAGGACATTATTATTAACATTGTAACAATATCCAATAAATCATCAATTATTATATAATACATAATCAACATGCCTTAGTAATTAATAAACATCTATATTGGAATAATGAACATATGAGGCACTAATAATTTTCTTAGTCAATAACTTGAATAATGTGATCATAAGAAAAAAATAGGAAAAAGGTGGATGATATCATTAAGGAATATCATTAATGAATATAAGAATAATTAAATGATATTGAAAATATGAAAACAATTTAAATAGATCATTAAATTTTTTTTAGAAAGAAGAAGAAACACCCTTTATATTTTTTATACCCTTTTAAGAAAAAATTTTATAAATAAAAGGGAATTGAAATTTATTTAGAAAAACCCATGAAATATGGATGTAAAAAATATTAAATAAAACTAAAAAAATAATGTGATAAAAATTCATTTGTATATAAAACATTAAAAAGGGATTCTATTTATATTTTTAAATAAAGACCAATGTTTACAAAAAATAAAGGAAAAAGTCACTTTTTAATATAATTTTTAAAGAAGATGGCCAGAATGGTTTTCTTAAAACATTATTTCAAAAGGTAAATATTGAAAATTTTAATTTTTAAAATAAATAAATATATATCCACAAATATGGATTTGAAGATATTTGATAAAAACGTGAATAATATTTCAAAATATCTTATTTGAAACCCACATCATAAAAATAGTAAGAAAAAACTCAATATAAAATAGTTAATGAAAAATAAACATTTTATAATAAATAATACATATTTATATTTTAACATAATAAAGGATATAATTGGTCGGAAGAAGAATATGGATATGGAGGAAAAATACTCACGACCATATAGTAGTGATTTTAGAAATGAAACCCTTACAACTTTAGTAACATATAATTTAGAAACAATTGAAGGAAATAAATTATGTGAAATATTCCATAAATTTAATTACATAAAATAAATGGTAATATATATTTAGGAGTCATATGTATAAAAAAAATTAAGGTTGTGAATATAAAACCTATTTCAATGAATGAAAATTGAGATGGGAAAACCCATACCTTTTACTTCTAAATTTCATGATTTATTTTGAACCACCTAGATAATAATCATATCTATATTAATAACTTATTTAATAAAATTATTCATATATTTAACCTTTTATAATCATCACCTTTAATCATTATCTACACATATATTTGTTTTTTTATAGTTTATTTTCATCATCATATGTTAATAATTTGGTTTGTTTCATTAATGTTTTGTAACGGTGATGTTGGATCATGTTTGTTGATAAAAATTTCATCATTAAGAGATCATAAAATATAAATTCCCACATTTATTATAGGGAATTCATGGGTCTGTTTTGTGAAAATGAAATCCATGATGAGCTTGTTTCAGGTAATTACGAATATGAATATATTAGTTTATAATGATCCTTAATTCGTGTGTTATTATTATACAATCCAATTAATGAGATATATTACTCTTTAATATCATATATATTCTTAAAATACATTTTTATAACTATCCAGGTAAAGAGGTTATGAAAAGTTAAACACATCGACGGTGTAGGGAGTACTGTCCATGTACGCATCTGTGAAATTTTCATTTTTGAATAAATAGAAAGAATGGAAGGTAGTAATGATATATATTTCCAAAATAAAAATTGTTTCTTGTATATCATATTTATTTATTAAATAAATTCATAAAATATTCCATTTACGGCATTGAAAAAAGTGAAATACATTTTCAATGGAGGATGTGGTCCGCAAGTACAGACATGCGACATTTTCATTTTTTTCAAATGGTTAGGTGGGGGAGAAAATGATTATTCCATAATAATAATATCATACCATTATACTAATGATACCAATGTAATAATTTTAGTGTGGTAATAATATGTATTTTCTGAGGTAGCTGAAGAACCAAAATATTATAAATGGAAAATGAATGATTATAAGTTTTTATCTTCTACTTAGAAAAAAATGATTGAACCATTTTAGAATGGTATTTTGGTAAGGAAAATCCGACTGAACATGGGATTGATATTTGGGGAGTTATTTGGGTAGTTCCTGATCAACAGAAATGGATTATGGTGTGAGGAGAAGTGGGTTAGTGAAGGGATCCATTTATAAGTGAGATGGGTAACACTTTTGTAAATACCCATAAGTATATATTATTATTATATCACATTCAATGAAAGGTGGATCAAAAAGTAGAAAATGATGGAGATGGGGTAACCCTTCAGAATAAATCCCTCAATAATTCTTTTGGATACCTTTTTTGAAATATAATTTAGTTACCTTTATTGTATTTTATATTTTTACTATAACTTATTTTTAGCATGGTAACTCAATTGTTTTCATCATTAACTTATTTTTATGCCTAAAAATAAAGATACCTTATTAGATAATTTGAATATGCAAATTAAAAATATGTATTTATATTATAATATTAAATTTTTAAATTTGATAAAATTAATTTTTAATATAATAACTGTTTAATGCATAAAAATGGTATTAAGAAAAAATATTACTTAGGTTACAAAAATATTAATTATAGGTTAATATATTTAGAAAATAATTTAAAAGTATATTTTAATTATTAAATATATATTTCATATGGGAATAAGGTTTATAAATTTTTAATTCATTATTATATCATAATTATTTTATAAAAATCACTTTATTTGTAAAAAATGGTATTTTGCATTGTTCACCTAAAAAGAATTCTTTCTAGAAAAATCTAAAAAAGTAATACTAAGATAATATGACCCTAATGAATCTAAAAAATAATACATTTTTTAGAAAATATAAATTATAAAATTATAAATTTTACTTATAAATATAATCATAAATAAAGTACCATTATATTATGATAGAGTGCATATAGTTAAATAGTTTTGAGATGTATTTTTTACTTACTTTAATTAAGCCATAGTTATCATACTTTTTAGTATGAATGGGAGTGGGATTTAAAACCAATTATATGATAAGTCCAAGGACTTTTATGGGATTATGGAGTTTATATTATCGTATATTGACTATTACCCATAGAAGTGGGACATACTTCACACGCAGAAAGTATTCCAAGGATGGGGAATGCATTCCCCTATGAGAGAGGTTGTTGTGAAATGTGATTCCTCCACAAGACAAGTAAAATAGTTAAATCATATGATTATGTCTATGGCCAGGGACTTTATTCCATCTTTCTATGTTGTGACCAGAATGTGATTCCTATTTTTATATATTAGATCAAGGAATCTCATCCCACAGTTATAATCATGTTATCCCGATGTTATAACCATTTATTCATAATTATGATTACACATAGGTGATATTACAAAATATTGGTATTTTTTTAGGATAGGATTCCCACTTGACTGTGATTTCTGTTGGATTCTATTCCCTTTATTGAATATTGTCACTCGGTTGTTATGCACATTGACATTTATTATCTCAAGGACATTATTCCCATTTTTTGATCATGCTATTGGGAAACATTTACAAAATATTTATCACAATACAATGATAATAAAATATTATCATATGATAACACATGGTATTTGATACCCAATTGTGTTTTATGTGATATGTCTAGAGACACCCTTGATGTAGGTATTTGTACCATTGGGTGAATGTGTAGTAACTATGGGTGTGAAATTTTTATTATTACTACAATTTACTATATAATTTTATTTATGATCATATAATGATACACATGAACTATCATGTAATGTATTTTTAGGGAAACCCTTTTTTTTGGATAACTTAGTTTACTCATACCCTGCTAAAGTTCTGCAATACTCAAGTGTAATTCATGGTTGTGGGAATGGGTAAGGCTAGGGCCAAAATTTGGGAAGTTGAGTAGGTGGAGTCTTGACAAAGATAGGATACTGGTCTAGGAAGATATTTGACGATTGATTTTATATAGACTCATTTACATTAATTATTTATTGGTTGGTACCTATTCATAGTTGGTATGTGGGTGACCCTTCTTAATGTGTGGCATTTTAACATTACTTATACCAGTTTTTTATATCATTGGAGTTATTTTTTATTTATTTATGGGATATATCTATGATGAATTATTTTATTTTATTTTAGTTTTTTTTATTATGATTTTTATATTTATTCCTTTTTTATGGAAATATATACCTAAGGGTATAATATCCTCATGATCACTTATAGACCATCACAACTAGTTGGTAGTATCTAGCCTACATAGAGAAATTATTGAGCTATGTGCCACCTAGATCAGTCAAAATGAAGGTGAAAATGATCATAGAAACTAATAAAAGCTAGGTAAAATTCATTATAATCCTAATATATATATATATATATATGTATTTATTATGGAACGTGATAAAATTATTATTCTTAGATATTTAACCCAATTCCTATTTGGAAGCTGTTGGGCACTCTAATTTTGAGAAATGGTTAAAGTCTATGAGATATGAGATAGACTCTATATACACTATCCTTATCTGAAACCTAGTTTATTCAAATGAATATGTGATACCTATAGTGTTTAAGTGGGTTTTCTATAATAAAAACTACATAGATGGTAGTCTGAATAATATTAATGAATTTTTGAAATAATGTTTTATTAATAATTTCATATTATTAATTATGTATAGGAATTATTATTAGTTTTATTGATATGGTTCTTTTAGATATTTTATTTCTTGTTGTTAATTTATTCAAGGAAATTTATATGATATAACTCGATGGATTTTGAGTGAAAAATAATTTTTCTAAAGTATTAAAGTTGCAAAAGTCTATTTATGGATTGAATAAAGCACGTTAGAGTTTGAGTATCTTATTTAGTGTTGAAAATCAATTGTTTTTTTTCATTAACAGCATGGATGATTCTTATATATATAGGTGGATTAGTGGGATCTATTTGGAATTTTTGGTGTTGTATGTAGATTAAAGGCTACTCAGAAGAAATGATTTTCCAAAAATATATTCTATAAAGGCCTAATTTTGTAAGTGATCTATAATGAAATAAATGAGTGAGGATACCTACATACAAGTTATGAAGATCCAAAGAGATATATTAAAGAAGTTTTTTGGACCTAGTTAGAGCACATATAGAAGTAATGTGCTAAATATGTGTAACATTGGGAACTACAAGAAGTATTTATTAATGTTTCATGGAATGAGTCTTATAAAGACTCAATTTTATTTTTAATAGTCAAAAAGTGGAATTATACATGGATAATTTTTATTATGAATCTTTCATAGTATTTATCATATATTCCATGTTTTTTTACTCAGCACAATATCTCTTATATCTAATTTATAAAATGTATATACCAATCCAATCCTAATGAGATTAACTTGATTTTTGTTATGAAAATACGTAATTACTTAAGAATAAGTAGGGGTGTAAATTGATTCTATATTCCAAATGAAAAAATATGACATAATATCTCAACTCGATATAATTTTTTACCTTAAAATTAGATCCATAAGTAATAATAGTTCTAAATAATCAATATTGGAATACTTTACAACATAGGATAAGTATATAACTAAATCATATACTATGATGGACGAATTTGGATCTAGATATTCATCATTAAAATTAGATGGCACCTATAATTAGGAAAAATGATATTTATTAGGATAAAGCTGGATCTATTTACCAATACAAGGATCATTGGTATCACCAATGGACCAAACACAAAGTTCATAATTATTGTCTCATTAGCATAGTCATTAAAATATGTGATGTAACAATCGATTGGATGGATAAAAAGGATAATTTCACAAATACATTGATAAATCCATTATAGTGTAAACAGGATGAGGGTCATGTATATTCAATAGGTATTAGATACATGAGGTACACTATGAGATATGTTTTTTTAATGCAAATGTATCATTATTTTTTTAATAAAGTCAATCTCTATTTATCTTTCATTCATGTAATATATGAATATTATTTATATATTGGAATGATAAAATACCATTAAATTATGACATTGAGTTATCACTAATTGATAATCCTCATATAGTATTATGGGTTGTAATGATATGTTAAGATTAATGGGAGTAGAATCATATATATATAAAAAGGTTGACTCCTAAGATAAAAAGTAGAGATTTATTATCGGGATTGGACCATGAAAGTATATCACATGTAATTTCATGTAGTTAGTCATATATGTTGGGGTGTATAATTCATATGAAACCTCATGATATTCTATTGAAAAGATAATTATCATTTGAAACATCATACTTTGGTACATTTCTTATGTATTACTTGAGGTTGAGGTTATTGAGGTGTGGTTTGGTATGGTGTCGATTATATCATTAATTGAGGTTGATCAAGATTGGATTTATCAAATTATATGAAAGGTGACATATATAGTGACTTGATTAAATTATACTAAGGAAATGCAAATTCAATATTATTTAGGTGATATGTGTAATGCTCAAATATTTAAATGCATGACATGTGAGGTATTCATTCAATATGGTTAATCTATTTCAACGAATCATGAAGATATGAGTTGGTTTATGTTATAATGACATGTTCAAAATCTAGTGGTCACTTTATGTATTGTAAAAAGCCATTAGATAAGAATTATTATGATTTAAAAAGATAATCCCTGGAGAAAATATGTTCATTTGGATATATTAGTATTTTAGATCGAGATTTTCTAGACCCCTTTATTTCATGAGTAGAAATGATTTTTTTATAGAATTTACTATTTCAGTATAATTATATATTTGGGAATTTATATTTTTTTAACACTATAATTTCCCACAAGGTCATACAATAGGTCCTAGAATAAAAATTAACTTCATAATTCAATCTTTATAAAAACATTTAGTGAATTTATATAATAATCATTTAAAACAGATTGAATAAATTTATTAATAATTTTCATGTTTTATATAAATTTTATGAGGATTTAATGAAATTTGGAGATTATTAGATTTATACACTAAGTCATAATGTTTTACATGGTGATATTCACCAAAAATATTTTTGTTCCTGATCATGGTTCATGAAACTAAATCACGATGTTCATATTGAATGATATGGAATATCATTCAGTTGACTCTCCTATGATGATTATCAAGTGTTATATTTCTTATAACTCATTATTTAATGAAATTTAGATGATTTATTGATCATTAAAAGAGTTTAAAAATCATATTACAACAATGAGGAGTTATTATAAAAGTGATAATAGTGGAATCAATGAGTTTTAAATTTCAAAAATGTATGAAATAATAAAATACAATGGATCCCTTATTCATTGACATAGTTTTATAAATTAGAGTTCTTGTATAACATTTGAGTTTAGTGAAAATTATTCTTTCTAAATTTATAGCTCTACATATTTCTTTATTCTTTATTTTCCTTTATATAGAAGGTGATATGACATCGTTAAAAGATATGGGGTCCTACGAAAGTGTTTGAAATTCTCAGTAGATCGTGGATACCTTTAGTTTCAGGAATCTATTGGCTTATACTGAGAGATTTTGATCGAAATCACTATTGTAGAAGATATTTTATGTGTTTTGTAAGCTATGTTTGTTTATAGTTTTTTTTCATATTTCCATTTATTATCTTGTTTGATCATGTGAGACAGTTTTTTCATATTCATTTACTAGTTTCAGACATAGATATTTTGTACAAATACTTAAATGGATAACCATTCACAATCGTAGTTATAACTAATATAGGTCCCAAATATCATATTTGTGAGATGAAATGAAAATGTTTGTATTAGTTTATCAAATAACATTAAGTGATCAACATCATACCCAACCACCCTTTATTTATATTATTATCCAGAATAATGTAAAATTTGTATCAAAGAACAATTATTCACATATAGGAAAATTTATTAATAATTTAATGGGTATTTCCATATATTTTAAACCCTCAGTACCAAAATGGTAAAAATATATATATAAAACATTATCGTGTACTAAACATGAATCAATATAGAAAACAATTAAATCTTTTATCCCATGAGTAAAATTTGTATCTGTAAATGAGTTCATATTCATTCTAATATTATTATATCCTTATAAACAATGAATTTCCGTAATAATATTTGATAAAGGATAACATAGTGTTTTATCAAAGATGGGTTAAATATAATATCACATATAAAATAAAAACATTTGAATATTAATTTAGTAATTTTTATAAATAGTGAAATCATGATATAATGTCATTTCATGGGATTTTAATATCATGAATTAATTTAGGTCACAAACTAGAAAATAATTAGGGTCATTTTTTCATGATTCTGATGCCAAAGGAATTTACATGGTTTATCCAGATTGTTTAGTGCATGAGTATTTATTAAATGATAAGTTACATGATTATATATATAAAAAAAAGTATCTAAATAAACCCTATTGATAATATCATTAATGTGATTACATTTATTAATAATATATTTTTACATTTGGTGAAATTTGGGTTCCTTAGATTCAATGAGAAATCTATTCTTTTCACAATAGATATTTATACGATTCATTTTTCTTGAAACAAACCCCAGTATAAATAAAAAATTATTTGTTCTAAATAATTTCATTTTTTATCTGATTTGTCAAAGTATTAATCTTATGTTATTTGAGGATCCATGGTTAACTACATGGAACACTTAGAGATAATTTATCCACTATCCTGAAATACTACAAACCTTAACTGGGATCTTGAATTATCTTTTTTTGTTTAGAAACATGCGTCAATGAAATTTTTTATAACAAGATATTTCCCACCCCTATATATAATTACATTTATCATTAATAACACCATTATTATAAAAATTTGGTAGAAATAAAACATTGATGTATTCATGCAAAAATAATTTAGTAATATATGTGTTTGGACTCGAATTTAGAATATAATTTTATCCATGTACATAGATATTCATTCCAAGTATATGGGTTTCTTCAAAACTATATTTTATTTAGGATATTAACGCAAATAATAATTAATAAATCATAATAGAAGGATTATATTTTCAATGAGAAGTATGTCTTTTAAAAATAAAAACAATATTTATCACATTGATTTTCTTTTTTACAAATGATTCAAATTAAATGTTTTCTAAAATAAATATCTTTGATTGTATCAATAAAATATTTTTTTCAATATCAAGATGATTTCTTCAATATATGAATGGAACATTATAGTTTTCATATATTAGAACCACTATTTCAATTATTTTAAAGGACCAGTAAAGATCATGGTGCTCACTGAGGGGGGGATTAGTAATAAATTCATTTTATGTTTTCTTCTTCAACAACAACCTTCTCCTCTAGTTATTTAGAACTAAATATTCTAGAAATTTTTTTACACCTCTAGGATCAAAAGTATTTTCAATTTTCACTACTAAATATGACTACCTAATCCTTTACATGGTTGGGAAATAATCTATGACCACACATCCAATATAAAAAATACTTTGGTGGTTTACAATAATATCATAATATCCATCACTTGCATAAAACAATATTAGTTTGACAGTGCATGTGATCCTCAAACAGATAATATGGTAGGCTAATTTTTTCAATAACAAAATGTCCCTTCACCAACACGCTTTGATATGTTTTCACTGTTCTACATGAACATTCTCCACACTTTACTTCCTCCAATTTCCTCTTCTTCTTATTCTCTTTATTTTATATAAATGAAGTAAAACATATATATCAAATTCAATATCTTAACATGTATATATGATATCCTTAATCTATTACCCTCAATCAGATATCTACAGTCTCATAGTCATTTTTTCTTATCTCTTCTGCACACTATTCATATGATACCAACTGTTCATTATCCTCTATTTGGTACCACTTTATCTAGTGAAAATGCATTTAATTATTCAACATAAGATCTCTCTAAATATTTAGTTGATACCTCAATTATTTAGTAATTCTCCGAGCTATAAAAATACAAACAATATTTTACTAGAACACATACTACCCTTCATATAGGAACTATCTCTCTAATAAAAGGATAGATAATGAACTTAAAATTTAAAGTTCCATTTCAAAATATGAATATCCCTATCAAAGAATTATTCAGTTGACCTCATTCAATCCTCTAAAAAATAGGATTCAATATATTTTCTGAAGGCATTCCTCAAAAAATCAACTTTAATGTCCTTAAAAAAATTTAAGAAATCCAAGTTATAATCATGGTCTTTTTTCATTGATATTATTGAATAATTAAACCTAAAAAACAAAATTATCCATATTTATGACTTTAAAAAAAATATCAAATGATCCACAATACATCATCTTGTACATCTTAAAAGAAAATTCTCTCAAAAATGGTCTATACAGAACAACTTCATCTGAAATCATCCATCTTTTAATGTTTAATTAGTTATGAATTTGTAAAAATAATCTTTATATAACACTTATTTTTTCTAATAAACTCATAATCATTAATTCATAAATCTATGTTATGTGGTGTCATATTAATTTTTCACATGGAAACTTATAAATGATTCATTCTTTAAACATCCTTTCATCTTGGGCTTCAATAAAAATTTCTTTGTTAGGTGATCATAATATATTTCCCCTATATGATGACTTAGTTGTGAAATATTTTTCTGGTAATAAAGAATCATATTTCTGATTAATTTTGTAATTCACTCAAAAACATCTGTCTAATCCCTATGGTAAGAAGGCACTGTCTGATCCCCCAAAACAAAATATTATTATGGTTGACTCTATGTAGAATAAATGCATCCAATCATATCTCTATTAAAAAAATATTTATCTATAATCATGAAAACCATGAATTAATCACGATATTTTTCATTTTGAAGATAATAATGAATCATCTGATATTGTCTGTATAGAAAAAACTCAGTATGATATACTTGTAAAGCTTTCAAAAAATACTCTCTCTCATCATAAATCTGATCAAATATTCCCATTAGACCCATATTTCTCTATAAAATACACTTCATCTAAAAATATCATAACAAATTATCAAAAAAATTATTTATGAATTTGAAAAAAAAAAGAAAATCACTTAAAAAACAATCTTTCTTGAAAACTATATTCTTCTCGATTCAATAACACCTAAAAGTCAATTTTAATCATTAGTAACCCCTTTTTAATTTATTATCAAACAAGGAATATAAATCAATGAACTTCAAAAACCCAAGATATGGATAACTATGCAACAATTATAAGCCTTTGTGAGCTGACTTGGTGTATTAAACAAGTATCATTGAACAACAATGCCATGTTGTCTGTAAATTATAGATTAATAAACACTTCAAAACTCATCCTAAACTCAAAAATTCATCATAATAAAACATCAACCTATATAGAACAAGATCTTTAGTCAACATCAATAACTAATTAAAATATTTCACACATTCTAACCTCACAACTTACCCAATTTAGAAGCTCCCTTTAAATATATTTTCTCCCTTGAAAGGAAAAGAACATCCCTATAGATAGATTTATGTTACATATTATCTTAAATATTGAAAACAATATCTAGATACATGATAACAGAGGGGAAATATATTATATACCTTAACCCATAAGAGAGTAAGGATGAACATCCATTAACAAAATCAAATTTTGAAATATTTCTTATCATATTGGTTTGGTGCAGATATCAACCACTTGATCCATTGTAGGAACACACTCCATATTTAGTTTATTTCTTTCTACATAAAAATTAAGGATATGATATTTAAAATCATTGTGAGTAGATTGGGAATGTTATACTTGATTCTTTATGTGCTTTATAACACTTTTATTATTACAACCCACGAGAAGGGGAAAATTCACATCAAAACAATATTCAAACTCTGACTTCATAAATAACATCTATATTATAGCTTTAGTGGTATCTACATAAAAAAATTTCATAGTGTTGAGAGTTATTTAAATGTTATTATTTATATTCCAACTTAAACATCATTATATGAAACATAATACGCCACAAGATGTTGATATTATCTTATCAACAAAACCTTACTATCCTGCACATGTGTAACAAAATAGATCAAGTTTTTATGTGTTTTCATATTTCTTCCAAAAATTTGATTTCCTTTAATATACCTAAGAAATATTTTCCATACAAAATATGAGAATCTTTTAGATCACTTTTATAGATTGAATAAATTTTAATATAATACAATAGATCTATCCTTGAAGCTATTAGATTTTATAGGATACTAATAAACTTCCTAAATTCTTTCAGATCACCATCTATTCCAATACCATCATTATATAAATTTTTTCACACTAAAATGGCTATGGAAAAATTAATTTAATCTTATATTCCAAATATTTTAATGATGTCCTTAAATTATTTCTCTTCATATGGGAAAATTTACTATTTCTTTTTAGAGAATATTAATCCAAATAATTACATCACTTATCTAAGGATATAAATATAAAACAACTCTTTAATATCCTTAGAAACATTTTAACACATTTCTTCAAAATTCATAGTGAATATTATAACATCAACATAAACAATTACAATGGGGGAAACCACTATATTTTCTAAAATATTAACTTTATTTTAAACTCTTCCTTTTCCAAAATTTCACTTATTTAAGAAAGTATCCAACTCATAATATGAGTCTATTAATGTTTTTTTCAACCCATACCAATTCATATTTAACTTGAAAAAATAGTTTTTATATTTACCAATAATGAAACCACATGGTCTCTCAAAATATACTTCTTTATCCAACTTTTCTTTGAGAAAATATGACTTTACATTCATCTGGAATATCTTATATCTTCATTGTGAAAAAATAATATGAAAGGTTTTAACGGTTTAAAATATATACAACATGGAAATTTTCTCATAAAAATCAATTCCTTCAACTAGTGAATAGCCTTTAAAACACAATATTTACCTATTTCGTATCACTTTACCTATTTAATTCAACTTGTTTGAGAAAATACATTTATTCTAATTTTATTATTATATTTTGGTTTACATATAAGTTTCAAACTCATATTCCTCAAAATGTTATTAAATTATTCATTCACGGAATCAATCTATTATTGATTCTCTAAATATTTTTTAACATCTCCTGGATCTACTTGAAAAAAATAGCAAGGTGTGTGAAACAATCCATGATGTCATTCTCTTTTAAACCCATTGTCCTCAATCTCCAATGATATTTTTGACCACCACTTACTTCCTCAAGCATGAATGAGAATAATGTTTTCCCTCCTAAATTGAAATAGAATAATCAAAGTATTCAATTTATATATATTTTATACCATCACTTAAATTAGAAACATTTTCATGCTTTTAATAAGAATAACTTTATCTTTACTTCCATTAATATCTATTTTGGCTTTGAAACATTTCTTTCAAAATGTTCCACTAATTTCAGAAATATAAAATGAATTATATTCACACTTTACTTATTAAAAAACTCGTATCATATACCATTGGGAGGGTATCCAATTAATATACCATTAACACCACTTTGGTAAAACATCCCAAGATTCATACCTATAAATTAGATAGTTAAAGGATTGAAAAATACCATTATGTATTTAAATATTGTAGTTTATTTGTAATAAATCTATTAAGGAGAAATGTCTATGTTTATCCTATAGAAAAACTGTTTCTAAATGTGATAATAAACTATAAAATCTTGCATCCAGTGAATCGATAAGATTCATGTTCAACCAACATGGTTCAAGACATGTAAACTAAAATTCAGTTCCTCCTTTCAGAAACACCATTATGTTGTGTTGTGTTTGGTCTACTAAATTCATAATTAATGATATGTTTTTCATGATAGTATTTAAACTTACCATTTCTGTATTATGAAATATTATAGATTAAAATATTCTTTATGGTATATTTACATTTCATTTCATCACTTTTTGAAAAACTCATAAAAATTTTGTGATCCTTTGATTTGTATTTAAGAAACATAATACAATAAATAAGGGAGAAAGAATTTGTGAGAGAATATTAGTGAGAGAATTTTACTTTTAAAATTAATTTTAATGACCCTAATTGGATTATTTATAATATTAGTGACATAATTTTACTTTTAAAATATTTTTATGGAGAAATTTAACTTCTTATATGTTTTAAATGAAAATGCGGTTTTCAATATAAAATACAATTTTTCACTAATAATAAAAAATCGAGCTTTTCATAAAATTACAAAAAAATCAATCTCAGATTATTTTTTATGATGATTTAAAAAATTTATTTCATTTTTTGTAAATAAAATTTTTAAATTTTACATAAATTAATTATTTTGTTTTCTCATAAAAAGAAATAAAACTATTTTATGGAAGAATATATTTTTAAATAATATAATGACTTTAAAAAAATAGAGCACTTATTTTTCAATATATTTTAATTATTTAAAACCATTGTAGATTTTTTAAATGTTGTTTTCCTATTCATAGAACTAATTTAACATCTATGATTTAATGGCCTATTTACACTTGATGTTTCTTGTATTATGAGCTATCAAGGAAATTAAATTTTTTTGAAGATAAATATGTCATAAAATTTGGGGCGTTACATGCTAACCCCCTAAAAAATTTTCCCATTAAAATAAATCACAATAATATAAAAAATTTATGATGCTTATGCCTTATCACATACTCATGTTCCAACATAACATCCTTAAATTTATGGTTTTAAAACAAAAAATTTACCATGCGAGTAGTATTGTTCTGCAACTCCTCCTCTCTATGATCCAAAATATACACCTATAGTTCCTCGTAGGATATATATTAATCTAATTGTATGACCTCTAAGTTTAGTACATGTGAACCATCAAATATGTAGTTTCTAAAGAGAGATATATAGAAAACATCGTGAACTTGAGAGAGATTTTGTGGGAGATCCATATGATAAGCCACCATTCTTATATGATCAGGAATGTCAAAGGTGCCAATATACCTAGTTTATGTATTCCCTTATTTCCAATTATCATTACCTTTTTCCATGAATAAATTCATAGAAGTACCTTCTCACCAAATTTAAACTCTATACCTCATTGAAACTTATTTGGGTAATTTTTTTGACTCTATGATTCCCTTATGTGATTCTGAATTGTTCTAAAAATATCTTCCATTTCCTCAAACACAACTGGTCCCAATCAATTTATTTCATAAAATTTATACCATAATTTTTGAGTTCTACATTTATTTCCATAGGGGTATTCCAAAGGATTCATCTGAACACTCAACTAAAAGATATTTTTGTAATACAGTTCCACTAAATGAAGTTGTTGATCACAAACACCTTTAAAATCAATAGAGAAATATCTAATCAAGTCACCTAGATTTTGAATGGCCCAATTATAATAACCACATTTACTAGGATAATAAAGTGTGATGAAACTCAATTCTGTATCCATATATTTTGGAACACTTCCCCAAAACATTGAGGTAAACCTCAGATCTTCTTAAGATACAATAAAATATTCTACTCTAATCAACCCTAACACTTACTTTGTATATCTTCTAGAAATTTTATCAAGAGAAAAATATTCTCTAATAATAATGAAGTGTTATGAATTCATAAGGTGATCGAATACAACCCATATTATATTATGAACTTTTAATATTTTGGGGATTCTGATGATAAAAACCATGGTTATGTTTTCTCGTTTCGATTCCAATATGGATAGTGGTTGTAACATACCCTTAGAATTCAGTCTCTTAACCTTAACTATATAACATAGAAAGAACATAGATACATAATATGAAATATAAATTTTCATGTTATCCCACCAGAAACACTATTTCATATATGATTATAACTTCGAACTTCCAAGATGAATAGAGAATGAAAAAAAATTAGATTAATCTAACAGATCATTTTTCATTTATGATATTAATGGTTTACATACTCAGATCATAAAACTTCTCATTCCATCTTGATCATGGTAAAACTCAGGAACATTCCTTATAATCTTGTTTTTTTGACATCTTCCTTTTGTTCCTTGTCAATCCTCTCATGTATGGATAGTTGATCATTCATTTTACAATGATAAAATCATTCCCATTTCCTCAAGATTTCAAGATGTATCTTCCTCAAATAATGAAATATTGGATCTATTGTAATCATCATCACGGAGAAACTATAATGGTATTTCTAGATTATTGCATCGACCACCATGTTTTCCTTCCTAGGGTAGTAATGTATTGAGAAATCATAATATTTGATAAGCTATAAACATATTCTTTATCACATATTCATATGATTCTGAGTAAAAATATACTTCATGACATTATTATAATCACATATATCACACCTTTCACCATATTGATAATGGATCCATTTCTTGAATACAACAATTTACACTACCAATACCATATCAAGGCCAGGGTAATTTTTCCCATTAATTTTTAATTGGTGGGAGGAATATTCTATCACCATGTCATTATACATGGGGAGACATCCTAGTAGCTTCATTGATTCATCACTATAGATTAATTACCATTCTTCACTATAGGGTAGCATAATCATAAGAATGCTAACCAACCTTTTTGTATTTCATTGAATGTATCTTTACATTCATTTATCTGTAACACCATATGCTTCCACAACAATCTTCTCTAAGAACAATACAATATCTTGGGTTGTACGTAACTTTGAGTTCTATCACACCACGACCAATCAAACTAGCAATTTAAATAGAATTTATGAATAGTAAAACCCACTTTTTCGAAATTTTATTAATTTTGTTTTTTAAAATGGAATTAATTTTTGGGTTTGGAATGTCAAAATTAGCTTAGGGTGAAATTTTGGTAGTTTTCTGAAAACATTCAATTATTTATGAATAGTGATAAACACTGTGTTATTGTTTAAAACTGACTTTTTAATTAAAAAGATACTTTTAAATTTAAATTGAATTTAAATTTAAAATGGAAACATAATACCTATATTAATCCAATGTAATTTATTAGAGTCATTTTATAATAAAATTAGATATATAAAATTTTATTGAACTTTTTAACGCCTTTTACCCACATTCTAGGCATATTTTTAAATCTACATAAAAAGTAATTTTTCCACTTCTATGACTTGAATTTGAAAAATAAAAGAGGCATTGTTGACATCAGTTTGTAAAATGTGGTTCAATAGGATAAAAATAATTTGTTATGAATAATAACTTTTGAATTTTATTTACCATAGTTAAAAGCAAATTGGGTAATTGATGGTAGAAATGTTATTATAATTACACCAACACATGTCCTAATTCTATTAGTTAAGTGTATCTCAACCAAAATCAACCTTAGTAATAAAACATTATCCTTTTTATCCACTTTTATTAGATTAGTATATTTATTATATTTTATTTAAAGAAGAGTTAATAGTGTTAAATTCAAAGTTTAATAACTAAAAAAAATTTAATATAGGGTTAGACATAAGATAAATTTAAAAATAAATATTCATTACAAATATAAAAGGATTTCATAAATCATAGTTTTTTACTTATAATTTTGAGACATTAAATAATTAAATTTATTTATGACACAATGATGATGCAATAATTACATTATTAATGAATGATTTAAATAATTGACGTTATAAAAATTAAAATAAATGTGAAATGAAATTTTTTTTTTCATAAAAGAACTTTATAGTTGAATATGATATCTTAGGGTTAAATAAATGTATTTTTCTCGAATTAATAAAGTTGTTATGACTTTCACAAAAACAAAATACTAAATAGTGTCAAAATTGGCATAAATGTGTTTTTAAAACAAATATTATTTTATTAAATGATATAATACTCTTAAAAATTTAATATTCCCCCAAATGAAAAATTTAAGGTTATATGTGATATTAAAGAACCACTTTATTTTCTCTTTGCATTTTATAGTATGTTTATTAACCATGTAATATAAAAATACAAGGAGACAATGTAAATGTTAAACTATTAAACCAAGAGTCAAATCTAAAAGATAAGTTTAATATGTATACCTAAACTTTTCTAAAAACTATTGGTTGAGATTATCTTTACTCATACCCACTTTATTCTCAAAATAAATCCATTTGGAGCTATTAGAAACTGAAAATTATTTTATAATAAATTAATATTTCAACCTTTTCCCAAAGTGACCCCCACCTCTCTTATAAAAGGGCACTTCCACTTCTCTCAAATTCACACCTCCAAATCCATTTTTATCTTCCAAACCATACTAAAATATCCTCCCAAATACCCACACTTCATCTTAGAGGCATTACTTATATCATAAATACAACCTAAGGAGACCTTTTGTTCAAATAAAAAAAAGAACCTGAAGAAGAGGTAATTATTCCATAACCTCTTTCAATGTTCTTTTCTTTTTCAACATACTCTTTCTTTTTTTAATTCCAAAATAATAGCACTCGTACCTTCTACATACTGCGATTTTATTATAAATATGGTACAACCACATTATATATTCTATCCATCCTATTAATGACAAAGTCATCATATGTGTGCACATACGACTTACTTTCTCTATGCCATGGTGTAGTTTTTTATTCAAGACTTCATTATTTGGATGGGTATAATAATAAGTATAATTGAGGTAAATAATAAATATAACATGTTATTGATTCTGTATATATAATTTTCTATACATCTACATATGATTTCACCATCAATAGAATAATATTTTCGCTCGTGCGTACATAAAGCTTACCGTCTCTACTACGCGATATGATTTCATTCGCCATTATTACCATTCATGAATAATTTTTATTTCATGATTTAACATAATGTTTAAGAATATAATATCCTTTTAGATATGAATATAATACATCTTATTCATAACAAAAATTACTTATATATCAAAACATATAATGGAAAATGAATTAGTTATCACCCGAAACAATGATACTACATGAATATTTTATCAAAGGAATATTAGAGGATCATATATAATATCATATTTATGTATGTGGTTGTTTTATAATTTAATAACAATTATTTAACCATTATGCATGAGTTTAACATTCCCTCAACTAAGTATAATTACAAGGTAAGGGTTAATTTTACAATCTCTTTATTATCCGAGACTGTTTATACATATGTATCAACTGAGACTTCTTTATCATCCACATCCGTGTTTCTCAAAAATGTATTTCAAAACATTTTTACTATTTCCAATACTATGGGATAAAGTCATTTATACCCTTTTTGACTATTTATAAAATGTTTTCAAAGTAATATTTCCTTCTTTTTCCAAACAAGGTATTTTATGACCTTTTCGACAAACTAAAGAAAGAATTTTTTTAAATTATATGGTGGGTGTGGCTATTTTCTATTGTTATAACACCTTCAAGGCTTCACATACATGATTATATGAATATTTTCAAAACAAATGTTTTCTTTTATAACTATGCAACTTTTAAATGATTTCAAAGTAGAAAGCAATATTTCAATCAAATAGTTTTTGGATTGATTTCATCTTTGTCAACATCCATTGATGGATTTTACGCTTTTTTGAAGTTGATTTATTAAGATAAAATCGTCCATATTGTATTGGAGGTTTTGAGATATGTTTGACTGTGTATATGCTATTTTAATACCATTAATTGTTTTTGGTTAATGTTTTAACATTTGGTATGCACGTTTTAATACAAATTTTCATGTTATGTCTCAAAATTTTCATATAAGGAACACATTGGATGTAATAAGTGACGGGAGGGGACCGCTATAGTCACTCGATGCATCAATTAGTCTCATTAGGAAAACTATTGTCTTAGAACAAGTCCTTGACAAAATATTTCTTTGTAGTCTTGGAACGAGGCCTGGACTATGTGGTTATGAAATTCGACATTATGCATTTCATCATTGTAAAATTAGTTATTGATATTAAATGTGATTATTAGACTAGTATAATATCCATGTTAATAAGTAAATGAAATTATTTGATTTATCTTTTTCATATTATGTTGAAGTTTAATTTTAAAAGGATTTTTTTAGTCTTATACATCATCTTAAACGTTTATACTTATTTATGTCAGTTTCCTCTATGTTGTTATTCTTACTGAGCATCTGATCTCACCCCTTTATTATTCTTTATTCATCCCAAGATGCGAAGAAGTATATTATGATTTACCTGCATGGATATTATAAGGTATATGAGTGTTTCCAACAGAGACACAATGTTGTGTTATTTAATAATATAATTTAAAACTTATATATGTATCTAGTACTTCCAAGGGTACTACACTGATCAGTCTTTTGGGACTTGACCTCTTGTGATCATGCCAATGTTATGTAATAATGCACCGACTCTAGGTAACTTGGGTCTGGGCATTACAGTTGGTATTTGAGGATGTTTAGTTCAAACCTTGAAAACTAGATTTAGAAAAAAAAAAACTCCGATTTGAGAATATTACCCTAAGATAGACATTGAGGATTTGTATGAAATAACATCCAAAAAATTTGTTAATGAAGATATTATGTGGGTTTTCCAAGATAAAAATCCATGTTTGGATACTAAAAAAGGATGTGGTTCTCATAGTGATGTACCTAGGAGTAGAAACTACGACAATGAGTTTTGGGCTTGACCCGGGGTATCCTGGTACATGACAATGGGACTTATCTATCACCTTGTTTGACACTCTAAGGGGATATGCTTTGGATAATTCATAAATTATTTACAAACCATTATGAAGGATTTATGAGTAAATACTTCTCGAGAGAATTTTTTTATTATGGATTATATGCATAATTTCCTTAATTTATGTTAAGTATTTTACAAGTTTGGAATTATGAATTCTGATTCAAAAACTAATCTAGTGTATGCCATTGTTTAGAAATGGAACCTAGTGAAAGGAATGAAAACTATGTCAATTCATGTAATCAATGTAGGGATTACCCTCCTACTAAAGATAATTATTGTGGAGCTGGTGATGCAACTGGTGCTGAAAAGATTATAACCATACTGGGACAACTCACTCAGGTTATGAATAATAATCATGCTCGTGTGGGAACCCTGATCCACAACGTGGAGGATCAATGTTAGACTACTTCATGAGGCAGAAACCACCAACATTTAATTGGACTACAAATCCATTTTTAGCTGAGAAATGGATAAGTTCCTTTGAGAAAATATTTCATGCTTTGGGGTGTAGTGAAAGGGGAAAAGTTGTCATGGTAGTTAATCACCTTATAGGAGATGAAGATCAAGGATGGAATGTATAACAAAACATAAAGGGGGATGTAAATGTATAAAATATGGAATGGAGGGTGTTTAAAGTGTTTTTCATAGAGAAATACTTTCATTGTGAACATCGAGTGGATATGGAATGAATATTTCTAAGTCTAAGGAAAAAAGAAGATGAGAATGTTTCAAAGTATGATGATAACTTTACAAGGATATCAAGGCACCCCGCATATTATATACATAACCCAAGAATTCAGATTGATTGATTATGTGATGGATTAAAACCATTTCCTTGTCGAGCATTATTCTTTCAATCCTTATCATTGTACCAAGATATAGTCCCATGTGCTATCAAGATAGAAAAGTAATTATCTAAGTCTAATGAATTTAAAGTGAAGTAAGAGAAGACAAAATCTACTAAACACACTAAAAAAAGAAATAAGGGGAAGAAGGGAAAAGTCGAATTTCTATCCTGTAGTAATTTTGGGAAGAAACATCCTTGTACATGCCTAAAGTGGATGGGAATTTGTTAAAAGTGTGGAGAAAAAATCCACCAAGATCTTGATTTCAAGGGGATGAAATAGGATAACAATATTCAATGCTACAATTTTAATTATATTGGGAATTTTTCAAATGAATTTTCTAAGATTCAAGAAAAATTACCTCAGAAATGGCTAAGGGAGAAAGGCCAGGATTATGCGATCACAGATGATAAGGATGAAGTTCTGAATGATGTGGTGGTAGCTACTTTAATCGTTTCTTCAAAATTCTCCAAGGATTTTTTTGATTCTAGATCATTACATTCATTCACATTTTCCAAGTTTACCAAGAAAATTAGATACTTCCAATTTGACTTAACACGAGAGTTTTTATTTAAAACCCCTAAGGGAAGTATCTTTGCAATATTGTTTTGTTAATCAGTTACCATCATGGCATATAAATGTGCTTTACCTACTGATCTTACTGTCATACCCATGATTGACTTTGATATAATCCTCATTATGGATTGGATTTCAATTTATGATGTGAAAATTTATTTTTATAAAAATGAGGTTACAATTTTTTATGATGATAAAGAATACCTTTTCTTTAGAGAAGAAACATAACCATCTGATTCTCATCTAGATCCACTCCTAGTATCTCTATTAATTCAATTATTGGGGATGAAGAGAGTGAAATAACTATGGGTGAAGAAATTAATGTTCAAATAGAGGATGTACCTATTGTGCAATAATTTTTTTATTTTTTTCCAGAAGATTTATCTTGACATCCTCCAGAACAAGAAATTGAGTTTTACAATGACTTAACTCCTAGTTCAAGACCCATATTAAAGAACCCTTATATAATAGCCACTATGGAATTAGTGGATCTAAATAAACAACTAGAGGAATTTAGTAGTAATATATATATTCTCCCTAGTGTTTCTCCATAGGGATCCCTTATTCTTTTTGTTATGCAGGAATATGGATCTATGAGGTTGTGCAATAACAATAAGGAGATCAATGATATAACAATATAGAACAAGTATCCCCTACCATGCATTGATGGTTTCATTTATCAACTTTATAGAACTCAATATTTTTAAATGATTCACCTTCGATCTGTATATCATTAGTTGTGAAAAAAGAAAAAAGACATTTCAAACACATCATTTCCTACCAGGTATGGGCATTATGAGTTTAAAGTAATGTGTTTTGGACTGACTAATGCACCCTCTATTATTAAGGATCTAATGAGTATAGTTTTCATGGAATATCATGATGATATTGTAGTGGTATTTATTGATGATATATTGGTATAGTCCAAAAGTAATGATGATCATGAAAACCACTTGTGTACTATCTAAAGACTGTTAGAAGAAATGAATTATATGGGGTGTTTAGAAAGTGTGAATTCGGGCTTCATGAGATTTCTTTTCTTGGCCATATTGTCTTGAAGTATGGAATCTCTATTGATCCTCCGAAGAGAAGAAATCCAATAATGGATAGCATCGACGATTATAACTGAGGAATGCAGTTTTATTGGTTTAGTAGGTTACTATCGACGTTTCATGCAGAATGTTTCCCAATTGGCTAACCCATTAACCAAGCTCACACCAAAAGGGGTTAAATTTTTTGGACAAAATAGTGGGAATAATGTTTTGAATAATTGAAGATAAGATTAGTCAATGATCCTATCATGACTCTACTATCAGGGAATGAAGGGTTTTTTTATTTGTAGTGATGCTTCAAAGAAAGGACTTGGATGTTTCCTTATGCAGAATGATGGAGTTATTGCCTATGATTCACAACAGCTAAAAATTCATGAACAAAACTATCCCACTCATGATCTTGAGTTAGCATCTATAATATTTTCTCTAAAAGTATAGGGACTCTATATATTTTGGGAAAAATTTGAGATATATACTAATCATAATAGTTTTAAGTATATTTTCTCACAGAAATAACTCAACATGAGGTAAAAGAGATGGCTCAAACTACATAAGGATTATGATTTCACTATACACTACAACCCTCGGAAGGAAAATAAGATGGAAGATTCTTTGATAAGAAAGTATCATGGAGTTATGAAAAATATGATAGTTGAAAGGGATGATATGTTCATGGATCTAGTAAATATGGATATGGGAAAAATCATGGTAGGTGAAACATCAATCATTTTTTAAATGGATTCAAAAACAATCATTACTATAAAGAATAATATGTTCTCTTATTGATGATAAGTATTTTTAAAAGAAAATTGAAACTGTGAATGATGGGAGATTGATTAACATTTTATATGAAGACGGAATTTTGAAATTTGGGAAGAGGCTTTAGTTTACCATTATACTTGATCTAAAAATGGAATTATTGGATGATGATCATAGCTCTAATTTCTCTATACACCCTAGTAGTACTAAGATGTATATAGATTTGAAGTATCATTTTTGGTTGGACAAAATGAATAAGGGTATTGCTGATTATGTGTTAAGATTTATGGTTTGTCAACAGGTGAAGGATGGAAGAAAAAATCCTAGAGAAGTCTTACAACCTTTTCCCATACCTGCGTGAAAATGGGATGATATTACTGTGGACTTTGTCGTGGGGATACCAAAGACTCCTATAATGAATGATGTAATATGGGTCATTGTTGATCATCTTACAAAGTCAGCACATTTTCATTCTATAAGAGGATATTTTCCACTTGAACGTTTACCAAGACTATATATTATTGAAGTTTTAATACTTCATGGTGTACCACTATTGGTTTTCTCATATTGTAATCCCCGTTTTATATCATGATCCTTGAAAATTCTTCAAAAATCCCTGAATAATGAACTTTGTTTGAGCACTGCCTACCACCCTCAAACTGATGGACAATTAAAATGGACTATTCAAACCTTAGAAAACATGTGGAGATCTTTCTCACTTGACTTTCAAGGTATATAGAATCATTATTTACATCTAGTATAATTTTCCTATAACAATAGCTTCCATTAAAGTATTCATATGGCACCATATGAAGCGTTATATAGAAAGCTATCTCACACACAAACTTGTTGGCATGATATTGGTGAAAGAAAAATCATAGGCCCAGAACATATTGAGGAAAAAATTGAAAAGGTGAATATTATCCAAACACACATCAAATAATGTGAAAATTAGCTTAGGGTGAATTTTTGATATTTTTCCGAAAACATTCAATTTTTGATTAATAGTGGAAAACACTATGTTATTGTTTAAAACCGGATTTTTATTTAAATAATTATTTTTAAATTTAAATTTATTTTAAATTCAAAATATATACATAATACCTATATTTATTTAATTTAATTCATTGGAGGTATTTTATATTAAAATTCAATATATAGAATTTTATTGAACTTTGTAAGGCCTTTTACCCACCTTCTATGCACATTTTCAAATCTACATAAAATGAAATATTACCACTTCAATGAATTGAATTTCAAAAATATGTGAGACATAGGTGACATCAGTAAGTAAAATGTGGTTCAATAGGATGAAAACAATTTTTTTGTGAATATTAACTTTTGAATTTTATTTACCTTGGTTACAAGTAAATAGGGTAATTGAAGGTAAAAATGATGTTATAATTACCGCAACACAGTCCTAATTAAATTGGATAAGTGTATTTCAATAAAAATAAACCTTAGGAATAAAATATGATCTTTTTTATCCACTTGGATTTGATTAGGACATTTATTATTTTTTATTTAAAAAAGAGTTAAAAGTGTTTAATTCAAAGTTTAATAACTGAAACATTTTTAATATATGGTTACATATAAGATAAATTCGACTATAAATATTAATTATAAAGATAAATGGATTTCCTACATCCTGGTATTTTATTTATAAATTTTAGACATTAAATAATTAAATTTTTTTATGACACAATGATGATGTATTAATTACCTTATTAATGAAATATTAAAAAATTGATGTTATAAATATTAAAATAAATGTAAATTGAAACTTTTGATGCCATTCATGAATTTCCTAGTTGAATAATACATGTTAGGGTTGATTAAATGAATTTTTTATAAGTAATAAAGTTTTTCTGACATTCACAAAAACCAAATACTACATAGTGTCAAAATTGACATAAGTGAGTTTTTAAGACACATGATATTTTATTAAATGAAATAATACTCCTAAAAATCTAAGATTCATCCAAAGGACATAGATAAGATTAGATATTTTATTAATATGGTGACCTAAACTTGTGTAAAACATATTGGTTGAGTGCATTTTGACCCATCCCCACCATATCCTTGAAATAAATCAATTTGGAGATATTAGAAACCAAAAATTATTTTATAGTAAATTAATATTTCAGGAATTTTTTAAAGTGCCCCCGCATCTCTTATAAAAGTGTACTTCCCCTTCTTTCAAATTCACACCTCCAAATCCATTTGTCTCGGCCGAACCATGATCAAATCTCCTCCAACTACCCTAACATCATATTAAATTCCTTAATTCGATCATAAATCCAACCTAAGGAGCCCTTTTCTTCAATTTTAAAGGAATCACATCAAAAGGTTGTAATTATTTCATCACTACTTTCAATGTTATTTTATTCTTCAAAATACTCTTTCTCTGTTGTTTACATACCAAAATAATTACTCCAATACATTATGCGTACTGTGAAGTTATTATAAATATGGTACAAACATATTTCTTATTATATCCATCCTATGAATGACGAATTTATCATACGTGGTATGTACGGCTTATCATCTCCATGTCATGGTATATTTTTTATTCAACGCTTCATTATTTGGATGGGTATAATAATGAGTATAATTGATGTAACTAATAAATAAAACATGTTAATGATTCTCTATATATAATATACCATCTTACTATATATTATTTCACCATCAATATAATGGTAATGTTGCTCGTGCGTACGTACGGCTTACCGTCTCCACGACGTGATATTATTTAATTCCCCATAATAACCATTCAAGAATAATTTTAACTTCATGATTAAAAATAATTTTTACGAACTTAATATCATTATGGATATGAATCCAATACACCCTATCCATAACAAATATGACTTATGTAACAGAACATATGAAGGAAAACGAATTAGTTAACACCTGAAACAATGATACTACAGAAATATTATTAACAAAGAAATATTATAGGAACATATATGATATCATATTTATGTATTTGGTTATATAATAATTTAATAACAATTATTTACCCATTATGAAGGAGGTAAGCGTACCCTCAGTTAAGGAAAATTACAAGGTAAGGGTTAATTTTACATCCTCTTTAATATCAGAGGTTGTTTATATGTAAGTATCTACTAAGACTTATTTATCATCCACATCTGTGTTTCTTGGAAATATATTTCAAAACAATTTTAATTCTACCTATAATATGGGTTAAAGTCATTTAAACCCTTGTTTCACTTTTTATAAAATGTTTTGAAAGGAATCATTCCTTCATTTTCAAAACAAAGTACTTTTTGACATTTTCGACAAATTAATGAAAGAATGTTTTTTTAACTTATTCGGAGGGTACAAATATTTTCTGCTATTATATCACCGTCTAAGCTTCCCGTACAAGATTATATGGATATTTTATAAATAAATTTTTTCCTATATAATTATGAAACCTTTAAATTATTCAAAGTATAAAGATATATTTCACAAAAATAGTTTTTGGATTGATTTAATATATGTCACATCCTTTGTTTCATTTTATGCTTATTTGAAGTTGATTTATTATGATACAATATTACTTATTGTATTGTAGGTTTTGTGATATATAAACCCATGGATGTGCTATTTTTAAACCATTCATGGTTAATGGTTAAATTATTGACATTTCGTATGCTACATTTAATAATAATGTTCATATTATATTTCAATGCATTCATATGTGGAATGCATTGGACGTAGTAAGGGACGGGTGGTGCCACTATATCCCCTAGATGTATCGGTAGGTATCATGAGGCAAAATAGTGTCTTGGCACAAATCCTTAATAAAATATTTAATTTCAGCCTTAGAACGAGGCCTTGACTATGTGATTATAAAGTTCGATATTATTCATTCCATCATTATGAAATTAGAATTTGATTTTAAATGTGATTATTCAAATAGTAGAATATCCATGTGAATATGTAAATGGAATTATTTGATTTATCTTTTCCATATTATGATAAATTTTATGTTTAAATGGATTGTGTTTTAGTATTATACATCACCTTAAATGTTTATGCTTATTTATGATAGTTTCTGCTATGTTGTCATCCTTACTGAGCATCTGATATCACACATTTCTTATGATTTATTTTTTCTAGGATGAGAAGAAGTATATTATGATTGACTTGTAGTGATAGGCTAAAATATATGAGCGTGTCCAAAGGAGACACAATGTTTTTTTCATTTCATAAGGTAATGAAAAACTTATGTATGTATCTACTACTTCCAAGGCTACTAAACCAATTGGTATTTCAGGACTTGATCTCTTGTGATCATGCCAATATTTTGTAATAATGCACCGACTCTGGGAAATTAGGGTCAGGGCATTACACTATCCATAAGAACTTAATCCCATATTGAGTCATCTTGGTGAGTGGATTAGATAGTTCTGAGAAATATCTCACAAATAATTGGTAATATCATAATAACCCAATGAAACTATAGATCTTGGATAATATGGTTGGCCTAAGATATTTCTAAATTGATTCCATCATTGAAGGATATACCGATATACATAAGGATACCTTGGGTATATCCTTTTTCTTGATCATTATCTGATGATATTCAAATCGAAGATCAATCATTGAAAAATATAAATATCCCTATAATGGGTGAAATAGATAATCAGTACAGGGAAGAGTATACTTGTTGTTTATTGTGATCTTATTATGTTTTTGATAATCAATGAAAAGACACATTAACCCATACATTAAATTTTCAAAAAAATAGGTTCACCTCATAGAGAAGCACTAGGCTGAATGAATCCCTTATATAGATTATCTTAGAGTTACTTATTTAATTCCCACAACTCAATTAGGGCCATTTTATATGATGTCATTGATATAGACGTAACAATTGGTATGAGTCCTATTGAAAACAAAAAATCATGATTTGGGGGAATACAATCCATGACATCATGAGATAAATCATAATATTCGCAAACAATAGGTACAATTCGATTATTATGTTTCTCACAACCCATTAGATAAATTTTGTTTTCATGAATCGGTAGAAACTACCTTATCGTGGAAGTAATTTTCATTTGGTGTTCTGGTTTATCCTCACACTAATAAAAGATTTAATGTTGTATCCGAATTTTGATTACAACTATTCTTCCTTGAAAATTGATATGTTATCAATATTAATAGATCCAATATATAACCAAAATTACATCAAATTCAAAAAGATGTTGAATAATAATATTTTTAAGAAGCAATATACAACAATATTTTATCAAATATGGATTATATACATAAGAATAAATTGTCCGGACATTAAGAGTTTTCACCACCAACTAAACATATAATTTTTGAGGTGGTGATGTGATAATAATAGAAAATTCTTTAGATATAAAAGGGTTGTTAGATCCAAAATCAAATAAATATATTCAATCCTAGAGTGGATGATAAGTGTACCTTTCACCACATCTTTATAAACCTCTACCTCTTTTGTAGTAATTTCATAATCATGGCCTTATCCCCTTGGATAATTTTATTTTAAGTTCCCATGATGATTTGGGAATTGGTTGGAGTAATTTCCCAAATCCTTATAGGTAAATCTTTATGATTTTATAGATTCTCCCTTACCCTGAAATTCATTAGGATGGTGTCCTTATTCAATACACCTGAAACAAAATTCTACTCATTTTAATCATTTACCAAGGTGATTCCTTATAGAAGTATCACATGTTAGGAAATTTCCCTTTCTCTTCATACCCTTATCCATATTTTTCTCCACCATAAGCTTCTTCCATTTATTTCCTTAAAAGCATTAAGACATAGAAAATTCTATCATTATTTTTATTGCACATTATATTATATCCTCATATGATGAGAATTTTTTAGATACTTGTTCACTTTATATGATTATTGTGATATAATAAAAGAAATAATTAATCTTACTCTTTGGATTATTTACAAAGTCTGTAACATTCCTTGATAACCTTTTAATTATTTATTCATACTTAGATACATTTTTCACATTATTTTTTCATAGACTGTGGAATTTTTTTCTCCATATATACTCATTTTTTCCTGAGAAAAATATTCTTCAATGAATATTACCTTAAATTTTATCTACTACATGTATGTTACTTCCTCCTCATCCTTAGTGTATTGAATCAATATCCATCACTAATAATCTTCCCCGAAGAGATGACAAAATAACATAAACACTTTCTCACATTCATTACATCCCAAAAAGAGAAATATGTTTTCTAATGAACATATCCATTACTCAGCTACAAATGGATATATGGTTTCATATGATGATGAAGGTTGTTGTCACATGAAATTATCTATAATTGTTTCACTATATTGTGGATTAATTGGTTTCTCCATATGGGAAAGGTTTTGGGACAAAACCTAAGCTATGAAAACTAATATAGTTATTATTTGTTCAGTTCTTTATCTAGCTTCATTTTATTACCCATGATGTAAATCCATAAAAATATTAAGTTCTTTTATTCAGTTTTCAATACATCCTCTAGGTTCTATTTAAAAAAATGGAATATAGTGGATTATATCCTCACATTATGAATCATAATGTATAATTGTGAAACTAGTGAAACACCTAACATAAATTAAAAAAATAATTCATATATAATCATATAATCATAATATTGGTTTCTTTGAATATATTATAAAATAATAATAATAAATAAAATCATTCTTATTGGTTCGTAAAGAAAACACAAACTAACCCAATCATATCACCATATAGTGTCAAAGTAGGTGTGTATTAAGGGCACAATCATTATGCTTCAAAATGATGGTTGAGATATAATTGAACACCTATTTTCAGAGTTATTACCCCTAGATTCATCTATGAAAAAATCACATCCACATATATTTTCCATAAAGGGATTTATTTCTAGTAAAAACGAAATGATATTTATGTTACCAAAACATTAGGATGTTATCCTATAGTTATACTTATAATCATATTCATATATATGTTTATGTTTATAAATCTATGTTTTCCTAAATCTAGTTCTCTATGGTTCAACTAAACTTTTACTTATATAAACTGTAAATATCCAAGCCTAAGAATCCTAGAGTTAGTGGTTACTTTATTAAATTGGAAATATATTCAAGTGGTTTCATCCTAAGAAAATATACAATTTATTAGTCCTGGAAAACTAGATACATACGTAAATATGACATTACATTTGAAAAAATAATATAAAACATAGTATTTTCTGAGTCAGTAAGTTCCCTTATGACATTTTCATTTCATTATGTTTTTAAAATCACAAACAAAATTTCTTTTAGGGTAATTATCCTTCTCTAAGAATTATTTTCAGAAGGAAAATTTTCACTCCCTAAGAAAAGTTTTATCCTTACCCTTGACTTTTAATGTCTTATTTATTTTCATCTCAAAGAAAGTCTAACCATTTCTTTCTTAAGTAAAATATCATGATCTTTACCTATATTATAACCTAACAGATTTTTAGAATTCTAATTCATTGAAATTCAAACTCTGAAATCATTAAAATTCAGATTCGGAATTCTGGGAAATTCAGACACTGAATTCATTGAAATTTAGACTCTGAATTATCTAAAATTATGACTCTAAACTCTCTGAAATTCAGAATCTGAATTATATGTAATATAGACTCTGAATTCTATGAAATTAATACTTTGAATTCATCAAAATTTAGACTCCAAATTCCACATAATTAGGACTCTGAATTCATCATAATTCAGACTCTGAATTCAACAAAATTCATACTCTGAATTCAATAGAATTCAATCTCTGAATTCATAAGAGTTTAGATTCCAAATTCCTGAGAATTAAAACTCTAAATTTATTAGAATCCAGACTCTGAATATCAATTTTTTTTCAGAATCTAATTGTTCATATTCTTTGAATCTAATTTCTAGTTTTCCTAGATTCTGACTGTTCATACTTGTTAAAGTTACATTACTTTGTTAACATATTTTTTCAACTTTATTAGATCTTAGTTTCTTAAACATGATATCATTTTTATTACATTTTTTTTTTCTTATACTTGTCATGGTTTTTTATATTTACTTATACAAAACGATGTCATGTAATTTGTTTTTAACATACCATTGGATGAATGAAAAGTGTAGAGTCCCTCTGAGATTTAGGGAAAAAATAACATTTAGAGGAGGGAGCTAACCATTGGATACATTGGCTATAAATTGTTGCTCATTTGAATGATATAAACATATTTATGAACATGAATGTTGAGATTTCATGAAGAGTTTTTAAGAGACAGAAATAATCTCATGCTTTGTGATAATTGTGAACAACCTTTTTAACCGGAAACAAGTTGTTCATCCTGACTTGTCAAATCTAATTGTTGATAAGTACAATCAAGGGATTATAGGGATAGGAAGAAAGAGGTTCCAACTACCTTAAAGTTTGAGGACACATTGGGACAGGAAGAAAAATGTTCCAACTACCTTGAAGTTGGAGAGATTCTAGGGAAAATTAGACAGAGGTGTAGAGTAACTCAAAGTCTGAGGGCTTGTGGGGATAGAAAGATAGACTCTAATATTATTATCATGGTCTTAATGTGGTGTGGGAAAGATAGAATCTCTTAAAATTATATATCATAGGGCCTTTATTTAAGGTTTTTGGATCCCTTCTCATTGGGTTAAAATATTTTCAACTTCTTTACTTGTTTTTGTTATAAGATTTATTTCTACTGAAATTTTGTTAATTCAAGAAAGTATAACTTTTTTTACTTTCGTATACTTGTATACTCTGATAAATAATATTCTATTCTCTTTAAGGTATAATATTTCCCAAAGTAAAATTTTATTAATTTTGATTTTTAGATCCATTTTTTTGGATCATAATCAAGTTAGTTTTTTGTTAAGAAGTAAATATGGGTTGTGAATCCACCTTGTTTAACTTTGTTAAACATAGAATTCCTTTTAGGCCTAAAAGGGATGTTTATAAACCTAAAATTCACCTCTCTTGTAATTGAGAATCTACATATACATTTCAATCCTAAAATTGGTATTATATGAGTCATTTGAAATAATAATACTTACATATAATTTTTCTTACTCAAATTTTCTTAAAGAATTCCACTTGCTTATTTTTTTCTTAATGATTTTATTTAAACCCTTACTGCTAATATGTTTTGTGGAAATTATTTTTTTTAGAAATAGAAGGTATGAGTATTGGTTCTATAGATAATCTAAATCCTACCATACCACCAATATTTGAAGGAAATTATTATTAGTACTATAGAGATAGGATAATGTCTTTTATTATTAACACTAAGGTGGATAATTTTTTCATTCTCACTAGTGACTACAAGATTCTTGAAAAAGAAATTAGAATCTTCAAAAATTAAGAAAAACATGAATATCAATTAAACTACAAGGTACACAGTACTTTTTTATATTCCATGACTATGAATATCTATATTAAATTTCTTCTTATGAAGCTTCCAATAGTATCCAGATGAAGGATGATGTTACACAAATTGGAACTTCAAAAGTGCTAGAAACTAGAAGATCTATGTCAAGATCTGAATGTAATAGATTTTTATTTCTTAATGGAGAACATATTTGAAAATTGCAACATATATTTATGGTTATCATCATCAATCTTCAATAAATGGGAGAGAAAGGTCTTTATGATGATGTTTTTGTGGACAAGATAATTGATATTATGCCTAATTAATGGGAATGAAAAAGGATAGTTGTTGATGAGTGTATGAATGTATCTAACATTATAATTGATGAGTTATTTGGGACTATTCATCAACATGAAACATGAATTAAGGGAGATTATAATTTCAATCAAAAGAATAAGGTTAATTGATGCATTTGTTTCACTACTAAATCTAAATCAAAGAATCTAGAAAGGGTAACTAGATCTAACAATGAGAAAGTTGTGTTAATATTTGAATTGAGTGAATGTGATCGGTTTGAGAATTAATTATCCAATATTTCCCAATGGATGGACAATATTGTGGGAAAGAAACATTTTCAGTATAGATATGAGAAGAAAGATATAAAGGGAAGGAAATATTCTAATGTTACTTGTTATGAAAGAAAATGGTTTGGACATATCAGACCTGAGTTTCCTATGCTTAAAAGAAAAGAAAGAAAGGATAAACAATTCGAAAATAATAAAAAGAAATATTACAAATCCAAGGATAATAATGTCTTGAAGGCTAATGACACTAGGAGTTCCAGTGGTGGTGAATCTTTAGATGAAACCTCGTAATATGAATATTTTATTCAAAAGAATATTAGTTTTATTGCCAGATTACCTTCTGAAAATCATTTTCTTATGGACGAGGTACATAATGTTGAATATTTAACCTATATTTATTTAAATGAAAATTTTCTTAATAAAGAATATTTTGAATCATTGGATGATGAATCTACCTCATCAAAAGATAATAACATACCTTTATTTGAATATGTCTATAGATTTTCTAAATTACTTTAGAATGAGAACTATATGATAAAAAAGAATTTAGAGAATGAAAATTATAGAATTTATATTTTAACAAAAGAAGTATCATATCCTTCTAAATATATTGATCAAAAAACACTTGATTTTGAAAATGATTCAAAAAATCTTAAGGAAATTAATTTTAATAAGTATAAACATCTAAAGACCCAGAAAATGTTATTTCTAAAAAAAATTATTAGATAATAACTCAAAATCTAAAACTAATGATTTTGAGGATATGAATTTAGTCGTTACAAAAAAAATCAAAAAAAAATCCCTTGAAGAAACTTATATCAAATTTTACTTCTAAAAAGTATGAATTTGATAAAATTTATTCACAACTTCATCCTCTTAGGTATAGTTATGGATTTTGTTATACTCACTCACAACCAATTTTTAGTCATAATTATTTTTTCCCCAAAGTGATTCTTTTTTCACTAAGTGTCAATGTGGTCGACATTTGGAGAATATTTATTTATTTAAATAAAACCCAATATATAGGTTTTTATAATGCTTATTTTTTAAAAAAAATAAAGATACCTAAGATTTTACATTCTGTAATTTCTGGAACCAAGAATGTTTGGATTCTGAAAGTATAACTTTTTTATTTTCCAGAAAATAAATAAAGTACCAATAAAAATATATTGTACATGGATAATGGATGTTCATGACACATGACTGGTAAAAAAACATTTTTGAAAAGATTATAAATATGAAATGAGGAAAATTATCTTTTGGAGATAATGCTTAAGGATAAATTTTTGGTATAGGGAACATTTTTATTATAGGAAAAAAATTTATTTCAATTTTTTTAAAGGTCTTAAAAACAACTTTATAAGCATAATAAAATTATGTGATGAAGTTTTCCTTGTGAAAATTTGGAATGATACATTCAAAGTACACAATTATGAGGAAGTGTTTATTCTCTCTACTAATATGCATGAGAATGTATATACACTTAACATAGATGACCTTAGGAGCCAATATATACCTTGATTTCGTGCAATGAAAGATCAATAATGGATTTGTCAAAGAAAACTAAGACATTTTGACCTTAGGAACTTATGAAAACTTTCGAATAAAATACTTGTCAATGGTCTATAGTAGCAGAGATTTGATCCTTCAAAACATTTCAATCCTAGTTAATATGGAATGAAACATAAGACAAGATTTAAATAAATTAGTGATGCCTCAACTTCTGATTCATTACAACTAGTGCATATGGATATTTTCAGTCCAACACAATCTGGAGTAATTAGATGAAAATAATATGTATTTTTTTAGTTTATGATTACAATATATTTACTTCGGTTTATTTTCTAAAAATGAAATATGATACTTTTTCTTAATTTAAATATCTTTCATCCAAACTTAAAAATGAGAAAAACCTTCCATTGATAAATATTCATAGTGATCATGGGGGAGAATTTCAGAATTCGGATTTTGAAACTTTTTTATAGTAAGAAATGAATTACTCATAACTAATCAACTCCAATAACTCCTAAAAAATGGTGTTGTTGAAAGAAGAAATCGAATTTTTTAAGAGATAAATAGAACAATGTTGAATGAATATTCTATTTCGAAACACGTTTGAGTTGAAGCTGTTAGAACAACTTATTATACTATAAATTGAGTTTTAATAAGTCATTTTCTAAATAAAACACCTTATGAATTGTGTACTGGTATAGAACATAATGTTTTATACCATAATGTATTTGGATGAAAATTATTCATCTTGAATACTAAATATAGAATACATAAAATTGCACCCAAATACGATGAAATAATTTTATTAAGCTATTAAACTACTTATAAGGATTGTATAGTTTTTAACAAAAGTTCTTTTACTGTTGAAGAAACAGTAAATGTAAAATTTTATGAAACCATTCATTTTGTTTTTAAACAATCCCAATTTACATCCACAGATGTGTTTTCAAAAACTGATTATCAAACTTTGATAGAAAATTCTTCTGAAAAATAAAATACTCAAGAAAATATTTCTGAAGTATTTACCCCTGAATATTTTCTACCTTATGTTGATTATATGGTTCTAAAATACCCAAATCAGTTGTTTCTTAAGAATCATCCCTGTGATAGTATCATTGGTGAGGTAAATAAACTTATAAAGACTAGAAGTTCCTTAATAAATGATGTAAAACATATAGAATTTCTTTTCTAATTAGAACCAAAAATACTGATAAATCATTAGGTTATGATGATTGAATTAAATCCATGCAAGAAGCAACACTCAGTAGCATGTTCCACTACTGAATCTGAATATGTAGCAGCTAGATGATGTTGTTCTCAAGTGTTGTGGATGCAACACACACTTACAAAATATGGAACGAGTTTTACCAAAACAAAGAAATTATGTGATAATACAAGTATCATTTCCCTATGAAAAAAACCCTAACTATCACTCTCATTCAATGTACATAGATATTAGGCATAACTTTATTAAGGACCACACACATAAATTAGATATCATTATTCAATTTATTGGAACATAAGATCAACTTGATGACATTTTTACAAAATCATTATCATCCATTAGATTTGAATACAATAAAAAAAAGATAGGAATGATAATCATAAGGTAATCATCTATATTAACTTTTTGTTGAAACCTCTCTCTTTACATTAAGAAAATCATTTTCATAGGGGTGGTACATTTGTTTATTTTTTTTAAAAAAAATTTGAATATTTTTTTGAGACATAAAATTTTTCTTTTACTTAATTTTTTTTCAGAACCTAAATTTTATTCCATTCCTTAAAAATTTTCCGGAATGTGTTTTTTTAATCATTTTATTAAAAAAAATCAAAACCTAATTTTTGCTTTCCTTAAAAAAAATTTAAAAAATCTATGTTCCTTAATAAAAATCTTATCAATACCGACAATTATTTCAAATCCATCTGGAAGGTATATTTTCTTACTTAAATCATTATAATTATATTTTTTCCTCTTGGTATTATTATCTTGATTTATGAAAAACCTAATCAGATTCACTTTCCATAAATCTGATTTTTCCTAAAACCTCAAAATATCAGAACCTTCAAATCCTTCTTCAGAGTTGATATCAACCATCATATCAGATAAATCTTATGTGAAAATTTTAATTTAATTGGGGATTTAAACCGTCATTACGAAGCCTATATAAAGGCCCACATATCTATGTCCCACATTAGTTTTTCCTCTATTTTTGCACTGAAGTTCTGCCACCCTTCAAATCAGTAGTTCATATTTCTCAGATTCCTCTCTTTACAGATGTCTCTTGATGTTTCCTCACAAGATTCGATGACATCAGACAAGGAAATCAAATATTGGAAAATTTATAGCGAAATATTGGTCGAACTAAATTTATTTCTGAAGTATGATTCCTGATTTCTAAAGTTATAATGTAGAATAGTTAGGAATGTCTTTGTGTAGCCATTCCGAAGAGTCAAGATCTAATATATATTGATCCCCTTATTGAATTATATGATACGACAATATTTTATGAACAAGAAGTAATGTAATTCTTTTCGTTCGATAACTATCGGAAGAATTACTCTTTATCCTTATACAAAGTAGCTAGTATATTGGATATACCATATAAGAGGGAAGATATTTTTTGATGTCACATGTTTTTGAACAAGGAAGGACGTTTTGAGAAGGTAAAACCAATTGAGTTCTTAGGAAGTAAATGAGTTAATTCACCCAAGATCAATCACTTTACAACAAACTACCGTTTGTTAGCTTTATAGATGCATTATTTTCTCATTCTGAGAAAGGGAGATTAGGATTTCCTTAAGAAGTGAAATATTTTTATGATAAATTTCTTAGTGAATCTAAGAATGTTAATCCCTATCAATTATATTCTCCTAACCATCAGTAATATCAATAATGGAACCCTCAAGTATCATATTATCATGTATCCAAAGATATTTTCAATGAATATTGTTCTTTGTTTATAATACATTAAATTCCTTGGAGTTAAAAATCCAGAACCTTTAATATTATATTATTTATTAATGATGAGGTAAGAATAATGATGATCAGTTTCAGTATTAATTTAGGAGATTTTTATGATATTACTAAAAGTGAAATTCATTCTATCAGCATGAAAGGGTAAGTATGTGAAACTTCCAAGAAAAATATGAACAATATAAAAGATAAAGAACCCCAATCAAAATAAAAATCACATATTCTAGAAACTCAGTCAGCTCCCCCCAATCCAAAAAAGGAAAAGACATTTTCTTATGATGTGGTAGCTATGTGGAGAGAGAAGAAGAATAATAATAAATAATGTCATGCATGTTTTGGATTAGACCCTACTGAGGTTAAGGCCTTGAAAATTCAGGCAGCAGAAGAGCTTGAGAGGAAAGCAAGAGAAAAAAAATATATAGAAGAATATTTCAACCACTTAAATTTTCTAAGACTTCAATTAATATCTAGAGAATTCTTATGGAGAAATCTAGGTACATAAATCCTTCTTGAATGAATCAGGTCCAATAGAAACTCTGGGAAATAAAGGTTCAATTTTGAAAACCATTACTAAAGAATAAGTATAGAAACATGAAGAATAAGAATAATAAGAGGAAATTTAAGATGTAATAAAAATGGGGGAAGGAAACCAAGAGAAGGAATTCCCTTTAGACAAGTTTTAGATCAGATATTTACATGTTTAATCAACCAAAATTATCTCAAAAGGGAAAGATAATGATGCACAGGATGAAGATAATAAACCTACTGATGATGAAAGCGGCAACCATGATTTCATTCAACCTCAAGATGTTACGGAAGGTGATGATAAATATTATATTGATGATGATAAGATTATAAATGTCTCTAATTATGAGCATGAGACTATGAAATTTGGGAAGGAAATCTTTAGAGCTGACAAAGGAAAACAAGTGGTTGTTGATTCCACCATAGAAGCAGTGGTTGTGAAATCAAAGAAAGATGTTGTTGGAACATACAAGAGGAAAGATGAAGAGCAAGAAAAACTTTCCTCACAAGCATGGGAATATTCTACTTAATCCTCATCTTCCCTCAAATAAGATTGTGTTGTTAAGTATTTGAGAAAGATAGTAAACACCATTCCTTTATTACCATGTATTGATTTGAGATGTCATTTTCTTTCAGTATTTATTCAATCAAAATTCAGATTCAATAAGCATGATCATAGAAAAGTATATCAATCTTGATGCAGAATTCAAATATTTTCACATTGGTTATGATGCTTATAAGAGATCACATAAGGAAATAACAAAATGGTCTTAGTCGGTTATTAGTTATCTGAAAACTATGGATGATTTCCATTATTTAGTAAAGGATACCTTTGATCAGTCAAGTGAGACCATGAAGAACCTTATATCAAATCTTTTTGAAAAACTTAATAAAGAGAAATCATCCAAGATTCAAGTAAATAATTAACTAATAGATTCAAAATATACCATTTTAATATATTCATTTTTCAATTTTTATACTTGAACCCTGTATTTGATCACTTTTTCATTTCCTTCACAAATATTTTTCAAATTTTCCATGATTCATTTATTTATTAAAATTCCTTTTACTCTCAGAGATTTATTTTTTTTAGAATAAGGAATTCATAAAACTTCTAACTCACAAATAATTTTCCAAATTCTTTTTATCTACATCTATTAAGAGATCATCCCTAGTAGGATGAGTGAAAAATCAATTTCAACTTTTAGAACATGAGTGCTAGTAGATAAAATATTGAGTAACATTTTTAATTTCCATATATAATAGTTTGTCACATCAATGAAAGGAATACCCTTGATATTAAATGAGTTCTGAATATCCATAGCCTCTTGAGATTTCTTAAAACATCACAATTAGAAGATCTAATGAAGGAACCATTACTATAATTCTAATTAAAAGGTCTATTTAGGATCTATGTGATCACTAGGAGGGGTGTGAATGAGAGATCAATTATTTTTATGTTTTTATGTTTTAAGAATATCCTTTTCCTTCAGTTAGTGATAATAGACTTTGTGGGAGAAACAAAAAATAAGAACCGCCCCATGAACACAAGTACTTGTTAAATTTGGTACCGTAGTACCAACTTATGTGTAATTTATGATAACATGTATTCATTTTTTGAAAATTAATAAACTCTTTATCATTTCATTATTCTTATTCTATGTTACATGGTTTGTGATAATGTCATAATAGTAGCAATCACATTGAAATGTCACAGTAGTTCCCCACTATGATGAGAAACCAAAATCTCCAAGATGGTATTTTTAAATATATGTTCTTGCTAGATGAAATAATTTTTGGGGAAAAATGATATAGGCTATCAGTGCTGAAGACTCATAGTTTTTTGAGGCACCTTCTCATGTGTATGTGCTTGGTAATATCCAGTAATGGATATTATAAGAACGAGAGCTGCCAGTCGAAAATCAAAAATATATATATGTGTCATTCGATGTTCCAATATAAGGATGGGTATATTGATGATATGAATTTAATATTATTATTAACGAGTTTCATAAGTCTTATAATTTGATATGTTGACAAAAAACTTGATTACATGTGTTTGTAGTGTGGTAGGATACATCGGGTGAATCAAGAGTATTATTTCATTAATTAATAATGTGAGAAAGGATTTGTCCCATATTTTCATTAATGGAAGTTGATATCTCTAGACATTTTATAGAAATGATATAACATAAATAAATCAATGACCATGGTGTTCTATAGACATGTTCAATTTCCAAAAATTCAAAGAAAGAGACATTGAGCACATAGGTTGATGCCACCGACATTCAACCTGCTTGATTAGAGATATCCCAATAAAGGGATTATATTATGCAATAAGCATCCATATGAGGTATTATTTCATTTTAGCATTAACATATTTCCCAATGGGTTCCATGGCATATTTCTAGATTCTAACCTTATATTTTGGACACTTTTTCAAATGTCGTTGAGAAAGAGGCCTAGCGGGTCACACGATCTGCAAATCCAGAATCTCAGTTGAATAATAAAAAATTATATATTATTTAAAAAGATAGATAAATATTATTACTTTATGTGTTTTAAAAATAATAATTAGTTTTTTATCACACATATCATGTCACCAATTATTTGAGATAATATTATGTGAGAAGAATATATAATAAATATTTATTTTTTATTTAGTGGATATAATAATTATTTATTTATTGGAAAATAATGGATTAATATTTATTTATTAAAAAATATTTATTATTCAAGGTCCAATAAATATTTTTGAGGAATGCCGGACTGAGATTTATTGTCATTTGAGAAATAATATATATTGAGTATTATTTTAATAAATAATATTAAATTTTAATTAATCATTAAATAAAATGTATAGAAATAATAACAATAATATTATTATATACATGGGTTTTAAAATAGAATAAATAAATATTAAAGGGTAATTCTTTAATTATTTATTTCTAATCCTTGTAGTACATAAAACCAATTATATTATTTTTCAAATAGACAATTCATTTTTTTGTGCACAAAAAATTTCATAAAATCTTCTTGAATCCCTAAAGGGCCCCCTTCACTAAGAATACACACAATAATGAAGAGTGATCATCCTCCAACTTACACTATGAAGTAACGAGAGATAAAAATGAATCCTTCTGAATATATTTTCAAGGAGATCCAAGATGAGTGATGCAAGTGATATGATTTTTCATGTTAGCACCCAAATATTCCTATGGTGATGTACATAGATTTATGAAAGACATGTTGATCATCACTAGAGGGAATATAATCTTGATTCCTACAAAAAAATAGAAAAAAGTTTATCCATTTTAAAATCCATCAATGGAGAAATAATTTCATGCAATGTAATTATTTAACTTCTTAAATTAATTGTAAATAATATGTGAGGATCGTGTGCTTTTCTTTTGTTGTTTTATCCATTTTCTAAATAATTTTATTAAAATCTATTGATCACAATGTCTATCATCATGTAAATATATGATTAGTCATTGACCATGAAAAAAATAAATATTGTTCTTGACCCATCACACGCTTTCGTTACAGCTATAAACTTCAATTCGTATCAAAGGGCTCTCAAAAATATTTCAAATCATTTAAATATCATGGATTGATTTCTGCATTTATTATTGGTTTTCAATTTCAATTTAATCATTATTTAATCCTTATTGTGATATATATTTTTTCCTCTTTGTTTCTCAAAAATATAATCAAATCAAATATTTTTATGAATGAAATAAATTTGAAAATACCATCTGGAGGTTCTAAAGAGCCTAAAAGGATAACATAATTGTACACGTTGTGAAACCTAGATTTACATGATTTTTACTAGTGTTTAATTCACCAATAATTAATTCATAATTAATTAAATTAAATATAATTTATTATATATGGTGAATTCAATAATACCCCATGTGTTGGCTGGGCCAACATGGCCCACAGTTAGCTAGAGTACATACCATGTAACATTGATACACAATGTGTTGTCATTTAGTCACAAATGCACTATGTACCTTCTTACATATCCAATATGAATGGTGGTCGTGTAATATCATGACCACACACCATTTAGCCTATGTACATTTTGTGTACTCCAATTTTTTTCATGGAACGATGACACACCAAGTCTCTAGGAATGTGTTGTGGATATATGGTGACAATAATACATGTTGTGTATCTTAAATATACACGTTGTGTACTTTTACCGAATTATACAGAACTAAAATAATTTTATTATACTATAAAGACCTTATAAAAATGTTCTTGTATGTGGTAATTAATATTATATGACACTCCATGTGATAGATTCATATATATATATATATATATATCTCTGTGTGTGTGTGTATTAATTTATCTGTAATGGTTTGATCCACGTACCTTGTATAAGTCATATTACAATTATCACTCTACAAATAGTAAAAAATTAAACGCTACAAAAAAATAATCATTTAAACCATGTGATCATTAATTTTAATATATTTCATGATATAACATGAAAATTTGTGTTTTTCATATATCGCAAGAGTAAATAATATATGATTATAATACACATTGGGCAGTTGTTATGGGTACTCACCAAGTTTCCTCCAAGGTACATTATTTACACTTTTATTTTTAATTAAATTTATTTAATTTGTTTAGAATTTTTATGGATGAGAATCTCAAGGAAATTCATATAAGAATCAAGATAAACTAATTTATTAATTAAATAATATAATTAAGTGATTAATGTGTGATTTATATTAAATAAGAATGATTGGTATTGAAAGGTAATTTTATTAAATGCATAATGAATTCCACGATTGTGTATAATAATGATCCTGGACTAGACCATTTTATGTGATTGGTTTCATTTAATTTATTATTTATTTAAATTATTGGTATGTGTGTCATATCTCATCCCATTATCTAAGGGAATGTCTGCCCATGGTTTATTTTATACAAACCCCTTAACAAATATTCTAGTTCCCCTCAACTAAGTGTGAGTAAAATTATATATAATGGATGGAGCTTACAATATAGTAATGACTATTCAAGTTTGGAGATAAGGTGAAACCAATCTAAGAGAGATACAAAAGAGGATATGTGGAAAGCTGCAACATAGATATTAATTGGTTCAAGGTGTTTTTATCCTAGGTTAACGGTAAGTTTATCATTATCTAGATAAACTATACATTATTAAAAGATCATGAACCTACCGCATTATTATTTTATTTCTTTCATGTTTCATGGTTATTACATTATGGATGTTCTGTCATGATTACATTGATTAATGAATTAACAAGCATTCAAGATAGAACTGAATTTAATTGGGTTATTTGTAAATATTATTCATGACATGGTTAATCACATATGTACATCTACTTAATATTAACAAAAGTTTAATATATTAAGTCATCATGGACTACACTAGTTCAATTAAAATCAAACAATTATTCAATGTACTTTACCATCCAATTTAAGGGTCCTTTTAATAATTAAAGAATTCAAACTTCACATTTTTGGTTAACTTAACTTATTTCACATCAAGGGTAATCTACTAAAGGACATGGTCTAGTTAAGAGTAAAGGGTTGAGTAAATCTAGTTTAATGATTTTTTGAAGGGGAGTCTATTCAATTGATCAAGGTACTATGAGTTAATGTAGTTATAATTTTTAATTCCCACCTAAAACACTTCAAATTTCTTGACAGGGAAAATTTGGGGTGATGAAAAGGGTAATATGGATCCTTTCAACTAGAAGGTCCAAATAATAGGATATTATGAAGTCAATGGTGAGGTCTATTGGGTTTCAATAAAATAGTTCAAGATAAATACAATATAATATTTACTTATTTGTCTAAATTTTAATAGATAAAGTACTAAATCTATTTTCATATTATTTTTTGAAAAAATAATAAAAAAATACATAAAACATATCATTTTGATCTATACTTTAAAAGGATAACCTTATCACTATAAAAAATCCAAGATTCCCAAAGGAACTTATTTGTTATCCCATTTCATGAAAAGAAATTTTATGTGATAGAAGAACCTACTCTCGATGTTTGTGGTAATGAGTATAGTGAGGAAGAGTTGAATCTCTATGAGAAATATTTGAGAAATTATATATATGTTCATTGTATCATGCTATCATCCATGACCAATGAGATTTTGAAGCAATGTGATGATATGAATGTGTATATAATTATGTCTCATCTTTTGGATATCTATAAAGAGAAGGTGAGACAAGAGATACATGAGATATCTAATGATATATTTATAACTAATATTGGATATTTGGCACTAGTTGGGACTCATGTAGTCATTATTATTGGAAATAATGAGTGTTTAGACATTATAGGGACTAAATTCTTGGATTATATTCCCACATATCTCATACATTATTCACTATCCAAGACTATTTCTAGTTTTATTGTTAATTAAAACTTGATAAATAATATGAAGAGTCTTTATGAACTTTTAATTATTATTCTATAATAGGATAAGGACAAGTGGGATGAAAAAACAACATTCCTTATAGTGAATAAAAAAAGGATGAAAATTAAAACGGGGTCTTTACTCATAAAAAGTCTAAATCTCCCAAGAAATATCCTTCTAAGAAGAGAAAGATCCCAAAGTAGGGTATTGAAAAGGATACAACAAGTGTTTCATGAGGAAATAAAGACCACTCTAAGAAGAACTATACCCAGAAGCAGAAGAAGATAAAGGTGAATTTAATATCAAGTGAAATATATTAATATCTAGACATTGGGTATTAAATACATCTTATACTGATCACGTCTATATCTAAATAGAGGAACAATGTACATTTCAGAAGATATCTAGAGGATAGGAGGACTTGTTGGATAAAAATGGTATGATGATAGATGGTCTATACATTGGTGACTACCACATTTCATTTCCAACATGAATGACATTGGTTGTAAGAGATATTTATTATGTACCAACTATAACTAAGAACATAATTTATGTATGATTACTAAATTCATATGGTTTTATTTTCACTTTTTTAAATAAAAATTGTTTCTTTTATAAAGAAAACATGTGTTATGGGATGGATCCTTATAATAATGTTCTTTATGTTTTAAATTGAAAAACCAAGTATTAGAAAAAGATAACAAATCCGGTTCAAATTATTCATATAATACCCAGCTATGGAATCACTATCTTGATCATGTTAATGAAAAGAGTTTCACAAATATGCATCAAGATATTTATTTAGACTATTCTGTGCTATAACCACTTGAAAGATATCATGATTATTTATATGTAAAAATGACCAAACAACCATTTTCCAGATATGTTGAAAGGACCATATAAATTTTAAGATTAGTACACATTGATGTGTGTGGACGATTTTTCATATAACCTAGAGGTTGGTATTCTTACTTCATAAATATTATTTATGACTTGAGTAGATATGAATATGTCTAATTGTAGAGGTATAAGTCCATGTCCTTTGAGAAATTCAAATAATTCATGAATGAAGTGAAGAATGAACTTGGAAAAAAGATAAAGAATAATTGATCACATAAATGTGGGGAATATCTTAACCAAGAGTTTATTAAATTTTTACCAGAGTTTGGGATTTTATCTCGACTCACTTAAACATACAAACCACAGTGTAATGGTGTTAGTGAAATCAGATACCATGCCATGTTAGACATAGAATGTTTGATGATGAGTCATGAATATCTTCCATTATCCTTTTGGGGATATGAATTACAAACTGTGGAATACATACAACAATGAGTACCATCTAAAGTAGAAAATATAATTCCCTTCGATGAATGAAGTGGAAATAAACCTTCTTTGTCATATACATTATTATGGGGTTTTTAGGTGTTCGTTAAAACCTTATCAAGGAAAAAAGTATCACCATGAGGAATAAATTGTATCTTTATTAGGTATCCTAAGGAAACCAAGGGGTACAACTTATGTAACCTCTCAGATAAGAAAGTGACTGTCTCCAGAAAATTCCACTTTAAGGAGAGGTATCGTAACCTCAAAAATTATAGTGGAAGAAATATTTAATTTGATGAATTTGATGCTCAATATACAAAATAGTTGGTAGAGGAATATATTATAAAGGTTCCGTTGAAAAAATTTGTTCCTAAAACACAAGTACAATGTAGGAGGACTGGAGCAGTAAGAGAACTCGAGAGATATTGTTTTCTAGTAACTAAAAATGTTTAAAAATTATTGGTTGAAATAGATGAAAATCTCTCCCACAAAGATGTAATAGAGATACCCGAAGCTTTTAGATGGAAAAAATATATGAATTTTGAGATGGATAACACAAATCATAATGATGTTTTGGTTTTGGTTGATGCATTGGTTGATGTAAATCTTATAGATTGAAATTGGGTATCCAAGAGAAAACGTCACATATAGGTAAATTATATAACTATAAAGATGGTATAGTGTCTAAAGGTATTAAATATATTCAAGGAATTGTCTATGATGAGTCTTTTTCACTAGTTTCCATGTTTAAATCAATCAATATTACACTTTCTATAATTTCTTACAATGGAAAAGAAATTTGGTAGATGGATTTCAAAACCACATTACTTAATGGGAAACATCAGAAATATGTATATATTAAAAAAAATAAAAGGTTCTATGACTCTTAGTGTTGCCATATTTATGTTCAAGTTATAGAGATCAATTTATGGATTAAGTCAAGTATCCAGGTTATGGAACATTTGATTTTATGAAGCTAAAAAAGAATTTGGTTTCAGTAAGAATGAATGTGAGAAATGTGTTTTCAATAGGTTTAGTGGGAATACAATCATTATCCATGTAGTATATGTTGATGAAATATTACTTATTGAAAATGTCAAACTAGTCTTGTAGCATGTTAAGGACTAGTTAAACAAGTGCATCTACATGAAGGACATATGTGAAGAAGCTTGTATTCTAGGGGTCAAGATAGATTGTGATAGATCCGAGGGGATACATGGAGTATGTAAAAGTATACAAATTGACTAGATAATAAGGATATTTTTATGGAACAATCCAAAAGGTTATTGGTTCTAGTGACACATAGTATACATTTTTCTGTGAAAATGTGTCCTTAGAAACAATTGGATAATGAGACAATGAATAATATACTGTATTATTTAGCAACACGATCAATCATTTATTGTGTGTTATGCACTAGACTTGATATTTAATACATAATTAGCATGGTAGGTACATATCAAGATGATCTACGCAAACAACATTGGAATGTTTTTAAGGCTATCCTTATGAATTTGAGAAGAACTAAGGATAGGTTCCCGGTCTATGTAGGACATGAGGAGATAGTCATCTAGGGTTATACTAATGATTATTATAAAATAGATCATAATGATCTAATTTCAAAGTAATGATATGTTTTCTGTCTCGATAGGGGATCTGTGAGCTGGAAGATTTCAAACCAGCTAGTTTTCATAATACTACAATAGATTCTAAGTATATTTGGGATTATGATATAGCTAAGGAATCTATTTGGATATTCATATTTTTACTGGATCTTGATTTGGTAACTAGAATTAAGTATCCTATCACATTGTATTGTGGTAGTACTATAGTGTTGAATCTTGTAAAATATCCAAGTTCACATCAATGGACAAATAACAAACTCCAGAAGTAACAACTCTTGAGGGTTTTTTCTCAGATTGGTCAAGTAGTAGTAATAAGAGTCCTCATAGAAGAAAACATGTAAAAACCCTTTAATAAAGTCTTATATCAGTAGAAAAACTTTATTCTTGTGAGATTTATTGGACTGATGGTGGTTAGTAGTTGGCTCTAGTGAAACTGGGAGACTTTTGGAGTTGGATCCATCGAACCATATTATGTGTAATTTATGATAACCTATATTTATTATTTTTAATATTGAAAAACATCTTATGACATCATGATTTTATTCGATGTAATATAGTATTTGATAATTTCCTATGGGTATTTGTCGCACTGAAAGGTCATAGTAGTTCCCTACTATGATGAGAACCAAGAAGTTCCAAAAAACTACTCTTAAATATATGTTCTTTAGCCAGATGAAATCATTTGATGGAAAATATGATACATGTAATCAACGGTGGAGACTCATTGGAATTTGATGAATATTCTTATAGTTTAGGGTCTTTGTAATATCCAGTATCAGATATTATGATAATGATACCCACCAGTAGAAAATCCAAAATTATATGTGTCATTTTTTCCTTATTTCCATATTTCTCTATTGGTCCTTATAATTTAAAATTATTATTCATGAGTCTTATAAGTCATATAATTTTATTTATTGACAAAAACGGTGCTGACATATGTTCATGGGGTTGTAGGGTACATTGGGTGTGTCATGATTAAAATTTCATTAATGAATAATGTGAGAAAGGATTATCCACTTATGTTCTTTAATAAAAGTTGATTTATTGGGCCTTTTAATGAAATTATATAGCCTAAGTAAATCCATTTACATTATTTCGTATAGTAATGTTCAATTTACATAAAAAAATAGACATTAAGCATATAGGTTGATGCCACTAGCATATAACCTTCTTGATTAGATATATCATGAAAAGACATAATATTACATAATTTGCTTTTGTATGAGGTATTATGTCATTACAGCATTGAATTCTTTCTTTATGGGTGCATTGGCATGTTTCTAGATGATAACCTTGGACTTTAAGATACTTCACCTTATCCCACTGATAAAGAGACCTAAAGGGTCACACACTAAGCATATCCAAAATCTATGTAAAATAATATATTATTATTTAGTATTAAACAAGAGGAATAAATGTCATTCTCTCCCTTGATTTAATAATTATTAACATTTTATTGATCACATATATTCCATCAACAATTATTCGGGAGAATATTATGTGAGGAGAATATTTAATAAATATTTATTTTTAATTTTTTGGGTAGAATAATTATTTATCTATTAGAGAATAATGCAATAAGATTTATTTCTTAAAAAATAGTAATTATTAAAGGACTAAAAAATATCATGGAATAAAGGTGAGATTGAGTGTAATAGTCTAGTGAGAAATAATATATAGTGAATATTATTGGAATAAATAATATTTAATTTTAATTCATGATTTAAATTCATTTATTTAAATAATAATATTATTATTATTATAGACATGGGTTTCTTCAAGGATTAAATAAATATTAAATTTAACCTTTTCAATTTTTTTATTTTAACCCTAGTGGTATATAAACCCAATTATACTATTTTTCAAAGTTTTAATTCATTTTATTTTTCATGATGAAATACATAGAATCCCGTTGATTCCATACATAGATCACTTCTCCAATAACTCTCTAAACACAACAGTTTTGTCTTAATCCACCTTCAACTCTCGAGTCAAGAGATATCAATGAGAATCCTCCATATGTGATTCTCATAGATATCAATGGTGAATGACCGAAGTGATAGGATCTTCCACGCTAGCTCCTGGAGATTGTTGTGGTGAAATTCAGGGATTTATGGAACATGTGTGGATCACCAGTAGAGGGAATAGAATATTGATTCCAACAATTAAATGATGTCACGACATAGATCAAATTTTAGACCCATCAATGAAGAAATAATTTCATGAATGTTAATTATTTAATTTCATAAATTAATTATAAATAATATTTGATGATCCTGCACTTTAGTTCTGTTGTTTTATCCAATGTATATATTATTAAATTAAATTAAATTGATCACAATGTTTATCATTGTGTAAATACATGATTAATCATTGATCATGAAAAAAATAAATGTTGGGAATAACCCAGCACTTTCTTTTGCTACACCAAGAACCCTTAGTATATATAAGGATAACTACTGAATAAGTGTAGCTAGTCCTTGACATGGTTTTTAAATAATTTATGACCACACGTACACTAATAAAATCATATTATGGTTTATAAAAATAGTGAATATACATCCCATAGTGATAATATGGCATATCAATTTTTTAAATAATAAAATTATCCTTCACTAATAAGAATCAATATGTTTTTAACATTCTAGTTGAACATTATTCACACTTTCTTTTGAGATAGTTATTATTATTCCTCTCCACTTTTGTGTATAATAGTGAGAAATAATATATTTATCAACTTCTTAGTCCAAAAATTTCTATCTGATAATCTATGTATGGTACCCTCAATCTGATATCCTTGGCTTAATATCCTCAGTTTGTTACCTAGATTGTCTGATTTATTCTACACACTATTTTTCTAATACAAACTATTTGGTGTCCTCTATCTAGTACCACTTTTTCAAGTGATAAAACATTTGATGCTTCATCATAAAATCTTTTAGTATCTTTTGTAGGAATATCACTTCTTCATTAGTCTACTAAGAAGAAATTACTCAAAAAATCATTTATTAGAATACTGACAGTCCTTTATATAGGAATCATCTCTCTAGAAATAAATCGAAGAGGAAAAACTCTAAATTAAATGTTCCCACTCGAAATTTGAATATCCTACACAAATATTGCTTCATTTGACTACATCCAAACCTCCACAAAAAAATAATTCATCATTATTCATAAAAAAAATTCCTCAAAACATAGCATTAATTTTTTTCAAAACATTCTAACCAGGAAATCATAGGACTAAAAAAAATTTCCCAATAAATTATTATAAGAATAGTCCAATACAAATCAAAGTCACAAGGGTTATTTACATAGATTAAAGTAAGTCACACCATGCATATTTAAATCAAAAAAATCACAATATTTAGGGTACCTACATGTCTACAAGGTGCTCATCTCCATGATTGGACTCTTTGATTACACATCCGCAACTTGGTTTTACTTTCTATAAATATGAGAGACCATGATATGAAGTTGGTTCATCTATTTGAGTAAATGAATCCAAAAAGGAATTACTCTCCATGTTACATCTCTAGTCATTGTTCTGAGGGCTTCAACTACATGTTCTGAATCCAATTCAATCCATAGTGGTGAATATATTTCATCATTAATGGATTATTATATCTTTTTTTCTAAACCAAGAAGCCTCAACATATTCAGATCAGAAAATGTGTTATTTATGGTCCCAACCTACATCTTGTTAGTTGTTATCACCTCCCTGTGCATAACCAATATTCCTACACCTACAACATGTGTCGCACTGTCAAAAAGGGAGGAGTTCATGTCTAACCAGATGAAAGAACATATTAAGGTAGTGGAAAAAAGTAGAAGGTTCTAAATCTTCCCCCTATGACCAGCCCTACAGATGTGAAGCATGAGTTCATGAGAATTTTTGTATACATGTAAATAAATGCCAAATAATCATCTAACATATCTCTATATCATCTACACGTAATCACACTTCAAAAATATGTGATGAATGCTTTATTTATCCTTTATAAATAAGTGAAAAAAGAGATAATATAATGACCAGTCCTCTTTATCTGATCATGAGTAGGAAAACCATTTTTATAAATTTTTTAAAGTGAGATCAATCACACATGTTGAATGAATGGTACCTTAAAATTGAGGAGCCATTATGGTGGTGGGTTGGATCCATCACACTTCATTAGATAATATTTCATCAAATTGAAATATCCATTCATAGTTTTGTTCCAAACTAGAGTATCAATATCCATGAAGTTGTAGGATTAAATTTCTAGCCTAACCTATGATTAGACCACTTAGGAAATGATATTTTTAGAAATAAGGTCCTCAGTGAACCTATTCACCATTTTTTGGGGCATAGATAGTGTATTTTTTATCCATGGAGTCCTCCAAAAATTGATATTTTAATTATTTCTTAGGAGATGCTTTGAGTTCTACATAATTTTATTAAAGGAGAATTTTATAGAAGACCATAAATATGAAGAATGATAGGGGAAATATCCAATAATCATATGCCTTTGGAACGTATGTGACAATAAATCAAAACAAGGATCATCACAAGAAAATTAATTCAACATGAACTTATTAATGAGTTCATAATTGAAAACTATGTGATTTTTTTTACCAATTCCCCCCAACTCAACAGGTTTCATATAGTCTTTCTATGAAATAGTTATTAACTTCATTTCATGCAATGATTCAAACCATAAAAATTTAATTATCATATGTTAAATATCACTAATGATATTCCTCAACCATTCGTATAGAGAAAATGAGTACACAAACTTATAGGTGATGAATGAATTAACAAGGCACACCATTACTGCTTGTGAAATGGATTTCCCCTTCCATCGAGCTACTTTATTAATTATTACCAAGAATATTCTACCAATATTATTTCTCTTTACCTTTCTATAGAATAGTGGAGCACCAAGATAAATGAAACGTTGTTCTTCTTTCTAATTGATATCCCCTCAACAAAAATAATGGAAGATTTCTCCCAGATGATGGCTATACTGGACACTTCATCATAGTGAAATTGGAAATATTTGAAAACATAAATGGTTCTCCTTGAATATTGGGAAAAAAGGTAGGATATCATATGCATATAAAATATTTGATGGGGGATAATTATCCCTACCATCTTTAATTTTTTTGTAAGGGACAGTTTGAGATAATTCCATGATACATCTACTCATGTAATGTTCAGCGATTACAAATAGGAGGCCTGAGAGGGGATCACCTTTCCTAACACTCCTTGTGCAATAAATGTAACACATGGGAGATAAATTAACAAGAATATAAATCCTTCAAGAGTAATTAATTATTATAATATTTTTAATGAATTTATGTGATAACCCACTACTTTTTAGGAAAATAAATAGGAATATCCATTTAAGAGTGTCGAAGGCTTCTGAGATGTAAATTTTTAGCACAAAATTCCCCTGTATGGATTTTATTTTCATTCAGTTGACACTTTAGGAAGAAAAAAAGGTAGTTTTGAATGATCCAACAAATAAAAAACCGAATTGGTTATGTATGATGTGATCCTTTGTAATTCCACCCAAATCATACCCTGGTAATCTTAAAAATAATTTTCGGAATTATATTCCCAATAGAAATGGTCTAAAATCCTTGACATCAATTTCATTATCAATATTTGGTACCAAAGAAATAAAATGAATGTTTATCCAATAAGGAAAAGAGGCATTATTGAAGAATTATCTAATTCATCTAATCATGTCATCCTAAAAAATGTCCTAGTAGAACATTATGAATTTAATAATGAATCTATCAAGTCATGCTAGACATTACATGTTTTGAGAGAAAATGGATACCTTTATCTCTTACTTGGAGGGAGCCATCACAAGAACATTATTTTGTTACTCCTATATGTATAAAGGATTTCCTTCCACCATATTTTGAGTGTTTTCCACCCAATCATTAGAATATATCTCCTTGATGTAATCCACACTTTTAGAATAAATTTAATTCTTAGAGTTGTAGAGCTTTCCATCGAATTTAATAGAATTCATACCAGCTTCCACCCACTATTCCTTGTGCAATAAATAAAATAAATTTGATGTCATATATCCATGTTTGATTCATTTTACGTTCACCTAATTGCATTCCAATTTTTCTTTCATAGTTAGAAGGCCATCCATATTTTATGAGGAAACAATTTCCTCCTTAGAAGGTGTATCATAGTGCTAATTTATAATCTGGAAGCTTGCAATATATTCCTCTACTGATTTAATGTATAGATCAAGTGTGTAGAAGGACATAATTCAATAATATTTCATAAATCCCTTAGCACATTTAATCTTCTGAGTAAGGATCTATATAGGTCCTCTAGATGGTATATATTCCTAAGTATCCATGATAATCACTCTATATCTAGGTGTAACAAGCTATCCATTATTAAATGTAAAGGGAAGAGGTGTTGTCCTTGAAACATGAGATGGAATCTCAACAATGGGAGGGTTATGATATGAATGATTTTTGGGTAGAGTAAATGTCAAGACCCTAAAGGCTTCACTCCAATCATCCATTTGAAAAAAAAATCTATCTAAAATTATTTCTTAACTTCCATTTAGAGTATACCTATTCTAGGTGAACTCATCTCCAACAATTGGGACATCATAAAGTTTAAAATAATCAATACATAATGTGAATTGAATTGAGGCTTCCCTAGTGAAAATCAATACAATATTTTCGTTAGGCCCTGAAATAGTGTTGAAGTAACCAACAATGACAGATTTAGAGCATATGGAACCAAAAATGTTCTAAAGATCATTCCATAAATATATTATCTTAATATATTAATTGGATGCATATACAAAGGATGATAATAGATTATGGACTTGAAGGGTGAGATGAATTGATTTAATTTTTTATTTTAATGACACCTGATACAACTTGAATGTTGTTGTGACTAAATATCCACAAATGATAAATATTTATGCTCTGTAGATATGGGGAGAAAATTATATCCATTTGAGGTCCAAATAAAGTATTTACATCTCTCAAATAACATATTAGGTTCTGAAATTCAAATAACCATGAGTTTATAGGTGTTAATGTAATGTATATGGGCCATGGACATGAGAGTATTCACTACCCCAGATAGTTCTAATAAAGGATTCTCATTGTTTAGGATCTTGGCCCCTTGTTAAGACCCTCCTTGGCTTACCCGTTTTATTGGTCACTTTTCTTTCTTTCTTTCCCCTTTTTCCTCCCCCCCAGGGTATTAATCACCTCATTTTTTCCATCCTTCTCAGCTATCTTGTCATACTTCAGATATTTAGTAGCCTTGTTAACAACCTATAGGTTGCTTGGATGACTTTCATTTGGATCATTCTCCTGGTCAGCATCATTATATCAGAAGGTTCAATAAGTGTCTTATATTTTTCATTGGAGAGAAGTTTCCCAAAGGCCATATCATCACTAGAGGTCCTTCAATGGAGAATTAGAGGTGGGAACCTGTGAGAAGTGCTCTTATGCTGGGTTATCATTAATAAGCTGTCTATAATTCCCACTCCTATTTGAATCAACTGTAGGGGAAAGGCTCAATGGTTGTCCCTAAGAGTTCCCATTAGAACTTAAATTCCCATATAATGGATATAAGTTTCTACCTCCATGAATATAGTATGAGGACCAAATGAAGGTGACGAAGATGGTATCACCTACTGACATACCTTAATCTGAGCCTATGTGGTTTTAATCCTTTCAGATTACCATGATTCCCCTAATGTAGAAGAAATTATGACCCAGATCTGATTAGGTTCTTGACTCACTATGATGGCCCGTTTGGGATCCATCAATGATTCATCATCCTTATGAAATTCTATTTAAGGAGGATCAATGATAGTGCTATCAGTGACTCCTCCACATATCGATGATGATTTTTTGCATCCTTTATCCCTTTGGACATTTAGAACATTCCTTACCTTGGAGGGCTTAGGTATGTTGCATGGATCAAGTGGTGGATAATTGTTCTTACCATTCGATTTCGATAATCGGTGTCATCATGCCCCTTGGAATTGAAAAAATAACATTACATTTCTCTTATACATTCAGAGAGTAGGTGACCGATGAATTTTTATCCCATAAAAAAACTTTTTATTTCTCTTATATTGTAATTCATGGGTCATACTATCATCCCTTATTATTAGAACCACTTCTTCAACAAAGTTTCTCAACATGTCAACTTCAGCTAATATTCTTGGATAATCCCGATGTTGGGATTATCTATTAGCTTATCCATGATAATTGTGTTTCAAATATAAGAGTAAATGTCCCATAGGACTTTATGGTGCTAATAAAACCAATTCACCTTAAAAATATTGATCCACACCTAGGTATGGGTGTCTTAGACATTGGTATGATCAAATTTTTGATCCCATTCATGAGCTCTTAAGAAACTAGGTTTCAGAGAGAAGGAGCTGAGGCTCCACATCCTTCATTTGAGCTCATCTGAGGGGAAAATGACAAGATAATAACCATATCCTGTTAATATCATTTCAAAATCTTCAAAACCCTGGGCATCTATAATCTTGGTCAAGAGATCTTGAAATTTCCAGAGTTATTCCCCTTTTGGAGTTAAGACACGCACCATAACGGAGTGTCGACATAGATTCACATGCTCTTCATTTACCTCTTGGTCAGATGCTACATGTGAAATTCTTCCCTTCCTGATCACTCTCATAAGAGAGGTATATCAAAAATCCTAGAATGAGGGTCTATAGGATGATTTCACAACCTCTACAACATTCTTTTTTTGAATCAGCAGGTTTGTCTTGAGTGCACTCAACTACCTACTACATATTAACAATGTTGAACATTTTTATGTGAACTACATGATCTACAATTAGGGTCTATTTCTCTTCAATATCATACTGGTAAGGGTTTACCCCTCTCCTCCTAAGTATCCATCATCAAAAAAATTCTTAAAATCATCCGTAGATTCATGATTCTTTATTATTGATGAATTAAAAATACATCTCAACATTTTCATAATATATGACTTTAAAAAAATTAAAATATCCACATAACATTATATCATACATATTCATAGAAACTTATCACTCCATAAATTATTTTTCCTTAAAAACATTGTAGGAACTCCTTTATCTAGTAATATTCAAACTATTAATACTTTGTAGGACTCTTCTTCATTCGAAACTTCTTTTCCATATAAACTCGTGATCATTAATATATTAATCTTTATATGATGGTCTCAAAATCATTATTTAAAATGAAGATTATATCTGGATCCTAATTCATTCTTCATTTCAACCAAATATTCCAAAATAATTTCTTTTTTTCTAATTATATTTATATGTTTCCTCTGTCAGATGAATTAGGTTGGAAATCACTTTCCAATTATTTTGAATACTTTAACTAATGAAAATAATAATTTTCTCAAAATATTTTTATGATCTCTCTAATAAAAATCATTTTTATGATTCCTTTATAGACAATATTTTTCTTGTGGGCTATGTATGGAAAAACTGTGTCCAATTAGATCAGGCTTCTAAACACAGTCTGGTATCTTTTTAGGAATCCTCTATCTATAAAACTTGGATCCACCAAGTCACTCCAATTTCTTCCATCAAACACCTTTAGATTGAATCATGAAAACCGTGAAAAAATAATTACCTTTTTACTTTGATTAATATTAATGAATAAAATAATTTTGTTTATCAGGATAAAACTCAATCTGTTATACATTTGAAACATTCAAAAAACCATTCATTCATCTTCAATCCAATCACACTTGTCCATTATTCCCAAAATACTATATCTAGTATAATTTTTCTAGAAACTTCATAAGAGAGGATCAAAAAAGTTATTTATGAATTTTAAAACAAAGTATAATAGTAATGAAAACCATTATTCTTAAAAAACAATACTATTCTCAATTAAATAATACATCAGGACCACTTGTTCTCATCCTTAATAAAATATTTGGGTTATATCATATATATACCCTAAAATAACTTTCTTTCATGGATTCTCCTTTTAACATCTATAAATTAGATTTTATAATTACAATAGGTTGTTAAATAATACTTCAAATTTATTTTCTAAAAGATACAATCAATATTTTTATTCATATTCAATACAATGAATTTTTTGTACTATTTCTGTAACACCTAGTTTTTTTATAAAATGTTTTCATTAAATAATTTTTATTATTCAGTATATTTATTAGCATGAAATAATGAGTTTTAACAATGGGGTGTATTTCAATATTATAAAATTACTATTATAGACTAGCTGTTAGGTTAGTTGTAAAAATTATAACTAACTTACATAAATGCATTACGAATTCATTGGCTATCAATTATTTATGAAAAATATAAACCAATTAGATATTTTTATTTTTTAGTGAATTAATTTTGGTAAGGAATTTATTGAGATATATATGTGATATATACTTAATAAAATATTTTAGATATTAATACAATGGATATTTTAGTCATAGGCTATGAATAAAACCCTATATGATGTATAAAAACCTTTTTTAATATGTTAATTTTACACCTTTGAATGGTGAACCATTTTAAATTAAGAATTTGACTTAATAATAATTTTTATATGAAAGAATAAACATTTTAATTATATGAGGGATATAAAAATGTACATTGGATAAATTTTTGATATTTTTCTGATAACTTTCATGTTTTAATGAATAATAAAAATACACTACATTTTAATTAAAAACAACGTTTTCATTGAGATAATTTACATGGTTAGATTATAATATATAATGTTTTTCATGTATAAATAGAATATATTTTTATCATTCAATATAATTTATATCATTAGCATTAATTTTACATTGACTTCATTGGTAAAAAAATTCAATCATTTGCAATGTATTATCTTTTAAAACTCATTTTCTCATTTCAAAAATGGGATTAATTTTAAATTTACTAATAAAAATTCATTTTTTTAATTATGAAAATGAATTCCATATTTTTAATCAGTAGGTAAAAATTATTTTTATAGTTTTCTATTATTTTTCGGCATTTACAACTATAGTTAAAGGTATATCTAGTAATTAAGGGTAAATATAGTATTATTAAATTACCTTATCACATGTAAAAATAATATTGGATGACTAAATTAAACCCTTATCATCTATTTTTTTAAATGGAATCACTTTATGGCCACTTACCAATTAATATGACATGGATGTAATAAAAACTAATGAATGTGACAAAATGTTGCAATCGAATTTTATATAAGTATATTAATTCTAATATATGGATAACATGGATATAATATTGATTATAAATAGTCTCTATAAATATAAAATAATTTCATACATCATAGTAATTTATTTTTAATTTTTAGGGATTAAATAACTACCATTAATGATGACACAATAGTGATGTAGAAATTATTTTATTAACAGAAATATCATATAAATGGTTTTAAGAATATTAAAATAAATATCATATGAACTAATTAATGTGATACATGAATTTTATAAATGAATATTAACTTTTATAAGTGTATTGAATATTTATTATCGACTTTACTAATGTGTGTGTTTTATTAAAGTCAAATATATGAATAGTTTCAAAATTGAAACTATTGATATTTTATGAAAATAACATTTTATTAAATTATTTAAAAATCTTAAAAATATTTACAAATTACATAGTGATAATAATAAGATAAAAATGTGATAAAATAAAAATTCATAGTCAATTAACACCGTATAAGTAAATATTTATAACCATCAAATATTTAGAATGTTATTATCATAATTAAAATTAAATTGAAAAACTAGGTATCAATTAAAAGGATATGGATTAAATGAAAAAAATAACATTCCCAAAATTTATTGTTTTATGATATTACAACCATATATCATCTCATTTACAAATCTGGGTCATTTATAAGGTTTTTGGTTAGGGTATTAGTTTATTATAAATTACTATTTATGGAGTTTCCTAAACTGTCACTCATCTCAATTATAAAAAGTAACCTCCTCCCTCACATATTCACTTTATTTTGATCCTTTAAGATAGGTCATAACCTGCATTTTTTTCTTCTCAACTTCCCTATTTTTCATTCCATAGGCTCTAGTAATCTTCAAATACCATCTTTAGTTCTCTAAAAGGAGATTTAAAAGAGGCACATCGAAGAAGAGTTAATATCATTTACCAATTCTTTCAAACCACTTTATTATTATACTTCTTATTAATTAGTTGTTTAATTATAAAGAAATAACATCAATATCAATAATATTCTGATATTTTATTATAAATATTAAACAACAATTTTCCTCCTTCTACCCTTCTAATGAAAAATGAAATCATTATGCATGTGTACGTACGACTTACCATCTCAACGTCGTGGTGTAATCTGTTTTTCACCATCAGCTTACATGGATGGATATAATGATGGAATTTATAAATATATATATTATTTATATAAAATTATTTTTATTCTAAGATAATATACACCATTAACTTCAATACCATTCAAAAATTATGGCAATTATATCATCGCTTGTGCGCACGTAAAGCTTACCATACCCACGGTGTGATGTGATTCGTTCTACATAATATTCATTAAATAATGATTATAGAAATAAATTTAATGAATAAATATGATATATATTATACTAATAAAATTATTTAAATGATATAACTATAACCTAAAATGGGGGATATGATCTTATCTGACAAAACATGCATAATAACATAAAGCAGTTAATACCCGAATAACCAGTAACAATGAAATGTTACTAATAAACAGATGAAAATATGATCATAAATTTTTTCATAAAAATGATTATAATTAAATAATAAATAATTATAATTATTTAAATAGTTATACAAGAGGTTTGGATATATTAGAATCATATCAGGCCTAAAGTAAGGGATAACTTTTCAAATCTAATTTTTATCTTAGATTGTTTATTCATATGAATTTTTTGGTGTATAATTATCATCCACGTACAGGTTTCCAAAATATGTATTTAAAATTATTATTTATATCCTTCTATAATTGTTAAATTTCAATTTTTACCATTGGTAAATTTTTAGTAAATTGTATGAATATAATATTGTTTTGTTTTCAGAATGAGGTACTTTCTGACTTTTTCGGAAAAGGTACGAGAATAATGTTTTGTTAACCTATACGACATGAATGGTTTTTATTCTTTCATAATTACATATTACCTTGAATATTACCCTATAATATTACAAGGTTATTTTCACATAAAATTATTTATTCTGAAATTTTGTGATATTTTTAGGAAGGAAAACATTTTTAAGAAGAAAGGATATTTTCCTCGGGAATTAATTTTAAGTGTTTTCTAAAAATTATTTTCTTTATAAGATGAAACGATTTAAATAGGGTTATATTTATATCTTAATTGTTACTATGATTTTATTGTGTTTATGATGGAATGTTATTTAGGAAATTAATTTGTTTTATATCAGTTATGATGGAATGATGTCTAAGAAACCCATTTTATTTTATGGGTTATGCTATGGTGAATGCCTTTATATTTTTTTGGCACAAATAAGAATGGTTTCATTATGAGATGGGTGGGACCTATATCTACCTCCAATGAATTTGGTAAATATTTATATCTCATGAGATAGACATGAATGTAATGATAAGTAAATCAAGTTCTATAATACATGGCTAGAACAAGGAGTGAACTTGGTTTAATAATGGACTTTGTCCTCTATGGTGGTCTCAAAAATGAGCCTTCAATAATGTGAAATGGTTTTCTATGATTATCTGTGTATACCATGAAATTTTATGTCCTATTTTATGAATATTGGGAATAAATTTCCCTTTTATGATTTATCCAATGAAATGATATTATGATCTTTTATATGGAGGATAAGATTTTCAAATTTTATGTTTATTATTGATATTTCCCTTTTTTACCCTTACTAAGAATTTCAAATGACAATGTCATATGTTTCTCTTCACCAATTCATGAATAAGGGTATTAAGTAAGATATATCAAAACAGAGTCAAGTTACTAATAAATAATATGGAGACAATGTGGATGTTTTATGAACCATTTGTTTATGTTTCCTAATTTTTAAATAAACTAAACCTACATGGTCTGGGCATGGTTTTGTTATGTTATGTAATAAATATTATTCAATGTTGAAGTAATATTTATATGTAATGAATGGTCCATTTTAATTTCTACTATATGGATATTAAAGAAAAATGAATTATAACAAATGCCATTTTTCTCATAAAATCACATTTTCATCCAATGGGTGTCATCACTTGAAATTAATCAATAAAGTTCCAAAAATTATTAGTATAGAAGGAATATTTCTCAAATTTCATATAATATAATAATTTCTAAATGTTAGAATTTTTTATAGATCCCCTATGAATCTTCATCTTTTATAAATGTTAATTTATCACCACTTTCCATTATAAATCTATACTATTTCAACTACTAATAATCCAAACTAGACCTTCAATATTCTTCTATAACAAGAGTGATTTTATTTTCCAAAAACTCATATAAAATAATCATATAACCAATCATAGATACTTTTTTAATTTATTGGTCTTGAATTTCATTATGTTTAATTTTCCTCCTACCCATTCAAGATATATAATGTATCAATAAATAAATTTACCTATATGGGTTGTAATAATGTTTCAGAACAAATTAATAGGAATAATATACCATAGCTTCCTTAGGATAGAAAAAAAAGTAAGCACTAATCAAATTACAGATTAATATTTTTGTAAATAATACATTTCACATAATATTCACATACCTTAATAAATAAATAAAATTAGTATGTTTTCCAAACCATTTCTCACAATGTATATTTAAATAACCCTTATATAAAATTCACTTAAACAGATACATAATTTCCTTATGAACTCCCATGAATGAAATAATAATATTTTTTAACACATCCTTGATCAAACCATGACCAATAAATTTTAATTAGTCATTTTAAATGTAATATAAAATTATCATGTTCTTGGAGGAGAGAGTTATGACACATTACCATAGTATCTTATATGATCAGCAAACTATTGACTTTGTAATTCACAAACTTAACCTGATTGAATTATTATTATACTTTTATTGAGTTGTTTTTTTACTCAATTTTTTTAATACATCCAACATTTAAATGGTTTCAAACATGTGTCTCATGAAAAACATATACACATATCTATTAATGTCTAATAAATTAGTTAAAAAGTACGTAGAACCACAAGTTTAATGGGTTTTTATTATACTACACACATAAATATGTATTTGGAACAACATTTCAATATATTTTTCTTATTTTCTTCTAAAAGGATCAGTGTTTATCTTTTCAAATAAATAATACTCACAACTACAGAAAAATAATTAATCAATCCATTAAACCAGCATTATGGAATCTTTAAATTCATTTCTTATTTAGATTACTAAGTAAACCATTACATGGGTATGAGTGGTTAGAATCATTAATATTGATGTTCTTATTTTTTATTATAGAGAAGACTATCAAGATATAAAATATATAAATTTTTAATCAATTTACCAATTCCATATAATTTCACAGTCAAATAAAATGAACATAATTAATTCTCAATTATAAATTTAAAACATATATCATAAAAAATGAGACTAAATGATACATCCATTAATAGAAGACATATAATAATAGTTTTAATGTTCTCATAGTATTTCATTAGGTATATTTAGATCATATATTCTCATATTCAATGTCAGTACACTTTCAATATTACCAACATGAAAATTCACTTAACCCTTTCATAAACATTCTCATGTTATTGAGAAATTTCACATTCACATAAATATGTTATTTGTATCTTGCATCTAATAACCACTAATATACATTAGGGATAATAATTTTTATAATGAAAATACATAATTTTTACCTATAATATTTCTTCTTAGTCCTCTACATATTCTATGAAATTTTAATTTCAATGCCCGAAATTTGATGTTTTTGTAGAATTTCTCTTCATTTTGATTCCCCATTTTGGTTTAAATAATAATTATGTTCCATTGGTCTTTCCAAAGGCCTCATTTTTTCTTCTAATTTATATCTTATTTAATTTTTATTCTTTTCGACATCATTATGGTGTTAGATAAATAACTACTCAAATCTTGAAAAAAAACTTCCAATATAATGAGGTTCTCCTAAAAAATCTCATGAAATCTATTCATGTAATAATGAAAATTGAATTATTAGTAACTATTAGAAAATAGGTATCGGATAAAATTAATATCTATTTTATGTTTGAGTAGATATTCCAACATATCCAAATAATTTTAATACCTAAAAAAAATTATGTGCATATATGGATTATATAGTTTTCTCAATTTTCTTGCACTAAAAGGTAACTTATAATGATTTATATGTCTCCAATATTTCATACTCTTGACTGAACCACATGAATTTTATTAATAATATTAAAGGATTCTATTGATTTATTCTACATTCACATCTCTAAATTTTTATATATTATCATGAGAGTAAAAATATCAAGTTATTTGTTCATATGCATCAAATAATTATTTTTCATGTATTGAGTTTCATTAGGATCAATTATTTTATACTAAATGTGTTCATTGATAAAATAGACATTCTCATAGTTTTTGAGAAAATATATCAAACTAGAGGCTTAATTATAGAAGTTATTCATATAAAAAAATTCCCTTTAATGGATTGATCGCAATAATAAGTCCATTTTATTAATTTCATTCATTTATAATCTATAATATAATTTTAATTTCAAGTGAGAATCATTTTTTTATAAATATTAAATATGTAATTTTATTGAAAATTCTTTCTATGAAATGATAACCATAAAATTTTAAAAAACATAATTGGTCAATATCTATATTTTATAATATTTTTAGTCAGGTTTGAATTTTCTCTGAAGATATACTTATTTAAGTAGATATTTTTTCATCAATTACATCATATTAAACTCTTGAATATTTATTCAGTTGTAAAATTTGATATATTATTCTGAAAAACCATCCTAAATGTGTTCTATTGGGACCCAATTCCCATTAGGGTTACCTATCCATGTGTTACCCAACCCTCTCAATCATATGGTCTTTATGGTGAATTACTTACACAAGATAAACCATAGGTGAAAAAATTTTATGTTACAAATAAATTTTATTAATTAAGGTTTTACCAAATGTTATTATTATAAATAATATACATGTTTTATATATAAGAGGGAATTTTATCAATCACACTAATTAAATCTGATATGTACCTTATATATAACATATTATATACAATAAAAAATCCTGATATGTATATATTATTATAGAAATTAAGTTTAAGAATATAATACTCATAAAAATAAATTTACTTATTATGAATAAATTAATATATATTTGATATAAAACTAATAAATTTTTGTACATCCATAAGAAATTATTTAATTATAATATTCAACAATTTTCTCAAATTTATTATATGGAAATTTTGTAAAAAAGTTAAAATCATAGAAAACATAATTCACACTCTTAATAAATAATGGTGTTAAACGTAATCAATCTCCATTTATTAAATATACATTGATGCCTCTGGATATTGAGAAGTCAAACCCATATCTCCATAGTCCATATTTAATAATCAAAAGTTATCTTAGTTTAATATAGTGATTTTAAATCAAAATATGTAATAATATACATAAAAACCATTAATTTTGAAATAAAATAAACTTAATAAATAGTTTTTTTAATTTATTTGATTAATATATAAGTACTAGTATCCAGAAATTAAAATTAATATATAAAAATTTTCATTAGTCATATAAAATTTATCAGGTTTCATTCATATAAATAATTAATATATTCATAAGTTAATTATAAAAAATATTTAAAAAAATAACACTTATTATTATAGAATAAACTATATAATATATTTCATCAAATTTAATTATATTTTTAAATTGGTAAATAATCATGGTTTGAGTTAATGTAATGATGATATAGATCACTAGTCTTTAGGGCCAACGATGAACAACTTATTTATAACCAGATACAAATATGAAAATTTCATAACTATTAGAAAAATATTCCATAAATATTATAAATTATAATAATCATGAACATTTCATATTCATGAGTGGTATTTTAACTTATAAAAATTTCAAAAGTATATTGCAAAAATAAAAATTTTTTCAGATAATTTATAAATAAATGTACACATCAATTGTTATTTTTATTTTTATTTTTTGTAATATTATATTTTTCATATGAGCCTTACACTATGAATTTATTAACACCACCTCTATAGAAGATATTATAAGTCAATATGTATAATATAACTATCACAAATCAAATTCTATAAAAGTATTTGAATTGAGGTCATAATCCCTTAACTATGAGAATTCACCTTCTATAAGTTGATGTTTTATAATGAAACATTTATTTTTGTATACTAAGGACCATGAAAACAATTTATTAATTTATTTATAGTATTGACGATGACTGGTTTCACATTTTTGATAAAATAAATTATTTTTTATAAAATCATGGTTTATTTACATCTTGTTTTATAAAACATGACTTGTCAATTTATAAAACTAATGAGACTATCCACTGATAAATTTTCATGTCATATAATAACTTGTTATCTCTATATAACACACTATATGATACCATGTTTCATTATATTGTTTATTTAGAGATTAATCCCAATGTTCCCTAGAAAAATTTGATACTATTTTTTAATTATATATATATTGAAATTGATATTTTATTCAATGTATTTATTAATATTATTTATAAATGTTTAATTTTTTTATGTTTTTTAATATGAGTTATTATTTTAATAAATAATTTATTAGTTGAAATTATTATTTCATAATTTCTTCTAATATTTAATAGTTATTATTATTATATTAAATAGATTTTTAATATTTTTTCTCATGAATTAATTATGTTTAAAACAAATTTTCAGTATTTAAATTTCAACTCTTGTAAAATAGTGTTTTTAAAAAACTTCTATATCCAAGAATAGAACATGTTATGTCTATCTATTTAGGTATATAATATTTTATGTGTCTTGGTAGAAAATACATTATATATTCCCTTGTATATATAAATTTTTATGTTATATATATTATGAAATGTTTTATTATTTTCATCATTTATCCATTTTATTTATGTTGTGTGTTAAAAAATATTTTTTCCCAAGAACATAACATTACATATCTGTATTTTATATTTTGTGTGTACCCAATTTTTTTTCTATTGAGAAAAAAATATGATATGTGATCATTGTTAAGTTATATTGTAAGTGTCTTAAGTTTACTGAGTGTGGGAAATTTTATTCAAGTGTCCTAAATAATATATGTTACCATGTATTTAGTTATATTTATATATTACTTATGTTCTATATCTCAACATGGATGTACTTATACATTAAATCATAAAACATGATAAAATGAGATTCACCACACTATGGTTTTTGTTATGAAATGATTTCTTATATTACATCATAGTTGTCATGAAAATTTATATATAATTTTATTATCAAATAATTGTTTTTTTTACAAATCATGTGATGATGTCTGCTTAATTCATTAAATGTTAAAATAGTTTAAAATGTCACTTAATTAAGAAAATATTATGGTAATTGTTATAATTGAGTGTCAAAAAAATTATTTCTTTCATAATGTGTGGAATTTTTAACCTTAAATGGTCTTCTTTATTCACTAAATAATTTATATTTATGGGAGTTCATGCACAATAATTTTTGGATTTGGAAAATATTTTCATGCAGAAAAATTCTCTCTCATGTTCTTTTCATTACATCAACAATGAAGGTGGTGTTGACACACCTTTTAAATAATAACAGGTCTAAAAAAAAACATTTTTGGATTCTATTTCTTCTAATGGATACCTTTGGAGGCAGGTGTTATTTAATTACCATTGAGGGATCTCCATCTAACTCATTTTTGAGAAAGAATTGACATGGAAATTGAAAGATAGCTTTTTGCATTGTTTTCCATTTAGTATTATCATTTACCCTCTAGAATGATCTTTTAGATATGTTTTTTCTCTTTATTCCATGACATTTAGGTGTCAATGCTTTTGTGGCATCGATGAAAATGTTAATGAAAATTGGTAAGAAGGAGAATAATTATGGACATAAATTTGAATTTTTTTTATACCACCACAATGGTTCATATAACCTTGGATTGGTTTATAATATTTTTAAGAAAAATTTTATTGTTCTAGAAATACTCATTTTTTTCATATCAAAACCTAATGCATCCAAAAATCCATATTTTCATATTGTTTTTTCACTAAAACTACCATGATTTATATAAATAATATTTCTCTATAGAAACCCCATGATGTGTAAAATCTTAACAACCCATGATTCAAGGTATGAAATTTATATAAATGGAATATATTTTTAAAAAAATCATGGATCGATGTATATATTTTAAACAATTACCTATCTAAAACGGATCGTAAGAGATACCACATCATGATACATAATCAGGATTTTATTGATAAAATGTTATTTAATCATTATAATTTATCTAAAGTTATTATATCTCATAATGAATATTTTAATTTTTCATTTATTAAATTAATATTTAATTTTCTTATACAAAATTTTTTATATTATTAATTATGTTACTATTTATTTTGAAATTTTAAAACATTTCAAAGAATTTGGTCTACCATGTATATAATTGTTTCATGCTAGGTATGAAAAAATATAGTTTTGTTATACCAATATTGTGATACGTTATATTACTTATAAATTCAATTATAAATGATGATTATTAATATTTTTATAGTGTGAATTTTTATTGGAATTATCACTAACCTAGGAGATTAGACTCTATATTGAACTATGGGGGTGGGCTATTGGATTCTCCATACTTTCTTTTGTAGATATATTAGTTTTATATGGTTATAAACCATCACAAGAAAGGTTTTTGTAATACATATATGTGGTATGTATTTGGATATGTGGGGATATAATTTTCTTTCATTTTTGGGTAAGTAACAAAAATAATGAGTTATATATTCTCTTATAAATTAACATGTTTGGTTATTTATTTATAGCAATAGGATTCAAAAAAAATAACTAAAGGCATTCACATAAATAGGTATCTCATGGGATGGAACAGTTCATTGAAATATAATGATATAAAAATGACAAATATATAAATTGAGGGAATAAGAAAACCCCTTAAAATACTAATTATTGGATTCCTTCAAAATTAAATAGATTTTATTACCTCAATCATCCAAAATGGGTAGGCTTTGAAAAAAAATGGTGACCATGAATTATCTTGGGTAAGGAATGGTGTATGTATAAAACCATAATATTTTGGTAACTATATCCCATTATTAAATATTAGTTGAACTTAGTTGGGAAACCCTAAGAGTTGGGATACAAGAGGAATAATATTTAGTTTGTTCATATTATAGCTTTGGGTAAAATATTTCCACTCAACTATACAAGAATCATATATGATATATCCAACATGATTATCTACTTAAATAGATAAGTGATGATAGGAAGGTTAAAATAGACAAAAAATAATAAAATATGGATATTTAAATATTAAAAGATAATGATGTGTGGGGTCATAATTTTTTATGGGATTACATGAAATAATAGCTTCCTAAGAATCAAATTTATCATATATGTTTTGTTAACAATTAATGTATTCTATTTAAATATTGGATACTATTATATTTTATTTATGTAAAGATTTCCACAGAGTGTTCCGTTCATTAATGGGTTATATAAATTTCATGATATAATGAGAACCTTGATATTACAAGATGATATTTTCAAAACTATGCCCTATGATCTAGATACATTATTCTAATGGGACATAGATGATGTTTAACTATCAAGTGATGTGGACTTGTAAATACCGAAACTTACTCTCTTGAAGTTTTTACTTGGGGATCTCTAATAAGTGAGGTCATATGGACATATAATCTAATTTATTCACCACATAAATAACGTTTTTTATGTTCTTATTTTTGTGTTTGTGTATTGGTCCTAATATAGGTGATCATTATCAATGTCTATAATTATTTTCACACTTATATTCATAATGAAAACCAGGATGTATTTACATATGGTGAAGTATCTTGAGCAAGGTGTGTCATGACAATCATGATATTAATTTGGTGGTCAAGATAAAATTTTTCCATTCAATGTTATGGAAAAATATATCTCTAGACATTGTAAGGAGATGAAAGTGTTTGACTAAAAATCATGGCCATGTTAGTTTATAGTAAAGATCTTATTAGTATGTAAAATTAATATAAATCAATTAAAAATGATTATGGAAGATATATACATCATGTTTAATGAGGTAATGATTTATAAAGTGATAATATTACATATTATCATGTAATAGAAGGTTATCATTGTTGTCTATCTGGGTTATACATTTCTCTATATAGACTATAATATATTGGTAGATATAACTCTTGGTCTGTGGTTTGAACCCATCTATACTAAGAAATGATCCAAAAGGGATTCAAAAAAAAATTATATAAAAAATTATTATATTAAGATGAATATAAGATTATGAATGAATTTATTTCCAATTAATTGAATGATATTTATTCATGTTATATTGATTTTAAATAGAATAACAAGTTATTAAAGTCAACAATTAGTGTTTTGAATATTATATATTTTTATTCTCAAAATAAATAAAAATAATAATTCTTTATTCATGAGATGAGATAATATAATTATTATTTATTTTTATTATATGTGAATATTTTTTTATTGAATGAATATATTTTTTATAATGGTTAAGATTCAATAGAATTTTATAATAGAATTTTTACAGCGTTAATGATCAAAAATCCATATTTTAATGTTATTAAAAATGAATAAATTATTTATTTATTTTAAGAAATTATATTAGATACACATTTCAATAAAAATAAATGCAATCAAAACAATCATTAAAAACCACAAAGTATTTTAAAACCATAAAATAATAAACAATCATGGATGAATCATGATATTGATCAAAAGTGTGAGTGATAGAGAATTAATGAGTGAATACAATAACGAAAATGAATAAAACGAAGACCAATAGTAAAGGGAATAATAGTGAATTTTTTTATTTCATTATCGTATCATGACATATTTACATGCTACATGATAATATAATAAATTTTCTAATATAATCTCTATCTTCTATATAAAATCCAATATTTGGGAATAAATTACCAAGTAAATCTACCATATATAGGGAATGATGAAATTAAAAATAATTCATGACACACCCCTTTAAACTCATAAATTTAATTGAATATTATTTATAATTAACATAAAAAAACTCACAGTAAAAATACTATAAAATTTATTGAATTCAATGCTAATTTTAGCTACAGTATTAAAAAAAATAAAGAGAATTGAATGACCTTGCAAAGGGTCATAATCAAATAAAAAATCAAGTACCTATGGATTACATCTAGGGATATAACAACAATTTATATCTCTAGGATCCTAATAATCGCTCACTATTATTATTAAATTATTTTATTAATATTTTTTAATTATAAAGGGAAATAGTGAAAATGTGAGTTGTATGTGATGAAAAATGGACATAAATGAAATTAATTAAATATTAATGGAAAAAGTGAGGATCCATGAGTAGATTTAAATTTTATCATATCATTTCTCAAAGATGGTGAACTCCTACTATAACTTATAACTCATGAGATATCCCATGACCAAAGATCCCTCACCCTTGCATTGAGACTGTGATTTATTACCAAGATACTATTATGAAAGTGAATCAGTTACTATTTCCTAAGTAAATGAGGTAGATACTAAAATATTAGTAAGAAAATTACAAGTCCTTAGGGATCATTTCATAGGAAACCCTGAATAATGAGAATGGAATCTTAAATAGTTGATACCCTAATCCTTGATTACTAGTCACTTGTTCACAATCATGTATCAAATCACTATCCAGCTTATTCCATTAAATATTATATGAATGTTATATTTAACGGGAATTATGATTGAAACAATATTTGAAGAAAAATAGAGTGTAGTAATGAATAAGATCAGGACCATTTAATTTACTTTATATAACCCAGCCTTCAATATGTAGTAAAAAATAATAGAATATTTACAATTTCAAAAAGAGGCTCAATGTTTTTAAAAAATCACTCTATTCTTGATCAACTATAAGTGGTTAGCTATTTATAAAGATAATAACACTAAGGGAGACAATGATAAAAAAAAATACATATAAATAAATAGTAAAATTTATTTATAATATGGGACCCAAATTTGATGGGGATAGAATCCAGGTTTCATTATCCTATTCTTACATAAATAACACAAACATAATTCTCTGGGCATGAAGGATTGATCATATTTTATTGGTATTATTCCATATAATTATTCCTTATGTATAGGCTTCCTTTATTTCTATATATACTTCATTCATGTAATTTGGGTCCCTAAATGTGTGGGACTAGTTTTTATAAACCATTTATTTTCTGTTTTGGGGTGCCTAGAGGTTCATAAGGTAATGATGGAGGATTTGAGGGGGTGTTTACCTAAAATTTAAAATGGAATTGGGTGGTTATGGTGTGATATTTTAGTATTTGAAATGTTTTAGTTTTTCTTTTGGATCTTGCGATGTAAGTGTGTTACTTATAGTGTGGAGGTCCAGGATGAAGATTTGGTGGTTCCGCCAATATGAGGATAATAGCAGCATGGTGCTCAGGGTTGTGCCATGGAGTCTCAATGGTCAAGAAACTTATCTCTTCTATTTGTGGTACTACTGTATTGAGAATCATAGGTTTCTCCACAACATTATGATTGGTTTTAGGCTATGTGGGAGATGTACATGGATTCTTCCTCATATACTGGGGGAGACTAGACTAAGACCCCTTACAACATTTCTTCCCTTGCTAGATAATATTTTTTATGAAAAAAATTATGTTCTGGCATGTTTAAGGTTTTTTTATATGATATTAGGTTTTAACCTACCTAAATTAATTCATCATCCCACTTAAAACTCTTTTATTTCCTTTCCCTCCAATCACTATATGACATAAGGAGCCTTTTTAGATACTTTGATCCCTCAACTTATAGAGCTCATTTTATTCATTATATGAGGCGATTTTTACCGCTTCTCTATTAATTTTTACCTCTCATCATCATTATTTGTATTTTTTTCCTTACTTTTTTTATGGGGATTATTTTAATGGCTTGTGATGGATTTATGGTGGGATTTTTTCCTAAGGGAAATTTATTTCTTCATGGAAGAGGTGTTTGGAGATCCATGTCTACTATTTCATTCTTTCTCAGAGGTTATTAATAGTTTCAAATTGAGGAGTGGGATTTACAAAATATCATTATTTTGTATTTAGTCTTTGAATTAACATTATTTATCTTTTCTGGGTAATTATATAGTAAAAATGATTGAAATAATATTTCAAAAATTAAGGAATAATGAAATATGGAATAAGATATTGTGATCACATATGGTTTATCCTATGATTTCACGTGTCTTGATATTTTATAGATAGTGAACTAATAATTTTTGTGATTATTATTATTCCTTATCATAGATGATATTCTAAAAATCAGATGAACAATATAAATATTTTATGATAAAGTGAATATTGGAAGATGAATGTTAATTAAATTACTAATATTCCTTTAAAATATTTTAAAGAGAAAGTATTGCTTGAAGAATATTTATAGTTGATTATTAGCTATTAATATATTCTAATGTTGGGTTTTTTATAGTTGAAACATATTCATAATGAATAAATTAATTCAAAATAGTTATCAAAAGGTTTTTGTGATGAAAATAAGTTTTTGGCGATGTTAGGAGCCAAAAAATAATATAATTACATATTTTCTAAGATTACGATCATAATGGTATGGAATTGGTTCCCCCTTGAGTTTTATATACTAAATATAAGTTTTATTTCCATTTTTATGTGCTCTAGGATGGTATAACCTTACCATTATTTGATGTGTGTGATTTTTTATGGTCTAGATTATAGGTAGGGGTGGATAAATCATGTTAAGACTCGGGCATGATTGACAAATATTTTTTGATATGTGGTCGATATTAGGATAGATGACACATATTATGGGTTGTTCTTGCCTTCTTCCGGATTATTGTGTTGGGTTATTGATTAGTTTATTAGCATGGGTAGAGAGATTTTATTTCTTGTATTATGGTTTGTTTGATAATTGGTGGATGGTTTTACAAGTGGTAGATTGTTGTGACTTAAAAATAATTGTTATAGTTTTCCAATGAACTCTAAATAAATATTCCTTATATAATTTCTAATAGATTCATTGAATACCTAGATTATATAATTATAAATGGATTATAATTTAACTCATGTTATTAAGTCTTGTTAATTGCAGTACTGATATATGATATATTAAATAAGAACCATTGTATTGTTGAATTAATTCTCTAAAAATATGGGGAACAAATCTGGAAATGGAAATATAAATCATAGAAGAATATTGGATTGTAATGAAATGAAATTATGAAATAATAACTCTTAAGGAGATTAAGGAATGGTTAGTTATTTATGATTACAAATAAAAATTTATTATTGTCATTTAATCCTTATTCTTTTGTGATCATATGAGATATTATTTACTAGACCTTAATGGTGGAAGCGAGGGGTCATGTCTAATGATAACTTAAATTGTATCTAAGGATTGGAAGTTTCATTTAGTTAGTTTTGTGATATGCTATTAATTATTTTTTAATATTTCATATGCTCCACCACTTAAGTCAGGTGGGATTCTGATGCATTTTTTTTTCTTTTTGATGTATTCATTTACATCTATGTTGGGGAGGGAATAGATGTATGACTTATCCCTATTTGCCTCTATCCCTAAATACATAACATGATATGTATGTGTATCTGATATGCAATTTATTAAGGTATAGGTTAGTTTTGTACATAAGTTGTGATGGATCTTAGTTTTACTATAAATGTGTGTGTGAGCTGTAATGGATTGAGGTTATAGAATATACTTCTATTCTAATTATATTGAATATGTTTACTATAAGTTTACTTGAATGGGTTGTAATGGATTAGGGAATAATTCATGATACACAAGCTGTAGTTGATTCTTGGCTTGCTCTTGGTCATATATTCTATGAGATGTAGTTGTGATACTTGTGCATGGAGTGTAAGATGAGACATGTTTGAGTTATTTTTACTTGTGGTGCATGATGAATTATGAAAGGGATTGTCGAATAACAAGTTTTCCATTAGGGAATGAGTGTGATAATATAGAAATAAAAACATAGTTCTTTATTGATATAAAAATCCTTTACCTTCTATAGAATATTGTGTAAATGTTTAAATATGGTCTAATATGAATTTTCTTTGAGGTCATGGAGTTGTTAGGGGTGTAAGGGGATTTTTTGGATCCTAAAAACCATGATTTTGGATGGAAATGGATTTTCACATGGTTAGAATAAACCATGTGGGGCAGGCCACAATGTTATATAAAATTGTGCAAGCCTGGGAAGAGAGTAGGAAAAGCCCGCATTATTAGACTAAACCATGATATTTGTGGTGCCCAACCATGTGGGAATGCCTAAAATTTTGACATAGGAGTTTTTTTTGGTCTCTACAAGGTGATTAAAACCATGTGAGGAAACCTTGTGATGTGCCCTTCTGTGAAGCTAAGTATGCAAGTTTGGCACATGGTTTGGGAAACCATGCCACCAAACCATGAAGACCAATATTTTGGGTAAAATTATAAATTTTCCCTTAATTAATTATTAAAACCAAATTATATTTCATTTCTCGTCCCACACAACAGATCCACCTTTTTAAATCTATATTTGGTTTCCAAACTCAAAATCAAATGATCTCCTCCATCTGATGTCCAATTCAAGCACTACTCCTCTCGTTGGATCTGCATCAATGAGTTATTGATTCCTTTTTAGTCATTCCTAATTTGGTTTGGCATCAGATACACAATTTAGTTGTACTCTGTTATTCTATATTATTATGTTCTTAATCTATTCATCATTTTCCTCTCAATGATAGTCAAATCATGAGATGATATAAGATGATCTATCATCTACAAACCTACGGTAGGTGGTACCGTGTCATTCATTAAATTTTTAAGTGTTTATATATTTCAATTTTACACACTCACCATTCTTGGGTAACACCTTGAATTGAATTTATATCCTTGAATTGAAATGGTAGGTATAGCCTATGCAATTAATGTGTCCCATTGATAAATGATAAATGGTTAATAAACTTTAATGGAACCACCCCATTGGGTGAGTTGTGTATTTAAATGGACCATTTTGATGGAGTATGGAATTGGACCCTTGTTGGTGTGACTATTACCCATTATCAAGGGATTTCACTAATGAATTTCCAATTGAGGATTGAAACTATGGATTAATGTGTAAATTTAATTGTTATATAAATTGTTAATTGAATGATTAAAGATAAGGGATGGAATGACTGTGACCCTTTTCCCTTTCTATGAAATTGTTTGTTTAATCTTGAGTGTTAATATTTAATGAAATTCCCATGTTATTTAAATAGACTCTATTCCATGTAACAATTTTTCTAATAATGAGATGATTGTTATAATGAATTTCTTATGTGAGTAATTGAGAGGAAAGAATTCTAAGATTATCTATGCACTTATCCACCATTGGAGGTGAGATTGAATTGAAATATTCTTAGTGGTGAACATGACATGATTAATGTAAATTAGTTAAATGGAATTTATATTTTTAATGATTGACTGAATGATTATATTCCTTGGGTGACACATGTACTCAAATGATTAATTCCATGGATTGAATTAGATGTCTTTGACCTTGCTTATACCCAAGTGAAACTTGGACTCATTATATGGTTTTTGAAGGATTAACTCATGGGGGATGACTATTATATGTTGAGTGACACATAAACTCAAAATGGATTAAAAATTATGGACTCAAGGGACATTTGATAATGTCTTCCATGTGTGATACATGAGCATCCTTGTCACGACCCGTCCTCGTGGCCCGTGCCGTGACTACCCCAAGCCCGCCTTCCATAGGCCAGGGGCTGGCAACTAGCACCAAGGGGTAAATCCCAAAAAAAGGGAAGGCATTGCCTTCGAAAAGTAAACAAGAACCACAGAGTAAGCAAGCGGAAAAGTAAACACTAAGTAAAATTATGACAAGCTGTGCTGAAAGTAAAAGGGGCCGGAAATACAAGCCCAACTGTAAAGTACAACTGAAAGGGGAAAACAACAACTGAAAAGAAAAGACGCAGCGTCGAGCCATCCTCTGGAAGTCCCACCTGAAGGGTGGGTACAGATAGCCTCCACTTCTCCTCGGGTCCACCTAACCGCTCCGAGTACGTCCTGCCCAGTGGTCCACCTCCAGGTACCGTCCTGCTCCGCACGCCTCCACCACGATCAGCGCTGTCCGTCGTCTGCAACCAACACAACGTAGTGCGGGCAAATCCCGTGCAGGGGTGAGTATAAGCTACACAGTAGGGACCCCGAGACCCCCGAAGGTCTCCCGAAATCCAAAAATGTATAATCCACAAAAGAAAGATACAATCACGATGTAACATCTGACACGGCCTCGGTATATGCCCATACATATACCTAAGTCATCAATTCCCGTTCGGCTCCAACGTCTGAGCCCAAGCACAACCCAGTCCACACAAGAAAGAAAAAATGTATACCCACACAGGATAGCACAACACAATCCACAAAGAAGAGTAAACAGTAAATCCACATAGGATAACTCACACAATCCACAAAGGAGAGTAACACACGATTCAGCTCACACAGGTATACTCCTTCAAATAACGATAAAGATGATCACTGATCCATATATTTCTTCGGACCCACAAAGGATCGATAGGTACTAACCCCCGCAAATACCCACACAGGATCGGGCCCACACAGGACATGTAGGCGCTGGCTCACACAGAACCGCTGAGCACTGACCCACACAGGATCGGACCCACACAGGATCGGGCCCACACAGGACCTGTAGCACTGATCCACATAGGATCGCTGAGTGCAGTAGTCGTCGCAGTCCAATGAGGATCTATTCATAGTCATCGCCGCATTCCACTGAGGATCTCTGCACGGTCGTCGTCGCAGTCCACTGAGGATCTCTGCACGGTCGTCGCTGTCGAAGTAGCAGTCGCAGCCAGCTCTAGGGTTCCCGCACACAACAAGCTCGTTCGGGAGGGTCCGCTCCACGAGCCGAGAGGCTGATACATCAACTGACACAAAGTCCGATGTTGATGTATCCAAAAGTTCTGTATCATCAACAAGAACTCAACGTCGCAGACGGCGCGTCAATCGGACGCCCAGTCTGAGAGTTATTGGCTTTTTCGTCCCAGGGGCCCAGTTGGTTTTTAAGGCAAAACCAACCCGACCGTACTCCACCTGCGTCCAAACCTCGGGCAGAGTGAGCCAAAAGATCCGTCTCACTTAGAGGAAAACAACGAAGTTGACGGCACGTCAATCAGACGTCCGTAGCTCAAGATATGAGTGTTTCCGCTCCGAGGGCCCGGTTGGTTTTGTGTACGAACCAACCCGATCGAACTCAATGTAATTCGAAACCTTGAGTGCGATATACCGAAACGACCATCTCGATCCAAGGATCACGTTACCACTGACGGCGTGTCGTTTGGAGGCCCGTAGCTCAAGTTATAGTCAATTGACCGAAGTGGTCCGAAGACGGGGGGGTCCGGGCCCCGGCCGACCCGGCCCGACCCCCCTGGGTCGGCCCAACCGGGTCGACCCGGTCCGGACCCGGTCCGGCCCGGCCAGGGCACGGCCAGCCCGGCCCTGCTTGGCTGAGCGACGCGGGGGGGGGGGGGGAGCCGCCGCCCCCGCGTGACACCCCCGCGGCACCCCCGGGGTGTCGCCCTGGACGACCCGAGCGACGCGGGGGGGGGGGGGGGGGGAGCCGCCGCCCATGCATGACAACCCCACGACACACGCGGGGTGTCGCCCTGGACAGCTGGATGCGGCTTCAGGCGCATCCCGTACGCGTCGGACCCGCACAGCCGCGGGACCGCGGGCGCTGCCGCCGCCGCGCCGGCACCCCGCGCCGCCGACAACTTCCGCGGGCCACCGGAAACGCTCCAGTGGTCCGATTCCATTCCCATCTGCGCCACTGCTCCTCCCGGGACTCGTTCTTCACTGCGGAATCATCAAACTTCCGTTGCGGCACGTTCCTTCATTTCCCGTCAAATCCGCACAACACGAAGAACGACGGAGGGTTGTCGGGCCGTGTTCGTTTGGCCCGCACCCTCCGCGTTAGATAAACAATGGGAGAAAAAATATTCAACACATGAATCAACAATTTTAATGGATTAAAATTGTTCTTATTGTCCGGTTCTTCACTTTTAAAATAAACGATCATAGGAAAAAGGAAATAATCACAACAACCCCTACCTCGTAGTCGTCATCGTACGCACGTTCTTCGCGGATTTGTTCGTCGCGGAAGGAGGGGATCGTCGCTTCGTCGCGAAAGGGCGTCGCGTCGTCGCGGAATCCGGCGTTGAGTCGGCGAACTCAACAGACCAAGAAACAATAGATCTAATTTAATTATTTAAAATTAAATCTGTGTTTTGTTAAAAAACACAAGGGAGAATAAGAGAATCCCAATGCCTCTTACCTCAAACAGCTGATCAAAGAATTCGTTTCGAAAGGAAGAGACATCGCAGAAGAACGTTGCAGGAAGGGAACGTCGGCGTCACGGAAAACGGCGTCGCATCGTCGACTTCCGCGAGTTTGGCGTTCTTTGTCGGAGGCCGGCGTTCTTCGCGTTCTTCACGTTCTTCGCGTTCTTCGTGAAGGAGGATGAGTGTAACAGCCCAATATTTTATGAAAAATATTTTTTTTAATTTCACTAATGTCTTGTGTTGTACGCTACACCAAAAGGATCTTACACAACACGCATCATTGACTTTCCTTGCATTACACGCAATCACGACCTTCCTCGATAGCGTGTGTAGTACGCAATAACGAGTTTCACTAAACAACAATTTGCTATTAAAATATTATTAAAACTAGCTGTTATGAATAGTAATAACCAATATTTGAAATTTTGTAAATTTTATTTTTCAAAATGGAATTCATTTTTGGATTCGTAATATCGAAATTAGCTTAGGGTGAAATTTTGGTGATTTTCGGATAACTTTCATATTTTGATGAATAGTGAAAATTACTAAATTTTAATTAAAAACAACTTTTTCAATCGAAATAATTAATAGTGATGAATTATTAATTTGAGTGGTTTTAAAGTATATTTAGAATATATTTTTACAATTCAATACAATGTTGTTCATTGGATGTAATTTCAAATTTACACCAGACATAAACAAGTGCTAATCTTTTGATAGTTATTATCTCTTTAAAACACGCTATTTATTGTGACAGTGGAAATTAATTATAAAATTAATTAATTCAACTTATATGTTGGGAATTTTTTAAAATAGAAATAATTTTTGAATTCGGATGATCAATTATAGCTTAGGGTGAAATTTTGGAATTTTTCTGAAAAACATCAATTTTTGATGAATACTGAAACTACTAAGGGGTAGTTAAAAAAATTAATTTTTTCATAAATCTTAATTTTACCGCTTCTGTGAATGGAATTTCAAAAATCCGAGAGACACGGTCGATGTAAGTAAGTAAAATTTGGTTCAATGAGATGAAAGTAATTTTTGGTGAATAGTAACTTTTTACTTTTATTTACCACGGTTAAAAGTAAATTGGGTAATTAAGGGTACAAATGATATTAATATTACCCTAACACATGTCCTAATACTATTGGAAAAGTGTATCTCGACCAAAAACAACCTTAAGTGTAAAATATTATCATTTAGGCCCAGTTGGATTAGATTAGGACATTTATTATTATTTAATTCAAAGAAGAGTTAAAAGAGTTAAAATAAAAGTTTATTTACTAAAACATTTTTAATATAGGGTTATACATAATATAATTTCGACTATAAATATTCATTAGAAAGATAAAAATATTTCCTACATAATGGTATTTTATTTGTAATTTGTATACTTTAAATAATTTAATTTATTTATGACACAACGATAATGCTGTAATTACCTTTTTAAGAAAATATTAACATAATGGATGTTATAAATGCCGAAATAAATGTAATTTGAGACTTTTTATGACTTAAACTAATTTTATAGGTTAATATGACATGTTATTGTTGATTTAAGTAACTTGGTTCGAACTTATCATTCTGTTAAAAATTTCATAAAAATCATGTACCAAATAGTGTCAAAATTGACATATATTAGTTTTTAAAACAAATATTATATTATTAATTGTTATTTAATTCTTAAAAATCTAAGGATCGGCCAAATGACTTAGATAAGGATAGATATATTAATAATAAACAACTTGGGCTTCTTTTGGCTTGATATAGTAATTTTATTAACCATATAGTGTAATAAAACAAAAAGACACGGTAAAAGTTAAATTATTTAACTTAGAGTTAAATCTAATTGATAAGGTTAAAATAATAACCTAAACTTTTCTAAATCCTATTGGATGAGATTATTTCGACCCATCCCCAATTTATATTCGAAATAAGGACATTTGGGACCATTATGAACCGAATTTGACCTTAATATAAAATAATATTTTGAGATATTCCTAAGGTGCCCCTCTCCTCCCTTATAAAAGGGCACCTCCTCCCTCTCTTCCTCACACAACTTTGAGCCTTCAAGCTCGGCCAAACCCTGAAAAAATATTCTCTCCACTTCCCTAGTATCATCCTAGAGGTCCAGGTCTTCTTCAAAGACCATCCTTAGTTCTTTAAGTGGAGGTTAAGAAAAGGCGCGTCAAAAAGAGGTAATATCCATTACCGATCTTTTTCAATTTCTTTCTTCTTCAACTTCTTCTTCTTTATTTGTTTCATGATAAAGTAATAACATCAATATTTATTATATACTGATATTTTATTATAAATATGAAACAACTCTAATTAACCTTCTATCCATCCTACGGAAAAAGGAAATCACCGTGCGTGCGTACGTACGGAATACCGTCTCCACGCCATGGTGTAATCTATTTTCCGCCACCTCCTTAATTGGATGGGTATAATGGTGTAAGGAGTAACTATATATGATTATTATAGAGTTATATTTATACTGAAATAGTATACACACACTTCAACACAATTCCATGACCATGGGAATGATATCATCGCTCGTGCGTACGTACGGACTACCATCTCCACGACGCGATAAGATTCATTCTCCATGTTAACCATTTATGAATAATTATAAAGTATATATAAGCAATAATAATGAAATATATGAAATTATAAGGCTACTGGATTTATGTATATATGTATGTCATCTACTTACTTCCATTCAAGACAATGAGGAAAGGAAAACAACGTTCATGCGTACGTACGGACTACCGTCTCCATGAACGGTGTGTTTCATTTCATTTATATATTTATTAAATATATATATATACTGAATATATATGATATATAAATCATGTTTTATATTCTGGAAGCAAGTAAATCATGATATAAGTAATAATAATGTCAATAACAACAATTCCAAACACCTACGATAAATGAAACGATTTTACCCAAAACGCTTCATTAACATGGAATTTACAAACGAACGGGTAATATAAAGTCATAAGTGAACCATATATGATATCATAACAATGAATATGATTCTGTAATAAGTTAATGACATTATTTAAATCATTATACAGGAGGTTCGGACACTTACGAAGCAAATCGGACTTAAGGTAAGGGAAATATCACAATCTCATTTTTATCCGAGATTGCTTATACGTTGGTATTTACTGGGGTGTATTTTATCATCCAAATCCATGTTTCCTCAATATGTAATATTATTTCCATCCACCTACGATTTTTTAAATCCAATTTTACCCTTTGGTGAGTTTTTATTAAAAGATATGAAAGGAATCTTTTGTCGTTTTTTGTACGAGGTACTTTTTTGACTTTTCCGACAAAAGTACGAGAAGAATGTTTTTTTAACATATACGACATGAATGGATTTTTAAAAAAATATTTCCAAGAATCTTCCTTTACAAGTTTTCAAGTTTATTTTTAATGAACTTATTTTAGTTTAGAATTGTATGACATGTTAAGAATGGAAAAGTGTTTTTGAAGCAGAAAGGATATTTTTCTCAAGAATGGAGTTCAAGTGTTTTATCAAAATTATTTTCCATCTAAGATAATAAAGGGTTATGTTTCTATCCCTATTATTACATTGATTTGATTTTGTTGTGATGGAACTATATTTATGAATTCCTTTATCTTATATGAATTGTTTTATGATGTCACGATGTTTAAGATTCTCATTTTTCTTACATGGGTTATGCAATGATGTATGATTTATGATTTTGTGGCACACATAAGAATGGAATCATTATGAGATGGGTGGGACCTATATCTCCCTCCAATTAATTGGTTAAAGATTTTATATCTCATGAGATAGACATGGCTGGAACGGTAGGTTATACCGGTTCAGTGAAACAGGACTGAAACGAGGGTGACTCGGTTCAGAAAGGGACTTTGTCCACTAAGATAGTCTTGGAAATGAGTCTTGACTAACAAGAAATGATTCTCTATGATTATGTGTGTATGCCACAAAGTTTCATGTTTTAAGTTATGATTATTGGGATTTCATTTCACTACTATGATTTATCCCATGTTATGAAATTATGCTCTCTTTTGCAGGTTAAGATTTCCAAAAGTTATGTTATTATGAATATGATGTGATTGATTTTTCTTTTGTTTACCCTTACTGATCATTTGAGATCACCCTTTTATGTTTTCTTTTCCCCAGGATATAAAGAAAGGTTTTAGGTAAAAAAAAAGGGAAGATCATTATGGGAGATATTGAAGATCGTTCACCACGATTAGAAGATTACGTTCCGAGTTTCCAAAGACACTAAACTATTACGATCCTTGTGTGTGTGTTTTTGTTATGTACTAAGTATTTCGCAAATATAATGTAATGTCCATGTAAGTCAGGCTTCGGGTCTCTACAGTTGGTATCAGAGGAAAGGTTTAGTCAACCTTTGGAAACTAGGATTCAAAATCGTTAGTGAGATCCCTAGAGATATTTCTAAGGTATGTCTAGGGATGTCCCTAAGGATAAGTATACGTATAAGATACAGTCCTAGAACTATGGTAACGATCATATAATTTAACCTAAGAAGTTAGATATTGATGATACTCCCCCTTTATTATGTTGTTTTCCCTAGCATGATTTTTGCCTCTAACACTATTCTTTTTTGGGTGTTAGAAAATGGTTGGAAACAAGATGATTCATGATAATGGAGGATATGATGGACAATGGAATGATATTATTCATAATGAAATGGGATTTGGTAGTCCAAACAACATTATTATGCCGAATCAGCAATCTCATAATATGATCAATAAAGTAAAATTTGGTAAGTTTCCTGACTCGGCTAATAAGAGAAAGATGGAGTTTCATGATGATCATAGAGGAAAGAAAGTTCAATTTCCCCTATGTAAATCATGTGGGAAGAGGCATCAAGGAGAATGTTTCAAAGGAACTGGAAGATGCTTTGGGTGTGGAAAAGAATGACACAAAGCAAGTAAGTTCAAAGGAAAAGGTTCAGTTAACAACATGGATGAGGATAATGGTATTTCTACGACATCAACAATGGTTAAATGTTTTAAATGTGGAATGTACGGGCATTATGCAAACCAATGCCCTAAGGGAAAGTCTCATGAAGATAATCAGTATGGTCGTATGGGAAGTATTTATGTTGATGATGATGAAGAGACTACAAATGATATGTGAGATGAAATAATTGTTGAAGCTCGGTCAATGGTTTAAGAAGGTAGTGGAATGATTACATGATTATCATGTGTAATGTTGTATAAGTAATCTCATGGTACTATGGAATAAAGAGACATCTAAGGATTTTTACACTATTGCCTTTCCTAAGTTTTTAAAGTGTATGATTAATGGTACTAATAACCATGAAATGTTATTCAGATATTTTTTGGAAAGTAGATGATATGCGCATAATGAAGGAATAATTAGATAATGAGGTGTTTGATTGTATTCATGAGCTCATGACTGATATAAGGAGAAGGTTATATCATGGTTTGAGTATATAGAATTTTTAGATTTTGGTATGTGGAAAGAGTTAACTTTTAACTGCATTCATGTTTTCACTAAGGTTCAATGGGTATTCAAGAGAATACATGATTAAGGCCTTTGAATGTTTGGAATGTGACCAACAAGACATATCTTATGATATATGGGGATTAACGACAGTAATCGTTTTCACTATATTATGAGAGTGGACTGCAGTATTATGGATAAGCCTAAAGATTAGAATGGATTATGTTGGACATAAGATAGTATTGTTTAAGGATAGAAGATTTTTGATATTATTGATGGGATGTTATAGTAATATAGTTTTAGAAAAAGGACAACCTGCAGGACGGGCGACAGCCCATCGCTTCGGACAAGGCTGTGGGAATCGAACCCACAACCGAAGTGCGACTGGCCTTTATCGCCTACCACTGGCCTACAGGAAGTCCCTGTTTAGTAGAAACTAGTTTTATTATATTAAGCAGTATGATATATGACCTATAAGTCCATTTTAGGAACCATATATGATTAATCTCACTATAGAATGACTTATGTATATTTAATAACTTTTGCTAACCTTTTGTTTGAGACAGATGGAATGACCCGTCATAATATCACATGATCTGCTAACACTTCACGAATTACAAATTCAACTTCATTTATTTAAGAGATGAAGTGGAAATTGTTCAAGGCACGAACAACAGTGAGATTGTACCAAAATAAAGTAAGTATTTATTCTAATTCAAATTCTTCAACTTTAGGGAAACGATCTTGAAAACCAAAAATGTTGTCCTAGTGCTCTTATATCTAATTAATCAGATGGAACCTTAGATCGTCACAAATTTATAGATTTGGGATTGTTGGATTTTCCATAGCCATGTTCTCTACCACTCTCCATCAGAACATGATGGTTGGATTTTTCTTCCATATCCATATTTTCACCTATGTGGAAACCCAGTGATTAGTTTATTTGGGTAACCATTACGTTTCATACTTTCATTTTTAAAGATTGGTTTTGTTATTCCTTTTTACGATGTGGGTTTCTATTAAAGAAACTTTCGAATAGTAAACCATTTATAACCCCAATGAATTTTGAGGGAAAAATTCATTTTAAGGGGGGTAGAATGTAACAGCCCAAGATTTTATGAAAAATATTATTTTTAATTTCACTAATGTCTTGTGTTGTACGCTATACCAAAAGGATCTTTCACAACATGCATCCTTGACTTTCCTTGCATTACACGCAATCGCGACCTTCCTCGATAGCGTATGTAGTACGCAATAACGAGTTTCACTAAACAACAATATGCTATTAAAATATTATTAAAACTAGCCGTTATGAATAGTAATAACCACTTTTTTAAATTTTTAAATTTTTTTTTCAAAATGGAATTCATTTTTGGATTCGTAATATCGAAATTAGGTTAGGGTGAAATTTTGGTGATTTTCGGATAACTTTCATATTTTGATGAATAGTGAAAATTACTACATTTTAATTAAAAACATATTTTTCAATCGAAATAATTAATAGTAATAAATTATTAATTTGAGTGGTTTTAAAGTATATTTAGAATATATTTTTACAATTCAATACAATTTTGGTTATTGGATGTAATTTCACATTTGCACCAGACATAAACAAGTGCTAATCTTTTGATAGTTATTATCTCTTAAAAACACGCTATTTGTTGTGACAGCGGAAATTAATTATAAAATTAATTAATGAAACATATATGTTGGGAATTTTTTAATATAGAAATCATTTTTGAATTCAGAATATCAATTATAGCTTAGGGTGAAATTTTGTAATTTTTCTGAAAAACTTCAATTTTTGATGAATAGTGAAACTACTAAGTGGAAGTTAAAAAAATTAAGTTTTTCATAAATCTTAATTTTACCGCCTCTGTGAATGGGATTTCAAAAATACGAGAGACACGGTTGATGTCAGTAAGTAAAATGTGGTTCAATGAGATGAAAATAATTTTTGGTGAATAGTAACTTTTTACTTTTATTTACCACGGTTAAAAGTAATTAGGGTAATTAAGGGTAAAAATGATATTAATATTACCCTAACACATGTCCTAATCCTATTGGACAAGTTTATCTCGACCAAAAACAACCTTAAGTGTAAAATATTATCATTTAGGCCCACTTGGATTAGATTAGGACATTTATTATTATTTAATTCAAAGAAGAGTTAAAAGAGTTAAAATAAAAGTTTATTTACTAAAACATTTTTAATATAGGGTTATACATAATATAATTTCGACTATAAATATTCATTAGAAAGATAAAAATATTTCCTACATAATGGTAGTTTATTTGTAATTTTTATACTTTAAATAATTTAATTTATTTATGACACAACGATGATGCAATAATTACCTTTTTAAGAAAATATTAACATAATTGATGTTATAAATGCCCAAATAAATGTAATTTGAGACTTTTTATGACTTAAACTAATTTTATAGGTTAATATGACATGTTATTGTTTATTTAAGTAACTTGGTTCGAACTTATCATTCTGTTAAAAATTTCATAAAAATCATGTACCAAATCGTGTCAAAATTGACATAAATTAGTTTTTAAAACAAATATTATATTATTAATTGTTATTTAATTCCTAAAAATATAAGGTTCGGCCAAATGACTTAGATAAGGATAGATATATTAATAATAAACAACTTGGGGTTCTTTTGGCTTGATATAGTAAGTTTATTAACCATATAGTGTAAGAAAACAAAAAGACACGGTAAAAGTTAAATTATTTAACTTAGAGTTAAATCTAATTGATAAGGTTAAAATAATAACCTAAACTTGTCTAAATCATATTGGATGAGATGGTTTCGACCCATCCCCACTTTATCTTCGAAATAAGGCCATTTGGAACCATTATAAACCGAATTTGACCTTAATATAAAATAATATTTTGAGATATTCCTAAGGTGCCCCTCTCCTCCTTTATAAAAGGGAACCTCCTCCCTCTCTTCCTCACACAACATTGAGCCTTCATGCTCGGCCAACACCTGACAAAATCTCCTCTCCACTTCCCTAGCATCATCCTAGAGGTCCAGGTCTTCTTCAAAGACCATCCTTAGTTCTTTATGTGGAGGTTAAGAAAAGGCGCGGCAAAAAGAGGTAATATCCATTACCGATCTTTTTCAATTTCTTTCTTCTTCAACTTCTTCTTCTTTAGTTGTTTCATGATAAAGTAATAATATAAGTATTTATTATATACTGATATTTTATTATAAATAGGAAACAACTCTAATTAACCTTTTATCCATCCTACGGAAAAAGGAAATCACCGCGCGTGCGTACGTACGGAATACCGTCTCCACGCCGTGGTGTAATCTATTTTCCGCCACCTCCTTAATTGGATGGGTATAATGGTGTAAGGAGTAACTATATATGATTTTTATAGAGTGATATTGATACTGAAATAGTATACATACACTTCAACACAATTCCACGACCATGGGAATGATATCATCGCTCGTGTGTACGTACGGACTACCGTCTCCACGACGCGATGAGATTCATTCTCCATGTTAACCATTTAAGAATAATTATAAAGTATATATAAGAAATAATAATGAAATATATGAAATTATAAGTCTACTGGATTTATTTATATATGTATGTCATCTACTTACTTCCATTCAAGACAATGAGGAAAGGAAAACAGCGTTCATGCGTACGTACGGACTACCGTCTTCATGAACGGTGTGTTTCATTTCATTTATATATTTATTAAATATATATATATACTGAATATATATGATATATAAATCATGTTTTATATTATGGAAGTAACTAAATCATTATATAAGTAATAATAATGTCAAGAACAACAAGTTCAAACACCTACGATAAATGAAACGATTTTACCAAAAACGCTTCTTTAACATTGAATTTACAAAAGGACGGGTAATATAAAGTAATAAGTGAACCATATATGATATAAAAACAATGATTATGATTATTTAATAAGTTAATGACATTATTTAAATCATTATAAATGAGGTTTGGACACTTACGAAGCAAATCGGACTTAAGGTAATGGAAATATCACAATCTCATTTTTATCCGAGATTGCTTATACGTTGGTATTTACTGGGGTGTATTTTATCATCCACATCCATGTTTCCTCAATATGTAATATTATTTCCATCCACCTACAATTGTTTAAATCCAATTTTACCCTTTGGTGAGTTTTTATTAAAAGATATGAAAGGAATCTTTTGTCGTTTTTCGTACGAGGTGCTTTTTTGACTTTTCCGACAAAAGTACGAGAAGAATGTTTTTTTAACTTATACGACATGAATGGATTTTTAAAAAATTATTTACAAGAAGCTTCCTTTACAAGTTTTCAAGTTTATTTTTAATCAACTTATTTTAGTTTAGAATTGTATGACATGTTAAGAACAGAAAAGTGTTTTTGAAGCAGAAAGGATATTTTTCTCAAGAATGGAGTTCAAGTGTTTTATCAAAATTATTTTCCATATAAGATAATAAATGGTTCTGTTTCTATCCCTATTATTACATTGATTTGATTTTGTTGTGATGGAACTATATTTATGAATTTCTTTATCTTATATGAATTGTTTTATGATGTCACGATGTTTAAGATTCTCATTTTTCTTACATGGGTTATGCAATGATGTATGATTTATGATTTTGTGGCACACATAAGAATGGTATCATTATGAGATGGGTGAGACCTATATCTCCCTCCAATGCATTGGGTAAAGATTTTATATCTCATGAGATAGACATGGCTGGAACGGTAGGTTTTACCGGTTCAGTGAAGCAGGACTGAAACGAGGGTGACTCGGTTCAGAAAGGGACTTTGTCCACTAAGATAGTCCTGGCAATGAGTCTTGACTAACAAGAAATGATTCTCTATGATTATGTGTGTATGCCACAAAGTTTCATTTTTTAAGTTATGATTTTTGGGATTTCATTTCACTACTATGATTTATCCCATGTTATGAAATTATGCTCTCTTTTGCAGGTTAAGATGTCCAAAAGTTATGTTCTTATGAATATGATGTGATTGATTTTTATTTTGTTTACCCTTACTGAGCATTTGAGCTCACCCTTTTATGTTTTCTTTTCCCCAGGATATAAAGAAACGTTTTAGGTAAAAAAAAGGGAAGATCTTTATGGGAGATATTGAAGATCGTTCACCACGATTAGAAGATTACGTCCCGAGTTTCCAAAGACAATAAACTATTACGATCCTTGTGTGTGTTTTTTGTTATGTACTAATTATTCTGCAAATCTAATGTAATGTCCATGTAAGTCAGGCTTCGGGTCTCTACAATGAGGGCTCAAGAACTCTGAAAAAACCTCTCAACGAGTAATCCTCCAAAAAGACTTGTTGGTCTTATTTTATTATTACGCCAACAAACGAAAAAGGTAAGTAATGACCCATCAATTCGTTGAATTAATTCAACGAAAGAAACCTCCCATTTAATTCACGAAATAAACCGCCCAATTAAATGGTGCGTTAAGGATTTAAGAAAACGCGTCAGTTGACTTTCATAATGACGGGTTTTCACGGGTGCGTTACTTAGTGGAAAGAAACGGCAGGGCTCGTGCGGGCCCCACCTCATAAATATCCTACCAAGAGGGTAGGATATTTCTGGATAGCACCCTATCTGTTTCAACGCAGTTTAAGTGGCATTCAAGTGTCTTAACTGAAATAAAATAAAGTTGTCGAACAAATTATTTTATTTCTTAACTTTAATTCCAAAAATTAAAAATCACACCTGAGCAAACGCAACTCCGGAAGAGGCGTTTCTAAGCAAATACCGGCGCTGCGATTTCATCAGTGCCCTCAGAAACTGCGTTCCTGTAAAATTCCAAAGATAATTAAGAAAAAAATTTCCTTGAAATTTACGGGTCTTTACATTACTCCCACCTCAGGGCTTTACGTCCCCATAAAGATACATCATAAACTAGGGAAACAAATGTGGGTACTGAGCACGCATCTGAGCCTCCCGCTCCCATGTGCTCTCCTGGAGGTTCGAGTGCTGCCATCTGATGCACATAAGAGGAATCGATCGCCCACGTAGGACCCGCTCCTGTCGATCCTCTATCTCCACTGGGACCTCCGCAAAAGTCTCCCCATCATCCACGTCTAGCTCCCCATGGTCAATTATGTGCGTCGGGTCGTGCACGTATCTCCTCAGCTGAGATACGTGGAAGACGTCGTGCACCCGGTGCAACTGAGGTTGTAGAGCCATGCGATAAGACACCTCGCCAGTCCTACTGAGGACCTGGAAAGGTCCGATGATGTGTGGAGTCAACTTGCCGCCTCGGCCAAATCTCCGTAAACCACGTCAAGGTGAGACACGCAAGAAGACGTGGTCGCCATCCTCAAACTCTAGTGGCCTCGGCCTCCTGTCAGCATAAGACTTCTACCGGCTCTGAGCTGTCCTCATCCACTCCTGGATGACCTGGACCTTCTCTGTCGTGGCTCGGACCATCTCTGGTCCCACAAGTGCTGACTCCCCAGGGTCTGTCCAGCACAAAGGAGATCTGCAAGGCCTGCCGTACAACGCCTCGTATGGTGCCATCCCGATGGTGGAGTGGTAGCTGTTGTTGTACGTGAACTCTACCAAGGGTAGGTGGTCCTCCCAGATGCGACCAAAGTCTAGGACACATGCGCGGAGCATGTCCTCGAGAGTATGAATGGTCCTCTCCATCTGACCATTTGTCTGAGGGTGAAAGGCGGTGCTCAGATGTAGCCGTGTCTCGAACGCCTCCTGCAACCCCTTCCAAATTCGGGAAGTAAAATGAGCGTCCCGATCGGAGACGATAGTCGATGGCACACCGTGAAGCCATACAATCTCCTGAACATGGAGACTCCCTAAGCACTCCACTGAGCCCTACTCTCTGATGGGTAAGAAGTGTGCCGACGTGGTGAGTCGGTCAACAATCACCCAAATGGAGTCATGACCTCTGGAAGTGTGTGGAAGCCCAGTCACGAAGTCAATAGATATGTCGTCCCACTTCCACTCCGGGACCTCCAAGGGCTGTACCAAGCCTGCCGGTACCTGGTGCTCTGCCTTCACCTGCTGGTAGGTGAGGCACCGTGAAACGAACTCTTCCACAGCCTTCTTCATGCCCGGCCACCAGTGCTGTCGTCTGAGATCCTGGTACATCTTCGCCACTCCAGGATGTACCGCCAAAGGAGAAGTGTGAAACTCTCTCAGCACCTCCTCTCGTAAAGAGACTGGTACCAAGGTACTTTCTCTAAAAAGGATGTTGTGCTCTGCTCCAAGGGAGAAACCATTAGGTGCTTGTCCCGAAGATATCTGGGCACGACGCGTCTCACAGTCAGCATCCTCACACTGTGCCTCTCTGACCCGCTGCAGTAATGGAGGAGTGACTGTGAGAGACTGAAGGAAGGCTGCTCCATCCCTATCCACGAAGGATATCTACAAAGCGGCTAGCTGCTCTGTCGCCTCCTCAAGTAGCTCGATGCCCGTCCTCCTGCTGAGGGAATCGGCTACCACGTTCCCCTTCCCAAGAGTATAGACTATCTCAAAGTCATAGTCCTGGAGGAACTCGAGCCATCGCCGATGTCTCAGGTTCAGGTCCTTCTGCGAGAAGATGTACCTGAGACTCTGGTGGTCAGAAAAGACTGTAAAGTGCTCGCCCATCAGATAGTGCCGCCATGTCTTTAGAGCGAAAACCACTGCTGCTAACTCCAGGTCATGGGTAGCGTAGTTCTGCTCATGTGGCCTCAACTGACGTGATCCATAGGAAATCACAGCCCGCTCCTGCATCAGGACACACCCAAGTCCGGTCCATGATGCATCGCAGTAGACTACGTATCCAACTCCCTCCTCAGGAAACCTCAAGATAGGTGCGCTGATCAATCTCTGCCTCAGCTCCTGGAAGCTCTACTGACATATTTCTGACCACACGAAGGGTTTCCCTATCTTCGTTAACGCTGAGAGTGGCGCCGAAACTCTGGAGAAGTCCGGCACAAATCTCCGATAGTATCTGGCTAGACCCAAGAAACTCCGCACCTCCGTCACGCTCCTGGGTGGCTCCCAAGCTAGCACGGCCTCGATCTTCGCAGGATCCACTGCAAATCCTGCCTCAGAAATAACGTGCCCCAAGAAGTGGACCTCACGTAAATAGAACAAGCACTTCGAGAGCTTGCCATAACGCTGGTTCTCTCGGATTGTGTCTAGCACAACCCACAAGTGGTAGGTGTGCTCCTCCTCCGTGGTCAAGTACACCAAAATGTCGTCGATGAAGACCACGACAAATCAATCAAGGTATGGATGGAAGATCCTGTTCATGAGGCTCATGAACACTGCTGGAGCGTTGGTTACGCCGAAAGGCATAACCAAGAACTCATAGTGGCCATACCGACACCTGAAGGTCGTCTTCTGCACGTCCTCGTCTCGAACTCTGAGCTGATGAAAGCCTGACCTGAGGTCTATCTTCGAGAACCACTGTGCTCCCATGAGATGATCGAAGAGGTCATCAATCCTAGGCAGCGGATACTTGTTCCTCACTGTCGCCTGGTTCAGGCGACGATAGTCGACACACAGTTGCAAGCTCCCGTCCGCCTTCTTGGCGAACAAAATCGGGGAAGCCCAAGGTGAAACACTAGGTCGGATAAACCCCTTGCCCTGCAAGTCCTCCAACTGTACCCGCAACTCTCGAAGCTCAGCGGGGGCCATCTGATATGCTGGAGTGGATATCTGGTCTATCCCGGGGTACATATCAATATAAAAGTTTACCTCTCTGCGAGGAGGTAGCCCTGGAACGTCGTTGGGAAAGATGTCCGCGTACTGATCCACCACTGCAGGGAAACTAGGACTCCGCACATCCACAGCTCCTAGGATGAGGCTAGCCAACTGATGAGTGATGGGTTGCCCTCTCCTCTGTGTGAGTCCATATTGTGCTGAAAAGGCTCCCTTCTCACCGGTGAAGGTGAACCTGCTCCCGTCGGTGCGCACACATTGCACCTTGTGTCTAAAACAGTCAATCTGAGCATGGACTGTAGATAACCAATCCATGCCCAATATGACGTCGTAGGCCTCGACGCCGCTACAAGAAGATCCCAGCCGAAGCTCTCTCCTCCTGGAGTAAGCTCACACTGTCGGCACCAGTATGTAATCGTCGAGTCTGCTCCCGTAGGAGTCTCTAGCCGTAAGGATCGAGCCAACGGCTCTGTCGGAATCTCCATGCTCCGAACAAGGGCATCAGCTATGAAAGAGTGACTCGCTCCTATGTCTATAAGAACTGCAGAAAGGGTGGAATAGACACAGATCGTACCTCGAATCATCTCTGGCGCGCCGTGGTCATAGGCCTCCGCTGCCTGGAGCCGTGCCTGTCTCTGCCCGCCAGCTCCCTGTGGTCGGGGCGGACCTCCTTGTGGTGGTGGTGGCAGAGCCTCAAAGCGTCACCCACCACCTGCTGCTCGGCCAGCTCATCTTCCTCTTCCGCCTCCTCCCTGCAGACCGCAACGGTCGACCCTCTGCCTCTGCCTGGGTGGCCCCTCCACCGTCTGCTGCTCCTCGGTATGGCGGGTCGGGCAGTCACGAGCCATGTGGCCCGGCACGCCGCACGCGTAGCACTGCCTGCCTCTCGGAAGACTGGCTCCGCGCTGTGTGCCTCGCACTACTGAGCCAATGTCCTGAGGTCGCCTACGAGAGGGTCTGGTTTGCTTGGAACCCTGAGTCATCCGTCGGCTACCAGCTGCCGAAGACTCTGCTACCTGCCGCCCTGCGGTAGGTCTCGCTGTGGACTCAGCCAAAAAGCTCTGGATCAGAAGGGCTCGCTCCAGCACTCCTTCCTGGGTCGGGATGCTGAGGGAGATCAGCGATGCCCTGATCTCATGTCTCAATCCCTGCTCGAAGGTCCAGCCCCGGAAGAAGGGGTCCCGTACCATGTCGGTCGAGTAGCGAGAATGATCAGTGAACCTCGCCGCGTACTGGGCGACCGTCAAGATGCCCTACCGTAGCTGAAGAAGCTCCTGAATGTGCACCGCACGGAGGGTGGCCGGGACGAACTCTGAGCAAAAGAGGCTCTCGAAGTCCGTCCAGATGATAGAGGCCTCATCGTGCACCTAGAGCATCAAGCTCCACCATCGTCCCATTGCTGCGTGCAGTAGGCTCATCGCGAGGATCACCATGAGGTCTGTTGGTGTCCTCACTAGCCTGAAAACTCGAACGACCACCTCCAGCCAGTCCTCGGCTGCCTGGGGGTCCGTCTCCCCACAAAACCTGGGTGGTCGCTGGCACTGGAACTCGTGAAGAGCTCCGAGGAATCGTGCATCGTCAGCGGTCAGCGCTGGAAGCATCGGGGGCTCGGCGGGTAAAGGTACCGTCGATGCCTCTGCTGTCAACGGGCCCTGTACCGAGGCCTCATCGCTCGGTGGGCTGTCGTCGCGCTCTACTCTCGGAACCCTAGTTGGCTGCCATCGTGGGGCCATCCTGAAAGAGGAAACAAGTGTGCCATGGTCAGAACAGTATACCTGGTGAGCTGACACAAGTAATCACAAAAGAAACTTGAAACACACATGCAATCAATGTTTTCGTGCATTAAGTCAGAAACCAGAAGTCAGGGTCCTGGTGTACGGATACGTTGGTCGCCGCACCAACACTGGACTCCCTGGAATGATAACCACATTCAATACGCTAAACACTATTGCTTCACATAGAAGAAAGATCAGAGTCTGCGGTAGAACCGACCACCTCTGATACCAATTTGTCAGGACTCGTCCTCGGGGCCCGTGCCGTGACGACTCCAAGCTCGCCTTCCATAGGCCAAGGGCTGGCGACTAGCACGAAGGTGTAAATCCCAAAAAAAAGGAAGGCATTGCCTTCGAAAAGTAAACAAGCACCACATAGTAAGCATGAGGAAAAGTAAACACTAAGTAAAACTGTGACAAGCTGTCACTACTGGAAAACTAACCTTTACCAATGATTTGGAACTGTTGGTATAGGCCTCCAAACCGTTGGTATAGCCTATACCAACGGTTTGGAGAACCGTAGCCAAGTAAGCCGTTGGGATAGGTCTATACCAACGGGTTTCAAAAAACCGTTGGTATAGGTAATATGAAATCTATACCAACGGTAATGGAACCGTTGGTATATAAATTCCAAAAATAAAACATCCACTGGGATTTGATCCCAGGACCCCTCGTTTATAATTGAACGACTCAACCACTAACCTAACATGACTTTTGTGATCATAATTACATAAATATATATATGTATTCTCATAAATATTTTATATTTTTATTTATATAATGTTCTTGGTACGAAGGTCTGATAAAAAATGAAAGTACCTATACCAACGGTTGTTAAAACCGTTGGTATAGACCTATACCAACGGTTTTAACAAACGTTGGTATAGGTCTTTGGTTGTGATTTTCATTCTGTGAAGGATGTTGAATTTTGGCCCATTTTTCCCAACGGTTTGGCCAAACCATTGGGAAAGGTAGACCTATCCCAACGGTTTGGCCAAAACGTTGGGAAAAGTGGCATATTTGGGGACCTTTCCCAACAGTTTGGCCAAACCGTTGTGATAGGTCCACTTTTCCCAACGGTTTGTCCAAACTGTTGGGAAAAGTGTCCAATTTGAGGGCCTTTCCCAACGGTTTGGCCAAACCGTGGGGAAAAGTGGCCAATTTGGGGGCCTTTCCCAATGGTTTGGCCAAACCATTGGGAAAGGGGACCAATACCAACGGTTTTTCCAAACCGTTGGTATAGAAGCGTTGGGAAAGATATAATTTCTAGTAGTGTGTGCTGAATGTAAAAGGGGCCGGAAATACAAGCCCAGCTGTAAAGTACAACTGAAAGGGGAAAACAGCAACTGAAAAGAAAAGCCGCAGCGTCGAGCCGTCCTCTGGAAGTCCCACCTGAAGGGTTGGTACAGATAGCCTCCACTGCTCCTCGGGTCCACCTAACCGCTCCGAGTACGTCCCGCCCAGTGGTCCACCTCCAGGTACCGTCCTGCTCTGCACGCCTCCACCACGATTAGCGATGTCCGTCGTTTGCAACCAACACAACGTAGTGCGGGCAAAGCCCGTGCAGGGGTGAGTATAAGCTACTCAGTAGGGATCCCGAGACCCCCGAAGATCTCCTGAAATCCACAAAGGATAATCCACAAAGGAAAGATACAATCACGAAGTAAAATCTGACACGGCTTAGGTATATGCCCATACATATACCTAAGTCATCAATTCCCGTTCGGCTCCAACGTCCGAGCCCAAGCACAACCCAGTCCACACAGGAAAGCAAAAAACGTATACCCACACAGGATAGCACAACCCAATCCTCAAAGTAGAGAAAACAGTAAATCCGCACAGGATAGCTCACACAATCCACAAAGGAGAGTAACACAGGATTCTGCTCACACAGGTATACTCCTTCGAATGACGATAAAGATGATCACTGATCCATCTAAGGCGTCGGACCAACAAAGGTTCGATAGGTACAAACCCCCGCAAAGACCCACACAGGATCGGGCCCACACAGGACCTGTAGGCGCTGGCTCACACAGAACCGCTGAGCGCTGACCCACAAAGGATCGGACCTACACAAGATCGGGCCCACACATGACCTGTAGCACTGATCCACGTAGGATCGCTGAGTGCAGTAGTCATCGCAGTCCACTGAGGATCTCTGCACAGTCGTCGCCGCAGTCCACTGAGGATCTCTGCACAGTCGTCGCTGCAGTCCACTGAGGATCTCTGCACGGTCGTCGCTGTCGAAGTAGCAGTCGCAGCCAGCTCTAGGGTTCCCGCACACAGCAAGCTCGTTCGGGAGGGTCCGCTCCACGAGCAGAGTGGCTGATACATCAAATGACACAAAGTCCGAAGTTGATATATCCAAAAGTTCCGTATCGTCAACAGGAACTCAACGTCGCAGACGACGCGTCAATCGGACGCCCGGTCTGAGAGTTATTGGCTTTTTCGTCCCTGGGGCCCGGTTGGTTTTTAAGGAAAAACCAACCCGACCATACTCCACCTGCATCCAAACCTTGGGCGGAGTGAGCCAAAAGATCCGTCTCACTTAGAGGAAAACAACGAAGTCGACGGCACGTCAATCGGACATCCGTAGCTCAAGATATGAGTTTTTCCGCTCCGAGGTCCCGGTTGGTTTCGTGTACGAACCAACCCCGCTGAACTCAAAGTAATCTGAAACCTTGATTGCGATATACCGAAACGACCGTCTTGATCCAAGGATCGCGTTTCCGCTGACGGCCCATCGTTTGGAGGCCCGTAGCTCAAGTTACGGGAATTTGACCGAAACGGTCCGAAGACGGGGGGTCCGGGCCCAGGCCGACCCGGCCCGACCCCCCCTGGGTCAGCCAAACCGGGTCGACCCGGTCCGGACCCGGTCCGGCCCAGCTCGGCCGAGCAGCCGAGCGACACGGGGGGGTGGGGGGGGAGTCGCCGCCCCCACGTGACACCCCTGCGGCACCCGCGGGGTGTCGCCCTGGATGACCCAAGCGACGCGGGGGGGAGCCGCCGCCCCCGCGTGACAACCCCGCGACACCCACGGGGTGTCGCCCTGGACAACCCGAGCGACGCGGGAGGGAGCCGCCGCCCCCGCGTGACAACCCCGCGACACCCGCGGGGTGTCGCCCTGGACAGCCGGACGCGGCTTCAACTGCGTCCCACCAGCGCCGGACCGTCACGGCCGCGGGTCCGCGGGCGCCGCCGCCGCGCCGGCGGCTTCCGTGGGCCATCGGAGTCGCTCCGGTGCTCCGATTCCGTTCCCGTCTACGCCGCTGCTCCTCCTGGGACTCGTTCTTCACTGCGGAACCATCAAACTTCTATTGTGGCACGTTCCGTCGTCGCCCGTCCAATCCACACAGCACGAAGAACGGCGGAGGGTTGTCGGGCCGTGTTCTTTTGGCACGCACCGTCCGCGTTAGATAAACAACGGGAGAAAAAATATTCAACACATGAATCAACAATTTTAATGGATTAAAATTGTTCTTATTGTCCGGTTCTTCACTTTTAAAATAAACGATCACGGGAAATGGAAATAATCACAACAACCCCTACCTCATAGTCGTCGTCGTACACACGTTCTTCGCGGATTTGTTCATCGCGGAAGGTGGGGATCGTCGCATCGTCGCGGAAGGGCGTCGCGTCATCGCGGAATCCGGCGTTGAGTCGGTGAACTCAACGGACCAAGAAACAATATATTTAATTTAATTATATAAAATTAAATCTGTGTTTTGTTAAAAAACACAAGGGGGAATAAGAGAATCCCGAAGCCTCTTCCCTCAAATAGCTGATCGAAGAATTCGTTGAGAAAGGAAGAGATGTCGCAGAAGAACGTTGCGGGAAGGGAATGTCAGCATTGCGGAACACGGTGTCGCGTCGTCGACTTCCGCTGGTTCGGCGTTCTTCATCGGAGGCTGGCGTTCTTCGCGTTCTTCGTGTTGTTCGCGAAGGAGGATGAGGGCTCAAGAACTCTGACAAAACCTCTCAACGAGTAATCCTCCAAAAAGACTTGTTGGTCTTATTTTATTATTATGCCAACAAACGAAAAAGGTAAGTAACGACCCATCAATTCGTTGAATTAATTCAACGAAAGAAACCACCCATTTAATTCACGAAATAAACCGCCCAATTAAATGGTGCGTTAAGGATTTAAGAAAACGCGTCAGTTGACTTTCATAATGACGGGTTTTCGTGGGTGGGTTACTTAGCGGAACGAAACGGCGGGGCTCATGCGGGACCCACCTCACAAATATCCTACCAAGAGGGTAGGATATTTCCGGATAGCACCCTATCCTTTTCAACTCAGTTTAAGTGGATTTCAAGTGGCTTAAGTGAAATAAAATAATGTTTTCGAACAAATTATATTATTTCTTAACTTTAAGCCCAAAAATTAAAAACCACACCCGAGCAAATGCAACTCCGGAAGAGGTGTTTCTAAGCAAATACCAGCGCTGCGATTTCATCGGTGCCCTCAGAAACTGTGTTCTTTTAAAATTCCAAAGAAAATTAATAAAAAAAATTCCTTGAAATTTACGGGTCTTTACAATCCATAGTGGACTGACAAGGATGGACTCCCGTGGCAGTGATTTTATACCACACCTAGAGTGATACATTGGGTTATTGAGTGGTTCTATGTGGACAAGTTTATAGGGTGTTGGTTTATATTATACTTGGAGTGATACATGGATTAAAAATTAGGAATGTGAAGGATGGGTTCAGGTTCTAAATTGATTGATGAATGAAATGAGTTGTATGATCCGTCTACCAATCCGATTTACAAGATCAGATTTGGTCTTTTATTATACTTTATGGGTGACCTATCTAGGATTCCTTGGTTACCAATTTTCTTGAGGGATCCCATGATGCATTATTGGTCTTAGGAGTTATAAATTAAATGAAATTGAATTATTAAATGAACTGTTTATGAAAAAAAACCTAGAATTTATGTGATTTTTACTTTCAATACATCCATTATGTATTATATTACTTCATGCAAATTGTGATTGTTATATACTCACTAACTAGATGGAACATGATTGTAGGTGGATTCCTACTTTGATTTAGTATAAAATTCTATTTGGGCCACCTTGGGTACCCAAAAAATCTATATGTTTGCAGGTATAGAAAATGAAAAGCACCCTACAAAATGTTCTTGATTGCTTCTTAGGAGAAGAGGAGCACAAGACTGATTTGAGGCTCATAATGATAGTTGTGATACATTTAGTATTTTTAAAAAAAAAATTGATACATGTACTATATTGTACTAGTTTTTACCTATTTTGGATGCTTTATAGCAACATGTAACGTAATAATTTCATATGAGCTTCCATTTGGTATTTTTATCTATTCATGCTACTTATATATTATCTCACTGATTTACAAATTAAGCAATCTATCTGGTTATTGATATTCAACTATTCTACACTTTGGTGATGGGGGAATAGTCTCCCTATAAAAACATCTAGGCCCTCACTGATAGTCGGTATCCTATGGGATTTTGGGAGATGCACTTGAGGCTATGTGGCCAACAGGGCTTGGGGCACTGTTGAGTGGCATATGGGTCTAAGATGTTTCAAAGTGGTATCAAAGGGATTCATTTCTAGTTTTCATTTCTATTTTGAGACAATATAATGGGGTAGGATGTAAATGGGGCTGGTAATGATCTTTTACTAGGCACGGTTAACTAATTTATAGGAAAAATCAAAATTACCTTGGATGAAATTACAATTTTATATATTTCTACTATTACAGTTGATTTGATTCCAACATTGGGTGATACACTTGAATTATGGTGTTATATGTGATATGATTGTGGGTTGTATTTGTTGAAACCTAATGATATGAGGTTATTCCATATCATGTATCATTTTAGACACTGTATATGAATCATATTCCCTGCATTATGTCATTCCATGTAGGTTGTCTTACTTATTGCATGTTATTGTGATTAATGCAGTGATAGATATACCTAATGCTGAGGTAGGTAATCTAAAATTTGTTATGGCGTGGATTAAGAGGGTTCTACACTTTGGGTCCTAAGAAGTATGGGCCCTCGTGGTTCAGAATTTAGAGAAAAATCGGTTCAAGATAGTTAATATGAATGGGATAGAAACGTGAAATGAATAAAATTGGAAGTAAATGTAGGAATAAAAATAGAAAATTTGGTTTCTTATGTAAGGGAACTTGACCCAAACCCGACCTTAGTAGTGGGTTTTAGGTAGTATTTCATAGTTGTTTATAATCTATAAAACACCCATACCTAACATAAGGATTAGGAAGAGTGGTTTTTTTCTTATATAGGAAGGCTAATACCTATCGTATTTCAATATCTATGCTTAATAGCTTCAAATTTTGATAATGATCTTGATATGAGGTGTGAACTTATCATTTATAGAGGTATGACACCATGAAATCATCCATTCTCATTCTAGGAGGTTGGTGAAAATCACAATCTAGAGGTGGTGGTTCATGGTCTACCATTGGATCCTCCAGTAGTTCTAGAAATGACACTACTAGTTGTACTGAACACATGTGTTTAGGCACAGTTCCATGAAATATTTATGATCTTTGTGTAGACTATTCGGGGAGCAACACAACCTACCCCAACTATGGAATAGTTGGAGCATGAGTTATAGCAGTATCATCCACCCTCGCTTTTGGTAATGGAGGACCACATGATTTAGAGTCATATAAAGAGGCAATGTTATCTATCTTTGAGAATCTTGAGACAAATCATGGGGGGAGAGTAAAGCTGACTACATTTATACTTTGTCATGCTTCCAAGAGACAGTGGGATGTTATAACTCAAATGGATCATCATCGATAGATGTCTTGGAGTGATTTTCATACGGCCTTCTATGAATAATTCCAACACGAGTTGTTGAGGGTCGATAGAGCCTAGTAGTTCCTACATCTGGAGTAGGGCTTATTATCCGTTATGTATTGTTTGGCTCATTTTACAGGGCTCTAGTTCTTAAAATGTATTATGAAATGGGAAGAGTTATCTAATTCTAATATATTCAAGGATATTATCAGGTACGATATCCAATTATAGGTGAATGTCTTTTGGGTGACTACTATTTCTGGAATAGTGAATCAGGAAGTTATCACATAGCATAACTAGAGATAAGATGGGAGTGGTATGAATGGTGGTTTGACATTTATATCTAGTAATGTATCACCTGGTAGTATGAATAATCATATGGATCTTCCAAATAGTGATATTAGCAGTTATAATACTTAGTTATCTTTGTGAGGAGCTACGCGTGCAGTTGGACGAGACATATAAGGTTATAATGTACGAGGGACCTTGTTGAGTGATGATCTTGCAACAAGATGGCCATATATAGAACTTTTGTAGAACTCATCAACTAATAGCTAGTGAGAGTTCTTCTACACCAACCCCATGTTCAGGATCATTATCAATAGGTTGTTATACGGTATGGAGATAGAGTAAATTTGGCCAATCAGGCCAAGGTGGTGGTCATGGTCGTGGTAGTTAGGACCTAGTTTTATAGTAATAGTAGAGCATATTTTCTAATGGAATCCAAGTAGTATCACAGGTCCATGGTTCGGTCCAGATATACATAGTGAAACAGAACCTTGTGAAAAAGGTTCCTAGACCTTATACTATCATAGGTATTATTCTAGTAGCCACTACTTTACCATCTACAATTTTTTAATCTAGGGTCTTCTCATAGATTTATATTTGTTCCTATTTTGGAGATCCTTGGGATTAATGTTTAGTGTTTTTATGGTTTAATGATACTTGAAACTTTTTTGGGGATTATAATGGAGGGCGTACATTAGTGAAGGGAGTTCCCCTGGTGATTGGTAGGTTTAATTTGTATGGGACCTCTTTTTTCCTCGAGATGACATGTTTTGACATCATTATCGGGATGGATTGGTTGGTTCCCTTTGATGCTTCCGTTAATTTATATTACTATAGGGATACCTTCAAACCACTAGATGGAGGAGAGTTTATTTAAAAGGGGGGATGGGATGTCTAGGTGAGATGATATGGACCCGAGCATTGTGGGATGGGCAGGATGACAACCCAGATTGAGAGTTTATATCTAGATAATTAGAGAATACTTTAAGATGATTTCCCTCCATTGGTTGATCATTTAAAGTATGTCTTCCTGAAAACTATTCTATATTAAATCTAGTACAATAAAATAGTTCTCTATCAAGCTTGTGTCAGGAGCTGCACCTGTATCCATTATTCATTAAAAGATGGAAACTACTAAAATGATGAATCTCAAGAGGTGGCTAGAGGATTTAGGGTCAAACTGTTTTATCCAAACCAGTATATCATGGTGGGTTTCACTGGTCCTTTTTTGAGAAAAAGGAAGAAAATACCCTTATTTTATGTGTAGAATAACTTAAATTGAACCAGATGAAAGTTAATAACCGGTATCCCCTATCATAGATAAATGATCTATTCAGCCAATTATGAGGATCTTGGGCTTTCTCAAAGATTTATTTGAGATCTAGTTTTCATTAGGTGCATGTTAGATCATTGAACATAGTTAAAAATCATTTCATAGTATTTATAGTCTATATTATTATTTGTTAATGTTTTTCTATCTCATAAACACACTTTTATACTTAATTTAATAGATGAATTAAGTCTTCCATATTTATCTAGATTTGTTTGTGGAGGTTTCTATGGATGATATCTTGGTGTATTCTCACAAACGACATGAAAATTACAAACATCTTGAGATCATTTTCAATAATCTGAGAGAGAATAATCTATATACTATGCTCCCAAAGTTCTACTTTAGGATATATTAGCATATCATCATGGGTCACATTATCTTAGAGACAAGAGTATCAGTTCACCTTGAGAATGTGAGAGATGTAATTTCATGGGGGAATCCCAAGAATATATTTGAGATAAATAGTTTCATGGAGCTATCTAGATATTATAAGAATTTCATAATAGAATTTTCACACTTAGTAGGTCCATTTTTGGGATTGATTAGGAATGGTGTGAAGTTTTTATGGTCAGATGCATGTGGGTCAGCCTTTAAAGAGTTAAAAGGATAATTGAATTCAGCATCGATACTGATTTTTACAGAGCCAAAAGAAGTTAAACTATTTACTATGATGCATTTGGAATTGGGATAGGGTTATTTCTTATGAAATAAGATATATCCAGGGAATATGGGTCTCGATAGTTAAGGAATCATGAGAGGAATCACCTGACATACGATCTTTAGTTAGCTGTGATTGTTCATGCATTGTTCTATTGGAGATATTACATACATAGAGATAATTTTTTAGTGTATATGGACCAAAAAATCCTCAAATATATATTTACATAGAATTATATAAATCTTAGGTAGTGAAGGTTGTTTGAATACCTACATTATTTCTACTTCAAGCATTCCTACATGCTTGGGAAGCACAATGAATTGGCTGATGAACTGAGATGGAGTAACCGGATAAATGTAGTTCAACAAGCTAGTAGCGAGTGTTCATTTGTGGTTTTGTTAAATATAATACCCTTGGAGGTGCATTATTGGGAGCGACTGAACTATCTATCATCCATAGTTGTTACCTCTACCCTTTTGAATAGAATAAGGATGAGTCAGTTGTTAGATTCTGAGAGCCTAGCCCTATAAGAGAGTGTGGCAGGTGAGGACCCTCTTCCAGGTTGGACCATAGGTGAGGATGAAATTATATGAGCATATGGCTGTGTATATGTTACAGAAGACATGCATGAGGAGATGATGCATGAATTTCATTCTTCATCTTGTTAATTTCATCTAGGAATCACTAAAATGTATTGGGATCTACATCTCCAATAATGTTGGTTGGGTATGAACAGATATGTAGTTGGTTTCATCATGTGATGTTCCACCTATCAATAGGTGAAGGAGAAACACTAGTCACCATCAATAATTTTAAAATAGATGCCATTTTCAGAGTAGAAATGGAATGTTTTCATAATGGATTTCATGATAATTTGACCATGTTCACCTCGAGGTAATGATGTTTAATGGTTTTTTGTTGATAGATCCATGAAGGTTTCAAATTTAATGCCAATCAAGGAAAACATCAATGTGGATGATCTTGGAATGTTGTATATCAATGAGATAGTATGACTTTATATGGTCCCAGATACTATCATTTTATAGGGGTGCTTGATTTACTTCATAGTTTTAGAAAGGTCTAGAGAGTTCATTAGGTAAACTGGGGATTCTAAGTATAGAATACCACCCTCAGACTGAGGTCTATTCAGAGAGGATGATTTACGTTCTTGTGGAGATGTTTTGAACATGCATTCAAGATTTCTAGGGCTCTTATGATAGGCATATACCCATGATTGAATTCATGCACACAAAAAAGATTTCAGGATACAATACAGATGGAAACATATGATGATATGTATGGTAGGCCATCTTGATTACCCCAATGGTAATAGGTATGAGAGGAATCTATTCTTCGATCTCATCTTGTTCAATAGACCACAATGTAGGTGTCGTTGATTTAAATGTTGATGGCTACAACGTAGTCTCATCAAAAATATTATGCCGATCATTATAGGTGACCTCTAGAGTTTGAGTCTGAGGATCAGTTATTTTTACACGCCTCACCAAGGATAGGAAACATGATGATTAGTAGATAGGGTAAGCTTTCACAATGATATGTTAGGCCATCTGAGTTTCTAGAAATAATTGAATCAGCATCCTATCAGTTGTAGTTACCTTTGAGGTGTTGATCCATGCACGATGTCTTCTATGTATCTTAGGAGGACCACTATCATTTTGAACCATCTCATTCCTTTCATTCTAAATAGGTTGATTTATAGTTAGATGCATCCTTTGAGGAGAATTTTATATATATTGTTGATCATAACATCAAGGTTCTACAAAGCCGGTCTATTCCTCTAGTACAGGTGCTATGGAAGAACGACCAAGTACAAGACAAGACCCGAGATTGGGAGCCTAATCTACAATCATAGTGGCTGTATTTTTTATCAAATAATCATAAACACCCTTAATAGCGTAATTCAGGGATGAATTTATTTAAGGGGGAATTTTTTAAGAACCCGATTCTTCTTTAGGGTACGTGTCATTTAACCTCTATCAAATTTTAGGTTATATATTTAAATGTGGACTAATATGAATTTTCTTTGAGGTCATAGAGATATCAGGGGTGTCTAAGGCTGGTTTGGATCTCAAAACACAATATTTTAGGTTGAAATGGCCCAGTACATGGTTAGAATAAATCATGTGGGGAAAGATGCGTGGTTAGATAAAACCATGCAAGGTTGAGTAGAGAGAAGGAAAATCTCGCATGGTTAGAATAAATTGTGTTATTTTAGGTGGACAACCATGAAATAATGTATACAATTTTGAAAGTGGATTTTTGCATAGTTTTTCCATGGTTAGTCAAACTATATGATATTCCTTTCCCTACAACTTAGCGTGCATGGTTGGCACATGGTTTGGCCAACCAAACGACCAAACTATGTGACCTAGTATTTTGGGTAAAATTAAAACATTTCATTTAACTAATTCTTAAAACCTAATTCTATTTTATTTCTCCTCCCACATAGAAGAACCCCCATTTTTAAACCATCTTTAGCAACTATTTTGATTTCATAGTAGGCAACGATGGTGCACATTTGGTTTGGTTCGATGGTAGATTTTTGGGGTTTATTTCTTTCATAATCACTAACATTGGGTTACAATCATTTTTCTTGATAGAAACTCCCAATGGTTTCCTCATCTATAACTGGGTGAAGACCTAGTTTCCAAAGGTAGGTGATCAATTGGGTTTTCAGACCCAATGAAGCTTAGAAACTCACGTTGGTTGAGAGGAAGAGAGTTCATGCTAATTTTAAATTTTTCAGGGAAATTGTTATCTAATATAAGCCTCTCTTATAGATTTAAGATATGTTCGAGAATCTCTTCCTAAAATCGATATGAGACCAGTTACCCTAAAAATAAATTATAGGTTAAATCATCATTATTCATAAAAGAAATTGGGAATATTGTTATTGAATCCATATATATGTATCTAAGATTCTTTATCCATTTATTAAGAAAGAATAAATGCATTATATGTTGAATCCATACAACCAAATATTTTCAAATTTTCTACCTCACAAGGAGTCGAAAATATTCTGGGGAGAGGATTGATCCATTATCAAGCATCCTATGTATCATGGTTATTTCAAAAATATGAACCCACATATTTTGTTAAAACCCATGAATTTTAATCTCATGTAGAGATAAAATATGTGTGGGTAGTTGGGTGAAGAATATTTCATCTCGTGCCTCAAGGAGAGGTCCTACATATCATGGTTATCGATGGAATAATATTTATTGATGTTCGATCACACCCTTGGGACATGACCCAACGTAGATGTCCTAATATAATGGAGGTTTATAAAATTACACAAATCAGGGATTACATTCTGAGACTAACTTGGATGATGTATATTCATGGGGAAAATCAGGTGTTTATTGTGACTCCTTAAACCCACTTGAGCTATGGTCGGTGTGGGAATCAAGGGATGGTAAATAACTGGCCTCATTGTATATGGATGTGGGGATTATGCATTGGGATGACCCTTAGAGTACTTTAATAAAAATCTCAGGCCATAGAAAGGGTGTCCTACATATCCTAATTATGGATTGAATTAGATTCACCGTATTTCAATGTTTTTATTATTCTATCGAGGGATGATGTAGAGTGAACATCCCATTGGGAATGATTGGGTCATGATGGATAACATTTCAAAGAGATAGGGATTACATAGAAATGGATGTTTATTTGATCTCGAGTCGTAGGAAGTTGTCCCACATATACAGGTTATTATAAGAATCATAGTCCACATAGTTCTGTTGGTTGGGGATTACACACTAAGGTTTCTCTTATGATTGGGTGGAAATCCCAAGGGGTAACATGTGACCTGATTCAACATGTCCATAGAACATCAAATGACATAAATATTATATCGAAGGAGCATCACGAGATTTGGGTGACATGTCCTTGTGTTATCACGTAACCTTGATGGTTCACATGAAGTTAATGAGGGTTAGGGAACCTATTCATTGCATAATTATTCCACATTTAATCTATTTTCTAGCCTTTATATTGTGAATTCCATAGATTTATTCAGTATCAGTTTATTTTAGGTATCATATGATCTAGAATATTTTCCAAATGTACCTCATGTGTTCTTACAGAAGTCCTTCACGTGATCTATGAGTGATCAAATGAACTACTTTATGAAATGAAAATGATCTCTATGGTGGTTTCCTGATCCTTTACATGATAGGAAGATCTCCATATGTGAGATTATCAACTCCAAGAAATCCACTCTAGCACTTTTGCAATGTTCTGAGAGTTTATCTATATTTGTAGAGATGAAGGTTTTTTTCAAGCTAGAATGGATGATTTCTTAGCCTTTATACCCTGATTTTTCAAAACTTTTCATAGAAAATATCATTTAGATCATGGATGGAGTAAGAAAAGGGATCTGGAACCACACTTCTTCACAAGTCTCTTCCATTGATCGCTCCGAGAACATCACTAGATTTTCAGAAACTGTGAGAGTACTCTATCAAATCTTAATTTATGGGATTGTCAGTAATTAATGGGACCTAGTTGAATCCCAAGGATACACCAAAGAACTCCCATATTTTCATTTTAACATGTCCAAGGGCCTACGAAAGTTCAAGATTCATGTTGAAAAGACATCAAGTTATATCAGGTGACTTTTATGGGATTTTTCAATAGACAATGCTAGTTTGTCAAGGGGACTTTTAGTATCAATACAACCTATATAGGAGTCTTTTTAGAATACATTTTAGAAATAATTTGAGTGTCATATGTGTTTTATGACCGTGATATGCTTCCACATCATTCCATTTTATTTCCATTATTTTTTTACAAAGTTTAGTGATCATGAAAGGTTTTATGAGTATTTTTGAGAAAAAATACTCAATTTTTAAGTGATGCATTTCTTGGAAAACAAATTTTATATATAGATGCATGATTATTTCATGGAAAACACATCCATTTTCCATAGGGTTAAAAGGGGGGGTGTGAGGTCACCTAGACATGCCTTAGGATCTTCGTGTGATGATGACAAGAAGACAAAGGTCTTTAGTGTCCTCCACCCACTGATTGTCCATGAGGGTGACACATGATCAATATTGGATCTTGTGATGGAGTGCATTCTCTTTCTGGTTTCGTCTCTTTATATTAATATGGAATGTCAAATGATCAGTTTTGGATCACACAACGGCATGTACACATTGTCAAGGGTATTCTATTTTCTCACCCTTGATGTTTCGCGTATTCAATGATGAATCACATGACAATTTGAAGACATAATCAAGAAAAGATACCTTTCACACCTTCGATATTCCGTATGTTCAATGATCAATATTGTGATGCTCTGCAGAAATTTTCAAGGAGAGCTTTTTTACTGACCATTGATACGCAACATGTTCATGGATGAATGATGAAATAGCATGAAATAGGGTGTTTTTGTAACACCCCAAGATTTAATAGTACGTTATTTCTTCAAAATAAGGCAATAACTTGCACTACATGCAACACTGAGTTCAAGTGCATCGCGACTTACCAAACAAGCCACTCAAAAGTGGTTATGAATAGTATTAGATGAATTTCAAACATTATATAATCATTAAAATTTTAGAATCTGTATTATGAGTTTCTTAGACAGAATGTAAGAACAAATTCATTTTTTTCAGATAAAAGAAGTATTTTTCAAAAATGAACTTTTATCACCTTTTAATGGTGAACCATTTTTAAATCCAATATTTGAAACTTTTATATATTCAATTTGAAAAAATAAACTTCTTCTTTGGAATAGTGACATAATAATATAGTTTCAATAAATTTTTGGTGTTTTTCTGATCACTTTTATATTTGGGTGAATAGTGAAAAATGGAATATTTTAACTGAATTTTTTTTTAAAATCAAAATAATTAATAGTGTTAAATTATAAATTTTAATGGTTTGGAAGTATAAATAGATTATATTTTTACCATTTAATCCAATTTTGGTCATTGTAAGTAATTTTACATTGAAATTGGACATAAACAAGTGTCAATCTTTTGATGGTTATTATTTCTTAAAAATACACCTTTTGGTTTTGACAACGGGAATTAATTTTAAATTATTCAATGAAACTTCTATGTTTTGAATTTGGTAAAATAGACATAATTTTTGGATTTGGAATATCCAAATTATCCTTGGGTGAATTTTTTGTATTTTTCGGAAAACTTTCAATTTTTGATGAAGAGTGAAAAACAATGAGTTATAGTTTAAAACAGAATTTTTATTTAAATAATTATTTATTTTATTTAAATTTATTTTTGGTAAAAATAGATACATAATACCTATATAAATTCAATATAATTCATTGGAGTCATTTTATAATAATTATATATATATATATATATAAATTTTGTTGAACTTTTCACCGTCTTTTACCCACCTCCTAGGAGAATTTGAAAATTCACATAAAATTTAATTTTACTTCTTCTATGAGTGGAATTTTGAAAATCCGAGAGACATGGTTAATATCAAGGAGTAAAATGTGGTTCAATAAGATAAAAATAATTTTTGTTGAATAGTAACTTTTTCCTTTTATTTGCTGTGGTTAAAGGTAAATAGGGTAGTTCAAGGTAGAAAGAATATTGTAATAATTCAAAATTACCTTAACACATGTCATAAACTTATTGGATGATTAATGGATGATCTTGGGAATCTTTGGGTCGATTTTGGGACCCCATGGATCCAATTTTAAGTGATAGTGACACTTTATATTAATTAAGTTAAAGTAAATACAAAAATGACATAAGCATATATCTTTTAGAAAAACAATTTTTACATAAGGTTATATATGTTATCGTTTAGACTATAAATATTCATTATAAAGATAAAAATATTTCCTACATAATGGTATTTTATTTATAATTTTTATACATTTAATAATTAAATTTATTTATGACACAATGATGATGCAGTATTTTCCTAATTAATGAAAGAATCAAATAAATGGTATTATAAATGTTAAAATAAATAAAATTTGAATATTTTGATGACATCCATGAATTTTATTGGTTACTATGGAATTTTAGGATTGATTAAATAAGTTTATTTTGAATTAATAATTTTTTTAGGACTTTAACAAAAATTAATTATTAAATAGTTTCAAAATTGACATAAAAGAGTTTTTAAAACAAATATTATATTACTAATTGATTTAATGTTCCTAAAAATCTAATGTTCGGGCTAAAGACTAATATGATGATAGGTGTATCATTAATGAACCACTTGGGAGTCTCTTTTAAGTATATCGTATTTTTATTAACAATATAATATAAAAATACAAAGAGACATGGTAAATGTCAAACTAATTAACTAAGAGTTAAATCTAAAGGATAAGGTTAATATAGTGACCCAAACCTGTCAAAAACCTATTGGTTGAGTGTTTTTTGACCCATTCCCACCTTATACTTTAAATAATCCAATTTGGAGCCATTAGAAACCAAATATGAATTTATTATAAAATAATACTTTAAGTTTTTCGTAAAGAGCCCCTCCTCCCCTTATAAAAGGAAATCACTTATAACCAATTCCTCACACCTCTCAAGCATTTTGGCTCGTCCAAAATCTACCCAATTAAGCTCCATTCATCCCTATCCTCCTCATAGAAGTCTTACCATAGGAATAAGGAACTTCAAGAGTCCTTTTGGTTCAAACCAAAGGGAGTTACCCAAATTAAAGGAGCTTAACCTACCCTCGACCAAGGAAAAATACAAGGTAAGGGTTTATTTTACAATCTCTTCATTATCCAAGGTTGTTTATACATAATTATCTACTGGGACCTATTTATCATCCACATCCATGTTTCTTAAAAATGTATTTCAAATCATTTTATGGACTATGGGTTAAAGTCATTTATACCCTTGTTGACTTTTTATAAGATGTTTATAAAGGAATATTTTTGTCATTTTCCAAACAAGGTCCTTATTAACATTTTCATCAAAATTAAGGTAAGAATGACTTTTTTAACTTATATGGTGGGTACGTCTATTTTCCACCATTATAAAATCATCGAAGCTTCCCTTACAAGCTTATTAGAATATTTTCAAAATAAATGTTTTCTTTATAATTATATGTCTCTTAAATGATTTCAAAATAGAAAGAAGTATTTCTCTAAAAAGTTTTTTGATTTCATCTATGTCAACATCCTTTTATGGATCTTATGTTTATTTGAAGTTTATTTATTATGATACAAAACTTCCATATTGTGTTGAAGGTTTTGTGATATGTTTGACTATGGATGTGTTATGTTTATACTATTCATGGTTTATGGTTAAGGTATTGAAATTTTGTATTCTAGTTTTAATATGAATGTTTATGATATGTTTAAAAAATTTCATATGAGGAATGTATTGGACTTAGTAAGTGACGGGTGGAGCCTGCTATAGCTCCTTGATGTATTGGTAGGTCTTATGAGACAACTATACATAGAATTGGCCGAGGCCCTTTCCCAATTTGATATGTGATTTTGGCTGAGACCTTAATCATTTTTAGACATCTTGGACAAGGCCTTGAAAAAATGTTTCAAAAAGTCCCGCATTATACATTTCCTCATTATGAAAACAATATTGATGGTTCATGTGGTCATTAAACTAGTAGAATACCCATAATTATGTTTTATTATGGAATTATTTACTCAGTTCATATTCCTTCCAAAAAATTATTCATGTTTATTATTGTTAAAGGAATGCGGTTTCAATTATTCACCATGCTTAATATTTATGTAATCTTCCACTGTATTTCTTACCCTTACTGAGTGTTTGAGCTCACCCCTTTCTATGTTTTATTTTCCCAGGATGCAAAGAAGTATATTATGACTAAAAACCATGGATAGTCTATGGGATCTCAGTTCTGTCTATGGAGGCAATGTTGTTCCTGTTTTCCATTTTATGATGTAATGTAAACCTTATGAATGTATCTAGTACTTACAAGGCTACTAAACTAATCGGTCTTTCAAGGCTTGATTCCTTGTAATCATTCCAATGTATTAAAATAATGCACCGACTCTGGGTAATTGGATTCAGGGCGTTACAGTTGGTATTAGAGTAAGTTTAGTACAAACCTTTGAAGCTAGATTTAGATAAACTCTGATTAGAGCACATATCCCTAATATGGACATTGGGCATTAGTATAGATGAACTTCCTAGAATTTTGGTATTGTAGAGATTTTGTGAGTTTTTTCAATCAATACATCCATATCTGGATACGAGCAGGTAGAGGCGGATCTGGCATAGATGTACCTAGGGGTAAAACCCAAAAACACCGCTTTGAGCTAGTCTCGAACGGGAACTGGTGCACGACAACGGGCCTTGTTGCACTCTTGGTTAGAACACTCCCCGGGGGATATGCTTAGGATAATTCACGTTTTCTCTACAAACCACTATGAAGGGTTTATGTGTATATAACTCCTCAAAGAAGACATTTTTGTGATTATGGATTATATCCATAAATTATTCAATTTATGTTAGATATTTTACAAGTTTGTAATTATTCATTGCAATTCATAAAATGACATAGTGTATGCCATTGTATATAAATGGCTCCCAGTAGAAGTAATGTGAAATCCAGCAATACATATGATCCAAAGAGTAAGAAGGATCATATCTTTCATAGTATTAAGCCACCATTTTGAAGGGAAGTTGTCTCACATGTATTATCAATATATGAAGAAATAGTATCATGTGTTAATAAGATAAGTAAAGAATTATCTGAGTCCTATGGCTTTGAAGGGAAGCAATAGAAGAAAATGATGGAAGAGAGAAAGATAGATAAAGGGAAGGGGGAAAAGAATAATTTTCCCATATGTGATAACTGTGGGAAGAAACTCCCTAGAACATTTCCTGAAGGGAATGGGAGTTTGTTATAAGTGTGGAGAAAAAGGACACCACATACGTGACTGCAAGGGTAAGAAAAAGGTTTCAAATGTACAATGCTTCATGTGCAAGGAGTTGGGACCCTACGCAAACCAAAGTCCAAATCATCAGAGTATGCCCCAAATAATGCTATTGGATAATAATCAAGTAATGATACTACCACAGATGAGGAGGAATGGTTAGAGTTCTTATGTTGTTATTAAAGATTTATGTCATTTGAGTGTTGTATCAACGATGTAATGGTTATAATAATTATGGAGTATATAAGGATTGTACTGAAGTACAATTTCAATAAGGACTTGATATTGTGTAGAACCAGGAAAAGTGAATCAATTGTAGGTTAAATTTTTGGAAAATATATGGTTAAGAGAATGTTAAACCATAATATGGTTTTGATACCGAGGTATTGATTTTGGAATAATACATGATTGATTTGGATAAATTATATTGGATATTCCGGACTATCTTGAAACTAATTAATGATTTTTATGTTCCATCATTGTTGTATTTTAAAAAAAAAATGGTAGAATGAGTATATCCAGTATTATATAAGGAATAAGGGATCATGAATGTAATCAATAAGTTTTTATGGTAATTCGGGATGTTGCAGTGTTTTTAAAGAATACATGTAGAAGGCTTTCACATGTTATTATGCGTCAAAAACGATCTTAATTGTAAATTTTGGACTGTGAGTTTGGACAGAAGTATTTTGGATAAGTTTGGTTTGAGATTATTTTTTTTGGATTGCCATAAAAAGGACAACCCAGAGGTCGGGCAGCAACCTGTCGCATCCGGCAATGCCGTGAGACTTGAACCTGCAACTAAAGGGCGATAATGGTGTATCACCTACCACTGACCCACATGATGACCTGGATTGAATAATGTAGTTTTTTAAGGGTCTGGGAGATGAATTATAAATTCATTTTTTTGGAACCCTATACAATTATTATAAATATAATATATATATATATATATATATATATATATTTTGTAATATTTTAGAGTGAAAGATGAGTTTTTCGTAGGAATTAGTTGAAGGATGAAACTCTACTTATACATATACATATATATATATATATATATATTCCCTCTTATTTTATGGATAAACTAATTATTAAACTTTAGGGAAGGGATCTTAAAACTAAAAATGTGTTATCCAAATACCTTATGTTTTGTTGAACCGATGATATTTTAAATCATCATAGATTAATGGCTTTGAGGCCCTCAATTCTATAATTGTTTGTGACTCATGACCTCAATCACTCCCTATAAATATTTATTTTTTTCATCCAATTATGTGTCTCTAATTGCCACCAATTTTCTCCAAATCGAGATCATAATTTGGTGTTGAATTTTTCATTCCAATTTTCCTCTTATTAAGACTAAATTGTTTTAACCCAATTTCCAATGTGGGTTTTCCCACAAAGGTATTTTCTATTTTAACCATTTATTTTCGAAGAATAATTTCAAATTTTGAGGATGAAATTTATTGAAGGAGGGAATAATGTAACACCCCAAGATTTCATAGTACATTATTTCTTCAAAGTAATGCAATAACTTACACAACACGCAACACTGAGTTCAAGTGCATCACGACTTACCAAACTAGCCGTTCAAAATCTGTTATGAATAATATTAACATAATTTCAAAATTTATATAATCATTTTAATTTTAGAATCCATATTATGAGTTTCTAAGAAATAATGTAAGAACAAATTCATTTTTTTCAGATAAAAGAATTTTTTTTCAAAAATGCACTTTTATCGCCTTTTAATGGTGATCCATTTTTAAATCCAATATTTGAAACTTTTATATTTTCAATTTGATAAAATAAACTTCTTATTTAGAATCGGGACATAATAGTATAGTTTCAATAAATTTTTGGTGTTTTTCATATAACTTTCATATTTGGGTGAATAGTGAAAAATACTATATTTTAACTGAAAACAACCTTTTTAATAAAAATAATTTATAGTGTTAAATTATACATTTTTATGGTTTAGAAGTATAAATATATTATATTTTTAAAATTTAATCCAATTATTGTCATTGTAAGTAATTTTACATTGAAAATGGTCATAAATAAGTGTCAATCTTTTGATAGTTATTATTTCGTAAAAATACGCTTTTTGGTTTTGACAACGAGAATTAATTTTAAATTAATAAAATCAAATTCTATGTTTTGAATTTGGTAAAATAGACATTATTTCTAGATTTTTAATATCGAAATTATCCTAGGGTGAATATTTGGTATTTTTCAGAAAACATTCAATTTTTGATGAATAGTGAAAAACACTGAGTTATAGTTTAAAAATGAATTTTTATTTAAATAATTATATATTTTATTTAAATATATTTTAGGTCAAAATAGATACATAATACATATATAAATTCAATGTAATTCATTGGAGTCAGTTTATAATAAATTTAGATATATAAAAATTTAATTAAACTTTTCACCTTCTTTTACCCCCCTCCTAGGAGAATTTGCAAATTCACATAAAACTTAATTTTACTGCTTCTGTGAGTGGAATTTCGAAAATCTGAGAGACACGGATAATATCTAGGAGTAAAATGTGGTTCAATAAGATAAAAATTAATTTTTTCGAATAGTAACTTTTGACTTTTATTTACCGCGGTTAAAGGTAAATAGTGTAGATCAAGGTAAACAAATATTGTAATAATTCAAAATTACCTTAACACATATCCTAACCTTATTGGATGATTAATGGATGACCATGGGTATATTTGGGTCGATTTTGGGACCCCATGGAGCCACTTGTAAGTGATAATGAAACTTTATATTAATTAAGTTAAAGTAAACACAAAAATGACATAAGCATATATCTTTTAGCAAAAAAAATTTTAGATAAGGTTATTTTTGACAATAAATATTCATTAGAAATCTAAAAATATTTTCTAGATAATAGTATTTTATTTATAATTTTTAGAAATTGAATAACTAAATTTATTTATGACACAATGATGATGCAATATTTTCATTATTAATAAAAGAATCAAATAAATGGTATTATAAATGTTAAAATTAATAATATTTGAATATTTTGATGTCATCCACAAATTTTAAAGGTTACTATGGAATGTTAGTATTGATTATAGAAATTTATTTTGAATTAATATTGTTTTTATGACATTAAAAAATCATTAATTAAATAGTGTCAAAATTGACATAAAAGAGTTTTTAAAACAAATATTATATTATTAATTGATATAATATTCCTAAAAATCTAAGGTTCGGCCAAAGGACTTATATAATGATAGGTGTATCATTAATGAACCACTTGGAGTTCTCTTGGAAGTATATAGTATGTTTATTAACAATATAATATAAAAATACAAATAGACAAGGTAAATGTCAAACTAATTAACTAAGAGTTAAATCTAAAGGATAATGTTAATATAGTGACCCAAACCTATGAAAAACCTATTGGTTGAGTGGTTTTCGACCCATCTCCACCATATAAATTAAATAATCTAGTTTGGAGCAATTAGATACTGAATATGAATTTATTATAAAATAATACTTAATGTTTTTCCTAAAGATCCCCTCCTCCCCCTTATAAAAGGACACCACTTATAGCCAATTCCTCACACCTCTCAAGCCTTTTGGATCATCCAACCTCTACAAAATTAAGTTCCCTACATCCCTCAACTCCTCCTAGAAGTCTTACCTTAATCAAAAGGCACTTCAGGAGTCCTTTTGGTTCAAACCAAAAGGAGTTACCCAAATTAAAGGAGGTTAACCTACCCTCGCCCAAGGAAAAGTACAAGGTAAGGGTTTATTTCACAATCTCTTCATAATCCGAGGTTGTTTTTATGTAATTATCTACTGGGACCTCTTTATCATCGACATACATGTTTCTTAAAAATGTATTTCAATTCATTTTATGGACTATGGGTTAAAGTCATTTATACCCTTGCTGACTTTTTATAAGATGTTTATAAGGGAATATTTCCGTCGTTTTCCAAACAAGGTCCTTATTAACCTTTTCGAGAAAATTAAGGTAAGAATTTCCTTTTTTAAATTATATGTTGGGTGAGTCTATTTTCCACCATTATAAAATCTTCGAATCTTCCCTTATAAGCTTATAAGAATATTTTCAAAATAAATGTTTTCTTTATAATTATATGTCTCTTAAATGATTTAAAAATAGAAAGAGGTATTTCTCTAAAAAGAGTTTTGATTTCATCTATGTCAACATACTTTTGTGAATCTTAAGTTTATTTGATGTTTATTTATTATGATACAAAACTTCCATATTATGTTAAAGGTTTTGTGATATGTGTGACTGTTGATGTGTTATTTTTATACCATTCATGGTTTATGGTTAAGGTATTGAAATTTCGTATTCTAGTTTTAATACGAATGTTCATGATATGTTTAAACCTCATTATATGAGGAATTTATTAGACTTATTAAGTGACGGGTGGAGCCCACTATAGTTCCTCGATGCATTGGTAGGTCTCATGAGACAACTAGACGTGGAATTGGCTGTGGCACTTTCCAAATTTGATATGTGGTTTTGGACGAGGCCTTAATCATTTTTAGAAGTCTTGGTTGAGGCCTTGACAAAATGATTCAAAAAGTCCAGCATTATACATTTCCTCATTATGAAAATAATATTGATGGTTCTGTGGTCATTCGACTAGTAGAATACCTAAGATTATGTTTTATTATGGCATTATTTACTCAGTTCATATTTCTTCCATAAAAGTTTTCATGTTTATTATTGGTAAAGGAATGTGGTTTCAATTATTCACCATGCTTAATATTTATGTTATCTTCTGTTGTATTTCGTACCCTTACTGAGCATTTGAGCTCACCCCTTTCTATGTTTTATTTTCCAAGGATAAAAAGAAATATATTATCACTGACCACCAGGGATTGTCTATGGGATCTCAGTGTTGTCTATGTAGACAATTTTGTTGTAGTTTTCCATTTTATGATGTAAAATAAACCTTATGAATGTATCTAGTACTTCCAAGGATACTAATCTAATCATTCTTTCGAGACATGATTCCTTGTAATCATGCAAATGTATTAAAATAATGCACCGACTCTGGGTAACTGGGGCCGGGGAGTTACAGTTTTCATGTTAAGGTTGTTTGAAAAAGGGGTCCTAGCTAGTGTTTCAAGCTGTCACATAACCCAATATCATGATATGTGTACTTGGAATATTTATCCTCTTCACATGAATATATCCATCACATCCTGGAGATTCTTCTAAACACGTTAATATTTCATTTGTGCGGTGTATACCTCTATCAAATCGAATTGTTTCATTGAGAATTTAATGTTATTTTAGGATCAGTTTCTGTAGTGCATCAAAAAAATTCATTACGACTTGATCATATACAAAGGTTGAGTTTTTGTCTCCTATTTATCACATAATAAGGTATTTGGTAATTTTATCTCTTTTTTCATGATAGAAGTCCTATGATATGAACATGCATTCATGTTCACATGACTCTGTTTATTCATGAGACATGAGTTCTATCTTTTCATGAGCTTAAACCCCTTTTAGTATCACATCTTATCAAATGGTGGGTCATATAGTGCCATTACCTTTTGCATGTTGGATTTCATGGTGTCTCATCTCTTCAAGTGAGCAAAAAGACATTCTTTCATGAGGGGTTACGTGGTGCCCCAATATTTTTCAAGAGTCATCATGTGGTGTCATGATACTTCAAAAGGATGGTTATATAGGCCTTGGATTTTTTGTGTGAATGATAATGTGATTTCCTTTCTCATACAAAACTTCCATTATCTCTTACATGTTCTGGTGGTGCTCTATTTTAAAGAAATAAAAAGCATTCCCTATAGAATGATAAGAGCCTATAAATCCCAATATCCCTATATTTATAATAAAATTATCACACTACCTTTTCACATCTAATAATGGTGGCATGTTTGATTATCACATCCCAACATCCATCACACCAAAAATAATTTTTTCCCTTGTTATTTTATAAAATAACCAAATATTTAAGTACTCTTCATGTGATGTGAATTTTCATTTTTGAAATCACATAAAATCATAGAGGCTTCTCATCATAATATATTCAATCTTAGGGGCTTCAAGTTCATGTTGAGATGTTTCCTCGTGAATTGGTTATTTTTTAAACTCACTATTTTCTTAGTTTCTTTCATTCATGCACTTTATTTGAGAATAGTGGAAACCTTAGGTATAGTCATCAATTCATACTCTGTTTTTTTTTATAAATGCATATTTACTACATATATGGATTAGAATATATGATAACTATGAAACTAGACATATGGGCATGTCGCTTATCAACTTCTCCTGCTACAGACATACACACACACACACACACAAGATAGCCTTTCATGTTTACTATTTCCGACCACATGCGTCACACAACATCATAGGTAATATTCTAGTTGTTATCCATATTAACCTCACATTTATAGTGAGATGAGGCTCTTGTGACTGGTCTACAATATCAGTCCCAGACATGATCCACTAAAACCTTAGCATAATGGGGATAAAGAAGATGGTGTATACCATAATTTATACAGCATATAATATTCCCCTATTGTGAATATTCATGTAATTTGAAAATGGTATAGAAATATTTAATGAAACCATTCAAGATCGATCATACCTTTGTGTATGATCATACTTGTCGCTCAATATTCATATGAAATCATTCTTTATATAGTAGTCATGTCTTGAGGAGTTGTACTTCAAGTAAGGTCATACAAATAAAATGGATTTCTAGAATGTTTCTGTAAGAAATTTTCCCCCACCTTAATTCCATATGTGATCCATCTTTGATATTCATGGAGACTTGAATGAGTGGTATTATGAGAAAGGTCATGAACATAAGGTCCCATTTGTGTGTAGTATCCATGAATCTAAAATTGTGGTGAAAAGAGGTTTAAGATGAAGATTTGAATCATCTTTTACCCATTTCTTGATATGTATGACTTGCGTCCTTCCATGAAAAAATGTGTAATACATGATTATAAGCGTCATGAAATTCCCCCCTTATAATTGGATTCATTTGAAATGAAAAGAATATGATTCAAAGGTAAATATAAAACACTTTTCTATATATCTAAATGATTATGGATTCCTCTTTCAGTACACTGTCAATGATTGGTACTGTTAAAATTTATATGTTGTCATCCAGTATCCTTTCATTCATGATATACCTGTCTTTCTGATTGATTAGATATTATGGTAATTTTCAATGATACCCATCCTTTTCATAATATCAAATAAACATGAATGCTTTTAATTGAATGTTGAAATTATTAATAATTATATCTTGAGAAATACTCATGAATTCCCACCCTCATGAGATAATTTGGGGATATATTTGTTCCAACTATCTTGAGATAACCTGACTTACAGAAGGATAGTTGGGTAGAATGCGTGTCCCAAAGGGACATTGCATTATTTTTTTCAAATATTATAGTATTGGAGATAGAATCTTGTTATTTACCAAAGCCATATGATGGACCTTAAAAGAGCTTTATAGACTAAATTTATACTCTACTATATCTTTAAGGTCATTTATATTGGACATTTCATTGATTTAGTTTAGGTACTATTAGCCCATACCTTCTTTTTATTTAGTTTAGGATCTTTTATCTTAGACTTGATATTGATTTAGTTTAGGCTATTTTATCTTAGACCGTTCATGTGCTATAGTTTATGGTCTCCTAGCTTGAATCTTTAATTGCATTAGTTTAGGGTCTTTTACCTCAGACCAGATATGTATTTTGTTTAGGTTGTTTTAGCTCAGTCATGGAATTTCTTTCATTTTAAGTTCTTTATCTTAGACCTAATATTTCATTTTTAGTGTATGATTTTTTATCTCATACTTTATATTACAATAGTTTCGGGGTATTTTAGCTCGGATCTGATGCTGCTTTAGTTTTGGGTCTTTTATCTCTGACCAGATGTTACTTTATTTTATGGTCTTTTATCTCAGACCTGATGTTTCTCTAGTTTAGGATATTTTAGCACAAAATTGATTGATGATCATGGGATATAGTGCAGAAATTCTAGGAGTGAACCAAAACATACCGACATGTCAATTTCTTCTGTATTGTTTCTAGGGCTCACAAGGATCTGAAAGCCCCTTTTTTCAAAGTGACGCATTTGGTCTATGACCATTGGTGCATATGTAGGATCCTTATGCATACATTTATAGTCACGAAAAGGGACTCTTAAAGCTGGGTATCTTTTGTAGGGGTGATGAATGATCTATAGAGGTAATATTGATTTGTGGGAGAAATACTCAGGATTCTAGGTCTTCCTGGATTGTTGGAATATGGGTGATGTAAATTATAACCCAAAATTTAGGGTTAGAGAATATGGGATGGGGAAGACATGTCGGGTATGTCTCTTGACATCCTGATATTGCACGCTCTTCCATGGTGTTGTCATGGGTCACAAGTATTGCAGATTTTTATGTAAAGGAGGAGATTCCTTCAATTGGTGGGTCAAGGCCCTTATGCATCAACATCATGGTGAAGAAAAACATAATATCCACTACTTTATAAGGCCCATGAAAGATTTACCAATACTCAAATGTTCAGATTATGAGGATGTACATAGGATGAAAGCTATACAGGAAGGGTTTTGGCACCATTGGATAGTTCTTCTCTTGATCCTAAATCTCGATGCCTTTGTAATGTTGTTTTTAATCACAAGGTGTGGTTCATCAAATGTTTTAGAATGAAGGGTCACATTTCGGCCTTTAAAAAGGGTACAAAATCCGATGACATAATATAGATGATGTCAAATATACTTTGATAGTTTGGTGTGGAGACTATAAGTCATGGTCTAATGTGCTCAGATAAGGAGGATGATATGGGATAGTTAAACATGTATTAGTTCAACCACACTGGCATATTGAGTGAATCTTTAGTGATTTTAGGTATTATAATGATCGTAATGTCATTTTGTAGAGTGATGCATTTGGTTGACGTCTGTCAGTTCATATACAGGAGCCATAGGCATGCACACATAGTCAATCAAAGGGTCCCTTGAAGACATATATCTTTTCTAGGGTCCATGGAAGGTTTAAGTTTATATGAGTAACCCCAAATCATGAAGTTTGAGTTTATGTAAGGGTAATATATAACATGGTTTTGATCACCCCAGAATATGTTCCATCGCTCGAGGAATATATTCTCTGGGTTCAGAGATGTGAAAAATCATAAATATTACTTTTTCCTTAACCATGTGGTCCAATATGCATAGATTTTATTTTATTAGGGCTATTGTGTAGACCCTAAGAGATTTTCACCTTCTTTATTTGAACACTAATTTTTTAATAAACTATAAAATAATATATTTTAGTGAGAAAAGATTTAATTTTTTCTCAGGCCTACCTTTGTAGGTTTTCAACATGACATATTTTGTCTCTCTTTAACTAGAAGTTTAGGGTCTTTCTATTGGGACCATTATAGGATAGAGTTTATTTTTGTATAGAATTTTCCAATGTGAAAGCTGTTTAAAGCTGTGACACACATTGACCTATATGGGGATGATATGCAAGAGCCTAATTAAGATACCCATGGTCTAGGTATTCCCATATCCTTTTGATTAGAAGATGAAAATTTTGAAAATCATGGATTGAGGATATTAGTTCATGAGTAATGGTATGGTAAAATCACACCATGAGTGTTTTAAAACATAATGAGGTGTTGAGTTCTACTACTGTGATGTTATGGATCACAAGCATCAGAATGTATATTTTAAAGAGTGATGTATTCAGTTTAATAACATGAGAACATATGTAGGAGCCATAGGCATACATTCATAGTCAGTAAAAGGGTCCCTTGAAGATGGTTAAATTTTATATGGGCCATAAAAGATTTCTGGTAACCTGAAGTACTCGATACATGAAGTTTGGCTTATAGATTAAGTTCCTTTAAAAGATAATGGATGTGATGGTACCAGAGCCTATAATGGAGACCAATGGGCTGGGGATTTTAATTTTTTTCATCAATTAAATGAATGAACTTGTCGTCACTGATGATCAAAGCCCTAGTACGGTCCATGGAACTCATGTATATTATATGTATCAAGTAAGTTAAACTGAATACATAACATTATAGATCTTAAGGCACGCTTGACTACAACTTGTAATTGGAGAACTTCACTTGAATTATCCATTTTATGATCCCTATAAGTCATTGACACATGATTCAAAAATATGTGGAAGCACCGATCATCAAATTCTGGGTGCTAACGCAGTGATTCGATGATATCATTGACGTCCCGATGATCACTGTGATCCTCTGCCTTCGATTCTTGAAGGCAGAACATGGATCACCACTTAAGTGGGAGAGACTCTCTATCTCGAAAGTGGGAGGATAGAGAGGCTCTCATTCATAAATTAATGAATAGTTTATTAGGAGAGAGACTCTCTATATTTATAGTGGAGTTTCTAAAATACCTAGTTTGGTTCCCTAACCCCCGTTTATTAAAACAGCCACTAAATAATAATTTTGACAAAATAATCTATTCCATAAATATTATTAATAATTTATCACATAATGGTAATATATAAATATATATATATTATAAAATTATAAAATGGAGCCATTTAACTCAAATCATCATTCCCGCTAAATATTAAACAAACCGTGAATATTAAAATAATATTCATTCGAATATTAACTTCTCTTATATACTAAACATGTAAATACTTTAAATAAATTCAATCTCAATTATTAATAACATGAATAATATTGAATTTATTTATTTCATTGGTGATCAATACCATGGAAAAAACTCATACCCTGTGGTGGGGCCAACATTTTCCAATATACCTATTCAACTAAATAGGTAGGATTCTTGAATATGTTATGGTCTGTGACCCAATAGGACCGTATCTCGATAGTAGTGAATGAAATTTAAAGACCAATAGTGGAGTCTAGCAACCCATCAAGTCCCTCTAAAGAGATAACGACAGTCATAGAAATGACTAACAACCTACGAACACATACTATGTTCTATAATTGCTTTGTCTTTATATATCTCATAAAGAAGGATGCACACTTGTGTCATCATCCTTCTCTTGCTTTATTATTTTTTAATCTATCTGGATGGATTTACCTTTCTACTACTTTGGATATAGACATGTGAAGGAAGCACCATCCTGTTCAACCAGGCTGGAGGTATACAACTTACTTAACATGGATGAAAAAAATACTTTCATGACCATTCTACTAATGTAATACCACCAACGATGCACCCAACACAAGTTAGCTCTTCAAGATTTCAATATCATGGTTTTTTCATTGAATCAAAGTATATAAAAATGGAATATATTGGTAATGGTCTCATTTCAGGAGACCAATACATGTGTCCATCAATAGGATCAACCAACGACACAAAAAACATGTGGTGTTCCTATTAGCAGGTCTCTCCACATAATCTCACTACTAGAGATCACCAAGTGAAAACTTAATGAGAAGAAGTATCAATGCTTATGATCCCCCATCACTTGATAGTCAAACATCAGTGGTTTCCAATCAGTATGATGTGTTTAGACCATATGACCTATTTATGATTAAATCCATTGTCTCTCAAGGTTCTTGTTATAGCCTAAGATCTACTATAACCATTTGATATGATAACTAATCTAAGAAATTACCATTTAATAGTGGTTTTATAAAAGTCTACACTATATTGGTAGGTACACATCATGCCTAACTAAATGTATACATGATATGGTAATAAAAAGTAATGAATAGTTGGGTATAGGGAACCCACTATTTCAATACTCCCACTTGCACTAGAGACAACATGATTACCATAACTGTTATCTAGTCACATGATAAAGATCATTTTTTCCTTTGTAACAGCTTTAGCTACTTGGCCTACCACTTTTATGCCGCATGGAAATTCTTCTATATGTGACCTTATCTTCTTGAGTAAAACTTCTCAAGAGATGGTATCCCTGAGCACATCAAATTTTTGTGCACTATCAAAACATTACATCTTCACTAGTATGAATATCTTAATTTACATTATGATAATAATTTACTTACTAGGTGAAATACCAAGAACTAGAACAAATCTTTACATTTGATAACTGCTACTTAGCTACTTTAGAAGCTACAATGTACTCAGTATTTGTAGGTATGGATACCACTAGTTTATATGAGCTTTTCTTTCTCAACACCTTATCCTAACTGTGATACTATATCAAATTAATCTAAGGAAGAATAGATTGTGTCCTACAATAACTAGTATCCTTCTTCTCCACAAACCAGGGACATACCTTTTGTACCTTCCCATGTAGAATTAGATAATGTTGACTACTTTACTAGAAGTTCACCTAGATATAATCGATATTTTCCTACTATAATGTATATCTTGAAAATATCAATTATAGTACATATCATGGCATACATGACTGATCCATACCCAAAGAATATGGAACTCAACTCACAACTTTAAACTCCTCCTATGTTCCGAACATGTAAACCTAGAGAGATTATGCCATGTGACGTTGGTAACAATTCTGTATTGAATTGTTCCTACCATGTCACTATATATATGATTGACTAGGTCCAAAAAACTGTTAAATCTACCCTAGTAGATCCAATTCCCTAGAACATAGGTTGGTACTTTTTTCAATCACTATATAATTTATTTTATCCCGATCTTAACTAACTATAAGACCAACATCTATTTTACATATGTTTTTTAACATAATTCACTTGGAAAACTATGGCACTCCCACTAATCTCTGGTTGAAACATGGAAACAATTCATTCTAAAATGAATGATCTAAGATCTTGTTGCTTACTTTAATTGTAAAATAGATATCTATAACATGAATACTTTATTTTCATCATATAATGTCATAATCCCTTTCATATTGCGTATTTTAGACACCTTCATTGAATGATTATCTTGACATAGAATGGCCAACAAAATGATCTTAGATGTTATGTCAGACAATTAAAATTCTAATGGATTTAGATAAACTTACTTGGTATAACCAATCCATCCTTATTGATACTTATCTAATACCAACCATGTGTGAGTTTACTCTAGTAACCATCATAGTATTCAATTTACAATCCCATTTTCAAATTGATACATGGAATCCAATATTGAATATTAATCGGTCTTGTCAATCATATCTAATTTCCAAATATTTTCTACTTGTATGAATTATCATTCTCAATGAATAATGTATCACCGGTCATGGTGATTATAAAACCATCCCCTTGGTTTTCAACCTTCCTACATAGTATGTGTCTCCAGATTAATCGTCTTACTCATACACTTGTGGAAACATTTCCGATGCCAACTATTTGTGCATCTCGAGCATTGACTAAATCCATGTCAATTCAGATCCCACTATCTCTTATAGAGATGTGTACCCTTATACAAATATGTATTCAATAACTTAACCATATCTTCTCTATATTAGGTATTATGTTATATCCTAAGAAATTGTTAGGATAATTACATACATGCACTAGTGTTTATATTGATGCCAGTTTATTTATGTCATAACAAACTGTTTTCATCTAAACACATGTCATATGACATAATGGATTTCCATCATACTATAAATCTTGTTATATCCATATGTCATTTTAGTTGGCATATTACTTATGGGATTTCACCGTTATTTGAAACGAACGTCAATAAATACAATGGAAGTTACTACAGAGTGTAACATTGATACTACTAACATCCTGACATTGATGTATAAAATATTAATTTAGGAATTATTCCATGCTACATTTTTGTAGATCAACATTAACATGTAATAATCCTCTTATATACTCTTTATGAACACCAATACTTTGATGTATATAAGGTAATGTGTGTTTAGGAACTACTCCATGCTACATTATTATGATCGATGAGTGCTTGGTCAAATATCCTTCGGCATGATGATCTGAAGAAACTCATGTATTTTGACCATGCTTATAATTAACTATCACATTCCTTAATGGAATCTTATGAAGTATCATTAACATTAGATTTTCCTTGAAATAGTTCACACTCACTTATTTAACTAATTCAAAAATATTTTTGACATACCTTTTTTCTAAATGTTTCTTTATCCATACACAAGATATTAAAAATACCAGTAGTATTTAGTTGTGTCGAGACTACATACCAAACTGGCTATTCCCTTAATGTTGATCTTTATTTTTTATTGACAGATATTTATTTTTACATAACTGGGTAAAAGTATTACATTTTTATACTCATCATTATTTTCCTATGATTCAAGTATTACTAAACTATTTATTTTGTATGTTACCGCAAACCACATTCACTCCTGAAGTTGGAATAATATCTCATTATGTCCAAATGGAATGTGAGATAAATTTTTTGGTTATACTCAACAACTTCGTCAACATGAATCAATTCACTTAGCAAAAATAAGTTATGTGTTTCTCACCACTGACATAGGAATCACCCTTTATCAGCTTCTTGGAGAAGAAACTTTAATTCTAGTAATGTTTCAAGACTTACTTGGTTATTGTATATCAATACACATGTGAAAGGAATATTGTATTAAACATCCATGAAGTATATTAGAAACAACACTTTATTTGATGAATGGTTACTAAAGAAGAAGTTGGTTCTTGCCCATTCAATTCAATTTATTTCATTTAAAACTTTCATAATTTTATTTCATGTAATGCGATTCAAATAAACTGTGGTTAAATAACCAACCACTTTTCTTCGAAGAACAGTATGAGGGTGCATTTGATGTAACTTTTCATTTGAATTTTTTCCATTGTCTTTCAATTTATTCACCATAAAAACTAAGGATGGTACTCTCTTTACTATTCCTATTTCTTGGTGAACCTTACCTAAGAGGTAATGAAGTGTTTACTCCATACTGTTTGTTAATATCCATAAAAGAAATTGGACCAATCCGGTGTAAGAGTGGAATGTGTTGAAAGATCTTGATCTATCTTTCATATTTAAATATGGGCCAACCTAATTTATTATCCCCATATATTTCTTAATGTTCACCTCATAAATTTCTTGGAGATGAGTCTACAAGTGATATCATCCATGTCCTAGTGTAGTGACTAAAAATAAAATCAGACGTAAATGATATCATTATGACTGAACCATAATATGATTAATTCATGAGTCTCATGTAATAAATTTTACACCCTTGCTTCATGAGGTGGATTAATAGGTAGGGATACACACACCGTGAATTTATGATATTAGTATTATGCACAAGTGCATGTACTACACTAGGAAATTCATTCTAGTTTGAACATTAACTTTGTCTAATATTTGTCACAACTTTAATATAGTTGTATTGTTTTCCATTTTATAAAAATATAAACATTAGAAAATTATTAATTTTATATTGAGTTATGATTATACATTACTGGTTAATTTAATCATTAAAAGTCTCAAATTATTTTATCGAATTCTAAGAACCCTCTATACTTGAATCATAACACTCTATCACTAGAGAATTCTAGGATCAAGGATCCCTAAACCACCCGTCATAGTCTACAAGTTATGGCTACGCCACTACTCAGTGGGTTTAAGGTAGTATTTTGACTAGCCACCTGCTTTAACTCATGGTTCCATGATCTCATGAGTGAAGTACCAACATGTAAAATAATTAAATTATTTACTCAACGCTTTCCATTGAAATTATAACAAACTAGATATGGCTATTTCTTTGATGCAATTTTATTTCTTTAAAACACCCACAATAATAATAACTCCCTATTAGTAAGAGGCACCCTCATATTTGGCATGAACGATATCTTGAACACTCAGTTTTGTTCAAATTTGATTGATGAAAGGTTCTTAACAACTTAATATATTTTTTGTGGGTTTTGGGTATTACCCTCAAAGAATGTAATCCATTTATATTAATATTTTTCATCTATGATGTCACGCTCACAACTAAACATTAATAGAAAAAAATGTCTATTCTCTATGAATTTTATTTATATATTATTTCTATTTATTTCTTCTGATATTATAAAATGTATAAAACAATAAGTAAATGCATAACGGTAAACTAGTACCCGACTGGTCTTGAGCATCTAAACGACCTAGGGGAATCATACCTGAGTCATATATTGACTCCTAATGCAGCTTGCACCCATAATTTATGTATGTTTCTCACCCAAAGTAGCTCTTCGATTTGGTGTTCTCAGTTCTTTATATCATCCTTGTCTTGACGTGCTCTAGGTCATTTCATGGCGTACCGTCTCGTCTTGGTTAACATACACCACCTTCGTCTGAAGTACAAAAATAATTGCATGCATGCGAGGGGTCTAGTGGTGTAAATGTACATAAGTTGAATTTGTATGTGAAATCCCTTATACATATTGACCTAAAATAAAGATGATATGTAGACCATCATTTAATTAATTACAAACATCAGAATCAGTTAAAATAATTAAATAAATAAATTCCAATATAAATGGGTCAGTGCTCAAGACCAGTAATCGGGTATAATAAAATATTGATAAAAATTAAATTGTATTAAATAAGTACGAGGGTAAATTTAATTTAATTAAATAAATTAAATAAATCAAATAATTTATCAATTTATTGGTGCACTAATTAATTCAATTTTATACCAAAATTAAGTTAATTATTCAATTTAATTTTATGCACCAAAAATAAATTAAGTTGACTTGGGTATTAAAATTATTTTTAAAACAAAATTAATACATTAAATAATTTACTTTAAAAATTAAATTAATTAATTTTGATTAATTTAAAAATGATCGGGGCCCGAAACACTGCATGGGCCCATTGCGGGTCGCTCCAAATATGTAAACACCCATTACGGGACAAGAAAAGATCATTCGTGGATTTTTTGGGCCAGGAAGGTCCTCCCCAAACCATTCTAGAGTTGGAAGACCCGCTTGAGGCACTTCTTGGGCGTTTCGGGTCAGATCAGACCAATAATGGGTTACCTACTGGTGCTGCGAGTAGGGGTTTCAAGAGGGCTAGCCGGCAATTCCAGGTAAGGTATGGCCACAAGATCTAAGTGGTGGATGATGCAGGGAGGCTAGGTGCCACAAAGGGGTCAGCCGGTACTGTGATGTCGGGATATGCCTGAGGAGATGGATCCCAGACGACATAGGACAAGCATTATAGTTGTTGGATAATCTTGATCGTGGGTCGGTTCCAGATCTGTCTCTCTTCAAGGAGGCAGTTTGATTGTGGGGAGACGGTGTTGGATCTATAGCAGGAGAGTGGCTGGGGACTAGTGTTCAGCGGCCTTACACCGGTCCTACCATGAGGAGGAAGACTCTCAAGGGGGAACACAATCCCCTATTGTTTTTTTAATTGAATATTCCTTCCTCTTTTTCCCCTTTCTGCTATGTTATTATCCTTTAAATATAATAATAATTAAATTATTATAATAAAATAATAATTTTTTATTATAATATTAATATAATAATAAAATAAATATTATTATAATAAATGAATAGTTAAGAAAATTAAACTTAAAAAATTTATTAATTTGCATATATTTTTAATTACATGAGATAAGATCAAACTTGTCGAATATTCAAGTTGAACAAAATTAATCCAAAAAATTATAAAACCTGATATCAAAACACAAATTCGACCCAATCTGAAAATTTAAAATGGCCATAAAATAGTCGTTTGAAACCGGATCGACACACGGTTTAAAACATTGGGAACGATTTCAAACCCTCTATTTAATTTAATGAAAATTATTATTTTTTGTTGACTCAAATAATCTACATGATCTCTCTGATAACAATGGAAGGTATCAAAGCCCACAACGAACGCTGATGCGATGAAGATTTTAAATTTTTTTCATCGACGAAATGACTAAACTTTTCGTCCTAAATGATCTAAGACCTGGTAAGGTTTGAGGATCTCATGTACATTATAAAGTTAACTTAAATTAAACTAAAACAGACGTTTATATATCTAAATGTGCGGTCTACTAAAAATTTTCATTAGAAATCATCACTTAAAGGATCCATTATAGGATCCCTCTAGATCATCCACACATGCTTCAAAAATCCACAGGAGAACCGATTATCGAATTCCAAGTGCTAGCGTAGTGATTCGACAATATCTTAGACATCCCAAAGTTCACCGTGATCCTATGCCATCGATTCTTGAAGTCCAAACTACAATCCCCACTTAAGAGGGAGAGACTCTCTGTCTATCTAAAAAGAAAGAGGAGATAGGTGATCTCATTCATAAATGAATTAATAGACTCTTCGGAGGGAGCCTCTCTCTATATTTATAGTGCAGTTTCTAAAATACCTGGTAGGGTTCCTCAACCCCCATTTATTAAAAGTTCCACTAAATAATAATTATGATGAACTAAACTATTCCATAAATATTATTAATAATTAATCACATACTTATAATGTATATAAAATATATTACGTGATAAAACCGATTCATTTAACTTTACTAGTAAATTCCATTTAATATTAAATAAACCATAAATATTAATATAATATACATTCGAAGAATATTTTATCGTATTTAATAAACATGTAAATAATTTAAATAAATTCAGTGTTAATTATTCATAACTTGAATAATAATGAATTAAATTTTTTCATTGGTGTTTCATACATTGGAAAATTCTTGGACCTCGTGGTGGAGCCTACAATGTCAAATATACCAATTCAATTAAATATGTTTGATTCTTGAATATGCTATTGTGTGTGATCCTCTATGACCTTATCTTGATAGTAATGAATAAAATCCACATACCAAGAGAGGCATCTAGAAACCCATTAAGGACCCTAATGTGATAAGGATAGTCATTGAAATGACTACCAACCAATGAACACATACTCCTTACTATAATCTCTTTGTCATTAAATATCTCATAAATTAGGATGCAAACTTGTGTCTTCATACTTTTCTTAATTTATTATTTTTTGACCTATCCGGATGGATTTACCTTTTTACTAATTTGGCCAAACTCTTATGAAGGTAGCACCATCTGGATCAACCAGGCCTAAGATATAAAACTTCCTTAACTTGGAAGAGAAAAATCCATTCTTGACCATTCAACCAATGTAATACCACCAACAATGCACCAAACACAATCTAACTCGCCACGATTTCAATATCATGGTTTTTTCCTTGCATCACAGTATGCAATCAAATAGAACACACTGGTAATGGCCCCAAGTCAGGATACCAATACACATGTCCATAGATAGGAACAACCAATGACACCCAAAACATGTGGTGTTCCTATTAGTGGGTTTTCCCTCATGAACTCACTACAAGATATCACCATTTATGAACTTCATGAGAAGAATTCTCAATTTTTATGATCCCCCAACACCAAATATTCAAAAATCAATTATGTCCAATCAGTATTATTCCTCTATACAATAAGACATGTTTAAGATAAATGCTATAGTATCTCAAGGTTCTCATTATAGAATGGGATATGCTATAACTTTTTGATACGACATTTAATATAAGAAATTTACATTAAATATTGGATGTATAAAAGTCTACACTATAATGATAATAGTACATCACGTATATCTAATTTTATACATGATATGGAAATAAAAATTACTGAATATTTGGGTCTAGGGAACCCGCTATTTCAACCAAAAGCACACAATATTTTCTCTATCTAAGTTATGGATATTGTGGTCCCTTCATAGGGCATAAGAAATGGGGGATGGCCTTCCCAATTTATCATCAGGTAGTGGGGACATTTTCAGGGAATTTTAAAATCATTTTGTAAGGACATGATCAATGTAGGTTATTTTTATATGGTAAGGACATATTTCAATTTATTTTAATATTATGTGGTAAGGATGTGTTCATTGAAGTTTATCTTTAAACGGTAAGGAAATTTTTGTTGTACATTTATAATTTCTTGTGACTTGGATGATCACCATGCAATTTTATGTCATGCGGTAAAGATATGTTATGTGTAGTTTAATATCATATGGTAAGGATGTGGGAACTGATGTGAAAAATTATGTAAGGAATATTATATGCGTGATCAGTCCATCGATAGATCAGACTCATATGTAGTAAAATGAGCTTGCATGACCCTATCTACCTATACAGTTTTGAGTGCATTTTTTATCAGTGGCCAAGGATGGGCCTAGGATTGAAGATCTAGATGTCACTACATATCCTGTAATGGAATGAATCAATCCATATGTAGTTCTTAAGAGTCTGTGCGGTTTAATTTCATATGGTAAGGATGTGGACTCCATAATGTGAAAAATAATTATAGATAGTCCCAAAACTAATGGTTCAAGCTTCACTGCATACACTGTGATGGAAGGAATCAAGAAACACATAGTTCTTGAGGAACCATGTAGTTTAATGTCATGCGATAAGGATGTGTGTCACCCAATTTGAATGAATATGGATGTCATCAGACTGTGATGTTTATCATCATGTGGTAAGGATGAGAGATGCCATTAATTTTAATGTCTTTCTACTAGGATGTTTCCATATAGTTTAGTGTCATGTGTTCTATACAATTTAACAAGGATTATACTGATGTGGATTCCCTTGCTGATGAAATCTATACAAATAATTTCTTGAGAAATCTCACATTTTTGGGGGGTGTAACACTATCTCTAAACATTGTTTTCAGTGAGTAAGATCATTTGTGGTAGAACGTATTTATGATTTAAGGACCTTCCCATTTGGGTTCCAGCAATAGAAGATTCTTCATTTGTATCATTAGGGTTCTAAGCACCAATACAAGTTATCCTTAGAAGAATGAATAGAGGTGAAAATTTTTATTAAAGGATTACATGATAAAATTCTAATGGACCTCAAGTTTGTGCATTGTGGTCAACCTATTCTCATCAATCCGCACTAACTCCTCGAATAGATTCTCCGGTTTCTCATCATCTGAGAGCTGTATACAAATGGCTATTCAGAGCGAAGACCTTTGGAATTCTATAGGTAACACTTCCTTGGTCTCGTACACCAATGAGTATGGAGTTTCCTATATATTAGTAAGTGTGGTCGTACAATAATCCCATAAAGCCTGTAGGAGTTTTTCGGCCATGACTTCTTAAACATGTTCACCATCTTTTAGAGTATATTTGATAAAGTCTTATTGAAGGACTATGTCTATCCATTTTCAAGTACATGCTAGAGAGATGAGTTATTGGACTCGATATTATACTCTTGGTTGAGTTTCATAAACACTGTAGAATAGAAGATGATATTGTTGTCCTTGAATATAGTGTGAGGGACCCTGAATTAGGTGACGATATGGTACTTTACCAAGTTTATGTTATTCTTCCTCTCAACGCCCTTAATGGATATTCCCTCATCCCATTTTTAGAAGATGACGGTAGAATTGAGGATGTACTTGAACTATTTATCTCTGGATGGGGGATGTGGCCCCTTCCCCAAATGGAAAATAGATTGTGATATTTACCTTTATGTTAAAATTTTGAGGGTTTATGGATGAAGTTTTCATGAATATGGAATGCATGGAATCTCTTGGTGAATTCCACAAAGTCTTGTATCATTGTTTTTTAGTAATATCCCAGCCTCCAAATTTTGTGGGAGGGACTGGTCCCTGATTGATGGGTATCGTAATAGCCTGCATGGACTTCTTTAATGACAACAAAAATATTCTTTTTTGTATGAATCTGAAGTAGATTCCATAAAAATAACTCTTATATAGGGATTTATACTCACTTAGACCACTCTATAGTGTAATGTTCTCTACATGGTGCTAAATCTACTCCCTTCTAGCATGGTCTATCAGGATAATCCATTTTGAGGTAACCATTTTTGGGCTCCATCCATCTAGGGGTGGTCATTGGTTCACTATGCTCTAGGGAAGTTTTGTCCTGACTAATTTATTCTATAACAAAAACAATGATCACTAAGACCATTCATTAATGTGTGATATAGAAATTTTTTTAATCATAACCAGGTTCATCTAGGGTTGTGGCTGCATTTTCCAATGCAATGGAATGAACATTTAGTGATTGGGGAACATGATGCAATGTTCGCTCAAAATGGAAATCTTCCATCAGTTCCCTAGTGTAGCCAGTGAGAGGGACCTATTATTCTTTTTTTTTCTGATGGAATATTCACCGTTCATATTCTATATCACTAGATATTAGTCCAAATTGATATCCAAGTACACTATTTGTAGCTATATGGATAGTTCCAACCTGACGATGAGGATTTGGCACTGCCTCATTATTCATGCAGCCTTCAGATAGTAAGAAACAGTAGGGAAAAACCAATTTTTCAAGAGAGACGAATACATACCCTTATCCAACCAGATTGAGCTTCTATTTTCCATCCTTTTTTTGAAAACACTTTGGGATGCACCATAAAAATATATCTTTTGAATCTAGTGAGTTTTATTGGAATAGAAGGCCTCCTTGTCTGGAAGCTTGGTGTCCACCAATGTATTTTTTGGGGGTAGGATGTGCTCTAAAGAAATCAGAATGGGTTTTCCCTTTCACTAACTTATGTAATAAGAATTAAAGGTAATATTTCTACAGAATGAATTCCCATCATGGAAAGAACGAATTAAACATAATGTGGCCAAGTATTTACATGATAAGATCAATACAAGAGACTGTATGCACTTTTTGGTTCTTTAAGTAATGCCTCAGCTTTTTCAATTCAATGATGAGTACGTGGAAGTTATTCTCAACATCATAGTATCAACTCTTAGTACCTTACAGAGTCTAGAAATGGTAGTAGAGACTATTCATGCCCCCCGAATCATTATTTTTTGCAAGGAGGTCACACAGTGAGAATTTCATGGAGGCCATAAAAACGATGAGCAACCTCCCATCCACTGAAGGCATCAAGACTAGCGGGTTCCAGAGATACTGCTTGAGACTTCCAAAGGATTCTAGGAAATAATCATCCCATTGATAATATATTCACTTATTTATTATCCAATTGAAGGGGAGAGCTTGGTTGTCTAGGTTGGTGATGAATCCCCGAATATAGGAATGCTTCCAATGGAGCCCCCATAGTTTCTTGAGATTTTTGGGGGTGACATTACTATAATGGAAAAATTCTACTCTAGGAAGAACTTTATGTGATAGTGGAATAATATAAAGTCATGTAAATTCATTTATATCACCCTGAAATCAAACTTCATTAGATTCATATTTAGACTATGTTGTCTTACTTTTTTAATGACTATTTGGAGATCCATGAAGTGATCAATCAAATATCGGGATTTGACGACTAGGCCATCGACATACCAATCAGATATCTTTTCCAAAAATGACATAAAGATAAGATTCGTGGAACATTGATATGAAATGACAACATTTTTTATCCTAGATGGAATGACTTTATAATAGAAGACCCCCTGAGGTGCTCTGAAGGTGGTGTCTTGTTCATCTTAATGGGCCTTCATTTTCTGATTGTACCCCAAGTACTCATCCATGATGGAAAGGTCTTGGAAGCTAGAAGTTGAATCATTCAAGATTTATATGATAGGCATTGATAATTATTCATTTGGGAACTATTTATTGAGGTCGTTGAAATTGATTTAGACCTTAATTATCCTATTCTTTTCAATAAATGGGATGATGTTGGCTAGCCATCTTGGGAAATTCACTTCTAAAAAGAGATGGATTTGATCACATTTTCAACTTCCCCCTATACATTAGTATAATGATATGGGACAACCATCCTTGCTTCTTTAATGAAGCCTTGAAGCTCATTAGATAATCTGAGATGGTGCATAGGAACATTTGGATTCATTCCATGCATTTCTGTGTAGTTCCAAGCGAACACATTTCAATGATGCTTTAGAAATGAAATATAAATCTTTCTCTCATTGAGGACCACCGAATCACTAACCATTGTAGGTCATGGGTAGTCATATGTTCCTATATTTATCTTCCATAGCACAATAATAGTTATAGATAAACCTTCCTAAAATGTGGGAGGACTGTTTTGGAGGTCATCTTCATCTTCCCCCAACATTGATTCTATGGAAAAAAATTTAGATTAAGATGGAATCATGGGGGAATATACACCACTATTATGGTGAGTGAGGCCATGAGGAGAGACATTATCATCCCATGATGTCAAAGTCATTATAGAGAGATGTCAGAACTGATTGTTTTTTACACTTTCACTGGTGACATATAGGGCTTGGACGTCTAGCGTGGGGTTTATCACCTTGAATAGATATTTGGGGATCACATAGTCACATTAGATCATACTCTAGGGATTTTCAAGGGATGCCCCCAAAACATTGGGGGGGGGGTGTTCAGCCTATATATCACCATCCTCCATTTCTTTATTTCCTCTATTTTTATAGAAATATACTTCAATATATGTGGCTCTGGAAGTCTCAAATGGGGTACTATCACCATGCTGTATGCCAACCTTTCTATCGATGGGGTACTTTAGACATTGCTGGAACATTGAAGGTATCGCCATCTCTCTATGGATCCAGGGCCTTCCATAAAAGGCATTGTATGTGGTGTCCTACTAGAGGTATTTTCTCATGAGTATCATACCCTTGAATGGTCATCTTTGTGGGAGATAGGCCCCCTTATATATATATATATATATCTAGTCAAGGGGTTCAAATCATGATAAGTTTGATCTTGGATCTATTATCAATCAGGTCCCTTTGGATGTTTAGATTATTGATTCTACCCAAAACATATGTTGTCCTGATGTGACATTGGAAAACCTCTTCTTAATCCAAGTCAGTGAATGGGATAATGACATGAAATTATGAGTACATGGTCTCCACTCAATAAACGTCTCCTACAATGAATTCTATCTGAAATTCCTATGGGGTAAGGAGGGATTCAAAAAGTGCCTCCCTAAGATGTTTTGAAAGAAATAGAATATAGAGTTTCTAAAGCTTGGATGGGACAATTTTAATATATTTTAGAACATTGTGCTTTTGTGGAATGGATGATTCTTCTTGATATGGGGTTTCTCCTAGGAATGAATTTTAGGAGCATAGGCATTTGAGGTGTATGATACTAGTACCTATATATAAGTCAAGGTAATATCTACATCCAGTGGTGTAGTTTATGTGCCCCCCCCTTTGTCTAGGTTTATTAGATAATTGAACCACCTCTAGGGAATTATTCAAGACAATTGGCTAAGGGTGACTGTTTGAGGGTTTTGGGACACCTCCTTGATTCATTTGGGATTAATGGAGTTATTTTCCATGAGTTTTTGCTACATATATTTTTTCCATTGGGACATGAATAGAATATCAGGTCCTCTATGTCTACATTTTCCCCTGTATCCTCATTTACGACGCATGCGGCCTCCTATTCACCATATATATATAGGGAACTCAAATTATGAGACATTTTCATCATTATAGAAGGGGCATTCCATGTTTATCACATTTAAAGAGAAAAATATGAGATCTTTTTCCAATGGGAATTCATTTTGGTGGGGGAAGTTCCAATGTCACACATATTTCAGGAAATAAATATATAAGAGTAAGAGATTCCATTGGAGCAGAATATGACTCTTTCTCTTCTATTTCTTCCTAATTTTAGTGGTCATTTAAACCTTTGGGAGGCATATATAAAGTTGCATCCTTGGTTTGTGGAGATATTGTGGGTCTTTACAGATGTTATATCAGGGTGGCATGAGCTCAGATGACTATTTGTCCAGTCATCTAATTGATGAAATTCTGCTCATGCATGGCTAGAAATTTCCAAAAATCACTTTTATCTTCTATCTAGGAAACAGTTATTCAAGGCACCCGCTCTGAGGAGTTATCTAACACCACTAATACAGAGTTGATCATGCCTTGATGGAACTCTTTGAAGATGAAGTAGTCCTAGATATTATGACCCAGAATTCTATGAAATGGGCAATAATCAGGGTGGTTATATAGCTACCCTATCCTTTTACATATAACATTACATGATTTTATGCATAATTTTATATCAGAGTATAATCTAAGGAACGTAAATTCTAGTGTCTTGGAAGACTGGGTACATAAAAATGAAAACATGGAACAGAAAAACACTTCTTTATTTGATATTAATAAAAAGATCGTATCTTCCTTTTATCTCTTACATCTTCATATGGTAACCTACGGAACACATGAACATAGGGATGAACTAAATATCCCAGAAAGGTAAAAATGATAAGAACCAATCATTAGCACAAGGGATAAATTTCATGACATGATGATATAAAAAGGAATGTACATATGAAATCATAACTTATAAACATGGTATCATATAAAATGGATTCATAATAATATGGAAGAAACATAAATCATGACTTTATGATGAGTCAAGATTAACATCCAAGACCATTTCACATGGTATCACAAGCCAAGGCTAACTGCCAAGACTGTCGAACATGGTAGCACAAGCCAGGGCTAACTAAAAAGATTGTTGCACATAACGTCTCATGAGACTCAAATTTTCCCAATTAATTACAAAGCTATCTAGGTGCACCCATCTTAACATATCATGAATTTGTTTTAAACAATATGAATCATACATAATCCATCTTACATAAACATAAGGGTTACCCATGGAATGAATTGGGTACCATAATCATGTCATAAAGCATAACAGATGGGTATATCATAAAAGTTTCCATGAAAGAAAGGAACTAAAATATAAATGGAAATTTATAAGTTAAAATAGTGATGTATCATAGTATGTGATTTCATGTATAAGTGAAAACATGTAAGAAAACTATTTATGATTTTTTACAATTAAATCATTATTGTGCGGTTTTAAGGAAAATACTATAAAGCCTCTAAATAGAAAATAGAAAAATATCTTACATAAAACCAGAATTAAACCAAGAAGTTTTTCATAATAAAAATACTTATTTTTTAAAGATAATTGGGTCTTAAAAAAAGATATAGTGCACTTGAAATTGGGTAAGAATTTCGGAAGTTCCCTTAAAACAAGTTTGCTTATCAGGAAGTATTGAGAAGGTAATCACTTAGAAACATGTATATCCCCTAAAGGGAATGAGATATGAATATTGAAACATAATTTTTTAGAATATTACTATAATGTATAAATTTTACAGAAAAAGAATATACAACTTCATTTGGATAAAATAAAGATAGAGCAACCCGAAGGAATATAGGAGGTTTGGGTGGAATCGCTTATGGAATATCAACATGGTATCGAGTGTACTTAGGGGGGACTAATGTAAGAGAAAAGGGATTATAATATTTTATACATCATGAGTGAAGTATTTTGGAGGTGATTAATCAAAACTCATTATTAGAAATTACACATAAAAGGGAATAACATAGAAGATATTCTTGAATAAAAGTGAAATTGGGAGGATCCCTTACCTTATGTCCGATGGTGTTCTTCAGTTGATATTAATTACATGAATAATAAAATTTGGTTGATTATTTAATAATCATAGAAACACTTTTACACATAAATGATTTATTATAACCTTTTTAGTTCATTTAAATCATTTTGTGATTTGTTACGATGTTTAATTTCATTGTTCGTGTACGTTTGTTTCCTTTGTTTTAATGATCGGTTCACTTATATTCTTGTTTAGATACACATATATGATGAAGGAGGTTTTCCATAATTGATGTTATATAACATTAGTGATCATACATAAGATTATATGATTATAAAATTCTTTTGGTTATTTGTAGATAAGGTGAATCATTATATAAGACATTAATGATAAACGATTGGATTAACTTGGCGATTTTGTTCATAATTATCCTGTTTTTTATTATTATTTTAAATATAATGTGAAAAAGGATTCCAAAACAACACATAAGTAAAAAAACATATTTAATAGTATGGTTCAACCCTAAAAATAGTTTCATGACTATAAAATAATATGGTAATAGAAATTGATAAACCATCATCCTTGAATGTGATAAATTAACACATCTCGGACGATGTTTTTGTTTCTTTCGTATAATATAATGGGATATGAGAGATGATAATGAATTATCCCATTAGCATAAATAAATTCTAGTACATGTATGTTATTGGTGTTATTATACCATTTGGGTGATGGGAGTTGAGGGAAAAAAAGAAAATAAAAGAACATGAAAGAAAATAAAAGAATCGGAAAGAGGAATTTACCTCTTGAGCTTATCTCCTTTGAGAACCTCTCAAGGGGATATGATTTGGTCTTCTGAGGAGAACAAGGGATTCTGGACGTTGGGGAAAATCTTTGGAAAATATTTGGGTAGAATTTTGAAATGGAACAAGACTTGAGAGGAGTGGAGAGAAGAGGGGGTGGGGGGGAGGTTATAGTGGATGGGTGGGGGTTTTCTTAATATTATATTCATTAATTTATTATTTCCCCATAAGACAAGAAATAATAATGATTCCATGACCAAGAATAGTAATAAGTGAATGTGAGTTCACGATTCGGGTGCTTACATCACCTATGTTGTTAGGAATAATGGGTTTAAATTATAATGTATTTATAGGGTAAATTAATGCATTTTACTATTCAACAAAAATTCAAGTATTTTAGAAAAACCCCAAAAATTCACCCTACCCATTTTAAAATGTTTATAATAAAAAAATTAAATCCATTTTTCATAAATAAATTTTTAAATATGATTAATTTAATTTTCAATTAAAATCATAATTTTCTTGAAAAGTATTGATTTTAATACTATAACTGATTTTATAATGCTTTCAAAAATTAAATATGGTCTTATAAAATTTCCATAAATCAGAAAAAATAGAATTATTAATTTATAATACCCATTTAAGAAAATAAATTTTATTTTGAATTAATTAATTAATTATAATTAATTAATTATGACTTACAAAAATACCAATACATTTACTATAGTTGTAGTATCACTTATAAGATTCCTAAATTTTATTTATACATTCATGGATGAGGCTACTATTCTTTTGGATGATTTTCTATTTATAAGGGTATGTTAAAATTCATAAGGGTATCTTACTATTCACCAAAAATTATGTTTGTTACATTAGTCTCCAAATATCTTAATGATCGCAACCTTGTATGTCAGATTTTTGAAATTCAAATCACAGAGGTGAAGAAATTATGTTTAAAGGTTAAATAGTACTTAGTAGGTCATTGTGTTGTGATTTCATGTGATTATATGACATATTTATAAGAAATAAATTTCCAATGATAAAAAATTTGGTCATTACATTATTCCACCCTTATGAAATTTCTCCCTATAAAATTTGTTTTAAATTCTAAGAAATAAATAGGTTTGGGTACTTTTCCTTTATTTCCTCCTCCAGTTCCCATGTTTCCTCTTCAAACATATGGTACTACCACAGTACATTGACCAGGTGAGTAGTCTTATTAAGAAGAACATTATCTCTAAAATACAAGATCTTCATTGTCTACTCCTCATAAGATAGATCATTCACCAATTATACCACCTCAAAATATAGTACATGTGAATGGTTTGGTAAGTACTTATGTAAGAGGGATACATGGAAGACTTTGTGTAATTTGGCCATAGTAGGTGGAAGTGACATTTGATAAGCCATAACCCCGACATGATCAAGAATCTCAAATGGTCTTTGGTACTTGGGACTTAGCTTTCCTTTCTTCCCAAATATCATGACCTTATTCCATGGGGATATGCATAGAAATACCTTATCTCCATCTTTGAACTCAATATTTCATCGACGATTGTCTACATAACTCATTTGTCGACTTTTGGCTACCTTGATGTGTTTCTAAATAGTATTAACCATCTCTACCATTTATTCAACCATTTTAGGTCCTATCAACTTATGCTAACTGACTTTATCCCAAAGCATTGTTGTTTTGCACCTTTTTTCGTAAAGGGATTCGTATGGTTGCATTCAGATGCTTGAGTGGAAACTATTGGTGTAGTAGAATTAAACTAGTGGATGATGTTGGTACCATCATAATTTATGTCCATATAACATTCTATTAACATATATTCCAATTTATGTATAGTTCTCTATGATTGGCCATCATTTTGAGGATGATAAGCCATAATGAAGTTCAGTTCAGTGCTTAGTGCATGTTGAAGACATTTCCAGAACATTGTGGTGAATCACAGATCTCTATCAGATACAAAAGATAGTGGTAATCCATATAGCCTTACCACTTAATTGATATATATCCATTAATTTTGATCCAGTGATGAGTCCTCTCTAATTGCGATAAAGTGAGCTATCTTTGTAAGATGATCCACACTGACCCATATAGCATTGTTTTCTCTAGATGTCCTTGGAAGTCTAGTTACGAAGTCCATAGTGATGTTCTCTGAGTTCCATATTTGTTTGGGTAGTGGTTGCATCAATAGATTAGACTTAAATATTTTAGCCTTCACGTTTTTACATACCAAGAACATTGATATATACTCAGTAATATCCTTTTTGATATTGTACCACCAAAATTTATCTCGAAAGTATCGATACATCTTTGTGTTCCATGGGTGAATAGAAAAGGTTGATCAATGTGCATCATTCAAAAGATCCTTATTTATCTCCGAATCATATGGTAAAAATAATCATGACCCAAATATTACAACTCCTTCCACATCAATCATGAACTCAAAGGATTTCCCATTGTTAATGGCTTACACCCTTTTTTGAATTTACACATCTTTTCTATGATCACCATTTACATTCTCCGTGGTGGATGGTTGAGAGATTATTTGAGAAAGGATTAATGATGTTCCACCCTTAATGATCCCCATTTACATCTGTTTCAAATCTATTAAGATAAGATCCTTTTCAATTCAAATCATTGATAAAGATGTAGGATATGTTCTACTTAGTGCATCTTCCACCTTATTTGCCTTATTGGGATGGTAGTGGACTGAACAGTCATAATCATTGATGAGATATATCCATATTTTCTATAATACATTAAACTCTTTTTGGGTGAATATATATTCAAGAATCTTTTGATTAGTATATATCTCACACTTCTCCCCATAGAGATAATGCTGCCTGATTTTTAACCCAAAGATCATAGCCGCCAACTCGAGATCATGTGTAGGATAGTTTTTCTCATGGATTTTCATCTGATTTGATGTTTAGGTTATCACTTTATCATTTTTCATTAGTACAAACCTTATTTCCCTTCTTTGAAGCATAGTTGTACACCATAAAGAGTTCTACACTTGTTGGGAGTGTGAATACTGGTGCAGTAATTAGACTCTTTTACAACTCTTTAAATCAGTCTTCACATTCCTAAGTCCATAAAAACATTACTCCCTTCTATGTCATCTTGTTCATTGGGTTTTACAATAATGAAAAGTTATTCACAAATCATCTATAATAACCATCTAGACCCAAAAAGTCGTGGATCTCTATTATAGATGTTTTCCTATGCAAATCTTCAATCGCATTTGTCATGGAAGGTCCCAGATATATCCCTTTTTGGGTGATAAAATTCTCCAAGAATGATACTTCCTCCATCCATAACTCAAAGTTACATTACTTTTATTACAAATTCTCTCTTCAAAAATTCTTTAACATATTATTCAAATGCTCCTCATGTTCCACATTTCTCTTGGAGTATATCAGAATATCATCAATAAAGATTACCACATATTTTTCAAGGTAATATATAAAGACTCTATTCATTATTTAAATGAATATTTTTGGAGAATCAGTGAGTCATAAGGTCATCACTATGAAATCATAGTGTTCATACCTTGTTTGAAAGGCAGTTTTGGAAATATCATCCTTCATCACCTTTAATTGGTGATATCAAGACCGAAGGTCCACCTAAGAGAAATAACTTTCCCCATGAATCTCATCAAACAAGTCATTTATCCATGGAATGTGATACTTTTCCTATATACTTATTTTATTGAGCCTATGACAATCAATGTAGAGTACCATTGATTCAACCTTCTTCTTGATGAAGAGGACTGGAACACCCCTTGCTGAAGCACTTGTGCATATAAACCACTTCTATGGATTCTCCTTTAACTGCTTCTTCAACGTTTCCAGCTCTACGGTGGCCATTTTATAAGGTTTCATTAATATTGGAAGATATCCAATAATATGTTCAATTGATAACTCAACCTCTGAATCATGAGGAAGACAAGGCACCTCTTGGGGGGAATACATCAGTGTATTACCTCACAATGGTCATATCTTCAAGCATGATTCTCTAATTTGTCTCAATAATTTGAGTTAAACATGATTTATCATAAATAATTAATATCCACACTTGATAAAACTATTATAAAGGATATTCATCTTCCTCCTTACACTTGTAAATGAATAGAGGATGCTTCAGGATGTGAAGAGTGATCTCCCTTTCCTGATAGTTGATGTTGGATTTCTATAAAGATCTCCAATCCATTCCCAAGATTTATTCAAACTCCACTAAAGTAAGTATGAAGATATTTTCTGGGAGGTTCATTCCACAAATATTAACTAGGGAGGAGTTATAAACCATGGATTCTGTAATTCTAGATTCACCATTCTCCCAAATATCTTATCCTTAAACTTTTTAAGTGGTGTTTGGATAGTTCTACTAAAAATTGATGATTTGAAAGAATATATAGAACCAAAATAAAGTAGTGCATTCCCTATTCTTGATGTAATAACTAGTGTACCTATCCCCATATCATTTTCTATCTCCACCTTAGCAGAAGTGAAATCATAATCCCTTCCTTGTTTCCTTAGAGGTTGTTGTTGATTTCCTCTGACAACCCTTGGCTTAGGACAATTGTTTGCATAATGCTAATTCTATGTGTAGTTGTATCACTGAACTATAGGTTTAGTGTTTATCTGAACCTTCCTTTATTCTTCCACATTAGTGGGATTATTCATATCCCGTTGTAATTTTTTTAGCCAAATGCCCCAACTTTCCACATTTTAAGAAATTATTAGTTCCCTTTAGAAAGTTCCTAGAATGATTCTTTCCCAAATTATTACACATGGAATTAATTTGCAAAACCGGACACATTAGATTTTAATTTCATCATTTTATTGCTGGGACCATGATACCACTGAGAGTTTCTGATCTCCATTTCATCATTGAGGGCACAATGGAAAAAATCCTCATAGCTGTTGAAGTCTCTAATCAGCAATGCCTTTCAAAGTCTCAATTATAGTCCTCTAAAGAATAAATACAACTTTATTTTAGTGTTCTTGACAAAGCCATAGGCATACCTTGATATCCTTGTGAATGTTTCTTCATAATCCCCAAAGGACTCATCTTCCATCTGCTTGAGTCTAAGGAAATATCTTTCTATTTTGAGAGGGAGGGTTTGAGGATAATATTTATCGAAAAACATTCTCTTGAATTCCCCATAATATATGGAATAAATTTACTCTTGGTGCTTTTTATTCTTGATTAGTTTCCACCACTTATCAGCTTCCCCATCAAAATGATAGATCTCCAGTACTACTTTATCTTATTCCGAGAACTAGAGGACAAAGAATATCTTTTCAATGGAGTTAATCCACTGTTCCATGAATAGGGGATCATAAGATCCACTAAAAATGGGAGGTATTTTATGTATTAATGATTCAACATAAAATTTCTCTTTCCCTATAGGAGGAGGGGTTTCTACATGATTCAAGTTATTATTCATAACATGATCTAGGTGATAAAGTACTGTCATGATGTTTTGATCATTTGTTCCCATCATATTAGGCATATCATTATGGAAATCTTCACATTCCCTATAACAATGTTTATTAGAATGTGTTCTTATATTTCCTTTCATTTACTAAAAAAAGGAATGTACAATTAGATGTATTTAATACATATCTATTTATCATAAAAAGGAAACAAATAACATAAGTTGATAAACATGTAAAGGAGAGGTATATACTTACTTGTGATTCCCTAGGATTAAGTATAGTTTATCTTGGATCTATTTTTTAACATATATTCTTATAGTTTTTTTCATTCCCTTAATAATGGTTTGTTCCAAGCTTATGAATTTAGCAAAGCATATCCCCTGGGAGTGTCATACTAAGAGTGCAACAAGGCTCATTGTTGTGCACCAGTTCTAGTTCGAGTCTATCTCAAAGTGGTGTTTTTAGGTTTTAACCCCAGATACATCTATTCCAGAGCCACCTCTACATATTTGTATCCATAAAAGGATGTATTTTCATGATAAAACACTTAATCTATACTTACCAAAAGTTAGGGGTGTTTTATTGTAATTAGCCTCGACATTAAGGTTCTAAGAAACTTTATCTATTTCTAACCTCCAAAAATAACTAGACCATCCTATGATACCAAATATAGAGACCCTATCCTTTTATATATAACATTTCATGATTTTAAGAATAATTATACATCATTGTAAAAGCCATGGATCATAAATTCTAGTGTCGTGGAAGATTAGTTACAAAAAACTAAAAACATGGAACAAAAAAACATTATTATTTAATCTTCATAAAGAGATATTAACTTCCTTTTAGCCCTTACATCTGCATATGGTACCCATGGGAACACATGAACAAAGGGATGTCCTAAATATCCTAGTAAGGGAAATACCATAAGAACTGAGCATTAGAACATAAGATAGAAAGCATGACATGATGATATAAAAAGGCATGCACATATGAATTCATAACATATAAACATGGAATCATATAAACATGGAGTCATATTAATATTTAATCAACATAAAACATGAATTTATCATGAGTCAAGGATAACTTCCAAGATTATTTCACATGGTTTCACAATCCAAGGCTATCATCCAAGACCATCGCACTTGGTATAAAAAGACAAGGCTAACTGCCAAGACCGTCACACATAACATCCCGTGAGATTCAACTTTAACCAATGCATTGGAGAACAATATGGGAGCACCCATATTTTCCTTTCATTAATATGTTTTCCACATAAATAATCATATATAATCCCACTTAAATAAACATAAGGGTTACACATTGAATGAATTGGGTACCAGAATCATGTCATAAAGCTTAACAAATGGGTGTATAATAAAAGTTTCCCTGAAATCAAGGAACTAAAATATACATGAAAATACATATGTCAAAATAGGCATGTATCATGGTAAGTGATGTCATATAGAAGTGACAACATGTATGAAAAGTATTTAAGAAATTTTAGCATTAAATTTTTTTTGTGTGGTTTTAAAGAAAATGCTATAGGTTTTTTAAAATAGAAAATGGAACAATATATTATTTAAAACCAGAAGTGAACCAATAAGGTTTTAATAAAAAAATTATTGATATTATAAATATAATAGTGGATTAAAACAAATGATAGAGTGTACATTAAATCAGTTAATAATTGGGGAACTTCCCATAAAACAAGTATGTTCATCGAAAATAATTGAGGAGGGAATTACATAAAAACATGTATATCCCCAAAAGATAATGATGGAGGGATCGTAAAACATGATTTTGGAGAATATACATAGAATATAGAAGTTTTACTCAAAAGGAAAATACAAATACATTTGGATAAAAAAATGATAGAGGAACCTGAAGGAATATAGGCGGTTTGGGTCTAATCCCTTATGAAATATCGGCATGGTATCAGGTGTACATAAGAGGGATTAATGTGAGATAAATGGGATTATCATATTTTATACATCCTGAGGGAAGTATGGGGGATATGTGAAATCATACCCCTTCAATATTAATTACACATAAAAGGGAATAACCTGTAGGATATTCTTGAATAAAAGAGAAATAGGGAGGGTCCCTTACCATAAGTCTGATGGTGTTATAAAATTGATATTAATGAATTAGAAAATAAAATTAGGTTAAATAATCAACAATTAAATAACCCATTCTATATTTAAATGATTTATAATAAACGTTTTGAGTTCATTCATATCCTTTTTGATTGGTTGTGAGGTTAAATTTCATTGTTTGGGTTCATTTGTTTCCTTGGTTTTAATGATCAGTTAACTTGTATTCATAATAAGATACACATATATGATGAAGTTGGTTGTCTGGAATTCAAGTTAAATAAAATTAGTGATTATCCAGAAGATTACATGGTTATAATATTCATTTGGATACTTGGAGTGAAGGTGAATCATTATATAAACATTTACGATTAATGATTGGATTAACTTTGCAATTTTGCTCAAAATTAGCTTATTTTGTATTATTATTTTACATCTAGTGTGACAAAGGATTCCATAAAAACACATAAGATAAAATAATTATTTAATATTCTACTTCAACCAGAAAAATGTATTAATGACCATAATATAATATGGTAATAGAAATTGATAAACTGTCGTCCTTGAATGTGATGAATTAACACATCTTGGATGGTGTTTTTGTTTCCTTCATATAAAAGAAGAGTAAAAGGAGAGATGATAATTAATTATCCCACTAGAATAACAAAATTACATTAAATTTATGTTGTTGGAGTTGTCATACCATTTGGGTGAAGGGAAGTGAGGGAAAAAAATAAAAGAAAATAACTTGAAAGAAAATAAAATAATCGGAGAGAGGAATTTACCTCTTGTATTTATCTCCTTTGAGAACCTATTAAAGTGAGAGGACTTGGTATTTTGAGGATAACAATGGCTTCAATACATGAGGAGGAGATTGGGGAGAGATTTTGGTAGAATTTATGGAATTCACAAGTCTTGAGAGGAGTGATGGGAAGAGGGGGTGTGTGAGGTTTTTATATGGAGGGGAGGTGGTTTTCTTATTATATTCATTAATTTATTCTTTCTATACTAGACTAGAAATAGTAATTATTCCATGAACAAGAATAGTAATAAGTCCATTTTAGATCAATATTTTTATGCTTATATAACTTATGATGTCAGGAATAGTGGATTAAAATTACAATGTATTTATACGGTAAATTAATGTATTTTACTATTCATAAAAAATTCATGTATTTTAGAAAAATACAACAAATTCACCGTATCCATTTTTTGACATGTTGAATCTAAAAAAGAAAAAAAATCAAAAATAATTTCCTCAATATAAATAATTAAATTTTTAATTAAAATCATAATTTACTAGAAAATTATTGATTTTAATAATAAAACTAATTTTAAAATTCATTGAAACATTACATGAGGTCCTATAAAATTGTCCTAAAACAAGATGAAATAAAATTTTTAATTTATGAACACCATTTAGATAAATAAAATTTCTTTTATATTAATTTATTAATTTTAATAAATTATTTATGAATTACAAAAACGTTAATACTTTTTCTGTTGTTGTATTATCACATATAAGATGCCTAAATTTTATTGATACATTCAAGGATGAAGTTACTATTCTATTGGATGATTTAATTTTCATAAGGTTCATACTACTATTCATAAGGGTATTTTACTATTCATAAGGGTAGGTTACTACTCACGAAAAATTATGTTTTTTCTATTAGACTACAACTATCTTACAGATCGCAACTGTGTATGTGAAGTTTTCCAAATTAAAATCACAAAGGTGAAAAAGTTATGCTTAAAGGTTACATAGTACTTAGTAGTGCATTATGTTATGATTTCATGTGATTATATGACATATTTATAAGAAAGGAATTTCCATTGATAAAATATTGGGTCATTATATTGTTCCCCCTTTAGAAATTATCCCCCCCACCTAAATTTTGTTTTACATTCTATGCCATAAATAGGAGTGGGTACTTTTCCTTCATTTACTCCTTTAGTTCCCATGTTTCCTCTTCATACTTATGGTTCTGCCATAATACATTGACTAGGTGAGTTGGCTTGTTAGGTAAAATATTATCTCTACAATCCAAGATCTTCACTTGCTACTCCCCGTAAGAAAGATCATTCTCCAACTATACCACCTATTAAAAGAGTACATGTGAAGGGTTTGGTATGTACTTCCTTGAGAGGGATACATAGAATACATCGTGTACTTTTTCCATGGTAGGAGGAAGTGCCAGTCGAAAGGCCACAACTTCAACATGATCAAGAATCTCAATGGGGCCTATGTATAAGGGACATAGCTTTCCTTTATTCCAAAATCTCATGACCTTATTCCAAGGAGATGTGCATAGATATACCATGTTCCCAACATTGAACTTAATCACTCATTGAAGATTGTATGGATAATACTTTTTCCTACTATGGGATACCTTGATGTGATACTGAATGGTTTTCACCTTCTCCACCAATTCCTCAACCATTTCATGTCCAAGCAGCTTACTCTCTCTGACTTCATCGCAACACACATGGGTTCTGCACCTTTTCCCATAAAGGGCTTTGTATTGTTCCATTCAGATGTTCGAGTGGAAACTATTGTTGTAGGATAATTCAACCAGTGGAAGATGATGGTACCATTTTCTTATCAATTCCATAGTACATGCTCTCAATATATCTTCCAGTGTCTGAATAGTCCTCTCAGATTGGAAATCGGTTTGACGATGATAGGTTGTACTGAAGTTCAATTTAGTTCTTAGATCATGTTGGAGACTTTTCCATAACATCGAGGTGAATCTTGGATCTCTTTTAGATACAATATATATTGTTAATCCATATATCCTTACCACTAATTTGATATATATATCCATGCATGGTTATACAATGAGAATTCCTCTTGAATCATGAAAAACTGAGTTGTCTTTGTATAATGATCCCCAATGACCCATATAGTATTATTTCCTTTGGATGTCCTTGGAAGACCAGTGCAAAATTCCAAGGTGATGTTCTCCCACTTCCATGTTGGTATTGGTAGTGGTTTCATCATCTCCTTAGACTTATGTCTTTCAACCATCACTTGCTAACATACAAGGCACATTGAGGTATACTCAGCAATCTCTTTCTTTATATTGTCCCACCAAAAGTTCTATTGGAGATCTTGATACATCTTTGTTCCCCCTAGATGAATATAGAAGGTTTATCTATGGGCATCGTTCAAGGTCTCCTTCTTTATCTGCAAATTAGATGGTATACACAATCGTGACCTAAATCTTATAACCCCTTCATCATCAATCATGAACTCTTGGGATTTCCCATTTTTAATGGCTTCCACCCTTTTCTGAATTTCCATATCTTTTCTTGGAGATTCCTTTATTTTCTCCATGAGGGATGTATGACAAGTCATTTGAGAGAGGATTGGGGATGTTCCTCCCTTAATGATCCTTATGTCCATCATCTTCAAATCTAAGAAGATTGGATCCTCTTCAATACTCATCATTGATAAATATTCATGATCCTTTCTATATAGTGCATCCTCCACCTTGTTTGCATTGCTGGGATGGTATTGGATTGAGCAATCATAATCCATTATGAGCTCTATATAACATCATTGGCTAAAACTAATCTCTTTTGGGTGAATATATATTTGGGACTCTTGTGATCATTATATATCTCACACTTCTCCCCAAATAGATAATTCCACTATATTTTTAACGTAAAGATCACAGCCACCAACTCTAGATCATGCATAGGATAGTTTTTATCATGGATTTTTAGCTACCTTGAGGCATACCCTATCACTTTATAATTTTTCATCCGCAAACAGCCTATTTCCTTCATTGAAGCATCGTTGTACACCAGAAAGAGTTCCCCACATGTTGGGAGTGTGAGTACTGGTATAGTGATTAACCTCATTTTCAACTCCATAAAACAGTCTTCACATTCCTGAGTCTAGAAAAAATTTACTCCCTTCGGTGTCAGCTTTGTCATTGGGTTTGAAAATTGTGAAAAGTTCTTCAAAAATCATTGATAATGCCTAGATAGACCCAGAAAGCTGTAGATCTTTATTACAAATGTTGGATTGTGCCACTCTTCAATTGCCTTTGTCTTTGAAGGTGCACAAATATCCCTTTTCTGATGATTAAATTCCCCAAGAATTATACTTCCTCCATCCTTAACTCACATTTACTATACTTTACATATAAATTCTCCCTTCGCAAAGACTTTAACACAGTATTCAAAGGCTTCTCATGTTCCTCCTTCTCATGGAGTATATCAGAATATCATCAATAAAGACTACCAAATTTTTTCCAAGGTAATCTCTAAAGACTCTATTCATTAAATTCATGAATTTTTCTAGAGAATTAGTGATTCTGAAGGGAATAACTTTGAACTCATAGATTCCATACCTTGTTTGAAATGAATTCAAGGGAATATCTTACATACTCACCTTTAATTGGTGATATCCTGAATGAAGGTCCACTTTAGAGAAATAACTACCCCCAAAAATCTGATCAAAGAAGTTATCTATCTATGGGAAGGGATGATTGTTCTTAATAATGATTTTATTTTTCTCATGATAAAAAATACAGACTCGCATTGATCAAAACTTCTATTTGATAAAGAGGACTAGCACACCCCATGGGGAAGAACTCAAGCATATAAAACCCTTTTCCAAATTCTCTTGTAACTACTTCTTCTTCTCTTTGATCTCTATGGTGGCAATTCTATAAGGTGTCTCTAATATAGGCAAAGATCTTGGAATAATTTCAATTGACAACACAACATCTAGATCAAGAGGAATACCAGAAAAATCTTCATGGAATACATCAGTGTAAACCCTCGTGATGGGAATATCTTCAAGAATGATTTTCTCCTTTTTCTCAATCATTTGAGCTAGAAATGATTGCTCATAAAGAATTAATATCCACACTTGAGATAATGATTCTAATGGAGATTCATCTTCCTATTTACAATTGTAAATATTTGGAGGATGCTTCGGGATGTGAAGAGTGATCCCCCTTTTTGGACAACTGATGTTGGATTTGTATAAAGATAGCCAATCCATTCCTAAGATAGCTTCGAACTCCACTAAATGAATTATGATGAGATTTTATTGGAGGTTTAGTACAAAAACATTAACCCGGGAGGAGTTAAAAACTATATATGAAATAATTTACCGATTCTCTGTTCTCATAGATAATATGTCCTTTATATTTTGAGGTGGTGTTAGGATAGTTCTACTAAGAATTCAAGATATAAAGAATGTTTAGAACCAGAATCAAATAGTATGTTCACTATTCCTGAATGAATAACTAGCATAACTATCACCAAATTATTGTCCGGATCCACCTTAGATGTAGTGAAAGCATAATCAATTATCTATTTCCTTGGAAATTGTTGTTTATTGACTCTAACAACCCTTAGCTTCAGAAAATTGTTCACATAATTCCCACACTCCTTGAAGTTGTAACACTGCACTATAGGTTGAGTGTTGATAGGAACCTTCCTTTATTCTTCCACATTATCTAGATTCTTCAATTCCTATCAGTAGTTTTTAGAAAAATGTCTTAGCTTTCCACATTTGAAACAAATCATGGTTCCCTTTTTGTAGTTCCTAGTATACTTTTTCAAAAAAAAATTACAGGTGGGATGACTGAGATTCTTTCCATGATGGAATTTATTTGTGGAACCACCCACGTTAGATTCGATTTTCCTCTTTTTTTCATCGGGCCCATGATACAACTAAGAGTATTCAATCTCTATTTCAACCTTGAGGGCACAACTTACAATCCCCTCATAGCTATTGAAGTCTCAAATTGCCATCACTTTTCATAGACTCGACTCTAGTTATCTAAAAAAGAAACCCAACATTCTTTTAGGGTTCATGATAAAGTAAGAGGCGTACCATGCAAGCCTTTTGAATTTTTGTTCATACACCCTGATGTAAACATATTCCTTTTTTTAGTCTTAGGAACTCTCCTTCCATATTGAGATTTAGGGGTTAATGAAAATATTTATTGAAAAAAATTCTCTTGAATTCCTCTTAATCCATGGAATCAATTTCCTCTTGGAGCTTTGTATTATTGATCAGTTTCTACCACTGATCAGCTTCCCCATCGAAAAAGTATACCGCTAGTATGACTTTCTATTATTCTAGCCACTGGAAGATAGAGAATATCTTTTCAATGGAGTTAATCCACTATTCCGTGAGTAGGGGATCAAAAAATATACAAAACATGGGAGGCCTTTTCCGCAAGAAGGATTAAATTAAAAAAATTCTTTCCTTGTAGTAGGATTGTGTTCCACATGATTAAAGTTATTTTTCATAACATGAGCCAACTGAGCAAATATTTTCATGAAGGTTTGACCACTCGTTCCAATCATATCAGACATATAAGTAGGAAAATCTTAACATTTCACGTCACATTGATTATTGGAACTTGTTCTTCTATTTCACTCCATTAGCTAAGAAAAAGAACATAAAATTATACGGCTTGAATTCTTTTCTATTAATCATAAAAAGGAAAATTTGAACATAAGAGGATAAACTTGTAACAGAGATGTATATCTTATCTTGTGATTCCCTATGTTTAAATATAGATTATCCTCATTATATTTATTAACTTATATTATTATGGGATTTTTTTCATTCCCTTAATAAGGGTTTGTACCATGTTTTTGAATTTACTAAAGCATATCCACTGAAAGTGTCAAACCAAGAGTGCAGTAAGGACCATTTTCGTGCACTGGTTCCCAATAGAGTCTAGCTCAAAGAAGTGTTTTTGGTATTTACCCATAGATACATCTATTCTAGAGCCACCTATAGAAATTTTTATTCAAGAAGGAATTTATTTTCTTCATAAACCACTTACTCTATCTTTGAAAAAAAATTCGGGGTGTATTCTTATACTTGTATCATCCATAAGGTTATTAATAAAGTTCTCTATTCCTAATATCCAATAATAACTAAACCATCTTATGATACCTATTATAGTGTCCCTAGCCTTTTATATAAAACATTACATGAATTTAAGCATAATTATAAATCAGAGTACAAGCCAAGGATCATAAATTCTAGTGTCTTGGAAGACTAGGAACAAAAAAACAAAAACATGTAACTAAAAAACAGTTCTTAATTTAATCATCATGAAGAAATCATAACTTACATTGAGCCCTTACATCTGTATAAGGTACCTTGGGGAACATAAGAACAAAGGGATGAGTTTAATAGACATGTAAAGGAAAAACCATAAGAATCAACCATTAGCACATGGGGTGGAAAGCATGACACGATGATATAAAAAGGCATGTAAATATGGAATCATAACATATAAACATGTAATCATATAAAAATGGAGTCATAATAATGTGAAAGAAACATAAAAATTAATTTATGATGATTCAAGGCTAACTGCCAAGACCGTTCCACATGATAGCACAAGCCAAGGCTAACCTCCATGACCGTCGCACATGGTAGCACAAGCCAAGGCTAAATGCCAAGACCATCGCACATAACGTCTCATGAGACTCAAATTTACCCAATTCATTAGAGAAATATCTAGTAGAAACAATCATAACTTCTAATGAGTATGTTTTCCAAATTAATAATCATACATAATCAATCTTATTTAAACATAAGGGTTACCCATGGAATGAATTGGGTACCACAATCATGTCATAAAGCGTAAAAAATGGACGTATCATAAAACTGTCAATGAAATAAAGGAACTAAAATATACATGTATATTCATTATGAAAAATAGGAATGTATCATGGTAATTAATTTCTTGTAAAAGTGACAACATGTATGAAATGTATTTATGAAATTTTACCATTAAAACATTTTTGTACGGTTTTAATGAAAATAAAATAGGGGTTTTAAAACAGAAAAGGGGAAAAAATTATATAACACCAGATGTGAACCGAGAAGGTTTTCATAATAGAAATCAAAATTTTATAAAGATAATGGTTGTTTAAAATAGAGGATATAGTGCAATTGAAATCAGGTGATAATTTGGGAAGTTCCCTTAAAACAAGTTTGCTTATCGGAAAGTATTGAGGATTGAATCACTTAAAAAACATGTATATACCCAAGAGAGAATGAGGTATGGATATTGAAACATGATTTTTAAGCATATAACCAGTATTTAGAAGTTTCACACCGAAGGAAAATAAATTTTCGTTTGGATAAAATAATGATAGATCAACTTGAAAGAATATAGGACGTTTGGGTAGAATCCCTTACGGAATATCAGCATGGTATTGGGTGTAATTAGGAGGGATTAATGTGTGAGAAAAGGGATTATAATATTTTATAAATCATGAGAGCAGTATGGGGGAGGTTAGAATTAATAACCTATAATTAGGAATTACAAATAAATGGGCATAACATAGAGGAGATTCTTGAATAGAAGTGATATAGGGAGGATCCCTTACCTTAAGTCTGATAATGTTCTCCACTTGATATTACTGAAATGAATAGTCAAATTAGGTTCATTAATTAATAATTACATGAACTATTTTATATGTAAATGATATATTATAACCTTTTTTTGGTTTTTCATAACCTTTTTGATTGGTTATGAGATTCAATTTCAATATTTGGGTTCGTTTGTTTGCTTGGTTTTAATGATCGGTTCACTTATATTCATTTTTTGAAACACATATATGATGAAAGTGGTTGTTCAAAATTGATGTTATATAATATTACATGGTTATAGAATTCATTTTCTTATTTGGAATGAAGGTTAATCATTATATAAATCATTAATGACAAATGATTGAATTAACATGGTGATTTTGTTCATAATTAACTTGTTTTTTATTATTATTTAACATCAAGTGTGAAAAATGATTCTATAAAAACACATAATATAAAATAAATACTTAATAGTTACATTAAACCAAAAAAATGGAATACTGACCAGAATAGAAGATGGTAATAGAAATTGACAAACAATTGTCCTTAAATATGGAAAACTAACACATCTCAAATGGTGTTGTCGTTTCATACATATACAAGAAGGGGATTTGAGAGATGATAATGAATTATCCCATTATCATAACAACATTCTAGTACATTTATGTTATGGGAGATATCATACAATTTGGGTGAAGGGAGGTGAGGGAAAAAAAGAAAAGAAATGAACTTGAATGAAAATAAAAGAATCAGAAAGAGGAATTTACCTCTTGATTTTATCTCATTTGAGAACCACTTAATGGGAGAGGATTTGGTCTCTTGCGGAGACCAAGGGATGATCGACATGGGTGAGAATCTTGGGGGAGATTTGGGTGTAATTTAGACAAGGCATAAGACTTGAGAGGAGTGAAGAGAATAGGGGGTGTGGTGGTTTTTATAGTAGAAGGGAGGGGGTTTAATATTATATCCATTAATCTATTACTTCTCTACAAGATAAAAAATAGTAATGATTCCATGACCAATAATAGTAATTATTTCATGTGAGTTCGATATTTGGGTTCTTACCTCACTTATGATGTTAGGAATAGTGGATTTAAATTATAATGTATTCAGACAGTAAATTAAGGTATTTTACAATTCATAAAAAATTCATGTACTTTAGAAAAATCCAAAAAATTCACTCTAACCATTTTTCAATTTGTAGAATCAAAAAATGAAATAAATTTTTCAAAAATAATTTTCTAAATATGATTAATTTAATTATTAATTAAAATATTAATTTACATGAAAATTATTGATTTTAATACTTTAACTAATTTTATAATGCTTTCAAAAATTACATAAGGTCTTATAAAATTATATTAAAACTAGAATAAATAAAATTGTTTATTTATAAACACCATTTTGGAAAATAAATTTTATTTTAAATAAATTAGATAATTTTAATTAATTATTTATGATTAACAAAAATACCAATACTTTTACTATGGTCATATTATCACTTATATGATGCCTACATTTTATTTATTCATTCATTGATGAGGTTACTATTCTTCTGGATGATTTACTATTCATAAGGGTCGACTACTATTCATAAGGGTATATCACTATTCATAAGTGTAGGTAACTATTCATCAAAAATTTTGTTTGTTCTATTGGACTACAAATATCATAATGATCGCAATCATGTATGCTAGATTTCTGAAATTTAAACCACACAGGTGACAAAATTATGTTTCAAGGTTATATAGTACATAGTAGTTCATTGTGTTGTGATTTTAGGTGATTATATGACTTATTTATAAGAAAGGAATTTCCATGGAAAAAACATTGGGTCATTATAGGTTAGTGAGGTTCACCGCATCATGGTTCCTGGGATGTGGAACCATGAGTAGGATATTGTCCATGGATGCCAAGAAATAACTGGGGATGTGTTCATTTCGGAAAGATTCTACTTTATTATTTTGCTCCTCAAATCCTAAGTGACCCTCATTTCTCAATTCTTCACAATGAGGGAGATTCTATGGTTTTAATAGCTCGATTGGATGTACTGGGTGGTTTGGGACCTTCCTGGGTAATTGTATAGGCACCCCTTATAACTTGAGAGTGACAACCTCAGTTTATGCTTTGTGTAGCTGTTTCACCTATGTTAAGGTAATGAGTCAAGGTTTAGATCTAGTTCATTGAATAATGTATTTGAGACATTGTTTTATTTCAAAAAACTCACAGAATGAACTTGGATACTTCATGGGGAATAGAGGAATATTTAAATCATCCCATATATTTTTATCATAGAGTTTATGCAGTTTCTCTAATCAGAGAGAGACTATGATCGAATAGGTTAGACCTTTCCACCTGGCCATGTAGTCAGACACCCTCTCCTTAACAAATTTTTTTAATTTCTTATTTGTTATGATCATCATTTTCTTTAGCGTGGAGATGAATTGATAAATAAAATTATGGCGATGGTCTTCCCATCTTAATATGAATCTTGCTGGCAGGTCGAAGTACCATATAAAAGCTATCCCTATTAGATTCTATATAGAACATCTCAGCATTACCACGTCTTATTGTTCTTGAGGGCCCATCATCAGCCCACATTAGGATAAAAAGCATGTGTGATACTGTTCTGGTCACCTGCACCATCAAAAGAGGAGAAGGTAGGATTTCCTAAATTGGGTGTAGGAAAAGTGTCATCCACCTATTTGGGATATGGATTCTTCTCAAGATGCCCTGGTGCACATCTCCCTTCCATGGCTTCCATTCGAGTAACCAATGACTCGATGATGTTAAGTAACTCCATGGGAACTACGTTCTATGCCACCTCTCATCTATAGGGAGTGGGTTGGGTTCGATGAGGTAGACCTATTTTTATATCCTTTTAATTCTCAATATTTCCAAAGACTGGATAATTTCGCTAGAGATGGGGAGGATATCTCCACAACAGAGGGAAGTCACAATCATTTTTGACTTCCTTATTTATGTAGAATGGATTCCTAGTTCTACATCCTTTCTAATGGTCAGATTCCACCCTGGATGGAGGATAAAATATAGGAGGGAGTATATTTATATCTCCCCAAATGTGGTACCCAGTGGGAGTATTTACCCTGAGTATCTCCTCATTGAATTGTCAGAGAGTTTTTATTTAGCTCTCATATTGCGATAGTATTTACTTCATGGAATGAAACTCAACTATTCTGTATAGTGATCAGGATGTATCTACACCTAACCCTTTTTATTTGTATGTGTTCTGCCATGGAGGTGGAAACTCAGTATTCGTAGATGACATATTTTGGATCCTTTTTTGGTTTCAGGTGCATGTAGCCTCATTAAGTGAATCCCAATCATCCGCCTCCCTGGGTACATTTTTTCATGTTTCTAACCTTTATATTTTCCTCTTGATCAATTTCTATTATGTGGACATTGGCAACATTCATATAGGCATATCGGGTGATGGTGGTTGCGCCATTACTTTTGATGCAACATGCTGATTCAACACTTCCTTAATCAGGGAAGTTATTTGAACCATTGTCTATATTGGGACACTTTTCCTTGTGACCCCAAGGGGTTCTGACTACCTCCATCATACACTCCTCCGATCTTGGTCTATAACTAGAGACATTGAGGGTTTTTCGGTCATGGTTGTCGAATGGGCCCTGACCAGTAAGGGTTTTTCTTATGAGGGAAAGAATAGGTTAGTTGAAGACCATTTATTTGTTCCTCCCAACCTAGAAAAGACAAATTCTCTCTATGGTGATGATGATTATGACAATTTCCCCAGCCCTAGGGGTTGGAGGTCATTTAGGGCCACAATTGTTATTGATTGGTCATGTTGTTGAGGATCCAACGATTCCTGTTGGGGATTTGATAACTCCCAGGATGAACATAATGATATAAATTCCCCCATCCCAATGGGGTGGGGTTTATCTAGAATCACCATTGAAGTCCACAAGACCCACTAAGGGGATGTTGAACTTGGTGATGGAGATTTAGATATAAATTCCCCCGGCCTAGTGGGATATGGTTAGTTTGCAGTTTCTGTTGATATGTCCTAAATCCTCTCAGGGATTGATGATGTAATAGGTGGAGGTGGTCGTAGATATTCTCCTAGCCCGATTAGATGGGTATTATTCAGATGATGAATATGGAAACTGCTACTATAGCTCATCTGATACGGTGCAGATATACTCGTTCAAGAGTTGGGTTCCATGAAACCCCAGGATGAGAATCATTCTTTATGTTATGTTTTCTGATTGCTCACATCTTCAGACTCTATGTTCAAAAGGCATTCTCATTTCTTCGAGGGGCCCAGGTTCAAATCATGTTTGTTATCCTATCCCTTTATTTAAGATGTATGGGGACAATTGAAGTGGGGACATTCTAGTGTTGTGACCAACTACCCCGAGGGTCACCCAATCCCATAATTTCGCTGTAGGATATAACATTACAAGATGAAATATCTTAGAGTTTCTACTATTCCAAGGTTGAGACAATATGTAATGTTATATAATCTCCCCTTCCTCAAATACCAATGCATGATGTTTCTTCATAGATTGGTTTACAAAGGGATGTGATGAAATGGCGACAATCATGTTTCATATTTGTGTTTTCCATTTCTTGTTTTAGATCTTTTACTATGGATATAGCTTCCATATCTAGATGAAAATATACTATTTTGATGGTTATAAGGTTCCCCAAATATACTAGATAAGGGTGGTTTCTAGACTTTTTCCTCTAATGATTAGTCCCCATATTTTGGTGTAGATAAGTCTTGAAATCCTTTTCAAGATATCCTTGTATCCCATTGATAGATGTATCGATGGGGAAGAAAATGGTGGAGAGGATGTTTTTGGATAACTATATCCATATGTCAATATTTTCCTCCTCTTCATATTACTTACATACATCTATTGGGTCAGATCATAGAAGATGTTTCTGAGGGTCACTTGCTAACCGGAGTGGAGTGGGGTTTAATGTTGATGGGGAAATATATGCAGTTCATCCTGATGTTTCTAGAACCTCTCTATACAAACTTTCTGGGAATTTGAAAACCTCTTCATAAAAATATCTATGGACATTGAACACCCCTATATATTGATATTTTTGGGATAGGGGAGGATTTCCATGTCTGTGAGAGATATTTATGATGGGAGGTTAACTACAGTAGATGTCAGGAGTAGAGTCCCAATGATCCATCTCTAAACTATCATGAGGAGGACTATCATGCTAATGAATATCTTCTCATTTGGTGGAATATTTAACTGACCCTTGTGTTGTTGAGAATTTTTCATGAAGAACCTCAAGAACACTGACGTTGAGTAGATTAGGTATATGGTCCATGTTCTACATCATGGTTGGAATATGTTGACCTGTATTTTGGAATTTTTCAAGGATATGAGAATGTTATATGACAGTTTTTGGGAATTTATTATAACCATATGGGGATGTGGGAGTATGATCCCACTATTGGGATGTTATTTGATTATTCCAATGATCCATCTCATTATTTATAGGGATATGATCCTACCCTAAGGAATTTTCCATTCTGACTTGGTGAGACTTGGTCAGGATGAGAGTATGAGCTAGTCCTTGAGCCTTTGGGATATGCTTCTAGCCTTTATTGACCAGGATATGAGACTTCCCTAGGGTATGTGCTGCTATCACTTGGTGATCCTCCATTGGAGAAGGAAAATGAGAATGGTATAAATATACATTCACTACGGAAATATGTCAACATACCAAAAGAATTGGATAAGGGATATGAGCCTCCTCCTGTATTGCCTTGGAATGATGATGGTGTAGTCATTTGTTGGAAGAATTAGGAATATTTGTATGGATTATGTGATATTCTATAATATTTGAAGTTGATTAGTTGATAGGAATATGAGCATATCTCGAGACTTGTTCCATTCACACTTGGTCATCCACGACCATAGTGGGGATATATGTTGAATCCTAGGCCTTTGGAGTATGCCACTGGACTTTATTAATAGGAATATGGGCCTACCCTGAGGTTTATTCCCCTATTAAGTGGTGATACCTAAAAATAATGAGAGTGTGAACTTGATCCTAGGACTTTGGAATATGCTTCTAGAATTCTTTGATAGGCATGTCCCCCTATCCTAATGAATGTGATGCTCTCACCTGGTGAGACATAGTTGGAACGTGAGTATGATCCCAGTCTATTTCCTCATCCATTGTTAGAATATATCGATAATCCTCCTGGATAGGAGATGTAATGTCTCTTTCATTGGCTCAGCCACTTGTTCACAATTATTAGAGTGTTGAGTATTCCTGACTGTAGGGATATGAATATGTTAATGTACCATTATATGCAATAGTTCTGAAATATGTCGACGAAGTTACTCATATGTTTCTAAAATATATTGTCTTTTTATTGAAGTGTTTTCATGGATATAGTCCAACACATTTTCCATATTTGTTATATACTTGTAGATATCATTGATTGAAGTTGGGATATGTGCCCACTTATGTCCCCCTTATTCAAAAAGATTATGCTGAGTGACATTATGCATGGGGTAGGGATATGTGACTCCCCCATTCTTTCAGTGAGAATGTGACCATATAATTGTTCCATGTGAACCAGAATATGAACCTAATCATAGGGTACTATTATAATATGCCATAAGACTTCTTCTGTATGAGTGTGGGTATAATCCCACTCCTAGGTAACCAGAACCTTCCTTTCCCAAAGGGACTTCCTTGTTTTCCATTCATGGATGTTAGAGAGAGTAGTGTGTCAGTTGGTACCCTCATTAGGAGATTGGTAGGCACTGATGGGATGATGCTATCGATGAAGGTTGACATGTGCCCTCCACAGTAGCTTCCTAACTGGGAGACTGTCATATTTTGGCTCCCTAGTCCACCTTCATCATATATTTAAGGTGGAAGTTTTCATGCTCCATGGAAAAGCTCCTAAATTGATTGTCCATGGTAACGAGGGCTATAATATCAGCTACAACATTCCTTGGGTGGTGCAGGCTTGTCGGTTTTCGTTCTTAGAGAACCTCATGGGAAGATTCCATGGCTGAGATTGTACCATGTTGTTGGTACACCCAGAACATCATGTCCTCCACCTTCCATTGGAGCAATCTACCATGTGAGATTATTTTGTGACCCATGGGGGTTGCAACCATACGTGATTTACTATATAAATCACATGATAAAGAATAATTTATCTCAGATTATGATGATTTTAGTGAGAGCAGTATCTACACTCATGAAGATGACAAGGAAAAACATTACCAATCTGTGAAATATCATAAGCATTATGTTCTCAATTAGATATTCATGGTTAACAAAATTTTCCTATTACTCCTGATTCAACCATTATTCATGCATGGAATTATCAAAATTAGGAATAAATTATTTTTTGAGAACCAGGGATAGAGAGGATCAGTTGTATTATTAAGAAAACCTTACCACTTTTCTTGTATTTGATTGAAAAACATAGTGTCCTAAATCTCATGTTGAGCTCACTATTTTTGTTTTCATATTATGAAAAAACTAAATGGTTTGAGGGATAGTAACCTAATCAATTTTTATTTCATAAATTCAAATCATTTTCACCACTTCTTTTTTGATGTCGGAGGAGGTGACTATGACACACATTTGGTTTGGTTTGATTGTTGATTTTTGGGGGTTCATTTCTTACAATATCATTAACATCAGGTTTCCATTCTCATTTTTGATTGAAAATACCAACGGTTCGCTCATCCATAACTGGTTACAGACCATCTTTCTAAATTCAATTGGTCAATTCAGATTTCAGACCCAATTACACATAGGGACCCTCATTGGTCGAGAGGATATAAATTCAGGACCAACATAATTTTTTAGGAGATTTTTTAGCTACTTCGAGAATCTATTATAGAATTAAGATATGTTTGAGAATCTATTACTAATTCTGATATGAGACCAGTTACCCTAAAAATATATATGTTAAATATCCTTTGATCACAAAATATTGGCATAATATCATTATTGAATCCATATGTATGTATCTGAGGTTCTTCATACATTTCCCAATAAAGAAGATATGCTTTATATGCTGAAGTTTTATAACCAAATACATTGAAAATTATACCACACATGGAGGAGGTTAATATTACGAGGAGGGGATTGAGCCATTATGAGGAATCCTATGTATCATGATTATTATAGGAATCAAAACCCACATAGTTTATTAAAACATGTGTAGTTTAACATCATGCGGAGAGGACATATTTGTGGGGAGTAGGGTGCAGAATATTCTAGATCATTGTGGAGACTTTATATGTATCTTGGTTATAAAAGTAATTAGAGTTATTATATTTTGATCACACTCTTGGGATAGGCCCCAAGGTATATTTATTAATATGGAGGAGGTTTATAGGATGCCACTAATTGTGGCTCACATGCTGAGAGTACCTTGGATGGTGGAGATTAATGATACCAATGAGGTGTTTATTGTAGTTCCCTAAGCTAATGTGAGCTATGTCTGGTGTGAAGAACACGGGATGGAAAATAATTCTCCTCATTTCATATGTATGTGAGGATTACAAACTAAGAAAACCATTGGAGTACTTTAATATGGATCTCAGGCCTCAAAAATGGCGTCCTACATATCCTGGTAATGGATAGAAGCAGAGTCATCATAGTTCAATTTTTTATCATTTTATTGAGGGATAATGTAGAGTTATCATCCCATGGGAAATATTGGAACCTGATGGATGAAATTTCAATTTCATAGGGATTATATTGAAATGGATTTTGTTTGAGATAGATACTTAAGAAGGTGTCCAATGTATCCGGGTTATTACATGAATTATATTTCTCATTGATCAACTGGTTGGGGAATACATGCTAATGTTTCCCTTATGATTAGGGCTTACACAATGAAGATGAACAAAATTATCAAGTACTAGTATGTCCTTGTAATATTAATAGTTTATTATTAAAATGATATGATCATGGAAAATCCCTAATCCCACGTGATCTACGGTCAGTGTGGGAAAAAGGGATGTGAAATGATCAGTTTCACTACTTATAGATGTGAGACATATGAAATAGGACAACCCATTACGAGTTTTTATGGAACGTAGGCCATAGGAAAGAATTCTATGTATCCTAGTTATGGAAGGAATCATATTTCTCATAGTTTACATGGTACAAGATTACACATCAAGGATTCCGTTACGATTGGGGCTTAGACACAGAGGATGAACAAAATTTTCACATCCCAGGATTCACTTTGTGACCTTGCTTACTTGTCTACCTGATATGCATTGATTTTCCAATCGAAATGACTTCTATTATTGATTGAAATTTCATATAATTTCTTCCTAACATGTCAAAAGAGAATTGTCTGATACATTTTGGCTGTTGAAGTGTTTATATAGGTCGTTGTGCTGCACACCCAATTCTCGGGCATCACCTTTAAATGAATTTATATCCTTAATGTGAATTGGATAGTATAGGATTTTAAATTAATGTGTACTTTTGATAAATGTTATATGGTTATGAACCTTGAATGGAACCACCCCTTTGGGTGTGTTGTGTATTAAAATGAACCATTTTTATGGCATATGAAATTTGACCATTCTTTGTGTACCCTTTAACCATTATCATGGGATGTATATAATGAATTTTCATTTAATAATTCAAACTATGGATGGATGTGTTAAATGAATTTTGATAAAAATTGTTAATTTATTTATCATAGGGAACAAATTAAATGACCAAGACCATTTTCTATTGATATTCAATTTATTATTTAATATTGAGTTTCCATTTTCAAGGAAATTCCCATGTGGGTTAAATAGGGTTTATCCCATGTAATTATTTTTTAAGCATGAGATGCTTATTATAATCAATTCCACATGTGATTAATTGAGAGGAAAACCTTATAATCTTATCCATTCCTTTAGAAACCTTTTTAGGTGAGATTGAATTGAAATATTCTCAGTGATTACCAAGTTATCTTTAATATAAATTTATTAAATAAAATCGATATTGGTAATGATTGATTGAATGATTATATTCATTGGGTGACACCTGGATTGAAATAAATATTTCTAGGGAAAAACTCATTTGTGTCTTACCATACATATTGTCGAGTGACACATAGACTCCTTCTATGGACTTACAAGGAAGGACTCATAGGGGATGACTATTATTGACCGAGTGGTACAGAACTAGAAAATTCACCTATGACCATTGTTTGGAACCATGGTCATAGGCCCGACAACCATGGAAATAGCCTTTGACCACAGTTTGAAAAATTGTGGCCGTTATCACCGTGGTAGTAGGCCTTACCTACTGCCACGATTTTTAACCGTTGTATTAGGGGCCTAGATACATAGTATAACCGTTGCATTAGGGGGCTTCTTTCACGATTTTAATCATGGCAGTAGGCCCCTACTGCCATGGTTTTATTTGTGCCATTAGTACCCTAAGTTATATGGTTTAACCGTGGCACTAGGCACCTACTACTACTATTAAAATAGTGGCACTAGGCCCCTACATCCACAGTTAAAACCATGGTGATATTATTTATATGGTATAAAAAAATTCAATGCCCCCCTAGACAGCCCCCATACACCCCCTTGAACACCCCCCTTCACCTCCATGCCCCTGGATATCTGCCTTGAACCCCCCACCCATGCCCCCTAGAAAACCTCCTTGTACTATCATGGACAGCCCCTTGCACCCCTGGACATCCCCCTTACACCCCTGTGGATATCCCCCTTACACCCCCTGCACAACCACTCCCCCCTTAGACAGCCCTCATGCACCCCCTTGAACACCCCCTTCACCCCCATTACCCCTTGGACAGCCCCTTAGACCCCCCTATACATCCCCATTGCACCCCCTTGAACACCCCCTACAACCCAATTCCCCCTAGAAAACCCCCTTTCATCCCCTGGATATCCCCCTTGAACCCCCTTGAACACCCCTTGCACCCCCTTGAACACCCCATGCCCCACTGGACAACCCCCTTTCACCCCATTGACCCACCTGCAACCCCATGCCCCGACCCCCCCCCCCTCCTGGACACCCCCCGCACCTGGAAACCCCCTCCCACTTAGACAACCCCCACCCTGTTGGATAGCTTCCCCACTGCAAGTCCCCCTTCCAGTTACCCCTCCCCAACCTGAGAGTTACCCCCCACCTTTTAGTCCCCCCCACCGTGTCCTCCCACTGTCAGTCCCTACTGCACCCCCACCCACCCTGCCCATTTCACCCCCTCCCACTGTCTGTCTCCTCCCCCTGCTAGTTCTCCCCCCCTTCCAGTTTCCCCTCCCCCATACCAGTACCCTCCATCCCCCTTCCAGTCCTGCACCCCCACCCTGCCAATTTACCCTCCACCTGCACTAGCCAATCCCCCTCCCCCTGTCATCCCCCTTGCACCCTTCCAATCCACCCTTTCACCCCCTTCCAGTATCCTCCCCTTCTAGTTCCCCCCTCCCCCTATCAGTTTCCCATCCTCCCCTTCCCCTTCCAGTCCCCCACCCCTTCTAGTCCCCCCACTATTCCAGATTCCCCTCCCCCAGCCCCTTCCAGTTTCCATCCACCCAGATCTTACTAGTCCCCCCTCCCTACTAACATCCCAACCCATTGGCTTGTATTAGGTCAGAATATCTACTAACCATTGGTGAAATTTCCCAGACAATAAATATATTTAATATGTTTAAAAAAATGTTAGAAAACTAGAATGAGTCACTTTATTTATCACATAGAAGATCAAAATGGTACTCACTGCCCAAATTAAATTATAAACTAAAGCTACTTACATAATAATTATTAAAAAACTCCAAATATAAAAATATAAATAACTGAACATACATGAGTCTCCCTATAAGATAAACTGTCAAATATATCTAAAACCAGCTCACAAGTACATAAAACACAAGGTAGAACATAGAAGTGTTCATCCCCTAAAATTATGGTAAAAAAACATCTTATAAAATTCAAAAAGAATATAAAATGATAAATAAAAATAGTGTATTCATATAACCGACAATAATAAAATAAATGCACTAAGTAGGAAATGAAACCTAGTCTTCAATTGAACTAATTTGGGATAGATAAACAATATTTCATGTTCTAATACATATATCTTAATGTGATAGGTTCTCATTTAGAGTTACGTTGAGATTTTATATAAATATCTATGATGAAGTAATTCCCACAAGTTTCATCCATGGATCATTGGATGAAGTTATAAATCTGAAAATTCCATGTGAAATAATCTTCACATTTACAAAAGTCATGATTTGTTCATCATGAAGGTATTTCAAACCATAAGAATAGAAACAGACTCGTTTTGGCCATGGTGAAGATGGACAAGTATCCAGGAAGTCCACACCCATCAAAGAGGGAGTTATGACTGTCATGATGCAATGATCATGTTCTTGTGTGAAAAAACAAGTCCAATATGGTCGTCGTAGTCTCTGTAGTGATCATCTAGAATAATTTTGTGAATCATCATAGGCCAAAATGGCCATTCAATATGACATGGTTAGAGGGGTATAATTAATTGAATATATATAGTATAAGAAGGATGATATGGGAAGTAAAAAAACATAATGTTGTTGAGCTAGATTTATTTTTTTAACATGTTCTTATTTTATAATTTACCTCTATTATTAGTTTATATAGGTTTATCAATTTTATAAAGTAGATAATTTTTCTTTCTTTTATTCTTACTCAATCATATTTGTTTTTTCTAACCAGTTTTCTAATATGATTAGACAATATTTTTGGGGCATGATCATCCTTATTCTTGATTGTATATTCCTTATTTATAGAAACTATTTCTAAAACCCCCTTTTGGACACCCCCTTCTGGACAATCCCCCCCTCCTGGACACCCCTCCCTCCTAGACAGCCCCCCACCCTCCAACCCCACTCACTGTAGTAGCCCCCAAAACCCACTGCAGCAGCCCCCACACCCCACTGCCACCCCCCTCACAGCATCCCTACTACCCCTTGACACCCCCAACCCCTTACAGTAGCCCCCACAACCCCTTCCACCATCCAAACCCCACCACACCCCCATGCACCCCACCTTTGTAGCCCTCCTGCACCTGGCCAACCCTCCGCCAACAACCCCCTACAGCAACCCCTACCATTGACAACCCCCAACCCCTATAGCAGCGCTCTTCCCCTAGCCACCCCCACCCTGCCCCCACCACACCCCACTACCTCAGCCTCCACAGTCCGAAAAAACATAAACACATATTATATGGATAAGGAATTGGTTTGAATACATTAATGAATCGGTGAAATACTCCTTCAATACTCCACCATCCATTACAAAATATTTTTAAGGATCTCCTGAGCCTATATCAGCAACATCCAATCCTATGATGGTTTCAACCAAAGATATACTGAAATAAAATAATTCTAGGGAAAGATAATTCCCTTCAAAACTCTATAGCAAAGGTATTTTGGTTCATACGTAAGACATCACCCTTTATTATCCTAAATAACTAGATTTAATGCATTAATATCATTCAAACCAAGTCTCCCACAATACCTCTCTTGACATATAACCTCCCACTTAACCTAGTATAGAGGTATTCTACCTGTTTATCCTCCCCAAAAATAGTTAGAAATCAAATAATTAAAAAATTCACAAATGTATTTAGTAAAATATAAATTCATCTTATAATTAAAATAAGCAAAGACAATGACACTGTGTAGATTAAAATTCTCTTCCCCACCTTGGATTAATGTTTCCCATAATATCCATAAATCTTATTAGCCACCATCTCCTTCAACCAGTGAAAATATTTCAAATGTGACCAACATATAATAATTTTAAAGCCCATATATATTTCATGATAAAAATGAACAGAACCTCAACACAAAAAACAAAACTAGAATGAAATAAGAAAATATAGGACATACAGATATGATTCAATAATTATTTACCCATTTTTTCTTCTTATTTTTGCTCACAATGATATCCCCATTCACCACCCAAAGATTAAACCAAACCTTGTAATCCAATTTCAATAGATCCAGTTCAACATTATCCAGGATCACTTTTTGCCTAGAAGCAGTAGTAATATATTCTAGTAAAATATGGGAATTATATATAAACCAGACAATGGAGGATCCTAGATTACTTTTCAATTCTCATAGAATTCATGTCATAGGTGAAAGAAATATTCACGAAATACAAATAAAATAGTAGCATAAACACCCAAAAATCATTATTGAAAAATGAAAAATGGGATTTGGGGATAAGCATACTTTTCTTTTGTGTAACAACATGTCTGGTCTACCTGTGGTGATAATCTGAGTGTTCTAATACATAACCAGAGAATTGAGAAACCTTCAGCTCCTTTAAAAAATTCCTCTTGAAAAATAATATGAGAGTCTCCAATTTCCTAGCTTTAGTCCATCAACCATTTAAATAATTGAATATTTAATTTCTTCCATTGAAAATAGTATCATCTCTTTGCTCACAAAGTCACTGTAGTTGACAATCTTCTGCTTCTGATCGAGGTAAGTGTCAGCATGATAGTCCCCCTACCCCTACCCCTGCCAGTCCCCCTACCACTGCCCCTACCCCTTCCAGTCCCCCCTACCCCTACTAGTCCTCCCTTCCCCTTCCCCTGCCAGTCCCCCTTCCCCTTCCAGTCCCCCTGCCCATACTAGTCCCCCTGTCCCTGCCAGTTTCCCCTCCCCCTTCCCCTTCTAGTCACCTTCCTCTACCAGACCCTCCATTTCACCCCCACCCACCCTACCCCCTCCACCGCTATCAGTTCCCCTCCCCCTATCAATTATTACACCATGACAGGTCAACCTTGGGTTTCTAGAAAGTTCTTAGATTTCTTGATATTGGAAATATTCTAAATGAATAAATCATTATCATCCATGATTAACATTAACTAGAAAAAGATACTAAAATACATGAGATAGAAGTAGTGGTAACATTTTATATCCTAATTAAAATATAATAATACTTACAAAGGATATCATTCTTAGATACTTATATAGTGTAAAAGGATTCAAATTTTGGATTTCTGCGCAATTCATCATATGAGAATGACACAACTAGAGTGGGCCATTGGGTTTATATATTAAGAATGGTTTTTCTAATAATATTGGGTTTGTAATATGTGTATAAGAGAGGGGTTGGTGTGCAGGGAGGGATAGGGATAAGAATGGAAGAGGGGGGCAGTCCAGGGGAGGGGAGGGGGAGGGGGAGGGTAGGGGAGGGTGGGGCTGGGTAGGGAGAGGGGCTGGAGGGGTAGGGGGAGGGGGAGGGGCTGGGCAGTGGGGAGGGGACTGGTGGGGGAGGTGGAGGGGCTGGGCAGGGGGGAGGGGTGGGGGAAGAGCTGGGGAAGGGGAGAGGGGGATGGGATAAGAAAACGGTAGGGGATGGTGGGGTGGAGGTGGAGGGGTTGGGTAGGGGGAGGGGTTCCATTGAGAAAGAGGCATGGAAAGGGGAAGGGGTTCGACAGCGATAGAGACATGGAAAGGGGAAGGAGAAACGAGTCCAATCATGAGAGGTAGGTTTTGTCTGCGAGTGAGGAGAAAAGCTGATTTGAAGTGTTTGGAGATGATTTGAGGTTAATTGAATAAGTTCAATGATTTATTAAAGAGATCTATAAATTATATTTGGAAGATAAAATTTGGATGAGTCCTAAAAATTTCAAGACTACTAATGGGAATGTAATAAAACTTATAGAGTCTTTTTAAGTATTGTTGTGATTTTATAAACTATTTTGGTAGATGTGTTGTAGTAGGAGAACTAGAGAAATGAAATTTAGCTGTAGTATGTTCTTTTGTGAAATTCATGGAGCTAGGATAGACATGTTGAAACTAACAAAATATTTACCCAAGAAATTCATGGAGCTATCGACCCCTACACACTACCCCCAGCCCCCAGCCCCCTTCACCCCTACATGCCCAGCCCCCAACACCCCCATCCCCCCAACCCCCTTCACCCCCTTTACCCCTACCCCTTCCACCCCTACCCCCAGCCTCGTTCACCCCACTTCCCCCACCCCAACTCCCCCCCACTTTCACCACAACTACCCCCACCATCCACTCAAACTCCCTTTAACCCCCACACCTACCCCCAATTCCCCCCTACACACTCCCCCCACCTACCCCCACTGCCCCTTGCCCCCACATGTACACCCCCCCCCCCCCCCATAACACCCATTGACCCCACCTGCACACCCCTGACACACCTTCCCCCCACTGCCCCCCCACCTGTACCCCCACCACCAGGAAACTGAACCCCACCTTTCACCCACAACTCCTTTGACCCCCCACCCCCAACCCAACTCCTTTGATATTATTACATATAGTTATCAGATAGTTATGAATATTTAGATTGGGAAATTTTAGATACAGTAATTCAGGGATATTGGAATCTAAAATATTCATCTGGTTTAGTTAATTCTAAAAAAGAAGAAATTAGTGCTACTATATTTGATATATATTCACATAGTTTTAAATAGAGATCTGTGAAAGTTTTAACCTATTATTTAAGATAGAATAATTTATATTGACAGTGTAAAATAGTGATAAGACACAAAAAAATGGTTGTAAAGATATGGAGTGGGAAATTCTAGATCTATTAATTCGGGGAGATATGAATCCAAATTATTCATGTGGTTTAGTGATTAATAAAAAAGGATAAATTGGTGCTATTATATTTGATATATATTCAAACAGTTCTAAATATAGATAATTCTTATCTTTACAGTATTATTCAAGAGAGAAGAGTTTCTATACATTGTTTCGAAGAGTGATAAGATCCAAAAATGTTTTGATTCTGAAAACCACTATGTTTCGATGTTAAAAAGAATCGGAATAACTAGTTCTCATTATGTTGAAAAAAATATGAGAAAAAAGTGGGAAGAGGTAGAATATGAAGAAATCAAGTAGTTCGTGAATTTTATATGAAGAAGAGATCTTTTCCCCTAGTTCACACATGAAATATGGTGAGAGATTAAGAGTTATGTGTATTTCAGTTTATACAAGAAGGAATATAAAGAAGAATTTATAGAATATCAATTCGATACTATGAAGATAAAGGGTTTTTATATAGTAATATGTATAAAAATAAAATAAGTTACTTTCTATTGTGCAATGGAAGAAGGAGAGGAAATGAATAGTACATGAACAATAAGGAAGTATTATAAATTGGTGTTAAAATATCTAGTTGTTACCCCTATATTTATTATAATGGTATGTTATGTACCTATGTGTGGGAAACAACAAATAAGTGTGTATCATACACACACTATATTATCAGAAGACTATAGATTAAATCTCAGAGATATTTACTAATGGGTTTTGTGACCTTAGGTGTTACCAGATCAGACTAAGGATTAGATATATCATACTGAGAGGTGAAACTTAAAATTTAATATTCCATTTGTGTGTGTGTTTTTTATTATAATATAATAAATAATTAATGAGTAAAGATATAATAAAATAATAATTCACCTAATAGTGATATAGGTAAAAAGAAAAGGGATGAAATTTTAAAAGTACAAAAAATGTAATTAAAAGTCACAAAAATTAATTCAACCCCTACTCAATGTGGTTCATATCCCAAAAAAGTTATCCCTCCTGAAAAAGGAATAATAAAGATCAGTTTCTATATTATAGGATACTAAATAAGTTATAGTTATCTTATAAGGTGAAGAAATAGTGGTTGAGATAACTACTAAGGTGTTTGACAGTTCTAAAACCTCTATTGATTCAATGGATCCATGTGAAAATGAGTTAAGTGAAGATTATTTCCCAAACTATCCCAAAAAAGTTCCAATAATAATTGGGAGTGATTATAAATTATCTGATTAACCAGATATTTATTTTGTGACATTAAAACATATACTTTATTGTTTTATCAAAAAAATTATTACTTTTATTTTTTAATTTTTTGAAATTTTGTAGGAAGATATCACTCTGTTTGAAGGTGAGGCAAATAATTTAGATAAATATTTATGATAAAGAGCTCTAACTTCCATAAATATCTCTAAAAAAGATAATTTCAAAGAAGATATGAATTAGGATCTTAAAGAAAGATACTCCAAATTTTAATAAGAGTGGATCAAAACAATCCATGAAAAGGATGATCTCACTCAATAATTTGAGAATAACTTCGATGAATTTGAAGAAGATATTTCCAACAACAACACTCAAATTGATTTTGAGGACAAAAGAATCAAATATTATGACACTTTTTTAAATGATAAGATAAAAAACTCATGATGAAGAAGTTGGAAGAATGAGAAAAGGCTATTATAATAAATTGTAATTAGTTAAAGACCCAAATAATTCTCTCAATATGAATTTTGTAGAATTGAAACAAAAACTGGCCAATCTAGAAATGAATCATATTGAGTTTTAATAGTTAAAATTAAAATAATCTACTAAAAAATTGTTCTAATGATAACATTGGTGTGGAAAGGCTTCCATTATATTGAAATAAGATCATTGTGTCATCTAATGGTAATTCTCCAGTAGAACTAAATAAAAAGGTGTCATCTATACCTTAATGTAATGATATTTCTAAATCTATTTTCATAAAAAGTGAAGGTTTTAAAATAAAATATATAAAATTATGGGTTAATTAAAAAGATGACAACATTTACACTATGTCTATAGTGGATAGAAGAATGAGTGTGGAAGATTGTTTTGTAATAATAACCCAACAAGTGATAAAAGAATCCCAAAAACAACATGCTCTAAAATATATAAAATCTAATCAACAAGTTTGAAAAGAATCTATCTGCATCAAACTGATTTGGAAAGATTGACAAAATATATGATGTTTTTAATGTTTGTGGTCACATAAGTGATGCATGTTCATATAAAACTTCTAAATTCTTTAAATTTCATAAAAATAAAGCCTATTACACAAAGCACTTATAAACAAATTAATAATTCTATAATAGTAAATAGAAACATAATAATTCTAGAATAGTAAATAGATAACAGAATAGTAAATAGATTAAACCATGAATATCAAAATACCAGATTAATTATGATAATGAGATTGAAATATAAACCAAGAAATTATGTTGAATAACAGTTAACACGATACCAGTCCATAAACAAAAGACTCAAAAAATTTGACAATAAACAAAAACACTTCTGATGAACTCCTCCTATAATTGAAAACTCATAAATCAGAATGAATACTGCAAAATCCTCCTGAAAACCGAAGGAAGACACAAATTAGGTTAACAATACTAAAAATATTAGGAAAAATTTAAACAAGATCCACAAAATATAATGTGGTTTGTCCAACACACCAAATAGAGGTGTAATGCATGAAGAAGGGTATGAAGGAGGGGAGGAACGCTTCAGCCGATTCACTGAATAGAGGAGCAATTCCTGAGAAATGGTATGGGGGAAGGGAGGAACAAGAGAGGGATGGGGGGACTCAAATGGGGAAGTGGTTGAGGGAAGGAGAAACCATGAATAGAGAGGTCGCGAATGGAGAAGACGCGTCGTGAATGAAGGAACTATGGTGAGGGATATAGGAACAAAAGCTGGTGAGGATAAACAAGAGAGAAGTCATTAGTTGGGTGATGATCGGATGAAAGCTGCAAGGAATAGGAGAAGGGTTTTGAGGTTGAGTCAGTTAATGAGAGAGGAAAGCCGCAAGGGAGGAGGAATTTCCACGGCTAAGGCCACTATTTTTTGAAAACATTTGTGGTATCATAGGATGTAGCTGCAGTTTTTTAAAATGGTGGCTATAAAAGTGTGGAAAAATCTTTAATTCCTAGTAGTGGTATTTAGAATCCATATTAATTTCCAAGGACAGAATCACGGTTCATTTGATCATGTATTCCATGGGTGATACATGGGCTCCCTTAGTTGACCAGCAAGGATGGTGTCAACCAGCACTGATGTTATACAAGAACTAGAGTGATACCTTGAGTTCTTGAGAGGTTCTCCATGGATGGTATTATAGGGAGTTGGTTTATATTAAACATAGAGTGAAACCTAGAATTCAAATTAGGAATGAAAATGATGATCTCAGGTTCTATATTGATTAATTAATGAAATTAGTTTTATGACACTTCTTCTAGGCCAAAAAAAATTTGGATTCGGTCTTTGATTAAATTTATAGATTTCTTATTTAGGCATCCATGGTTATCTATTTTTGTAGGGGACACAGAGATGTGTGTCAGATCTCAAGACTTATAAATTAAATTAAATTAAATCATTAAATGAATTAGTTATTAATAAGAACTAGGAATTTATGGGTTTTTTACTTTTAGTACTTCCTTTATATATTATATTATTTCCTACACATTGTGATTGTTTTATATTCATTGACTAGATGACACTTGACCTTGGTGGTTACCTACTTGGATTTAGTCTCACACCCTCTTCAGGATGCCTTGGGTACCTGAATGGTTTATATGATTTCAGGCATGGATAAGAAAAATTTCCCTACTATAGGTTATTGATTTCTACATAGGATCCCAAGAGTATATGGCTTAGACGAGGCTCGTGATGCTAGCTCAGATACATTTGATCTTTTTGTAATATTGATACACATATTGTATTGTACTACTTTGTACCTATTTTGGATTATTTTTATATACATGTATCATCATCCTTGTATATGACCTTTCTTTTGGTATTTTTATTTATTCCTCTTGTTGATCTATTATCTGATTAATTTTATGCTTCTGCTATCTAGAAGTTATTGATATTCCTCTATGATAAACTTTAGTGGTGATTGAATAGTCTCCCTACAAACACACCTAGGAACTCACTTATTGTTGGTATCCTTTTGTGTTTGAGTAGATACGCGTGAGGCCTTTTGACCAACCTGGTCGAGGACACTATTGAGTGGCATCTAGGTCCACGTTGTTACACTAGAGGGGATGTAGAAAAAAGTTACCTTTTAAATTTATATTCATTAATATGAATATATTTACTAAAATGATTTAATTGGTCAAAATCCATGATGAAGATAATATATATTTTTACCTAATTAGAAAATGAGTTATAATCATATATTTATTCACTAGGATTATTTTTTATTTTTTCAAATTTTTATGAGGGTTTTTAGGGTGGATCCTATTGAGTATACCTATATTTTCACCCCATATATATAAAAACTATTTATCAGGTCAATAGGATCTAATTGGTGCTCATGATTGGGGAACCTAGATGGAATTATTTGTTCGTGAGCTATTAGAGTTCATGGTATCTACCTATAATGTATTTTTTGTATTTCTAGTCAATACTCATTTGGTACGATGCCATATTCATGTATTGGGATTTGTTACTTACATTTAAATTAGAGTTTATTAGTGGATCTAATATTATTTATTATCCTGTAATTTCTATATTAAAGGCAATACATTCCATTAATATTCATTCTATACCCTTGGTTATAGTCACCGACCATTTACCTATTAGAGGTGGGCTTTGGGAGTCAAAATATTCTTTACTTTTGTTAAAGGTGAGGTACCAGTTGAGGTAGGGGTTATGAAATATTGGTTTAAAGTTTTATGTTTGAGAGATAAGATGGAATTTAAACCTAGTAATTAGTGATGATTTCAAATATTGTTAGAAAAAAACTATAGATTGGCCTATTATGTGATTTACATAAGGGATACTAGCATGGAAATTAGATACTAGGGCCCCATGTGATCTGATTAATTGACAGTAAGTTTAATTAACATTCTATGAAACGTGATTCTACATTATAGGTAGAATACTATGTAAGTACAATGAATCCCAATTGAAAAAACTTACGTTTTAATTGTGTAAAAAATTAGAATTATATCAAATTTTAAATAATTAATTAACCATAAATATTCCATATTATTGGTTTATGTATCTTTAATGTTTGATATTTTATAGGTATGACACTAGGTTGATATCCTCATAAAGTTCATATAAAATATGTTTAGAAATATGTTCCAGCAGATCTCTATATAACTAAGATCGAAAATGATGATTCCTAGGGGAATATTTTTGATATATTTAGATATAGAATCTAAAATAGTATGAGGGATCTATTTTATATAAAGATACAATGGCTTAGCAAGAGGAGACAAATATTTTCATCAGTGTTAACTATTATTAGAGGGATCACTGGGATTGATTGAATGTTACTATGTTGTGTGGGGTATCTTGGTAGTGGTGATTCATTTTCCCAGAGGATTGTGAGGATTTTTCCATTTTATGGGAGATGTTTTGTGATCAATTTCAGGAGGGTTACTTTCTTTTTCCATGAGGTGTATTGTTATAAAAATATCCATACTCTCTTCTATGTGAATTCTAGTGTGTGGTAGTGTAGTTTCAAATTTAAGAACCTTTGAAATTATAATACAAACCTTCTTCCAAATGAGAAATATAACGAAAATAATTTCATGTAGTCTTTTAATCTAGAAATCTATTGTCAGGTAACCCCATTAATGATTCAAATATATCCCCAAGTACTACTGAGGGAAGGCGATATTGAGATGTTGATGGCTAGGACCAAATCATAATGGGAGGTAATTCTTCAAGAAACTCTATGGTGAAGAGGTATGGATAGAATTTATGATTTTCTTTGTCTATAAAATATTTATATAGTGGGGAGTCGGTTCTAGATTTCTTAATCCCTTTTTCATTAGGGATTATAGTTCACAAACCATTTCCAACTATCTAATAATGGTTTGTTTTACATGTTGTGGTTATAGCCATTGACATCACAAGTTCTTAAAATTCCATAGTAGTCAGCATGGGGATAAAGGCCCCATTTAGGCATAAATGTTATATAAGTATCCTCTAAAGTAGAAACATTAGCAAGGTTCTACTTCTTTGAATCTATTGAGAGGGGATGGTATGGGAATAGTTTATCCCCTTGATTCCCCTCATCATGTGATACATTAATTAGATTATGGTTGTGGATGTGTTTTCCTTTTGGTCTAAATAGTTCTTGGATACATACATCGTAAGATGAATTTCTTATATTTTCAAATTATATAAGAGCATGATATTTTGAGAGATGTAATATATTTAAATTATACATGGGTGTATTCCTTGTTTGGTTCTTGAAATAACAAATCCTTTATTACACAAGCCTTAGTCCACGCATTGGGATTTGAGGTGTAGAGAAATTTGGTCCTCTTAAAATTTAATAGATATGATGGAGGTTGAAATAGCATGTCTAGTGTGTGAAAATATTGTTAGTTAATGATGGGGAAGAATTTCACTTAAGGATACTTCCTATAATTATAGATTCAAGCATACCATCCTCAACATGGAGTGGTTATATTTATTTCCTTCAATTGTTAATTTCTATAAGAGGTTATTTATACTATAAGATTTTAATGGATAGAAGGTTTTGTTTTTTATGAGAAATACCCTTGGATGGGTTGGAGTCATATTGACTCCCTGTTTTCATTGATGACTGAGTTAATGTTGATTTTAGTAGAGTTTTATCCAGTGTTGTTTCCCAGGGGTAAGTAGAGTACCTTGGTGTCTTTATTGAAGAGGTTGTGGCTGTACACCATTATCACAAGATCAAGTTGAGATACAGTTTTAGTTGGGTCTCAATTAGATATTTATGTCCCTAAATAAGATGACATCTTTTTAGATGTAGGAACTATAAATTCTTATTGATGACCTTATGTAGAGAGGATTTATTTAACCTAACTTGTCACCTTGAGGTGTTCTGATTCTGTTTAATAAGAAGGTAAATTGTTGTATGATTTTTTTTATATATTATCATCTCTTGAACCAGGTGAAAGTGAAAAAACAATATCCTCTATCATAGAATGATAATATATTCAATCCGCTAACATGAGCTAGCCGGTTCTTGAAGATTGATTTGAATTCAAGATAACATCAGATACTAGTGAAGGATGAGGATATTATATAGATTACTTTCAGAAGTCATTATAAAAATTATAAGCTATTTTAATGTCATTTGGTGTCATGAATGTTCTATCTATGTTCATAGAACTAATTAAAACTATGTTCGGTGAGTTTTCTATATCTCTTTGTGGTGGGGTTCAATGATGAAAACTTTGTGTATTTAATGTCCTAGGAGGAGCATGTAGAGAATCTATGAGTTGTTTTGGGGGTTTTATAACATCATAAATATTTGGTAATTTTTTGAAGTGTATGGATTGTACATGTGAGGTACATTTCTTAGAACATGTTATGACTCAGTATGGAGTAGGCATAGAACCTTCAAAGATTGAGGTTGTTGTTTCTTATGTAGCACCAAAGAATGTTATGGTGGTGTGGAGTTTTATTTCCATTCCTATTATTATAGGTGGTTCATACCCAAATTATTTTAGATTGTGACTCCTATGATAGATCTTTCCCTGAAGGATTGAGATTTCACTTTGACTGAATAGTTCCTAGTTTGTTTTGAGTATTTGAAAGAGAAGTTGTGAAGTGATCTATTTGTACATTTTCCTAGATAGGGTATTATTTGTATGGTTTATTGTAATTATTTGAATATTCTCATGGATTGTGTTTTGATTTAGTATAGATAAGTAATATTTTATGGAATTCTATAGTGACATTCTCATGAATTGAAATACACCACCCATGGTATTTACATTCCCATGGTTATATTTTATATGAATTTATAGAGATATTACCAAATTAGTGAGCTCTATGGTCTTCACAATTCACATGATATTAAGTTATATAATATTCTATAATGATTTTAACTTGTGATAGTAATGGTATATGGAATTATTATAAGATTATGAATATAATATTTCTTATACACTGGTGAAAGGTAATGTTGTGGTTGATGCTTTGAGTGGGAAGTTACACATTCATTCTAAGTGAGATTCTGTTGATGTTTGTAGGTTGAGGGAGGATATATCTATGATGGAAATTTATAAGCAATTTTATTATGGTAGATGGTTTCTTTACAAGACAATTCTGTAACTATATTTAATACAATAGGTGGAGGAATCCCATCTGGGGGATTTCGAGGTAGAGGCTCAGAAAGCTAAATTTGTTAATCGTGATACTCCTGATGGATAGTTTGGGGATGATCAATATTAAGTGTTACTCTAGGGGAGGCTCTTTATTATAATGGGGATACTTAAAGTGGATCTCTATGGGTTTCATATCTTTCATTTGGTGGTACATGGTTGTGTTTATAAGATATATGAAACCCCATGAGTTCATTTTTTGTGGTCTAGGAAGATGTGATCAGTTGCTAATTTTTTCTCTTAATTCATAGTCTAGTAGAGTGTGAATAATGATCACATGTTATTATTTGTTTACTTTAGCCACTCGATGTTCCTCTTTGATTATGGGGGGAAATCTCAATTGACATTGTCACCAGTTGTCCTTGAGCATAGGGAGGGTGTGATTCTAAATTAGTCATCATGAACTAATTGAAAAAGGAAGCTCAATTATCAGTTATCAAGGAGTTGAGATGAGTGACGGTTTTTTAGAAGAGATATCTGGAGGAAGTTTTGAGGTCACTAACATGCATTTGGTTTTCATTTATTTCTTACCACTTCTTTTCATCCTAAAATGAATGATAAAAAAAGTGGACTATCCAAAACATGGAAGATAGGCTACAAGCATGTACTCTATATTTTACAGTATCATGGGTTAGACCATTTCCCATGGAGGAGTCGTATTATGATAATAGTTATCACCCTACTATTAGAATGACCCCATTAAAAATTTTCATGTAGAACATTTCTGATATTTGTTGTGTTAGACTGAGGTTGGGAAGTGAGATATTCTCATAATAGAATCAAAATATAGAATGATAGATATGGTGTGGTTAATCCCTAAAAATTTTAAGGCTTATCAGGATAATCAAAAGTCATATTATAATCATTTGAGGATACTTATATATTTCAATGTAATAAATCATGTATTCAATAGGATATCTCATCATCATGGGAAGCAGATGTTTTTTTGGTGGATCAAGAGTCCTCCATAGTTTTTCGGGCCTTTTTATTTGATGTTTTTTGTAATTGTTTCATATAAATTATTTCTCCCCCAATATAGTATCCAAATTCATTAAATTATTAATTTTTTATATATTCTATTATATATTCATGGCGATTCACAAGTCACTGGCTGACAAAATTTGGGTGTCGTAGATTATGTGACCTTATATGAATGACATTTTGAGATCTATGATTGTTAGGTAATGGTGTTTCATTGGTGTGTTATTCCACTATTTTGTATCTTATAGTGATATGGGGGCTCATAGTAGTGTAATTGGGAAAAATATTCAAGATTTATGATCAAGATATTGAGTTTTTAATAATTTTTTTGAGATGATATGATTGATTTTTTTTGTTTATGATATTAAGGATGGTTTTTTGTATTTATACATCTTGTTTTGTATGAAATGTTGGTTTTTTACTTGTTATAGGGATATCCTTGAGAGTTATCTCATAGGGTTAATATTTTGTTCCCATTATTTCCTTCCATCCCTGGTTTTGGTATAAATTCTAATGATTGTGGATTGTTTAAAAAGAATATGATGAAATTTATGGAATTTAACGAGACCTTACACTGTGACTGGGGATTTTTAGTGGTTTCTTGGGAATGTATGGATGATCATAGGTAGTGTTGAGTTGAAATTTTAGTTGGAAAATGTTGTTTTCTTCATAAGATTCTAGACAGTAATGTTATGTGGTTTTGGAGATGAAAATTGCAGTGTAGGTGTGGTCCTTGTAGAATGGAGGGACAAGATAAAGATATGGTGGATCTACCGATATGTTGATAGCTAAAACATAGTTATTAGGGTTCTTGTAAATTTTCTTCATGGTTGAGTGATATGTATCTTCTATTTGGGGGATTTTTTGTGTGATGTATAGGTTGTTCCACTGCCTTACCCCGGGTTTATAGGATCTAGCAGTGATATGTAGGGATTTCACCATGGATTCTAGGGGGTAGACTATGGATCCTATGAAGCATGGAATACCTTTTTCTTCTCTATATATTTGGTGAAAAAACATGGGGTTATGACATAGTTAGTGGGTTTTACATGGTCTAATGCCTTAACCAACCTATATAAATTTGGTATCCCTCCCAAAATAGAAATTGGTCCCCCCTTATCCTTTTGAAGCCTAAGTGATCTAATGATATTTTTCAAAAAAAATGATTCCCCTTTTCTAATATTTATCCTATTAATTATAGATATCATTTAATTTGTTGTATAAGGTGAGTTTTCCCCATCCCATATTGGTTCTACTCTATTTCAGTTTCTTTCACCAAGCATTGGTTGTTTGATTTCTTCAGTTTTTAAGAGGATTATTTTGATGATTGTTGATGTATTCATTGTGGGATGTTATCCTTTTTTATTGGGAGTTTTTAACAAGAGGGGTGATTGGGTGTCTTTGATTGTTCATTTGTTCAATCTTGAATAATGTTGAATGTTTCACATCCAGGTAGGGGAGTCATGATTTTACATTATTTTATGTGAAATTCAGGGATTAACATGATTTAATAAAGTTAATAATCCCAAAATTGGGGAATAATGAAATATGAAATGGGATGTAGTGATCATATATAGTTTTTGTAATGTCATAATATTTTAATATATGTTTTCATATAAATAAGAGAAATATATTTGATATATTTCTCTACAAGAAACAGTACACTAGATCAAAACTATGATACAATTATATTGTTAAAACCTATCCATTTAATCAGCAGTTTTGAATATAAATAATTGAATAAAAAATATATAAATATTTTTTTAAATACAAAGGTTATTTTATACAAATTTACTAAATACATTATTGTGCTTATAAATCTATATTTTTATGTGTTGTACTTTTTTTTAAGAAAACTAAGTATATTATTGTTAAAATATTATTTTAAAAAATAATATTGATTGATTAATTCCATATTTATTTGTGTTATGTATATAAGGAATAAGAATAACTAGTATTAAAAAACGTTTTTCCCTATAAAAACCATTTCTCATTATATTTTTTTTATTTTGATTAAAAGTAAAAATAAAAACACTATAAATTTAATTTGAAAAAATAAATATAATTCTTGATTTATTATTTAAATAATAGTTTATGATATATTTTTTGTTTTTTCTAAAAATATTAAGTTTAGGTTAATAGTGGAAAATAACATTTTTATAAATAACATGAATTTTATGGAATTATAGGTATATAATTATGAATTGTAAATACATAAAAGAATTTTAAAAAGAAAATATAAATTATATAGGTGACTTTACAATTTTTAAAATTTTAGTCTTAATTTACAAACCCATATATTATATATTATAATTTATTTTTTTATATTTTTTTAAAATATATATTTATTTTTTACAAACATACACATAAAACATATTTTTTTCTCTTATATACATTTAAAATAACAATGTGACATCAATTTTTGGATTCACGATGTTAAAAGAATCACAGAATTAATTTTGGAATTTTTATAATATAATCAAATTTCATATGAATAGAGAAAAAATTGTTTTTTCCAAATTTGTGAGTTTTATTGTGTTCTTAGTATATAAGTGAGACTTAAAATTTGGTAATATTATTTAATTGATGAAATTTATATTTATGTAATAATTTAAAGATTTTTTAATATATTTTTTTATAACATCCCAGCTTATGGAATGCTCCTTTTTGATATTTGAGTTGGATTTTCTAGGTTCAGAATGTTTGGTGTTCTAAAAAGGATGTTATTGGGATTCTAGTGCAACACGAGGGGAACTGTGGATGTGGTGCAGGGAATGGTTCACCATGGTGTCCCCAGTACACTATGGGATGACTCAATATTCCTAGATTAGGGTGTGATCTTATGCATGGATTGTGGATGGTCACCCTATCCACCACAAACAATAGGGCATCACCACAGCATAGGGTTGGTTGTTCCATGCTTAAAACGACTAGGGTTTAAACACTATGAAAGTTGTTTTAGGAGTTATGGGAGGGGTATAAATGTATTTCCATGGTCCACTAGGGAATGGTTTGTAACACAATGCTTTCATGTTGTCCAATTTTGAAATTCTAACAACTGAATCGACCGCCTGATTTTGAGGAATAAGTTTTTCTTAGTTATAAAACTTTAGGGATCTTTATATGGAGGGTTTTAAATTGATTTAACTTATTTTCCACCTCTATTATTTCCTCCTTCCTCTTTTCAAGATATATGGTTTTAATTAAGTTTCTTTATAGGAAATTTTGGGTGTATATTTGTATAAAAAATCTTCCTCATATGACATCATTTTGTCATTTTGTTTCCTATGTAGTTTGGTTGTCTTCAGCAATCCAAAATGTTTGTTGGATCTTGGAGCCCGAATCTTATTAGGATAGGTGAATATCTTGTGTTCTATTTAGTTATATGTCCTCTAACCTAATCCACTAACCCTTTTCTTTTGGAAACACCATTATAATGCGTGATAATCAATGTTTATAACCGCCTATCATTTGTTTTTTATTTCAATTTTCTCTTTGTGCGTATGGATCCCATTATGGTTGGTGTGTGACCTGGGTTTGAGGTAATGGGTTCTATATCTAGATGTATGTTCCTTGAATTGTGAATGGTATTGGTTTTTATAAACAGTTTTCTAAATTAATTGGCATGATCCTTGAATTGATTGTTTTATGTGTGTAAAATAGGTTTTCATTAAAACATGGTTCCCCCTTATTTTAGTGAAAGAATGTTATTTCAAATGAATGATCAAATGAATTATGAATTTTGTTTTCAAAACATGGTTTGAAATTAACTTCATTTTTAATATGGTTTTAAAAATTTTACAGGACTTTTGAAATTTATTTGATATATACAACACATGAGAGTAGTGGGTATCGAGGTGGAGGGTCTATTATTGGGAATTGTCCATTGAAATTATAAGTAGGTTCACTTTATAGGGTGTTTTTCCATGCCTAGATCATAGATACATTAGATATTGGAACTTGATCTTGACATTTTAAGGGGTTTAACATTCTGAGATGTTCCACCATACTTATATTATAGATGCATTGACTATGGGGACTTAGTTGTGAACTTTTTGTTATTTTTTATTATGGTATTAGTGACCAATAAAACATGGACTTTGTTATCCCAGGGATGAGTTGCATTGGGATTTAGATTTATAGATTTTTGTCTTTGATATGATATGCTGAATCTTTGAAAAATATAAATGTTTTATAAAAATAATACATTGAAAATGTATTACCTTATTTTATGAAAGAATTAGAAAAAAGGAGAACAATTTACCATGATTTTGATATAAACTATGTAAATGATTATCATGAAATGTTATATATTAAATTAATCATATCTGGATGATTTTACTGAGACCGTCTATGGAACAACTATGTAGGATCCTACTAAGAATTTTTACATCACACCCAATATACCTCCTTAGGGGTGTATAGATCTTGTTATTTTTAATTAAAGAAAGTTAAAGGTCTGCAGTGAGGTAGTGAAGTTAACATCTACTAGGTATGGGAAGCTGGTGGTGAGATGGTTGGATATTTCCCACATGTCACATGAAGTAGCTATTGGAAATTTTTGTTTTTCATTTTTGGATATTTTTGGAATTTTTCATTCGGTTCTTATCTAGTTACTATTGTTGGTATCAATATCATTAGAACTATTTTAATTTGGAATAGTATTTTCTTACTGTGTTTTTATATATTTTTCATGCGTGTATTAGGTTAGAAAATTCATTCTCTTTGTTTTTTTTTGGTTTCCTAGGTTCTAGTTTCTTTCACATTGGGGTCAGGAATTCCCTTAAATATTTTTAACAGTCCTATTAAATGCATAGTTTGAAACATTTTCAATAATGGTTTATAAAAATTTGATATTAGAGGGTGGTCATTCTCTCTCTTGGGAAGTTGGTAGATATGGGATAGGATTTTTGGGACTTGAGAGGTAGGTTTAGGTGAGTTCCTAACCATATCTTAACATGATGAGACTTAATTCAACCTAGAATATCGAGTTTTGTGTCTCGTATAATGGGCTTTAACATTTATTGAAATTTCATCTTATGTTATTCTTGTTTAAACTGAGATTGTTATATCTTTTATCATTTTTTTAATTTTTGTAGTTATAAAAAATTCTATGAGATTTCATCCAAGAGTTACAAAGAAGGTTATTGTAGGAGATTCTCATAAAAGGAATCCCCTTTTGGATTAGAATCTCTTAGAGTATATCATATGAGTAGTCTGTTCCATTGACAAAAATTTACAAAATATTCAAAACCAAATTGTTGAGGTGCAACTATGAGATAGAGGAGATAGGGGATGAGAATTATACTTCATGTGAGATAATCCCACATCATTTAAATGTATGAATAAAATATATGTCATCTAGGACTAGATTTAAAACATTAATAAGGTATTTATTTTCCTGGAGGCACTTGATTCTATTAATGTGAAATGCACAACATTGATTCTCAAGGTTCATAACAAGTGGTGATGGGATTATAGGGTACAAGAAAATAGGCATGTGGGATTGGAGTGGAAGGTCATCATGAACCTTTTATTTACTATGTATTCCAAAAATATCTAATTATTACAATATACATGGACTTACCCTCCATGTAGTAGGGAGAGTAATTAGGGTTATAGTACACCAACCATTTCATGGAGTTGGTTTGTTTTTCTCCACAAGGTTTAATCAATGACCAGTTAAGGGATCAAAAAAAGCTATAGCATTCTCGACCTAACATCATATCCTAGGTATATATGCTAAAACATACCACCTATTTTGACATGGTCACCAGGTCTATGATGGTAGAAATGGACACAACATGTAATATTGGCATCTCTAGATCTTCTCTCCAGCCCATGATAGTTTTAGTTGAACACATGAAAATAAGAGAATGTTGCAAAATAATCATGAGGGTGTTGGTGGACGTTCTTAGTAGAGTTAATCCTATGAACAATCATATGTATCCAATATTGTGAAACTAAATTTCATTCAGTGAAGAAATACTAGGAACAAATGAAGATCTTTTCTCATACGAGTGAAGAATTTCAGTGACATCGTTTTCCAAGGTCGTCCACTAATATTCTATAAGACCATTCACATCCCCATTATGGTCATGGATATTTTTCTCCAAAAGATACTATTCTTTAGTCAAAATATATAAATTCGATAGGGATCTACCCACATTCCTCATGAGTGAGGAATATTCATGAACTAGATGAGTTTCTGATAGAGGTTTATGTGGGCTCAGATATAGGGAGAGGCACCTATTTTTGGAATCTCCTATAATAACTAATTTTTTTTTCATACAGGTTCCCCACACTAAATCATATCATCTCATTTTATGGATTTTATTAAACTTTTAATGATTCTCGTGTTATTTTTTATTAATATGGTGATAACTCTTGGTAAGATTAAAGAATTTGGGCTTCGTTTTCCTCCACAATCACATTTTATTGATGATGTGTAGTTTGTCTGGGACTTCTGTGGTATAGATTTGGATATATTCAGCCTCATTATCATAATTAATTGTCTTTTCACCCACCTAACTAAGAGTAATTGTTATCATTGGCATGATTTTTTTCTACTAATGGGAGAACTTAGGTGTTCTAGGGAGAGTGGGAGCTAAGGAATGTCCCTGAAAATCCTTTTCTCCTAGGGCATAAGAGTTTATTATCTACCGTTGAAATATCTCCTGATGATATTTCTCCTCTTTTTGATACACACTTTGTTATTTTAAATTATCCCTAGGTCTTCCCAAATGACTTATATTGTCTTCCTCTAGATAGGGATGTAGATTTTCGATTGATATAGTGTTGGGTACTTAGCCGATCTTGATAATATCTTTTCTATGGAACATATAATGTTGAATGATGATGAATTGTTAGAGAATGGATTTGATCATACTGGTGTTTTTCATGGGTGGCCAATATGCTCTTTACCAAGAAATTAGATGGTTCCTTGCTTCTCTTTACATACCATTAGAATATGAATATGGTAATAGTTAATGCTAATTATCATTTTCCTAATATCAATGAATTATTTGATTAGTTAAATAAGGAATGGTAGATTTCAAAGATCAATATTTGGTTGGGTTTTTATCATATTATATTTTAAATGTCAAATATCTCTAAGTCCTATTTCAAGAGTTGGTATGATCACTATAAATATATTGTGATGCCATTTGTTTTGAATAACACTCTTATAGTGTTTATAGATTTGTTGAACTAGATATTCCACCAGAATCTCACTACCTTTTTTGGGTATTCGTGGATAATGACCTTTTTTATTCAAGATCTCAGCATAAGAATGGGAACCATCTGAATGTCGTTCTGGAAAACATGAGGAGTCATCACCTTGATGGTAATACACCAAAGTGATATTTCTATATCCAATAGGTGAAGTTATTAAGGTATGCGATATTGGAATATGGGGTCTCATTTGGTCAAGAAAAGTTGAATGATATTTTTTCATGGGAATAACTACACAATGACATTAAGATATATATAATTATAGGGATATCTGGATACTACCATCAGTTTGGAAATGTTTTCTCAAATATATAAGAACATTTGATCTCAATTATTAATAAATAAGAAAAATTATGTTGGTATTCTAATTGTTGTGTATATTTTAATGAGTTGAAATTATGTCCAACATCATCTCTGATTATTATCTTTCCTATGTCTGGTAAGGGATATATAGTGCGTTGTGAGGATTTTAGTGCTATATTGGTCAGTGTGTTTATGTAGGATAATATTTTTGGGGTCTATGGTTATCATAAAATTTGTCTACCTAGGAAATATAACCAAACTCATGATCTGAAGATCGATACTATTAGGCATTCTTTTAAGTGTTGAAAACAATATCTATTTTGCCAGTGATTCATGATTTTTCTGATCAAATGTGACAATGTAACATATCTTTCTCAGAAGGATATGAACATTAGGTAAATATTATTGGTGAAATACCTCCAAATATTTAAATCTAACATTATCTATACCCTGGGGAAGAGAAATGTTATCACAGATGCTCTCAGTATGAAATACCCATCTCAGGGTATCTTGAAATCAATATAGTAGCACATTATAGTAATTTTAATTAGTTGTATCTGGATACACTGAATGATGATTCGTGTATAGTTATAAAAAATTTACAATTATCATCATCTCTCCTCGAGTCAATTATTTAGTACTAGAATTAGGATGGTTAGTTCAAAGTATTTATAGAATCCTTATATGGTGGAGAGATTGTTTATGTGTGGTACTTACCTTTCAACATGGTTATTCTCTTTGAGAATTAATTTGTAATCCCATCATCGTTGAGGAACTCAATGTTTTATAATTATCATAATTTTTAATGTACCCTTCATACTATCACTTTAAGGATTTATTAGGTCATAAAAAAATGTTTCTAGTGGCTTAGTTTGATGCTCGACATCATTGATTATATGTCGCGCTATTACACCTACTATAAGATAATGATAGAGAAACTGAAAAATTCTATTATACTCTAGCCAAATTTGGTTCCAATATGAAAATGAAAATAGGTTTCCATATTCATCCTTAATTGATTACTATTGAGACTATGATGAAATAATCCTATCTGTGTTGTAATATATCAGTTGATGGAATTGACTCATTTCATTCCCATTAGGGAAACCACAATGGTTGAAAAATTTTATAATCTATATGTGAAAGATATAATTAGGTTTCATGGGATCCCCTATACCAATATTTATGATAGGTACTATATGTTTTACTCCCGGTTCTATATAAGTTTCCAAGAGGTGATGGGGATGCTGACCAATTTGAGTATTTATTACTATCCATAAATGGATGGACAAATAGATTATTATATTCCGATCATTAAGGATATAATATATTCTTGTATATTGATTTTTTGTGAGTCATGGTATAAGAATCTAGGAAATATCAAGTTCACATATAATATTAATTACTAGTCATCAATCGAAATAGGGGCTTTCAAGGTTTTCTATTTACACTCGTGCAGGTGACCACTTTGTTGATAAGTGGTGGGCAAGGCCACCATTTTGGGATTGATTCTTATTTATGAAATTCTAGTGATTATTTATGATATATATCTATACTTATTCATATCTTATATTTTGATGAAATCACATGCATAGAATTGACATCATCCTATAGAGTTTTCTATTGGTGACTGGGTATTTTTGAATGTTTTTTCCTTAGTTGATTCGTCGTTGGATTGTGAAATAGGGAAAGATGGCTCAAAAATATTTATAGAAATTTGTGATCACATAGTGTAATATTCTGTTTGATTATTGGTTATAATTATGGGATTATTTTATTGGTATTCATGTCATTTTCTATATATCTTAGTTCCATAAGTACCATAAAAATCCTTCCAATGTTCTGATTTGTTAGAAGATTGAGTTAGAGACAGAAATTTGTACTTATAGAGAAACCCAAAGATATTTTTGAAACAAAATTGAAGGTTCTATGTGGGAGTTATATTATATTGGATGATGTTTTATAGAGGAACAAATTAGATTCCCACAAAACATGTGAGTGGGAAATGGTCATGAAGGAGCAATGACCTCATCTCTTCTAATACCCTCCTTATTCTACCTGAATTTTTAGAAAAATAAAGTGATATAGAAGGAAAGGTATAACATTACAACTTATAGTATATTTTTTTATTTGGTTATTTCTGGGATCATTATGTTTTTTTGCGGCTATCAGGCCTAAATAGAAGGTTTTTGGGATTCAGATAAAACAAATGGAGTAGCACAGTTGTGGTGGAGGCCTTGGTGTACCTTGGTGTGTCCTTTCCACCAAAAAGAGATTCATCATGACCATATTATTATGTTTCCTTAGGAATAAATAGAATATTGACTCCTTTCCCACCAAGTCTAACAAGGACCCTCTACGATGTAGGGGTGGCTATGGTCTACACAAAACAACAAGGGATTCTACAATATATTGTTTTTGCTGGGCATGCCAGGAAATGTGTTCAAGCACCTACAAGGAAACCATAAGCATTATGTGCATAATGACCTCATTATACCATCCAATTTTTAATTTAAAATTCCTAAATTAGGGAACTGATTTTGAGGAATCTATTTTTATTGGCTATATAAACATTTGGAAACATTATGATGAGGATTTTAAAACGTTTTTTACTTGGTTTTCTCCTCAATTAATCCCTCATTCATATTTTTTAGATATAGGGTTTTAACTTGGTGTTTTGGAGTAGATTTTATGAATATATTAGGAAAATTATTCTCCCATTTATAATCTCACATTATAATTTTTCCAATTTTCTTTCTCATCGTCAATTTTCCTTGCTATGCATTGGCTCTTGGAGGTCGATTCTCATTGCGTTGGGTATAGATATTGTGTACCCATGAATTATGTGATCTATTACCTTTTCTACTAACCGATTTTTTTGAAACCTTATTAAAATTTATTTGAATCAATCTTTATGGCCTCTTGCTATTCATTCTTGCATTCCATTTCCTCCTAGTGTGTGGGGATCCCATCATGGTTGGTGTGCGACCCATGTTTGAAGTTAGTGGTTCTATATCTAACCCATATTATACAAATCATTAATGATATTTTATTTATAAATGGTTCTATAAATTAATTTTAATGATCCCTTAATTAATTTTTCTGTGTATGTAAAAAGGGTTTTTTATAAAGGGCATGTTTTCTGTATTTTGATAAAAAAATGTATTTTTAATGTATTGTGAAATGGATAATGAAATTTTATTTCAAAAATTTTCTAAATTAAAATGTTTTTTTATAATGGTTTGTGAGATGTGGTAATATTTTTGAAATTGATTGGATATGTACCTCACAAGGGATCCTTGGGTACCTATGTGGAGGTTTTATTATTTCACCTTGTCCATTGACATTATAACGGGGGTTCACTTTCTGGAGTGTTATTCCACCCCAAGTTATTATATTAATTTTCTATAGGAATATAATCTTGATATTATAAATTAGATCATATTTTGGGGTGTTCCTACATCCCTATATTATTTATTAATTCATTCTAATGACTTGGGTTCACACTAGTCTTTGTTTGTGAATGTGGTATGAGTGGATTAGCTAGGATAACCTTTATTATACAATGGGTGATTTCCATTGTTCTTTGGAATAATTATATTTTTGATTTGACATGATATGATTAATTATTTGATAAATATAAAATGTTTAGGGAAATTGTTCTTTGAAATTGTATTAACTTTTCATGTGAATGAAGTATAAAGAGGGGAATTTTTTACCATGCCTCTGATATAATATTTTTTAATTTAAAATAATGCCATGTTTTCTTTTAAATTTATTATATTAGTATTATTATATTGATAAATTATATGGATCACCATGGTGGTATCCTTATGATCCTATTTATATTACAAAACACACACTCCCATAGGGGTTTGTAGACCTTGTTATGTCTAATGAAGGAAATTTCAAGGCACTGCAATGAGTCGAAGATGATCACATTAGCTGGGCATGGGTAGTTGGTGGTGAGATAGTGGGATGTTTCCCACATGTCACTTAGAGTATATTGGCAGTTTTTGGTTTTTGGTTTGGGTTTTGTTTGGACGTTTAATTTTGGTCCTTCTGAAGTTACTATTGGTTGTATCGCTATCACTATCCCTATTTTGATATAGAATATTATTTTTTGGATATAATTATTTATACATGTAAGGTATCATGTGTTGGTTTGGGAAAACCATCCCTCAAGTTTTTTTGGTTACTTGAGTTCTGGTCACTATCCCTTGGGTATTAGGAACACCCTTAGGGTCATACCATAGTCAAGTTCTAGCTCTAATTGGATGGGTTTTCTAGGTTGGTTCCTGATTGTTTTAAATTGTTAAGACATATGTTAAACCTTATAAAAAAATTAATATATTATTTCTAATAAATAATCTAACTTTTTTACCTTATAAGTGAATTAAACATTATTTTGGAAAAATTATGTTTTGGAATGATTTGAAAGTAAAATAAAACTTATTTATTTTACAACAAACAAATTTAAGTCTTCAAAAAAATACATTGATAATCATATCTCAAACATATATTTTAGTCTTAAAATTACCTTTTCCTAGAAAATTATTTTATGTATTTTGTGTGGTAATACTAAAAATTAATTTTATAACTATTAAAAATTTTATTTTATAAAATGCTTTCCATATTTGAAATCAACATGTTCAAATTAGTAAATAATATTAATTTTAATTTTGACCATTAATTTTTTTTATTAATGTTGAATGTGGAATGACCAATGTAATAGTAATTAGGGTAAAATTTGTATAAAAAAGTAAAAAAGGATAAAACATGTGAATAAATGTATGATATCAAATGGTGGATGGAGGCTTGACCTTCTCTCTTTCCAAAAATATTTATTATAGATTTTTTTCCTTTTACCATGAATAATGGAGGGAAATTATTTAAATTCAATGTGAATTTATAAAAAACTGCCTTCTTAATTTATAAAATGATCGCACTTCCTCTCCATTTCTCCACCCATTACATAGATTTATCTCAAAAAATTATTTAACTTGGTATCTCTTCAATACATTGCCTATTCCATTTATTCTTTTGTATAAACAAAAGACTAAACTAAAGAGCCTTATGGATTTACCAATGGGATAACATATAAGGGAGATATAATACTCTCAACCCCACATTTGTTGTTATATTATTCTTCTACACAATGCAAATCCCTATATCCATGAAGGCATGGTAAAAATTCATTTTTACTATTAGTAATCATTATTATTCTAAGGGACTATCCATTTTACTTTTTCATCTAAAATCATTTACAAAAATGAAAATTTAATCGTGTGTGTGTAGGATAACACCTCCCTGAATAACGTGTTCAATTTTACATCACCACCATAAATAGAGGGTTCAAAAACCTTATTTATTTAAATAATATTATATTGGTAATAGTATTATAATTCTTAAATAATAAATATCCCAAATCCTTCCCCTACTATTTCAGGGAAAATCAATGTGTGGTCTTTGTATACGTGCATACTACCACCTCCATGAAATAACATGTTTTATTTTCCATAAACACCAAATATATATGAATTTAAAATAAATTTAACTACAATAATTTATATCTTTAACACCATTAATACTATTTAGGAATAATATTATTAATTATAAATTTTTTATTAACAATAAATGGTTTTTGTAACTTTAACCACTTAAAATGCACTTATCTAGACACCATTCTTAATTTAGGTATATTGTGGGATAAAATTTGAAAATATATAAATATTTTTATAAAGGAATAATAATTTTCATAAAAATCTAGGATTATTTATATAATGATGTATTTTATAGCACCTTCTATCGTGGTAAACAAGTGAAAATTTTACAAATAAATTTTAAGAATAACCCTGAGTAACTTATGTAAGAAAAATATATATTAAAAATAAATAAATAAAAGAAAATAAATAGTAATTAAAAAATTATTTGCATATGAGTAATGTTATATGGTATATATTTAAATAACATAATCCAGTTATTTATTAATTTAAGAGAAAATTCAGAGTACACTTGAACATGAGTTATGTGATCTTCCATGTCAAGCTTGTTACGTGCCTCTTACAGATTTTGTATATTTTTATACCATCAATGAAATATTATTTATAATAGATTACAATATTTTTAATATAATTAACTTAAATATATACCTAGTTAAATATGATTTTCATTTCTAGGGTTATAAGTGTTTTTATTTCCCTTCAAAATTCAGGATTTTATGTAAACCCAATGTAAGGATACCTTCCTATTTCTTATTTCATGTCAATAATCACCCCCATAAAATGATTTTAATGAATTAATTACTCCTAAAAACCTTATTATTTTATGTATGACCATATTATATTCATTTTTGTTTTATTTAAAATAATATAGTATTTATTTATTTAAAATATCATTTATTTATTTCATAAAAGCACGACTGAGTGGTTTATTTTTATTCATTTATTCCTAGATATTTATCAAGAATTTTCTTAAAATGAAACAACATGTTAAAAGGATATTATCCTTTTAAAAAATTGATAGTTGAAATCAATTTAATTCAATATTTTATTGGAAATTATTATGATTTATCCTTTGATTATTCCTGGAATCATATTTATGATACCCACTTCCTTCTCATGGGTTAGATCAACGGTATGGTTTATGGATAGTTTATTTTCCTCATGTGGCACACATAAGTATGATTTTCATTATGTTATTGATGGGAATATAATTATATACTCTTACATTTTATTGGGTAAAACATTATATAAATTGAGATGTTATGTATGGGATTAGGGAAAGAACAAAATCCACTATTAGAGTTTATCCAATATGTATAGCACACGATTGGTTATCCTAATCACAATATGTTATGTGATGGGTGGGTTTCAAATTATATTGCCCTATAATTCATTATGTGAAAAATTATATCAAATGAGATTCTATTTAAGGGATTATAGAGAGAACATAACCCCCCATTGTACTTCTTTCACTTTATGATGATGGTCTTGGGAGTGACCCTCAAATTATGTTTATAATGTCATGTCTTACATTGCATACAAATATTAAATGATATTATTATTTCATTTACTTATTCCATGTTTCCATGATTATTATTATTATCTTAATGATATCATTTATGCCTCTTTACTCTAATGTTATGATTTATTCCCTTATTTATTCCTTTATCAGGAATCCAAGATAACCCTTTTACTTTTAAATTTTATACAAGCCATCCTATGAAATGTTGGAAGATATATGGGAGTTAGGGTCACTCTATTCATTTTTAAATATTGATGATGTTATTATATTGAAAATTATTTATTTATGTTTCTAATATTTTTAAGATATTATACTTCTTTATCGTTTGTTTTTACTTGTTAATATATATGAAAAATTATGAAATTAAGTATGTGTATAGAATGGGTCCCTATTTATTGAATCATATAAATGTATAGATATTATTAGAGATTAGGATGAAATAATGTTTTTTAAACCCCTTTGGAATAGGCCTATGTGTGGGATATCATTGTAATTTTTTGGTAATGCTTTGAGTAGGTGGTCTTAATACAAATTATTTCCCTATCTGGATACTAGAAAGTGGATACAGCTATAACACATATTCACTTACTTGTAATCACCCTCAAAAGTATTTATTGAGAATTTAATTGATCTTCACTATGATTCATGATTAGTGGTCCTATGAATGTATACCATTTTGAGATAGTCTAAGGTGATATTATTTGGTTGATCATAAACTGTTTATGAACCACTATGAAGGATTGAATACAAGTTTATTTTACGGTATTTGGTTAATAAGTATGATAAAAAATAAATTTTTTGTTAAATTATGATGAATCATGAATGATATAGGTTGATAAAAGGATGTTATAATTTTATCATATAATATTATGGGTTAAATTTTCAATGATATTTGGTAAAAAAATAGTGATATAGCTTGAACTAATATAATTATAGGCTATGAATAAGAAATTTTAATATGAGACATATTTAGTAAGATTATCCCTTTGGGTTATCTTGGTTAATTATATTATGATGGAAATTTTTCATCCCTCATGTTGACCTATTTTGGGTTTTGTAATGGCTGGAACCCAATGTTTCCAACTTAACATTAGATGTGAGGGACAATGCAGGGATTGTGTAAATGATAAACCCTTTGAAATGGGAGTTGGACTATGAAATTTGGTGATTATTCTAGACTAATTATTATTAAATATGGTTAAGAATATAATAATATTTGAAATAATAAACCCAAAAAATTAAATAAGTATGAATTCTTTTTGGAACCTGGGTGATGCATATAATGAGGGAAATAATATTCAATATCCAACATGTATACAATATTGGGAAAATTTCCCAGGGAATTTTTTCAAGGGACTGGAAGATTAATTGCATATGGTAAAGGAGGTAAACAAGAAACAATATGTCAAGGGAAAATGAAGGATATAAAGAAAGAAGATAATTTTACTAATAAGGATTGTACAGAACCAAACAAGGTCAACCTAGCCCATCATTTGAGATGGTCTTCCACATGGATTGAAGCCTATTCCTGGTTACCATGGGCTAGTGAAAATCCCCTTGAAAATCCTACTAAAGTATTAGAATGGTTTCACCACTTGTAAAGTAGCATTACCCATCCATAAATTAGTATGGTCACACCCATATCAATATATTCAACAATAGAATATCGGTAGATACCATAACCCAACATGAATATGAGAATATGAATACACTACAACTTAAAATATACATGGTATCTCAGAAAAAACCCAAAACTAAAAATAAAATGTTACATGACCAAAATATTCACAAGAATACAACCTAAAAGGTAAAAAATACTGAAACATACTCTACAAGAGTCTATACCCATGAGATCATTTCCCCAACAAAATATATCAGATAATGGTAATCAAGAAGAGCCGCTCTCGAACATGGTTCCCCTGCCTTTAGCCATGTACTATAAAGTGAAATCTATAAACTCCCAAAAAGGGACATAGTAGGGTGTGAATAATGAATCCCATTAGGATACCACCATGAATATGATTATGGATTTTACCCATAAAAACCAATAAATATGTCTGAAAACAATTTCAAAACTAAACCACGTTGATAATACCATTTTTAAGTAGATATTTAAAATACCTTTGGCATCATTTTTTAAAAACAAAAAATTGTTTTCAAAAACAATTTCCGGACACGGATAAAATAGATAAGGATGAAAGGAACAACATGATAAAATACATCCAAAAATCATAATAAATATGAGCAAAATATAAACATCAAATAACTATATAAATGGAAATGAAAAATGGTAAGAATACATCTCAAGACATCAAAGTGGAACTAATCAAATGAATATATCATATAAACTAATCCAATATGAGTAATGTGAACCTAGAGTATCTAACCATATGACCAATTGTGAGTGAGTAAAAATCATGAAAGCTACCAAAGAAATGGAATCTCTCATGGCCTTCCCAATGCTCAACATCAAAGCTTGCATGGTGATTCTACCCAAATCCTCTCTTGGTCCCTTGGAAACCGAATTTAAGTATCGCTCAGTCCTCCCTCCAATGGCACACATGAACCCTCAGGAAAAACGATATGGAATCTCACTAAGTATTCCATCTGAAGGTTTACATGGTTACTTGAACAAACCCCTCAATCAAACCCCAGTTAACCCATGTACTACTTCATGCCAACGCATTCAAAAACAAGTGACCATATCAAATAAGCCACAATCACAAGACATTTCACAATCTATTTCACAAAAAATAAACCCATTTTATCCAAAAACATTCAACATGGTAAAATCTTTTCCAAATCCAGTTTAGAAACCCATTTAAACCTAGAAAACCTCTTTGCGCTATTTAGTCAAACACATGGGGTGCACACATGCCACCCCCATTCAGAAAACCCATTTAAACACCCAAATTGAAAAAAATACATGAAACAAATCAAACATAGAATATGCACCAAGCATAAATCATCCTAATATAAATATAAACATTATAAACCAAAGGCGATTCATAATTTAAATAAATCCTTGGAAATTTCTCTAAAATAAGGATACTTATTAAATTTTTGATGCCAAACTCATCTCCCTTGATAAAGACCACTTGGAAGAGGTGGAAACAAGACTCATACATCTAATCCACAATAAATAAAACCAAAATCCCCATTATAAATTATAGAATCGTCCAAAACGCCCATAGGGTTACAAACCCTGGTAAAAATGGAAGAATAATGTTTAAAGAGGGTAACAGAGGAAGAAATCATGAAGAATTCAACTTAACTCAAGTAAAAATACAAAGACTCCAAGAGAAAACCACAAATGAGGGAGGGTGAGAGATCTGTCACCAAGGGAATAGGGATAAACATAATGGAGGAGAAAAATGAGGTCTAAAGGCTAAAATATCTAAAGTTTCAATTTGGTTATTTAATCTTTTCTAATGATCTATATAGGGTTGAATGATTTGACCTCACAGCTTGAGAAACCATGAGCTAAAAATTAAGGTTCCTATATCCACCCAAAAAAGGATACATAGTTTCCTTTAGGATTTTATGTTATTTGAAAATCCATTTTAAAATTGTGTGAAACCACACTATCAAAAACTATAGCATCCCTCCCACAGTTATTACACGGTTTTGAAAAACCTTCTTCTATCCATGCACCCTAGTCTATCTCCATAAGAACTCACAATTTTGACATGTGGTGCTTGGGAACTCCAATAATTCACTCAAAGACAAGTAAAACTACAAATTAGATGTGTCTGTGACTTAATAGGTGTTACAAACTCCTCACCATGCCACTTTCTTCAAACAAAAGTTCTCAGACTTCAATATAAGAGAATAGTTCATGCCACCACCCCTAACCGAAAATTCTTGCTCCCATATCTCATGGAAGATTCCTACATTATACTATATAACACATACCAATGGTATCACCTTACCATATAGAAATCTATTATTAACAACCATGATATGAAAATTTAGATCCATAATGGGGGTATCAATCTTTAACAAAAAATCCTACCACTCTAGTACATGAGATGGGTCTGGATGATATCTCCATAGCTAAGAGATATAGAGGATTTCATGGGTTTATTTCAGTCCTGGTGGAAACTCCAACCAATATAAAACATTTTGAAGACACTCAACTACATGAAATGACCCAAAAATAGAATGACAGCAATTTACGTTACATTCCAAAATGACAGTCACCCAACTAAAATGATACCCAAAGAAACACCTAACCACCTATCTAAAATTCCAATGAATGGTTATAATGGATGAAATTTGAATTTTGGTGACTATCATCTGTCACTCACCATTCTGAATTAGCCACACAATCTCATTCATCTCATATACAAAGATCAATCTAATGAAATATTGCTTTTCCACCTTAGCCTAACACAGTAAGGATTAACATGGCCTCCTATATAATGCTACAAAGAGGGTTATACAAATCAATTTATCATAGATATTTTTATGTGAAAACTCATACAATGGAAGGATCCTTTTCCAAGAACCACCAAAATCATGTTCACATTCAGATAAAATATCCTTGGCACTCTAGATATTCTACTCAGGCTGGATATCGATCTATTAGTGATATATGGTGATCAACCTCAACTAGGTTCCGAAATTCTTCTATATTCAATTAAAAAATAGAGATTTAAACATGTAATCTCTATTTGGCACTAATTTCTGGGAGAGTTTCATTATGCCACGTAACATCTTGAATGTAATGGTTTCAAAGGTTCTCTAATATTGTCGATTCTCTGATGGGATGAAAATGGGCTAATTTCATTATATGATCAAAAATCACCCATGTCAAATATTTCCAACTTTGAGTAGGAGGTATTACAATAAATAAATTAATAAAATATCATCCCAATTCTACACTATCATAAAAAAGGGTTTTAATAACATGGATATCCTCTTATACACTTCTTTGATCCCCTGAGAGTTCAAGATCGGGGAAACAATCACTGCTACTATATGTCTCATCCCGGTCCACCATTACAGACCTATCAATGTACAACATATCATGGTCACTACTTAGTGAATGAACCAACTAGAATGATGTGCCTCACACATAAGGTCCCACCTTAGGCTCAAAGGAACAACCAAAAACTTTATTAAGTGATGAGAACCATCTAGAGACTCACACCATCCACTTATGGTATTCCCACAATTTAAAGCACAAATGATCTTCCTAAAATCAAGATTAGATTCATGCTCAATCCTTACCCAACCGATGAGGGATGGGGTAATATACACACTGTATAAGAATACCTACTTCCATCCTTCTACACATCCAACTGTGGATCAAAAAACAAACTCATCAAACCCCACTCATCTCTTGATTCTCGAATAGTCTTCACCGGAAGATTTTTGGACAATGCACAAGTGACCACATTTCACTTCATGAGTGTATATGAATCCTTGAAATTAGAAGTTTAATGGTACTCCACCCAAAACATGTGATCTAGGTTTAGGTCCCTTTGGGTGAGAATGTACTTCTAACTCTAATGATCACAATACAATTTAAAAAACTCCCCAAAGTAGATATATCACAACATCTTCAGTGCATTCGTAACAGCTTCCAATTCCAGATCACGGGTGAGGGTAATTACACTTAGTTGAGTGTCTCTTATATGATAAATAGGCTACCACATGGTCATCCTGCATACACACATAACCCAAATCTACAATAGAAGAATCATAATGCACTGTATGAGCCCTCTCAGTCCTAGGTAGAATCAAAACAGGTGTAAATGTTAGATACGTTTGAAACTACTCAGAATCAATCTAGAACTTCTCATCCCACTCAAAAATCACGCCTATCCAAATCAAATATTTAAAGGTACAAACTATCCAATAGAAGTCCCAAATAATTCCTATAATACCTCTCCATTCCTAGAAAACATTGATTCTTAGACATGAACTTGGGATGCTCCTAAGTGATGACTACTAGAAACTTATCTAGATCAACTAAAACTCATATATCAGAAATCATGTGGCCCATAAAATTCAATTCCTAAATCCAAAAATTTCACTTGGGAATATTTTTATATAAAATACACTATCTCAAAATACCAAAAACATCCTCTATATGGTTATAATGCTCATTCTAGGTCTATGAATATAACATGTTTTCATCCATGAAAATGATAATGAAGGAATCCAAAAAGAAATTTAATATTTGGTTCATCAATTCCATGAATACTATAAGATAATTCTTAAGACCAAATGACATGAGAAAATACAAAAAGTTCCCATACTAAATTCTAGAGGCAGTCATTGGAAAATCTTATTCTAGGAGCCTCAAATGGAAGTACTTCTATCTCATATCAATCTTCGAAAACTAATGAGCACCTCTAAGATGGTAAAATAGATCATCAATTTTTTAAAATATATATTTACCAAATAATTCCACCTGGTTATGCTTATAATAGACTATTAAAAGTTAGTGACTATCAGTTGCCTTCATTAAAAATTCCAATGGTGAATCCCACAATGACATGTTGGGATAAGTGAAACCCTTTATCTCAAGATCCTCTAGCTAAATATTTCAATCCATGAACTAGGCTAGATCCATATGATATGAGAGTAATGAAATCAAGATTATCTTTAGGATTATATTGATGGTAAATTGAACTCTAACCAGGGAGGAAACCATGAAAAATCCTCTAGAAACATGTCTTGGTACCTGTAAATAGCCAAAGGATGTTCACCCATTGAACCCTACTCAAAAACCTCAAGGAACAACATAGAAAAGTGACATGAGATCAACCCCAACTGTAAAGTAACTGGTTCATCCCTCCATGACCACAGATTCTCCTCACCCAGAAAGATGTGAGTGCTCCCATAGAGAGTATGGAACTAGACCTAACAAAGATAAATATTTAATAGATCCTTGGAGTAGATAAACCAATCCATAAAGATAATGTGGTAAAAATGTCTAGGTATAACATAAGGATGTCCCAAATTTCCTCCATAACTTCTACCACAACTCGACACTCAGGGAACTTGAAACCTAGCTCATTCATCATACCCAATAGGGTAAGAAAATGTATAAAATTTTAAATAGTCTTTTATTTTATACCCAGATAACTAGTCATATTATGTTAAATGAAATAATTTGGTGTGCTAGTTTCATATAAAACTAATGTCACACAAGGATCAAGAAACACTAAACCTCAAACGTTGTCTATCTCCAAATTAGATTCCTATAGAACAACCTTTTTTGTATGAAGATGCACTAGAATAGACCCTACATATGACTTCTTCCCCTCGTGATAATACCCTTTTTCATGAAGATGAGATACTAAACCCTTAAAATCCTTTAATTTAACCTGAGAGGTTTTTGAAAATATGGATCCCACATCTCTCCCTCGTGAATCAAACTGATAGAAAAATAGAATATTCCATGACTTCCAACACCTATGGCATGACCTTAAGGTCTCTATGAATCGATTCATGGTGTGTTCATCCTTCCTACACTGATATCATAAAATTGGTATATTCCCCATAAGAACTACATTAGTAGATCCCAAAGATAGTTGGACACCCATACTACTGAATTTATAAGACTCATATCACTTCCTCTTCTTCCCTGAAGAAGAACTATGGATCCCACTCAATGAAGGAAATCCACTTAGACCAATATTTCTAGTTAATTATGCCTCCAACCTACATTCCTTGTCGACCACCTAAAATGGGTTCATAGAAATAGAAGGTTGAGAAGAGATATGATCTATAGTCTCAAGCCCATCTCAAAATGTGCATCCCTGAGATAATCATTCGTGAGGAGATCCAAATAATCATGAGAAAACTCAGTTAATATAGAATCATACTCCATCACAAAATGATCAACATACTCTATCTTCAAAAAATCATGGGGATTTTTTCCCTCAAGCTATCATGGTAAATTTTCCAAATAAAATCCATCTTAAAAATGGTTTAGGTAAGATCCTTATAATTTATGAAAATAACCATTGACACTCAACACTTACTACCTGGTAATTCAAACATGTGCATGGAAAATCCCACCATAAAGGACCTAGGGGTATTCAAGAACTTGAATATCCACTCAATATGATCCAACCACACCACAAGCTCCTTGGGTACCTTGTCTCCATGAAAAATAGGTGTATTTCTCCTCGAAAACCATTGGTCATGTTCCATGGTCCATGTCTCCTCATGAACACCCACTTCATCCAAGGTATATATCATAAAAATCATCAAATCCACTAATGTTGGGTCGGTATGAGGGTTTAACTATGGTGTACTCTCTATTGCACCCTCTAAATGCCTAGATGAGGTTATTCTGGGAGGAATTTTCTTCAATTCAAAAAATCACAATCTCTATCAAGAATAATTCAATTTAAATGAAAAGAAGTAGCTAAAAGAAACCATTATGATGAGTATCAACAAGAATCACTAATATCATAAGAAACTTTAGATGGTAAAGGAACCAAAACATAGAATGTTTCAAGAATTTACCACACTACACATTTTTTCCATGCGGTTGGAAAAATGTACAATAACCATGAAGGATTTAATATATTTAGGGAAAAGGAAACATGTTCTATTCATAATTACTACTAACAATTCACACTAACCCGGAACCTCCCCTAAACCTCCATATTTTAACACAAAAATCAGAACATACCAGGTATTAACCCGGGACATTCCACCAACTAGAAAGGTACCTTGAAACATAATAAAATATCCAATAATAAAACTCAGAACAATAACCACAATCCCGAACCACCCATGAAAACTAAAGGTTCGACAAGAAGAAGTGTTGGAAAAACACTCCCCCATTCCTACCTCTCAAGTCTTAATGGCCCTACCCTAGTCTACCATAGACTCTCAAATAACAACAAGATATGATATCATTTTGTAATGAACCAAATCGGTTCAGCCTAACCCATTACTCGAGATAGCCTACCACATGGCCTGAAGTGTGTTCCCAATCACCATAGGTGGGCAATAAGAACAAGGAATAACCAACTAAATCTTGGGGATGGTTTCACCATTGGTAAATGAGAATGACCTATATAAAAAATGGGATTAACACACACATATCATTAGAGTTTAAAATATAATATAACAAAATACCCCAAACCAACACATATATCAATGTACAAACATTCCAAACCTAAAAATATACATGGTATATCAAAATCAAAACCTAAAACTGAAATTAAAGGGGTAAATGATAAAAACATTCCATGAATACAACCCAATAGGTAAAAAAATACCAAAATGGCTCCACATAAGGCCATCCCTTTGAGATCATGTATCCACCAAAAAATTTTGGATAACGATAATCAAGAAGAGCCACCCTAGAACATGGTTTTCTAACCATTATTCATGTCTTTCAAAATGAAATCTCTAAACACCCAAAAAGGTCCCGAATAGGGGGTAATGTAAAAATCCCAATAGGATACCACAATGAATATATTTAAGTACTTTTTCCATTTATACCAACAAAATATATTGAAAATAATATCAAAACAAAACCACTTTGAAAATGTACCGTTTTCATGTAAATGTTTGAAATCCCTTTAGAATTATTTTTTAATCAAGCCATTTTTTTCCAAAAAAAATTCCAAAAAATGGATAAAATATATAATAAAGGTTGTGAGGGAAAAGAATTATCAAATATGGAAAAAATCTTAATAATGGTGAGTATAGAATCATCATCATAAAACCATAGAAATTGAAATGAACAATTGAAATAATACATCTCATAAAATCAAAGTGGTCCTAATTAAATTCATAGATCATATAAATAATCCAACATGTTTAATACGCATATAAAGGATCTAACCATCAGATGTATAATGAGTGAGTAAATAAAATTCAAGCTAGATAATCAGTGAATGGTCCCATAGTCTTCCCTAGTCAAAACATAGATGATCACACAAACTTCCTACCTAAAGGATATCTCAGTCCCTTAGAAACCAAATTATATCATCACTTAATCTTACCTCTGATAGAACACTTGACCACTCTAGAAAAATAAATATGGAGGCTTAGATGGACATCCATCAGAATTCTCACATGATCCCTAAATAAATCCCCTAACTCACACCCTAGTTAACCCATGTGTGCCACTCCATTCCAAAACATTCAAAAACTAGTTCCCTTATCAAATAATCCACAATAAAAATACATTTCACAATCCATTTTCCTAAAAATGAAGATTATTTTACCTAAAAAACATAAACAAGGTAAAAAAATTTCAAAAAACACTTTATAAATCTATATAAACACACAAATACTCTTGTTCTATTTTATCAAACTCTAGGGGTGAACATATGCCACCCCTAATTAGAAACCCCCCTTTAAACAACCAAATTGCAAAAAATCCATGAAACAAATGAAACAAGGAATAAACACCCAGTATAAATCATCTTAATGTAAATTTTAACATCAATAACCAAATGAAATTCTAAATTTTAGGGAAATACATGGAAAATTTACTTAAATAGAGACACCTACCTTGTCTTTGGTCCAAAACTCATCGCCCTTGATGAAGACCACTCAAATGTGCTATAACCAAGACTCACATGTAATACATAATAAATAAAACCAAAATCCTTATAAAAACCTTAGATTCACCCAAAAACACCCTTATAGTAACAAAGTCCCAAAAAAATGGAAGAACAATTCATGGGGAGGAGAAATAAGGAATAAATCGTAAAGAAATCAACTTACCACAAGCCAAATCACAATAATTCCATTAAATATTTACTATGGATAGAGGGGGAGAGCTCTAACACCATGTGAGTAGGTATGTGATCAATATAGGGGGGAAAATTATGGATAAAGGATAAAATTCCAATAGGGGAATCTTAATAATTTTCTAACATTTAATGAGTTAGAGGCACTGTAGCGGTGGAGACACTATAGCAGGTACTGTAGCGGAGGTGGTACTGTAGCAGGAACTGTAGTGGCAGTGGTACTGTAGCAGCCCGAGTGTTGTAACAGTACTATTCATCGAAGGGCTCTTTGGGCCAAAAAATGGGCTTTCAGGCCTTGTATTTAGTCCACTTGGTCTTGGGCCTTTGGGCTATGTAATGGGACCCCCTCTAACCTATTTGAAAGAGGTCTTTTTTTTAAAAATAATTAAGTCTTTATCCCCAACCTTTAAAAAATGAGTTGCAAATAGTTGAATTGGTTAGGAAACAAATTAGGAAAACCATATAGAAACCTCGTTTGTTCCACTCTCTAACCAAAAATGACTAAAATGGTTTCCTTTTAGTGTCACATACTTTGAAAAAACATGCTCAAATCATTTGAAACAACACTAGAAAAAAATTAAAGCACCCCATGCATGGTTACCACATGGTTTAGAAAATCATTGTGATAAGAGTTTGTTTGAGTCTGTCTCTCCAAAACCTGTTGGACTTGACCCCCATCACATAAGTACTCCATGATAACACTCAAAGGTAAAAAAACTCAAAATTAGACATACTAGTGACCTGGTTGGTGTCTCAAGGATCCACTAAGGATTCAATGTTTTAAATGATAGTAATTTGGGAACTATAAATCCCAATAATCCAATACAAGTGTTAAAGTGGATAACAAACACTAACCACCTTCTAGATTAAGTGAATAAGGAAGAACCTATGCAATAACTTTTTGCTGGAGTAGATTTTGATTTTCACTCTAGGTTTTTCTATGTCTTATGTCATGTAAGATTATTATTATTAAGAATTGATCTATTAATAATTTTTATGAGGTATAATTATAATATGCATGGTATATGAATCTTCTTCACGGTTTTAGGAAAGTTAAACCTTATAGATTTATCACTTCTTATCTTATTATGATTTTTTTGGTAATGGGATATATCATTTTACAAATAGATAATATCAAATTGAATGTAGGAAAATCCGGCTTCATATCCTAAATCAAACCCTGATCAACTACTGGTGCATTGTTAATTATGATATCCCTATGGAAACTACTCCCATCATATGATTTTTAATGTTTTGATGATTCAATTTTTTATGTGGGGAGAATATAATGACCTAAGATTTTAATATATGTTTTCCTCTAATTAATAAAATATGATTGAAATCTTGTTCTATATGTGACAAAAAACTAAAACAAAACCATTATATTTTTACACCATTAAAAATTATCTATTGAATTATTTTTCATGTATAGAAGTAACTAAATTACATAAATATATTAATATACAAGATTACATATAGAGTTGTTATTTAATGAAAATTTACATTATTCATTAATTTGTTTATGAATTTGTGTTTCTTATGTATTATAATTTTCAGTAAATAAAATTAATGTTATAATTTTTAAATAACAATATTATGAAAATACAAAATTTATTGATCAATTATATCTTTATTATTTTATTTTTAAAAATAATAATAACAAATATTATTTTAAAAAAAATTCTTATAAAAAGAATTTCTCAACGTGTTTTATGATTTTATTTAAATTTAAAAACATAAAATTCTTGAAATTGAATATGTAAAAATAAAATTCATTTTTATATTTATTATTTCAATATTAATTTAAAATTAATTTTTTGGTTTTTTCTAAAAAGAATGATTTTTAGGGGAACAATGAAAAATAAAATTTTCATAAATAACAAGGCTTTTATGACATTATTAGTATATAATTATTAATTTTAAATTACTTAAACCATTATATAAGAAAAAAATTATTCTATCAATAACTTTGATATTTTAAAAATGTTTGTTTTAATTTACAATCCCATATTTGACATTTTATAACTTCAGTTATGTTTAAAAAAGTTATTTTGTTGTGTTTTAATCACTAATATATAAAAATAATACTTATTACTTTTAAAATATTAATAAAACAAATATAAATCTATTTTTATATTAATCAGGTGAATTAACATAGGTTTAATTTTTTTATATTTATAAAATAATTGATTTTTAGATGAATAGTGAAAATATAGTTTTTTTCCAAAATAATGAATTTTATTATTTTATTATTGTATATATGAGACATGTAATTTTATAAAACCTTTTAATTAACCAAAAATATATTTAATGAATAATTTTATTCATGTTAAATATCTTTTTAATTTATAAAACCTATTTTTAGTCACATAAATTAAATTTTAAGCTTTATTTCTAATAAAAAGATAGTTTTGGTCTTTTAATTTAAATAAAAAATATTTTTTTAATATTCTATTTTAGATTGATTTAGAAGAAACATAAAATTTATTTTATTTATAATAATGTAATTTTTTCCTTGAAAATAAAAAAATGACAACCTTATCCCACGCATAAAATTTAATCATAAAATGAACATTTTCAAAGAAATAGTTTCTCTACGTTATGTGCGCTAATACTAATATTAATTTCTCTTACTCTAAGAAATTTTATTTTATAAAATTATCTATATATTACAAATCATCACACTAAAATTATTAAATAATATTAATTTTAATTATGACCATTAAAATTAATTATTGAGGGTGAAAGTGGAGTTACCGTGGTAAGAGTAAATTATGGTAAAAGTGGTTTAACATAGTGAAAAAGGATAACACATGTGAAAAACAAGTATGGTTATTGAAGGTGCAGGGATGATTTACCTAATATATTTTCCCAAATCATTATTGTCCATTTAGATTCCTTCATCCTTGAATAATGTACTGACACTATTGAAAAGTAAAGCAAGATTCCCAAAATGCCACTCTCATTACATATAGAAGGCTTTCACCTCCTCCCCATTTATCCACACATTAAAAATATTTATATCAAAAAAATATCTAACTATTCTCTCATTAATATCTTATAAATTTACTTAAATTATTTTCTCACCAAAATAACAATGTTTCCTTAAAATATTACCCAATGGAGAACTTCTAATGGAGATTTAATACTCTCTACCCAACTTTTTCTAGTTCATTTTTTCTTATACACCCACAAAGTACCCTTTATCCCTGAAATTACTATAAAAATAAAAAATTTATAATTAAAATTTTTAATTATTCTAATTTAATATCCATATTATACCTTCCTCCAATATCATTGATAAAAAGGAAAACATCTTCATGCATGTGTGTAGACCACTACCTCCATGAATGTTGTATTAAATTTTATAATATCAGCTCAAATGGAATGTTAAAAAAATTTTATTTAAATAAATAATATTATATTTATAAATTTATTATAATAAATAAATGATAATTATCTCATTTACTACTCCCACTAATTCTATAGAAATTGATTTTTTTTTCCAACTTGTAGGATACCGCCTTCATGAAATGATATGTTTCATTTTCCTTGAAAACCTAATATGGAAAACTCAAAAAATGTATCAAATATGTAAAAATTATATCATTGAATCTGTTAATATTATATAAGTATAGTATTCATCATTCAATATTTTTGAGTAAAAATAAATAACCCTAGTGACATTAGCCATCTTAAATGTATTTATCAAGACACCTTTCTTAATTTGGGCCTATCTAGGGATAATCCTTTAAAATATATAAGTATTTTAATAATTGAATAATAATGGAAATAAAACTCCAAAATTATAATGATGATGAACATAATTTAATACACCTTTGACCATGTAGATTGTGAGGAGTTGATTGTTTTGTGTGAAATGTTTTGTGATTAGTTTCGAGACGAGATTTCTTATTCAACCAAGAATTTGGATTTTTGGTAAATGATGCTTACTATAATATAAGGGAATTATAGTGTCTCGGAGTTTATTATCCTGTATAAGAACCACTTGTGTTATGATTCATACCTTCTAGATAATAACTCTTGCACATTGAATTTTGATGAGAAACTGAATCCATAGATCTAGTATTAGGTCACCTCATTCATGTCACTGACATATCTTAATGTATCGATGAATGAAGATTTTATTAAGAGGTTAACTTCAAGGATTAGATCATCATGGGTGGAGATTCACTAGTACTTTACATGGATAAAATATAAGGAAAATAGTTATTAGTTTCCCAATTAGATGATGATTCAAACAGTGGGGAGTTTGTTCATCTATCTTTATCTCATTTAATTAAGGATGATAGTTATTAGTTTCATTATAGCTAATGAAGATATATTTTTGTGGATTTAATGTCTATTAGAATATTTAGTTTTCAAAATTCATATATAGTCATCATGGGGATACAAAACATCTTCAGGATCAACCATTGTAGAAGTATCCTCTAAGTAAATAACAAAAATAGAATACTCAAGATTTTGATCAATGGAGAGGGTATAAGGTGTGAATATAAAAAAACATGATTACCATAATACCTAGATATAGTTAGTATTGATTGGCCTTGATGGTGGTCAAAATCATGGGAAACGTTTATGGATCTAAACATAGTAGGTAGATGACTTAGAGTTTCCAGCACAAGGTGATTCAGAAGTCCGGTGACATATTATCTATTTATATTGTACCTAGGTTTAATCATTGTTTGATTTTGGTTCTATGAACTACATTATTTCATCCACATTTACCAATGATTTGGGACATATGTTGTAGGTAATTTTAGTTCCCTTGGGGTTTACTACCCAAATTGGAGTTAGTATAAGTCTCTATGATATAAGCCAATATTGTGAGTTAATGTTATGGTATCATCAATCTCGGGGACATTCCCTATGATTATGGATAAAAGCATACAAGATCATCCATAGTATGGAATAACTATATTCATTGTAGGCTATTATTAATTTCTATAGGAGTCACATTATATTATGTGATACTAAGGGAGGGAAGACTTTTATTTTTTAGTTAGTGGGATAGTTAGATGGTTCAGAGGGATTTTAAAGCAATATATTCATTGATGAATAAGATGATGTTAAGATCTACAGATTATCATATGGTGGTGTTTACAATGGATGTATAATAGTAACTTTATGACTTTTTAGAAGATTTTTTTTATTCTATCCCCTTAGTTTGAGATTTATGGATAGAGTTGTACTTAGGTGTCACTCTGATATTGATTTCCTTTTATAGGATGGATCCATATGATTTTTTAGAGTTGTGGATTCAGATTGATAATATTCTATAGAGAAGATTCATTTAGCCTAGTGTTTCTCCATTAAGTTCGCTAGTTATGTTAATATAGAAGATGGATGGAATTATATGTTGGTGTATTTATTGTAATCTCATGTACTAGGTGAATGTAATGAATCACAATCCCATTCTATGGGTTGATAATATATCAGATTATATAAATATAGATAGTTGGTTCTAAATGGTCTATTTTTGTTTAGTATAACATCAAATACGGGTTAAGTATAAAGATATTTTAGAGACTTATTTTACATATCGGTATATTAATTAGGAGTTTATTGTAATTCAATTTTGTGTCACAATCACTTTATCCTTGTTTGTGGGAATGATTAATTTTTTATTTTTAAATTTAGGGATTAGTTTTAGGTGGTGTTTATTAATGAAATATTTCTGTATTTGATGTCTTATAAGGTTCATACAAAGTATCCCCAAATAGTTTTTGATGTTCTTCAAAATACTCGTTAAATTTTTTTGGAAGTGTGAATTTTAAGCGCATGAGGTCTATTTCATTGGATTTTTTGTGTCTTATTGTTGAGTATCCATATATAATTTAATGATTAAGGTTATTATTCTTGGGTATTACCCAATAATGTTATGGTGGTGGAGTTTTTTCTTGGTATTATCACCTATTACATGAGGTTCATACCAGAAATCTCTCATATTGTGACTCCTATGATAGCTTTGACTAGGAAGGAATGAGGTTTCACCTGGAATGACTAGTGTTAGGTTGATTTTATTATAAAATGGAGAAACTAGTCAATGATCCTATTATTCATTTTACAAAGGAAATTGTTGTGTTCAAGGATCATTGAAACAGTTAACCTAATGTAATGTGTTTTTTTATGCAGTACAGATAAGTTTTCTCTTATGGGTCTTGGTAGTTACAAACTCACAAGTGTAACTATTCCACCCATTATATTTATCTTACACTATTTTATTTTCTTTAATGTTTTGTGGCATTATCTCATATGATATCATGGTTGGGTTCTCATATATCATATTATCTTGAGGTAAATCTTCTCCGTACATGATTTTGTCATGTTGAAAGGATAATGAATGAAATTATTAAAGTATTATGACATTGATATTTCTCAAAATTAGGTAAATGAAATATTTTTTCTAGTGGTTTGAGTTGGATGCTGAAAAATGATAATGTGTGTGAGTCTGGTGGTGAATCATGGTTTATAGAGGATCTCCCCCTCATTCACATTGATATAAGAGATATTGATGGTATAGGGATTCACATGATGATAGTTTGGTCTTCTTTAGAAGAACATGTGAAGGAGTATTAGCTTGAGGATTATGAGGTGGAGGATTGGTGAGACATATTTTTTTCTGATGATTTTCTTAAGGCATAGTCGTAGGATAATCAAATTTAGGTGTTGTTGTATGGATGATCTTTCCTTTAGTAACACATGAAGTGGTTTTTATGAGTTCCAAAAATCTTATTTAATAATATATACAAGTGTTTCTAAGATGTATAATTCAGTGAGAGTTTAGTTTTGGAGGTCTATAATGAATAGATCAGCTGTTGAGTTGGTCTCTTGATACATCATTTGTAACGACCAAAACTTTCATTAATGGAAATCCCTCTTGATATAATTAAATGCCTCTTTATATAAAATTTTTATATTAAATGTGGTCTTCTTTGGTTTTATGTTAAGAATTGTGATCGTTACTAATATTTATGTTGAACATTGATCACCTGATTATTATAAATATAGGGCTTTAACAAATCTAATTTACTCAGACAAAGGAAGTGATGGCCTCATCCAGTAGATGTTCCCCATAAAAAGCCCATTTTTCAGAGCTCAGAAAGTAGGTGGCATCATTGGGCTTCACTTTTGACCAATCCCAAGATAATCTTGAATATGTTAAGCTCGAGTGGGACTTCCTACGAGAGAAATAGAAGTTGATAGAGATTACCACCCAAGCAATGTTATCTGAGCCACCCCAAAAGTTGGGCACCATCGCACACCTTACTCTTCGGTCTTATAAGTGGGTTATAATGGGTTATTTAACAGGACCCTAGTAATATGGTTATGTACATTATTTTTTTATATAATAATGAATAAATTTTCATTTTATTATTGTACCTTGTAAATAGTTTTTCTTTTTAAAAACACAAATAGTATTTTTATTTAATGTTAAACTAAGAAATATATTATGAGAATTAATGGATTTTGGAATTAAATAAAATTGTAATAAAATATTATTAATTTTATTAAATTAATTTTTATTAAATATAAATGATCCTATAATTTTATGAATGCAATTGTAATTTTTATTAAGGTTTGGAAGCCATTTTTGTCAAAACCTGAGAATTTTTGATAAATGAATGTTTTTATTTTAAATGTGAAAATTAACATATTTATGAAATTATTTAGATAAAATGAATACTATTTCTGGAATCAGGACATCGAAATTATCCAATGGTGAATTTTTCATAATTTTCTGAGACAGTTAATTTTTTGGGTAAAAATTAAATACCGTTTAAATATATATAATGTGTTTTATGACATCATAATGACCCAATAGTGATGTAATAAAATACTATAAGATTTATGTTCGGAAAATATATGTTTTAACATTAAAATAATGTGGTTTTGGGTTTGTTTGACCTATTTTAGAAAGCATTAATAGACCCTTCAAGACCTATTAAACATCTTGTCTTTTTAAATTGTTTTCCTTGGGAGTGTGACTCACCTACACATAAGAAACCCCATTATTTTAAGAAGTTCAGAATTTGGCCTTATAAAATATTTTTTTCCACTTCCCTTTTCCCAAACCATGGGCAAAATCCATGGGATGGTTTTTGGATTGGATTAGTTTAATGTGAGGTGTCCCAAACCTAAATAATAAATAATTCCCTCACCTTTTCTACATAAACCTGACCAAGATCCCACGTCCTCCTCACTCAATGCCTTTATAGTTCGTCCAACATCTTCCCTAATATCTCTATAATCCTCAAAAGGTTCCCCAAGCTCCCAATAAGCCTCTCTCAAGCCTCTCTTAATCCTTTGTAAGCACACCTCCAGGTAAGGGTTTTTTCTTCCTTTATCATTTTTGTCCAATTTTCTTAATGTTGTTATCACCTTTTAATTTCAATTATAAATGTTGGGTATGGTTTCAAACATCCCCCATACTACCCTATTTATTATTTAATGATGTTAGACCCCTTTCTCTGTCATTAAATGCCTCCCATGTACACCCGTTACTATGCTGAATTTTTGAAAAAACGTTCTCTATCTTATTTTACATTCAAGAAATTATTTTGTATCATGACTCTAAATTCCATTAAAATTTTTGGGACATGTATCTTTATGACCCCCTTACATTCCATTTCATGTACATATGATGAGACACCCCTTTATCTCTCATTAACCATTTTTATGAATTCGTACGTCACACCGTTACACTGCCGAAATTGCACCAATTTTCTAAGCCAATGTTATTGTGTAGTGAATACCATTACCATTTTTCTATAAAGGGTATTCACCTTTATGCACATTTACTTATTGATTATAAATTTCCATGTATTAATTCCACATTTGTTTATCTTGGAATAAATTATTATTTTTTATGAATCCATGTTATATGATCCATGTGGCACACTTATGCATGAAATGGAATGTTTAAGAAGGATGCACCCATATAGCACTACAATGCATTTGGTAAAGTATAGTATCATGATACACCATGTGAAATAGGTGTTTACTCATTATAATTCAAGTTAAATAGGTTTTTACTTGTGTTTCATGTGCAACGAGCTTTGGCTCATGAAAATTCAATGTTGAGTACTATTGCCACATTTCCATGTTATGATTATCATACATTATCATGGAGTTATTTTTATGCTTCTATTGTGCTCTATTGATATGACTATTGTCTAATTTGTATTGTAATCCTCATGTTATTCCATTATTATTCTCATAATGGGCTTTATAGCTCACCCTTTTCTTATGCATGTCTTCAGGTTATCCCATGCAAATGCTAAGTACGAGGGAATGTAGTGGTCATTTAAAAGAAGTTTTCAATAAAGATGTTTTATTTAATGTTTTAAGTTTTTATTTAATGATCCTAAGCCCCAAATAAACTATACCTCTTTATCTTCTATGTTTTCTCAAGTTAGGTTTATGTAATAAATTATGTTTAACTGTTTAATAAATGATCATGGTTGTCATAGTTGGTATCAGAGGATTGGTTTAGTTATTTTTGAGATTTGGATTAGAAAACCCTAGTGAAACCTTAGAGAAATGACTATGTATAATAAAAACATCCCTAAGTTTTGGTGAGTATTGAGTAAGTGGTTTATCAAGAAAATACATCTCTGTCTTCATACGAGCAGGTAGAAGTGGCTTTGGCACAGATGTATCCAAGGGGAAAACCCGAAAACACCACTTTGAGCTAGACTCGAATGGGAACTGGTGCACAAAAATGTGCCTTGATGCACTCTTGGTTACGACACTTCTGGGGGATATGATTTGGTAAATTCACGAGCTTAGTATGAACCATTATTAAGGGACAAAAAAATTCCCTAAGAATATATGTTAAAAAGAAGATCAGGGACAACATAGACTAAAGCCAATAGATTCATATGTTAAAGAAATAAAATTTATTTATAAGTCATTAGTTTTGTCCTTGTATTACCTTCATGTGTTACCCCTAACTTTCCTTTTACTCCATCCAATGGCCGGTAATAGGAGGAATCAGGCTAACAACTGATGTGAAGATCAATGTGATAACTGTACTAATGAGATGCCCAATCCAATGGGAGCAGGAATCACAAACTTTGTCATGATTCTCTCTCAGATAACTCAAGATTTGAATAGAAACATTGGTCAAGAGAAATGTTCAACTCTCCATAATAAATAACAATTTTCTATCGAGATATTCATGATACAAAGGCCTCCTACTTTTAATGGATCATCCAATCTCTCAATCATCGAACAATGGATCAACTTCATTGAAAAGGTCTTATCCATCCTTCAATATTCTGAAAAAGAGAAGGTTCTTCTGGATTCATATCATATTAAGGTTGAATCTGATCAATGGTTAACATTCATAAAAAAGGAAAATCCAGAGGAGGAGATCGAGGCGTTGGAATGGGAGGATTTTTGGAAAATGTTTTTCGATAAATATTTTCCCTATATCCTCCAAATTAAAATGGAAAGCGACTTCCTTGACATCAAGAAAAAAGATGACGAATCTATTAGATCGTATGAGGAAAACATCACAAGGCTTGCACGATACACTTATGGCTTTTTCATTACCCCCGAATTCAAGGTTTACCGCTTCTTTGGTGGGTTGAATCCTAGCCCGTGGACAGCACTGGTGATCCACGACTTTGACAACTATGAGTAAATTGTCTGATGTGCCCTCAAGGTAGAAATAGAGATCATAGAATCTCATGGGTATCATGGGGACATGAAGTGTAAGGTTGACTTCAATGATGGTGGTCTGATGGATAAATTCAACGGTGCTAAGAAGATCCATCGCCCCAATTTCCAAAGGTGAAGAAAGAAGGACCCTAGAAATTTCTTGAAGGGGACGAGGAAATGCTTTAGCTATGGAAGAGAAGGGCACCTAGTTGTTAACTGCAGACAAGAAAAACCTACAACTGCAATAGAGGAGAGTAACACTCCGTTCAAAACTCAATGTGTTGTTCATTGCTACAAATTAAAAGAACCAGGGCATATTGAAAATCAGTTCCCTAATCTAAGGGGTTTCAGAGGCAACCAAAAACCACCAAGGTAGCAAGGGAGAGCTTTTACTATCACTACTTCCAAAGTGAACCCCGACAACAAAGTGGTGATAGGTACACTAGTTATTCATTCAAGAATAGCGAACATAATTTTTTATTTAAGTTCTTTGCATTATTTTATATCTCAAAATATTAGTAGAACAATCCCACCACCACCAAAAATTAGGGAAGTGAAGAAGTCGGTGAGTATAAAAAATGGGGAAATCATTGCACCCCACGAATATAAATCCTCCCCTATCATAATCTGTGGATTAAACATCCCGAAAAACCTTGTCATACTCCCTTTGGTGTAATTTGATGCAAATCTTTTCTTGGATTGGCTTTCCTTTTATAGAGCCAACATAAATTTCCATGAGAGGGAAATCACTCTCCATGTGGAGAATCGACCCCCGATTCTTTACAAGTTCAAGGAAGAAGATGAATATTATTTAGATCCATCAACTCAAGTGTGGATATTACTTCCCTATGAGATAGTGTATCTAGATCAAATGATTGATTCTAAGGAGGGAACCATCCTAGAGGACATGCCTATTGTGAGGGAATTCGCTGAAGTGTTTCTCAGGGAATTTCCTAGTATTCCTCCTAGAAGTGATGTTGAATTCTCAATTGAACTTATACCTGTGGCAATACCAATATCTAAGACTCCATATAGAATGGCTGTTGTGGAGCATGAGGAGCTAAAGAAACAACTGTAGGACAATCTAGATAAAGGGTTTATACACCCATGTGTTTCACCATGGGGTGAACCAGTCCTCTTAGTCAAGAATAAAGATGGGTCAATGTGCCTTTGCATCGATTATCATGAGATTAAAAAAATCACAATAAAGAACAAGTATCCTCTCCCATGAATAGTTGAATTTTTTGATCAGTTGTGTGGAGCACAATAATTCTCCAAGGCGGATTTGCGGTCGGGATATTATCATGTAATGGTGAAGAAGAAAGATATCCCCAAGACTTCTTTTCATACAAGATACGAGCATTATGAATTCATATTAATTCCTTTCGAACTCACTAATGATCTAGAAATATTCATGGAATTGATTAATAGAGTCTTTAGAGATTACCTTGAAAAATTTGTGGTAGTATTTATAGATGATATTCTGATATACTCAAAAACTAAGGAGGATCATAAGGAGCATCTAAGAACTATACTAGAGACCTTACAGAATGAGAAGCTCTATGAAAATTATAGCATGTGTGATTTATGGTTGAAGGAGGTCTCATTATTGGGCCATATCATCACAATCAATGGGATCTTTGTGGATCCGTCCAAAACAGATGCAATTGAAGGATGGATGAGGCCAACATCAGTAATGGATATCCATAGCTTCTTGGGGTTAGATGGATATTATCGACGATTTGTGAGAAATTTCTCATGATTTTACAAACCTCTTACCAAGCTAACTCATAAGGGAGTAAAGTTTTCTTGGAGTGATGAATGTGAAGAAAGCTTCAAGGAGTTAAAAAGGAGTCTTATCACTATGCCCATGCTCACTTTACCCACAAGTGGAGAACTTTTTGTGGTATTCAGTGATTCTTTGAAGAAGGGCCTGGGATGTGTGTTGATGAATAATGACAAAGTCATTGCCTATACTTTAAGGATATTGAATGTTCATGAATATAACTATCCAACACATAACCTCGAGTAGGCTATAATGATCTTAGATTTGAAAATTTGGCAGCATTATCTCTTTGGGGAGAAGTGTGAAATATTTACGGACCACAAAATCCGAAAGTATATATTCACACAGAAAGAGTTTAACATGCACCAATGAAAATGGTTAGAGCTGATTAAAGACTATGATTGCTCAATCCATTACCACCCTGGGAAAGCGAACAAGGTGGCAGATGCCCTAAGTAGAAAGGACCCAGCGATTCTATCATTGATGAGAATTGAAAATGTTCCAATATTCTTAGATTTGATGAATATGGACATGTGAATCATAAATAAGGTAACATCATCAATCCTTTCACAAATGATTTCTCAACCATTACTTTTGTAAAGGTTAAATGATGCTCAAAAAGATGATGTGGGAATTCAGGAAAAAGTGAAAGCTATCGGAAAAGGGAAATCCAATGATTTTAGTGTTAATGAAGAAGGAATTGTGAGATTTGGGAAAAGACTATGTGTTCCATAAAGTCTGGAGTTGAAGAAAAATCTTTTTGATGATGCACATAGTTCAAATTTCTCTATTCACCCAGGAAACACAAATATGTATCGAGATATCCAAGAGCATTATTGGTGGGATAATATGATGAAGGAGATATCCGAATATACATCAAAGTGTCTGGTGTGTCAACAAGTGAAGGTAGAGAGGTAGAAGTTTAAAGGGATGATGCAACCATTGCCCATACCAGAATGGGAATGGGATAACATCACCATGGACTTTGTCACTGGACATCCGAAGACATCCAAAGGCAACAACGCAATCTGGGTTGTTGTGGATCATCTTACCAAGGATTCACACTTCATTGCTATTCAGGAGGATTTCTCATTGGATCAACAGGAGCATATATATATATCAGGGAAGTGGTAAGGCTGCATGGAGTACCACTGTCTATTGTGTTCGATCGAGATCCAAGATTCAACTCTATGTTTTGGAAGAGTCTTCAACATGCTCTGAATACCGAACTGAACTTCAGTATGGCTAATCATCCTCAAACTGATGGAAAATCCGAGTAGACTATAAAAACACTTGAGGACATGTTGAGAGCGTTCTCACTGGACTTTAAAGGAGGGTGGGATCAACATCTTCCTTTGGTGGAGTTCTCTTATAATAACAGTTTCCACTGAAGAAATCAAATGGCACTATATGAATCCCTTTAAGGGAAATGGTGCAGAACACCGGCATGCTGGGATGAGGTCGGTGAGCGTAAGATTCTTGGACCAGAAATGACCGATGAAATAGTGGAGAAGGTGAAAACCATTCAGTAGAATATCAAGGAAGCCTAGGGTCAACATAAGATTTATGTATATAACTGTCGACGATACCTTGAGTTTAAAGTTGGAGACATGGTATTTCTACACATATCTCCATTGAAGAAGGTTATGAGGCTTGGAAATAAATGGAAGTTAAGTCCAAGGTACATCGGCCCCTTTGAGATTCTTGATCATGTTAGGGATGTGGCCTATCGACTACCACTTCCACATACCATGGGAAAAGTACATGATGTCTTTCATGTATCCCTCTTAAAGAAGTAAATATCGGACTCTTCACATGTACTCTCTTCTGAGGTGGTACAGTTAGAGGATGATCTTTCTTATGAGGAGCAACCAGTGAAGATCATAGATCGTAGAGAAAAAGTTCTACGAAATAAGATAATGCCCCTCGTCAAGGGGTTGTGGTGAAACCACAAGTTTGAAGAAGCAACATGGGAATCAGAGGAAATGATGAAGTAGAGTTACCCACATCTATTTTAGTATGGGAAAAGAAAATTTCGAGGGAAAATTTTTTAAGTGGGGAAGATTGTAATGACCCAAACTTTTATTAATATAAATCCCTCTTGATCTAATTAAATTCCTCTTTATGTAAAATGATTATATAAAATGTTTATACAAAATGTCGACTTATTTGGTTTTATATTAATAATTGTGACCATTTCTAATATACCTATTGAACAGAGATCACCTAATTAGTATAAATATATGGCTTTAACAAATCCAATTTACTCAGACAAAGGAAGGGATGGCCTCATCTTGTAGACGTGCCCCATACGAAGCATATTTGTCAGAGCTCAGAAAGGAGGTGGATTTATTGGGCTTCGCTCTTGACCAAGCCTAAGCCGTGGTTGAATATGTTATGCTTGAGTGGGACCACTTACAAGAGAAATGGAAGTTGATAGAGATTACCACCCGAGCAATGTTATCTGAGTCACCCCAAGAGTCTATCACCATCGCACGCCTTACTCTTCAGTCTTATGCGGGTGTTATAAGGGGTTATGTAACAAGACCCCATTACTATGGTAATGTACATTATTTTTTATTTAATAATGAATATACATTCATTTTTTTATTGTACCTTGTAAATATTTTTTCTTTTTAAAAGCATAAACAATAGTTTTAGTTGATGTTCAACTAAGAAATATATTTTGATGAATTAATGGATTTTTGAATTAAATAATATTTTAATAATATTTTATTATTTTTATTAAATTAATTTTTATTAAATATAAATGATCGTATAATTTTATTAATCCAATTGTAATTTTTATTGAGGTTTGAAAGCCATTTTTGTCAAAACCCATGAATTTTTTATAAATGTCAGTTTTTAATTTAAAAGTGAAAATTAACATATTTAACAAATTATTTAGATAAAATGAATATTATTTCTGGAATCAGGACATCAAAATTATCCAATGATGAATTTTTCATAATTTTCTGAGATAGTCAAATTTTTTGGTAAAAATTAAATACTGTTTAAATATATATAATGTGTTTTATGACATCATAATGACCCTATATTGAGGTAATAAAATACTAAAAGCTTTATGTTCTTCCAAATATATGTTTTACCATTAAAATAATGTGGTTTTGGGTTTTTTGACTTATTTTACAAAGCATTAATGGACCCTTCAAGACTTATTAAACATCTTGTCTTTTTAAATTGTTTCCCTTGGGAGTGTGACTCACCTCCACATAAGCAACCCCATTATTTTAAGAAGTTAAGAATTTGGATTTATAAAAAAAAAATTTCCAATTCCCTTTTCTAAAATCCATGTACAAAACCCATGGGTTGATTTGTGGTTTGGATTAGTTTAATGTGAGGTGTCTCAAACCTAAATAATAAAAAATTCACTCACCTTTCCTATATAAACCCACCCAAGCTCCCACTTCCTCCTCACTAAAAGCCTTTTGAGTTCGTCAAAACTATTACCTACTCTTTCTAGACTCCTACCAAGGTGCCCCAAGCTCCCAATAAGCCTCTCTCAAGTCTCTCTCAAGCCTTTGGAAGCACACTTCCAAGTAAGGGTTTTTTCTTCCTTTCTCATTTTTGTTCAAATTTCTTAATGTTGTTATGTCATTTTAATTTCAATTATAAATGATGGGGTATGGTTTATCACCTCCCCCATACTACCCTATTTATGTTTTAATTATGGGATACCCCTTTATCGCTCATTAAATGCCTCCCATGTACACCTGTTACTATGCTGAAATTTCAAAAAAAAATCTCTCTCTTCTTTTACATTCAAGCAATTTTTTTGTATCATGACACTAAATTCCATTAAAATTGTTGGAAAATGTATCTATATGACCCCCTTACTGTCCATTTCGTGTACATATGATGAGACACCCCTTTATCTCTCATCAACCATTTTTATGAATTCTTACGTCACATCGTTACGCTGCCGAAATTGCACCGATTTTCTAAGCCAATGTCATTTTTTAGTGAATACCATGCCCATTTCCCTATCAAGGGTATTCACCTTTATGTACATTGAATTATTTATTATAAAGTTCCATGTATGAATTATACATTCCTTTATCTTGGAATAAATTATTATGTTTTATGAATCCATGTTATATGATCAATGTGGCACACTTATTCATGAAATGAAATGTTTCAGAAGGGTGCGCCCTTATAGTGCTCTGATGCATTGGGTAAAGTATAAAATCATGATACTTTATGTGCAATTGGTGTTTACTCATTCTAATTAAATTTAAACAGTTTTTTACTCGTGCTTCATGTGTAATGATGATTTACTCATGGTCTATGTGCAATGAGCCTTGGCTCATGCTAATTCCATTTTAAGTATTGTTGCCACATTTCCATGTTATGATTATAATGCTTTATCATTCCTTTATGTTTATTCTTCTATTGGGATCTATTGATATTCCTATTGAATAACATGTATTTTATTCTTCATGTTATTCCATGATTATTCCTTACTGGGATTTATAGCTCGCCCTCTTCTTATACATGTCCTTAGGTTATCCCATGTAATGCTAAGTACGAGGGAATGTAGTGGTCATGTAAAGGAAGTTTTCAATAAATATGGTGTATTTCATGTTTTAAGTTATTATGTAATGATACTAGGCCCCAAATAAACTATACCTCTTGATCTTATATGTTTTATCAAGTTATGTTTATGTAACAAATTATGTTTAACTGTGTAATAAAATATCAGGGTTGTCATATCATTTACCAATGGGTAATGTCTAAGAACCATTTTCTAGGTGGCTTGCTACCAGCCCTCAAAGTTACCTACTGTAAGTGTGAGGGCTTCCAATGGTATTTTTCATTAGTTTTACAAAATATCATGGTGGTTGTTATGACATATGGGTTATCATGGACCACTTTATTAAGTCCTCTAACATTATATAGATTATGTAGTCGATCATAATATAGGTTTTATCGAGTCATTTTCTAAAGGTGATGGTGAAGCTTCATGGGTTTAAAAATATAATCATCTCTGATAGTGATCCTAATTTTTAACTCTAGATAGTGGATATATCTCTAATATGCCTTTGGTTCTTAGTTATCTCTTAACAACATTTTGCATCCATAGAAGGATAGTATGGAAAATAGAACCATCTAAAATTTTGAAGAAATTTGACTCAAATGCATTTGATATTTTAGATGATCTTTGGTGAGACACGTTCCCTTGATAGAGTATTATTATAAAAATATCTATCAAAATAATATTGATATGGAACCAGTTGTACTATTTTTTAGTAGATCTTATAGATTTCTATTATGTTGGATTAAGGTTGAGGTGTCATCTATTCTCTTTTTGGAACTATTGTAGAGACTGATTGATAATTTTCCTATGATCCATGGGAAAAGGAGGAAAATATGGGATATTTAGAAGTCATATTATGATCATTGATGGTTAACTATGGAGTTTGATGTTGGAGATTGTGGTTCTGGAAGATATATCATCTTCATGGGACATTATGTTCTGGTCGTGGGAGTAAAACTTCTCCCTAATTTGTTGGGTTCTTTGATGTGTTACTACATTTTGGATATATATTTAATCTATTATCACTTCCCCTATAGTTGAACCAAATTCATGGTGGAATTAATCTATCTAAAAATAATTATTATCTTCATGATGATCTGTATTTCATTGATTTGGGTGAGAAGGGAGTTGAAGGTGATACAACCATTGAGGAATGACCTGTTGTGATCATAAATTATTGGGATAATATTTATTATAAGAATCCTATTATTTTGGTTCATATCCAGTAGTGGCATGGTGGCTAACTGAAGTATACTTTTGATCTCGTGTCACAAATTCATGCTCAATATCTTAAGTTATTATATGTTTTATTTTTTTGAGATAATGTGAATGGGTTTTTTTATTGATTTATGATTTTGTGTGTTTAAAAAACTTTTTTCCACTGATATGTTGGTTTTGTGATTTTTTAGTGAGATATTTGATAGGTATTTCATGGTGGGTATGTTCTATTCCTAGATATATCCTTCTAGGAGTTTTGTTTAAATTTATGAGGGTGGTAATTGTTTGATAGTTATCTAATGTATGGACCTAATTTTTCCCAATCCCATTGTGTTTTGGGTTGTTTGGAGGTATCTGGGGGAGGATGGAGGACCAGAGGTGGCACTGAGATGAAATTTCAGTTGAAATAGTGTTTTTTTATTTCATATAGCAGGCTATGGTGTGGTGTTGTTTTTTATATGGTCCTTACAATACAGCCATGGTATTGGCGGAATAGATTCTCTTGATGAAGATTCGGTCATTTTACTAATATGGGGACATATGTAGTGTAGTTCATGTGGCTGTTTTATGTAATCATGGTAGTCGAGAGCCTTATATATTCCATTTGGGGGACCATTGTGATGTTATTCATAGGTTATACCACAACATTACATTGTGTTTATAAGATATGGGAGAGATATATGGGGATTGTGTTGTGGATTCATAGGGGTGGTTCGATCAGGACCCATTGTGGTGTGGTCTCCCTTTCTACACCACTGTTTTTATGAAATCCATAGGGGATGTGGCATGGTCAAGGCATTCTCAAAATAATCTTATTTTTTACAAACCAGTTAAAATTTAGGATTCCTCTTGAAATTCCCATATTTCCTCCTTTCTCCTTAAAACCCTAGAAATCCCAAGGAACATTTTTATTTAATTTGATCCCACATTACAAGGACTTATCCTCATACATTTAGAGATCCTTTTAGTTGTTATTCAAGGTGAGTTTTCCGAATTTTTTGTTTTTTTTCTCTATCCTATTCTATCTCAATTTTTTGTGCCTTTTTCCTATTGATTTAGTATCAAGGGGATTAATTTGATCAATGATGATGGATTCCTGGAAGGATGAGATCCTCTTGGATAGTTAATTTATCATGGGATAGGTTATTCAATAATTACGTGTATTATTTCATTTTTTCTCAAAGATCATTAAAATCTTTACATAGAGGTAGGGGATTCATGAATTCTCATTGTTTTATGTTTAAGTGTTGAATTAACATGATTTATCATCGTTAAATAATAGTTTAATCAACCAGATGAAGATAAAAATATAGAAATTAAGGAATAATGAATTATGGAATGAAAAGTTGTTATCTTTTGTGGTTTATTATATGATTAGATTCCTCTTGATATTTGATAGTATATTTTTTATTAATATGATTATTTTTTCCTTAAAATGGAAGATATGATTGAAATTAGATCATTAATATAATGTTGGTGATATAAATTGGATAATGAAAGAGGCATGAGAATTTATTTATCAATCCTTTTTGAGAATATTTTAATGACAAAGTATTGTTTGAAGCATATTTATGATTTATTCTTATAAATTATTATCTACTAATGTTAGGTTTCTTATTATAGAAAACTATTTAGAATGAATCAATTAATTTAATATAGTAATAAACTATATTTTTTACTATAAATAAGTATTTGGGGATGTTGGGAGATCAACCTTGACATTATTCTATATTGTTTAAGATTTTGATATTGATGTTGTGGGCATGGTTGGACCTTGAGTTTTCTATGTTAAAAATTCATTATTATTCTTTCTATATGTGTTCTATGTTGGTAGATACTGACCACTATTAAATGTGATGTACTTGGTATTGATGAGATATTATGAATGGGGTGGATGAAAAAAGATAAGAGTGGGAATTTCTTTATTCATATTCATTGAGACATTGTTGGTTTTAGCATATATAGTAGAGGTTGAGAGATTAAGTAGCCTAATCTACAATTATTGTTTTGGGTAGTTGATTGGTTAATTGGTATGGGTTTAGACATGGTAGTTTCCATCTTTCATGTTGTTTGATTCCTGGTGGATGGTTTTTATGATGGTCAGTTATTGTGATTTCCATCATCTGACAGAATTTTTCCTATACATTATAATAGAATCTTCCTTGTGCTATTTTAGGTTGATTCATATACTACATGAATTATGGAATGGTAAATTTATGATAAATGAACTCATCGGATTGGGTGTTTTTAATTATGATAATCATATATGGTATATTAAACCAGGAACATCAGATGGTAAGATTAATACAAAAAGATCAAAGGATGGAAATTTGGAAATTGTGATGTGAATCATGGAAGCATGTTGTCTTGTGATGAAATGAAATTATTAAACCAAAATGTGTAATGGTATTAATGATTGTTTTTCTCAATAAAAATTATTAATGATGTTGAATCTTAATTCTTGTGTGCTCATATGAGATATTCTTTCCCAGACTATAGTAGTGAAAGTCCAGTGTCATTTGAGATGAATAATGCAGTTGAGTATAAGGAAATATAGTTACCCTTAGTTTCTAATGTGATATAATATTCATTATGTTTTCTCATTTCATAACCTCCATCACCCTATTAGGATGGCCAGATGAAACCCAAATATTTTAGTTGTTAACATTTTTCCCAATATCTAGGTCAGTTATGGAAAATATGACTAAATTATCCCTCTTCCCCACACCCCCTTCAGATGTATAATACAATGTAGGTGTATTTAGACTACACTGTAATAAGGTATATATAATGATTCTACACATTGTGTGATAGATCTTTGTTTTACTATACTTGTGTGTGTGGGATGAGTGGATAAAGGTTATAATAGATACATGCATTCAAGTTTTAGTGACTGTGGTTTCTATATATGTACTTGTATGGGTTGTGGTATTCTGAATTATAACACATCAAACATGGGATATAATGGCTTACATAAATACACTTTAATCCGTATACAATTATATTTGGTTGATATTTTTGTTCCTAGGGTTAAATATGAGATTTGGATGAGGTATGCGGGCATGTCACGTGTGATGACTTATGGAAGGGATTATATAATAAGAAATTTTACTTTAGTGTGTGAGAGTAAAAACCTAGTGGGGAATTGGAAGCATGAAACCTTAATCTATTCTTTACTGTGTGAGTGATCAATGGTGAAGATTTTATATAGTTTTACAAATTTAGTTAACAAGTGTGTTTTAACTATTCATTCACTATGATTTAGTAATATTCTTTCATATTTACAAGAGAGGTTTTGGGGAATATCCCCCTAAGTATAATGGAATGCTCACCCCAAATATATAAAAACTATTTTTAGATCTAAAGTATTTGGTTGGAGATCGAGCTAGGAATTCCTATTGTAGAGTAGTAGTTAATTAGGTCACGATTTCTTCCCAGGAATTGTTTATAGTATTTATAGTTTTTTTACCATTTTTAATGAAATAAAATTTAAGTATTTGGATTTTTTATTAATATATTATTTGGATTTTATTAGTGGAGATAATCTTATATCTTATTTGAAAATTTATATATTCAGTTTAATTCCTCTCATTTATAAGTATTTTGTACCCTTGGTTTTAGTCTCTAACCCCTGGCCTAATAGAGGTGGGATTTGGCGGTCACCCTCATCTGCACTACTAGCCCAATAGGGGTTCTAATTGGGGTGGGGGTCAATAAACTAAATCTCATTCTTCTTATTTTCTTCATTAAAATACATGTGGGGGTTGGTTCCACCATTTCCTTGATTTAGTTAAATAATTAGAATTGTGGATCTTTAATGGTCCCTTCAGGCTTATATGCATTCCACATGGATCCATTTCCCCATAAAATACCAGGATCACCTAACAGAAGAATTTTTGTTTGATTTTAGCTAATTTAACAACCTTACACAAGCATGAATTAATCTTATGGAGGTTCTAATTAATATTTTATTTCCTTAAAACTATTTCACATTCTTGGTTAAGGGAAATATATCATGTGATTGGCATAGGAATTATTTTATACACACATATCCTTCCTCAAAATTAGTTTAGTCTTATGTAGACTATTCAATACCAAGTGTAATATTATTCTACTTTTGAAAATTTCAATTTAATATTACATAGTACTTCAATCATCCATTTTCGTAGTTAAGTATCAAAACCATTCATTTCTTCTACATTGGTCAAAATTACATATGTTACTGGGAAAAACTCATATATAATATTATATATATGACAAAAATTGCTCATGTAACTAGTATAAAACATGAGTTAATATGACACATCATAGACTCCCTTTTCTTGACCACCTGCAGAAAAACATATTTTTAATATTTTACAACCATAAATTGATATATATATATATATATATATCAATAAATTTATTTTTTAAATAAATATTCTAGGTACCAATTTCAAAATAAACTCAAAAGCACCCCAAATTAATCAAATTGTAGTAATTTGAATATTTTTGGAAAATCATTAGGATATAATCGAAAAATTGTAGATTTAAAATGTCACAAATATATGTCTCATCCTTCCCACAAAATTATATCTTTTTCTATTGGGAAAAAACATATCAATGAACAAAATTAAAATAACACCTAGCAATTTTTAAATATATAATATAAGAATTGAGAAATAAATAATTCATCCATCATTGATGTTTATCATACCTATTTTCTAAATCATATTACCTATCTCTCTTTTCTTAACCTATATTTTCACCCTTTCCTTCTCACACATTAACAATAAATGACTTACCTTGCATAGAAATTTTTTATCATTACCTAATGAATTGTTTTTATATAATTTTTATCATTACTTGATTTTGTGTAGCACTATAGGATTCCCATGATTCTAGGTTCTCTATTGATAGAGTCTTAGCATACTAATCATAGGGAATTTGAAAAAGATGATATATGGTTCAATTGTGGGTTCTTATTCTTCATGAAAAATTTAAAGGTAGAATGTGGAGGCTATTATCAAATCACATTGAATGATATATTTTATAAATTGTGAAGTAACCCAACTAATCTCCTCATAAATGTATCACCCACTACTATTTTCTCCATTGTTCTTATAGTGGTCATAATCCATACAATGAAGATTAATGACATAATTATCCCCTTATATCCATTTTCATATATATATATATATATATATATATTATTTTTGTTACCCACTTTTTGAGTATAAATTTTTTACTCAAATCCAAATTTTCTTTCTTAGAGATTAAGTGGGTAGAAAGATTTGTAATGAAATATCTTAGCTCCAGACCACACTTCCCATAACTAATGAAATATCTCCACACATTATTCCAAAAATAACCTTCCCAATATAATCCATGAATCCAAATTTCTCATCTATATTTAGTTGAAAATATATTATAAAATACACTAATAAATGGACAGGCAAGGATTAATTGTCCTATAATGATGCTTACCTAATAGGTAGTTCATAGTCTAAAATGATTAAGAGGGTAAAATTTTAAGGTTGTCTTAAATGGATTCTTATTGGACCTAACAATTAATAATGAAATAAATCATAATTAATGAATTTGACTCCTATTTCTTGGAATAATAATTAAGGGATGTTATAGTTTCCTAAATGTCCCCATAATATTAAGAAATAGGTTATTATAACAAATATATCAATTAGGTTTTGAATTCCTCTTCATAATGTGATAAATATATTTTATAGTCAATTAATGGGATTTAAAAAAATTTCTTATTTATACACCAAAGCATAAAAATATATAAAAATGGTAGTTAAGTCACACCAGCAATTATATAAATTCATGATTTCAAAATCAAAAACAATTATTAATAATAGAACAATGTCATCACTAATCTGGGTAGATATAGGCTGAAAATTATTTTAGTTTTATTAAGCTCACCAAAAATTGAAAATAGAAAAGGAATAAAATTCAACAATGACATTGATATTTTTACTCCCACAGACATAAATGTTACTATCCCTAATTATGTTTAGGTAGTTGGTATAATAGATAAAGACAACAAAAAAATAGGTTGGATGTAAACAATTTGGTTATTATTATATGGAATAGTATTTAAAATATATTATAATAGTCTTTCTAAACATTGTTAAATAAAATAAGTGGAATAATTAATTTTTTCAAAAGAAAATAATAATGAAAAAGATAACAAGGTGAGTGTAAAGAATATTGGTTTGACCATCTATGGGTATTGTGTTTTTATTATTCAAAATAAGATAGTTTCTAATATTGTCACAATTATAATAGTTGATTGGGTTTAATTAATAGGAACCAAAACATTTGGTTGCATCAACTAATCCATATAAATTCTTAATGGTGTGACCTCGTGTTAGGTATTGCGTTTCTACCCCCATCCAATAATAGTTACATAGTAAAGTGTGGGTGTTAGAATGATATTGGTGCATATATTTACATCATATTAGGAAAATTTTTATTTATACCGAGTTCTTATTATCAAAAATATTTTGTAGATATTCAAAATATTTTTGAAAAAATATTTTCTCAAGGTAAATTAGTTGGTAGAACATCCCTTTCTATTCTCAATTGGTAGCTAATAAATATCCTCAATCCCCTCTTCTTTTTTGCCACATATTCGATGGATTATTTTTCATCATCATCTAGGGTCTACAAAAAAAAATTGGAATCTCTATTATTAGTAAAATAAATTTTAGTTTTTGATTCATTTTATTTGAATGATGAATAAAATGAAATATGTAAATAATTATATCCCTTGTATGCTTTATCTTGTAGTTCTTCCTCATAATGTAAGGTCACTAGGAAATAGGTTGTATGGGAAAGAATTGGGTCTTTTATTTCAGTTTGGAATCCACCTATTCAATGTTAAAAAATAAAGGCTCTATATTTGGTTCATAATCAATGTGTATTATATTTGATCATTGTACACTATGTTCTTATAGGACGAAAATAATTTGAACAACCTACTACTTCATATCTTGAATTTCATTTTTCAAGAGTGATGACTATTTCTCCTCCAACAATTTATAAGTGTTATACATTAGTTCTTATCTGTATGGGTATTATTAAAATCCATATTTTTATCCTTAATACTCTTTCCTTAAAAAATAATATGTTTTTTCCTGAGAATTATTTTGAATTATTACTCGTGGAGATTGTTTATCCCATGTGCATTTTTTCTTTTGTTTGATTACATTTGAATTTTTTTTTAAAAAAATTATTATTTTTCTGATCTCTTAAACTAAGATGTGTGTATTTATATTATTGTTATAACATTAGATAGATAAGTGATATATTTTCATTTAATTAGTTTACTAGGATTTCTGAAAATGATATTTTCTTACTCTACACAATTCAATTAAGTTGAAGCTGTAGTTTTAGAGACTCTCAAGTTTTCAGTTTTAAAAAATTAATGTATTTATTTTATTGATCATCTATAGATATTGGAATTTCATAAAACTTGATTTTCTAGAAATCCAACATGTATATATTTACTTCATTAGTTTACATAAAATTCTAAAAAGTTCATTTGAATTCTGATTAAATTTCTTGAATTTCGACATTGATTTTTTAGAATAGTAGTTTTGAATAATGTTATTGGTTCTGTTTTTTGATGTTATATGGAATACTATATATAATATTTATTTAATTATTTATTAGTTAGAAATCGAAAATGTTTTTATATAACAAATTATATTTGACCAAAGTCTAAATCTACTATTTAGATCCCTTAAAAATTCATTGAATTTTTTTGAAGTATGGTGTTCAGTTTTTTAAGAAGTATTGGAAATCATAATTTTATAATAGTGAAAAGTATGATTCATCAACCCTACCATACTTTTCATTATCCGTACAGTACGTTACTATTCATGAATAGTCAAAATTATGGTTCATCAACCCTATGTAACCTTTCATCATTCATATGCTATGTTACTATTCATGAATAGTGGAATATTTGGTCCATCAACCCTACATTATTACACATCATCCCTATGCTACGTTACTATTAATGAATAATGGAATGTATGGTTCATCAACCCTACATTACTATCCATCATCCCTACGGTACATTATAATTCATGAATAATGAAAATTATGGTTCATAACCTACATTATTGTGCATTTTAGTATGTAGGGTTCATACCATACATTACTGTTCATGAATAGTGAAAAGTTAGGTTCATCAACCATACATTATTTTTAATTCTAAAGTTACTATTCATTTTGTGAATTTTTTTCTAAATTGATTTTTTGCATATATATGTATTTTTCAATGGTTTTTATTGCTATAAAATTTTCATTAAATATAAAGATTATAATAGAAGAGTTTTGGATATATTTTTTGGAATATTTAAAGAGAAAATTTAATAATTTTTCAATATATTTTTCCCATTAATTTGTAGTTTTCAAAATTATTGAAATTAAATTTTTTGAATTTACTTACGGATTGTGCTAAAAGTTTTCAGGAACTGTTTTCTCTATATTTAAAGAATATTGAATGGATTTAAATTGATGTTTTAAATCATTCAATAGTGCTATATTTCTGAATATATTTTTAAAAGAATTATTCAAATTATTTTAAATTCTTTTAATGAATTATTCTATAGAAATAAAGATACAACAAAACTATGATTTTTGTGGATATATTTATAAATTCTCTTGACTCAATTTTTTTTAATATCCAAAGAAATTGGAGTTGCTGAAACTATATAATATTTATTCTCTCTCTATATATATCATTCTCCCTTGTAGGAACGAAGACAAAAGACTATAGTAAGATACAAATTGAAAGACGCACATTTATTGTTTTTGATAATATGTTTTTCAAAAGGTAATGTGTGATTAACATTGAACCTATTGTGAAATCTGCAACATCCAATGACACTCTATTTCATCACCTATATGATATTTCAAGTGCTGAATAATTTTTACTTCGACTAAAATTTCTATGATGAGACATGCTGGTCAAATCCTCAATAACCAATACTTGTGCTTTCATTGTTTATCATCTTTCACATAGTTCTGAGTCTGTAATACCTTTACCAATCTCTCACATGCACTCTATTTTTCTGTTTATTCTTTTTCACACAAAACCAATATTTTTTATTCTGTTTTCTCAGGTTGTGAATTTTATATTATATTGTCAGGATTTAAGGGTTTTGACTCCCTGTATTTAAGTTCAAGACTATTTAGATTGTGAATCCTAGCATCTAAAGTCATCTGGTAAAGGTTGTGACACCCTACAAAAAAGTTAGTGTCATGTTTATCACTCCACTAGAAAAGGATTTTGTAATTGGGTTATGATTAATGAAAAAAATCATTTTTTAGTGAACATGTATCTGTCACTGAGTAGAGTGGTATAAGAGTAGATGTTGGTGCACTTCAGACCAAACTCATATAAAAAAATCCTTGTGTTATTTAATTTTTCTTATACTAATTAACAATAATAATTAGCTTTGATAATTAAATTTATTAATCAATTTATTTGATTAAAAATCATAATCTTGTATTTTCACCACCTATAGAACATCTTCCATTAAACTATCTTACATAACAATTGGTATCATATGGAAATTATTTTTTAATTTGATTAGATATATTATTTTCTATTTGATACTTTTTGAATTTGTATTAAAATATTATTCCATTTGGAATTACCAAATACCAATCTATAGTATGATTTGATTTTATTTGTATTAATAATTTTTTAGAACTCACAGTCCGAGGACAAGATCTTATATGATAGTAGTATTAAAACACAATGATGCTTGGATTCCTCAAAAGAAACCACACTTTGATGGTACTGATTATAGTTATTGGAGATCTTGAATGGAATCTTACCTCAAATAGTTGAGCATTAAGCACTGGTCTATCATGTTAAAATAGTATACACTACCAGATGTTGACCTGAATACTCTTACTGGAATTGATGTGACAAGATATGTTTTAAATTACAAACATGTTAATATTTTATATTGTGCTATTAATAGAAGTGTTTTTAGTTATGTTTCTATTTTTAATACAACTCATGAAATTTGAAATATTCTGCAAGTAACTCACCTTGGCTCAAAAAAACTAATATGTACCAAAATTGTAATGCTTCATGTTGAGTACCAAGACTCCAAGATGGGTGAAGATGAAATAGTAACCCAAATGTTCCACAACCTCACAAGCATTATGAATGGAATGAATTCACCTGGAGAACCTCTCGAAACACCAGTACTTGTTGAAAGAGTCCTACGAGCCATACTAAAGATATGGCATGCCAAGAAGGTTTCCATTGTTGAATGTAAGAACTTAAAAGAATATACATTTCAGGAATTGATTGGATCAGTCCATTAGTATGAATTGGAACTGAATGACATAGATATCGAGGAGACAAAATTAAGGAAAGGTATATCTTTTAAATAAGTGAATATTGTTTCTATTGACTCTCCTGATTCTGATCTACAGGATTGAAAAATACGATATGTCTTATATTGTGATTGGAGTTTAAAAAATAATTAAAAACAAAGGATTCAAGAATCAGTTTAAAAGAAACCCTCAAAAAGAAAAATATAAGGGGTATAATAAAGGTGATATGAATTATAATATTTTAGATGTAACTTGTTTTGAGTACCATAAGAAAGAGCATATCAATACTAATTTTCCTAGGCTAAAGAAAAATGAAAAATACATAAAGATTGGAAAAATGTGTTGACCACTGGTTAAAGTGGAATAGAGAAATCTGATTCTAGTGAACAATCTGGAAATGAAAAGGAATCTCTTAACTTATGCTTTATGAAATCACTAGACAAGTTTAGTAATTCTTGTTTTTATTCTGAATATTCAGATTAGGAATGTGATTCTAAAATCCCAATTGTTTTTTCATTAAATAAATAAATTGAAAGATTAAGAAAGGATATTTTCAAAGATTCTAATTTATATAATATGAATAAAGGAAAAAAATGGGAAACATGTTTCTGAAAATAAAATACATTTTCAACAGACTGAAAAACTAAATAACACAACTTCTTCTTCTAATTTTAATTTTTATTAAAGTTTGAAATCTTCTCAATATTTGAATGAAAATTTAAAAAAGTATGTTTAATGTCTTATAAAAAGTTTCTTTTCTTTTATTAAAGGTCATGAAAAATATCAAGAGATGATGTCTTTGACAATAACTGATAAAAATAAATAAGGCTTTGGTTATGAATGGTGATTACCTAAAATGTATAAAACTCATTATGTTAAAAGTAAAAATGGTTGTACTTCAACTCTTAATTTTGTTATATGAGTCATGAAAGTTCACTATGAAAATGATTATCCAATTAGATTTAAACAATCCTTGGGATTTATAGAAAAACTAATAATTCTGAATAATTATTATCTAGAGTACCTTACAATACATGTTTAAATTCTATATTGGTACCTAAACATGGTATAACTAATCCCATTGGAACCAAAGTAGCTTGGGTAACAAAATTTTCAATTAATTTATTTGTTATAATAAAAATGCCTTAGATGTCTCAAGAATGACATATGGTACATGGAATGTGGATACTCTAGCCATATGACCAAAGAACCATCAAATTTTACCACTTAAAACACGTTTTATTGAGGCACCATTATATTTGGAGACAATTCCAAAGGAAAATTAAAAGGTTGTGGTAATGTTGGTATTTAAAATTATACATTTATTTCTAAACATTTATATATTTAAGGTTTAAAACATAATTTAATTAGAAAATCAAAATTATATGATGATAGAATGGATGTTAAATATCAAAATGATAAAGTTTTAGTTTTTAAAGATTATTCTTTATTATTTTATTTTAATTGAAATGATTATATATATATATTAATGATTTTACTGAACTAACTATTCAAAATGTAATGTGTTTGAATGATATACAAAATTAAAATATACCTCGGTATCGATGTTTGTGTCATTATTATTTTATATTGTTACATAAGCTCTCAAAACATGATAATGTGTTATAGCTAGCTTTCTTGAAGAAAGAACATCTTCATGTATATGAATCATTCATGAATGGGAAGAAACAAAAAAATTTGTTTATACCAATCAACCAGATAAGGGAAAATATACCTTTACTGTTAATACAACTTGATATTTTAGGCACCACTCAAATTTACATCCTTGATGGAATGAAATATACCTTAGCTATTGTTGATTATTATAGTAGATTTTCTTGGGTATACTTTCTTTCTCCTAAAAATGATATATTTTTTGGATTTACTTATTTTTGTAAATTAGTTAAAAATGAGAATGGTGCTATGATTATTTATATTCAGTGTGATAAAGGAGGTGAATTTCCTAATTTATATTTTGATTTTTTTGTGAAAACAATGGATATTTTCATAATTTTACTACTCCTAAAACACCACCACAAAATTGTTTTATAAAATAGAAAAATAGAACTCTTATTGAAATGGATCGAAATAGGTTATGTGAATAAAATTTTCCTATATATTTTTGGACATAGCCCATTTTTTCTCAATGTTATATTTCTAATAGAATTTTTATTAGACCTTTGTTGAAGAGAACTCCTTATGAATTATTTAAAAATAAAAATCCTAATGTTTTTTTACTTTATAGTGTTTGGTTGTATTGTTTTTATTTTAAATTCAAAGGATGATTTAGATAAATTTGATGTTAAGAGTGATGAAGAAATTTTTATTGGTTATTATAATAATAGTAAATCTTATATAGTTTATAAAAAAAGAAATATGATTATTAATGAGTATGTTCATATTATGTTTGATGAAAATAATGTTAAATTAAATTCGGATTCAAATGTTTTTTACGATGAATTTAGAGATATTAATTTTGATGAGTAAATTACTCAATATAAGAATAAATCAGTTGATAGGAATAATACTCTTTCTCAACTAGATCCAAAATCATGGAATATACATAAAGATCATCCGGTTGAAAATATAATTGGCAATGTTGATTTTGGTGTTACAACTAGAAATTATATTTTAACTTCTTGTGTAAATTATACTTTAATTTATAATTTTTTATATTTTAATGTTAATGATTCTTTAAAAGATGGAAAATAGATTTTTTCTATGGAGGATAAATTAAATCAGTTTTTGTAGAAATAATGATTTGACTTTAGTAGAATTGTCAGAGGATAAATAGGTGATTAGAACTATATGGATATTTATAAATAAGCTGGATCAATCTGGAAAAATTGTCAAAAATAATTCTGGGATTGTTGCTCAACGATACTCTCAAGAAGAAGTTATAGAATTTGAATAATCCTTTTTACCGGTTTCAAGGTTAGAGACAATTATAATTTTGTGCTCTTTTTCTATTTTCCATGTTTTAAATTATATAAATTTGATATAAAAAGTGATTTCATAAATGTTTTTATAACTGATGATGCTTATGTTTCTCAACCTCTTGGTTTTGAAAGTGAAAAATATCCCAAGCATTTTTTAAATTATCTAATGAATTGTATGGTATCAAACAAGTACCTCATTATTAGTATGAAATATTTATTTTTTTATTAAATAATAGTTTCATTAAAGGAAATATTGATCCAACTCTATTTATTAAAATATCATCTCATGATATGTTATTTTTTAAAATTTATATTATTGATAAAGTTTTTGGGTCATCTAGTGAAATACGTTCTAAGGAATTTTTTCTTTGATGTCTTCTGAATTTGACATCAGTTTAGTGGGAGAATTTAAATTCTTTCTTTGACATTAAATTTTTTAAAAGAAAAGATGGAATTTTTCTTAATCAATATAAGTATGATAAAGAATTAGTAAAATTATTTGGACTTAATTATTCAAAATCTATGAAAACTCCGATGGATACTAATTGTAAATTAAATATTGATGAATCTGGTAAATTTGATGATTTTAAAGTTTATAGAGCCATGATATGTAGCTTGCAATATTTACTAAATCTAGAACCGACATCGTTTTTATTGTTTTTTTATGTTCTAGATTTCAATAAGATCCTAAAGAAAGTCATATTAAATCTATAAAAATAATAATTAGATAAGTTAATGGAATTGTGGATTCTAGTTTATTTAATCACAAATATAACTGTTTTAAATTAACAACTTTTTCTAATTCTGATTTTAGAGGATATAGAAATGATCAAAATAGAACATCATGTATGTTCCATTTTTTGGGAATTTTTTTTATTTCATAGTCATCTAAGAATCAAATATCAGTTTCTTTATCTCCTGTACAAGATAAGTATATATCTGTTGCTATTAGTTGTGCGCAAATTTTATAAAATAAGAAAAACATATATTATTTTGGTGTTTATATTGATAAATTGACAATTTATTGTAATAATACTTCCGCAATTTATATTTCTAAAAACCCCTTACTTCATTACAGAAAAATGAATTTTGATCTTATATTTTATTTTATTAGAGATCATTTGAACATGGTTGATACTGTTATAGAATTTTACCTTCTGAAAATTAGCTAGTAGATATGTTTACAAAGCCTTTAAACTCTGCTGAGTTTGAAAAAATTAAATTTGAACTTGGTATGATGGAATTTTATTTTGGTACTGCATTTATTTAGGGGGAGTTTATTTTCACTTTTTGGTTATTTACAAAACAAGGGAGAAATAACTTGGTTTTAATTCTTTTAAAACATTGGTTTTGGGAGATATATATTTTTGAGAAAATGGGTAGAAATAAATAGGGAGAAATAAATTGGATTTAATTTTTTTAATTTTATTTAATTAGATAAAATGTTTTGGTTATTTAATAGAAAAAAAGGGTGATATTGTTTGTTCATGGGAATTAATTTTTTTAACTACATGGGGATATTGTTTTTCCATGTGATTGTTTTCTTTTGTTTGATTATATATGAATATCATTTAAAAACATTTCTTTATTTTGATGATTTCTTAAACAAATATGTATCGATTTCTATGATTATTTTCACATTGAATATATAAGAGATTTATATAAAAATAATTAGTTTATTAGGAAGTTTAAAAATTTAATTTTATTACTCTAAAAAATAAATTAATTTACTGCTATAGTTTTAGAAACTCTACATTTTTCATTTTTAAAAAAATTATGTATTTATTTTACTGTAACTTCTACAGATATAGGATTTTCATGAAACATAATTTTTTAGAAATACAATATTTTTATCTTGATTTCATTAGTTTATAAATAAGCTATAATGTTTTTCTAAATACTGATTTAATATCTAGAAGTTAATCATTGAGTTTTTAAAACTGCTATTTTCCAGAATGATATTGTTTCTGTTTTTTATGATATTTTGAAAGTATATGTTATATTATTTTAATTCTTGATTATTTTTAAATATAATATGTTTTTCTACAAATAAGTCTCTTTGACCAAAGTATAAATATAATGTGTGCAGCCTTTAAAAATTCATTGATGTTTGTTAAAGTATGTTGTCATGTTTTTCACAAAGTATGGGGAACCCTACCTTTGCAATAGTGAAATGTATGATTCATCAACCCAACACTATTGTTCATCAACCATACACTACATTACTGTTCATGAATAGTGTAAATCAAGGTTCATCAACCCTATGTTACAGTTCATCATCCATAGGCAAGGTTACTATTTATGAGTACTGAAAATTATCATTCATCAACCCTACATTACTACACATCATCCATACACTACGTACTATTCATAAATAGTGTGAAGTATGATTAATCAACCCTATGTTACTATTCATCATCCATCTACTACATTACTATTTGTGAATAGTGTAATGTATGGTTCATACCCTACATTATTTTTCATTTAAGAAAGTATGGTTCATAACGTACTTTTCTGTTCATGAATAGTGAAATGTATGGTTCATCAACCATGAGTTACTATTCATTCTAAATTTATTATTCATTCTGTGAATTTTTTTAAATTTATTTTCTATATATATATGGATTTTTTAAAGGTTTTTCTACTTGAAAAATTATCATTAAAAATAAGTATTATAATCAAATAGTTTTTAATATTTTTTTGGAATATTTAAAGTGGAAAACTAATAATTTTTCAACATATTTTTTCCATTAATTTAGTGGTTTCAAAATTGTTTAAATTCAAATTTTTTGAATTTAATTACGGATTTTGTTGCTAGCTTTCAAGAATAATTCTGTCTAAAATTAAAGTAGTTTTGAATGGATTTAAATTGATGTTTTTAATAATTAAATGCTTCTATATTTACGTAGATAATTTTATAGGACTTATTAAAATTATTTTATATTATTTTTAATATTTTTTCTATATATATAAAGAGGAAAAAGTGATGTGATTTTTATGGAGATATTTAAGAATTATCTTGATCAATTTATTTTGAATATACGAATGAAGGGGAGTTGCTACAACTGCTGAATATTTTTTCTATATATATATATATATATATATATCATTCTCTCTTGTAGGAAAGAATATAGAAGGCTATAGAAAGATACAAATCGATAGACATGCCTTAATTTTTTTTCGATACTCTGATTTTTGAAAAATAGAATGCTCTATTATCTTTGAATCTTCTGTGTAATCTGCAATATCCTATGAAACAGTATTTTATCACCTACACCATCTCTTAAGTTCTAAATCTCTTCTACTTCGACAATAATTTCCATGATAAGACGTGTAGAAAAAATCCATAACTACTAGTATATGTGCTTTCATTGTTTATAATATTTCTTCTGTTTATGAGTCTGTAACACTTTTCTCATCTCTCACATGAACTCATTTTTGCTATTTATTCTTTTTCATAAATAATTATTATTTGTTATTCTATTTTCTCTGGTTGTGACTCTTAAAAAAAGTCATGATATAAGGGTTTTTACTCCCTATATCTAAAGTCAGAACTTTTTGGGTTGTGACTCCCAATGTCTAATGTCAGGGTTTAAGGGTTGTGACTCCCCGTATAGAATTCAGTTTCATGGTTATCCCTATATTAGAAAAAGATTTTGTAATTGGGATTTTTTTCCCCCATAAAAATAATTTTTAATGCACACACATCTCTCACTGAGTATATAGGTGTAAGAGTATAAGTTGGACCACTGTAGACAGTACTAATATAAAAAATATCCATGAATTATTTACTTTTTCCACAAATAATTAACCGTAATAATTAACATTGATAATTAATTTTCTTAATCAATTTATTTGATTAAATTATTTAATCTAGTAAATTTACCCCTCTAGACCATCTTCAAATACCCTATCTGACCTAAAATAATATAATTCATGTTTTTGTGGTGTGTGAAACCCTTTAGTTCATAGGTATGGCTTAGTTGATCCATTGTGTTTCTATTTTTGATGTCTGAAAAGATTTAGGGGATTTGAGGCCGAAAATAATGATTTTATGAGAAAACTGAAAAGTTGACCGATTAGGGAACATGGTTAGTTTAAACATACAATGACCATGTGGTATTCCCCTATTATAATATTGTGGCATGTTTCTTGGTTTGAACATGGCTACTCAAATAGTGTGACAGACCCAAGGAACCGTGTGGGGTGTCTAGTGATTTTCTAGGGGGTCACACTAGTTTCTGTTATTCTTTGTAGATCTATGCTCAATCCCTTCTCCTCTCATATTTCTGGAATCCAATTAGGATGTGATTTTATATGTAATGGGTTTGATGTAGGATTGATGTTGTTTTATATGGATTTAGGATCATGAAGACCTGATCTATTTTCCCCCAATCGTCGTTGTTGAAATCAAATTATTGTATCATTGTTTTGAGGTCAGTGTTTCTATATAATGGGTTAATTGATTTCATATCATTCATGTAAAATTTATTTTTTTTCATCATTAATTTTGATAATATTTTTTGTTTCAAATTATTTCTTGGATATAAACATATTTTAATTATTGATTATTTTAAAATATGTTTATTGAAGACAACGTGTTTGAATAAATGAATGAATGGTGGTTTTGATTTGGAAATGGGTTTTCAAATAGAAAATTAAATTTTATTTTATTTGAAAATGTTTTATAAATTTTCATGATGGTTTTGAGAAAAATAGAATTGAACATTAGGTACCTTGGGTGCATCTGGAAAGGGACAAATATGACCCTTGTGTGTGGGGCACTAACAGTAGTTAATTTAGGGGTATCGATGGATTGTGGCAGTACACGATATATGTTAGTTCCAATATATACATGGTTTAGGATCTTTTATATCTATTACATATTCCATTGGTTAGGGACCAAAACATATGTTCTTTTTCATTTATGGATTATTTATCACATGATGGTTTTTTCATGGATTGTTGCTCAGCTATTTACTCACATGTTTATTTTACATTGTTTCATATGAAAGGTTATTTCAGGGATATGTGGTTACTTTAATACCTTACCGTGCATGGATATGCATTCCGTTTTTATAATTTATGATTTTCATATTCCTTTATTTGTTTATATGAATGGATTTTATGAAAAACCAAAGGAAAATGATTTTTAAATGGGTTTGGTTTTATGAAAATGCTTTATAAAACTATTTTTTCCTCTAAAAGATAGAATTATTTCATTCTTGATACCAGACCTTGTATAAAATCAGTGATGTTATCCTACATATCTTTGTGCTCACACCCCTCTTTTTCTTTCTAGTGGTTGTATATATTGTATTATAGGATTTAGGTAATGAAAAAAGAATCTTGTATCTTGATGAATTATCTCATTTTCATTTCCATTGGTTTAGTATGGTTTGAAGGTAACAATTAGTCACATAAAGACTTAGTGTTATTTTCTTATTCATGTATTTTGGTTTATATAGTTTGTCTTGGATTGTATGGATCTTGGATGTATCTCTTTATTCTAATTTTTACTCTGGTTGTATGTCTTTTTTTGTTATATTCAGGATAGGTCTATGTTATCTTGTTATATCTCACCATGTGATGTCTGGCTCCGGTGCCTTGTCTAGTTTACTCAGGATGGTTTGTTGAAATTTAGTATTATATTGATTCTCTTACAAATGAATGTTAACACTTTTGGGTTTTGGTTCTTTGTCTTGGGTAGACAGGAGTTAGGACCGTCAGAAATTTGGTAGTAAGTGTGGGAGGGTCCCCAGCCAGCTCACTTTTGTGTCTGAACATGAGTTACCATGGATTGTTGGAATTTTATTTACCAGTTTAAGACATGGTATTTGATTTCACGTGAATGAACTAAATGATAAGTCTATTTAAATGGACATGTTCCTTCCTAAAATGTTATTTTTCATTCATGGAATTCACACTATGCTAGAATTGGCATTTAGTGGTGGTTTAAACCACCGCTTAATTGTTCTGTGGCAGTTTTGGAAGACCCCAATTAAATTGTGTGTTGAAAATTTGTTTGCAACATTTTTTCAAAACCTTCGAAGAACGATTTAGCGGCAGTTTTTCATTATTTTTAATTTTTTAAATTTTTATTTTCTATTGTTCATTTCCTAAATCAATTAATTAATAAATTTATAAATATTTTATAATTTTTTTATAATTTTTTTATAAATTTTGTATTTATTTATTGCTTTTATTTATTATCAATTTATCAATTTATTTATTATTATTTTTTACTATGTATTACCATGGATATGCGCATAGACATGGCATATATTGAAATTCGACATTGGGTGAAATTCGAACCCCTTATGTCTTACTTATTTTCTAATGACTTTACCACTCTAACAAGCTCTTCATGTAGTGAATAAATAGAATAGAATATACTTATATATATATATATTAATTTAAAAAAATAATACATAACAAATTGGTACAAACTAAATAATTATTGATCAATAATTATTAATCATTAAATATTAATCTGTAATGATTAATCAATAATGATAAATAAATAATTAATAATGAAAAATTAATAACTAATTATTAAAAATTAATAATTACTAAATAAAAATCACTAATTAATAAATACAATATAAATGAATATTAAATAAATATATATATAATATGGTAATAAATAGTAAATAATAAATAATATATAATATATAATATATAATATATAATATATAATATATAATATATAATATATAATATATAATATATAAGAAATAATATATAACATATAACATATAACATATAATAAATAATAATTAATAAATATATAACATGTAATAAATATTAAATAATAATTAATAAAAAATTAATAATAAAATAATAGAAAATTAACAATAAAATAATGGTAAATTATTTGTAAAATAATAAAAAATTAAAAATAAATTAATAACAAATGTATACACAATAAATAAGTAAATAATACATAATAACAACCAAAAATCAATAATAAATAAATAAATACTAGATAAATGAATAATTTATAAATAATAAAATATTAAACTAATAAACTAATAAATAAATATGAATAAAAACATAAATATCTATAAATATTTATAAATGTATATAAATATACACAAATATTCATAAATTCATATAAAAAAGATGTATATAATTGATAAAAAAAGAGGAGAAAACATAGTATTTACAACACAATCAAATTAATAGGAACGTAAATCAATGGAATAAATTCACAAATGACATAAAAAATGAATGATGACACTCTTAAATGAAGATAAAATCTCATCAAATGTGTATGATAGATATATACTTAAATTCATTTAAATACATTATATATTGATATTTATTTTCATATATTAGAAATTAAATATAAATATATACTATTTTATCAAAGTACACACTTATGTATTTATAAAAATTTTATATATGTTCATGTATATATTCATATAGTTTTACTGTATATTAATTTATATAATATATTTAAGGATAATGATATATTTATATAAAAATACATTTAAATATTTTTTATATGCATTTATTTACACATATCAAGAAATATACATAAATATAAATTTATTTATTGAGACACGCATATTTTTATATAAACATTACTTATATAGGTAGATATATACATATTAATGATTTTTTTGTGGTAAATACTATCAATAATTATTTATTTTAAAAAATTGAATAATAAATGTTTATTATCATTTGGTTTATATGTTTAAAAATACATTTCTATATAAAGATGTATTTATAAAAGTGATTTATTAAAGTAAATATAAAAAATATGCATATAATTAATTATAAATAAAAACTAAATTGTTAAAAATGATAAAATTAAAAAACCATATGATGAATATGAATGTAAGACATGGGAATAAATTCTGTCCTAATAGAAAATGAAAAATAGAACCCCTTAAATGAGGCTAAAATTCCATCAAATGTTAAAAATTGGGATATCCTAACTAATAAATCTGTTTTCAGTCCTTAGGGACCTCTTTTTTACCTGAAAAAATAGTGATTTGGGCCCCTAGTCATCATGAAATAGATATCATCTCTGGGCTTGATTTGATATGTGGTAGAGCCCAAATGTACACCCGAATAAAAAGTTATGTCGTTTGAATTTCAAGTATGATTTCCAAATTTTATTAAAATATTAATAAATTATATTCCATTATTTATTAAAAAATTTAATTCTAATTTGGTTTAATTCATTTTAATATCTTTTATTTGACTGGTTTTCAAGCTTAAATGGACTCCTCAATCAAAATTTATAGTTATTTGATGCTGAAGTATGATTTTCAACATATTAAATATTTTTTTCACTTTCAAATTAATATTAACAAATAATTATAAATATTTATTAAATGAAATATTAAAATTATTTAAAATTATAATTAATAAACTATAAATGATTGTAAATTAAAAATAATAAATAATAATGAAATATATTTTTTAAAAATATTTTCCTTTTAATATAGTGGTGGTTTTTTCAAAACCACCACTATTTTTCCTAGGTTTTTAGAAAATCATCCCCATTTACTTGTGGTTTTAATATGAAAATGTAGCTAAAACAGAATTTAATTTTTAATGTTTTAATTTTTTAACAATATTTTTAATAAAATATCATCATTTTTAAAAATCGCTGCTAAAAAACTGCCACAAAAAAACTACCACTCAATCTATTTTTTCCCTATAGTGTCTTAATTTCTTTAAATTCATGATGTTTCAAAGTAGATACAAGAATCCTTAAATTTGGTCCTTATAATTTATAATAATCTCTATAGATGATTGGTCATTGTATTATGCTTAATGGACAATTCCTCCTAGAAGTTCTTTTTCAAATCTGAGAGAGGAACATGTGAGATATGATCTCCAAACAACTCCTCTAGTGGACCATTCTTTGGTTGAAGAAGTAATCTATAAAATATAGAATCTAGGAAAGGTGTGTGTTGGGAAACCTAGAGGAGTAGTGGACAATGTATCAGAATTTACTATGAAACATCCACATGTCTTCTCCGGTGACAAGGGACCCCAAGAATATAAGGGGAGGATTGAGTAGATTGAGAGGATCTTAACTCATTTAAGACTCATAAAAAATATATGGTGGGTTTATCCGTGTATATGCTCAACCAATTGGTATGGATACGGTGAAACACTATCATGCGAGCTACGTTTCATAAGAAAATTACCTCGAAGTCTTCCAAGAAAGCCATCCATAAATAGTTTTACCATGAGACATTACATTCTTTTAAGTGCCAAGAATTTCTCACATTAGAGAAAGGGGTTTACTATTCTTGAGTATTATACCCTTTTTGTTGATTTAGTGCATCTGAAACCAGGGGTAGTAAATAATTTTTACCTAATGGATTAGAGTTGTGAGTTGGGATTGAGGCCGGATATTCAATAGAGGTTTATTATCATGTTACCTTTATCCTTTATGGAGGTAGTCATCAAATTAGACTTAGTTAAGGGATTCATATCTAGATAAAATAGTTTAGGTGGAGTTTTTTTGGTGCATTTATTTTCTAGGGTGTTTTTCTAGCAAGAAAAGTAAGTGTAAATGGGGTATTTTTTAATCAAGATAAGTTTCAATGGATTGATTAGGATAATATTTGTTTTTTTTGTATCAGTGTGGAAGGCATGGTCATACCAAGCCTAACAGTATGGAGGCTACTAATACATGTCATTTTTGTGGATTATTGGACCAACTGAAGCATATTTGTGAAAGGATATCCTAGGTAAGTAAGGATGGATTCTCTCTCACCAAGGTTTTGTAGGCTTATAACAATGCTTCCAAGGGTGGTGAGTTTAATTCTCTGTCCAGGGGGGTGCACATGTGTCATGGAATGGATAGATTAATGTGTGTGTGTATGCACTAGAGGAATTTGAATTAAATCCATCTACTACTAGAGTTATGGTGTTCATTTCATCTTATATGGTGCCAACTTTTTTTGATATAGATGATACTCATTATTTTAAATCATCAAAGTTATTTGACATGTTGGGATTATGTTTTTAAGGTATGCCATACTTGTTGGATCTTTAAAAAAATGGTAAAGTGGTCAAAATAAGGTTTCAAGTATCCATCATGTTGGGTGATGATAGATGTCGTTCAGGTGAAGTGGGAGTTTATAGTTCTCGATATAGGCTTCTTCAACCTGGTACTTGGAAAGGATTGAATGATAAATGTTAAGGCTCATATAGATTTTCATCATCATTAGGTTTAGTTTTTTTTCTTCGGAAAGGGGAACTCATGTTTTTTAGTGTCAGTGGGTCTCAAGATCATGAAGGATGCGGCCTATTGTTCCCTATGATAGGGTAATACCATTCCTATATTTAGAGATTTTTTCTCAATGTTCTTGACCCTTGTTTGTGTAGTCCTATTCTTGTGGTGGTGAGTTTGTACCCCAAGGACTTTTTGGATAGTTTTTATGATATACTTCTACAGAGAGTGGTTGATTTTACTATTGACCCACTCCTTGGAATGATTCTGACTTCAATGCCATCATATCATATGGAACATGTTGAGATTGTGAAACATAAATTATATCTTGAGGATCTAGAGTCTATAATATTTATGGATCATAACATTTCACCATGGGATTCAACTATTCACATTTCAAAGATGGAAGATGGGAGACTCAGACTTTGCATGTATTATCAAAATTTAAATCAAGATACTATTAAGAACAAATATCATTTTCCTAGGATTGATGATATCTTTGACCATTATAGAGGGGTATGTTGGTTTTCAAAGATTGACCTTCAGCCAGGGTACCACCATTTGAGATTTCGAGAAGAGAATATAAATAAGAAACCATTTTGGAGCTAGTATGAGGATTTTTAGTTTCTGGTTATGTCATTCCATCTCACTAATTGTTCTTTGGTATTTATGGATTTAATGAACCAAATAATTTTTTATTTAATGTAATTATTTTGGTTTTCATGGATGATAGTTTTTTGAACTTTATGATAGAGTGGGAGCATATGGACAATTAAGATATCATTATTCAATACTTTAATTAACATATTCTATAAGTCAAGCCTTATAAATTTGAGTTTTGGATATGAGAAGTGAAATATATGGGGAATGCAATATCTGAGTGGGGTGTTTCAGTGGATCCTCAAAAGATATAGAATATTATGTCAAAGGAGAATTAAATAAAATTTGTTTTAAATATAGAGTTTTTTGGGTTTCGATAGTTCAAATATATGGTTTGTTCAAGATTTATATAACCCGCAACATAGATGACTTCTTTAACTAATAAGGGTGTAATGATTGAATGGAATGAAAATGTGAGAGATCTCTTGAGGAGTTGAAGGCGTGGTTGACTCCAAAATCCATTTAGATTCTTCTAGAACTAGGTGTGGGTAATGATGTTTTCTATGATTCTTATAGTAAGGGTTGGGATGTATCTTGGTATAGGGGAAACATGTGGTGGCCTATACCTCTCTTCAGTTATGCCTCCATGAGAATAATTACCATCCAAAGATCTTTTGTTGGTAGAAGTTATGAATGCACTCAAAATGAGATGTCAATATCTCTTTGGGGGAGTGGTTCAGAGAGTATTCTAATCATAAGAGCCCAAAATATATTTTATCATAGATGTATCTAAACATGAGATAGATATTTTGGCTGTAGTGTCTTCATAAATTTTATTTTGATATTTCATACACTGCTTGGGAAGGGAATTTGGTTGCTGACGTGTTGAGGTTAAAATTACTGAAAAATAAAAAATGTAATTAGTTGAAGAGTTTTATTTGTTGATTTTTTTTTCTCAGATGAGCTATGGAGTGGAATAATTTGTTGAGAATGTGTTATTATTTTTGATGAAATCTAAATCATATTTTTATGAGTGAGTTATACTCAAGAAGGCAATATACAACAAGTGCCAATTCTTGGGTAGAAGCCTTTTGGTGGATCTACTTTGGGTCAGTGGCCTTAGTCACCCAGTGGATCATAATTATTCTATAACAGGTTGGTTGTTCCAAATTCATTGATGGTGGAGTAGATGGAAAATGGAAAATAGTCATCTAGGTCCATACACCATGGGTAAACTATGTGGCTATAGGTTTCAATTTTTTTTGGTTTCTCACATGTTAGAAAATATAGGAGGAACTCCAAAGACCTACTTGTTTTTTAACCTTAACCCATTTCATTATGGATGTGGGATGATATTTCCATGGAATTCATCATTGGGTTTCTATGGACATCATGTGGGGTCAATAAAATTTGGGTGATCATTAATAAAAATACAAAACCATATCATTTTTTCTATCAAGAAGATAATGGAAGTGGAAATTCCATTTGAATTTTATGTATAAGAGATTGTGAGACTTCATGGGGTTCCCTCTATGGCTGTATATAACAATGACCCAAGGTTAAATTATAGTTCCAGTTAATTTTTTCAAGAGTTATTGTGTTCTTAGTTTATATTGAGAATGAATTACTATATATAGATGGATTTACAGACAAATATGGATATCTATGTTCTTGAGGATATGCTATGGGTTATCTATGCTTGATTTTGGTGGATCATGGATGTTTTTTTCTTATACTTGAATTTTTCTATAATAACAACTATTAGGAATAAATAAATATTGAACTTTTTGAATATTTTTATGGGCATCCATGTAGATATCTATTGTTCTAGAAATAATTGGAATAATAGTCGTTGTTAGGGCAGAGTATCATTTTGGAGAATATGGAAAAGGTTTCATTGATCTAGAAGAGGCTGGCCATAGATAGATTTTTTAATTAGTGATCATGGTTTTCTCATAGTTTCAAATCACATAGAATATGTTTGGCTGGGTATGTAGGGAAAGTTGGAACTGATGCTTTTTGGCTCCTTTGAGATTGTATAGTGAATCAGAAAGTAGGTATTTTACTTGGACTTACTCTCTCGTTATAATTTTTCCCATCACGTGTTTTATGTTTCCTAATAGAGTATGTATCAACAAGATCCTTCACATCTAATCGAATGAAATGAGATTGATCTTAACCCCTGTACTGCAATTTTTTAGCTTTCAATTTATATTATGGATTTCTAGGATTAAGTACTATGTGGTAAAAAAATCCCTTTAGTATAGGTTCTCTGGAAGTGCAGACTAGATAGCCATGAGATGTGGGAGTTGGAATCATTGATGAGGTGACATTTACTTTCTTCTTTGAAAGTCCAGATATTGAGGACTTTCTCATAATTGAAATTCTTATGGTGGATATAATTTTGATTCCATATTAGTCATAGTTATGCCTTAGTTAATCATTTCTCATTCCCTTTTGAGGCTTGGGATTATTTGGGGGATATGAGGTTGAAAACAAGGGTTATTGGAGAAAACTATCAAGGAACATGACTAAGGTTCACAATTAGTTTAATAGTGTAGTATGCTGCTGTGAGGATCAAATAGAACATTACATGGTTTTAGTAGGGTTAATGAAATCTTGATACATGACTAGGGAATTATATGTCATGCTTGATGATTGTCTAGGGGTGTCACATAGTTTGAGCACATTTTTCCCAAATCATGTGGCTCCCAATGAAAATCATGAAACCTTTAGATAGAGGTGTTTTCACGATTTTCACACGGTTAATATAACCATGCGACTAGACTATGTAACCCAAAATAATGGATTGTAGGTTTTCACGGTTATGGAGCGTGGTTAGTTTAACAGTGCATCCTCTTCTAGGGAACTATTCGACCACCATATAAACTATTAAAACGTGGTATTTTACCCATTTCCCTGGGTCATTTTAAAGTCTTATAACCTCCTAATCATATATTGGATCATCCTAATCCTTCTCTAGTTATTTTGAGGCATATCCCCTTGTATTATTGGTGAAAATCCTTCATTATTGATGGATATCATCAAGGTATATTTCATTTTTTGATACTGTTTCCCCTCTTTTGTGTAGATCTATGCTCAATCCATTCCCATATCATCTCTATAGAACCCAATTAGGATGTAATTATTGATATAGTGGATTTTATGGAGGATTAAAATTGTTCTTTATGTATATAGGATCATGAGGACCCAATATAATCTTCCCTGACCGCCATTGTGGATGGAGAATTGTTCAACCTATATTTTGAGGTAGGTGTTTCAATAAAACGGGGTTAATTCTATGAATTTATTACCAATATTTTAAAATTACTTATGTTTATTCCTTGAATAGAATTTATTTTTGGTTTTAAAGGATTTCTATGAAATAAACATGTTTTAATGGGGGTTTCTTTAAAAATTGTATTTTTTCGCACCAAGTGTTTGATTAAATTATTAAATGGTGGTTTTCATTTGAAAATGGGTTTCCAAACATTGAAGATTATTGGAATGGATTAGAAAATGTTTTATAAATTATCATCATGGGTTTGACGTGGTTTTTCACCATGGAACATTGGGAACCTTAAATGCATCGTGAAAGTTACATAGGTGACCCTACTGTGTGTGGCACCGGTAGTGGTTAATTTAGTGGTATCAATGAACTCTTAATGGAATCGATATTATTTGGTACCAACATATGGATAGTTTAGGATATATTTTTTCTAGTATTTAAAGTCCTCAAAATTTCAAGGAATTTTTTTTCTTAAATACTTTGGAATTTTACGAGTCTGTGGTTTCTGACAGCACATGATTACAAGGTCCGGTGTGCCCGGAATCAATTTCTGAAGTTTTGTTTGGGTATGTTTAGAAATCATACGTGTAGGTTTTTCTATATTTCGAACCGATGCTCAGAATCGAAATCTGAGGGCACTGATGAACTTGCAGCGCCGGTATTCACTTAAGGGGACCATTACCGCAGTTGCGTTTTAAGCGGGTTGAGAGTTATTTTTTAGTGGATTTTGAATAAAATAAATAAAATTGTAGCACACAATTTTATTTAAAGATGTTGGTTAATTCCTACAATGGGGAGTTAGGGGTGGGGCCCACACCCACATAACCTCCCATGATAGGAATTAGTGTGGTGGGGCCCACACGAGCCCTTATCCTTTCATCTTCCTTTAACTCCCCATTAACACTCCCCTTTATTTAATTTTTGAAAACCCACTTTAAACCTTTGGACTTCCACTTATATGTGGAGCCTCAACATCTCTCATCCATTAATGTTGCCAACTCTAATGCCTTAATTAATTCAATTTACATTTTGAATTTATTTTAAAATACATGAAAATGTTATATTATGGGAGGGCCTTATTATTATTTTGGTTGGAAAATATATCTGGGGAGAGCTCTTGAGAATTTGAAGAAGGAGTTCCTCTCTTCAACGAAGAACACCATCCTTCCAACAAAGAACCACCGAAGAATGAAGATAGTCTCTTTTTATCCTCGGCCAAACCAAAGGAGAAGGAGCCACCCGCAAAGAACGCCGACGACGTGCCATCCTCGGATCCTTCTTTCCCGGCGTCAATGAGTTGACGCCGTCTCCACACAATGTCGACTTCCGCGACGCTCGACTACTGCGAACCTTATTTTGAGGTAGGGGTTTCATATAATTTATAAGTGAATAACTTATCTCGTTTGTGTTGATTTATTTGGAATTACTTCGGAAAATTGTTACCACCTAACACAGAGGGTGCGGGCCAAACAAACATAGCCCGAAGACCCTCTGATGTTTTCCTAAATTTATTCACGATAGAGGCGAGTTGGAAGAGGTGGCGACGAGAGAAGGCGGCAACCGCGCACCGTCCTGGTGTAGAAGAACTATGGCCTGCAACTGCGGGCTGCTCGGCCAACGAAGAACCAGCCGGCTAAGCTGACCGAACCGAAGAGACTGTGGCGCCGCACTGTAGAGGACTGCGGCCCTTGTTCCGCGGCCCGCTCGGCAGACAAATTGGCCGGCAGCAGGCCGGCCGGGCTGGGAAGACCCATGGAGCAAGGAGGGCGCCGCGATGGAGGAACTGTGGCATGCCCGTGCGGGCCGCTCGCACCAGGAAGAATGGATGGCTTCGGCCGGCCAGACAGGAGGGTGTCGCCTCTTGGCACTTCCGGTTCGGGAGACCGGGGGGTCGCGCCCCCCGCAACGCTCAGCCAGCCGAGCCGAGCCAAGTCTATTTGGGTCGAGCCGCAGCGGGTCGGGCCGAGCCGCACCCCGCCAGGCCGGGCCGTGCCCCCTCGGGCCGGGCCGCATGCTTCACCGGGATGGTCTGAACCTCTACCGGGTTGGGCCCGCCGAACCAGGTTGGGCCGACCTGCCAGCCTACTAGGCTTGACGGGCCAGGCTCGTTTCACTTAAATGTGAATATCTTCATGACCGTGCGTCTGATCGACGCGCCGTCTGTGAAATTGGGACCCTCTCAAATAAGCGATCCTTTATCAATACTCTATGTGAGTTTTGGACAACTTTGGAAATTGGCTGGGTTTGGAATGATGGTATTTATAACCGGGCCCCTGGAATGGAAAAGCCAATATCTCTTAGACCGGGCATCCGATTGACGCGCCGTCTATCACACCAGGTTCCTTTTGACGAGACGAAACATTGGGATACATCAACTCTGGACTTCGTTATAGTTGATGTATTGACCTATTCACTCGAGGAGCGAAGCCTCCCAGAATCGAGTGTGCTGTGTGCGGGAACCCTAGAGCTTGTTGCGACTGCGACGAATACCGTACTGGGATCCTCCGTGGGTTCAACGACGATGACTACTGTACTTGGATCCTCCATGGGTTTGGCAGTGATAACTACTGTACTTGGATCCTCCGTGGGTTCGGCAGCGATGACTACTGTACTTGGATCCTCCGTGGGTTCGGCAACGATGACTACTATACTTGGATCCTCCGTGGGTTCGGCAGCGATGACTACTGTACTTGGATCCTCCATGGGTTTGGCAGCAACAAATTCTATAATAGGATCCTACGTGGGTTCGGCAAAGGAGATGATTCAGAGGCTATATCTAATCATCTGCACCCCTCTTCGTGGGTTATATACCTGTGTGGGATGAGTCTTGACTTTCAATCATTACCATCGATGTGATTGACTTCTTTCCTATGTGGACTGGGTTGTGCTTGGTCTCGAGAGTTGGAGTAGAACTGGAATTGATGACTTAGGTATATGTATGGGAATATACCTAATTAGACCTGGTTGATACTTCATGATTGTATCTTTTAATTGTGGTTTATCCTTCATGGATTCTGGGAGACCTTCGAGGGTCTCGGGGTCCCTACTGAGTATCATTATACTCACCCCTCCATGGGAAATTCCCGCACTACATTGTGTTGGATGCAGTCGACGGACAATGCTGATCGTGGTAGAGACTTGTAGAGTTAGACGGTACTCGGAGGTGGACCACTTGGCGGGACGTACACGGAGTAGACGGATGGACCCGAGGTGCCGAGGAGACCATCTGTACCCACCCTTCAGGTGGTATTTCCGGAGGACGACTCAGTGGTTGCTGTTTTACTTTAATGTTGTTGGACTAGACTTTCAGTTGTACTGTACTTACTGTTGGGCTTGTATTTTCGGCCCCTTTCTTTTCAGCACTTACTTTTGTATACAATTTTACTTTGCGCTTACTTCAGTTGCGTACACTGTTGTGTTTGTTTACTATATAAAGGCAATGCCTTCCCTTTATATCGGGATTTACGTCTTTGGTGCTAGTCGCCAGCCCCTGGCCTATGGAAGGCGGGCTTGGGGTAGTCACGGCATGGGCCTCGAGGACGGGTCGTGAAAAATTAGTATGAAAGGATTCAGTTCTACAGCAGAACATAGGACTCTGATCTATCTTACTGTGTAGCAGTAGTGTTAAGAGTATTGAGTGTGGTTATTAGTTTAGGGAGTCCAGTATTGGTGCGGCGACCGATGTATCTATACACCAGGACCCTGACCTCTGATTTTTGACTCGGTGCATGAAAACACTGATTGCTTGTGTGTTTCAAAATATTTCTTTGTGATTACTTTGTGTCATCTCACCAGGTATAATTTTTGACCGTGGCGCACCTATTTTCTTTTCAAGATGGTCCCATGAAGGTAGCCAGCTAGGGTTCCGAGTTGTGTACGAGATGGCAGCCCACCGAGCGACGAGGCCACGATGCAGGGCCCCATCACAACAAAGGCACAAGAGGTACCACTACCCGCTGAGCCACCGATATCGCCAGCCTCAGAAGCATAGATTGCATGCCGCCTGAGTGTGCTACATGAGTTCCAGCGACAGAGTCCGCCCAGGATTCGTGGAGAGGAGGACCCTCATGTAGTTGAGGATTGGATGGAGGCTATCGTCAGAGTCTTCAGATTGTTAGGGACACCAGCCAACCTTATGGTGATCCTTACCGTGAGTCTCCTCCACGCAGCAGCAGGTAGATGGTGGAACTTGATTCTCCAGGTGCATGACGAGGCATCTTTACTCTTGATAGACTTCGAGAGTCTCTTTTTCTCGGATTTTTTCCTAGCCACCCTTTGTGCGGTGCAGATTCAAGAGTTACTTCATCTGCGGCAGGGCATCATGATAGTAGCTCCGTACTCAGCAAGGTTTACCGACCTCTCGCACTACTCCACAGATATGGTACGAGACCCATTCTTCAGCGCCCGAACCTTTGATCTAGGACTCAAGCACGAGATCATAGTTTCGATGATTCCCCTCAGCATCCCGACATAGGCGGGGGTGCTGGAGCGAGCTCTTCTAGTGGAAATTTTTCTCACTGAGAAGACACCAGCGACAAGACCCACCACAGGGCGACACGTAGCAGAGTCTTCTGCATCCAGCAGTAGAAAGATGTTGCAAAGGTCCAAGAGGACTAGGCCATCAGGTGGGAGACCTCAGGATACTAGTTTAGATGTGTGGGGAACATGAAACAAAGCCAACCATATGAGGGGAAGGCAGTGCTATGCATGTGGCGGGCAGGGTCACATGGACCGAGACTACCTGACCCACCATGTAGACGAGCAGAAGATAGTAGAGGGACCTCCCAGGCAGAGGCATAGCTTCAACCGTGGTGGTTCATCAGGAGCCGGCGGACGAGGTAGTGGAGATGGCTGACTAGCGGGTGGTGGACAATGTTTTGAGGCTCTACCAGCACCACCACTAGGAGGTCCACCCTGACCATAGGGAGCTGGTAGATAGAGGCAGGCTCAGATCCAGGCAGTCGATGCCTACGACCACGGCACGCCTGAGATGATTCGAGGTACTATCTGTGTCTACTCCACCCTTGTTGCGATACTTATAGACAAAGGAGTGAGTCATTATTTTATTTTTGCTGTCCTTGTTCGGAGCTTGGAGATTCTGACGGATCTGTTGGCTCGATCCTTGTTGCTAGAGACTCCTACGGGAGAAGACTCGACGATTACACACTGGTGATGGCAGTGTGAGCTTACTCCAGGAGGTGAGATCTTCGGCTAGGATCTTCTTGTATCGGCGTCGAGGCCTTACGACATCATCTTGGGTAGGGACTGTTTATCTACAGTTCATGATCAGATCGACTATATTAGGCACAAAGTGCAATGTTTCTGTATGGATGGGATCAGGTTCACCTTCAACATCAATAAGGGAGCCTTTGCATCGTAGGATGGACTTACGCAGAGGAGAGGGTAGCTGATCACTCATCACCTGGCTAGTCTAATCCTCGGATCAATTGATGTGTGGAGTCCGAGTTTTCCTGTTTTGGTGGATCAGTATGCGGACGTTTTTTTAAGACGTTCCAGGACTACCTCCTCACAGAGAGGTAGAATTCTACATTGACCTGTACCCTGGGATAACACCAATATCTACTCTAGCATATTGGATGTCTCCTACCGAGCTTCGCGAGCTACGAGTACAGTTGGAGGACTTGCAGGGGAAGGGATTCATCTGACCCAGTGTTTCACCCTAGGCTTCTCTGATTTTGTTCACCAAGAAGGCGAATGGGAGATTGAGACTATGTGTCTACAACCGTCGCATCAATCAGGTGACCGTAAAGAACAAGTACCCACTTCCAAGTATTGACGACCTCTTTGATCAGCTCAAGGGAGCACGATGCTTATCGAAGATAGAACTCAGGTCTGGCTATCACTAGCTCAGAGTTCGAGATGAGGATGTGCAGAAGATGGACTTCGGGTGTCGGTATGGCCACTATGAGTTCTTGGATATTCCCTTCGACATAACCAATGCTCCAGTAGTGTTCATGAGTCTCATTAACAGGATCCTCCAGCCTTACCTTGATCGTTTTGTCATAGTCTTTATTGATGACATACTGATTTACTCGACTACTGAGGAGGAGCAGGCCTAGCACTTGCGGGTTGTACTGGATAAACTCTGAGAGCACCAGCTTTATGGTAAGCTCTCGAAGAGCCAGTTATTGATTCGAGAGGTTCAAGTTTTGGTACATGTCATCAAGGAGGCGGTATTTGTAGTGGATCCAGTGAATATCGAGGAAGTACTTTCTTGGAAGCCACCCAGGATTGTGATAGAGGTGCGGAGTTTCCTGGGTCTGGCTGGGTACTAATGGAGATTTGTTCCAGATTTCTCCATAGTTTCTGCACCACTTCCATCCTTGAAGAAGAAGGGGAAACCCTTCGTATGGTCAGATAAATATCAGCAGATATTTCAGGAGCTGAGGCAGAGATTGACCAGTGAGCCCATCTTGAGGCTACGGAAGGAGGGAATTGGGTACGTAGTGTACTGCGATGCATCAGGGACCCAACTCATGTGTGTCTTGATGAAGGAGTGAGCAGTGATTGCTTATGGTTTACGACAGTTGAGACAGCACGAGCAGAACTATGCTACCGATGACCTGGAGTTAGCAACAGTGGTCTTCGCCTTGAAGATGTGGCAGCACTATCTGATGATTGAGCGCTTTATAGTCTATTCTGACCACAAAAGTCTCAGGTATATCTTCTCCCAGAAGGACCTGAACCTGAGACAGCAGCGATGGATCGAGTTCTTCTAGGACTATTACTTTGAGATAATCTATAATCCTGGGAAGGGGAACTTTGTAGCTTATGATCTCAGCAGGAGATCATACATTCATCTACTAGGAGTGGCGACAGAGTAGCTAGCCGCGTTGCAGAGATCATTTGTGGATAGAGATGGAATAGCCTTTCTACAGTCACTTATAGTCACTCCTCCACTCCTTCAGTGAGTCAGAGAGACACATCATGGGGACATTGACTGTGAGACGCGATGTGCTCAGATATCCACAAGGCAGGCACCTGATGGATTTTCTAAAGGAGGGGATCACATCATCCTTTTCAGGGGACGTACTATGGTACCAGTTGCACTATATGATGAAGTGCCGAGGGAGTTTTACACTTCCTCTCTATCGGTACATCCAGAAGTGGAAAAGATGTACCGGGACCTCAGATGATCTCACTGGTGGCTGGGTATGAAGAAGGTTGTAGCGGAGTTTGTATCACGATGCCTCACTTGTCAGCAGGTGATGGCAGAGCACCAGGTACCAGTAGGCTTGGTACAGCCCTTAGAGTTCTCAAAGTGGAAGTGGGATGAAATATCCATGGATTTCGTGACGGGGCTTCCATGTACATCCAGAGGACATGACTCTATTTGGGTGATCGTAGACGGAATCATCATGTTGACCCACTTCCTACTGATCAGAGAGTAGGGCTCAGTAGAGAGCTTGGGACGCCTGTACATTCGGGAGATCGTACGACTTCATGGTGTTCCATCGTCTATAATTTCTGATCAAGATACTCATTTCACTTCTGGGCTATAGAAGGGGTTACATGAGGCTTTTGGGATGCAGCTACATATGAGCACTTCCATCCATCCTCAGACAGACGACCAGACTGAGAGGACCATTTAGACTCTCGAGGACATGCTTCGTGCATGTGTCCTTGACTTTGGTCACAGTTGGGAGGATCACCTACCCTTGGTGGAGTTTGCGTACAACAACAGCTACCACTCCACCATCGGGATGGCACCTAATGAGGCACTATATGACTGACCTTGCAGATCACCTCTCTGCTGGACTGACCCTGGGGAGTCAGCACTTGTAGGACCAGAGATGGTTCAGGCTATGACGAAGAAGGTGCAGATCATCCAGGATCGGATGAAGACTGCACATTGCAGATAGAAGTCCTATGATGATAGGAGATGTAGACCACTGGAGTTTGAGGATGGAGACCATGTATTCCTACGGGTCTTACCTCAATGAGTTCTACAGAGATTTGTCTGAGGCAGCAAGTTATCTCCGCATTTCATCGGACCTTTCCAGGTCCTCAGTAGAGTAGGTGAGGTGGCTTACCACCTGGTCCTTCCACCTCAGTTGCACCGAGTGCATGAAATCTTCCATGTATCTCAGCTGAGGAGATATGTGCACGACCAATCCCACATAATCGATCATGGAGAGCTGGAGATCGATGAAGGGGTGACATTCTTAGAGGTCCTAGTGGAGATCGGGGATCGACAGGAGCAGGTCCTATATGGACGGTCATTTCCTCTGGTGCGCATTCACTGGCAGCACGGGAACCTCCAGGGGAGCACTTGGGAGCGGGAGGCTCAGATGCGTATACAATACCCTCATTTTTTTCCTAGTGTGTGTTGTAGATTTACAGCGATGTCAATCCCTAAGGTGGGAGTAATTTATAGACCTATAAATTTCAATGAAATTTTTTTGTTAAATACTTTGGAATTTTATGAGTCTGTGGTTTCTAACGGCACTTGATTCTGAGGCCCGATGTGCCCGAAATCAATTTCTGGAGTTTTGTTCGGGTACAATCAGTAAACGTACGTGCGGGTTTTTCTATCTTTTTAACCGGTGCTCGGAATCAAAATTCGAGGGCACCGATGAACTCGCAGCACTAGTATTCACTTAAGGGGACCTTTACCGCAGTTGCGTTTTATGCGGGTTGGGAGTTATTTTTTAGGGGATTTTGAATAAAATAAATAAAATTATAGCACACAATTTTATTTAAATATGTTGGTTAATTACTATAATGGGGATTTATGGGTGGGTCTCACACCCACATAACCTCTCATCAGAGGAATTAGTGTGGTGGGGCACACATGAGCCCTAATCCTTTCATCTTCCTTTAACTCCCCATTAAAACTCCCCTTTATTTAAATTTTGACAACCCACTTTAAACCTTTGGAATTCCACTTAAATGTGGAGCCTCTCCATCTCCCATACATTAATGTTTCCAACTCTAATTCCTTAATTAATTCAATTTAAATTTTGAATTAATTTTAAAATACATGGAAATGTTATATTATGTGAGGGCCTTATTATTATATTGGCTGGAAAATATTTTTGGGGAGAGATCTTGAGAATTTGAAGAGTTCATCACTTCAACAAAGAACACCATCCTTCTAACGAAGAACAACTGAAGAATGAAGATCGTCTCTTTTGATCTTCAGCCAAGCCAAAAGAGAAAGAGACACCCGTATGGAACGCCTATGATGTGCCATCCTTGGCTCTTTCTTTCCCGACATCAACGAGTTGACACCGTCTCCCCACGATGTCGTCTTCTACGACGCTCGACTACCGCAAACCTTATTTCAAGGAAGGGGTTTTCTATAATTTATAAATGAATAAATTATCTTGTTTGTGTTGATTTCTTTGGAAAAACATCAGCCAATTGTTATGGCCTAACACGGAGGCCGCGGGCTGATCGAACACGGCCCAAAGACCCTCCGATGTTTTCCTAAATTTATTCGCGATAGAGGCACATTGGAAGGGGCGACGATGAGAGAAGGTGGAGGTGGCGCGCCGACCACATGCAGAAGAACTACGGCCCACAACTGTGGGCAGCTCAGTGGACAAACCGGCCAGCAGCCGGCCGGCCGGGCTGGGAAGACCCGCAGCGCCAGGAGGGCGCCGCGCTAGAGGAACCGCAGCCCATCCGGGTGGGCCGCTCGAGATAGTAAGACCACCGACTTCATCCGGCCGGATAGGAGGGTGGAACCTCTTGGCACCAGCGGTTCGGGAGACCAGGGGGCCGCGCCCCCCGCAGCACTCGGCCAACCGGGCCTCACCCCGTCGGGCCGGGTCGCACCCTCTCAGGCAGGACTGCGGCCCATCAGGCTGGGTTATGCCCCACCAGGCCAGGTCGCGCTCATCACCGGGCTGGTCTGACCCTCTTCCTGGTTGAAACCGTCGAACCAGGTCGGGCCGACCCGCTAGCCCACTTGGCTTGAAGGGCCGGGTCCGTTTCACTTAAATGTGAATAACTTCACGACCATCCGTCTGATCGATGCACCGTATGCGGCATTGGGACCCTTGCGACGAAGCAGTCCTTTAGCGATACTCTAATTGATTTTTGGATGAATTTGGAAAATGGCCAGGTTTGGAACGAACGTATTTCCAACCGAGCCCCTGGAATGGAAAAACCAATATCTCTCAGACCGGGCGTCTGATTGACTGACAACTGTCGTGCCAGGTTCCTTTTGACGAGTTGGAACTTCGAGATACATAATCTTTGGACTTCATGATAGTTGATGTATCGACCCCTTGGCTCAAGTATTAGACCCAACCGGAATCGAGCGTGCTGTGTGTGGGAACCCTAGAGCTGACTACGACTGCAAAGACTATCGTACTTGGATCCTCCATGGGCTCGATGATGATGACTATTGAACATGGATACTCAATGGGTTCGGAAACAATGAATACTGTACTTGGATCCTCTGTGGGTTCGTATGCGATGACTACTGTACTTGGATCCTCCGTGGGTTCGGTAGCGATGACTACTGTACTTGGATCCTCCATGGGTTCGGTAGCGACGACTTCTATACTAGGATCCTACATGGGTTCGGGAGAGGACATGATTTAGAGGCTACATCTAATCATCTCCACCCCTCTTCATGAGTTGTATACCTGTGTGAGATGAGTCTTAACTTTCAATCATTACCATCGGGGTGATTGACATCTTTCCTGTGTGGACTGGGTTGTGATTGGGCTCGAGAGTTGGAGCCAAATTGGAATTGCTGACTTAGGTATATGAATGGGCATAAACCTACATAGAGTTGGTTGATACTTTGTGATTGTATCTTTTCTTTGTGGTTTATCCTTTGTGGACTCTTGGAGACCTTCAGGGGTCTCGGGGCCCCTACTGAGTATCGTTATACTCACCCCTACACGAGAAATGCCCGCACTACGTTGTGTTGGATACAGTCAATGGAAAATGCTAATCGAGGTATAGACTTGTAGTCCTAGAAGGTACCCAGAGGTGGACCACTTGGCAGGATGTACACGGAGGAGACGGACGGACCCAAGGTGCTGAGGAGACCACATGTACCCACCCTTCAGGTGGGATTCCCGGAGGATGACTCAGTGGTTGTTGCTTTACTTTACTACTATTTCACTAGACTTTCAGTTGTATTGTACTTACTACTGGGCTTGTATTTCCGGCCCTTTTCTTTTTAGTACTTACTTTTGTATACAGATCTACTTTGTGATTAATTTTGTTTCATACTCTGTTGTGTTTGTTTACTATATAAATGCAATGTCTTCTCTTTATTAGGATTTATGCCTTTAGTGCTAGTCGCTAGCCCTTGGCATATAGAAGTCATGCATGGGGTAGCCACGAAACGGGCCCCGAAGATGGGTCGTGACCTAGTAGTTATTCCCACAGTATAGGGACCAAAATAGATGTACTTTTTCATTTATGTCTTTTTTATCACATGAAGGATTTTTCAAGGATTTTTTCTCACCCATTTTCTCAAGAGGTTGTTTCACATGGTTTCATATAAATGGATATGTCATGGATTTGTGTTTACTTTAATAACTTATGGTGTAGAATTATACATTCTTATTTTATAACTTATACCTATTATATTTCTGGATTTGTGGATATGAAAGGATTTTAAAAAAACCAAAGAAAAATTATTAAAAAATAGGTTTTGATTTATTAAAATACATTGTAAAATATATTTATTTTAATAGATATAACTATTGAATTATTTATATTAGAAAATGTATAGACTCTATGGTGGTATCCTATTGGGAATTATGCTCACACCCTATTTTTTCCCTTGGGTGGTTATAAATTTTGTATTCTAGGATTCAGATAACGGAAGGGAATCTTATAGAATGATTTATTTTCTTGTTGTTGTTGCCTTTGATTATTGATTTTTTTGGATGTGACTATTAGTCACATAAAGACTTAGAGGTATTATTTTATTCCCACTTTTAGGTTGAGATGGTTTTTATTGGAGTTTATGTTTCTTGGATGTACTTATTTCTTCTTATTTGTACTCTGGTTGTATGTACTATTTTGTTATATTAAAGACTTGTTTTCTCTTATTATAACTCACTATATGATGGCATGTTCGGGTGGCTTATCTAGTTTAATTAGTTTGGTTTGTTACATGGTTGTTTCCTCTCCTAGGGATATTTTTAATCTTTATTTTCACCTAACCTTGTCTATTAGAATGATTTATTGTTAGAATATTGTCACGAAAATTAACCAAAAACACTTTCAATGTTATACCATTAAGTTTGTTATTCTATATTCATAATTTCATAAAATATTTTTTAGATTTTTTATGAAAATAAAAAATATATTTACAAAGTGTATGAAACAATGAAGTGATAAGTTTTATCTCATTAAATAATTATAAATTTAATAAATATACTTATTTAAGGTTCTTTATCAAATATATATTTATGTTCTTATAGAATACATCTGAGGAGTAAACATTGGTTAAATATCAATAAGATTAATAAATAACCCATTGTTGTTAATTAGATATTTATTTTTATGTTATTTATTTATATTATAAAATAGGTAAAATGGGTGTTTAATTTTATGAATATATAAAATATATAAAACCAATAGTGAGTTAGTGGAAACAATTAGTAATCCTTGATTGAATTTCCACCCCATTCTATCATTTCCCAAAAATGGAAACCTTTTTATGTCACCCATACTCAATGAAATAACCCATGATCATGGATCACTCACCCCTACATTGAGATTATAATTCCCTAGTAACATGTTCTTATGTAAGTGAATTAGCCTTTATTTCTGAGGTGAATGATAGAGCTACCAAGAAAACACTAGGAAACATAAAATGACTTAAGACTCAATTTATTGGAAACTTTTAATTGAGATAATTGAATCCAATATAGTTAATGTAAAACCCCATAATTTTATAATGAATTTTCCATTTAATAAACACTATGTATTTTATAAAATCTCATATACACAACATAGAACTAAAATGGAAAATTTATTTTTATATTATGGCATAACATTATAATAAAAAACAAAATATATTATAAAATAACAACTCAAAAATTAGTTAGTGAAACTACAGAAAAATGCAACAACAAGTAAATAAAAAAACTAAAAGGTTGAAATTATCCTTACCCCAAAATTTTATAAATATCTCTCCACCAATGTTAACTGTATAAAGAATACAAAACATTAAAATAATGACAAACATATTGATATCTGAAATTAGAGAATAAGATGAATTTTTTTAGAGACATATATAATACAATATATAGAAATGTAATTTGACTATTAGTTTCACAACCACATATCATTATGGACACATATATTATATTATTTTATATTTTAGGGACATAATTTTTTTTTGGAGTTTCAACCTTTTTTTTAATTTTTGGTATGTGAATGGTTTTTTCATGGTCATTGCACGATTTGTAAAATCTATACAGAGGGCACATACATAGGGGCTGTATTGAGGATGGTCTAGTATAAACCATGTGATGACACTTATAATCATTTCATTTTGAATGTATATATTTTTTCTTTCATGAGTAGTGTAGAGGTTGTGTAAGTCCAAGTGGAAGAAGTGATAATTAACATTCAATGGGTGTTTTTAGGATCATGTGTCATGTATGATTAGGATAAACCATCTAAAATCATGAGAGAGTGGTATGATGTTTAATTGATTCATTTTAGATGGTTGGAAAAAATCCAAAACTTTTAGGTAAATATATGAGTTTCCCAAAATCACATAAAAGTAATTTTCTAGTTCTCCCCATTGATTTTAAAAACATTAAGGTCTTTCCATTCTCTCCCACACATTTTTTCAATCTATACACACATTAAATATGTTTCTCCCTTATTCTCATTTGATTTCCCAGAGTCCATCATGTAAAACCTAAATCTAATCCACTACATCTGAGATGGGGGTTCCACCCAACGTCATATGTACCTCCCCATTAAACAATAGGTTTTTGACTAGAGGTGAGGGCCTAAGGAATTAAGTGTAGATAATATTACCCCAGTACTAGGTGAACATCATAATATAATAGACAAATGATAATAATAAATAATAAATAATAAATAATTTAACAACCATCAGAGTAACAATAAGTAAAAAAAATATACCATCCCATTTGGAATAAATATGGAATTACATAAAAATAAAACAATGCTAAATAAAAGGATCCAATGTAAGAGGTAATATAGTAAATAAAAGTTGTTAACATCCAACCTAAGGTCCATCCCACAATGTTTTCATCCTCTAATTAAACTAACCAACTATCCACTAAAATTATTTTTAACAATAACATTCATTAAATACCAATAATAATAAATAATTTTTTATTAATCACGCATAATTATATTTATTTAGCATAAGAAACAATTCCACCATTATTACATTGATGAAAAATTAATATTCACCCAACTAATATTTCCACCATAACATGATTTTAATTTATACAACTATATTTTTATTATTTTTCATCAACATAAATAATAATAAAAACACAATTATTATTACTTCTGTTAACTTCCCTACAAATTTTCAAATAATGATAAAGTTTTATATCTTTAAAAATCAAAATAATTTGATAAATTTCATTACAATAATATGCTCTACATTTTAAATAAATCTCATAAACATAAAAAAACAACACAAGTCATTAAAAATATCCCCACGAAAATTCATCTCATATATGAGATGGTATTCAGATCATGGAACCACTACTCTCCACCACAAGATTCTACATAATAAAATTAATCCATTTTTTTTATAAAATGACAGTTATTACATTATAATTCTATACAAACTCATTATAACAATTTCCCAAATACATTTCATTCAAAAATAAATTTACGAATTGAGATACCACTAATCCACCATTTATACCAAGTTATAACCTAACATCTGTATTTTTGTCACAAACATATTTATACCCTCAATCATTGAATACATAGAATCAAATAGCTGAAATCATGAAATAAAGAAACAAAGCATAAATAATAAATTTTAATATCTATTTTAACTATTTGGGTCTATCTAATGAAATAAATTACCATATGTCATATTATCATACATATATATACATAATTCATAGACACACACAAAATCCAATAAATCAATATACTGACATCATGTGAATCACCTATAGAGAATTTAATCAACAACATCAAGTTAAAAAACCTAAATTCCCACTTTATAGATACTTAGAGGTCAACTATACAGTGTTGGCTAGACAATAACATAATTATTTGTATGTGTCACAACCCGTCCCCCAGGGCCTTTGTCGTGACTACCCCAAGCCCGCCTTCCATAGGTCAGGTGCTGGAAACTAGCACCAAAGGTGTAATTCCCTAAAACTGGTAAGGCATTACCTATATAACCTGTAAACACACTCACAATAAAGAAAACAGATGGAAGAAACACCAAGTAAACTATATAAAAAAAGAGTGTTGAAAGTAAAAGGGGCCAGAATAGAAGCCCAACAGTAAAGGTACAAGTACAACTAAAAGGCAATACAAATGAAGAAAGAGAAAAGACAGCTACTGGATTGTCCTCCGAGATTCCTACCTGAAGGGTAGGTACAAATCGCATCCTCAGCACTCCACTTCCATCAGTATCCTCCGAGTACCGACATGCCATATGGTCCACATCTGGGTACCATCTAGTCCTGGTACTCTCAGGCTCCGTCAGTGTTGTTCGTCATCTCCATCCAACACAACGAAGTGCGGGCATAACTCGTTCCAGGGTGAGTATAATGAAACTCAGTATGGACCTCGAGACCCTCAAGGTCTGGAAAACTTCAACAAGGATAAACCAAAAAGTATGAAATCAACAGATAACCTTACTTAGGTATATTCCCATACATATACCTAAGTTATCATGTGATCCATCTCAATCATGGGGAAAACACAGAAAAACTGACTCAGCTCATCCAAGATTTTATTCTAGGGGTAGTATCAAGTAACATCTATAGTCACATTGTCGAAACCTCAGCTACTGTAGAACTCCTCCTCTATTGAGTATAGTGGGCTTGCCGCAACACCAAGCAAGCTTCCCACTAACCTTGGACTGCTGAGGTACTCCTCCTGTCAAGTACCGTGGATCTTCCGTGTCACCAAGCGCGCTCCCTACCGTGGGTCTACCACGTCACCAAGTGTGCTCCCCCTCGTAGCTTACTAAGGTACACCTCCTATCGAGTGTCGTGGGTCTACCGCTACACCAAGGCTCTCCCCACTGTGGGTCTTCCGCAACACCAAGGCACTCCCCACTGGGCTAATAGAGTCACTCCGAGTCAAAATGGTTAGTAGTCGTCAGGTCTCAGCCAACTACAAGGTCTTCGCACTATGCTCACTCGTCTCCAGGAGGATCCGCTCCACAAGATACTGGTTGATACTCCAAATGTCACGAAGTCCCACTATGAAGTATCACAATGGTCTACCACATCATAGTGGTCTCAATGTGATAGACGACACGTCAATCACACACCTTGTCTGTTAGTTATTATCTTTTTAGTCCTGGAGGCCCGGTTGGATTTGTGCTCGAACCAACCTGACCGTACCCCATCTCATTTCAAAACTGAGTGGGGTATCACTCAAAGGGAGTGTCTCGCTCCAAGGTTCCCAACGCCACTAATTGTTCATCAGACGGACGTCCGGTGCCAAAGTTATGGCCAAAAAAGTATACGGGTCGTAGTGGGCCCGGTTCAGGTGGATCCAGCCCGACCCACAGCGTCAGGCTGAGCCTGTATTATGGACCAGACTGCTGGGAGGTAAAGTAGACCACGAGGGCCGCGATGGGCTATGGAGCCTGCGGGTGCTAGGGGTTGGCTCAGCCATGGGGGTGCCACGAGGGCACGGGGACTGCTCGGCCGGGGCACCACGAGGGGCGCGGGTCGGCTCGGCCGGGGCGCCGAAAGGGTTATGGGCGGGTTCGGCCAGGGCATCGCGAGGGGCGCTGGCCGATTCAGGAGGCCGACGGGCAGTGTGAGTCGGGGCGGCTCAGCAAGCAGACGACGCGGTCAGGGCGGTGCGGCCGGAGGGCGACGTGGCTGGGGCGGCCCGGCCAGGGCGGTGTAGCCAACAGGTGTGGGGCCAGTTTGGTCAGGAGGCCGGCTTTCCGTGGGGGTGGGACGAGTCATGGTGGCCGTGGGAGTGGTGTCGTTTCCTTCTTCGTCTTAATCTCCTTCCTTTATTCCGAAGAACACCACAAAGAAGAACGACGGAGGGGGGTCGGGCCATGTTAGTTTGGCTCACACCCTCTGCATTTAGAGTGGTAGCATATAGTTCACAAGAATGAAGAAAAGAATGTCATACATGATCTTTCGTAATTTAATCATTCCCAATCCCACTCAAGAGAATAAGGGAGTAATTGGAAAGTGATACAAAATATCATTAAACCCCTACCTCAGGTAGATACATCGATAGAGTCGCGGGTAAGAAGACACATCATTGGGAAAAAGACGGACGTTGGTGTCGTAGGTGTTTTCTTCTATCGTCGGTTTGTGTGTCAGTTTGTCATAGTCGAAGACATCCTACATTGGAGGAAGTCTCGAGGAAGAAGGTCTAGGTTGGGGTTTGCATTCTTCTTCAGCGTTCTTCATTGGAGAGCATAATCCTCCAAGTGTTGGGCATCACGTCACTTTACCAGCGCTTCGTCACTTGGTGAAGTCGTCCCAAATCCTCCTCCCAGGATCCATATATATAGGAGAAGGGGTAGGTAGGTAACGATCGTGGAATTTATGATGGTTCATTTATTAAGAACCTTCCTAAATTCCAATAACGTTGTTACTTAATTTAATAAGGTGTATGCCAATTAACTAAGTGGGAAGAATTAAAGGTATGTGTGTTGGCATAATTAATGTGGAGAGAGTTAAGAGGCTCCCCCATATTAATAAGGGGGTTGAGAGTTTATCTCAAATAATGGGGGGTTTAGTCTCGGGTGGTCCCCACCACCATAACCTCTCATGGGAGGTTATGGTTTGGGTGGTTCCCACCACCATAACCACTCATGAGATGTTAAGGTCTAGTTGTCCCGACACCTCAACTTCCACTTGGAGGTTTAGTTCTGATGGACCACACCTCCCAACACCCACATGAGTGTTGAAAATAAAAATAAAAATGTCATACACTTATTTTTATTTTATTCACAAACAAAAGACCCAAAAAATAACTTTCACCCTCGACCAACTACCGTCGAGGTGAATGTCTTCTTAAGTGAATGTTGGTGTTGCGAGTTCAATAGTGCCCTCGGATTTCAATTCCGAGCACCGGTTCAAAATTTAGAAAAACCCACTCACACGTTTACTGAACGTACCCAAAATAATGTTCATAAATTCATTCTGGGCACTCTGAGCCTTGAAATCACATGCTGTCAATTTTTGAGGACTCGTAAAATTCCTATATATTTAACAAAAATACATGGAAATTCTGGGTCTTTATAGTATGAGTCCAAACTATCTGATCTCCTAAGTACCCTATACTAAATTTATGGGAAAATAATTAACACGTTAGTGAACCTGGTTCTCTAATACAAATTTTTAACATCATGACCTGAATGACAAGGTCCAAGTTCAAGGATCCACACAGCCCCATACACACCTCCCTATTATGCAATAGGTTGTTAAATAATGATGAGGGATTAAGGAATAATGTGAGAAGACTATTCCCTATGAACCAGGTAAACCTCATATTATAACAAATAAAAAATAATAATAGATCAATAAATAATAAATAACTCAATTACCATTATATTCTATGAAAATAAAAAAAACCACCCAATGTGGAATTAGTATGGCATACCCGACAAATAAACCAATGATAAAAAATAATCCATTATATGAGTTAATCTAGTAAAAAATATCAGTAGATATAGTCCGAGGTGCACTCCACAATAATCATGTCCTCCAACTAAACTGCTCAATCACAAACAAAAAATATTTCAATAGTAAATTTCATAAAATATCAATAATATTATATATAGTTTTACTAATCACACACAACAGAATTTATTTATCAAACTCAATAATATCTCCCTTATTACATTGAACTCCAATAAATATTCACCAAGATAATATTTCCATTATAACACAATTATTAATTTTATAATTATATTTCCATTCATTTTATTTAATCGAAATAATAATTACAACACTACTATTATAATTATTTTTACCTACCTAAAAAATATTATGATACTAATTACCTTTATTAGTAAAAAAATAAAACTAATGTGATAATTTTATTCGTAATCATATATTATTCCCTTTTAATAAATCTCCAAAACATAAAAAACCTAATGACATGGGTCATTACACTTGACCTTGTTTTTTTTATATTTCTACCAATGTAAAGAGCTCATTTTCTCATCCTTCCCACCATATCTATTTCCTTTTCTTTTTCTTTATCCGATGAACCATACTTATTCTAGGGTTTTAATTTAGGTTTTTTGGTGTTTTATTCATGGGTATTTTCCTTTTTAGGGATTTCATGAGTTAAATTTAGGATTGTTGGAGTGATCACCACTATCGGATATAACTTCCATATTGGTTAACATTGATCCAAGGTAGGTTTTTTATGATTTTTTTAAAATTAGAAATTCATTTTATTTTAATGGGAATTTTAAAATGAATTTTTTTTTAATTATTCCTATGTTTGATAGTTAAAATGAATTTTAAGATTATTTAAATGAGTATTTGAAGTGGCATAAAATATTTAATTGGAATTTGAAGTGGTACTTGAAATACCATGAATTTTTAAAACATTAAATTATTGTTTTATATAAAATTTGATGTATAAAAATGATTTTACTCTATTTAGGTCAAGAATTTAATTTGAAAGTAGTGTTTTGAGATTTCGTATAATTTTAATAAAAACATGTTCATTATATAATTATTTTTCAAATGGTTTAAAGTGGATGTTTTTGAAAAAAATGAATTGGATTTCAAAAAACATATTTTTAAAGAATTATCTAAAATGGGAATTCAAACCATTAAGAAATGGCATGACATGACCTAACGAGTCCATTTTTTATGAAGGTCATGTTTTTAGGTTTAAATTTCATTTAAATAGTGTGGGTTTTGTGAGACTCTCTTTTTACGCTTGTATATTTGTAACCCCTAAGGGGGGAATTTATTATGTCTTTGATATGAATTTTGACCTGAAGGGCATGATATATTTTTTGATATGATAAAATGTTAGAAGGGGTTGTTTTTTATAAGGGTGTGTGAAGTGAGATGAGATTTAATGCTTTCATATTGTTATATTTCTTATTCATTTATTATCACCAATTGATTAAAATTCTTGGGGATCATAGGATTATTAGTGAGGGTTGAGAGATAGTTACTATCTAGTTTAGAATATGTGGACTAGATCTACTAAATTATACTAGACCACAAGGGAGTGCCACAAGTGGGGATATTTTAAAGGATATAGTTTATTATAGACTTTAGAAAGAATTGTTCTGTCTATTGATGGTTCCAAACTGATTAAATTTATGATAAACTCATGAGATTCTTATGATTTTCCCTCGTTTACTTAATGATTATTCCTATGTAACATGCGTTCATTATGTCCCCATGATTGATTAGTACACATGGAACCATGTCTTCCCTTTTCTTGTAGTCCTCCATTTGTTACATGATGTTTTAGTGTTTTAACATTATAGTAGAATTATTTTTTTGATTTAAATAATATACATTTACTAAACTCATCCATAATATATATAATGTAAACTGTGAACCAATCACATCACTTTGACTATGTGGTAGTCACCAAGTCCACAAATGAATTTTTCGTATTTACAAAATATGGATTGAATGAAGGTATGTGTTATATAATAATTACACAAGAGTAAATACATCATAAATATCATATATATCATATAGAAATTAAATTACATCTTTACTCCAAACCTTGAAATCTGCAAATGAAAAAATAACAACATCTATTCGTGAGGCCGTAATACATCATACACACAAATGATGATTATGTATCCCATTTTAGGGAAGTGTGTGTTAATATTGGTCATACCCTTAGAATAAAAACATATCTATATATTTAGGATAATTATGTTAATATATAAGCGTGGAATGAAAATATTTGAGGGGGGAGAAAGAAATAAAAAGAAAGTGCTTGTTGAAGGATATTACCTCCTCTTTGGGAAATCCCTTCTAGTTTTTGCCGAGGGATTAATTTCTTGGATTTCATCCCAAATAGAGGATCATAATATGAATTAATGGAATTTGGGAGGGGATTTGTATACTGTTATTCTGATCCAAAAGGTATTGAGAGGTTTGAAGAAGTGGGGAGGGTGAGTGTCGTTCTATTGTGGAGGTGGAGTAGAATTCTGGTAAATACAAAAAGATATAGAATATTGGGAGGTATCCCTTACCTAATGTGATTCCTAAATGAATAATAATTGAGTAAGGTGAACTAATCTTTATCCACACTCACACCACACAAAAATTAAAATCATTTTTATCATTTTTACCTAAGACTTTTTGTTTCCTTACTTTTTCTTTTTAGTTCTTTATTTAAGTAGCTAGTTTTCTAACCTATATAATTCACACATTAATAATACATTAAAGTAATACAGATTATAAAATTTAGACACATTTAATCTAAAATATTACATATAATTTATAAAATAAAACACTTATATTTGTTGGAAATTTATTTTAACAGAAATGCTAATAATGTGAAAAAACTCTACTTTAAACCTAACTGCACTAATTTTTTTTTACTATTTTCGGTCAATATGTTAATTATTAAGGATAAATCTGCCCATGAATGGAAAACATTTCAAATTTATTAACACTAAAATATCACTTGAAAGAATATAATATTTTCATTAATTTTAAATAAATTAATAAAATATCCTTTATTTTATTTAATTATTAAATAAATAAATCATGTGATGGCGTTTCATAAGAAGTTAAATTAATTACAAATTATTATGATATAAATAACACAATTATATTTCAAAATATAATTTATAACCAAACATATCTAGCTTATTCTCTACTCTGATCCTTATAAGTGTTAAGGGAAAGGAAGGTTCTTATTTGTCCTTTTCCATACATAACATATTATATAGGTCACCCTTAGGGAATAGTATCGTAATAAATCATAAAATTAGAGACTAATGTAGTTAGGGTAGAAATGTGTCTTTAAAATTTTTATTTTGACAAGTTTTTGGTCATTTATACACATTATATTCTAACTTTAATCATTAACTAAGCTTGTTCTTATCTTGTTCACTGTAATTAATTTTAAAATTTCTCACATATAATTTCAGTCAACAAACTAAGTTGATATTATTATACTGAAAATTTAATACATATTAAAAATACCTATATAAGTTTTGTAAAATTCAATTCATATAATTGGCTAAAAAATTTAAATCTTTTCCCATAGATGATGTAGAATAGTGGGTTTTCAAGGGGAAATGTCAAAAATTTGAAATGTTTTTATATCAAATTTCAATTTGAAATTGGTCCCAATGACCTAAATTAGATAAATTGATCTAAAATTTATCTAATTACACCTTAAAATAAAATTAAAATATGATTTAAATATAATAATAAATTAGGTGAGAAAGAAGTTTTCAATTAAAATTCAGTATTTTTCACTATTCATCCAAAAATTAAATATTTCTAAAAAATCCTAAAAATTCACCCAAATATAAGTTTGAAATTATTAATTAAAAAAATTAATATTTATTTATCTAATTAATATTCTATAATTTTATGAAATTAATTTTATTATACTTTACTGAATAAAAAAAATAGTATTCCTTTTGAGAAAATAGTATTTTACAAAACATGTAGATTTTACTAAAAATTAAAGATTTCACTATCGATATTTTTTATTTACATAAAACCATTATAAATAATATTTAAAAATTATATATTACTATTCATATTACAATGTGATAATAGTATTGATAAAATAATTAGAGTAACAAAATGCTATTTTATAGAAACTCATTGTTACATGTAACAAAAGATAAGGCGATGTTGCATGTAGTGCAAGAATAACTTAGTGTAGCATATAAAAAAAGTTTAACATGGTGTATCTTGAAAAAAAATACATCAAATAAATTTAATTTATTCACAAAAAAATGAACATAAAATCTATGGGTGTAACATTGAGATCCTTTCAGCATCCATATTTTGGGTCTAATAATGTTACCTAATAAACATTAATATGGTTAAGAAATATTGGGTCCAATAAAATTAGATAATAAATATGTAGAAAACAATTTTTTTTTACAATTATAATATCTTTTATAAATCCAATAAGAATTATTCATTGATATAGGTCTTACCTATCTTTCAATTTTTCAATTGTATTGATAAATTTATTGTCCGGTTTTATAGGAATAATTAAAAAACATTTTTTGAGAAATAAACTTTAAAGAAGTAGTATTTTTTTTAATAACTCACACTATTGATAAAACAAAAAACATGAAATTTCTAAATAAGATTCTGAGTCCCTAGAATCATATCCGGATATTTATCACTATTAGTGAATTGAGAAAGAGTTATTTTATGACCATTTAATTGGGATTCAAAATTCTCAATATTTGGTTGTTCTTTTAATTTTAATAGCAAATCATCTGTTTTATTAGAATGTAGATCATTTTCATAAGAAAATTAATATTTCTCATTAAGTTATCATTTTTATTTCACAAAAATATATTCATATTTCAAAATTAATCCTTTAAAGAATTTTCATGTTTACCTTATTTATAAGAAGATAAATAAGAAAAGGATGAATAGAAAGAGGAGCAATGATATAGAGAGTGGGAAATAGAAGAAATAACATCATAAACTACATTTATATGTGATATGGGTCATTTATAACTTAAATATATTGATTCATATGAAGAAAATGAATCCTCTCTAGCACACCATGTTGGTACATTAAGGGATTTGTTACCTTTATTCATTTATTTTAACTTCTCTTTGATGATGAGGAAATATCATTTAATATAACACTTCATATTGAATTAATAATAGGTTAATCTTGGTGCATTAATTTTTTATTTATTTTTAACATGGTAGAATTTTTTCTTTTATCAATTTTTTCAATATGTTATTCAAGATTTCAAAATAAAATTCATTATCAAATCAATATTTATTATCCCAACCACTAAAGGAGGTTTTTATGTTGGATTCTTTTCCTTATTTAACATATTTGGATTATTTATTGGCCTATATCTATATGGTTATCTTAAATTTCTATAGGGATATGATAATATTTTTTACTGACATTTTATAATGTCTTTGGTTTTATGGATAACTATGAATTTGGGTTCCAAATTACTAAGAAGGACCAAAATTATATTTTTATCTATGGTTTCTATAGAAAAATAACCACCAAGATACTTTAAACCATTACAAATTTTAGTAAATTATATATAAATACAAGTAATTGATTCATTTAGATGTTTTTTTTGAAAATCATGTTGATACGTATCCAAATAAGTATCGTTAATTTTATTTATGCCTTTGTGGGTGAATTCATGTAGTTTACATATTTCATGGATATTTTTTCATGTAAATATGGGATTAAATTCATTTTTTTCAATCCTAAAATGTAAATATTTAATAGATTTTCAATTCATATAAAATTATGAAATATCTTATAGATTCCATTTATCCTATGGTTCTTTAGTAGGAATATATTCATGTATAACTATTTTCCAAATAAAGTAACTTATTCTACTAATAAAGGATGACATATGACTTTTTAAATAATTGAAGTTTTCTCTATCAAAGAAATGGGCTTGATTATAAGAGGTATATTCTGTCATAAAATCATAATTTTATATTGATTATGATTAAAAAAAATTAATAAATAATTTTTAAAACATAGAGTTTGAGAAAAAAAGGTATCATTCGATACCAATTATTATTCAATGAAAAGTGAAATTGAAATATGATGTGAATTTCCATTTAAAAATAAAATAATAAATCAAACTATGCAATAAAATATATGTTGATATAAAGAAGGAATATCAATAATCCAAATAATGTTTAATATAAAAGTTAATGTATAATATAAAATATGTGTGGTATCATTTCATAATGCTAGTCAACCATAGAATGCATAGTTACACTACATATCCCCTCAACAAGTCTTTATGGGGTTATACTTAACAACATGGATTTAATAAAGATCAATAAAAATAGAAAGTTTACCTTTTTTTATATATATATAGGATCCTCAAACTAATATAACCATTATTTTTTAATGGAAAATTCCTAAAACCAAAGGAAACCTTACTTTTAAATATAATAATCAAGAAACCAAAACGATACGGAGGAATAATTTACATTGTACCATTTTAGGAAAACTAGTTACAATTCAATAACTAGTCTCAAAAAAAGGTAATAAGATAAAAAGAGGTGAGAGAGTAATAGATATAGAGGGATAATATAATGGTGATATCCAAGGGGTTATAAATATAAAGTACAAAGGATCAAGAGACGAAGAATAATAGAGCATGAATTAAGATAGATTGATGATTCATGATGGTTCTTAAAGATTTTTGATGAAGTTAATTCCATTGAATGGTGATATTTTATTCTCTTAATTCCCAGAAAAAATTACTATTTATATTCTTTGGAAATGTAAGATAAATATTGGATCTTTTAATTTTTTTGAAGTTTAGTGAGAAATAATTGATTTTTTATGATTGAAAATAATTTTGTTGAAATAATATGTTGATTGAATGAGGATTCATGCCTACCTTTTCCACTATTTATAAAATTTTAGGATGTTTGAGTAGTCTATGGACTATAATCGATAAGAAATAGCTAATTGGATCCTTTTTTTACCATAAGAAATACACTCATAATATTTTATAATGTCTCCACCAACTAGCTACGTGATACCACTAACTAATAAATTTGAAACCTAGTGGTTCTGTAGATCTATATTCTTCATCAACTAGATGATGTACATCTACCTTGTATCTTATGGAGTTTTCTTGGCTAAAATAATTTCTGTAAGTTCTATTCGATGTTCATTTTAATCTTAGAAGTTATTTGGTGATTCACTACTAATTTGGACAAGGAAATAGTCCTCCATGACTACATTCAACACCTCTTTAGGATGGTTTCCTTTCTATCACTATAACTCAAATAAGACAACATAAAAAACTTTAGGAAATCTGTTAGATCATAATGACTATTTTTTATCATTATAATATATATAAGTGTCAAAAAAACTCCCTTGGAATGTCCAATTTTATTGTGGGGAGGATCTGGCCATGTCCTTTCCCACAGACACCACCTATGTCTGAATGATGATACTTGTATCTAGACTACCCAAAAATACACCAAATAATAATATGTAATTATCTGATACCATATTTTCAAGAACTATCTTAGGTCATCCATCCGTGCAACACAAAAACTAGCTTTCGAAATACCCAAGGAACATTCTGGATTTCCCTAGTCTTCAAACTATTTTCAGGGTCTCAGAACATTAATAGAGGAAATGATTTCACCCTATTATATAAATAATCCCAACTAATAACTTAGTACATCATAGAAACCAAGGTTACCTTAAATGAGTTAACAAATAAATATAAGAGACATAAAATATATAAATGAACTAATGATACAAGAGTAAATAAATAAGAAATGTTAAATTTTATCTGGGCCATTAAGGGGATGATACAGATACATACCCAAAAATAAATTGAAGTTGAAACCTAAAATAAAAAAGCAACAATATCCTTATAACATTTTCTCAAACTCCACTTCCCAATATAATAATATTTTATAAGATGAACACTAAAAAAGGGATACAATTCCAAGGAACCTAAAAGAAAATTATAAGATCTACATACATAGAGTTGTGTATATATGGTTCGAGAAAACCTGAGCCCATTATGTTAGAACCATAGAGTTTGTTAAATTAATTAAGAAACTCATATCATTTTACTCTTTTTTTAAATAAAATATAAAATAGTTTTTTATTATATAAGTGTTTAAAATCTAACATCTCATTTAATATTATTTATAACACCATTTTATTTTTCTTTTAAATGAAATAAAATCTTTTAGAAACCCATTTATCCTGCATACCCCCTTTTTATCTAAATACCAATTTAAAATAACTTTTGATGTTACCTCAAAAAACACACCCTTTTCATTCAATTTAAAAATCATTTTAATAAAAACAATTTAAATATAAGAATAACATAACAAAACACTACAAAATCATGTCACAAAAAGAGGAGTGTAAAAAAAGGGAAGTCATGGCTAAATGTGTACCAATCAATCATGGGGACATAATGAAATTAGGTTACATAGGAATAATCATCAAGTAAACATGGAAAAATCATAAGCAACTCATGAGGCTGTCGTAAATTAAATTAGGTTAGAACCCTCAACTACTGTATTACTCTATGGAGAATTCAAAAGTTTTTTTTTAAATTTTTTAAGGATATAAATAGATAACTTCATTGATTGGATATAAATAAAATATTTTTAGATACACTAATGATCCATTCTATTTTGAGTTTCTAGTATCATAAAAAACAACTCAAAGAGTATTTAACTTCTCCTTAATCACTCATGGTTTACAACATTCCTTTGAAATATCTCATCCTCCATTATATTAAAAAATCTAAGATATTTCAGAGGGATTTTTAATGGGTTTTATCAAATCAAAACTCTCTCCATTAATCACCATTTCTACCATGGGTTCCCACACTATTAAATTGAGATTTGGGTTCCTGAGGCACTAGAGAAGCTAAAGAGGGTTCTTCAAAACTAAAAATATGGGGAATAGATTTCTATATAGTCATTAATATTAATTTATTTATACTATTGAACTCTCATGTTTTTTGGATGGGATATAGGAGAATACATTGTGAAATTATTTAACTCCTTATCCATTGTATTTGTCTTCTATTAACTATTTCCGCATTGTATAATTAATCATCGATTCATATATGTGGAAAATTTTGGTTCAATAATTTACCTGCATAAATTATATTGATATTACTTTTATAAATACATATTTAATTTATCAACTATATCTTAATCCATTTCTCACATTATTCTTTTTTTGTGAATTATTTCTAAAAATTTCATCTCTCCCCTCTATGTAATCATATATTTAACTAATAATTAGAACCAAATGTTGGGCTTTAATTTTTTGAAAAAAAAATCCTTGATACCAAAAATTTGTACGAAAAGGATCACTTTTTTCATAAATAGTTATTTTTCAAAATTTTCATTCAATTATTTTTTTTCTATGTCTTGATAAATTTTGATTATCAATCATATTCTATAATATAATTCAAATTCACATGATTCGGTTTTTCATTTCACATATTATTCATATTAGAAGAGTCAAATGTAATTTATTTTTTATTATTAGTTATTAATTAAGAATATTATAATACATTATTTATTTCTCACCAAATAATCTGAAGAAAAATTCAATCTCAAATATGTTATCAATATTTATCTTTATTAAAAACATGATAATACCTTACATCATGTTCATGATAGAAATTAATTCAATTATTCCCTTTATAAAAAAACGTATTATTAAAATTTTTATTTATTATATGTGACACAAAAAGTAAAATATTAATTACTGGAAAATAGTTTTGATATATATCATTAATATTTTGAATGATTCACTATGAAATCTAATTAATCTATTGAAATAATGTTCATGTGATTTACTAAAATATGCGATGGTGGAATGTCCCTCTATGATAAATCACTTATGCAATTTCATGTAAAGAAAATCCTATGAGTTTTACCTAGAAATTGGGATCCCAATTTCATAGCCATTCAATAATAAATACATCTAGAAAATAGAGTTGTAAATGAACTCATATTATCCATAATGTCAATTGAAATAACAATGCATTGAAAAGTTTATAAAAGTCTAATAAAGACAAATAAGCCAATAAAACCATATTATTTAAAGATACCAATGATGAACCATATTTTGGTATGATTTTATATAATTCTCCAAATTCGAAGAACATAAAAAATTACATTGAGAAGATGAAATTTTACATTATATCCAACAAGTAAATTCTGATAGTGAAACTTGAAGTCATTTACTACAAACCTAAAAAACAAAGATAGCATCAATCTGGAGATCACCACTTACAATACAGAGAATAAATAATAAAATAATTATAGGAGTAATTTAAACGTCATAAAATGAAGTTAAAGTGTTTAACCCTTGTATTGAAATCACTCATCATCTTCATGTGACTCTATCACATAGTTCCTTACAGAACAGGATGATGAATACATTGAGGTTATAACCCCTCTTCATATTTCCTCATCCTCTTATTTTCTTCTAACTTATTTTGCTCAAAATTATTCTTATTTTTCCACTAGTCACAAAAATTATAAAGACCAAAAACATTCTCACAATCAATTTGTAAATAGTTTTCATAAACTCTCCTCTTTATACTATGAACGTGAAATTAAATAAAATTATGTGGTTTAAGAAAAAGATCATATTCAAAATGAAATGAATATTCTCTTCAAGAAAAAATAATTTCTATCAATAAAAATATAAAATAAATAGATAATAATAAACTCAAATACTCCTTTAAATATATTAAAAATAACATTTGTTTCACCAAAAAAATGAAAATAATTTATATCGAATTTTGGACTCTTAAAAAAATGGAGAAGATCGGGCTCGTATTGATTTCTCTCATAATTAAATAACCCAAATAAATTGATTGAAAACTAAATTTTCTAATTGTTAATCATTAGTTAAATTCTATAATTATTAAGAATTAATTGGTCATTTAATAAATTTATTTTATTGGAATACTACATGATATGGGAGACCAAATTCAACCCTTTTTTCTTCTAATTTTTCACAAAGAAAACTTCATTCTATTAAATTCATTTCTCTAAAATCATTATTGTTTCACATAAGAAAACCCACTTTTGTGTGGGTATAAAAACCATCAATAATATTTTTAGGAAATTTCTTCTACGGAAAACCCAAAACACAACATTGTAACTATAATGTGGTTTTTCAAGATATATTTGTTGAAATATTTCTTAATTTAATAGAAATTAAAAATTTGATGCAGGTCCCATTACATTTAGTTATAATTTTAATTGTTGGATAATGGGTGAAGTTACCATCTATTTTTCTAAATTAAGTCTAATTAAAAATATCCATATAAGTATTGAATCAAAATATACTAAGAATTAGTCAGTATTATAATAGAGATTTTAAAATATATTTCATATATTATTTTTGTAAAAAGAAATTAAAAGTGGAATTTTTTTTCTCTCTCAATATTTGAAAATATTTATACAGTCATTATAAAATATCTTTCTACCCAAAACAAAAAATTTAGGAATTTAAAATTGAGTGAGTTAAGTCTTTGTAAAATATTCCTATTTTCCTTGTAGAACACAATATCTTGAAAAACTCAATCATTATCAACTAGTATGAGATCCTTACATCATAAATTTAATATAAGACAAGGTTTGTGAAATGTGGAAAAATAGTAAGCAACAAAAATTCATTTTAAAACTAAAAAAGGAATATTACATTCAATAGATCTTAAATTAATTAATCATAACCTTTTTTTCCTTCACAAATTGAAATTCTAGGAGGAAAATTCTATACTATTAAAAAAATTTATTACTTTACAAGATTCACATGGATATATTTTTTATCTAATAAATATGAATCTTGAAAAACCTCAAAAAAAATTAAAAAAAATGGTTATAAAATTATTTCAATTGATTGTGATCATAGTGAAGAGTTCACTAACAACTAATTTCTTGATTTATGTTCTTCATCTGGCTATAACCATTAATTTTCTAATCCTTGAACCCCTCAACAAAACAAGTTAGTACTGAGGTGATATATAAAAATCTATGTAATAAATTGGACTCTTGTAATTGAATTTAATCATCTAATTTTTTTTTGGGTTGAGACCATGAATACTATATATTCTATCATTAATTTTATTATAATTTTTAAATTTCCTAAAAGGTATCATTATGTTCTTTGGCTTAATAAAAAAATATAAATATTTTTTTAAAAAGTTTATAGTTTCAAATATTTTATTTTAAACATTAAAATAAATAATTTATATAAAATAATAATTCTTATGAAGTTATATTTATTTGGAATTACAATGTAATAAAGTCCTACCATGGATTTAAGAGATAGAAAAATTGTGGAATATTAAATCCATGTTGTTTTTGATGAAAAAACTCCAATATATGTTTCCTAAAATACTTTTGAAAATTTTTCGTTAAATGGCCCTTTTAAAACTAATTAATTTTAATAAAAATAACAATATCATTCAAATTCATTACCAAAATATTTCAAAACAATATTTAGTATATTGTTAAAAATTCCATTGGATATTTTTACGATAGTAATCATACTATTAGATTGGACTTAAATAAGGTGAAACACATTTCCATTATCTATCTCCATAAACACAAATACAATAATGATTCCTTTAACAATAAATCATGTTTCAATTACATGAAGAATAATTAAATCAATTCACTAAAAATGATGTATGTACTCTCATGTAAAAAACTAATAATAACCCTTTATAAGATCTAAATGGGTTTTTATAAATAAACTAGATTTATTTGATAATATCACATGAAAAAAATAATGTTTGTTTGTATAAGAATATAACTAAGAAGAAGGAAATGAATATGGTGAATCCTTTTCACCCATCACATGGTTAGTATCTTTATGAATAATTTTTCATTGACCTCTCATCTCAATTTCACAATCTTTCAAATAGATGTAAAAATTCAACTTTTTAAATTTTTTCATTTTTAAAATGTTTATATGGAACAACCACCTAATTTTCAAAATACTCTTTTTTAAAATTATGTTATCAAATTATCCTAAATTATATATTAATAGAAACAAACCTCTTGTACTTTGTATAAAATTATTAAAAATTATCTTTTATAAAATTATTTTAATATACAAAAATCATATTCAACTATAATTTTAAAGAACATCTCAAATGATTTATTACTAATTCAAATTTTTATCAATTTTGTGATTTTGGGCTCAAAAAATTATAAAATTTACATTTTATTTTTATGATTTAAATAAAATGGAATTTGATAGGTGATCTATGGGTGAAATTAAATTGTTTCTATATAACCCCCAATTACGGATAAGTTGTGTATTTATTCAATTTTCTGGGATAATTAAACATGAAGTTTGTTTCATTTAAGTGGATAAGAACGTAGAGTCTAGATGATGTAAATTTATACCTTAAAAATCCATGTTGTGAAATGGTTTTATGTCATGAATTGTTTAGGGGAAGATTCCCTGAATAATTTCATATCTTGAATGGTCCCACTATTCCCATTCCAAATGTAAAACCATTCACATAATGATTTATGTTTCTCACGAAAATAAAAATCGAGGCAACATTGATATCAAAATAAGTTTCCTCTAAATTAATTCATGATTTGAATTCATTATTCAGGTTTCCAATGTCTCAATCCCAGTAAGACATACCCCACCTATGCGTGTAATATTTATCATTCACATTTCTCACATTCCTCTCATATTATAGAGTTTTTCTATGTGATTTTTTGTGATCTCTAAATTCTGTTATTTGATTCAAATAGATCGAGGAGGGTTTTTTTATTTAATAAAATGTCAGTATCTTCTCATTATTTCTCTCCTTGTATATCCTTTATTTATCTCACTTAAAATTGGATATCTGTGTGTAATATCGGATCTATGGGTTTGGAATTTTAGTGATGAGGTCATATATTTTTAATAGAGGAAAAAATTGAATATGGCGATCCATAGAGTCATTTAAGATACATTGAAAAAAATGAAATTATGGTAGTTTTATTTTATCTATCTTTAATGTTCTAAAACATATTTTCTTGAGATTTAAAAAAACTTTTATTCCTTAATGAAAATATTTTGTGGATTTGTTTAGAAAATCCATGTGTTATGTGATTTCAAAGTGGTGGGATTTGAGGGATGAAATCATGTGTAAATAAATTTTTCATTTGAATATATTCTTAACATACAAGAAGATGTGTGTTAATATTTCATTTTATGAGGTCGAGTTAAGAAAACTATTTCTTTGTGCCAACCTAGAAACAAAATAAGGGATATAACTATTATTGACTATGTGGAGGATAGATCATTGCATATATTAGTATAGTGATTTCCATTCTTCATGCATATGTGTGTGCCTGTGGAAAAGTGTTTTGGTGGGGCAAGGGGAAGTTTAAATTGAAAGTGAAAGTGGTTGAATTTGTTAAATAGTTTCTTTAACATTTTTCCTTTAATAAACTGTTTTATTATTATTACCTTCCATTTTATATAAAATGTGCATTCTTGATCTTGTCTTAGTGTAATGATCTATGAAGTCATTTGGGAAATCCTACTGAGGGATATAATCACCCTCGTCTTAGGCACGTCAGTGATTTTTTAAATGTCTTCTAGTGAGATATAAAGAACGATCATGTTTTGTACTTCTCTAGTGGTGATCCTTGAAATCATGGTTGGGTTTCTGAAGTTGGATCTAGGGAGTGTCTACATCATAGTTTAATATGTTTCCACATTAGTTCAAACGGCATTCAATATGATTTCTTATACAAGATTTTTTAATTATTTTTCCATAGTACTCTAATATTATTATATATTTTAATTTCATTGTTTTATGAGATTGTTTATTCATGTATCATTTGTATAATTGTATTTTAATGGTTTAATTTCATCAGGTTTTTTATCATTAAAGGGAAAATCATCCCTTGACATTTTCAATGTCTTTGAAATTTATTTAAATACATTGGTGTCTTGGGTATTCCATCTAAGTTTAGTTTCATTCCACTAATTCCAAAGAAAATGGGATGGGGATGGGTGTTACAAAATGTTTCCTATTTTATTAACAAATTTAATTGGGTTTTTAGTAAGAAAATATGATTGTAAAAACATGAAATATATATCTTAAAAAAATATAGTTAATCTTTTTACACTAATTAATATGTTACATAGGTTTCTATGTACAATAGCGTTCCATGAAAATTTTATGAGTCTTTTTATATCATTTTCGTGGATTTATCCAAGGATTGTTTCATATCATGAATTATTAGAAAGACTTCTCACTAGTACTAAATTATTCTTCTCCTATGAAAATGATTTTTAAAATGGTTAAAATGGTTTATTTTTGAAATAATGGTTTCACTGTTTAATACTCATGGTAATGATAATTTTTATAAATATTTCAAATTTTTTAAAGCATTTGATTTATAGAGATATATGGTGTAAATAGATGTTTTTATTCTTACTAAATAGATGTAAGTGTGGTAGAGTGATACCATTAGTGTTATTTTAAAGAACTATCTCAACCATTTTAGTGGTAATGAATTTTGATATTATTGATTAATTAGGGAATGAGACTATTCTTAAAATAGTAGATTGATTCCCAGATATCATTTCGAATTATTTTCCTTTGTTACCACCCATATGGTAAATAAAACATTCCATAAATCTTATCTCAGGAATAATCTAAATTTTGCTACTATGTTACAAAATGACTCCAACTATGGTGTGAGAAGGTAATATTTGGATAAAAGTATTAAAAAAATAATGTATTTATCAGACCCAGTACATATCCCTGGGCTGCATTAGTATTCCTATAAGGAAGATAGTTATCTTCTCTTATATGTTGATTATTATATTTTGTATCAAGTGAATATTTAAAATTGGTGTCTTATTATTCAAAAAAACAATTTATTTTTTCAGTTAAAATGATCTAATTGGTTCTCAAAAATTGATCTATTCTATAGATATCATTATCATAGAGTCATAAAAATGATATTCTAAAAGTATCATTTCAGATTCCATATGACCATTATGAATATTTTTTCATGCCTTCTAGTTTAATGAACATAACGATAGTTTTCATTGATTTGTTGAACTTTATATTCCATTTTAACCTCAACTATTTTTTTTGTGTTCATTAATGATTTTATAGTATCCTATAAATAATTATTGACTTTAAGGTTATAATGAATTTTTTTTAAGTATATTGTTATATCATCATTTGTATACTATGATTTCTAACTGAAGTATGTGAATCTATGAAATATATTTCTCTAGATATGTCATTTTTGAACAATAAATATTATTTTACCCATGGATGGTAGATGTAGTTGTTTCTTGGAATACACCTATGTATGTTTTCAGATACCCAAATATCATTAATCTCTTTAAAATTATCGATGCTTTCTTTGGGATTTGTTAAGAGATTCTCCACCCATTATAATATGAAAAAATAAATCAAGTCTATTATATGATATTATTAATGTCATAAAGTATTTTTGTATCTTAAAACATGTCTCACCTCATCAACTATTCTAATATTTCTAGAACCATGTAATGTAAATGTGTTATATTGTGATGTATTTGGATATGGTCTGGATTTTATTGTCATGTAGTGATACTAAATTGTGTCCAATGGTTCAAGGTTGTTATGAGTGTGTGAGATTAATGTTTCTTTTCATGACATGGAATTAATTGTAGTTTTCTATAAGGTAATGACCTGGAATCATTACCACTTTTGAGAAAAGTTCATATTTTATACTTACCATAAGAGATTTAAATACATTTTTTCCCAGTGATACATTATCTTAAGGTGATGAATATGGATGGAGTACCTCTAGATGTTATACTTAGATAAAGTTTATTGTCCCAGTAAATAGAATTATTTTGGGATTGTGTTGAGTGGAAAATAATATAGAAAATTGATTTTAGTAAATAATTATCGATGGGAATTAATGACTATGATTTTTAATATATATTTAAATTTTATTGCCCAAGTTGAGAATGTAGTTTTATTTATAATAATTCATAATCCAGACATTATAAAAATTTTATGAGAAGTGCATATATTATACTTTTATTGAATCCAAAATAAGTCAAATCCAGTTAGTGGGGAGACATTAGAAAAATATAGAGAGGATGAAAAATATTTTTATGGTTTAGGAATCAAATTTTAGTTCATCAATTTTTTTAGTAAAAATCCTCTTTCTACATATCACCATTATAAATGGGCTATTTATCTAGTTGTCGAAAAATTGTACAAGGAAATGAATTGTTTTGTAGGTATAAAATGAAAAATTATATACTATGTGATGAAATTTCAAACATGTCATCAGGTAATGGATAAGAATCAAAGATAGTTTAGAATAGTTCACTATATTAATACACTTGTATAGAACTTTGAGCAAATTGATATGGATTATTTCATTTGAAAATAGTGAATATTATAAAATCATGATGATATATGTGTAGTAGTGGATCAACTTACTATGTTAAAATACATTATCTCTATTATATAATCCAAGATTATTGAGTAAGTGAAAAAATATACATTTGAGAAGTGGTTAGGTTACATAGAGTTCTAGTTTCAATAATATTTTACTGAGACCCTTGTTTTACTTATAGTTTTGGGAGATTGTTACAATGAAATCCTAGAATTTAATTTACTATTAGAAGAACCTATAATCGATAGATATATGGGTAGAATTAATTCCCTATTGAGATATTGGATGTTATTCGTGGAGCCTATGTCATGGATTTTGTGTTTCATAGAAGGATTATATCCCCTTTATTTAATTCTCTTATAATAATATTTGTCCAAATACAGTATCGATTCCACCATTTGAGGTTTTATATGGATATACTTATCATTATCTTTTATGTTTAGTGGATATAAGAGATAATTATTTTATTAGACTAAGACGTATACATGAGTCTATGGAGAAATATTAAATGATTTCAAAATCAATGTCTGTGAAAAAAAAGAATATAGAACTTATATAAATATAATCATCACCAACCATTAACATTTTACCTGAGTGACCATGTCTTCTTGAAATTATCATTGATGTTTGTTATTCAATTCATATAGAAATAAGGGGAGCTAGCACAATGATACGTGGGACCATTTTATGTTACAAAATATATTGGCACTGTTGTGTATAAGTTAGATTTACCATTTATATTCAGTTTTACTCATAGAAACTTCCATGATTCCAAACTGAAGAGGTATCATCCAAATACATGGAATGTGACTGGTCAAGATCATGTTATCATTGATTAGTATGTGAATTTTATCCATGAACCAAAATAGATTTTGGATAGATAGAAAAAAACCTCTCATGTGAGATCAATTTACATGGAGTTAGTATTATTATATCATTGGAAGGTCTATGATGAAACATGGGAATAAGAATATTTTATGCTTGATAAATGACATGATTTGTTTCATCTTCATAATGAGAAAAAATCCTAGGGGTTTGGAGAATGTATCACCCTGGTTTTAAGGTAATAAATCATTTTATTCTATTCATTTTATGTATTGTGTGCGTGGGATAATTTAACTAAAGGTTTCTACTTGTTTATGTAGAGGTGATCTTGGTGTTTGGATGTGGATAATTCGATAAGAAATAATCATATTGTGAAATGGTTTTACATCTAGAACTGTTATGGGGTAGATTTTGTGAACTATTTAGAATCATGAATGGTTTTATAAAGCCTCTTAGGGATTTAAAAACAATTAACATCATGAAATATGATCCACCATAAAATTAAAATCAAGGAAATACGAATATCAGCATAAGTGCACACTCAATCCCTTATAAATGTGAATTCATAATTCATGTCATGAATGTCTTGAGGATAGAACGATTTACCTAGAATGTGAGTAAAAAACTTCTCATTTTGATTTTACCTAATCATGTCAACATATCGTTCTTTTCTAGGTGATTTCCAGCAATCATTGATGCTAGATTATAAATCTAGTAGATCATTGAGACATTTTGTAGAATAAAATTATATAAACTCTTCCTTGTCTCTTGCCTCTCATATCCTTGATTTGTCTCTTCTAGAACCCTATATCACTATATAATACTTAATCTATGGTTTTTGATTTTTAATGATGAGATTTTTCTGAGTATTGATAGAGGATTTGATGGAAGTGGTCGATCTGTGGAATCATTTAAGATCTATTATGCAAATGAAATCAAGGTAGCTGGCTTCTCCCATACAATAATGTAGTAAAACTTATTGGTATGAGTTTTTCTTAAGAAAATTCTTCCTTGATGAAATATTTTTTTCAAATTTATTTGGAAAATTCTCATTTGATGTTATTTTAAAGTTTTAGGTTTTGAGAGATAAAATCACGTGTAAATAAATATTCTATTATAATTTTTTCATGGGATAAAAGGATGTGTGTTGTTATATTTCATTAAAAATTTAGAGGGAAAATAGACTATCACTCAGTGAAATTTTAAAATATCATGAGGTGATACCCCTAGTGATTACTAGATGGGGGTGGAATCAAAACTATCACAAGTATAGGTATTATCATTCGACATGCATGTTAATGTTAGTATAGAACATGGTTTGGGTATTCCATGGGAAAATTGAAAGAGAAAGTGAATGTGGTTGATTTTTTTAAATGGATTATGTAACTATTTTAAATTGATAAAATATTGTATTATTCCCACCATATATTTTATATTAAATTTTAAATATTAATATTTTCTTATAGGAGGGAGTTGTGAAGTCTTTGGAGGAAGTCCTAGTGAATGATAAACTCACAAAGTCGTGGACACTTTAGTTCATTTATTGATGTCATATATTGATATATTTTGAAAGGTCATGTTCATTACTTCATTGGATTTGGTACTTAATGAAATGGTTTGGGTACTACAGATAAAGATGAGGATTATCTGTATCATATATTAGGATGGTTCCATATTGGTTCTACCATCATTATATTTGGAGTCGTATCCTTTCACCATTATTTAATTTTCTTTTGTACTTTGATAATATTTTTATTTGGTATTTCATTGAGTAATGATATTGATTATTTATACATCATTAAAAATAATGGATGTTTATTTGTCTATGTCATTATAATTTTTTAATATTAAAGGGGACATCATTCCCTAATGTTTCCTAATCCCTTGGGATTTATTTCCATCCATTTATGTCTATGGGATGTCACCTATGGTTAGTTGCGTTCAACCTATTCCCAAGCTAATGAGTTGGGGTGTGGTGTTGCGCTTTTCTTATTTTCAAAAATTTAAATGAAATGAGAGAATATTTTTAAACAAACACAAAAAAACCATTGAATTCTTATAATGATTTCATATGGATCTAGCTATGGTAATAATTTTACCATGTTTACATTCAGTAAGTTAACATTGGATGAAGCTAAAAAAATGGTAGACAAAAAGCATTAGAGAAGTATGATAGGTAGTCTACTTTACCTTACTAAAACCCATCATGATATCATGTTGATTTTTTCCGTTGTGAAATTTTTTATTTAAATCCAAATTAATTTCATCTCAAATATATCAAAAGGATTTTAAATTGATTAAAAGGGTCAAAAAAAATTTCTTTCAAAAGGAACATATATTGAATTAAATCCATTTTTTAATAAAAATTTTAGAGGATTACAGCTAGATAGGAAATGTAATAATGGAAATTTTCATCATCATCAAAAATTTATAAACTCATATAGTAGTAAGAAGTAGAAATCATTTTCAATTTCCATAGTCAAAGTGGAATACATGGCCACTGAGAGTTGTTGCACCAAAATTATATGGATAAAACACACTCTTATATAATTTCTGATTACATTTAGAAATATCCCTGAAAGTTTATATAATATTAGATCAATTAATAACTGTAAAAATATTATCAATCACTCTCACACCATACAAAATGACCATAGACACCATTTCCTAAGAGATCACTTCATGATAGGTGATTTTTATTGGATATTCTTAAAATGGAATATCAAATCGCTGATATTTTCACAAAAACTATATCCCTTAATTATTTTAATTTAATTAAAGGTTTATTATTAATGTCATGATTATAGAACCTTTCACTTGATCTATGGATATCATGACATATCTTTCTAAAATAATATTTAAAATCTATATTTTTATATTGAATATCACATTGTATATTTTTTTTGTTATGTTCTCATTGCCTCACCTATATTATTATTTTTAGGGAGCCATATCTCATTAAATATAAAATTTTATTTTTGAGATATCATTTTGTCAATATTAATTATTAAATTTTAGAATAGTTTCTATTATTTTCGAAATTTCAAAATCTTATATCCAAAAAATATAGTATTTATTAATATTTATTTTAATAACTACTTTTTGTACGTTGAATTTATAAAAATATTTTTAAATTGGTTTTAAAAAATTATAAAAAATACTTTTTAAATGCTCTAATAATTTTTAATATTTATTATTTTCTCCCTTAAAGCAGATTAATGAAGACTAAAAAGATAAAATTATATAATTTTCTCTATAAAATACATATTATTTTTTATTTCAGAGTATGGTAATAAAACAATGATTACACAATGTTTTCACTTCAATTTAACCTCTACGTAATCTATTAGTTAATAAATCAATAGATGAAGACCCATAGATGGGGAAAGGTGATGTTATAGAAAAGGTATGTAATATTTTATTTTAATTTCTTCTTTTTAAAAAATATTTTACTTTATTATTTTATTATTAATTATTATTTTTTCTTCGATATTTTTTCTTTTTTCCCCTTGATACAATTTTTCCCTTTCATCATTAAAATTCCCTCTCTTTCAATAATGATCATTTTATTTAGGAAGTATGGAAGTTAAGAGTTCGTTTTCTATTTTATCATTTTGGTTTAATTTTACCTTCCCTTATAATTTCCACTATATCTAAAATTATTATATTATTTTGGTAGTTTGGTAGTTAAAAGGATTTTCCATAAAAAAATTACTTTTCAAAATATTTTCCCCTTCAAAAATTATTTTTTAGAAAAATAGTTTTGAAATATCTATTCACAAATTCTTCTTAATATTTCATGATTTTATCCTTAATATAAAAGATTTTATATTTTAGATAATCACAATGGGAGAGAAAGTGTGTGTATATTTTATTAATAGAGAAAAATTTTATAAAAAATTATTTTCATAAAGTGGGAGAATTTTTTAAAATATTTATTATTTTTATTGATTGTATAGTAATTATTTTTTTAAGAGGTGTATTTTAAAAAATAATATTTATTATTATTAATAGAATTATTGATGTGTTTAGTTCATGATATTTTGGAATATCCATTAATATTTTACAGTTTATGTAATTATAATTTTAAAAATCACGATCCTTAGTACCTTGAATTTATTAATTATTTGTTTCATTCATGATTATTATTAATTTTTTATTTTAATATTATGTTTTTATGATCATAAAAAAGGGGGTTATGTTGTACCACTCTCTGTTCTGGTTGATTAATGATCACAGACACTCTATCATGTTTCAAACTCATTAATTTAAGTAAGTTTCATCATTATAATGAATACAAAATATTGTAATTTAATGGAATCTTAAATATCTTTCAATGATTTTTAATAGATTGTATATTTCTATTTTGGTTTTTGTTTTTATTAAATGGAATCGAGTTATAGAAACCTTAAATGACCATGGATGGATGTGTATGACCCTATTATTGAAGTTCAATGTATATTGGTAAAAAATACTTTCATAAGAAATAGTGGAAATATGCTAGGGCATGGTGTACCCTGGGTATGGTAGATATGTAGGAAGTCATTCCAAAACTCAAATACCTAGTGCACCAGGTTATGGTAAAAGTCGTGTTTTGGGGTAGGCTACTTCTAATAGAGATAAAACCACAATAACTTTTTTCTTCAATAAATCCATTACTCAAAAAATAATTTTTAAATTATTATAATGGTTTTATGTCTATTAATAGTGTCCTTAGAAGCTTGAATCGGAAAACAAAACTTGTTCAATTCCCTCAAGATCTAATTGACGCTGAATTTCTAGAATCATCATAAACATCACAAATAGCCTTTCTCTTACACTCAATATCACAAGGCTCCCAACCATCCACTCAAATCACTCATCTTACATTGTATTCATACATTATAATGTTTTTTAGGTTGTTTTGTAATAGTTTTAACAATAAAACCTCTTTACACTCATAATCTTATATCTTATGGGTTCTCACTCAAAAAAATAGTGACAGGTTCCTTACAAATAAGTGAAACTCAATAGGGTGATCATAATACAAAATTATATAGGTTGGGTTTATAGATCACTAATAAGATCAAATAATTTTTGTTATTTCCATATCATGTCGAGTGGTGGAGACATAGGTGCACACATCATGTAATTTCCAAACTTTTTATAAATTTTGTTTTTCATCTATTTTTTATTTATTCATTACAACATTTAACATAAATATATATATATGACTAAATTCATCATGATCATTTCCATTCCTAAATTACTTTGATATAATATTTATACCCATATATCAAATTTATCAACTATATCTTTATTAATTTATTGATTTTTTATTTTAAATGATTTACTTTTTTTAAAGGGAAATTTACCCCTTCCTTATATCTCTAAACAAAACTGTATCATCAGAATAATCCATATAATTACCATGAACTCATTAATAAATATAATCAAATTATTATTTAAATATTTTTATTTCATTTCATAGGCCAACCAATATATAAATGAATGAGGAAAAATGTTTATATGATTGAATATAAAATATTTTGTTTTATGAATTAACAGTATTAACTTTTTGGAATATATAAAACAACCAATTATTTTCAATCCTAATCAGTTAAAAATCAAAAACTTTCTTTCCCTATAAAATAGGATTTGTATTTATTGGTTTAATGTGTCCATACCTTCTTTTCCATAACTGATTTGTTCCTTTAATCTCGTCTATCATGAATTTTCAGCATCACCAACTAGGAATGAGTTTTTTTGTTCACACTCCCCTCATCAATATAGTTACATATATCAAACTCTTCAAAAAAAATTAATGTTTTCAAAATAATACTTCATTACCATAATCAAACTGTTGAGATACAATCAACAAGTTAAGTTTTAACCCATTAATAAATAACATGTTCTTAAACATCATCATTCCTTACCCAATTACCATTGAACACAAAAAATTGATTTTAAGTGGAATTTTATTTCTAATGGCCACCGTTACTTATATTCAGATTTGAAAATCATTTTGGAGCTTCAAATATTTTATCATATGTGAAGATCATTAGCTATCCAATATCATGGTCATTTCATTTAGGATGTTTTGAGTTCAACCTAAACAACCAACAAATTTTCCATTCCATTATCTTTATTCATATAAGACATATGATAATATAAAAAAAATTATATGAGAATGTATTATAGTGAGATAATATTTTGAAAAGTAACTCAGTTGGTCATGACTTCTATAGAAATATTTTAATGATTTTAATTTATTTTTTCCTCTAAATGTAAAATTTTTAAATTGTTTTTAGCTTTTATGCATTGTGTGGTAAGACTCCACCATAATATCTATAACCAATATCAACTAGGTCTATATAAATATAGATAATTGAATAAAATTCATCATTCCATATTCTCAAATCTTAAAAAAATACCACCAATTCCCATTTAAATATTACAATCCCACATAATACACATATTAGATAGAAGTAGATTTTGGTTATTTATTCAAAATTTGACTTTAAATAATGGATATATTCTATAATAAATGATTTATGAAGACTCACAACACTAATTTATACAATATTGACCCCATTAAAGACTTTTTCATAATAGTATTTATAGTTTATTTTCATTTAAAATTAATTTTTGATGATGTCATGAACTGAGTCTGGTCCCCCTTAAAATATGAACTCGATCAGGCCTGTGGAAAGTCTTGAAGGGCGTTCCCTCTCCCTGCAGGTTAAAACAAGTGACTGGGTATCTTAAAAAATGGTTTGGGAATGATTTACCTGAGTTAGAATACATAAAACTACCAAAAAATCAATAAACTGAATCTAAAAATTCATGCCAAAAAAGACTTAATTAAAATTCAGAACTGAATACAAGGTTTTAAAAATAAAATGGGTGGTCAAAGATACAAAATTAGTAGCAAAACCTCCCAAATATATCCACATTATAAGGGGTCATCCCCCATGAGTTGTCTCTAAAACCCAGCACCACATAAGAAACTAACAACTCGAACCACCATATCAAAAGACTATGCCCTTGCCTATGTCAAACATAATCAATTATACTTACAACCAATGGTTTTTGTAGGATTTGATACTATTCACAATAGGATAACTCCCAAAGACTCCATGTCAAAATAATTATAATATAAAAAGATTAAAAGTGTTATAAACAATGAATGGTAGCAATACTTTTTAAAGGTGCATCTTTTTAATGAAAATAGTTTTCAAAGTGGGTAACATTAAAATTGGGTAAATTTAAATAAATTATGTAATATACTAAATTTTACATCCTATCACACCATTATCCAAAATTAAATCCCAAATATTCAATGAGCACTCTACATGAGAACACCCCTAGGCACTAGTTAGTCATGAGCCCCAGGTACCTCACATCTTGGTGTGAAAGTAACCATAACAATATCTGTTCTCATACATGATACACCAGTAGGGGAATAAAACATAACCAAGTGGTGCCCTACACCATCATCATCCTTGTTTTGTTAGTGTTTTCAACTTCAAATATTCTAAGTGAAATAGGGACAAAACCACTTTGGATCACTAACATGCTAGTACACATCCACCCACAAAGATACCCCGATTTCCCTCTATCTTCTCAAACAATTTCCACATTCTACCAAATATCATTTACAAAAAAAACACAATTTCTCGTAATAAACACTCAAAATAGATGATAAACATTTTTTTCACCATTTTTATAACTCAAAAACACTCAGAATTCCCATAAAACAATGTTAAAAGTTATAACAAATGATTTCACATGAAAAACATTTAAAACCCCTCTTTTAACACCAAATTCATTCCAACATTTCACCTAAACATAATTGGCTGATCTTAAACATTTCATAAATCCATTCCATGAATTATAAATCAATAAAAATTGATACAACATGTAATGAACAAGTAAAACCCCCATTTTCATACAAAATTGGAACTTAAAAATCAACCACTTAACAATTTCTACCAAAAATATTTTTCACAAAAAAATGAAATAGAAACATCGAATAAATAAAAACCAGAAATATAACTCTTTCTATAAAGATTATATATGGAATCAACTACCATATATGTCAAAACCCTCTAATAATTATGTATAACATCAACTGCAAAACCACCACACCACAAGAGAGTGAAAACGAACCTAAATCCACAAAATTGGACCAAGAATCTCAAAACCAAACCCTAGGTACAAAGACCTTACTTCTGGACATTTTGGGATTCAAGAAAATTAGAAGAAACCCTAAGGAAATGGAAAGAACAAGAGAATAAAGTCACATAGTTTATAAACATTGAATACATCTCCACAAATACTCTAGTAGTTGAATATCCTAGTAGGAAAATGTAAAGGTAGGTTTGAATAAGGATGAGGAGGTCAAGTGGGGACTAAAATGGGGGGAAACGAGTAAAAAATGAATGATTTACGAAGGAAACAAATTACCTTTTTCAAATCTGGATGATTTGATAAATCTTGATGAATTTCACCAAAATTCCCAATAAAGATGAGATCCCAAGATAAAAAATGGAACACCGGGGTGATCATAGTTATTTTGGTCTCGAGTGAGAGGTGGAATGACTGATATATATTAAAAATTAATGACATGTATAATAATTAATTATTTTTTTTAAAATTGAAAATGGGACCATGGGTTGGCCCAAATCCAAAATAAATCACCCAAATCTATCTTGATTATGAGTTACTAATGGGTCCAAAAATATTTGGTTCTTTTAATATGTCAAGGAAGGCCAAGTGGGAAGTGTAATGGATGAAAAATTTTAAAAAAGAAGGAGTTATAAAAGAAATAATTAATGATTTTAAATTTGGAAATGGGATCACAGTTTGACCCAAATCATGATGTAACCACACCATTCTCCAAAAATGCCTAGGAATCCCTTGTAAACAAAGAAAGAATATAAATTATTGAAATATAACATTAAAATAATCCATGTATGTTAAAATTGTCCCCACAATAAAAAACCTTTCAACCACTGAAAGTCATCTTGAATCCTAATCAGATAAGTGAAACGAAAACTACCCTTAGACCAAATACTTTAGCTCCCATGTCTTAAGCTCCTCAGTCCCATGTTTCCAGAAGACTCTAACCATAGGAATATTCTTCCCTCAAAGCAATTTTTATCATGAATCCACAATACATGCGGGTCTCTGAACTACAGACAGATCATGTTCTATATCTAACTCATCCCAATTCATCGCATGGGAAGAATCTGAGTTGTACCTCTTTTGTTGTGAGACATGTAAGTCATCATGGATAGATTCCAACTGAGAGGGAAATTCTAACATTTATTCCACCTTTACAATAAACTACGTACTCTCAAAAGGTCTTACATACCTCATCATTAGCTTTACATACTTTCCCAAACGGAGATGACCCAAACAAGGGGCCACATTAAAAAACACCTGATCTCCCACAGAAATCTCTAGGCCTTGACGCCTCTGATCAGCATATGATTTCTGGAATGTTTAATCTATTAATAAATTCTTCCTGATCAATGTGACCTTCTCAGATGTCTCCTGCACATGACTTAACCCCAATAGTGAGGTCATACCTACCTCAGCCCAACAGAGGGGGGACCAATAAGGCCAACCAAAGATAATCTCAAAGGGATCCATTCATATCAGGGATTAGTAACTTTTGTTATAAACAAACGCATCCAATCCCAAATGTTTATCCCAAGATCCTCCAAAGTCCAAAACATGAGAATAGAGAATGTACTCTAAAATCTGAATTGCCTGCTCTATCTGACCATCCGTTTGAGGATGGTATTTGATGATCATTTTAATATGAGGATGTAAGGCCTCCTTAAGGACTTCCCAAGACCAATAAGGTAACAAAGGGTGTCTATCTAAGACAAATACATATGGCACACAATGAATCCCTACCACCTCCATATGATACAATTGGCCCAAATCAACAACTTTAGTTGTAACCTTGATCGGAATGAAGTGGGATAATTTGATCAGACGATCAATTACTACCCATATGGTATTCTTACACTTGGGTGTACAAGGTAGGCCAAAAACTAAATCCATGGCCACCTCTCCCCACATCTAGGTAGGAATGGCTAGAGGCTGGAGCAAATGAGAGGGCCTTTGATGATCCACTTTCTCATGCTGACATGTATAACATCTCAACACAAAGTCAACTATGTCTTGTACCATACCTGGCCACCATAATTGCTAACACACATAATAAAACATCTTAGTAAAACTAGGATGGACAACCCACTGAGACTGGTGGCTATACTATATCACCACATTTTGTAGAGAAAAATGAACCACTAAATAGCCCTTTAATCACAAGATAACTTTAGGGAACGAAGACCAATTAGAAGATGTCTCCCCATCATGAATAAGTTTCCTCAACTGCTAACATATCTCATCACCGATCTATTCTCTCTGAATCTCTCCATAAGAGAAGGGGTAAATTGAATTCTCACCAAGAAAACACCTCCACTATGATCCTTGTTCTTCACATGAATTTGGGTAAAGATCCCTATAAGAGTCCATTTGTCATTAGAATTCCTCAAATCCTATATTGATACTCTTATTCTCCATGAACCTTCCACGACATTACCCTTTCCCATGGTGTAGATGGTATCGAAGTAAAACCCCTGGAAGTACTGGATCCAATGCCATTTCCTTGGATAAATATTCTTTTATAAGAAGATGTAGGATAAGATCTTATTATCATAATAGACCAAAAACTTCTCCCAAAAGATGTAGTGGTGCTATGTTTTAAAAGAATGCATCATAGGTGCTAGATGAAAGTCATGGGTTGGTTAATTCCTTTCATGTGGTCGGAGTTGGCGAGAGCCATACGCCACCATGTGATCATCCTACATATGAACACACCCAATACCCAAACATGAAGTGTCAAAATACACTACATATCCCTTTCTAGATTATAGAAAGATCAACATGAGGGAGGTAGTAAATAACCACTTCCTCTCCTTGAAGGATAACTGATATTCTGGGTCCCAAACACACTTCACCCATTTACAAGTGAGTGCAATCATTGGAGGAAAAAGATGAGAAAAAATCCCGAACAACCCACTTATAGTATCCCACCATGTCGAGGAAACTCATGATCTCAAAAAAGTTCTTTGGATGCTCTCATGAATTTACTACATTTATCTTCTCGGGATCCACAAAAACTCCCTACTTTGAGATCACATTCCCTAAAAACTTCACCTCCTTGATCAAGAAGGTTCACATAAACAACTTTTTATAAAGTTGGTAATCTTGCAATGTTTCCAAAACAATCCACAAATTATTCTCATGATCCTCCTCAGATCCAGAGTGATCCATTGTGTCATCCATGAATACCATGACAAAAAAGTCAAGATACTAGTGGAACACTGTATTCATGAGATCCATAAAGACTGCTAAAGCTTTGGTTAATCTTATGGGAATGGAAAAGTACTCCAAGTGGTCATACCTACTTATGAAGGTTGTCTTCAGGATATCTTCCTCTTTCACACTAAGTTAGTGGTAACCCGAACGTAAGTCTATTTTATAAAACCACATTTTTTCATTAATTGATCAAACATGTCATCTTTTCAGGGAAAATGACATTTTTTCTTGATGGTTACTTTGTTCAGCATCTGGTAATCAATACACAACCAGAGGGATCTTCCAGACTTCTTCAAAAATAGAACAGATGATGCCCGAGGAGAGATTCTCTAGTGAATGAATCATTTGGATTATAAATTTTCCAATTGTATCTTTAATTCTCTTAACATTTTGGGGTCAACATGATATGAGGTAAGATATATCAGTTGTGTTTCCATCGCGAAATCAATCGAGAACTCCATATCCCACTTTGGGGGTAATCTTGAAAAATCATCTTTGAATACCTCTGGGAACTCATCCACAATATTAGGTTACCTTCCCTCAAGATAATTACCATCATACTCTAGCGTGAGAGATGATAATTGGATGATAAAACTACCCAACACTGGGAGTGGAGTTCCTGTGTTACCTGATCGAGGATCCCATTCCCCATGAAAAAATAGTGGAGAGACATCATGTGCGGTGAAACTCACCCACCACCTATAGTAATCGATGTTTTCCTGAAAGTGTACCATAAAATCCATGATATGTATTATATCAAAAAGTTCTATATCAAAGACCATGTGGTCCCAGTCCATCTCTACCTCAGACATAATAACTACACACAATGGGAACCAGAGACCCTGCTCCTTCTTCTTACCAAGCAGATTCACCAACTCCATCACAACGGATAACATGTCAGATGGAAAATTTTGTGTGCTCACAAAAAGGAAAGAGATAAATGGAAAATAAGGACCATTATCGAAAATTTAAACATCTATAAAAGATACAATAAAAATGTTTCCTCGGATAGTCAATGGCCCTACATCTGATCTTGTAGGTGCCTACTCCATAGCATGATGATTCCTTATCTCTTCTTGAGAACAACCGCTCAGCTATGGCAGTGCCTTGAACTATATCTTTCCAAAAAATGTCCCATCCCTGCCACAACAACCACCAAACTGAGATCCCCTCATCCTCAACAGATTAGATTGAGCTGGCACACCCATTGAATCCACTTATCCTACCCCACTCTAAAGTGGATGTGCCATCCTGCAAAAGCGCTATAAGTGTCCCATAACTCCACACTAATAACAGGGATTCCCAGGAGATTTTCATGTTGACCATATGATCCACAACCTCCTACTAGTGGCACATGACAGACCTTGAATCAAAAGCCACAGATGAAAGATTCCTTGAAGAGTATCATGAACTACCACCTCATTTCTTCCCTTGTTCATCTTGATTCCTTTTATACTTAGTTGAACTAACAATTTCCATCACTGATACCATCCCAGAAACATTAGACCTCCCCTTGAGGTCAATATCCACCATAAATTCCCAGTCAAAGACATCATCATAGGTATTCATATTAAATAGGAACACAGGAGAATAAATCTTTGGCCAAAAGTCCCATTCAAACTTCTGGGCCTTTTTCTTCTCATTAGAGACCATTTTAGGTACATACTAGACTACATCAACAAAATAGTGGGGATAATCCATCACTAAAAGGTCCCCATATACCAGCTCCATAATCTCCCCAAATCTATCATATACTAAGACTTCAGGGCAGTACTGGTCATTTAAGGTAACCTTGATGTCCTTACATCTCATCTGTTCTTTCTTCCCATATTAAAGTACTGATTCCCACCACCTTCAGCTAGGACCCACTCACTGAAAATAGGAACACATCACCCTAACCTTCTTAGGTGTGTCAAGAGCTTTAACAAGTTCTCGATCTTCTCGATACACTCATCTGATTCTTGGGGTATCATGCTACCTCAGAAAGTATGATGCTTGTTCTTTAAGAACTCATGGGATTTTTCCTTCCTAAGACCAGACTCCTCTTCTCTATTTGGAGCAGGAACTGTATATACTTCCTGTCCTAGGGTGTGTACAACCCTGACCATAAATTCTACCATCCTTTGACCAATCAATGAGGGAGAACTCTCTTCGTTGACCTCTCGTGGTTTCATGGGAGATTTCTGGGGAGGCATGTTGTTAAAAAAGGAAACAGTCACAAAATATATCATTAGTACAAAAATTATGAAAAGTTTCATCAATTACATCAAAAATAAATAATTCAAACACATCACAACAATGAAATAAACAACCAGATTACTTTAACCTGATGTATACGTGAAGTCTGCAGCCTGCACATCCCACCTAGAAGGGAAGTCAAACAAACAATCTCAACATCCCATGGTGACTAAAGGTTTTTCATGAGAGGTATTGTACAGGCACCCTAATCCTAACCATAACTATGATACCTAATAGTCCTAGCTCTTTTCTAAATAGTCTCACTCCAAAATAATAATATGACCCAAAAAAATAAACCTGTACCCAAATCATTTAGTCATGAATTGAATCTGGTTGACATTAAAACCGGCACCTAGCCCAGTATATGGAAAGTCCCGATGGGAATTACCTATCCCCATGGGCTCTCAAAAGTGCTTGTGTATATTTAACAGCGTTTTGGGAACAATTTACCCATGTTAGGATACATAAAACAACTAAAAACAATCAATAATCTGAATCGTATAATTCATGCAAAACAAGCCTTTATTAAAATTCAAAAATGAATACATGGTTTTAAAAATGACATGGGATGTCCAAAACTACCAAATTAGCATCAAAACATCCCAAATACTACCACATGACAAGTGGTCATCACCCACAATTTGTCTTCACAACATCACACCACAGAACAATTAAAAACTTGAACCACTGTCTCCAAAGGCCTTTCCCTTAACTATGTCAAACTTAATCAATTATATATACCCCAAAGTTTTAAGTAGGATGTGATCCTATTTCCAATAGGATACCACCCAAATTCTCCATCTAACAAGAATTATAAGATAAAAAACTTGCACATGTTATAAACAATGAATGGAAGTAATAATTACAAAATGTGCTTCTTTTGAAAGAAATTTTTTTTCAAAGTGAGTAACTCTAAAAATTGGTAAAATTAAATAAAACATATAAGCTACTGAATATTCTATCAAAATAAACCAAAATACAATGTTAAATTCCAAATATTCAATGAGAAATCGACATGGGAACACCCCTTGGAACTAGTTAGTTGTGATCCACAGGTACCTCACATCTCGATGTGAAAGTAACCATAACAATATCCATTCCTGTGAACGAGGCACTAGTAGGGGAACAAACCATAACCTATTGGTCCCAAAAATCATCATCATTGTAGTTTTGTTAGTCTTTTCAATGTCAAGCTTGCTAAGTGAAACATGGAAAAATCACTCCAGATCACTAACTTTCAAGTACACATCCTCGCACCTATATACCAAGGTTTCCCTCTTTGTGCCCAAAAAGTACAACATGCTAAAAAAATCCATTTAAAAATTAAAACACTAGTTATGGTCATAAACACTAAAAATAGTATCTAAATATACTTTTCACCATTTGTATAACATAGACAAACACATATTGTTTTCATAACACAATTTCACAAGTTATAACAAAACATTGCACATGAAATCCATTAAAACCCCATGTTTTAACACCGAATGCATACCAATATTTCACCAAAATATAATTGATAGCACTTAAAAATTTTAAAGGCCATTCCATGAGTTATAAAACAACACCAATTGGTACAACATGGAAGCATAAGTAAAACACCAATTTTCACACAAAACTAGCACTTAAAAATCAAATGCTTAACAATTACTACCAAAAATAATTGTCAAATTTAAAATAGTGAAAAATAACATAAAATAAATATAAATATAGAAATATAACTCATTCTACAAGTCTTAAACATATAATTCCATAAAATATATTTCAAAACCCTCAAATACTTATGTGGAATGTCAACCACACCACCTTTGAACAACAAGAGAGTTAAAACGAACAAAAAACCACAAAATTGGAAAAAAAATCAAAAAAACCCTAGATAATAAACCCTAACTTATGCACATTTGGGGAATAAAGAAATGTAGAAGAAACTCTATGTAAATGGAAATAACAAGAGAATAAACTCATTTACTTGAGAAACATTGAATACATTACCCCAAATACACTAGTAGTTGAATCTCCTAGCATCCAAAATTTAAAGGGAGGTTTGAATAAGGATGATGAGGTATAGTGGGGACTAAAATGGGAGAAAAGAGTAAAAAATGAATGATTTATGAATGAAACAAGTTATCTTTTAAAATCTGGACAATTTGAGAATCCTTGATGAAGGTCGCCAGAATCCCTGATGAAGATGAGCTCCAAAGAGGGAAAGTGAAACATGGGGGTATGCCTACGGTTTGTGGGCTTGAGTGATAGATGTAATGACTGAAAAATATTAAAAAATATATGAGATATAATAGAATTAAATTATTGTTTTTTAAATTGTGAATAGGCTCACGGGTTGGCCCAATTCCTGAATTAATCACCAAAATCCATAATCATTATGAGTTCCTAATGGGTCGAAAAGAATATATTCCTTTTAACAGGTCAAGGAAGGCTATGTGGGATGTGGAATATATGAAAAATGTTAAAAAAACTAAGGAGTTGTAAAAGGAATTTTTTTTGAAATTCGGAAATGGCCTCATGGTTTGGACTAAATCATTATGTTACTTCCCATTTCTCCAACAATGCATGGGAAACCCCTGTAAACAAAGAAAGAATAGAAATCAATGAAAAATACCATTAAAAGAAGTCATCTATGTGACATTAGAATTTCCATGTTTCATTGAGTTGTTATTATTTTCCATAAACAGAAATTTCTCCACCTATTACTTCACACCAACTATTTTAATCAATCGCATCATAAAGATTGGACGAAATTATTTTATTATTTAAAAAAAAATATTTGGACTTCTCCAACTACATTTCCCCATCCATCTATTTTTTTGAAACAATTTCAATGGTTTTCTTCTTTTCATTATCCATTTCTTCTATCTGAACATTTTTTTTACTCTCATCATCTAGTGAATTATTCATGTTATAAAATTCATTAATCATCTGTAAATTCTTTTTTAGGTGAATAGTGTAATTTTTTCTTAATTATTGAATATATTTCATTAAATTTTTTAAAATATTTAGTCTTGAAGTAAATGAAAGACATTATTTTCTTGGTCACTTTATCTTGAACAATATTTTGGTTTCCTCTTAACATCTATAATCACTAGTAATTTCTTATCCATTCAGCATCATAACTAAAAACATTTCACCAAGATCAATAGACACATCACTATATTTATTATCTTCATTGATATCACTATATTTAAATGTTGATAATAAAATCCTAAATTAAAATTTTGAAAATTTTTTACTCTTCCCCTTTAAATAGTAATTTTATTATATATTATTTTTATAACTTGATAGATTATCATCCTTATACTAAAATATTAATATTTTTCCAAATTTGATTTTATTTATGAAATATCTATTATCTTCACACTTGAAACAACTATTTTTTATTTTCTCCTATAACATTCATTTGAATCTTCCCATACTTCTTAAAATGAGTAAAATGTGATTTTTCCAATTTCAATTTAACATTTTCTTCATCAAAATATTATTCTTAATCATTATCCACTTCATTCAAAGTATTTTATTTCTTTCAAAATTTAAAAGATATATCCTAATAATCCATTCTATTTTCATGAAATAATTAACTTTTTAAATTTCATAATAAACTACAATATTATACCAATCAAACAATGAATGTTTATTGATATTAGGTTCATGAAGAACCAATAATTTATAACCAAACTTGTGTGGAAGGAAATGTAGCATCTTTTAAAAAATTATATAATCCTATATATTATCATCAAACCTCTAATGGTATATACAACATTAATAATTATAGAAAATAAGTTGTCCATTATTTTATCATCATTCATCTTTAAATCATCATACCTTAACCGATATTTTGAAATTTATATTAAATCTCCATTACCATCATTATATATTTAATATTGAGAATTACATTTTAGAAAGAGATGAAAACATTAAAATTTGATAATGTCTATTATTATTTAAATTAATTATATATACTTCCATTATCACAACACCTTCAGCTTAAGGAACAAAACCTTTGGTATAAATCTTCTATATATCTAAAATTATTGATCTACGATATGATAGAATTCAATAATTCCAAAAATTATAATTAATGCCAAAAAAATTATGGAAACCCTTTTTATTCATTGAATTATTTTATTCAACTACCAAAATAGATATTATAAGACCATACCTTTAGAAATTGAGAAACAATTCTCATAAAACACTATATAGTTGGTCACAATATATGGAAACATATATACTATGATTCTATTTGGCTTTCCCCTGTGTACAGTGTGTTTTAACATAGATGATTAGTGGGGAGTGAGTGGAAAATTTATATTCCAACTTTTTATGATTTCTTGTGAAATAAAACTTAATTACTTAATATAATAAAGGATTTCATAGTGGAACATCTCACTTAGTGTGGAATGAAAACAACCAAACAACACATTATTTATAGGTATCACTATTAAAAATGAAGTTCTTTATCCTTGTAATGAACGTGAAAAAAATATCATCTATTCCACATGAACCACTATGTGGATATAATTTTCAGGGAATATCAATGAAATATTATTATATAAAACAACACATCAGTATTATAACACAAGAAGAAATTATCTCACTATGATAAATATTATTGAAATTTTATTTTTTCCATCATCTAGGATATAATTATCCTTTTTAAAAATAATTATCCACATAATATATAGTTCTCTAACACTTCATGATTTAGAAAAAGTGAAAATATAATTCATCCTCAACACATAATTCTAAATCCATAATCACTTAAAAACAAAGTGAAAATCTATATTAAGATTTTTCTTCTACTATTTTTTATTTTTTATCATTTTCCTCACACTCTAATTCATAAAATACAAATATTCATATAATTTTTTAGAACTAGAGTGCAACACCTAATCGCATAAACCCACCCAAATGTTTCCTAGACTGAGGTTATCTATGGAATCAAGCACTTTTCCCCATATTCTCAAGGTAGGAGACTAGAGTTAAAGGCCAATAACATGAATTTTTAGACAATAATGTTGATATCATAGTGATCAATTATAATAAATATTAAAAAATTAACATTTGAGTATGAAAAATAATAAAATAAAAAATATATAACATATTTTAATATATAACATAAATAAATATTCCACATTCCTAATCAGAAAATAAAAAAAACCAAAATAAAAAATTTTCCCACCAAAACAATTGTTGAACCACCCTAGATTCATTTATACTAAGTAGGGTTTTCTTTCTAATGAATCAATAACACAATGTAAAAGGATTTTTTGATGAATGTTATTAAAATTTATGAAAACAAAATTAATAAAATTCATTTGATAAATTAATTATATTTTTTAATTCATCATATACTATAATCATTAGTTGAATTTTTTTATTTTTAAAAAATAGTTGATTTTAAGGTGAATAGTGAAAAATAACCATTATTCAAGATGTCACTTTTATGAAATTATAATTATATACTAATAAATTGAATTTTTATAAAATATTTTTTCCAAACATAATATTTAATTAATAATTGATATAATTAATAAAAATATAATATCAATCAATAAAACATAGGCTTCGAATTTTGGAAATCTAATTAATGTTTTTGTTCAAAATAAATATTATTTTTAGTTACTATCCTTAAATAAAGTATTTATAAGGTTACTTTTTGTCTTTATTTCTCATTAATGTAAAATAAATTTATTTTTTTAAAATAATCCTATAATTCAATTATAATAAACATTATACACCATTTTTTAAACATAACTTTAATGATTTAAACAAACATTTCTCAAAAAATAGTTTCATTCTTTTTTGGAAATGTATACTAAAATTAATTTCTATAGGTTAAGGGATTTCAATAGTATGAAATGGATTCCATAGTTGGAATGAATATAATTAATATTTTATTATATTTTTAAGTTAATTTTTTGTCATAATAAATAGTTACCATGGTAAATATTTATCACCTCTATTGAGGGTAAAATGGGTTTAATGGGATAAAAATGTACTAACAATTCTTCAATATAATAAAATAATATTTATTAAATGAAAATTTTATTTCTAATTTTCAATTATTTAGTTCATATATGAGTCATTATTGATCCATTTTTTATGAAGGCGGCATTAATAAATTTTAATCATTTGAAAATTTCATATTTTTTCATCCATGTCACTTATAAAAGGACTCCACCTATACTTATCTAAACTTAAAGAGAATATTATTATGGAAACGACATGAGAAAATCCCATATTAATATTCCTACCATTAATCTAGATTTCATTTTTTGGATCTGAATACTGACCTTGTAATTCTTATTCTTTAATCCAAAGGATGTAGTCTAAAGGAGAGATATAGATATTGATTGACTGATTTCATTTTATTTATTCTTATACCTACATTAATTTAGTGATAATAATGATGATATAATAAATTAATTATATCCCATAAAATATGATGTTATCTATTCAATGTAAAAACATTTATTCGTCTCCTTCTTCTTCAAATGTCATGTGAAATTATTGATTGTGTGTACATATGAACTACCGCCCCACAAAGCAATATATTTCATTTTTTGTCACCACTATTCATGGATGGTTATAATTATGAGTATAATTTTTATATATTATATTTATAACATAGATTTGATTCTATAAATTTAAAATTTCATTTATCTTCTTACATTTCCACCGATTATGGAATTGAAATGTCACAAAAGCGTACATTTTGACTAATAAGTCCATGAAACAATGTGATTATTTTTTCTTGAATGATATTAAAAAATTATTCTAAATATGTATATAATAAATATATATTATACTTATATCATTTTTAATATTAAATATATAATTAAATTATGATAAATGTGGAAGCACCCAAACTACCAATGCGAAACATACATGAAAAATGAAGCATCTCACACAAAAAAAACTATTATAATAACGAATTATTAATAAATGAGTTTTGAAAAGTTTTATGTGTATCATACGTGACATTAAAATTAATTATATATTTATATTATATAATTATAATATTTTGAAATTTAGTATACATGAGGTTAATATCCCTTACATGGAAAGTCAAAATTGAAGTAAGTGATTTCTTTTACCATCTCATTTTATTTTGGGATTCTTTATGTTTTGATTTAGTTTGGGAAAATTATATTGAACTAATCTATTATTATCATTATATTTTTATCCTCACTAGTTATATTTTTTATTTAATTTTTTATATTCCATTTCTTCTCTTATTATATTATGAATCAATTAGTAAGTAACATGTGTGAAATATTCTTCTAAAATCCTATTTTTATGTTTTCCATATAATTATTTTCATAGTGTTCATTTTTTCTTAATCCTTTTTCAAAAATATTTTTAAAATTATTATAATATTTATTAAAATCATTTTTATGCTTATATTAATTTATAAATAAATTATTAAATGGAATCATATTATTAAAAAATTTGACAATTTTTACCCAAGGTGTAAATATAATCCTTGTTTTAATATAAAAATTAGGGCTAGATTTTACCATTCTTTAGAAAACTATTTTATTTGAATATTACTTAACATTTTTTCACTTATAATTTAAATTTATTTTTTCCAATTATTCTCAATATTTTGTGATTATAAATAAGTGATTCGAATAATAAAACTAGTATTTTCCTCATGAAATGTAACCGTGATCTTTTAATGGTATTATCATCATCAGAAACACCCATTGATATTATTTAAGATATTATCCAAGGATACAATATTTATTATTTCATTAGATCGTATATGATTATTATGATGAAATATTTATGCTCTGTATTATTAATTCAAGAACAAATACTATTTAATTTTAAGGCATATTGATAATTAATTTTGTTCATAATTAAAAATATGATGAATGGATAAGAGATACTTGTGAGAGGAAGAGAAAAGTTATAGTGATCTCATTAATAAATTGATAGGTATCACAAGGAAAAAATATATGAATATCATATTATATAGGTATCTTGTTTGTGACTAGCCATTTATTGATAATGAAGTTGTGATTAAGAGGCCATGATGATAATATTCATGAAGTATTTATTGAGGTGCCTTGATCATGAATGTCTATAATTATGCATATCCTTTAATAAGATTTTTTTACATTATAAATATAATTTATATATTAATATTATAAATGTATGTTTATTTAAATCAATCTATTGATTTAATTAAATGTTTTTCAATTATCTACTTTTCCATATTTATTATATATTATTTACTCATGATAGATTCCATTGTACATAACATTTACTGAGTATCTAATATCCCAATTTATTGATATTCCTTTACCCAGGATATAATTAATGATATAAAGGATGAAAAAATGATTCTTATTATAAATTTTCATATTCAGAATGTAATATGAGGAAAATGTATTCATTTAGATTATCTATTATGCAAAACTGATCAATCATGTGTGGTTTGGTCCCTTATATATTGTACTAGTGTAATAAAGTAAACATCAAGTAGGGTTTCTGAAGTTAGGTTATAAAATATAGTATCGAATAAATTTTATCACTATACTTTAGATCCATATTCTAAATGAACATGTAAATTACTATAATTCTTGAGGGTATATTAGAAATTTCACCATTATTGTTTTTTTATTTTATAGATCGATATTTATAATGATTATGGGAAAACACAATATATTACACTTTTTTGTGTTTTTTGTCAAAAAATAAAAGGAATAAACATATGTAATAAATGTATGGATTTTCATACTGAGCAAGAAAATAAAAATGTGGTTAGAATTGAGAAGATCCTGGCTATATGAGGGAAACAGATATAGGTTATGTCAAATAAAATTTCTCATATAGCACTAAGAGGACCAGTTTGGTATATACCAAACACTCTTGACTTGTTAATATCTTGATTCTCTTACTCTCTTTTCCCTGTCGCATGCAATAATAGAAAGCAGTAAAAATATGCACACGATATTTTTACAAGGTTCACCACTCAATAAGAGTAGCTACGTCCTTGCCATGCATGGGTATAGCCACTGCATGGATTATCCATTATAATGTGATATGTTGTTACAATGGAGTGTCTAAGAAAACAATCCTCTAGACAGTGTGAGTCCCTACACTTTGGAGGGGGTGGGAAACAATCCTCTTCCCTGGACTGGTGATGACCTAGCCCAACTTGCAGCGTCTAGCTGGTTCTTTATACTGCCTATGGAGACAGTCTTATTCCTTCTTCAAAAGGTTAGTTCTGCTCTTGGTATTTTTTGGTGTTGTTCACTTGATTACTTGAAAAGTAGTAGGCAAGCAATTATTCCTTCTTTCCTTCTCTTCTTTTCTAGTGCAACACAAACTGCACTAAACTTCTTCTTTCTTCTTCTTAGTGCAACAACGAATTGCACTTAAACTTCATCTATATTCTTGGTATATTTTTCTTCTTCTTATAATTCTCTTATCTTTATGAAACAAACCTGTAAGCTACACACTCTTCTTCTTCTTTGGCTTCTTCAATACAAAACCAACTGCACTAAAACCTACTCTTCTTTACACGTTCTCACTCAGTGCAAAACCTTATGCACCGAGCTCTTCTTATTCTTCTTCTTACTAGAATCACAAGTTCTCTTTGTGATTCTAAAAAAAATGAAGTCTAGATCAACATATAATCATCATAGTTGAACAGAACCTGGTAAGAACCTCTAGAACAACTCAGCTTGGGCGCCAATCATTACTTGCATGACACCCTCCTTGCGTGCCTCTCTACTTGCACGCCACCAAATACAAGCACGCCACAATTGTTATCAACTCAAAACTTGTGTTCCACCTTTCGATTAAACACACTCTTCACTTGCGCACCTCTAACAACTTGCGTGCCAAAACTTGCGCGGAAATACTTGCGCGGAAGACTTGCGCAGCAACACTTGCACGGAAAAACTTGCACAGCAGACTTGCGCGGCACCCTAATTCTGCGCCTTATAAATAACCCTCAGCTTTCGCGCCACTTCAGCTTGCACGCCACTTTCTACACTTGAATGTTCAGAGCTCTAATTGTTCTCTTAAGTGTTGAGCATTAAAAATGACGAGGTGAGTCATCTATTTATAGGCGTTTTTCTGACTTGCGCGCCCATACACTTGCACGCCAAGATTTGCACTTGCGCGCCTCCTTCCACTTGCACGCCTCCTTTATACTTGTGCGCCTCTTTGTGGACAGGCAATACTTGCATGCCCCCTTTATACTTGTGTGCCTCTTTGTGGACAGCACAACACTTGCGTGCCACCTAAAAATGAGTCTCAACTTGCGTGCCTCAACCACTTGTGCCCCACACTTCTTTGACTTGTGTGCTCAGAGCTTAAAATATTTCTCTAAGTCTCGAGCCTGCAGAAATGACAAGGGTAGTCACATTTTTATAGGCATTTTGGCAACGTGCGCGTCACATTCACTTGCGCGCCTCCTTGGTATTTTCACGCCTTCTTGGAACATGCGTGACACCCTGGCACTTGCGCGCCTCCATGGGACTAGCGCACCTTCTTGGTACTTGCACGCCTTTTTGGTACTTGTTCACCTTCTTGTCACTTGCGCACCTTCTTTCCTGTGCTATATTTTTGAAATAATGCTATTTGAAATATGACTTGCGCGCCTCTACATACTTGCGTGCCTACTTCTTTCTCTATCCCTTTCCTTCATAAGGCTTGAATCACAAGTTCTCCAAACTTATGATATTTGTGAAATACAAATCAGCAAAGCATCATCTGGTTTCAAGGAAATGTTTAATGCATGATCATATTAGAATGACAAGCTATTACACACACTCTCTTCTTCTTCAACAATTATTCTTTACTTCATGAAAATCATATGATTCCTTTCTTCAAGTAAGCACTTGCGTGGTTATCATGCAATCTTGAAGCATTGCATTGACTTCTTCAAATCCTCATTCTTATTAAACCATCCTTAGATAGATGATACTTCACCATTATGATCCAATCATCCTAAAATTGATAATACTTCTCCATTATTTATTGTTGTAAAAAATGTGTCACCTTTGACACAAGTTCTTTTAACTTTGGATCAGTTCAACAGTCGTCTGAATTGCTTCATAGAGAATTTCCCAAGAATGACATTCAATGCTATGATTTCATAACCATTATTCAGGTATCCTCACTTCATACAATCTCTATTAACTTTGGAGGCCTTCATCGTATCCTTATTCATTTTGACCGATATCGACAACTGTTGAAAACAAATAAAATCTCCATACACAAAGTGGTACCAACAATCTCCCCCTTGGGTATTTTGTTGTCAATACCTTGAAGTATCCTCAGATGAATGTGTCAATGTCAAAATGAGAATCTTATCTCTCCCCTTTACTTGTTTCTCTCCCCCTTTGATTCTTTTATTTCACCCCCCCCCCCCCCCCCCTTATTGGTAAGAAATACAAAGCTTATGGTAGAGAGGGTATCAGTCCTTACTTTATCCATGTTCCGTCAATCATTTCACTCTAAGTATACTTGAGCAATGGTCGGTGTAGAAAATAAGAGGATTTTATTTAGACAAAAAAGTTATCCATTATCCACTAATCTTGATACCTCATGATAAGAGATATCCTACACTTGTCTTCAAGGGTTTTCCACTTTTATTCAAGAACAAATATATTGAATGTGATAGGAAATAATCAATCCTGAAATTCCTGCAATCACTTCAACAAATAGATCAAAAACATTCAAGTGAAATTGGAAGGATAAGTGCCCTTGGGGAACTTTCACTTTTCTTATATCATTGATTATCTTTGTTACTCCCCCTTTGTAGAATGATTATTATTTTGAGTAACCAAGTATGATAGATTAAGAAACAACATACCTTTTCCAATGACATGATCTTCAGAAAATCATTAGAGTAATTGAATTTTATACCAACTAATGTTGATACTGATTGAGATAATGACTCTAGAAGATTCTTCATTTGTCTCCCCCTCATGGGAACACTTCTACTCACTGAATCCCACGTTTCCCCCCTGAGATCTTACTTCACCTTCAATTCCTTGTATGATAATAGCAAATACAATACACAAAGATTTAATGGAATAAGGTGGATCCTCTTTTCTCTATCAATGTAAACGACAAGGTTGAGAGGATTTTCTCAACCCAGATGCTCCATTATTCACACTTTCATGAGTTATATTAAATAATGATTGTGATTGTGTGGAACTCACTATTTCTTCCATCTCTTTGTGTGTGAATCATTTTTCTTCAAGGGCTTTCAAAGCACTAGAATCTTCTGGTGCAACTTTCATCTTTTTGAGGAATTCTTGTTGGGCTGGAGTAAATTCAAGGCATATTTTAACAGTATGACCAGCCTTGTTGCACCGAACACACATAACTTCCTTTTCTTCATGTAGAATCTTCTTTGTGCTTTTAGCACAAGTATTAGCCTGTGCATCTTCCATTTTTCTCATTCTTTCCAAATATTCTGGCCAAACCACCAAAATATCATTAGGGACTAAGGAATCATTATTGTATCTTCTGCATGGATTATTCTGAGTGGCTTCCTTCTTAGTGGTTCTTTTGGATGCACCACCCTTCACCTTCTTGGATTTAGAATCTAAGGACTTCTCATCTTTCCTTCATTAAATCTTCTTGGGAGAATTTGTTTTCACATTATTCATCTGATTTTTTCCCCAGGATGCTTCATTGTTCTTGCCCAGCTTCTGTGGCCTTCTTTTCTTATATGAACATGCACCATTCATATGACCACTCATATTGCATACATCAAAAATGTTATCTAACATTCCAAATCTATTTGCAGTATACATATGCTTCTGGATCTGTGGATGTTTCTTCTTCTTCTCAAGATTTCTCTCCCTTGAGATGGGCTTTCTCTGTGCTTTTACATTTAAGGGATTGTACCAACAATCCAGTGCACAATGTCCAAACCTATTGCAGCACCAGCATTGACCAACAAACCTTGACTTCTTTTCATCTTCTTGATAAGGTTGTTGAGTCTTCTTCTTGGTATTTTTTTTCTATGGGGATATATCTTCCACACTATTTCCCTTATCCACCATAGACATGGTGGTAGGTTCCTTTTCATTTTTCTTCATCCATACTTGTTTAGAATTTTTCTTCCAACCTGCACTTTTGGTAAAGGAAATTTTAGAGACATTAGTATAAGTTGGTATGGATGAAACCATTACTTTCTCAGATACATTTGATAGATCAATGAGTGAATCCATGATCTTCTTATCACATGTTGGAAGTCTTTTGACAGTAGAATCCTCCATTGAGCATTGAATACTAACAGAAACTATTTCCTTCTTTTCTGGAGACTCAATATGGGTCTTCTAAAGATTGGTAAACTCAGCTTCCAATCCTAGACATCTCATATTTAGGATTACTTCCTGGTCTTTAATCATAGTCATCTTCTCTTCACAAGCCTTCTTTAATATTTCTACTACATCTTCATGCATCTTTACTTTGTATTGTAACAAAGAGTCAAGTTCTTTGATCTTCTTGGATTTTTCTTCCAAATATATCTCCTTGACATCATTGCTCTTTTTCATCTCATCTTCAAGGGCATGGATCTTCTCTTCTAGAGTCTTGTTGACTCCCTCTTTCTCTTCAGCATATTTGAACAAATTTTAAGAACTTACTTCAAATCCCCTCTTTGTTACTTGAAAGGCTACAACCTGTCTGGAGAGCTTTAAACATTCAACAATTTTTTCATGTAAGCCTTTCTCCAAAACATCAGTTTCTTCTTCCAATTGAGTGATATTTTCCTACATACATTGAAATACTCTACAAACCAGTGATGCACTTTCTTTAGGAATACCATGCAGAATCATTCTTAATCTGTCAACTTATGTATCTTGATATGTTGTAGATTAATCATCACCACTTCTTCTAGCATTTTCATCATGAGGATATCTTAAAAATGTACTAACACATACCTCTTGATCATTTGAGGTAGGAAGGTTATCCGTCTTCTTAGTGGAAACTTGAGCCACCTTATCATAAATTTCCAAGTCTTGTGTGTCTTCAATGTCTGCCAGATATGGAGAACCAGATACATCCTCTTTTTTAGATAGGAGGGACTTCTTATTCAACTTTATATTCTCCATATTTTTCTTATTCATCATGGTCTTGATAGATATAGCCTTCTGTTCAGAGATAAATGAATCTTCCCTGAATGTGCACTCCATTGATAATTCCGGAAAGAAACTCAAATCATCAAAAGAGAATAACTTCACTGTAGAGAATCCAACATAGATGAACCTGTCCCTCTGATACCAATTTAGAGGACCAATTTGGGATATACCTAACACTCATGACCTATTAAGATCTTGATTCACATATTCTCTTTTCCCTATAGCATGCAATAATAGAAAGCAGTAAAAATATGCACACGATATTTGTAAAAGGTTCACCACTCAATAAGAGTAGTTATGTCCTTCCCAGGCATGGGTATGACCACTACATGGATTATGCATTATAATGTGATATTTTGTTACAATAAAGTGGCTAGGAAAACAATCCTCTAGCCAGTGTGTTTCCCTACACTTTGGAGGGGGTGGGAAACAATCCTCTTCCCTGGACTGGTGATGACCTATCCCAACATGCAGTGTCTAGCTGGTTCTTTATACTGCCTATGGAGACAATATTCTTCCTTATTGAAAAGTTTAGTTCTGATCTTTGACTTCTTTAGTGTTGTTCACTTGATTACTTGAAAAGCAGTAGGAATGAAATTATTCATTCTTTCCTTCTCTTCTTTTCTAGTGCAACACCAACTGCACTAAACTTTTTCTTTCTTCTTCTTAGTGCAACGACCAACTGCACTTCAACTTCTTCTCTCTTCTTGGTATGTTCTTATTATTATTATTATTCTCTTCTATTTATGCATAAAACCTATAAGTTTCACACTCTTCTTCTTCTTCAGCTTCATCAATGCAAAACCAACTCCACTGAAACCTACTCTTCTTCACATGTTCTTACTCAGTTCAAAACCTTCTGCACCGAGCTCTTCTTTTTCTTCTTCTTGCTAGAATCACAAGATCTCATTGTGATTGTAAAAACAATAAATTATAGATCTATATAGAATCATCACATTTGAAAAGAAGCTCGTAAAAACCTCTAGAAAAACTCATCTTGGGCGCCAATCCTTACTTGCACGCCACCCTACCTGCACGCCTCCCGACTTGTGCGCCACCAAATACTTGCGCGCCATAATGTTTATCAACACAAAACTTGAGCACCACATTTGGATTAAACACACTCTTCGCTTGAGCACCTCTAACAACTAGCACGCCAAAACTTGGGCGACAATACTTGCGTGGAAATACTTATAGGGTAATACTTGCACAGCAAACTTGCGCGACAATACTTGCGCGGCAGACTTGCGTGGAAACACTTGCGCGGAAGCACTTGGGCGGAAGACTTGTGTGGAACCCTACTTGTACGCCTTATAAATAACCCTCATCTTGCACGCCACTTCATCTTGTGCGCCACTTTCTACACTTGCACGTTCAGAGATCAAATTTTTCTCTTAAGTTTTGAGCATTAAAAATGAAGAGGCGAGTCATCTATTTATAGGAATTTTTCTTACTTGCGTGCCCATACACTTGCGCACCTCCTTCCACTTGTGTTCCTACTTTATAATTGTGTTCCTCTTTGTGGACAGAAAATACTTGAGCACCACATTTATACTTGCGCATCTCTTTTCGGACAGCACAACACTTTCACGCCACCTAAAACTGAGGCTCAACTTGCGCGCCTCAACCACTTGCGCGCCACACTTCATCGACTTTCATGCTCAGAGCTCAAAATATTTCTCTAGGTCTCGAGCTGGCATAAATGAGGAGGGTAGTTGCCTTTTTATAGTCATTTTGGAAACCTGCATATCACATTCACTTACACACCTCCTTGGTACTTGTGTGCCTTCTTGGCACTTGCGCGACTCTCTGTCACTTGCGCGCCTCCTTGGGACTTACGCACCTTCTTGGTACTTGCGCTCCTTTTTGGTACTTGTCCGCCTTCTTGGAACTTGTGCACCTTCTTTCCTTTGCCATATTTTTTAAGTAATGCTATTTGAAAAATGACTTGTGCACCTCCACATACTTGTGTGCCTACTGCTTTCTCTATCCCTTTCCTTCATAAGGCTTGCATCACAAGTTCTCCAAACTTATGATATTTGTGAAATAAAAATCATCAAACCATCATCTTGTTTCAAGGAAATGTGTAATGCATGATCATCTTAGAATAAAAAGCTATTACACACTCTCTCTTCTTCTTTAACCATCATTCTCTACTTCATGAAAATCTTATGATTCCTTTCTTCAAGTAAGCACTTGCATGGTTCTCATGCAATCGTGAATCATTTCATTGTCTTCTTCAAATCCTCATTCTTATTCAACCATCCTTAGATAGATGATACTTCACCATTCTGATCCAATCATCTTCTAATGGATGATACTTCTCTATTATTTATTTGTTGTAAACAATGTGTCACATTTGACAAAAGTTCTTTGAACATAGGATCAGTTCAACAATCATCTGAATTGCTTCATAGAGAATTTCCCAAGTATGAAATTCAATGCTATGATTTCATAACAATTCTACAGGTATCCTCACTTCATAAAATATCCCTTAACATTGGAGCCCTTCATCGTATCCTTATTCATTTTGACCGATATTGACAATTGTTGACAACAAGTACAATCTTCATACACAAAGTGGTCCCAACCAGTACAACCTATTTTCAAAATTTCTATTAACTTCTGTTGGATCACTTAATGTCATATAATTTTCCATATTTTGATAGAACTTACAATTTAATGGTAGATTAACAATAGAATAAGGCCCTAAAATGATATCATAATATTTTGGAAGTAATTAACTTGAGAAGTATATTCTTGATGTGTATAATCTGAATGGATATGATGATAAATGGTGGTCATTGATCCCTGACACTAAATAGTTTTATTAAATATAAATTATAGAATAGAAAACATTTTCTATTATATTCTTTCATAAATACATACATCGAGAAAAATGAATTGAAAAAGAAAAGAAGTTCCTCCATTTAAAGATGGATGAATAAGAAAGTGTTACAGATTATGAGTACTGATTTATAGGATTATCCAGGCCTGTTGTTGGATGAATACATATTTTTTAAGTCAATATTAAACATTTTATATGTGGGATTAAACTAAATTTTTTAAGGGTGTTGGCTTCACAAAATATTTCACCACATTAGGTTATAGTATCATGTATTATAATGATATAAAAATAATTCTCCATGTCTTATATCATTAAAGGAAATTGATAAAAGAATACATAAGTTGAGAATCATGGAAATGGAAATGTTTAAAATAAAAATGAAGGAGTAAATTACCAATATATTATAATGGTGGAATGAAACATTGAATTACTTTATTAATGTGAATATGAGTTGGATTGAATTATATAGAAAGGGGTCATAATGCTCTTTAATGAATGAAAGAGAAATAAACCATTATAATCCAATGATTCAAAAACAATGGGATAGGAAATTATTCAGAAAAATTACCCCTGAATCAAGGCATCATCCTATTGAGGAGGTAAGGGGGATACGACTAATATTGTGTAATTAAAATAACTAATGTTTATGTTCCCAATGATGTGGTGGAAGGTTTACAGATCCTAACCTCAAATTGAGCTAATTATTTATTTTATTTTAAATTTCCACTCACTTTTATTCTATACATGTTTTACAAGAAAATGAGATATTTCCCTGACACTATAAAAGGTACTTGTAAATCAAAATTCCTAGTGTAAATCTTGTTATAATATATATGTGTTAGTCAGTTATCATTAGTACACATATACATAACCTATTTTAAGACATGATTTTTATTCCTATGGGTTTATTTAGATACCCAATATAAAAATTACTCAAATAATACATTAATCATTAGAATTAAATAATAAATTTCACAAAATCCACACAAATATAAGGACTGAGAGGTTCAGTGTCTTGGAAATTAGCTACTTAAATATCTATTTTTATTACATGTTTCAAAATTAAAATAGGTTTTTACTCCATAATACCCTTTTTTAGATATCTCAAATAACATAATCATCTTCGAAACTTAGGGATTGGATGAAAATGAAATGGGTGAGGCCAGACACTCTATAAGAGAAAAACATATCATAATGTGAATTTAAAAATTTAGGGAGACATAAATATCAAAATAAATGATAAAAAATCATAGATTATAATCATAAAATATTATTATGTCACATAAAATCATAAAACTATCATCAAGGGGTCAAAAAAGATATGAACTATATTTAAAAAAATTTAAATTATCATATAACATGTGAGCATATAAAAAATGTCTCGAATAAAAAAATAAAATAGAATGTAAAAAATATGGATTTTAATTTAAATTAAATGCATATTTAAAATTTATCATTACTTGATTAAAAACATATAAATTTATTACAAACATAATAATAGAAAAACATGTTTTAGAAAAATCATTATTCCTATGATTATATGAAAAAACTCACGATGCACATGCCTAAAAAATTAAACACACCCATCATTTCCGCATATATTTGAACAAATTCATTATGTAAAGCCAAACTATATCATGGTATATAAATATAAAATAATTATTTGATTGTTATATAAGACACCACCCATCATCGTCCATAAATATTTCTTCAAAACAAATTCAAACATCATACTACCTTACAAAATCCATTGAAATAGATTGGGTTTTTTAAACATAAAAATGGAAATAATTCGAATTTAATGAAGAACCCATGTAAATACATTGAGTTCCAAAAAAATAAATTGGCATAATATATCATCATGAATTGTATAATATGATACCAAAATAATTAATCTCTCAAAAAAATCACATAATTACATAAAAAATATGGTGAAATAATAATAATAACTCTATTAGAGATATATTTTTTAATTCTGTGAGTAAAATTAAAACCGAATCACAAAATATCTTTCTTGATAACATTTTGAAATCATCAATGTAATATTAATTATTATAATACTTTTATGAAAATATTTCACCTATGATTATAAAAATAAGTGAAAAAAATAATTTACAAATTTTTATGTAATTAGAAACTATTTTTCCTATAAATTAAAAGAGGTAATTAATAAAAAAGATGTACCTAGAAATCATAATTAAATATAAAATTCTAAAACTCTGGGAAAGTAGATTGACTTACCAAGTACCATGCTTTTTCCTTTGATTTCTATGAATGTGATTTAACCCCCCTCCCCCAATTTCAAAAATATAGTCATATTGAAAAATATATTCTCGAACCTTATTCTTATGTGTGTGTATAAGTATACATATATTTATAAAAATTATCATTAAAAATTAGTTGGATGACTAGGATTTTTGTAATATCTTTTCAACATTGGGTTTTAATATCATAAATATTTTTCACATGATTTATAATATGGATTTCATTACCCCCTCATTGATTCCTTATTATAATTATTATGATAATGTAATATATATCCTATTTTTTTATAAAGTTCATAAATAATTCTATAATTTTATTAGTTACGCTATATGAAAATGGAATAGATGTTATCTTATTCTGTTATTTTATAAAATGATAAATATACATTAATAATAATTCAATTAATTAGTATAGTATTTCCATAATCATATATTAGTTAATATTTTGTTATTATATTATAATAACATTAGAATTTATTTTCCCATAGTCATCCAAGATAGTGTTTTATCACATCATTCATGTAGGTTATTAAACTCACCCAAACATGAACCCGATTTAACTTGATTTTTTAGTATGGTTATGGAGGTGTTTATTTTGAAATAATATCTCTATAAAAAATAATAATCATATATGTTTCTTTCCAATGAATTTGAACGATATTTTAGTTTGTTCAGATAAAAATGAAAAAACTAGAAAGAAAATGAAAAAATGATTCTTCAGGGTGACAGTATTCTATGTACACTTATGAATGACATTCTATTGTTTTTATGAGTTGATTGAAATGAATAATAAAGGTTATAACATAAATATAAAAACACATCATTACTGTAATTATACTAAATTCATCATATTATTATGGTATTAGGATACTACTAAAAGTATGTTTAAGAAGAAGTTTGTGATATTGAGATAATAATTATGTTGGATTCCTGATCATTCCTTGTATGTCCCCTAGAAGTTGATGGTTTTAGGCTAAAAATGAGAGACAAGCTTATTATGTTTAGGGGAGAGTGTTCTTAATAGAGTTAAACGGTATAATTTCAATGATTAATTCTAAGGATATGTAAGTCTTAATGTTTTGTAAGTTTTACCTTCTTATAGGTGAATATAAATGTAGTTTTGGAAATTCCCATTAATTTATATAATTTAATTTCATTATTAAAATTTAAATGTATTAAAAATGAATAAATGTGTATATATAGTTATTTTTTACTGATCCACACCTCAACCATCTATTTCATAATAAATTTTTAACTTTTTTTACACACCTCCTTAGTAAAATAGATTTGACCATTTTTAATTTTCCACCAGTCTAAATAATTTTGAAACATATTAATTAATTTTAATTAAAAAACTAAAATTGATATAATTAACTAACTTGTGCCTTTTGATTTAAAATTTAAATAATTAAAATAAAATTTCAACTGGTATTAATTGTTAATTTTAATATAAATAGATATAAATGTATAAAACCATTTTTAAAAAAATAAAATTAACAAAATTTTAAATTATAAAATGATAGTAATATCATGGTTACATAATTTAGGGACATAAATTTATTTATATTTAATTTTATATAAGTTATGACTATTACAAAGGAATAAAAAATTGAATCTCATCTGGAAAATACTTATTAAATGAGAAGGAAAAAAAATAACATTTTTATATTAGTGTAACAATTTGATTTAGTTATAAAAATAATTTTCAAAGTTTATATGTAAAAATAATATTCCAAAATGGATAATTTTATTACTTAGTTTTATATTTTATTTATTTAGTGGTTTTTAAACATTATAGTTTAGTATTACATAGTGATAACGTCATTTAAATTTTTGTTTCTTTAAATATCTCACATTGAAAAAATAATCAACCTTTATAGAAAATTCCCAAAAAAAATAATTATAAATTTTGATATGAGTAATTAAAAATGATGTTTTTATCAATTAATAATTCTAAAATTAAAAATTAAATATTTTAAATGAATGATGAAAAAAATTATTTGATTAAAAAATACCATTTTCAACATTAACACACATTAACTATTTTACTTCTGAAGGTAATTATTATTAACAGAATATCATATTAGGTTAATTACTAATGCTTTCCTAAAATTTTTTGTCTCATTTATTTTTAGTTATTTAGGAATTACATGTTATTAAAAAATCGTGTCATAATTTTTAACTAGATCTAAATGATTGGTCCATTACATTCTACCCCAATAAAGAAAATTCATCCTCAACATTTTGCAATATGAATGATTGAAATGAGGGTAATTTTCTCAAATCACATACTGAGATTCCCAAAAATATTCATCAAAATTATTATTTCTCCATAGAACCTTGATCATACGATTGGTCTACTTTTGTAGCATATTATATTTATGATCTAGAATTTTCATCGATTGTTCAACATAATAGATTTCATATTCAAGTTGCACATATTCCAATATTAACACATGTTAATGGTCTGGAATGTACTTTATAAAAAATGATACATGGAAGAGATCATATTCTTGGGAGAGGTGTGGTGTGAGTAATAAGTGATAATCTATGACCCCATCATGATCAATGTTCTCTAAGGGATTCATATATCTTGGGATCATCCTCCCTTTCTTCCCAAATCTCATAGATCACACAGACAGATTCATTTAATGGAAATCCATTTCACCATCATGAATATATTGATCTCATCAATTATTATCTGAAAAACTATTTGTTTACACTGTTCCACCTTTATGTGTCACTAAATGGTTTGATCCTTCTCTATAATTTTTTGGACAAGGTCCTGACCTATCATATTACTCCCTTAAACTTTATTACATCATGATAGATTCATAAATTTCTTACTATATATAGGCTCATATGGTTCCAATCTCAGTTCTAACTCCAAATATTTCTAAATAGTTCTCCACTTAATCTTGGTAAACCTCGATTCCCAAAAATATTTAATGAATAATGATACTCTAAGAAACATCACATATTCCATTATGTACATATCTGAAATCAGATCAAGAAATAAATATTCTATTATGGAAAACATTTCACTAACATTGTAAGGTTATCGACAAAAACTCAAATAAAATTATGGGTTTTTGTCATTTAAGAGAGTCGTATGATAATGTTCAAGGTTATTTTTTCAAATTTATATGCTGGTATGGGTAATGGTTAAAACATACCCCTATACATTTTAATTCATCCTTAACTTTACTTCTTACCAAGAATCTAGATATGTAATTTGAAATCTCACTCTTCATACTATCCCACAATAATTTTTATTTTATATCTCTATACTTATTTATGATTCCTATATATTTAGAAAATTGTTATATATGTGCATCATCAAAAAATTAGTTCATAAATTTTAGCTTTACTGGGCTACATATCTAGGTTCCAACCCATATAACATGATTTTATCAATGTTGAGAACTGGATTATTTGTTATCATTTTTTGGAACTCCATGTCATCTTTTTTATAAAATTAATCATTAAATTATTGCAAGGTTGAGTAGTAAGTTGGAAAATAGAGTATTTATCTCCCCTAATTATGACTTCATGATTCATCATCTTAAAATCCATGAGCATTGGGTCTTATTCAATCATTATCTTGGATAGTGTATCGTTTTATTTCAAGCTTAGACTATCACCTCCATATTTTCATTCATCAGGATGTAATGTATTAAGTGGTAATAATATTTTGTCAACTCCAGCTATCTAATTTGGTGTATATTCAAATAATTATGTGTGAATAGATATGTTAAGATTATGGGGTATATTTATATATCCTACTCTCATTTGACAAGATAATGTCACGAAATTCTAATTACAATGATCACTATTCTCATATCTAAATCATGTTTTGGTCAGTTTTTTCTCATTTTTCATCAACTGTTATAAACCAAAAGGAATTAAATTGTCATTTTTATGATGACACAACCAACCATATTTTTTAGGTATCACAATATATTATAAAAATATTCCCAATATAGGGTAATCAATGTATATAAGTAGTGAACAAAATAAATTTAGTTCCATGAAACATTCTATTAATTATTTTATCCAAAAGAATTTTACTCCAATCCATGTCAACATGGATAGTGGATTTTATATCCATTATAAATTTATCAGAAGGTGTTTGCAATGTGAATTTATCCTAAGAAAACAACGTATCTATGTAATAGGGGTTGGTCTAATCCATTGATAAAAAACATCTATCATTGGTGGATCTTTTAACATTATATTTTTTTGTGGTTAAATAAGGAAAGAATGAAACCACTTGTAGTTAGAATTCACATTTTCTAAATTTAGCATAAATTATCTCCTTTCACATGGTCTTCAAAAAAAATTTCAAGTGATCTTCATTTTCTCCATCTCTCTTTGAATATTTAATAACATATTCTATAAAGAAATTTACAAATTTATAAAGATATTATATAAAGACTCTGTTCATTAAATAAATAATAATAATATAAAAATTATTAACAATACTACAAAAACAGGCAAGGGATGCGCTTCACTTTTATCAGCGCAAAAAAAAGCGCTGATAAAGGGGACCCATTTATCAGTGCTTCTTTTAGTAGCACTGATAAAGGGGTGATTTATTAGTGCTTTTCCCGAGTGATAATAAATATTAAGTTTCAAAAAAAAAAATTCATGAAAAATAATATTTTGTTATATAATAATATTTATATTGATACAAATAAAATATATATTTTTTAAATATGTTATAGATACGTATAAATAGATTATTACATTTAATATATATAAAATTTAGTAAAAATATATTCAAAATATTTTAGAAAAATATTATTAATTAATAATTTTCTAACTATTATCGATTAAAAATAATTTAATAACAATTTGAGAACACAAAAAATCAAAACAATTAATAAAAGATCTATAATATGTTGAAAATGTAACTTAAACTTCAGACGACTATAAATTTTGATATGGGTGTCCGTTTGAGCTCTACAGCATATCAAATCAAAGCCTACAATGAGATATATGTGCTAGTGACTGAGGAAAAGCCTCTGTCACATTTTTTGAGCCCAAAAAGGCCCATAAGGTCTCAAAAACTGAGTTCTTAGTCGGGATGCCCTGATTGTTTGACATTCAAACAAGTATAACTTCTGATCTGAATGTCTATTAGGCCTGTACCACATATCATATCAAATATTGTTTCATTTTCTTCGATTTGACTGGTTTCGGAGTTGAAACGGAATTCTAGATTATAATTTATGGTCATTTTAACATTCTATGGCTTTTCAAATACACATATATATGTATTTATTCATAATATATGTGTATGTGTGTGGGTGTGGGTGTCTATGTCTATGTCTGTGTGTTGTATATATGTATATATCTATGTATTTATTTATTTACTTATAAACACACATCAAAAACATATTTTTTTCATAAAATTTATTTAAAACTAATTTTTTAAGTACATTCTATGGCTTTTCAAATACACACACACATATATATATATATATATATATTTATTCGTAAATATATATGTGGTTGTCTGTGTGTCTCTCTCTCTCTGTGTATGTGTGTTTTATATATATATGTATGTATTTATTTATTTATTTATTTATAAACACACATAAAAAACATATTTTTTCATAAATGTATTTAAAACTAGTCTTATAAGTATATATTAATATACAAATAAATATACGTATAAAAATTATAACTAAATATAAATATATAAATATATTAATATATGAATTAATATATATATATATATATATACTAATATATGAATAAATATATTTATATTAATATGAATCTATATCAATATATGAATAAATATAACTATATATATATAGATATATCATTAAATAGAGAACAAAACTAAACGGCTGAGTGGTAAAGGTGCAGCCACGAAATGCGGGAGGTCTCGGGTTTGATTTCAAATGGAAGCGAAGGGGGTGCATGCGTATGAGGATGCGTGGGAAGGGCAGCACGCGGGAGACCTCATATCACTGATAAAGGGGGTGTGAAGTGTTGATAAAATCACTCCCCTCATTATTTTAAATTTTTTAAAATTTTTAAAATTTTTTGACCTTTATCAGCGCTTTTTTTTTCACAGATAAAAGTGGCCTTTATCAGCGCTTTTCAGAGCACTGATAAAAGGGACCTCCCCCCCCCTATATTAGCACTGATATTTATAGTTCTTTTTTAGCGCTATTAAAGCCCGTTTTGAGCGATAATATAGGACGTTTTTGTAGTAGTGCAAGTAAAAACAACATCACTATAAAATAATATTTGTTATACCTCATACAGAAAATGTTTTATGCAAATATCCTCCCTTTTGACCCATAACTGATGGTATCCATATCTATTTTCAATCTTTGAGATGTATTTTGATCTTAAAAATTGATCTAACTGATCATTGATACATGGTAGAGGATATTTTTTTCTGATGAAGTTATTATCATGATAATAAGTATAAATGTTCATTAATACAACATTTTTTATGAAAAATAGTATTGGTACACCCCACAATGATGCACTAGATCATATTATACCATTTTCCAAATTTTATTATAGTAACCTAGTTAACTCATATAATCAGTGTGATCCATTCTATACAAACTTCTTTAGATATGAATGGATCATCGTATGAGTTTTATTAAAACCAAAACCTCAATGTCTAGGGGAAGGCCTGACATATCTTTTAGAAATTAATCAGAATATTCTTGTACTATAGGAATGTTATCTATGTTGACTTCATCCACGGTAATTTGAGACAATATTACTTTTTTATTATGTACCATAAACAACATTATATAATTGCATTCCACTATGACTTCATAATCATCGTTATATTAACTCATGATAATGATTTGAAAAATGAAATGAGACTTCCTTATCCCTATAGTTTGATACATTATTTTTTCATTAAAATTAAAACTATAACCAATATTATTTAAAATTCAATGAGAGTAGAAGAATATGATCCATAGGAAGTATCCTCCCATAAATCTCGATCAGAACATATTTGTAAATATTAGACACATTAAATGTGCCGTAATAGGGATTTATTGATAGGTAAATATGCTTTTCTTGCAGTAATGATTAAAAATTTATAGAAAAACATTCTATATAAAAGAATTTTATTAACCATAATCAAATAAGATAATTTGGGACACATAAGAGGGATTATGTGTACCTTTAATCACTTAATTATCTTGATCTATCTTAGTAGTGTTAGAACCCTAACTATAGTAAACCCAATTTAGTTTCAGCTTAGTTAAATTTTCACTAGGAAAAAATGATCACATACCAATGTAATGAATAGTTTAGCAGTCTTTGTAAACTAAATACATAGATTATTTTAATTTTACATTAGAAATAAAATAGAAAACATAGTTAAAGTAAATATTCAACATCCTTGAACTCATTTAAATAACATCCTTCATATCATGGTGAAAGGGTAAAAATAAATATCAAGCACAAATTCACATCAAAGGTTTCATATAGTGTATGTTATTATGATTAAATAATGAATAATCAATATGGAAAGGTAAATAACTAAAATTACATTCCATTTAATCAATAACATGCTCAAGAAATTCTTCTATATATAATATCAATGAGGTAAACACATGGATATTAATAAATTAATTCTCAATGAAGTAAATGCTTAATTTTTGAAATATTGATCGAATACATCATGATATGATTACAATAATTGTATTATGCCATGATAGTTGAATTTTTTTGTATTTATACACAAAAAACAATTGAATAAGGATAACTAATTTTTTTTCTCATGAGACCTAAAAATGCATCAATGGGATATCAATAACCAAACCCCGCCCATCACTGTGTGTCTAATGAATTCATCATATATTGAATGAAAAATTTAATTCATGAATAATATGCCTTATCAAAAAATATTTTTATGTGTAAAATAATACATATCATCAATATTTCCGCTTTCAATAAAATATATTTAATATATAGACACCATATTTAGAAATGTTATAATTTTTAGAAAATAATCATATACACGATACAACGAATATAGTTCTTTAATTTAAAATTAATTTATAATGATATATTATCATAATAAAGTAAATAATTCAGTATAATGTTAATGACTAAAAACATTAATATAGGTAAAATATGAAGGAAAATTCATCAAAATATTGGTTTTTATTAAAATATTTTCCATTTGATAAATAATGAAGATATAATAGAAATATTAAATTAAGGTTTATTTAATGTTTATTATTTGTAAAACCATTAGAAACAATTATAATAAGCTTAATATATGAGAATACATAATTTAGTGGAAATTATTATCAATGTTATATTAGTTTAAATGAATCATTACATTTATATTTTTAAAGAAATAATAAAATAACCCATGCATAAAACATTAAACATATTCCTTATAATACATTTTAAAAGTAATGGATAAAATAAATTGTCCTTATTAAATCATTTTATTAAATGAAAATTAAAACATTAAATTGATTTTAAAAATTATGGAAAAAGAAGAAAAAATATCCCCAATGAAAATGAGATATTAGATCAATTTCTTTTAAATACATGTATAATTGATTCAAGTGAATATAAGAGGAAAAATTGGGTGAAAACACGGAAACATCTCTTGTATTTAGAGGATAAAAAATATTTATTTTATGAATTAGTGACTATATGATTCCTTTAATTACAATAATAATCAATCCTAAACAAATGAGATTTAAAAATAAATTCTTACTATTTTGTAACATTTAGATTGTATCCCCATAATATTTAAATATTAATTTAAAAATTAATCATCATTAGTTTGTAGATATTCATGTAAAATACATCAAAGAGGTATTATATACACCGAATAAAAATAAATAGGCTCATAATGATAATGATTTATAAATGGAATGTAAATTGAGATGAAATAACATACAATGATCGTATAATTGAAGTGATAATTAAATAATAAAGTGATTGTGTGTAAAAAATATAAATCCACACAAAAAAAAGTTGAAATAAAACATCATAAAGTCATATTTCTTTTCACACGTAATCATTTCATAACATTGTTAATGATGTATAAGTATTTCCTAATGAATGAAAATTCTCATGCTTCGACATATTTGAGCTCTATTTATCCCCATATATAATTGGCTTATAAATGATATTATTATTTTTACCATAACCAAATTTAAAATATCAAATATGATTCCCTTATAATTTCGTATAAAATAATTATTAACAATCTTTCATTACTATCATTTTTCAGTTTTTAACTACTTTTGTTTCTCATGCTCATTTTGTTATGAATGTTTTGGTCTATATAAATTTATTATAGTTACGTAATTTACAAAACTCAATCATAATAAAAATTTCAATTGTATTCTTTATATATATATATATATATATATATATATATATATTCATCCCTAAAATATCGATATGGAAAAACTAATTACACCATGCTTGGGGATGGTTGGACCTACGTTTGCATAGACATGGTCTTCTCTTTTAGATGGAGGGAAAAAACAATGGTGAATAAGAATTCACCTTTAAATAATAATTTATATATCAAATATCCTATTTATTCATATAATACATCCTTTTTAACATTAGTTTAATGTGGAAATGAGAAATGGATGAGATCTATTTGTGGAGAAGGTAGTCCATAGATAAGCATGAGATACATTATCAATTTCTAATGGATTTGATGGTAAAAATGTAGATTCGATAATATAATTAAAAGAATAATTATCTCATAAATATCGCATTTATTAATTAGATACATGTTTTACCATCATTATTGAATAGTGAATATGGAAAATGAATGTCATAGCTTTGTGGAAACAATCACTTGTACTTATGGACAAACAATTCCTACACATCTCATTTGATGGAAAAAGTGTGAATAATCATGGTTCTCTAATAATAATATAATTTATATAAATTTAGTATAATTAATTTATTATTTTATGAATAATACCATAAATTTATAAATTGTAAAAGAATAAGTACAAAAATAATGTGATTGCCTAAGGCGATTACCTCTTAGTTGAAATAATTCATTTTTATCATCTATTAAGGAATCTATGGATGGAATTTTTTAGTAACAAAACCTATAAAACATTAATAAAGGTTTTATAATATTATTGGACGTGTTTTGGTCGAGATAGGTTAATCAAAAATGTGTAAATAAATGAAATAATTATTTCCCTCTTATAAGTGAGGGAGGGGCACTCTAGAAATTACTTAATGTATTAAATTAATATAAATTATTTTTAATGTTTAGGTGTATATATAAGTAGAATAAATTAAAATATATGATTATTAGTAGTCTAAATATGATTAAAAAAATAAAATTTTGACATTTTTTATTATATTTACACCATTATCTATTTTTTAAATCTTGTTAACCATTTTTACAATTATAATGTTATTAATATCTTTTAGACTTTAGGGGTCATGAAAGGTACTCTAAAAGGAAAAATAACCCATAAATAGACCAATTATAATCATTTAAAATATATGAAATTCACATGGATGGAATAATGTTTTTATGAATTTTAAATCATTTAATTAGATATTTTTTATTATAAAATATCATTAATGTCATTTTTGAAAAAATATGAAATATTATAATATAATACGTGTCTAATCAATTAGAAATAGTTCCAAAATGAAATGGATTCTAATATCATGAGGATATGATCTTCATGTAAACATTAAAAAAATTATATAGATTTATATATTTTTTTAATCTTAATCTTTTTAGTTTAACCCCATTGTTAACCTATTATAACTTTAATAATGGTAATGACATTTTCAATATTAAAGGATCATATTTTTTATTATATGATGAAAAATGGTGCATAAATGACTATTGAATGAAATTTTTATCGATTTTTCTTCTTAATTTTAATTTTCTATGATTATTTTGTTTCTTATATTTTTTAGTACAATATTATTTATCATAAAATATCATTAGTGTAAATTTTAAAACTATTCATTTATTTTGACTTTAATGATAATAATATAGTAATCGATTTAAAATACAAAGCTCTCACACATCTCATAATATATTATATTGATCTATTAAATTCCCGAGACACTATAAATCACCCAAAAATTTACAATTATAATTATTATGATCGTTTACATTATTTTTTAACAGTTTTCATGAGTACTATATCGGGATTTCATAAGCATCTAAGGTAATTTTATCATAACTGAAAATTAAAAACACATTACCAAAATAAAAAATATATATTTTAATTAAACACTTATAATGTAACATTATTTTATATTATCTCTCCATAATATAGTATATATATTAAAATTAGGAGAGTCAAATTTTTGGATTTATATTTAAATAGAATGATATAAATTATATAATCAAAATAATGTTTTATGAAATTGTCCCATTTTAATTTATGAATGTTTATGAATGAAATATTCTCATAAAATGAAATATATACTTGTTTATTTTATTTTGAAACTGTTTCAAATTATTTTTAACTTTAATTAACTCGTGTAACCATTACAATGATAATAAAAAATTAATTTGGTTAGCATTCATAACATAAAAAAATAAAAGTTAAATACCTTCTAAATTTGAAGCTCATTATTCAAAATACGGGATAAAATTTTTAAAATTAAATTCCCATAATATATAAAAATTAATTTATTATCAAAAGAAAAAATCCAAAGAAAAACATTTTTTATAAAAAAGTGTTTTAATCGTAAAAATGAACTTATTAAAGATAATGTATAATACTGATTCAAATGTAATTAATTATATTATTTCTAAAAAAAGAACTTATATTAATTTAGTGTGAAATTCAAAACATTATTAGGATTCTTTAATTACGAGAAATGATCGTTTTAAAAAAATCTATATTTTTCACAATTCACTGAAAATTAAATCTTTATAGAAAAATCCAAAAATTTCACCCTATGATAAATTTGATGTGTTGATTTAAAAATTATTTTATTTTTTAAAAGTAAAATTTATAAATGTTCCAAAAATTAATTATACTAGTCACTCCCAAAAATTAATAACAATCATTTTTGAATAAAATGAATTAACAAAAAATTATAAACTTGTTTATCAAGAATTAGTGAATATATTTAGATTAAATAGAAACTTCTGAAATATTTTTCATAATGTTGTTATTCTAATTTAGAACTCCATTATTAATAGTTTTATTATAATGGTTGTGATTAAAAAATTAAATTTCAATGTTATATTTTAGTTCTTTTAAACTCGATACTATCTGTAACTCAAGATATTAAAGAAATTTAATTTATTTAAAGGGAAATATATTCTCAAATATCATGGCTTTATATTCTACCTCTTAAATGAATTTATCCTTCTCAATTTTATCTCAGTCATCAAATTTTAGACTATTATTTAAAAAACACATCATATTGAGGGATAATTAAACTACCATTGAAAGGTGTAAGTAGGAAACATAATGGTTACCTTAAATAACACATAATCAGGTTCATAGATAAAGAGAAAAATAATTGGAAGATAAATTATTAACAAGAAGGATAAAAATACTATATAAGGGATAATATAGAGTGACATATAACATAGTTATGAGAAATTTAATGACCATAAAACCATGAATCTATGAGGAGATAAAAGACCATCGATGCATCAAAAATGTTAGTAAAAGAATAAATTTTTTATTTCAAGATCCTTTTCCTAAAGTAGGTCGATTATTTAATTATCATGGTAGAGTACATAGTAAAATATACTTATTTCATTTATTTCTATTTTATGAGAACAATTTCTTCCTACAGATATGTTTTGATTAATTTCCACATTACCTCTTATTCTATGAAATGATAATTCAAGATGAATTTTTCATTTTTGAAGTACTAAAATTAAAGTTTAATGTTTCATATGATCCATAAAATAATGACTAATCATTCCTTAAGAAACTAAATATTGATAATCACTAAATTTTAAGCACAAGTTATCCAATATTAAAAAAAATATTACATAAATATCTAAAACATCAACAATAACCCCCAAACGTCATCATAATCCACATCTTGAATAGTTAACCATAAGATTGATCTAAAATATTTATTTCTAATTGAAAATAAAAAAATTAAATATTTGATCATATTTTTTTAAGATCAATAGAACTATTATTTATAAATAATATCAACCACTCATAAGGTTTAATACAATAAAATTATATACCTTGATCATGTACTCCCCATAATACATTAATCAATTCTATTATGATCCTGAATGACCACAAAGGAAAAATAATATCATATACACTAACATAAATTAACTCAATCTTCATTCCTAAAATTTAGATTACCTTAATCATATAATATTCCCATTAAATTGTACATAACAATAATCACTTAGTCACACAATCACTTTCCAATCCCATGGTTATCTATATGTTATTTTCCCAAAATTATTACCCCTTTTACCTCAATCAACTATAATTACCTCAACATTAATGATCATATTAACTATAAATGTTATAAATAAATTTAATGTTATTTTAACAAAATATTATAGAATTATTCCTCAAATAATGGTTTCACCAAAACATAGACTAATCCAAAGGGTTTTATTCATATAAATGTCTCAAAAAATATTCCTAACCATGTCAAACTCCCATAAAATAAAATATAAAAGGTTAATTTGTTCCTTTAAACTTATAATGAAACTTATAATTATCAACCCATGAAGCATTAGGTTTATCTCATATTACTATTGAATATCCATGGATTTTATAAGTTAAACTCTCTCATTTATCAAAATTGTTCATAAATAAAATGTGAGTTAACCCAAGTATATATACATTGGTAGTTTCAAACATGGTCAATTATTTTTTCCTAAATTTTGGGACTGAAGCCTCATTTTTTATTTAAATAAAGGACCTCTTTTTTTCTAGGTAGAGGAGACCCATTACATGGCTTGTAGGCCCAGTGTGCATGAAATCCCATCACATGGCCTTAAAGGCCCATTTTTTTGGCCCAATTGCCCAACGGTGAATAGTATGACTACAGTACCCGGCCTCCTATAGTACCTGCTATAGTAACATCACCACTATAGTTCCTGCAATACTGCCTACCACTGCTACAGTGCTGTTGTTGCTATAGTATCTCCACTACTACTATCCCACTATAGTACTGCTATAGTACCTACTCCTAATGATTTTTGAACCCCCATTTTTGATGTAGAATTATAGGGTTTTTACCACTAAGCCAAACCCCAACTACATCTAACATGGATAGTATCAAGGGAACACTCATCATAAACTAGAATTATTATTCAGATATATTCTATAAACTCTATTTGGGATAATTTCCCATAGATTTATCGATGTGAATTTTTTTCCATATATAGTATCAAGACACAGATTTATCAACTAGATAGCTAAATAATATCTACATTTTCCAAGAATTCATTATAGTATTCTATAATTTACATATCCTCTATGTATATCATGGTTTTATGTTCCATATTCTATATTTTATTAAATCTAGTTCCCAATGATTCTAGTATACATTTTATAATATCAAATGTAGAACCATGACTATAGTAACACATAGTCGGTGTCTTATTTAATACATTGGAACTATATATAAGATATTTTATACCAAGGGACTAAATATATTACTATTATTTAAAAATAATATCCATATACACTTCCTATTTTCCATTGGAAATAAAATATAAAACAATATTACTATAAATATTATCTATCCTCAAACTCCTTTAAAATTGCATTCTTCATATCCTGGGGAAAAGAAACAAATAACGACTGATATCAGATGTTGTGAAAGTGTTATATATATTGGAATCTATTCTGGGTAATTAAAGAATAATCCATATGGAAATATAAGTGACTAGAAACACATTGTATTTAAATAATAACATGACTAAGAAAGGCATCCATGGATTATATTAATATAATAATATCCTAGGAAATATTAACAAAATTCTAAGTAATAGAAAATCTTAATATTAGATGTCAAGATCTCATATATCATTATATCTTTACCATTAAGGACTTATGTAGATGTAGTTTATTTTATTGGTAGGTATATACCCAAGAAAATATTCAATAAGTCTATTCAAATAGTTTGTCCCGTGATAACTGTCAATGCATCAAGGGGGTATCTACAACTAGAACGCACCCATCACTTCATGTCCAATGCATTACTCATTTATTTAATGATCTATTTAATTCCAAAATACCATTAATTATCAAAAAAATATTAATACTAAAAAATAATAGATAATATCATGATTTTCCCAATCAATCAAACAACATTCATAGTAAAACCCCATATATATAAATGGTATACATTTTAGGAAATAATTGTATCCATTAAACAAATAATATGGATATTTCAAAAAATATAATGTTTAATTAATTATGGTCATGATATAGTGAATTTTTTAAAAGAATGGCAATGTAAAAAAAATCAGTTAGTGATGAAGATGGCGCTCAATTAAAAAGAAATATTGGGTTTTTAATAAATTCATGTCCTTTTGAGAAATAAATGAAATTTATGTGATCCACTATTATGTGACTTTTTAAAATATTTATCGTTTCAAAAAAAATTTATAACTTTTAAAAGAATCTAAATATCATAAAAAATTATGGAAGATGGAATGTATGTTATCAATATATATTTTAAAAAGAAGCATTCATTTTGACTTTTTTAAAATAAATTCAAAAAGTTCAACCATATAGAAAAAATTAGAAATATTCCATTAAAAGATTTATGAAATTTATAGATATCATAAATTACCTTAGTAAATAATTTTTCCAATTAAAAAGGCCTTTTCTAAAATTATGTTTATAAATATAGGCATGGAAAAAATATTACAAAGAAAAAATAGAAATTAGATCAGTTTGTCATTCAAAAACATATTTTATTAATTCAAGTTCTAAAGTGAGGAAATTTTTTAAGAAAGCATGTAAAAACAAAATTATCTAGAGTATAAGAAAACATATTGATTTTATGAAGCATATATTATAATACTAATTCAATGAAAAATATTATTAATCCATGAAAAATGAGATTTTGAAATAATTTCTTACCTATTTCGATAAATTTTTATTGTAAATAATTTTAAGATTAAATTTCAATTTAGTCATTATTTGTAATTAATAAATACTTATTCATTTTAAATACATAAAACGGATAGTATATAAACCATATAAAATGAAATGAGAGTATGATACCAAAAATTATCTCAATGGAAATGAAATTAAGATGAAATATATTACAAAGATCATATCATTGAATTAATCATATGTAAAAATTGTAAAAACCTAAAAATAAATGTATATAATACATAATAAAATTAACATTCTCTTCACACATAATGATTATGTAACATATTCAATGAAGTATCATAATAACCCATTGAGTGGAAATTACATAATGAAACCTATTACCTCACACTTCCTATTTATTGAACATGAATTAACATTATGTATAATGGTTTTAAACATTTTAATAATTTATATATGAACCATATTAACAATTTTAATATCATTTAAAATCCATTTATAACATCTTATCCCTCGTTCATTAACAATATTTCATTATTATCATTATTTCAGGTGTTAACTGATTTTTTTCCTCATGCATGTTTGACATCGGTGATCTAATACAAGTTCTATGATTATGGTTCAACCATATAAATAATTTTAATCATAATATAAATATCATACATATTCAATTGAATAATATATATAGTCATCCATAAAATTTATAGATATAAAAATAAATTACATTTTTCCTAGAGACTGTAAGAGTTATGAAGGCTTGAACACTGTTTTCACATTTTGACAGATAAAATGAAAGAATGATAAAAAAATTCAAATTTACCAAATAATTTTTATATCATATTTGTCTTATATATTCATTAAATATTTCGACTTTACCATCCATATAAATCAGAAATAACAAATAGTTGACATCACTTCATGGGACGGTAGTTCAAAGATATGCATGGGTGACGTTATAATTTTACAACATATTTGATAGTAAGAAGATATATAGGATATTATAACTAAAAAATATATATTTAATAAATATTATATTTATTCATTAGATACATTTTATATAATATTTTTTATCTACTAATTTGGAAAATTAATTTCATAGCTTTGCTGATATGTTAGGTTGTACGTATGCACAAGGGATACTTTCCCATTCCATATAATAGAGATGTACTTGAATAATGGGGTTTCCATATTCATAAAAAAAATTCAATATATTTAGGATATTTAATTTATTATTTTATTATGGATACAACAAATTTAATGGAGGTAAAATAAGATGTCAAAAAATATTATGATTGATTAATGATATTTCCACTTATTTGAAATAACTCCATTAGATCTCCATTTAAGTACTATACGGTTGGTGTTTTGGGAAGCCCAAAACATATTGAATGTGTATAATGAAGTTTAGATTATAATTGGTTAGGTTTTGATGAACATATGTTTCTCATGATGGTTTATAGAAAACTGATAATGGTAGACCTTTTATAAGTGAGGGGACGGGCACTCTTCGAATTAACTAAATTATTAAATTAATATAAATTAGTTTTCTTGTTCATAAGGCTCAAAATTGATATAATTTGAATATAATATTATTATTATTCTAAATAATCCCATATAATAATATTTATAAGTGTTTATACTATCTTTCACCCTTATCTCTTTGGTTTAACCCTCATTAAACATTTTAACAATTTGAATGATTTCAATGGTTTTTACACTTTAGCGGTCATTAAGGTTACTATATAATGAAAAAGACCTAAAAATGGACCATTGTAAATATTTCAAACCATATCCAATTAAAATGACATAATATATGTTTTTTTTATTTTAAATCATTAAATAAAGTATATTATAATATAAAATATCATTAATGTCATTTTTTAAAATACATGAAATGTTTGAAAACAATATGTGTCTCGTTAATTTTAAATAGTTCCAAAATGAAATTTTTATAAAGATATGTAGAATATTTTTATAATAAAATAATATAAAATAATTTATTGGTTTAGATATTATATTAAACTGTATATTTAAGTTTAACACCTTTTTTAACCAATTTTAACATTAACTAATGTAATGAATATTTAAATATTAAAGGATTATAATTAAACATTAAAGTTGAAAATTGGATCATAAATGACCCAAAAATAAACTTTTGGACCATTTATATTCCTAATTGATCTCTTCATATATTTTTATGACTTTTAAATTTTTTAATAAATTAATATTTCTCATGTGATGTCATTCATGTCATTTTTGACAATATTCATTTAGTTTGAACATAAAGACAAGAATTTATTAATGTATTTTGAATATAAACAATTAAAAAATACCATAATATTATATATGGACCTATAATATTCATTGTATAATAAAGAATGACTTAAAAATTTCATTTTGTGTTTTTAAAATCATTTATGTGATTTTTTTACTATTTACATAAGAACTAGGTTGCCATTATTTTAGCATTTAAGTTAATTATTTCATCTGTAAAATTAAAAAAAATACCATAAAATAATATTCATTTAATATAAAAATTTATAAAATGTCCATATTTTTTTCTATTTTCATAAAAAAATATTGTAAATATTAAAATCAAGCGAGTGACATTTTATTATTTTTATTTATAAATAATAATATAAATGTTACAATCAAGATAAAGTGTTGGGAAATGTACCCATTTTCTGATTTTTGGATTCTTATTGATTAAATATTCACATATAATTAGATATATGTAATTTTATTATAGATTTAAATACATTTCCAAATTATTTTTAACCATTATTACCACGTTTTACCTTTACCATGGAAACAAAAATATATAATGGTTACTATTCATAATAAAAAAAGGAAATTATTTTCCAAATTTTTAAATCATGATTAAAAATATGGGATCCATTTTTCATGATTAAATTTCTATAAGTGAAAGAAATAAATTTAATATTAAAACCAAAAACAAAAAAATGGTTTTTTTAAAAAAATGCTTTTTTGAGACTAAAAATGTATTTATACTAAAAACCATGTATAATGCTAATTAAAATGTTATTAATTAGATAATTTCTATATAAATAACAATTATATTAATTTAACATTCAAAACATTATGTGTATTCTTCAATAAAGATAATTAAACGTTTTATAAGAAACAATATTTTCACTATTCTCAAAAAATCAAACTTTCCATTAAACCAAAAAAATGTAACCCTATGATAATTCTATTATATTGAATTCAAAAAGTATTAATTTATTAAATAAATATGTAACCCTATGATAATTCTAATATATATTCTCAAATTTGAGGGTGTTATTATAGTAGTAATCTCAAATTCCATTCATATTTCCCTTAGTTTGAAATGTTTTCAAGGCCTATTTTCCAAATTTTCCTGATATATAAGGCATTGATTCACATAATGTCCAAAATCCATTCACATGAAGCATCATAGTTCTAGAATATCATTAGTAGGAACCTTAATCCATTTTGTTTCATTAATTGGTCTCTTAGAATTGGTATAAAAGTTCTAGACCAAATTTCCTACTATACCAATCTTAAAAAACATCCATGATCGCATGCTACTTTTAATCATGTGTTTCCTTCCACATTTATTACATGTTGAAAATTGGGTTTTATTCCCACCATTTCTAGTATCATCAGTCCTTACTATATATTCTACTTTCCATTTCATTTCACCAGAATATTGAGATAATATAGTTTCCATCTCAAAATAAGCACATTAAAAAATCTCTTTATATCATCTAAATTCACTTATGGATAACTCCCTTTTATGTATAGACTTTAAGGTAGTAATAAAATGATAGTTTTTACTCTCAAAATGAAAAATAATATAGAAGTCATGCCCTAAAAATATTGTGAAATTTTCTTTATATGACCCAATAGAATCATCACCTTTTTCATTATGTTTAATGAATTCCAACTCCATTTTGGTGAAAACATTCTGTGGAAAATATTAGGTGAAATGTATCTTCTTGAACTCATTCCATTCCATAAAGTATTTTTCATCCATTTATGTGGACTTCTTAATTATTCTCCACCACTGGACAGCATCACCTAATAAATATTAGATGGTTTAAAATACCATCTCATTGTTCAAGAACTAACTAATGAAAAATAACTTTTCCATTGCATTAACCCAATAAATAGAAACCAATTTATTATAATACCCTCTAAAAGTGGGTAGAAAATAACTCATAAATGACATTATAGTGAGTTTCTCCATCCTTGGTGTTTTTCATAGATCGTCATGATTTTGTTTATTTCCAACATCTTGAGATATATGGGTGAGAATTGCCTTGTTATTTTTTGTGATAACCATAATATCATTAGGTTTCCAGTCAAGAAAATCTCTACATTGTCCATTGCACCCATGATTACCTATGTTCCATTGGATATACTTGATTACAATGAATAATGGAAAACAATAAATTTATATACAAAAATTTATGATTGTGCATAAAATAAATCTATAAACATAGAAGAATTATTTCATAAATGACATGCATATATTAGCTGATGAATCTCAAGATTTCAATCTATGCTATCCACGATTTGATTTATAACAATAGTATTTATATATATATATATATATATATATATTCAAATCCTATATAATGTTTTTTAAAGATAATGTTATTAAATAAATTATATCCCTAGGGAGTGTCAATCCAACTACCCATCAATGTCCCATTTACCATGCACAAAAATGATGTTCCATATATACTCAACCAACCCATTTAAGAGAGATTATCCCTAGATGAAAATTTTTCAAAGTCAAGTCAACATATATTTTCATAAAATTGATTTATTTCTCTAAAAACCCACATAATTGATGATTTAAAAATATATTAAGATGTTATCATAAACTTATCTTTAATGTTTCCACAAATTATTTCTAATCTAATCACCAATAATAAATAAACCATAACAATAATTTCATCTCTAGTGACCTATGATAAACATTGAGTTATTATTAAATTAGTGAAAGTATTTAAATAATAAATATCATAATATTACCAAAAGTTGATGGACCAAAATGTTTAGTTCCATGAAAATTATCCACATAAAAATCATTTTATACACTTTTAAACATTTCTCCAAATAGAATCTCCACAAAACCATTTTCTAGATATCTCACATTTTATAATCATGTTTGTAACCTAGGTATTATGAACATAATAAATGGGTGATATAAGGACCTCAGTAAGGGAAACGTATATCATAACATGACAGAAAACATGAGGAACACATAAATATCATAATAAAATTTCAAATAAACTTAAATAATAATCATAATACAAGATAGAATCAGATAATATATTAAAAAATCATCAAGGGATCATAAAATATATGATGTTTCTCAAATAACATATCTATGATCATATAACATGAGGTAATTCTATAGAATCTTAGAATATAAAAATTATACATAACCTTGAAAAAAAATAATTTAATGGAAATTAAAAGCATTGTGAAAATTTAAAAAAATTGAGTGAATAACAAGGGAATGTTTCAAAACCACACACAATGAAAATCATGTGTGATGAAACTGATTATGACCACAAAAGGGGAAAAATTCCACTATTCCCATGCTTAAAAATATGGGTAAATCCATTTTTCCGATTCCTTTTTAAACAAACTCATTATGTTCATGCCCGATTATCTCATGAGATAAAAAATTAATCTAATGCATTAGAGGGAGATATAGAACCTTTTCCATCATCATATGTAATTATTTTTTCCAAATAAATTCAATAGTATTAATATATTAATTAACCCCTAGGTAGATTATGGGTTTATTAAACATCTAAATAGAAAATATTCACTTTTCATAAAGAACCCATAGAAATAAAAAGGGTTCTTAAAATATTCAAATGGAATAAAATAACATATTTAATTGAATTATTTGATATTAAAAACATAATCACCCAAAATAATCATATAATAAAAAAAATATTCTGAAACTAGAAACATAACTCAGCCAAAGATAAAAAAAATTTGAATATATAGAGTATAATAAAAAAAGAACAAAAATGTTTTTTTAAAGCACCGATTAAAAAGTCATTGTTACGAGTCTATTTTCAAAAACTATCCATTTTTTTAATAGAATGTTGAAATGAAAAAATAACTAATTTTTAATTGAATATAAATTTATTTTTCCTCATTAATTAAAAAATACATCAATAAAAATTTGGGACATAGAAATCAAATTTCCACAAGAAATTATTTTACTCAAAAAAAGGAGTTTGAGTGACCAAGTCCCTAACCCTTACCAATTATTTCCAAAAAAAAGTGATTCATCCAGATTTATAATAATGATAAACTTCTTAATTAAAAATTTCAAAACAAAATTCTTATTTATATATATATTTTATACTCTTTATTAACAATAATTCTCTTCATTTATATGATTGTTGTAATATCTTTTTAGCATCGAGATTTAATATCTTCATCCATTTGTTAATTATTTATAATGTTGATATCATTACCCACTAATGTTTTCCTTTTTATATCATTTATGACATTCTCATATATATATTATATTTATTTATAAATCTATTATATCATTTTATAATAATTTTAGTTAATATATGTGAAAATGGAATCAGTGTTGGCTAATTTTGTTGATTCTAGTGACCAAAAAAGACAGATTAATAAAAACATAAATATTTAATATAATATTTCATGAAAAATAAGAAAACTATTTTCATATTATATTAATATAAAATCTTTATTTATCTTACCATAGTCATGCATTATTTAGGCACATAACATCGTTCATCTTGGCGTTTACACTGGCCAAAACTTGAACATGCATTAACTAGATTGGTGAGTGTATATAATAAGGTACTTCATTTATAATAACATCTTTATAAAATAGGGATAATGATATTATTTTGAATTTTAGATGATTCTGAGTGATATATTAAGATGATTTTATAATGATCAAAATTTAGAAAAAAAATAAAAAAATGATTCCTTCTATAGGTGGAAATCTGCACACACACACAATTGACATTACTTTTTTTAAGTGGGTGTAAATGAATATGTAATTGTTTTAATATTTATATAAATATATATAATTATCATAATGAAATTTAATTCCTAATATTATTATGTTGATAATATATCTGGAAGACTAATATTAAATATAAAAACATAATAATGTTATAATACATACTTTGGAGACGTGACCTTTCCCTCAAGGTCCCCATGAAATTAATGGTACAATGTTAAATATGATTGAACATGGGATTATATATATGGGGGTAGATTATTAGAAAATAAAAATAGATTTGTTTCAATGAATAATTTAAAGGCAAGGATAGTATTGATGTGGTCAAGGTGTTGCCTTTTATATCTGAAGAGAAGGGTAGTTTTGTAAATACCCATTGAATTTCAATAATTTAATTTCATGATTAAAGGGACGAGGGATTAAAAGGGAATGAAAAGTAATAGTTTGATTTTTGTTCAATCCAAATATCAACCGCCCATTTGGGAAAAAAATATTATGTTTTTTCCTTTCCCAGTAGTGAAATACTTTTTACCATTTTCAATTTTGAAATGGGCTGACAAATATTTAACTATAGTAATTATTTTTAACAAGGTGAATTCAAATTGAACTGATTGACTAAATTGAACCTTTTTATTTAAAATTTTCATACAATTTTATCAAATTAAATTTATATTGTTTTGAAATGATAATATTTAAATAAAAATGCATAGACGCAAAATTGTTTAAAATAACATTGTTAATATTTTAAATTTATAACTAATAATGATACCATGGTTACTTATTTTAGATCCATAAATTTATTTATTATGAATTGAATAATGTTTAATTTATTTACAATGTAATCAAAAACCAATACTTACCATGAAAATATTTGATTTAAATAGTATCCCAAAACATTTTTTTAACGAAACATTTTTTATGGTTCTAAATATTATTAATAACTTCTCTATGAAATTTTTTTTTACAAATGAATTATATTATCAAATAATTTTATATTTTTTAGACTTATTACTGTTTAAACTTTTATTTTATGCATTAATTTTTATAAAGTCATCGAAATTATAATGTTCATAAATCCCATTTTTTTACTAAAACTCATCCTTTTATAAAATTTAAAAAATTCATATAAGTAAACTTTGATATGATGATTTAAAAAAATGTAACTTATTTAATTTAATTAAAATATTAAAAATTAAAAATTAAAATTTTAATGGAATGATAAAATAAATAAAAACTATTTTTATGGAAAAATAACATTTTCAACATTAACTCGTATTAAGAATTTTTATTCCAAAAGAAATTATTTTTAATTGATTTCCATATCAGGTTACTTACTAATGTTATTGTAATATGTTGTATGTTTTTTATTTCTGTATTTGTGTGAATGAATATTTATTAGATATTATTTTATTACTATTATTTTACAATGTATAACATCTCTGGTCATTACATTGACCTGGATATAAACCATGGTATTGATTGAAATTCAAATCACGATGAAATAATTTATGCCAAGAAAAAGAGATTCTGATTAATGTTAAAAATATGGAATCCTTTATCTTCATAGGGGAGACTGCATCATCTGAATCATTTTAGATAAACCTTCAATATCTCTTATTAATGAAATTATTCAAGAAGAAGAGAAAACAAAACCTATGAATAGGAATGTGACATTAGAAAAGATGATATACCTATATTGAAATACCATATTGATTTGATTCTTGAAGAACTACCTTGAAATACAACTAGTCATGCTGATTGGTTTCTTATTGATATCCTACCTAATGAAAAACATATAAATAATACTCCCTATAGGATGACCATAGAGGAATTAATATGACTGAAGAAACAACTTCATGTGTTGTTTGATAAGGGGTCTATACTCCTTTGTGTTTCTCCATGGGGATCTCATGTTGTATTTTTTTTTTAGAAATATGGATCTAGGCAGTTTTTGATTGATAATAATGAAATAAATATCATTAACATAAATACCATTTATCCAATGTACTATAATGATGGCGTGTTTGATCAACCAAGAGGAGATCAATATTTTTCATAGATTGATCTTATTTATGGGAATAAAAAACTATTATTAAAGGATGACATTTCAAATAGTACATTTAAAATGAGGTTTGGCTATTATGAATTGATAATAATTCCCTTTGGATTAACTAAAGAACCCTTTTTCTTATTTGGATCTGATTAACAGAGTATTTGAAGATTATCACGATAATTTCATTATGGTATTTATTGATGTTATTTTAATATAATCTAAATTTGTGATGATTATAAGATTAAATTTTGAATTTTTATTATTAATATAGTGAAAATTTATTATATTAAAAAATCAAAAAATAAAATTCTTTCTTGGGAAGCTTCTTTTGAGAGATATATTTTATCTAAGGAAAATAAGTATATCCGTCAATGTAAAATGATGTGATGTAATGGATAAAACAAAAAAATTTAAGAGAGGTAAATAATTTATGTATTCTCTCATTTATATCATCATTTTTTAAAATATTACTTTATTCTCTATCATGTTAACTTGGTTTACATGTAAAGGGTTTACGTTCATATGGTCAATGGATTGTAATGAATGTTTCGAATAATTAAAGGCAATATGGGACAATGTACTGGTATTAACTTTACCATGAGGAAGGGATGTATTTTTTGATTTGTATTAATGCATCAATAAATGGATATATATGTGTCCTTAGAAATAATGATAGATCAATTTCCTTTTAATAAATTTGGTTAAAGATTCATGAATATAATTATCTAACCCATGAACTTGAGTTGGAACCTCTAATTGTTTCATTTATGAAATAGAGGAATTACATTTATTATTAAAAATTAAAATTATATATGGATTGAAAAATATTTAAATATATCTTACCATAGAAATAGATCAATGTGAGGAAATTATGATGATAATAATTACTCAAGTATTCCAATTTATCAACAAAAATTAACTATGGGAAGTAAATTAAGGTGGTTGATGTGTTGAGATGGAAGTATCATTAGACATCAACAAAAATAATGATGGAAAAAGATCCTTTATTAATGTATTTTGTAAATATGTATTTGGGAATCATTATGTACGGGGAAACAAAACATATATTTCAAATTATTTTCAAACTATCCTTATTAGATTAAAGAAATTGATCCTATCTAGTTTAGAATAATATTAAAAATAAAATCAAAGCAATTAATGATGGGATGTTGGTAGAATTGAACTATTTATATATTATTTTGAAATTTGGGAAGCGCCTACGTGTTCAATATATTTTTGATATAAAAATATAATTATAAGATGACACCCTAATCTAAAATTTACCTACACGCCTTGGTATCACCAAAATATACAATAAATTTAAAGAAAATTTTGTGGTTTATAGTATTAAATGGGAAATATTAGATTATGTATTTTGAGTCTTGTTTTTTCAACAAGTATTGTCTAAGAGACAGCATCCCAAAGGATTGATGAAACCATGTATATTCATATATTGAAATGGGATGTTATCACTTAAGAATTTATGATTCTATTTACAATGAATATGAGAATGAATGATGAAAATTGTCTCATTGTTTATATCCATACAAATTGTATACATTTTACCCCAAAAAAATATGATCTACCTCTTGACAACCTCTATTGGATCTATCTTAATGATGTCGTGATGCCTCATAGGGGACCTATTTTGATTATATCAAATATTGAACCATGGGTTGTAAAAAAATATATGGAAATGTATTCACAAGTATCTCAACACTAAGAAACATTTGTTCACTACTTATCCTTATCAAGAATATGGATAGGGAGAATGGGATATTCATGCATTAGTATCCATATTGTGGTCATTCTCATTTGACTTTCAAGGTATGTGGGATCAATATTTATCATTGGTTGAATTTTCATATAATATTAACTTATATTAATTCATTAAAATAGAAAAACATGAAGAAATGTATGGGAAAAAATGTTTTACATCAACCTATTGTGACAAAGATGGTGAATTTAATATTTTGGGGATGATACTTTTTGAGGAGACAACATCTAATGGGATAACTATTCAGAGTTATGTCAATGAATATAAAAGTCAAAAAAAGAACTATATACATAAATAAAATATGGATTTAGAACTTATTGCGAGTGAATAGGTTTTCGTGAATATATCTCTAAGTAAGGGAGTTATAAGGCTCATCAACAAAAAGAAACTATGTCCTAGGTACATCTGATCATTTTAACTTATGGAATGAATTAGCTTTGTGACATACCATTTTGTTATGACACCTAGCCTCTCCAAAGTTCATGATGTGTTCTAAATCACTCTATTAGATAATTACATGGTACACCCAATAGATTTTCACATCTATAAGGAAATATAATTTTAAAATAATTTATCTTACATTGAAAAACATGTACAGATTCTTGACATTATAAAATAAGTGCTTAAAACTCTTGAGACATGATTGGTGAAGGTGCATTAGAGAAATCATAAAATAGAAGTGGTAACATAGAAAATTGAAAATTTTATTATAAATATCTACAAAAATATTTTTTGAGATAAATAAATAAACAAATAAATATATATATATTGAAGATGAAAATTTTATGAATGAAGAATGTAACAGTAGAGATTTAAGTGTAATAAGCCATATTTTCTTTCTGAAGAAATTATAACATAATGGACATAGTGTTATTAAATAATGTAATTAAAACCTAAATTATTAAATTTTATAAATTTAATTTTAATATATTAATTATATTTTTAAATTAAATATATAAAAATTATCATAGGACTATATTTTTTTAAAATATTTTATTTTGGTGAACACTGGAAAATGTCGATTTTAAACAACATTCACTTTTAGAAAATTATAAGGATAAAACAATAAATTAAATTTTAATTAAAATATTTATATAAAAAATATATATTATGTACGAAATATAATTCATATAAATTTATAATTTTTATGTTAGATATATATTCTTATCATTTTTTTCAAAATCTATGTAATCTTTTTATTCAAACAAATATTATTTTTTTGTTCTTCACTTTTAATCAAGTATTTATAAATTTCATTTTTATTTTGGATTGTCTTTATTGAAAAATTTATACTATTTTATTTAAAATAACTAAATCAAATCTATTAGAATAATTTTTATACATTGTTTTGTTTTAATATCATTTTTGTGATTAAAATTAACATTTTCCTAAAAATGGTTTTTTATGTGTTTTAAGAACATATATTAAAAGTAATTTCATCAAATTATTAGAGTTAAACCATGAAAAACAAATTAAATATTTTTAATCATCATATTTTATATCTGTTAATAATTTAAACTTAATTTTTTCATAATGAATAGCAACTATATTAAATACTCATAACCTCGGTCAAGGATTAAATGGGTTGAAAGGGTTAAAAATAAAGGGGTAGGGCTTCAAGATAACAAAAAAACATAATTAAACCCCAGTTTTTTGTTTTTATTTCTATATTAACCATTTATAATTTTAATATGGTTCATTTTTTAGTCATTTTTCTATAGTAATACATTAACTCATTTTAATCTTTTTAAATATGACAAGTGTCTCTTCTCTATCAGTTATAAAATGAAAACACCACTCCTTTGTTTTCCAAAAATAAACAGAATATTATAATAGAAAATACCTATAAAAATTCCTTTCTAAAATTCACACCCATGATCTAGATGTCTTTCTTTGATGAGAATACCCAATATAAAAGGCTTAAGGATTAAGGTAAAGGAGGTTGTCCAAAGAATAGTTGTAACTCTGAATCGATTGATTTCTTTTTATTTATTATTATTATTCTTTCAATTATATTGTAAAAATTATGATAAAATAACATTTTTATATCCCATATAGCATGTTTTTATTGTGTTAATAGTGAAATCGTTATTTCTCTCCTTCTCCATCAAATGGTAAATGAAACCATTATTCGTGCATATATGCGAACTCCCACATCGCAAAGCAATGTATTTCATTTTTAATCACTACCATTCATGGATGGATATTATAATGAATATGATTTTTATATATTATATTTACGAAATAATTATGATTCTAGGAATATAATATATCTTTTATCTTCTTACCCTTCAACTCATTTAAAAATAACAATGTTTCTCATGTGTATGTTTCGACTACAACTTACACAAAGAGATGTGATTCATTTTCTTTGACTATTAATTTAGAAAATGATAATAAATATATATATAATTATTATAATGTATATTTAAGTCATTTTTAATTTTATTTTTGTGATCAGACCCTGGGAAATATGAGTATACTGAAACATCTGACCTCTATGAAATATGAAGCATGAAATAATTAACACCCAAAATTTATGATTTTAATAAATATTTAGTAATAAAATGATATTGAAACATTATAAGTGGATAATATTTTATATTATAAGTATTTATATGGGTTATTTACATAATAATAATAAATTTTAATTTATTATATAGGAGATTAAAATCACTTATGAGGCATGTCAAACTTGAGGTTGTGGATTTCTTTTACAATATCATTTTATTTTAGGATTATTTTTATGTTAATATTTTATTTGGGAATAATATATAATCCTAAAATCCTAAACCTGATATATTTTCTTATCTTGTAGTAATATTTTGGGTTTACATGTTTATATTCCATTTATTTTCCTGTTGATTCTGGAATAAATAATTATGTTACGAGTAAGGGTCTTTATTTTTTAAATCTTGTTTTAATTTCCTTCCAATTATTTCATTACCTATATATATATATTTTTTAAAACAATATAAAGAATGATATTATTGTTCAAAAAAGATTTATTAAATCAATTTTTAATGATTTTATAAATTATAGGAAATATTTTAAAAGAAAACATCTTTCAATGTTCTAGATGAGGTAGTTTTTACTGATAGTGTAAACTAAATATTTTTTTTGCATACCCTACAATAACGACCTTTCCAAAAATCATAGATACTTATTTGTTTGAATAATAATTTACATGTTAACATGGTTAATTTGAAAAAAAATCATTTCCTTATATTATAGAAATTTTAATATTTTAAATAAGTTACTTCAAAAATGAAACATTTATTTATCAAAATAATTATTCTAGTTATATTTTAATAGTAGTTACACCTATGAAAACACCCATGTATATAACTGGGCATATAATCCAATGATACCATAATTATTTTTTTCATGGATGGTTTACTATTCTGGTTATGATATAGTTATTTTCCCTATTCTTGATTCAATATGGATAAATTTTTACTTGTATAGAATTTTGAGAATTATTTATATATATCATTGAAAATATGAAGAATTTATAAGATGTTAAAGTGGTGGATTGGAAAAAATTATATATATACCCTAAATTTATTGAAATTTATCACAAGTAAAAATATTCGGAATTCTATATTATAGGGGTATGTGGTTTCAACATTCCAATGTTTTAAGAAAAATTTCTAGGTTGAGTGGAAATGATGGAAAGATTCATTATTTCTTATTTCAGAGGTATGGATCATTATTCAATATAATTGTGGACCTCCATTATTAATATTTAATTTTTCATGAAACATGTGATTTATATAAACATATTATACATAAATGATAATTGAAATCAATTTTTAATTGAATATCATGTGTTTTTAATATCCACTTTTCCATATTGATTATTCCATAACTACTCAGGGTAGATTTTGATACATATAACCCCTACAGAGTATCTAAGCTAATCCTTTATTTTTTTTTCCTTTCCTTAATATATTAAAAAATTATTGATAATATCAAGGATGTAAGAATTCTTCTTATGCTACTCTTTTATATTTTCATTATAATTTGAGAATCCAGTAAGCATATAGTTTACCAAGACTCGTAAACATATCAATCAGGCAAGGCCTGTTCTCTTGTATCTTATACCAATGTAATATAAAAATTACCCATACTAGGTTATTATATTTATGGTGTTATATATTGAACCCTTTTTACACATCCTAATATTTTAATACACTTGAGTTATCTCATCTTGATGCACTTCACATCTCATACTCTATCCTGAAATAAAAAATTGTGTATACACAGTGTCTATATAATTATGAGAATTTAACTCAGTAGGGTCCCAAAAATCACTCATAATATATACCATAATATACTTTTTTATTAAAAAGGAAATAAATACATAATTAAAAATTATATTCATAACATCATCCTCAAAAAATGCTTCCACGATACTCGACATGTTATATATGCATGTTAGGTCATCAAGTGACAACGTGGCCACCTGGAGTTCTGACCAAAACTACATTTGTGCTAATATAGAATTCACTCATATCATCATACCATAAAACCCAAACCACTCTTAAAAATAAGGGTATGGAATCTACAATGCCTCTTCTTCTACCCAACTAGTAATGGTAGAGTTATTTTTCCATGTTTTGGAGTCACCTTCTCACTCATGGTGGTCCTAGATCCTAACTAGAAATTAAAATTTATCACTCAAGGTAGGGTCCATTCATATTATTACAAAAAATATATAGACCCCATCACACTCATCTAGTTCCCACCATCAATTAACATATCACTACATATCCCGAACTCTATCTCACATGCTATAGACCCTCCTTCAACCTCACAATGACAACATTCAAGACCACTTCCCACTCATCATGGTCAAACCAATATTATCTCATTAATGGTAAGGAATTTTATTCTTTTCTCACTCACTTAAATTTCAAGGGGTCTCATGTCAGATGATTATACCTGAGGTTAGCCCAAATAGCATGGAAAATGATGACTCCATATCACTTTTGGAATTTTAACTAGCATATCTCACTCATAATGGGCCAAGAACATAGGATATTGTCCCCCACTAGTTCCATCACCTATCTTAAAAAAAATAACACAATGGAAAATAAATCAAACCAAACCCCATCACCCAGTCTCACTAGCATGTTAGAACATCTATTGACCTGGAACCTACTATACATTCCCTTCACAGTGAAACTCTTTCTTCCCAATAGAGAATCCACTAGGGTCTTCCAAAACTATTTTAGTTTTTATCATTGATATTGCCTCACATCCATCACCTTTTAACAACCTTTTAATTTAATGTCTAATATTTACCTATCTAAAGTGAAATGTCCATAGAATTCCAAAAACTCCTATTATCACTGGCCCCTTTACCATGTAATTTCCTCAAGTTACCCTTCTCTAAAACGAACTTTGAAACCTCATTCAAACTCCCATTCAAATCCCAAAACCCACACCAAGGTTAAAACTCATGTATCCTGGGAGATACCTCTAAAGACATACCCTAAAGGGAAAAACTTCTATATCATCATGTTATAGGTACATAAGGACTCCTTTTACTACATGTGTATATCAAGTCTACACTCCATGTCCAGTAGGGATTTTTTCATTTATTATGAGATATATATCTATCTTTCCCATCATTAGTAAGTTTCATGCCCTTGATGATGACTAAATATCCCTAGGAAACCACTTTGGATATTCTATAACTCATCTCTTGTCATATAACCTCATATTGGTTTACTTTTAGTTCAAACCAAGAAAACACCCCTTAGAGACAAAGTCACCAAGCAATACCAATCTGCTAAAGAGCACTTGTAATCATACCAAGAGTCTTAATACAACACTATAATTTCACATAAGTACTCTATTGGTCATTCTATGACATTATAAAACCCATTCAATCATGCATTCATGCAATATTTTAAATAAAAAAACATATTAAATTATATCACATTAGCCACCTAATTGTAACATTGAGTTAACACCTCACCAAAATCCAGTGAGCCTTTTCTACAGTTTATAACATTTCTCTCACACCATACAATATACATAATTAATTATAACAAATTATTAATTAATTTTTTATTATAATTCCAAATATTAATGAATTTTTAAATAATCAATGGGTTTTCCCAACATAATAAATATCACAACCAAACACTCAATGATGTTATATGGAACTTCCATAAATCATCTTGGATAAAAACCACAACACACAGTTAATTAAAAAATAATTTTTTTAAATAAATACTACTTTGAAAACAATATAGTCGCATAGCTAAACTAAAAAGGAATTAAACACCTTGAAAACATCATCTAAGGATTCCCTCTATTGAATATAATAAAAATCACCATTGATCAGGGAAAATTTCATGAATATTCATTAAAACTATCCAAACAATCATTTACTAAAATCATCCAAAATCATAAGACTACTAAAATAATATCTGATTATCATTTAAACTAATAAATATAATTGAAATAACCATTAGAAAACATAAATAACCCACCACTTTCAAAAAGGGGACCAAAGGATAGGAATATGGGGGATACCCCAGCCAAATTTCCCTCCTTGAGCACCCTTACACTTTAAAATGGAAGGGATAAAAAACCTGGAAAATTCAGGTTTTATCCTTACCCAAAAAACACCCCAGACACCTTTAACGGTGTAAACAATTATTCACCCCATGAAATCCATGAAACCCTCATTGACTATCCCACTTTAATGGACTGATGAAACCCTATTAATTCCATTCAAAATGTGTGAACCCTATGACATAGTGATTGGTTTTCATATAAATGTATTAGAAACCAATCCTCCCGACCATTCTCTAGAAACCTATCAGACACCCATGACACCACATGAGCCTTAAACACCATCCAAAAAATCATTTAAATAAATATAAACATTCATAAAAATAATCTTAGAAAAATTATTATTTTCCACCAATCCATATCAAAAATTAAAATTCCTTCATACTATAATGATCCAAAAATAAATGGACCATTAAAAACTCCCTAACATTGGGATTCTCATCCTTATGAATCATATAAAATTACAGAAACAGTAATTTTGAACAACATTGATCACTAACTCATCTCAAGATGACCACATTTCACTCTGTAACACTAAATATGATTCCAATATAAAACTCTAAACACACATCCAAACCCCGCTTGATATCCTATGAAAATACAGAATCCAATAACTTGAACACATCATCTATGTCCCAAATGATGAAGATAACATGTTTTCCATATCATTATGTGAATTTCTATGTCAGATTCCATTCATTCCACCTCTCGAATAAATTATACAAAATCAAGCATCATTATCCATCAATTCATAACCAAACCAAACCCCAATAATTATTTTTTAGTGGTCTAATGATTTTTAAGATCATCCAGGAACCCACACCATTGTTTAAACCTAAATCTTGGTGTAATTTAATGACAGGACCACCAACTATATACTCTTTCCATTATTTTCCCTCACTAACAACCTGCACACCTCTCATCCAATACTTCATTGTATCGTAACAAAACATCCCATACCTCGATGACAATGCACCAAATTTTACAAACATTATATCCAAATTTCATATTTGGTATCTACTAAAGAACCAGGTAGAATTTGATCTTATCACACACCATTATTTTGGTGTAACCTTAACTAGACACAAAATGATATCACCACCTACATGATCAATCCAACATGAGAGACATTCTCCTGTGACTGATATAGTGGTCCACACCAGATGATCATAATTATATTCACCCTTTGTAATGGAACACATGATCTCCATGGACCACTCTCTATTTTTTACCCATGTAATTATTGGGTGTGACGATTCATTTGACACTTGATATCCAACACGAATAACCAAATATGCATATCCACATCCTACCATGAAAGAAATTATACAAAACATGATAGAGTTCTCTTGACCATGTGTCTCTCCTTATACTACTACTTGATCACTTCCCCCAATGGGTTTAAACTCTTCACCTCCCTAACAATCCCTGTCAAGGTACACACTTGAGTTAACCATATCATGGTTCTGAAATCCATCATTTATTTGAAATCTTACCACATGGTTATTCATAATTATCATCCACATATTTCGGAAAACATGATTTTGAGAATCTCATCAATGTACTACTTCAACATCACTTCTCAGATCCATCCATAACCCAAACTATTATTAATGCACCCACACATAACTTGTCCACTGATCCAAAAGTCCACCAGACACTTCACATAATCCATGTGCACCTACTATCACACATTGATATGATTCCTAATAATTAAGTATAACACCCAATCTAATATATCCAAGGTAGATTACTCACATATTCCAGATAACGATCCTACTGAGTGTTATTCTTACTTGACGGAAACACATTCTCATACAACATGATCACACACTTGAAACATGATCCTATCAGTCATGTCCCATCTCACACTAGCTCACACATATTACTTACTAACCATGAACCACATATATGTCAGTCACACCCAACAACCCAAATAATCTAACTCAATCCAAGGCTAACCACATGAATATCCACAACACAAGAGTCATTCAAGTTCCATGAGATCCTATAAACACTCTAACCAATATATATTAAATTTAATCTTAATAACCATTAGGAAATACATCCATTTTATCCTAACCCCTTAAAATCATCCTTGATAATAAGAGAACCTCTTGTCATCTACATCACTATCCATAGAATATCACTTGTTCCCTTCCCTACAACCCACTAAGGGTTTCCACATCCACCTTGTCTAATTAAATAGAGTTACACCAAGAAACTATATGGGAAAACATTATATTAGTTTTTGTTGAAACAATATTTTACCAAACGCACATCTATAATGAAATATTTTCCCATTCTTGGATAACCTATCAGACATATCAGGACCTTAATGAGTGATTACCATGGTATGAAATGCCTATACCGACCCATAAGGTTGTTCATAAATCCCTTGAAAAATTTATTGTATTACCATCACCGGAGAACCTCCTGTTGTAAGATACGCATGAATTTTAGTTAAAATAAAATTAACCAAGGACCAGATGTATATAATGATGCTAATAAATTATATGGCAAAACATCATATATGTTTTTATTGACACTGTAGATAACTGAACATCTATTCATAAACAACCATTGGAAAGCACACATATTTCATTAAAATGTTATGATTTTAATCATATTTCATGAACCTAGACTCTTTAAAATGGGATAGGATTCAAACAAAAATAATGATAAAAAATATGCACATTTTATTTGAATGAATATTTAAATTTTAATATTTAAATATAAAATAATATTCATGTCACCCAGGTAACTATAGATTCCCATAAAAATTATGTTCACAATTCACATGCCTATTCTCTATAAAAATATCCAACACATTTATTTTCCATTTTTCTATCGTCTCCTTAAATAATAAAAAAACTCTAATATCACATTATAGTTCGGAAGCCTGTGGACTCACCCAATGGTATCCTAAACAGAGGTTCTACGTGGCCTCAAACATGGATACCTATACTTCACATGGTGATGACTAATAGAAAGGGTCTGGAATATGTATTTTACATACCATGACCTTAATATCATAGTAATAAATGATAATAATCATCCAAAAATTCCACATCAGAATAAACTAAATAAATATAAATGAAAAATATCATAAATTATTTTTTCATACATAATATGAATTTATCTGAAAATATAAAAATCATAGATAATAAAATTAAAAAATACCACAAATATGAATATTGGACTTTTTACTATCCTCAAGATTTATCCCAATATCCTAACACCCTCATGAAATCTATGTCTCTTCTGTTGGACATCCTATACTCTAACCATAAAACAAGATAATGTAGGAACACACACTAGGGTTCCCATGCATGGTTTGAGGACACAACTCGGTGGGATCTCACTATGCAACCATAACATATCAATTCCTATTGTTTTTTATGAATGAAAAAAATATAGAGAGAGAGTAATATTCCTTTTGTGTTTTCATCCATTAACTGATCCACTACGACACTCGACAACTCAGAGACACTCATCAGTTCATGAGGTGTAAAAACCCCAGCGTGACACTTAATGATACATGTTCTTAAACCATTTCAAAATCAACTCATCGCCACAAACAATAAAACCTTACCCATACCCAAAGACTCATTATAGTGGATCATTTTTGTACTAACAATTTCTTGAAAGGTTATTGTAGCATCTTGTGTCCATGACCTAGACTCACATTATCAATCAATGATTTCCCACATACAGACCCTTAATTATACCATCAAACTCATGTTTGGGTCAATCAATCTTATATTGCATAACATTAAGACTTTATCTCACTCATAGAGGTCCCATAATCATATCTTACATCACTACACATCCCTGGCTCAATATCACTCATGAAAGTCTGTCCTCTAATCCTATATAATCACATCTAATACACCAAGACACTCATGGTATACCTTCTACCACCATCAATCTCATTGTAGGGACCATAAATTCTTTCTCAATAATATTGATTCCAATTGGTCTCAATCCACACCATCATATGCATGGTATTCATAAGAATTCATACACAATTAGGAAATCTTATCACTCATGTTAGTTCATATTGTGTTATCTCACTCATAACATGACATACTATCATGATCCTCTCCCCCACCAAGTCTATAGATTATAAAAAGTATAAGAAAACAAGATATGATGAATAAGGTTTCATTTCATCAGTCAATCTCACTATCTCATAAAAACCTATTAAGGAATATACCTCATATTTCCTCCCATGTCACAATGAAACTTATCTCACTCATTGGGATATCCAATAGTTTCCTCCATACCTATCTTGATTTCTATATGTTGATATTGTGTCACCATTTTCACCCATTAGTGACCAAATAGCCTAAAGTCTCATTCTAACATAGTCCTCAGGATTTCATCCCACATCATATCCCATAACTCCCACTACCAATTAACCCCCTCAATTAATCCTAATATAATTCCCCTTAGTAACATTGTGTAATGTTCGGATCAAATCCTAGAGCCTACACTTGGGTCTCATCGCATCTCTACAAAGGGATATCTCTCATCCCATCACCCATAAGAAAAAACCCTCTCTATCATTATATACTTTTTCCAGAAGGAATCCTTTTCTTCTATGTGTAAATAAAGACTCATCTCATCCCTCAATAGGGAGTTCCTCATCACTCTCAATATGTGTACCTATCTCTCCAATCACCACACATAAAAAAAATTATCCCTAAAATCTATAGGTCATCACATTGAGTCACGAATTATATCAAATTTTTAATTTTCAAATCCAAATTTGAACAACCAAATTCCTTCAACTCCTCTTCAACATATCTTACTTCTATTTTTACCTTTGAATCAATAAAAATCACTTAGTCTTTATTGATGTCCTTTAGGGACATAATACATCTTGTTTGATTTGTTCATGAATTTTTAAATTAACCAAGTCATCAGATCCACATTAAATCTAGAAATATTCACTAACTAAAGAATGTTTGTATTAACCATAATATATTTCCTATAATTTTAGTTAAACTACATTGAATCCATTTTTCAACATGAATTTTTCCCAATTGTGTTCTTCCTTTTTCATTTTATGTGTATAATTTCATTTCAAACCATATTATATGTTAGTACAAAGGGATATCTATTTTTAACATAATAAAATGGCCCTGAATATACATTTCATGCTCGCTTTCGGAGGTACAAGGCACTAAAATTTATATACTTTCTTCAAAAGAACCAACATAGTTTTTCAATAATATCGTAAATATAATTTTTATTCTAAAAAAACCAATTCACCTTTTTCACTAATTATTCCACCATATTGTACGTTTTATCTTCCTGAAAAAAGAATGCAAACCACCATGACATGAGTCCTGACATATGTGTAAATCAATATTTTAGTCAATGAATTTTTTTGAACTATAACACCTTCTATAAAATAAATTTGAATGTTTATCTCCATGTTTTTCAAATTCACACATATTCACCATTAAAATGATATAGTCTAATCTTACTATAAATACCATGGATGAATGAAACACACATTTACTAGGTAGCTAAACAATTTCACATCAAAAATAAAAACCACACCCATTTTGAATCTCACCATGTTGTAGTGGAGTTACAAAATTTTCACACAGCTTCAAAAAAAATACCTCAACATATAAACTCCCTCAATGTTCTCTAACTCAATCTAGATACTTATAATTAACAACATATTATGTGAACGTAAATGTAACACTTTATTTTGAACATGATTTTGTAGTAAAATTAAAATAAAACACAAGAACAATATCCATTACATATATTCTCTAATTATTCTTCACAAAAAAATATAACTTGGTTAGGGGAATCTTTATTGAATGTTGATATTAGTAAACTCTTTCTGGTTCACAATAATTTTTGGTCTCAAAAAATCTTCAAAAAATTATTGTTTTCAATAATCTCCCCCATTTTATTAATTTTTGAAAATTGAAAAAAATAAATTCCCAAGCTCATCATACTTATAAAATAATATTATTAAATAATTATAAAGCTTCATGAGTGAACTCAGTGTAAGAAATATGAAAATTTAATGATTATTTCATGTTATCCATTAAGGTGAATTATATAAAATTCCTAGAAACTCTTGAAACCAACTGAGGTCAAGTTATTGAAAAATTAATTCTCTCGCATTATAATACTTATATTTGAAAATATTTATAAAAATATAATATATACAGTCTCAACAAATAATTTATAAAACATAAAAAATCACACAAATTAACTCATGCAAACACATCTTAACATCACATCTTACCCCTTTTAAAATGTAACCTAAACTATATACTCCATATTTTAAAAAAATACATGTACATTAAGTTAATAATGTGATCTACTCCTTATTTAAAAATAGAAATACAATGACAAGAATAGAGGGGTGTGAATTACCATGAAATATCCTTTAGTGGATTGATGTTGAACTCCCTTAATCAACATAATATTATGAAATGATTCCATTAATTTGAAAATAGTTAAAACATAAAAATTATTATCATTATTAGGAATAAAAACAATAAATATATTTCCTTTCTCATCAAACTCCTCAATAAATTATTTTTTTATATCAATTTGTTGTAAATTTTAGTATTAAAATATATTTTTTGAATGTTTTTAGCATATTGATTATTATATCCCATGAGAAACATCAATTTCACATATACCTTGACATACTAATTTGGAATATTTATCTAATAAATTTTGTAATTCCTAGACATACAATTACACATTCATCCTCATCAATAATAATGTTTATAAAACTCTAATTCTTTATTTTCTATGTGACACACCATTCTCTTATAATGAAAACTCTATAAAATATTTCTATTCTATCATAATTATTTTCAACCCATTATGAATTTATATATCCAATTTTATCTAGACTTCATTACTATCACATACCAACATAATGTTCACCATTACATTGATTTATCTAATTATCCACTTTTTAGTGAAAATATTTGATTTCTTGGATGCACCTTAAAATATAGTATAAAGTTTCATAGTATAGAAAGGCTCAACTAATGAACAGATCAAGTAGAGTAAAAATCCAATTTTTCTCCAAAATCCCAATAATAAAATTCATTTTTTAATAATCATTCAATAGATTAGTTCCTATATAAATTTTGGTAGAAATCATCATTGAATCTAATATCCAAACTAATTTAAATATTATCATGTATATTTTTCTTCATATATAAAATTTTATTCTATTATTGATATATTTTCAAACCCAAAAAATAATGCATCTTCCCTTTATTGAATATTTTAATCTATATCTTCATCTCCAAATAAAATTCATCATAATAAATTTCATAATTTACTGTAAATATAATATCAACTATATTTATGATAAAAATAATAGAAACCTCTTTGTATTATTTTATGTATAGATTTATTTCAACTCTTCATTTCTTAAACATTATTCCCTTTAAAAACGAACCGCAATTTAAGTACCATGATAGTTGGTATTTCTATAAACAATGCAGTTTATTTTTCAATTAAAAAACATATTCTTCATTTTATTCAAGAAAGAATCCATTGAGATTCCCAAAAGAAACTTCCTATTCTAATCCTCTATTAAGGAAGGATAGAGAGGTGTGATATTTTTTATGGGAAATATTATATCTGTTTAGATGAACATTCAATACATAACATTGTGTTCCATGCCAGAACAATAAATGCCCAGATTCATTGGAGAAAATATTAAAAATATTCTTATTTTTTGAAATATATACAACATCTCCCATAATGATATTCTCTTATACTAATCTTTATGTTACTACTAAAAATATTCATTATAACCTAGGAAACGTAATGATAAGAAATAGGTGATCAAAGATGCTCGATATGGATAAACATGAGAGGTAAAAATATATGATCGTATTAAATAATAATATAAGTACAAAGGTTTTATATTATTACCATTACATAAAAAAATTATACCCAATATAAAAGAATTTATAATCATATATTCTGGTTTAAAACAATTCTATTTAAAAAGACATGAATCCTAATAATGAGAGCACATCAAAACTCAATCATGATCTATAAGTTCATTTAATAAATGTTTTTGGAACCATCATATAAAATGAAACCCTTTAATATTTAATGGTTAACCTAAAAGACCATCAAATTAGGAATCAACAACATTTTATTATATTGGGACAAGAACATAGACATTCTTCCCATAATTAATCAAGTACTTTGACTTGATTCCCATAATGGATCAATCACATCAACTTGTTTCCCAAAACATTCTTAGGATATATAATATATTACCCAATACATTGGAGGGATATATACTTCCTACCCATCACATAATAGAAACAATAGATATGTTTGGAACAGGATCAGAAAAAATTCATCATATCATAACCTAAGAAAATAAATATGTTTCACAAACATTTCATCATAAGATAACCCATGAAAACGAGTTTCATAAACATTTTTCACTATAATAATAATCAATAAAATTAAATAATAATTATGGTACCCTTGAATGATAACTTTAACAAATCATAACTATAATAAATGGTTTTTTCATTGATGAATATAGATACCATTGAAATATCATTAAAACCTTCTTGAAGAAAATAGAATTTCTAATTGAAAAATATCATTTTAAAAAAATTAAACCAATGAAAATAGTAAATCCATCTTATTTTAGTGGAACCATTGAAACTATTAATGGATAATTAAAATAATTCATTCTTCATGATAGTTAGATTTTCTTTTCTTTTCATATAAGTTAAAAAACATTCCATCTATATTTTTTTTAGAGAAAAAGTACCTCATTCGGAAAACAACAAGAAAATACCTTGATTTTTTTAGTAAAAATTATTCAAATGGTAAAAATGACTTTAAAAATACAAGATTAATCTTTTAATAATTAATAATATCATTTTTAAATATATATATATATATGGGGGATAATATATTTTAAAATAAATTGATAATTAAATAAAATTTTCCTTAAAAACATCTATTGATCTCATAAATAATTAAAATGAGAATTATTAAAAGAAAAAATTAAATATCAAGAAATTACCACAGTAGAATAAAATTAATGGGGATTATTAGATAGTGATAAACTAATTCCCCCATTTTAAATTCCATTATAAAATGCATGGATTGAAATAAGAGAGACACATAAATGCCTTAGCTCAAGTATTTTGTTTCCTAATACACATTCAAACCTTTTATGTGATAAATATGGATTTATTATATATGTATTTCATAATAATATCAAAATCAATAATACTATTTATGATTTCTTTGTCACATTTTTTCACTCATTTATTAATAATATACAATTTAAATCGCTATTCCTAAGGCTAATTACTTTATTTTTCAAGAATGTTTCAGTTTGGAATCTACAGTCCTTATACATTGAAAATGGTTACAAAATTTATATAATTATAATCATTGTACAAAAATAACATATAATAACTATATATATAATCATTAAGAATAATTAGTGATAGAAAACTGAATCAGACAATTCATAGAGATGGTAGGTTGTACGTACACATGAACATTGTTTCCATCTTTCGACTAATGGGATGAAAGAAAGGTAAATAATAATTAACATTTCTATAATCATTGTATTATCCTATATATTGAATATATTCATGAAATTCATCCTCATTACTATCCAAAAAAATGTAAATAAAAAACAAATCACACCTCTTTGTGGAGGTGGTTGTGCACATGTTCGTATGAATGATGTTATCGCTTCCAAAATGATTAGATGGTAAATAGGTAGATGAGATATTATAACTACAAAAGTATAATTATTTCATAAATATCATATGGAAACATTAAAACCATTATAATAACCATCCTTAAAATATGGTGATGAAAAATTAACTATGTCTCTACATGGATATGGTTAGTTGTACGCATGCATGAGAGATACATTCACTTCTCATTTGATGGGAAACGAGTACATAATTATGTTATAATAACCACAATAAAGCTAAACAAATATTTATTATTAATATTTTATTATTTTATTTGAAATAAAATAGATATATATAAGGTAAGGAAGAGTAAAAAGTGATCAGTTAGAGGGGTTACCTCTTCCCTGAAATGACTCTGATTAATCTCTTCTAAAAGGGTAATTGGGTTAGTCTTTTGGGGGAGGGGGAAATTATCTAGGATGTGTATAGGAAATTAGATAATAAAATTGGTATATTTTGGATGATATAGAATTCTAAATGTGGTGTAAAGAAGTTACGGAGTAGGTTCCATTTTATGAATGAGGTTATGACCACTATTAAAATTTCTCATAATATTAAATTATGATAAATTGATTCTTAAGTAATATTCATTAAACTTTCCCTATATTATAATATAAAATTGTATAGTGTTGTAATAACATTAAAAAATATAATTTATATTTGTTTTTTGTTCTCATTTGAAACCTTATCATTTTTATTAATCCTTAGTTAACAATTTTAAATTTAAATTGTGGTAAGAAATATATTAAAATTTTTGGGTAGAAATTTTTACTTATAATGGGAAAAATTTCCTATAAATGTAAAATTTATGAAATTATATCCCATGTCATATTCAATTTGTCATTATTAAATTTTTATATTTTTGTAAAATAATTTAGTAATATATTATTTAGATAAATAATGTTTATTTTCCATTTTGGCTCAATGGATTTAATTTAATTTTAAATACACAAAAAAAATTAGAATTCAAATATAATACTTTAAAATACCTCAGATATGTTATATTGATCTATAAAATTCAAGAGTCACATTAACTCGTTCAAATAATTTTACTTATATTATTTTTTGAATAATTTTTTTCTTTTTTTATTAAATAGAAAAATAATTCATCAGTGTTTAAAAATAAATGAAAGTCATTATATAAATAAAAAAACTTATAAACAGATATCTATCTTATAAATAAATTTATTATGATCAAAATAGGCACTTAGATTCATTAATAACTTATTTTTCCCCTACGTAGATATAAAATAAATATTTCAAACTAAGAGAGTGCCACATTGTTACCTTATTTGAATTAAATAAAATATAATCATTTTATTATCCTGTTTCCATTAAGAAACTGAATTTCAAACCTCAATAGTTAATTGTCGAATTATCATCATCCAATTAGAATTATGAAGAATAATTATGGCATTATCACTTATTCATAGTCAAAATTAACTAGATTTAGTTTTTACTGAGTTTATAAATTTTACCACAGTTACTATTCATATTGACCGAACATAAAAAGTAGCATAGTTATTAAATAAAAAACTACTCATTATAAATATGTAATTAATTTTTTAAAAATAAATTCTTATAAATGGTCGAAATTAATTTTTAAATTAAGTTTTAAAAATTCAACAAAAACTGGTTAAAAAAATATATTTTTATTCATAAAATGGATTTTTTATTATAGCATGTGTAGAAAAATATTTTTTGAATGTTTAAAACATTTGATCAAGTAAATAGTATGTTAATTTAATAAAATAATTCATCAATAGTTGTTAATTTAATGAAAATATTTTTCAAACATAAAAACAAATTATTTGAAGAAAATATCACTTATATTTTTTAAATAATTTTTGTTTCTAATTATAATCATTTGATAGATAATGAATTAATTTTATAAATGTGTAGACTATAGATTTTTTTATAATATTGTTATTACTATTCATATATAGGAATCCAATGGCTAGAAAATAATATAAATATAATATTTAAAAATGGTTATTTCATTCATCTAAACCTGTTGTTACATGTAACGCAAGCTATCAAAGAAATATAGTTATTTATATAGAAATATATCTTACAAAATATCAGGGTGATACCTTCTACCCACCATAAAATGAATTTATCCCTCAAATTTCATCACTCTATTACTAAAAAATAAGTATATATCTATTTCACTAAATTATGAGGTTCCCAAGTAACTTTTTATAGTTTTTTATTTCTCTAGAGAACATTAACTTGGAATGTGGTCTTGTTATGTAACACATTATTTTTGTGGTCAAATAGTTTTACAAATTTTTTCTAATAGGAATGATCATACTCTAGTGGTACAACATGTCAGTTCAGTACATGTGTAAGATCATGTATGTACTTTATAATGAGAGATACATGGAACACATTATGAAGTTGAGATAGGTTCGGTGGAAGAACTAATTAATGAGATACAATACGTACTGAAAAAAAACACAATGGGTCTAAAATACCTAGGGAGAAACATCCCTTTTTCGTAATCTCATAACCTCCATACATGAAGAAAATTTCATAAAAACCTTCTCACAAACATTAAATTCCAAATCACATCGATGATTTTCATCATAACATTATTTTTCGACTATGATATTCCATAATTTAATGCCAAATAGTTATAAATTTCTATACAATTTACATATCTACCTCAAGTCCAAACAGCTTCCTTCTCTAAAAATTGTCCTAGCATAATTGATTTCAAAAATTATTTCCACGTAGGGTTTTATAAGGATCCATATGAATGATTGAGTAAAATCTATTATAGTGAGAGAAATTGACAAGAGGAAGGTGTTGATCACAACTACATTTGAAATCCATATAAAAATATATCAATATATCATATGGGGTTTTAATTGTTCTCTATGATTGAATATATATTTGAGGATAAAATTCATATTGAAACTCAACTCTATACCCAGTTCCTAGTGAAGTCATCACAAGAACATCAAGGTAATGTTCAGATCTTGATCAGATACAAGGAAAGGTTGTAGTCCATGAAATCATAATTCTTGTTTAATAAATATTTTGGAATGTTGATCCAATGATAAAAATACTCTGATGGGATAGAACTATTCTTACTTCAAAAGTTGATAAACTATAATCCATATTGAATTTTGGGTTTTAGATGTTTTGTGAAGTTTGACATAATAATCAAATTTGATGTTTTCTCATTTCTAATTAGGTACAGTTGATGGTTGTAACATCCAATTAGACTTATTTATCTCAGAATTAATTTTATTACAAATGATGAATTGAGAAGCATATTCTATAATATCTCTTTCCCTGATGTCCTACCAAAAATACTCTTTCATGTCATTGCACATTTTTATACTTCCATGATAGATAAAGAATGTGAAACTATGATCTTCACCCCAAATATCCTTCTTCAAATATGGTATGGGCGGGGAAAATTCAAGATTCATGAACCATATTATTCCGTCAAATTCAAGGTTTATCTCGAGAACATTTTCACCTTCTTTTATAGGTCTACATATTCATTTTGTGCCTCCTTAATCCTCATGTTGATAGATGGATGGACATTCATTATAAATTATAATATTTATCCACATTCTTTAATATTTTTATATCTATCCATTGAAAATAAAACAATATTGGAGCTTTTGTGATTCTCATCCATGATAGGATAGCATGGTCCTTTCAACTCAAAGAATATGTCACATTTTTCATCTTCCAACAGTGTTAATCTATTAAGAAGTCATAATATTTAATCAAATCCAACCCTTTTCAATAAATCATATTTATCTCCTCCATAATAGGATAGAATGGTCCTTTTATATCTCTACATATATTTATTTGGGAATTTGGGCCACCGGTTTGGTCCTCGGGTCTTGTAAGGCTTTCGGGCCACCCAAGGCCTTTGGGCCAGATGATTATTAAGGCCTTCGGGCCACCTTAAGGCCTTAGGGCCACCACAAGGCCTTCAGGACACTTCATTTATGATGTATTAGTTTGACTATAAGGAACAAGGATTTAGATGAGGATTCAGTGCAAGCACATCCACTATTGTAGAGCTAACTGAATTTGGAATAATGAGAGGGTATGGCTTTGCCATCGGTAGCAGGCCTATGCAGCTTTGCATAGGACAGCTAGCCGACCAGCCCTGCGAAGGTGGAGTGCTGATTTCATGACATATGATAGGGAGGACCAGTTCCAAGTTTTCTTGGCTGGGTGATTCCCTCTAATACCTATAGGTCATGTAATTTTCTCTAAGATTTTGGGCCTTGTAAAGGTTCCACCTCACCCCTTCAAATTTGGATTATCAAAATAAAAAAAAATGAAGGCCTTCAGGCCATTCAGACCATTAATGTAAAAAATAAAATAGCTAACTCCAAGTCATGGGTGGTATAAGTTTTCTATAAATATATTAATTGAAATGAGGAATAAGCTTTACCATATCATTTTTTATAAGAACACGTCCAAATAACTTCTTTGATTCATCACTAAAGGTGACAAAACCATTCTCCACTACATGGTAGTGTGAAAATAGGTACACTGACCAATGTAATTTTTAGCTCCCTAAAATTATCTTCTCATTTCTCAATCCATTTGATCATTACTCTGTTCTAATTAAACTTTTTCAGTGTATTAGATAATTAAAATAAATCACTAAAAAATCATCCATAAAATCTAACTATCCAATGAAATCTATGTATTCCAATAACTATGGTTCAACTAGGCTATTTCTCAATAACATCTATCTTTGATGAATCTGCATATGTACCCTCACTTTAGAATATATAACCCAATAATGAATCATTCCAAATCCAAAATTCAAAAATTTTTATTTTTCATAAATCTTATCCTTCTTCAAGGTCATCAAAAAAATCCTGAATTGATTTTCATTATCTTCATTTCATTTTTAATATATTACAATATCCTCTATAAATACTACCAAAAACTGATCAAGATATGTTATAATGAATATATTAATTAAATCAATTAATGTGGTGGGGGGAATTAGTTATACAAATAGGCATCTCTATAAATTAATAGTGTCCATACCCTATACAGAATTCTATCATGGGTACATCCTCTTTAATGATCCACAATTGATGATATATTGATCAAAGTTCAATCGTGGAAAAATATTGAGGTTCACATATTTGATGAGATAAGTCATCAATATGAGGTAAAAGATACAATTTCTTGATTATTATTTTGTTTATATTCTGATATTTAATTAAATGATGCATTGACCCATATTTCTTCTTAACAAATAGAACAGGTGCACCCCATGGCGATGCACTATTGAATATAAATACCTTATAAAGATTATCCTAGAGTTGGTTATTCACTTAATTCAAATTATTTGGGAACAATATGTAAGGGGTACTTGAAATAGTAATAACATTAGTTATGATTTATTTTGAAAACATTACTTCACAGTTCAGTGGAATACCTGAAAAGTATTCTAGAAAGACATTAACAAACTCCCATACAATCGGTGTATCCATAATGATGATTTTATCACCAACCATATGATATAGATAACCATTGTGGATAGAAAATATGTCCCATGTATGGAGGAAATTTATATTGGATATTCATATTAATCCTTATGTTGATAAATGATCAAGGTTTTATACTGAATATGAAATGAGACTTCGCTAACTCATCAATTGATATGGGATCTATATATAGAAAGTCAATCCATTCCATGTTTCATAATAAATTAATCTGAAAGTAATATCACAAGATTTTCATGAATAAATTTATATAAAAATTAATTAGAGTGAAATTATAGACTACAAATGTCATCATAATAGTATTAATAGTTTTCACAACTAACTTAAAATCTAACCATTGAGGTTATATGGTGATACCCTTATAAAAATACATAGAAAAAATTGTTGGTGGATCCATAATAAAATTAGTCATTAGTTGTTCTATAGTGGATGATAAGTGTACCTTTCAACATGTCATTCTCAAAACCCACTTCAATAGTCATGATCACATGAGAGTTCCATTTTTATTTGGGATTAAGATATTATTGATGATGAACATAATTTTTTTGGATTCAAGAATTGGTTGGCATAATTCTCATACTCCTTACATTTGAGACTCTAGGGTATTGTTGTTTCATTAGTTGGAATATTATTTTCTTCTATTGAGTTAACAATAATATTCATCACCTTTTGAAATTTATGAGTTTTATTACCCACCTTTAAACATTTAATTCACTTTATAGTTCCATTATAACATATACCTTGATGTTTCATTCCAATTTTCTAGCATATATATGGCTGGAATTTCATTCCACCATTTTATTCTCTCGAATTTTCATGAGACTCGATCTTTATTTTCCAATAAAAACAATAGAAATAGTTGAAATATACATTTTCCATTTCTTTTTTGTTTTCATCAAATTATTTCTTCATAGATACTGAAGTCATTTATAGAGAATGAAATCTATAGACTCAGTTTTTAACCACCAATGAAAGGATCAATTTTACATTAATCTATAATAATTAATACATATTCATACCTTTGAATACTTATACAATTTGAGTCATAGGTAACAATGGATTCTGAATCCTTCTTCTTAAGATCAGGAAATTACTTTACCATCTTTGTATATAGAGTATTTGGAATTACATAATAAAAAATATCAACTTAAAAACATTCCATTACCTATATTCAAATTCATCTTCTATCATCGTATTCTTGAAAAGATTCCACCTTTGACCTTTTTTCCCTTTATGGTAGTAAACATCTAGGGCAAATATTTTTTGTCTATTTTATTGAATAACAAAAAATACCTTCTCAATGGTGTTGATCCATAGCTCAGAAAATAGTGGATTATAAGAACTACTAGAAGAATGTGTATGTTTCCCCATGAATTATATAATAGTATTTTTTCTATTCATTGATAAATTGAAAACCCAACATGATTAAAAGACTGAAATAGTTTTATGACCACATCAACAAGATTATCTATTTGAACTCCCATAAAATTTGGTTGCTAAAGTGAACAATCATTTTATATTTGATCACATCCATCATTAAAAATATTCATTCAATTTCCATCAATTAATTAAAACCAAAAAGCATAGTCTATGAAATAATATTAACAATGAAAAGCCACATTATTCATAAAATCCATTTATTGAATATATAAATAGTGAAACCTTATTCTATTAAACCTTGTTTTGAACCTAGGTCATTATTGATAATTAATAAAAAATTATAATTTTATCTTTTACATATAGATATAGTTAGATTATTCATAATTTCTTTTTTACCCTGATCTCCAAGGATTGACCAAATTCTTATCGAATAACAACTATAGTGAAATGAGATTTTTATACATTAAAATTACATATATTTTGTTAAATATTAAATATATAAAAACATTATCTAAGCTAAAACTATAAATTTTTGGAGTTTGTAGAGACTATATATACAATATTATTAATTTATGAAAGATATTTAACATCTCCGAAAATGAAATTCTATCATATTACTAATCATGGGAGAACTAAAGTAAAAATATTATTCATAACTTGAGGAAAGGAAAAATAAGAAAATGGTGAGTTGAGTTGCTCAGTAATGATAAACATGAGATATATCAATCATTTATCATAAGGAAACATAATATAAGAATGAGGGTATGAGATAATGAACATAAATTTCAAATTTCATACCAAATTTGAAAAATATTAAAAACGTGATTTATGGAATAAAACATTATCATATCAAAATAAATGAATCCTAATAATGAGAAAACATCATAACTTAAACAAGAACCATATTTTCATGTAATAAATTTGTGTATAACCATCAAAAGTATCAAAACCATTACATATTTCAATGTGAACTACCAAAACCATGAGATTAGAAATCAAAATTTATTTCAAATAGTGGATAAAGCACATCGACTTGTTTCCCATAATAGATCAAACACTTAGACTTGTTTCCTATAATGGGTCAAGAACATTGACTTCTTTCCCATAACCATATCATGATATACAATAAAATACCTAATAAAATGGGGGAATATATATACCCCACACATAACATAATTAAAACCAAACATTAGGGTTCCACAAGATTATGAAACATTCATCATATTATAACCTATGAAAATAAATTATTTTCACAAACATTTAATCAATGAATAACCCAAGGAAACTGGTTTCACGTAATATTTCATTTTAATCACAATACATCCAGAAAAATAATAAGGATTCAATAATTGGATTCTATCCCAAATAAATAATAATTATAATCATTGGATTTACCCATTTATGAATATATTATTGCAACCAAGAGTTTATTGGTTGGATTTGGTGACTATATATAAGGTTTCCCTTAGATGTTCATTATATGTGTTGAGCACCACCTTTCCCAAAAAAGGATAGAATTAATGAAGGTTGCATGCAATCATGGTGATACACAGAATATTTTATGATTTTTTTTGCAATTTTATGGTTATATGGACATTAAATTATTTTCTTATATTCTTTATATGGAATTTAATAGGCTAATACATTGTGTTGATGCAACAAATTCCATAATATAGTTATTTCAATGTTTTAGATCATAACATGGGATAGATACCTCATAATTGTGAGATTATTAAAAAAGTGGATAGATAATAGTTTTATCTACATTTAATATAACTACATGGAAGGATGAAATGATTGTCTTGGATCGCTAAAATTTGATTAAAGTCCATGCAATTTTTCCAGTCATGCGGCAGTTTCTCAGAATATTTTTTCTATTGTTTTCATCAATATCATGAGCTAAAAAATCATAATTATATGATATTTGATACATCAAAATTCTTATGAAATTATCTAAATATAATTTACTAGATAAGATTATAAATATTCTATTTACTTCCTCTAACAATTTTCCAATGTAAATATTTTCAGAAGGTTTTAAATGAATGTCTTTGAATGAAAAGTTAGTGTGTTGGTATTATGGGGAATTTTAGAAATACTCACTACTGTTATTCACATATATTTTATGATGCTATAAATTAAGGAGTTTGAATGAATATTTTTGATGGATTATATGGATTATATAATGATTTTATTTTCATGCCTGATGAATCGAAGGATGAAAAAGAAATATGGAAACCATTTCGATGATGACATCAGATGAAATATGAAAATTAATTATGCTGGAATATCAGGGAAACAAACTGGATATTAAGGATATAGTTAAGAGTCATATTTGACTCTTGATGGTGGAATTGAATAAAAATAAAGGGAGGAATTCCATCGTTGTAGTGTGACATCAGGAAAAAGGAGAGGAGGAGAATGGGTGATAGAATGACTTGGTTTGGGAAGTAGAAGAAGGATGCTCTTAAATGACACATCTAAATACTTCAATAGAGAACCCATTGATAAAAAAGATCATGGAGTAAAGGGAAGAGGAGTTTTGGTGATCTGTATCATTGGATGGACATATGTTCATATGTATATATATATGCTCCATTGTGATATTCGGGAAAGAGGGAGTACTTTATCCTAAATATGATTTTTAGAAAGACAAGCATATATTCTGCATATCTGCTTTCAAAAAAGAGGCGAGAGGATAGCACAAAATCTGAAGATCTATTTCAAAATAAGGGATAGGTTGGCTGCACGCATTCTGTATATACGGTATAAGTACAGAGTATTTTTGCATCAAGAATCTAGAGAGATCAAGTAAATAAACAATTCACAAACATGAAGAGTTGAGTACATCATGTGGGAAAGAGTGCAGCATATTGGATGATTAAGGTGTATCTATCTGGAATCAAGGGTGTAACCAATTCATACCAAGAAGATCATGAATGGACCATCAATTCTATAAACTAATTTTTTCATTCAAAAAAATAGTGTGTGGAGGGAATAAGAGGGAGTGACCCTAGATTGTTAGTGGTCCCTTCCAAATCATTTGTAATACGAACGTTGGTAGTATTTCTTTTTGGAACACCAACACATCATTGGTGTGTGCACCTTGGATTAACCCATTTGGGTGAACCAAGTAAAAATATATTGGCCTTGAATATTTACTTTCATTATATATGCATGATTTGTGATATGGTGTATGTCACTAAGAACATAATAGGTTGAATGGTTGTTCCTTCTAACTAGAGAACAAGATCTTGGAGAATTAAAGAAAAAAAGATTAATTTTTTGAAGACCCCAAATCACCCCCCTCTTAGGGTGTCTTGGGTCTTAATATATATACTATTAAATTATATTTAAAACGATCATTAGGAAAATAGAGTTTCATGTTAAAAAATAAATTTCAAAGTCAAAAAATTGTATAAATAATAATTAAACCATTTACATTGAAAATAACATTTTAAACCTGTAAAATGGTATTAAAATAATTACATCAACGTGACGGTGTGATACAATTTTAATGATATATAGGATAATTACATTCCATTCACATTTTCTTTGTAAAAATATAAGAGTCGTCATTTAGAGAATAAAGAGATGATTAACTGTAAAACATTTTGTAAAATATCAAAAAAGGGTAAAAATTTGCTTAAAAATCATAGTATAATCCTCAAATAATTCCTAAAATGATTTTTTTTAATATGTATATGGAATAAAAAAATTCTTTTAGATGAAAGAGAGAATTATAGAATATTTTCAATAAAAAGGTCATTTGATATCTTAAAATATTAAAATCAGGAATGTGAAAGGAAAATTTATATTCTGAAGAAATAATAATATTATAATTAAATTAAAGTGATTCATTATACAAGGATAATATAATTTCATGAATGGAAATTCATGTATAAACAATCTTAGTTAAAATATAATTGAAACATAAATCCCTCACCTATGGTCTTGTCTTTCCTCGTTCATGTTAAAAGATCATATATAATAATGATGGATTTATTAAAAATGTATTATGTTATCATATTAATATTAATCATATGATTTATTATTTATTTTTAACTTTTTATCATCTCTTTAATATTTTTTTATTAAAATCACTATTCTAGGTAATAACTACTTCATTTTCCAAGCATGTTTCGATTCGATAGTCAGGGTCATTATACATTGATCATGGTCCCATAATTTCTATAATGTTAATAATGGTGTAACAATATTATATATTCATTATATTCATATTTATAATAATTCATAATAATTATAGATTAAAAATTAATTACATTATTCCAGGAGATGGTAAGTTATATGTATATGTGAACATTGTTTCCATTTTTTGACATATGGATTGAAAGAAATGTAAAAGATAATTCAACATTAATAAATCATTATTATATCATATATATGATCTATATTCATCAAATTCATCATCATTATCATCCATGTAGAATATTAATGAAAAATGAGTAACTACACATCGTGGAGGTGATAGTCCACAAATATGCACGAATGAAATTATAGTTTACCAAAGGATGTGATGGTAAAAATTGAACTGTGATATTTTAATTTTATACTAATAATTATGTCATAAATTTAATACTTAAACATTAAACCCATCATTAAACCCATCTATAAATTATGGGGATTAAAAATGAATTGTGTCATTATATGGAGATGGTAAGCCATATGTAAGCACGAGTGATACTTTCCCTTCTCTTTTGATGGGAAATAGAGTGTATAATGCTATTTTAATAGAAATAATTACACTTAATAATATATAGAATAATTAATTTATTATTTTATGGTAAATTTAATATATATGTAGTAGGTATGTAAGATTAAAAAAAAAGTGATTGCTTATGGAAATTACTTCTTCAAATGACTCCTTTAGATCTCCCTAATGGCCTCTAGGGTTGGTTTTTTGGGAAAACCAAAACCTCTAGTATGTGGATAGATAAGTATAGAATATAAATAATCATATTTAATTTTATATAGAAAGATAAATGTGGTTCAATTAAGTGAGGGAGGATGCACCCTTTTATAATTGAGGTGACCAACACTTTTCGTATTCCTCAAAAGATTTAATTATAATTAATTAATTCTCATGAAACATAAATATAAATTGACATATATTAGATTATAATGTACTATAATGTTGTAATCCCAATAAAAAAGTTTAATTTTCCCATTTTTTGTCAAATTTTAAACCTTATCATTTTGATTAACAATTAGTTAACAACTTATTTCTATTACTACGTTCACAAATTATTTAATATTAAAGTTTTGTAATTTTTACTTATAAAGTAAAAATTGGACTATAAATTAACTATTTTTTATATTTTAGACTATATAAATCATCCTTTATTATTTATAGAATTATATGATTTTGAAATAATTTATTTTGATACAATATCATTATTATCAATTTTGAAATTATTCAATTTATTTTACATAAAATACTTAAAGGAAAATGTGGAATTAAAATATAATACTTTCCCAAATCCCTAATATGTCATTTAGATCTATAAAATTAGTGGGAATAATTAACACATTCATATTATATCACTTTTAATTTTTTTATTAATTTTTTTTATTATTTATTATTAGAAGAAATATTGCATTAGTGATGCATGAGAAATTATGGACAATATATTATTAATAAAAATTGAACTTAAATATATATAATTAAATTTTTACTAATATCTATTTATACACATATATTTATCAAAAACTTATATTTTCCTCCTTGGACACATAATAGATATTTAAAACTAAGAGAGTTACATTTAATAACATTCTGTGATTTAAATAATATATATGTGACATTTTCATGGAAAAATATACATTAAACAACTCAATTTAAAATCTAAAGTGTTAATGGTTTAATTTAGTTCATCTAATAAGAATTAGGATGAATTATTATGTGTTTATCACTTTTTAAATCTAGATATACCAGATTTACCATTTACTATGGTGGTAAATTTTTACATTTTTACTATTTATATTGACCAAAAATAAAATGGGATCTAATTACCAAATTTAAAACTTCTAACTCTAAATATCTAATTAATTTTATATAATTAAATAATTATAAATTTATGAAATTATGTTTTATGTATGTTCGCAAAATGTGACAAAACATTATTTTTTTTAAAAAAATATATTTTTAAGTATAAAACTAGATTTATTTAACTACTATGATTAGAAAAAATTTAAGAAAAATTTTAATACATTTGAACAAGAAAATTATATATAAATATCATTAAATTAATTTAAAAATGTGGATTTTTTTAATTAAAATAAATTACATATATAAAAAAATTGCGAAAAACAACACTTTTATTTTTAAATAATTTTTTTATTTAAAATAATTCATAATTAAATTAGTAATTTTATAGATTTTTAAATTATATATTTTTATTTATTTAGTTATTACATTTCATACCCTCCAATCTAATAGAATTGTGATAATATAAACACAACTTTTTAATAATACAATATCATTATTATAAACACACTATTGTGTTAAATGTAAGCTATCGAAGAAGTCAAATTATATAAAGATAAATATTTCACAAAACACAATAGGCTATAACAAGGGATAACTTAACATCAATTAGAAACATTTTGTATCACCTTTATTCTTTAGTAGTATGAAAACCATAACTATTTGATGCATATAATCTAGTATAAATTTTACATCAAAATCAATTCCTTCCATATGTGAATATCATTTTCAAATGTGAATTTCATTTTTTTCTCATCAACTTTCATTTATGATTCAACTTTTTAAAAAATACCCACTTTATTTCCATGAAATAATTTTTAATTGATTTGGGTAAAAATTTAAATACCCAAAATTTCCATGTAATTTTTTTAATTATATTGGAATTTTACGAGTTCGTAAAAATTTACAACGCGTGATTCTGAGGCCCGGTGTGCCCGGAATCAATTTCTGAACTTTTTTTCAGGTACATTTAGTAAACGTATGATCAGGTTTTGGTAACTTTTATACTGGTGCTTGGAATTGAAATCTGAGGGCACCGTTGAACTCGCAGCGTCGGTATTCGTTAAAGGAGACCTTCACCTTGACCGCAGTAGGTCGAGGGTGAAAGATATATTTTGTGTTTTTTGTGGAAATTCAAAATAAAATAAAATAAACTTCTATTTTATTTTTTTTGAAACCTCCCTTGTGAATGTTAAAGAGGTGGGGACCACCAGAACTAAAAACCTCATTTTGAATCCCTAAAGGTGGGGACCACCCGGACTCTCTTAATGGGAGAAACACCTTAAAGTCCCTATTTAATGAAGAGTTAAACCATGGAATTCCTCTTAATATATTATGCCAACGTGGTAAAATTAATTATGCCAACCTATATTAAAATGATAGACTTAATTTAATAAGTTGGCACCTCTCATTTTTCCGGGTTGGAAATTGTTGGTAAAGTGAGAAGCTTGGAAGAGCTTAGAAAAACTCATCTCCAATGAAGAACTTCTCCTCCAAATGAAGAACTCCATATCCATCAAATAACATTCTTTGGATCCAAGAAAAAGGACGACGCATGACCCTGACTTTGGAAGCATGTTGCGGAGTTGACGATTGTTGGAACCCTCTTTGCCATCACTGTTTTCATCACACGACAAATTAACGAACATTTAAGGTAGGGTTTGATGTTTTAAGTACCTCCCTTAATTGTTCTTGATTTTCTTTTTGATTCAAAAGTTTTAAGCCGCTTGCTACTACACTAATGCGGAGAGTGCGGGCCAATCAAACATGGCCTGAACTCTCTGAAATCCATTGTGGTTTTTGGATGAAATATTTATGATGGAGGAAGAAGTAAACCAACCCGGCCACCCGCGAAGACATGTCATGTGACCGCGCTGCACGGAGAGGACAGTTGGCCATCTAGCCTGCCACGAAAAACCGCCGCCCTAAGGCCGCTGCGCCGCACCACGACTACCCCGCCGCCCCACGACCGCCCCGCGGTCACCCTGTCGCACCGCGTCTGCCCCACCGAACTACGGCCGCCCTACTGCACCGCGGGCCAGATCACCCAGTGCGGGTTAGACTGCCCAGCGCAGTCCGGGACACCCAACGCTCTGGGTCGAAACCAGCGGGTCGGGTCGGGTCGGCCCAAACCGGGTCGGACCGACCAGGTCGGACCGGACCCGGACCAGTTTCGACCATATACATTCTTTTGGTCATAATATTGGCACTAGGCGTCCGTGTGGTGAACCATTTGTGGCGTCAAAAACCTTGGCATGAGATGGAAATTTTGGTATACCTCACTCAAGATTTGGATAAAGTTGGGGTACGGTCGGGTTGGATTGAACACAAATCCAATCGGGCCCTCGGGACTAAAATGCTAATAACTTACAGATCGGGCGTCCGTTTGATGCATCGTCTATTGCATTGAGACCCCTATAACATGGAAGACCTATGAGATACTTATTTGTGGGACTTCGTGGCAGTTGGAGTATCAACCAGTAACTTGAGTAGCGGACTCTCCCAAAAATGGTCAATCTTAGTGCTGGTACCCTATTGTTAGTCGTGATGATGTACTAGGATTTTGTGTGGGTCTGACGATGTACTGATGGTGTACTAGGATCTTGTGTGGGTATGAGGATGTACTGACAGTGTACTAGGATCCTGTGTGGGTCTGATGATGTACTAACGGTGTACTAGGATCCTGTGTGGGTCTGAGGATGTACTGACGGTGTACTAGGATCCTGTGTGGGTCTGACGACATACTAACGGTGTACTAGGATCCTATGTGGGTCTGACGACGTACTGACAATGTACTAGGATCTTGTGTGGTTCTGACGATGTAATAACGGTGTACTAGGATCATGTGTGGGTATGAAGATGTACTGATGGTTTACTAGGATATTGTGTGAGTTTGACGGCGTATTGATGATGTAATAGGATCCTGTGTTGGTCTGATGACGTACTGACGATATACTAGGATTTTTTGTGGGTCTGACGACGTATTAGGATCATGTGTGGTTCTGAAGAGGTACTAGGATCATGTGTGGGTGTGATGATGTTCTACGATCCTCTGTGGGTCTGATGATGATTTAGGATCTTTCATGGGTCTTCCTCTTAAGAGAGTAATATGAATTAGTAGTTACATATAATCATCTCTACTACTATACCTAAGTTATACCTAATGTGAGCTGAGTTCGTACCTGTTTCGTAATTTCCTTTTGGGTAATACATTGGTGGTTTTCTTTTGTGTGGTGTACATGTGTTGTACTTACCTTCGTGGTACTCCTTCCTTTGTGAAACAGTTGATCTTGGGATTTTGAGTTGGACTCTGTGCTTCCTCATGATTGAGATGGGCATACTTGATAACTTAGGTATATGTATGGGCATATACCTATGTAGGGTTTTCAGTTGATTTCATGCTTTGTGGTTTATCATTTTTATGTTTTTTGAGACATTGACGGTCCCAGGGTCCCTACTGAGTATCGTTATACTCACCCCTATACGGGCTATGCCTGCACCTTGTTGTGTTTGGTGTAGACGACGGACAACGCTGACTAAGGATGAGGGTACCAGGACTGTAGGTAGCTTGGAGGTGGACATTAGACGAGGCGTACCGCATAGACGACCGTTCGAGAGCTATACCTACCCTTCTGGTAGGATCCTTGGTGGTTGTTCATAGGAGTTGTTCCAGTTTACTTTTACTTTTAATTTTTCTTATACTTTCTAGTTGGGCTTGTATTCTGGCCCATTTTGATTACTGTACGCACACTTTTACTATAAAATTTACTCGTGTTCGTAATTTGATGGGTGCTTGGTTTCATGTGTTTACAAGATATAAAGTCAATGTCTTACTAGTTTTAGGGAATACGCCTTCGGTGCAAGTCACCAGCCCCTAGCCTATGCAAGGTGATCTTGGGGTAGTCACGGTATGGGTCTCGGGGGATGGGTCTTAAAAAATTGGTATCACATGAGTCGGTTCTACCGTAGAACATATGACTTTGATATTTCTTTTAACGGAAATAGTGTTTATGTTTAGTGAGTTTGGTTATCAGTTTATGGAACCCAATGTTGGTGTGGCAGCCGACGTATCCAAACACCAGGACTCTGACTTCTGATTTACGACTCAGTGCAAGAAAACCCTAATTGTGTGGTGTGTTTTTCAAAGAATTTTCTTTATTATTTCTCTGAGTAAGCTCACCAAGTGTAACTTATTAACTGTGGAAAAACTGTTTCTTTTCAGGATGCCTCCATGTAGACAGCCAGCTAGGGTTCCGGGTATAGTACGCATCGATATCCCACCGAGCGAAGAGGCCTCGGTGCAGGGCCCTCTTCTAGTAGAGGAACCAGCGGAGGCACCAGTGGTCCCATTACCCATTGAGCCACCAATGCCACCAGCCCTAGAAGAAGAGGGTGAACGCCTCTTGAGCACGTTGCACGAGTTCCAGCGCCAGAGGCCACCCAGGTTCAGGGGAGAGACGGACCCACAGGCGGCTAAGGATTGGCTGGAGGCCGTGGTGTGAGGCTTCTGACTGGTAGGGACACTAGCTGATCTCATGGTAATCATTGTCGCCAGTCTTCTACAAGAAGTAGTAGGCAGATAGTATAGCTTTATTCTCTAGGTTCATGATGAGGTGACACTTCTCTGGGAAGACTTTGAGAGCCTGTTTCGAGCAGAGTTTGTCCCAACGATTGTTCACGCAGTGCGCATACAAGAGCTTCAGCATCTGCAGCAGGGCATCATTACTATGGCTCAGTACTCAGCAAGGTTCACTGACCTCTCACACTACTCCATCGATATTGTGAAGGACCAATTCTTCAAATCCTGGACCTTCGAGCAGGTACTCGGGAAGTAGATCAGGGCATCGATGATTTCTCTCTGCATCTCGATGCAGGAGGGGGTGTTTGAGCGAGCCCTCTTAGTAGAGAGTTTTCTTGCTGAGCAGTAACCAGCAGTGAGACCCACCACCAGATGTCATGTAGAAGAGTATTCTGCAGCTGGAAATAGGTAGATGTCACAGAGGACCAAGAGGACCAGACCTACAGGTGGATGACCACATGAATCAAGATTGGTTGTGTGGGGTACCAGAGATAGATCCAGTCATGCGAGGAATAGGCAGTGTTTCCCATGCGGCGGGCAGGGTCACATGGCTCGTGACTGTCTGACCCGCCGTACGGATGATCAGAAGACTATCAAAGGACCACCTAGGTAGAGACAAAGGTTCAACCAAGTAGGTCCACTAGGAGCAAGCGGGTGTGGCAGAGGAGCTGGTCATGCTGCTGGTGGTGGGTGACGATTCGAGATGTTACCACCTCCACCACCAGGTGGTCCACCCAGACCACATGGAATAGGTGGACAGGGGTGAGCATAGCTACAAGTAGCTGAGTGCTATGAACATGGCACTCTGGATATGATACAAGGTATGATATGTGTCAAATCCACCTTAGTTGTAGTTCTTATAGACATAGGTGGTGGTCATTCTTTTATTGCAATGACCCTCGTTCGGAGCTCAGAGATTCTGCCAAATTTGTTGGCTCGATCCTTATAGATAGAGACTCATACAGGAGAGGATTCTAAAATTACACACTGGTGATAGAAGTTTTAGCTTACTCTATGAGGTGAGAGCTTCGGTTGGGATCTCCTAGTAGCAGCGACGAGGCCTTACAAAGTCATCTTGGGTATGGACTGGTTATCTACAGTCCATGCTCAAATTGACTGTATTAGGCGAAAAGTGTGGTGTGTTCACACGGGTGAGACTAGGTTCACCTTCATTGGTGAGAAGGGATCCTTTTCAGCACTGGATGGACTTACTCGGAGGAGTGTGCAGTCGATCACTCATCTGTTGGCTAGCCTTACTCTCGGAGTGGTTGATAAGGAGAGTCTGACCTATCTTGTAGTGGTGGACCAGTACACGGATGTCTTTCCTAATGATGTTCCAGGTCTACCTTCTCATAGATAGGTGGACTTTTACATTGACTTTGACCCCGGGATGACACCGATATCTACACCAGTGTATCGGATGGCTCCTGCAGAGCTTCATGAACTGCATGTATAGCTGGAGGACTTATAGGGAAGGGGATTTATTTGGCCCTGTGTTTCTCATTGGGAAGCCCCGATTTTGTTCACCAAAAGGCAGATGGGATCTTGAGACTTTGTGTCAACTATCGGCACTGGAACCAGGTGACCGAGAAGAACCAATACCCACTCCCGAGTATTGACGACCTCTTTGATCAGCTGAAGGGAGGATGATGGTTCTCAAAGATAGACCTCAATTCATCCTATCACTAGCTCAGAGTGAGAGATGATTATGTGTAGAAGATGACTTTCAGATGTTGGTATGGCCATTATGATTTCTTGGTTATTCCTTTCGGCATTACCAACACCCCAGCAATATTCATGGGACGCATGAACAAGATCTTTCTGCCATACCTTGATCGCTTTGTAGTAGTCTTCATCAATGACATTCTGATCTACTAGGCTACTGATGAGGAGCATGCCTATCATTTGTAGATAGTTATGAACACACTTCGAGAGCACCAAATTTATGGTAAGCTCTCAAAGTGCGAGTTTTGGATCCAAGAGGTGCACTTTTTGGGAAACATCATATCAGAGGCTAGTGTTGTAGTGGATCCAGTGAGCGGATGAAGACTACATAGAGCAGATATAAGTCTTATGTTGACAGAAGATGGAGGCCTCCAGAGTTCGAGGATGGAGACCACGTCTTTCTACGGGTCTCACCTCGATGAGGTTTACAGAGATTTGGTCGGGGCGGCAAGTTATCTCCGAGGTTCATTGGACCCTTCCAGGTCCTCATCAGAGTTGGCGAGGTGGCTTACCACCTAGCACTTCCCCTTCAGTTGCACTGGGTGCACAACGTCTTCCACGTATCCCAGCTGAGGAGATACGTGTACGACCCTTCTCACATCATCGACCACGGCAAGCTGGATGTTGATGATGGGGTGACATTTACCGAGGTTCCAGTACAGATTGAGGATCGATAGGAGCGGGTCCTTCATGGGTGGTTGATACCTTTGGTTCTTGTTCACTGGTGGCACAGGAACCTCCCGGAGAGCACATGGGAGCGAGAGGCTCAGATTTGTGCCCATTACCCCCACTTGTTTTCCGAGTTTTGTGATGTGGCTTCTGGGGATGCAAATCCCTGAGGTGGGGAGAATGTAAAGACCCAAAATTTCCATGTAATTTTTCTTGATTATATGGTAATTCTATGAGTCTATGAGAATTTACGGCGCATGATTCTAAGGCCCGGTGCGCCCATAATGAATTTATGAACTTTTTTTCAGGTACGTTCAGTAAATATACGAGCATTTTTTTGTAACTTTTAAACCAGTGCTCGAAATTCAAATCTGAGGGAACTGTTGAACTCGCAACAGTAATGTTATCTTAAGGAGACCTTCACCTCAACCGTAGTAGGTCGGGGCTGAAAGATAGATTTTGTGTTTTTTGTGGAAATGAAAAATAAAGTAAAATAAAATTCTATTTTATTTGTGTTGAAACCTCCCATGTGAATGTTAAAGAGGTGGGGACCACCTAAATTAAACCTCCATTTTTAATTCCTAAAGGTGGGGACCACCCGAACTCTCTTATTGGGAGAAACCCCTTTAACTCCCTCATTAATGAAGATTTAACCCATGGAATTCCTCATAATTTATTATGCCAACATGGTAAAATTGATTGTGCCAACAATTAATTATGACAACGTAAATTAAAACGATAGAATTAATTTAATAACATGGCACCTCTCATTTTTCCAGGTTGGAAATTGTTGTCAAAGGGAGAAGCTTGGAAGAGCTTGGAGAAACTTATCTCCAATGAAGAACTTCTCCTCCAAACAAAGAATTCCATATCCATCAAATAATTTTCTTTGGAGCCAGGAAAGAGGACGACACACGTGCTCGACTTCAGAAGCGTTTTTTGGAGGCGATGATTGCAAGCACCTTCTTCGCCTTCACCGTTTTCATCTCGTGACAAATAAATGAACATTCGAGGTAGGGTTTTATGTTTTAAATACCTCCCTTACCCATTTTTTATGTTCTTAATGATTCAAAAGGTGTGAACCACTTGCTACCTCTCTAATGTGGAGGGTGTAGGACAAACGAACATGGCTCGACCACTCTACAATCCCTTGTGGTTTTTTGACGAAATCGTCATGACGGAGGAAGAGGGCAACAGAGCCAGCCGTCGGTGAAGGTGCGATGCGCGGCCATGCCACGTGGAGAGGACAGCTGGCCAATCGCGACGGCCCGATACCCCACAGCCACCCCACCACACTGCGGCGCCCTACCGCCCAGAAGTGCCCAGCCGCACCGCGGCCACCCTTCCGCACCGTGGTCGCCCCATCGCACTGTGGCCACCCTGCACCATGGGTCGGGCCGTACCACGGGTAGGGCTGGACCCAACAGGCTGGGATGGACCTATTATGTCATATAGGGTTGACCCAAACTGGGTCGGCCCAGGCTGGGTCGGGCCGGGTCGGACCGAACCCAGACCAGTTTCGACCCTATTCGTTCTTTTGGCAGTAACTTTGGCACCGAGCGTCTGTTTGACGAACCATCTACTGCGCCGGAAACCCTAGTGTTAGAAAAACCTTTTGGTATACCCCAATAGAGATTTGGATAAAGTTTAAATATGGTCAGGTTAGATTGATCATGAATCCAACAGGACCCTCCGGACAAAAAGGCTAGTAACTTACAGATCGGGCATCTGTTTGACGCACCGTCTATTGCGTTGAGACCCCTATGACATGGTGGAACTTTGAGATACTTTTTTGTGGGACTTCATGGTATTTGGAGTATCAAACATTAGATTGAAGAGTGGACTTTCTTGGAGATGATCAAGCTTATTGAAGGTACCATGTTGTTGGCTGTGACGATGTACTAGGGTCCTATGTGGGTCTGACAACGTACTGACGGTGTACTAGGATCATGTGTGCGTATGATGACGTAATGATGGTTTAAAAATATCATGTGTGGGTATGATGATGTACTAGGATCCTGTGTGGATATGACGATGTACTGACGGTGTACTAAGATCATGTGTGGGTCTGACGATGTATTGGCGGTGTACTAGGATGTTGTGTGGGTCTGATAACGTACTAACGGTGCACTAGGATCCTGTGTGGGTCTGATGACATACTGATGGTGTAATAGGATCCTCTGTGGGTTTGACGACGTACTGATGGTTTAATAGGATCTTGTGTGGTTCTGACAATGTACTGATGTTGTACAAGGATCCTGAGTGGGTCTGATGATGTACGGACGATGTAATAGGATCCTTTGTGGGTCTGACGACATACTAGGAGCATGTGTGGGTCTCACTAGGTAATAGGATCATGTGTGGGTCTGATGATGTACTACGATCCTCTGTGAGTCTGATGGTGATTTAGGATCCTTCGTGGGTCTTCCTCTTAACAGAGTAAGATTAATTAGTAGTTACATTTAATCGTCTCTACTACTATACATAAGTTATACCTGGTGTGATCTGAGTCTGTACCTGCATGAAACTTTCCTTTGTGTAATAACATGGTGGTATTCATCTGTGTGGTGTACATGTGTGGTACATACCTCCATGGTTCTCCTTCCTTTTTGGAACAGTTTAGCTTGGGCTTTGGAGTTGGACTATGTGTTTCCTCAGGATTGAGATAGGAATACATGATAACTTAGGTATATATATGGTCATATACCTAAGTAGGGTATTGAATTGATTTCATGCTTTTTGGTTTCTCCTTTTTGGATTTTGTTATACCTTGAGGGTCTCAGGGTCCTTACTAAGTATTGTTATACTCACCCCTGCACGGTCTATGCCCGCACCTTGTTGTGTTTGGTGCAGATGATAGACAGTGCTGACTGAGGATGTGGGTACCAGGACTGTAGGTAGCTTGGAGGTGGGCATTAGACAAGGTGTACCGCAGAGATGACCATTCCATAGCTATACCTACCCTTCAAGTAGGATCATTGGCGAGTGTTCATAGGATCTGTTCCATTTTACTTGAACTTTTTAGTTTTCTTGTACTTTCTAGTGGGACATGTATTCTGGCCCCTTTTGCTTATTGTACTCACACTTTTACTATACAGTTTACTTGTGTCCATAATTTTTTTTGTGCCTGGTTGCATTTGTTTACAGAATATAAAGGCAATGACTTCCTAGTTTTAGGGAATACACCTTCGGTGCTAGTTTCCAGCCCCTGGCCTATGGAAGGCGGTCTTGAGGTAGTCACGGCACGGGCCCTGGGGGAAGGACCTTTTAGTCCCGAGGGCCTGGTTGGATTCGTTTTTGATCCAATCCAGTCATACATAAACTTTATTGAAAACTAAATTGGGGTATACCAAAATGACCGTCTCGATCCCAGGTTTCTGTTGTCACAGACGGTTCTTCAAACAGACGCATGTAGCTTAAGATATTGCCGAATGAACGAAAATGGGTCAAAGTTGGTCTAGGTCTGGTCTGACCTGTATGAACCGACCCGGCCCGACCCGGATCTGGCCCTGGGTCGGACCCGGCCCGGGGGATCCGACCAGGCCCACTGGGTCCAGCCCAGCCTGTGGTGTGATGGCTCATTGCGGCTGGCTGGACGTCTAGTCGCCTTCTCCACACGGCACGTCTTGCATCGCACCTTCACCGGCGGCCGGCTCGGCCGCCCGCCCTCCCTTCACCGTCATGGCACAAGGTCACGGCTCTCTCTCACCGGGCGTTGTAGATGTGGGACGCCTCCTTGGTCGTGGATGGACATGGTTCTAGCCGTTGTTCCCGAGCCTCGCTGATGTCGGTTGCTGTCCTCATCCATCATGAAGAACACATCAAGAATCACAAAGAATTGCGGAGAGTTTGGGCCATGTCCATTTGGACTGCACCCTCCGAGTTAGGGCGGTAACAAGTGGATCAATAATTCTTGAATCATGAAGAACTTCAAGAACGGGTAAGGGGGTATAAATCAAAAAAAACCCTATAAGATACCCCGCAACATCCTCCCGCAAAGATGAAAGAATCACAGGTCAACCCGTTAGTCGGTTGACCCGTGTTCTTCATATAAATTCAAGAACGAGGAAGAGGAAAATCAAAAACACACAAACTCAATAACCCCTACCTCAATTTCGTTGGAGGGTGTCCGTGTTTGAGGAAGTTTCGGCGTTCATCGTCCCCACAACAAGCTTCCAATGACGCCACTCGATTGTCATTCTTCGGATCGGGGTTCAGGGTTGCTGGTCACCGCCCGCTGGAACCAGCTCCATCCTCCAAGTGTTGGGCATTGCGACACTTTACCAGATTATCATCGCTTGGTGAAGTCATGCCAATTCTACCCCCCAAGCTCCATATAAATAGGAGAGGGGAGGGTAAGTAAAGATCGTGGAATTTATGAAGGTTCATTAATTATTAACCTTCTTAATTCTTAAACGGTGCAATTACTTAGAATTTAAAGGTCAAGAAAATTAATTTATGTTGGTGAAATTAAATGGCACAATTTAATTTTATTGCATTGGCATAATTTAATTGCAGTGCGTTGGCACAATTTAATTTCACTGCGTTGGCACAATTTAAATGGGAGGATTCCAAGGGAATTCCCCCAATTTAATGAGTGGTTTGGTGGTCCCCACCATTGAATTCTAATTGGGAGAATTAAATCTTTTTTGGTCCCCACCTCCATAACCCATGTAGAGAGGTTTCAAAAATAAAATAAAAATTTGTTCTTTATTTTATTTTTATTCCCACTAAAAACACGAAAACTAACTTCCACTCTTGACCTACTGTGATCGATGAGAATGTCTCCTTAAGTGAATATCAGCATTACGAGTTCAACGGTGTCCTCATATTTCAATTCCAAGAACTGGTTCAAATGTTAAAAAATGTTTCATGCGCGGTTACTAAACGTACCTAAAAAAAGTTTAGAAAATTATTAATAATCACCCTCGACCCGTTCCAGTCGAGGTTAGTCTCTGCCCAAGTGAAACACGCCCCAATAAACCTAACGGTACTCTCGGATTTCTAATCCGAGTTACTGTTTAAAAGTTATGGATTTTACAATAATGTAATTGTTACTTAATTATTTTATTTACATCCAAAAAACTAACTTTCACTATTGTATAGCGCCGGCCAAAGTTAGTATATGCATAAATAAATCTTGTCCTCAGGAGTTCAGCAGTACTCTTGAATTTTAAATCTGAGATACTGTTAGTGAGTTATAAGAATTTGGAAATAAAATAATTTATTTAATTATTTTATTTACGGTGATGTCATTTTTGGGTTTTCTCACAGGAGGCCCACGCCGACTAAGATTAAGTCACGCCTTGGTTAAACCCACCATCTTGAGTGCAACGGTTCTCTTTGATTGTTGATCCGAGTAACCATTTAAGATTTATTCCACTTTTTTAGGAAAATTGCTTACGCGTGCTAATTAAAGCTTAACAAAACTTCGACGGATCATTCAGGGCACTCCGGGCCTCAGAATCGCATGCCGTCAGATTTCGCGGTCTCAAAAAATTTCCATGTAATTAAAAAAAATTACATGGAATTTTCTTGTCTTTACATTTCAGCAGCTCCCATGCGGCACCCCAACCCCCTCCAAGGTGGATGGGGTTTAGCTTTCCAGATCTTCGTATGTGAGGTTCACTAGTTTCTTCCTACCATGGACTCATCAGAAGAGTGGCCCCAACTCCCAAAAACTCGGTTGTCATCTCTCCGACAAAAAAAAAGGATTTCCCCTTCTTCGTCAATGCTGATAAAGTTGCTGAAACTCTGGAGGAATATGGAACAAACCTCTGGTAGTATCCAACCCAACCCAGGAAACGTCGTACCTCCATCACACTCCTGTGTGGCTCCCAAGAAAGTACTGCCTCGATCTTCATTAGATCCACCGCAACTACAGCCTTTGAGATGACATGTCCCAGAATGTGAACCTCTTGGATCCAGAACTAGCACTTTGAGAGATTACCATAGAGTTGATCCTCTTGGAGTGTGTCCAAAACTATCTTCAAATGATAGGAATTCTCCTCCTTAGTAGCTGATTAGATCAGTATGTTGTCGATGAAAAATACTACAAAGGGATCAAGATATGGCTGGAAGATCATGTTCATGAGTCCTATGAACACTACTAGAGCATTGGTCATACTGAACGACATGACCAAAAACTCATAATGGTCATACTGACATCTGAAAGCCGTCTTCTGCACATCCTCATCTCACACTCTGAGCTGGTGATAGCCTAATCTGAGGTCTATCTTTGAGAACCACTGTGTTCCCTTCAGCTGATCAAAGAGTTCATCAATCCTCAAGAGTGGGTACTTGTTCTTCACGAGCACCCGGTTCAGGCACCAATAGTCAACACAAAGTCTCAAGCTCTCATCCTCCTTCTTTATGAACAAAATCAGGGATAAATAAAGAGAAACACTGGGCCGAATAAATCCCTTCCCTTGTAAGTCCTCCAGCTGTAGCCATAGCTCACGAAGCTCTGTGGGAACCATCTGATACGTTGGTGTGGATATCGGTGTCATCCTGGAGCACAAGTCAGTGTAAAAGTCCACCTCTCTGCGATGAGGTAGACCCAAAACATCATCAGAAAAGATATCTGCATATTGGTCCACCACTACAGGATAACTAGGACTCTCCACATCAACCGCTCCAAGGGTAAGGCTAGCCAAATGATGAGTGATCAGCTGCACTCTCCTCTGGGAAAATCCATCATGTGCTGCAAAGGCTTCCTTCTCACTGGTGAAGGTAAAACTGGTCCCATTTGTGTGGACACACCGCACTTTGTGCCTAATACAGTCAATTTTTTCATGGGATCTAGATAACAAATCCATACCCAAGATGATGTCATAAGGCCTCGACGCCGCTACTAGGAGATCCCAGCCAAATCTCTCACCTCCTATAGTAAACTCACACTATCGGAACTAGTGTGTAATCATCAAATATGCTCCCATAAGAGTCTCTAGCCATAAGCATCGAGCCAACAGCTTTGTCAAAATCTCTAAACTCTGAATGAGGGCAGTGGAAATAAAATAATGACTGGCACCCATGTGTATAAGTACTGCAGCTAAGGTGGAGTAGACATAGATCGTACCTCATATCATCTCCGGAGCACCATGTTCGTAGCCCTCAGCTACCTAGAGCTGAGCTCGCACCTGTCCACCTGCTCCCTGGGGTCGGGGTGGACCACCTGGTGGTGGTGATGGTAACACCTCGAATTGTCGATCACCACCAGCTTCACGACCAGCTCCTCTACCACATCCTCTTACTCCCTTTGGACCTCCTCATTCAAACCTCTATCTCTGCCTGGGCTGTCCCTCGACCATCTATTGATCATCCGTACGGTGTTTTGGACAGTCACATGCCATGTGACCCTGACCGCCGCATGTGAAACACTACATATTCCTCGCATGACTGACTCTGTCTCCTGTGCCCCTCACAAATGACCCTGAATCATGAGGTCATCCACCTATAGGTCTGGTCCCCTTGGACATCTGTGATATATGTCTACTGCCATCTATAGAGGACTCCACTACGTGATGTTCGATGGTGGGTCTCGCTTCTTGTGACAGCTCAGCAAGGAAACTCTCCATTAAAAGGGCTCGCTCTAATACTCCTACCTGCGTCGGGATGGTGAGAGAAATCATTGAAGCCTTGATCTGTAACACCCCAAGATTTCATAGTGTGTTATTTCTTTAAAATAATACAATAACTTGCACTACACGCAACACCGAGTTCAAGCACACCATGACTTACCAAACAAGCCGTTCAAAAGAGGTTATGAATAGTATTAACTAAATTTTAAACTTTATATAATCCTTATAATTTTAGAATCCATATTATGAGTTTCTTAGACATAATACAAGAACATATTCATTTTCAGTATTGCACTTTTATCAACTTTTAATAGTGAAACCTTTTTAAATACAATATTTTAAACTTTTTGACTAAATGGGGACATCAAAAAAAAATTTGAAACATCCCAAGCTTCCATGGTACGCTTTCTTTGAATAATACAGTAGCGTGTGTTGTACGCAACCTTGAGTTTTAACACACACCACAACCAATCAAACTAGCTGTTATGAATAGTAATACCTACTTTTCGAAATTATATATATTTTATATTTTAAAATGGACTTCATTTCTAGATTTGTAATATCGAATTTAGACTAAGGTGAAATTTTGGTACTTTTTGGATAACTTTCATATTTTGATGAATAGTGAAAATTACTAAATTTTAATTAAAAACAACTTTTTTAATCAAAATAATTAATAGTGATAAATTATGAATTTGAGTGGTTTTAAAGTATATTTAGAATATATTTTTAGCATTTAATATAATGTTGGTCATTGGACATAATTTTACAATTAAACCGAACATAAACAAGTGTCAATCTTTTGATAGTTATTATCTCTTAAAAACACGCTTTTTGTTTTGACAGCGGGAATTAATTTTAAATTAATTTCTGCCACTTCTGTGTTTTGAATTTAGGAAAATGGATTCCATATTTGGAATCAGGGTGTTCAAATTGTGTAAATAGGTAAATTTTATATTTAGACATTTTGAATAATTACTGCGGTAAAAATTTTATTTACCATGGTTAAGGGTAAGTCCGGTAAATAAGGGTTAAAAAATAATATTATAATAATACTAAATTACCCTAAAACGTGTCTTAACCCTATTGTTTGATACATGGTCAACCATTGGCATCTTTGGGTCTATTTTGGGACCCCATGGATCCACTTGTAAGTGATAATGACACCTTATTTTAATTAAGTTAAAATGAATACAAAAATGACACAAGCATATATCTTTTAGAAAAACAATTGTTACATAGGGATATATATGTTTTATTTTAGATTATAAATATTAATTAGAAAGATAAAAAGATATCCTATATAATTATATTTTATTTATAATTTTTATACATTAAATAATATATCTTATTTATGACACAATGATGATGCAGTAATTACTATAATAGTGAAAAATTAAAATAATTGATATTATAAATACCCAAATAAATATAATATGAAACTTTTAATGAATTAAACTAATTTTCTAGTATAATATGATATATTAGAATTGATTTAATTGACTGTTTTAGAAGTAATCAATCTGTTATGAGTTTCACAAAAATCATCTATTGAATAGTGTCAAAATTGACATAAAAGAGTTCTTAAAACAAATATTATATTATGAATTGATATTAAATTCCTAAAAATATAAGGTTCGGCCAAGAGACTTATATCATGATAGGTTCACCATTAATGGACCACTTGGGGGTCGCTTGGATGTATATAGTAAGTTTATTAACCATATTATATAAACATACAAAGAGACATTGTAAAAGTGAAACTAATTAACTTAGAGTTAATACTTAAAGATAAGGTTAATATAAGTACCCAAACCTGTCTAAATTATATTGGTTGAGTGGTTTTCGACCTATCCCCAGCTTAACATTTGAAGAATCAACTTTGGAGCCATTAGAATCTGAATATGAATTTATTATAAATTAATATTTCTAGTTTTTCCAAAGGTGCCCCTCACCCCTCTTATAAAAGGGAACTCCTCCTTCTCATTTCTTCACACCTTCAAAGCCTTTTGGTTCGGCCAAACTCTGCCCAAATACTCTCCCAAGATCCCTCACTACAACCTAGAGGCCTTAGTTTGATCAGAAAGCCAACCTATGGAGCCCTTTTGATCAAATCAAAAGGAAGAACCCGAATATGAGGTAATCTTTTCACCACCCCTTTTCAAGTTCCTTTCTTCTTCCACTTCTTCTTTATTTGTTCTTACCATTATAAAATAATAACTCCAGTATCTCACATATACTGTGATGTTATTATAAATATTATACAACCATATTTAGTATTCTATCCACCCTTTGAATAACATGTCACCATACGTGCGTACGTACGGCTTACCGTCTCCACGTCGTGGTGTAATTGTTATTCAATATATTATTATTTGGATGGGTATAATAATGATGTGTAACTCATGTAAATAATAAATATAACATGTTAATGATTCTGTATATATGATATAACATCCATTTATATATTATTTTAATATCAAAAGAATGATATTGTCGCTCGTGCGTACGTACGGCCTACCGTCTCCATGAACGCGATGAGATTCATTCTCCATCATATCCATTCAAGTATAATTATCATTTTCTGATTTAAAAATGATGTTTAAGGACTTGATATCATTCTGGATATGAATAATATACAACCTATCCATTACAAACATGGCTTACGTAATAAAACATATAAAATAAAACGAGTAAGTTAACACCCGAAACAACGATAATACTAAGACATTATTAACAAAGAAAAGTTAAAAGATCATATATGATATGATATTAATATATATGATTCTTGTATAATTTAATAACAATTATTTCAATATTATACAGGAGGTTAACCTACCCCAACCATGTAAAAGTACAAGGTAATGGATTTTCTTATCTCACATTCAATTCCGTGAGATTTCCATTATTCGCCACTAAATTATTGAAAGTGGTGTATTGTGTACTGGAATTTGATATATATTATCATGATTATCTTAATATTCATGTTATTCTGTAAATAATTTGGTGGTTATTAACTTTTGGCCATACGACTCATTTGATTAACGTGGTAAGGGGTTTTCATCTCACTCTTTATTTCCGTGAGATTCATGCCATATTTCCACTATTATCTTTTGTGTGGTGTATGTACTTCCCATAATTGTATTCTTTGTGTAATACACTTTACCTTATGTGTGTTTACATTTTCATTGTATGATACCTCTTTCATGGGTTTTATGTTTCATAAGTTACCAAATTGATAAGGGTTTACTTCACAATCTCTTTAATATCCGAGGTTGTCTTTACGTAAGTATCTACAGGGACATATTTACTATCCATGTCCATATTTCATAAAAGAGTTTTCAAAGGGATTATTTCTAAGGGAACTTTTACTAAAACATCATTTTAAATGTTTTAAATATTTATTCTTCTAAATCATCCTCATTTATGTCCACGTTTTCAAAATGGTTTGTAAGGATTTATTTATATGAAAATGAATGTTTTAAAAGTGTTAATTCCATTCAAAAGTTTCAAAGTGGTATGGGACACTTTGATTCAAAAATGTATTTAAATGCCTTACTTTCTAAATTGTGTAACATTAAAATGTTTTCATGAAAAAGGGATATTTCTCTCAATAATTTTTAAAAAAACATTTTCATCTATGTCAACATCCTTTGATGGATTTTAAGATTATTTGAAGTTGATTTATTCTGATTTAAAACTTCCATATTGTAATGAAGTTTTGTGATATGTTTGACTATAGATGTGTCATTTATATAGCATTCATGGTTTATGAGTAAAGTATTGACATTTCATATGCTAGTTCCAATAAGAATGTTTATGTTATATTTCAACCTTTACTTCATATGAATGTGTTGGAAAAGTATGTTCCAGGTTGGAGACTGGTTAAAGTAAGCCCTCCAGGTTGGGGACTGGTAAAAGTACGCCCTCCAGGTTAGGGACTGGTAAAAGTAAGCCCTCCGGTTTGGTCTCCGGTTATTAGAGGCACTCCGGGTTGGTGTCTGGTTATTAGAGGCACTCCGGGTTGGTGTCCGGTTATTAGAGGCACTCCGGGTTGGGTTCCGGTTACAGTTATCCCCAAGGTCTTGGGACGAGGCCTTGAAAATAAATTAAAGTTTATCATTATGCATTCCATCATTATGAAAGTGGTTATTGATTTTGCATGTGATTATTCGATTAGTAGAATATCCATGTGAATAAGTAAATGGCATTATTTCATTTTACTTTTTCCATACTATGTTGAAGTTCAAGTTTAAAAGGCTTTTGTTTTAGTAATGCATTGCCTTAAATGTTTATGCTTATTTTGAATGTTCCGCTATATTGTTATCCTTACTGGGCATTTGAGCTCACCCCTTTTCTATGATTTATTTTCCCCAGGACGTGGAGAAGTAAGTTATGAATGACCTGCAGGGATATTATGAGGGGATAATAGTGTGGACTGTGGAGACATTATGTTGTTGTATTATTTTTTCATTTTATGATGTAATGTAAAACTTATGAATATATCTAGTGTTTCCAAGGCTACTAAACCAATCGGTCTTTCGAGATTTGATCTTTCTTGTGATCATGCCAATGTTACGAAGTAATGCACCGACTCTAGGTAGTTGGGGTCGGGGTGTTACAGTTGGTATCAGAGGAAGTTTAGTACAAACCTTGGAAGCAAGATTTAGATAAACTCTGATTAGAGCACGTAGACCTAAGATGAACTTTGAGGATTAGTATAGAAGAACTTCCTAGAATTTTGGTATGGTAGAGATTTTGTGAGTTTTCCGAGCAATACATCCCTGTCTGGATACGAGCAGGTAGAGGCGGCTCTGGCACAGATGTACCTAAGGGTAAAACCCGAAAACACTGCTTTGAGATAGACTCGAACGGGAACTGGTGCACAACAACGGGCCTTGCTGCACTCTTGGTTATGACACTCCCGGGGGATATGCTTAGGATAATTATCATTTTCTTTACAAACCATTATGAAGGGTTTATGAGTATATACATCCTCAAAGGAGACATTTTTATGATTATGGATTATATCCATAAACTATTTAATTTATGTTATGTGTTTTAAAAGTTTGGGATTTGGTATTGTTATTCATAAACTAATCTAGTGTATGCCAATGTTTAGAAATGGCGCCTAGTAGAAGGAACGAGAACTCCAGCAATGCACATGATACAAAGAGAAAGAAGGATCATATATTTTATGGTCTTAAGCCAGAATTTACAAGAGAAATAGTCTCACATGTATTATCATCATATGAAGAAATAATATCATGTGTTGATAAGATAAGTAAAGAGTTTACTGAGTCCTATGGCTTTGAAGGGAAGCAAGAGAAGAAAAGGGTGGAAGAGAGAAAGATGGATAAAGGGAAGAGGAAAAAGAAGAATTTTCCCATATGTGGTAAATGTGGAAGAAACACCATGGAACTTGCCTGAAAGGAATGGGAGTTTGTTATAAGTGTGGAGGAAAAGGGCACAAAGTACGTGACTGCAAGGGTAAGAAAATGGTTTTAAATGTACAATGATTCATTTGCAAGGAGTTTGGACACTACACGAACCTAGGTCCCAGTCATCAGACTATACCGCAAATGATGTTATTGGATAATAATCAAGTTATGATACTACCACAGATGAAGAGGAATGATTAGAGTTCTTATGTTGATTATGTCAATTGAGTGTTGTATCAACAATGTACTTGTTATAATAATTATGGAGTATATAAGGATTGTACTGCAGTACTATTTCATTAAGGACTTGAGATTGTGTGGAACAAAGAAAAGTGACTCAATAGCAGGATAAATTTTTGGAAAATATATGGTTGAGAGAATGATAAATCATAATATAGTCCTGATACTGAGGTAGTGATTTTGGAATAATATGTGATTGTTTTGGATAAATTATATTGGATATTCTTGACTACCTTGGAACTGATTAATGATTTGTATATTCTATTATTGTTGGGGTTTAAAACATTTTTGGATTGATGAGGTATATCCAGCATTCTATATGGAATAAGGGAGCATGAATATAATCAATAAGGAATATGGTAATTCAGGATATTTCAGTGTATTAAAAGAATACATGATGAAGGTATTAATATGCTATTACATGGTAAAAAGGATCTACATTATGTTTAACTTCCTTATAAATGTTGGACTTTGAGATTGGTCAGAAATATTTTGGATAAATTCTAGTTTGAGATTAATTTTGGATTGTCATAAAAGGACATCCCGGAGGTCGGGCGGCAACCCGTCGCGTCCGGCAAGGCCGCGAGACGTGAACCCGCAACTGAAGGGAGACAAGGGTGTATCACTTACCACTGGCCCAAGAGATTTCCTGGATTAAATAATGTAGTTTTTTTTAAAAGATCTGGTAGATTAATTATAAATTCGTTTATTTTGGAACCCTATACGAATAGTGTAAATAGAATTTTTTTACATTCTATTATCTTTTAGAGTGAAAGATGAGTTTGTGGTAGAAATTTATTAATGGACAAAACACTAATTATAAAGTAAGTATATCTCCTTATGATCTTATCCAATCTCATAAATAAATTCCTCAACATTAATAAAAGGAACTTAGAACAAAAATGTTATCCTAGATGGTACCTTAAATCACCACTAATTTATGGATTTGGGATTGTTGGCCTTTTCATAGCCATGTTCTCTACCACTCTCCATCAGATAATTGATGGTTATATTTCTCTTCCATATCCATATTTTCCTACATGGAACCCTAGTATGTGTTATTTTCGGTAATCTTCATACTTTCCACTCTTTATTTCTAATAGAGGCCTCATTAATTCATTTTTCGATGTGGGATTTCAACTAAGATATTTTGAAACGTCAAAAATGTGTTATCCTAATACCCTATATTTTGTTGAACCGATGGTATTTCAAATCATCATCGATTGATGAGTTTAAGGACCTCAATTTTATACTTGTTTTTGATTTATGACCTCAATCAATACCTATAAATATTTACGTTTTTCCTCCGATTATATGTCTCTAATTTCCACCAATGTTCTCCTAATCGAGATCATAATTTGGTGGTGACCCTTTCATTTCTCATTTCCTCATATTAAGACTAAATTTTAGTAACCCAATTTCTGATGTGGGTTTTCCCACAAAGATATTTTTTATTTTCAACCTTTTATTTTCGAAGAACAATTTCAAATTGCGAGGACGCAATTTATTGAAGGATGGGAGAATGTAACACCCCAAGATTTCATAGTGTGTTATTTCTTTAAAATAATACAATAACTTGCACTACACGCAACACCGAGTTCAAGCACACCATGAATTACCAAACAAGCCGTTCAAAAGAGGTTATGAATAGTATTAACTAAATTTTAAACTTTATATAATCCTTAAAATTTTAGAATCCATATTATGAGTTTCTTAGACATAATACAAGAACAGATTCATTTTCAGTATTGCACTTTTATCAACTTTTAATGGTGAAACCTTTTTAAATACAATATTTTAAACTTGTTGACTAAATGGGGACATCAGAAAAAATTTTGAAACATCCCAAGCTTCCACGGTATGCTTTCTTTGAATAATACAGTAGTGTGTGTTGTACGCAACCTTGAATTTTAACACACACCACAACCAATCAAACTAGCCGTTATGAATACTAATACCTACTTTTAGAAATTATATATATTTTATATTTTAAAATGGACTTAATTTCTGGATTTGGAATATCAAATTTAGCCTAAGGTGAAATTTTTGTACTTTTTGGATAACTTTCATATTTTGATGAATAGTGAAAATTACTAAATTTTAATTAAAAACAAGTTTTTTAATCAAAATAATTAATAGTGATAAATTATGAATTTTAGTGGTTTTAAAGTATATTTAGAATATATTTTTACCATTCAATATAATGTTGGTCCATTGGACATAATTTTACAATTAAACCGAACATAAACAAGTGTCAATCTTTTGATAGTTATTATCTCTTAAAAACACGCTTTTTGTTTTGACAGCGGGAATTAATTTTAAATTAATTTCTGCCACTTCTGTGTTTTGAATTTAGGAAAATGGATTCCATATTTGGAATCAGGATGTTCAAATTGTGTAAATAGGTAACTTTTATTTTTAGACATTTTGAATAATTACTGCGGTAAAAATTTTATTTACCATGGTTAAGGGTAAATCCGGTAAATAAGGGTTAAAAAATAATATTATAATAATACTAAATTACCCTAAAACGTGTCTTAACCCTATTGGTTGATACATGGTCGACCATGGGCATCTTTGGGTCGATTTTGGGACCCCATGGATCCACTTGTAAGTGATAATGACACCTTATTTTAATTAAGTTAAAATGAATACAAAAATGACACAAGCATATATCTTTTAGCAAAACAATTGTTACATAGGGTTATATATGTTGGATTTTAGATTATAAATATTAATTAGAAAGATAAAAAGATTGCCTACATAATTATATTTTATTTATAATTTTTGTACATTAAATAATATATTTTATTTATGACACAATGATGATGCAGTAATTACTATAATAGTGAAAAATTAAAATAATTGATATTATAAATACCCAAATAAATATAATATAAAACTTTTAATGAATTAAACTAATTTTCTAGGATAATATGATATATTAGTATTTCTTTAATTGACTTTGTTCGAAGTAATCAATCTGTTATGAGTTTCACAAAAATCAACTATTGAATAGTGTCAAAATTGACATAAAAGAGTTCTTAAACAAAATATTATATTATTAATTGATATTAAATTCCTAAAAATCTAAGGTTCAGCCAAGAGACTTATATCATGATAGGTTCATCATTAATGGACCACTTGGGGGTCTCTTGGATGTATATAGTTTGTTTATTAACCATATTATATAAAAATACAAAGAGACATTGTAAAAGTGAAACTAATTAACTTAGAGTTAATACTTAAAGATAAGGTTAATATAAGTACCCAAACCTGTCTAAATTCTATTGGTTGAGTGGTTTTCGACCTATCCCCACCTTAACCTTTGAATAATAAACTTTGGAGCCATTATAAACCGAATATGAATTTATTATAAATTAATATTTCTAGCTTTTCCAAAGGTGCCCCTCACCCCTCTTATAAAAGGGAACTCCTTCTTCTCATTTCTTCACACCTTCAAAGCCTTTTGGTTCGGCCAAACTCTGCCCAAATACTCTCCCAAGATCCCTCAATACAACCTAGAGGCCTTAGTTTGATCAGAAATCCAACCTAAGGAGCCCTTTTGGTCAAATCAAAAGGAAGAACCCGAAGAAGAGGTAATGTTTTCACCACCCCTTTTCAAGTTCCTTTCTTCTTCCACTTCTTCTTTCATTGTTCTTACCATTCTAAAATAATAACTCCAGTATCTCACATATACTTTGATTTTATTATAAATATGGTACAACCATATTCAGTATTCTATCCACCCTTTGAATAACATGTCACCATACGTGCGTACGTACGGCTTACCGTCTCCACGTCGTGGTGTAATTGTTATTCAATATATTATTATTTGGATGGGTATAATAATGATGTGTAACTCATGTAAATAATAAATATAACATGTTAATGATTCTTTATATATGATATACCATCCATTTATATATTATTTTAATATCAAAAGAATGATATTGTCGCTCGTGCGTACGTACGGACTACCGTCTCCACGAACGCGATGAGATTCATTCTCCATCATATCCATTCAAGTATAATTATCATTTGCTGATTTAAAAATGATGTTTAAGGACTTGATATCATTCTGGATATGAATAATATAAAACCTATCCATTACAAACATGGCTTACGTAATAAAACATATAAAATAAAACGAGTAAGTTAACACCCGAAACAACGATAATACTAAGACATTATTAACAAAGAAAAGTTAAAAGATCATATATGATATGATATTAATATATATTATTCTTGTATAATTTAATAACAATTATTTCAATATTATACAGGAGGTTAACCTATCCCAACCAAGTAAAAGTACAAGGTAAGGGATTTTCTTATCTCACATTCAATTTCGTGAGATTTCCATTATTCGCCACTAAATTATTGAAAGCGGTGTATTGTGTACTGGAATTTGATATATATTATCATGATTATCTTTATATTCATGTTATTCTGTAAATAATTTGGTGGTTATTAACTTTTGGCCATACGACTCATTTGATTAACATGGTAAGGGGTTTTCATCTCACTCTTTATTTCTGTGAGATTCATGCCATATTTCCACTATTATCTTTTGTGTGGTGTATGTACTGCCCATAATTGTATTCTTTGTGTAAAAAACTTTACCTTATGTGTGTTTACATTTTCATTGTATGATACCTATTTCATGGGTTGTATGTTTCATAAGTTTCCAAATTGATAAGGGTTTACTTCACAATCTCTTTAATATCTGAGGTTGTCTTTACGTATGTATCTACAGGGACATATTTACTATCCATGTCCATATTTCATAAAAGAGTTTTCAAAGGGATTATTTCTAATGGAACTTTTACTAAAACATCATTTTAAATGTTTTAAATATTTATTCTTCTAAATCATCCTCATTTATGTCCACGTTTTCAAAATGGTTTGTAAGGATTTATTTATATGAAAATGAATGTTTTAAAAGTGTTAATTCCATTCAAAAGTTTCAAAGTGGTATGGGACACTTTGATTCAAAAATGTATTTAAATGCCTTACTTTCTAAATTGTGTAACATTAAAATGTTTTCATGAAAAAGGGATATTTCTCTCAATAATTTTTAAAAAAACATTTTCATCTATGTCAACATCCTTTGATGGATTTTAAGATTATTTGAAGTTGATTTATTCTGATTTAAAACTTCCATATTGTAATGAAGTTTTGTGATATGTTTGACTGTAGATGTGTCATTTATATAGCATTCATGGTTTATGAGTAAAGTATTGACATTTCGTATGCTAGTTCCAATAAGAATGTTTATGTTATATTTCAACCTTTACTTCATATGAATGTGTTGGACAAGTATGTTCCAGGTTGGGGACTGGTTAAAGTAAGCCCTCCAGGTTGGGTTCTGGTAAAAGTAAGCCCTCCAGGTTAGGGACTGGTAAAAGTAATCCCTCCGGTTTGGTCTCCGGTCATTAGAGGCACTCCGGGTTGGTGTCCGGTTATTAGAGGCACTCCGGGTTGGTGTCCGGTTATTAGAGGCACTCCGGGTTGGGTTCCGGTTACAGTTAGCCCCAAGGTCTTGGGACGAGGCCTTGAAAAGAAATTAAAGTTTATCATTATGCATTCCATCATTATGAAAGTGGTTATTGATTTTGCATGTGATTATTCGATTAGTAGAATATCCATGTGAATAAGTAAATGGAATTATTTCATTTTACTTTTTCCATACTATGTTGAAGTTCAAGTTTAAAAGGCTTTTGTTTTAGTAATGCATTGCCTTAAATGTTTATTCTTATTTTGAATGTTCTGCTATATTGTTATCCTTACTGGGCATTTGAGCTCACCCCTTTTCTATGTTTTATTTTCCCCAGGACGTGGAGAAGTAAGTTATGAATGACCTGCAGGGATATTATGAGGGGATAATAGTGTGGACTGTGGAGACATTATGTTGTTGTAGTAGTTTTCCATTTTATGATGTAATGTAAAACTTATGAATATATCTAGTGTTTCCAAGTCTACTAAACCAATAGGTCTTTTGAGATTTGATCTTTCTTGTGATCATGCCAATGTTACGAAGTAATGCACCGACTCTGGGTAGCTGGGGTCAGGGCGTTACATGATCTCTCGCCTGAGTCCCTGATCAAATGTTCGGGCTAGGAAGAATGGGTCTTTCACTATATCAGTGGAGTAGCATGAGAGGTTGGTGAACCTCGATGAGTACTAAGCCACAGTCATACTACCTTACTGTAGATGAAGAAGCTCCTGAATGCGCACTGCGCGAAGTGTCGTTTGGAAAAACTCTACCCGAAACAGGCTCTCGAAGTCTGCCCAGAGAAGCGTCACCTCATCGTGAACCTAGAGAATCAATATGCACCATCTACCTACTACTTCTTGTAGAATAATGGCAGCAAGGATCACCATGAGATCGGCTGGTGTCCCTACCAGTAGGAAGACTCTCACCAAGACTTCCAGCCAATCCCCAGCTACCTGTGAGTCCATCTCTCCCCTGAACCAAGCAGGCCTCTGGCGCTAGAACTCATGCAACACGCTCAAGAAGTGTGCACCCTCTACTACTGGGGTTGGTGGTATTAGTGGCCCAACGGGTAATGGTACCGCTGGTGCCTCCACTAGTAGAGGGCCCTGCACCGAGGCCTCGTCACTCGGGGCGCTATCAGAGCGTACTATACCTGGTAACATAGCTGGCTATATGCGTGGAGGCATCCTAAAAAGAAATAGGTGCACCAAGGTCAATAGGTTATACCTAGTGAGCTGACTCAAAGAGATCACAAAAGAAAATATTTGAAAAACACACACGTAAACAAGTTTTTCATGCACTGAGTCGGAAATTAGAAGTCAGAGTCCAAATGTATGGATAAGTTAGTCGCCGCACCAACCCTGGGTTCCCTAAACTAATAACCACAGTCACTAAACCTAACACAATTGGCATTAAAAGAAATATTAGAGTCCCATGTTCTACGGTAGAACCTTCATCTGATAAAAATTTTGCACGACCCGTCCCCAGGGGCCCATGCTGTGACTACCCCAAGCCCGCCTTCCATAGGCCAGGGACTGGCGACTAGCACCGAAACGCATATTCCCTAAAACCAGGAAGTCATTTCCTTTACATCATGTAAATACATGAAACCAAGCAAACAACAAGATATGAACACAAGTAAACTGTATATCCAAAATATTGTTGAAAGTAAGAGGGTCCGAAATACAAGCCCAAAAGTAAAGGTATAAGTACAACAGAAATACAATACATATGAAGAAAGAGAAAGACAACTACTGGGTTGTCCTTCAAGGTTCCTAACTTAAGGGTAGGTACAGATCACCTCCTCAGCACTCCTCATTCACCCGTCTCCTCTGCATACCAACAAGTCATATGGTCTACCTTCGGGCACCATCCAGTCCTAGAACCCTCAACCTCGATCAGCGCTATCCATCGTATGCACCAAAAACAACAAGGTGTGGGCATATCCCATGCAGGGGTGAGTATAACGTTACTTAGTAGCAACCCCGAGACCCTCAAGGTCTCAAAAAATCCACAAAGGATAAACCACAAATCATGAAATAAACCGACAACCCTACTTAGGTATACGCCCATACATATACCTAAGTTATCAATTATACCCATCACAATCATTAGGAAACACTGGTTCCAACCCAAAATCCTAAAGATTAACTGTTACAAAAAAGGAAGGAATACTACAAAGGTAAGTACCACACAGGTACACCACACAGAAGAATACCACCAAGGTATTACCATAAAGTAAAGTACCACACAGGTATGAACTCAGCTCACACCAGGTATAACTTAGGTACAGTAGTAGAGATGATTATATGTAACTACTAATTCATCATACTCTGTTAAAAGGTAGACCCAAGAAGGATCTCAAGTCATCATCATACCCACAGAGGGTCGTATTACATCGTCAGACCCACACAGGATCCTAATACATCATCAGTATATTGTCTGACCCACACAGGATTCTAGTACATCGTCAGTACGTCATCATATCCACAAAGGATCCTAGTACATCATCAGTACTTCTTCAGACCCACATAGGATCCTAGTACATCATCAGTACATTTTCAGACCCACACATGATCCTAGAACATCATTAGTACATCATCAAACCCACACAGGATCCTAGTACATTTTCAGTACATCGTCATACCCACACAGGATCCTAGTACATCGTCAGTACATTGTCAGACCCACACAGGATCCTAGTACATCGTCATTACATCGTCAGACTCACAAATGATCCTAGTACATCGTTAGTACATCGTCAAACCCACACACCTATTGAGTCAATAAGGATTTCCTTATGACTTTTCCATTCATTCTTGTTTTGAAAATCACAAACACCCTATACTTAAGTAGATCTATATTTTACTTCTATAAGGAACATTTTCTTCCTTAAGGAAATTTACCCTAACCTGGATTTTCTTATACATATCAATATTTTTCTTTAGTATAAAAATCAGATTCATACCTAAAACCTCGAAATCATATAATTCTAAGATATGAAGCATTCTGTTTTAGGATCTGAATTCTGGATGTGAACTATAATGAAGTTCCACTCCGAATTTTGGATATGAACTGTAATGAAGTTCCACTCCGAATTCTATATATGAACTGTAATGAATTTCCACTCCAAATTCTGGATATGAACTGTAATAAAGTTCCACTTTGAATTATGGATACGAACTCTAATAAAGTTCCACTCTAAATTATGGATACAAACTCTAACCATGTTCAACTCCAAATTTCGGACTCCGAACTTTTAAAAGTTCGACTCTGAACTTTTACTAGTTCGACTCCAAAATTTTATAAGTTCAACTCCGAACTTTTATAAGTTTGACTCCGAACTTTTACAAGTTTGAATCTGAACTCTGTAAGTTCAGATTCTGAATTCTGTTGAAACCAGACTCCAAATTTCCATAGAAATTCAGACTCTGTATTTCTACATAATTCAGATTCCGAATTCCTATAAAACAGAATCTGAATATCTCTTTATTATAGACTCATAATTTCAATTTGGTTAGACTCCAAACTTTAATTTCCTTACATTCTGAACATTATTTTTTCTTAAACCTATAATTTTTTCATTGAAAAACAATGTCGTGCTTTCAGTTACACAATTTTTGTTATAAAATGATGTCGTCCATTCTGTTTCAAACTAACCATTGGTTGAGTTACACATGTACATGTCCCTCTGGAATTTAAGGAAAATATGACCGTTGGAGGAGGGAGCTGACCTTTCCAACCGAGCCTATTAAAAGGAGCTCATTTGAAAGAGCTCAAAAAAAAGTTGATCACTCTAGATACCACACGCTATTAAAGTGATTTATAGAGAGAGAAGATTTTCATGCTTTGTGTATACTAAACTACTGGTTCAGATTGCTTCGTACGACTCTGAATATCGGTGATTACATTAGAGGGCTTCCGGGGATAGGAAGACAGATGTGCCGAATTCCTTGAAGTTCAAGGGCTTCCTTGGTGAGGAAGATAGAGGTACCAACTACCTTGAAGTTGAGTGCTTGCAGGGATAGAATGATAGAGACTCTGATCTTCGTATCGAGGGATTACCCTGGTGTGGGTAAGACAGACTTGCTTGAAATTATAAATCAAGGGACCTTTATCCAAGGTTGTTAGATACCATTCTCTTTGGGTTAAAATATTTGTATCTTGTTACTTGTAGTTTTACTACTTGTTTTTCTGATTCATTTTGTATTGTAAGGAAAGTATAATCTTGTTATATTTCCTTACATGTGTACTCTGATTAATTTAGATTCTATACGCTTTAAGGAAGAATCTCATATTGTAAACTTTGGTTAAGTTTCAATTTCCAGAACCTGTTTTCGGAATCACTCTCCAAATTTAAGCAAGTTCATAGAACTAGAAGTTTGTAACTTCATACTTTGTCCCAATCATTCATTGGTTATTAGAGGTGTCGTGAATTTACATAGTTTAACTTTGTTAAACTTAGATCTTTCCTTGTTTACGGAAATTATTAAAGTGTACAATTCAACCCCCCCCCCCCTCTTGTACATTGAGCATCTACAACATTATTTTGATCCTAAAATTGGTATCAAAGGTTGGAAACCTCATAGTCTGTACCAATCTTACATTTGGTATCATAGCTGGTCTTTGAAATACTTATACTCATATATAAGTTTTTCTTGATTAGTTTTTCATTGTCCAATATTTTCCTTGTTTAGGAATATTTTTCCTTGAATTTGATCTTTTGTGTTTAACAAGTTTTTGTGTAGAAAAAACTTTCTTAAAGATGATAGGAATTAACTTTGGTTCCCTCAACAACCTAAATCCTACAAGACCACCAATTTTTGATGGCAATGATTATGAATACTGGGGAGATCAAATGAAGACTTTTGTTATAAATACTAGGGTAGATAACTTTGTTATGCTTACCGGAGGTTATAAAATTCCTGATAAGAAAGTTAGTGCTTTCACAAACCAAGAGAAGAATGATTATCAATTAAACTATAAGGTACACAATACTCTACTATGTTCAATGACTAGGAACATATATAGCCAAATTTCTTCATGTGAAACAGCTAACTAAATATGGAAGAAACTTGAAGTTACTCATTTTGGTACATCTAAAGTGATTGAGACAAGAAGAGCTATGTTGAGAGCTGAGTATCACGGTTTTAACTTTCCTTATGGAGAACCCATAAGCAAAGTACAACAAAGATTTATGACCATCGTGAACACTCTACAATCTATGGGAATAAAAGGTTTGGATGATGAATCTCTTGTGGACAAGATTATTGATATTATGCCCAATGAGTGGGAATCAAAGAGAACAGCTATTGATGAGAACAGGAAGGTTACTCAAATTTCCTTAGATGAACTATTTGGAACTCTTCTCCAACATGAAACAATAATAAAGAGAGATGCTGACAACATCAAGAAAAAGAATGGCAATGGTATTGTTTCTTTTAATACTACATCAAATCACATGAAAACAAAGACTCCTGAGAGAGTAACCAGATCCAAGTCTAAGAAAGTTACTATCAAATATGAATCTAGTGAGAGTGAAGTCTCAGAAAATGAGTTAGAAAATCTTGCTCGAAGAATGAGCAAGATATCTAGTCAAAGAAATTTACAATCCTGGTATATGAAGAAGTATAGGAAAGATAAAAAATATTCAGAGGGCACATTCTATGAGTGCAAGAGAAGTGGACGCATACGACCTGATTGCCCTATGCTTAAAAATAAAGAAAGAAAATAGAGGCATTCTGAAAGGAACCGGAAGAAGTTTTACAAAGCTAAAGCTAAGAAAAGTCTGAAAGATAATACTACTTGGAGTGCTTGCTATGGAGACTCCTCAAAAAGTGAATCTTCAGAATATTATTCATCATCTCAGAGGAATATGGGATTCATTGCTAATACTTCTTTTCCACATACATGTCGTATGGATAAGGTAAGCTCTGCCGAGGCTTTAACAAATCTATCTCTTGATAAGAATTACTATTCCAAAAATAGTACTTCTAATTAAAATAATTCATCCTTGGAAAATGAAGAACATTCATATGAAGAAATATCTAGATTTTCCAATTTAGTTGAAGCAAAAAATTGTAAAATTTTTAAGAAATTAGACAAGGTAAATACTAGGGAAGAAATTCTTAAAAAAGAGATTTCAGATCTTTCTTCAGATCAAAAAGATAAATAAGATATTATAGAAAAACATTATAAAGACCTTGAGAAATAAAATTCTGAGAAGGAATAACATTCTAAAGATCTCAAGAATGCTATTTCAAAAATGAAATTTTTTGATGAAAAATCTAACTCTAAGGAAATGATTCTTGAAGATAGAAATTTAGTCATTAGACTAAAATCTGAAATTTTTTCCCTTAAGAAGCTCCTTGAAAAATTTACTTCTGGGAAGGAAAATTTTGACAAGATGTATTCTCAAAATAAACCTAAAGGAAACACTACTGGATTGGGTTATACTCATCAAAAATCTGTTTTCAAAAACAACAATTTTGTTCCTTCTAGAGCCCCTTTTTTCACTAAGCGTAAAAGTGGTGGGCATTGGAAGAAAAACTATTATTTGAACAAAGTTCAATCTCTTGGGTTTCATAAAGCATATTTCCTTAAACAAATGTGGATGCCCAAAAAAATTTTATCAGAAAATCTCTGATCCAAACAAGTTTGGATTCCGAAAGTCTAATTTTTTTCTTATTTTCAGGAAGATAAAGGAATTACCAACAACAATACTTGGTATATGGATAGTGGATGTTCCCGGGACATGACTGGTAAAAAAAACTATTTTGAAAATATTATCAAGACGAAAGGAGGAAAAGAAACATTCATAGATAATGCTCTGGGAGAAATTGTTGGTATAGGTAATATTTTTCTTCTTGGTAAAACCTTGATTTCAAATGTTTTGTTTGTAAAAGTTCTTAAGCACAACCTCACAATCATAATTCAATTATGTTATGATGGTGAACTTGTGAATTTTAGGAATGATAAGTTCTTAGTACACAATTCCAAGGAAGAATTTATCCTTTCTGCCAATAGGCAAGAGAATGTTTACACTTTGAACTTAGAAGACCTTAGGAGCCATGACTTACCTTGCCTAAGTGCAATGGAAGATCATTCTTGGTTATGGAATAGAAGGTTAGGACACTGTAACCTTAGGAACCTATGAAAATTCTTTAAGAAGAAACTAGTTAAGGATATACCGGAGCATAGATTTGATTATTCTAAAGTTTGTGATCCTTGTCAATATGGAAAGCAACATAAATCTAGTTTTAAATCAATACATGAAGTCTCAACAACTGATGCATTACAGTTGATGCACATGGGTCTTTTTGGTCCAACAAAAACTGGAAGAATTGGAGGAAAATATTATGTGTTTGTTCTAGTTGATGATTACACCAGATTTACATGGGTCTATTTTCTAGAAAATAAGTCTGAAGATTTTTCTTATTTCAAAAGTTTTAGTTCCCAAGTAAAAAATTCGAAAAACCTTCCACTAAAAACTATTCATAGTGATCATGGAGGAAAATTTCAAAATCTTAATTTTGAAACTTTTTGTAGTACAAAATGTATTACTCACAACTTTTCACCACTTATAACTCCTCAACAAAATGGTGTAGTTGAAATAAGAAATAGAATTCTTCAAGAGGTAACTAGAACCATGTTGAGTGAATATTCTATAGCTAGACATTTCTGGGCTGAAGCTGTAAGTACTGCTTGTTACACTATAAATCGAGTTTTGATTAGACCTTTTCTTAATAAAACTCCTTATGAGTTATGGAATGGTAGAAAAAAATGACTTTCCAACTTCAAGGTATTTGGTTGAAAAGTATTAATCCTGAATACTAAAGATAATCTACACAAATTCGCACCAAAATCTGATGAAGGAATTTTCTTAGGCTACTCCACAACTTCTAAGGCCTGTAGAGTTTTTCACAAAAAAACTTGTACTGTTGAGGAAATAGTGCATGTAAAATTTGAGGAAACTAATCCTTTTGTCTTTAAACCATCCCAACCTACATCCTCGGATGTGTTTTCAAAAACTGATTATCAACCTTTGATAGAAGATCCTTCTGATAAGTAAAATGTTCAAGAAGATACTTCTGAAACATTTACCCCATAAGACTTTATACCCTATGTTGATGAACATGTTTTACAAAACCCAAGTCAGGTGTTTCTTAAGAATCATCCCAGGGATAGCATCATTGGTGATGTAAATAAACCTATAAGGACCAGAAGTTCTTTAAGTAATGAAGTGGAACATCTAGCATTTCTTTCCCAATTAGAACCAAAAAGCACTGATGAAGCTTTAGGTGATGATGACTGGATAAAAGCCATGCAAGATGAGATAAATGAATTTGAAAGGAATAAAGTCTGAACCTTGGTTGAAAGACCAAAAGAAACTTCTGTTATTGGAGTAAAGTGGGTCATCAGAAATAAGTGTGATGAAAATGGATTCATTGTAAGAAATAAATCTATACTAGTTGCTAAAGGCTATAATTTTCAAGAGGGAATAGACTATGAAGAAACATATTCTCCAGTAGCTAGACTTGAATCTATTCGTATTTTACTTTCCTTTGCAGAATTCTTCAATTTTAAACTTTTTCAAATGGATGTAAAATGTTCTTTTCTTAATGGTTATGTTCATGAGGAAGTTTTTTATGAACAACCTCCTGGATTTGAAGATAAAAAACATCCTGATCATGTTTTTAGGCTTACCAAAGCATTGTATGGCCCTAAACAAGCCCCACGATCTTGGTATGATTGAATTACAGAATTCTTGCTTCAAAATAACTTTGTTAAGAGAAATCCAGATCCAAACCTTTTTATAAATAAAGATAAGAAAAATGTTTTGATTGTTCCAATATATGTTGATGACATTATATTTGGTTCAACTCAGTAATCTTTAACTGACTCCTTTGTAGATCTAATGAAATCTGAGTTTGAAATGAGTATGATGGGTGAGTTAACATTTTTCCTTGGTTTTCAAATTTCTCAAAAACCATAAGGAATCTACATATCCCAACATAAGTATATTAAAGATCTTCGTAAAAAGTTTGGTTATGAAAACACTAAGAGTATAAGTACTCCTATTGGTACCTCAAACACACTTGATCTTGATGATGCTGGGAAACCAGTAGATCAAATATCTTTTAGAGGTATGATAGGAAGTCTACTTTACTTGACAGCTAGTCGAACAGACTTGATGTTTTCAGTTTGCATATGTGCAAGATATCAATCCAATTCTAATGAATCTCACTTAAAGGCAGTGAAAAAAAAATCGCTACTTAAATGTAACCATGGATCTAGAATTATTTTATACTTCTGTAAATGAATTAGTTTTAAAAAGATTTTCGGATGCTGACTTTGGTGGATGTAGAATGGATAGAAAAAGTACTTCCGGAACTTGTCATTTCTTAGGATATTTATTAGTTTCTTGGTCATGCAAGAAGCAACACTCTGTAGCACTCTCCACTGCCGAAGCTGAATATGTAGCAGCTAGAAGTTGTTGTGCTCAAGTGTTGTGGATGCAACACACACTCACAGATTATGGCTTGAGTTTTACTAAAACTCAAATTGTGTGTGATAACACAAGTACCATTTCCCTTAGTAAAAACCCTACACATCACTCTAGTGCAAAGCACATAGATATTAGGCATCACTTTCTTAGGGATCACACACTAAAATGAGATATCATTCTTCAGTTTATCAGAATGCAAGATCAAATTTCTAAAATTTTCACAAAATCCTTACCTTCTGATAGATTTGATTACATTAAATAGAAGTTAGGGACGATAAACGTAAGTTAATATTTCTTCATTAACTTCTTTTTGAACCATTCTCCTTACAGTAATAAACTCCTTTTCATAGGGGGGGTACATTTACATAAACAAAATTGCTTTTGTAATCAAAATTTTTGTAGTTAGTCTTTCAAACTATTCTGACCAAAATTTTCATAGTGAGTTTATGGAAATTTTCAGAACTGAAATTTTCGTAATGAAAATTTTCAAAACTAAAATTTTCATAATGGATATTTTTGGAACTGAAATTTTCATAATGCAAATTTTCGAAACTGAAATTTTTGGAATGGAAATTTTTGGAACTGATACTTTTTCGAAAGGAGTTTTTCAAAATGACGTTTTTGTAATGAAGTTTTTTGTAGTAATATTTTTTTAGTTAAATCTTCCTCAACAAGACTATTACCAATTACGAACAAACATCCTGTCCAATCTGAAAGATATGATTTCCTTTCATAAATTTTCGTAGTCATTTTTTTTCTTGCTGGTATTTTCCTATGAGTTTTAAATTTTTCGGATTCCAATTTTCTCAAATCCGAATATTTTTTTTCTAAAACTTCAAAAGATCATAGTCAGATTTTACTTGCGGTTTTTATCTCAATAGTCTTATAAAATCTCAATGTATCTGAACCGTTCGATCAACCATGGAAACTGAACCGTCGTCTCAACGTCTATATAAAGGGGACCCCCCGAGGGTCGTCCCACATCGGTTTTTCAAAGCTTTCACATCCTGAAGCCCTAACTCTCTTCTTAAGGAACATTTTGAACTCTCTGAAGCCCGTTCTAAATCTTCCAGAACTTTTCATTCTGAATGTCTTTTGAAGCTACTTCCCAAGATATGTCTACCTCAAAGCCAATTTCAAAATGGCAAGTGTACAGAGAGAGAATGGTTCATCTGAACTTCTACATCTATGATTCTATCATCACCAAGAATATCAAGCTCAATGGTTGGAAAAATGCATGTGTTTTCAAGGCAGGTGATCAGGATGCTGTTTATCTAGAGTTTCTAGTAGAATTTTATGAGTCAGTAAGTTTTTATGAGTATGATGGTAGAGAAAAGTTTTCCTTCAAGTCTTATGGAAAGACTTATAAACTTACTTACACCAAGGCGGCAATCTTGGTGTGGCTAGAATATGATGGAGAGGCTGAATTTTGTTCACACAAACTACCGGATGCTCAAGGAAGTTTTGTTAAGGTTAAGGCCTTACAATGTCTTGGACTTTCTTGTGTCAAGAAAGAAAATATTTCTCATCTTTATTCTAATAATTGGATTCTTCAGCTTTGTGTACAGGTATTTTTGGTTCTGAGAAAGGGTGATAAAGATACCCTGAAGAAAAGTGGCATATATTTCTTATACTTCTTGGTGAATATAAGAAAAATAAATCTAATGAGGCATGTCCTTGTGACTATCAAGAATATCAAGGAAGGAAACTTGAGAGCTCAAATCATCATGTACCCTGCCTCACTGACAAAGCTGATAGTTTGGTGCTTAGATTCTTTCATGGTTGCATGTAAGTCTATAATTCGAAATTACAAGCTTATGCTTGTCAGTGACGATATGATAAAAACAATGAATATGGATTTTTCTATGGAAATAGGTGAATTTTATAACTTTCCAGAGGGAGAGGCTGAATTCATTCCGGAGAATGTGAAAAAGGCTGAACTAGTGAAAAAAGTTTCTAAGAAGAGGAAGCTTAAGGAAGTGGTTGGTGATGACAAAACACCCAAATCTAAGGAAACCCAATCCACACCTCCCAAGCCAAAAAAACAAAAAGCTTACCCAGATGAGGTGGTTTCCAAGTGGAGGGATGACAAAGAGAAGAGGAAAGAAGGGGATCCACAATTCAGATTTGACCCTGCTGAGGCTAAGGCCTTAAGGGAAAGAGTTGCTGATGAGTTAGAAAAGAAAACGAAAGAAAAGAAGCTGAAGAAGAAGATGTCAGAAGAGTAGATTGTTCAAAATCTTTTGAAAGAAATAGAGTTAGCCTCTAAGAATATTCCCATTCTGGAGACCTTTGATGTTGAATCTTTACCAGAAACTCCTGGCAAGAAGTACTCCACTCCGAAAAAGAATAAGGGTAAATAAGTTATTGAATAAGTAGAGAAAACAGTTGCTGAAGAAGTAGAAGAATAAATATAGGCATATGAAGAAGAAAAAGGAAGTCATAATCTGGATGACTTGATCAAGCAAGTATAAGATTATAAAGAAAAGGTTGAATCAGAAAAATTAATCATTCTGGGAAAGGAAGTTGAAAAATTAAGTAAGAAGGATGATGACAATAAAGAGGAAGAGGAAAAAATGTTTTGGATGATGAGGAAGAATCCTATGAGAAACATTTCCTTGAAGAAGGGGAAGAAAATGAGAAACCAGATGAAGACAAGATTTTTCAATTATCAGAAAGTGAGTAAGAATCTCCAGATGAGCAACCCATTCCGAAAAATGATAAATGAAAGAAAGTGCTCATGGAGACACCAATAAAAGATGTCATCAGGAAAAAAAAGGTTGGTGGTTCTTCTAGAATAAAGCTAGTCTAGGTTTAGGAAGGGAAATCTCCAACCAAATTATTTGATTTAGAGTCATCAGCTCATGGTTATGATTTTGTGTTGGAATCTTTGAAGAAGATGGTGGACACCATTCTGATGTTCCCAACAATAGATTCCAGATGCCAGATGATACAACATATTTTGAATCAGAAATTGGAATACTTTTCCATGGTGATGGATAAGTGTGTAAATATTGAAGATGACCATAAAAATTTCCATATCAATTATTATGTGCACAGGAAATCTTGAAGAAAAATAATTTTATGGTCTAAGAATGTTGAAGAAGACATTGATGACTTTGAACGTTTTCATAATGAAGTAAAAGATGATTTTGACACTGTGTATAACAAGATTAAGAATCTTCAGGATGAGCTGATCATTGATCAAAGTTATTGGAATGAACAGGTCAGATATTTGAATGGAAATCTTAACTCAGTTGTACAGAACTGGAAAGGGGAAAGAGATTTCTGGATTGAGTTTAAAGAGAAGTTGGAAAAGCAAGAGGAGTTAAAAAAAAGTAGGAATAGGCCATGAAGGCTCAGGCTGAAGCTTTGAAAGCTCAATATGAAAGGATAAAAGCTTTGGAGAGGCAAGATTAGGAGGATCAAAGAGATTTAAAGAAATTGAAAACCTTGTTGAAGAATCTGATCCTAAAGGAGAAGGAAAAGGAAGGCAAATAAACTCACTCCGATCATTTGTTGAATTTGTTCATCCTTGTAAATTTTTTCAACTCTAATGAAATTTTGGTTGGTTGTATCTTGCATTACTATGTTCTAATGATTCAGGTACTCTATTAGTTTTCCATTCCCTTATATTCTTTTTTAAAATCACAAAGGGGGAGAAGGAAAAAGAACTACTCAAAAGAGGAGAACGAAAATTTTAAAATGGAGAAGGAAAAATTTCTAAGTGAAATATCCTTTAAGTAAGGGGGAGTTTCTCATTACGTATTTTTTCATTCCCATGATAATGAAAACTCCACTCCGAAAATTCAGAATAAAATCCTTAGAGTTTCAATTTCAAAGGGGGAGTTAGTTGTATTCACTATCATCCATGAACAAAGGGAGATAAGTTTTAATTTCAAAGTATAATGAAAATTTCAAAGTCCTTATATTCTTTTTCGTAAAGATATTTGTGCTTTCCAAAAAGGGGGAGATTGTTGAGTCAAAAAGGCTTTTTTTTATGACTTTTCCATTCCTTTTTGTTTTGAAAACCACAAACACCCTATACTTAAGAAAATCTATATTTTACTTCTATAAGGAAAATTTTCTTCCTTAATGAAATTTACCCTAACCTAGATTTTCTTATAAATATCAATATTTTTCTTAAGTATAAAAATCGGAATCATACCTAAAACATCAGAATCATATAATGCTAAGATATGAAGCATTCTGTTTTAGGATCAGAATTCAATATGTGAACTGTAATGAAGTTCCACTCCGAATTCTTGATCTGAACTATAATGAAGTTCCACTCTGAATTCTGGATATAAACTGTAATGAAGTTCCACTCCGAATTCTGGATAAGAACTGTAATAAAGTTACACACTTAATTCTGGATACGAACTCTAATAAAGTTCCACTCTGAATTCTGGATACGAACTCTAACAAAGTTCAACTCCAAATTCTGGACTCTGGACTTTTATAAGTTTGACTCCGAACTTTTACTAGTTCGACTTCGAACTTTTATAAGTTCAACTCTGAACTTTTAGATGTTCGACTCTGAAAATTTGCAAGTTTGACTCTGAACTCTGTAAGTTCATATTCTCAACTCTGATGAAACCAGACTCTGAATTTTCTTAGAAATTCAAACTCTGGATTTCTACAGAATTCAGCTTCTGAATTCCTATAACACAGAATCCGAATATCTCTTTATTATAGAATCTGAATTTCATTTGGTTAGACTCTGAAATTTTAATTTTCTTACATTCTGAACTTTAGTTTTGTTTAAACCTATAATTGTTTCATTGCAAAACGATGTCATGCTTTCAGTTAAACAAGTTTTGTTATAAAATGATGTCATCCATTCTGTTTCGAACTAACCGTTGGTTGAGTTACACGTGTACAAGTCCCTCCAGAATTTAAGGAAAATATGACCGTTGGAGGAGGGAACCGACCTTTCCAACCGAGCCTATAAATAGGATATCTTTTGAAAGAGCACAACAACAAGTTGATAACTCTAGATACCACACGCTGTTAAGGATATTTCTAGAGAGAGAAGCTTTTCATACTTTGTGCATACTGAATTTCTCATTCAGATTTCTTTGTTCGACTCCGAATATTGGTGATTACATTCAAGGGATTCCAAGGATAGGAAGACAGAGGTGCTGACTTCCTTGAAGTATGAGGTATTCCTTGGTGAGGAAGACAGAGTTACCAACTACCTTGAAGTTGAGGTCTTGCGGGGATAGCAATACAGAGACTTCGATCTACATTTTGAGGGCTTACCCTGGTGTGGGTAAGACAGACTTTCTTGAAAGTATAAATCAAGGGACCTTTATCCAAGGTTTTTGGATACCCTTCTATTTGGCTTAAAAGATTTATATCTTGTTACTTGTAGTTTTACTACATGTTTTTCCACTGCATTTCGTATTGTAAGGAAAGTATGACCTTCTTATATTTCTTTACTCTTGTACTCTGATTAATTTATATTCTATACGCTTTAAGGTAGAATCTCATATTGTAAACTTTGGTTATGTTTCAATTTCTGAAACCTGTTTTCGGAATCACTCTCCAGATTTAAGAAAGTGCATAGAACTAGAAGTTTGTAACATCATACTATGTCCCAATCTTTCATTGGTGATTAGAGTTGTTGTTAATTTACTTAGTTTAACTTTGTTAAACTTAGAACTTTCCTTGTTTAAGGAAATTTTTAAAGTGTACAATTCACCCCCCAACCCTCTTGTATATTGAGCATCTATATCATTATTTCGATCCTAAAATTGGTATCAAAGGTTGTAAAACTCATACTCTATACCAATATTACAACAGGATCCTAGTACATCGTCGGTACATCATCAGACCCACACATGATCCTAGTAAATCGTCAGTACATCTTCAGACCCACATAGGATCCTAGTACATCGTCAGACCCACACAGGATCCTAGTACTTCGTCAGTACTTCGTCAGACCCACACAGGATCCTAGTACATTGTCAGTACCTTTTCAGACTTACATAGAATCCTAGTACATCGTCAGTACCTTGTCAGACCCATAGAGGATCCTAGTATATCATTAGTACATCATCACAGCTAGCTATAGGATACCCGCAATAACCTTGATCGTCTTCGGGAGAGTATGATCCTCAAGCTACTGTTCGATACTCCAACTTCCATGAAGTCCCACAAAGAAATATCTCAAAGGTTCTCCACCTCATAGGGGTCTCAACGCAGTAGATGGTGCATCAAACGGTCCCCCAATCTGTAAGTTATTAGCCTTTTAGTCCCGAGGACCCGATTGGATTTGTAAACGATCCAACCCGATCATACCCCAAATTTATCCAAATCTTGAGTGGGGTATACCGAAAGGTCTGTCTCACTCCAAGGTTTTTGGCGCCATAGACGGTTTGTCAAACGGATGCCTGATGCCAAAGTTACGGCCAAAAAACATAAAGGGTAGAAACTGGTCCGGGTTCGGTCCAACCTAGTCGGACTAAACCTGTTTGGATAAACCTGGCCCGGCCCGGCCCGCTGGGTCCAGCCCGCGTTCTACGGCCTACAGTGTGGCGGGGCCACGGTGCGGTAGGGAGGCCACGGTGTGGTGGGGCGGTCATGGTGCGGCGGGGTGGCGGGGTAGCGGGGCGGCCGCTGTGCGGCTGGGGCGGCCGCAGTGCGGTTGGGCACCGTGGTGTGGTGGGGCGGCTGCAGTGCGGCAGTCTGCCATGGCTAGCTGGATGGCCAGCCATCCTTTTTGCGCGGCGTACCTATGTGGTACTTACCTTCGTGGTACTCCTTCCTTTGTGGAATAGTTGAGCTTGGGCTTTTGAGTTGGTCTCTGTGTTTCCTCATGATTGAGATTGGCCTACTTGATAACTTAGGTATATGTATGGGCATATACCTAATTAGGGTTGTTAGTTGATTTCCTGCTTTTTGGTTTATCCTTTGTGGATTTTGTGAGACCTTGAGGGTCTCTAGGTCCCTACTGAGTATTGTGATACTCACCCCTACACAGGCTATGCCTGCACCTTGTTGTGTTTGGTGCAGACTCCGGACAATGCTGACTGAGGGCGAGGGTACCAGTACTGGAGGTAGCCTGGAGGTGGAAATTAGACTAGGCATACCTCAGAGATGTCCATTCAAGAGTTGTGTCTACCCTTCAGGTAGGATCCTTGGCAGCTGTTCACAGGAGTTGTTCCAGTTTTCTTTCACTTTTCTGTTTTCCTGTACTTTCCAATTGGGCTTGTATTCTGGCCCCTTTTTCTTACTATACTCACACTTTTACTATAGAGTTTACTCGTGTTCATGATTTTTTCTGTGCATGGTTGCGTGTGTTTATGGGATATAATGAAAATTCCTTCCCAGTTTTAGGGAATATGCCTTCGGTGCTAGTCATCAGCCCCTGGCCTATGGAAGGCGGGCTTGGGGTAGTCACAGCATGGGCCCTGGGGGACGGGTAGTGACAAAAAACCTACATGTATCATTCTTCTCAATATCTTCTAACACATTATTCATAGCATCAATCTACCATTTATACTACAAAGTTACATTCCAATTTTAAATTTTATGTTAATAAAATTACGTGGTATGACTTATTGTCCAATAATTTCATCTAGTTTTTATCAGAAGTCCTTGATATAGAGTAATATTTATGACCACCACATTATTCCTCAAGATTGGATGACTTGATCTATGTTGTTATTATATACTAGAAATGGATAAATCATCATATTCAACCATAAATTCTTCTAAATTCATTACATTTTTAGATACCTCAATTTTTTATTAACAAATTCTGTTTTATCATCGTCACTTATCAAACTTGATTTTTGATACATGACTTAATTCATTATTTTTCTATGACCTTCACATTATTACTATCCATAATCATTCTTGTACCATTTTTTTAAATATTATCCTCATGAATTTCAATGGTTACCATGGAAGATACCATCAACTCAAAATTGTTCAAAATTTTAATCTTTTTTACCTTTCACATTAGTATTACACAAGTTAACAAATATCAAAAAAATAACTAATTTTTTCTTATAATAAATCTAAAATGTCTTCTAATCAAAATTTATTCATGATAGATAATTATTCTGAATTTGAATCAATGTTCTTATTTATTTCCCCAAAATTGAGAACTTTTTTAGTTTTCCAACATAATACAATACATTTTTAACAAGATCTTATTATTCCTTTTAGAAACACCATTTTGGTGTATTGTAAAATGTGTACTAAATTCATGAGGAATATAGTTGTTTTTAAGCTATGCTTCAATCTTTCCACTTATATATTCTACATTATTTTACATCTATAAAATTTTTATGGGAAAGCTAGAATGTTTTTTTATATTTCTTTTAAGATGTTTGAAAGACATAAAGTCCTTCAACATATGTATCATAAATATAATTCATGTACATCAAGTGTATTCATTATAAAATAAAATAAAATGCTTGTATCTATTTATTTATTTCCTTAAAACATACCCAAAAACATGTGAATGAATAAGATCTAAATGATAAGATATTTAAGTATTTACTCTTTTCTAAAACCAATTAACAATATTATCCTTTTATCAAGTAAAAATCATCAAATTACATTATATTTTATACATTGGAACATTAAAAAATTATTTTAAAGGAGAATTTTAATCATATTTATTTTATAAATGTGTCTAAGTGTTCGATTAAATAATTTATTTTCTTCCTTTTTCTTCATTAGGATGAAGTTTTAGCAACACCATCAGAAAATTAGTTTCATCATGTTTCACATCCTCTCATAATTATAAAACATATGTCAATGTATTTATAATATAATCATCTTTTTGAATGTCTACTTCATTTCATTAATCAAACAATTGATATAAAATCATTATGTTTTGTTTGATCATAATAACGAATGGATTTTTATTCAACATTATATTTTCTTCTCCCATGATTATTTAAACTACTCACTTTAATTTTTTACCCATCGTAAGAAATGGTTTTCAATACTTCCCAAAACTATCAGTTAAATTTCTAGTGCGCCAAATAATCATTCATATGTGAAGAAAATCAACTAACCATGATCCATGAACATTACTTTAAATTCACATTGAATTCAACTTTAATATTGAACACATTATCATTTAAATTATATTTATTATTAAATGGATTATGAGAATCTGTAATAAATATATTTTGTGTTGGTATTATGGTGAGAAAAACTTCAGATAAGTGAAATAGTATCTCACACCTCCCTCTATCTTCTTCTAAAAAATTGAAATTTATTTTCAATCATCAATAATGTGTTTTTTATTAAATAAAAAACCATTTACTTTGAGTGGGAAGAAAAATAAATAATATATTCCACTAATAAACACTAGGATCTTAAAATTATTGATATTTGAATCAAAAACTTCTTTACATATTCCTAAATCCTCTACAATGCCATCAATACCCAAAGTAACATTACTTCCTTTTGTAAAATCCCTAAATTATAGAGTTAGATTCCAATTTTTCTTTAGTTTTTTTACCATTAATGTTGGATCAATTAGATGGAAAAAATTTATAGTATACTCACACAACTTATTTCATTATTTTAGAACTCTTTATTGAAATTTTTATATAACCATTTATAGTAGATCTTCCTTTCAAGTCATTATTCCAAGGTTATATATATTTTTGAGAATTAGTTATATTTGAAAGAAGCTAAACATTCTACAACTATGTGTTCACATAAAATTTTTCAGTCAACATCATATTTAATATTTCCACAAAATTTCAATTATATGATTAATATTGGATTTGATAATTTCCAAAAAAAATTCCACATCCATCAATTCTGGTTGGTTTTTTTCATGGTTCATAACATTTTCATCAGCCTTCTCTTCATTGATAATAATTAATTTTTTTACTTTTTGTGGAAACACAATTATATTTTAAATTTCATTCATAAATCATGAATCGATTTTCTAATTCAATGAAACAATTTTTCTTGAAAAATTAATATATTTATTTAGATACATTTTTTCATTCTTCAATCATGAAGTCACTCAATGATGCTTGTTGAGTTCTCCCCTTAGCATAAAACATATTTTGGTTGAATCCTCACCTATATCAGACCTACACTAGATCATAGTACATCATCAGAACTTTGTCAAACCCACAAATGATCCTAGCACATCATTAGTACATCGTCAGACCCACATAGGATCCTAGTACATGGTCAGTACATCGTTAGACCCACACAGGATCCTAGTACATTGTTAGTACATCGTCTGACCCACACAAGATCCTAGTACATCATCAGTACATCTTCAGACCCACAAAGGATCCTAGTACATCGTCAGTACGTCGTTAGACCCACACAGGTGTTGAGTCAATAAGGCTTTGCTTATGACTTTTCCATTCCTTCTTTTTTTTTGAAAATCACAAACACACTATACTTAATAAAATCTATATTTTACTTCTATAAGTAAAATTTTCTTCTTTAAGAAAATTTACCCTAACCTATATTTTCTTATACATATCAATTTTTTTCTTAAGTATAAAAATCGGATTCATACCTAAAACCTCGGAATCATATAATGCTAAGATATAAAGCATTCTGTTTTAGGATCCGAATTCTGGATGTGAACTGTAATGAAGTTCCACTCTGAATTATGGATATGAACTGTAATGAAGTTCCACTCCGAATTCTGGATATGAACTATAATGAAGTTCCACTCCGAATTCTGGATATGAATAGTAATATAGCTGCACTCCGAATTCTAGATACGAACTCTAATAAAGATCCACTATGAATTCTGGATATGAACTCTAACGAAGCTCAACTTTGAATTTTGGACTCTGAACTTTTATAAGTTTGACTCCAAACTTTTACTAGTTTGACTATGAATTTTTATAAGTTCAACTTCTAACTTTTATAAGTTCGACTCCGAACTTTTACAAGTTTGACTCCGAACTCTTTAATTTCAGATTCTGAAGTCTGATGAAACCAGACTCCGAATTTCCTTAGAAATTCAGACTCTGGATTTCTACAGAATTCAGGTTCAGAATTACTATAAAACAGAATCCAAATATTTCTATATTATAGACTCCAAATTTCATTTTGATTAGACTCTGACCTTTTATTTTCTTACATTCTGAACTTTAGTTTTTCTTAAACCTATACTTGTTTCATTGCAAAACGATGTCGTGCTTTTAGTTACACATGTTTTGTTATAAAATGATGTCATCCATACTGTTTCAAAATAACCGTTGGTTGAGTTACATGTGTACAGGTCCCTCCAGAATTTAAGGAAAATATGACCATTGGAGGAGGGAGTCGACCTTTCCAACCGAGCCTATAAATAGGAGCTCATTTGAAAGATCTCAACAACAAGTTGATCACTCTAGAGACCACATGCTGTTAAGGTGATTTCTAGAGAGAGAATCTTTTCATGCTTTGTGCATACTGAACTGCTCGTTCATATTTCTTCGTGCGACTCCGAATGTTGGTGATTACATTTGAGGGCTTCTGGGGATAGGAAGACAGAGGTTCCAAATTCCTTGAAGTTCGAGGGCTTCCTTGGTGAGGAAGACAGAGGTACCAACTACATTGAAGTTGAGGGCTTCCGGGGATAGCAAGACAGAGACTCCGATCTTTATATTGAGGGCTTACCCTGGTGTGGGTAAGACAGACTTGCTTGAAAGTATAAATTAAGGGACCTTTATCCAAGGTTGTTGGATACCCTTATCTTTGGGTTAAAAGATTTATATCTCGTTACTCGTAGTTTTACTACTTGTTTTTCTGCTGCATTTCGTATTGTAAGGTAAGTATAACCTTCTTATATTTCCTTACACTTGAACTTTGATTAATTTAGATTCTATATGCTTTATGTTATAATCTCATATTGTAAACTTTGGTTAAGTATCAATTTCTAGAACCTGTTTTTGGAATCACTCTCCAGATTTAAGAAAATGCATAGAACTAGAAGTTCGTAACTTCATACTTTGTCCCAATCTTTCATTGGTTATTTTTGGTTTCGTGAATTTACTTAGTTTAACTTTGTTAAACTTAGATATTTCCTTGTTTAAGGATATTTTTAAAGTATACAATTCACCCCCCCCCCTTGTATATTGAGAATCTACTTCATTATTTCGATCCTACAATTGGTATCAATGGTTGGAAACCTCATACTCTATACCAATATTACATTTGGTATCAGAGCGGGTCTTTGAAATACTTATACTCACATATAATTTTTTCTTGCTCAGTTTTTCATTGTTCAATATTTTCCTTGTTTATGAATATTTTTCCTTGAATTCAAACTTTTGTGTTTAACATGTTTTTGTGTAGAAAAAACCTTCTTAAAGATGACAGGAATGAACGTTGGTTCCATCGACAACCTAATTCCTACAAGACCACAAATTTTTGATGGAAATGATTATGAATACTGGAGAGATCGAATGAAGACTTTTGTTATCAATAATGGGGTAGATAACTTTGTTATTCTTACTGGAGGTTATAAAATTCCTGATAAGGATGTTAGTGCTTTCATAAACCAAGAGAAGCATGATTTTCAATTAAACTATAAGGTACGAAATACTCTACTATGTTCAATGACTAAGAACATATATAGCCAAATTTATTCATGTGAAACAGCTAACTGCATATGGAAGAAACTTGAAGTTACCCATTTTGGTACATCTAAAGTGATTGAGACAAGAAGAGTTATGTTGAGAGTTGAGTATCACGGTTTTAACTTTCCTTATGGAGAACCCATAAGCAAAGTACAATAAAATATTTATGACCATCGTGAACAGTATACAATCTATGGGAGATAAAGGTCTGGATGATGAAGCTCTTATGGCCATGATTGTTGATACTATGCCCAATGAGTGGGAATCAAAGAGAACAACTATTGATGAGAACAGAAAGGTTACTCAAATAACCTTAGATGAACTATTTGGAACTATTCTCCAACATGAAACAAGAATTTAAAGAGATGCTGAAAAAATCAAGAATAATAATGGGATTGGTACTTTTGCTTTTACTACTACATCAAATCACATGAAAACAAAGACTCTCGAGAGAGTAACCAAATCCAAGTCTAAGAAAGTTACTATCCAATCTGAATCTAGTGAGAGTGAAGTCTCAGAAAATGAGTTAGAAAATATTTCTCAAAGAATGAACAAAATAGCTGGTCAAAGAAATTTGCAATCCAAGTATAAAAAGAAAGAGAGGACAGATAAAAAAAGGTTCATAGGTCACATGCTATGAGTTCATGAGAATTGGACACATACGACCTGATTGCCTATGCTTAAAAAGAAAGAAAGAAAAGAGAGGCATTCTGAAAGGAACAGGAAGAAGTTTTACAAAGCTAAAGCTTAGAAAAGTATGAGAGCTATTACTACTTGGAGTGCTAGATGTGGAGACTCCCCAAAAAGTGAATCTTCAGAATATGATTCATCATCTCAGAAGAATATGGGATTCATTGCTAATAATTCTTTTCCACATACATGTCTTATGGCTAAGGTAAGCTCTGCAGAGGCTTTAACAAATCTATCTCTTGATAAGAATTACTATTCTGAAAATAGTACTTCTAATGAAGATACATCATCCTAGGAAAATGAATAACCATTATATGAAAAAATATCTAGATTTTCCAAGTTACTTGAAGCAAAAAATTGTAAAATTTCTAAGAAATTAGACAAGGAAAATACCAGGGAAGAAATTCTTACAAAAGAGATTTCAGATCTTTCTTCAGATATAAAAGATAAAGAAGATCTTATAGAAAAACATTCTAAAGACGTTGAGAAAGAAAATTCTGATAAGGAAGAACTTTCTAAAGATCTCAATAATGTTATTTCAAAAGTGAAAATTTTTGAGGAAAAATATAACTCTAAGGTAATGATTCCTGAATATAGGAATTTAGTCATTAGACTAAAATCTGAAATTTTTTCCCTTAAGAAGCTCCTTGAAAAATTTACTTCTAGGAAGGAAAATTTTGACAAGATGTATTCTCAAATTAAACCTAAAGGAATCACTACTGGAGTGGATTATACTCATCAAAAACCAGTTTTCAAAAACAACTATTTTGTTCCTTCTAGAGCCCCTTTTTTCACTAAGTGTCAAAGTGGTGGGGATTGGAAGAAAAACTTTTCTTTGAAAAAACTTCAATCTCTTGGGTTTCGTAAAGCATATTTCTCTAAAAAAATGTGGATACCCAAAATTTTGTTATCTGAAAATCTCAGATCCAAACAATTTTGGATTCCAAAATTATAATTTTTTTCTTATTTTCAGGAAGATAAAGGAAGTACCAACAACAACACTTGGTACATGGATAGTGGATGTTCCCAGAACATGACTGGTAACAAGAAATATTTTGAAAAGATTATCAAGACGAATGGAGGAAAAGTAACTTTTAGAGATAATTCTCAGGGAGAAATTGTTGGTATAGGTAATATTGTTCTTCTTGGTAAAACCTTGATTTCAAATGTTTTTTTTGTAAAAGGTGTTAAACACAACCTCATTATCATAATTCAATTATGTGATGAAGGTTACCTTGTGAATATTAGGAATTTTAAGTTCTTAGTACACAATACCAAGGAATAATTTATTCTTTCTACCAATAGGCAAGAGAATGTTTACAATTTGAACTTAAAAGACCTTAGGAGCCAAGACTTACCTTGCCTAAGTGCAATGGAAGATAATTCTTGGTTATATCATAGAAGTTTAGGACATTGTAACCTTAGGAACCTATGCAAAATCTCTAAGAAGAAACTAGTTAAGGATCTACCAAAGCTTATATTTGATTCTTCTAAATTTTGTGATCCTTGTCAATATGGAAAGAAACATAAATATAGTTTTAAATCAATAGGTGAAGTCTAAAAAACTGATGCATTACAGTTGGTGCACATGGATCTTTTTGGTCCAACACAAACTGGAAGCATTGGAGGCAAATACTATGTGTTTGTTCTAGTTGATGATTACACCAGATTTACATGGGTCTATTTTTTAGCAAAGAAGTCTAGAGCTTTTTCTTATTTCAAAATTTTTAGAGCCCAAGTAAAAAAATGAGAAAAACATTCCACCGAAAACTATTCATAGTGATCATCGAGGGGAATTTCAAAATCCTAATTTTGAAACTTTTTTTAGTAGAAAAGTTATTACTCACAACTTTTCAGCACCTATAACTCCTCAACAAAATGGTGTTGTTGAAATAAGAAATAGAATTCTTCAAGAGATAACTAGAACCATGTTGAGTGAATATTCTATAGCTAGACATTTCTAGGCTGAAGCTATATGTACTTCTTGTTACACTATAAATCAAGTTTTGATCAGACCTTTTCTTAATAAAACTCCTTATGAGTTATGTAATGGTAGAAAACCAAGACTTTCCTACTTAAAGGATTTTGGTTGAAAAGTATTCATCCTGAATACTGAAGATAATCTACAAAAATTCGCACCAAAATCAGATGAAGGAATTTTCTTAGGCTACTCCATAACTTCTAAGGCCTATAGAGTTTTTAACATAAACACTTGTACTATTGAGGAAACAGTGCATGTAAAATTTGATGAAACTAATCCATTTGTTTCTAAACAATCCCAACCTACATCCTCGGATGTGTTTTTAAAAACTGATTATCAAACTTTGATAGAAGATCCTTCTGATAAGGAAAATGTTCAAGAAGATACTTCTGAAACATTTACCCCAGAAGACTTTCTACCCTATGTTGATGAACAGGTTTTACAAAACCCAAGTCAGGTGTTTCTTAAGAATCATCCCAGTGATAGCATTATTGGTGTTGTAAATCAACCTGTAAGGACCAGAAGTTCCTTAAGTAATGAAGTAGAACATCTAGCATTTCTTTCCGAATTGTAACCAAAAAGCATTGATGAAGCTTTAAGTGATGATGACTGGATAAAAGTCATGCAAGATGAGCTAAATAAATTCGAAAGGAATAAAGTCTGGTCCTTGGTTGAAAGACCAAAATAAACTTCTGTTATTAGAGTAAAGTGGGTCTTTAAAATAGGTGTGATGAAAATGGAGTCATTGTAAGAAATAAATCTATACTATTTGCTAAAGGCTTTAATCAGAAAGATGGAATAGACTATGAAGAAACCTATGCTCCAATAGCTAGACTTGAATCTATTCGTATTTTACTTGCCTTTCCAACATTCTTCAATTTTAAACTTTTTCAAATGGATGTAAAATGTTCTTTTCTTAACGGTTATGTTCAAGAGGAAGTTTTTGTTGAACAACCTCCTGTCTTTGAAGATAAAAAACATCATGATCATGTTTTTAGGCTTATCAAAGCTTTGTATGGCCTTAAACAAGCCCCACGAGCTAGGTATGATAGAGTTATAGGATTTTTTCTTCAAAATAACTATGTTAAGGGAAATGCATATCCAAACCTTTTTATAAATAAAGATAAGAAAAATGTTTTTATTGTTCAAATATTTGTTGATGACATTATATTTGGTTCAACTCAGCAATCTTTAACTGACTCCTTTGCAGATCTAATGAAATATGAGTTTGAAATGAGTATGATGGGTGAGTTAACATTTTTCCTTGGTTTTCAAATTTCTCAAAAACCATAAGGAATCTATATATCCCAACATAAGTATATTAATCATCTTATTAAAAAGTATGGTTATGACAACACTAAGAGTATAAGTACTCCTATTGGTACCTCAAACACAATTGATCTTGATGAAGCTGAGAAACCAGTAGATCAAACATATTTTAGAGGTATGATAGGAAGTCTACTTTACTTGACATCTAGTCGACCAGACATGATGTTTTCAGTATTCTTATGTGCAAGATATCAATCCAATCCTAAGGAATCTCACATAAAGGAAGTGAAAAGAATTTTTCACTACTTAAAGGGAACCATGGATCTAGGATTATTTTATACTTTTCGAAATGACTTTGTTTTAAAAATCTTTTCAGATGCTGACTTTGGTGGATGTAGAATGGATAGAAAAAGTACATCTGGAACTTTTCATTTATTAGGAGATTCATTAGTTTCTTAGTCATGAAAGAAGAAACACTCTGTATCACTCTCCACTGTTGAAGCTGAATATATAGTAGCAGGAAGTTGTTGTGCTCAAGTGTTGTGGATGCAACAGACACTCACAGATTATGGCTTGAGTTTTACTAAAACTAAAATTTTGTGTGATAACACAAGTTCCATTTCCCTTAGTAAAAAACCATGAACATCACTCTCATGAAAAGCACATAGATAATAGGCATCACTTTCTTAGGGAACACACACTAAAAGAAGATATCATTCTTCAGTTTATCGGAACGCAAGATCAACTTGCTGACATTTTCATAGAATCCTTCCCTTCCGATAGAATTGAATACATTAAACAGAAGTTAGGGATGATAAACCTAAGGTAATATTTCTTCATTAACTTCTTGTTGAACCATTCTCCTTACAGTAATAAACTCTTTTTTATAAGGGGAGTACATTTTCTTAAACAAAATTTCTTTTGTAATCATAATTTTTGAAGTTAGTCTTTCAAACTTTTCTAACCAAAATTTTCATAATGAGTTTTTGGAAATTTTCAGAATTGAAATTTTCAAAATGAAAATTTTCGAAACTGAAATTTTCTTAATGGATATTTTCGGAACTGAACTTTTCATAATGGAAATTTTCAAAACTGAAATTTTTAGAATGGAAATTTTCGGAATTGATACTTTTTTGTAAAGAGGTTTTTGTAATGACGTTTTTGTAATGAATTTTTTCGTAGTAAGATTTTTTTAGTTAAATTTTCCTCAAGAAGAGTATTACCAATTATGAACAAACTTCCTGGACAATCCGAAAGATATGATTTCCTTTCATAAATTTTCATAATCATTTTTTTTGCTTGTTGGTATTTTCCTATGAGTTTTAAATTTCTCGAATTCCAATTTTCTCAAATCCGAATGTTTTTTTCTAAAACCTCAAAAGGTCGGATGCAAGTTTTCCTTACGGTTTGTATCTCAACCATCAGATCAAATCTCAATGTATCTCAACTGTTCGATCAACTATGGAAAGTGAACTGTTGTCTCAATGCCTATATAAAGGGGACCCCTGAGGGTCGTCCCACATCAGGTTTTAAAATCTTTTGTGTCCCGAAGCCCTCACTCTCTTCTTAAGGACCATTTCGAACTCTCTGAATCCCATTCCGAATCATCCATAACATTTCATTCTGAATTTCTGTTTAAGCTACTTCCCAAGATATGTCTACCTCAAAGCCAATTTCAAAATGGAAAGTGTATAGAGAGAGACTGGTTCATCCGAACTTCTACATGTTTGATTCTATCATCACCAAGAATATCAAGTTGAATGGTTGGGAAGATGCATGTGTTTTCAAGGCAGGTGATCATGATGTTGTTTATCTGGATTTACTAGTAGAATTTTATGAGTCAGTAAGTTTTTATAATTAAGATGGTATAAAAAAAGTTTCCTTAAAGTCTTATGGTAGGACTTATAAACTTACTTACACCAAGGCAGCAAGCTTGGTGCGGCTAGCATATGAAGGAGAGGCTGAATTTTGTTCACACAAACTCCCGAATGCTCAAGGAAGTTTTGTTAAGGTTAATGCCTTACAATTTCTTGGACTTTCTGATGTCAAGACATCAAAGATTTCTCATCTTTCTCCAAATAATCAGATTCTTCAGCTTTGGGTACATGAATTTTTGGTTCCAAGAAAGGGTGATAAGGATACCCTGAAGAAAAGTGACATATATTTATTAGAATTTTCTGTGAATCTAAGAAAAATAAATCTAATGAGGCATGTCCTTGGGACTATAAAAAATATCAAGGAAGGAAACTTGAGAGCTCAAATCATCATGTACTCTACCTTACTATCAAAGCTGATTGTTCGGGGCTTAGATTCTTTCAAGGTTGCATGTAAGTCTAAAATTAGGAATTGCAATCATATGCTTGTCAGTGATAATACGCTGAAAAGAATGAATATGGATTTTTCTAGGGAAACAGGTGAAATTTATAGCTTTCCAGAGGGAGAGGCTGTAGTCATTCCGGAGAATGTGAAAAAGACTGAACCAATGAAAAAGTTTCTAAAAAGAGGAAACTTATGGAAGTGGATGGTGATGAGAAAACACCCAAATATAAGGAAACTCAATCCGCACCTCCCAAGCCGAAAAAATAAAAAACTTACCCAAATGAAGTGGCTTCCAAGTGGAGGGAAGACAAAGAGAAGAGGAAATAAGGTGATCCAAAATTCAGATTGGACCCTGCTGAGGCTAAGGACTTAAGGGAAAGAGATGCTGATGAGATAGAAAAGAAAACGAAAGAAAAGAAGCTGAGGAAGAAGATTTCAGAAGAGGAGATTGTTCAATCTCTTTTGAAGCAAATAGAGTTATCCTCTGAGAAGATTCCCATTCCGAAGACCTTTGATGTTCAATCATTACCAGAAACCCCTGGAAAGAAGTACTCCACTCCGGAAAAGCATAAGGGTAAAGAAGGTGTTGAAGAAGTAGATAAAACAATTGCAGAAGAAGTAGAAGAAGAAATAGAGGAAGAAGAAGAAGAAGGAAGGAAGGAAGTGATGATCTGGATGACTTGATCAAGAAAGTATAATATTATCAAGAAAAGTATAAATCATCAAAATTAATCATTCCAGGAAAAGAAGATGAAAAAGTAAGTAAGAAGGATGATGATAAGTAAGAGGAAGAGGAAGAAAATGTTTTGGATGATGAGGAAGAATCCTATGAGAAACATTTCCTTGAAGAATGGGAAAAAAAGGAGAAACCAGATGAAGACCAGATTGTTCAATTGTCAGAAAGTGAGGAATAATCTCATGATGAGAAACCCATTCTGAAAAATGATAAAGGAAAGAAAGTGCTCATGGAGACACCAATAAAAGATGTTATCAAGAAAAAAGAGGTTGGTGGTTCTTCTAGAAGAAAGCTAGTCCGGGTTGAGGAAGAGAAATATCCAACCAAATAATCTGATTCAGAGTCATCAAATCATGGTCATGATTTTGTGGTGGAATCTCTGAAGAAGTTAGTGGACACCCTTCCGATATTTCCAATAATAGATTCTAGATTCTAGATGATGCATCATAGTTTGAATCAGAAATCAGAATCCTTATCCATGGTGATGGATAAGTGTGTGAAGATTGAAGTCGACCATAAAAACTTCCTTATCAATAATGATGTGCACAGGAAATCTTGCAGAAAAATCACTTTATGGTCTAAGAAAGTTGAAGAAGACATTGCTGACATTGAATGTTTTCAGAATGAAGTGAAGGATTATTTTGACACCGAGGATAACAAGATTAAGAATCTTCAGGATGAGTTGATCATTGAGAAAAGTTCTTGGAATCAACAGGTCAGAGATCTGAATGGAAATCATAACTCTGTTGCACAGAACTGGAAAGGGGAAAGAGATTTCCGGATTGAGTTGAAAGAGAAGCTGGAAAATCAAGAGGAGTTAATAAAAATGCAGGAATAGGCCATGAAGGATAAGGATGAAGCTTTGAAATCTCAAGATGAAAGGATAAAAGCTTTGGATAGGAAAGCTGAGGAGGATCAAATAGATTTAAAGAAATTGAAAAACATGTTGAAGAAGTTGATCCCGAAGGAGAAGGAAGTGCACGACAAATAAACTCAGTTTGAACTTTTGTTGAATTTTTCCATCCTTGTAAATTTTTTCAACTCTAATTAAATTTTGGTTTGTTGTATCTTGCATTACTCTGTACTAATGTTTCAGGTACTCTATTTCTTTTCCATTCCCTTAAATTCTTTTTGAAAATCACAAATGGGGAGAAGGAAAAATAATTACTCAAAAGAGGTGAAAGAAAAATTTAAAATGGAGAAGGAAAAATTTCTAACTGAAGTATCCTTAAAGTAAGGGGAGTTTCTCATTACGAAGTTTTTCATTCCCATGATAATGAAAACTCCACTCCGAAAATTCAGAATACAATCCTTAGAGTTTCAATTCCTAAGGGGGAGTTAGTTGTATTCACTATCATCCATGAACAATGGGTGATAAGTTTTAATTTCAAAATCTAATGAAATTTTCAAAGTCCTTATATTCTTTTTCGTAAGTATGTTTGTGCTTTCCAAAAAGGAGGATATTGTTGAGTCAATATAGATTTCCTTATGACTTTTCCATTCCTTCTTGTTTTCAAAATCACAAACACCCTATACTTAAGAAAATCTATATTTTACTTCTACAAGGAAAATATTCTTCCTTAAGGAAATTTTCCATAACCAAGATTTTCTTATACATATCAATATTTTTCTTAAGTATAAAAATAGGATTCATACCTAAAACATCAGAATCATATAATGCTAAGATATGAAGCATTCTATTTTAGGATCCAAATTCTGGATGTGAACTGTAATGAAGTTCCACTCTGAATTCTGGATATGAACTGTAATGAAGTTCCACTTAGAATTCTGGATATGAACTGTAATGAAGTTCCACTCCGAATTTTGGATATGAACTGTAATGAAGTACCACTCCGAATTCTGGATATAAACACTAATAAAGTTCCACTCTGAATTTTGGTTATGAACTCTAACAAAGTTTAACTCCGAATTCTGGACTCTGAACTTTTATAAGTTTGACTCCAAAATTTTACTAGTTTGACTCCGATCTTTTATAAGTTCTACTCTGAAAATTTAGAAGTTCGACGTCGAACATTTACAAGTTTGACTCTGAACTCTGTAAGTTGAGATTATGAACTCTAATGTAACGAGACTCCAAATTTCCTTAGAAATTTAGACTCTGAATTTCTACAGAATTCAGGTTCTGAATTCCTATAAAATAGAATCCCAATATCTCTTTATTATAGACTCCGAATTTCATTTTGGTTAGACTCCGAACTTCTATTTCCTTACATTGAGAACTTTAGTTTTGCTTAAACCTATACTTGTTTCATTGCAAAACGATGTTGTGCTTTCAGTTACTAAAGTTTTTTAATAAAACTATATCATCCATTCTATTTCAAACTAACTGTTGGTTGAGTTACACATGTACAGGGCCCTCTGGAATTTAAGGAAAATCTGACCGTTGGAGGATGGAGCTGGCCTTTCCAACCGAGCCTATAAATAGGATCTCATTTGAAAGAGATCAACAAAAAGTTTATCACTCTAGAGACTACACGCTGTTAAGGTGATTTTTAGAGAGAGAAGATTTTCATTCTTTGTGCATACTGAATTTATTATTCAGATTGCTCCGTGTGACTCTGAATGTTGGTGATTACATTCGAGGGCTTCTAGGGATATGAAGACGGAGGTGCTGACTTCCTTGAAGTTTGAGGGCTTCCTTGGTGAGGAAGACAGAGGTACCAACTACCTTGAAGTTGAGGGCTTGCGGGCATAGCAAGACAGAGACTCTGATCTTTGTATCGAGGGCTTACCCTGGTACGGGTAAGACAGACTTCCTTGAAAGTATAAATCAAGGGACCTTTATCCAAGGTTGTTGGATACCCTTCTCTTTGGGTTAAAAGATTTATATCTTGTTACTTGTAGTTTAACTACTTGATTTTCCACTGCATTTCATATTGTAAGGAAAGTATAACCTTCTTATATTTCCTTACACTTGTACTCTGAATAATTTAGATTCTATACGCTTTAAGGTAGAATCTCATATTGTAAACTTCGGTTATGTTTCAATTTCCGGAACCTGTTTTCGGAATCACTCTCTAGATTTATGAAAGTGAATAGAACTAGAAGTTTATAACTTCATACTTTGTCCCAATCATTCATTGGTGATTAGAGGTGTTGTGATTTTACTTAGTTTAACTTTGTTAAACTTAGATCTTTCCTTGTTTAAGGAAATTTATAAAGTGTACAACTCACCCCCTCTTGTATATTGATCATCTACATCATTATTTCGATCCTACAATTAGTATCAAAGGTTGGAAAACTCATACTCTATACCAATATTACAACAGGATCCTAGTACATCGTCAGACCCACACATGATCCTAGTACATCGTCAGTACATCTTCAGACCCACACAAGATCCTAGTACATCGTCAGACCCACACAGGAACCTAGTACATCGTCAGTACTTCGTCAGACCCGCACAAGATCCTAGTACATCATCAGTACCTTGTCAGACCGACATAGAATCCTAGTACATCATCACTACCTCATCAGACCCATAGAGTATCCTAGTATATCGTCAGTACATCGTCACAGCTAGCTACAGGGTACCCTCACTAAGCTTGATCGTATCTGGGAGAGTATTCTACTCAAGTTACTGTTTGATACTACAACTTCCATGAAGTCCAGAAAAGAAGTATCTCAAAGGTTCTCCACATAATAGGGGTCTCAACGCAACAGACGATGCATCAAATGGTCGCCCAATCTGTAAGTTATTAGCCTTTTAATCCCGAGGGCCCGATTGGATTCATACCCGATCCAACCCGATCATACCCCAAATTTAAAAAAATCTTGAGTGGGGTATACCAAAAGGTCTGTCTCGCTCCATGGTTTTTGGCTCCATAGACGGTTTTTCAAATGGACGACCGATGCCAAACTTACGGTCAAAAAATGTATAGGGTCGAAACTGGTCCGGGTTCGGTCCAACCTGGTCGGACTAACCCGATTTCGGTCGACCTGGCCTGGCCCACTGGGTCCAACCCTTGTTCTGCGGCCCGCAGTGCGGCAGGTCAGTGGTGCGGCAGGGCCGCGGTGCCGCGGGGCGGCCACGGTGGGGCTGGACGGTCGCGGTGCGGTGGGGAGGTGGGGTATGGGGGCGGCCTCCGGGCGGAAGGGGCTGTCGTGGTGCGGTTGGGCGTCGTGGTGCGGCGGGGCGGCTGTAGTGCGGCGGTCCTCCGCAGCTGGCCGGATGGCCAGCCATCCTCTCTCCTCGGCCTACCAATGTGGTACTTACCTTCGTGGTACTCCTTCCTTTGTGGAATAGTTGAGCTTGGGCTTTTGAGTTGGACTCTGTGTTTCCTCATGATTGATATTGGCCTACTTGATAACTTAGGTATATGTGTGGGCATATACCTAAGTAGGGTTGTCAGTTGATTTCATGCTTTTTGGTTTATCCTTTGTGGATTTTTTGAGACCTCAAGGGTCTCAGGGTCCCTAATGAGTATCGTGATACTCACCTCTGCACAGGCTATGCCTGCACCTTGTTGTGTTTGGTGCAAATGAAGGACAACGCTAACTGAGGGCGAGGGTACTAGGACTGGAGGTAGATTGGAGGTCAAAATTAGAGGAGGCATACCTTAGAGACGACCATTCGGGAGCTGTACCTACCCTTTAGTTAGGATCCTTGGCGGGTGTTCACAGGAGTTGTTCCAGTTTACTTTTACTTTCTAGTTTTCCTGTACTTTCCAATTTGGCTTGTATTCTGGCCCCTTTTGCTTACTGTACTCACACTTTTACTATATTGTTTACTCGTGTTCATAATTTGTTGTGTTCTTGGTTGTGTGTGTTTACAAGATATAAATACAATGCCTTCCCAGTTTTAGGGAATACGCCTTCAGTGCTAGTCGCCATCCCATGGCCTATGGAAGGCGGGCTTGAGGTAGTCACGGTACGGGCCCCAGTTGACGAGTCGTGACAAAAAAACCTACATGTATCATTCTTCTCAATATCTTCTAACACATTTTTCATAGCATCAATCTACCATTTATACTATAAATTTACATTCCAATATTCAATTTTATGTTAATAAAATAATGTTGAATGACTTATTGTCCTATAATTGCTTCTAGATCTTATCAGAAGTCCTTGATATAGAGTAATATTTATGACCACCACATTATTCCTCAAGCTTGTATGACTTGATCTATGTTGTTATTATTTACTAGAAATAGATAAATCATCAAATTCAACCAGAAATTTTTTAAATTCATTTCATTTTTAGATACCTAAATTTTTTATTAACAAATACTATTTTATCATCGTCACTTATCAAACTTGATTTTTGACATATGACTTAATTCATTATTTTTCTATCACCTTCACATTATTACTATCCATAATCATTCTTGTACCATTTTTTTTTAATATTATCCTCATTCATTTCAATGTTTACCATGGAAGATACCATCAACTCAAAATTGTTCAAAATTTTCATCTTTTTTACCTTTCACATTAGTATTACAAAAGTTAAAAAATATCAAAAAAATAACTAATTTTTTCTAATAATAAATCTAAAATGTATTCTAATCAAAATTGATTCATGATAGATAATTATTCTGAATTTGAATCAATGTTCTCATTTATTTCCCCAAAATTGAGAACTATTTTAGTTTCCCAACATAATACAATCCCTTTTTAACAAGATCTTATTATTCCTTTTAGAAACACCATTTTGTTGTATTGTAAAATGTTTACTAAATTCATGAGGAATATAGTTGTTTTTAAGCTATACTTTAATCTTTCCACTTATATAGTCTACATTATTTTACATCTATAACATGTTTATAGGAAAGTTATAATGTTTTTTTATATTTCTTTTAAGATGTTTGAAAAACATAAAGTCCTTCAACTTATGTGTCATAAATATAATTCATATACATCAAGTTTATTCATTATAAAATAAAATAAAATGCATGTATCTGTTTATTTATTTCCTTAAAACATACCCAAAAACATGTGAATGAATAAGCTCTAAATGATAAGATATTTAATAATTTACTTTTTTCTAAAAACAATTAACAATATTCTCCTTTTACCAAGTAAAAATAATCAAATTACTTTATATTTTATACATTGGAACATAAAAATATTATTTGAAAGGAAAATTTTACTCATATTTATTTTATAAATGTGTCTAAGTGCTCGATTAAATAATTTTTTTTCTTCCTTTTTCTTCATTAGGATGAAGTTTTAGCAACACCATCAAAAAATTAGTTTCCTCATGATCCATATCCTCTCATAATTATACTACATATGTCAATGTATTTATAATATAATCATATTTTTTAATGTCCACTTCATTTCTTTCATCACACAATTGATATAAAATCATTATGTTTTGTTTGATCATAATAACGAATGGATTTTTCTTCAACATTATCTTTTCTTCTCCCATTATTATTTAAACTACTCGCTTTATTTTTTTACCCATCGCTGGAAATGGTTTTCAATACTTCACTGAACTATCGGTTAAATTTCTAGTGGGCCAAATAATCATTCATATGTGAAGAACATCAACTAACCATGATCCATGGACATTACTTTTAGGTCACATTGAATGTAACTTCAATATTGAACACATTATCATTTAAATTCTATTTATTATTAAATGGATTATGTGAATCTCTAATAAAAATATTTTGTGTTGGTATTATGGTGAGAAAAACATCAGATAAGTGAAATAGTTTCTCACACCTCCCTCTATCTTCTTCTAAAAAATTGAAATTTATTTTCAATCATCAATAATGTGTTTTTTATTATATCAAAAACCATTTACTTTGAGTGGGAAAATAAATAAATAATATATTCCACTAATAAACACTAGGATCTTAAAATTATTGATAGTTGAATCAAAAACTTCTTTACATATTCCTAAATCCTCTACAATTCCATCAATACCCAAGGTAACATTACATCCTTTTGGAAAATCATTAAATTATAGAGTTAGATTCCAATTTTTATTTAGATTTTTGACCATTAATGTTGGATCATTTACATGGAAAAAATTTATAGTATACTCGGACAACTTATTTCATTATTCTAGAACTCTTTATTGAAATTTTTATATAACCATTTGTACTAGATCTTCCTTTCAAGTCATTATTCCAAGGTTATATATATTTTCTAGAATTAGTGATATTTGAAAGAAGCTAAACATTCTACAAATATGTGTTCACACAAAAATTTTCAGTCAATAACATATTTAATATTTCCACAAAATTTCAATTATATTATTAATATTGTATTTGATAATTTCCAAAAATTATTCCACATCCATCAATTCTGGTTGGATTTTTTCATGGTCCATAACCTTTTCATCAGCCCTCTCTTAATTGATAATAATTAATTTTTTCACTTTTTGGGGAAACACCATTATATTTTCTATTTCATTCATAAATCTTGAATCGATTTTCTAATTCAATGAAACAATATTTCTTGACAATTTACTATATTTATTTAGATACATTTTTTCATTCTTCAATCATGAAATCACTCAATGATGCTTGTTGAGTTCTCCCCTTATCATAAAACATATTTTGGATGAATCATCACATATATCAGACCCACACAGGATCCTAGTACATCATCAGTACTTTGTCAGACCCACACATGATCCTAGCACAACGTTAGTACATCGTCAGACCCACACAGGATCCTAGTACATGGTCAGTACATCGTCAAACCCACACAGAATCCTAGTACATCGTCAGTACATTATCAAACCCACACAGGATCCTAGTACATCATCATTACATCATCAAACCCACAATGGATCTTAGTACATCATCAGTACATCATCAGACCCACACAGGTGTTGAGTCAATAAGGCTTTCATTATTACTTTTCCATTCCTTCTTGTTTGGAAAATCACAAACACCATATACTTAAGCAAATCTATATTTTACTTCTATAAGGAAAATTTTCTTCCTTAAGTAAATTTACCCTAACCTAGATTTTCATATACATATCTATATTTTTCTTAAGTATAAAAATCGGATTCATAACTAATACCTCGGAATCATATAATTATAAGATATGAAGCATTCTGTTTTAGGATATGAATTCTGGATGTGAATTGTAATGAAGTTCCACTCCGAATTCTGGATATGAAATGTAATAAAGTTCCACTCCAAATTCTGGATATGAACTGTAATGAAGTTCCACTCCAAATTCTAGATATGAACTATAATAAAGTTCCACTCCGAATTCTGGATACAAACTCTAATAAAGTTCCACTCTGAATTATAGATACAAACTCTAACAAAGTTTAACTCTGAATTCTGGACTCCAAACTTTTATAAGTTCGACTCAGAACTTTTACTAGTTCGACTCCGAAATTTTATAAGTTCAACTCCAAAATTTTATAAGTTCAACTCCGAACTTTTACAAGTTTGGATCCAAACTCTGTAAGTTCAGATTCTGAACTCTGATGAAACCAGACTCCGAATTTCCTTAGAAATTCTAACTCTGGATTTCTACAGAATTCAGGTTCCAAATTCCTATAAAACAGACTCTGAATATCTATTTATTATAGAATCTGAATTTCATTTTGGTTAGACTCTGAACATTTATTTTCTTACATTCCAAACTTTAGTTTTTCTTAAACCTATACTAGTTTCATTGAAAAACAATGTCGTGCTTTCAGTTACAAAAGTTTTTTTTTATAAAACGATGTTGTCCATTCTTTTTCAAACTAACCATTGGTTGAGTTACACGTGTACAGGTCCCTCCGGAATTTAAGGAAAATATGACCATTGGAGGAGGGAGCTGACCTTTCCAACCAAGCATATAAATAAGAGCTCATTTGAAAGAGCTCAACAAAAAGTTGATCACTCTAGAGACCACACACTGTTATGGTTTTTTCTAGAGAGAGAATCTTTTCATGTTTTTTTCATGCTGATCTACTAATTCAGATTGTTCGTGTGACTCAGAATGTTGGTGATTACCTTCATGGGATTCCGGGGATAGGAAGGCAGAGGTGCCGAATTCTTTGATGTTCAAGGGCTTCTTTGGTGAGGAAGACAGATTTACCAACTACCTTGAAGTTGAGGGCCTATGGGGATAGCAAGACAGAGACTCTGATCTTCGTATCAAGGGCTTACCCTGGTGTGGGTGAGACATACTTTCTTGAATGTATAAATCGAGGGACCTTTATCCAAGGTTGTTGGATACCCTTCTCTTTTTGTTAAAAGATTTATATCTTGTTACTTGTAGTTTTAATACTTGTTTTTCCACTGCATTTCATATTGTATGGAAAGTATAACCTTCTTATATTTCTTTACACATGTACTCTGATTATTTTAGATTTTATACGCTTTAAGGTAGAATCTCATATTGTAAACTTTGGTTAAGTTTCAATTTCCAGTACCTGTTTTCGGAATCACTCTCCAGATTTAAGCAAGTGAATAGAACTAGAAGTTTGTAACTTCATACTTTGTCCCAATCAATCATTGGTGATTAGAGGTGTAATGAATTTACTTAGTTTAACTTTGTTAAACATAGATCTTTCCTTGTTTAAGGAAATTTTTAAATTGTACAATTCACCCCCCCCCACCCCCTCTTGTATATTGAGCATCTACATGATTATTTCGATCCTACAAGTGGTATCAAAGGTTGGAAACATCATACTCTATAACAATCTTACATTTGGTATCAGGGCGGGTCTTTGAAATACTTATACTCACATATAATTTTTTCTTGCTCAGTTTTTCATTTTTCTATATTTTCCTTGTTTAGGAATATTTTTCCTTGAATTTGAACTTTTGTGTTTAAAAAGTTTTTGTGTAGAAAAACTTTCTTAAAGATGACAGGAATGAACGTTGGTTCCATCGACAACCTAAATCCTACAAGACAGCCAATTTTTGATAGCGATGATTATGAATAATGGAGAGATCGAATGAAAAATTTCATCATCAATACTGGGGTAGATAACTTTTTTATGCTTACCATAGGTTATAAAATTCTTTATAAGGATGTTATTGATTTCACAAACCAATAGAAACATGATTTTCAATTAAACTATAAGGTACGCAATACTCTACTATGTTCAATGACTAGGAACATATATAACCAAATTTCTTCATGTGAAATAGCTAACTTCATATGGAAGAAACTTGAAGTTACTCATTTTGGTACATCTAAAGTGATTGAGACAAGAAGAGCCATGTCGAGAGATGAGTATCATGATTTTAACTTTCCTTATGCAGAACCCATAAGTAATGTACAACAAAGAATTATGACCATTGTGAACAGTCTACAATCTATGGGAGAAAAAGGTCTAGATGATGAAGCTCTTGAGGAAAAGATTATTAATATTATTCCCAATGAGTGTAAATCAAAGAGAACATCTCTTGATGAGAATAGTAAGGTTACTCAAATTTCCATAGATGAACTATTTGGAACTCTTCTCCAACATGAAACAAGAGTGAAGAGAGATGCTGACAACCTCAAGAAGAAGAATGGGAATGGTACTGTTTCTTTTACTACTACATCAAATCAAATGAAAACAAAGACTCCCGAGAGAGTAACCAGATCCAAGTCTAAGAAAGTTACTATCCAATCTGAACCTAGTGAGAGTGAAGTCTCAGAAAACGAGTTTGAAAATCTTGCTCAAAGAATGAACAAGATAGCTGGTCAAAGAAATTTAAAATCCAGATATAAGAAGGAGTGTAAAGATAAAAAAGATTCAGAGGTCACATGATATGAGTGCAAGAGAAGTGGACACATACAACCTGATTACCCTATGCTTAAAAATAAAGAAAGAAAAGAGAGTCATTCTGAAAGGAATAGGAAGAAGTTTTACAAATCTAAAGCTAAGAAAAGTCTAAAAGCTAATAATACTTGGAGTGCTAGATGTGGAGACTCCTTAGAAAGTGAATCTTCAGAATATGATTCATCATCTCAGACGAATATGGGATTCATTGCTAATACTTCTTTTCCACATACATGTCTTATGGATAAGATAAGCTCTGCTGAGGCTTTAACAAATCTATCTCTTGATAAGAATTAATATTCCGAAAATAGTAATTCTATTGAAGATACTTCATCCTCAAAAAATGAAGAACCTTTATATGAAGAAATATCTTGATTTTCCAAGTTACTTGAAGCAAAAAAAATTGTAAAATTTCTATGAAATTAGACAAGGAAAATACAAGGGAAGAAATTCTTTAAAAAGTGATTTTAGATATTTCTTCAGATCTAAAAGATAAAGAAGATCTTATAGAAAAACTTTCTAAAGACCTTGAGAAAGCAAATTCTGATAAGGAAGAACTTTCTAAAGATCTCAAGAATGCTATTTCAGAAATGAAAATTTTTGAGGAAAAATATAACTCTAAGGAAATGATTCTTGAAGATAGGAATTTAGTAATTAGACTAAAATCTGAAAATGTTTCCCTTAAGAATCTCCTTTCAAAATTTACTTATGGTAAGGAAAATTTTGACAATATTTATTCACAAATTAAACCTAAAGGAAACACTACTAGAGTGGGTTATACTCATCAAAAGCTAGTTTTCAAAAACAACTATTTTGTTCCTTCTAGAGCCCTTTTTTGCACTATGTTTCAAAGCGGTGGGCACTGGAAGAAAAAATGTTCTTTGAACAAAGTTCAATCTCTTGGGTTTCATAAAGGATATTTCTATAAAAAAATGTGAATAAACTTTTGTTATCTGAAAATCTCAGATCCAAACAAGTTTGGATTCTGAAAGTCTAATTTTTTTCTTATTTTCAAGAAGATAAAGGAAGTACCAACAACAATACTTGGTACATTGATAGTGGATGTTCCCAGAACATGACTGGTAACAAAAAATATTTTGAAAAAATTATCAAGATGAAAGGAGGAAAAGTAACTTTCGGAGATAATTCTCAGGGAGAAATTTTTGGTATAGGTAATATTGTTCTTCTTAGTAAAACCTTGATTTCAAATGTTTTGTTTGCAAAAGGTCTTAATCACAACTTCATTAGAATATGTAAATTATGTGATGAAGGTTACCTTGTAAATTTTAGGAATGATAAGTTCTTAGTACACAATTCCAAGGAATAATTTATTCTTTCTGCCAATAGGCAAGAGAATGTTTAAACATTGAACTTAAAAGACCTTAAGAGCCAAGACTTACCTTTCCTAAGTGCAATGGAAGATAACTCTTGGTTATGGCATAGAAGGTTAGGACAATGTAACCTTAGGAACATTTGAAAACTCTCTAAGAAGAAAGTAGTTAAGGATCTACTGGAGATTAGATTTGATTCTTCTAAAGTTAGTGATCCTTGTCAATATGCAAAGCAACATTAATATAGTTTTAAATCAATAGGTGAAGTATAAACAAATGATGCATTACAGTTGGTGCACATGGATATTTTTGGTCCAATACAAAGTGGAATCATTGGAGGAAAATACTATGTGTTTATTCTAGTTGATGATTACACCAGATTTACATGGGTCTATTTTCTAGCAAAGAAGTCTGAAGCTTTTTCTTATTTCAAAAGTTTTAGAGCCCAAGTAAAAAATAAGAAAAACCTTCCACTAAAAACTATTCATATTGATCGTGGAGGAGAATATAAAAATCCTTATTTTGAAACATTTTGTATTAGAAAAGGTATTACTAACAACTATTCAGCACCTAGAACTCCTCACCAAAATGGTGTAGTTGAAATAACAAATAGAATTCTTCAAGAGATGATTAGAACCATGTTGAGTCAATATTATATAGCTAGACATTTTTGGGATGAAGCTGTAAGTATTGCTTGTTACACTATAAATTGAGTTTTGATTAGAACATTTCTAAACAAAACTCCTTATGAGTTATGGATTGGTAGAAAACTAAGACTTTCCTACTTCAAGGTTTTTGGTTGCAAAGTATTCATCCTGAACACTAAAGATAATCTACACAAATTCGTATCAAAATCTGATGAAGGAATTTTCTTAGGATACTCCACAACAACTAAGGCCTATAGAGTTTTTAACAAAAACACTTGTACTGTTGAGGAAATAGTACATGTAAAATTTGATGAAACTGATCCTTTTGTTTTTAAACCATCCCAACCTACATCCTCAGATGTGTTTTCAAAAACTGATTATCAACCTTTGATAGAAGATCCTTCTGATAAGGAAAATGTTCAAGAAGATACTTCTGAAACATTTACCCCAGAAGAATTTCTACCCAATGTTGATGAACAGGTTTTACAAAACCCAAGTCAGGTGTTTCTTAAGAATCATACCAGTGATAGCATCATTGGTGATGTAAATCAACCTGTAAGGACTAGAAGATCCTTAAGGAATAAAGTATAACATCTAGCATTTCTTTCCCAATTGGAACCAAAAATCACTGATGAAGCTTTAGGTGATGATGACTGGATAAAATCCATGCAAGATAAGCTAAATGAATTTGAAAGGAATAAAGTCTGGACCTTGGTTGAAAGACCAAAGGAAACTTCTATTATTGGAGTAAGGTGGGTCTTCAAAAATATGTTTGATGAAAATGGAGTCGTTTTAAGAAATAAAGCTAGACTAGTTGCTAAAGGCTATAATCAGCAAGATGGAATAGACTATGAAGAAACCTATCCTCCAGTAGCTAAACACGAATATATTTTTATTTTACTTCCCTTTGTAGCATTCTTCAATTTTAAACTTTTTTAAATGGATGAAAAATGTTCTTTTCTTAACGGTTATGTTCAAGAGGAAGTTTTTGTTGAACAACCTCCTGGCTTTGAAGATACAAAACATCCTGATCATGTTTTTAGGCTTACCAAAGCTTTGTATGGCCTTAATCAAGCCCCACGATCTTGGTATGTTACACTTACATGATTTTTTCTTCAAAATAACTATGTCAAGGGAAATTCAGATCCAACCCTTTTTATAAAGAAAAATAAGAAAAATGTTTTGATTGATCAAATATATGTTGATGACATTATATTTGGTTCAACTCCCCAATCTTTAACTGACTCCTTTGCGGAACTAATGAAATCTGTGTTTGAAATGAGTATGATGGGTGAGTTAACATTTTTCCTTGGTTTTCAAATTTCTCCAAAACCATAAGGAATCTACATATACCAACATAAGTATATTAATGATCTTCTTAAAAATTATGGTTATGATGACACTAAGAGTATAAGTACTCATATTGGTACCTTAAACGCACTTGATCTTGATGAATCTAGGAAACCAGTAGATCAAACATCTTTTTGAGGAATTATAGGAAGTCTACTTTACTTGACAGCTAGTCGAAAAGACTTGATGTTTTCAGTATTCTTATGTGTAAGATATCAATCTAATACTAAGGAATCTCACTTAAAGGCAATGAAAATAATTTTTCACTACTTAAAGGGAACCATGGATCTAGGATTATTTTATACTTCTATAAATGACATTGTTTTAAAAAGATTTTCGGATACTGACTTTGGTGGATGTAGAATGGATAGAAAAAGTACATCCGGAACTTGTCATTTCTTAATAGATTCATTAGTTTCTTGGTCATGCAAGAAGCAACATTCTGTAGCACTCTCCACTGATGAAGCTGAATATTTAGTAGCTAGAAGTTGTTGTGATCAATTGTTGTGGATGCAACACACACTCACAGATTATGTCTTGAGGTTTACTAAAACTCAAATTTTGTGTGATAACACAAGTTCCATTTCCCTTAGTAAAAACCCGGAACATCACTCTCCTGCAAAGCACATAGATATTTGGCATCACTTTCTTATGGATCACACACTAAAAGAAGATATCATTCTTCAATTTATCGGAACACAAGAACAACTTGCTGAAATTTTCACAAAATACTTACCTTCCGATAGATTTGAATACATTAAATAGAAGTTAGGGATGATAATTTTAAAGTAATATTTCTTCAATAACTTCTTGTTGAACCATTCTACATACAGTAATAAACTCCATTCTATAGGGGGAGTACATTTGCTTAAACAAAATTTCTTTTGTAATCAAAATTTTCGTAGTTAATATTTCAAACTTTTCTAACCAAAATTTTTAGAACGAGTTTTTGGAAATTTTCGGAACTGAAATTTCCGTAATGAAAATTTTTGAAACTGAAATTTTTGAAATGGAAATTTTCAAAACTGATACTTTTTCATAAAGATTTTTTCGTAATGACGTTTTTGTAATGATTCTTTTCATAGTAAGATTTTTTTAGTTAAATTTTCCTCAAGAAGAGTATTACCAATTACAAACAAACTTACTGGCCAATCTAAAAGATATTATTTCCTTTCTTAAATTTTCGTAGTCATTTTTTTTCTTGCTGGTATTTTCCTATGAGTTTTAAATTTTTCGGATTCCAATTTTCTCAAATCCGAATGTTTTTTTCTAAAACCTCAAAAGATCAGAGTTAAGTTTACCTTGCAGTTTGTATCTCAACCATCAGATCAAATCTCAATGTATCTCAATCGTTTGATCAATCGTAGAAACTGAACCGTCGTCTCAACGACTATATAAAGGGGACCCCTGAGGGTCGTCCCACATCAGTTTTTCAAAGCTTTCACATCCAGAAGCCCTCACTCTCTTCTTATGGGCCATTTCGAACTCTCTGATGCCCGTTACGAATCTTCTAGAACATTTCATTCCGAATGTCTGTTGAAGATACTTCCCATGATATGTCTACCTCAAAGCCAATTTCAAAATGAAAATTGTACAGAGAGAGACTGGTTCATCCAAACTTCTACATGTACGATTCTATCATCACCAAGAATATCAAGATAAATGGTTGGGAAGATGCATGTGTTTTCAAGGCAGGTGATCAGGATGCGGCTTATTCGGATTACTAGTAGAATTTTATGAGTCAGTAAGTTTTTATGAGGAAGATGCTAGAGAAAAATTTTCCTTCAAGTCTTATGGAAAGACTTATAAACTTACTTACACCAAGGCGGCAAGCTTGGTGCGGCTAGAATATGAAGGAGAGGCTCAATTTTGTTCACACAAACTCTCAGATGCTCAAGGATGTTTTGTTAAGGTTAAGGCCATACAATGTCTGCGACTTGCTGATGTCAAGACAGCAATGATTTCCCATCTTTCTCCAAATAGTCATATTCTTCAGATTTGGGAACCGGGATTTTTGTTTCTGAGAAAGGGTGATAAAGATACCCGGAAGAAAAGTGACTTATATTTCATAGACTTCTTGGTGAATCTAAGAAAAATAAATCTGATGAGGAATGCCCTTGTGAATATTAAGAATAACTAGGAAGGAAACTTGAGAGCTCAAATCATCATGTACCCTGCCTTACTATCAAACCTGATAGTTCGGTGCTTAGATTCTTTCAAGGTTCCATGTAAGTCCAAAATTCAGAATTGGAAGCTTATGCTTGTCAGTGATGATACACTGAAAAGAATGAATATGGATTTTTCTAAGGAAACAGGTGAATTTTATAGCTTTCCAGAGGGAGAGGCTGAAGTCATTTCGGAGAATGTGGAAAAGGCTGAACCAGTGAAAAACATTTCTTAGAAGAGGAATCTTAAGGAAGTGGTTGGTGATGACAAAACACCCAAATCTAAGGAAACCTAATCCGCACCTCCCAAGCCGAAAAAACAAAAATCTTACCCAGATGAAGTGGCTTCCAAGTGGAGGGAAGATCAAGAGAAGAGGAAAGAAAGGGATCCAAAATTTGGATTAGACCCTGCTGAGGATAAGGCCTTAAGGGAAAGAGCTGTTGATGAGTTAGAAAAGCAAGCGAAAGAAAAGAAGCTGAAGAAGAAGATGTCAGAAGAGGATATTGTTCAATCTCTTTTGAAATCAACAGAGTTAGCCTCTGAGAAGATTCCCATTCTGGAAACCTTTGATGTTCAATCATTACCAGAAACTCCTAGTAATAAGTACTCCACTTCGAAAAATATTAAGGGTAAAGAAGTTGTTTAAAAGTAAAGAAAAGAGTTGCTAAAGAAGTAGAAGAATAAATAGAGGAAGAAGAAGAATAAGAAGAAGAATGAAGTGATAATCTGGATGACTTGATCAAGAATGTATAAGATTATCAAGAAAAGGTTGAATCAGCAAAATTAATCATTTTGGGAAAGGAAGTTGAAAAAGTAAGTAAGAAGGATGATGACAAGAAAGAGGAAGAGGAAGAAAATGTTTTGGATGATGAGGAAGAATCCTATGAGAAACATTTCCTTGAAGTAGGGGCAGAAAAGGATAAACCAGATGAAGACCAGATTGTTAAATTATAAGAAAGTGAGGAAGAATCTCCAAATGAGCAACCCAATCCGAAAAATGATAAAGGAAAGAAATTTCTCATGGAGACACCAATAAAAGATGTCATCAGGAATAAATAGGTTGTTGGTTCTTCTAGAAGAAAGCTAGTCCAGGTTGGGGAAGAGAAATCTCGAAGCAAATTATCTGATTCAGATTCATCAGCTCATGGTCATGATTTTCTGGTGGAATCTCTAAAGAAGTTGGTGGAAACCATTCTAATATTTCCCACAATAGATTCCAGATGCCAGATGATGCAGCGTAGTTTCAATCAGAAATATGAATCCTTATCAATGGTGATGGATAAGTGTGTGATGATTGAAGCCGACCATAAAAATTTCCTTATCAATTATGATGTGCACATGAAATCTTAGACCAAAATCACTTTATGGTCTAAGAAAGTTGAAGAAGACATTGCTGACTTTGAACGTTTTCAGAATGAAGTAAAAGATGATTTTGACACCGAGGATAACATGATTAAGAATCTTCTGGATGATCTGATCATTGATAAAAGTTCTTGGAATCAACAGGTTAGAGATCTGAATGGAAAGCTTAACTCGGTTTCACAGAACTGTAAAGGGGAAAGAGATTTCCGGAGTGAGTTTAAAGAGAAGCTGGAAAAGCAAGAGGAGTTAATAAAAATGTAGGAAGAAGCCATGAAGGCTCAGGATAAAGCTTTGAAATATCAAGATGAAAGGATAAAAGCTTTGGAGAGGAAAGTTGAGCAGGATCAAAGAGATTTAAAGAAATTGAAAACCTTGTTGAAGAAGCTGATCCTGATGGAGAAGGAAAAGGAAGACAAATAAACTCACTCCGATCTTTTTTTGAATTTTTCCATCCTTGTAAATTTTTTCAACTCTAATGCAATTTTGGTTGGTTGTATCTTGCATTACTATGTATTAATGGTTCAGGTACTCTATTTCTTTTCCATTCCCTTAAATTATTTTTGAAAATCACAAAGGGGGAGAAGGAAAAATAACTACTCAAAAGAGGAGAAAGAAAATTTTAAAATGGAGAAGGAAAAATTTCTAAGTGAAATATCATTAATGTAAGTGGGAGTTTCTCATTACGAAGTTTTTAATTCCCATGATAATGAAAACTCCACTTTGAAAATTCAGAATACAATCCTTAGAGTTTCAATGCCTAAGGGGGAGTTAGTTGTATTCACTATCATCCATGAACAAAGGGAGATAAGTTTTAATTTCAAAGTCTAATGAAATTTTCAAAGTCCTTATATTATTTTTTGTAAGGATGTTTGTACTTTCCAAAATGGGGGAGATTGTTGAGTCAATAAGGTTTTCCTTATAACTTTTCCATTCCTTCTTGTTTTAAAAATCACAAACACCCTATACCTAAGAAAATCTATATTTTACTTCTATAAGGAAAATTTTCTTCCTTAAGGAAATTTACCCTAACATAGATTTTCTCATACATATCAATATTTTTCTTAGTTATAAAAATAAGATTCATACCTAAAACCTCAGAATCATATAATGATAAGATATGAAGCATTCTGTTTTAGGATCCGAATTCTGGATGTGAATTGTAATGAAGTTCCACTCCTAATTCTCGATATGAACTCTAATGAAGTTCCACTCTAAATTCTGGATATGAACTGTAATGAAGTTCCACTCCGAATTCTGGATATAAACTGTAATAAAGCTCCACTCCGAATTTTGGATTCAAAATCTAATGAAGTTCCACTCTGAATTTTTGATACGAACTCTAACGAAGTTTAACTCCGAATTCTGGACTCCAAACTTTTATAAGTTTGACTCTGAACTTTTACTAGTTCAACTTCTAAATTTTATAAGTTCAACTCCGAAATTTTATAATTTTGACTTTGAACTTTTAAAAGTTTGACTCTGAACTCTCTAATTCCAGATTCTGATCTCTGATGAAACTAGACTCTGGATTTCCTTAGAAATTCAGACTCTGGATTTCTACAGAACTCAGGTTCTGAATTCCTATAAAACAGAATCCGAATATCTCTTTATTATAGACTCCAAATTTCATTTTGGTTAGACTTCGAACTTTTCTTTGCTTACATTATGAACTTTAGTTTTGTTTAAACCTATACTTGTTTCATTGAAAAGAGATGTCGTGCTTTCAGTTACACAAGTTTTTTTATAAAACTATGTCATCCATTCTGCTTCAAACTAACTGTTGTCTGAGTAACACGTATACAGGTCCCTCTGGAATTTAAGGAAAATATAACCTTTGGAGGAGGGAGCCTACCTTTCCAACCAATCCTATAAATAGGAGCTCATTTGAAAGAGCTCAACAACAAGTTGATCACTCTAGAGACCACACATTGTTAAGGTGATTTCTAGAGAGAGAAGCTTTTCATTATTTGTGCATACTGAACTGCTCATTCATATTGCTTCGTGCGACTCCGAATGTTAGTGATTACATTCGAGGGATTCTCAGGATAATAAGATAGAGGTGTCAACTTCCTTGAAGTTTGAGGGCTTCCTTGGTGAGAAAGACAGAGGTACCAACTATTTTTAAGTTGAGGGCTTATGGGGATAGCAAGACAGAGACTCCGATATTCATATCGAGGGAATACCCTGGTGTGGGTAAGAAAAACTTGCTTGAAAGTATAAATCTAGGGACCTTTATCCAAGGTTGTTGGATACCATTCTCTTTGGGATAAAAGATTTATATCTTTTTACTTGTAGTTTTACTACTTTTTTCCGCTGCATTTCTTATTTTAAGGAAAGTATAAACTTCTTATATTTTCTTACACTTGTACTCTGATTAATTTAGATTCTATACGCTTTAATGTAGAATCTCATATTTTAAACTTTGGTTAAGTTTCAATTTCCATAACCTGTTTTTGGAATCACTCTCCAGATTTAAGCAAGTGCATAGAACTAGAAGTTTGTAACATCATAATTTGACCTAATCTTTCATTGGTGATTAGAGGTGTTGTGAATTTACTTATTTTAACTTTGTTAAACTTCGATCTTTCCTTGTTTGAGGAAATTTTTAAAGTGTAAAATTCACCCCCCCCCCTCTAGTATATTGAGCATCTACATCATTATTTTGATCCTAAAATTATTATCAATGGTTGGAAACCTCATACTCTATTGCAATATTACAACAGGATCCTAGTACATCGTCGGTACATCGTCAGACCCACACATGATCCTAGTACATCGTCAGTACATCTATAGACCCACACAGGATCCTAGTACATCGTCAGACCCACACAGGATCCTAGTAAATTGCAAGTACGTCGTCAGACCCACACAGGATCCTAGTACATCGTCAATACCTTGTCATACCAACATAGAATCCTAGTACATCATCAGTACCTCATCAGACCCATAGAGGATCCCAGTATATCGTCATTACATCATCACAGCTAGCTATAGGGTACCCGCACTAATCTTGATTGTCTTTGGGAGAGTACGCTCCTCAATCTACTGTTCGATACTCCAACTTCCATGAAGTCCAAAAAATAATTATCTCAAAGTTTCTCCACATCATAGGGGTCTTAACGCAACATACGGTGGGTCAAACGGTCGCCCAATCTGTATGTTATTATCCTTCTAGTCTTAAGGACCCGATTGGATTCGTACCCGATCCAACCCGATCATACCCCAAATTTATCCAAATCTTTAGTGGGGTATACCAAAAGTTCTATCTCGCTCCAAGGTTTTTGGCACCATAGATGATTTTTCAAACGGACGCCAGATGCCAAAGTTACGGCCAAAAAAACGTATAGGGTCGAAACTGGTCCGGGTTCGGTCCAACTTGGTCAGACTAACCCGGTTTGGGTTGACCTGGCCCGGCCAGCTGGGTCCAGCCCGCGTTCTGCAGCCTGCGGTGTGGCGGGGCCACGGTGCGGCAGGGCGGCCACAGTGTGGCGGGGCGGTTGCGGTGCAGTGGGGTGGCGGGGTAGCGGGGCGGCCACTGTGCGGCCGGGGCAGTCGCGGTGCGGTTGGGCGACGTGGTGCGGAGGGGCGGCGACAGTGCGGCGGTCCACTACAGCTGGCTGAAAGGCTACCCATCTTCTCTGCGCGGCGTAACTATGTGGTACTTACCTTCGTGGTACTCCTTCCTTTGTGGAATAGTTGAGCTTGGGCTTTTGATTTGGACTCTGTGTTTTCTCATGATTGAGATTGGCCTACTTGATAACTTAGGTATATGTATGGGCATATACCTAAGTATGGTTGTCAGTTGATTTAATGCTTTGTGGTTTATCCTTTGTAGATTTTGTGAGACCTTCAGGGTCTCGGGGTCCCTACTGAGTATCGTGATACTCACCCCTGCACAGGCTATGCCTGCACCTTGTTGTGTTTGGTGCAGACGATGGACAACACTAAGTGAGGGCAAGGTACCAGGACTGGAGGTAGCACGGAGGTGGAAATTAGACGAGGCATACCTCAGAGACGACCGTTCGACAGCTGTAACTACCCTTCAATTAGGATCCTTGGCGGGTGTTCACAGTAGTTGTTCCAGTTTACTTGTACTTTTTAGTTTTTCGGTACTTTCCAATTGGGCTTGTATTATGGACCCTTTTTCTTTCTGTACTCACAATTTTACTATACAGTTTTCTCGTGGTAATGATTTTTTGTGTGCTTGGTTGCGTGTGTTTACAGGATATAAAGACAATTCCTTCCCAGTTTTAGGGAATACGCCTTCAGTGCTAGTTGCCAGCCCCTGGCCTATGGAAGGCGGGCTTGGGTAGTCACGACACGGGCCCCGGGGGCGAGTCGTGACAAAAAACCTACATGTATCATTCTTCTCAATATATTCTAACACATTATTCGTAGCATCAATCTACCATTTATACAATAAAGTTACATTCCAATGTTAAATTTTATGTTAATAAAATAATGTGGTATAACTTATTGTCCTATAATTTCTTCTAGTTCTTATCAGAAGTCCTTGATATAGAGTAATATTTATGACCACCACATTATTCCTCAAGCTTAGATGACTTGATCTATGATGTTATTATTTACTAGAAATGGATAAATCATCATATTCAACCAGAAATTATTCTAAATTCATTTCATTTTTAGATACCTCAATTTTTTATTAACAAATTTCATTTTATCATCATCACTTATCAAACTTGATTTTTGATATATGACTTAATTCATTATTTTTCTATCACCTTCACATTATTACTATGCATAATCATTCTTGTACCATTTTTTTAATTATTATCCTCATGCATTTCAATGGTTACCATGGAAGATACCATCAACTCAAAAAATTTCAAAATTTTCTTCTTTTTTACATTTCATAGTAGTATAACACATGTTAACAAATATCAAAAAAATAACTAATTTTTTATTATAATAAATCTAAAATGACTTCTAATCAAAATTGCTTCATGATAGATAATTATCCTGAATTTGAATCAATGTTCTTATTTATTTCCCAAAAATTGAGAACTATTTTAGTTTTCCAACATAATACAATCCATTTTTAACAATATCTTATTATTCCTTTTAGAAACACCATTTTTTTGTTTTGTAAAATGTGTACTAAATTCGTGAGGAATATAGTTTTTTTAAGCTATGCTTCAATCTTTCCACTTATATATTCTACATTATTTAACATCTATAACATGTTTATGGGAAACCTAGAATGTTTTTTTATACTTCTTTTAAGATGTTTGAAAAACATAAATTCCATTAACTTATGTATCATAAATATAATTCATGTACATCAAGTGTATTCATTATAAAATTAAATAAAATGCATGTATCTATTTATTTATTTCCTTAAAAAATACCCAAAAAAATGTGAATGAATAAGCTCTAAATGATAATATATTTAAGTATTTACTCTTTTCTAAAAAAATTAACAATATTCTCCTTTTATCAAGTAAAAATCATAAAATTAATTTATATTTTATACATTGGAACATTAAAAGAATTATTTGAAAGGAAAATTTTACTCATATTTGTTTTATAAAAGTGTATAAGTGTTAGATTAAATAATTTATTTTCTTCCTTTTTCTTCATTAGGTTGAAGTTTTATCAACACCATCAGAAAATTAGTTTCCTCATGTTCCACATACTCTCATAATTATACAAACATATGTCAATGTATTTATAATATAATCATCTTTTTGAATGTCCACTTCATTTCTTTCATCACAAAATTGATATACAATAATTTATGTTTTGTTTGATCATAATAACAAATGGATTTTTCTTCAACATTATCTTTTCTTCTCCCATGATTATTTAAAATATTCACTTTATTTTTTTACCCATCGTTGGAAATGGTTTTCAATACTTTCCTGAACTATCAGTTAAATTTTTAGTGTGCCAAATTATCATTCATATGTGAAGAACATCAACTAACCATGATCCATGGAAATTACTTTTAGATCACATTTAATGTAACTTCAATATTGAACACATTATCATTTAAACTCTATTTATTATTAAATGGATTATGATAATCTCTAATAAAAATATTTCGTGTTGGTATTATGGTGAGAAAAACTTCAGATAAGTGAAATAGTTTCTCACACCTCCCCCTGTCTTCTTCTAAAAAATTGAAATTTATTTTCAATCATCAATAATGTGTTTTTTATTATATTAAAAACCATTTACTTTGAGTGGGAAGAAAAATAAATAATATATTCCACTAATAAACACTAGGATCTTAAAATTATTGATAGTTGAATCAAAAACATCTTTACATATTCCTAAATCATGTACTATTCTATCAATACCCAAAGAAACATTACGTCCTTTTGTAAAATCCATAAATTATAGAGTTAGATTCCAATTTTTTTAGCTTTTTGACCATTAATGTTGGATCATTTACATGGAAAAAATTTATAGTATACTTGCACAACTTATTTCATTGTTCTAGAACTCTTTATTGAAATTTTTATATAACCATTTATAGTAGATCTTCATTTCAATTCATTATTCCAAGGTTATATATATTTTTGAGAATTAGTGATATTTGAAAGAAGATAAACATTCTACAACTATGTGTTCACATAAAAATTTCTAATCAACATCATATTTAATATTTCCACAAAATTTCAATTATATGATTAATATTGGATTTGATAATTTCAAAAAATTATTCCACATCCATAAATTCTGGTTGGATTTTTTCATTTTTCATAACCTTTTCATCAGCCTTCTCTTCATTGATAATAATTAATTTTTTTACTTTTTGGAGAAACACCATTATATTTTCAATTTCATTCATAAATCATGAATCGGTTTTCTAATTCAATGAAACAATTTTTCTTGACAATTTACTATATTTCTTTAGATACATTCTTTCATTCTTCAATCATGAAATCACTCAATGATACTTTTTGAGTTCTCCCCTTAGCATAAAACAAATTTTGGTTGAATCCTCACCTATATCAATTGATTATTTTATAATTTAATTTTCATTTAGCTTTATAGTTAATATATTTACAATAACATTATAGTAAGTCTCAACTTCTTCATAAACAAAACTTTTATCATTATTATCAATATTAGAAAATTAATTTATCATTTTTAATTAAAAATAAATTTCATACAAATATTTATTGAATAAATTATTGGTTTCCCATCCTAATCATCACATTCTTCACCTTAATTAAATATAGAGAATTTTTGTAATATTTTTTCATTATCTACACACATAAAATAATTTTTTCAAATATTCACTTATAACATTCCTTTTCCTCTTCTCACACTTCTGGAAATGAGTGACCCTATTTTGATGAATTTTAATTGAATATTTTATTTATCAATATATTCTTATGGAGTTAATGGGGTTATAGAGTAAGATGGTGGGCTAGGGAATTTAAAAAATTTCTTTGTTGGAGGGATGAGACTTTTCATCTTAGAAGATCTGAGCACTGATATGGTTCTAGGATCACACGTAAATTAATTTGAACACAAAAAATAAAAAGAACACATAAAATATATGGATCTGAAGTCATTATTTACATCTTATTCATGTTTTAGATTAATACTTGATGGAACCAATTTATTGTTGAGAAAGTTTTTTTTTTCAACGATACGTAATATTTTTTATTTTAAGATGGGGATATTGTTGAGAACAATACTCTATCTCTATAATGATTTTGATGCTCACAAATACCCTTAATTGTATTCTAATGATTTTAATTTTTATGTATATTTAAGGAATTTATTATTCATTATATTCTTATTTCTGGAATAAATATTTAAGTTCTTGAACAATGAGATTTAATTCACATTAGCGTGTTCTGGACACACTGTTCATGCATTACATGTTGGGGAATTTCTTAAGCGTGTTCTGGAATCACTATTTATACCCCATGTGGAGAAACGTATTGTAAGGATGAAATGTGGTATATACTTTATGAGTTCTCAGAAAAGTATGATTCATCAACCATACGTTATCGGAAAAGTATGGAAGAGGAACCCTACGTTAGGAAGGAACCCTACGTTTGGGATATTGAAAAGTATGGTTCATCAACCTTAATTTTGTAATCAACCTTACATTTCATCAAAATTATGGATCATGTAACTTTTGTATAAAAGATTTTAAAAGGATGGATAATTTATCATACGTTTGATTATTGAAAAAAAAGTATTGTTCATCAACCCTAAGTTTGTAATCAACCTTAAGTTTGAAGGATGTGACATCAACCCTACGTTTGTGTTCAACATTACGTTTGAAAGATGCTTGTTATACAGTTCAACCTTACATTTGGCATCGGAGAATTGAAGATGATATTATTATGCAACGGTCTGCAAGCAGATTATTAGGATGATTTCATGCCAGATTAAAATTTTATTTTAAAGCGCGTTTTTTACTGAGTCAAAGACGTTTTATCTATGATTTAAGTATCAATTTAAAAGGAGATTTTTATGCCGAATCTTTAGTGAAGTTATGACTGTTTTTCTATTTTGAATTTTTGATTATCGCGAGTCAGAAGTTGAATTTTGTGGATCTAAATTTTTAGGATAATTTCTATTCATTATTATATAGATGTGATATTTACACAGAAAAAATATAAAAGTTTTTCTGAACATCAATGAAAAAATATAAGAGAAACAGAGAATATCGAGAACACATGTCTGCTAATTTAAAAAGTGTAACAAAGCACTGTTTATTGAAGAAGAAGAATCACGATAGAAGATTCACTCATTCTACATCGAAGATCTACTGCGAATCTACTACTAATGAAGTTGTGAATTATATTTTTATATCTACTGCTACTGGATCGACTCAAAACTACTCTTCTTGGAAGATCATTATTTCTGAAGGAAATGAACCATCTTATGTCAATTGCATTCTGTTTCAGTTGTGAAGAAAAAAGGGGAAGTATTTTCAAAGTAAAAATACCTTTATTTTTTATTCATGAGTGATCAGATTCTCATACTAAGCTGTCTAGGTTCTGTGATTGAACCAGAAGGCTTTGTTCTACCTTAGATTGTAAAGGTGTCAACTGCCTGTACTCAATTGTGGAATGGTCTGTTGACAAGAGGACCAGATAGTGAAAATCACCAAGCTCGTGGAGTAGAGTGTTAGTGGAGTGGACTAGGGGACTTCTATTCCCCGAACCACTATACATTGTGTGTTCCTGTTATTTAAATTTCCACTGAATTAATTCATCTGATTAAAGTAAAAGGGTATAATATGATTTCATAAAGAATTTTTAAAAGACACAATTCATCCCCCCTCTTGTGTATATTTAGTATATCTCGATCCAACAATTGGTATCAGAGGTTGATCTTTCTGATAAAAAATTAATAAGATAAAAGTTATTAAGGATTATACATAGAGCAAGATGACTAATACAAGAGAATGAATGTCTATGGTCAGAGCATCGTACTTCAATAGAGAAAATTATGGATGCTGGAAATCAAGAATGAAAATATATCTGAAAAACCTTGGATACAGAGTATATTCTAAGATTATGACTCCTTATGAAATACCTAAAATACCTGAGAGATGGAGTACTGCCACTGAAGCAGAATATGATATGAACTCAAAGGAAATGAATGAAATTATATGTGTTCTAAGGCCTGATGAATTCAACAGATTATCTCAATGCCCGATAGCATATGAGATGTGCAAAACTATTGTTGTTGCTTATGAAAGAACTGACAATGTCAGGAAAATGAGATTTGCTACTAATAAGATTAAATTTGATACATTCTGAATGTTTGAAGGTGAAATAATTACTCAAATGAATAGAATATTGACAGAGATTTTCAAAAATATAACTAACTTGGGAGAACCAACCAGACAAGCTGATAAAGCTTTAAAAATACTGAGTGTACTGCCTACTAAATGGAATGGAATCTCTGCTACAATCAGACAGTCAACACCTGTCAAAGACTTAACCATGAGAGAGTTGATTGGAACACTTAAGTTGTATGAAGCCAAGATTCAAGATTAAGAAAATGAGCATAAGGTTCTGATCAAGATAGATGACACTTCCTTAAAAGTGTCATCTCAAGGGAAAAGAAAAAAGCAAAAGAAAAAATAAGTAAAGGTGAAATCATAAAATTCTGATTCATCAGGTTCTGATATAGAACTGGCTCATTTAGCTAGAAAGTTTAGTAAATTCAACAGAAAGAATAAAGGTTTTAGAAAAACATTCAAAAAGAATGAAAAGGAATTCAGATGTTATGAGTTCAAGAATATGGGTCATATCAGACCTGGCTGTCCTCAGTTGAAAGAAGATAAGAAAAAGAATTTCTCCAAAAGAATTGATTATGAGCAAAAAGATAAGAAAGCAATGAAAGCAACATGGAGTGTGTCTGATGACTCCAGCAGTCCTTCAGAATCAGACTTAGAGAAGGAAGAAGTAAATTTGAAATCCATTATGTGCTTTATGGCAGAAAAATATGAGGTACAATCATACTATTCCTCTGATTCTAATACAGACTCTAATTCTGAAACAAGCTATTTTAAGGAAAAACTTGCAGCCTACTGAAACATCTTGAGTAAAAGTATGATTCTCTTTTTAAGAATCATAAGTCATTAAATAACATTCACATGGCTATTTCAGATGAAATAGATACAATACTAAAGAAATTTAATGAGTTAACTGATAATTATAATTCAATTAACATTGACTATACAGATCATGAAGATGAAATAAAAACACTGCAATCTGATGTAGAATCATATAAAAGTGCATCCCTCATTTTTACTCAAGGAGAAAAATCCTTGAATGATATTCTTGGGAACACTGTCATTAAGTAATAAATATTTGGAACTGGCAGTAAAGGTGAAAAACCTAATCTATACAAGAATTATTTGTTTCCAAGATCAAAAATATTAAATTTTAATTACTGTGGAACAAGGGGACATATTTCTAAAAACTGTTTCTTAAGACAACCTCAAATAAGTGGTATTAAGAAAGTTTTTTTTCAAATAATTTATTTTATTCTGTTGATTTTTGAGAAAAAAAGCATGTCTGGATTCCCAGATATTTTATGGATAACACAACTGGACCCAAGAGAATATGGGTACCAAAGTAACTTGTTTAACTTCCTTTGTAGGAAGCGGGTCGCAGAAGAAAAAAAGACCATATGGTATATGGACAGTGGATACTCGAGGCATATGAGTGGAATCACTTCAAATTTCCCTACACTCTCTCAAAAAGACGGTGGACTTATCACTTTTGGTGAAAATGCCAAAGGGAAAATTATTGGTATTGGAACAGTTGGAGATCCAGAAGCTGTCTCAATCAACAAATTACTTTATGTATAAGGATTGAAACATAATTCGATAAGTATCTCTCAAAGATGTGATGATGGTTATGCTGTTTATTTTTCAAACAATTGTTGTTCTATTTTCAAAAATAAATTGCTTAAATTTAGAGCACCTAGAACTTACAATGTTTATACCCTGGATTTAAATTCCTTGTGTAAACAACAAGTAAACTGCTTAACTGCTAAGATAAATGAATCCATGATCTGTCATAGAAGACTAAGACAATGAAATATATATGATTTACATAAATTATCCAAGAAACAACTAGTTTCTGATTTACCTAGTCTCAAGTTTGAGAGTGATAGATTTTGTGATGCATGTCAACTTGGAAAAAAACACAAATCATCCTTCAAATCTGTCAACAAAATTGCTACGTCCAAACCTCTAGAACTCGTCCAAATGGATTTTTTTGGAACTTAAAGAGTATTAAGTTTGGCTGATAAACTATATGTATATGTTTTATTTGATGACTATTCTAGATTTATGTGGATTTTCTTTTTAAAATTTAAAAATGAAGATTTCACTTTATTTGAAAGTTTTTGCAAAGCTGTTCAAAATGAAAAAGGTTTTAAAATAATTTAATTAAGAAGTGATTATGGTGGAGAATGTGAGAATCTAGAATTCAATTCCTTTTGCTCAAATATGGGTATTAAACACACCTTATCTTCACCAAGAACACCTCAACAAAATGGGATTTTTGAAAGAAGAAATAGGACTATTCAAGAAATGTTTAGGACTATGCTAAATGAATATAGTCTTCCTACCCATTTTTGGGCAGAAGCTATAAGAACAACCTACTATATAATTAATAGAGTTTTAATTAGACCAATTTTAAAAATGATTCCCTATGAACTCTGTAATAATAGGAAACCTAAAGTAAATTACTTTAAAATTTTTGGAAGCAAGGTTTATACCTTAAAAACCAAATACAATCTTGGTATGTTTGATCCAAAATATGATGAAGAAATTTTCTTAGGATATTCTGCTACTTCCAAAGCTTATAGAGTTTTTAATAAAAATTCTAGGATTGTTAAAGAATCAGTTCATGTGAAATTTGAAGAAATTGATCCCTTTGAGAAAAGGAAAGATCAAATAGATGAGTCTGATTCTAATGATAACATGAGACGTGAGAACCTGAAAGATGATTTTGAAAAAGATATAAATGAAATTCAGTTAATTCAAGAAGAAATCGAAACTAAACAACCTATAAGTGTACTACATAGAAAGTCAAGGAACTTAAAGAATCACTCATTAGAAACTGTGATATGAGACTTAAAAATAAGAATAAAAACTAGAAGGAAAATAGGAAATATTGTTGTGTTTTATACCTTTCTATCCCAACTAGAACCCAAGTCTATAGAAGAAGCTCTAGATGATGAAATCTGGATGATTTCAATGCAAGAAGAATTAAACTTGTTCAAGAGAAATGAAGTTTGGAAATTAGTTGAAAGACCACAGAATTATCCAGTTCATGGAACCAAATGGGTTTTTAGAAATAAACACGATGATTAAGTAATAATAACTGGAAATAAAGAAAGACTAGTAGCTAAATGATATAATCAAGAAGAAGGTATATATTCTGATGAGACATTTACACATGTTTCTATATTAAATCCATTATAATCCTCTTAGCATATGCATCTCATATGAATTTTAAATTATTTCAGATGGATGTTAATTCTGTCTTTTAAAATGGTTATTTAATGGGGGAAGTTTATGTTGAGCAACCTCCGAGTTTTGAAAATTCTCAAAAAGCAGATTCTGTTTTTAAACATACAATACTCTTTATGGCCTTAAACAAGAACCTAGATCTTGGTATGAAATATTAAGCTCTTTTCTTTTGAAAAATGATTTTACTATTGGAATGGAAGATCCAACACTATTTAAGAAATCTGTAAATTCTAACATTTTATTGGTTCAAATTTATGTTGATGATGTAATTTTTGGATCAACTAATTAATCTCGTTGTCCTGAGTTTTTGAATCTAATGCAAAAAATATATTAAATGAGTATGATGGGAGAATTAAATTTCTTTTTAGTTTATCAAATTTATCAAAAATATTTTGGAAATTTTTTAAATCAAAGCAAATACATTACTGGTTTACTAAAGAAATTTGTACTTGAAAACAACAAGACATATACAACTTTTATGTGTATTAATATAAAACTTGATTTGGATTAAACTAGAAAATTAGTTGACAACAAGTTATATAGTGGTATGATTGGTAGTTTATTATATATTACTGCTAGTAGGCTAGATATAATGTATTCAGTATGTCTTTGTGAAATATTTCAATCAAATCCAAAAGAATCACATTTAACTACTGTTAAAAGAATTTTTAGGTATTTAAAAGGAACTGTTTTTCAATCTCTTCTTTATCCTAAAACATGTGATTTTAATTTAATTTCATATTCAGATGCATATTTTAGAAGTTCTAGATTTTATAGAAAAATCACTTTGGGTACTTGTAATTCCCCAACCCCAGTTACCCCGAGTCGGTGCATTATTACATAACATTGGCTTGATCACAAAAGATCAAGTCTCGAAATACTGATTAGTTTAGTAGCCTTGGAAACACATGATACATTCATAAAGATTACATTACATAATAAAGTGAAAACTAAAACAACATCTTGTCTCCACACTCATATCCCCTTATATTATCCCTGTAGGTCATTCATAAAATACTTATTCACATCCTGGAAAAATAAAACATAGAAAGGGGTGAGCTCAAATGCCCAGTAAGGATAACAATATATCAAAAACTTTCATAAATAAGTATAAACATTTAAGGCAACGTATAACTAAAACAAAAGCCTTTTAAATTTGAACATCAGTATAATATGGAAAAGACAAAATGAAATAATTCCATTTACTTATTAACATGGATATTCTACTAGTTGAAAAATCACATGCAATATCAATAACCACTTTCATAATGATGGAATTCATAATGTCAGGATATCATAACCACATAGTCAAGGCCTTATTCCAAGACTACAAATAAGATGTTGTCAGGCCCTTGTTCCAGGATACTAGTTTGTCTCATGAGACCTACCAATGCATCGAGGAGCTATAGCGGGCTCCGTCTGTCACTTATTAATTCCAATGCATTCCTCATATGAACAGGTTTAACATAACATAAACAGTCATATTAAAACTAATATACTAAATGTCAATAATTTCTCCATAAAACATGAATAGTTTAAAAATAACACATCCATAGTCAAACATATCACAAAACCTTCAATACAATATGGAAGCTTTGTATCATAATAAATAAACATCAAATAACATTAAAATCTATCAAAGTATGTTGACATAGATGAAATCAGAACTATTTGAGAGAAATATCTCTTTTTTAAATCATTTAAAAGTCACATAATTATAAAAGAAAACATTTAATTTGAATATATTCTTATAAGCTTGTAAATGAGTCTTCGAAAATTTTATAATCGCGGAAACTAGCCGCACCCGCCGTATAAGTTAAAAAAAGACATTCTTACCTTAATTTTGTCAAAAAAGTTTAAAAAGGACCTTGTTTGGAAAATGGCAGAAAGATTCCTTTATAAACTTATTATAAAAAGTAAAAAAGGGTCCAAATGACTTTAACTCATATACTGTAAAATAGTAAGAATTATTTGAAATACATTTTTAAGAAACATGGATGTGGATGTTAAAGAGGTCCCAGTATATAATTACGTATAAACAACCTCGGATAATGAAAAGATTGTGAAATAAACCCTTAACTTGTAATTTTACATGGTTGAGGGTAGGTTAACCTCATTTATAATGGTGAAATAATTGTTATTAAATTATACAAGAATCATATACATTGATATAATATCATATATGATCTTTTAACATTGCTTTGTTAATAATATCTTAGTATTATCGTCATTTTTGGTGTTAACTTACTCATTTTCTTTTATATGTTTTGTTACATAAGACATGTTTTTTATGGATAGGTTGTATCTTATTCATATCCATAATTATATCAAGTCCTAAAAAATTATTTTTAATCATTAAATGAGAATTAGTCTTGAATGGATACGATGGGGAATGAATCTCATTGCGTTTGTGGAGACGGTAGTCCGTACGTACACACTAGTGACAATATCATTCTTTTGATAATAAAATAATATATAGTTGGATGGTATATCATATATACAGAATAATTATCATGTTATATTTATTATTTACATGAATTACACATCATTATTATACCCATCCAAATAATAATTTATTGAATAACAATTACACCATGACGTGGAGACGGTAAGTCGTACGTACGCACGTATGGTGACATGTCATTCAAAGGATGGATAGAATAATGAATATGGTTGTACCAAATTTATGATTACATCATACTATATAGAAGATACTGGAGTTATTATTTTATAATGGGAATAACAAAGAAAGAAGAAGTTGAAGAAGAAAAGAACTTGAAAGAGGGTGGTGAAAACATTACCTCATAATCGGGTTCTTCCTTTTTTTTTTGATCAAAAGGTCTCCTTAGTTTGGATTTATGATCAAAATAAGGCATCTAGGTCGAATTGAGGGATATTTAGAGAATATTTGGGTAGGTTTTGGCCGAGCCAAAATGATTTTAAGGTGTAAATTAGAGAGAAGGGGGAGTTCCCTTTTATAAGAGGGGTGAGGGGCACCTTTGGAAAAGTTAGAAATATTATTTTATAATAAATTCATATTTGGTTTCTAATGGCTCCAAAGTGAATTATTTAAATTTTAATGTGGGTATAGGTCTAAATAATTTCAACCAATAGATTTTAGATATGTTTGGGTCACTATATTAACCATATCATTTATATTTAACTCTTAGTTAAATAGTATGACATTTACTATGTCTCTTTGTTTTTTTATATTATATAGTTAATAAACTTACAATATGAATCCAAGAGACCTCCAAGTGGTCCATTATTAATACAGTTATCATTATATAAGTCATTTGGACAATCCTTAGATTTTTAGGAATAGAATATCAATTAATAATATAATATTTGTTTTAAAAACTCTTTTATGTCAATTTTGACACTATTGGGTATTTTGTTTTTGATAATTTCATAACAGCATTATTACTTCGAAAAAACTTTATATAACCAATAATAATATTTCATATTAACCTAGAAAATTAGTTTAATTCATAAAAAGTCTCAAATTACATTTATTTTGATATTTATAAAATCAATTATTTTAATATTTCATTAATTAGGTAATTACCGCATCACAATTGTGTCATAAATAAATTAAATTATTTAATGTCTAAAAATTATAAATAAAATACCATTATGTATGAAATATCTTTATATTTCTAATGAATATTTATAATCGAATTTATATTATGTATAACCCTATATTAAAAAAATAGTAATTAAACATTGATTTTAACTCTTTTAACTCTTATTTTAATTAAATAATAATAAATATCCTAATCTAATCCATGTGGACCTAAATGATAATATTTTATTCCTAAAGTTTTTTTTAGTGAAAATAAACTTGTCCAATAGAATTAGGACATGTTTTAGGGTAATATTAATATCATTTTTACCCTTAATTACCCCTATTTACTTTTAACCATATTCAATAAAAGTAAAAAGTTACTATTCACCAAAAATTACTTTTATCTTATTGAACAACATTTTACTCCTTGATATTCACCGTGTCTCTCGGATTTTTGAAATTCCACTCACAGAAGCGGTAAAATTAAGTTTTATGTAAATTTTCAAATTCTCCTAGGAGGTGGGTAAAAGACGATGAAGAGTTCAATAAAAATTTTATATAACTAAAATTATTATAAACTGAATCCAATGAATTACATTGAACATAGATAGGTATTATGTATATATTTTGACATAAAATAAATTTAAAAAAAATAAATAATTATTTAAATAAAAATTCGGTTTTAAAATATAACTCAGTGTTTTTTCACTATTCATCAAAAATTGAATGTTCTCAGAAAAATACCAAAAATTTACCCTAGGATAATTTAGGTATTCCGAATCAAAAAATGAAGTCCATTTTGAAATATAAAATGTATAAAATTTCAAAAAGTGGGTATTACTATTCATAACGGCTAGTTTGATTGGTTGTGGTGTCTGTTAGAAGTCGAAGTTGCGTACAACACACGCTACTGTATTTTTCAAAGTGAAGTGTACTGTAGAAGCTTGGGGTGTTACATTCTCCCCTCATTAAAATAATTTCGTCCTAAAAATTTATAGAATACTATCTCATTAAAATACTTGAGTGGTTCTTAATCATAAGTTCATCGGGTTCCCATGTTGCCTCTTCTATCTTATGGTTTCTCCATAAAACTTTTACCAGACGAGTCGTCTGGTTTCTTAGCACTTGTTCGCCTGTATAAAGAATCCTGACGGGCTCTTCACAATAAGATCGATCAGGTTCTAGTTCTAATTACTCATAGGTGAGTACATGCATTGGGTCAGACTTGTATTTTCTCAACAGTGATACGTGGAACACATCGTGAACTTTGGAGAGATTTGGAAGCATTGACAAACGGTAAGCTACAACACCAATTTTTTATAGAATTTCGAAAGGTCCGATGTACCTGGGACTCAATTTACCTTTCTTACCAAACGTATAACTCCCTTCCATGGAGATACCTTCAAAAAAACATGATCTCCTACCTAAAATTCCAAATCTTTCCTTCGATTATCGGCATAGCTCTTCTACCTACTTTGAGCTGCTTTGATGTGGTTTTGGATTACCTTCACCTTTTTCATAATTTCCTCCAGCAGTTATGGGCCAATGAGTTTTCTTTCACCAACGTCATCCCAACAGGTTGGTGTGAGACATCTCTTTCCATACAATGCTTCATATGGTACCATCAGAATACTTGAATGGAAGCTATTGTTATAGGAAAATTCCACCAGAGGTAAATATTGATCCCACATACCCTGAAAGTCATGTGAGCATGATATCAACATGTCTTATAAGGTTTTAATAGTTCATTCTGATTTTCCATCTGTTTGAGGGTGGTAGGTGGTGCTCAAACAAAGTTCAGTATCCAAGGCCTTCTGAAGACTCTTCCAGAATATTGAAGTAAAACGGGGATCATGATCAGAAACAATCGATAGGGGTACTCCATGAAGTCTCACAACTTCATTAATATATAGTCTTTCTAGACGTTCCAGTGGTAGATCTTCTCTTATAGCAAGAAAATGTGATGACTTGGTAAAATGATCAATAATAACCCAAATTTCATCATTCCTTCTAGGAGTCTTTGGTAGTCCCATGACAAAGTCCATCGTGATATTATCCCATTTACACTCAGGTATGGGAAGAGGTTGCATGACACCTCCAGGCTATTGCCTTCCAGTTTTCACTTGTTTACAAACCATACATCTTGACACAAAATCAGCAATCTCCCTCTTCATGTTGTCTCACCAAAAATTTTCCTTCAAATCTCTATACATTTTGGTGCTCCTAGGGTGTATAGAGAAATTTTAACTATGAGCATCATCCAACAATTCCCTTTTTAGATCAGGTATATCAAGAACACAAAGTATCTTCCCAAATTTCAAAATTCCATCTTCATACACAAATCCACTCAATCTCCCATCATTCATAGCTTTAATATTCTTTTGAAATTCTTCATCATCGGTCTGAGAACTCTTAATCCTTTCTAGTAAAGATGGTTTGGAAACAATTTTAAAAATCATTGATGTTTCACCTTCCATGGTGATTCCCATATCCATCTTTACTAAATCCATGAAAATAGGATCCCTTTCAACTCTCATCATGTTTAAAACTCCATGATATTTTCTTCTCAAAGCATCTTCCACCTTATTTTCCTTCCCCAGGTGGTAGTGTATCGTGCAATCATAATCCTTGAGTAGTTCAAGCCATCGCCTTTGCCTCATGTTGAGTTCTTTCTGTGAGAAAATGTACTTCAAACTCTTGTGATCGGTATATATCTCACATTTTCAACCATAGGGATAATGTCTTCAAATATTCAAAGCATAGATTATATTAATTAACTCAAGATCATGAGTAGGATATTTTTTCTCTTGAATTTTCAGTTTTTGTGATGCATAGGCAATAACTCTATCATTTTTCATAACGACACAACCAAGTCCTTTCTTCGATGCATCACTATAAATAACGAACCCATCATTCCTCGATGGTGGAGTCAATATAATATCATTGACTAATCTTCTATTCAGTTATTCAAAACATTCTTCACACTCTTTTGTCCAAACAAATTTAACCCCTTTACATGTGAGCTTCGTTAATGGATTATCCAATCGGGCAAAGTTCTGGACGAAACGTTGATAATAACCTGCTAAACCAATAAAACTACGTACCTCAGTTATACTCATCGGTGCAGGCCATTCTTGGATTTCCTTAGTCTTAGAAGGATCAAAATAGATTCCATATTTATAGACAATATGGCCAAGAAAAGAAATATCCTAAATCCAGAATTCACACTTGCTAAACTTCCCATATAACTCGTGTATTCTTTGAGTCGTCAGGATAATGCACAAGTGATTTTCATGATCTTCATATCTTTTGGAATATACAATGATATCATCAATAAATACCACCAAAAAATCATTGAGACACTCCTTGAAAACTCTATTCATTAGATCCATGAATACATAGGGTGAATTAGTCAATCCAAAAGGCATTACTATAAACTCATAATGTCCGTACCTGGTTCGAAATGCTGTCTTCAGAATGTCTTCCTTCTTCACACACAACTGATGGTATCCAGATCGAAGGTCAATCTTTGAAAAGTATTGAGATCCTTGTAGTTGGTCAAATAAATAATCAATGCGAGGTAGGGGATACTTGTTCTTTATTGTTATGGCATTGATTTCCCTGTAGTCGATACATAACTTTATAGATCCATATTTCTTCTTAATAAAAAGGATAGGGGCTCCCCATGGAGAAACACTAGGGTGAATAAATCCCTTATTACTCAATTCCTCTAGTTGTTTCTTTAGTTAAACTAATTCCACAGTGGCCATTCTATAATGGGTCTTCGATATAGGCCTTGAACCAGGAATTAAATCAATGGAAAACTCAATTTCTCATTCTGGAGGACGTCCAGGTAAATCTTCGGGAAACAAATCTACATATTCTTTCACAATAGGTACATCCTCTATTTGAACATTCCTTTCATTACCCACAGTTATTTCATTATCTTCCTCCCTAATAATTGAATTTAGTCGAGCTACTGGAGGTGGATCTAGGTAAGAATTAGGTGGTGACAATTTTTCTCTAAAGATAAGGTGTTCATTATCATCATCATCAAAAATAGTAACCTCCTTCTTGTTACAATAAATCATCACCTCATGGCCTAAAATCCAATCCATACCGAGGATTATATCACATTCAATGATGGGTATGATGATGAGATCAGCATATAAATATCATTTATGTGCTCTAATGGGGACTGATTCACAAAACTTTGTTGCAATGATACTTACCTTAGGAGTTTTGACTGGCAACTCCCTTGTTAAATAAAATTGGAAATATCTAATTTTCTTAGCAAACTGGGAAGATATGAAACAGTGTGATGATCCAGAATCAAATAATGCATTTTCTAAACTTGAGGAAACCATTAAATTACCTGCCACCACATCTTTTAGAGCTTCAACCTCAGCAGTAGTGATAGAATAAGCTTGGTCTTGATCCCTTGGCCTTTTCTGAGGTAATTTTCCCTGACGCTTAGGACATTCATTTGCATAATTTCACATCTCCCGGCAATTGTAGCATTGAACATCGGTAGCTTCTTTCTTCCCCTTGCAATCACGAGCCTGGTGGCCTTTTTCACCACACTTGTAAGAGACTCTCATTCCTTTTAAGAAAGTACCAAGGTGTTTCTTCTCACATTTACTGAAGGATAGATATTCATCCTTTCCCTTATTCCCCTTATTTCCATTTCCAGAGTGATCGACAGATCTCTTCTTCTCTTGCTTTTCTTTAAAGTCGTAAGACTTAGAAAATTCCTTTTCTATCTTGATAGCACTAGAGAAAATATCTTCGTATGACGAGAAGGATTGTGAGACTAATTCTTGGTGGGGAAATGGTTTTAACCCATAAAATAAATGATCAATCTTACTCCTTGGGTTACGTATATAATCTGTTGCATGCCTCGCTAACCTTGTAATGTTAGCCTCATACTTTGTAACATTCTCATCCTCCTTTTGTCTCAGACTCCAAAATTGCCTTTCCATATTTGCTTGATGGTCACGCGGAAATTATTTTTCTAAGAAAAGCTCTTTGAACTCCCTCCATTCCATATTTGATACTTCATCATTTTCCTTCGTGTTTTGAATAAATGACCACCATTGATCAGCATCTCCTGGGAGGCGGTAAACTGCCATGATAACTTTTTCCCTTTCACTACTCCCTAAGGAATGGAATATTTTCTCTAAGGAATTTATCCATTTCTTAGCTACTAAAATATTTCTACTCCCATTTAATGTTGGTGGTCATTGCCTCATGAAGAGATCTAATATTGATCCTCCACGTTTTGGATCTGGGTGCTCCATACGAGTAATGTAATTATTCATAACCTGAGTGAGTTGTCCCAGTATGGTGATTAGCTGATCAGCACCAGTTGTATCCCCAACTCCACTATAATTATCTTGAGCAAGAAAGAAATCCCTACATGGAATGTGTGCATTGATATGGTTTCCATTCCTTCCACTAGGCGCTATTTCTAAACAACAGCATAAACTAGATCAGTTTATGAATCAAAATACATAATTCCATTCTCGTAAAACACTTAACAAAAATTGAACAATTTATGGATATAATCCATAATCATAAAAATGTTTTCTCTAAGGAAGTATATACTCATAAACCCTTCATAATGGTTTTTAAATAAAATGAGAATTATCATAAGCATATCCCCTAGAAGTGTCGTAACCAAGAGTTCAGCAAGCCCCATTGTCATGCACCAGTTCCCGTTCGAGTCTAGCTCAGAGTGGTGTTTTCAGGTTTTACCCCTAGGTACATCTGTTCCAGAGCCACCTCTACCTTATCGTATCCAGATAGGGATTTGTTTCTTGGAAAACTCACAAAATCTCTACAATACCAAAATTCTAGGAAGTTATTCTATACTAATCCTCAAAGTCCATCTTAGTTCTATGTGATCTAATAAGAGTTTATCTAAATCTAGCTTCCAAGGTTTGTACTAAACTTCCTCTGATACCAACTGTAACGCCCAGACCCCAGTAACCCAGAGTTAGTGCATTATTACATAACATTGGCATGATCACAAAATATCATGACTTGAAAGACCGATTAGTTTAGTAGCCTTGGAAGCACTAGATACATTCATAAAGTTTACATTGCATCATAAAGTGAAAACTACAACAACATCTTGTCTCCACACTCATATCCCCTTATACTATCCCTGCAGGTCATTCATAAAATACTTCTTCACATCCTGGGAAAAATAAAAAATAGAAAGGGGTGAGCTCAAATACCCAGTAAGGATAAAAATATAGCGGAAACTTTCATAAATAAGCATAAACATTTAAGGCAATGTATAACTAAAACAAAAGCCTTTTAAACTTGAACTTCATCATAATTTGGAAAAGGTAAAATGAAATAATTCCATTTAATTATTCACATGGATATTCTACTAGTCGAATAATCACATGAAATATCAATAACCACTTTCATAATGATGGAATGCATAATGCCAGACTATCATAACCACATAGTCTAGGGCTTGTGCCAAGACTACAAATAAGATTTTGTCAAGGCCTTGGGCCAAGACACTAGTTTGTCTCATGAGACATACTAATGCATTTAGGATCTATAGCGGGCTCCACCCGTCACTTATTAAGTCCAATGCATTCCTCATATGAACAGGTTTAACATAACATAAACATTCTTATTAAAACTAGCATACAAAATGTCAATACTTTCTCCATAAACCATTAATGGTATAAAAATAACACATCCACAGTCAAACATATCACAAAACCTTAAATACAATATGGAAGTTTTGTATCATAATAAATAAACATCAAATAATCTTAAAATCCATCAAAGGATGTTGACATAGGTGAAATCAAAACTATTTGAGAGAAATATCTCTTTTTTTGAAATCATTTAAAAGTCATATAATTATAAAAGGAAACATTTACATTGAAAATATTCTTATAATCTTGTAATTGAGGCTTTGATGATTTTATAATAGTGGAAACTAGTCGCACAAGCCGTATAAGTTAAAAAAAGACATTCTTACCTTAATTCTGTCGAAAAAGGTTAAAAAGGACCTTGTTTGGAAAATGACAGAAAGATTTCTTTTTAAAATTCTTATAAAAAGTCAAAAAGGGTATAAATGAATCTGAACCATATTCTATTAAATAGTAATAATTATTTGAAATACATTTTTAAGAAACATGGATGTGGATGATAAAGAGGTCCCAGTAGATAATTACGTATAAACAACCTCGGATAATGAAGAGATTGTGAAATAAACCCTTACATTTTACTTTTTCTTGGTTGAGGGTACGTTAACCTCCTGTATAATGGATAAATAATTGTTATTAAGTTATAAAAGAATAATATACATTAATATGATATCATATATGATCTTTTAACATTGCTTTGTTAATAATATCTTAGTATTATCTTCGTTTTGGGTGTTAACTTACTCGTTTTATTGTATCTGTTTTGTTACATAAGCCGTGTTTGTTATGGATAGGTTGTATCTTATTCATATCCATAATGATATCAAGTCATTAAAAATTATTTTAATCATTAAATGAGAATTATTCTTGAATGGATACGATGGGGAATGAATCTCATCGCGATCGTGGAAACAGTAGTCTGTATGTACGCACGAGCGACAATATCATTTTTTTGATATTAAAATAATATATAATTGGATGGTATATCATATATACATAATCATAAACATGTTATATTTATTATTTACATTAATTACACATCATTATTATACCCATCCAAATAATAATTTATTGAATAACAATTACACCACGACGTGGAGACGGTAAGCCGTACGCACGCACGTATGGTGACATGTCATTCAAAGGATGGATAGAATAATGAATATGGTTGTACCATATTTATAATAACATCACAGTATATAGAAGATACTGGTGTTATTATTTTATAATGGGAATAAAAAAGAAAGAATAAGTTTAAGAAGAAAGGAACTTGAAAGAGGGTGGTGAAAACATTACCTCTTAATCGGGTTCTTCCTTTTGATTTGATCAAAAGGGATACTTATGTTGGCTTTCTGATCAAACTAATGCCTCTAAGTAGAATTTAGGGAAGTTGAGAGAATATTTTTTCAGGGTTTGGCCGAGCCAAAAGGCTTTGAAGGTGTAAATTAGAGAGAAGGGGGAGTTCCCTTTTATAAGAGGGGTGAGGGGCACCTTTGGAAAATCTAGAAATATTATTTTATAATAAATTCTTATTTGGTTTTTAATGGCTCAAAAGTGTATTATTTAAAGTTTAAGGTGGGGGTGGGTTGAAATCCTTTCAAACAATATATTTTAGATAGGTTTGGGTCACTATATTAACCTTATCATTTATATTTAACTCTTAGTTAAATAGTTTAACATTTACCATGTCTCTTTGTATTTTTATAATATATAGTTATTAAACTTACTATATACATCCAAGAGACCTCCAAGTGGTCCATTAATAATACACCTATTATTATATAAGTCCATTGACCTATCCTTATATTTTTAGGAATAGAATATCAATTAATAATATAATATTTGTTTTAAAAACTCTTTTATGTGTATTTTGACACTATTGGATATTTTGTTTTTGATAATTTCATAACACCATTATTACTTCGAATAAAATTTATATAACCAATCCAAATATGTCATATTAACCTATAAAATTAGTAGAATTCATAAAAAGTCTCAAATTACATTTATTTTGATATTTATAATATCAATTATTATAATATTTCATTAATTAGGTAATTACTGCATCACCATTATGTCATAAATAAATTAAATTATTTAATGTCTAAAAATTATAAATAAAAAACCATTTTGTAGGAAATACTTTTATATTTCTAATGAATATTTATAATCGAATTTATCTTATGTATAACACTATACTGAAAATGTTTTAGTAATTAAATATTGATTTTAACTCTTTTAACTCTTCTTTGAATTAAATAATAATAAATGTCCATATCTAATCCAAGTGGACCTAAATAATAATATTTTATTCCTAAGGTTTTTTTTGGTCTAGATACAATTGTCCAATAGAATTATTATATGTGTTAGGGTAATATTAATATCATTTTTTCCATTAATTACCCTATTTACTTTTAACCGTGGTAAATAAAAAGTAGAAAGTTACTATTCATAAAAAATTATTTTTATCTTATTGAATGAAATTTTACTCCTTGATATTAACCGTGTCTCTCTGATTTTTGAAATTCCACTCACAGAATTGGTAAAATTAAGTTTTATGTGGATTTGCAAATTCTCATATGAGGTGGGTAAAAGACGGTGAAAAGTTCAATAAAATTTTTATATATCTAAAATTATTATAAACGGAATCCAATGAATTACATTGAAATTATATAGGTATTATGTATATATTTTTACATAAAATATATTTAAATAAAATAAATAATAATTTAAAATAAAATTAGGTTTTAAACTATAACTCAGTGTTTTTCACTATTCATCAAAATTTGAATGTTCTTAGAAAAATACCAAAAATTCACCCTAGGATGATTTCAATATTCTGAATCCAAAAATGAGGTCCATTTTGAAATATAAAATGTATAAAATTTTCAAAAATGGGTATTACTATTCATAACGGCTCGTTTGATTGGTTGTGGTGTGTGTTAGAACTCGAATCTACGTACAACACACGCTATTGTATTATTCAAAGCGAAGCATACTATGGAAGCTTGGGGTGTTATAGTACTGTTCACTTTTTAGGAAAATCCTTAGTGTCATGCTCAAGTAAGAAACAACACTCAGTTGCCCTGTCAACAGCCGAGGCTGAATATGTATCTACTGGCAGTTGTTGTGCACAAGTATTGTGGATGAAAAACACTCCTATGGATTGTGGTCTAAGTTTTAATAGTACGCTTATTTTATGTGATAATAGTTATGCTGTAAATATTTCAAAATATCCTATTAATCATTCTAGGACTAAGCATATTGATATCAGACATCATTTTCTAAGTGACCATGTTCGTGAAAAGGATATATTCTTAGAATTTGTAAGTAATGAAATTCAATTAGATTATATTTTTACCAAACCACTTCCCACTACAAGGTTTGATTTTATTAAGGGTGAGCTAGGTTTATTTAATTTTAAATAAAGCTTTATTTTATTATGTTGTTTCTTTATTTTAATGTTGTTTAAAATAAATTAGTTATTTTTAAAATCTATGTAATAATTATTGATGACACAGGTATCAAGGTTGTTAGAAACCTTTCGAATTCTGAATCATTTAATTTCTACCAAAAACCTTTCCGAACCCGCGATGCTTTACCACTCTTTGTCTATTCAAACCTAAACCTTAAAAACCCTAATCCTCTTTCGAACCTTTAGAGATTTTTCGACAAAAATGGAAAAGTCTAAGAGAACCGATGTGGCCGAGACCAGTACTACCAAGAGACAACGCTTTGAAGGAAGGAAAATTTTTCAAGGAAAGGTCATTGATCTGGAATGGTTATATCAGACGAACCTATTGCTTGTGGGAGTTGGTGGTCTAGAACCAACTAATTTGTACTTTATTCATTAATAAAATCCTTATCACATCTTGATTGTTCTTCTGCGTGACAATGCATATGATAATGTCCTAAGGACAGTTATTGCATTAATGGGTCATTGTGGATCCCTGCTATGATGAGAACCCAGAAGTGCCATAACACTGTTTTTGAATATATGTTCTATGGCTGGATTATATTATTTGAGGGACACAAATAATACAGGTCATTAGGGGTGAGGACTCATAAAACATTGAGACACCTTCTCATGGTGTGCGCCCTTGGTAATATCCAGGAGGATATTATGAGAATGAGACCTGCCAGTAGGAAATCCACATTTCATAGTGTCATTGGATGTTCTTATCTGCGGACTTGTGTATTGGTCCTTAGACATTAAGATTATTATTAATGGGTATTACAACTCATGCACTTAGATGTATTGACGAAAACTGTGACGACACACTATTCGCAGTGAGGTAGGATACGTTGGGTGCATCACGATTAATACTGCATTAATAGATAATGCGAGAAAGGGTTTGTTCCTTCTATTCCATAATGGAAGTAGATATCTCAGACCCTTTGATGGAATTGATATAGCCTAAATAAATCCATGGCCATGGTAAGGTATGGGCGAGTTCAATTCCAGGAAGTCAAATAAAGAAAAATCGAGCACATGGGTTGATGGCACTAGCATGCTACCCACTTGATTGGAGATATAGAGACAAAGGGATTATATTACCTGGTAAGCATTCGTAGGAGGTGACACATTATTGTGGCATTAACTTCTTTTTCTATGGGTACCTTGGCGTGTTTCTAGACGCTAACCTTGTACTTTTGGCAGGCTCTACCTAATTCCACTGAGAAAGAGGCCTAGAGGGTCACACACTAAGTGTGTCCATGTATCTCATTTAAATATTAATTTAACAAGTTAAATAAATATTATTCCTAACTGTGGTTTAATAATTATTTAAGGATGCGTGGTCGCATTTATTTCGACACTAATTATTCGAGAGAATATATTGTGGGAGAAATAATATATATTTATTAGCGAGTAATACAGTTACATTTATTTAAGAAATAAATATCCATTACTCAAGGTCTAATAAATATGGTGGAGAAAATAAATAAAATGAAACATAAAAGTACAATTTGTGTATATTGATATACATGTCGTGTAGTTTGTTTTTCAGGATTCGTGAGAAAATATTGTTTATTTAATTAAATGATATTAAATGTAATACGTTGGGTGCTTGTCAAGTAATAATGATGGTCAACTGTCATTATTAAGACATGGGGTATTACTAAGAATTAGATGAAATGATTAACTGCTTTCGAGAAATTAATTCATTTTATTATTCTAAGTATTATAATCCCAATTACATTATTCTCATAAAAAAGAACCATTATTTTGCACAACGGATTGGGAAATACTCTCAAGCCAAGAGAGAATTCCTTTTCCACCAAGAACGCTTTCAAGTTAGGAGAGTGAGATCCTCCACCTGATCAAGGCGGTTGAAGGTGGACATCGCAAGCGAAGGCTCTTCCGCGCTAGCACCTGGATATCCCTTCGGCAACGTCCAATGATACGTGGAGCACGTGTGGATCACTACTAGAGAAATCCTGTACTTGGATTCTACAATGCAACGACGGATCATAGAATCATGACCGAAGACTCCAATGAAGAAAGAATTCCATCGAGGTAATTCTTATGAATTAATTAAATTAATTATAACCAACATATGATGATCCTATCTCAAGGGTTCTAGGAATCTTTTTTTCTTTTTCATTCTTCGTTCTATTTTGAAGATTCGACATTTTAAATCGTGATGAATCTCGGTTTGAACGTTGTTTAACGTTAATATTAAAGTTGTTCAAACCCACCAACGTGCTTCTGCTATGCCCGGAACCTACAAGTGGTATCAGAGGGGTCATATCATTGATTATAATTATTTAGTTTTTAGTTGGTGATTTACACATTAAATAATTTAGTTATTTCAATTCAAGTTTAATCGTTCTGGAAATATGAATATCAAGATCCGGTCCTCCTCCCTCGTTTCTCATTCACCTCACAGAAACAAATTTTTCTTTTAATTTTGATTAAAATAAAACAAAAAAACTCATCTGGAGGAGCCAAATGTTTCTGGCCATACAACCCTAGAGTACACAGTGTGTATTCGGAAGTACACGCCGTGTAGTCTAGGTTCAATGCATTGACTGATCCGCCAAATCGGGTCGTGTATTGGATTCTTTCAAAGAATTTAAGACACCATGTGTCGACCAGAAATAGGTGGAACATGGTTTTTAGAATACACGTCGTGTGGTCCAATGAACACGGCGTGTAGTCCCTTTGGGTTAGGGTGGGGCCGTGTACTCCGTACACGGCCTCACCGACTAGAAACCATGTAACGCGGAAACTACACGGCGTATGTACCACTGTACACTCCGTGTACTCCGAAAATTTCTGAAGTACATTAACATGCCCTGTCCCCGGGCGTGTACATTGGATGGACGGTGAAGAAAAGTACATGCTGTGTAGTCGGAACTACACGCTGTGTACTCACCCAAATTACGCAGATTTATTAAAATTTGTTATTATATTATCCAAACCCTTGATACGTGTACCATGGTGCAGATGTAAAGCTGAGGCACAACACGTGATAGGTGTTTTATATATATGTGTTTAATTTAACATCTGTGTAATGAACGGGAATTCACCGGGTTGCCTCTAAGGTACAAGTTACGTACAATGATAATTTTAAATGAATTTATTTGTTTAAAATTATGATGGATGAGAATCTCAAGAAAATTCAGAAAAAGGTTTTAAGATAAAAGGATTGATTAATTAAATATAATTAATTAATTATAACGTGATTTATCTTAAACAAGAACGATTAAAGAATTGAATGCTAGTTTTATTTATGTGTAAATGTAGTTGCATGTATGGATGATCATGAGCTAGACTGAGGCCTTAGTTGATAGATGACCCAAGAGACAACATGAAAAGTTGAATTTTGTTCAAGATTTAAAAAATATAAATTAGTTGCATCAGAATTCCCCCCTTAAAGTGATCCAGATATAGTTAACATGGGGTTTGTAACTATCCACCTCAACAAAAATTTAGGGGGAGACGGGATGACACACGTACATGGTTTTACTATCTGAACACAGGAATTGTCCAATAATATTACCAAGAATAGATATTATAGAATCACTTTGGAAGGGGAGGGGGGGTTGGGAAGACTAACCCATAATGTCATAGAAAGATTATCTTGTTTCATGTAGAAATAATAGGACCAGTGATCAAGGTAGAAGCGATATATGTTGCATACGTGAGGATATTTGGACCACTCCTAGATAATGTCTTCCTCCAACAAGATATTATTCATCATGTTCTTCTTGTTAAGGAGCCCCAATCATAGTGGTTGTTCCCACCATACTTGTAGAAAACTCCCATCCCTTTTAAGTAAGTACTAGGGAGATTATTTACACAATTATTACATGTGTGGAAGTGATTCTTTCCATTATTCTCGTTATCCATATTTTTCCATGTTTTCCTCTTTTTCTCATTGTACCCTTCAATTCCATAATACTTAGAGTGATCCTAACATATCCCATTTTCACTTGAAACTAATTCCACATATGATGAAAATGATTGGGATTCTATTTCCATTCAAAATATTAGATTGTGACCATGAAATATATTATCCTTCTTTCTATTTGGATCAAATGTAATTTTGAGGTTCACATTACATCTACTAGAATTCATTTCTAAATAACATCTTACACTGGGTTAGATCATATCATAAGTTATAATCCAAAAACTAGAAAAATAGTTAACAAGAATTGAAAAATTTATGTGAATCTATTTTCCTAATAATAAACATGGTTTCATTGGTATGATCATATATACCTATCCTAAAAATATTTTATAGGGTTATATTCCCTAAAAAAAGTTTTCAAAATCTAATTTCCAGGGTTTCTACAAACTTGGTCTGATACAAGCTATAACGACCTTGACCCATGTAACTGAGAGACATTGTATCAATTTTTTACATTGTAATAGTTACATCATCCAAATCCAAAAGGATTGATCAGTTTAGTAGTCTTTGAAACCCTATTACATACTTGAAACAAACATTACAATTGAAACCATTAATAAGACATATAGAATCCTTTTATAACACCATTATTTTCTTATCTTAACCCTATATATCAGTCATAATATACATCTTAGTATCTTAGGAAAAATAAAACAAAAGAAATGTGTGAGTTTAGATGCTATGTAAGGGTATGAATATTGTGTATGTTTTTATAAATAAGCATAAAAAATAAGGAAAGGTGTTTAATTGAAATACAATCCATTTAAACATTATTTTCAGAATAATATGGTAAGATTAAAAAAATTAATTTATTCCATATCAATAATAACATGGAGATTCTAATAAATTAATAATAACCTATAATAAGAATAAGTAATCTCATAATGAGGGAATTCATAATTCCATACATCATATGTGTACCATCAAGTCTTTAACCAAGACACTATACATAAACAGGTTGGGCCTCGATGAATAAAAAACATGTTCACCTCCTTAGACCTATAGATGCATTGAGGGAATATGGGAGGCCTCACCCATCACATAACAAGTCTAGTGAATTCCTCATATGAACAAGGTGAAATATAAACAACATAAACACTCATATAAAAAACTAGCATAGGATAAGTTAATTATTCTTCCATAAACTATGATTGGTATGAAAATAGCACATCCATAGGAAGACTAATCATAAACCCATAAATAAAATATGTTAGATTGTATCACAAGAGACCATCCTCAATTAGTCATAAAATCCAAAAAAGTATGTTGACAATGATGAAAATAGTCAAACAAAATAATTCAAAAATTCTAGATAGAAATACCCCCTTTTACATTTCAATAATTTTTTTAAAAGGCCATGTAATTTTAAAAGAAAACATTTTAATTTAAAAATGATCTTGTAAACATGTAAAATAAGCTTCAATACATTAAGGTTTCATGAAATCAGAAAAAAATACTCATACTGTATAAGTTCAAAAAACATTCTTTCCATATTTTTTCAAAAATATTTATAAAGTATTGAATTTGGAAAATGAAATTAATATTCCTTAAAAAATATTTTTAAAAAAAATTGATCCGAGTAAAAATAAATTAATCATTAGTCAGATAATAGTAAAAATACATTTGAAAACATTTTTATGAAACATGGACAATGATGATTTATATTCCTCAGCAGAAACTTGTGTATAAACAATCCTGAATAATAATTATATTGTGAAATAAACACTTACCACTTTATAATCAGTAGAATAATATACCCCATGAACAAAAGAAAATTATATGGATTTTAATATACAATAATATTGAATATAAGACTCATAAAATACACTCATCAGTAGTATAGAAGCAAAAAAATGAAATTAGTAGTGTATAATACATTTTTCCAAAATAAATAAAAGTGATACAAAAATAACTTACCTTGTACTTTCCTTTTGTTTAATATGCTTTAACCTCATCTTCTTCACTGGAAATCCTTTTGATATCTTATTATGAGATCTAGAGCTGGTCTTTTTAGAAGAATAGGTCATTCATCACATGGATGTGGATATTGGGTGGAGAAATTGGTAGGGGTTGGTCGAGCTAGAAATCTGAATTTCATGTGACCAAGTGAGTGAGGAGGTTTCCATTTACAGTTGATGTGAGAGGAACTTTCAGAAATGCCAAAAATATTAAATAAATATAAATTATTATTAAATTATAAATGGACATAATTTGTGTTATTTCTTACATAATATAAGAATAGGTGTAAATCATCTAAACTAATATTTTTTAGACAAGTTTTAGGTCTCATTATTTCCCTTATCTTTTGTCTTTAATCCTTAATTAGTCCCTTTAACTATTACCGTGGAATCATGTTTTTTTATTCATTAAGTGTTAATATATTTACTCTAAAATGAAAAACAGACCATAAATGTATAATTTATTAAATATATGACATTAGAACAAAAATTTCAGCATGTTTTAAATTTTTATGAATTTTATATCATTTATCAGAATAATATTTATTTTAATATAACATTTATTATAATTTTGATAATATTCATTACCTTGACATATAAAAAAATAAATAAAACAAGTTATCTTAAAAAAAACCTAATATATCACTAGCATGTCAAATTAATCTATAAAATTAATGGATGGTGTTAATTATGTTAAATAATATTTATTTTAATATTTTTATAGTCATTTATTTGATATTCCCATTACATAAATAATTACAAAGTCATCATTGTTTATGACATTATGGTAATTATGCATTTCATAAAAATTAAAAATAAATTTTAGTAATGAATATAAACAATTTATATTTCAAATTACTTTTTATAGTCGTCTTATTATTCTTTATAACCCTTTTTAAAAATTATATTTTAATAAAAAATATGATTGTGACATCTTTTTCTTTTCTTTAAATAAAATATAATAAATTTCACACTCTCATCCAAGTGGAATAAAAAGGTTATAGTATTATAAAAATTATTATTTTTCTCGACACCTACTCATCCAATAAAATTTGGACAGGTGTTATGGTAATTTTGTGATATTTAATATATTATTTTTATCCTTAATTTCTCGATTTACCTATAATTTTTCTAATAATTTTTTTTTCTATTGTTACTATTCATAAGGAAAAAAATAAAAGAAATATATTTACATAAGATGTAAAAAATGATTAAAAATATGTAATAAATGTTTAAAAAAAACACAAAAGTTGTCATAATTAATATAAAATTAATCCCGTTGATGAAAGGAGAAAACAATTTTTTATTGTGAAAACTTTCAAAAGATAGAATTGTTTTTATATTAATATTATATTTGAAATATATTCAAGTGAATGAAATTAGATAACATGATAAATTTTTTATCTAATAATAATTTTATACCAATTAAAAAAATATTTTAACTCTTTAAATTGTTTAGGTGAAATAGTTTTCTTCAATTAAAATGCAATATTTTATCACTATTCATCGAAACATGAAACTTACCAGATAAATAAAAAAAGTGAACCAAAGAGAATTTTGATTTTACACTTTAAAAAAAGGTTTTTATTTTATTATATATAATATATAAATGTATAAAAACTAGATTTAAAACAAATGTGTCATAAAAAGGTGGTAAAACTCTCTTTACAAATATATAGCCCTTTAACGCATATAATTTGATTCACTTTTATCTTAGGCCTATAAAATATATATGATGAATATAAAGAATATTTTATTGAATATATAAAATATATATTTCATTAATATCAATCAATTATTTTAATTTATATAATTTTATAATACAAAAGGCCTTTGAGATAATACAAGTAAAAAATTAAATTATATTTAATTGATATATATTTTCATTTCTAATAAATTGGTAAAAAATGAAAAAAAATTATAATATATATAAATTCATAAGTTTTTTAACAATATCCATAAACTATTATTTAATTTATAGATTATATATTATTATCACAATATTTCAACAATATATGGTTGTTTTGTTAAACGTTGTCTTGCATGTAATGCGATCTATCGATGAATGTTGTTATTGTGTGAAATGTTATACTAACTTGGTGTTGTGTATATATAATTCTAAAAAAAATTATAAAAGAGAAATATTGTAATTTCTAGGGCTTTTACATTCTCCCCAGATTAATAATGTTGAATCCTTTCAATTTAAACATGATCTTCTATGGATTGATATTTGAATTTTTTTTTCAAAATCCCACATCAAGAGAAGAGTTAAAAATATATCCTCTTAATATGAGATAATGATAAGTAAAATGGTCATATAAAATAAAATATAAGTAGGTATTTATATATTATATAATTATTGTAAATTTTAGATACATACATGGAGGAGAAACATAAATATTTAATGGGACTGATTGGGGTCATTAATCACAATCAAGTGAATAATCAATAGAAGGATTGAAAGTTGACTGAAGAGGAGTTAAGTGAGTTTGAGTGAAATATAAAATTTCCTATAGTCACGTAGGAAAATATATGTATCCAAATGTAAAATTTATGTGTGTATATAATGTACATAATTTTATAGTTGATTCGGAAAATAAGAAATGATGCATAAGGGAATTAAATAATGTATCCAAAATCACATAGGTGAGTTTGCAACATGAGATTTTTTTTAAAAAAATCACCTAGCTGAACTTCTCATGTAGCTGATGCAGTACTTTAGATGAATATACATGACCTAGTACTACTATATAGAAAACTTATACCATGATGGGGGACTCAATAGCCTTATATGATTCATGAAGATGGTTGTGAATGATATAATAGATTATATACATATGTGATAAGTGATATTTTTAGAATAATTCATATATTTAAATGAATCAATATTTGAGGAATTACCAAGATCATGATATTTTAATATCACATAGAAGTATGATTCCCAAGAATTTGAGATATGTAAAATATTCTCTGAATGTGATTTTATGTGAATTTAAATGATGAATTAAACAAGACTCTATTGATCAATTTGAATGATATGAACTTGATACATAAGATCATAGGGTTTATGTAATTCGAATTTTAAAATATTAACTCTGATATTATTGAGGATGATATTCATTATAATTTTTTGAATATAAATATATTTTGAATGTATTTATTAAAATATTGAAAAGTTAATTGAGATATTTGTCATTATAATAAAATTATAATATTTTTTAGTTATATTGTATCTAGAATAGAGAAGAGACTAAAGTTGGAAGTTATTTTTTGGAGGAGAACTGGATATTTGGATATCCATAAAGTTGAGATAAACTAAAATAGTCTATTTCTAGTTTGAATGAGTTTCTAAAAAAACATAATATTTCAATAAATAGTTGAATATTATGAATTATTACATGATCAAGAATTATCCTATAGGATTGTGGAGGATTACCACACTAAAGAAGAAAGAGTAATTTCTCAAACTAACTCTATATAACAATGAAGAATGAGATTACGAGTGGGGTGTATAACCATTTGATAATGAGGCACAAGGTTAGGGTGTATAACCATTCATGTAGGATAATGATGATTTAGGTGTCTAATTAATTGATACTAAATAATTAGTTTCATTAGTGTAGAACCTGGATCAACGGTAGAATTGACTACTGGTGTTTAAAACCAATTTTTGGCTAAACCGATGCACTTGATGATATGATTATAGTTGATAATAATTATTGGGGGGGAATAACCAACATGTAAATGAGTAATATTTTAGGTCATAACTTATAAATAATGCGTGTTAATTTATTTTAGTGTTTTACTCCACATTAGGGGAGGCTATGATAAATATTATTATGCGAACTAAGAAAATTGAACAGGATTAATTTAAAATAAGATGAGTTAATAATATTATACTACCAATTCAAACCCCACATTAGTCAACCTAGGCTATGGATCTATAGTTTGTATTAAATTTTCTTCCCTCTAAATAACCAAGAAGAATTATAAGATATAGATACTATTTTCCCAGTCACTTTACAAGGTGCTTCAAAATTTAATAAAAATAATTATCATAGTTGGCGGAATATGATGATACCCTATCTCTCTTCAATTGGTCGATAATTTAGTGACATTACAATAAATTTTTATCACCCCAATGCTTATAATTCTTGTATGACACAACTTGATAAGATAAATAATGAGTTTGATGGAATGGATAAAAATTCCATCTAGATGCCTTTATTGTTGAATGTTTACATAGAGATCATTGGTCACTAGACAACTAATGAATTATAGGAAAAATTGTTAAGTAGTTATGAAGGCAACGTTCAAGCTAATAAATCCAAATTTAAAGTATATAAGATCCAATTTGAGGACATTAAAATGGTTGATGAAGACAATACTGATGATAATTTCACTAGAGTGATTGATATTAATAGAAACAATTAAGGATTCTATGAAAATATCATCATAACCATCATTTTCAAAAACATTATGAGGAATTATAAAAAAATTATTCAATCCAAAAATATCATACCGAGAAGAAATAGAATATTTGATTGTAGATATTTTAAATAATCTACTCATTGTATATGATTTTAGAATGGAAAAAACCATCAAAATGAATGATAATGATTTAATGGTCATTGAATCATTGATGAAACAAAAAATAAAGGGATAATGGGTTACACAATAATTTGATTCAAATTCTAAGGGATATGGTGATCTTAGTGAAATATTTTGACTTATATTAAGAGGATTCAAAATGTGAAAGTGGGGAGGAAATAGTAAAAAATCCCAGATTTGTTGAAATTATTATGGGTTTGAAAACATTAATAATGATTGTCTATAGAATCACACAACTGAATGTGAATATGATGAGGAAGATGAGATATTTTGAAAACTGGAAAAGAGAAAGAATAAAAAAGAATCATTTTAGCAGTCGGGTTAGAAATTTGATAAGAAAAAAGGGAAATGAAATTTATATTCAAGAATATATTCATATGGGGAGGTTAATATCCTTGATAATGTTGAACTAGTATCGGATTAATTAAGAAATGATAATGATAGGGGATAAAGAAAAAAATATCCAATGGTATTAGAAAGGTGAAATGGAATCATGAATTGAGTATATAAGAATTCTCTAAAAAGAAAACAAGTCATTACATAATAAAAAGTATAAGGATTCTATAAAATAATAAGAAATGATCCGGATTGAAAAATATTTTGTTGATTTGATCAAGAAGAAGAAACCTAGAGAAGGTAAATAAGAAATGATTACAACTTTTCTTGAGGATAAAATTCATACAAGGGATGAAGAACTATATGATAAATAGTCAATGTTTATTATTTTTTGAAATTAGTTGATTGAAATTATATAAGACTATAATAATATTATTAAAGTAAATGAAGAGTCTTTCCATGTTAGTGAGATGAAGAGTCTTCCCATGGCAGTAGCTTAGTGGACCCAACATCAGTCTTGTCCTATATAAGAAAAAAATCCAACATCCACATTCATTACTCCATAAAATACTCAATGATGTGGGATTTTAAATCAATGTTATTTTATTGTGAATACTTAACTAAATTTCTTGAAATATTCATAAAAAATATATTATTTCATCCCATGAACTATGGAAACATCAAATCCACCTTTAGATCCCACAATTGAGCATCTATTCTCATTAATTAGATTTTTGTGTGAGCTAAAAACATATTCATACTTAGTATTACTCATGGATAGTGAACTCTACTTCTTCAAGTGCCACAAAATACACCTTCCAAAAATATAGAAAGCTCCATTAGAAATAAACCTTTAAACATCTAAATTCACAACCCAATGTACATTGTTATATCCAAAAAAAATTCTAACCTTTCATTACTTTCATATTACAACAAATATTTCACCATTATATTGATTTAACTATGTATCATATTTACAATGAACTAATATGATTCCTTTAATGAACCATGGATTTTGTTTGAAATTTTAATAACATACACAAGATCTGTTCATGAACCTATCCTGTAAATTAAACATCACATTAGCTTATTGGACTCCAATGAATAAAATGACATTACTTTTCTATATTTTGATATCTTATGTCCCATTAAAATTATATTAAAAACCTATATTAAATAGTCAAAATAAAAATATTTATATTTTCTCTGACATACTTTTCATGAGTGATAAAAATTTGATTGTCCTCTTGAGGTATTTTCAAACCCAATAAATACTTCACCAAGTAAATCATCAAAATTTCGAACATATTCATTATCTCTAAATAAAAATATTCCCAATATCCATATTCATTTCCATAAAAGAAAATATCATCCATAAATATGATAGTTGTACCGATCCACTAATTTCATACATTAACATTACATTACATTTTCAGAATACATAAAACATTATATAGAAAGATGCACAATAATATACTAGTCTAGTGGCTTTGGAAACAATGAACCATAAATACTGGTATATAAATGAGCTAGATCATCTCCCACTAGGTTCTTCGTGACTATCACACTTCATAGACACATCAAACATAATACATATCTCCATAACCTAGGGAATGGAAACCTAAAATGTGGTGAAATTTTATGCTCAGTAAGGGTAAACAAGTGAGATATATAAGCATAATCAAAATCATAAGGGTATATGAAAAAGAACATGAAAATATAAGATCATTCCATGCATATCAATGATCATAAAAATGAATAATGGAAAAAATATTTGATGTTTCTAAGACTTAAATCACAAGTAAATAAGGACTATAATCCATGAAATCATAATATAGGAATAAAACATTGAATTTTGGAAGACACATAAAAATATATGATAATTTCCATAGTATTCATGGCATTTCTTCCCAGATCGTCTTATTGGACAAATTCCTTTAATGGTCCGGTTTCACACCCAGTTTTATCCATATATTACTGAACTGAGTTCACTCCCCATTCTAGCCCAATAATATAGAACCAAGTTCGTTCCCCATTCCAACCCTATAATATTTAATGGGTTTTAATTCTCATTTCATCCATGTATATACCATGATATATAAATCATTACCCAATTCATTGGAGGGAGATATAGGTCCCACCCATCTCATAGTTAAGTCATACATACATGTTCCATAAAATTATAAACAATCATATCATAACCCATGCAATTAAATGGGTATAAAAAAATATAAAAATATCATAAGATATGGAAAACGATAAAGGTTTCGTAATAATTTCATAAAATGTATAACCTATGAAAGGGAAATGTATTTCATAGACCTATAAAAAATGAAATTGAAAATGGTTTTATAAATTCCATGACAATAATAATAACACATTCATAAAAAGAATATGATCGGAATCATTAGATAATTTCCTATAAGGGATTGATCAATATCAATGATTTCAAATTAAATAGAAAATAATTTTGAAATATCTTTTAAAAATTTCTTGTGGAACATATGCTTTCTTATTTGAAGAAATATTTTAAAAAACATAAATCCATTAGAAAATCATTTTAATATAAAATAAATTGAAAACATATAATGAATACATGAAATCATTTTTAAAACATTTTTGCCTTCAAAAGTTATAAAATAAGATTAAAAATATTTTAAAAACCATTTTAATTGATTTTTTTGTTGAAAAAATATAAATAATGCATGAAAATTATTTTAAAACTTTTTTCATTAAAACATATAAATTAAGATAGAAATTGTTTTGAAAACCATTTCCATGAAAAAAATTGAAAACTTATAAATTAGGCTCAAAAACATTTTGAAAAAACAAATTCCTTTAAAAATTATTAAAGAATCTCAAAAACATTTGGAAAACACTTTTCCTTAAAAATTACTTTTAAAAACATTTTCATCAAAATTAAACTTTTAATAATGAAAAGGAATCTTCAAAGAAATCATGAAGGGTAAATCTGTACATGTCGTACATGGTAAAAAGAACATCACTACTGCAAGGTAAGAAGGATATAAAATTTAATTCTTTAGAAAGAAAAAATAATATTCCATTTAATAGATGGGTAAAACAAAAAAGGAAAAAAATTACGTTTAAATATTATAGAATAATTTTAAAATATTCTTAGAATCATTTTTAGAAGACGTAGATTTCCAACTTAAGGGACAATAATGTCAGATTTTTATAAAAACAATTTATTAACTCTATTGTCTACCAACGAGTATAAATATGGTACCAATACATTAATATATCATTAATAACCATAGGAAAAGAAGAATCATTAATTTTCCTGACATGTGGATCAAAATATTTCATAAAATAAGCATAATTATTAGCAATCCTGAAAAGTGATGACACTATTTCAATAAAATCTTACCACATGGTTACCTGGGATCAAAATCTCAATGTAAGAGAATGAAATTAAGTTATGACTAAAATATCATGACAATAAGTATATTCTTGATATAATCTATAAAATATATTTATATGAACCTCAAAAATCAATTTATGTGCACAACAAATTATGAGTCTCATAAAAGGAAAATTAAGAAAAAACTATTTTAAAGATTTTGTAACTTTTTAAATCATAAACCAATGAAAGAAATATCATAAAATGAGTATGTAAATTCACATAAATTTAAATGTAATAATCATTGAATACATCCATGTTAAGTATACACACATCAAAAAATAAATGGGTGGTGAATAAAGAATTTATCTCACAGAAATAAAAACCGAGATGGAATCCCCTTACCATGTGTCTTGACTCTCTTAGTAATCATAAAAAACTAACATATAATAAATATAAATTTATTATAAATCTATAAAAAACCATATTATTACTTATAATAACATATGTGGTTTTATTATGTATTTATATTACCCTCTTGTTAACAATTCTATGTTAAAGTTCCACTTTGGGTAATGTCCTCTTTGTTTTTCACATGTATCTTAATTTGTTGTATATTTATTCATTATAAATATATAATGATTTAAATAATTTAAACCAATTTATAAATATAATTTATATTAATTATATGTGTATTATAATAATCCATATAATATAAAATTATAAAATGGAATACACTATTCATGGAGACGACATGTCGTAGGTACACATGAATGTTATTTCTGATTAACTGTCATCTAGAAAGAAAGAAATTAAAATACCTATATGTATATATATTTATATATATGTATATATAATTATTAAATATGATTTATGATATCATATATATCATCTATATTCACTAATCCCATACTCAATACATTCCATGTAGTGTATAAATGAATCTCATATATTTGAGGGGGCGGTAGTCCACACTTCATCAAACAAAATTATCATATTAACATAAAAATAAAACTATAAAGATATATATTGTAAAATAATTATAGAAGAATAAATACATGTTAAATATTATATATATCATATATAAATAGATTTTCTATAATAATTTCCACCATGAGAGGTGGTAATGGAAAAAAATAACAATCGTTGTTTAGTGATGTGGAAGTTCGGGGTACACATAAACAATATTTTTGTTTCCCATTAGATGAATGTGTGTGTAAGTGTAGGTATAAAACTTATCATAAAACTTTTTATAGTATATTAAATTTACTTTTTTTATAAAATAATATAATAAATAGAGTGTAGGGGTGGGGAATGAAAATAAAACAAAATATCTTCAGAGATGTCGTTGTCTCTTAATTGGGTAACTCCATCTAGTTTGTTCCAAAAGGAATATATATATGGATTTCTACCCAAGGTGATTCTTCTAAGAGGAAGTTAGGGATTTTAATAAGTATATTTTATAGATATAATATGATCCTAAGTGGATTTAGGGTTGTGAGGAAGAGGGAGAGGTGGTGGCCTTTTATGGAGAGGGGAAATGACACATTTGGTATTTTTTAAAACAAGTTATTTGTACCCACGTTTTAACCTAAAACTGGTCATAAAAAACAAGAAACAATAAATAATGGAAGATTGATGGCCTGTTAATGTCCATAAAATGGGGTTTGGGCTAGTTTCTAGGTCATTTTGTCTCTTAAAATTTGGTTCTATTACACCAGTAACTGATTTTTCTATTAACCATTATAATTAATTTTAATCAATTTCACTAAACATATAGGTGAAAAAAAAGTTGAACACATTATAAATTATAAATTATTATTATTCCAAATATGAAATCTATTTTTCCAAATTATAATCACTTATGGGTAAAACATTAACTTAAACTTAATCACAATAATGGGATGACACTACAGGTTTCTAATGTAAAAATCTCCAAACTTTTGTTAAGTTTGTATACCCAATCTCAAAGTGAAATTGGATAAAATGAATTAAAATAGACTAATTTATAAAAATATGATATAATTAAACTTTGAAAAAAATTTCAAAAATAATTTATCTTTATAAATAAATTATATGAAAAATCAGTTTTGAATTAAAATCAAGTATTTTTTCCTATTTATCCAAAAATGATGTTTCTCACAAAATTCCCAAGAAATTTCCCAAATCTAATTTCAAAATTATAAATTCAAAAATGAAGTTTTATTTATAAAATTTAATTTATAAATGTTTCTAAAATTAATTTTATTATTTTTCACAAAAGGACACTAAAATCAGTCCATTTTAGAAAATATTATTTTTAAACATATAATGAATTTATGTAAAATTATATCTTTTATCATCAATATGTATTATTTATGTAAAAAAATTATAAAAAGATATTCGATAATTATTTATCTCTTTTCATATTACTATATTTAATATATATATTAAAATTATATCAATTATATAATTATAATAATAAAATACATTTTTTATAAACTTAGTGTGGCATGTAACATATGACCATTCAATGTTGCATATTGATTATACCAAGTAGATGTTGCATGTAATATAGTAAATGTCACAATATAACCTAGATGTTCCATTTAATCTAAAAATAATGTTTTTTAGTGCACAATTAACTTGGTGTTATGTATAATACAAGCCAATCAAAGTGCTTTAATATAAAATAAATTTTTTTCAGTGTTATATGAAATGAAAAATATCACAATGGTTAAATTAATTCAAAAAATCTATTGGTGTTACATTCTACCCAACTAAAAATGAATTTTCCCTTTAAATTCATCTATGTTATCAATGATTTGGTACTTAAAAGATACATTCATAGGTAAACACAACGTAAAAATGGATATTAAAACTTCCCTTATAAACAGACCATTGGAACCACAATGGTTACCCAAAGTAATATATAACATAATTCCCATATAGGAAATCATAGGTTGTGAGTTAATATTGGACATGTAGGAATAATGAAAATATTAATAGGGAGTGATTGAAGTTATAAATCATAAGAAAGTGAATGATTTATGGAAAGCTGAGTACCTCAATGTTATAAATATGTAATGATTTCTAAGGATATCAATTCAACAAAAATAATGGTATTTGGACAATTTTTTTATCATTATCCTATCTTTGATTAATTATTTTATTAACCCTGAATATAAGGAAATAAACTTACAAGATGTATTTATATAAAAAAATTCATTCTTTTGTTGAGATTTTAACTATTTCTAATTCATCAACTACTTCTAGAAATGTATGCCTGTAAATTAACTTGGACTTCTGAAGCACTAAAATACACATTTATCACATATTAAGGCCTATAAAATAATGGAAAGTATAATGATTTATCAATATGTATTCTTTAATATCATTGTGGTTAATACATTAATATATAAATATAAAATGCAACACTACTGTTTCATCCTAAATAATTATTAATCAAATATAACTATACATTAACCAGGACATCACATAGGACAGTGGTAGGCATCAAACCCTTATCATTCTTCAGTCATTGGTTCAAGACCTACGGCCTTACTAAAATTTTTTGGTTGACACTCGACATACATTATTTCCTTTTCTAAAACCATATTAATATAATTTCCAAAATATGATGGACATCCTTTAAATAAGGTTAATCATTAAATAACATTTTGACTATGATTTTTCATAAAATATCAGTACATAAATACTTCCTCTAAAGTTTAATTTAAACTTTCTTGGATTTTTAACATTATAATCCATCTGAATGATGAAAATCCAAAACATTAGAAATAAATTCATGAAATTAGCTTAAAATTGATTCTCCCATATATCACAAAGTAGCACTTGGTTGTCACATTCAAATCATGTGAATACCCTCATCGTATATTCTCTTAAAACATGGTAATAATCTGAGTTACTGTAAATCCTTATTAAAAAATTACATTCTTCCTTACTCAATGTTAATTTTATTTATTCCATAAATCCAAAAATCTTGAGAAATTTCTCAATTATACCATAAACCACCTAAAAATAAGTCTTTAATCATTTCTAAGTAAATAAATACCTTTCAATTTACTTATTAATACCAACAAATATTTATCCCAAAAACAATTATCATAATATAAGGAACATATTAAGGTTTATCATTCACTTAATCATGTGTTTTATATGGAAATAACCTTTCCATTATATCACTTTTCTATTTAATCAGAACTATACAATGTGTTATTTGAAATATGTAGTGAAAAAACACAAACTAAACAATCCTTATATATTTCAACGTTCATATAACATAATTCCTGAAAATAAATACATAAAATATTTTATTATTACACAGAACCCTTATTTAATATGAAAGGATACCTCATCCTATTACAAAATACCTTTTTCCTTTCTTATTTCATATGTAGTATTATCATCATCCTCAATGTAACCATTACTCACACCATCTTTTTTATTGTATTCAAGAGCTTTCCTTATGAGATGTTGATATTCATAATGTATATTTAGTCCACACTTAAAGTGTATCATCCCTGGTAAATAAAGAATATTACTTTTTCATATTTGATAATATTTGTGAATAAAATATTAATATTACTTTAAAAAGAACACTATGCTCGATGGTGTACCCAATATGCAACAACGAGTTTTTTTTGAAATCTTACGTTGCACTCTAATAATAAAATAATATTATTTTAAATGGTAGTTAACGCCTAGCAGTTGTAATGGAAGGAATGAACAGAACTAACTACAAAATTATTATATATGTTTTTCAAATATTTTTCAATTTTTACAATAAATGATAGAGGATTAAAATGTGAATGAATCCAATTTTAAGCGTAAATATTCTAATATTCTTCAAAATGTTGATTAACCACCATTTAATGGTGAACCCTTTTTAAATCCAATTTTTGAAAATTTTATATGTTATATTGGACTAAATAAAATTCTTCTTTATAATCGGGACATCAAAATTTACTTTGTGTAAATTTTTGGTATTTTTCAGATAAAGTTCATTTTTTAATGAATAGTGAAAAATGTTGTATTTTAATTCAAAACCTCTTTTTAATATAATTTATTTATATTATTAGATTATCTTTTTAATTGGTTTTAAAGTTAAATTAGAATATATTTTTACCATTTAATCCAATGGTGGTCATTGGAAGTAATTTCACTTTGAAATTGGACTTAAACTAGTGTCAATCTTTTGATATATATTGTTTCATAAAAACACGCAATTTGTTTTGGCAGTAGGAATTAATTATTAAATTAATTAATTCAACTTATATGTTTTTAATTTTTTAAAATAGACATCATTTTTGAATTCTGAATATCAAATATAGCTTAGGGTGAATTTTTGGTATTTTTTTGAAAAACTTCAATTTTTGATGAATAGTGAAACCACTAAGTGGTAGTTAAAAAATTGATTTTTCGTTTAAATGAAACTTTACCACTTTTTTGAATTGAATTTAAAAAATATGACATAAATGGTTGTCATTATTATGTAAAATTTTGTTCAATGGGATTAAAATAATTTTTTAGTGAATACTAACTTTTAAGTTTTATTAATCGCGATTAGAGGTAATTAGTGTAATTTAAGGTAAAAATATTGTTTTATTAATATGAAATGACCTTAACACGTGTCCTACCCATATTGGATGTATCATGTAAGACAAATAAAATCCATGGGTCAACCTGGGGACCCCATGGATCCACTTGGGTAAGAAAATGACATTATAAACTTTTTGTTTAAAGTTAAAATAAAAATGTCACAAACATGTATTGTTTTACTAAAAAAAAATTTACATGGGTTTATAAAAAACATAATTTTGACTATCAATATGATTTGGAAATATAAAAATATTTCCTACATCATAGTATTTTTTTATAATTTTTAGACATTAAATAAAGTAAATTATTTATGACACCATGATGATGCAGCGATTACCTCATTATTTAACAATTTAAATAAAATGATAAGATAATGTAAAATATAAGACCTAAACTTGTCAAAAACCTATTGGATGGGTGTATTTATAACTCTTATCACCTTATCCTCGAAATATATAATTGTGGGACCTTTAAAAACAAAAACTCATTATATAATAATGTAACATTTTATAACATTCCAAGAGTGCCCCTCCTCTCCTCTTATAAAATGCTCTCACCTCTACCCCTTAAACACACCTCTCAAGTCTTTGGATCGACCAAGATCTTCTAATTTTATCTCCCCACATCCCTATCCTCATCCTAGAATCCTTACCTTTGGCATAAATCTCTTCAAGAAACCCTTTTGGTTCAAACCAAGAGGAGTTACCCGATTTAAAGGTCATGTCTTCACTTGTGTTCATTTGTTTTATTTTTCTTCTCCAACCCCCTAAACTCTTTTTATTCCTTTATTTTGTAAAAAAATAAGTATATTAAATATACTATGATGTTTTTATGTGAAGGATTCTGGCTACACTTACACACACCTTCGTCTAATGGTTATAAAACGCACTGTTTCTCTGGATGGTGAATTTCTGCCTCACGAGATGATGACTGTTCAATCTTATTTTAAAACCTTTCATGGTGGACATTAAGATATCACTATATTTATATATGATATATATTATCTTTATTTTTTCCTCATGCTTCTGTATTTTCCATTTATTGAATACCTTTATGGTTTCCATTATGGGTAAACATGATAATTTCATTTTAGGAAGTGCGGACTACCGCCCCCTCAAAGTGATTTGATTAGTTAATGCCATGTGTGGGACGTATAAAGGATGGAGTTAATGATATTATATATGATATTATACTTGAATTATAATATACCTTTATAACATTATGATTTCACTCCATTAAATACGAAATAGAAATTAAAGTAGCGTTCATGCGTACATACGGCTTACCGTCTCCATGAACGGTGCATTTCTTTTCTTACCTCTAAATGTTATGTACTATTATAAATATATGTATATTCTGGATATATATGATATATATGATATCAAAATCATGAATATAATTCTGGATATAATGAACCTTTGACCACATGAACAACATGTAATTGTAGGAAGTCCATTTTTGACTTAAGAACTAAATATCGACAAAACGAACATTATTAACTTAAATGATTACATAATACTTATAACCTTGAAATAAGTGATATAAAAGGATTAATAAGATTGAAAAAGGTTCTTAATCAATTAGAAATTAACATTGGTTTATTATTAAGGAGATTAAAGAGTGATCGAGTCATGTCGGACACGAGGTAAGGGACTTCGTCTCAAACTCCTTTCATTGAGGCATATTTTGTTCTAATAAAAGACTTTCTTTTATACGCAGTTTAAAACACTTTTGAATTTTACTTTTATTCAAAAGGAATATTTTTCTATGAATCTTTTTACTAAATGAAAAAAAGGAATGTTTCTTTTAATGTACACGGTGACAACGACCTTTTCCGCCACCACGAGTATTATTTGGTCTTTGGCTTCCATAGCAAGACGTAATGTTTTTAAAATGAAATAAATACCATATACTCTTTTGTGTATTTTGGTATTGAAAATGGTTTTTATAATGTATTTGTTATGTCAATATATTTATGTGATATATTGTGATCGAAATTTGGAAATGTTTTCTTTCCATTATTTTTGTTTTATGTCTTATGATTTTATAATGGTGCATGGACATTTGACGGGTGGTTACATGATAAACCATATGACTGGTGGTGTCATGAATACCAGGACGGGTGGTTACGTTATATCCTCCAATGTATTGGGTATGTAAGTCGGTCGTATGGCTATTATATTAAGTGATATGTATGGAAATTGACCATATGGTTATTCCATTTATGTATGTTTGTGTCCCAAGTTACCTTTATATGTTATGTGTTATTTATATGGGTTTTATGGTAATATTTTGGTTACAAAAGGGTAAGTAATGATCTCTTATTCAGTGAATAGTATTTACTACTTCATAAAGGTGAATAGTATTACTTTGATAAAGTATTCAGGGTTTACTTGTTGTTTTGAAAAGCAAACAGTTTTCCTTATTTGTGTATCCCTTACTGAGCTTTTTATGCTCATCCCAAGTTTTTTTGAAATGTTTTTCACAGGACATAATGTGGAATAGGGTCAAGGATTGGATCAAGGAAAATTCATACTGACTTAAACATGGAACTATACATGACTCTTTTTTTCAAGAGTTCATGTTTTGTAAAAAAAAGGGAAACTATGTAGAAGTGTCTACTTTGTAAATTTTTGATATGTAATAGTTAAATCCTAATTCTCTGAAACTATAAACCTGAAAAGATCCTCAATTGGAATTATTCATTTAATTCAATATTAAGTAATTTTTAAGGTCGGGTCCTTATAGTTGGTATCATAGGTCAGTTTAGATAACTTTAGAGGTTAGAGTATTCTCTAAGCAGAAGTGGCATTACCATAATGGATAGGATTTCAGAAAGAGTCATAGTTTTAGATAATGTGAATGAGTAAGTATATCATAGTGTTTATATTCCTCTTTAGTACATGATGATTATGTTGATATACTCACACTGACATTTTTGGTTTTAGTAAATGGATGGATCTAGCAGGCACCAAAGTGACAATGGGTATGAAGGAAACTGTGGTGGTTCTCTGATTAAGAGACTGGATGAAATAGGGGATTCAATGAGGAATCTCATGGTTATTCTAAACCAACTATAAAGGAGTCATGATTAACCACTTGAACCTTGGTGAGTTTTCTGATGCATCATGTATGAGAGAACCAACTCGATGTGGAAGTTCTGGTAATAATTATAATGGTAACCATTAGGGTTTATATGATCCTTACTTTTGAGGTAATTATGGGTTAATATATGATATAATATGAAAGGAATGAGGTAAAATTGAGGTTAAATTATGTTATGGCTATTTTTGAAGATTTTATCTCTTTTTGGGGAATGTTTTAAGAATTATATAGTTTTGGAAAAAGGACAACACACAGACCGTGTGACAACCCGTCACGTCGGACAAAGCTGTGGGAATCGAACCACAACCAAAGTGAGACTTGTATTTATCACCTACCACTGGACTACGTGAAGTCCATGGTTAGTACGAAAAATTATTTTTAGTTATATAATTTTATGAATCAAGAATAATTTGATTTTGGGTTATCTAAGAAAATATTGACCTATCATGGAGGATATATGATTAGGTTAATTACTTTTCAATATGAGACTTTAAGAGCAACTGATGTTATTTGGAGATAAATGTTAATTTTTACCTTTGAAGACTATGTGATTAAATCCTTAAAATATTTGGGTTTCAATCTTAGTTTGGTTTACTTTGAATAATTTTTTGGACAAATTGTTTATCAAATGGTCTTCGTTGAACTTTGGATTTTGTTGGAAAAATTTTGGAGATTAAGAATAGATTTTCTTTTTATAAAGGATTATCCTTTTGTGGATTATCTGGTCTTGTTCGAACAATTGTGGTTTTAGATAAGGTCTAAAGACATGGGAAATATATATTTCTCTTTTTTGGATTTGTTGATTCTCTAGAATTTGATTATAGTGCTCTTAATGTGAACAAGTCATCCTAAATACTCATCTTTTGGAGGAAAATGAGTTTGTGTAAGAAATCTAGTAAGAGATGAAAGTCTAAAAGACAATAAAGTATGTTTAATTGTGATTTAGTTAAGCTCATAAATAAATTACTCAATGAATAGTAACTTAAAACAAAAATGTTTTCCATTAACTTTTCCTACTAGGGAATCAAATACCGTTTAACCCATCACATGTTTGTGATTTTCTTTTGGTTAACTTTCTCCCAATAATTATTTCTATCACTCTCCATCATAACATGAACCTTTGTTTTCTCTTCCATGTCCATGTTTTCCTACATGGAATCCTAGTATGGGTTAAATCCTGTGACCTTTGTACTTCCCTTTCTTTCTTTTAAAGTGACTGTTTAATTTACTCCTCTTTTGATGTGGGGCTTTCAATGAAGTTTCGAAGCCCAATTTTAAAATTGCGAGGACGCAATTCCCAAAAGGGGGAAGGATGTAAAATCCCAGGTAAATAAAGAATATTACTTGTTCACATTTGTGAATATTTGTGAATAAAATATTAATATTACTTTAAAGAGAACACTATGCTCGATGGTGTACCCAATACACAACAACGAGTTTTTTTGAAATCTTACGTTGCACTCTAATAATAAAATAATATTATTTTAAATGGTAGTTAACGCCTAGTTGTTGTAATGGCACGAATGAATAGAACTAACTAAAAAATCATTATATATATTTGTCCAATATTTTTACTTTTTATAATAAATGTTAGAGGATTAAAATGCGAATGAATCCAATTTTAAGCGTAAATATTCTAATATTCTTCAAAAGGTCGATTAATCGCCTTTTGATGGTGAACCCCTTTTAAGTACACTTTTTAACAATTTTATATGTTATATTGGACCAAATAAAATTCTTCTTTAGAATCAGGACATCAAAATCTACTTTTTGTAAATTTTTGGTATTTTTCGGATAAAGTTCATTTTTTTAATGAATAGTGAAAAATGTTGTATTTTAATTCAAAACCTCTTTTTAATATAATTTATTTATATGATTAGATTATATTTTGAATTGGTATTAAATTGAAATTAGAATATATTTTTACCATTTAATCCAATGGTGTTCATTGAAATTAATTTTACTTTGAAATTGGACTTAAACTAGTGTCAATCTTTTGATATATATTGTTTCATAAAAACACGCTATTTATTTTGACAGCAGGAATTAATTATTAAATTAATTAATTCAACTTATATGTTTTTAATTTTTTAAAATAGACATAATTTTTGAATTCAGTATATCAAATATATCTTAGGGTGAATTTTTGGTATTTTTCTGAAAAACTTCAATTTTTGATGAATAGTGAAACCACTAAGTGGTAGTTAAAAAACTGATTTTTTGTTTAAATGAAACTTTACCACTTTTTTGAATTGAATTTAAAAAATCCAAATTACATGGTTTTCATTAGAATTTAAAATGTGGTTCAATGGGATTAAAATAATTTTTTGGTGAATAGTAACTTTTAAGTTTTATTAATCATGATTAGAGGTAATTAGTGTAATTTAAGGTAAAAATAATGTTTTAATAATATTAAAAGACATTGAAACGTGTCCTACCCTTATGTTATATGTCATGGACGACCAAGACAATCCATGGGTGAACTTGGGGACCCCATGGATCCACTTGCGTAAGAAAATGACATTAAAATTTTTTTGTTTAAAGTTAAAATAAAATTGTCACAAACATGTATTGTTTTACTAAAACAATTTTTACATGGGGTTATACAAATCATAATTTTGACTATAAATATTAATTATAAAGATAAAAAGATTTACTACATCATATTATTTGTTTTATAATTTTTAGACATTAAATAAATTAAATTATTTTTGACAGCACGATGATACAGCGATTACCTCATTATTTAACGATTTAAATAAAATGAAAATATAATATAACATCTATGACCTAAACTTTTCAAAAACCTATTGGATGGGTATATTTAGAACTATTATAACCTTATCCTCGAAATATATAATTTTGGGACCTTTAAAAACCGAAACTCATTATATAATAATGTGACATTTTATAACTTTCCAAGAGTGCCCCTCCCCTCCTCTTATAAAATGACCCCACCTCTACCCCTTACCCACACCTCTAAAGCTTTTGGCTCAACCAGGATCACCTCATTTTATCTCTCCAAATCCCTCTACTCATCCTAGAAGACTTAAATTTTTCATAAATCTCTTTAAGAAACTCTTTTGGTTCCAAACAAGAGGAGTTACCCGATTTAAAGGTAATGTCTTCACTTGTGTTATTTTGTTTTATTTTTCTTCTTCAACCCCCTAAAATCTTTTTATTCCTTTATTTTGTAACAAAAAAATTATATTAAATATACTAGGGTATTTTATGTGGATGATTAGAGCTACACATACACACACCTTCGTCTAATGGTTATAGAAAATACTGTTTCTGTGGATGGTGAATTTCTGCCTCACGAGACGATGATTATTCAATCTTCTTTTAACACCTTTAATGGTGTCCATTAAGATATCAATCTATTTATATATGATATATATTATCTTTATGTTTTCCTTATGCTTCTGTATTTTTCATTTATGGCATACCTTTATGGTTTCCATTATAGGTAAACATGATAATTTCATTTTAGGAAGTGCGGACTACCGCCCCCTCAAAGTGATTTGGTTCGTTAATTCCATATGTGGGATGTATAAAGGATGGAGTTAGTGATATTATATATGATATTATATTGGAATTATAATATACCTTTATATCTTTATGACTTCACTCCATTAAATACGAAATAGAAATGAAAGTAGTGTTCATGCGTACGTATGGATTACCATCTCCATGAACGGTGTATTTCATTTCTTACCTCTAAATGTTATGTACTATTATAAATACATGTATATTCTGGATATATATGATATATATGATATAAAAAACATTAATATCATTATGGATATAATGAACCTTTGACCACATGAACAACATGTAATTGTAAGAAGTCCATTTTTGACTTAAGAACCAAATATTGACAAAATGAACATTATTAACTTAAATGATTACATAATGTTTATAAACTGGAAATAAGTGATATAAAAGGAATAATAATCTTGGAAAAGGTTCTTAAGAAATTAGAAATTAACACTAGTTTATTATTCAGGAGATTAAAGAGTGATCGAGTCAAGTTGGACAAGAGGTAAGGGACTTCATTTCAATCTCCTTTCAGTGAGGCATATTTTGTTCTAATACAAGACTTTCTTTTATACGCTTTATAAAACACCTTTGACTTTTACTTTTATTCAAAAGTAATATTTTTCTACGAATTATTTTACTAAACTAAAAAAAGGAATGTTTCCTTTAACATACGCGGTGACAACTACCTTTTCCGCCGCCGCGAGTATTATTTGGTCTTTGGCTTCCTGAACAAGCCGTAATGTTTTTAAAATGAAATAAATACCATATACACTTTTATGTATTTTGTTATTGAAAATGGTTTTTATAATGGATTTTTTATGTCAATATATTTAAGTGATATATTGTGATCAAAATGTGAAAATGTTTTCTTTCCATTATTTTTTTTATGTCTTATGATTTTATAATAGTACTTGGACATTTGACGGGTGGTTCCGTGAATACTAGGACGGGTGGTTACGTTATAACCTCCAATGCATTGGGTATGGAAGTCGGCTATATGGCTATTCCATTAAGTGATATGTGTGGAAGTCGACCGTATAGTTATTCCATTTAAGTATGTTTATGTCCCAAGTTACCTTTATATGTTATGTGTTCTTTATATGGGTTTTATAGTAATCTTTTGGTTACAAAAGGGTAAGTAATGATCTTTTATTCAGTGAAGATTATTTACTACATCATAAAGGTGAAAAGTATTACTTTGATAAAGTATTCATGGTTTACTTGTTGTTTTGAAAATATAACAGTTTTCCTTCTTTATGTATCACTTACTGGGCTTTTTATGCTCATCCCATGTTTTTTTGTAATGTTTTTTACAGGACATAATGTGTAATAGTGTTAAGGATCGGATCAAGGAAAACTCATGTTGACTTAAACATGGAACTAGACATGAATCTTTTTTTTCAAGAGTTCATGTTTTGTAAAAAAAGGGAAACTATATAGAAGTGTCTACTTTGTAAACTTTTGAGATGTAATAGTTAAGTCCTAATTCTCTAAAACTCTAAACCTGAAAATATACTCAATGGGAATTATTCATTTAATTCAATATTAATTAATGTTTAAGGTCGGGTCCTTGTATAAAGAACATAACATTCGATGATTTCTTAGGGAGTCCAATATTCTTATCCATTTCGTTAACCAAACTCATCACTTTTCCCTTGAAGTTACATGATTTTTTTCCTTCTTTTCTATAGTCAAAACAACTTATTCTGCCTATAGGACATACACTTAGGTGATTCCTTCTACAATATCTACAAAACGGAAACCAAATATTTGTTCCCCCATGGTCTCCATTAACTGAACTCTCATTGAACTCCTTCATTATATTTCTAAGTGAGTCCGAGGGTTGGTTAAGGTACATGTTTTTTATCATTATCCATGAAATCTTATTAGAAATGATGATTCACACTCAAAGTTACCCAAGAGATGAAGGTAGAACGATCCTTGTAGTTTAGCTTGGGTTATCGAATCCTCAGAGACTTAAGAAGTAACCTACAGATTCGTACATTATATGGATTGTTTTTGGCTATGAAGTGGGAAAATTGGGTTGATTTAAGTTCCTATTAAATGAACTCTAAGAGACTTAAGTGAATTATATTTAAAAGATTGAGTTGATCCTAGGTTATCACTTGGGGTGTATTAGACGTATTTCCTTTTCAATGATTTCAATTTATTATATTTGGGATGGGTTCATTTAAGAAGATAAAACAACATCATCACTTACCGGTTTAATGCTTACACCCTTTAATACTAATCAAATATACACTTGAAGGATCAAAGTTTTGATTACTTCAAGGTAAATGTTCGTATTAGCAGTTGAAGTGAGTGGCCTTAAATTCAACAAGGACGATGAAGTTTAAAAATCATCAAATAAAAATTACAATTAAAGAAGTGATTAGACATTAATGGGGTGATAAATAACATCCAATCCAGAACCTTTATACTACCTTGGATCAACCCATAAGTGAGTTATCCCTCAATTGATGCTATGGTTTCAATGGAAGCGGGAAATAGACTCATGAGGGAAGAAATGGAGAAGTAAAAAAACACAATAAAATAACGATCACTCCACCGTTGTGTGATAATTTCACAAGGTTTTGTGTGAATAAATTCATACCTTGATCCAACGTTATCAAAGTGATATGAAGAAAAATAGAATAAGAGGAGAAGAAGACCTTTTATTAAGAAACTAAATTTAATTGAAAAACTTACATGTGAAAGACAAACTTGAGACATCAAAATCGCAACATAACATTACAATTGAACAAAGAATCAAAGATGAAAAAATCCTCCACCACCAATACCTTAAATAGGAATTTTGGGAGCCTTGGGTCGATCCTCCAATAGTACAAAGCATCCCACTTGATTATGGTAGGCCTAGGGTGGTGGAAAGCTTGTGCAACTTGGACTTTTCCACACTTGACCCGTGGTGGCAGCCAGCTTTCATCTACCGAACAGACGCCCTTAGAAGACCTTCTATTTTGCCGAATAAGAGTGGTCTATAAAAGATGAAAATCGATCCCAGGATGCCTTATGAACTCCTGTAAAATTTGGGCCCATTTGGAGTTGTGGATTCTGAGATATGATCATATTGGTAGAATTTTTTCTAGGCCATAGAATCTGGACCATAATTTTTTCTCCAAATTGGGCCACCTTAATGACCACCATGGACGCTGAATTAGCTTTGTCTTATTCAGAATTATTTGTTCCCCTGTATGTATTATATCATCCTATGAAATTTGGGCTTCATTGAGTTTGTAATGTGGGTCCCACATTATTATCAGTGGGCTAGTGTCCAATCTGCCTTCTCTAGAATTTCTTCCATTCATCTCCAAATATCTCCATCATACTTTATGAATCCTCCATTGATACCTGAATGAAAACTGTTCATATTGAAGTGTAGATAAATTTCCCAAAATATCAAATTAAAATATGGATAATTACATTCTTTAAATCAGATAAATCATTGGGTACTTTAAATTATGTTTAAAAATGTACCACATAATAGTGCATTTTAAGAAGAAATCACAATCATAATGTGAAATGATGTTCAAAGTGAAAAATGCACTAAAATGGTGTTTATGAATAATAAATCACATTAATATTATATATATTAACAATGAATATTAGCCTCATTTACTGTCTAATCACACCCCCCCAACTTGAGTTTTGCTAGTCTTGAGAAAAATATATCTCAACAATATGAAATTCGAATTCCATTTTCTAAAAACATTTTAATACGCAATGATCACCAAAAACACTTATACCAAACAATCATGAAACCCATCAAAATATTTTAATACATGATCGTTTCATAAGAAGATCCCAATCCCAAGCCCATTCCTTTGTTCAAATTCATTTCCATATTTCATCCAATATCAATTAAGTATGAGGATGTGTTGTGTATCACAATAGATATGGGGGTTCATCTTTATTCAAGGTGTAAATGATGGAAGCGCTAGATGTAATCACATTTCAATATTAAGATGAGTATTCATTTTTTTATTGTATTATTTTTTTTTTCAATTTTTCCATGGTAATTGATGTTGAACTCAAAAGAGTCAACCCCTATAGTGAGACTTTTACAATGACTCATAGGCTCAATGACCTTAGGGCACCAAGTGAAGCCCACATACTCAGGCATCATCTCGAGTTAACTCAGTCAAAAATAAATTCAAATTACAAAAAATTATTTTTATCTTATTGAACCACATTTTACTCCTTGATATTAACCATGTCTCTCAGATTTTCGAAATTCCACTCACAAAAGTGGTAAAATTAATTTTTATGTGAATTTTCAAATTCTCCTATGAGGTGGGTAAAAGAAGGTGAAAAATTCAATAAAATTTTTATATATCTAAAATTATTATAAGCTGACTCCAATTAATTACATTGAACATAGATAGGTATTATTTATATATTTTGACATAAAATATATTTATATAAAATAAATAATTATTTAAATAAAAATTCATTTTTAAACTATAACTCAGGGTTTTTTCACTATTCATCAAAAATTGAATGTTCTCAGAAAAATACCAAAAATTCACCCTAGGCTAATTTCGATATTTTGAATCCCAAAATGAAGTCCATTTTGAAATATAAAATGTATAAAATTTTAAAAAGTGGGTATTAGTATTCATAAAGGCTAGTTTGATTGGTTGTGGTGTGTGTTAGAACTCGAAGTTGCGTACAATACACGCTACTGTATTATTCAAAGAGAAGCATACAGTGGAAGCTTGGGGTGTTACATTCTCCCCTCCTTCATATAATTTCATCCACGAAATTTCTAGAATACTAACGCATGAAAATACATGGGTGGTTCTTCATCATAAGTTCATCAGGTTCCCACGTTGCCTCTTCTATCTTATGGTTTCTCCATAGAATTTTTACCAGACGAGTCGTCTAGTTTCGTAGCACTTGTTCTCTTGTATCAAGAATCCTGACGGGCTCTTCGAAATAAGACAGATCGGGTTCCATTTCTAATTCCTCATAGGTGAGTATATGCGTTGGGTCAGGCATGTATTTTCTCAACAGTGATACATGGAACACATTGTGAACTTTGGACAGATTTGGCGGCATTGAAAAATGGTAAGCTACAACACCAATTTGTTATAGAATTTCGAAAGATCTGATGTACCTGGGACTCAATTTACCTTTCTTACTGAAATGTTTAGCTTCCTTCCATAGAGATACCTTCAAGAAAACATGATCTCCTACCTAAAATTCCAAATCCTTCCTTCGATTATCGGCATAGCTCTTCGGCCTACTTTGAGCTGCTTTGATGTGGTTTTGGATTACCTTCACCTTTTTCATCTTTTCCTCCACAAGTTCTAGGCCTATGAGTTTTCTTTCACTAATGTCATCCCAACAGGTTGGTGTGCGACATCTCTTTCCGTACAATGCTTCATATGGTTCCATCTGAATACTTCAATGGAAGCTATTGTTATAGTAAAATTCCACCAGAGGTAAATATTGATCCAACATACCATGAAAGTGAAGTGAGCATGATCTCAACATGTCTTCTAAGGTTTGAATAGTCCATTCTAATTTTCCATCTGTTTGAGGGTGGTAGGCAGTGCTCAAACAAAGTTCAATATCTAAGGCCTTCTGAAGACTCTTCCAGAATCTTGAAGTAAAACGGGGATCACGATCAGAAACAATCGATAGAGATACTCCATGAATTCTCACATCTTCATTAATATATAGTCTTGTTAGACGTTCCAGTGGTATATCTTCTCTTATAGCAAGAAAATGTGCTGACTTGGTAAGACGTTCAACAATAACCCATATTTCATCAATCCTTCTAGGAGTCTTTCATAGTCCCATGACAAGGTCCATCATGATATTATCCCATTTCCACTCAGGTATGGGAAGAGGTTGCATGACTCCTCCAGGCTGTTGCCTTCCAGTTTTCACTTGTTGACAAACAATACATCTTGACACAAAATCAGCAATCTCCCTCTTCATGTTGTCGCACCAAAAATGTTCCTTCAAATCTCTATACATTTTGGTGCTCCCAGGGTGTATAGAGAAATTGGAACTATGAGGATTGTCCAACAATTTCCTTTTTAGATCAGGTATATCAGGAACACAATGTCTCTTCCCGGATTTCAAAATTCCATCTCAATACACAACGTCACTCAATCTCCCATCATTCACAGCTTTAATATTCTTTTGAAATTCTTCATCATTGGTCTGAGAACTCTTAATCCTTTATAGTAAAGATGGTTTGGCAACCATTTGAAAAAGCATTGATGTTTCAACTTCCATGGTGATTCCCATATCCATCTTTACTAAATCCATGGAAATAGGATCCCTTTAAACTCTCATCATGTTCAAAAATCCATGATCCTTTATTCTAAAATAATCTGCCACCTTATTTTTCTTCCCCGGGTGGTAGTGTATCGTGAAATCATAATCCTTGAGTAGTTCAAGCCATCGCCTTTGCCTCATGTTGAGTTCTTTCTATGAGAGAATGTACTTCAAACTCTTGTGATCGGTATATATCTCACATTTTTCACCATAGAGATAATGTATTCACATCTTCAAAGAAAAGATTACAGCAGTTAACTCAAGATCATGAGGAGGATATTTTTGCTCATGAATTTTTAGTTGTCGTGATGCATAGGCAATAACTCTATCATTCTGTATAAGGACACAACCAAGTCCTTTCTTTGATGAATCACTATATATAATGAACCCATCATTCCCCAATGGTATAGTCAATATAATAGCATTGACTAATCTTCTCTTCAGTTCTTCAAAACATTTTCACACTCTTCTATCCAAACAAATTTAACCCCTTTACGTGTGAGCTTCGTTAATGGGTTATCCAATCGGGAAATGTTCTGGACGAAACGTTGATAATAACCTGCTAAACCAATGAAACTGCGTGCCTCAGTTATACTCATCAATTCTTTCCATTATTGGATTTCCTTGGTCTTAGAAGGATCAAAAGAGATTCCATATTTCGAGACAATATGGCCAAGAAAAGAAATCTCCTGAAGTCAGAATTCACACTTGCTAAACTTCACATATAATTCATATCATCTCAGAGTCTTCAGGATAATGCACAAGTGATTTTCATGATATTCATAGATTTTGAAATATACCAAGATATCATCAATAAATACCACCACAAAATCATCGAGATATTCCTTGAAACCTCTATTCATTAGATCCATGAATACAAAGGGTGCATTAGTCATTCCAAAAGGCATTACTGTAAACTAGTAATTCCCATACCTGGTTTGAAATGTTGTGTTCAGAATGTCTTCCTTCTTCACACACAACTGATGTTATCTAGATCGAAGGTCAATCCTTGAAAAGTATTGAGCTCCATGCAGTTGGTCAAATAAATCATCAATGCGAGGAAAGGGATACTTGTTCTTTATTTTTATAGCATTGATTTCCCTATAGTCAATACATAACCTCATTGATTCATATTTCTTATTAACAAAAAGGACAGGGACTCCCCATAGAGAAACAATCATTAGAATAAATCTCTTATTACTCAAATCCTCTAGTTGTTTATTTAGTTCAACTAATTCCACAGTGGCTATTCTCTAAGGGGTCTTTGATATAGGCCTTGAAACAGGAATTAAATCAATGGAAAAATTAATTTCTTGTTCTGGAGGACGTCTAGGTAAATCTTCCAGAAACAAATCTACATATTATTTTACAATAGGTACATCCTCTATTTGAACATTCTTTTCTTTACCCATAGTTATTTCATTATCTTCCTCCCCAATAATTGAATTTAGTTGAGCTATTGGGGGTAGATATAGGTAAGAATCAGGTGGTGACGATTTTGATCTAATGATAAGATGTTCCTTATCATCATTATCAAAAATAGTATCCTCCTTCTTCTTACAATAAATCTTCGCATAATGGTATGAAATCAAATCCATATCGAGGATTATATCACAATCAATGATGAATATGATGATGAGATCAGCAGATAAAGAACATTTATGTGCTCTAATGGGGACTGATTCACAAAACATTGTTGCAATGATACTTCCCTTAGGATTTTTGACTGACAACTCCCTTATTAAATCAAATTGGAAATATCTAATTTTCTTAGAAAACAGGGAAGATATGATACAATGTGATGATCCAGAATCAAATAATGCATTTAATAAACTTGAGGAAACCATTAAATTACCTGCCACCACGTCTTTCGGAGATTCAACCTCAGCAGTAGTGATAGCATAAGATTGGTCTGGATCCCTTGGCCTTTTCTGAGGTAAGATTCCCGGACGCTTAGGACATTCATTTGCATAATGTCACATCTCCCTACAATTATAGCATTGAACATCTGTATCTTCTTTCTTCCCCTTGCATTCACGAGCTTGGTGGCCTTTTTCACCACACTTGTAACAGACTCCCATTCCTTTTAAGAAAGTACCAGGGTGTTTCTTCCCAAATTTTCTGCAGGATGGATATTCAGCTTTTTCCTTCTTCCCCTTATTTCCATTTATAGAGTGATCGGAATATCTCTTATTCTCTTGCTTTTATTTAAAGTCTTAAGACATAGAAAATTACTTTTCTATCTTGATAGCACATGAGACGATATCTTCGTATGATGAGAAGGATTGTGAGACTAATGCTCGATGGGGAAATGGTTTTAACCCTTCAAAGAAATGATAAATATTACTCCTTGGGTTATGTATATAATCTGATGCATGCCTCGCAAACCTTGTAAAGTTAGCCTCATACTTTACGACATTCTCATCCTCCTTTTGTCTCAGACTCAGAAATTGCCTTTCCATATCTGCTCGATGGTCACGAGGAAAGTATTTTTCTAAGAAAAGATCTTTGAACTCCCTCCATTCCATATTTGATACTTCATCATCGTCCTTCGTGTTTTGAATCAATGACCACTATTGATCAGCATCTCCAGGGAGGCGGTAAACTGCCATGATAACTTTTTCCCTTTCACTACTTCCCAAGGCATGGAATATTTTCTCTAAGGAATTTATCCATTGCTCAGCTACTAAGGGATTTGTACTCCTATTGAACATTGGTGGTCGTTTCCTCATGAAGCGATCTAACATTGATCCTCCACGCTGTAGATCTGGGTGCTCCACATGAGTAAAGTTATTATTCATAACCTGTGTGAGTTGTCCCAGTATGGTGATTAGCTGATCAGCACCAGTTGCATCACCAACCCCACAATAATTATCTTGAGTAGGAGGGAAATCCATAAATGGAGTTCTTGCATTGATATGGTTTCCATTCCTTCCACTAGGCACCATTTCTAAACAACGGCATAAACTAGATCAGTTTATGAATCAAAATACATAATTCTATACTTGTAAAACATATAACAAAAATTGAACAATTTAGGGATATAATCCATAATCATAAAAATGATTTCTTTGAGAAACTATATACTCATAAACCCTGCATAATGGTTTCTAAGGAAAATGAGAATTATCCTAAGCATATCCCCCAGGTGTATCGTAACCAAGCGTGCAGCAAGGCCCATTGTCGTGCACCAGTTCCCATTCGAGTCTAGCTCAAAGTGGTGTTTTCGGGTTTTACACATAGGTACATCTGTACCAGAGCCGCCTCTACCTGCTCATATCCAGACAGTGATGTATTTCTCAGAGAGCTCAAAAAATATCTATAATACCAAAATTCTAGGAAGTTCTTCTATACTAATCCTCAAAGTCCATCTTAGGTCTATGTGATCTAATCAGAGTTTATCTAAGTCTATCTTCCAAGGTTTGTACTAAACTTCCTATGATACCAACTGTAACGCCCCGACCCCAATTACCCAGAGTCAGTGCATTATTACAAAACATTGACATGATCACAAAATATCATGCCTCGAAAGACCGATTAGTTTAGTAGTCTTGGAAACACTGGATACATTCATAAAGTTTACATTACATCATAAAGTGAAAACTACAACAACATCTTTTCTCCACACCCATATCCCCTTATACTATCCCTGAAGGTCATTCATAAAATACTTCTTCACGTCCTGGGAAAAATAAAACATAGAAAGGGGTGAGCTCAAATTCTCAGTAAGGATAACAATATAGCGGAAACTTTCATAAATAAGCATAAACATTTAAGGAAATGTATAACTAAAACAAAATCCTTTTAAACTTGATCTTTAGAATATTATGGCAAAGATAAAATGAAATAATGCCATTTACTTATTCACATAGATATTCTACTAGTCTAATAATCACATGAAATATCAATAACCACTTTCATAATGATGGAATGCATCATGCCAAACTATCATAACCACATAGTCAAGGACTTGTGCCAAGACTACAAATAAGATTTTGTTAAGGCCTTGTTCCAAGATTCTAGTTTGACTCATGAGACCTACCAGTTCATTGAGTAGATATAGCGGGCTCCACCCATCACTTATTAAGTCCAATGCATTCCTCATATGAACAGGTTTTACATAACATATACATTCGTATTAAAAATAGCATACGATGTGTCAATACATTATCAATAAACCATAAATGGTATAAAAATAACACATCCATAGTCAAAAATATCACAAAACCTTCAATAAAATATTGAAGTTTTGTATCATAATAAATAAACTTCAAATAAGCTTAAAATCCATCAAAGGATGTTGACATAGATGAAATCAAAACTATTTAAGAGAAATATCTCTTTTTTTGAAATCATTTAAAAGTCACATAATTATAAAAGAAAATATTTACTTTGAAAATATTCTTATAAATTTTTAATTGAGGCTTTGATGATTTTATATTGGTGGAAACTAGCCACACCCACCGTATAAGTTAAAAAAAGACATTCTTACCTTAATTCTGTCGAAAAAGGTTAAAATGGACCTTGTTTGGAAAACGACAGAAATATTCCTTTATAAACATCTTATAAAAAGTCTACAAGGGTATAAATGACTCTAACCCATAGTCTATAAAATAGTAAGAATTATTTGAAATAAATTTTTATGAAGCATGGATGTGGATGATAAAGAGGTCCCAGTAGATAATTACGTATAAACAACCTCAGATAATGAAGAGATTGTGAAATAAACCCTTAACTTGTACTTTTCCTTGGTTTAGGGTAGGTTAAAATCCTTTATAATGATGAAATAATTTTTATTAAATTATACAAGAATAATATACATTAATATGATATCATATATGTTCTTTTGACATTGCTTTGATAATAATATCTTAGTATTATCGTCGTTTCGGGTGTTAACTTACTCGTTTTATTTTATATGTTTTGTTACATAAGCCATGTTTTTTATGGATAGGTTGTATCTTATTCATATCCAGAATTATATCAAGTCCTTAAATATTATTTTTAATCATTAAATGAGAATTAGTCTTGAATGGATACGATGGGGAATGAATCTCATCGTGTTCGTGGAGACGGTAGTCCGTACGTACGCACGAGCGACAATATCATTATTTTGATATTAAAATAATATATAATTGGATGGTATATCATATATAAAGAATCATTATCTTGTTATATTTATTATTTAAATGAATTACACATCATTATTATACCCATCCAAATAATAATTTATTGAATAACAATTACACCACGACGTGGAGATGGTAAGTCGTACGTACGAACGTATGGTGACATGTCATTCAAAGAATGGATAGAATAATGAATATGGTTGTACCATATTTATAATAACATCACAGTATATAGAATATATTGGATTTATTATTTTAGAATGGTAATAACAAAGAAATAAGAAGTTTAAGAAGAAAGGAATTTGGAAGAGGGTGGTGAAAACATTACCTCTTAATCGGGTTTTTCCTTTTGATTTGATCAAAAGGGCTCCTTAGTTTGGATTTATGATCAAAATAAGGACTCTAGGTCGAAGTAAGGGATGTTTAGAGAATATATGGGTAGGTTTTGGCCGATCCAAAAGGCTTTGAAGGTGTAAATTAGAGAGAAGGGGGAGTTCCCTTTTATAAGAGGGGTGAGGGGCACCTTTGGAAAAGCTAGAAATATAATTTTATAATAATTTCATATTTGGGATATAATGGCTCAAAAGTTGATTATTTAAATTTTAAGGTGGGTATGGGTCGAAATCCTTTCATCCAATATATTTTAAGCTAGTTTGGGTCACTATATTAACCTTATCATTTATATTTAACTCTTAGTTAAATAGTTTGACATTTACCATGTCTCTTTGTATTTTTATATTATATAGTTAATAAACTTAATATATAAATCCAAGAGACCTTCAAATGGTCCATTAATAATTCACCTATCATTATATATGTCATTTTACCAAGCCTTAAATTTTTAGGAATAGAATATCAATTAATAATATAATATTTGTTTTAAAAACACTTTTATGTCAATTTTGACACTATTGGGTATTTTTTTTTGATAATTTCATAACAGCATTATTACTTCAAAAAAACTTTATATAAACAATTATAATATGTCATATAAACCTATAAAATTAGTGGAATTCATAAAAAGTCTCAAATTACATATATTTTGATATTTATAATATCAATTATTTTAATATTTCATTAATTAGGTAATTACTGCGTCACCATTGTGTCATAAATAAATTAAATTCTTTAATGTCTAAAAATTCTAAATAAAATAAAATTATGTAGTAAAACCTTTTATATTTCTAATTAATATTTATAATCGAATTTATCTTATGTATAACCCTATATTAAAAATATTTTAGTAATTAAACTTTGATTTTAACTCTCTTAACTCTTTTTTTAATTAAATAATAATAAATGTCCTAATCTAATACAAGTGGACCTAAATGATAATATTTTATTCCTAAGGTTGTTTTTGGTCGAGATACACTTGTCCAACAGAATTAATACATGGGTTAGGGTAATATTAATATCATTTTTACCCTTAATTACCCTATTTACTTTTAACCGTGGGAAATAAAAGTAAAAATTTACTATTCCCCAAAAATTATTTTTATCTTATTGAACCACGTTTTACTCCTTGATATTAACTGTGTCTCTCAGATTTTCGAAATTCCACTCACAGAAGTTGTAAAATTATGTTTTATGTGAATTTGCAAATTCTCCTAGGAGGTGGGTAAAAGACGGTGAAAAGTTCAATAAAATTTTTATATATCTAAAATTATTATAAACTGAATCCAATGAATTAAATTGAACTTATATAGGTATTATGTATATATTTTGACATAAAATAAATTTAAATAAAATAAATAATTATTTAAAAAACAGTTTTAAACTATAACTCAGAGTTTTTCACTATTCATCAAAAATTGAATGTTCTCAGAAAAATACCAAAAATTCACCCTAGGCTAATTTTGATATTTCGAATCCAAAAATGATGTCCATTTTGAATTATAAAATTTATAAAATTTCAAAAATTGGGTATTACTATTCATAATGGCTAGTTTGATTAGTTGTGGTGTGTGTTAGAACTGGAAGTTGTGTACAACACACGCTAGTGTATTATTCAAAGAGAAGCGTACCATGGAAGCTTGGAGTGTTACAATACTATTCACTTTTTAGGAAAATCCTTAGTATCATGGTCAAGTAAGAAACAACACTCAGTTGCCCTCTCAACAGCTGAGGCATAATATGTATCTACTGGTAGTTGATGTGCACAAGTATTGTGGATGAAAAACACTCTTATAGATTTTGGACTAAGTTTTAATAGTACGCCTATTTTATGTGATAATACTGCTGCTATAAATATTTAAAAAAATTCCTATTAATCATTCTAGGACTAAGCATATTGATATCAGACATCATTTTCTAAGAGACCATGTTCTTGAAAAGGATATATTCTTAGAATTTGTAAGTAATGAAATTCAATTAGCTGATATTTTTACCAAACCACTTCCCACTACAAGGTTTGATTTTATTTAGGGGGAGCTAGGTTTATTTAATTGTAAATAAAGTTTTATTTTATTATGTAGTTTCTTTATTTTAATTTTGTTTAAAACAAATTAGTTATTTTTAAAATCTATGTAATAATTATTGATGACACAAGAATCACGGTTGTCAGAAACCTTTCGAATTCTGAATTGTTTCATTTATACAAAAAAAACCCTTTCGAACCCGTGGTGCTTTAATGCTCTTTTGTCTATTAAAAACTGAAAATTCAAAACCCTAATCCTCTTTCTAACCTTCAAAAAAATTTCAAAAGAAATGGAAAAGGCTAAGATAACTGACGAGGCTGAGACCAATACTACCAAGAGACAGCGCTCCGAAGGAAGGAAAATTTTGTAAGGAAAGGTCATAGATCTGGAATGGTTATATCAGACGAACCTATTACTGAAGCAAGATATTGCATTTCAAAACATTTAATAGGAATTTAATGTATATTTTATAGAGTTTCCATATTAGGTAGAACATTATTATTTCTTTAAATTTATTCAGTTTAGTCTGAGGTAAGATGAGGATATTATGGTAGCTGAGATTGAAGATCGAATGTTTCGATATCCTCTATGGAGATTGGTCAGATTTTAAACTGCCCTCATGAGGGAGTCTATCATTTTGATTTGAATAATATAGGAGATTTAGTACATAAGTCTAAAAATATTATGTCTTTTCTTTTTGGTTCTACATATATGAGGAAGATGTTCATAAAGGACTTGGAGCTGGATTAGAAAATCCTAGTGAAGATTGTGAAAATAGGGATTGCACCGAGGATGTCTGAGCTAAAGAAAATATTGTATCCAGACATGTATATAATGTATCTATTACTTCGTGATATAAGACTTAATTTTCCTAGGTACATGGTAAGGTACCTTCATTATTGTTTTCAAACAGAATCTTGCATGAATTTTTTCCATTTGGTAGATTCATATCAAAAAAAATTTTCAAAAAGGATATGGTAAGGCTGGTGGAAGGCAGATTTAGATGTCATCATAGTAACTCTTTTGATGCTGGAACCCTAAAAATTATTGGCTACTTATGGAGCACATTGAAAGGAAAAATTTTACCAGTAGGAAATGAAGAAGGGGAAGCGAGTGCTCAAGCTCAATCTGCTAAATCCAAGGAGGGACAGGCTGAATCAAGAGTGAGCACTGTTGTAAGAAGAATAATATTTGAAACTGGAGAAGATCAAGAAGAAAGTAGTCAGGAAGGACTTTAGATTTAAATGAAACGAAATTCTAATGCTCATGAGAAACTGGGTTCACATGTTTTATCATCGAGAGATTTACTCACTTACCATTTTGTCAGAGAAGTAGCTGTTGAGAAGCCACAAGAAGAGGATACTTCTCAAATTAAAGTGACTCCTCAAGTACAAACTGAAATTCAAGAATAAGCTGAAACTGAGACTCATGAACAGGTTGTGGTTATAACTGAAATTTAACCTCAAATTGTAGTTGACACAGTAGTTACAATAGAAAAGGAAAAAGAGGCAGAGCCTGATGATGAAGTGGCCAGTCTTCATGAAAATCAAGAAGATATAATTTTAGAAAATACAGTGGAAGAAATTATTACTAATTTTCATAATGAGAATGTTTCTGAAGTTCATACTGAGGTAATTAATGAGTATTTTTCTATGGAATAGTCTAGAAAAGACTCTGAGGAAAGGTCTGTGGACCAGCCAGCTCAGGAGGAAGCAAAATAAAATTATGATGCAGACTCTTTTCCATTAGTACTACTGCATCAAGTACAAGCTGAAAATGAGAATCAAGCATAGGGTGCCTTTGATTTAGTGAAAAAGGATGTAGAAGAACTGTACAAAAAGTTGTCTAATTTGGAATCTGAAAATTTAGCTCTGAGGAGATCCCCGTAGAAAGAACATTTGAAATTTCAAATATTTAAAGACAGTACAATTTCAAGGTAGGAAGTTGAAACTTTTAAGACAACAATGTTGACAGAAGTATTCATGTTGAAATCAAAAATGGTGACGAATTCTGATCTATCAGAGTTTAAAGACTATATAAAGACGCAGTTTTCATCTCTCAGGACTGGTGAAGCTAGTGGACCAGGTACTTCACCTAATTTAATCAGAAGATTTCAGTCTATCACAGTAGCAATGAGCAATATGAATGAAAGATTGGATGATTTTCAACACAATAGTGCTCCACTATCAGTTTTATTAGATAATCAGAGATTTTTGGTTGACCAGTTGACCTTGAGTGAACCATGTATTAGAACTGTGCTGACTCAGTTCATAGAGAAGTTAACTCTATTTATGGAGAAGGAAGAGAGACTTCATGAGTTTTTTAGAGAAAATTTGATAGAAGATATTCATATGACTCAGGATAATAGAGATCTTATTATCAAGATGGGAGATGGAATGATGAGAAGACTGAGGGAGTAGTTCATAGAAATCAATGTCTTTGTTTAGAGGAGATAGACCCTATCACATACCCTTATCACACCTTGATTCTTGAGTTTATCATAATTTTACCTGTTATATTTTATTTTAATAAAATTTTATTCTATATTCTATATTTTTGTGTTTTTATTTGTTTTATTTCCTCTGTTCAAATATGCCAATAATCCACGTTCAAATATTGAAAAATGGTTAATAATAGCATTTACTTTAGCTCACTGATATATTAAATTTTGTTCTATTCTATATTCTATCTTTCTTTTTTATATCAAAAAAGGGGGAGAAATTTGGATATACACAACATTTTATTTTAAATGTTTCAAATATTAAGCGTTATCTTAATTCTTTAAGGGGGAGAAATTAAGTTAAATATAATATTGTATTTATCTGTGTAAAATTAAATTCTATATGTAATTAATTTTATAAGTTAATTTAATTGGTTATTTTATGGGTTTTGTGATCATAAAAAAGGGGGAGATTGTCGAGCAAGTATTTTTTTCAACGATACATAATATTTTTTATTTAAAGAGGAAGATATTGTTGAGAACAATAATCTATCTCTATGATGATTTTAATGCTCACAAATACCATTAATTTTTTTCTAATGATTTTATTTTTTAATTATATTTCAAGAATTTATTATTAATTATATTTTTATTTCTATAATAAATATTTAAGTTCTTGAAAAATGAGATTTAATTCACATTAGCGTGTTCTAGAAACACTGTTCATGCATTACATGTTCGTTAATTGCTTAAGCGTTTTCTAGAATCACTATTCATACCCTACGTGGAGAAACGTAGAATAAGGATGAAATGCAGTGTACGCATTATGAGTTATCAGAAAAGTATGGTTAATCAACCATATGTTATCAGAAAAGTATGGAAGAGGAACCCTATGTTAGGAAGGAACCCTACGTTTGGGATATTGAAAAGTATGGTTCATCAACATTACTTTTGTAATCAACTTTACGTTTCATCAAAAGTATGGATCGTGTATCTTACGTTTAGAAGATTTTATAAGTATGGATAAATTTATCATATGTTTGATTATTGAAAAGAAAATTATGGATCATCAACTCTACGTTTTTAATCCACCTTAAATTTGAAGGATGCGACATCAACCCTACGTTTCTGTTCAACCTTACGTTTGAAAGATGCTTTCTATACAGTTCAACCTTACGTTTGGCGTCGGAGAATTGAAGAAGATATTATTATGCAATGGTCTGCAAGTGGAATATTAGGCTGATTTCAAGTCGGATTAAAAGTTTATTTTTAAAGTGCATTTTTGACCGAGTCAAATCCATTTTATCTATGATTTAAAGGATCAATTTAAAAGGATCTTTTTATGCCGAATCTTCAGGGAAGTTACGACTGCTCTGTTATTTTGAATTTTTGATTATCACGAGTAGGAAGGGGAATTTTGTGGATCTAAATTTGCAAGAGAAGTGCTTGTCGTTATTATATAGAGGTGATATTTACACAAAAAAATATACAAGTTTTTCCGAACATCAACGAAAAAATATAAGAGAGACAAAGACAATCGAGAACATAGATCTGCTGATTTAAAAAGTGCGACAAAGCTTTGTTTATTGAAGAAAAAGAATCAAGATAGAAGATTAACTCATTCTACATCAAAGATCTACTGTGAATCTACTACTGCTGAAGTTTTGAATTATATTTTTATATCTACTGCATCCAGATAGACTTATAACTACTCTTCTTAGAAGATCATTATTTATGTAGGTGACGATCCATCTACTGTCAATTGTATTCAGTTGCAATTTTAGAGAACAGCAGGAAAGTATTTACTAAGTACAGATACCTTTCTTTTCTATTCTTGAGTGATCAGCTTCTGTGTAGGTTATGTGATTGAACCATAAGGCTTTGTTCTTACTTAGATTGTAAAGGTGTCAAATGCCTGTACTCAGTTGTGGAATGGTATGTTGACAAGAGGACCAGATAGTGAAAATCACCAAGCTCATGGTGTAGAGTGTTGGTGGAGTGGACTAGGGTCCTTTTCCCCGATCTACTATACATCGTGTGTTCCTACTATTTAATTTTCCTCTGCATTAATTCATCTAATTAAAGTCAAAGGGCAGAACACGATTTCGTAAAGAATTTTTAAAAGACAAAATTCACCCCCCCCCCTCTTGTGTGTATTTGGTATATCCTGATCCAACATTTATGATCCATCATGATCTTCCACACATGCTTCAAAAATCCATATTCTTGAAGTTCATCATAATCCAGGTGCTAGTGCGATGACCGAACGAGTCCTTCGACATTGCAACGACCACACTGATATGTTGCCTTCGATCCATTGAATGTGTCCTGGGATTGATGATAATAATGAAGAATTATCTCTCTAGAAGTCATGATGAGGGATTGGATCTCACTTCATTGAATAGAACTGTGTAATGATAGTCATCCTCTCTCATGTTTTTATGGTGGGAGTCAAAATACCCAAATCAGTTCACCAACCCCTGAAAATATATCACCCACTAAAAAACAAACAAATAAATTTATGAAGAACTAAACTAAAACATAAATATTATTTATATTTTATCACATACTTTTAATATATTTATATATATATATTATGTGATAAAACTGAGTCATTTAACTTGACTCGTCATTCCCGCTTAATATTAAACGAACATGTAATATTAAAATAATATTCATTTTATTAAATTTGTTTCCCATATTTTTATAAATTGTAAAAAATAAAAATAAATTCAAACCAATTACACACTACATGAATAGTAATGAATTTATTTATTTTTCAGTGATCGATATCTTGGACAATAGATAAACCCTAGGTCCCACCATATCCAATTTACGTATTCAATATAAAAAGATGGATTCTTGAATATTATTTTCTATGGGACCATCTAGGTCCTTATCTTGATAACAGTGAATAAAATTCACAGACCTAGAGTAGTGTGTAGAACCCTATCAAGGCCCATAATGGGATAAGGAAAGTTATAACAATGACAAACAACCTATGAGCACCTAATATGGATAATAATCTCTAGGTCTTTCAGGACTCATAAATCATTATGTACACTTTTGTCATCTCCCTTAGCTTTCTTTACTATATTTTAATCTAAAATGACAAATTTACCATCCATGGCCTTTGACAATGTCTTATGATGGTACTACCATCATAATCAACAAGCCTTGATATATCTTACTTCCTCAACCTGGAAGTGACAAATCATTTCTTTAACATTAAACCAATTCCATACCACCAATGACACACCCAACACGAGCTACCTCACCATGATTTCATTATCATGATTTTCCTTGCATTAATGTACATGATCAAATGGGAAACACAAGTAATGATATGAATATTGGAGACCAATACACATATCTGTATATAGGAACAACCAATGACAACTGAAACGTTTGGTTTTCTTATTGGTGGGTCTGTCCTCAAGATCTCACTACTAGAGATCACCAAGTGTGTGATTTATGAGAATAATTCACAATGCTTATGATCCCCCAACACCAGATATTCAAACATCTACTATTCTCATTCAGTAAGATGTATCTAGACCATAGGATATATATTTATGATTATTGAAATGGTATGTCAAGGTTCCTATTATATCTTGGGGTATTTTATAACCTTCAGATATGATAATTAATCTATCAAAATAACCATTTCAATATTCAAAATATAAAAAAATACACTATAATGGTAAGAATACATCAAGTATATCTTAATTGTATACATTATATGGTAACCAAAATTATTGTTGATGTTCGGTCTAGGGAACCCACTATTAAATCACTCCAACAAGAACTATATCCAACTACCTAACCAAACCTGTTATCTATCACATGATCAAAATAATTTTTTCTGTTGAGACATGGTTTTAGATGATGGGTCATCCACATTTCTGCCATAGATAAATTCTGTTATATGCAATCTCATATCATTTAGTAAAACTTCTCAAGAGATGGTAACCCTAATTGTATCTCTTTTTCAGCTTTCATAACATGGAATGGTGGCTAGTAAGAATATCATAATTTAAATTATGATAATACTTTTCTTAATATATTTGATTCAAATAACTTGAAAAAATCATTGTGTTTAACTACTTCTTAGTTACATCGGAAGAAGAAACATACTTGGTAATTATGGGTATGTCTACCACTGTCATTTATGATATTTTCTCACTCATCCTAGAAACATAACTACAATATTAGATCAAATGGATCTATGGAATAATAGTTTTTTTCTAGTAACTAGTATTATTTCTTATCCAAATACTAGGTACATATCATTTGAACATTCTGAATTATAAATTGATAGTTTGGACTGCTTCCCTTATAGTTCTCCAAGATAATAATTATTTTTCCTATTATGAAGTACATCATGGAAATACCAGTTCATGTACATATCATGGAATACATGATTGATATATCACTTAATCGTATGGATTTCAAATCACAACATTAATCTCCTCTTATATCCTGGACATGTCTACACTGAGGTATTTATTCTATATGACAACGGTAAAAATTCACTCTTGAATTATTCCAACTTGTATATTTAAATTCCATTTCACTATATGTTTGATTGACCAAGACCAAGAAACTTTTAGATCTACCTTATTATATCCTTTTACCTTAATCATAGGTTGTTACCTTAAGTCAATAACTGTAGAATTACATTCATCCTTGCTCTTAACTAACTGTAATATCAATATCTATTTTTCTATTTGTTACCAAAAATATTTCACATGGAAAACATTGGCGCTCCCACTAACCACTAGTAGGAACATGGAAGACATTCAATCCAAATTAATAATATGTGATCAATATTATAACATTAATCCTAAATGTTATTTAAGTAACCCTTACCCTTATTGGAATTATGTGATGTCGCCCTTTTTGGTTGTGTCATTTAGACACCTTCCATGAAATTTGGTCTTGACAGTTAATTTCCAATCAATTAATCATATAAAATAGCTATAAAAATTAAAATTATAATGTATTTAGTCATACCGATTTGATATTACCAATCTATCCTTATTTTTACTTTTTTTGTACCATCCATATATCATCTTATTTGAATACCCATTATAGTGTTCGATTTATAATCCCCTTTTTACTTTTAGATGTAAAATCCATTATAGAATTTTAATTTTCTTTGTCAATTTGAGCTTATTCCCATATAATTACCACTTATAAGAATTATTATTTGTTATGATTAATGTATCATAGACTATATTTAAATAAAACAATCACTATGTTTTTAAGCTCACTATATAGAATGTGTCTCTAGAATATAACAATTACACATGCACTTCTGGAACTAATTCACATGCCAACTATCGATTCTTTTCTACAATTATCTAAAAAAAATTCAATCATTCCCCCACAATTTCTAAAGTGATGTTCACCCTTAAATAAAAATATAGTATATAACTTTAATATCTTGGTTCTATCTTAGGTCATTATGTAATGTCCTATGAAACTATTTAGATAATTATATTAGATGTAGAATGTATTTTTCCTTGAAGAAATTTTTTTATGTCTTAACAATATCTTAAAATCTAGTCACATGTCTTTTGACATAAATGATTTCTATAATTATATGATTCATATGATATCCATTTTCCATTATTGATTGTATATAGTTATGGTATATCACCATTATATTTAGAGCAAGTCTTGAAATGTAATGGATGTTTCTGTAAGTTAAAAAAATTATTTTCCTGACATCATGATTCTGGTATATAAAATAAGATTTTAAGAATTACTCCACACTCTGTTTTGTTGATCAACATTACCATGTGAGACTTCATCATCGGTCCTCCTCATTAACATCAATTTCATGATGTAGATATGTTATTGTGAAATTAAGAATTACTCCATGGTATATTATCATTATTGATGAATGATTGGTAACAATATTCCTCAACATGTCGGCGTAAAGTAACTCATGTATTGTAATTGTGCATATAATTCACTATCACATTCATAAATTACATAAAGTAATCTTAAGATGTATATTTACCACTAACATTCACATGGAATAGTTCACTCCCTCTCATTTAAATAATTCTTAACGCTTTGTGGCATACCATTATTTCCAATGTTTTTTTTTCAAAATAAATAGGTCAATAATAACTAATATGATTAGCATTACCGAGTCTGAAAATGAATTTGGGCATATCCTTGATGTCCACATTTAAATTTACTTAGTAAAGAATTATTTTTCCAAAATTGGGTAAAAGTATTAAATTATATATTCATAACTTATTTCCTATGATTTAAGTAATGTTGAACTATTGGTTGAGTATAAAAATTCATAGAATCATTCATTCATGAACGTCAAATAATCTCTCCCTCTATCCAAAGGAAATATGCGAAAATGTCTTGGTTATACTCAATAATAGTTTAAATTGAATAATTAATGTAGTAATTAGAAGATATGTGTTTTCTCCACTAAATTATGCATCACCCTTTCTCAACAACTTTGAGAATACACTTGACTTTTTGTAATGTTTTAATTTTCTTGGTTACAATATTTTAATAAAAATATGTTAAAGGAAAATTGTATTTAGTAAAAAATTAGCATGTTAGAAAATTTTCATTGATGTATATACATTGAAGAATAAGCGTGTACTTAATTATTCAATTCAGTTCATTGCATTTAAACATCTACAAATTTAGTTCATGATATGCTAATAAAATAACCTCTTTTCAATACCTCTTATCTTTGAATGTTGTCTCAAAAGTTCCTTTGGCGAGGGTCTTTCCATTGGCCTTATCACCTTGTTTATCAAATTTTTCTCCATAAGAATTAATGATTCATCAGTATTATATCTTCATATTTACTTGGAGAACCTTACCTAAATAGTTCATGAAGCATTTTCTACATCTAGTTCATTTTGTAACATTAAACAAAATAGGAGTAATTGGGTGTAATAGTGGGATGCCTTGAAATATTTTGATCCATATTTCAGATTTACATAAATACATTGTAATTGATCACCCATTAAAATATTTCTTCACCTTCTCCGTGAATGGTTATCTAAGATTATATTGCATGTGAAATATTTTATGTCTAGATGTGGTAACCACAAAAAACATTAGATGTTGTTGATTAAATTATGACATAACCATCATATTCAACATATAATCAAAACTTCTAATAATTTTTATAAAACCCATCTTCTTGAGGTGGCCTAACAAGTATAGGGACACCAACACCTTGAATTTATGTTATAGTAGTGTTGTGCACAAGCACCAAGTAGTAATATAAACCCTCATCTCTTTCATGAATAACACCTCAAACAACCAGTTTTGTTCAAATTTGAATGATAGAATGCGATAATGATTTTATATTTCTTTGATGGTTATTAAGTTTTTCTATTGATGAATGTAATCTATTTCTATTATCCTTGTTCATTAGTTATTTCACTCTCACAACTGAACATTAATAGAAAAACATACATCGCTTCTTTATGCAATTTAATATTTATTATTTTATGTATTTTCCCACCATTATAAAAATGAATAAAATAATAAACAAATACATAATGTAAATCAACATTCTGACTGGTCCTGTTCTTCTAATACGGCCTAGGGGTATCATACCTAAGTCATATATTTATAATTTATTCATCTCCCCCTCATCCAATATGTTCACTACTCATTTAGAGTAATGCCTTGACTTAGCGAGCTCCACATTGTGCATCCTCTTCGTCAATGCTCACCACCTCATCTTGGAGGGGTCCACACTATACATTGTCCTCATCCTAGGAACAAAAAACTCACGCATAGGAGAGGGGGACTATGGGTGTAATTTACATGTGATAGAATGGAAATTTAAGTCCTTATAAAATTAAACAAAAATAAAGACAATGCACAGACATCGATTTAATTAATTAAAAACATAACCCATAGTAAAAATAATTTTTTAAATAAATAAAGACATACAGAAAAAGGTTGGGGCACAAAACCAGTAAGTGGGTATAGTTAAAGCATGATAAAACTAAAATAAAATAAATTAATTATGATGGTATTATAGTTAAATTAAATGGATTGATTAAATTCAAAATAAATTATATTGGTCCCTTGATAATTTAATTTTATCTCCAAAAAAAGATATCATGTAATTAATTTAATTTATCTTGAAATTTAAATAAATTTATCCCCCGAGTATTGAAATTATTATTTAAACCAAAAGTAATATATTAATTAATTAAATTTAATGCTAAAATTAAATCAATTCAATTGATTGGGGAGTTTGAGCAAAAGACAAAGTGAGTGACTAGTACTGGAGTTATATGGGAGATAGTGGATCTAGAGGTGAGGGTGCTCCATCTCGGCTGTCAAGTATGGAAACACCTCGGTGCTCCATAGAGATGGTACTTATGACATGTGGAGGTTTTCTTTAACTAAGATACTAATGGGTGCAGAAACAGGAGGCCCCAACGCACCGGAGGAAAACCAAGAGGAGAAGCCGATGATGAAGAATGTCTCTGCAGTTTTGGGTGGTGGTGTCTAGGTGACAATCAGAATGCATAAGCATGGAGAAGGGATGGGATCCATGAACGATATTTGCAGTTGTGTCTAGTACTCCCTGGTAGTTCGAGGAGATGACCGCAGTAAGGGCTTCTGGATCTTCTTTGTTTGGGTGAGGTGGCTCCTGGTGGCAGCGCACAGAGGCTAGATTTGGGCACTACTCCATTGGGTCAAAATGTGGTTGGTCTAGAGTACATGTCTGGTCTGAATGCATCAAGTAGGCGGTGTCCATTGGTGTTGGTCCGTGGCCGGTAGAAGGAGTTGGGTTCTGGGCGGACCTAATGTGTTTTTTAATGACTTTGACACACAAATACGAAGACATTAAATGGTCTATTTTTTTCTTTTCCTTTTCATGATTTGAGAGTCAACCCCCTTATTCCATATTTTTTTCTGTTGTCGGATTTATCTACAACCGGACAATAAAACATTTTACCATAGACATTAAAAAAATAATTATAATATTTAAATTATTAAAAAATTATAATTATTAAAATATAATGATAATTATTTAATTATTATATAATTATAATTTTAAACAATTGATAAACAAATGGAGGATGGATTGGCCAAAATTCACTATTCCACCGAACATCTACTAGAAACCAAGGGATCAATGAAAAAACAAAATATTGTTTTAAAATTTTAATACCCTTTTACAATCCATAAAATATATGGTTGATGCAAATAAAAACATTGAATTTATATAACATGGTCATTCGAGATCGGATCGACGAATAGCCAAATCCATTGGGATATTTTTTTAACCCTCTACTTAATATAAAAGATAATTTAATTTTTCTAGGCACAAAATTAATGCAGGATTGATTGGATACCCATTGATTGTGCTGGGGTCATAGAGAAAGTCAATGTACAAGGGGTTTTAAAAAATTTAATCATTAGGATGACAATAATTTCCATATCCAACAATCTGGTCCACAATATAGTCCTAGGATCTCAGATAAATTAAATTGAGCCCAAAAATTAAGATGAACAGATATCTTGTCTTGATATGAATCCATGCTCAACGTCTGATTAACACCGATAATAGATTTTGGAAGGAATGATAGTAGGACACATTTATATCATCCACACATTGTTAATAAATCAATGCACATGCCACTCTTTATAATTAGGGTGCTAGAGAAGAGTTTTGATGAGTCCTTCTGTGTTGTGATGATCACCAGATCTATTTTCTTCGATTTGTTGATGGAATTATTGGATAGGTGCTCAGAGAGAAGAATTATCTCTTTATAAGGGATGAGGGGAGAGAGTCTCTCACTTAATTCAAAAGAACAATGCAATTATGTTGAGCCTCTCTCTCTCTCATTTATAATAAGAGTCAAAATACCATGATGGGTTCGAAGGTCCCCTGAAATATATCACCCACTAAAAAAGAAATAAATAAATTTTTGATGAACTAAAATGCATAATACATATTAGTAATTTTTATCACATATCTATAATATATAAATTAAATATATTACATGATAAAACTGATCATTTAACTCGACTCTTCATTCCTGATTAATATTAAACAAACATGGAATATAAAAATAATATTGGTTAGATTAATATTTTTCCTCATATTTACTTAAGTTGTAAATAATATAAATAAATTCAAAGTAATTATTTTTCACATGAATAATAATGAATTTATTTATTAGTCAGTGGTTGATAACATGGAAAACACTCGAACCCCCTGATGGGGATCACCATGTCCAATATACCTATTCAACTGAATAGGGAAGAGTCATGAATACACTAATGGGTGTTACCAACTATGCCCTTATCACAATAGAATTGAATAAAATATACATCCCAAGAGAAGAGTCTATCATCCCATCAAGGTCCCTAAAGATATATGGTAATTCGTAACAAAAATAACTAAACATCGAACATGTATTGTGTACTATAATCTCTTTTTCTATCATATATCATAAATAATGACACACACTTTTGTCATCACCCTTTTCTTTAATTTTTATTTTTTCATCTAACTCGATGGATTTACCCTTAACTACCTTTTCCATGGACTTAATAACGCACTATCATCCTACTCACCATGGGCTGAGATATATGACTTCCTCAACTCAAAAGCAAAAAATCCTTTACCATTCAACCAATTCTATACCACCAATAATGCAACAAACACAAGCTACCTCACCATGATTTCATTATCATATTTGTTTCATTTCATAGAAATACATGATCAAATGCAACACACTGGTAATGAAATCATGTAAGGAGACCAATACATATGTTTGTAGATAGGAACAACCAATGACACTTGAAACATGTGGTGTTCCTATTAGCGGGTCTCCCCTCATGTTCTCACTATTAGTGTTCACCATGTTCGAAATTCATGACAATATGTCTCAATTAATATGACCCCCAATAGATGATATTAAAATATCTATTGTTCCCAGTTGTTAAGATGTATCTAGACCATAATACATATATTTAAGATTAATGTCATGGTATCTCAAGGTTCTCATTATAAACTAGGATCCTCTATAACCTTTTGATATTACAGTTAATATATAGAAATTACTATTTCACTTCTGGATGTAGAAAAATCTACACTAAAATGGTAAGAATACATCATGTATATCTTAACTGTATACATGATATTGTAATCAAAAGTAATGTTCTTATTTGGTCTAGGCCATCCACTATTACAAAATGTTCCTCATTTTCATAAACTTATTCCCTATTTTTTATATATTTAAATATTATAATTATATTTACCTACAAAAATATTCCAAAAATAATTTCCTTTTCACATTTCACAAGTTATTAATATGTTAAACCAATAATACAATCGATTTTTGTTGGCATTAATGTTTTCAAGAACTGAAACATTTGTATCAAACCAATTTGAAATGATATAAAGTACCTTATCTATAACTATATACTCTCATATAATCTCATATAAATATATGCTAGTTCCTAATAATATATTAACATTATTAAATAATTAAACCATTATATCATCATTATTTATCTTCACATCATCCTAATTTTATAGAATTTTTTGTAATTTATACCAAATTTAATTCAATGTCTTAACCCTTTTAACATTGATAACACATTTTCTAAAAAATATTATAATATATAATATTTATCATTAACATATTTCTCAAAATTCTTTCTATCAAATACTATCATCAGAACACCTTCAACATGAAAACAAAACAATCGGTGGTAGCACCTAATATATCAAAATTGATTGAAAAATTATATGGTTTCATCTAATCATCAAAAATATAATAATCTGTCAAAAAAAGTTAAAATCCCCTAACTGTTCACTTAAATTAACTTTTTTTCATTTTAAAAATATATATTAAGATTCCAACCTTTGAAACACATATGATAAATTTGAAATAAATCTCCAAATAGAGGATCTCCATTGAATGATACCAAGATGATTAAATGCCACTTGATATTCCTTAGTGTATGGTGTTGGTAAATTAAGAGGGGTAAAATAGTTAAGAATGTTTAATTGTAACTTTTTCTGGTTTTTAATGAATTCAGCATTCATCACTTATTAGATTTAATAAAATCACTATTGATCATCTCACCCAGTGGGGAAAAGACAAATAAAGAACACATGATGTAAAATATAAAATATCCAAAATAAAAATCTATCTCCTTGAAATTTTTTCAGTTTAACTAATATTATATAGTCCACTAAAATCACCATGTTTATATAATGAGTAAGGAATATCTATGGTCCTAGTTTATAATAAATAACAGAGTAGTCACCTAAAAATAGAATAATGGATTTTTATTTGATTAATCCTTTTTCAAATGTATTGTAACCTTCATAAAGGAAGGGATTATACTATTAATTTTAATGATTATATGATCAAAATATATAATTCTATAACACTTCTTTATGATTAAAATTAGGTGTGAGCCTCCATTTTCTTCAACATACTATTCAAGTGTGATGGCCACTCAAAAAAAAGTGAGAACACTTCTACTTTATGTTGTCAAATGTTTATGAGTCTTCTTATTTAATTTATCCTTTATACTCGGTTTTAAGATAGACCCTTACACAATAAGACCAACACATATAGATTTTATACTTAATTCTTATTTTGAATTTTCAACTTTAAATTTAAACTACCAACATCATTCAACTCCTCTTCAAAATATCCCACTTCTATTCCAGACATTAGATCATTAAATGTCTCTTAGTCAACATTGATGTGATTTAGGGAGTCTATATATTGAGGTTGACTATTACAATAATTTATAAATTATATAATTGATCAGATACACTTGAAATATAGAAATCATCAACAACCATGTAATATTTTAATTCACCACACTGTGTTGCATGTTATTTCATTCCAATTGTTATAAACAAATATAAACTATTTTTTTACATTCCTTGTTACATGACATATTTTTACCTCATTATTTTTAATAGATATTTTATTTCCAAACAATTTCATATGACACATAATAGGAATCTTTGTTATGAACCTTAAACAATGGCTATGAACAACCAAGTCATTTTCATTTCCCTAGGTAAAACCCACTTAAATGTATCAACTTCATTCAAAATTTTCAACATATATTTTCCACATAATGGTGAATAACCAGAAAAAATTAAAATTTTATTATTTTTTCATCACCACCCAATATATTTTTATCTTTCTTCAAATAAAATCATTCAATATTATATTACTATATGATCATCAACATTTTAGATAGAAATTTTTTTAAATGAAAGACCTTCTCTAATGCATGTTTCAAGGATGATCTCTCCATTTTTTATTTATGCTATGTTCTAAACTAAATCATGATATAGTAAAGTCTTATTTCATAGACATTTGATGTCCAAACTTCTGATTTATAGGATAAGAGAACACTTTTACTTCCAAACCTAGAATCACACCCATTTCAAATCCAATAATGGTGTAGTGCGGTCTTCTAAACATACAATAGCTTCAAAAAGAAATTTTCAAAAGAAATTATCCATAAATTATTTTTCAATCACACCCAATACATGGAATTAACAGTAGATTATTTTAAATTGAAATTAAAATATGATTTTGAAGATGAATAATTTTTTAACAATAAAGTAACACATAATAACAATATTTACTTCCTCTATTATCCAGTTATTTTTTCCAAAAAAACTTCACATTATTAGGGAATTCTTCTATAATACATGAACTGAACTAAATCATCTTGGTTCACAATAATGTATGGTCTCTGTATGTATTCAAACATTTATTGAATTAAAAAATATATCAATTTTAATTTTCTTGTTATCCACTAAACATAAATCACATTCCAAACTCAGTACACATAGAAATAAATCATTATTCAATAATTCTAAAAACAATTAGTTAAAATGTTTAAATAAATAAGAAAATTGAATAATAATGTCATATTTTAATTATATTTTCATATATACAATTCTTCATAGATCTTGAATCCAATAATGGTCAACTTTTTGAACACTACTTCTTCAGCTTCAAAAAACTACTTTTTAGACATATGTATAACATGTTTATAAAGATATGATAATATTTTTTATAATATTTCAAAACTCAAAAAAACATCAAATCACACACACATATAGTCACTTAAAAACATACTACCTTTAACAATTCACCGATAAATATATACATCATGTAATATGTGAGATCCTATAATAGAAGGTAAACATCATATCATAAACTATCACACATTGCGCACAATAAAGATCCATGAGTATATATTATATTATAATTTTATAATTTTATAATTTTATAATATTAATTTAACAAAATAAACATATTTTTTAATTATTAATAAATGTATTATCTAAATATTAATATCTAGGGTTTTTCTAAAAAAAATTAATGTGAATAGTGGTATATAACATTTTACTAATATTGTGACTTTTATTCCTTTCTTAGAATATAAGTATGGATAAAAATTTATAGAACCCAATTATTGAAAATAAATTATAAAAAAAATAAATATTGATTATATTTTAAAATCCAATGACTGATATTTAAGAACTCAAGTAATATTTTTCTAAAAAAATTATTTTAATGTATTTTAATTTTATTATATTGAAACTAATTATTAGAACTTATTTAATTTTAAGGATAAAAAATATTTTTCATATTTATAAATAATAGATTAAAATTATTTAATTAGTACCAATATATTTTCAAGAATAAATTCTTCATTACCATAGGTCAATACCCATTACAATAGTAAAATAAAAAATTGTAAGAATTATAATTCAAGGGATAAAGGTCTTAAAACACAATAAAACATGTCTATAATTTTTTTTTGAGATATTATTTAATTTATATCACCCTATACTAAATTATTGCCTTTTTAGTGTAGTTGACATGTTTATCATGTGTTCACTTTCTGTTAAGTTGAAATATTGACAAAAATTTCATCTAAAAAAACATATAAAAAGGGATTCATAGACCCCCTTCAGTACCAATATTAAAATTATGTTTCATATAGAAACTATACCCTTCTTCCTTTCCATACAATCTGGTTTTACTCTAATAATACTATACTCAAAAGAGTTTATCCTATTCCCTTCCTCTCCAGAGAATCCTCCAAATGAAACCCAAAGATCTCAATTTAAGATCAATATTTTCACTAACATATTTTCATTTTATCTAACCATTTATAATATATTATTCCCAATATTATATTAGAAATTATTTATTTATAGTACACATAATATAGTCATATTTTGTAAATAAACAATAACCATCATTCCCTTGTCCCTTATAAAAAATGAATCCACCATTCGTTTGTTGGGCATACTACCACCTCCACGGCGCAACATGTTTTGTTTTACATTGCATACTTATGAGGATGGAAAAAATTATTTTATTAAAAGATAAATAATTTTTTATTATATTATTAAGTTATAGTGGAAAAAATTTTGAAACCTATAATTGATATGGTCAACAAACGATCATCCTTAATTAAATCATTTCAAACAAGAATACAAATATTATAATATTTTATTCAAATTATATAATATTTTTATATACATTAATTATTATAATAACTTTATAATTATGATATATTATAGTAAAAAATAATAAATCATATCACTATGATACTGGTGTAATGATATTGTTACAAAATCACCTCCTAAACAAATATTAATCATGGTATGTTCATGATTGGGTCAGTTTTACCTCCTACTTGAATAATACTATGCATTTATATAATGAATCTATGGGTACATAATTACATGATTAATATAAAATAAATTTTCAAATAATTATTTTTTTATTCTTGATATTTTATATCAATATTTAATTCCATTACTAAGAAAACACCCTTCGATCGACAATAATCACCAAATTATACTTCCCAATCAATTTCATCTTCATCTATAAAGACTAAACACTCATGAAATTAATTTGAAACATAAAAAATAACAATAAAACATACATAATATAATATTCAATGACCTAGTATTGATTAACATTAGAAGAATAATTAATACATACATCACCATTATGATACTTCTAAAAAAAATGAACAAAACTATAAACACCTGGTGTCGAAAAATAGTAAAACTCATATAGAAAATGATTGTTTATGAATTGTATAATTTAGGATGAATATTATTAAAGTTATAGATTTAGATATTTATATAGCTATTTTTTATACAAGGTTTTAATGTATGTTTATGGAATTCATGAAATGTTGTATGGTTTTTTCATCCCAAATTCTTCTATTTAGGGAATGTTTTGTATTATGTACCATATTTATTTTATATGGGGTATTTAATTCCTATTTGAGATGTTATATTAATAAATTCATTTATTAATTTTATTTTAAGATCTATTTTGTTCCTTATTTTTCAAGGGGTTTTCATTTAATTTCTTCCCAATACATATGTGGGGTTTTCAATATGTATTTTCATTCTTTGGGAATCTTGTTATATTCACCACCTATTTTATTTTGTGTGGTTTATAAATTTACATGGAATAATTTTTCCATATTACCTATGAATATATTTTATTTACGTGTTTATATTGTTATCCCTATCTAATTATCTTTAAATTAATGTGTTTCCAAAGTATAGTAAAATTCAGTATTTTAAATGCTGTAAAAAAATCCAATGTTTTACCAAAGTAAAAGTGTGTGTAATTTCCTTGAAAATAAATCCATGTAATGATACTAGAAATTGGATGCAGTTGTGTACTATATTAACCTAGATGTAACCACCTCAAAAAGGCATGATTGAGAATTGAATCAATCATCACCCTAATGTATTATGAGTGGGTATAATACTTTACACCTGAATAAAAACTCCAAGTGGATATGATATGGTGTATTCACTAGCACTTAATTAAGAACAATTAAGGATTTTTATGACTATTTTATTCATATCCTTCCAATTAAATCTATTCAAACCAATTATTACCTTCTAGGGATAACAAAACACATTTAGAAAACTATAGACCCTATATATCTTTCATAAGGGTTATACCTATTACTTTGAAAAAACCATATAGCTGATACCTTGATTTATGGATGTTATCCTAGACATAAACATTACAATGTTTAATGGGGAAGCATTAGATATCCATATTTCTCATTATATGGATAGCCATTATTTTATTCAGATAGAGGATCCTAATAGAATAGTATGAAAGTTATATATGGATATTATAGTTATTTGATTGGGCTTACAATAATAATAGGTGGGAAAATAATTATATAAATTATTATGTATCTACATGACTCAAGAGAAAACATATCATAGGTTTTGGTGTGTACCATTGTCCATATCAATATTGTTTCTTGGAATGAGGCTATGACAATATTTTTTGATGTTATAAATTATGAATTTCATCATTATTAGATCATTGATTATTATTACATAGGTTTATATTTATTATCATAATCATACCATCCCTTTAGTTTCAATTGATTATGGAAACATGTGGGTTTTTTTATTCTTATCATTTCACTACTGTTGTGTTTAATATTTGATAGCTTATGTGCCGCTTTGGCGGTGGCGTAGTGGTGTAGAGTCAAGGGCCAAAGCAATGGTGTTCGGTGAGGTTGGGGGTTCGATCCATGCTTTAGGGGGGAATTTCTACCTCCCATGTACCACTCGTCTTACCGGGTCACCCGGTGTCTCACCGGGTGGGAAGAATGGGCACACTTCACCTGGATGACGGGTTTCTGTGACGAACCATCGCTGATTGAGGTGTTACCCCACGGGACACAATGTCATCTCGGCTGACAACGGCTCCTCCCCAGCTGGGGCATCTCTGGATGACCTCTTCGTGGGGAGGGGGATTCTTGAGTGTGGAGGGTTTGAAAAGGCCACTCTCGGGAATTCCCTTTTAATAACGTATTTGATAGCTTCTGTTGTTTTCTAGTACTAACTAAGGATCTTAGCTCACCCATATTATTTTCATTTCCCTAGGAATCCTATAGGACTATAGGTAATTTTTAGGGATATAAGGGAAGGGATGATTATCTTTTCACCATGTGTTCATGTTATACTTCTGTTTTTAGATTTATTATATGTATTCATCTACTCTTCCAAGACTAATATATTATTGAATCATATAAGAACTATTGTATTACATACTGATAATGTAATATATCTACCAGATCCAGGTCTATGTTGTCTAGGAATTTACAATTTTTATCATATAAATTTTAGTTTCTTCCTTAGGGACTAGATTTAGAGTAATGTATATAGATATCAAAAGAACTATAAAAACCATCATGATTTCAAGGGAACACTCTAAAAAACATAATGATAGATGTATCTTTCAATTCAATATCTTGATATTGTTATGAGTATTCCATTATAGAAAGATATAAACTAATGGTAGGAATGAGAACTGCATCAACACCTATAGTAAATATATCGGACCGCTTTCTGTGATAATAACTTCCAATATTTAGTTGAACTAACAATAAATTGGTAGCTATAAATGCATAAATTCCATAACAAAAATCATTCTCCCTCAATGATGTTGTGATAAAGAAATATTATTTATGTTAGAATACCGTTATATGGGATATGTGGACCAATGGTGGTCACTAATTCAAAACACTCAATAATAAGAAGTGATAAATTTCATGGTATGGGGAACATTTAAGGAGGTATTCTATAAAAAATACTTTCCTCAGGAGGAATGTGTGCAAATAGAAAGGTGGTTCCTCAATCACAGAGAAACGAATGAGGGATGTATTCTTGTATATGAGGATATATTTAAAAATATACTTGGGAATCATTGAATCTATTTACACATACTACAAAGAATGATTTTTTTATGGTTTAAAGATAATCCTTAGAAGGGAGTTAGTCAATCAGAAATTTATTCATATAAGGATATATTAAAATTAAAATTAATATTGAAAATAAGTTCTCCATGATGTATTTATTTAAGGTAAATTATGAGAAGATGAGGTGGTATGAGCAACATGGGAAGAATAATTTTGAAAATAGGAATAAAGGAAGGATGTAGTTTACCTCATGTGATAACTACAGGAAGAAACACCCTGGGGATCACAAGAAGGATTCATGAGTTTGATACATGTATAAAGAAAATATCAATCCATGTCATAAGTTAAAAGGAAAGGATATATATCTTGATGTTTGATTCTTCAACTGTACTGATAAGGGACATTATGTGAATTTATTCCCCAATAATCAAAGGAATTTACCTCATAAAAGTACAATGGATCAATGAAAAGATTAGGTGATTTCCAAAATTAAGTCAAAATTCATAGAAATGGTGGAATGTACTCTAATTATAGACTCAATTTTAGCTAATGTTTTATTTGATTCTAGATCATTCAAATCTTTTATATCTTCCATGTTTTCTAAAAATAATACAAATTTCACTTTCACCTGTGTAAGGATATTATCAATTAAGACACAGAGTGAGAAATATTATTGAAAAATAGATGTATCAGCTAATTCCTATTTCGAATCATGAATGTACCAAATTTTTAAAGACGATTACTATAAATATGGTTGACTTTAATATGATCCTTGGTATGTATTTCATTTCAAAGTATAATGTAAAAATTTATTTTCATGAAATGGGTACTAAAATTCTTAAAGGTGACTTGTAATATCATATTTTAAGGGTGGAATCATCATAATATAAATCATTTCAAGATACTCCCCTAATATCTCCCCATAATGAAACTATAGAAATAGTTTAATATTAATAATGATATAAATATAAGGAAGATATACTAAAAAAGAGGATGTAGTTATGGTCTAAAAATTATTTTATATTTTTTCATAATAATTACATGATCTTCAAAAAGATCATGAAGTTCAATTCTATATTGAACGAATTATTTATTAAATGAATATATATAAAACTCCATATAGAATATAACTAGTTTATTTGTTTGTCTTCAGGAACAAGTTGTAGCATTTGAGTGATAAGTTATTTTACACACATGTTTTTCATTGTGGTGATCCCCTATCTTATTATTGAGAATGAAATATGGTTCTGTGAGACTATAAATCAATTATAGGGAGATATATACCCTTAATACAATTAATAAGTATCATTTTCCATGATTTTATAAATTTTTTGATCATCATCAAGGATCCCAATAATTTTTAAATATTGATATTCACTCTGGTTATCATCAATTAATAGTGAATAAGGATGATATACTATGGTTCATATTTCAGACAAGGTATGGAAATTATGAGATTAAGGTAATGCCTTTTGGATTGACTAATGTACCTTCTATATTTATGGATCATATGAATAAAGTATCAATTGATTTTATAGTTAAATATAGTGAGGTGTTCATTAATGTTATAATGATATATTATAATAGGTATGAATATCATGGGATTTATCAAAAAATAACTCAAGAGACCCCCCCCCCCATTATGGGATTATATGTGAAATATAGAAAGTGTAAATTAAGGTGAAAATGAATTTTTTTCATGACCATATTATCTAAGAGGATAGAATATGTTTTGACCCTTAAAATAAAAATGTAGGTAATGAATAGACTAAAATGATGAACATAATAGAGATATGATGTTTCTTGGTTTTAGTAGGTTACTATTAATAGTTTTTTATATATTTTTGGATAACAAAATTACCATGTTAACATGTAATGGAGATAAATTATCATGTTAATGTGATTTTGATGAATGTTTTGATGATCTAAATTGGATATTGATTAATGAAATTCTATTAACTTTTTTCATCTGGTAAGGAAGGATTTTAAATATATAGTTATGCATCAAATATAGGTCGTTTTTATTTCCTTATGGGGAATTATAGTTTGATTTCCTATGAATCTAGAAAATTTGAAATCCATTAATATAATTATCCAACTCACAACATTAAGAAAATAGTCACAATATTTTCTTTCAAAATATAGATCCCCTAACTCTATGGTTGAATAAATACACACACACACACAGAGATATATATATATATATATATATATTACCACTGTTTTAAGTATATGTTCTATTAGGAGGAGTTTGAAATGAGGTAAAGAATATGGTGTAATATACTCATGGACTATGAATTCTTGATACACTACCACACCGAGAAGGAAAGCACACTATTTGATTCATTGAAATGGAGGGGATATCATGTTTGGATTATGATGATTTGTTCACAAGGATCTTATATATAGAGACCAAGCAGTTATAGTTATTGTGTTTTTTAGGAAAGTGAATTTGTTATTTCATTTACAAGAATTTTTTAATTACTCTATACTAAAAAAGATTGTGAAGTCAAAATAGGAAGACAAGGATTCAGAAAAAGAAAATTAAATAATTAATTAATGAGAAATTAAAATACTTTAACTTTATATATGTAGTGTTGAACTTTGGGAATAGTTTATTTGTTCCATACATGTAACGTCCCCAACCCTAGTATCATGGAGAAGGTGCCTCAATTTATTACATTGGCATATATACAAGACTCGAATCCCAAAGTACTAATCCTTTATCAATTTTGGAGACTAGATAACATACTTGAAATTTACATTACAGTTGAAACTATAAAATATAAGATATATAATCCTTTGAGAACAACATTATTCTCTTATCTTAACTTTGAATATCAGTCATAATATAAATTTTAGAATCCTAAGAAAGATAAAACATAATAAAGGGGTGTTATTAGATTCTTAGTAAGGGTAATAATATAGATAAATCTATTAAAAATAAGAATAAACAATAATGTAAGGAGTATAAATGAAATGTAAACCATTTAAACATAATCTTCAGTATAATATGGCAAGAATAAATTAAAATAAAAAAATTCCATATAAAAATCATATGGATATTCAATTAATTGAATAATAACATTGAATATGGATATCTAATTTCATAATTAGGGAATGCATAATGTTGGACATCATAAAAATACCATATGGATTCATCCAAGACACCATACATAAATTGTTAAGGCCTCATCCAATACCCTAAATTTTTTCTCTTAGGATACCTACTGATGCATCGAGTGACTATATTCAGCCCCTCCCATCACTTACTAAGTAAAATTAATTATTCATATGACAAGGATGAAACCTAAACAACATAAACACTCTTATATAAGACCATCATATGATATGTGAATACATTTACCACAAACCATGAATGGTTTCAAAATAGCACATCTATAGCCAAACTGATAATAATCCCTTAAATAAAATATGGTAGATTGAATCATAAGAGACCAAACTCAATTATTCATTAAATCCAAAAATGTATGTTGACATATAAGAAAATTTTCTATTATCATAATCAAACACTTCTTGAGATAAATTCTCTTTTTTTACATTGATATTTTTTATTTAAAATATAACATAATATTAAATGATATAATTTTCATTGAAAATAATCTGGTAAACATGTAATGGGAGATTCAACACAATAATGTGTCATGATGGTGGAAAAATACACTCATGCTATATAAGATGAAAAAACAATTATTCTATATTTTTTTAAAAATATTAAAAAAAGTACCTCATTTGGAAAATTAAAAAAATATTCCTGTCAAAATGTTTTATAAAAATGTGAACATAGGAAAATGAATTTAATTATTTATAGGATAATATAAAAATAATTTGTATTTTTTAAAGATACATGGACATGGGTGATAAATATTTACAAATATAAACTTATGTATAAATTTTCCCAAATAATAACGATATTGTGAAATACAACATTACCACCACATAATCAGTATAATCATATGCCCCATGAAAGGAAAAAAAATTATATTTTTTGAATAAAACATAATCTTTATAATATTACTCATAAAATAAATTCATGGGAAGTATATTCCCCACATAAAATAAAAAAACTAGTTTCTAAGGTATATGTACGATAGAAAGAAAATTGAGACAATAATATATTACCTTGTAATCTCTTTTAGTGGAATGAGCTTTGACAACATCTTCTTCAGTGGAGTTTATTTTTATCTCTTCTTAAGATATCTAGAGATGTTATTTTTGGAATACCAATACCTACATAACATTTATAAATAGTATTTAAGGAGAAATGGGTAGGTTTTGAATGAGCTATAAGGATCAATGTGGTGTGAGTAAGTGAAGGATGATGTCTTTTTATAACTATGGTGAGGGGAACATTAGAAAAATCTAAAAATATTAAAATAATATAAATTATTCTTAATTTTTAATTTTATCCATTGAGATTTATTTTGAATATAAGATGAGTATGTGTCTAAATCCTCTCAACCAATAATCTTTCAACAATTTGTAGGTCTCATTCATACCTCTATATTTTGGATTTAACCCTTAAATAATCTATTAATCTCTTACTATGACAACAAGTGTTTTTATTCTTTAAGGGTTAATAGAGATTCTCTAAAAAGATAGAATATCCCTAAATAGTTCATTTATTTTATATTTAAACTTATCCCAATTAGTATTCTAAATTTTATATTTTTATTGATTTTATATCATTTAATAAAATTTTATTTATGTTAATATAAAATTAACAACAGTTCTAATACAATTAGTTACTTATACTTTTATATAAATAAATAAAACAAGATATATTATAACTAGAAATTTTAATATATCACCTACATGTTAAAATTTTCTATAAAATTTTTGTATAGAATTAATTATGTCAATTTTTATTTATTTTAATATTTCCATTAAAATTTTATTGATATTACCATTAATTAATAAAATATTGCATCATCATTGTTTAAGAATTTAAGGTAATTATTTATCTACTAAATATAAAAAATAAACTTCGTTGATTAATATAAACATTTTATATTTAAAATTACTATTTATAGTCTAATTTATCTTCTGTATTACCCTATATTAAAAATTATATATGTATTAAAAATATGAGTATGACATCTTTAACTTTTATTTAGATAAAATATAATAAATCACATACTCTCATCCAAGTGGATTGGAAAGGTTATATTCTCATAAAAATTATTATTTTTGTTGACACCTACTTATATAATAAAATTTGGAAAGAAATTATGGAAATTTTATAAAATTTAATATTATTATTTTACCCTTAATTACTCTATTTACCATTAATCGTGTTAAACAAATTACTAAAGATAATATTAGTATTGACCAAAAATAAAATAAACCTATTGGAAAAATTTATACCCAATTATTTCAAATATTTTATATATTTTTTAAAATTCAAAATAGGTTTGTTTCATTAATTAATTTAAAATTAATCTTGTTGAAAAAATGAGAAAACATGTGTTTAAATTTAAAAAATTCAAAAGATTAAATTATTTTTAAATCAAAATTCAATGTGAATTTGATTCAATTGAACTATATTGGATTAAATAAAAAAGTGATCTATTTATACTATAAAAATTATTAAAATATAATTTAACACTATGAATTATTTATAGGAAAAAGTTGTTTTCAATAAAAATCATATATTTTTTTATTATTCCTCAAAAAATGAAACATATCAGAAAAATATAAAAAATTGAGAAAAATGTAAATTTTGATGTTCTTATTTCTATAGATGACAAGACGTCCATGATTCCTTTGAACCTAGATTGTAAAATTTGAGAAGTGATGGACATACAAAACCATTTTTAGGAACATTATTCGCCACCCCAGTGTGAATAGATTCAATATTCGGACAAGTAGTTGATAGATGACCCAAGAGACAACATGAAAAGTTGAATTTTGTTCAAGATTTAAAAAATATAAATTAGTTGAATCATAATTCCTCCCTTAAAGTGATCCAGATATAGTCAACATGGGGTTTGTAACTATCCACCTCAACAAAAATTTATGGGGAGATGGGATGACACACCTACGTGGTTCTACTATCCGAACACAGGAATTGTCCAATAATATTACCAAGAATAGAGATTATAGTGTCACTTTGGAAGGGGAGTTGGGGTTGGGAAGACTAACCCATAATGTCATAGACAGATTGTCCCGTTTCATGTCGAAATCATAGGACTACTGATCAAGGTAGAAGTGATATATGTTGCATACATGAGGATCTTTGGATCACGCCTAGATAATGTCTTCCTCCAATGAGAAATTATTCATCATGTTCCTCTTGTCAAGGAGCCCCAATAATAGTGGTTGTTCCCACCATACTTGTAGAAAACTCCCATCCCTTTTAAGTAAGTACTGGGGAGATTATTTACACAATTATTACATGTGTGGAAATAATTTTTTCCATTGTTATCTTTATCTATATTTTTCCTTGTTTTCCTCTTATTCTCATTGTACCCTCCAATTACATAATAATTAGAGTGATCCTAACCTATCCCATTTTCACTTGATACCAATTCCATATATGATGAAAATGATTGGGATTCTATTTCCCTTCAAAATATTGGATTGTGACCATGAAATGTATGATCCTTCTTTCTATTTGGATCAAATGTAATTTTGAGGTTCACATTACATCTACTAGAATTCATTTCTAAATGACATCATACACTGGGTTAGATCATATCATAAGGTATAATCCAAAAACTCCAAAAAATAGTTAACAAGAATTGAAAAATTTATGTTAATCTATTTTCATAATAATAAACATGGTTTCATTGGTATGATCATATATACTTATCCTAAAAATATTTTTTAGGGTTATATTCCCTAAAAAATCTTTTCAAAATCTAATTTCCAAGGTTTCTGCAAACTTGATCTGATACAAGATGTAACGACCTTGACCCATGTAACTGAGAGACATTGTATCACTTTTTTACATTGTAATAGTTACATCATCCAAATAAAATAGGATGGATCAGTTTAGCAGTCTTCAAAACCCTATTACATACTTGAAACAAATATTACAATTGAAACCATTAATAAGACATATAGAATCCTTTGATAACACCATTATTTTCCAAGCTTAACCCTATATATCAGTCATAATATACATCTTAGCGTCTTATGAAAAATAAAACAAAAGAAATGTGTGACATCAGATGCTATGTTAGGGTAATAATTTTGTGGATGTTGTTATTAATAAGCATAAAAAATAAGGCAAGGTGTATAATTGAAATATAGGCCATTTAAACATTATTTTGAGCATAATATGGTAAGATTAAATAAAAAATTAATTTATTTCATATCAATAATATCATGGAGATTCTAATAAATGAATAATAACCTATAATAACAATATGTAATTTCATAATGAAGGAATTCATAATTCCATTCATCATATGTGTACCATCAAGTCTTTAACCGAGACAATACACATAAACAGGTTGGGCCTCAATGAATAAAAAACCTGTTTACCTCTTTAGACCTATAGATTCATTGAGGGAATATGGAAGGCCTCATCCATCACATAACAAGTCTAGTGAATTCCTCATATGAACTATGTGAAATATAAACAACATAAACACTCATATAAAAAAACTAACATAGGAGAACTTAATTATTTTACCATAAACCATGATTGGTATGAAAATAGAACATCCATAGGTAGAATAATCATAAACCCATAAATAAAATATGTTAGATGGTATCACAAGAGACCAACCCCAATTACTCATAAAATATAAAAAAATATGTTGACAATGATGAAAATAGTCTAACAAAATAATTCAAAAATTCTAGATAGAAATACCACCTTTTTAAATATAAATAATTTATTTAAAAGGCCATGTAATTTTAAAAGAAAACATTTTAATCTGAATAAGATCTTGTAAACATGTAAAATAATCTTCAATACATTAAGGTTTCATGAAATTAGAAAAAAATGCTCATACTGTATAAGTTAAAAAACATTCTTTCCATATTTTTTCAAAATATTTATAAAGTACTAAATTTGGAAAATGAAATTAAAATTCCTTAAAAAAATTTAAAAAAAATTGATCATAGTAAAAAGAAATTAAACATTAGTCAGATAATAGTAAAAAATACATAAAAAAATTATGAAACATGGACAAGGATGATTTATATTCCTCAGCAGAAACTTATGTATAAACAATCCTGAATAATAATTATATTGTGAAATAAATACTTACCACTTTATAATCAGTAGAATAATATACCCCATGAACGAAATAAAATTATATGGATTTTAATATACAATAATATTAAATATAAGACTCATAAAATACACTCATAAGTAGTATATAAGCAACACAAATGAAATTAGTGGTGTATAAGACATTTTTCCAATATAAATAAAAGTGAGACAAAAATAACTTACCTTGTACTTTCCTTTTGATGAATATGCTTTAACCTCCTCTTCTTCACTGGAAATCCTTTATATATCTTATTATGAGATCTAGAGTTGGCCTTTTTGGAAGACCAGGTCCTCCATCACTTGGTTGTGGATATTGGGGGGAGAAATAGGTTGGGTTTTGTCGAGCTAGAAATATGAATATCATGTGACCAAGTGAGTGAGGAGGTTTCCATTTATAGTTTAGATGGGAGGCACTTTCGGAAACATCAAAAATATTAAATAAATATAAATTATTATTAAATTATAAATGGACATAATTTCATTTATTTCTTACATAATATAAGAATAGGTGTAAATCATCTAAACTAATAATTTTTAGACAAGTTTTAGGTCTCATTATTTCCCTTATCTTTTGGCTTTAATCCTTAATTAATCCCTTTAACTCTTCCTATGGAAACTTATGTTTTTATTTTTTTTAAGGGTTAATATATTTACTCTAAAATGAAAAACAAACCATAAATGTATAATTTATTAAATATATGACATTAGACCAATAATTTCACCATGTCTTAAATTTTTATGAATTTTATATCATTAATCAAAATATTATTATTTTTAAAATAACATTTATTATAATTTTGATAATATTCATTACATTGAATTTTAAAAAAAATAAAACAAGTTTTCTTAAAAAACACCTAATATATCACTAGTATGTTAAATTGATCTATTAAATTAATGGATGGTGTTAATTGTGTTAAATAATATTTTTTTAATATTTTTATAGTCATTTATTTGATATTCCCATTACATAAATAATTACAACGTCATAATTGTTTATGAAATTAAGGTAATTATGTATTTCGTAAAAATTAAAAATAAATTTTAGTGATGAATATAAACAATTTATATTTCAAATTACTATTTATATTCATCTTATTATTCTATATAACCATATATTAAAAATTACATTTTTATAAAAAAATATGATTGTGACATCTTTATCTTTCCTTTAAATAAAATATAATAAATGTCACACTCTCATCCAAGTGGAATAAAAAGGTTATAGTATTAGAAAAATTATTATTTTTGTCAACACCTACTCATCCAATAAAATTTGGACAGGTTTTATGGTAATTTTGTGATATTTATTATATTATTTTTATCCTTAATTTCTCGATTTACCTATAATTTTTCTAATAAAAAATTACTAATGTTACTATTCATATGGAAAAAAATAAATGAAATATATTTACATAAGATGTAAGGAATGATTAAAAATATGTAATACATTTTTAAAAAATAAAAACACAAAAGTTGTAGTAATTAATTTAAAATTAATTTTGTTGATGAAAGGAGAAAACAATTCTTTTTAGTGAAAAATTTCAAAAGATAGAACTGTTTTTATATCAATATTCTATTTGAAATTTATTCAAATGAATGAAATTAGATAACATGATAAAATTTTTATCTAATTATAATTTTATACCAATTAAAAATCTATTTTAACCGTATAAATTGTTTAGGTGAAATAGTTGTCTTCAATTAAAATGCAATATTTTATTACTATTCATCGAAACATGAAACTTTCCAGAAAAATAAAAATAAAGTGAACCCAAGTGAATTTTGATATTACACATTAAAAAAGGTGTTTATTTTATTATATATAATATATAAATGTCTAAAAACTAGATTTAAAACAAATGTGTCATCAAAAGGTGGTAAAACTCTCTTTAGAAATATATAGCCTTTTAATGCATATAATTTGATTCACTTTTATCTTAGGCCTATAAAATATATATGATGAATATAAAGAATATTTTATTGAATATATAAAATATATATTTCGTTAATATCAATCAATTATTTTAATTTATATAATTTTCTAATACAAAAGGCCTTTGAGATAGTACAAGTAAAAAAATCCTTTATATTTAATTGGTATATATTTTCATTTCTAATAAATTGGTAAAAAATGAAAAAAAAATTATAATATATATAAATTCATAAGTTTTTTAATAATATTCATAAGCTATAATTTAATTGCTAGATTATATATTATTATAACAATATTTCAACAATATATAGTTGTTTGGTTAAACGTTGTCTTGCATGTAATGTGATCTATCGATGAATTTTGTTATTGTGTGAAATGTTATACTAACTTGGTGTTGTGTATATATAATTCTAAAAAAATTATAAAAGGGAAATATTGTAATTTATAGGGATTGTTCATTCTCCCCACATTAATAATGTTTAATCCTTTCAATTTAAACATTATTTTATATAGATTTATATTTGAAAATTCTTTTGTCAAAATCCCACATCAGGAGAAGAGTTAATAATATATCCTCTTAATTGGAGATAATGATAAGTAAAATGGTCGTATAAAATAAAATATAACTAGGTATTTATATATTATATAATTATTGGAAATTTGAGATACATACATGGAGGATAAACATAAATATTTATAGGGAATGATTGGGGTCATTAAACACAATCAAGTGAATGATCAATAGAAGGATTGAAAGTTGACTGAAGAGGAGTTAAGTGAGTTTGAGTGAAAACAAAAATTTCCTATTGTCACGTAGGAAAATATATGTATACAAATGTAAAATTTATGTGTAATGCGCATAATTATAGAGTTGATTCAGAAAATAAGAAACGATGCATAAGGGAATTAAATAATGTATCCAAAATCATATAGGTGAGTCTGCAACATGGGTTTTTTTTTTAAAATCACCTAGCTGAACTTCTCATGTAGCTGATCCCGTACTGTAGATGAATATACATAACCTACTACTACTATATATATATATTATACCATGTTGGGGGACTCAATACCCTTATAGGATTCATGTAGATGGTTATGAATGATATAATAGATTATATCCATATGTGCTAAGTGATATTTTTAGAATACTTCATATATTTAAATGAATCAATATTTGAGGAATTACCAAGATCATGATATTTTAATATCACATAGAAGTATGATTCCTAATAATTTAGGATATGTAAAAGATTCTTTGAATGTGATTTTATGTGAATTTAAATGATGAATTAAATAGGACTCTATTTATCAATTTGAATGATATGAACTTGATACATAAGATCATAGGGTTTATGTAATTCAAATTTTAAAATATTAACTCTGATTTTATTATGGATGATATTCATTATAATTTTGTGAATATAAATATATTGTGAATGTATTTAAGAAAATATAGAGGAGGGAATTGAGATTTTTGTCATTCTAATAAAATTATAATATTTTTTAGTTATATTGTATCTAGAATAGAGAAGTGACTAAAGTTGTTGTTATTTTTTAGAGGAGAACTGTATATTTGGGTATCCAGAAAGTTGAGATAAACCAAAATAGTATATTTCTAGTTTGAATGAGTTTCTAAACAAACATAATATTTCAATAAATAGTTTAATATTATGAATTATTACACGATGAAGAATTATCTTATAGGATTTTGGAGGAATACCACACTAAAGAAGAAAGAGGAATTTCTCAAAATAACTCTATATAACAATGAAGAATGAGATTATGAGTGGGGTGTATAACCATTTGATAATGAGGCACAAGGTTAGGGTGTATAACCATTTATGTAGTATGATGATGATTGAGGTTTCTAATCAATTGATACTGAAGAATTAGTTTCACTAGTGTAGAACCTGGATCAACGTTAGAATTGACTATTGGTGTTTAAAACCAATTTTTGGATAAACCGATGCACTTGATGATATGATTATAGTTCATAATAATTATTGGGGGGAATAACCAACATGTAAAGGAGTAATATTTTATGTCATAACTTATAAATAATGTGTGTTAATTTATTTTAGTGTTTTACTCCACATTAGGGGAGGCTATGATAAATATTATTATGCGGACTAAGAAAATTGAACAATTGAATAGGTTTAATTTAAAATAAGATGAATTAATAATATTATACTACAAATTCAAACCCAACCGTGGTCAACCTATCCTATGGGTCTATAGTTTGTATTAAATTTTATTCCCTCTAAATAACCAAGAAGAATTATAAGACATAGATACTATTTTCCCAGTCACATTCCAAGGTGCTTCAAAATTTAATAAAAATAATTATCATAGTTGGCGGAATATGATGATACCCTATCACTCTTCAATTGGTCGATAATTTAGTGACGTTACAATAAATTTGTTTCACACCAATTCTTATAATTCTTTTATGACACAAGTTGATATGATAAATAATGAGATTGATGTAATGGATAAAAATTCCATCTAGATTCCTTTATTGTTGAATGTTTACCTAGATATCATTGGTCACTAGACACCTAATGAATTATAAAAAAAAAATTTAAGTAGTTATAAAGGTAACATTGAAGCTAATAAATCCAAATTGAAAGTATATAAGATCCAATTTGAGGACATTAAAATGGTTGATGAAGACAATACTGATGACAATTTCACTAGAGTGATTGATATTGATAGAAACAATTGAGGATTCTATGAAAATATCATCATAACCATCATTTTAAAAAATTTGATGAGGAATTATAAAAAATTCATTGATCTAAAAATATCATCCCTAGAAGAAATAGAATACTTGATTGTAGATATGTTAAATAATTTACTCATTGCATATGATTTTAGAATGGAAAAATCCATCAAAATGAATGACAATGATTTAATGGCCTTTAAATCATTGAGAAAACAAAAATTCAAGGGATAATGGGTTACACAATAAGTTGATTCAAATTCTAAGGGATATGGAGATCTTAGTGAAATATTTTCACTTATATTAAGAGGATTCAAAATGTGAAAGTGGGGTGGAAATAGTAAAAAATCCCAGGTTTGTTGAAATTTTTATGGGTTTTCAAACATTAATAAAGATTGTCTACAGAATAACACAACTGAATCTGAATCTGGTGAGGAAGATGAGATATTTTGAAAACTGGAAAAGAGAAATAATAAAAAGAATCATTTTAGCAGTAGGGTTATAAATTTTCTAAGAAAAAATGGAAAGGAAATTTATATTCAAGAAAATATTCATATGGAGTGGTTAATATCCTTGATAATGTTGAACTGCTATCGGATTCATTAAGAAATGATAATGATTGGGGATAAAGAAAAAATTATAGAATGGTAGTAGAAAGGTGAAATGGAATCATGAATTGAGTACAGAAGAATTATCTAAAAAGAAAACAAGTCATTATATAATCAAAAGTATAAGGATTCTGCAAAATAATAAGAAATGATTAGGAATGAAAAATATTATGTTGATTTGATCAAGAGAAAAAAATCTAGAGAAGGTAAATAAGAAATGATTACAACTTTTCTTGAGGATAAAATTCATACAAGGTATGAAGAACTATATGATAAATAGTCAATGTTTATTATTTTTTGAAATTAGTTTATTGAAATTATATAAGACTGTAATAATATTATTAAAGTCAATGAAGAGTCTTCCCATGTTAGTGAGATGAAGAGTCTTCCCATGGCAGTGGATTAGTGGACCCACCATCATTCTTCTTCTATATAATAAAAAATCCAACATCCACCTTCATTACTCCACAAAATACTCAATGATGTGAGATTTTAAATCAATGTTATTTTATTGTGAATACTAAACTAAATTTCTTAAAATATTTATAAAAAAGATATTATTTTATCCCATGAACTATAGAAACATCACATCCACCTTTAGATCCCATATTTGAGCATCTATTCCCATTAATTAGATTATTGTGTGAGTTAAAAACATATTCATACTTAGTATTACTCATGGATAGTGAACCCTACTTCTTCAAGTTCCAAAAAATAAACCTTTTAAAAATATAGAAAGCACCATTAGAAATAAACCTTTAAACATCTACATTTACAACCCAATGTACATTATTATATCCAAAAAAATCTAACATTTCATTACTTTCATATTACAACCAATATTTCACCATTATTTTGATGTATCTATGTATCATATTTACAATGAACTAATATGATTCCTTTAATTAATGATGAATTTTGTTTGAAATTTTAATAACATACACAAGATCTGTTCATGAACCATTCCTGTAAATTAAACTGCCCATTACCATATTGGACTCCAATGAATAAAATGACATTACTTTTCTATATTTTTATATCTTATGTCCCATTAAAATTATATTAAAAACCTATATTAAATAGTCAATATAAAAATATTTATATTTTCTCTGACATACTTTTCATGAGTGAAGAAACTTTGATTGTCCTCTCGAGGTATTTTCAAACCCAAGAAATACTTCACCAAGTAAATCATCAAAATTTCGAACATATTCATTATCTCTAAATAAAAATATTCCCAACAACCATCTTCATTTTCATAAAAGAAAATATCATCCATAAATATGATAATTGTAGCGACCCACTACTTTCATACATTAACATTACATTACATTTGCCGAATACATAAAACATTATATAGAAATATGCACAATACTGTACTAGTCTAGTGGCTTTGGAAACAACGAACCATAAATACTAGTATATAAATGAGCTAGATCATCTCCCACCAGGTTCTTCTTGACTAGAACACCTCATAGACATCAAACGTAATACATATCTCCATAACCTAGGGAAATGAAACATAAAATGTGGTGAAATTTGATGCTCAGTAAGGGTAAACAAGTGTGATACATAAGCATAATCACAATCATAAGGGTATGAGAAAAAGAACATGAAAATATAAGATCATTACATGGATATCAATAATCATAAAAATGAATAATGGAAAAAATATTGGATGTTTCTAAGACATGAATCATAATGAAATAAGGACCATAATCCATGAAATCATAATATAGGAATAAAACATTGAATTTTGGAAGACACATAAACAAATATGATAATTTCCATAGTATTCATGGAATTTCTTCCTAGATCGTCTTATTGGACAAAGTCCATTACTGAGCCAGGTTCACACCCAGTTTTATGCATATATTACTGAACTGAGTTCACTCCCCATTCTGGACCAATAATATAGAACCAAGTTTGTTCCCCATTCCAACCCTATAATTTTTAATGGGTTTTATTTCTCATTTCATCCATGTATATCCCATGATATATAAATCATTACCTAATTAATTGGAGGGAGATATAGGTCCCACCCATCTCACAGTTAAGTCATACATACATGTTCTCTAAAATTATAAACAATCATATCATAACCCATGCAATGAAATGGGTATAAAAAACATATAAAAATATCATAAGATATGGAAAACGATAAAGGTTCCATAATAATTTCAAAAAATGTATAACCTTTGAAAGGGAAATGTATTTCATAAACCTATAACCCATGAAATTGAAAATGGTTTTATAAATTCCATGACATTAATAATAACACATTCATAAAAAGAATATTATCAGAACCATTAGATTATTTCTTATAAGGGATTGATCAATATCAATGATTTCATATTAGATAGAAAATAATTTTGAAATATCTTTAAAAAATTTCTTGTGGAACATATCCTTTCTTATTTGAAGAAATATTTTAAAAAACATAAACCCATCGGAAAATAATTTTCTTAAAAAATAAATTAAAAACATATAATGAATACATAAAATAATTTTTAAAACGTTTTTTCCTCGAAAAGTTATAAAATAAGATTCAAAATATTTTAAAAACCATTTTAATTGATTTTTTTTTTTGAAAACATATAAATAATGCATGAAAATTATTTTAAGACCTTTTTTCTTGAAAACATATAAATTAAGTTAGAAATTATTTTGAAAACCATTTCCATGAAAAAAAAATTGAAAACTTATAAATTAGGCTTAAAAACATTTTGAAAAAACAGATTCCTTGAAAAATTATAAAATAATATCAAAAACATTTGCAAAACACTTTTCCTTGAAAATTACTTTTAAAAACATTTTCATCAAAATTAAACTTTCAATAATGAAAAGGAATCTTCAAAGAAGTCGTTAAGGGTAAATCAGTACATGTCATACACGGTTAAAAGAACATCACTACTGCAAGGTAAGAAGGATAGAAAAATTAATTCTTTAGAAAGAAAAAATAATATTCCATTTAATAGATGGGTAAAAAAATGGGTAAAAATTACGTTTAAATATTATTAAATAATTGTAAAATATTCTTAGAAATGTTTTTAGAAAACATAGATTTCCTACTGAAGGGACGGTAATGTCTGATTTTTATAAAAACAATTTATTAACTCTATTGTGTACCAATGAGTATCAATATGGTACCAATACATTAATATATCATTAATATCCATAGGAAAATAAGAACCCTGAATTTTCCTGATATGTGGAAAAAATTTCATAAAATAAGCATAATTATTAATAATCTCCAAAAGTGATGACACTATTTCAATAAAATCTTACCACACGGTTACCTGGGATAAAAATCCCAATGTAAGAGAAGTTAATTAAGTTAAGACTAAAATATCATGACAATAAGTATATTCTTGACATAACCTATAAAATATATGTATATTAACCTCAAAAATTAATTTATGTGCACAACAAATTATGATTCTCAAAAAAGGAAAATTAAGACAAAACTATTTTATAGATTTTGTAACTTTTGAAATCATAAACCCATGAAAGAAATATCATAAAATGAGTATGTAAATACAAATAAATTTAAATATAAGAATCATTCAATACATCCTTGGTAAGTATACACACAACAGAAAATAAATGGGTGGTGAATAAAGAATTTATCTCACGAAAATAAAAACAGAGATGAAATCCCCTTACCATGTGTCTTGTCTCTCTTAGTACTCATAAAAAACTCACATATAATAAATATAAATTTATTATAAATCTTTAAAAAAAACATATTATTACTTATAATAGCATATATGGTTTGATTATGTATTTATATTACCCTCTTGTTAACAATTCTATGTTAGGGTTTCGCTTTGGGTAATATCCTCTTTGTTTTTCGCATGTATCTTAATTTGTTACATATTTATTCCTTATAAATATATAATGATTTTAATAATGTATACCAATTTATAAATATAATTTATATTAATTATATGTGTATTATAATAATCCATACAATATAAAATTATGAAATGGAATACACCATTCATGGAGACGACATGTCGTAGGTACACATGAATGTTATTTCTGATTAACTATCATCTTGAAAGAAAGAAATTAAAAGATCTATATGTATATATATTTATATATATATATCATTATTACATAATATTTATGATATCATATATATCATCTATATTCACTAATCCCATACTCAATACATTCCATGTAGTTTATAAATGAATCTCATATATTTGAGGGGTCAGTAGTCCACACTTCATCAAACAAAATTATCATGTTAACATAAAAAAAAGTATAAAGATATATATTGTAAAATAATTATAGAAGCATAAAGACATATTAAATATTATACATATCATATATAAATATATTTTCCATAATAATTCTCACAATGAGAGGTGGTAATGGGAAAAAAGAACAATCGTTGTTTAGTGATGTGGAAGTTCGGTGTACACGTAAAAAATATTTTTTTTACCCATTAGATGAATGTGTGTGTAAGTGTAGGTATAAAAATTATGATAAAAAAATGTATAGTATATTAAATTTACTTTTTTTTATAAAATAATATAATTAATTGAGCGTAGGGGGTGGGGAATGAAAATAAAACAAAATATCTTCAGAGATGAGGTTGCCTCTTAATTGGGTAACTCCATCTAGTTTGTTTCAAAAGGCATATATATATATGGATTTATACCCATGTTGATGCTTCTAATAGGAAGGTATGGATTTTTATAAGTATATTTTATAGATATCAGGTGATCCTAAGTGGATTTAGGTCTATGAGGAAGAGGGAGAGGTGGTTGCCTTTTATGGAGAGGGGAAATGACACATTTGGTATTTTTGAAAACAAGTTATTTGTACCCACTTTGTAACCTAAAACTGGCCATAAAAACAAGAAAAAATCAATAATGGAAGATTAATGTCCTATTAATGTCCATAAAATGGGGTTTGGGCCAGTTTCTAGGTCATTTTGTGTCTAAAATTTTGGTTCTATTACTTTAGTAACTGATTTTTCTATTAACCATTATAATTAATTTTAATCAATTTCACTAAACTTATAGGTGAAAACCAAGTTGAACACATTATAAATTATAAATTATTATTATTAAAAATATGAAATATATTTTTCCAAATTACAATAACATATGGGGAAAACATTAATTTAAACTTAATCACAACAATTGGATGACACTACAGGTTTCTAATGTAAAAACGTCCAAACTTTTGCTAAGCTGTATACCCAATCTCAAAGTGAAATTGAATAAAATTAATTAAATTTGATTAATTTATATAAATATGATATAATTAAACTTTGAAAACAATTTTAAAAAAATTATCTTTATAAATAAATTATATGAAAAATTAGTTTTGAATTAAAATCAAGTATTTTTCCTATTCATCCAAAAATGATGTTTCTCACAAAATTCCCAAGAAATTTCCCAAATCTAATTTCAAAATCATAAATTCAAAAGAGAATTTTTATTAATAAAATTGAATTTATAATTGTTTCAAAAATTAATATTATTATTTTTCACAAAAGGACACTAAAATCAGTTCATTTTAGAAAATATTATTTTTTAACATATAATGAATTTATGTAAAATTATATATTTTATCATCAATATGTATTATTTATATAAAACAATTATAAAAAAAATATTTGATAATTAGTTTTCTCTTTTCATATTACTATATTTAATGTCTATATTAAAATTATATCAAGTATATAATTATAATAATAAAATACGTTTTGTAGAAACTTAGTGTGGCATGTAACGTATGACAAGTCAATGTTGCATGTTTATTATACCAAGTAGATATTGTGTGTAATATAGGAAATGTCACAATATAACCTAGATGTTCCATTTAAGATAAAAATAATGTGTTTTAGTGCACAATTAACTTTGTGTTGTGTATAATACAAGCCAATCATAGTGCTTTAATATAAAATAAATTGTTTTTAGTGTTATGTGAAGTGAAAAATATCACAATGGTTAAATTAATTCAAAAAATCTCTGGGTGTTACATTCTACCCAACTAAAAATGAATTTTCCCTTTAAATTCATCTAGGTTATCAATGATTTAGTACTTAAAAGATACATTCATAGGTAAACACAACGTAAAAATGGATATTAAAACTTCCCTTAAAAACAGACCGTTGGAACCACAACGGTTACCCAATGTAATATATAACATAATTCCCACATAGGAGATCATAGGTTGTGAGTTAATATTGGACATGTATGAAGAATGTAAATATTAATAGGGATCTATTGAATTTATAAATCATAAGAAAGTGAATGATCAATGGAAAGTTGAGTACCTCAATGTTATAAATATTTAATTATTTCTAAGGATATCAATTCAATAAAAATAATGGTATTAGGAATTTTTTTTATCATTATCCTATCTTTGATTAATTATTTTATTATCCATGAATATAAGGAAATATACTTACAAGATATATTTATATAAACAAAATTTCATTCTTTTGTTGAGATTTTAACTATTTCTAATTCATCAACTACTTCTAGAAATGGATGATTGTAAATTAACTTGAATTTCTAAAGAACTAAAATACTCATTTATCACATATTAAGGCCCATAAAATAATAGAAAGTATAATGATTTATCAATATGTATTCTTTAATATCATTTTGGTTAATACATTAATATATAAATATAAAATTCAACACTACTATTTCATCCTAAATAATTATTCATCAAATATAACTATACATTAACTAGGACATCATATAGGATAGTTGTAGGCATCAAAACCTTATCGTTCTTCAGTCATTGGTTCAAGACCTACGGCGTTACTAGACTTTTTTGGTTGACACTCAACATACATTATTTCCTTTTTTAAAACCATATTAATATAATTTCCAAAATATGATGGACATCCTTGAAATAAGGTTAATTATTAAATAACATTTTAAATAAGATTTTTCATAAAATATCAGTACATAAATACTTCCTCTAAAGTTTAATTTAAACTTTCTTGGATTTTTAACCTTATAATCCATCTGAATGATGAAAATCCAAAACATTAGAAATAAATTCATGAAATTAGCTTAACATTGATTCTCTCATATATCACAAAGTAGCACTTGGTTGTCACATTCAAATCATGTGAATACCCTCATCGTATATTCTCTTAAAACATGGTAATAATATGAGTTACTGTAAATCCTTATTTAAAAATTACATTCTTCCTTACTCAATGTTAATTTTATTTATTCCATAAATCCAAAGATCTTGTGAAATTTCTCAATTATACCATAAACCACCTAAAAATAAGTCTTTAATTAGTTATAAGTAAATCAATACCTTCTAATTTACTTATTAATACCAACATATATTTATCCCCAAAAAATTATCATAATATAAGGAACATATTAAGGTTTATCATTCACTTAATCATGTGTTTTATATGGACATAACCTTTACATTATATCACTTTTCTATTTAATCAGAACTATGCAATGTGTTATTTGAAATATGTAGTGAAAAAACACAAACTAAACAATCCTTATATATTTCAACGTTCATATAACATAATTCATGAAAATAAATACATAAAATATTTTATTATTCCACAGCACCCTTATTTAATATGAAAGGATACCTCAAACTATTACACAATACCTTTTTCCTTTCTTATTTCATATGTAGTATTATCATCGTCCTCAATGCAACCATTACTCACACCATCTTTTTTATTGTATTCAAGATCTTTCCTTATGGGATGTTGAGATTCATAATGTATATTTAGTCCACAATTAAATAACATAACATTCGATGATTTCTTAGGGAGTCCAATATTCTTATCTATTTCATTAACCAAACTAATAACTTTTCCCTTGAAGTTACATGAAATTTGTCCTTCTTTTCTATAGTCAAAACAACTTCTTCTACCTATAGGACATACACTTAGGTGATTACTTTCACAATATCTATAAAAAGGAAACCAAATATTCATTCCTCCATGGTCTCCATTAACTGAACTCTCAGTGAACTCATTCATTCTCTATCTAAGTGAGTCTGAGGGTTGGTTATGGTAAATGTTTTTTATCATTATCCATGAAATCGAATTATAAATGATGATTCACACTCAAATATACCAAAGATATGAAGGTAGAACTATCCTTGTAGTTTAGCTTGGGTTATCGAATCCTCGGAGACTTGAGAAGTAACCTACAGACTGGTACATTCTATGGATTGTTTTTGGCTAAGAAGTGGGAAAATTGGGTTGATTTAACTTGGTTTTAAATGAACTCTAAGAGACTTAAGTGAATTCAATTTAAAATAGTGAGTTGATCCTAGTTTATCACATGGGGTGGATTGGACGTATTTCCTTTTCAATGATTTCAATTTCTTATATTTGAGATCGGCTCATTTAAGAAGATAAAACAACATCATCACGTACTAGTTTAATGCCTAAACCCTTTAATACTAATAACCTATACAGTTGAAGGATAAAATTTTTTAGCACTTCAAGGTAAAGGTTCGTATTAGCACTTGAAGTGAGTGGCCTTAAATTCAACAAGGATGATAGAGTTTAAAAATCATCAAATAAAAATATCAATTAAAGAAGTGATTAGACATTAATGGGGTGATAAATAACATCCAATCCCGACCCTTTATACTCCTTTGGATCAAACCATAAGTGGGTTAGCCCTCCAATGATGTTATGTTTTCAATGGAAGTGGGAAGTAGACTCATGAGGGAAGAAATGGAGAAGTAAAAAAACACAATAAAATAACGATCACTCCACCGTTGTGGGATAATTTCACAAGGTTTAGTGTGAATAAATTCATACCTTGATCCAACGGTATCAAAGTGATATGAAGAACAACAAAATAAGAGGGGAATAAGAACTTTTATTAAGAAACAAAAGTGAATTGAATAACTTACATGTGGAAGACAAACATGAGACAACAAAATCACAGCATAACATTATAATTGAGCAAAGCATCAAAGAGGAAAAACTCTTCCACCACCACTTCCTTAAATAGGAATTTTGGGAGCCTTTGGTCGAGCCTCCAATAGTACAAAGCATCCCAATTTATTATGGTGGGCCCAGGTTGGTGGAAAGCTTGTGTAACTTAGACTTTCCACACTTGACCCGAGGTGGCAGCCAGCATTCATCCACCAAACTGATGCCATTAGAAGACCTTCTAGATGGCCGAATAAGAGTGTTCCATAGAAGAAGAAAATGGATCCCCGGATGCCTTATAACCTCCTGTAAAATATGGGCCCATTTGGAGTTGTGGATTCCGAGATATGATCATATTGGTATAATTTTTTATGGGCCGCAGAATCTGGACCATAATTTTATCTCCAAATTGGGCTGCCTTAATGACCACAATGGACTCCAAATTAGCTTTTTCTTCTGCAGAATTATTTGTTACCCTATATTTATTATAGAATCCTATGAAATTTGTGCTTAATTGGGTTTGTAATGTGGGTCCCACATTCTCATCAGTGGGCTGGTGTCCAATATGCCTTCTCAAGAATTGCTTCCATTCATCTCCAAATATCTCCATCATCCTTTATGAATCCTCCATTGATACCTAAATGAAAATTGTTCATATTTAAGTGTAGATCAATTTCCCAAAATATCAAATTAAAATATGGATAATTACATTCCTTAAAATCAGATAAATCACTGGGTACTTTAAATGATGTTAAAAAATAAACCACATAATAGTGCATTTTAAGAAGGAATTACAATCATAATGTGAAATGATGTTCAGAGTGTAAAATGAACTAAAATGTTGTTTATTAATAATAAATCAAATTAATATTATATATATTAACAATTGATATTAGCCTCATTTAGTGGCTAATCACACCCCCCAACTTGAGTTTTGATAGTCCCGTGCAAAATATATCTCAACAATATGAAATTTGAATTCCCTTTTCCAAAAACATTTTAATACACAATGATCACCAAAAACACTTATAACAAACAATCATGAAACCTATAAAAATATATTAATAAATGATAGTTTCATAAGGATATCCCAATCCCAATCTCATTCCTTTTTTCAAATTCATTTCCATATTTCATCCAATATCAATTAAGTATGAGGATGTATTGTGTATCACAATAGATATGGGAATTCATCTTTATTCAAGGGTGAAATGATGGAAGCACTGGGTGGAATCACATTTCAATATTAAGATGAGTATTCATCTTTTTATTGTATTATTTTTTTTGTTTTTTTTTTGAAATTTTTCCATGGCAATTCAAGTTGCACTCAAAAGATTCAACCCCTATAGCGAGACTTTGTCGATGACTCCCAGGCTCAAAGACCTTAGGGCACCAAGTGAAGCCCACATAATCAGGCATCATCTCGAGTTAACTTAGTCAAAACAAATTCAAATTACCAAAAATTACTTTTATCTTATTGAACCAAATTTTACTCCTTGATATTAACCGTGTCTCTCGGATTTTTAAAATTCCACTCACAGAAGTGGTAAAATTAAGTTTTATGTGAATTTGCAAATTCTCCTAGGAGGTTGGTAAAAGATGGTGAAAAGTTCAATAAAGTTTTATATATCTAAAATTATTATAAACTAACTCCAATTAATTACATTTAAATTGGATATTTATTATGTATATATTTTTACATAAAATAAATTTAAATAAAATAAATAATTATTTAAATAAAAATTCGGTTTTAAACTATAACTTAGTGTTTTTTCACTATTCATCAAAAATTGAATGTTCTCCGAAAAATACCAAAAATTCACCCTAGGATAATTTCGATATTCCGAATCCAAAAATGAAGTCCATTTTGAAATGTATAAAATTTCAAAAAGTGGGTATTAATTTTCATAACGGTTAGTTTGATTGGTTGTGGTGTGTGTTAGAACTCGAAGTTGCATACAACACACGCTACTGTATTATTCAAAGGGAGGTGTATCGTGGAAGCTTGTGGTGTTACATTCTCCCCTCCTTCAAATAATTTTGTCCTCAAAATTTCTAGAATACTACCACATGAAAAGACTTGGGCGGTTCTTCATCATAAGTTCATCGAGTTCCCACGTTGCCTCTTCCATCTAATGGTTTCTCCATAGAACTTTTACTAGACGAGTCGTCCGGTTTCTTAGCACTTGTTATCTTGTATCAAGAATCCTGACGGGCTCTTCGCAATAAGACAAATCAGGTTCCAGTTCTAATTCCTCATAGGTGAGTACATGCGTTGGGTCAGGAATGTATTTTCTCAACAGTGATACGTGGAACACATCATGAACTTTTGGAGAGATTTGGCAGCATTGACAAACAGTAAGCTACAACACCAATTTGTTATGGAATTTCGAAAGGTCTGATGTACCTGGGAGTCAATTTACCTTTCTTATGGAAACATATAACTCCCTTTCAAGGAGATACCTTCAAGAAAACATGATCTCCTACCTGAAATTTAAAATCCTTCCTTTGACTATCGGCATAGCTCTTCTGCCTACTCTAAGCTTCTTTGATGTGGTTTTGGATTACCTTCACCTTTTTAATTGTTTCCTCCACTAGTTCTAGGACTATGAGTTTTCTTTCACCAAATTCATCTCAACAGGTTGGTGTGCGACATCTCTTTCCATAAAACGCTTCATATGGTGCCATCTGAATACTTGAATGGAAGCTATTGTTATAAGAAAATTCCACCAGAGGTAAATATTGATCCCACATACCCCGAAAGTCAAGTGAGAATGATCTCAACATTTCTTCTAAGGTTTGAAAAGTTTGTTCTAATTTTCCATCTATTTGAGGGTGGTAGGCGGTGCTCAAATGAGGTTTAGTATCCAAGGCCTTATGAAGACTCTTCCAGAATCTTGAAGTAAAACGGGGATCATGATCAGAAACAATCGATAGGGGTACTCCATGAAGTCTCACAACTTCATTAATATATAGTCTTGCTAAATGTTCCAGTGGTATATCTTCTCTTATAGCAAGAAAATTTGCTGACTTGGTAAGACGATCAATAATAACCCATAATGCGTCGTTCCTTCTAGGAGTCTTTGTTAGTCCCATGACAAAGTACATTGTGATATTATCCCATTTCCACTAATGTATGGTAAGAGGTTGCATGACTCCTCCAGGTTGTTGCCTTCTAGTTTTCACATATCGACAAACCATACATCTTGACACAAAATCAGCAATCTCCCTCTTCATGTTGTCCCACCAAAAATGTTCCTTCAAATATCTATACATTTTGGTGCTCCAAGGGTGTATAGAGAAATTAGAACTATGAGCATCTTCCAAAAATTCCCTTTTTAGATTAGGTATATTGGGAACACAAAGTCTCTTCCCGAATTTCAAAATTCCATCTTCATACACAAAGTCACTCAATATCCCATCATTCATAGCTTTAATATTCTTTTGAAATTCTTCATCATCGGTCTGAGAACTCTTAATCCTTTATAGTAAAGATGGTTTGGCCACCATTTGAAAAATCATTGATGTTTCACCTTCCATGGTGATTTCCATATCCATCTTTACTAAATGCATGAAAATATGATCCCTTTAAACTCCCATCATGTCCAAAACTCCATGATCCTTTCTTCTCAAAGAATATTCCACCTTATTTCCCTTCCCCAGGTGGTATTGTATCATGAAATCATAATCCATGAGTAGTTCAAGTCATCGCCTTTGCCTCATGTTGAGTTCTTTCTGTGAGAAAATGTACTTCAAACTCTTGTGATCGGTATATATGTCACATTTTACTCCATATAGATAATGTCTTCATATCTTCATAGAAGATATTATAGTAGTTAACTCAATATCATGAGTAGGATATTTTTTTCTAATGAATTTTCAGTTGTCGTGATGCTTAGGCAATAAATCTATCATTCTGCATAAGGACACAACCAAGTCCTTTCTTCGATGCATCACTATAAATAACAAAACCATCATTCCCCAATGGTAGATTCAATATAATAGCATTGACTAATATTCTCTTAAATTCTTCAAAACATTCTTCACACTCTTTTGTCGAAACAAATTTAACCCCTTTACGTGTGAGATTCGTTAATGGGTTAGCCAATCGGGAAAAGTTCTGGACGAAACTTTGATAATAACCTGCTAAACCAATAAAACTGCGTACTTTAGTTATACTCGTCTGTGCAGGCCATTCTTGGATTTCCTTGGTCATAGAAGGATAAACAGAGATTCCATATTTAGAGACAATATGGCCAAGAAAAGAAATCTATTAATGCCAGAATTCACACTTGCTAAACTTCCCATATAATTCATGTCTTCTCAGAGTCTTCAAGATAATGTGCAAGTGATTTTCATGATCTTTGAAGATTTTCTAATATACCAATATATCATCAATAAATACCACCACAAAATCATCGAGATATTCCTTGAAAACTCTATTCATTAGATCCATGAATACAGAGGGTGCATCAGTCAATCCAAAAGGCATTACTATAAACATGTAATGCCTATACTTGGTTCGAAATGCTGTCTTTGGAATGTATTCCTTCTTCACACACAACTGATCTTGTCCAGATCAAAGGTCAATATTTGAAAAGTATTGAGATCCATGCATTTGGTCAAATAAATAATCAATGCGAGGTAGGGGATACTTGTTCTTTATTGTTATAGCATTTATTTCCCTATAGTGGATACATAACCTCATAGATCCATCTTTCTTCTTAACAAAAAGGACAGGGGATCCCCATGGACAAACACTAGGGTGAATGAATCCCTTATTACTCAATTCCTCTAGCTTTTTCTTTAGTTTAACTAATTCCACAGTGTCCATTCTATAAGGGGTCTTCTATATAGGCCTTGAACAAGGAATTAAATCAATGGAAAACTCAATTTCTTGTTCTGGAGGACATCCAGGTAAATCTTCCGGAAACAAATCTACATATTCTTTCACAATAGGTACATCCTCTATTTGAACATTCCTTTCCTTACCCATAGTTATTTCATTATCTTCCTCCCTAATAATTGAATTTAGTTGAGCTATTGGGGGTGGATCTTGGTAAGAATCGGGTGGTGACGATTTTACTCTAAAGATAAGGTTTTCCTTATCATCATCATCAAAAATAGTATCCTCCTTCTTCTTAAAATAAATATTCGCATCATGGTTTGAAATCCAATCCATACCGAGGATTATATCACATTCAATTATGGGTATGATGATGAGATCAGTAGATAAAGAACATTTATGTGCTCTAATGGGGACTGATTCACAAAAATTTGTTACAATGATACTTCCCTTAGGATTTTTTACTGAAAAATCCCATGTTAAATCAAATTTTAAATATATAATTTTCTTAGCAAATTAAGAAGATATGAAACAATGTGATGATCTAGAATCAATTAATGCATTTTCTAAACTTGAGGAAACCCTAAAATTACCTGCCACCATGTCTTTCGGAGCTTCAAACTCAGCAGTAGTGATAGCATAATCTTGGCCTTGATCCCTTGGCCTTTTCTGAGGTAAGTTTCCTTGACGCTTAGGACATTCATTTGCATAATGTCACATCTCCCTGCAATTGTAGCATTGAACATCAGTAGATTCTTTCTTCCCCTTGCAATCACGAGCTTGGTGGCCTTTTTCACCACACTTGTAATAGACTCTCATTACTTTTAATAAAGTAACGGGGTGTTTCTTCCCACATTTACTGCAGGATGGATATTCAACTTTTCCCTTCTTCACCTTATTTCCATTTCCAAAGTGATTGGCATATCTCTTCTTCTCTTGCTTTTCTTTAAAGTCGTAAGAATTAGAAAATTCTTTTTCTATCTTGATAGCACATGAGACAATATCTTCGTATGACGAGAAGGATTGTGAGACTAATGCTCGACGGGGAAATGGTTTTAACCCATAAAAGAAAAAATCAATCTTAATCCTTGGGTTACGTATATAATCTATCGTAGCGATGCAAAGCGGGCTCGCGGCCCGCGGGCTTTGCGGGTATGGGGCAGATATGGGGCGGGGTGGGCCTAAATATTTTGACCGTTTAGAGTGCGGGCCAACGCGGGTTTAGCCCGCGCGGGCGCGGGCCAATGCGGGATGAGCCCGCGCGGGTGCGGGCTGGCCCGCGGGCCTGATTTAAAAAATATATATATTATTTTTACAATATATGTTTCTTTAACATTTTAGTTTTTTTAATAAAAAAATCATGGTTAAACGGTGACATATGATTTCTCACCGTAATGGTCATATTAATTCACTATTTATTCACATGTGAATATTAAATAGGCCTATATTTATTTTTTTTAATATGATATTATATTATTTATATAGTAATTATTAACCATATTCACATGATGTGTCAACCCATCTCTCAAAAAATGGAACTAATCACCCCTGCACATGGTTTCAATTCTATTAAAGTTATTATAATCATAATATTTTTTAGGTTTATTTGATTTTGTTATTATTTAATTTTATTTTGTTATTAAGAGAATTGGATAGAACCTCGTGAAAACATTAATAGCTTCTTCTGAAACTGATTGTTACCTGGAGAGACTTCATTCATTCACAGGTTTAGTTGTTCACATCACCACACAATCAACATTATCATTCATCACCCATCACCGATCACTCACATACGTTTTATCGCAATTGTTCGTCGCCACATCAGCGTTACCGCATGCCACCATTAACCTACAAAAAATGTTCCATCACATTCTTTAAAACTCTAGTTATTTTTAATTAATACTTCTCCCTAGAAATACCTTTAAGAATAATAAAAAATACAGTATTTAAATGAATATAAATAGTATTTTTTTTTAAAGGTGGGTAAGCCCGCGGGCAACCCGCGGGTTTATGCGGGGCGGGGCGGGCTTGAAAATTTTTGTTCGCATTATATGCGGGCTTTTGCGGACAAACCCGCGCGGGCTCAAACCCGTGCGGGCTTGGCCCACCCGTTTCGCATTACTAATCAATTGTATTCCTTGCTAACCTTGTAAAGTTAGCCTCATACTTTGCGACATTCTTATCCTCCTTTTATCTCAGACTCATAAATTCCCTTTTCATATCTGCTCGATGGTCACGAGAAAGTATTTTTCTATGAAAATATCTTTGAACTCCCCCCATTCAATATTTGATACTTTATCATCTTCCTTCATGTTTTGAATCAATGACCACCATTGATCAGCATCTCCAGGGAGGCGGTAAACTTCCATGATAAATTTTTCGCTTTCACTACTCCCCATGGCATGGAATATTTTCTCTAAGGAATTTATCCGTTGCTCAGCTACTAAAGGATTTTTACTCCCATTGAACATTTTTGGTCGATGCCTCATGAAGTGATCTAACATTGATCCTCCATGTTGTGGATCTAGGTGCTCCGTATGAGTAAGGTTATTATTCATAACCAGAGTGAGTTGTCCCAGTTTGGTGATTAGCTGATCAGCACCTGTTACATCACCAACTCCACTATAATTATCATGATCATAAGGAAAATCCCTACATGGAGTGCGTGCATTGATACGGTTTCCATTCCTTCCACTAGGCGCCATTTCTAAACAACGGCATAAACTAGATCAGTTTATGAATCAAAATACATAATTCTATACTTGTAAAACACTTAAGAAAAATTGAACAATTTATGGATATAATCCATAATCATAAAAATGTTTTCTTTGAGGAAGTATATACTCATAAACTCATCATAATGTTTTGTAAAGAAAATGAGAATTATCCTAAGCATATCCCCCAGGAGTGTCGTAACCAAGAGTGCAGCAAGGCCCATTGTCATGCACCAGTTCCTGTTTGAGTCTAGCTCAAAGCGGTGTTTTCAGGTTTTACCCCAAGGTATATCTGTGCTAGAGCCGCCTCTACCTGCTCGTATCCAGATAGGGATTTATTTCTCGGAAAACTCACAAAATCTCTACAATACCAAAATTCTAGGAAGTTCTTCTATACTAATCCTCAAAGTCCATCTTAGGTCTATGTGATCTAATCAGAGTTTATCTAAATCTAGCTTTCAAGGTTTGTACTAAACTTCCTCTGATGCCAACTGTAACGCCCCGACCCCAGTTACCTAGATTTGGTGCATTATTACATAACATTGGAATGATCACAAAATATCATGCCTTGAAAGACAGATTAGTTTAGTATCCTTGGAAATACTAGATACACTCGTAATGTTTACATTACATCATAAAGTGAAAACTACAACAACATCTTGTCTCCACACTCATATCCCCTTATACTATCCCTACAGGTTATTCATAAAATACTTCTTCACATCTTGGGAAATAAAACATAGAAAGGGGTGAGTACAAATGCCTAGTAAGGATAAAAATATAGCGAAAAATTTCATAAATAAGCATAAACATTTAAGGCAATGTATAACTAAAACAAAAGCCTTTTAAACTTGAACTTCAGCATAATATGGAAAACATAAAATGAAATAATTCCATTTATGTTTTCACATGGATATTCTAATAGCCAAATAATCACATGCAATATCAATAACCACTTTCATAGTGATGGAATGCATAATGCCAGACTATCATAACCACATAGTCAAGGCCTTGTTCCAAGACTACAAATAAGATTTTCTAAAGGCCTTGTGCCAAGACACTAGTTTTTCTCATGAGACCTACAAATTCATTGAGAAGCTATAGCGGGCTCCACCCATCACTTATTAACTTCAATGCATTCCTCATATGAACAATTTTAACATAACATAAACATTAGTATCAAAACTAGCATACGAAATGTCAATACATTCTCCATAAACCATGAATGGTATAAAAATAACACATCCAGAGTCAAACATATCACAAAACATTCAATAAAATATGGAAGTTTTGTATCATAATAAATAAACATCAAATAATCTTAAAATCCATCAAACGATGTTGACATATATGAAATCAAAACTATTTGAGAGAAATATCTCTTTTTTTGAAATCATTTAAAAGTCACAAAATTATAAAAGAAAAAATTTACTTTGAAAATGTTCTTATAAGCTTGTAATTAAGTATTTGAAGATTTTATAATGGTGGAAACTAGCCGCACCCACCGTATAAGTTAAAAAAAGACATTCTTACCTTAATTCTGTCAAAAAAGGTTAAAAAGGACCTTGTTTGGAAAACAACAAAAAAATTCCTTTATAAACATGTTATAAAAAGTCAATAAGGTTGTAAATGACTCTAAACCATAGTCTATAAAATAGTAAGAATTATTTGAAATACATTTTTAAGAAACATGGATGTGGATGATAAAGAGGTCCCAGTAGATAATTACGTATAAACAACCTCGGATAATGAAGAGATTGTGAAATAAACTCTTACCTTGTACTTTTCCTTGTTTAAGGGTAGGTTAACCTCTTTTATAATGGTGAAATAATTATTATTAAATTATACAAGAATCATATAAATTAATATGATATCATATATGATATTTTAACATTTCTTTGTTAATAATATCTTAGTATTATCGTCGTTTCGGGTGTTAACTTACTCGTTTTATTTTATATATTTTGTTAAATAAGCCATGTTTGTTATGGATAGGTTGTATCTTATTCATATCCAGAATTATATCAAGTACTTAAACATTATTTTTAATCATTAAATGAGAATTATTCTTGAATGGATATGATGGGGAATGAGTCTCATCGCGTTCGTGGAGACGGTAGTCCGTACGTACGCACGAGTGAAAATATCATTCTTTTGATATTAACATAATATATAATTGGATGTTATATCATATATAAAGAATAATTATCATGTTATATTTATTATTTATATGAATTAAACATCATTATTATACCCATCCAAATAATAATTTATTGAATAACAATTACACCACGACGTGGAAACGGTAAGTCGTACGTACGCACGTATGGTGGCATGTCCTTCAAAGGACGGATAGAATAATGAATATGGTTGTACCATATTTATAATAACATCACAGTATATAGAAGATAATGGAGTTATTATTTTATAATGGTAATAACAAAGAAATAATAAGTTGAAGAAGAAAGGAACATGAAAGTGGGTGGTGAAAACATTGCCTCTTAATTGGGTTCTTCCTTTTGATTTGATCAAAAAGTCTCCTTAGGTTGGATTTTTGATCAAACTAAGGCCTCTAGGTATAAGTGAGGGAAGTTAAGAGAATATTTGGGCAGGGTATGGCTGAGCCAAAATACTTTGAAGGTGTAAATTAGAGAGAAGGGGGAGCGCCCTTTTATAAGAGGGGTGAGGGGAACCTTTGGAAAAGCTATAAATATTATTTTATAATAAATTCATATTCGGTTTATAATGGCTCCAAAGTGGATTATTTAAAGTTTAAGGTGGGTATGGGTATAAATCCTTTCAACCAATAGATTTTAGATAGGTTTGGGTCACTATATTAACCTTATCATTTATATTTAACTCTTAGTTAAATATTTTGACATTTACCATGTCTCTTTGTATTTTTATATTATATAGTTAATAAACTTACTATATACATACAAGAGACCTTAAAGTGGTCCATTAATAATACACCTATCATTATATAACTCATTTTTTTGAACCTTATATTTTTATGAATAGAATATCATTTAATAATATAATATTTGTTTTAAAAACTCTTTTATATCAATTTTGACACTATTGGGTATTTTGTTTTTGATAATTTCATAACAGAATTATTACTTCGAAAAAAATTTATATAACCAATCCTAATATGTCATATTAACCTATAAAATTATTGTAATTCATAAAAAGTCTCAAATTAGTTTTATTTTGATATTTCTAATATCAATTATTTTAATATTTCATTAATTAAGTAATTACTCCATCACCATTGTGTCATAAATAAATTAAATTATTTAATATCTAAAAATTATAAATAAACTACCATTATGTAGGAAATACTTTAATCTTTCTAATTAATATTTATAATCGAATTTATCTTAGGTATAACCCTATATTAAATTTTTTTTAATAATTAAACTTTGATTTTAACTCTTTTAACTCTTCTTTGAATTAAATAATAATAAATGTCCTAATCTAATCCAAGTGGACCTAAATGGTAATATTTCATTCCTAAGGTTGTTTTTGGTCGAGATACACTTGTCCAATAGAATTAGTACATGTGTTAGGGTAATATTAATATCATTTTTACCCTTAATTACCCTATTTACTTTTAACTGTGGTAAATAAAAGTAAAAAGTTACTATTCACAGAAAATTATTTTTATCTTATTGAACCACATTTTACTCCTTGATATTAACTGTGTCTCTTTTATTTTCGAAATACCACTTACAGAAGTGGTAAAATTAAGTTTTATGTGAATTTTCAAATTCTCCTAGGAGGTGGGTAAAAGATGGTGAAAAGTTCAATAAAATTTATATATATATAAAATTATTATAAACTGAATCCAATGAATTAAATTGAACTTATATAGGTATTATTTATATATTTTGACATAAAATAAATTTAAATTAAATAAATAATTATTTAAAAAAATGGTTTTAAACTGTAACTCGGTGTTTTTTCACTATTCATCAAAAATTGAATGTTCTCAGAAAAATACCAAAACTTCACCCAAGGCTAATTTATATATTCTGAATCCAAAAATGAAGTCCATTTTGAAAGAAAAAATATATAAAATTTAATAAATTGTGTATTACTATTCATAACAGCTAGTTTGATTGGTTGTGGTGTGTGTTAGAACTCGAAGCTGCGTACAACACACGTTATTGTATTATTCAAAGAGAAGCATACCATGGAAGCTAGGGGTGTTATAGTACTGTTCAATTTTTAGGAAAATACTTACTTTCATGTTCAAGTAAGAAACAACACTCAGTTTCCCTGTCAACAGCCAAGGCAGAATATGTATCTATTGGCAGTTGTTGTGCACAAGTATTGTGGATGAAAAACACTCTTATGGATTTTAGACTAAGTTTTAATAGTACGCCTATTTTATGTGATAATACTACTGCAATAAATATTTCAAAAAATCCTTTTAATCATTCTAGGACTAAGTATATTTATATCAGACATAATTTTCTAAGAGACCATGTTCTTGAAAAGGATATATTCATAGAATTTGTATGTAATGAAATTCAATTACCTGATATTTTTACCAAACCACTTCCCACTACAAGGTTTTATTTTATTAAGGGGGGATAGGTTTATTTAATTTTAAATAAAGTTTTATTTTATTATGTTTTTTCTTTATTTTAATGTTGTTTAAAATAAATTTGTTATTTTTAAAATCTATGTAATAATTATTGATGACATGATAATCAAGGTTCTCAGAAACCTTTAGAATTCTGAATCATTTTATTTCTACCAAAAACCCTTTTGAACCCGTGGTTCTTTACCGTTCTTTGTCTATTCAAACCTGAACCTTCAAAACCTAAATCATCTTTCGAACCTTCAGAGATTTTTCGATAGAAATGATTAAGACTAAGAGAACCAATAAGGTTGAGAGCAGTACTTCCAAGAGACAGCGCTCCGAAGGAAGGAATATTTTTCAAGGAATGGTCATAGATCTAGAATGGTTATATCAGACGGACATATTACTGAAGCAAGATATTGCATTTAAAACCCTTTAATAGACGTTTTACAGAGTTTATATATGAGGTAGAACATCATTATTTCTTTAAATTTGTTCAGTTTAGTCTGGGGGAAGATGAGGATACTATGGTAGCTAAGATTGAAGATCGAGATGTTTTGATATCCTCTATGGAGATTGGTCGGATTTTGAACTGCCCACATGAGGGAGTCTTTAATTTTTACTTGAAGAATATAGTATATTTAGTACATAAGTCTAAAAATATTATGTCTTATCTTTTTGGTTCTACATATATAAGGAAGATGTTCATAAAGGACTTGGAGCTGGATCTGAAAATCCTAGTGAAGTTTGTGCAAACAGGGATTGCACCGAGGATGTCTGAGCTGAAGAAAATCTTGTATCCAGACATATATATAATGTATCTATTGCTTAGTGATATAAGACTTAATTTTCCTAGGTACATGGTAAGGTACCTTCATTATTTTTTTCAAACAGAAGCTTGCATGAATTTTTATTCATTTGGTAGATTCGTATCAAAAAGTTTTTAAAAAAGGATATGGTAAGGCTGGTGGAAGCCAGAGTTAGATATCATCATATTAATGCTTTTGGTGGTATAAACCTAAGAAATATTGGATACTTATAGAGCACATTGAAAGGAAAACTTTTACCACTAGCAGTTGAAGAAGAGGAAGCGAGTGCTCAGGCTCAATCTACTAAATCTAAGGAGGGACAGGCTGAATCAAGAGTGAGCACTGCTGTAAGAAGAATAAGACTTGAAACTGAAGAAGATCAAGAAAAAAGTAGTCAGGAAGGACTTCAGATTCAAAGGAAAATAAATTCTATTGCCCATGAGAAACTGGGTTCACATGTTTTATCATCCATAGATTTACTCACTTACCATTTTGTCAGAGAAGTAGCTATTGAGAAGCCACAAGAAGAGTATACTGCTCAAATTAAAGTGACTCCTCAAGTACAAACTGAAATTCAAGAAGAATCTGAAATTGAGAATCATGAAAAGGATGTGGTTGTAACTGAAATTGAACCTCAAATTGTAGTTGACACTACAGTTATAATTGAAATGGAAAAAGAGGCAGAGCCTGATGAAGAAGTGGCCAGTCCTCAGGAAAATCAAGAAGATATCATTTTAGAAAATAAAGTGGAAGAAATGATTACTATTGTTCATAATGAGAATGTTTCTGAAGTTCATACCAAAGTAATTAATGAAGATTTTTCCATGGAATAGTCTGGAAAAGACCTTGAGGAAAGGTTTGTGGACCAGCTAGCTTAGAAGGAAGCAAAATAAAAATCTGATGCAGACTCTTTTCCATTAGTACTGATGCATCAAGTAAAAGATGAAAATGAGAATCAAGAATAGTGTTCCTCTGATTCAGTGTATAAAGAAGTAGTAGAACTGTAAAAAAGTTGTCTAATTTGGAATCTGAAAATTTAGCTCTGAGGAGATACCTGGAGAAAGAACATTTGAAATTTCAAAGACTTAAATACAGTACAATTTCAAGGTAGGAAGTTGAAACTTTTATGACAATGATGTTGATAGAAGTGTTCAAGTTGAAATCAAAAATGGTTATGAAGTCAAATCTGTCAGAGTTTAAAGACTATATGAAGACACAGTTTTCATCTGTCAGGACTGGTGAAGCTAGTGGACCAGGTACTTCACCTGATTTAATCAGAAGATTTCAGGTTATCACAGTACCAATGAGCAATATGAGTGACAGATTTCATGATTTTCAATACAATAGTACTCCACTATCAGTTTTATTAGATAATCATAGATTTTTGGTTGGGCAGTTGACCTCGATTGAACCAAGTATTAGAACTGTGATGACTCAGTTCACAGAGAATTCAACTCTATTTATGGAGAATGAAGAGAGACTTCATGAGTTTTTTAGAGTAAATATGATAGAATATATTCATATGACTCAGGAGAATAGAGATCTTATTATCAAGCTGAGAGATGGAATGATGAGAAGACTGAGGGAGAAGTTCATAGAAATCAAGGTCATTGTTCAGAGGAGATCAACCCTATCTCATAACCTTATCACACATTGATTCCTGAGTTTATCATAATTTTACCTGTTATATTTTATTTTAATGAAATTTTATTCCATATTCTATATTTTTGTGTTTTTATTTGTTTTATTTTCTCTCTTCAAATATGCCAATAATCCATGTTAAATTATTGACAAACGGATAATAATAATAACATTTACTTTAGTTCACTACTATATTAAATTGTGTTCTATTTCATATTCTATCTTTCTTTTTGATATCACAAAAAGGGGGAGAAATTTGGATAAACACAACATTTTATTTTAAATATTTCAAATATTAAGTTTTATCTTAATCCTTTAAGGGGGAGAAATTAAGTTAAATCTAATATTGTATTTATCTTTGAAAAATTCAAAACTATATGTAATTAATTTTATAAGTTAATTTCATTGGTTATTTTATGGGTTTTGTGATCATACAAAAAGGGGAAATTGTCGAGCAAGTGTTGTTTTTCAACGATACATAATATTTTTTATTTAAAGAGGGGGATATTATTGAGAACAATACTCTATCTCTATGATGATTTTGATGCTCACAAATACCCTTAATTTTTTTATAATGTTTTTATTTTTTAATTATATTTCAGGAATTTATTATTCATTATATTTTTATTTTTGGAAGAAATATTTATGTTCTTGAACAATGAGATTTAATTCGCATTAGCATGTTCTAGAAACATTGTTCATGCGTTACATGTTCTGTAATTTCTTAAGCATGTTCTGGAATCGCTATTCATAACCTATATGGAGAAACATAGCATAAGAATGAAATGTGGTGTATACTTTATGAGTTATCAGAAAAGTATGGTTAATCAACCATACATTATCAGAAAATTATGGAATAGGAACCCTACGTTAGGAAGGAACCCTACCTTTGGGATATTGAAAAGTATGGTTCATCAACCTTACTTTTGTAATCAACCTTATGTTTCATCAAAATTATGGATCATGTATCTTACGTTTAGAAGATTTTATAATTATGGATCAATTTATCATACGTTTGATTATTGAAAATAAAAGTATGGTTCATCAACCCTACGTTTGTAATCAACCTTACGTTTTAAGGATGCGACATCAAACCTACGTTTGTGTTCAACCTTATGTTTGAAAGATACATGCTATACAGTTCAAACTTACATTTGGCGTCGGAGAATTGAAGAAGATATTATTATGCAATGGTCAGTAGGAGGATTATTAGGCTGATTTCAAGTTGGATTAAAAGTCTATTTTTAAATCGCGTTTTTGACTGAGTCAAAACCATTTTATCTAGGATTTAAAGGATCAATTTAAAAGGAGATTTTTATGCTGAATCTTTAGGGAATTTATGACTGTTCTATTATTTTTAATTTTTTATTATCACAAGTCAGAAGGTGACTTTTATGGATCTAAATATTCAGGATAAGTGCTTGTCATTATTATTTAGATGTGACATTTACACAAAAAAATATACAAGTTTTTCCAAACATCAATGAAAAAATATAAGAGAGACAGAGACTATCGAGAACATAGATCTGCTGATTTAAAAAGTGCGACAAAGATTTGTTTATTGAAGAAGAAGAATCAGGATAGAATATTCACTCATTCTACATCAAATATCTACTGTGAATATACTACTGCTGAAGTTGTGAATTATATTTTTATATCTACTGCAACCAGATCGACATAGAACTACTCTTCTTAGAAGATCATTATTTCTGAAGGTGATGAGCCATCTACAGTCAATTGTATTCTATTGTAATTGTAAAGAACAACGGGAAAGAATTTTCAAAGTACAAATACCTTTCTTTTCTATTCTTGAGTGATCAGCTTCTCGTACTAAGCTGTGTAGGTTATGTAATTGAACCATAAGGCTTTGTTCTGCCATAGATTGTAATGGTGTCAAATGCCTATACTCAGTTGTGGAATGGTCTATTGACAAGAGGACCAGATAGTGAAAATCACCAAGCTCATGGAGTAGAGTGTTGGTGGAGTAGACTAGGGGACTTCTTTTCTCCGAACCACTATACATTGTGTGTTCCTACTATTTAAATTTCCTCTGCATTAATTCATCTGATTAAAGTCAAAGGGCAGAACACGATTTCGTAAAGAATTTTTAAAAGACATAATTCACCCCCCCCCCCTCGTGTGTATATTTGATATATCCTGATCCAAAATTTATGATCCATCATGATCTTCCACACACGCTCCAAAAATCCATATGCTTGTCGTTCATCATAATCCAAGTTCTAGCGCGATGATCGAACGAGTCCTTCGACATTGCAATGACCACACTGATATATTGCCTTCGATCCCTTGAATGTGTCCTGATATTGATGATAATAATAAATAATTATCTCTCTATAAGTCATGAGGAGGGAATCGATCTCACTTCATTGAATAGAACTGTGCAATGATAGTCATCCTCTCTCCCGTTTTTATGGTGGGAGTCAAAATACCCAAATCGGTTCACCAACCGCTGAAAATATATCACCCACTAAAAAACAAACAAATAAATTTATGAAGAACTAAAATAAAACATAAATATTATTTATATTTTATCACATACTTTTAATATATATATATATATATTATGTGATAAAACTGATTCATTTAACTTGACTCGTCATTCCCGCTTAATATTAAACGAACATAGAATATTAAAATAATATTCATTTGATTAAATTTGTTTCCCATATTTTTATAAATTGTAAAAAATAAAAATAAATTCAAACCAATTACACACTACATGAATAGTAATGAATTTATTTATTTTTCAGTGATCGATATCTTGGAAAATAGATAAAACTTAGGGCCCACAATATCCAATTTACTTATTCAATATAAAAAGATGGATTCTTGAATATTGTTTTCTATGTGACCATTTAGGTCCTTATCTTCATAACAGTGAATAAAATTCACAAACCTAGAGTAGTGTATAGAACCCTATCAAGGCCCATAATAGGATAAGGAAAGTTATAACAATGAAAAACAACCTATGAACACCTAATATGGACAATAATCTCTAGGTCTTTTAGGACTCATAAATCATTATGTACACTTGTGTCATCTCCCTTAGATTTCTTTACTATATTTTAATCTTACAGGACAAAATTTACTATCCATGGCCTTGGCCAATGTCTTATGATGGTACTAACATCATAATCAACAAGCCTCTATATATCTTACTTCCTCAACATGGAAGTGACAAATCATTTCTTTAACATTAAACCAATTCCATACCACCAATGACACACCCAACACGAACTACCTCACCATGATTTCATTATCACAATTTTCCTTGCATCAATGTACGTGATCAAATGGGACACACAAGTAATGATATGAATATTGGAGACCAATACACACATCTGTATATAGGAACAACCAATGACAACTGAAACGTGTGGTTTTATTATTGGTGGGTCTTTCCTCAAGATCTCACTACTAGAGATCGCCAAGTGTGAGATTTATGAGAAGAATTCACAATGCTTATGATCCCCCAACACTAGATATTCAAATATCTACTATTCTCATTTATTAAGATGTATCTAGACCATAGGATATATATTTAAGATTATTGAAATGGTATTTCAAGGTTCCTATTATATCTTGGGATATTTTATAACCTTCGGATATGATAATTAATCTATCAAAATAACCATTTCAATATTCAAAATATAAAAATATACACTCTAATGGTAAGAATACATCAGGTATATCTTAATTGTATACATTATATGGTAATCAAAATTATTGTTGATGTTTTGTCTTGGGAACCCACTATTACAACACTCCAACAAGAACTATATCCAACTACCTAACCAAACCTGTTATCTATCACATGATCAAAATAATTTTTTATGTTGAGACATAGTTTTAGATGATGGGTCATCCACATTTATTCCATAGATAAATTCTGTTATATGCGATCTCATATCATTTAGTAAAAATTCTCAAGAGATGGTAACTCTAATTGTATCTATTTTTCAGCTTTCATAACATGAAATGGTGGCTAATAAGAATATCATAATTCAAATTATGATAATACTTTTCATACTATATTTGATTCAAAGAACTAGAACAAATCATTGTGTTTAACTACTTTTTAGTTACATCAGAAGATGTAATATACTTGGTAATTATAGATATGTCTACCACTGTCATTTATGATATTTTCTCAATCATCCTGAAACATAACTACAATATTAGATAACATGCATCTATGGAATACTAGTTTTTGTTCCCTAGTAACTAGTATTATTTCTTCTCCAAATACTAGGTATATATCATTTTAACATTCTGAATTATAAATTGATAGCTTGGACTGCTTCCCTTATAGTTCTCCAAGATACAAATTATTTTTTCTATTATGAAGTACATCATGGAAATACCAGTTCATGTACATATCATGGCATACATGATTGATATATCACTTAATCGTATGGATTTCAAATCACAACATTAATCTCCTCATATATTCTAGGCATGTCTACATTGAGGGATTTATTCCATATAACAATGGTAAAAATTCACTCTTGAATTATTCCATCTTGTATATTTAAATTCCATTTCACTATATGTATGATTGGCCAAGACCAAGAAACTTTTAGATCTACCTTATTATATACTTTTCCCTTGAACATAGGTTGTTACTTTAAGTCAATCACTATAGAATTAAATTCATCCTTGCTCTTAACTAACTATAATATCAATATCTATTTTTTGATTTGTTACCAAAAATATTTCACATGGAAAACATTGGCCCTACCACTAACCACTAGTAGGAACATGGAAAACATTCAATCCAAATTAATAATATGTTATCAATATTATAACATTAATCCTAAATGTTATTTAAGTAACCTTTACCGTTATTAGAATTATGTGATGTCACAATCCCTTTTTGGTTGTGTTATTTAGACACCTTCCATGAAATTTGGTCTTGACATTAAATTTCCAATCAATTAATCATATAAAATAGCTATAATAATTAAAATTATAATGTATTTAGTCATACTAATTTGTTATTACCAATCTATCCTTATTTGTACTTTTTTTGTACCATACATATATTATCTTATTTGAATACCCATTATAGTGTTTAATTTATAATCCTCTTTTTACTTTGAGATGTGTAATCCATTATAGAGTTTTAATTGTCTTTGTCAATTTTAGCTTATTCCCATATAATTACCACTTATAGGAATTATTATTTGTAATGATTAATGTATCACAGACTGTAGTGAAATAAAACAATCACTATGTTTTTAAGCTCACTATGTAGAATGTGTCTCTGGAATGTACCAATTACAGATGCACTTCTGGAACTAATTCTCATTCCAACTATCAATTCTTTTCTACAATTATCTAAAACAAAGTCAAACATTCCCCCACAATTTCTAAAGTGATGTTCACCCTTAAATAAAAATGTAGTATATAACTTGAATATCTTGGTTCTATCTTAGGTCACTGTGTAATGTCCTATAAAACCATTTAGATAATTATATTAGATGTAGAATGTATTTGTCCTTGAAGAAATTTTTTTATGTCCTAACAATATCTTAAAATCTACTCACATGTCTTTTGACATAAAGGATTTCCATAATAATATGATTCATATGATATTCATTTTCCATTATTTATTTCATATAGTTATGGTACATCAAAATTATATTTAGAGCACATCATGAAATTTAATGGATGTTTCTGCAAGTTGCAAAATTTATTTTCCTGAAATCATAACTCTGGTGTATGAAATGAGATTTTAGGAATTACTCCACACTCTGTTTTGTTGATCAACATTTCCATGTGAGACTTCATCATCGTTCCCCCTCATTAACATCAATTTCGTGATGTAAATAAGGTATTTTGAATTTAATAATTACTCCATGGTATATTATCATGATTGATGAATGCTTGGTAATGATATTCCTCAACATGATGGCATAAAGTAACTCATGTATTCTAACTATGCATATAATTCACTATCACATTCCTAAATTACATAAAGGAATCTTAAGATGTATATTTACCACTAACATTCACATGGAATAGTTCACTCCCTCTCATTTAACTAATTCTAAACGCTTTGTGGCATACCATTATTTCCAAAGGTTTTTTTTCAAACTAAATAGGTCAATAATAAATAATGTGTTTAGCTTTACCGAGTCTAAAAACGAATGTGGGCATATCCTTGATGTCCACATTTAAATTTACTTGGAAAATAATTATTTTTCCAAAATTTGGTAAAATTATTAAATTGTATATTCATAACTTATTTCTTATGATTCAAGTACCATTGAACTATTGGTTGAGTATGAAACATCATAGAATCATTCATTCATGAACATCAAATAATATCTCACGTTGTCCAAAGGAAATATGTGATAAATGTCTTGGTTATACGCAATAATAGTTTAAATTTAATCATTAATGTGGCAATTAGAAGCTATGTGCTTTCTCCACTAAATTAAGTATCACCCGTTCTCAACAACTTTTAGAATACACTTGACTTTTGGTAATGTTTTAATTTTCTTGGTTACAGTATTTTAATAAAAATATGTTAAGGGAAAATTGTTTTTAGTAAAAAATTAGCATGTTAGAAAAATTTCATTCATTTATATACATTGAAGAATAAGTGGGTACTTAATTATTCAATTCAGTTCATTGCATTTAAACTTCTACTATTTTAATACATGATATGCTAATAAAATAACCCCTTGTTAATACCTCTTATCTTTAAATGTTGTCTCAAAAGTGCCTTTGGTGAGGGTCTTTCCATTGGACTTATCACCTTGTTTATCAAATTTTTCACCATAATAATTAATGATTCATCTGTATTATATCTTCATATTTACCGGGATAACCTTACCTAAATAGGTCATGAAGCGTTTTCTACATCCAGTTCATTTTGTAACCTTAAAAAAACAAGATTAATTGGGTGTAATAGTGGCATGCCTTGAAATATTGTGATCCATATTTCAGATTTACATAAATACAGTGTAACTGATCACCCATTAAAATATTGCATCACCTTCTCTATGAATGGTTATCTAAGATGAATTTCATGTGAAATATTTTATCTCTAGATGTGGTAACCACAAAAAACATCATATGTTGATGATTAAATTATAACATAACCATCATATTCAACAAATAATCACCACATGTAATAATTTTTATAAACCCTCTCTTCTTGAGGTGGCCTAACAAGTATAGGGACACCAACACCTTGAATTTATGTTATAGTAGTGTTGTGCACAAGCACCTAGTAGTAATATGAACCCTCATCTCTGTCATGAATAACACCTCAAACACCCGGTTTTGTTCAAATTTGAATGATAGAATGCGATAATAATTTTATATTTCTTTGATGGTTATTATGTTTTTCTATTGATGAATGTAATCCGTTTCTATTATCCTTGTTCATTAGTTATTTAACTCTCACAACTAAAAATTAATAAAAAAACATACATCACTTCTCTATGCAATTTAATATTTATTATTTTATGTATTTTCCCACCATTATAAAAATGAAGAAAATAATAAACAAATACATAATGTAAATAAACATCCCGACTGGTATTGTTCATCTAATACGGCCTAGGGGTATCATACTTAAGTCATATATTTTCTATTTATTCATCTCCCCCTCATCCAATATGTTCACTACTCATCTAGAGTAATGCCTTGACTTAGCGAGCTCCACATTGTGCATCCTCTTCATCAATGCTCACCACCTCATCTTGGAGGGGTCCACACTATACACTGTCCACATCCTAGGAACAAAATACTCACACATAGAAGAGGGGGACTATGGGTGTAATTTACATGTGATATAATGGAAATTCAAGTCCTTACAAAATTTTCCAAAAATAAAGATAATGCACAGACATCGATTTAATTTATTACAAACATCACACATAGTAAAAATAATTTTTTAAATAAATAAAGACATGCAGAAAAAGGTTCGGGAACAAAACCAGTAAGTGGGTATAGTTAAAGCATGATAAAACTAAAATAAAATAAAATAATTATGATGTTATTTTAGTTAAATTAAATGGATTGATTAAATTCAAAAAAAATCATTATATCGGTCCCTTGATAATTTAATTTTATCTCCAAAAAAAGATATCAACTAATTAATTTAATTTATCTTCAAATTTAAATAAATTTATCTCCCGAATAATGAAATTATTATTTAAACCAAAAGTAATATATTAATTAATTAAATTTAATGCTAAAATTAAATCAATTCAGTTGATTTGGTAGTTCGAGCAAAAGATAAAGTGAGTGACTGGTACCGGAGCTATATGGGAGATAGTGGATCTAGCGGTGAGGGTGCTCCATCTCGGCTTCCAAGTGTGGAAACACCTCGGTGCTCCATCGAGTGGGTACCTTTGAAATGTGGAGGTTTTATTCAACTAGGATATTGATGGGTGCAGCAATAGGAGGCCCCATCACACCAGAGGAAAACCGAGAGGAGATGCCGATAATGAAGAAGGTCGCTGCGGTTTTGGGTGGTGGTATCCAGGTGACAATCAGAACGCATGAGCTTGGATAAGGGATGGGATACATGAACGATATTTGTAGTTGTATCTATTACTCACCGGTAGTCGGAGGAGATACCCGTAGTAACGGCATATGGATTTTATTTGGTTGGGTGAGGTGGCTCCTGGTGGCAGCGCACAGAGGCTAGACTTGGGCACTACTTCATCAGGTCTGAATGTGGTTGGTCTGGAGTACATGTCTGGTCTGAATGCATCAAGTAGGCGGTGGCCATTGGTGATGGTCCATGGCCAATAGAAGGAGGTGAGTTCTGGGCGGACCTAATGTGTGTTTTTAATGACTTGGACACACACATCCAAATACATTAAATGGTATATTTTTTGTTTTTTTTTCTTTTCCTTTTCATGATTCGGGAGGCAACCCCCTTATTCCAGATTTTTTTTTCTGTTTTCGAATTTATCTATAACTGTAAAATAAAACATTTTACCATACCCATTAAAAAAATAATTATAATATTATAATTATTAAAAAATTATAATTATTAAAATATAATGATAATTATTTAATTATTATATAATTATAATTTTAAAAAATTGATAAACATGTGGAGGATGGATTGGCCAAAATTCACTATTCTAGCTAACATCTACTAGAAACCAAGGGATCAATGAAAAAAAAAATTTAAAATTTCAATACCCTTTAACAATCCATAAAATCTATGGTTGATACAAATCAAAACATTGAATTTCCATAACATGGTCATTCAAGATCGGATCAACGAACATCCAAATCCATTGGGATATTTTTTCAACCCTCTACTTAATATAAAAGCTAATTTACATTTTCTAGGCACAAAATTATTACAGGATTGATTGGATACCCATTGATTGTGCTTGGGTCACAGAAAAAGTCAATGGACTAGGGATTTTAAAAAAATTCATCATTAGAATAACAATAATTTCTATCTCTAACAATCTGATCCCCAATATAGTCTAAGGATCTCAGATAAATTAAATTGAGCCCAAAAATTAAGATGAATAGATATCTTGTCTGGATATGAATCCATGCTCAATGTCTGCTTAACACCGATAATATCTTTTGGAAGGAATGATAGTAGGACACATTTAGATCATCCGCACATTGTTAATAAATCAATGCACAGGCCACTCTTTATAATTTGGGTGCTAGCGCAGAGTTTTGACGAGTCCTTCTGCGTTGTGATGATCACCAGATCTATTTTCATCAATTTTTCTAAGGAATTATTGGACAGGTTCTCGGAGAGAAGCATTCTCTCTTTAGAAGGAATGAGGGGAGAGAGGCTCTCGCATAATTCAAAAGAACAATGCAATGATGTTGAGCCTCTCTCTCTCTTTTATAGTAAGATTCAAAATACCAAGATTGGTTCGAAGGCCCCCTGAAATATATCACGCACTAAAAAAGAAAAAAATAAATTTATGATGAACTAAAATACATAATACATATTAGTTATATTTTATCACATATCTGTAATATATAAATTAAATATATTACATGATAAAAGTGATCAATTTACTTGACTAATCATTCCTGATTAATATTAAAAAAACATGGAATATAAAAATAATATTGGTTAGATTAATATTTTTTCTCATTTTACTTAAGTTGTAAATAATATAAATAATTTCAAAGTAATTATTATTCACATGAATAATAATGAATTTATTTATTAGTCAGTGGTTGATAACTTGGAAAACACTTGGAACCCATGATGGGGACCACCATGTCCAATATACCTATTCAACTGAATAGGGAAGAGTCATGAATACACTAATGGGTGTTACCAACTATGCCCTTATCTCAATAGCATTGAATAAAATATACATCCCAAGAGAAGAGTCTAGCATCCCATCAAGGCCCATAAAGAGATATGGTAATTCGTAGCAAAAATAACTAAACTTCGAACACGTATTGTGTACTATAATCTCTTTTGTATCATATATCATAAATAATGACACACACTTTTCTCATCACCCTTTTCTTTCTTTATTATTTTTTCATCTAACTATATGGATTTACCCTCAACTACCTTTTCCATGGAATTAAGAAGGCACTACCATCCTACTCAGCATGGTCTGAGATATATGAATTCCTCAACTCGAAAGCGAAAAATACTTTTTTTACCATTCAACCAATTTTATACCACCAATGATGCAATGAACAAAAGCTACCTCACCACGATTTCATTATCATGTTTTTTTCATTGCATAGAAATACATGATCAAATGCAACACAATAGTAATGAAATCATGTAAGGAGACCAATATATATGTTCATAGATAGGAACAACCAATGACACTTGAAACATGTGGTGTTCCTATTGGCGGGTCTCCCCTCATGTTCTCACTATTAGTGATCACCAAGTTCAAAATTCATGACAAGATGTGTCAATTAATATGACCCCCATCAGCTGATATTCAAATATCTATTATTCCTATTTGTTAAGATTTATCTAGACCATAATACATATATTTAAGATTAATTTCATGGTATCTCAAGGTTCTCATTATAGATAGGGATCCTCTATAACCTTTTGATATGACAGTTAATATATGGAAATTACCATTTCACTTGTGGATGTAGAAAAATCTACACTAAAATGGTAAGAATACATCATGTATATCTTAACTGTATACATGATATTGTAATCAAAAGTAATGTTTTTATTGGGTCTAGGCCATCCACTATTACAAAATGTTCCTCATTTTCATAAACTTATTCCCTGTTTTTTATAGATTTAAATATTAAAATTGTATTTCCCTATAAAAATATTCTAAAAAGAATTTCCTTTTCACATTTCATAAGTTATTAATATGTTATACCAATAATACAATGGATTTGTGTTGGCATCAATGGTTTCAAGAACTGATACATTTGTATCAAACCAATTTTAAATGATATGAGGTACCTTATCTATAACTATATACTCTCATATCATCTCATATAAATATATTCGAGTTCGTAATAATATATTAACATTATTAAATAATTCAACCATTATATCATCATTATTTATCTTCATAACATCCTAATTTTATAGAAATTTTTGTAATTTATCCCAAATTTCATTCACTATCTTGACACTTTTAACATTGATAACACAGTTTCTAAAAAATATGATAATGTATAATATTTATCATTAACATATTTCTCAAAATTCTTTCTATCAAATACTATCATCACAACACCTTAAACATGAAAACAAAACCATCGGTGGTAGCACCTAATATATCAAAATTGATTGAAAAATTATATGGTTTCATATAATCATTAAAAATATAATAATCTATCAAAAAAATTTGAAATCCCCTTAATGTTCACTTAAATTAATTTTTTTCATTTTAAAAATATATATTAAGATTCCAACCTTTAAAACACATATGATAAATTTCACATAAATCTCCAAATAGATGATCTCCATTGAATGATACCAAGATGATTTGATGCCACTTTAAATTCCTTAGTGTGTGGTGTTGGTAAATTAAGAGGGGTAAAATAGTTAAGAATGTTTCATTGTAACATTTTCTTTTTTTTAATGAATTTAGTATTAATCACTTGTTAGATTTAATGACATCACTATTGAACATCTCACCCAGTGGAGAAAAGACAAATAAAGAACACATGATGTAAAAGATAAAATATCCAAAATAAAAATCTATTTCCTTGAAATTTTTCAGAAAAAACTAATATTATATAGTCCACTAGAATCCCCATGTCAAATTTTTATGAGTCTTATTATTTCATTTATCCTTCATTCTCTGTTTTAAGATAGACCCTTATTCAATAGGACCAACACATATAGATTTTATACTTCATTTTTATTTTGAATTTTCACATTCAAATTTAAACTACCAACATCATTCAACTCCTCTTCAAAATATCTCACTTCTATTATAGACAAAAGATCATTAAATGTCGTTTAGTAAACATTGATGTGATTTAGGGAGTCTATATATTGAGGTTGACTATTCCAATAATTTATAAATTATATAATTGATCAGATACACTTGAAATTTAGAAATCATCAATAACCATGGAATATTTTACTTCACCACAGTGTTTTGCATGTTATTTCATTCTAATTATTATAAACTAATATAAACCATTTTTTTACATTCCTTGTTAAATGATATATTCTTACTTCATTATTTTTAATATATATTTTATTTCAAAACAATTTCATATGACACATAATAGGAATCTTTGTTATGAACCTTAAACAATGACTATCAACAACCAAGACATTTTCATTTCCATAGGTAAAAACCTCAACAATGTATCAACTTCATTCAAAATGTTCAACATAGATTTTCCACATAATGGTGAATAGCCTGAAAAAATTAAACGTTTATTATTTTTTCTTCACCATCCAAGATATTTTTATCTTCCTTCAAATAAAATCATTCAATATTGGATGACTATATGATCTTCAACATTTGAGATAGAAATTTTTTTTTAACTGAAAGACCTTCTCTAATGCATGTTTCAAGGATGATCTCTCCATTTTTTTATTTATGCTATGTTCTAAATTAAATCATGATATAGTAAAGTCTTATTTCATAGACATTTGATGTCCAAACTTCTGATTTATAGGATAAGCGAACACTTTTACTTCAAAACCTAGAATCACACCAATTTCAAATCCAATAATTGTGTAGTGTGGTCTCCTAAACATACAATAGATTCAAAAAGAAAATTTCAAAAGAAATTATCCGTAAATTCTCTTTCAATCACACCCAATATGTGGAATTAATAGTATATTATTTTAAATTGAAAATTAAAAGATGAGTTTGAAGATGATTAATTTTTTAACAACAAAATAACACATAATAACCATATCTACTTCCTCTATTATCCAGTTATTATTTCCAAACAAAATTCACATTATTAAGGAATTATTCTTTAATAAATGAACTGAACTAAATCGTCTTGGTTCACAATAATGTACAGTCTTTGTATATAATCAAAAATTATTGGATTAAAAAATATATCCATTTTAATTTTTTTGTTATCCACTAAACATAAATCACATTCCAAACTCAGTACACATAGAAATAAATAATTATTCAATAATTCTAATCCAAAATTAGTTAAAATGTTTAAATAAATAAGAAAATTGAATAATAATGTCAATTTTTTAATTATATTTTTATATATACACTTTTTCATAGATCTTTATTCTAATAATGGTCAACTTCTTGAAACACTACTTCTTCAGCTTCAAAAAACTACTTTTTAGACATATGTATAACATGTTTATAAAGATCTGATAATATTTTTTATAATATTTCAAAACTCAAAAAAAACATCAAATCACACACACATATTATCACTTAAAAACATACCTCCTTTAACAATTCACCCATAAATTTATACATCATGTAATATGTGAGATCCTATAATAGAAGGTAAACATCATATCATAAACTATCACACATTGCATAGAATAACGAGCCATTATTCATGAGTATATATTATATTATAATTTATGAATTTTATAATATTAATTTAACAAAATAAATATCTTTTTTAATTATTAATAAATATATTATCTAAATATTAATATTTTGGGTTTTTCTAAAAAATTGATTTTAATGTGAATAGTGGTATATAGCATTTTTGCTAATATTGTGACTTTTATGCCTTTATTAGAATATAAGTATGGAAAAAAATTATAGAACCCAATTATTGAAAAAAAAATTATAATTGAAAATAATAATTTTCAAATATTGATTATATTTTACAATCCAATGATTGATATTTAAGAACTCAAGTAATATTTTTCTAAAAAAATTATCTTAATGTATTTTAATTTTATTATATTGAAACTATTTATTTTAAATTATTTAATTTTAATGATAAAAAATATTTTTCATATTTATAAATACTAGATTAAAATTATTTAATAAGTACCAATATATTTTTAGGAATAAATTCTTCATTACCATAGGTCAATACCTGTTACCACAGTAAAATAAAAAATTGTAAAAATTATAATTCAAGTGGTAAAGGTCTTAAAACACGATAAAACATGTCTATAATTTTGTGTTTGAGATATTATTTTCTTTATATCACCTTATACTAAATTATTGTCTTTTTAGTGTAGCTGACATGTTTATCATTTGTTTACTTTCTGTTAAGATGAAATATTGACAGTAATGCCATCCAAAAAACATATAAAAAGGGATTCATAGACCCCCTTCAATACCAATATGAAAATTATGTTTCATATAGAAACTATACCCTTCTTCCTTTCAATATAATCTGGTTTTACTCTAATAATATTATACTCGAAAGAGTTTAGCCTATTCCCTTCCTCTCCACAGAATCCTCCAAATGAAACCCAATGATCTCAATTTAAGTTCAATATTTTCACTAACATATTTTCATTTTTTCTAAAAATTTATAATATATTATTCCAAATATTATATTAGAAATTAATTATTTATAGTACACATAATGTAGTCATACTTTGTAAATAAACAGTATCCATCATTCCCCTATCCCTTAAAAAAATAAATCCACCATTCGTGCATTGGGAATACTACCACCTCCATGGCGCAACATGTATTGTTTTACATTTCATACTTATGAGGATGGAAAAAAGGATTTTATTAAAAGTTAAATATTTTTTATTATATAATTAAGTTATAATAGGAAAATTTTTGAAACCTATAATTGATATGGTCAACAAACGATCATCCTTAATTAAATCACTTCAAACAAGAATATAAATATTATAATATTTTATTCAAATTATATAATATTTTTATATACATTAATTATTATAATAAATTTTTAATTATGATATATTATAGTAAAAAATAATAAATCATATCACTATGATACTGGTGTAATGAAATTGTTACTAAATCACCTCTTAAACAAATATTAATCATGGTATTTTCATGATTGGGTTAGTTTTACCTCCTACTTGAATAATACTATGAATTTATATAATGAATTTATGGGTACATGATTACAAGTTTAATATAAAATAAATTTTCAAATAATTATTTTTTTATTCTTGATATTTTATATCAATATTTAATTCCTCTACTAAGAAAACACCCTTTGATTGACAATAATCACAAAATTATACTTTCATATCAATTTCATCTTCATCTATAAAGACTAAACACTCATGAAATTAATTTGAAACATAATAAATAACAATAAAACATACATAATAGAATATTAAATGACCTAGTATTTATTAACATTAAAAGAATAATGAATGCATACATCACCATTATGAAACTTCTAAAAAAATGAACAAAACTATAAACCCCTGGTGTCAAAAAAATAGTACAATTCATATAGAAAATGACTGTTTATGAAGTGTATAATTTAGGATGAATATTATTAAGGTTATAGATTAAGATATTTATATAGATATTTTTTGTACAAGGTTTTAATGTATGTTTATGGAATTCAGGAAATGTTGTATCGTTTTTTTCATCTCAATTTCTTCTATTTAGGGAATTTTTTGTATTATGTACCATATTTATTTTATATGGGGTATTTAATTACTATTTGAGATTTTATATTACTAAATACATTTATTAATGTTATTTTAAGATCAATTTTTTTCCTTATTTTTCAAGGGGTTTTCAATGAATTTCTTCCCAATACATGTGTGGGGTTTTCAATATGTATTTTCATTCTCTGGGAATCTTGTTATATTTACTACCTATTTTATTTTGTGTGGTTTATAAATTTACATGGAATAATTTTTCCATATTACTCATGAATTTATTGTATTTATGTGTTTATATTTTTATCCCTATCTCATAATATTTAAATTAATGTGTTTCCAAAGTATAGTAAAATTCAGTATTTTCAATGTTGTAATAAAATACTATGTTTTACCAAAGTAAAAGTGTGTGTAATTTCTTATAAAATAAATCCATGTAATGATACTAGAAATTGGATGCAGTTGTGTACTATATTAACCTAGATGTGACTACCTCAAAAAGGCATGGTTGAGAATTGAATCAATCATCACCCTGATGCACTATGAGTGGGTATAATACTTTACACCTGAATAAAAACTCGAAGTGGATATGATATAGTGTATTCACTAGCACTTAATTAAGAATAATTAAGGATTTTTATGACTATTTTCTTCATATCCTTCCAATTAAATCTATTCAACCCAATTATTACATTCTAGGGATAACAAAACACATTTAGAGAACTATAGACCCTATATATCTTTCAAAAGGGTGATACCTATTACTTTGACAAAACCATATAGCTGATACCTTGATTTAGGGATGTTATCCTAGACATAAACATTACTATGTTTAATGGGGAAGCATTAGATTTCCAAATTTTTCATTATATGGATAGCCATGATTTTATTCAGACAGAGGATCCTAAGGGAATATTATGAAAGTTATAGATGGATATTATAGTTAATTCATTTGGCTTACAATAATAATAGGTGGGAACATAATTATATAAATTACTATTTATCTACATGACACAAGAGAAAAAATATATTAGGTTTTGGTGTGTACCATTGTCCATATCAATATTGTTTCCTGGAATGAGGCCATGACAAAAATTTTGATGTTATAAATTATGAATTTCATCAGTATTAGATCATTGATTATTATTATATAGGTTCATATTTATTATCATAGTCATATCATCCCTTTAGTTTCAACTGATTATGGAATCATGTTGGTTTTTTATTCTTATCATTTCACTAGTGTTGTGTTTAATATTTGATAGCTTCTGTTGCTTTCTAGTCCTAAATAAGGATCTTAGATCACCCATATTATTTTCATTTCCCTAAGAATCCTAGAGGAATATACATAATTTTTAAGGATGTAAGGGAAGGGATGATTATCTTATCACCATGTGTTCATGTTATACTTCTGTTTTTAGATTTATTATATGTATGTATCAACTCTTACAAGACTAATATGTTATTGAATCATATAAGAACTCTTGTATTCTATATCGATAATGTAATATATCTACCAGATCCAGGTCTATGATGTCTAGGAATTTAAAAAATTTATCAGATAAATTTTAGTTTGTTTCTTTAGGGACTAGATTTAGAGTAATGTATATAGATATCAAAAGTACTATAAAACCCATATGTATTTCAAGGGAACAGTCTAAAAAATATAATAATAGGTATATCTTTCAATTAAATATCTTGAGATTGTTATGTTTATTCCATTTTAGAAAAATATAATCTAATGGGAGGAATGAGAACTGCATCAACACCTATAGTAAATATATGGGACCGCTTTCTGTGATAATAACTTCCAATATTTAGTTGGACTAATAATAAATTGGTAGCTATAAATGCATCAATTCCATAAAAAAATCATTCTCCCTCAATGATGTTGTGATAAAAAAATATTCTTTATGTTAGAGTACCATTAGAAGGGATATGTGGACCAATGGTGGTCACTAATTCAAAACAATCAATAATAAGAAGTGATAAATTTAATGGTATGGGGAACATTTAAGGAGGTACTCTATAAAAAATACTTTCCTCGGGAGAAATGTGTGGAAACAGAAAGGTGGTTCCTCAATCACAGAGAAACGAATGAGGGAAGTATTCTTGTATATGAGGCTATATTTAAAAATATACTTGGGAATCATTGAATCTATTTACACATACTACAAAGAAATATTTTTGTATGGTTTAAAGATAATCCTTCGAAGGGAGTTAGTCAATCAGAAATTTATTCATATAAGGATATATTCTAAATAAACATTAATATTGAAAATAAGTTCTCCATGATGTATTTATTTAAGGTAAATTATGAGAAGATGAGGTGGTATGAGCAACATGGGAAGAATAATGTTGAAAATGGGAATAAAGTAAGGATGTAATTTCCCACATGTGATAACTATAGAAAGAAACACCCTGGGGATCACAAGAAGGAAACATGATTTTGATACATGTATAAATAAAATATCAATCAATGTCATAAGTTAAAATGAAAGGATATATATCTTGATGTTTGATTCTTCAACTATATAGATAAGGGACATTATGCGAATTTATTCCCCAATCATCAAAGGAATTTACCTCATAAAAGTGAAATGGATCAATGAAAAGATTAGGTGATTTCCAAAATTAAGTCAAAATTCGAAATGAAATGGGTGAATGTTATATAATTATAGACTCAATGTTACCTAATGTTTTATTTGATTCTAGATCTTGGAAATATTTTATATCTTCCATGTTTTCCAAAAACAATACAAATTTCCCTTTCACCTGTGCAAGGATATTATCAATTAAGACACTGAGTGAGAAATATTATTGAAAAATAGATGTATCAGCTAATTCCTATTTCGAATCATGAGTGTACCCAATTTTCAAACATGATTACTATAAATATGGTTTACATTAATATGATCCTTGGTATGTATTTCATTTCAAAGTATAATATAAAATTTTATTTTCATGAAATGGGTACTAAAATTCTCAAAGGTGACTTGGAATATCATATCTTAAGGGGGGAATCATCATAATATAAATCATTTCAAGATCCTCCCCTAATAGCTCCCCATAATGAAACTATAGTAATATTTTAATATTAAGAATGATATAAATATAAGGAAGATATACTGAAAAAGAGGATGTAGTTATGGTCTAAAAATTCATTTATATTTTTTCATAATAATTACATGATCATTAACAAAATCATGAAGTTCAATTATATATTGAACGAATTATTTATTAAATGAATATATATATAAAACTCCATATATAATATAACTAGTTTAGTTGTGTGTCTTCATGAATAAGTTGTAGCATTTGAGTGATAAGTGATTTTACACACATGTTTTTCATTGTGGTGATCCCCTATTTTATTTTTGAAAATCAAATATGGTTCTATGAGACTATAAATCAATTATAGGGAGATATATACCCTTAATAAAATTAATAAGTATCATTTTCCATGATTTTATAAATTGTTTGATCATCGTCAAGGATCCCAATAATTTTCAAATATTTATATTCACTCTGGTTATCATCAATTAATAGTGAATAAGGATGATATACTATGGTTCATATTTCATACAAGGTATGGAAATTATGATATTAAGGTAATGCCTTTTGGATTGACTAATTTACCTTCCATATTTATGGATCATATTAATAAAGTATCAATGGATTTTATGGATAAATTTAGTGAGGTGTTCATTAAGGATATAATGATATATTATAATAGGTATGAATATCATGGGATTTATCAACAAATGACTCAAGAGACCCCCCATTAAGGGATTATATGGGAAATATAGAAAGTTTAAATTATGGAGAAAATGAATTTCTTTTCATGACCATATTATCTAAGAGGATAGAATATATTTTGACCCTTAAAATAAAAATGTAGGTAATGAATAGACTAAAATGATGAACATAATAGAGATATGAAGTTTCATGGGTTTAGTAGGTTACTATTAATAGTTTTTTAAATATTTTTGGATAAAAAAAATTACCATGTTAACATTTAATGGAGTTAAATTATCATGGACAAGGGATTTTGATGAATGTTTTGAAGATATAAAGAGGAGATTGATTAATGAAATTCTATTAACTTTTTTCATCTGGTAAGGAAGGATTTTAAATATATAGTTATGCAGCAATGATAGGTCATGACTATTTCCTTATGGGGAATTATATTTTGATTTCCTATGCATCTAGAAAATTTAAAATCCATGAATATAATTATCCAACTCACAACATTAAGAAAATAGTCACAATATTTTCTTTGAAAATATAGATCCCCTAACTCTATGGTTGAATAAACACACACACACAAACACACACACACACACACAAACAGAGATATATATATATATTACCACTGTTTTAATTATATTTTCTTTTAGGAGGAGTTCTAAATGAGGTAAATAATATGTTTTAATCTACTCATGGACTATGAATTCTTGATACACTACCACACTGAGAAGGAAAAAACGCTATTTGATTCACTGAAATGGAGGGGACATGGTGTTTGGATTATGATGATTTGTTCACAAGGATCCTATATATAAAGACCAAGCAGTTATAGTTATTGTATTTTTTAGGAAAGAGAATTTGTTATTTAATTTAAAATAAATTTTTAATTCATCCTTACTAAAAAAGATAGTGAAGTCAAAATAGGAAGACAAGGATTCAGAAAAAATAAAATTAAATTATTAAATTATGAGAAATTAACAGACTTTATCTTTATAGATGTAGTGTTGAACTTTGGGAATTGTTTATTTTTTCCATCCATGTAACAACCCCAACCCTAGTATCCTGGAGCAGGTGACTCAATTTATTACATTGGCATAGATAAAAAACTATAATCCCATAGTACTAGTCACTTTATCAATTTTGTAGACTAGATAACATAATTGAAATTTACATTATAGTTGAAACTATAAAATACAAGATAGATAATCCTTTGATAACACCATTATTCTCCTATCTTAACTTTGAATAACAGTCATAATATAAATTTTAGAATCCTAAGAAAGATAAAAGATAAGAAAGGGGTGTTCTTAGATTCTCAGTAAGGGTAATAATATAGATAAAGTTATTAAAAACAATAATGAACAATGATGTAAGGAGTATAAATGAAATGTAACCCATTTAAACATAATCTTCAGCATAATATGGAAAGAATAAATTAAAATAAAACAATTCCATATAAAAATCACATGGATATTCAATTAATTGAATAATCACATTGAATATAGATATCTAATTTCATAATTAGGGAATGCATAATGTTGTAAATCATAAAAATACCATATGGGTTCATCCAAGACACTATGCATAAATGGTTAAGGCCTCATCCAATACCCTAAAAGTTTTCTCTCGGGATACCTACTGATGCATTGAGTGGCTATATTCAGCCCCTCCCATCACATAATAAGTAAAATGAATTATTCATATGACAAGGATTAAGCATAAACAACATAAACACTCTTATAGAATAACCAGTATATGATATGTGAATACATTTACCACAATCCATGAATGGTTTCAAAATAGCACATCTATAGCCAAACTGATAATAATCCCTTAAATAAAATATGTTAGATTGTATCATAAGAGTCCAAACTCAATTAATCATTAAATCCAACAATGTATGTTGACATATATGAAAATTTTCTATTTTCATAATCAAACACTTCTTGAGATAAATTCCCTTTTTTTACATTGATATTATTTATTTAAAATTTAGCATAATATTAAATGATATAATTTTCATTGAAAATAATCCGGTAACCATGTAATGGGAGATTCAACACATTAATGTGTCATGATGGTGAAAAAAATACACTCATGCCATATAATATGAAAAAAAAATTCTTCTAAATTTTTTAAAAAAATTTAAAAAAAGTACCACATTTGGAAAATTAAAAAAATATTCCTTTCAAAATGTTTTATGAACATGTGAACATAGGAAAATGAATTTAATGATTTATAGGATAATATAAAAATAATTAGTATTTTTTAAAGATACATGGACATGGGTGATAAATATTTACAAATATAAAATTATGTATAAATTTTCCCAAATAATAATGAGATTGTGAAATACACCATTACCACCTTATAATCAGTATAATCATATGCCCCATGAAAGGAAAAAAAATTATATGTTTTTGAATATACCAAAATCTTCATAATATTACTCATAAAATAAATTCATGGGAAGTATATTCCCCATATAAAATAAAAAACTACTCTCTAAGGTATATGTATGATAGAAATAAAATTGAGACAATAATATATTACCTTGTAATCTCCTTTAGTTGAATGAGCTTTAACAACATCTTCTTCAGTGGAGTTCATTTTTATCTCTTCTTAAGATATCTAGAGATGGTATTTTTGGAATACCAAGACCTACATAACATTTATAAAGATTATTTAAGGAGAAATGGGTAGGTTTTGAATGAGCTATAAGGATCAATGTGGTGTGAGGAAGTGAGGGATGATGTGCCTTTTTATAACTAAGGTGAGGGGAACATTAGAAAAATCTCAAAATATTAAAATAATATAAATTATTTTTAATTTTTAATTTTATCTATTGATATTAATTTTTAATATAAGATGAGTATGTGTCTAAATCTTCTCAACCAATAATCTTAAAACAATTTTTAGGTCACATTCATACCTCTATATTTTGGCTTTAACCCTTAAATAATCTATTTATCTCCTACTGTGACAACAAGTGTTTTTATTCGTTAAGGGTTAATATAAATTCTCTAAAAATAGAGAATAACCCTAAATGGTTAATTTATTTTATATTTAAACTTATCCCAATTAGTATTCTAAATTTTATATTTTTATTAATTTTATATCATTTAATAAAATTTTATTTATGTTAATATAAAATTAACAACATTTCTAATACAATTCGTTACTTATACTTTTAGATAAATAAATAAAACAAGATATATTATAACTATAAATTATAATATATCAATTACATGTTAAATATATCTATAAAATTTTTGTATAGAATTAATTATGTCAATTTTTATTTATTTTAATATTTCCATTAACATTTTTTTGATATTACCATTAATTAATCAAATATTGCATCATCATTGTTTAAGAATTTAAGGTAATTATTTTTCTACTAAATATAATAAATAAATTTCCATGATTAATATAAACATTTTAGACTTAAAATTACTATTTATAGTCTAATGTATCTTCTGTATTACCCAATATTAAAAATTATATATGTATTAAAAATATGAGAATGACATCTTGAACTTTTATTTAGATAAAATATAATATATCACATACTATCATCCAAGTGGATTAGAAAGTTTATATACTCATAAAAATGATTATTTTTGTAGGCACCTACTCATACAATGAAATTTGGAAAAAAAATATGGAAATTTTCTAAAATTTAATATTATTATTTTACCCTTAATTACTCGATTTACCATTAATCGTGTTAAAAAATTTACTAAAGATAATATTCGTAATGCCCAAAAATAAAATAAACCTATTGGAAAATTTTATACACAATTATTTCAAATATTTTATCCATTTTTCAAAATTCAAAATAGGTTTTTTTCATTAATTAATTTAAAATTAATCCTGTTGACAAAATGAGAAAACATGTTTTTAAATTTAAAACATTCAAAAGATTAAATTATTTTTAAATCAAAATTCAATGTGAATTTGATTCAATTGAAATATATTGTATTAAACAAAAAATTTATCTATTCATACTATAAAAATGATTAAAATATAATTTAACACTATGAATTATTTAAAGGAAAAAAGTTGTTTTCAATAAAAATCATATATTTTCTTATTATTTCATAAAACATGAAACGTCTCAAAAAAATATAAAAAATTGAAAAAAAATGTAAATTTTGATGTTCTTATTTCAAAGAATAATTTTTTATTCAAATATAATATATAAAAGTGTCAAAAACTATAGTAAAGAAAGTGAGCAATCAAAAGGAAATAAAACTGCTGTTTGAACTGTATAGCCTTTTAATGGGTAAAATTACATTCATTTTTATACTATGCTTATAACCTGTATTGGATGAATATTGAAAATATTTTACTAAATATATAACTCACATATTTCATTAATATCATTCAATAATTTTAATTTATTTAATTTATTATAACAAAACACATTTTGGAACATAAAAATTAGAATATTTCCTTTATAATTTATTGGTATAATTTTTTTCTAATAAATTGTTAACCAATGATTTAGAATTATATTTTTATAAACCATATACATTCTAATGTTGGATAATATTATTCATAATATCTAAATTAGTATCTAGGTTGTATCTTATTATAATATTATTTTAATAATATATTGTTGTTTGGTAAAACTTTGTCTTGAGTGTAACACAAGCTATCGATAAAAGTCAGTCTCACATTCAATGTAAGGATGACATAGTGTTTCATATAAGATATGTAAGGAAAAATATTAAATTTTTTATAATGGAAAAATAATTTAAATTCTGTGGGTGTTACATTATCCCCACCTTAATTAAATTTCATCCTCACTATTTAAAATTTATCTTCTAATGCTTGATATTTGAAAATTATTTTGTTTAAATCCCACATAGTGAGAAGAGTTAATAAAATATCCTCCTAATAAGAGATAATGAGATGTAAAAAGGTCTCATGTAAGAGAATATAACTAGATCTCCATGGAGGATAACATTAGTGGAATGTATAGACCAATACATAGAGGAAAAGTGTAAATATTTATAAGGAGTGATTGAGGACATCAGTAAAAAACATGTGAATGATCAAAGAAAATTTTTGGAAATCAAAGACTTGAATTTATGTGGATTTAAAATACCATTGGTTAAATAAATTAGGTTATTAAGATAATAATTTTTTATATAATTTTTTATAGAGTTGAGGAATTCATTCACTCTATATGAATATAATTAATTGATAAGTTTCTATTTCCTAAACAAAATATTGTCCTTTGGTTGTGACTTGAACAAATTATAATTATTTTCTTAGCACAAGATACATCATTGGGTAAAGTAATATATTAACCTCTAAAACATTTTCCAAAGATCAACACAAACCATTTCATAAATGGTTATATTTTAAAAAATAGACTTATCATTAATATCTCCACAACATGATGTATCTCTTAATTTCTACAATCCAAACATGTGAATACCTTCATCTTATATTCTCATAAAACATGGTAATAACATTAATTAAAATAAAACATTATTTGGAATATACATACTTCCTTATTCATTAGATTATTATATATACTAGTTAATTCCACACAAAAATTAAACTCCATAAATGATGGAACAAAACACTTTTTCAAAAAACCATTAATCAGTTCAAAAGTAGTCAGTAATATCCAATACAAATTATCCAAATCAATCATGTCTTTATTATGATATCATTATCTCAGTATCAAGATCATATTAAGGGTTCTCTTTCATTCAAACATATGTTTTCCAAATAGTTTAACTTAATACTAAGTCACTTTTCTTGATCATCACTACCATTCAACATACGATCTCAAATCCTTTATGAAATAGTATTAAAGTTCAATCTTTATATATTACGGAAAATTAAATTTTTTATTAAACACTTTCACAGAAAAGTGATAAACCACCCAAGTACAATAAAATATGAAGGTTATACAACACAAAATGATATCACAATGTCATTGAAAACAAGAATAATATTTTTAGAACTACATAATTGATATAATCCCCATTGAAGTGCTTAATATTTATGCTCAGGTCATCATAGATTAATTCTTCAAAGAAGGTACCTAGATTGTACCAAGTATATATATATTCCACCACATTGATGTCTTATGCATTGAAACCCAGTGCCAAAATAAAATCTTGGTTGTTGATCTATTACCTTTTTTCCTTACTAACATCCATTATAACCTCTCTTTCTAGAATTAGTTTGACATCCACCCTTGAGTCATTATGTTTGATATCTTTTTCATAAATTAATTCATTAGAATGAAGAATTATATCTAGATACTTAGTATAATCTCCTTGCTTATTTCTTGCCACACCACCCTCCCATTGATTTGGGATTTCTCCACACAGATCTTTAATCTTTTCCCTTCTTGGGTTATAACAGTCCAGATCGTCAGGTTTTGGTTTATAATCATTTTCATTTTCCTTACTATCTGATCATCTTTACACAAGCTTAGTCACCTCAGAGTAATCCTTCCTCCATTTAGATCGCATCCCTCTATTTTCAAAATAGATCCTTGAATCATGGTTCCCCTTCCGACCCTTCTTCTTTATTGTTCTCTAGAGACCTATAATTCTCTCTCCCTCCTCACTACTATAGAAAATTGACTAGAGACCCAAGCTTCATTCTCACCCTCAGAGAGAGCCTAAACACAAGAGGGATACTCCACTACCAATGGTGTACCCAAATCTAGAGTAGTCCCTAGGTCCTTAACTGGGAGGTTTGCCTTCCTACCTCCACTGGATAACAGGTCTATTTCTGGGTCCTCAACATGACATTCATCCATTAACTCTTCAAAGTAGTTAACAAGACTGATGATATCTTATTAATTTTTTGGTTTGTAAATTGTCACTAAATTTACTCCATCCCTTGTAACTTTTGTCTTCTTGGTTATTATAGAGCCTCCCTAACATGTTGCATCAACCACACCTTCATGATTTTGGGCATGACTATGGAAAACTAAAACATCATTCTATTCCATAGATCCTCTCTTCTGAGGGGATGAAGTGTTCTGGTATGATGCAAACCCAGATAGAGGCCTTGGTGCTGAAGTAACTTCATTTTCTTTGAATCTTGAACCCAAGTCACCCTCCTTCCATGAGACCAATCCACCATTCTTCAAGGTTTCACCAAATGAATGAGAAACCAATGGAAAATAGGTGATCCTATTCCAAAACTGATCCTTCTTGACATTTTACTCCCAAATCATGGTTCAAGGTATTAAAGAAACCAAAGACCTTCATATCTTCAAGTCCATTTTATTTATGTAGATGACAAGACGTCCACGATTCCTTTGAACCTAGATTGTAAAATTTGAGAAGTGAGGGACATACAAAACCATTTTTTGGAACATTATTCGACACCCTAGTGTGAATCGATTCAATATTCTGACAAATAGTTGATAGATGACCCAAGAGACAACGAGAAAAGTTGAATTTTGTTCAAGATTTAAAAAATATAAATTATTTTCATCAGAATTCCTCCCTTAAAGTGATCCAGATATAGTCAACACGGGGTTTGTAACTATCCACCTCAACAAAAATTTAGGGGGATATGGGATGACACACCTACTTGGTTCCACTATCCGAACATAGGAATTGTCCAATAATATTACCAAGAATAGAGATTATAACATCACTTTGGAAGGGGAGGGGGGTTGGGAAGACTAACCCATAATTTTATAGACAGATTATCCAGTTTTATGTAGAAATAATAGGACTAGTGATCAAGGTAGAAGCGATATATGTTTCATATGTGAGGATATTTGGACCACTCCTAGATAATGTCTTCCTCCAAAGAGAAATTATTCATCATGTTCCTCTTTTCAAGGAGCCCCAATCATAGTGGTTGTTCCCACCATACTTGTAGAAAACTCCTATCCATTTTAAGTAAGTACTAGAGAGATTATTTACACAATTATTACATGTGTGGAAATAATTCTTTCCATTATTCTCTTTATACATAGTTTTCCATGTTGTCCTCTTATTATCATTGTACCCTCCAATTCCATAATAATTAGAGTGATCCTAATCTATCCCATTTTCACTTGATACCAAGTCCACATATGATGAAAATGATTAGGATTCTATTTCCCATAAAAATATTGGATAGTGACCATGAAATATATGATCCTTATTTCTATTTGGATCAAATGTAATTTGGAGGTTCACATTACATCTACTAGAATTCATTTCTAAATGACATCATACACTAGTTTAGATCATATCATAAGGTATAATCCAAAAACTAGAAAAATAGTTAACAATAATTGAAAAAATTATTTGAATCTATTTTCATAATAATAAACATGGTTTCATTGTTATGATCATATATACTTATCCTAAAAATATTTTTAGGGTTATATTCCCTAAAAAATGTTTTTAAAATCTAATTTCCAAAGTTTCTGAAAACTTAGTCTGATACAAGCTATAACGACCTTGACCCATGTAACTGAGAGACATTGTATCACTTTTTTACATTATAATAGTTACATCATCCAAATCCAAAAGGATGGATCAGTTTAGTAGTCTTCGAAACCCTATTACATACTTGAAACAAACATTATAATTGAAACCATTAATAAGACATATAGAATCCTTTGATAAAACCATTATTTTCCAAGCTTAACCTTATATATTAGTCATAATATACATCTTATCATCTTAGGAAAAATAAAACAAAAGAAATGTGTGAGTTCAGATGATATGTAAGGGTAAGAATATTGTGGATGTTGTTATAAATAAGCATAAAAAATAAGGAAAGCTGTATAATTGAAATACAAGCCATTTAAACATTATTTTGAGCAAAATATGGTAAGATTAAATAAAAAATTAATTAATTAAATATCAATAATAACATGGAGATTCTAATAAATGAATAATATCCTATAATAACAATAAGTAATCTCATAATGAGGGAATTCATAATGCCATAAATCATATGTGTACCATCAAGTCTTTAACCAAGACACTATACATAAATAGGTTGGGCCTCGATGAATAAAAAACTTGTTTACCTCCTTAGACCTATAGATGCATTGAGGGAATATGGAAGGCCTCACCCATCACATAACAAGTCTAGTGAATTCCTCATATGAACAATGTGAAATATAAACAACATAAACAATCATATAAAAAACTATCATAGGAGAAGTTAATTATTTTACCATAAACCATGATTGGTATGAAAATATAACATCCATAGGCAGACTAATCATAAACCCATAAATAAAATATGTTAGATGGTATCACAAGAGACCAACCTCAATTAGTCATAAAATCCAAAAAATTATGTTGACAGTGATGAAAATAGTCTAACAAAATAATTCGAAAATTTTAGATAGAAATACCCACTTTTACATGTAAATAATTTATTTAAAAGGGCATGTAATTTTAAAAGAAAACATTTTAATTTGAAAATGATCTTGTAAACATGTAAAATAAGCTTCAATACATTAAGGTTTCTTGAAATTAGAAAAAAAATGCTCATACTGTATAAGTCAAAAAAACATTCTTTCCATATTTTTCAAAATATTTATAAAGTACTGAATTTGGAAAATGAAATTAATATTCCTTAAAAAATATTTTAAAAAAAACTTATCATAGTAAAAAGAAATTAAACATTAGTCGGATAATAGTAAAGATACATTTGAAAGCATTTTTATGAAACATGGGCAAGGATGATTTACATTCCTCAGCAGAAACTTATGTATAAACAATCCTGAATAATAATTATATTGTGAAATAAACACTTACCACTTTATAATCAGTAGAATAATATATCCCATGAACGAAAGAAAATTATATGGAATTTAATATACAATATTATTGAATATAAGACTCATAAAATACACTCATAAGTAGTATATAAGCAACAAAAATGAAATTAGTAGTGTATAAGACATTTGTCCAATATAAATAAAAGTGCTACAAAAATAACTTACCTTGTACTTTCCTTTTGTTGAATATGCTTTAACCTCCTCTTCTTCACCAGAAATCCTTTAGATATCTTATTATGAGATCTAGAGTTGGCCTTTTTGGAATACCAGGTCCTCCATCACTTGGTTGTGGATATTGGGTAGAGAAATATTTAGGGTTTGGTCGAGCTAGAAATCTGAATGTCATGTAACCAAGTGAGTGAGGAGGTTCCATTTATAGTTGAGGTGAGAGGCACTTTCAGAAAATCCAAAAATATTAAATAAAAATAATTTATTATTAACTTATAAATGGACATAATTTGAGTTATTTCTTACATAATATAAGAATAGTTGTAAATCATCTAAACTAATAACTTTTAGGCAATTTTTAGGTCTCATTATTTCCCTTATCTATTGGCTTTAATACTTAATTAATCCCTTTAACTCTTACCGTGGAAACATGTGTTTTTATTCGTTAAGGGTTAATATATTTAGTCTAAAATAAAAAAAACCATAAATGTATAATTTATTAAATATATGACATTAGACCAATAATTTCACCATGCTTTAAATTTTTAGGAATTTTATATCATTTATCAAAATATTATTTATTTTAATATAACATTTATTATAATTTTATAATATTAATTACATTGACTTTTTAAAAAATAAATAAAACAAGTTATCTTAAAAAACACCTAATATATCAATAGCATGTCAAATTAATCTATAAAATTAATGGATGGTGTTAATTATGTAAAATAATATTTATTTTAAAATTTTTATAGTCATTTATTTGATATTCCCATTACATAAATAATTACAACGTCCTCATTGTCTATGACATTAAGGTAATTATGCATTTCGTAAAAATTAAAAATAAATTTTATTGGTGAATATAAACAATTTATATTTCAAATTACTATTTATATTCATCTTATTATTCTGTATAACCCTATAATAAAAATTATATTTTTATAGAAAATATGATTGTGACAACTTTATCTTTTCTTAAAATAAAATATAATAAATGTCACACACTCATCCAAGGGTAATAAAAAGGTGATAGTATTATAAAAATTATTATTTTTGTCGACACCTACTCGTCCAATAAAATTTGTACAGGTGTTGTGGTAATTTTTTGATATTTATTATATTTTTTTTATCCTTAAATTCTCGATTTACCTATAATTTTTCTAATATAAAAATTACTAATGTTACTATTTATAAGGAAACAAATAAAAGAAATATATTTACATAAGATGTAACAAATGATTCAAAATATGTAATACATTTTTAAAAAATAAAAAAAACAAAAATTGTAGTAATTAATTTAAAATTAATCCTGTTGATGAAAGGAGAAAAAAAATTATAGTGAAAACTTTCAAAAAAATAGAATGGTTTTTATATCAATATTCTATTTGAAATTTATTCAAATGAATGAAATTAGATAACATGATAAAAATTTTATCTAATTATAATTTTATACCAATTAAAAATATATTTTAACAGTGTAAATTGTGTAGGTGAAATAGTTGACTTCAATTAAAATGCAATATTTTATCACTATTCATTGAAACATGAAACTTACCAGAAAAATAAAAAAAAGTGAACCAAAGTGAATTTTGATATTACACTTTAAAAAAAGGTGTTTATTTTATTATATATATTATATAAATGTCTAAAAACGAGATTTAAAACAAAGGTGTCATCAAAAGGTGGTAAAACTATCCTTATAAATATATAGCCTTTTAATGCATATAATTTGATTAACTTTTTTCTTAGGCCTATAAAATATATATGATGAATAAAAAGAATATTTTATTGAATATATAAAATATATATTTCATTAATATCAATCAATTATTTTAATTTATTTAATTTTCTAATATAAAAGGCCTTTGAGATAATACAAGTAAAAAAATCCTTTATATTTAATTGGTATATATTTTCATTTCTAATAAATTGGTAAAAAATGAAAAAAAAATTAAAATATATATAAATTCATAATTTTTTTAATAATATTCATAAACTATAATTTAATTTCTAGATTTAAATATTATTATAACAATATTTCAACAATATATGGTTGTTTGGTTAAACGTTGTCTTGTATGTAATGCGATCTATCGACAAATGTTGTTATTGTGTGAAATGTTATACTAACTTGGTGTTGTATATATATAATTCTAAAACAAAATTCTAAAAGGGAAATATTGTAATTTCTAGGGATTTTACATTCTCCCCACATAAATAATGTTTAATTCTTTTAATTTAAACATGATCTTCTATGGATTGATATTTGAAAATTCTTTTGTCAAAATCCCACATCAAGAGGAGAGTTAATAATATATCCTCTTAATAGGAGATAATGATAAGTAAAATGGTCATATAAAATAAAATATAACTAGGTATTTATATAGTTTATAATTATTCGAAATTTGAGATACATAAATGGAGGAGAAACATAAAAATTTATAGGTACTGATTGGGGTCATTAATCACAATCAAGTGAATAATCAATAGAAGGATTGAAAGTTGACTGAAGAGGAGTTAAGTGAGTTTGAGTGAAATCTAAAATTTCCTATAGTCACGTAGGAAAATATATGTATCCAAATGTAAAATTTATGTGTATATATAATGTGCATAATTATAGAGTTGATTCGGAAAATAAGAAACTATTAATAAGGGAATTAAATAATGTATCCAAAATCACATTGGTGAGTCCGCAACATGGGATTTTTTTAAAAATCACCTAGCTGAACTTCTCATGTAGCTGATCTGGTACTGTAGATGAATATACATAACCTACTACAACTATATAGAAAAATTATACCATGTTGGGGGACTCAATAACCTTATAGGATTCATGTAGATGGTTGTGAATGATATAATAGATTATATCCATATATGCTAAGTTATATTTTTAGAATACTTCATATATTTAAATGAATCAATATTTGAGGAATTACCAAGATCATAATATTTTAATATCACATAGAAGTATGATTACCAAGAATTTAGGATATGTAAAAGATTCTTTGAATGTGATTTTAAGTGAATTTAAATGATGAATTAAACAGGACTCTATTGATCAATTTGAATGATATGAACTTGATACATAAGATCATATGGTTTATGTAATTCAATTTTTAAAATATTAACTCTGATATTATTGAGGATGATATTCATTATAATTTTGTGAATATAAATATATTGTGAATGTATTTAAGAAAATATAGAGTAGGTAATTGAGATATTTGTCATTCTAATAAAATTATAATATTTTTTAGTTATATTGTATCTAGAATAGAGAAGCGACTAAAGTTGGAAGTTATTTTTTGGAGGAGAACTGTATATTTGGGTATCCAGAAAGTTGAGATAAACCAAAATAGTCTATTTCTAGTTTGAATGAGTTTCTAAACAAACATAATATTTCAATAAATAGTTGAAGATTATGAAGGATTACATGATCAAGAATTATCCTATAGGCTTGTGGAGGAATACCACACTAATGAAGAAAGAGGAATTTCTCAAACTAACTCTATATAACAATGTAGAATGAGATTATGAGTGGGGTGTATAACCATTTGATAATGAGGCACAAGGTTAGGTTGTATAACCATTCATATAGGATGATGATGATTGAAGTTTCTAATCAATTGATACTGAAGAATTAGATTCATTAGTGTAGAACTTGGATCAACGGTAGAATTGACTATTGGTGTTTAAAACCAATTTTTGGCTAAACTGATGCACTTGATGATATGATTATAGTTGATAATAATTATTGTGGGGCATAACGAACATGTAAATGAGTAATATTTTATGTCATAACTTATAAATAATGTGCGTTAATTTATTTTAGTGTTTTACTCCACATTAGGGGAGTCTATGATAAATATTATTATGCGGACTAAGAAAATTGGACAATTGGAGATGTTTAATTTAAAATAAGATGAATTAATAATATTATACTACCAATTCAAACCCCACAGTGGTCAACCTAGCCTATGGATCTATATTTTGTATTAAATTTTCTTCCCCCTAAATAATCAAGAAGAATTATAAGACATAGATACAATTTTCCCAGTCACTTTCCAAGGTGATTCAAAATTTAATAAAAATAATTATCATAGTTGGAGGAATATGATGATACCCTATATCTCTTCAATTGGTTGATAATTTAGTGACTTTACAATAAATTTGTATCACCCCAATGCTTATAATTATTTTATGACACAAGTTGATAAGATAAATAATGAGCTTGATGGAATAGATAAAAATTCCATCTAAATGCCTTTATTGTTGAATGTTTACATAGAGATAATTGGTCACTAGACAACTAATGATTCATAGGAAAAATTGTTAAGTAGTTATGAAGGTAACGTTCAAGCTAATAAAGCCAAATTGAAAGTATATAAGATCCAATTTGAGGACATTAAAATGGTTGATAAAGACAATATTGATGACAATTTCACTAGAGTGATTGATATTGATAGAAAAAATTTAGTATTCTATGAAAATATCATCATAACCATCATTTTAAAAAATTTGATGAGGAATTATAAAAAATTATTTGATCTAAAAATATCATCCCTAGAAGAAATATAATACTTGATTGTAGATATGTTAAATAATTTACTCATTTTATATGATTTTAGAATAGAAAAAATCATCAAGATGAATGATAATGATTTAATGGCCTTTGAATCATTGAGAAAACAAAAATTCAAGGGATAATGGGTTACAAAATAAGTTGATTCAAATTCTAAGGGATATGGTGATCTTAGTGAAATATTTTCACTTATATTAAGAGGATCCAAAATGTGAAAGTGTGGTGGAAATAGTAAAAAGTACCAGGTTTGTTGAAATTATTATGGGTTTGCAAACATTAATAATGATTGTCTATAGAATAACACAACTGGATCTGAATCTAATGAGGAAGATGAGATATTTTGAAAACTGGAAAAGAGAAAGAATAAAAAGAATAATTTTAGCAATAGGGTTAGAAATTTGATAAGAAAAAAGGGAAAGGAAATTTATATTCAAGAATATATTCATATAGAGAGGTTAATATCATCTCCCACCAGGTTCTTCTTGACTAGAACACTTCATAGAAACATCAAACATAATACATATCTCCATAACCTAGGGAAAGGAAACATAAAATGTGGTGAAATTTGATGCTCAGTAAGGGTAAACAAGTGAGATACATAATCATAATCACAATCATAAGGGTATGATAAAAAGAACATGAAAATATAAGATCATTCCATGCATATCAATGATCATAAAAATAAATAATTGAAAAAAGATTGGATGTTTCTAAGACATGAATCATAAGGAAATAATGACCATAATCCATGAAATCATAATATAGGAATAAAACATTGAATTTTGGAAGACACATAAACATATATGATAATTTCCATAGTATTCATGGAATTTCTTACCAAATCGTCTTATTGGAAAAAGTCCTTTACTGAGTCGGGTTCACACCCAGTTTTATCCATATATTACTGAACTGAGTTCACTCCCCATTCTAGCCCAATAATATAGAACCAACTTCATTCCCCATTCCAACCATATAATTTTTAATGAGTTTTATTTCTCATTTCATCAATGTATATACCATGATATATAAATCATTACCCAATTCATTTGAGGGAGATATAGGTCCCACCCATCTCATAGTTAATTCATACATACATGTTCCATAAAATTGTAAACAATAATATCATAACCCATGCAATGAAATGGGTATAAAAAACATATAAAAATGTCATAAGATATGGAAAATTTTAAAGGTTTCATGAGAATTTCATAAAATGTATAACCTATGAAAGGGAAATGTATTTCATAAACCTATAACCAATGAAATTTAAAATGGTTTTATAAATTCCATCACATTAATAGTAACACATTCATAGAAAGAATATGATCATAACCATTAGATAATTTCCTATAAGGGATTGATCAATATCAATTGATTTCATACTAGATAGAAAATAATTTTGAAACATCTTTAAAAAATTTCTTTTGGAACATATCCTTTCATATTTGAAGAAATATTTTAAAAAACATAAATCCATTGGAAAATCATTTTCTAGAAAATACATTTAAAACATATAATGAATACATGAAATCATTTTTAAAATTTTTTTCATTGAAAAGTTATAAAATAAGATTCAAAATATTTTAAAAACCATTTTAATTGATTTTTTTTTTGAAAACATATAAATAATGCATGAAAATTATTTTAAAACCTTTTTTCATGAAAACATATAAATTAAGGTAGAAATTTTTTGGAAAACCATTTCCATAAAAAAATTGAAAACTTATAAATTAGTCTCAAAAACATTTTGAAAACACAAATTCCTTGAAAAATTATAAAAGAATATTGAAAAAATTTGGAAAACAATTTTCCATGAAAATTACTTTTAAGAACATTTTCATCAAAATTAAACTTTTAATAATGAAAAGTAATATTCAAATAAATCATGAAGGGTAAATTTGTACATGTCGTACATGGTAAAAAGAACATCACTACTACAAGGTAAGAAGGATAGAAAATTTAATTCTTTAGAAAGAAAAAATAATATTCCATTTAATAGATGGGTAAAACAAAAAAGGTTAAAAATTACATTTAAATATTATAGAGTAATTGTAAAATATTCTTAGAAATTTTTTTAGAAAACGTAGATTTCCAACTGAAGGGACGGTAATGTCCGATTTTTATAAAAACAATTTATTAACTCTATTGTGTAACAACGAGTATTAATATGGTACCAATACATTAATATATCATTAATAACCATTGGAAAAGAAGAACCATGAATTTTATTGATATGTAGATCAAAATATTTCATAAAATAAGCATAATTATTAACAATCTCGAAAAGTGATGACACTATTTCAATAAAATCTTACCACATGGTTACGTGGGATTAAAATCTCAATGTAAGAGAAGTAAATTAAGTTAAGACTAAAATATCATGACAATAAGTATATTCTTTATATAACCTATAAAATATATGTATATAAACCTCAAAAGTTAATTTATGTGGACAACAAATTATGAGTCTCAAAAAAGGAAAATTAAGACAAAACTATTTTATAGATTTTGTAACTTTTGAAAACATAAACCCATGAAAGGAATATCATAAAATGAGTATGTAAATACACATAAATTTAAATATAATAATAATTTACTACATCCATGGTAAGTATACACACAACACAAAATAAATGGGTGGTGAATAAATAATTTATCTCACAAAAATAAAAAGAGAGATGAAATCCCCTTACCATGTGTCTTGACTCTCTTAGTACTCATAAAAAACTCACATATAATAAATATAAATTTATTATAAATCTTTAAAAAAACATATTATTACTTATAATAACATATATGGTTTGATTATGTATCTATATTACCCTCTTCTTAACAATTCTATGTTAAGGTTTCACTTTGGGTAATATCCTCTTTGTTTTTCGCATGTATATTAATTTGTTATATATTTATTCCTTATAAATATATAATTATTTAAAGAATGTAAAAAAATTTATAAATATAATTTATATTAATTATATGTGTATTATAATAATCCATATAATATAAAATTATGAAATGGAATACACCATTCATGGAGACGACATGTCGTAGGTACACATGAATGATATTTCTGATTAACTGTCATCTTGAAAGAAAGAAATTAAAAGAACTATATGTATATATATTTATATATATATATATATCATTATTACATAAGATTTATGATATCATATATATCATCTATATTTACTAATTCCACACTCAATACATTCCATGTAATGTATAAATGAATCTCATATATTTGAGGGGGTGGTAGTCCACACTTCATCAAACAAAATTATCATATTAACATAAAAATGAAATTATAAATATATATATTGTAAAATAATTATAGAAGCATAAATACATATTAAATATTATATATATCATATATAAATAGAGTTTTCATAATAATTTCCACCATGAGAGGTGGTAATGGAAAAAAAAGAACAATTGTTGTTTAGTGATGTAGAAGTTCAGCGTACACGTAAACAGTATTTTTATTACCCATTAGATGAATGTGTGTGTAAGTGTAGGTATAAAACTTATCATAAAAAAATTTATAGTATATTAAATTTACGTTTTTCTATAAAATAATATAATAAATAGAGCGTAGGGGGTGGGGAATGAAAATAAAACAAAATATCTTTAGAGATGACATTGCCTATTAATTGGGTAAGTCCATCTAGTTAGTTCCAAAAAGCATATATATATGGATTTCTACCCAAGGTGATGCTTATAGGAGGAAGGTAGGGATTTTTATAAGTATATTTTATAGATATCAGCTGATCCTAAGTGTATTTAGGGTTGTGAGGAAGAGGGAGAGGTGGTGGCCTTTTATAGAGAGGGGAAATGACACATTTGGTATTTTTGAAAACAAGTTATTTGTACCCACGTTTTAACCTAAAAATAGCCATAAAAAACAAGAAACAATCAATATTGGAAGATTAATGGCCTATTAATTTCCATAAAATGGGGTTTGGGCCAGTTTCTAGGTCATTTTCTGCCTTAAATTTTGGTTCTATTACTTTAGTAAATAATTTTTCTATTAACCATTGTAATTAATTTTAATCAATTTCACTAAACATATAGGTGAAAACAAAGTTGAACACATTATAAATTATAAATTATTATTATTCCAAATATGAAATCTATTTTTCCAAATTATAATCACATATGGGGAAAAATTAATTTAAACTTAACCATAACAATGGGATGACACTGCAGGTTTCTAATGTAAAAACGTCCAAACTTTTGCTAAGTTTTTATACCTAATCTCAAAGTGAAATTGAATAAAATGAATTAAATTAGATTAATTTTTAAAAATATTATATAATTAAACATTGAAAACAATTTTAAATATAATTTATCTTTATAAATAAATTATATGAAAAATCATTTTTGAATTAAAATCAATTATTTACTCCTATTCATCCAAAAATGATGTTTCTCACAAAATTCCCAAGAAATTTACCAAATCTAATTTCAAAATAATAAATTAAAAAATGAAGTTTTATTCATTAAATTGAATTTATAAATGTTTCTAAAATTAATTTTATTATTTTTCACAAAAGGACACTAAAATCAGTTCATTTTAGAAAATATTATTTTTAAACATATAATGAATTTATGTAAAATTATATCTTTTATCATCAATATGTATTATTTATATAAAACAATTATAAAAAAATATTTGATAATTAGTTATCTCTTTTCATATTACTATATTTAATGTTTATATTAAAATTATATCAAGTATATAATAAAATATGTTTTTTAGAAACTTAGTGTGGCATGTAACGTATGACAAGTCAATGTTGCATGTTGATTATACCAAGTAGATGTTACGTGTAATATAGGAAATGTCACAATATAACCTAGATGTTCCATTTATGCTAAAAATAATTTTTTTTAGTGCACAATTAACTTTGTGTTGTGTATAATACAATCCAATCATAGTGCTTTAATATAAAATAAATTTTTTTTAGTGTTATGTGAAATGAAAAACATCACAATAGTTAAATTAATTCAAAAAATCTCTGGGTGTTACATTCTACCAAACTAAAATTGAATTTTCCCTTTAAATTCATCTAGGTTGTCAATGATTTAGTACTTAAAAGATACATTCATAGGTAAACACAACGTAAAAATGGATATTAAAACTTCCCTAAAAAAGAGACCGTTGGAACCACAACGGTTACCCAAAGTAATATATAACAAAATTCCCAGATAGGAGATCATAGGTTGGGAGTTAATATTGGACATGTAGGAATAATGTAAATATTAATAGGGAGTGATTGAAGTTATAAATCATAATCAAGTGAATGGTCAATGGAAAGTTTAGCACCTAAATGTTATAAATATGTAATGATTTCTAAGGATATCAATTCAACAAAAATAATGGTATTAGGACAATTTTTTTATCATTATCCTATCTTTGATTAATTATTTTATTAACCATGAATATAAAGAAATATACTTACAATATATATTTATATAATCAAAATTTCATTCTTTTGTTGAGATATTAACTATTTATAATTCATAAACTACTTCTAGAAATGGATTCCTGTAAATTAACTTGGATTTATGAAGCACTAAAATACTCATTTATCACATATTAAGTCCCATAAAATAATGGAAAGTATAATGATTTATAAATATGTATTCTTTAATATCATTGTTGTTAATACATTAATATATAAATATAAAATGCAACACTACTATTTCATACTAAATAATTATTCATCAAATATAACTATACGTTAACCAGGACATCAAATAGGACAGTGGTTGGCATCAAACCCTTATCGTTCTTCAGTCATTGGTTCAAGACCTACGGACTTACTAGACTTTTTTGGTTGACACTTGACATAAATTATTTACTTTTCTAAAACCATATTAATATAATTTCCAAAGTGTGATGGACATCCTTGAAATAAGGTTAATCATTAAATAACATTTTAACTAATATTTTTCATAAAATATCAGTACATAAATACTTCCTCTAAAGTTTAATTTAAATTTTCTTGGATTTTTAACCTTATAATCCATATGAATGATGAAAATCCAAAACATTAGAAATAAATTCATGAAACTAGATTAACATTGATTCTCCCATATATCACAAAGTAACACTTTGTTGTCACATTCAAATCATGTGAGTACCCTCATCGTATATTCTATTAAAACAAGGTAATAATCTGAGTTACTGTAAATCCTTATTGAAAAATTGAATTCTTCCTTACTCAATGTTAATTTTATTTATTCCATAAATCCAAAAATCTTGTGAAATTTCTCAATTATACCATAAACCACCTAAATATAAGTCATTAATTAGTTCTAAGGAAATCAATACCTTCCAATTTACTTATTAATACCAATATATATTTATCCCAAAAAAAATTATCATAATATAAGGAACATATTAAGGTCTATCATTCACTTAATCATGTGTTTTATATGGACATAACCTTTCCATTTTATCACTTTTATATTTAATCATAACTATACAATGTTTTCTTTGAAATATGTAGTGAAAAAATACAAACTAAACAATCCTTATATATTTCAACATTCATATAACATAATTCATGGAAACAAATACATAAAATATATTATTATTCCATAACACCCTTATTTAATATGAAAGGATACCTCATCCTATTACACAATACATTTTTCCTTTCTTATTTCATATGTAGTATTATCATCATCCTCAATGTAACCATTACTCACACCATCTTTTTGATTGTATTCAAGAGCATTCCTTATGGGATGTTGAGATTCATAATGTATATTTAGTCCACACTTAAAGAACTTAACATTCGATGATTTCATAGGGAGGCAAATATTCTTATCCATTTCGTTAACCAAACTCATCACTTTTCACATGAAGTTACATTATTTTTGTCCTTCTTTTATATAGTCAAAACAACTTCTTCTACCTATAGAACATACACTTAGGTGATTGCTTCCACAATATCTACAAAAAGGAAACCAAATATTTATTCCTCCATGGTCTCCATTAACTGAACTCTCAATGAACTCCTTCATTCTCTTTCTAAGTGAGTCCAAGGGTTGGTTAAGGTACATGTTTTTTATCATTATCCATGAAATCTTATTAGAAATGATGATTCACACTCAAATTTACCCAAGAGATGAAGGTATAACGATCCTTGTTGTTTAGCTTGGGTTATCTAATCCTCAGAGACTTAAGAAGTAACTTACAGACATGTACATTCTATGGATTCTTTTTGGCTGTGAAGTGGGAAAATTGGGTTGATTTAAGTGAATTCAATTTAAAAGAGTGAGTTGATCCTAGGTTATCACTTGGGGTGGATTGGACGTATTTCCTTTTCAATGATTTCAATTTATTATATATGAGATGGGTTCATTTAAGAGGATAGAACAACATCATCACTTACTGGTTTAATTCCTACACCCTTTAAAACTAATCACCTATACACTTGAAGGATCAAAGTTTTTATCATTTCAAGGTAAAGGTTCGTATTAGCACTTGAAGTGAGTGGCCTTAAATTCAACAAGGACGATGGAGTTTAAAAATCATCAAATAAAAATCTCAATTAAAGAAATGATTAGACATTAATGGGGTGATAAATAACATCCAATAAAGACCCTTTCTACTCCCTTGGATCAACCCATAAGTGGTTTATCCCTCCATTAATGTTATGGTTTCAATGGAAGCAGGAAGTAGACTCATGAGGGAAGAAATGGAGAAATAAAAAACACAATAAAATAATGATCACTCCACCGTTGTGTGATAGTTTCACAAGGTTTGGTGTGAATAAATTCATACCTTCATCCAATGGTATCAAATTGATATGAAGAACTAAATAATAATATGAGAAGAATAACTTTTATTTAGAAACTAAAGTGAATTGAACAACTTACATGTGAAAGAAAAACTTGAGACAACAAAATCAAAGCATAACATTACAATTGAACAAAGCATCAAAGATGAAAAAATCCTCCACCACCACTTCCTTAAATAAAAATTTTGGGAGCCTTGGTTCGAGCCTCCAACAGTACAAAGCATCCCACTTGATTATGGTAGGCCTAGGGTTGTGTAAAGCTTGTGTAACTTGACCTTTTCCACACTTTACTCGACGCGGCAGCCATCTTTCATCCACCGAATAGACGCCATTATAAGACCTTTTATATTTCCGAATAAGAGTGGGTCATAGAAGAAGAAAATAGATCCCCAGATTCTTTCTAACTGCCTGTAAAAGTCGGGCCCATTTGGAGTTTTGGATTCCAAGATATGATTATATTGGTAGAATTTTTTCTGGGCCGCAGAATATGGACCATAATTTTATCTCCAAATTGGTCCACCTTAATGACCACCATGGATGTAGAATTATCTTTTCCTTCGGCATAATTATTTGTTACAATATATGAATTATATCATCCTATAAAATTTGGGCTTCATTGGGTTTGTAATGTGGGTCCCACAATCTCATTAGTGGGATGGTGTCCAATTTTCCTTATCTTGAATTGCTTCCATTCATCTCCAAATATCTCCATCATCCTGTATGAATCCTCCATTGATACCTGAATGAAAACTCTTCATATTGAAGTTTAGATCAATTTCCCAAAATATCAAATTAAAATATGGATAAATAAATTCCTTAAAATTAGATAAATCATTGGGTACTTTAAATGATGTTCAAAAAAGTACCACATAATAGTGCATTTTAAAAAGGAATTACAATCACAATGTGAAATGATGTTCAAAGTGTAAAATACACTAAAATGGTGTTTATCAATAATAAATCACATTAATATTATATATATTAACAATGAATATTAGCCTCATTTAGAGGCTAATCACACCCCAAAACTTGAGTTTTTCTAGTCCCGAGCAAAATATATCTCAACAATATGAAATTCAAATTCCCTTTTCCAAAAACATTTTAATACACAATGATCACCAAAAACACTTATACCAAACAATCATGAAACCCATAAAAATATTTTAATACATGATAGTTTCATAAGGAGATACCAATCCCAAGCCCATTCCTTTGTTCAAATTCATTTCCATATTTCATCCAATATCAATTATGTATGAGGATGTGTTGTGTATCACAATAGATATGAGGGTTCATGTTTATTAAAGGGGTAAATTATGGAAGTTCTAGGTGGAATCACATTTCAATATTAATATGAGTATTCATTTTTTTTATTGTATTGTTTTTTTTTTGGTTTTTTTTCAATTTTGCCATGGTAATTGAAGTTTCACTCAAAAGAGTCAACCCCTCTAGCGAGACTTTGTCGATGACTCCCAAGCTCAAAGACCATAGGTCACTAAGTGAATCCCACATACTTAGGCATCATCTCAAGTTAACTCAGTCAAAAACAAATTCAAATTACCCAAAATAGAGATAAAATTACTAACTATGGGCTAGAAAACTATGGAGTCACGATCCCCACATACCAAAAGCCATGCATTAGGTCATTTCATTGCTCTACGCGAAAATTTATTATTATTTTTTTAATTTTTTTTTAATACTCAAATTAAACTAAAATGACCACTAAACCTATGATATTTATTTGGGGGACCCCATGAACTCAAACTAATACCCCACTATCCAAATGATGTGCATTATGATTCTTTTTTTATTTGGATGAAAATATAAACAATGAAATATCACATTGGACATCCACACTTTCCAAAATCTATGCTCATTAAATTATACAAGGATTAAAATAAGAATCAGGGCATGCTAAATTATTTGATATTCAGTTTCAAAGTGTGAAATGTGTATTACTATGTTCAAAGTTAAAGGAATTTTTCCTTCCATTTACACAAATTTTTTTCAAATCATATTTTTTTCACAGTAGTAATTTTTTATTTCATCTCCCCCCCCCCCAAAACATAAAACAACATTGTCCCCGGTGTTTCAAGAAAATAAAATTTATAAAGAGGAGAGACAAATAAGGGAAGTTAAAAAAGGAAATTGAAATATGAGTATCATGGAATAAATTCACCTGGTTGTTGAAGTTAAAGTTCTTGCTGCTCCAATTTAGTCCCTTGATCTCGATGTCAGTCTGAGAATTCCCTAGTATAAAAAAGAAAAAAAACAATATATATATATATATATAAAAGAAATTAAAATATAATTATATATATATAAATTATAGAATAAGGAAGAACAAAAAGTCATAGGTCAGTAGTAAGTGCATGCCCAAGTGTCCCTTCGGTCCCGGGTTCGATTCCCCGCGGCTTCGCCAGTTGTGATGGGGTTTGACCCACGACCTACGATATGGCCTTTTTTATTATTATATTTTCTTATTTTATTTTATTTTTTGTATTTTAAAAAAACAAACTGATGATACATTGTCTTATTTTTAAATTTTTGGGTAAGGTATTACTCGAGGATCACACCACATGACACAGATGAATATAGTGCTCCCCTTTTGTACCCATCCATACTCAGAATAGAATAACATGTCAACAGTATATATTTTTTTAAAATGTCAAAATTAATTAATACTATTTGAAAAATAAAGATTATTTAAAAAATATTGGAAACATGAAAACCACAGGTTGCCTCCCGTGCAGCGCTTTGTTTAATGTCGTTGGTCCGACATAGACCCCTAATTGATTAATTATTTACATCATCTAAGGCAGGTTCACAAAATTCTTCATCAACTTCATGTTTTTGGAATGGTTCTATGAATGGTTTGACTCTATGAACATTAACCTTAAATGTTTTACCATTGGTTGGATCTTGAATTTCAACAGCCCCATGGGGGTACACCTTATGCACTATGTATGGACTTGACCATCTAGACCTCAACTTTCTTGGGGGTAAATGAAGTTTAGTTTTATTCAAAAGAATAGGTTTACCCGGTTCAATGTGATTGGTTTTAAGATTTTGAGATTGGTAGGCTTGTACTTTAGCCTTATTGATCCTTGAATTTTCATAAGCCTCCATCCTAAGTTCCTCCAGTTCATTGAGATCTAATTTCCTTTTTTTTTGCCAATGAGAGGTCATAATTCATTTTCTTAATTGCCTAAAAATCCTTATGTTCAATCTCCAATGGAAAATGGAATTCTTTACCATAAACCAACCTATATGGGGAAATTCTTAAAATGGTTTTATATGTGGTTCGATAGGCCCAAAGAGCATCTAAGAGTTTCTCAGACCCATCTTTCCTAGAAGGATTGACAATTTTTTCAATGAATATTCTTAATCTCCTTATTTTCTAACTCAGCTTGACCATTGGTTTTAGGATGGTACGTAGGGGAAACTTTATGATAAATCCCATACTCAGACATGAGTGAAGAGAATGGACGGTTGGAGAAATGGGTTCCTCGATAACTGATTATAGCCCTAGGAATTCCAAATCTAGAGAAGATGTTTTCTTTTAAAATCTAATCAGAGTTTGATGATCATTTGATTTTGTGAGAATGGACTCAACCCATTTTGAGACATAATCAATAGCTAAGAGAATGTAAAGATAACCCCTAGAGTATGGGGAGGGACCCATGAAATCAATTCCCAAACAGTCAAAGATTTCAACCACTAAGATGGGAGTGAGTGGCATTCGATTCCTTTTTGTGATGGACCCTACTAGTTGAAACCTAGGACAGCTTTGAAAAAATATTTAGTATTCCTTTGATATGGTGGTCCAGAGGAGACCACATTGAATAATCTTAGCAGATGTTTTCTTAGAGGAAAAGTGACCTCCATATGCCTCACTATGACAGAATTTAAGGATGGACTCTTGTTCGGATTCTGGGACACACCTCCAAATGACTTGGTCAGGGCAGAACTTATAGAGGTATGGATCATCAAAAACATAGTGTCTAACATCAGAAAGGAATTTCCTTTGATCCCGAGTCCCTAAGAATTTTGGAATGACTCCTTTAACTAAGAAATTGTCTATATTGACATACCAAGGCAAGTCACTCATAGAGTATAGAAGTTCATCAGAAAATGAATCAGACATAGAAAGGTGATTTGAGTTGTCTTTGAATTCCATCCTAGAGAGGTGATCAACTACAAAATTTTCAACACCATTTTTATCATTGATTGTGAGTTCAAAGTCTTGTAAGAGAAGGACCCACCTAATCATTCTATCCTTAGCATCTAGTTTTTGGAAGAGGTATTTTTGTGCAGAATAGTCAGTGAACACAATGATGGGGGATCCTAAGAGGTAAGAACTAAACTTATCTAAAGCAAATAGAATAGAAAGTAACTTTTTTTAAGTATTGGTGTAGTTGATTTGGGAATCATTTAAGGATTTTCTTTCATAAGCAATGACATAAGAAGTTTTATCACAACATTTTCCTAACATAGCTCCTATAGCAAAGTCACTGGCATCACACATAAGTTTGAAAGGAAGGTTCCAATTTGGAGATTTTGTAATGGGAGGAGAGGTGAGAGAGGATTTGAGGGTTGAGAATGAACCCCCACAGCTTTTTGTCCAAACAAATAGAGAATCCTTTACTAGTAGATCACAAAGGGGACGAGAGATTGAACTAAAGTCCTTGATGAATCTTCTATAAAAACTAGCATGTCCTAAAAAATACATCACTTCCTTGATAGTTTTGGGTGATGTAAGGTGATGAATGATGTCAACCTTGGCTTTATCAACTTCAATCCCTCTACCTGAGACTAGATGGCCTAGAACTAGTCCCTCTTTAACCATGAAATGGAATTTTTTCCAGTTTAGGACCTGATTCTTTTATTCACATCTTGACAAGACTCTCTCCACATTCTGCAGACATACCTCAAATGTATCCCCAAACATAGATAATTCATCCATTAAGACCTCAATAAAATCCCCTACCATGTCTAAGAATATTCCCATCATGCACCACTGGAAGATTCTAGGGGTATTTCATAACCCGAATGGCATACGTTTGAAAGCAAAGGTTCCGAATGGACATGTGAACGTAGTCTTCCCTTGATCATCTAGGGAGACCTCAATTTGATTATACCCTGAGTACCCATCTAAGAAATAGTATAAGGCATGACCTGTCACTCTCTCAAGGACTTGGTCAATGAATGGTAAGGGGAAATGGTTCTTCTTGGTGAATGAGTTTAGCTTCCTATTGTCAATGCAGACCCTCCATCCACTACTCACCCTAGTTGGAAGAATCTCTCCATCCTTATTGGTTATCACTGTTATTCCTGGATTCTTGTGAACCACTTGGATTGGGCTGACCCACTCACTCTCAACTATGGGATATATAATACCATATTTTAACAATTTCAGAAGTTCCTTCCTTACTACCTCCATGAGATCAGGATTGAGTCACCGTTGAGGTTGACTACATGGATTTGAATCAGATTCTAGAACAATCCTATGAGTCCTGATAAGTGGGATAATCCCAGGAATATCAGACAAGGTCCAAACAATGGCTTTCTTATGTTTCCTAAGGACATCTAAAAGCATCCTCTCATGATTGTATTCAAGATAAGAAGAAATTAAAGTAGTATGTGTTTTATTGTCCCCTAGGAAGGAATACTTGAGTGCAGCAGTAAGTTCCTTCAATTCAAGATCTGGTTAGTTCATAATTTCAGCAGAATATTGGGACATTTGATCAAGATCAATTTTATTTCCTAATGTTTTAGATAGGATTTATTCCCCATATATAGAAGTTTCAGCTACAAGATTTGTTTGATTGCATTTAGGGAAGGAATATTTATTGGTCTCCATGAATGTGGTTTTCTGAAAGGATTCACTGATTGTTGGACCTATGATTTCATCATAAGAGCAATTTGAAAATGATTCAAGCCAAGGAGATAAACTTCCTTCATGTGAACAAAGGAAATCAATTTCATACTGACTTAAACATCCATCAAATATTCCTTTATGTTCTATGGATTCATTATCAATTCTTATTATCATGTTTACATCATGAATGTCCTCATCATCCCCTATTTGTGAGACAGCATTATAGATGTTCAAGTCAAGACTCATGTTTCCAAAGGAGATGTTCATGTTCCCATTTCGGAATCGGATAACAGAGTTGATTGTTGCATGGAAAGGACCACCAAGGATGATTGGGGTTTGTTCCATATTTCCTAAGTTTGATGGTTTTCAAGGACAATGAAGACGGAAGGGTAGATGAAGTTTTCAACCTTTACCAGAACGTCCTTTAAAATCCCCTTTGGAACCATAATACTATGATCACCAAGTTGAAGTGTGATAGATGTGGGTTGGAGTTCTTCTAGGCCTAACTAGCAGTACACACTATAGGGAATAAGATTAACACTAGCACCTAGGTCACACAAGGCCTCAACAACTTTTCTCTCTCCTAGTTCAACATTGATGTAAGGGCAACCCGGGTCTTTCAACTTAGAAGGAATAGTCCCTTGAATGGTGGTACTCACATTAGCAGCCAAAAGGTCTTGGTTTTTATGTGAAAATTTTCTTTTAAAAATGCACAAGTCCTTAAGTAACTTTGAGTAGGTAGGTATGGTTTGGATGGCATTGAAAAAGGGAATGTTCAACTTGACTTGTGAGAATATTTCCCTTAATGTTTCACTCAATTCAGGCTTGGTTTTCCCCATCATGCATTGAGGAAATAGTGCAGGTTGTGGGGTTGTTTGTTGAAGAGTTGTTTCTTTGACAATGTTATCATGTTTTTCAGTTTTATCATTTGCTTCATTTGAATTTTCATCCATGTTTGAATCTTCAGGTGGGTTCTGAATTAGTTGTTCAGGTTTCTCAATTGATTTCCCACTTCTTAAAACAGTCACTGCCTTTAGTTGTTCATGAGTTGTTTGAGTACAACTTTACTCTCCCCTTGACATTGAGGATGGAACCACCAGAGTAGGCATGGGTGCCTTTCCAGTTTTGATGGTTTGAAGTTATTGTTTTAGGGAAGAGACTTCTGAGTTCATCCTCTCCATTTGTTTTCACAGTTGTTCTAGTAGGCTTTATGGAATAGTTTGGGTTGGTTCTTAAGAATATTGGTTTATCCCAGGGGGATATTTTGGAGGTGGTATGGTTTGTTGAAAATTGATCAGTGGATGTTGGTATTGGATAGGTTGGGTTTGGAATTGTTTTTGGGTTTGGTAGTTCTGATGGGGGTAAGGATTTTGTCCCTGTGGCTGGCTAGTTTGTTGGTTATCTTTCTATCGGAATCCTGGGTGGTCATTATACCTTGGGTTGAAGTTGTTTTGGTATTGAGGCTTTTGAAAGTTCAAAGCTTTTACTTCCACTGAGGGTCCTCTTAAAATAGAATTATTGATGGACGTAATGGTTGGGAAGTTGTCTATCTTATGGTCATGTTTGTCACAAATTGTGCAAACAGGGTCTACAGTTTGGATTTCATGGACTTTCCTAAGGTCTATCTCTTCAAACTTCCTAGAGAGTGCTGCGAGTTTATCCCTATGGATTTCCTCTTCTCTAAGTATATGAATTATATTAGTTCTTTGTGTCTTTTCAGCATAAGGTGACGTTCCCCATGTTTGGTTTTGTTCAAAAAGACTTTCTAGATACTCGTAAGCATCATTTGGGGATTTGTTTTTGAAGGTTCTATTACACATCATGTCAATGAATTGTTTGTTCCTCGAACCCAAACCTTCATAGAAAATTATCACTTGTTCAAGAATAGAAAAACCATGGTGTGGAACCATGTTTAGAGTGTCCTTGAACCTCTCCCATGTTTCATAGAATGACTCTCTCTCTTTTTCAAAAAAATTTGGATACACTTTTTAAGTGCAATTGTTTTGTGGTGGGGAAAGTACTTTTTGTATAATTCTCTTTGTAGTTGGTCCCAAGAGTTTATAGATGATGGTATCAAATTGTTTAGCCAATTTTTATCTCGATCCATTAAAGAAAAATTAAATAGCCTCATCTTAGCTGATTTTAGTTGATGTGGGGGGCACATGGTTTATACAATGTCATTGAACTCCTCAATGTGAAGGTAGGGCATCTCGGACTCCATTCCATGGGATGTGGGAAGATGGTTTAGGACATGGAGTTTAAAGATGTAGTGGTAATCTTCTAGGTAGTTGTGTCTAATGCATGAGGGGGAATTGGTCTAAGAAGTTGTGAGGTAGTCGTTTATGGTTTGATCTACTGCATTCCCCAAGTTTGGGTCTGCCTCATTTGGGTTTCCATTTTGGTTTTCACTCGGGTTTATGAGTTGGTTTATTTGAAGGCCTTCTATTGAAATGGGATCCATTTTGGACTCTGGAGTATTATGAATATTAGGATCTAATTGAAATAGTTCCCTTGGTGTTCTTGACTCCCCAACCCTAGGACTATCCACCCTAACTAGACGGTTTGATTGATCGCGGGTGTAGGCGAACAAACGAAAAAAGAAAAAAATGAGAAAGGGACAAGATAAGAGAATTTGGATGAGAAAAGAATAAATGGGGGAGAATAGAATGGGTGTTTAGATTACTTAATTGGGTCTCCAAAAATGGATCCAAAATTTGATTCACACTCAAATTTACCCAAGAGATGAAGGTAGAATGATCCTTGTAGTTTAGCTTGGGTTATCGAATCCTCAGAGACCTAAGAAGTAACCTACAGACACGTACATTCTATGGATTTTTTTTTCTATGAAGTGGCCAAATTGGGTTTATTTAATTTGGTTTTATATGAATTCTATGATACTTAAGTGAATTCAATTTAAAAGAGTGATTTGATCCTAGGTTATCACTTGGGGTGGATTGGATGTATTTCCTTTTGAATGATTTCAATTTCTTATATTTGAGATGGGTTCATTTAAGAAGATAAAACAACATCATCACTTACTGGTTTAATGCCTACACCATTTAATACTAATCACATATACACTTGAAGGATCAATGTTTTGAGCACTTCGTGTTAAAGGTTTGTATTAGCACTTGAAGTGAGTGGCCTTAAATTCAACAAGGACAATGGAGTTTAAAAATCATCAAATAAAAATCTCAATTAAAGAAGTGATTAGACATTAATAGGGTGATAAATAACATCCAATCCATCCCCTTTCTACTCCCTTTTATTAACCCATAAATGGGTTAGCCCTCCATTGATGTTATAGTTTCAATGGAAGCGGGAAGTAGACTCATGAGGGAAGAAATGGAGAAGTAAAAAAACACAATAAAATAGCGATCACTCCACCGTTGTGTGATAATTTCACAAGGTTTGGTGTGAATAAATTCACACCTTGATCCAAAGGTATCAAAGTGATATGAAGAACAATAGAATAATTTTAGAATAAGAACTTTTATTAAGAAACTAAAGTGAATTGAACAACTTACATGTGAAAGACAAACTTGAGACAACAAAATCGCAGCATAACATTGCAATTGAACAAAGCATCAAAGATGAAAAACTCCTCCACCACCACTGCCTTAAATAGGAATTTTGGGAGGATTGGGTCTATCCTCCAATAGTAAAAAGCATCCCACTTGATTATGGTAGGCCAAGAGTGGTGGAAAGCTTGTGGAACTTGGAATTTTCCACACTTGACCCGAGGTGGCAGCCAGCTTTCATCCAAATAACAGATGCACTTGGAAGACCTTCTAGATGGCCGAATCAGAGTGGTCCATAGAAAAAGAAAATGGATCCCCTGATATCTTCTAACCGCCTGTAAAGTTTGGGCCCATTTGAATTTTTGTATTCCCAGATATGATCATATTGGTAGAATTTTGTCTGGGCCGCAGAATCTGGCCCATAATTTCATCTCCAAATTGGTCCACCTTAATGACCACCATGGAGGCCGACTTAGGTTTTTCTTCTGAAGAATTATTTGTTACTCTATATGTCTTATAACATCACATGAAATTTGGGCTTCATTGGGTTTGTAATGTGTGTCCCAAATTCTCATCAGTGGGCTCGTGTCCAATCTGCCTTCTCTAGAATTTCTTCCATTCATCTCCAAATATCTCCATCATCCTTTTTGAACCCTCCATTAATCCCTGAATGAAAAATGTTCATATTGAAGTGTTGATAAATTTAAAAAAATATCAAATTAAAATATGGATAATTACATTCCTTAAAATCATATGAATCATTTGGTACTTTAAATGATGTTCAAAAATGTACCACATAATAGTGTATTTTAAGAAATAATTACAATCATAATATGAAATGATGTTCAAAGTGTAAAATGAACTAAAATGGTGTTTATGAATAATAAATCACATTAATATTATATATATTAACAATGAATATTAGCCTCATTTAGTGGATAATCAAATGATCATAACATATTTCACTCTAGAATTCATCACACATGACTACTCATCATAAAATTGTATAGCATATACAGTGTTAATCTAGTTGTTTTTGGTTCCTTCCGTTTACTAAAACAAAAACATAGTCTGAGCATTACTTATCAAAGTGGGGAACCACATAGTTATTAAAATAATAACTTGTAGGATATTTAAAACATGACACCTTATTTAATATATGACACCTTAGGTTCATACAAGGTTATTCATAGACAAATTATATTTAAATCCTTGATGATTGTTGTAATGAGTTTTCGAATTCCTATAGATTATCCCTAGGTATTATCAAACAAGGTGTGCAACAAGTCCCGTTGTCATGTACTAGATTACCCTGAGTCAAGACAAAAATTTATGTCAGAGTTATTACCCCAAAATATATTTATTCCAGATCCAAATCCAGTTGTTTTATCCATACATGGATGTATTTCTAGGAAACCACTCACTCTATCCTTTAACAAAACTCCATGACATACCAATATACTTTTCTATATATTTAATCTTATCCATAGACATGTCCTTAGGTTTCCCACTATGTTTGTCTCATGCTATCTTCCAAAGGTTAAATTAACCATTACTTTGATACTAACTATTAATACCCTCACCTTTCATGAATTAACATTGCATAAAAGTTTCGAAATACATAAAACATTATACAAATAGACACCCAAATAACATTCTAGTCTAGTGCCTTTGGAAACATGAAAATATAGAAAATGGTATATAAATGAGCTACATCATCTCCCATTAGGTTTTTCTTAACTATAACCCTTCTTATAAACATCAAACATAATACATATATTAATAAACTTGGGTAAGGAAACATAGAAATGGGTGAGTCCCAATGCTCAGTAAGGGTAAACCAGGGAGATACGTAAGCATAATCCTAAGCATAAGGTTATCAGAACAATACAATGAAAATAGTAGATCATAACATGTGTATCAAAGAACATAAACATGAATCATGAGATAAATCTTGGAAGTTCATAAGACTTTAATCATAATGAGAAAAAATAATGTAATCTATGAAACCATAACATAAGAATAAAACATGGATTTTTTGTTTACACATTAACATATATAATAATTTCCATAGTAGTCAAGGCATTGCTTGAAAGAAAATATTAGTGGGAAAATTCCTCTACTAAATAGGCTTTACACCCCCATTCTAGCCCTATATTACTAAATCAAGTTTACTTCACATTCTAGCCCTATAATACTGAACCGAGTTCATTTCCCATTCCATCACCCTAATACTGAGTTGAGTTTATTTCCCATTCCATAAATATATATATCATGAGTAATAAATCTTTACCCAATGCATTGGATGGATATATAGGTCCCACCCATCTGATAATGAAATCATACATACATGTTCCACAAAATCATAAAGAAACATATCATAACCCATGAAATTAAATTGGTATCATAAACATATAAATATGTCATAACCTATAAAAAAAGGTACATGTTTCATAATCATTTCATAAAAAGTATAACAAGTAAAATTGAAGAAAATTTCATAACTATATAACCGGTGAATGAGAAACAAGTTTTATAAATACCATGACATTATGAATAACCCATTCAAATAAATAATATTAATGGAACCTTTATATCATTTCCTAAAAGAGAATTAGTAACATCAACATATGTCATCATATATTGAAAATAATTTTTAAATCTCTTTAAAAACATTTCATGGGGAAAATATCCTTTCATCTTTAAAAAAAATTAATACATAAATCCATTTTAAAATTATTTTCTTATAAAATACCTTGAAAAATTATGAAGCATAATTCAAATCATGTTGAAAAACATTTTCGTTGAAAATTTATAAAATAAACTTCAAAATATATTAAAAACCTTTTCTTTAAAAAAATATTGAAAAAATATAAATATTTATTAAAAATATTTTTAAAACCTTTTTACTTGAAAACTTATGAAGGAATATTGAAATGTTTTTGAAAAAAATTTATTTTAAAATACTTTTAAAACATGTAAATAAGGCTTTAAAATATTTTGAATAAAATTTTCCTTGAAAACAAAATATAGAAGCTTGAAATAATTTTGAAGACAATTTTTCATGGAAATTATTTTTAAAATAATTTTCTTGAAAATTAGCCTTTTAAAAATGAAAATGATAATTCAATGAAATTATGGTGGGTAAATCCATACATATCATACGAGGTAAAAAAGAAAATTCCTTTTTCATGATAAAAAGGTTAGAGAAATTTCTTATTCAAAAAGATACAAGAATGTTCATTTGAACATACTGGTAAAAGGAAAAAAGGGTAAAAATTTATTTTAAATATTATATAATAATGGTTCAAAATTCATGGAATGAATTTTAGAAAACATATATTTTATATTGAATAGAGGTTAAATAAGAAATTTCTTAAAAACAATTGATTAACTATATTATGTTATAAAGAGTATAAAGATGGAACCAATAAATTAATATATCATGAATAATAATTGGAGAAGAGAATTCATGAATGTTCTTCAGAGATGGATCATAATATTTCATCAAATAATCATAAACACTAACAATCACGAAGTGATAAGATTTTTTCAATAAACTCTTACCACTTTATTATATTGGATCATAATATCCATGTTAGAAAAAAAAATTAAATTAAGTTTAAAATATCATGAAAATAATAATATTCCTAATATAACTGGAAAAATGGAAGTATATGAACATTTAAAAAAGAATTTATGTGCATAAAAACCATCAGTCTCAAAGAAGGCTAATTGAGACAAAACTATTTTTCCGATTTCATAACTTTTGAAACCTAAAACCCATGAAAGAAAGATCATAAAATGGATATTTAAATACCTAGAAATTTATTTATAATAATAATTGAATACATACATGGTCATTATACATAGCACAAAAAAATAAATGGGTTGTGAATAATGTTGTACCTCACGGTAATAAAAAGTGTGGTGAAATCCCCTTACCATGTGTTTTGACTCTTCATACTCATAAAAAACTCATGTATAATAAATATAAATTTATTATAAATTTATAAAAGAACCATATTATTACTTATAATACCATATATTGGTTGATAATGTATTTATATTAACCGCTTGTAAAAAAATTCTATGATAAGGTACCACTTTGGTTATTATCTTCTTTGTTTTTCACATTTGTTTTAATTTGCTATATCTTTTATTCTTAAACTTTAATCATGATTTATGGAATTTTAAACATTATTTTAATATAATTTATATTCATTATATTTTTATTATAATAATACATATAATATATAATTATTAAATGGAATACAACATTCATGAAAACGGTAGATCGCACTTATATAGGAATGTTAATTCCGTTTAACTGCCATGTTGAAAGAAAGAAAGTAACAGAAATATATGTATATGTATATATATATGTATATAATTATTACATAATCATTGTGATATCATATATATATATATATATATATATATTATATATATTACCTAAATCCATCTTTAATACATTCCACATAGTGTATAAACAAATCACACCACTTTAAGGGGGAGGTAGTCCACACTTCCTCAAATGAAATTTTCTGATTAACACAAAATGGAATGTATAAAGATATATGTTGTAAAATAATTACACAAGAATAAATACATATAAAATATAATATTTTTCATATATACATAGATTTTACATCAATATTTCAACCGTAATAGGAATTAATGGAAAAATCAACAATCATCATTTTGTGAGGTGGTAGTACAACGTACACATAAACGGTATGTTCGTTACCCTTTAGATTGATTTGTATGTATGTGTAGGTAAAAAACTTTTCATAATTATATCCTAGTATATTTAATATAATTTTTTTGTTATACAAGATTAGAATAAATATGGTGGTGGGGGTGGGGAATGAAAATAAAAGAAACGAGCTTCGGAGAATACGTTACCTCTTAATCGACTAACTCCTTCTAGTTTGTTCCCAAAGGATTCCTTGGAATTATTTCTTCCCCAGGGGAGGATTATATGAGGGAGGTATTTTTGAAGTTTATTGGGTCTATATTTTCTAAACCTAAGTGGTTTGAGTGGTGTTATGAAGAGGAAGATGTGGTGTCCTTTTATAGGGAAGCGAAAGGACACATTGGGTGTTTTTTAAAACAAGTTAGGTGTACCCACATTTTTACCATTAAAATATCATACCAAAAAACACTATAATGGAAGGTTGATGGATTATTAATGGCTAGAAAATGGGTATTTGACCAGTGTTTAGGTTGTTATGGGTCTTCAATTTAAGGTTTAGTAGTTATTAACCTATTTTTTCTCTTAACCATTGTAATTAATTTTAATCACTTTCATTAATCATTTTGTTGAAAAACAAATTTGACCATATTATAGATTATAAATTATTATATTTAGAAATATAGAATAATTTTTTTAAATTTTAATCTTATAATTTGTAGATGTCAATTTAAAATTAATCCAGCTCACGGGATGACACAATAGGTTTTTAAAGTAAAAACATCCAAACATTTGCTAAGTTTTTATACCATATTTAAAACTGAAATTGATTCCAATGACCTACACAAGATTAATTGACAAAATTATTATCTATCTAAAGTTTTAATACAATTAAAAATATAATTTAACCTTATTAATTAATTATAGAAAAGATTATTTTTGAATTAAAGTTATGTATTTTTCACTATTCGTCCAAAAATGATGTATCTCAGAAAATCCCAAAAACAATCCCTATGATAATTTGGACATTCTAAATTAAAAATGAGGTTTATATTCCCTTAATGAATTTATAAATGTGTCCCAAATTAATTTAGTAATTTTTCACATAAATACATTAAAGGAAGTTCATTTGAGAAAATAACATTGTTAAATATATAAGGACTTTACAAAAATATATATCTTTTATCATCAATATGTTTTTCTACATAAACACATTATAAAAAATATTTGAAAATTATTTATCACTGTGTATATTATTAATTTTAATGTCTATATTATGATTATATAATCTAAATAATTATTGTTCACTCTTCCTTACTTTTTCTTTATCAAATTAATCTAGGGATCTAGATTTGAGTACACTGACCCTGGGGATTGATTTAAACCACATAATTCCATTTTTTCACGTGAAAAAAATCCTTATTTTTCTCTAAGAATGAGACCATAAAATATCCCAATATATACATCCTCTTAAAATAATTCATGGAGGAATTCAATCATAATATTCATTTAAAAAACATGTGTCTCCATTTTTCTATAATATAAAGAAAAATCCTAATGTTTTTATTCCTATAACCTAGTGATAAATTCTCATTGAAATGAATTCATTACACCTGTGAATATCATTTGAAGATTAAACATTAATTGTTTCCCATAACCTCTCCATTCTCATCCAGTTAGTAATAAATCACCCACAATATTCTAATGAAAATAATATTACATGGTTCTGGTAACAACTATGAAGTATTCATATTATCAATTTATTCTAACTCTACATTTATAGAATAAATCTAATCTTGATTCTCTAAATTTCCATTCAAAAACATTGGTTCAACATGAGAACAATATGATTATTAAATTGATATATTTATATTTATCTTATTTCATATAAGAAGACATTGGTGTAAAATAATATTCTAAAAATACACTTATTTTATTGCCCTTATATGGGATTATATAGTTTCACCTTTATAATAAGTAATTTTTGGAATCATTATCTTCAAATAGAAATTCTTTAGAATTGATATCCTTTTTCCGATACCATATACTAAAAATCAACCAATTCTACATCATCATCTTTACTTATGAAATAGTATTAGTGATATGTGACTTCATTATTTGAGTATTATGACACATAATCATAAATAAAATCCATATTCATCGCCAATTTTTTTCCTCAATGGTATCCTCTTAATGTTAGAGGATAACCAATGAAATACTATCAACACCGCTTTGTTCAATATTTTCCCTATTTTAACCAGTCACCATGATAATACATGGGATTCAAAATACCCTAAATTATTTCATTCTCAAAGACATCTTATAATACATATCATATGGTTTCTTATTAGAAATGAGTCAATAAAAACAATGATTTTGAATATGAATCATTGTACTTATTTTTTCCCTCTAAATAAAGAAGTATAATACTCCACTTACATTAAAAAATTACATTTCACCCAATATAAAATTATTTCTTTTAAAAAATAGTTATATGAAATAATTAATTCATGAGTAATATTTTCATTTTAATGGCATGCTTCAAAAATTCCAATTATATTTTCAACATTGTTGTCCATCTATAAGAGAATCCACGCTGCTTCTCTACACTTAAAAAACTTTTGATCATATTCATTGCCTCTTAATAATGTTTCATTAACATAATTAATGTAATTAAAATTAATTCATCAATAAATAAAATAAATTATTTATTTCAATTCGTTGATTTCTGACCCATAGGCTGACAAATATCTAAATGAATAAGATCTAATAGATATGTTGTTTGAATATCCATTTTTAGGTCTGAAAAAATAACGATCAACCCCTTTTATATTGTATAGAATATAAAATTTACTAATATATTCAGCACTACCGCAAAAAAAATTATTTTATTCATTGGATAATCTTACTCATATTTATTTGAAAAATGTATCCATGTTTTTGTTTCCCTAACTAATTTTCTTCCTTCAAGATAAATAAGCAACGATTTTTAAAATCACAATCATGAATCAAGTGTCCTTGTGTTCACTTTCCTATCATAAATATACATTTATCTTTTAATATATTAATAAAAAATAGTATTTTAAAAAATAAATATTAATTTCATGCATCAACCAATTTATATATAATAAATAAATTATGTTTATACCCATCAAAAAAAATAATTATTGTTCAAATTTATTTTTTCCAATCCAATGATTGTGGAATGAAATCTATTTACATTGAGTGAACCATAATTCTTAAAGACTACCAACTCTTCATTAAAAATGAAAAAATAATTCATGATTTTAAAAACTCATATCATATGGGAATAATATCCTCTGTCCAAGATCTATGGATGTTATTTTTGGGATGCTTTAAGTGAAACATTGATAATTATAACCTTATCTATTACATTATCTTTATTCTATCGAGACATTTGAGTATTGAATATAACACTAAATTGATATTCTATTATGGAAATAAAATCTCCTAAAAAGTGACTTAGTTATACCCTCCTTCTACAAACCTCTTCTAATGATTGAAATTTAGTTTCGTCTATTAGTTTATATTTATCTAATTATTTTTAAACACTTTGAAATTTGGGTGGGATTGACCCCATTAATAAACACCTCCCTTATCATTTAAGATAATATAAATATTGAAAATTTTACCAACATCATCCTTCCATATTCCGAAATAATCTATAATACTGGTAGTACCCAAAGAGATAATACCTCCTATTGTAAAATGATTGTTGTTCAAAGGTATATTCCTAATATTCATTCACCTATTTACCACGACTAGTGGATCCTTCATCCAAAAATAATATGGTAAACTCCCAACACTTATTTATTCATTTCAAACATATTTTTTAATCTTTTTGGATAAATATTTCTAGTAGACTTTCAATTAAAATCGTTTTTCCCAATTTTGGTTTTGATTCCTATGAATATGTTTTCATTTACTGAAGTTAAAAATTCTCCACTTGTGTCATCTCACTAAATTTTAAAAAAAATTAGATTTATCTATCTTCTTGAATAACTATTTTAATTTCATATTTGAACATGTCCGATTCCATTTTTTATCAATCAATTTCTATTAAAAATAATCAAGCACATTATCATTTTCTTAAACTTATCTTCCCTGAAATAATTTTATTTCTTCTCTTTTGTAATTAATAAAATTTTAATCCTTTTCAGAATATAAGTTATCATTAATTCTTAATGATATATTTTATTTCATGAGATTCTTTTTTTCATCACTAGTCTTGAGATCTTTAAATGGAATTCCTTGAGATCTCACTTTATCATGAACCCTATTTGTGTTTCCCCCTAACTTGTTTCCTTACTAATATCATAAATAATAATTTTTTCTATATTTACCATTTCAATTAGAATATTTTTTTCATCTTTACTAAAAGAATCATATTACTCACAATCTACACTATTATATTTTCTTTAAAACAAATATACAAAATTTCTCTTTTGGAATTTAAAAAAATTCATTCCCCTTTGAAAAATATTATGATTTTTTCTTTAATGAGTAAATTCTTATATTTCCAATATAAGAATACAAATATTCATTTTATTTCAACTTCTGAGATTTTATATGAAATATCAATTAACTATAAACATGAAACATTTAAGTGGAAGCCTATATAGAATCATTAATTTTCCTCTTATCATGATTCTTAAAGTGAATGGAACTAGTTTGTTGAATTTAATTTCAAAACATTCCTCATCAATAGATACTTCCCAATATTCTTCAGCATTTTCATGATCTTTTATAGATTAAAATATTTAAACAAAATTTTCTTATCATCCATTATCTTTTTCTTCAAATATCTCCATTTTATAGTCTAATAAAAAAAGATTCTATAGAAATAATCCAATAAATTTGTTTTGAGATCATAGTCTTCATGATTTATAATCCTTGCATTAAACCATTTGGAATTATATATAGTATAATGTTGAAAGTAGTAGATTCATAGTGATTCATTCTAAAACCTATAATGGATCTTACAACATAACTTACTTGACTAATTTTTTCTTCATATTTTTCATGATATATTTATTCTTTAATATATAATTTTTTAAGTTTATTTTATTTCCTTTCTCACTAACTTCAACGATATTTCATAATTTATCTCTAATTTCATTCACTACCTTGGTACTTTTGACATTGAGAACAAATTTTTCTTAAATATATGATTTGATATAATTTCTATATTGGAAATAATTCTACAAATTCTTTATGTATATTCCCATCATCATTCTACCCTTTTCATGAGAAATAAAACCATTGGTTCCAGTATCCAATATATATAGCCTTTTTGAAAGAAGATATGGGAAAATTTAGTGTTTTGAAATATCATAATTCTACCCATAAAAATAAAAAATTCAATTTATGATCACTAAATTAATTTTTTCCAAGATCATAATTGAAATTTATATCCCAAACCTTCAAACATAGAGGAACAAATTCTGATTAAACACAGAGCAACTAACCATATTCAACGGAAACATGGATGATTCGATGCGAATTTACATACCCTAGTATAACATATTAGTTCATTAAGATAGAGGTTTATATGATTAATAAATATTAACTTTTCTATTTTTTATGTTTTCTTAGTAAAACAAAATTCATCAGTGGTCAGACTGAATGATCTCACTGCGGAACTTTTCACACTTAGAGAAAAGAAAACAATCAAGGAACACCCTGCGTATAAGGTTCAATAAAAAAATGAATAGCTATATCCTTATCAAGATCCATAAAATCCAAGATTATACAGACCAATAGAATAACCATATGGAAAAAATTATCATGGAATATATATGAAATCATATTTCTTGAAATAACGTAGTTTGTCTCTTGATACAAGAATTAATGAATTTTCCTTGACCAATCTTGTTACAAATGTTTTATTCAATTCACCAAGGTAAGTATTATCAATTTCCTATAAATAATTTTATCCCATAAATATATAATGAGAAAACAATTTATATTTTATAATATGTGTGAACCTCCTTCATTAAAAACACATAAAATGTGTGTGATGTTCACTAATAATGCTAGTGATCACAGTTCTTCCTTCTTCCTTCTTCTTCACATTTCTTCTCTTCCTCGCACTATAATTCACACAAAACCCCTATTAACACAATTATACATAGAAAAAGTATCTCCTTAATTAAAATTATTTATTCTATAAATAAAAAATAATGTCCCAACTTCATTCAACTCTTCATAAAATTATTTAGATTCCACATCTATAATTTGACATGTCCAAGAATTAAATACCTCTTAAACACAACTGATTTACTTTTGGGACTTTAGAGATTTAGTTTTAGTGGACCAAGAATCATTAAAGAATCTGTGTAATAAATTCACCTAAAAATATATAAATCTTTACGAATTATGGCATATTTTACTTCCCCATATCATGTTACATGTACTTTTAGTCATACATACCTAAACATCTTCGAAACAATTTTTTCAATGCACCTTTTTCCATGATGTTCTATTCATTCAATTTTTAGAAAGGTATTTTCTGATCACACTATAGGAAAGGATATATAGTTTTGAACCTCATAAAACATCCATGAACAACCCGGTTGTTTTTAATATCCTAGGTTTAATCCCCTAAGATTTATTAAATTTGTTTAAAATGGTCATTATTACATGAGAAAAATAAGATAAACACCATTTTTATTATTGTATGGACAATTCAATGTTTTCACTGATAGTTTCACAATCTATTATATTGTTCTCTTCCATTAGATCAAATCATACACACCATAATGACATCAATAATGACATGTATGAGAACTATCATTTTGGACATGGAATTTTTCAACTACACTATCTTTTATAAATCCAATTATAATGATAATCTCACTATTATATTACTATGTGGTGTTATCCACTTATCCATGTATTATTTGAGTAAACTATCACATTTTGGAGATAACCATGATTCTCCCATTTTTATTAACCCTACCATTTCTCATTATAAACTTAAATTACTTATATTTTTCATGCTACCACTCTATAACGAGGTTACCTCCACATTAAATATTTTTAAACACCACTTTTATACAATAAAATTCCTTCCTTTTTTTTCACTCACTCTTGATCCTTGGAATGAAAATCACATTAAGTGAAATTGAATATAACAATTGGTTTTGAACATGATTAATTTTTTTAAAAAATAAAACACAAGAAACATTTCTATATCATATCTTCCCTAACACTTCTTCCCAATAATTTTTGCATTTTTAATGAATTATTCTTTAACCCATGAACATAATATAATCCATGTGGGTCATAAGAAGATTTTGTTTTAAAAACACCTCAAATAATTTTTTTCTCACAAATATAATTAATTATAATATGAATAAAACCTTGATTTATGAATCATAGTATACAATTACTATGAATTTATTATAAATTCAAGTCGAGTGATCATTTTTTTCTATAAAATTGTCATGATTTTATTAATATTTTTTATTATATTATTTTAAAAAATAAGTTTCTTCAAAATATAGTTCCTAATGTTTCTAATAATCATGGTATGATATAAATTTTAAAAAACTTGACTCTCGTAAAGGAGATTTGGTGGTTTTTCTCATACACTGGTATAGAATACATAGATTATAATATACATGATCTATTAGTATACATTTATTGGGATACTAGTCATATAAAAGAACATTAAATTATTTGGGAGGCTGAAAGTACATCATATAAATACATGAAAACTATATTATTTATCCTCTCTAATTATTATGTATTATGTAGTAAACTTCAAAATTCCATAGGGAAATAATAAAAAATATAAATGGGTGATCGAAGATTCTTTATATGGGATAGTGCATAATGTATGCTAACATAACATAAAAATGAAATATATAATATGGAATTAAAAATAATCAAATCAGACCATAATAAGTGATAACATGATAAAAATAAATTCATGAATAACTTACTAATGGAAATAAGTAATCACATATATAATAAAAACTAAATCATAGTGACATTTTTCATAAAATTAGACATCATAACCATATTATCATTGCCTCAGACAAGAAATCATACATAAATGTGAAATAATATACCAACTATCCTATCTATCTTGTCTCATGATACTTACTAATGCATCATTAGGCTATATAATATCATGCCTCATTTTTCACATAATAATCCTAATGAATCCATTATATGAATAGAATTAGTCAATAATACATATCATGATTTTCCTTAAAGAACTTGATACAAACTCAAGGATATATAATAACTAAATATTTATATATAATTAATTTATATATGAAATATCAATGGTTTCATATTTAATTGAATAATATTTTTATCTAAGTGAATATTGAATAATTTTCCTAGAAACTATATGATAATAACAATACAATAGAAGGTAACCTTATTAAAGGAATGAAAATTATGTAATAGTGTAGGTTATATCGATGGTATAAGTATATAAATAAGAAATAGGAATTAAATATAATATTTTTAATTAGTAAGAGACTAATTACAAAAAAATACATTCTAAAAATTGGGATTATTTATCACATATATTTGACACGCATGGGTATATAATTTCATTAATGAAATTCATCTAGGAAAATATTCCTTTAAGGAAATTCAGAACACATTCCAAAAAAAATTAATCCACTTCAGACCTGATAGAAGAACCACAATAAATATTCTAATCACCCTTTCTAATTAAAATCATACAAAGCATAAATAATCCATTCATAATTCAACAAATAAATATAATAAATTGGGATTTTAATAATTGATATTCTGGAAACATGAATGTTTAAGAATAATAATTATTTGATTACGGTGTTATAATGTGTGGGAAGAGTAGTCACTCATTAATAATATCATACTAGATTTATAATAAGGTTAAATCAGAACATTGGTTATGGGGATGTTTAGTAATTAAATGGATTCTTACTTAATAAATTAAGAAAGGAAGATAAGAACCATTACATTCAAAAATACGATTTTTAAATCTTCCGAAGGGACACAATATAACCTTAAAAATTAATTAGAGAAATTTTTATGAGGGAAAACGAGTATAGAACCACAATAAACAATTATAAAGTGAATATGATTGGTATTTTTAATGTTAATTTTTAGTATATGAAGGGTAATATTTTATTAATTTATTAACACAGTCCTTGGACTTTAGGATGTAGAAAATTGAGAACTAATATGTTCCCATTGTTTTAAACAATTTTATTTGAAATTTAGATAATGGTTTTGGATATTAATTCATTTGAGAATAGAAATACATTTTTTATATTTCTTTATACCTAGAAATTACTTTTAATCACAAAGAACTATTTTCAAATCCCTATTTTCTAGTTTTGACTTTTGAAAGTAAATTATATGTTTAGAAATACATTTTAAAAAATTAATCTACATTATTTTAACAAAGTAACATATATATGATTAAAAGTTATCTTTTATTAATTATTAAAAAAAATTCATAATAATTATGTAATAATATTTATAATATATTTATACTCTATTTTAATTTTTACCTAAAAATTTACCAAACTTATTAAATAATGAAAAATTTAACATTGGATAATTTCAATGTGTTGATTCCAAATTGAAAATAATTTTCATGAAAATAAGTTTTTTTTATTGATAAAATTAATTACTAAATAAAACTCTTAGTGTATTCCAAAATAAATTTTTTTGGCAATATACTAAATTTATTTTTTCAAAAAATTATATCATTCCAGCACATGTGTGTGAAATTATTTTATTATTCATTAATAAATATTATTTATTAATTATATTTAATAATTTGGTTAACATTTTCCTTTATGAATTTTATTATAAACTTGAATTTATAATGGTTACATTAGTATTCTAGAAGTCATATTGGGATGTTACCTATCAAATTATCACTATACCTTCAACTATCATATTACCCATTATAAATACATCTCATTCAAATTGCTAAAATAATTCACAAAATTTTTAATGTTTCTATGACATTTTTATCCATTTTCTTATTTTTTTCATCATAATAGAAAATTTATGTGTTGGAAACCCCCAAATGAGCATTGAAAAATTCATAAGTGACAAAATTATTGAATATGGGTATTATTTTCCTAACAAAGAAAAGTAAGATTAAGGTAGTCAAAATCATGAAAATAGAATGAACCCCCTGAAGAAAATAGATCAAAATAACTTTAGAATGTCATGTGAAGGGGACCTGTGCAACACATAAGCTTTGTTTGTTTCCATGGAGTCCCTCTTAATGTCAATATTCTTTGGACAAGCCATCCCAAAAAATCATTGATCTTGCAGATGGTTATAATAGAACACCCCCTATCATGAAAATTGGTAGACAATAGGAACCTAAAAATCCACCCATAATTCCTTGAAAAAAATATAGAAAGTATCAAACAATGTGGCATCCTATTATGGTATTAAAATTCACATGATACACCCTTACATCCAACAAGACACCTTGGAAACCCATGTGACATTTACGCGTGGTCGCATAAAATCCCGTTGGCATGTCACCAATTCCACACAATGGGATTTGATCATGTTCATGCTATATTGCACTCCCCCTTCATCTCTATAATGAAAAGTAGAAGCATTTTTCCCTAAATTTATCATGCATCCACACATAAACCTTTTTCCATCATAAATGGCCTCACTATATTGGAGAGTTATTATATTCAATAACACTCATGTGTTCTCTCAAGATCCCCAAGTCTTTGAAAAATACAAAAAGGAAATGATAGAATAGAGGTGGGTGCCTCTTGTGGTCATTAACATTATGTGACACGCTCATGTGCTCCGAAATACCTTTAAAAATCCCTCTAGAACAATGTCATGATCTCATGAATGACCCTTGGAAATCCATAACTATCTTGAAAAAGGGCCTGGAAAATTCATCTAAGAGCATGAGAAACTCTTTCAGAAAGCATCTTGATCTCACGAAAGTTCTTAGACTCATCTTCCTGACATTGTGGATGTCCCTCAGAAAGTATGCATGATTCAGCAATAACCTATTAATTCATTTCAATCCAATAAATGGGGTGTTCATGTGATGTTCTATTGGTCACTTAAAAATTATGTGATGCTCATAGAATGACCTACAACCTGACCTCTAAAAACACATGAAATCAAAGCCCTCCAACAATGCCTTCCTCTATTTTCACGATACGCACCGTGAAAAGAGGTGAATAACTAGGTTGGAGAGGCTTATAAATCCCCCAAACCTGCATTAAAAATGTATCCTTGGATCCTCACATCATCACACTATACATCATAGTGTATTTACTAGAGAATATTATCTTTCAATGAGAAATGTTTTCTAGAGGTAAAATATGGTCAACCACTTAAGAATATCATGCAACAACCATAGTCACTTCACGTGATCACTCATAGATCACATGAGTGTCTTCAGGTAGCTTATGCGAAGGACATCCCATATACCTAACAATTCACGTGTGAATTAAAAAAATTAACACTACAAATATCTAGGTAACATATAATAAAAGGCTAGAACGAAGACTAAAATAATGAGAGGCTTATGTGAAGAACATATATTTTTACCCTCATGCACATTGCATTAACCACCCAGGTCATGTGACAACACTAGGATGTGTCACCCAAATCACACAACTCTCCTTTGGTATACAATTTGGATCATTTGAAGTTCCATGGATGTGTCAGGGAAAGTCATATGGCACCCTCTGTGAATGAAAACCAAGTCTCATGAAACCCTCCACAGTCTCCATACAAACCTCGCAATGAACTCTATACATGTCACCCATATCAAATAGCGACATCATTATATGTCAGTTATGAATCATGATGGTATATGGAAATTTCAATTAGATTTCACAACATCATTTGGAGAAACCCAATAAGATATCATGACGCCCGCCAGGTATGTTAGTTGGATCTTGCGATGTCCCCTTAACATGTCATCCGATATTTGCAATGACAACTATAAAAGTACACCCGGACATACATCGCCCTCCAAATATGTCACATTAACTCTCCTGAAACCCTCCATGTGTGTCTTCTAGAATTCACGATAACACCAAGGAAAGATAGATGGATCATGTAATGCCCAAAAATAATTATTACTGAGGTCATGTGATGGATTCTTGGATCAATAATCTAGGTCTTGAGATGAAATCTAGACAAGTTATCCATGTTCATGAGATGGAATCTAGGATCAAACAACCAGGTATTGTGATTTCCTTTGGAAAATTCATCATTCATCATATGAAGGCTTCTAGACATGTCATCCATATTATGTTATGTATACCAGAAATGTAAATTGGATCATACGAATATCTTTGGACATGTTTGGAATTTATTTTCTGACTTGTCATGAAGAAAAATAAAGACATGTTTGGTAGACAATAAACACATATTAGGAAGTCAGACAGACTGGGCCAAGTAGGCATCCCAAGACTTGATTACCCTATCCATCCCCCATGAAATGTAGCCTTAGTGTGGAATCCCTGACATAAAAAACTATGAGAACCTTAATTCCTATGATAACTAGGTTACATAAGATTCCTTCCAAATTCTAAAGCTCCATATCAAACCTCAACATTGTTTTCCTATTCTATAGGTCTGAAAACCGTATGTAGTGATACTAATTATATTATATTCCTTGTTTCTCACACCATGTATAGCTCACATGGGATTATGGAGTGTCAATTATCATATAATTTTCATCATAAGCCTCTATCATGATATTATAATCCTCAGTTTGTAAGCCCCAATCACGGGAATAATATGATTTTTCTCTCTATAAGGGAATTTGTAGTGTGTAATCCCTGATTTATTAAACTATGATGACCATGATTCCTTCTACAACAAGGATATATAATGGATTATAACCTAATATAAAATCCCAAGCTATAATGGGAATCCCATTTTATATAATTATCTCAATTTCATAAGAATTATAACCATTGGGACTCAATCTATCCCCTAGGATGATAATTCTTCATCATCCACCAATAGATTAAGAAATCTCTAAACTATGATTAATCTGATTATTTCCATAACTAGGAGATGTACGATGCCTTCCAAAGACCTGATCTCTATATTAAGAATCAAATGGGATTCCCCAAAACCTAATCCCCACATCCATATGAAATATGAAAAATTACCTTCTATCTGTTGTTTCCCACATTGAGCATAGATTAGGTGGGATTAAGGGGAAAAAATGATCACCTCATTGGAATCATGAATATCCAACAGTCAGGGAATCCTTAGTGTGTATTCGTTAATCAATGGTATGATATAATTAACCAATATTCAAGGGTATCTATGTTGGGGAATGTACCAAAGGAATTAAAAAAGTCTTGTAACTTTGTTTCCTACTATAACTAGGATACATTGGATACCTCCTCAAGGTTCGAGATCAAATACCAGGTTCCCATGTGACCACATATATGTTTCTTCCATATGACATTAAACATCATGTGTTTAAAGAACTACATGGGATTTTACTCTTGTTAAAAGACAAGACACATAAGACGTGACATTATAGCTCAATCCAATACTTAAAATATTAACTACCACCCTCGATAAAAAAAGAAAATTTAGAGTTCCTGGTTATATGAATTAAACATATAAGTTGATACTCCTCAAAGGGAAATGGATGAAGAACCTCAAATACATATAGATGGATTCAATAAAATGTCCCCTTCCCTCATTATATATAAATAATTAACATATGATCATTTTTATAGGGTAATGTTTCTCATATTGGGATTAATAATAGATTATTATCCTATCTTAAATATGTAAAAGAGTCTCGAAGTAGAAACAAATTCCCCCTAAAAGGGTGTGATGATATTGACCTCCAATCGTCTCGAGCAATGTGATTTCCTAAGCATTATTGGGTCTAAAACACCAATTAACCACCTTCCATTAGAATTTAGGTCTGTAAATAGTTATGGATTGGGGAACCATTTATAGTTTCTCTGAAATATTAAAAAATATTTTGCTCGATGTGAAAGATTTTTCAAACTATTAGACCCCCCCCCCCAATTAAAATACTGGACAAAATACATCACCATATATCCAAGGAAACATAAATGGTGAACACAATGCAGAACTATCAAATAAAAAATGATTGTTTTATTTTCCATCAGGCCATTTTGTTTTCATTTATAATGAAAAAAAATAGTGAACCCAATGTGATACTCTCAAATATCAATATGATCTATTAAACAGAAAATATATCTTATAGATGGTTCTATGTATTCCAGGTTCCCATGAAATAATTCCATCCTCACTTTTACAAATCCACATTAGTAGAATGGCTAGATCCTGAATAATAGTAAATTTATTTTACCCATACATATATTATTGATCACATATCATTACTACATTGGTGAAATGAGCAGTGAAATTATTATTTTTTTATTTCAAGACTAATTATACTAATCTAATCAAAAACACACTGATTTGAGATAATCCATTCATATAGAAACCATTCATGTAAATCAACTACAACTCCAACCCATGTGGGCCTCAAAATGGCCTCAGTTTCTTGACATATTTAGCGTATTGTGTTCAATTCAGTGGTTTAAGTGTAAAATTAATATAGTATTATCCTAAGCATAGAGGCCACCCATAAGGGTCTTTAAGTACTAAAAATAATGTTCTTGCATTTTCCAAATATTACTGGAACGAATCCAATGACCGCCATTGCAACAAAACAACCACTTCATAAGTTTTTCCTTGGATAATGATAATCACCACCTTTAGTATCAGATGAAGGTGGATCACATTTCCAAATATGGCCCCTCCTCAATTAAGGGTCAATAAGGAGGCATCCTATAAGACATCTTCACTAGAACCATCTAACTCGTACCCATCAGTCACCTATTAAAGGTACCACCCGACACATTGCCACATATAACACCCATGAACAGGAAACAAGGAATACACATTGGGGGCAGATGGATGTGGATAATAATGAGTTGGATCATATCTTCTCTCTCACCAATGATGACTACCAGCATAATCTGGAAATATCTAGGAAGAATACTCATATCCCTGCTCAGTTGGAACAAGTCTGTGGTCATACTACTGCAGCTGGAATATGGGAGGACAATATTCTTATCCCCTTGAATTAATTCCATTGACATATTCCACTGGTATAAGGAGGAAAAATGTAAAGACACAGATTTTCCATAGATTTTTTTTAAATTATATGGAATTATTTCGAGACCGAAAAATCTAACGGCACGCGATTTCGAGGCCCGGAGTGCCCAGAATGATCCGTTGAATGTTTTTTTAAGGTTTAATTAGCACTCATAAACAGTTTTCATGAAATAGTGGAATAACTCTTAAAAATTTTCTTGGATAAGAAATATGAGGGTACTGTTGCATTCAGGATGGCGGTTTTACCTTATGAATGACTTAAGTTTACTCGATGTAGGCCTACTGTGAGAAAACCCAATAATGGAATAACTATAAATAAAATAATTAAATAAAGTTATTTTATATTTAAAATGCTTATAAATCATGAACAGTGACTCGAATTAAAAATATGAGACCACAGCTAAGCTTGTGGGGGTATTCTTTCTTTAGGCAGACACTAACATTGGCCAGCGCGGGCCAACTGTGGAATTTAGTTTTTGGTTGTAAATAAAATAATTAAATAAAAATTATTTTATTGTTAAAATCCATAAATACTAAGGGGTAACTCAGATTAAAAATCTGAGAGTACCATTGGGTTCTTTTGGGTGTGTTTACCTTAGGTAGTTCATAACCTCAACTGGTGCGATTCAAGCGTGAATGTTAATAATTTATTGAACTTTTTTAAGGTACGTTCAGTAAACGCGCGTGCAGCATTTTATAAATTTTGAAACGATGCTCGGATTAAAAATAAAAGGGCACCGTTGAATCTGCGGTGCCGGGATTTTCTTAAGGGAGACTTCACTTTGACCATAGTTGGTCTGGAAAAAAAGTTGTGTTTTGGGACTTCTTAAAAGAATAAAAAAAACTTTGTTATTTTGTTTCCTTTATTTTTCCTCCAATTGACAAGCAGTAATGTGGGACCAGCGACGTGTCAAGCAAATAAATGGATTGACCTTTCAATAAAAATTAACAAAAAAATTGGGGAATTATGAAGGTTCTTAATTAATAATCCCCCATTAATTTCCAACATCATTACTTACCTTCCCCCTCTCCTACTTATATTGAGCTTGGGGAGAGGTATCAGACACCTTCACCAAGCAACAAAGTGCTGAAAAATTTCAAAGATTCCAAACCATTGGAGGATAGAGCTAGTTCCGGCGAGCGGTGATGAGCAACACCGAAACCACAAACTGAAGATCGAAGATCGACCGATGTCATTGGAGGCTAGTTGTGGGGGACGGTGAACACTTACACTCTTCCTCAACCATGAGTGTTTCTCCATCGTTCTTGAGGTAGGGTTTTGATTCATTTTTATTTCGAGTTAATTTATTGAACCTTTTAATCCTCCCTCTAGATTATGAGATAATGCAGAGGGCACGAGCCAAAAGAACCCGACCCAAATACTCCGCTACTTTTCTACCCATGTGCCCTCCGTGGAAGACCACTGGTGTGGTGGCACCGGACGGATACGAAGGATACGATGCACCAATGCACACCGAAAGAGGAGTTTGAGACATATAGCCATGGCGGTCATCAAAGCAGTAGACACTGGCTGGCCGCGAAGGAGGTGCAGCATGCCATCGTGTGCCACTGGTGGGCAAGGGGATGCGGCTCGTCAGCAGTGACGATCGGAGAAGGTGGCCGACACATCGGACAACTGTAGAAGGGCGGGTGGTGCGATCAGAGTGCCACCAGTGAGTGGGGAGGTAGCCGACCAGAGTGGTGCCGACAAGCAAGGGTCGTGGCAGAAGCCACGGAAGAGGAAAACCCCTACCTACCCGGTGGGTTCAGCGGCGATCAGGCAGCGCCCTTGTGGCTCTACAGTTCCACAAAATCAAACGGCCTTCGAGCCATTAGGGATACTAGGGGGGGGACTCCCCCCTCTCCAGCTCGTGAAAACCCCGATATTACCTAGGTTGTTCCACATTTTATCTTCACTGGGCTAGGATACCTGCCCAGTGGGCCCCACTACACCATGGACCGGGTCACCGCCCAGCGGACCATGCCTCACGAGGTCGGGCCGCCTGCCAGTGGGCCGCACCTCACGCGGTCGGGCCGCCTGCCAGTGGGGCGACCACTTTCTGGCCTAGGCTGGACCTCATCCTAGTGGGATGAGTCTATCGTATCCCAGCCAAGACCGGGTCGGCCCGACTGGGTCGGACCAGACCCGAGCCCCACCAGACCCAGAAACACTTAAGGGACCATATCCTGAGAACTGAACGTCTGTTTGACGAACCGTCTATGGAACTGTAACCCTTGGAGTGAGACGGTCCATTTGGTATACTCCACTTGAGTTTTGGAGATAGTTGGAGTATGGCAGGGTTAGATCGAAACAGATCCAACAGGGACCCCATACCTAAAATGCTTATAACTCAAATATAGGGCATCTAATTGGCGAACCGTATGTTGCATTGGAACCCTTAAGACATAGAGGACCTTTGGGTTAATCTTTTTTTGATCATAGTGGTGGTCAAGGTAAGACTGATATCTCGAGAGGCAGATTCTACGGAACTCAAGCACACTGGGTTCGAGGAATCATATGGATGGCTGTAACGTGAAGAAAAAACATCGATCCTGTGTGGGTTATCAACTATCAGATCCTATGTGGGTCAGCGCTCAGTGATCCTATGTGGGTCAGCATCTATCAAATCCTGTGTGGATCAGTGCTCAGCAATCTTCTGTGGGTCAGCACATACCGATCCTGTTTGGGTCAGTGGGGGATAGTTACCTATCCATCCTATGTCGGTCAGTAGGGGTTACTTACCTATCAATATTGTGTGGGTCAGAAGCAGTGCTACGCAACAGAATAAGATGATCTTGCTTCGTGGTGTTACATGTGTGGTACTTCTACCATCGTGGTGTTACCTGTGTGGTACTTCTTTCTTCATGGTGTTACATGTGTGCTACTTTTATCTTTGTGGTGTTACCTATTTGGTACTTCTACCTTCATGGTGTTTTCTTAGTGGTGTTACTTTTGTGGTACTTTTACCTTTGTGGTGTTGACTTCATGGTTTTACCTATGTGGTACTTCTATCTCAGTGGTATTACCTATATGGTACTTCTATCTTCATGGTGTTACCTTTGTGTTACTTCTAGCTTCATGGAGTTACATGTGTGGTAATTCTACATTCATGGTGTTACATGTGTGGTACATCTATCTCTGTGGTGTTACATGTGTGTTACTTTTATCTCTGTGGTGTTACCTGTGTGGTACTTCTATCTTCGGGGTGTTACCTGTGTGGTACTTCTATCTTCGTGGTGTTACATGTGTGGTACTTCTATATTCATGGTGTTACCTGTGTGGTACTTTTATCTTTATGGTGTTACCTATTTGTTACTTTTACCTTTGTGGTGTTACCTTTGTGGTATTCTTCCCTCATGTATGAGAGGAGTATTTCTTGATAACATAGGTATATGTATGGGTATATACCTAAGTAGAGTTGATGTCTATTTCTTCATGCTATGATATTGAGGTCTTTCTTTGTGTTATTTCATTTTTGGAACTCCAGGAGACCTATGGGGGTCTCAGGGTCCCTAATTTGTATTGTTATACTCACCCATGCATGGGCTTCTCCAACACCTTGTTGCGTCTTATGCAAACAATGGACATCATTAATCGAGGCTGAGGGACCCAGGACTGGACGGTACTTGAAGCTATACCATTTGGAGTGACGTGACGCAGAGACTACTGATCGTGATCTATACCTACCTCTTAGGTGGGATCCTCAGTGGATGATTCGGGAGCTATTTTTTACTTTTCAGTCGTATTGTACTTTTCAGTTGTACTTGTACTTTTACAGTTGGGCTTGTATTCTGAAAACTTTTTCTTTTAACACTCTTTTACTACAGAAGTTTACATAGTGGTTATTTATTATTGTGTTCTTGGGTTGTGTGTCTGTACAGGTTAAAAGACAATGCCTTCCCATTTTAGGGATATGCCTTTTGGTGCTAGTCGCCAGTCCCTGGCCAATAAAATGTGGGCATGGGGTCGTCACGACATGGGTCTCAAGGGACGGGTCATGACAACGTGCTATTAAATGATTCGGTTCTACCAAATAACTAAGACTGTGATATTTTCTATGTGGCAATAGTGTTGAGTGTTATGAGTGTGATTTTCAATTTGGGGCATCTAGTGTTGGTGCAGCGGCTGATGTATCCATACACCATGACCCTGAATTCTGATTTTCGACTCAGTGCATGAAAACCCTGATTTCGAGTGTTTTTTGGAAAGTTTTTATAAAGACCCGAAGCTTAACGTACATGGACATTACATTACTTTTTCAGAATACTTAGTACATAACAAAAACACACACACAAGGACCGTAATAGTTTAGTGTCTTTGGAAACTCGGAATATAATCTTCTAATCATGGTGAAAGATCTTCAACATCTCCCATAAAGATCTTCCCTTTTTTTACCTAAAATCTTTCGTTATATCCTGGGGAAAAGAAAACATAAAAGGGTGAGCTCAAATGCTCAGTAAGGGTAAAAAAAGAAATATCAATCACATCATATTCATAAGAATATAACATTTTGGAAATCTTAACCTGCAAAAGATATCATAATATCATAACATGGGATAAATCATAGTAGTTGAATGTAATCCCAATAATCATAACTTAAAACATGAAACTTTGTGTCATACACACATAATCAAAGAGAATCATTTCTTGTTAGTCAAGACTCAATGCCAAGACTATTTTAGTGGACAAAGTCCATTTCTGAACCAAGTTCACTCCTCATTTCAGTCCAGTTTCACTGAACCGGTTTAACTAGCCGTTCCAGCCATGTCTATCTCATGAGATATAGAATCTTTACCCAATTAATTGGAGGGAGATATAGGTCCCACCCATCTCATAATGATACCATTCTTATGTGTGCCACAAAATCATAAATCATACATCATTGCATAACCCATGTAATAAAAATGGGATTCTTAGACATCATGACATCATAAAACAATTAGTATAAGATAAAAGAATTCATAAAAATAATTCCATCACAACATAATCAAATCAATGTAATAATAGGTATATAAACAGAACCCAATATTATCTTAGATGGAAAATAATTTTGATAAAGCACTTTAACTCCATTCTCGAGGAAAATATCATTTCTACTTCAAAAACATTTTCCTTTCTTAATATGTCATACAATTTTAAACTAAAGAAGTTGATTAAAAATAAACTTGAAAACTTTTAAATTAATCTTCTTGGAAATAATTTTTTAAAAATCTATTCATGTCGTATAAGTTAGAAAAACATTCTTCTCGTACTTTTGTCGGAAAAGTCAAAAAGTACCTCATACGAAAAACGACAAAAGATTCCTTTAATGTCTTTTACTAAAAACTCACTGAAGGGTAAAATTGGATATAAACTATTGTATAAGGATATAAATATTACATATTGAGGAAACATGGATGTGGATGATAAAATACACCCCAGTAAATTTCAAAGTATAAACAATCTCGGATAAATATGAGATTGTGATATTTCCCTTACCTTAGGTCTGGTTTGCTTCGTAAGTGTCTGAAACTCCTATATAATGATTTAAATAATGTCATTTACTTATTCCAGAATCATACACATTGTTATGATATCATATATGGTTCACTTATGACTTTATTTTACCCGTTCTTTTGTAAATTCCATGTTAAAGAGCGTTTTGGGTAAAATTGCTTCATTTGTCATCTGTGTTTTGCCTTGTAATTATTTATATGATTACATAGATCATGATTAATTAATTACAGAATATAAAACATGATTTATATATAATATATATTCAGAATATACATATATATATATAATAGATCAGTAAATGGAAAGAAATACACCGTTCATGGAGACGGTAGGCCGTACGTACGCATGAACGCTGTTTTCGTTTCCTTATTGAGTTGAATGGAATTAAGTAGATGACATACATATATATACACAGAAATACAGTATCATTATTATGTAATATATTTCATGATTACTTATTATATATACTTTATAATCATTCATGAATGGTTAACATGGAGAATGAATCTCATCACGTCGCGGAGACGGTAGTCCGTACGTACGCACGAGCGATGATATCGTTCTCATGATCGTGTAATTGTATTGGAGTGTATGTATACTATTTCAGAATCAATATCACTTTACAATAATCATATATAGTTATTATTTACACCATTATACACATCCAAGTAAGGTGGTGGTGGAAAATAGATTACACCACGGCGTGGAGATGGTATTCCGTACGTACGCACGCGCGGTGATTTCGTTTTCCGTAGGATGGATAGATGGTGAAATAGGGTTGTTTCATACTTATAATAACATATCAGTATATGAGTGATACTGATGTTATTACTTCATAATGAAACAACCTAAGAATAAGAAGTGGAAGAAGAAATAAAGTTGAAACAATCGGTAACGGACATTACCTCTTCTTTGAAGCGCCTCTTTGAGATCTCCTTTTAGGGCACTAAAATTGGTCTTTGAGGAATACCAGAACCTCTAGGATGTTTCTAGAGAAGTGGAGAAGAGAATTTTTCAGGTTTTGGCCGAGCCTGAAGGCTCAAAGTGGTGTGAGGAAGAGAGGGAGGAGGTGTCCTTTTATAAGGGAGGAGAGGGGCACCTTTGGAATAACTAAAAATATTATTTTATTATAAAGCCAAATTCGGTTTTAAATAGCTCATCATTGATTTATTTCAAAGCTAAGGTGGGGATGGGTAGAAAGCCTCTCATCCAATAGAATTTATAAAAGTTTAGGTTCCTATTTTAACCTTATCATTTATATTTAACTTTAAGTTAGATAATTTTACTTTTATCGTGTCTTTTTGTGTTCTTACACTATAAGGTTATAAAATTGCTATAACAAGACAAAAGAACCCCAAGTTGTTTATTATTAATTTATATAACCTTATCTAAGTCCTTTTTCTGAACCTTAGATTTTTAGGAATAAAATAACAATTAATAATATAATATATTTTTTAAAAAACTATTTTATGTCAATTTTGACACTATTTAATAATTGATTTTTGTAAAAATAATAACAGAATGATTAGTTCTAAAAACGTTAATTAAATAAATACTAACATGTCATATTAACCTATAAAATTAGTGTAATTCATAAAAAGTCTCAAATTACATTTATTTGGGTATTTATAACAGCAATTATGTCAATATTTCATTAATAAGATAATTACTGCATCATCTTTGTGTCATAAATAAATTAAATTATTTAATGTATAAAAATTACAAATAAAATACCATTATGTAGGAAATCTTTTTATATTTCTAATGAATATTTATAGTCCAATTTATCTTGTGTATAACCATATATTAAAAATGATATACTTATTAAACTTTTATTTTAACTATTTTAACCCTTCTTTAAATAAATTAATAATAAATATCCTAATCTAATCCAAGTGGGCCTAAATGGTCATATTTTATTCCTAAGGTTGTTTTTGGTCGAATTAAACTTATCCAATAGAATTAGGACATGTGTTAGGGTAATAATAATATCATTTTTACCCTTAATTACCCTATTTACTTTTAACCGTGGTAAAAAAAGTAAAAAGTTACTATTCACCAAAAATTATTTTCATCTCATTGAACCACATTTTACTTACTGACATCAACCGTGTCTCTTGGATTTTTGAAATTCCACTCACAGAAGCTGTAAAATTAAGTTTTATGAAAAAATCATTTTTTAACTACCACTTAGTGGTTTCACTATTCATCAAAAAATAAAAGTTTCCAGAAAAATACCAAAAATTAGGCCTAAGCTATATTTGATATTATGAATTCAAAAATGATTTCTATTTTACCAAATTCAAAACATATCAGTTGCATTAATTAATTTAAAAATTAATTCTCGTCGTCAAAACAAATAGCGTGTTCTTAAGAGATAATAACTATCAAAAGATTGACAGTTGTTTATGTCTGGTTTAAATGGGAAATTACATCCAATAACCAAAATTTTATTAAATTGTAAAAATATATTCTAAATATACTTTAAAACCACTCAAATTAATAATTTATCACTATTAATTATTTATATTAAAAAGGTTGTTTTTAATTAAAATTTAGTAATTTTCACTATTCATCAGAAAATGAAAGTTATCCGAAAAGTACCAAAATTTCACCCTAAGCTAATTTCGATATTCCGACTCCAAAAATGAAGTCCATTTTGAAAATAAAATTTAAAAAATTTCAAAAAGTGGTTATTACTATTCATAACGGCTAGTTTTAATAATATTTTAATAGCATATCGTTGTTTAGTGAAACTCGGTATTGCGTACTACACACGCTATCGAGGAAGGTCACGATTGCGTGTACTGAAAGGAAAGTCAAGGATGCGTGTTTTGAAAGCTTCATTTGGTGTAGCGTACAACACAAAACATTAATGAAATTAAAAAGAATATTTTTCATAAAATCTCAGGGTGTTACATTCTACCCCCCCTTAAAATGAATTTCGCCCTCGAAATTCGTCGGGGTTATAAATGGTTTAATACTCGAAAGTTTCTTTAATAGAAACTCACATCATAAAATGGAATTCCAAAACCATTCTTTAAAAACAAAAGTATGAAACGTAACGGTTACCCAAATAAACTAATCACTGGGTTTCCACATAGGTGAAAATATGGATATGGAAGAGAAATCTAATCATCATGTTCTGGTAGAGAACATGGCTATGAAAAAGCCAACAATCACAAAGCCATAGATTTGTGATGATCTAAGGTACCATCTAATTCATCAGATATAAGAGCAATAGGACAATATTTTTGGTTTTCAAGATTATTTCCCTAATGTTGATGAAATTGGAATTAGAAGAAATACTTTCGTGATTTTGGTATAGTCTCACTGTTGGTTGTTCTTTGGACAATTTCCACTTCATTTCTTAAAGAAATGAAGTTTAATTTTTCATTTGTGATGTGTTAGCAGATCATGTGATAGAATGATGGGTCATTCCATCTGTCTCAAACAAAAGGTTATAAAAGTTATCAAAAAATACATAAGTCCATCTATAGTGATATTAATCATATATGGTTCCTAAAATGGACTTATACTTCTTATATTATACTGCTTAATATAATAAAACTAGTTTCTACTAAACATGGACATCCTATAGGCCAGTGGTAGGCGATAAAGGCCAGTCGCACTTCGGTTGTGGGTTCGATTCCCATAGCCTTGTCTGACGCGATGGGCTATCGCCCGTCCTACAGGTTGTCCTTTTTATAAAACTACATTACTATAAAATCCCAACAGTAATATCGAAAAAAGTTCTATCCTTAAACAATACTAGCATATGTCCAACATAATCCATTCCAATCTTTAGGCTTATCTAAAATACTTCGGTCCAAGATCATAGTATAAAGAAATCGATTACTTAAAATGTCATCAACCAAGCATGTGAATACCATCATTTATCCCCCATATATATATTGTTGGTCACATTCCAATCATGTGAATACCTTAATCATGTATTCTCTTGAAAAAAAATGAATACCCATTGAACCTTAGTGAAAACATGAATGCTGTTAAAAGTTAACTATTTCCACATACCAGAATCCTCAAAATTATATATACTCAAACCATGATATCACTTAGGCCTTGTATCAATCATGAGCTCATGAATACAATCAAACATCTCATTATCTTCTTATCCCTTCATTATGGGCATATCATCTGTTTACCCAAAAATATCTCAATCACTTTTCATGGTTACCGGTACCATAAAATTATTGAAAACCACATTAGATCAATACATAAATATTCCAATATTACATGATACTATATACAAAATTATTTTGGAATCCCATTACATAAACACTTAATCATTCCACCACATCGTTTTCATATTCAACATCGCCAATAGTGATCGCATGTGACTTCCCTTTGTCCTTTGCCTTAAGTGGTTCCTCATGTCGATCATCACTAACACTTGGATTAGGGCATTTATTAGCATAATGCCCCATTTCCTTGCACTTGAAGCATTGAAGTGTTGGTGGTGCATTCTCTACAGTCTTTTATTTATTCACATCATTAGAAACCCTTTTTCCATTACTTCGACACTCGGCTGCTCGATGACCTTCTTTTCCACACTTAAAACATTTTCTAGTCCCTTTAAGACAATCTCCACCATGCTTCTTTCCACACTTTGAGCATAAGGAAACATTCATCTTCTTTTCACCATTATTATGAGATTTCTCCTTGAACTCCATCTTTTATTTCTTGTCAAAACTATGAGATGGATAAGTAACACCAACTTCCATTTCTACCTTGATAGCACAACGCACAATTTCTTCATAGCTACTGAAGTCTCTTATAGCTAATTCCCTTCGAAGATTTGGTTTTAATCCACTGAAGAATCGATCAACTTTACTTTCAGGTTGGATGATAAAGCCAGATGCATACATTGCAAGCCCTGTAAAATTTTCTTCGTATATACCAACAGATTCATCATCCTTTTTCTTTAGTTCAAGAAACTCCTTCTCCATCATTGTTCTAAGAATATGGGGGAAGTACTTATTGAAAAATAAGTTCTTGAACTCATCCCATTCCATGGACTCAATTTCATCTCTTGGCCTCGTTTTCTTGATAAGATTCCACCATTGATCAGCATCACCTTCCAAACGATATAATGCTAAGATGACTTTATCATGTTCAGAACATTGAAGAACTGAAAATATCTTTTCAATGGTACTAATCCATTGTTCAGCAACAAGTGGATCAGAAGACCCACTGAAAGAAGGTGGACGTTACCTCATGAATGACTCAATAGAATATTGTTCCCTTCTCTTCTCATTTGGAATTCCAAAATGATTCATAGTTTGTGTAAGTATAGCAATAAGATTTTGCACTCCATCTCCCATAACATTTGTTTGTTCAGGAGGACAATCATTACATTGTCCATTACATTGATCAACACGGTTCCTTCGGGTTCCAGCCATCGTCTAAAACCCAAAAAGAATAGTGTGAGAGGCAAAAATCACGCTAGGGAAAACAACATAATAAAGGGGGAATACCATCAATATCTAACATCTTGGGTTACCGTAATTCTAGTACTATAACCTATAATTAACCTTAGGGATATCCCTATACATAACTTAGAAATATCTCTAGGGATCTTAGTAAAGTTCTCGCATCCTAGTTTCCAAAGGTTGACTAAACCTTTCCTCTGATACCAACTATAAAGACCCGAAGCTTAACGTACATGGACATTACTTTACTTTTGCGGAATACTTAGTACATAACAAAAACACACACACAAGGACCGTAATAGTTTAGTTTCTTTGGAAACACGAAATATAATCTTCTAATCATGGTGAAATATCTTCAACATATCCCATAAAGATCTTCCCTTTTTTTTACCTAAAATCTTTCGTTATATCCTGGGGAAAAGAAAACATAAAAGGGTGTGCTCAAATGCTTAGTAAGGGTAAACAAAAGAAATATCAATCACATTATATTCATAAGAACATAACATTTTGGAAATATTAACCTACAAAAGAGATCATAATATCATAACATGGGATAAATCATAGTAGTGAAATGTAATCCCAATAATCATAACTTAAAACATAAAAATTTGTGGCATACACACATAATCATAGAGAATCATTTCTTGTTAGTCAAGACTCAATGCCAAGACTATCTTAGTGGACAAAGTCCATTTCTGAACCGAGTTCACTCTTCATTTCAGTCCTGTTTCACTGAACCGGTTTAACTAGCCATTCCAGCCATGTCTATCTAATGAGATATAAAATCTTTACCCAATGCATTGGAGGGAGATATAGGTCCCACCCATCTCATAATGATACCATTCTTATGTGTGTCACAAAATCATAAATCATACATCATTGCATAACCCATGTAATAAAAATGGGATTCTTAGACATCATGACATCATAAAACAATTCGTATAAGATAAAAGAATTCATAAAAATAATTCCATCACAAAATAATCAAATCAATGTAATAATAGGGATAGAAACAGAACCCTATACTATCTTATATGGAAAATAATTTTGATAAAGCACTTGAACTCCATTCTTGAGGAAAATATCCTTTCTACTTCAAAAACATTTTTCTTTCTTAATATGTCATACAATTTTAAACTAAAGAAGTTGATTAAAAATAAACTTGAAAACTTGTAAAGGAATCTTCTTGGAAATAATGTTTTAAAAATCCATTCATGTCGTATAAGTTAAAAAAACATTCTTCTCATACTTTTGTCGGAAAAGTCAAAAAGTACCTCGTACGAAAAATGACAAAAGATCTCTTTCATATCTTTTACTAAAAACTCACTAAAGGGTAAAATTGGATATAAACTATTGTATAAGGATATAAATATTACATATTGAGGAAACATGGATGTGGATGATAAAATACACCCCAATAAATTCCAAAGTATAAACAATCTCGGATAAAAATGAGATTGTGATATTTCCCTTACCTTAGGTCTGATTTTCTTCGTAAGTGTCCGAACCTCCTGTATAATGATTTAAATAATGTCATTTACATATTCCAGAATCATACTCATTGTTATGATATCATATATGGTTCACTTATGACTTTATTTTACCCGTTCTTTTGTAAATTCCATGTTAAAGAGCATTTTGGGTAAAATCGTTTCATTTGTCATCCGTGTTTTGCCTTGTAATTATTCATATGATTACTTAGATCATGATTACTTAATTACAGAATATAAAACATGATTTATATATAATATATATTCAGAATATACATATATATAATAGATCAGTAAATGGAAAGAAATACATCGTTCATGGAGACGGTAGGTCGTACGTACACATGAACGATGTTTTCGTTTCCTTATTGAGTTGAATGGAATTAAGTAGATGGAATACATATATATACACATAAATCCAGTATCATTATTATTTCATATATTTCATGATTACTTATTATATATACTTTATAATCATTCATTAATGGTTAACAAGGATAATGAATCTCATCACGTTGTGGAGACGGTAGTCCGTACGTACGCACGAGCGATAATATCGTTCTCATGATCATGGAATTGTATTGGAGTGTATGTATACTATTTTAGAATCAATATCACTTTACAATAATCATATATAGTTATTATGTACACCATTATACCCACCCAAGTAAGGTGGTGGTTGAAAATAGATTACACCACGGCGTGGAGACGGTATTCTGTACGTACGTACGCGCGATGATTTCGTTTTCCGTAGGATGGATAGATGGTGAAATAGGGTTGTTTCATACTTATAATAGCATATAAGTATATGAGTGATACTGATGTTATTACTTCATAATGAAACAACCTAAGAAGAAGAAGTGGAAGAAGAAATAATGTTGAAAGAATCGGTAATGGACATTACCTCTTCTTTGAAGCGCCTCTTTGAGATCTCCTTTTAGGGCACTAAAATTGGTCTTTGAGGAATACCAGAACCTCTAGGATGTTGATAGGTAAGTGGAGAAGAGAATTTGGCAGGTTTTGGCCGAGCCTGAAGGCTCAAAGTGGTGTGAGGAAGAGAGGGAGGAGGTGCCCTTTTATAAGGGAGGAGAGGGGCACCTTTGGAATAACAAAAAATATTATTTTATTATAAAGCCAAATTCGGTTTTAAATAGCTCATTATTGATTTATTTCGAATCTAAGGTGGGGATGGGTCGAAAGCCTCTCATCCAATATAATTTAGAAAAGTTTAGGTTCCTATTTTAACCTTATCATTTATATTTAACTTTAAGATAGATAATTTTACTTTTATCATGTCTTTTTGTGTTCTTACAATATAAGGTTAATAAACTTTCTATAACAAGACAAACGAACCCCAAGTTGTTTATTATTAATTTATATAACCTTATCTAAGTCTTTGGGCCGAACCATAGATTTTTAGGAATAAAATAACAATTAATAATATAATATTTGTTTTAAAAACTATTTTATGTCAATTTTGACACTATTTAGTAATTGATTTTTGTAAAAATAATAACAGAATGATTAGTTCTAAAAAATTTATTTAAATCAATACTAACATGTCATATTAACCTATAAAATTAGTTTAATTCATAAAAAGTCTCAAATTACATTTATTTGGGTATTTATAACATCAATTATGTCAATATTTCATTAATAAGATAATTATTGCATCATCTTTGTGTCATAAATAAATTAAATTATTTAATGTCTAAAAATTAAAAATAAAATACAATTATGTAGGAAATATTTTTATATTGCTAATGAATATGTATAGTCCAATTTATCGTTTGTATAACCCTATATTAAAAATGATATACTTATTAAACTTTGATTTTAACTATTTTAACCCTTCTTTAAATAAATTAATAATAAATATCCTAATCTAATCCAAGTGGGCCTAAATGGTCATATTTTATTCATAAGGTTGTTTTTGGTCGAATTAAACTTATCCAATAGAATTAGGACATGTGTTAGGGTAACAATAATAGCATTTTTACCCTTAATTACCCTATTTACTTTTAACCGTGGTAAAAAAAAGTAAAAAGTTACTATTCACCAAAAATTATTTTCATCTCATTGAACCACATTTTACTTACTGACATCAACCGTGTCACTCGGATTTTTGAAATTCCACTCACAGAAGCTGTAAAATTAAGTTTTATGAAAAAATCATTTTTTTTAACTACCACTTAGTGGTTTCACTATTCATCAAAAAATGAAAGTTTCCAGAAAAATACCAAAAAATAGGCCTAAGCTATATTTGATATTATGAATTCAAAAATGATGTCTATTTTACCAAATTCAAAACATATCAGTTGCATTAATTAATTTAAAAATTAACTCTCGTCGTCAAAACAAATAGCGTGTTCTTAAGAGATAATAACTATCAAAAGATTGATAGTTGTTTATGTCTGGTTTAAATGTGAAATTACATCCAATAACCAAAATTGTATTAAATTATAAAAATATATTCTAAATATACTTTAAAACCACTCAAATTAATAATTTATCACTATTAATTATTTCTATTAAAAAGTTTGTTTTTAATTAAAATTTAGTAATTTTCACTATTCATCAGAAAATGAAAGTTATCCGAAAAGTACCAAAGTTTCACCCTAAGCTAATTTCGATATTCTGAATCCAAAAATGAAGTCCATTTTGAAAATAAAATTTACAAAATTTCAAAAAGTGGTTATTACTATTCATAATGGCTAGTTTTAATAATATTTTAATAGCATATCGTTGTTTAGTGAAACTTGGTATTGCATACTACACACGCTATCGAGGAAGGTCGCAATTGCGTGTAATGCAAGGAAAGTCAAGGATGTGTGTTGTGAAAGTTTCTTTTGGTGTAGCGTACAACACAAGACATTAATGAAATTAAAAATAATATTTTTCATAAAATCTCAGGGTGTTACATTCTACCCCCCTTAAAATGAATTTCACCCTCGAAATTCGTCGGGGTTATAAATGGTTTACTACTCAAAATTTTCTTTAATAGAAACCCACATCGTAAAAAGGAATACCAAAACCAATCTTTAAAAAAAAATTATGAAACGTAACGGTTACCCAAATAAACTAATCACTGGGTTTCCACATAGGAGAAAATATGGATATGAAGAGAAATCTAATCATCATGTTCTGGTAGAGAACATGGCTATGAAAAAGCCAACAATCACAAAGCCATAGATTTTTGATGATCTAAGGTACCATCTAATTCATCAGATATAAGACTAATAGGACAATATTTTTGGTTTTCAAGATTATTTCCCTAATGTTGATGAAATTGGAATTAGAAGAAATACTTTCGTGATTTTGGTATAGTCTCACCGTTGGTTGTTCTTTGGACAATTTCCACATCATCTCTTATAGAAATGAAGTTGAATTTTTCATTCATGATGTGTTAGCAGATCATGTGATAGAATGATGGGTCATTCCATCTGTCTCAAACAAAATGTTAGAAAAGTTATCAAAAAATACATAAGTACATCTATAGTGAGATTAATCATATATAGTTCCTAAAATGGACTTATACTTCTTATATTATACTGATTAATATAATAAAACTAGTTTCTACTAAACACGGACTTCATGTAGGCCAGTGGTAGGCGATAAAGGTCAGTCGCACTTCGGTTGTGGGTTCGATTCCCACAGCCTTGTCCGACGCGATGGGCTATCGCCCGTCCTGCAAGTTGTACTTTTTCTAAAACTACATTACTATAAAATCCCATCAGTAATATCGAAAAAAGTTCTGTCCTTAAACAATACTAGCATATGTCCAACATAATCCATTCCAATCTTTAGGCTTATCTAAAATACTTCGGTCCAAGCACATAGTATAAAGAAAACGATTACTTGAAATGTCATCAACCAAGCATGTGAATACCATCATCTATCCCCCATATATATATTGTTGGTCACATTCCAATCAAGTGAATACCATAATCATGTATTCTCTTGAAAAAAAATGAATACCCATTGAACCTTAGTGAAAACATGAATGTTGTTAAAAGTTAACTCTTTCCACATACCAAAATCCTCAAAATTCTATATACTCAAACCATGATATCACTTCATCCTTATATCAATCATGAGCTCATGAATACAATCAAACACCTCATTATCTTCTTATCCCTTCATTATGTGAATATCATCTGTTTACCCAAAAATATCTCAATCACTTTTCATGGATACCGGTACCATAAAATTATTGAAAACCACATTAGACCAATATATAAATATTCCAATATTCCACGATACTATATACAAAATTATTTTGGAATCCCATTACATAAACACTTAATCATTCGACCACATCGTTGTCATATTCAACATCGCCAATAGTGATCGCATGTGACTTCCCTTTGTCCTTTGCCTTAAGTGGTTGCTCATGTCGATCATCACTAACCCTTGGATTAGGGCATTTATTAGCATAATGCCCCATTTCCTTGCACTTGAAGCATTGAAGTGTTGGTGGTGCGTTCTCTGCAGTCTTTTCTTTATTCACATCATTAGAAAACCTTTTTCCATTACTTCGAAACTCGGATGCTCGATGACCTTCTTTTCCACACTTAAAACATTTTCTAGTCCCTTTAAGACAATCTCCACCATGCTTCATTCCACACTTTTAGCATAAGGAAACATTCATCTTCTTTTCACCATTATTCTGAGATTTCTCCTTGAACTCCATCTTTCATTTCTTGTCAAAACTATGAGATGGATAAGTAACACCAACTTCCATTTCTACCTTGATAGCACAACGCACAATTTCTTCATAGCTACTGAAGTCTCTTATAGCTAATTCCCTTCAAAGATTTGGTTTTAAGCCACTGAAGAATCGATCAACTTTACTTTCAGGTTGGATGATAAAGCCAGATGCATACATTGCAAGCCCTGTAAAATTCACTTCGTATATACCAACAGATTCATCATCCTTTTGCTTTAGTTCAAGAAACTACTTCTCCATCGTTGTTCGAAGAATACGAGGGAAGTACGTATTGAAAAATAAGTTCTTGAACTCGTCCCATTCCATGGACTCAATTTCATCTCTTGGCCTCCTATTCTTGATAAGATTCCACCATTGATCAGCATCGCCTTCCAAACAATATACTGCTAAGATGACTTTATCATGTTCAGAACATTGAAGAACTGAAAATATCTTTTCAGTGGTACTGATCCATTGTTCTGCAATAAGTGGATCGGAAGACCCACTGAAAGAAGGTGGGCGTTACCTCATGAAGGACTCAATAGAATATTGTTACCGTCTCTGCTCATTTGGAAGTCCAAAATGATTCATAGTTTGTGTAAGTATAGCAATAAGATTTTGCACTCCATCTCCCATAACATTTGTTTGTTCAGGAGGACAATCATTGCATTGTCCATTACATTGATCAACACGGTTCCTTCGGGTTCCAGCCATTGTCTAAAACCCAAAAAGAATAGTGTGAGAGGAAAAAATCACGCTAGGGAAAACAATATAATAAAGGGGGAATACCATCAATATGTAACATCTTGGGTTACCGTAATTCTAGTACTATAACCTATAATTAACCTTAGGGACATCACTAGACATACCTTAGAAATATCTCTAGGGATCTTACTAAAGTTCTCGCATCCTAGTTTCCAAAGGTTGACTAAACCATTCCTCTGATACCAACTATAAAGAACCGAAGCTTAACGTACATGGACATTACATTACTTTTGAGGAATACATATTACATAACAAAAACACACACACAAGGACCGTAATAGTTTAGTGTCTTTGGAAACTCAGAATATAATCTTCTAATAATGGTGAAATATCTTCAACATATCCCATAAAGATCTTCCCTTTTTTTACCTAAAATCTTTTGTTATATCCTGGGGAAAAGAAAACATAAAAGGGTGTGCTCAAATGCTCAGTAAGGGTAAACAAAAGAAATATCAATCACATCATATTCATAAGAACATAACATTTTGGAAATCTTAACCTGAAAAAGAGATCATAATATCATAACATGGGATAAATCATAGTAGTGAAATATAATCCCAATAATCATTAATTAAAACATGAAACTTTGTGGAATACACAAATAATCATAGAGAATCATTTCTTGTTAGTCAAGACTCAATTCCAATACTATCTTAGTGGACAAAGTCCATTTCTGAACCAAGTTCACTCATCATTTCAGTCTTGTTTCACTGAACCGGTTTAACTAGTCGTTCCAGCCATGTCTATCTCATGAGATATAAAATCATTACCCAATGCATTGGACGGAGATATAGTTCCCACCCATATCATAATGATACCATTCTTATGTGTGCCACAATATCATAAATCATACATCATTGCATAACCCATGTAATAAAAATGGGATTCTTAGACATCATGACATCATAAAACAATTCGTATAAGATAAAAGAATTCATAAAAATAATTCCATCACAAAATAATCAAATAAATGTAATAATAGGGATAGAAATAGAACCCTTTACTATCTTATATGGAAAATAATTTTGATAAAGCACTTGAACTCCATTCTTGAGGAAAAAATATCCTTTCTACTTCAAAAACATTTTACTTTCTTAATATGTCATACAATTTTAAACTAAAGAAGTTGATTAAAAATAAACTTGAAAAATTGTAAAGGAAGCTTCTTGGAAATAATGTTTTAAAAATCAATTCATGTCGTATAAGTTAAAAAAACATTCTTCTCATACTTTTGTCAGAAAAGTCAAAAAGTACCTCGTACGAAAAACAACAAAAGATTCCTTTCATATCTTTTACTAAAAACTCACTGAAGGGTAAAATTGGATAAAAACTATTTTAGAAGGATATAAATATTACATATTGAGGAAACATGGATGTTGATGATAAAATACACCCCAGTAAATTCCAAAGTATAAACAATCTCAGATAAAAATTAGATTGTGATATTTCGCTTACATTAGGTCTGATTTGCTTCATAAGTGTCCGAACCTCCTGTATAATGATTTAAATAATGTCATTTACATATTCCAGAATCATACTCATTGTTATGATATCATATATGGTTCACTTATGACTTTATTTTACCCGTTCTTTTGTAAATTCCATGTTAAAGAGCGTTTTGGGTAAAATCGTTTCATTTGTCATCCGCGTTTTGCCTTGTAATTATTCATATGATTACATAGATCATGATTACTTAATTCCAGAATATAAAACATGATTTATATATAATATATATTCAGAATATACCTATATATAATAGATCAGTAAATGGAAAGAAATACACCGTTCATGGAGACGGTAGGTCGTACGTACGCATGAATGCTGTTTTCGTTTCCTTATTGAGTTGAATGGAATTAAGTAGATGGAATACATATATATACACATAAATCCAGTATCATTATTATTTCATATATTTCATGATTACTTATTATATATACTTCATAATCATTCATGAATGGTTAACGTGGAGAATGAATCTCATCACGTCGTGGAGACGGTAGTCCGTACGTACGCACGACCGATGATATCATTCTCATGATCGTGGAATTGTATTGGAGTGTATGTATACTATTTAAGAATCAATATCACTTTAAAATAATCATATATAGTTATTATGTACACCATTATACCCACCCAAGTAAGGTGGTGGTGGAAAATAGATTACACCACGGCGTGGAGATGGTATTCCGTACGTACGCATGCGCGGTGATTTCATTTTTCGTAGGATAGATAGATGGTAAAATAGGGTTGTTTCATACATATAATAACATATCAGTATATGAGTGATACTTATGTTATTACTTCATAATTAAAAAACCTAAGAATAATAAGTGGAAGAAGAAATAAAGTTGAAAGAATCGGTAACGGACATTACCTCTTCTTTGAAGCGCCTCTTTGAGATCTCCTTTTAGGGAACTAAAATTGGTCTTTGAGGAAGACCAGAACCTCTAGGATGTTTCTAGGGAAGTGGAGAAGGGAATTTGGCAGGGTTTGGCCGAGCTTTAAGGCTCAAAGTGGTGTGAGGAAGAGAGGGAGGAGGTGCCCTTTTATAAGGGAGGAGAGGGGCACCTTTGGAATAACTAAAAATATTATTTTATTATAAATCCAAATTCGATTTTAAAGAGCTAAAAATTGATTTATTTCGAAGATAAGGTGGGTATGGGTCTAAATACTCTCATCCAATATAATTTAGACAAATTTAGGTTCCTATTTTAACCTTATCATTTATATTTAACTTTAAGTTAGATAATTTTACTTTTATCTTGTCTTTTTGTGTTCTTACACTATAAGGTTAATAAACTTACTATAACAAGAAAAACGAACCCCCAAGTTGTTTATTATTAATATATATAACCTTATCTAAGTCATTTTTCCAAACCTTAGATTTTTAGGAATAAAATAACAATTAATAATATAATATTTGTTTTAAAAACTATTTTATGTCAATTTTGACACTATTTAGTAATTGATTTTTGTAAAAATCATAACAGAATGATTAGTTCTAAAAAGGTTAATTAAATCAATACTAACATGTCATATTGACCTATAAAATTAGTGTAATTCATAAAAAGTCTCAAATTACATTTATTTGGGTATTTATAACATCAATTATGTCAATATTTCATTAATAAGATAATTACTGCATCATCTTTGTGTCATAAATAAATTAAATTATTTAATGTCTAAAAATTAAAAATAAAATACAATTATGTATTAAATATTTTTATATTTCTAATGAATATTTATAGTCTAATTTATCTTATGTATAACCCTATATTTAAAATTATATACTTATTAAACTTTGATTTTAACTATTTTAACCCTTCTTTAAATAAATTAATAATAAATATCCTAATCTAATCCAAGTGGGCCTAAATGGTCATATTTTATTCCTAAGGTTGTTTTTGGTCGAATTACACTTATCCAATAGAATTAGGACATGTGTTAGGGTAATAATAATATCATTTTTACCCTTAATTACCCAATTTACTTTTAACCGTGGTAAAAAAAAGTAAAAAGTTACTATTCTCCAAAAATTATTTTCATCTCATTGAACCAAATTTTACTTACTGACATCAACCATGTCTCTCGGATTTTTTAAATTCCACTCACAGAAGCTGTAAAATTAAGTTTTATGAAAAATTCATTTTTTTAACTACCACTTAGTGGTTTCACTATTCATCAAAAAATGAAAGTTTCCAGAAAAATACCAAAAATTAGGCCTAAGCTATATTTGATATTATGAATTCAAAAATGATGTCTATTTTACCAAATTCAAAACATATCAGTTTCATTAATTAATTTAAAAATTAATTCACGTCGTCAAAACAAATTGTGTGTTCTTAAGAGATAATAACTATCAAAAGATTGCCAGTTGTTTATGTCTGGTTTAAATGTGAAATTACATCCAATAACCAACATTGTATTAAATTGTAAAAATATATTCTAAATATACTTTAAAACCACTCAAATTAATAATTTATCACTATTAATTATTTCTATTAAAAAGGTTGTTTTTAATTAAAATTTAGTAATTTTCATTATTCATCAGAAAATGAAAGTTATCCGAAAAGTACCAAAATTTCACCCTAAGCTAATTTCGATATTCCGAATCCAAAAATGAAGTCCATTTTGAAAATAAAATTTACAAAATTTCAAAAAGTGGTTATTACTATTCATAACGGCTAGTTTTAATAATATTTTAATAGCATATCGTTATTTAGTGAAACTCAGTATTGCGTACTACACACGCTATCGTGGAAGGTCGTGATTGCGTGTAATGTAAGGCAAGTCAAGGATGCGTGTTGTGCAAGCTTCTTTTGGTGTAGCGTAAAACACAAGACATTAATGAAATTAAAAAGAATATTTTTCATAAAATCTCATGGTGTTATAGTTTTTCCTTTTGATTTATTTGAGTCAACTCACCATGTATAACTTATTGACCATGGTTGACCTGTTTCTTTAAGGATGCCACCATGTAGACAGCCAGACAGGATTCCTGAGAGAGTACACGATAACGGCCCACCAAGCGATGAGGCTTCGGTTCAGGTCCCTCTTATGGTGCTAGCACCTTCGGGTGGTGCACCAGTAGCACCACCACTTGTTGGAAAGTATATTCCACCAACCCACCAGTAGAGGGTGCACACTGACTGAGCACATTGCACAAGTTTTATTGGCAAAGAGATCTGAGGTTTCGAGGCGAGACAGATCCCCAGCAGCTGAGAACAGGGTAGAGGTTGTGGCTAGAGTTTTTCCTCCTAGTTGGGACACTAGCAGATCAGAAGGTGACCCAATATGCTAGTCTTTATCAGTGGGTGACCATGAGGATGGTACAAATAGTGATGAGGCTTCGATACATGGACCATTGCATGAGATGGTACCTTTAGATAGTGTGCCATCTATATCACTACTCATTGGTCAGTAGTTACAACTAATGATACCAGTATAGGACACATTTACGCTTAGTGCCTTACATGTGTTTCAGCATCAGATACCCCTTAGGTTTTGAGGTGAGCCTGACTCATAGGCGGGTAAGGACTGGCTTGAGGAGGAGTCCAAGTTTCCATTGATCCAGGGGACCATTCGATCAGATTGAAGTCCTAGTAGAGAGCCTTTTTCATGTCTTAATAGAATGATCATAGGGTTTAGATTACACTGATTTTTCAAAGAGGTGACTCTTCTGTGGACAATTTTGAGAACATTCCTCAGATAAGGGGGTATCATTCCATAAATATCTAAGGGATGAGTGTTCCCTAGAGCTTCTACAACTTTAGTAGGTCAACAAGTCGGTAGTTGAGTATTCATCGAGGCGTACCGGCCATTCCAGGTAATCGATGAATACAGTACGGTTAGTGCTTCAGGGCTCGGACCTCCAAGAGAGGTGTGTTTAGGGACATAGAAGCCAACACTATTCCTATATGCATTCCTACTTATGTTAGGGTGCTATAGAGAACCTTTTTGTTTAATATTCCTTGGCTGAGCGGATGCAGCTATTGAATGTTAACAGTGGGAAAGCAGGAAACTGACCCCAGTCTTAGAGACTTGGGCATGTAAAATGTTTTGGGAAGAGGAAGTGATAGGGCCATATGAATCTGTAGGGAATCATGTGTGAAAGTGGACCTAGGATAGCAGCATGAGGTGGTATAATTTTTGACATGTTACAACCATCACCTCAATGTGGTCCCCACCAGGCTTAGGGAGCTGGAGGATAGGGGAAGGGAGTAGATTCATGTGGTCAAAGAGTGTGACCCAAGGGATCCAGAAATTATTAGAGGTATGATCTATATATACTACTATCTACCATATTAATAGATATAGGAACTAATCATTCCTTATTTCCAAAAATCCTTTTCAAGACCTTGAGTTTCCGGTTAAACCGAAGGCTTGACCCTTATGTCTGCATATACATTTGGGAGGAGACTCAATAATCACCCTTATGTCGATGGTGTGATCTGACCATTGAGGTGATAGTTTTGGTCAGAAACTCTTAGTGGCAGCTTTGCGGCCTTACGACATTAGTTTGGGTATGGACTGGTCATCCACAGTTAATACTCATATTGATTATATTATGAAAAAAGGTTTTGGTTTATCTACAACATTGGAATGGGATTTTCCTTGGTCGGTGAAAAAGGAAACCCAAGCAGCACAGGATAAACTCATGCAAAGGAGGGTGCAGCCGATCACTCTTGATTCAGCCAGCCTTACCCTCATGGAAGCAGGAATTTTGGGTTTTTAGTTCCCAATAGGAGTGGAAGAGTTTGTATCATGATGCTTCACTTATCAACAAGTGATGGTTGCACAGAGTGGGAAGAAGACTTATACCGACAGGGGACAGAGACCTTTGGAGTTTGAGGAGGGAGACCATGTCCTCCTATAGGTATTGCCCCGATGAGGATTACAGAGGTTTGGCCAGGGCTGAAAGCCATCTTTGAGGTTCATCAGACCTTTCTAGATTCTCAGGAGAGTGGGAGAGGTGGCGTACCATCTATCTATTTCCCCACAGACGCACCAGGTGCATAATGTTTTCTATGTGACGCAGTTGAGGAGATGCGTGCATGATCCATTGCACATCATCGACCACAGTGAGCTGGACTTTGATGATGGGGAGAATGTTATAGAGGTTCAAGTAGAGATCGAGGATCAATGGGAGTGAGTCTTACATGAGAGGTCGATACCTATGGTGCATGTTCGCTGGAATCATGGGAACCTTCATGAGAGCACATGGGAGCGGGAGGCTCAGATTCGTGCTCAATAACCCCCATATTTTTAGTCTATTTTATGGATTTTGGGGATGAAAAGCCCTAAGGTGGGGAGAATGTAAAGACCCAGATTTTCCATGTCAATTTTTTTTAAATTATATAGAATTATTTCAAGACCGTGAAATCCGACGGCACACGATTCTGAGGCCCAGAGTTCCCTAAATGATTCGTCAAAGTTTTTTTAAGCTTTAATTAGCACGGGTAAATATTTTTCTTAAAAAAGTGGAATAACTTTTAAATGGTTTCACATATTAGAAATCCAAGGACACCGTTGAGTTTAGGATGGGATTTTTACCCTAGGTGCGACTTAAGTTTAGTCGGCGCATGCCTCCTATGAGAAAACCCGAAAATGGCATAACCGTAAATAAAATAATTAAATAAAGTTATTTTATTTTTCAAATGCTTATAACTCATGAACGATGACTCTGATTAAAAATCTGAGACCACCTCTCAGCTCATGGGGGTATGCTTTCTTTAGTAAGATACCAAAATTTTCCTGCATGGTCCAACTGTGGAAGTTAGTTTTTGGCCGTAAATAAAATAATTAAATAATAATTATTTTATTGTTCAAATATATAAATTATAAATGGTAACTGAGATTAAAAATATGATAGTACTATTGGGTTCATTGGGGTGTTTTTTCCTTAGGTAGAGCCTAACCTCGATCGGCGTGGGTCAAGCATGGATTTTAATAATTTATTAAACTTTTTTAAGGTACATTCAGTAAACATGCAGGTGGCATTTTCTAACATTTGAATCAGTGCTCAAATTAAAAATACAAGGGCACCATTGAATCTGTGGCACCAGGATTTCCTTAAGGGAGAATTCACTTTGACTGTAGTATGTCAGGAGAAAAACGTTATGTTTTGGGAATTTTTTAAAGAATAAACAAAATAACTTTGTTATTTTGTTTCCTTTCTTTTTCCTCTAATAAACAGGTAGCAATGTGGGACCAGTGAAATGTCAAGCTAATAAATGGCTTGACCTTTCAATCCTAATTATTAGAAACATTTGGGAATTAGGAAGGTTTCTAATTAATGAATCCCCATTAATTTCCAACGTTGTTACTTACCCTTCCCATCTCCTATTTATATGGAGCTTAGGGAGAGGTATTGGACAGCTTCACCAAGCAGCGAAGTGCGGAAAAAGTGTCGAGTTGAAAAACCCTTGGAGGACGGAGCCAATTCCAGTGAGAAGTGACGAGCGACACGAAAACCACAAACCGAAGATCAAAGATCGAGTTACATCATTGGAGGATAGTTGCGGGGGACAACGAATACTGACACACTTCCTCAACCACAGGCATTTATCCATCATTCTTGAGGTAGGGTTTTGATTATTGTTTATTTAAAGTGAATTTCTTGAACCTTTTAATCCTTTCTCTTGATTACGAGCTAACACGAAGGGCGTGGGAATAAAAAATCCGGCCCAAACCCTCCGCTACTTTCTACCCTTATGCCCTTTGTGGAAGACTGCCAGCATGGCGACACTGACCGGATACGAAGGAGATGTCACATCGACGCACGCCGAAAGTGGAGGCCATGGAATAAAGATATGACAGCTATCAGAGCATCCAAAATTGGTCGACCATAGAGGAGGTGTGGCGCGCCATCGCACGTGCCGGTGAGCACGAGGTCGTGGCTCATCAGTTGCGACGATCGAAGAAGTCAGCTGACACATCGGCCAACTATGGAAATGGAGGTGGCGCAAGCAGAGCATCTCCAACAAGTGGGAATGCAGCAATACCAACATGCCACAGGTGAACAAAGGGCCAAGACTGAAGCTACTGTGGAGGCAGAACCCGCGCCTACCCGGTGGGTTCCACGGCAATCGGGTGGTTCCCTGTGGGGCCACCATTTCCCAAAACCAAACAAACTCCAGGCCATTCAGGATACTGGGGGGAAACACTCCCCCCTTTCTAGATCAGGAAGAGCCTACTCCATCCTGGGTTTCACCACCTGCAGATCGCGCTCCGCACGGGCCACGTTCCTGGTGGGTCGTGCTCCACCACGGGCCGGAACGCCCTTGCGGGCCGCCCCATTTTCATGTTGGGCCACCCTTGTGGGTGGCCTCCTTGAAGGCTAGGCCAGACCTTGGCCCAGCAGGCTGAGTCCACCGCAGCCCAGCTAAGACCCGGTCAGGTCAGACCTGACCCGGGCCCAACCGGATCTAGAAACACTTAAAGGGCCATATCTTGAAAATCAGACGTCAGTTTGATGAACCGTCTACGGTGTTGGAACCCTTGGAGTGAGAAGGTCCTTTTGGTATACTCCAAATGATTTTTGGAGAAGGTTGGAGTACGGTCGGGTTGGATCGAACCCGAATCCAACTGGTTCCCCATAACTAAAATGCTTATAACTCACAGACCAAGCGTCTGATTGATGCACTGTCTATCACATTGGAACCCTTACGACATGGAATTCCTTTAGGTTACTTCTATGTGGATCTTAGTGGTGGTTGAGGTATGACCGATATCTCAAGAGTCAAATTCTATGAAATGTGAGCACATTGGGTGCGAGGAATCCTGTGGATGGCTGTAACGTGAAGAAAGAACATTGATCCTATGTGGGTCAACATCTATCAGATCTTGTGTGGGTCAGTGTGCAGTTATCTTGTGTGGGTAAGTGCATACCAATCCTGTGTGATTCAGATCTTGTTCTGGTCAGTGCTTAGCGATCCTATGTGGTTCAATGCATACCAATCCTGTGTGGGTGAGTGGGGGTTAGTTACCTATCGATCCTGTGTGGGTCAGATCCTGTGTACGTCAGTCGGGTTTAGTTACCTATAGATCATGTGTGGGTTAGAAGTAGTGATACTTAATAGAATAAGATAATCTAGATTTGTGTTATTACTTGTGTGGTACTTCTACCTTTTTGGTGTTACATGTGTGCTACTTCTATCTTCATGGTGTTACCTATGTGGTACTTCTACCTTCGTGGTGTTGTTCTAATGGTGTTACTTGTGTGTTACTTTTACCATTGTGGTGTTGTCTTCGTGGTGTTACATGTTTGGTACTTCTATCTCAGTGGTGTTACTTATGTGGTACTTATATCTTCGTGGTGTTACCTGTGTGGTACTTCTAGCTTTGTGGTGTTACCTATGTGGTACTTCTACCTTCATGGTGTAACATGTGTGGTACTTCTATATTCGTGGTGTTACCTATGTTGTACTTCTATCTTTGTGGTGTTACCTGTGTAGTACTTCAACTTCATGGTGTTACCTATGTGGTACTGCTAACTTTGTGGTGTTACCTATGTCGTACATCTACCTTCGTGGTGTTACCTATGAGGTACTTCTGTCTTTGTGGTGTTACATGTGTGGTACTTCTACCTTCATGGTATCGTCTCTATGGTGTTACATGTGTGGTACTTCTATCTTCATGGTGTTACCTTTGTGGTATTCTTATCTCATGTATGAGATGAGTATGTCTTGATAACTTAGGTATATGAATGGGCATATACATAAGTAGAGTTGATGTATTTTGCTTCATGTTATGATATTGAGGTCTAGATTTTTGGTATTTCCTTTGTGGAACTAGGAGACCTACATGGGTATCAGGGTCCCTACTGAGTATGGTAATACTCACCCATATACAGTATTTTCCTGCACCTTATTGTGTCTTGTACAGTTGAAAGAAAACATTGATCGATGCTGAGTGATCTAGGAGTGGAAAGTACTCAAAGGTGGACCATTTTGCATGACGTGATGCAGGGACTAATAATCATGAGCTATACCTGCACCTTAGGTATGATCCTCAGTGTCCGATCTAGGATTTTTTTTGTACTTTTTAGTTGTACTGTAATTTTCAGTTGTACTTGTACTTTTACAGTTGGGCTTGTATTCCATCCCCTTTTACATTCAGTACTCTTTTACTGTAACAGTTTACTTAGTGGTTTCTTCTTGTTGTGTTCTTGGATTGTGTGTCTGTATAAGTTAAAAGGAAATTCCTTCTCATTTTAGGGACACGCCTTTTTGGTGCTAGTCACCAGCCCTTGTCCTATGGAAGGCGATCTTGGGGTAGTCACAGCATGGGCCCTGAGGGATGGGTCATGACAACGTGGTATCAAAGGAGTTGGTTCTACCAAAGAAAAAGGACTATGATCTTTTCTATGTGGAAATAGTGTTGAGTGTTATGAGTGTGGTTTTCAATTTGGGGAATCCAGTGTTAGTGTGGTGGCCTATGTATCCATACATTGGGACCCTGAATTCTGATTTCTGACTCAATGCATGAAAACACTGATTTCATGTGTGTTTTGAAAGTTTTTCCTTTTGATTTATTTGAGTCATCTCACCATGTATAACTTATTGACCATGGAGCACCTATTTCATTCAGGATGATGCCACGTAGATAGCCAGCTAGGATTCCTAAAATAGTACATGATAACGGCCCACCGAGCAATGAGGCCTTGGTTAAGGTATCTCTAATGGTGTTAGAATATTTGGGTGGTGCACCAGTAGCACCACTCCCCAGTGGGAAGATAATTCCACCAGCCCACCAGTAGAAGGTGCATGCTGACTAACCATAATGCATGAGTTTCAGCGATAGAGAGCTTCGAGGTTCGGAGGTGAGATAGATCCCCAGGCAGTTGAGAACTAGCTGGAGGCTATGGCTACAGTATTCCCCATATTTGGGACACCAGCAGATCATATAGTGATCCTAGCAGCTATTATTTATCAGTGAGTGACCATGAGGATGCTTCGTTTAGTGATGAGGCTTTGGTACATGGACCGTTGCCCAAGATGGTACCTTCAGATAGTGTGTCAGCTATATCACTGCATGTTGGTCAATAGTTACAACTGGCAATACCGGTATATGAAACATGTAGGATTAGTGCCTTACACATGTTTTAGCATCAGATTCCCCTTGGGTTTCTAGGCAAGCCTGACTCACAGGAGGCTAAGGAATGGCTTGAGGAGGTGTCCAAGTTTCCATCTAGCCAGGGCACCATTCGATCAGATGGAGGTCCTAGTAGAGAGCCTTTTTGTGGCTTAGCAGGATGATGATAGGGTTTAGATTACCCAGATCTTGTGAATAGGTGACTCTTCTGTTGAAAAGCTTGAGAACCTTCCTCAAAGAAGGGTGTCTCTTTCCATAAAGAGCTAAGGGATGAGTGTTCCCTAGAGATTCTATAGCTTCAACAGGATGACATGTCAGTAGCTGAGTATTCATCGAGGCATACCAACCATCCCAAGTACTTTATAAATATAGTACGGTCAGTGATTTAGGTCTTGGACCTCTGAGCGAGCTGTGTTTAGGGACATCCAAGCCAACACTAATACTCTATGCATTCCTACCTATGTTAGGGTTCTAGATAGAACCTTTGTGTTTGAATATTTTTTGGATGAGCAGATGCAACCATTGAATGTTAATAGTGGGAAAGCAGTAAATTGATGATATTATCAGAGACATGGGAATGTTAAAAGTTTTAGGAAGAGGAAGTGATAGGGACAGATCAATCTACAAGGAAGCAGACGTGGAAGTGGAGCTAGGAGAGCTTCATGAGGTGGTATAATTTTTGACATGTTACAACCACCACCTCAATGTGGTCCCCACTATGCTTAGGGATCTAGAGGACAGGGGAAGGGAGTAGTTTCATGTGGTAAAAGTGTGTGACCCAAGGGATCCAGGAATTATTAGAGGTACGGTCTGTGTCTACTACTAGTTACCGTATTAATAGACATAGGATCTAATCATTCATTCTTTCCACAAATCTTATTCAAGACCTCTAGTTTTCGATTAAACTGAAGACTTGAACCTTACATCTACAGATACCTATGGGAGGAGACTCAATAATAACACATATGCTGATAGTGTGATCTGACCCTTGAGGTGAGTGTTTCGGTTGGAACCTCTTCGTGGAAGCTTTGAGGCCTTAGGATGTTAGTTTGGGTATGGACTGGTTATCGATAGTTCATACTCAGATTGAATTTATTAGGAAAAAAGTTTTTGGTTTATCTAAAACATTGGAATGAGATTTTCCTTGGTCTGTGAAAAAGGAAACCCAAGAAGCAAAGGATAAACTCATCTAAAGGAGGGTACAGCCGATCACTCTTGAGTCGGCCAACCTTACCCTCGTGGTAGAAAGAGTTTTCAGCTTTTGGTTCCCAAAAGGAGTGGTAGAGTTTGTATCACGATGCTTCATATATCAACAAGTGAATTCTACACAGAGCTGGCAGAAGTCTCATGCTGACAGGGTACGGAGACCTTTGGAGTCCGAGGAGGGTGACCATGTCCTCTTACGGGTCTTACCCTGACGAGGAATACAAAGATTTATTTGGGGTGATAATCTATCCCCAATGTTAATTGGACCTTTCTAGATTCTCTAGAGAGTTGGAGAGGTGGCATACCATCTATCTCATTCCCCATAGATACACCAGGTGCATAATGTTTTCCATGTGACGTAGTTGAGGAGATGCATACATGATCCATCGCACGTCATCGACCACGTCGAGCTGGACTTTGATGGTGGGGATATGTTTACAGAGGTTCCAGTAGAGATTGAGGATCGATGGGAGTGAGTCCTATGTGGGTAGTTGATACCTCTATGGTGCATTTGTTGGAGGCATGGGAACCTTCAGGAGAGCACATGGGAGTGGGAGGCTCAAATTCGTGATCAATACCCCCCATTTGTTTTCTTAGTCTATGTTGTGGATTTTGGGGATGTAAATACCTATTGTGGGGAGAATTTAAAACTCTTATTTTTCATGTAATTTTTTTTAAATTATATGGAATTATTTTGAGATCGTGAAATCTGATGGTACACGATTCCAAGGCCTGGAGTGCCCAGAATGATCCGTCGAAGTTTTGTTATGCTTTTATTAGCACACGTAAGAATTTTTCCCAAACAAGTGAAATAAATCTTAAATGGTTGCCCAGATTAGAAATATGAGGTCACCAGTGCATTCAGAATGGTTTTTTACCCTAGGAACGACTTAAGTTTAGTCGGTGTAGGCCTCCAGTGAGAAAACCCAAAAATCGAATAACCGTAAATAAAATAATTATATAAAGTTATTTTATTTTTCAAATGATTATAACTCACGAATGGTGACTCAGGTTAAAAATCTGAGACCACTGCTAAGCTCATGGGGGTATGATTTCTTTAGGAAGATACCAACATTGTCTAGCATAGGCCAACTATGGAAGTTAGTTTTTGGCCATAAATAAAATAATTAAAGAACAATTATTTTATTGTTAAAATCTATAACTTCTAAATGGTAACTCAGATTAAAAATCTAAAAGTACCACTAGGTTCATTGGGGTGTGTTTCCTTTAGTAAGAGTCTAACCTCGACCGGCACGGGTTGAGGGTGAATGTTAATAATTTATTGAACTTTTTTAAGGTACGTTCAATAAACACATGGGAGGAATTTTCTAACTTTTGAATTGGTGCTCAGATTAAAAATCTGAGGGCACTGTTGAATCCATGGCATTAGGATTCGCTTAAGGTAGACATCACTTTTACCATAGTAGGTCTAGAGAAAATGTTAAGTTTTGGGATTTTTTAAAAGAATAAAAATAATAACTTTGTTATTTTGTTTCCTTTCTTTTTCCTCCAATAGACAAGCAGCAACTTGGGACCAGCAACGTCTCAAGACAATAAATGGCTTGACCTATCAATCCTATGTAACAACAATGTTGGGTTAGGAAGGTTCCTAATTAATTATCCCCCATTAATTCCCAACGTCGTTACTTACTCTCCCCCTCTTCTATTTATATGGAGTATGGGGAGAGATATCAGACAACTTCACCAAGCAGCGAAGCGCTGACAAAGTGCCGAGATGCCAAACCCTTGGAGGATGGAGCTGGTCCTAGTGAGTGGTGATGAGCGACACCGAAACCATGAACCAAAGATTGACGATCGAGCAACGTCGTTGGAGGCTAGTTGCAGGGGACGGCGAATACCGACCCAATTCCTCAACCACGGGCTTTTCTCTATTGTTCTTGAGGTAGGGGTTTGATTCTTGTTTATTTTAAGTTAATTTCTTTAACCTTTTAATCCTCCCTCTTGATTATGAGATAATACAGAGGGCATGGGCCTAACGAACCCGACCCAAACTGTCCGCTACTTTGCTACCATTTCACCCACTGGGGAAGACTGCCAGCGCGGTGGCACCGATCGGCTACGAAGGAGATGGTGCACTGACGCATTCCACAAGAGGAGGCGGTGGTGGTAATCGGAGTGGCTGGAACCGGCTGACTTCAGAGGAGGTGTGGTGCGCCATCACACACTGCTAGTGAGCAAGGGGCCGCGGCTCATCAGTCGCGACAATCGGAGAAGGTCGCTGACACATTGGCCGACCACAAAATAAGAGGCAGCGCTACCAGTGTGTCACCGGCAAGCAGGGAGGCAGCGTGACCAATGCACCGCCAGTGAGCAGAGGGTCACAGTCGAAGTTGTGGTGGAGGTAGAACCCAAGCCTACCTGGTGGGTTCCGCGGCGACTGGACGACACCCATGTGGTGTCATTGTTTCACAAAACCGAATGGCCTCCAGGCCGTTCAGGATACCAGAAAACACTATACCCTTTCCATCTCGGGTGGACCCCACTCTACCCCAGGTTGTGCCACCTATGGACCATGCTTCGCACAGGTCGGGCCGCCTACCCAGCGGGCTGCCCCTTACGGGCTACGCCTCACGCGACCTGGATTCCTGCCAGTGGGCCAACACTTTGCATGCCAGGCCGGGTCGGACCATGACCCAATGGGCCGAGTCCACCGTAGCCCAGCAAAGATCGGGTCAGGCTGGGTCGGTCAGACTAGGTCGGACTATACCCGGGCCCAACCAGACCCAGAAACACGTAAACGGCCATATCTTGAGAACCAGATGTCCTTTTGATGAACTGTCTATGGCTCATGAACCCTTATTGCAAGATGGTCACTTTGGTATACTCCACTTGAGTTTTGGAGACAATTGGAGTACGTCCGGGTTGGATCGAACCCAAATCCAACTGGGCACCAAAACTAAAATGGTTATAACTTACAGACTGGGCATCCGATTGACACAGCGGCTGTCACGTTAGAACCCTTACGACATGGAGGTCCTTTGGTTTACTCTTTTTTGGAGATTAGTGGTGGTCGAGGTACATCCAATATCTCAAGCGGTAGATTCTATGGAACTCGAGTGCATCGGGTGGGAGGAATCCTATGGCTAGTTGTAACATGAAGAAAGAACATCAATCCTATGTGGTTCAGAATCTATCAGATCATGTGTGGGTCAGCACTCAGCAGTCCAATGTGGGTCAGCACATACCGATACTATGTGGGTCAGATCCTATGTGGCTCAGCGCTCAGCGATCCTATGTGGGTCAGTGCATATTGATCCTGTGTGGGTCAAATCCCATGTGGGTCAATGGGGGTTAGTTACCTATTGATCCTGTGTGGGTCATATCCTATGTAGGTTAGTGGGGGTTAGTTACCTATTGATCTTATGTGGTTTAGAAGCATTGATACTTTACAGAATAAGATGATCTAGCTTCATGGTGTTACCTATGTGGTACTTATACCTTCGTGGTGTTATCTTTGTGGTGTTACCTTTGTGGTACTTCTATCATTATTGTGTTACATGTGTGCTACTTCTATCTTTGTGTTGTTACATGTGTGGTAATTCTACCTTCGTGGTGTTGTATTAGTGGTGTTACTTGTGTGGTACTTTTACCTTTGTGGTGTTGTCTTTGTGGTGTTACTTTTGTGGTAATTCTATCTCAATGGTGTTACCTATGTTGTACTTCTATCTTCATGGTGTTACCTATGTGGTACTTATATCTTCATGGTGTTACCTGTGTGGTAGTTCCGTCTTCGTGGTGTTACCTGTGTGGTACTTCTCTCTTCGTGGTGTTACCTATGTGGTACTTCTACCTTTTTGGTGTTACTTGTGTGGTACTTCTATCTTTGTGGTGTTACCTATGTGGTACTTCTACCTTCGTGGTGTTGTATATGTGGTGTTAAATGTGTGGTACTTATACCTTCGTTTTGCTACCCTTGTGGTATTATTCCATCATTTATGAGATGAGTATGTATTGATAACTTAGGTATATGTATGGGAATATACCTATGTAGAGTTTATGTCTATTGTTTCGTGTTATTTTATTGAGGTCTTACTTTGTGGTATTTCATTTGTTGAACTCTAGGAGACCTACAGGGGTCTCAGGGTCCCTACTTAGTATTGTTATACTCACCCTTGCATGGGATTTTCCCGCACCATGTTGTGTCTTGTGTAGACGACGGACATTATTGATTGAGGTTGAGGGATCCAAGATTGGATGGTACAGAGAGGTGGACCATTTGGTGTGATGTGGCGCAGGGAATACTAATTGTGAGTTGTACCTACCCCTTAGGTAGGATCCTCATTGGATGATCTAGGATATGTTTTTTACTTTTCAGTTGTATTGTACTTTTCATTTGTACTTGTACTTTTACAGTTGGTCTTGTATTCTGACCCCTTTTACTTTCAGCACTCTTTTACTATAGTAGTTTACATAGTGGTTGCTTCTTGTTGTGTTCTTGGACTGTGTGTCTGTACAGGTTAAAAGGAAATGCCTTCCTATTTTAGGGATACACCTTTCTGGTGCTAGTCGCTAGCCCCTGGACTATGGAAGCCGGGCTTGGGGGAGTTATGAGACGGACCCCGAGGAATGGGTCGTGACAAAAAAATGGGATCGTATCCCTTCTTTAATTAAAGATATATTAAATTATATAATGGATATGGAAATTTTTTTGGCTTATATACTTATACACACTTTTCTAAAATGCCATTACTTCTTAGAAATAGCTAAAGAGATCCACCGACATATTCTGAAAGTGGAAAAGATACCAATACAAGTACATATTAATATCCTCACTACTAAGGTTTTTGAACACTATGATCATTATGAACATGTTGTTTCCACAAATCAAGCACACATTATTGCTCCCATCTAGGATGATTTCCAGTATATTGTGGTAAAGGATGAGGCATCGGACCGGCCTCATATCCCCTTTCTAACTGGGGCTAACTGGGTGAGAGTGGCACTTACCACAAGATATGGGAACATGCCTGTCAGAAATGTCTAGAGGCATATTCCAAAGTTCCTACATTGGGCTCATATCCCCAATCTAGTCAAGGATCACCAAATGATAGGGGCACATGAATTAGGCCATGCTCATATTCATATAGAAAAATTCCAACAACATTCTCCAATGTCCTAGGATCGTGCTCATATCCCTATTCAGGATATGAATCCAAAGTGAGAATGGAACATTTCTTAGGATAAAGTCATATTCCTATAATTTAATATTACTAGCATATTCTAGATGACCAAGGAATATATGTGATTTTTCCTACTTACATTAGCGAACAATTGCACCAACATCCTTTCAAGAAACTACATTAGGATGCTCATATCCATTCTCCCATTACAGATTTCAATAAGTAAATTCTTGTGGGGAATACATATTTAGACCTAGCTCAAATTCTCTTTGAAAAAGTGGAACACCAAGTGAGTGTGGGAAATTCCTTAGGTAAGGATCATATCCCTACCACAAAACACCAGCGACAAATTCCAATGGAACAAGATCAGGTTCATAGCCTGTTCTGGCTAAGGATAAACAAGAGATAATGAAACTTTTCTCAGAACAATATCATATTCCTATCAATAATGATTAATCTAATTGGAATATTCTATAAGCTTCGTAGTAGGGGGATAAAAAACCAACAACACTAGATCATGGTAAAACATGTTCGATAACTATCATACTACAAGATCATATTCATGCACAATTTTAGATAGCAGGTCTACATCTTCCCTCTATGACATAGAATGAGGATCATATCCATAATCAGCTTAGTGCTAGTGTTCATGATGTTTTTTGAGAATCATTATGAACACCACAATGTTCTGTCAACTCTTCAGCCAAAAAAAATATGAAAATTACTATTATAGTCCCTATCATGGTACTGTGGAGATAGATCATAGGGACTCAACTCCTAGAATCTTCTATTTTCAACCACCCTATAGTGATATCTCCCAAAAATAAGGAAATACCCCCATTCCCAGACACCTCCATATAGAGATATTTTCAAAACTCATATTCCTTTGTATCAGGAGGTGATCAAAACATTAGGGTTAACAATATTTAGTTCCCAATCAACTTCCAGTAGCACTCTACTCAAGTTAGCAGGAGACCCCAATAATCATATTCTATGGTCTGACCAGTTTGAGGCTTGTATGTTTGATTAATAGGAATAAGATATTAATATATGGAGAGAGTTACCAAGAAAGAACCTCACAATCATGTTTTAGCCTATGTCCACATCTAACTTATTAAACCCATATGAGCTATAAAATAATTTCTTACATTATCAATGCCCAAATTTGTGGCAATCTCATCAGTGAATGAATATTGGACATCACATTTATACAAGATATGAGGGTCACCTTCAGACCATCAAGATACTATGTTTTAATCTACACATGGATTCTATCTCCATGGCCTAGGATCAAAAACTGGAAAAGCATTGTTCAAATATGCAACATGCTTACTACCACTATATCAAAACTCTTTGATAATTGATAGACCAATCCATTTCATGTACATATATTTGAGGATGTGGAAATTATGGAGCGTTACACTTCACCACACCCCTAGAATAGTAGAACCCTTTAGATGTGGAATGTTTTAATTTCTTAGTCTCCAGCAAAATTCGGTTCTAGGTAACTCTTTGGCTAGTTGTTCACTACAAAATAATTCAACCTGCTTCTTTGGTGCACATACATTATGAATGGAGTAAGGGGATATAAACAAAGTTTTGGAACTGGGAACCTCAAAGAAACACGAATTAATTTCAGAAATGGAATCCATGTTTGAAATCAACCCAAAGGCATACTATAGAAGCTGACTCCAATAAAGCACCTCAATTTCCGCAAACACCTATGTGAGCACAACTACACCACATCAAGAAGTATAATGTCTCTATTTATATAGCAGTAATCTATGAGTGTACCCAACTCACCAGTCTGTGGGAATAACTACCACCACCTCCACCACTCAGATCATCAACTTCAGATAGGATTTCAGATATATCATTAACAGCTGAAAACAATGCCCATCCTAGTGGCCTGGGTGACTTTATATCTCAATATCTATCACCAGTTTCACCATCCATTGAGAGGGTCCTATGGAAATAAATTTTGATTCCAGATCACCCCCATCCCATTGGGATTGGGGCATTTATAACATAGTGTTTATCATATGAATTATCAAAGCATTTACTAGAAGAATCAAATAATCAATGACAGGATCAATCAATGCTAATTGTTTCCCCATATAGAACCCATACTATAGGGATGGGGGTATTTTCATCATCATTATCACAAAATTAAAAATAAATCTTAAGTAGTTTGGGAGGTAAATATTGATCGTTGGCATCCCATTTATTCCTCCCACTACAAGAAATATATATTTAATTCATGGCCCATTTAGAAATAATGACTAGACACATCCTCATGTACATTACTCATAATTTGAAATAGGAGGATCTTATAATGATGGAAATGAGACCCAACTAGGGTCGAAAGCCAGCATGGAAAAATATGGATAGGGGATCAATGAATATCCCCAATACAGGTAGTATAGAATCATCTTGTTTTGTTGAAATTAATGGGAAAACCACCATTACCTGATATACCTCTCTGAATGTCATCACTATCAACACAAAAGATATGGTGGATCAAGACACAAATTCATATGGTCACAACACAGAAATAATACCCTGAGTGGATGGGGATTTTGATGCACCAAAGAAGGCTACACGAACCTGGACCCAAAGAAGGATCCAAAATTTGGGACCTCCAAATATCTTGTTTTTACACCTTTGATAGAACACCTACAATGGTAATGGTAATGGTGTGGTTACATCGTAATCACCACCCTGAAGAATCATGGTTCCTTACCTAGAGGAACATTTGTCACAATATGATAATGAGATAAAAAAACTCATAAAAATCAATGAGGAGCTACTCATGGAAGTATTTCTTCTAGGTATCATCTTTAGGAAGATGCTAATATTCTTCCTCCCATAGTTGATTCTCCCGTAAAAGTGACATCTAAGGGTATGATTGGCTCTGTATCAAAGAAGTCTATCTAAATAAATGTGTATGTAAAAAATAAATGTTAGGTACCTCTTCTATGGTTACAGCCTATCTCTTAAAAGGGTAATCACTCGGTCTATGTATGGTTTGAGAATCTGTGGGATTTGATGACAATTCCAGTACAATATTCCTTTCCTACTCCCTATATAAGAGAAATGTCTCAAATAAATATGCCTCTATAACTGTTCAATTCCATAGACTCCCTGGATACTCTAATAGAATCCATGGAAGGGAGTCATGAACCTATTTATCCCAACAAGAATAGATATCCCATATCAGTGGATAAAACTTTTCCTCCACCCAATTTCATAAAACCTTCCTTCTACAATTTTTACTGAGAGGGAGACCCTGAAAAGCATCTCGCAAACTTCATATCACAATGTGGGCTAATGATGGTCCCTTGAGACTAATAGTAAGTGAAAAATATGAGGTTTTTTGTATTGAATATGATAGATATATCTTTTTATTGGTATAATAGTTATACGGTAGGATCCATTACATGATGGGAAGACATTATTCATTAATTCCTTTATCAGTTCGGCTCCACACTGAGGAGAACAAAAATTTCTTTCCGAATAAACGAAAATAAACATGAAGATTATAGGGTGTATGACTTCATATCTAGATGGAAGGGTTCAAACTATTCACCCAACATCCCTCTCTGTTAAAACATTTCTAGAACTCTAGGATGAAAATATTTTTGATGAGATTCATACACCTCTGGTCCCAATGAAATATCTATGTGGGTTTTGTGAGTTCATAGAAATAGCACAACATTTTGAATAATCCATTCAAAAAAACCCAATCTAAACCATGTATCATTACTTAATCACATTGTAAAAGGCTTAGAAAGAAATAATCTATGGATATTACCATCAAACTAGTATAAATCCCCATTCAAGAACCTTATAAATTATTGAACTACCCAACCACACCTATCAAGTGGCAACAATCAAAACATCACCCTTGGCCAGAAGCACAAGGAAATTATGGTCACATAGGTTTTGAGGAATAGGTGAATAAATCCTAATCCTTATGAAATGAACATTTCCCCAATTATTTCTTATAATTCATGGAAAATAACATGATAAGCTACCATAGTTCAAGAAGCCTAGTGAGGTCAACCTCATTGATTATCCAATCTACAACCCTTTCTATAGAAGGATGGGTAATAATATCCAGTAAAACTTCATCATTGTAGATTTCCTTCAAGGAATGGTTGATTATAGATAGGTGGTGTTAGATAACTCCTCATATCATGTTATCTGCATTACCATTTCCTAGTCAAAAGAAGAGGGTGATTTGTAGAAAGTTTCAGCTAGGTATGGGTATAATTTCAAAAATTGGATGAATATGGAAATAGTAGACTAACACTAGTCCACCTTGAGATAATAATTATCCATAACCACAATAGCTCCACTACACAAGAAGTTTACATCAGTTATGTATCCCGAATATTGATGCAACCATCTGATATATGAAGATATAGAAGAGGAAGAGTCATATTCTACTCCAATATAGGCTCTGACTCATGAATATTTCTTCCCTCCAACATCTGAAATATAGGCATCACTCCACCAAAGAGAACCCACATTGTATGAAAATATAATCTTTAGTTATATCAATGTGATAAAACTGGAAGACCCCTTCTCTAATAATGATTATGTTGCATGTATGAGTTTCTCACACCAAATCAGGGAACATGAGGTCGCATGCGCTGGAACTGAGGATACAATGGACATCACAGGTGTGGTCAAACCTAATAATTTGGTTAAATACCCATATATAAAATATATTATACTAAGAAACATGGTAACGAACATAATTAAGACCATAAAAGTCATGGAGGTTTTAAGAACCCTACATCGGTCGTCTACAACTAGTTATCTTGCATTATCGCCTAGAGAGGGTTTGATTACCTGACCATCCTAGGAAATGGGGAAGGCCATCACAAACCATAACATTGGAAGCATATTATCACATATTCTTCACATAATAACAATGTATGTCACCTAAAATGAATCATCTACTGAGCCACATGTCAATGAGAAATCCCACCTTATGAAGCCTCAGCCTCTGGAAAAAAGTACAACATTCTAAAACAACTAGTTGGTTTCCAAGACAATCTCTCAAACCACAATGTGGTCCATCATTCAAAAGTTCTCACAGATTCACTCGTTAATTATTTCTAATTCCCATTTGAATTTATGATAGAAATTTTTCTAGCTGAGTTTTATCAAATGGAGGTCATGTTATCATAATTACATATCTCCATCTCATTCACATAACTTGATTAATATGAGTTCATATAGGGACATGTCAGGCCCCAATATGATTTGTCTAGACTTGATAATGAAGATATCCAAAGTTCTCTAATTGATAATGGCTCCAGGACCAATCTCATCCTGATTTAAACTCTCCAATGTTTGTGATATAGTGAATAGTATTTTTCTCCCACAAATATGACCATCCAAGGGTATGATAAGTGTGAGAAAAGAGCTCTTTAGAAGATCAAACTCAAATATTAGTTTAGTTATCTCACTTATTATGCTGATTTTATGGTTATCTAGAAATACAATTCATACAATGTCCTTCTCATAATACACGGTCTCCCCATACACATGGATTTATCTTCAACATTATTTTTATTAAATACTCCATCTATAGAAATATCTGCATACTAAATGGTGAGATTTCTCCCTTTGATACTAATGATGCAACATATCCATAAGAAGGTTTATACAAATGTGGATACAAAAAACTAATCGTGGATGATGATATAAAAGTTGTAGAGCACAAGGGGTTGGGGTCCACCCCTCCAAACCCATTGTGTATTCATGATAGTGAACATGTGCTCCCCATAAATCTGGTTGAGGTAACAGACCTAGTCTTAGAGGTTAAAGCCCCTTATTTCCCCTATGATAGCACAAAATACAATCAGTTATGGCATCTCTCTGTAATGATTTTGGAAGTATGGTATTATAATATCTATTCTCTTCTTCTTTTACCTCGATAGTGATATAGATTCCCCCCAGATTGTTGTATCCACAATGGAATGACTCAATATACTTATAGGTATAAGAATATGTTGATGACCCCATGAGCACCCCTCCAATTTTGAGGAAGTATTCCCCATTACCATTGATGATCTTAGGTAGGTAATTATAGAAATTGAAGTTGACTCATAGCCTACACTGATGTTATGTTGATGACCTTGTCAACACTTCATGCATCATATCATTAATCCATTAATAAGAAGGTAGTTGAATGTTATGTCAATGACCCTGTGGTTAAATCTTGATAGTGATTTTACCACTTTTTAGATCATTAATTAGTCTTCAAGATGTTTTAGAATCACATTCAGAAGATGAACTCACTATAGTACATTTTCGGACTAACATCAAAGAATTTCCTTAAATTTTTGGTAATCCACTATGACATAGGGGTTGACCCATATAGGTCTAGTAATGATTTTGAAAATTAAACTCTAAAATAAATGATGGGACTCTAATGGAACCTTTACTACATTCAATATTTCATATCCAACAAGGCAGTAAAATCACTCCCTCCCACTAGGATAATGAATAAGGTAATCACCTACCAATGGGATGAGGACTTCTATGAAGCCTTTGATAGTCTCAAGTAGTATCTATTGCACCCATCAGTCATAATGATAATAGTAGAGGTAATTCTACTCATATTATATTTGGACCCCATATAATGATCACATGGCTCCCTTCTCACATAGAAGAACAATTTGGGGGGTTAAAACAATCTCTATTACCTTAGTCAAAAAAATATAGGTACTGATACCCAGAACTCAGCTGTTGAGAAAAATTCCATCACACTCATATTTGAATTACAAAAGATAAGGCATTACATTTATAACCATCAATTCTTTATGTTCTCTCATGTTGATCTGCTCAAGTACATCCTTTTCCACCCCATGCTTAATGGGCATCCGGACTGATGGGTGGTCATTCTATAACAATTTGACTTTTAGTTCATGTCACGGAAGGTGGTGAATGAGAAACCCCTAGATGATTTCCTCATGAAACATAACACCCTAAAAATTACATTAGTAGGAACCAAACATATATATTAGGAGGTTTTTTATTCCGATGAAACTACCTAGATAAGGTAGTGGTATTTTGATGGCACCTCCTAAAATTCCATCGAAAAAAGGATGAAAATTACGAATCTCAATTGGGATGGAATAGGGATTGTATTTCTTTCTCCAGACAATGAATATTTTCAATAATCATTCTTGTAATCGTAAGGCTACACATATAATGAGGCAGAATACCAAGACCTCATCGGTAGCTATGAAATATCCCTACAACTACATATGGCCTACCAAAACATCAAAGGGGATTTAGAACTAGTGATAAAGAACATCAATGGATTACATTCCATCAAAAATGTAGAGTTCACCCCTATCACTAGCTATGTTAGGGTAATAATGTAATAATTACCTTTTGATCCCACATTACATCATCTTCCCGGATCACAGAATTATCTTGTAAATATATTGGATAATGTAGCCATAGTCCTAGCTGACCCTAATCAGAAGGAAGTAATCTTCTATATCACACACCAAATAATGGTTTCCTCAATATCTAGATGAAATTTTTGAGAAATAAATTATGTTAAAATTTCCCCAGAGTGTGATGAAAAGACATCCACCCCTTGATGGAAGGAGACCATAATCAGTAATCTCTAAAATGGGATGCTCATGATAGACCAATAAGGAAGGGAACAATTTTGACACCATGAAGCGATCTTTAACCTTTGGTATGATCCAAATGTGAGAAGCTCCATCTATAATAAAGTATTTTATTAAATCCTACATTCATTCATAAGATAATGAGAGATTGATTCCATCATGGAATAAGTATATGTGGGCTCCAATAATTCTCACCATTAGGGGAACATGATGTCCCATCAAATCAGGAGGCTAGGTTACTACTGGAAAATCGTGATACTGGACTATATGGAATTAACTAGGAAATTAAACATCCTAGATCCTTGAAAAATTCATCTATTAGCACCTATAATTTCTATATTAAACTAAATATTTCAAGCAATTTTACTTTTGATGAATGGTCATTGTGAGGCATATCCCTCAGCAATAGCTAATCAATTCATGTACATCCATTCTGCTATCAAATTATTCTACAAATGGGATGAAAAAATAACCCTCAATGATGTCAGGATAAATAATATCATCATATTAGTAATGTCCCATATCATCACCTGGCTTGGGGACCCTCACACAATATTGATGAAAAAATATACCAACTTATATTCTATAGAATTGAATAAATTTTACCAAGAGTACAACATCATGTCCAATCACTTGTCCTGATATTATACAGTGGATAATGGAAATATATATTCCTACAATAAGACCTTTTAAAACATACTCTAGAAGAGGGTGAATAAAGAGAAGAATTTTTTCTTAGATAAAAACCTTCGTAGTTTATTGTCCCACTTTACCACCATACATACTATTACCTAAGAAACTTTAAACTCATTGGTGTATGTGATCGAAGTAGTATTTTCTATAGAATTATTGTTCCCCCACTTTGAATAGAAATTTTTGGAAAAATCTAGAATGAATATAATTCAAAAAAGTGATAAGATGAGCTGGAATAGTTTGATAAGAACCTATCGTGCACATTGCACAACCTTGAATTACATCAGAATCGGATCATAAATGCCTTTAATAAAAAGGAATTCTCCATTAATTACTCCAAGGATAACTGAAGTTGGATCTTATAACCCCAATGATACTATGGATGAATCCTCCCAAGATGAAACACAATTGAGAATGGCCTTATATCATACATAAGTTTTATCACAGTAGATCCCACTCAATGGCCATAAAATATGGGGAACATGCCCCCCACCCCTCCAATGTGATATTTCTCATGAAATACGTTATATAGATTTCATTAATAAGAATTTCCTAGAAGTATGACTTTAAACTTCACAGTGCCTCACATCTTGACCACATGATGTTAAAATACTTGTACTTGTCCTGGTTGTTTGAAATTAAAATACACAAAGGCATCCCAATTATATGATATTAAAAACCTCAAGCACATCCTAACCACATGAAACTTAACTGGTTGGATCACGTAATCACCACATGATGTTAAAATACATGGATCCTCCAATGGTGCATTATTATCCATATCGTGCAAGTCAAGTCCAAAAAGAAATACCTTAAACAGCACAACATCTCATGTCCTAACCACATGTTGTTAAACTATATGGATGAAGTCCTTACCTTATGGCAATAAACTACAAGAACTATGCCCTCACTGTATGAAATTAAACTGAATGGGAATCACCATCTCAATAATGACTTACCAAACACAAGATAGATCTATTAGAAATAGGGATGAAGTGCCCCCATCCCCATGTGACAGTCAGATCAACATTGGCAGTCCATCCTTATAAGAACTATATATTGATTGATTCTTACTATCACATGATATATAGTGATGCATGAACCTCTATTTTTGGGAACATCCACAGTTGTAATTAACTTTAAAATTGGGTGACCCTAATACATATCAAAATATGTTAAACTACATGTAAGATGTCATTTCCACACGATACTAAATGGAATGGTTTTCTAGAATTATGTATGACTTGATTCTCATTTCAATGAGATAATTGGGGATTTTGTGATTCTATACCTAGGTATATCCATCACATGATACCAAATTCCCATTTCCAATACTAATTTTTGTTTTCATGATGATATGAATCTTTTTCATTCCGGGTTTCTCAGACCGAGCATCTTTCTTGTGAGTATAGTAATTTCAGTAAGGGTTTTCCCACATAAAAAAGGAATATAAGCTCACGACAAGGTTTTAATAGTCATAAATGTATGAAAATAATTTCTATACCATGATTTATTTCCATGTGATTCTAAGATGCATGGTTGATGTCCTTGTCACTATATAAAACTACATGTTTTTTTGGAACTTGCATGAGAGGAACACTATTATTGGAATTGGTCACTCAGCACAACTTCATTCAATAACTACTTGTGAATTAATTCCTAATAGCACCAGATATTTAGTGACACCCTAATATAAATTCTTATGTCTAGTAACAACAAATAAATATAAAAATCCCCCCATGTTTATAGGTTATACTTTCACAGGAATGTCATATTTCAAGAACATCATATGTCTTCAATTATATTTCTATATGATATATAGTAATTCCTGTATTTCTATCCATGGGTCCTACCACAATACCCCTTTTTTATGTAGGGAATCTTACATATTTTCTAGGTTATGGTAAACTAAATTTTTCTTCAAGAACAATGTGTGGATTGATTCCTATCATCATAGGATATATAATGGTTCCTGTATCCAAAATCCTAGGCCCACCTACAACAATAAATGGAAACAATTCCCACATATGTGTGCGGGTTAGACATGCATACAGAGTTTCCAATTCAAGAACTATATGTGTCTTAATTTTATTCATCACATGATATAAAGTGATTCTCATATCTCCAATCCGACTCCCATCCATAACAACTGATAATTGAAAATTCACCCCAAATGAATCGGGGATGAATCATAAAAGGAATTTTTTCCTACATACTAGTCAAATATACATGTCGAATTATTTTTCATGTAAAAAATATATTGAAAATTTTCCCACCTTATTTTCCACATCCTTATTGCATAATGATTAAACTGTAAGGAAAACATCATAGTAGGATGACGCTAAAACTGCACAACAGACACGTCCTTACCACATGATGTTAAAATGTACATAAAATGTTCTTATTTCATGATGTTAAACTAAACATGAGCATGTATATCTCTACTAAATGTTGTTAAACTATGAAGACCATAATTAATTATCACCCCTCATCATATAACCACAAGATCCTTACCCTAATTAGTTGGAGTACAAGGTGATTCCATGATTTTATAAGCACATCAATTTATATATCACTCTCCATTTATTAATAACCTCATATTCCCAAAAAAATCATTTCTATTGGAAAAGAATAGGGATATCCCCACCTGACTATGCTATCATTGAATAAGGGCTCAAAACTACCAACCAAAAAATAATGTCTTGGTAAAGTGGAAATTATTATCCTCTTGAGCCAAAAGTAACCAATACAGAACTCATCACCAATGGGTGTTTTATTTTATACTTGGTTTGATTTTTCCATATCATTTATCATGACCTGAGAACCTAGAGATGTGACTTAAAATATTTTCATCTCCTGCTCAGAAGAATGTTGGGGTTTTGTTGACCCTTGGTATCCAAATTGGGATCTTCTGTAATATCTCCCATATTATGTCCATGTGTATAATGTTCTTAAAATGCCTACATAATGGCCAGTAGTGTATTACCTTAAATTTTATCCCATAATGTTCCAAATTAAAAGACCATAAACTGTTATCAAATGTGATAGAAAACTTTTTAGGTTTAAAACTTCCAAAGTGGGCCTAAGAAAATGATATGTCTTCACTCACTAAACTATTCAACTCTATAGTTTAGAAAAAAATACGACACAAATAAATAATTAATAAACCTCATAAGGGCTACATTTTTGCCCTAGTAAAATCTATACAATGCTCATTAGACCCCCAATTTGAGAAAATAATTCAAGAAATGATTTTTTCACATATTGTTTCTATGAGAATATATTCTCTAGGTAGAGAAAACAAATTTAGGTTGATTGAAGAATTCATGAATATTACACTTTCCATAAATCAAACAGCATGATTTGAGTGACTTGGATCATCATAAACCATCCATAGTTGTAAAGACCCATAAAATTCAAGGGAAAGTTTTTTCTTAATTTTTCTTTCGGATTTTACAACAATGCAGTTTCTGACGGCACTTGATTTCAAGGCCCGATGTGCCCGGAATCAATTTCTGAAGTTTAGCTCGGGTACGTTCAGTGAACGAACGAGCGGGTTTTCCTAACTTTTGAACCGGTGCTCAGAATCGAAATCTGAGGGCACCAATGATACCACAGTGCCAGTAATTGCTTAGGAACACCTTTTCCGGAGTTTTGTTTTCTTAGGTGAGGTTTTTAAATAAATGGGTTAACTAAAGAATAAAATAAAATATTGTGCTACAAATTTTATTTTTATTCTAAGTAGTTTAAACCTACGTATGGAAGTTGAGGTGGGACCCACTAAATCTTAACCCCTCTTGATAGGATATTAGTGAGGTGGGCCCCAAACGAGCCCCATCTATTCAACTTCCTCAAACATTCCATTAAGTTGGAAAACCCCCATTAACTTTTGTGTAACACACCCGCACCCCCTTTTTAAATGCCAAGTCAACTCTCGCATTTAATTGGATTATTAAACACATCTTTATTTGGTCAACACACGTTAATTAAATCGTGGTTTAATTTGGAATTTCAAAAAGGGATGGCATGGGTAATAAAATAAGGCAATGCCTTATTTTATTATGGTTGATGTGTTGTACGAGAATATTTGGGGAGAAATTACTCTAGTCTTGAAGAACGTTCTTCCTCATTGAAGAACGCGAAGAACGAATAAGAACGCCGGCCTCCGACGAAAGACGGCGAAGAATGGTAATTTCTCGGAGATCGACGATGCGATGCCGTGTACCGCGACGCCGACGATCCTCTTATCCGCGACGCCATGTACCGTGACGTCGACGACGCTCACGGAGCCTCCTTCCGCGATGTCGTCTTCCGCGACGTCTTCTTTTTCCGTGACAAACCTAATTCTATGACTTCATAGAGGTAGAGGGTTTTGGTTTAATTTAATTTGTTTGGTTTATATCCTCGACATATGTTTTAATTGTTGTAAGTCTTTTGAACCCCTAACGCGGTGGGTGCGGACCAACGAACAAGTCTGAACCCACCAATTCTATGTTCTTGATGCGCGGAACATTGGGTGATGATGAAACGGGATTTTTGAGCGATTTGAGGCCATCGCAGTAATCTACAGGTCCCGAGACGACCCCAGGATCAGACGGGTGCAAGAACGGACCACTAGAGCGGCTCCGGTGGCCTGCGGACTTCACCGGCTGCACGGGTCGCCGGCGCGGCGGCCAGAGGTGGCGGTCGGCACCGGCCGACCGCCTGGAGGCGGTAGCATCCCGGTGCACCGCCAGGAGGAACCACTGCGGCTGAAGCCGTGGCGGCAGGCGACCGGGATCACGTGGTCGCGCGGGATCCGGAGGAGGACGCGGCACCCACCGCGTCCGCAGAGCGCGAAGGGAGGGGGGACCGCGTCCCCCCATGCTCGGCCACTGGCCGAGCTAGCATGCCACCCAGTCGGGCCGGGCCGGGTTGCGCGGACCGGGCCGGGCCGGGTTGTGCAGACCGGGCCGGGCCAGGTTGCGCGGACCGGGCTGGGCCGCACCCAGTTGGGCCAGACCTGGTTCGGTCTGACCCAGGGGGGGTTGGGCTGGGTCGGACCGGGCCGAGACCCCCCACTTTCGGACCACTTTCGGTCTTTTTCCCATAACATGGGCTACGGAACTCCGATCGATTCACCGTCAGTTGTGTAGAGATCCTTGGAACGAGTCGGTAGTTTTAGTATATTACACTCAAGGTTTCGGAGAACTTTGGGTATGGCCGGGTTGGTTCGAACACGAAACCAACCGGGCCCTCGGAGCGGAAACGCTTATAACATAAGCTCCGGACGTCCGATTGACGTGCCATCGAATTTTTTGGATTCTTATTAGTGAGACGGACCTTTTGTATTACTCCTCTTGAGGTTTGGACATAGTTGGAGTGTGGTCGGGTTGGTTTTGACTTAAAAACCAATTGGGCCCCTGGAACGAAAAAGCCAATAACTCTCAGACCGGGCGTCCGATTGACGCACCGTCTGTCGTGTTGAGTTTCCTATATCGAGACGGAACTTTGGGATACATCAACTCCAGAATACGTGTCAGTTGATGTATCGACCCCCTTGGCTCGTGGAGCAGACCCTCCCGGAAACGAGCATGATGTGTGTGGGAACCCTAGAGCTGGCTGCGATTGTGACAATGAAGACCGTACTGAAATTCTTCGCGGGTTTGACGGCGATGAAGACTACACTGAAATACTTTGTGGGTTCGGCAGCGATGAAGACCGTACTAAAATCCTTCATGGGTTCAACGGTGATGAAGACTGCACTAAAATGATTCGTGGTTTTGGCAGCGATGAAGACCGTACTGAAATTTTCCGTGGGTTCGACGACGATGACTATTGTTCTTGTATCCTATGTGAGTCTGGTAGTATTACTATTCTTGTATCCTACATGTGTCCATCATTATTTGACCTCTGTTGTAGTATCCTATGTGGGTCCGACAGAGTAGCTGGTCTTGTATCCTACGTGGGTCTGATAGCTTAGCTGGTTTAGTATCCTACGTGGGTCCCAGCTTAGATGAATCAGTGGCTATATCTGATCATCTCTATCACCTTACGAAGAAGTATACCTGTTTGAGCTGAGTCTTGACTTTCAATCAGTATCTTTGATATGATTGACTTTCTTTGCTATGTGGATTGTGTAGTTCTTTTCCTATGTGGATTGGGTTGTACTATCCTGTGTGGATGTGATCGAACTTGGGCTCAGATGTTGGAGCCGAACTGGAATTGATGACTTAGGTATATGTATGGGCATATAGATAAGTTGTGTTGGATTTTACTTCGTGATTGTATCTTTTCTTTGTGGATTATCCTTTTTGGATTCTGGGAGACCTTTGGGGTTATCAGGGTCCCTACTGAGTAGCGTATACTCACCCATGCACGGGCTATGCCCGCACTATGTTGTGTTGGATGTAGATGATGGAAAACGCTGATCGTGGTTGAGGCTTATGGAGCAGGTTGGTACCTGGAGGTGGACCACTGGGCGGGACGTACACGGAGCGGACGACTGGACCCGAGGAGTTGAGGAGGCTATTTGTACCCACCCTTCAGGTGGGACTTCCAGTGGACAGCTCAACGTTGCTGCTTTACTTTAAGTTGTTGTAATTTCATTCCAGTTGTACTTTACTTTTAGTTTGGGTTTGTATTCTGGACCATTTACTTTCCGAACTTACTATTGTACCTAGTTTTACTTAGTGTTTACTTCTGCTGGCTTACTCTGTGGTGTTTCTTTACTTTATAAGGCAATGCCTTCCCCTTTTTATCAGGATTTACGCCTTTAGTGCTAGTTGCCAGCCCCTGGCCTATGGAAGCTGGGATTGGGGTAGTCACGACACGGGTCCTGATGACGGGTCATGACAATAGTCATTGGAAAAGGATACCTAGCTTCAAGGGACACTTTTTTTACTATGAAAGTATGTCTATGACTCCTTCATATGAGTCTATGGTCTTTAAAAAAATGTGTCACTTTCAAAAAATAGATGTTTATCCTTGGGGTCCCTGATGTAAATCTGGAAAAACATATATCCTCAGCGTGTTATGGGTCATTTCCGGTATGATAGTCCTATATCATCCTCCGTACCTAAGAACTTTGGACCATTATTAAGAATCCTTATAACATACTATCCAAGTGAATTTTACATCCTTGACATTACATCGCCATGTTTTGTACCACTTCCCAATTTAGAATCTGACACTCCATTCCCAAACTTTGGATGGCCCACACCTCATGATTTGGATCAATAGGGAGTAGGGGTAGAGCTTCAAAATTATGATATGAACTACCATTGGTTTCCATAACCCTTCTAATATAGAATTACTCTATACCCAAAATTATTTTATGTATTTTTTAGTGGTCATGAATCTTTCATGTCACTTGGAAAGGAGTGGATATCATCCTTTCATAACCATGATATCAACACATAAGGGCTTTGAACTATCAACTAAATACTTATCATCCTTGTATGAAAGGAACCCCAGTCCTTGTGATCCCCAATAACACTATTGTAGAACCTATCACCTCAAGGTGTTATGGTTCATCCCCATCCTATCTTCCCCATTCCATATTCACCAACTTGAGCTTTTTGGTTATGACTTATATCACCGATATTCCAAGTATCCAGGGGGACCTAGCGTCCCATGTATTTCTACCATGGCCAATATTACCCCAATAAATTATCCATGACCATTTGAAAATAAATAAATCACCTCTTATTGACAATAATACCGACACATAATGGATTTTACCAACCTTCTAGATTTATCTCCTCTTTGAATTAAAAGAGATCTAATCCTCATAATCCTCATGAACACCATGTAAGAACTCGACAACCTAATGTTCATTGAGTCATTCCTAACATATATGCGCCATGTTCCATTATTATTGATGATTTCCTATTATTAATACATTAAACTACATATAATCCTACGGTGTAACCTAAAATACTCTAAACTATGGTGATTGAATGTATGATCAAGAAGGACATAATCTACAATGATAGATGGTCTGATCTAAAAGAGCCTAAACTATAAAACAATTCTGATTTAGTATATAGGAATGGAAAATCTTGTAATAAATACCATATTTACATTGAAAAAAATAAAAATTTGGTATTACAGACTATTATCATCAGAAAATGAAAGAAAACTCTCCCTTAAAGAAGTATATTCTACCCAATTATCCTTTTATAAAATTGTTAGTCTAATGATAACTAAAAAATATATATCAATGTTGATCCACCGAATTAGTGGGAATTAATGAACACTTACTGAGTGGAATATATTATTATTTAAATTTTCCGATCTGAACATTCGATTTTACTAGATATTATAAAAAGGAAGGGTATTTTTGGAGATACATATAACACCAGATTAGTGAGGTTTCATTCACATCATGAATGAATGAAAACAAGATAGAAACCTGAATTTTTCTTAAAACCCATTCACTGATAGATTGTAATAAGAATAATCCCTACATTTTATAGTCTTTTAAAAAATCTCTACAAAAATAGAATACATGTCAAAAAATCTATATATAATAAGATTTGATCACCTAAGTTATAATATTTGTAAGGAGTCAAGTGAGAAGTTTCAATTTAATTATTATGTGCCACTCACCCTGCCTCTTATGATTCATCCACAGGTAGGAAGTTCTAGATTAATGTAGTCAGCTCTTCAACTCATTTCTTGATCATTCTTCAATGAGGATAATTAAATTGAGAGGTTATACCTCAAGGGAGCTATGATTTCCTTATATCTCCATATTTGTATAGTTAATGAATCAATATGGTCTTTCATATTAGATATAAATTGGAGACATCACCAAAGCCTCAGGTGGGTATTTACATTCCTCAAAAGAGATCCCTTGTCCTAGTTGACATATCTCATGTGGGGGGACATTTTTTGAATCCCACTAAATAAGAAACATAAAATTCAAAATGGAATAAATACTTGAATATGGGTATTATCTTCCTTTCAATGAAAAGGAAGAAGATGGTGAAAAAAATAATGTAGTTCACATGATCCCCAAGAAGACATGTGATCGTGTGTCCTTCATAAGGTCACGCAAAGGATCCCCATGTAGCTTATAACCTAAAACATATCATATGGATCCCCTTTGAGGAGACCTTATACTCTTGAAAGTGTGTCCCAAAAAAATATGATCACATGGTGGCTACCAAAAAAGAACCCCCTAATCACCCAAATTGTTAGGAGGTAGGCTCCTGAGAATCTATTGAAAAATCCATGAAAAATAGGTTGAAAAATATCCAAACTACAGGAGAATCCCATGGTCATAATAATTACACAAACACCATTGCATACTGAGATACACCAAGGAATCCCTCCTTATATATCTTCCTCATCACACAAAATTTAGCTCACATGTCATCCCAAAAACTGAAGGGATTCAGATATGTTGAAGCAATATTCCTCTCCATTTTTGTCTCTATAAGGAATACATATGGGATTCTACATGATTTCATCATGAATCATCATAATAATCTTTATTGGTAACCTGACACATCACATGTGGGGATAGTGATTTTCATAGAAATCACTCATACAAACTCACAAGATCCCCAATACTTTGAAAAGTAATATAAGGATATAAAAGAGAAGAGGCGAGAACCTCTTATGGTCGTAAAATTCATGAGATGCACTCATGTGCTCTGAAAGACCCCAAAAAATACCTTCATCGTGATGGCTTGATATCATGAAGGCCCCATATAAATCCATCATTATCTTCAAAATGTTCTAAGACAAGAGATCTCATATCATGAAAAATCCTTTTAGCATGCATCCTGGTGTCGACAAAGGCTTAATACCTATTTTCTAGAAAATATGGAAGTCCCTCAGCATGTCGTCATGGTTCAAAAACACCCATTTAATTGTCCATGAACCAATAAATGGGGTAATTGAATTTATGGTCTTTTTTTCATTGAACATCATGTGGCACCTATGGAATTTCCTATGGAAAGACAACACAAAAATTATTAACATCAAAGAAATCCACTAAGTCCATCATTTATTTACATGATATGTGCTACAAGAATTGGAGAATAATTGGAGTTGTGAGGACAATAAATCCCCCACCCCAACATAAAAAAAATCATCCTTGGATACTCACATTGGTTCACTCACCCGTTAGATTTAATTTCTTAGAGCATCTTATCTCATGAACAGATTGGTTTTCTGGAAGGTAAAATATGGAAAACCACCTAAGTCTATCAACCAAAATGCATAGGTACTTCACATGATCACTCATATATCATGTGAAGGATATAGGGTATAACATGTGAAGGACACATCAGATATCTAATCTATCATGTGATATATAAAAATATAACATTTAACAAATCTAAGGCACATAAAATAAAAAGTTTCAACAAAGACTAAAAAGATGGGAGACTTATGAGAATAACATATACACTAATCCTCATGTTCTTCACATGAATAACCCAATACATGAAACCAATATAGGAAATGTCTCCCAAATAATGTGACACTCCTTTGGTATACAATTTGGATCATGAAAATTCCCCTATACATGTTAGATAATGTCATTTGGAACCCTCTGTGCATGCCACCCAGTTCTCACAAAACCCTTCAAGATCGCCATCCAGACATCATGATGACCTCTAGATAGGCCACCCAAATCATACATAGGAATTATCTTATGTAAGATAAGTCTATTGACGGAATTAATTCATAAAAATTGGATTTTATGAAATCCTATGGACAAAGCCAACCAGATCTTGTGATTCCCTCCAAGTATGTTAGCTTGATCTTATGACGTCCCCCGGACATGTCATTCGACTTTCTTGATGAAACCCAAACTGTTCATCTAGTACATGAAACACTCATCAAACATGTCACATTAACTGTTATGAAACCCAAAAAGTGTTTCATTCAGTTTTCGAAATTCCACTGAAGAAATTAATCTGGATCATGTTATGCCCTCCAAGCATGTCAACAAATATGATTTAAAGAATTCCAGGATCAACCAGTCACGTCTTATAATTTATTTTAGACAAGTCACCCTTGTTCATGTAATGTATTCTATTACCAACTATCCAGGTCATCATATGCCTACCAAACAAGTCAACCTTGGTCATATTATAGCCTTCAAATAATCCATACAAATTATGTGATGTACCTCAAACAATTCAACTAGAACATGTGATTTTATTTGGACATTTTATGTATATATTCTATGAAATTTTTAGAAGAAATATTAAGGAAGTTATGTAGACAATAAATGTATGTCTGTTAGATAAACATACCATGCCAAGAAAGTATCCTAGTACTTGATAACCATGTGCAACCTCTATGAAGGGAATCCTTAGTGTGTAAGTCCGAACTTAATGAACTACAAGAACAGAGATTCTTACTATAACCATGATATGTATGATTCATTTCTACGGCTTGATCTCCATATAAAACCTCCAAAGGGGTTTTCTTAGTGTATAATTCTTATATCCATAGGTAGTGAGCTTGATTATTTTTTATCCCTTATTTCTCACACTAAGCATTGGTCACATGGGATTTGGGAGTTTAAATGATCATACCGTTGGTATCACAATACTCTATCAATATGTGGTAAACATCAGTTTATAATCCCTAATCAGTGAAATATTATCAAATTTCCCACATATAATGAAATCATTAGTGTGTAAGACTTGAATTATTGAACTATGAGGACCCTGATTCCTTTAATAACAACATTATGTAAGATGAATTCCTAAGGCCCAATCCATAGATCAAATAGAAATAAAATTATATTTAATTCTATCTATTTCTCTGAAATTATGACCATTGGGAATCAATATCCCCCATGGGGCAATGATCCTTCATCATCCACCAACAGATTGAGAAATCACTAAACTACGATGAATCTAGTTTCTTCTATAACAAGGATATATAGGATTCCTTAAAAAATCATGGTTTATATATTATGAATGCAATGGTATTTTCCAAAATGTGATCTCAAAATCCATTTGTAAAGAGTATTATTACTTTCTATCACTTTTTTCTCACACTGATCATTGATCATTTGGGATTACAAAGAATCAATGATCATCTCATTAACATCCTGAATCTCCAGCATCCTCGGAAACCTTAGTATTTAATCCCCATTTAGTGGCCTGATATAATTACCCAACATATAAAGGTATCTACCATGGTTAAAGTCCCAAGGGAATGAATGGTCAATGGTAACTCTAATTCCTTCAATAACTAGGATACATAGGATGAATCCTCGAATTTTGAGCTCAAATACCAGGTTCCCATGTTCTCAGATGTGTGTTCTTTTTTTATTATGTTAATCTATATGGTTTTAATGAACTATGTGGTTTTTTATTCCTATTATAAAACATGATATATAGGACACCTAATAATTTATCAATCCCATCCTCAAAATATTAAACACCTCTATGGATAAAAATAATCTTTGGAGTGGCTAGTTATACAACTTTGATATATAAGAACCTACCCACCATAGTTAATTGGAGGAAGAACCTTAGATAAATATATATGGATTCACCAACAGAACCCTCCTTCTCTTTGAATATAAATATACCTATCATGTGATCATTTTTTGGGTATATGGTTTTATATCAGGATTAGGAAGTGATTCTCAAACATATTTGAAATTTATAAGAGATCCCCATTGTATGCAATAATCCACTCCCCTTATAGGGAGTGATGAGCCCTACGTCCCATCTTCTTGACCACTATGAGTTTCTAATCTTTGTTGTTTCTAAAACCCTAACATACTACCTACCTTTGGAAAATAGGTATATATCCAGTTATGGATGCAGGAACCATTGGAAGCTTCTATGAATGGTTACGAAATAGTGAGCCTGATGAATATTATTGTGTATGACATTGAATCCTCCATAATCATACAACCATAAAAAATCCATGAAAATATTTCCAAGGAATCAATGTGTAATTTTTCCTTCATTTTAGAGTATTACCCTCTATAGTTCAAAATTTTTGTGTTGCTCAATGTTGTTATGTGTTCTATACCACTGGTTTTGTCTATTATAGTAAAAGTAATTTTAAGGTATTGTGTATTTTACTTTGATGATGTAATCAAATGGATTTTGTGTTGTGATGGACAATATAATAATATTATTATTTAATATAACCATGTGTCAGGTCATACATTATAAATCTTAAACTAATCTCTTATATTATGATACCAAATCAAGGAAGCTATTAATATCAAAAATATTTTTGGGTCACTTAGAAGATTCCATAGCCTTAACCATGTCAAGGTCTAATAATTTAATACCCATTGGTATCACATCTCCCATGATTTGGCCTCATTTATCCAAAACTTGATAAATTAAAATATTAGAATAAAGATGATTCTCTCTCAATGTACTAAAAAAACATCCACATATTAAGTGTGATCCTCCCACATCTGGGAGTACACCATGATATAGTTGATGAAGAAAATCATGAATGATCCCAGATTTAGATAGAAGAACATATTAATTAGTATTGTAAATAGGTCTGTCACATAAAAAATATGAATAACATCAAAAGATACTCATATTGTTCATACCTTCTCCCAGAAGTATTATACATAAAATCAGTATTTCTCACTTGAAACTAAGGATAACCAGAAATCAGGTCAATCATAGTGAACCACTTGGATCCCATAAAATTTACATATATATCTTATATATATAGAACATGAGATAGTTTCTTAATGACCATGTGGTTTATCTTTGTGTAATCTATACAAAAAATAAAGTAACTATCTTCCTTTATGTTGAATAAGACTAGAGAACCTAAATGGGACATTCCCAACCAGTTGAATGCCTTCAACATATGGTCTTTATTAATATCATTCAACTATAAATGATTTCTATGATCCATATTTTCTTTATAAAGGGATATATAATCAATAAATTTCAAAATATCAATAAAAAACTTGACCTATATCTTAGGAAAAAACCTTGATATTCCTACAAAAAAATGTGTTGAAACTAACCAACAATGGGAGTAAAGGTTGACAGATGTAGTTTATTAACTTCTATAATAATACTAATTAATAATACCAAGATCATACCAATATTACTATGGTCATGTTCCAAAAAGTGTGCTTATAAATTCCACTACTCAATAAAAATATAATAATCATCCACAATAGACATTAATAATACCCACTAGTGGTAGAACTCAATGTGTGTTCAGTATCAGGTCAATTAATCCCTCTCAATGATAACATTGAAACTAAAAATTTCTAACATGATGAAATCCTATTGAATCCTAAATCCTCTGATTGGGATATCTCAATCTAGAAATCTCCAAATACCTTATGTTTATAACTATAAGGGCATATAAATATACATCACCCCATACATATATATTTTATAAAAATCCTCCTAAATTTAAAAAATTGAGCTAATATAAATGAATGTGATATACTTTTATCTAATAATAAATATGCATGGGTGGATGTTATTATGATCATACCTAAAATGGTCAAATTCCCCTCACTGGGATTTGAAGAATTTGGCACAAAATAATGAATTTTTCCTCAACATGAGCCTCTTATTTATCATTTAGTCCAGTAGATACCTAGTGGATCACCATTGTTCTACATTTACTCACATTGAGAACAATGACCACCTATACACACTGATATGTTTCAATAATTACAAATAATTCCCTTTCATAATACACTTAGTTTTACTCTATATACCTAAGCCTATCCATCGCAAAAACCATCAGTATGGTAATAAGAACTTTGAAAATGTGATGTAGATATCCCATTATCCAAAAAATTTCACTCCACAAGAATACATTAGAACATTGGTTGGGTATTCCATAGCCTTACATATTAATAACATTCTAGGGAGTCATCCTATTTTAAGAAGAAGAATATGAAATTTCTTACTTGTCCTTCCAATTATTAAATGGTAAGAATCAACAAACTGGTATATTTAACTACTTAAGGATCCACCCTAATACCCAGAATGATAACCAAACTAACTTGAAGAAATAACATCATCTAAGTTCCTTACTATAATGATTTCTTAGTTCACATATTTGAAAAACAAAAAATATAATATATTTTCATCTGAGGCCAAATCAAGTGTCCCAATATATCATCAAAAATATGAACCTTAGTGGTCACATCACACACTAGTGTGGGTGAAAACTAAATAAAATCACAAAAATTGGCTTTATATTACATTTATTATATTCCCATAATAACCAAATGAATATAATCCCAAGACCAATATTCTAATAGCATATCTATAAATAAAATTATCAAAGAAACATTTTACAATTTGTTTACAGGATAGACCTACATGATGATTTTCAAGGACAATGCAATCCATCCAAAACATAATTTTTATATGAAGCATATAAATAATAAGCTTCACATACATCTCAAGTGTCATCTCAAGATTTTTGAAGATAATTTACATATACTCAACCAAAACTTGACATCCTGTGGTTGACCCTCTCCATTAAATTGGGCGGAGACGTTGCAACTGATTATACCTAGTCAAATCAAACATTAAACATAACTCTATGATTTCTTTTTCCAATACACAAAACAACCTAAAAAAACCTTCTCATATTTTCTAATCAATCCAATGTATAGGAACTATAATAGAATCCAACTCCATAACTAGTGGGGCTTTCTCATCACCACCATTCTGACAATTAGATTTCATCCTTCTTAGTGGAATGTAGATATAATTCTAAACAAAAAAAATTGGAACACATCACAATCAATGGTCTGTATATAATAGATATAATGATTTTTAAATGTTACATCATCTTACAATACTACATACATACCATATATACATGGTTCACACATAGCACAATCACACTCTCTATCCCCAAAAATACCATCTTAGAGGTAAAAAAACTAATATATAGGATTCATGTAATAATCCATTAAATGGAAATAAAATATCTAAAAGACAATACAGAGTATAATTACACCATAATTTAATGTAATAAAACACTAAATAATTAGTTCCTGACACTTTATATAAGGAAATATTATATCATAATAATTGTTATTAACCCCTACAAAGAACATTAATAACATGTCAATACTATGTGTTGAAAATGTATCCTAAAAAAACCCTCATAATACCCATTTCTATGAGAAAACCATGAATAAATAAATTCCAAAATATCATTCTTATAAAATACCAAATACCACCATCAAAACTGTAATAAAAAAGAACAATAACCCCATTCTTATAAACATAGTTTTTCTAGAATGTGTATTTGATGTTCTAAATCATAATGTCTGTCATATATTCTGTACCCAACCAATAATCTATCTACTATATCACAGATAGTAATATGGAAAAAAAATAAAGTCTATGGTAACACATTCTAGATTCTAAGACCATTTCACCTCCACCATGACTGAATCATGTTCCACATACCTTAAGTATGCCTCCATGTATGCCAAAGGATGTTGGATAGTTTTTTGGGAATATATATATCATATGTATAATATATATTATAAAGTATAAATAATAATTCATCATATTTAATAACATATAAACAATCACCAAATATAAAATTAGAGTAAAAAACAGACATCGAAACTCAATTCCAATTGTGTGTTAATAATAGTTGTCATGCAACTCCAAAATGGTCCACTGTAACTACAAACAATACCTATATTGGAAAATAATATTATCCATGATATCATCATATACAATAGTTAAATAAGTTAATAATAGGAAATTATATGGCCAAAAAAATTATCCTGAGTCCAAGTGTGGTCCCATATCTGATTCTCCACCCATGCTCTTTGACATAACTCATTTCTTCATAGCCCTTTCACCTACCAAGATCACAAACAATAATTTATTTTTGAGTAATTAGAAATAAGAGTAGGCTGTGATTAAAACCCATTAGGCCACCAACAGTGGTACCCTTAAATAATATATAATATATAGTTTAATTCATGTCATGATATACTAGAATAATAAACATCAAAAATCTTACAACATCAAGTTCTCAACTAGCCACCCAAGTTTTGATAATGCTTATTTTTACCAGTTTCAAGGTGTATCTAAAAATATCACAATAACCAATAAAAACAATAAGGAAATAATTTCTCCTTTTTATATATATGTCGACCCTTTTTCTATCATGATCACTATGTTTAATAGTGAAAAAAATGGATAGTTAGAATCAATCCTATATCAGTGTTAGTCCTAAATCATATTGAAAATAGATCATTAAAATTTAGTAAAATGGATTAGGAAACCACACATCCATATTTTTTTCACATAGACATCATGAACTCAACACAATAATATAAGGTCAAATGGAAATTTGGTTACCCAACTTTTTCATACAATATTTTTAACATATGTCCATTAAAAATATTGTCTTAACTACTTCTAAAGATATTTTGAGGTTTAGTAAATTAGAATCAAGGTATATAACACATTAAGTACATAAAGAAAAAACAAAATCATACAAATTTTTTAATACACATGAATGACTCTATTATAATTCCATCCTAGGTCCTGCCACTTATAATGATTTCCTAGGTAGATACATCAATAGAAAAGGGGGAGTATATTTCCCTCTAAATAGTAATCAAAGGAAATGTAATCTGATAAATAATAATTGATAAATTTGGATTCATAAGATTATAGAGTAATAATATGTATATGATAACTTTTAAATGTTCCAATACTATAAAAAACTAAGACATTAATAAATATATCCCCAAAGGTTCATCACTAAGGTACAGTAATAAATCATTCCATGGTTATTCACCAAGGTATAATAAACATGGTATATCTGGAGATTAATTCCTAACACAACTAATTGAATAACTATCAATGAAAATAAATCATATGTATAAATTCATGTTTTCCACATGGATAAATTATCATAAGAATGGATTTCATCAAATTACACATGTGATATAAGCAAATTGTTTCATATAAAATTCATTGATTTCATAAGATCTTAAAGATGTGGAATTTTCACAAATCAAAATCCATTATAGGTGAATTTTGGAATTACATATTAAAATAACCAATAAATAAATTATAATTACATATATAAGAGTAACATTCAATGAAAATAAGGATGGGTATCCCCAATATAAAATAGTGGTATGGATAATCAAATAATGATTTCAGACTCATAACGAGTCTACAAAGTGGATAATGAAATGGGGTTAATGGGAGATAATATATGTAATTGAATTTTGATAAACACTTGAGAACATGGTAAAAATAAAAAAAGTAATTACTATGAGAAAGTGATTGAACAAAAGGTAGATGAAGATAATTCGTTACTTGAAAACTGGCTTCCTAAAGCTTGAGATGATTGTCTTTGGGAAACACATTATAAAGGATTTTGGGAGGGAAAATTAGGTGAAATCATACTCAAAGTAATTGGAGTGGAGAGGAATGATATAATTGGTGGTTTATATATAAAAAGAGGGGAAATTATTTATTAATTTCTAAACATAGATCTTAGACATCTAGTTAACAAAATATGAAAAACCATTGACCATCCCATTGTTTTTTCAATGGTATTTCAAAGTGGGGAATGATTTAATATTTTAATAACATAGGTACTGGACTTGTTATATTTATAATATTTTAGAGGGGTAGGGATTCCTTTTCAAGAAGAACTATTCCGAAAATATTTTAAATATAAAATAGGTTTTGGAAAATTCTTTATTGTTTTGGAAGATTAATCTTTAAACAATTAAATAAGTAAAATAATTAATAATGCATTATTTAATTAAGAAAACCCATTATATAATTTACTACTTAAATTTTACTTCATTATTTTTTCATAATACCTTATATTTATATTATATTTAATTCTTACCAAAAAATTCAACAATCTTATAAAATTAAGAAAAACCCATCATCTAATTTTTTCAACATACTTATTCCAAAATTGTTATTTATTTTTTAAATATATTTCTATAAATATAATAAATATATATTTTAAATAAAAATTCTTATTTATTTATAAATACTATTTATTATAAGATATTCAACTGTCTTACACTTATAAAATTACTTGGGACTTTATAAAATTATATTATCATTTATATCTAAAAAATAGATTTTTATAAAAAAAATTAAGGAAATAAATTTTATTTAATATTTTTAAATTTATCGAAATAATGTATTTTAACTATAAACATATATTTTCAAGAATTTTTTCTATTATATCCAAAAATTTAAACTATCATATTCATCTAATATGAATCTGGATTTTAAATGATAAAAAATGTGGATATATGTTACCACTATATTTTTATATCATGAAAAGTTACACCTTTACACTACTGAGGCACATATACCAAACCCATTATCAGACCAGCATAAGTTATATGGATTAGGTGGGTTTTTGTGGTAATATCAGTGGGTGACATAGCTAACCTTATTTTTGTAGTGATGTCCAATACCATAAGATTCTCTTAGAGTAAATTTGGCACGAGTCTCATGGGGTAAAGATCTTATTATGTTTAGTTTAGTGTTCACTCTAGTGATGCTACAACCATCCCAAGTTAAAATAATTGGGATTTAAAATGAATGATCATACTGGTTAATTCCATAAGTTCTCCCATCATAATTAATTATACCTTTTTAATTAGCTATGTATATGATTATTCTAATAGTAATATTATTACCAATAATCATAATGTCCAGCGATCATAATTTCAATGAGTCATAATGTTAATTATCAAGATGAAAAACTACCATAACAAAGAATGGTTATATCCTAATGGTCTCATGAAGAATTACACATTATATAAATTCCACTATTATCGTAATACAGTATTCACAACTAAACTTATAGTGTTTCTACACTTCCCTCGATAATTTTTATCTTATTTATAATAGATCTATTTATTTTTTATATTTTCATAAAAAGAGTGATCTTTATTGGATAATTCAATCCTATGAAGTCTATATTATTGTGTTCATTATTTATTTTTCTTTACATTTATCTATAATACCTATATGGTATAGTAAAAATTATTTCATGATGTTTAATGAAATGTAAAATTCATTTAATATGATGATATTGAAAAATATAGTAGAGAATGAAATTTTGGGTTGTTACAACAGAGCCAATGAAATTTCACCCTCAAATTTTATTTCCTGCCATAAGATAAATGAGGGAAATTATCTTTATTCTAATATTCAGGATCCCATGATGCTTATTTGAAAATGTGATTTCTATACAACAAATTCATGAATAAGGTATCCATGATCCTCAAAATGTGTTCCCTTTAATCAAGAACGTGGATTTATTATTTACCATATAATAGGTAATGTTCCAATTATAAACCATGAATTTTTCAGTATATTTTCTAGTTCTAGATTATATTTTCCTAACATATACACATATAATACATCATGATCCTTGAAAATATTTAGAGGGTTTTCTAACCAACCTAGTGCTTCTCTAATATTCTCCAAATCACTAATTTTCAAATGTATCGTGGACTTAGTTTCCCTTTAATTCTAAATATCATTACTAATTTACATGGATATATTTTTATGAATATGTGATCTTTAAGAAACCAATTATATTTCCATCTTTTTTTTTGTAATCATTAACCATTTATTTAATCTTAGTATCCATGATATGTCTCTAAATCACACGTGTCTTCTTCATAATGTCCTTAATAATATATAATTCCTATAGTTTTATGTCTCCATATTCACCCAAGAATAATAGTGTTCTATTAATATTCTAATAGATTAATTCATAATTATCCTTTTTATTACATGGGAGAAAATTTGTTTTTATAGGAGAATATGACTTGTGGAGGATGTTGGTCCCAACTCCCCTAAAAATGGAGTACCTTATCCCTTTACAAACCATAAAATGTTTAAATTGTTATCAAAGTCTCCTTATAAATTTTTGGATGATAGGTTATGTTAATTATTAAATTGGTATTCATATCCTTTTGAAGGTTCCTCTAGAATATAGAAGTAAATTTTGTATCATGGTTTGACACAATTGAAATTACTTCCCCATAAATTCTCTCTACTTCATGAATGTACAGATTAGCAAAGTTCTAAAATGAAAAATCATCATGCATAGAGAGAAAATAATAAAAAAATTAATTTATATATAAATAATTACCCATATGTAATTATAACCATTACATATATTAGTAAGGACAATAACAATGTCTACAGTGATTTTATCTCACATCCATTATAGTATGGGTTGTGGTTGCAAGACTCCTTTGGGTAGTTCTCATTCCACCTTCACATTCTGGAATACCAAATATATTGTAGCATAATAAAAAATATAACATTTTATGTTATTATAAAAAAATGATCTCATATATCACTATACATTTCAGTTAATTCAGGATGTATAGAGAATGAAAATTTGTGAACATCATCCATTATATCTTCCTTTAACTCTTTAATTGATGGGATATATAGCCTTGTACCAAACCTAATTACTACCTATATATTACCATTAAACTCATGAAATATCCCATTATTTACAACTTCTATCTTATTTTTTAATATATGATAATCAATATATCCTTTTTTGATATTCTCTAGTAATAATGGTTGGGAAATCACTTGTGATAAGATTGATAATTTACCATACCTTATGAATTTAATTCCTATATTTACCAATACCTTGACAAATGGATCTATTATAATCCTCATTATTGAAATAATATTGGGGTATTTCCAATTTAATTCATAAAAAAAATCATTTCCAAGGTGATAATGAGTAGTTTATTAATAGTCATTATAAAGCTCCAACCATGTCCATTTTATAATGTTCAGTTCTATTTGTGTAAATATATAATTAAAAACTAGTTGTTAGTGTATATATCACACTTTTAAATATATATATATATATAGTGTTTCCATATATTTAATTAATATATAAATAAAACTCACTATTAATTATAGGTATTTAATTATTTTCATCTGGAATAAACTATTTAGAATCAAAGGATACAATCTTATTACTTTTCATGAGTACTCATCCAATACCCTTTTAGGATGCATTAATATAAATGAAAAATCCATCCCAATTATAGATTAATGTAAACATAGGTTCATTAACCAACCTCTTCTTCAATTCTTGTAAACATTCTTTACACACTTTTTAACAAAACAAATTAACTCCATTTTGATAAAACATGAATAGTGGATTAAAATTCATTGAAATGTTTTTCACTAACCATCGATAGTATTTTTCTATACCAAGGATAGTATTAATCTCAATTACTATTTTAATAATATCCACTCCTATATATCATTTTCTTTTACATGATTAATTAAAAACCTCTAATGGGTTCAATTATCCTAATAATACTAGTTTCCAAATTTACAAATCACATTTACTAAAATTACCAAAGACCAAATATTTTGTAAATGATTCAAATATGACCCATAGATGATCCTCATGCTGATAGATAATTTTATAATATATTCTAATTTCATCTATAATGATCACCAAAAATTTACCACAACTTTCCCCAAAGACACTATTCATAAAATATATAAATATTATTGGAACATTAGTTGAACCAAATGACATAACTATAATGGCATAGTGTAAATTTACTATTTGGAAGGGAGTATTTAGAATATCCTCTTTCTAAACCCTTAACTAATGATAATATGAATTTAATTAAATCTTTGAAAATTATTTATCCCCTTAAGAATGTCAAAAATTTCATTAGTTCTTTGAAGAGAGTGTTTATTCTTTCTTGTGATACCATTATGTTTCATGTAATAAATACATTGAATAATTGATCCATCCGTATTTATTAAATATTGAACATGTTATCCAAAATAAGATTCTCTTTTCCAAATAAAAACCTTCTCCAAAATATCATTAATTTTATTCTTCAATTCTTTTAACAGTACATATTCCATTATGTATTGGGTCTTTGATATTGTCATAGAAAGTTATGTGTTAAATTTATAACTGTAGATGTCTTTATGGGGGAGGTATATATAATTATTTATAACATACATTAATTTTTTCATGAATAATATTATATATAATATATTTAAACATTCACTTTCTTCCCTTTACTCACCAATAATTTCCTGAAATAAGGATATTGGAGGAAGATTTTTACAAGACTAAAGCTAGGATATATCTCCATTAAAATTAAAATAGGTTATCTCTTAAAGAAAACTAAAATTTATTTTCTTCTATAGTTGATCTTGGAATTATATTTTGACATCCAATCCATCCCATGTATTATATCAAATTCCACCCTTGGAATGACCTCCATGTTTTTTAAGAGATATAGCTTGCTAAATTTTATATGATAATATCCATATATGATTGATTCATGAATTTTTGATTTAATATTTTGAAGTGAAAACACTACCACTAGCAGTTCTAGGTTTAATTTTACGTTATTTACAAACATGAAGAGAATACATAAATACGTAGAACCATATTCTAAAAATATACTTTCAATAATTGAGTGTAAAATTATTGACCTATTATGCTGTCATTCATAGCCTCAACATTGTCCATCATGATTAGAAAAGTAAGACTATTCTCCCTTGAACTATACTATGTTTGATTGTGGTTTTAGGCCATTATCTCGTGATTTAGAAATTTTTTATCAAAATGTAAATGTTCCCACACTTGTGTAACAATAATATAGTTTTTTCTTGCACCATATTCCTTTTTTCTTTTTCATTCAAATGATAAGACATTAATTATCTATAAATTATTTGAGAAAAATTAAAATATTTTATTCACTTTTAATACTTTCTAATTTATTATAGAAAACTCCCCAAATCCTTCTTCACACACATTCATCCCATGGGATGTTTTTTCATCTATTCTCTTTAAAAATTAAAATTATTCACAATACATTAATTTATCTAACTCTTCATATCATTTAGTTCACAAGACGATGGTTCATCTACAAAATCCACTTCCACTTTGGGAGAACACTACAATATATCCTCATAATACCCATATCAACATAATGATTTCATATTTGGAAAATCATTTTCATGAACCAACAAATGATGGTAGTTAAACATGAGATCGATCATTTCAAACTAACTCAGATCATTCAACTAGTTGAAAAGGTAATTAGTTCTTAAAAAGGGGTTCTTGTTATAAGGACCCAATTTAAAAAAAATATATATTCTTGTATCTTTAGATAAGAATTCATTTTCATTCATTCATGAAGGCCTTTTATGTATATATCTTCAGATAATTAGGTTATCATCTTTAAATAAGTAAATATTAAATTAAAAAGTGGAAACTTCTAATTAGTATCCATTTCACCTATAATATTAAACATAAAAAATACATTTCTTCTTCTCTGAACATATCTTCACAATTCTATTATTGATATCATTCTTGTCGCCACTCATATATAAAACCCTATGAATTCATTCTAAAACATAGAATGAGAAGAAAAAACATCTCAGAAGGGGACATAAAAAGGATAAACCACTTAGTGTATTGGAAAAAATGAAATCACATATATTTATCAAATTATTATTTCAAAAAAAGAAATTAAAAATTTACACATTAAAAAAAACATTTTTCTTAAAGAAATCCTTCAAAACCTCGAGAAAGAAATTGAAACCCCATTTTATGAGAATTATTGAATCATATTCATAACTCATTTAAATTTTGTAGTGGAAATAAGTAGTGCCCAATTAAATCCATAGGATAAAGCATCTGATAACTTTATATTTCATTCCCATAAATATAGGGAACATTACCCAATTCATTAGAGTTCTATCTGGGCACCCACATCTAATAATATATATCAGCACCACCCATTTTTCATGTTCTATATTAGGGATCGACCCATCGTATAACATATATCAAGATCACCTATTTATTATATATAATTCACAATTACTTTATCATCAATAAAATATTTTATGCTTGTAGGTTTCATTATAAAACCATTTAAGAGATCTTTTGAACTCATATGCAAAACAGTTTCATATATTGAAATACAATTTCTTTTCAGAAAACATTTTCAAAATAAAATACCCAGATAAAAGGAAATAGAAATTTTTATTAATGAATAATAAAATCTTTTTAAATTAATTCAAAAAAAATTACCTCTATAGTGAAGGTAAAAGTAAATATTTCTATATATGTCAAAATATAAAATTCATTTTTATCCTTTCATAATTAATGTGAAAAAATTTTGTAAAAAATTTCCTTTTGAAAATTGTTCAAAGAAAGAAAAAAGAAAAAGAAAATTTCATTTAAAATTAATTTATGGACATATGTAAAAATTAAATGGTATTTTTAAAAATATGGAAATTGAAGAAAAAGAATAAGAGGGAGTATTTAAATGATTATTTTTGAATAATTTCTCATAAATTATGCTTGAAATGAAACTTTTGTTCTTTATCACCCTCAATAATAAACATATGTTAATTATTTACCATATTGGGAACTGTTTTGATGTTTATTATTCCATTCATTTAAATTATTAAAATTTTATATAAAAATACATTATAAATTATGTTCACATGAGATGTTTTGATGATATCTGTCTCATATTTCCAAAATGAATTTGGTAGGATAAAAATGAACAAATAGGTCATTATTAAATCATCTATATAACAATAATAATAAAATAATTATAATTTTTAAACAAAAATTATAATTTTAAAACCAAGAATGAAATATTTCTTTGAAAAATTAACTACATTATAATCATAGAGATGGTTGGTCATACGTACGCAAGATTAATGCTCCCATTTTTCAACAAGAATTATTGAAATAAGGTTTATAATATTTTATATTTATAGAATTATAATAATTTCATAGATAAAATACCATTTATTTAAATACACTTACATATATTCAATGTGATGCGGAGATAAAAAATGAATCACATCACTTCGTCGAGCTGGTAATCCACACATATGCCAGAAAACAGTAATCATTTTTCAGTGAATGAAAATATAATAAATTTTTTATATTATAATTATAGAATGATAAATTTGTAATGAATATCATATATAAAAATTAATTCAATAATTAAAACCAGAAATGAGAGATGTTTGTTCAAAATTAATGATATTGGTTCACAAGGCTATACTACAATGTACATGCGATAGATGGATTCCATCCACATTTGGTGGAATATGAGATAGATATTGGTTGTAAATTTAAAATAAAATCCCATTATTCAGAATATTGAATTTTTATAATCTCATAATGGTTGAATAATATATTAATATGGTATATGAAGAAATAAATAAAATATCCTCAGTTAAGAACCATACCTCTTCTTTGAACAACCTCATTTTATTTACAACATAAGGCCTATAACGTGGATATTATACCCCAAATAATTCCTCTAGGATGTATATAGGTATTAAAATAAGGAATTTTGGTTGGTATTGGTGTAACAAAAATGTTTTTTATATGTGAATAAATAATAAATTAGGTTCCCTTTTATAAGAGAGCATAGGGACACTCTTGAAATTTATTAAAATATTAATTTAATATAAATTAATATTGATTCCCAAATGGTCCCAATTTTATTATATTACAATATAAGATGAGGAGGAGTCTAATTAGTTTATAGAATAAAAATAGGTCAATTTTAGATCATATTTTAAACCTTATCTTTTTTGTTTCAACCCTTCAATAACCGATTTTTAGAATTACAGTGCTATCAATGTTTTTTACACTTTAGGGGTTAAAAAAGTTACTATAAAAGGGAAAAAACCTATAAATTTACCATTGTTGATTTCAAAAACCATATCCTATTAATTTTTTTTAGAAAAATATTTTTATGGTTTATAATTAATTTAATTATATATTATTTATTATAAAATTACGATACTATCAATTTTAAAACTATTCAATTAATTTGAATTTTAAAAATATAAGACAATAATGAAATTATAATAAAATGAATCAAAACTTATATAATATGTCAATTTTTATCTGAAAAAATTTGGTACCAAAATATTCATTCATATATATAAACTGTAACATTTTTAATATCATTTTTTTATTTTCCAATTAATTGAATAAATATCGTGTCAGTATTGCATATCTTTTAAGTTAATTATTTCATCACTAAAAATTAAAAATAAATTAACATGATAAAAAATCATTAAATTTTCATATTGATATTTTTTACCAAACATATCCTATGTTTATTCCTATGTTAAAAATACTATTTTTATTAAAAGAAAGAGTGTGACATTTCTGGATTTCTATTCACTTAAATATCATGATGATATAAATCATTTTAAAATGGCTTATAAAGGTCACATATTTGACTTTTGGATGATTATGGATGTGATATACCCATCCAATAAAATTATGGAAAGAAATAGGCTCATTATTTTGTCATTATCATTGTACAATTAACCGTAATTAAAATATTTACCCTTTAGTGTGTTACAAAATTAATATAGTAATTATTCATATTGAGCAAAAAATAAGGGGAACAATTTTACAAATATCAACCAAATTATTAAAAATATTTAATATATCTTTCAAAATTTAAAACATATAATTTGAATAATTTAATTTAAATTTAAATAATAAAAACACGATAAAAATATATTATTCAAAAAAATACATATTTTAAATATAAAATTTTTTTTTACTAAATTTAAGAATAAATTTCATATTAAAAAACATAATTAAGTTACTTTAAACCCAAAGGAACTATATAAATTTAAAATATAATAAAAATTATAATTTTACTTTTTAAACATTTGAAAATAAAATAAAATTTTCAATAAAAATTGGTATTTTTTACAATTCATTGAACATTTAATTATTTTAAGAATATTCTCAAAATAACATCCTAAGATAATTTTTACACAGTAAATTTAAATTTAAAAATTGTTTTATAAAATTAAAAGTATATAATTTCTAAATTATACTTTTAAATACAACTATACAATAAAATGGTTTGATATGACTATTTATTATTTTATTTTAAATAAATAATTAATATTTACATAATTAAAATAACTATTTAATTCTTGAATACTAATAATTATGAAAAGGATTTATTCTATCATTAGTGGTGTTGTTATATTATTCCCCCTTTCCGTAGTCACTTCCCCACAATTTTAGGCAATAGTTAAACCAAGGGAGACATCTTTCCCTTGTGGAATTTTCAAATTTCAATTTTCCATTTTTAACTATATAGTTTTTACACTAAACCATAACATGATTAATTACCTTATTCGACAAAAATTTATCTCTATGGTCGTGAATATAAACTGAGTTTTCATCATATGAATGGTTATATTTTAACTGAACTATATGAGGGATAAATACATAATATTAATCTAGAACATATTTCATTAACATTAAAACATGATATACATTGTGTACATTGGATAGAATTAGTGGTAAGACTACTCAGTTGGTAACTGATCCACATTTTTTAATGATTTCATACTGTACAATGAATCGTAGAATTATCTTCCACTTTTTACCAAACACATTACATTTTCTATAGAGATGCATTAATAAAATCAAGATTTCCTGCCATAAAAGAAAGATATTTCCTCTGATTATATGTATATCTTTTTTACCTACATTGATCTATCCTCATATATTGTTGAATCATATTCACCTTCTCAAACATTATTTCGATCAAATTTACTATTTTCACCTTCCTTTCTCCAACTTCATCCCAAAAAGATCTAGTCAAACACCACATTTATTATAATGCTTCAAAAGTTATCATCTGTATACTAGAATGGAAACTATTATTTTAATAAAACTCAACCAAATAATATTTTTGATTAGAAAAACAATAGAAATACATTAAATAAGAAATAATCATGTATTCTAATGTCTAAATTGTGTTCTCAGACTATCCATTATACTGATGATGACAATCAGTATATAAATTTAATCTAGTACCCAAAAAATTTTGAATTCCATTGAAAAAAAATTATGTTAAACATGGATTACATGAAGATACAACATAGAGATGAAATCAATGTTACTTGACTATCTTGTTTAGGTACTTTCATGAAATCCTATAGAAAGACATTGTTTGTAGAATGGGAAAAAATGCTTAGATTTTTTTATTCAATCATCAATAACCAAAACTTCATTTTTATGTCGACAATTTTTTGAAAATCTCAATTTGAATAACATGGATATATTTTATTATTTCCACTTCTGTACTCAAAAAGGCTTAAGAATCCCTTTTTGTAATTTTCACTTTACATTTACCTATTATCAAGTCAAAAATTTCATACTAAATTTAGAAATATCTATTCTCAATCCATCCCACTAGTAATACTCTTGAAATCCACTAGAAATCATAGTGCTAATAGGATTTGTGAAAAATAGAGCACTATGAGCTCCATTCATCATTCCACACATCAATTGAGAATCACATGACACACACAATCTCTTCCCAAATCACAAAACACTTTCTTTTTCAATATTAAATTACAAAAACATACCCTTCCAAACCAATGTTATATTTTTTTATAACTAATGTTCTACCTCATGACTTATCTTATGTATTTTTGATAGATATGGCTTATTTATACATAGAACAAAACAAAGGAAATTCCTGATTCTACAAATTCTAAGAATATTTTTTCAAATACTTACCCAAAGGGTCATATTACAAATGTACATGGTTGACGGATCATTATTTTTCTAACACAAATCATCACAAAATTTGTTTGTTTTTTTATTGGATAATGAATTGTGCAGTCATAATCATTAATCAGTTCTAGCTATTTTCTCTCCCACATTTTCAATTATTTCTGAGTGAATATATAATTCAAAATTTTATGATTAGTATATATTTAACATTTTACTATATATTAATGATACCTCCATATTTATAAATAAAAAACCTTATCAATTAATTCCCAATAATGGGTAGGATAATTTTTCTCATGAGATTTTAGTCATTAGAATGCATAAACAATTACCAAATCATTCTATATCATAATGCAGTCAATTCTATTCAATGAATCATACTTCTAGAAGAAACATTGACCATCAATAGGGAGAAATGAAAAAATTAGATCATTCACCCATATTATTTTTAGTTTTTGAAAAAAAATTGCATTATTTCATCTAGAAAATTTTGAAACCTTTTCAAGTTAACATATCAATGGTCTACAAAACCGATCAATGTTTTCAACAGACATCCAAAAGTACCCCAGTAATACCTGAAAACTAATTATATTTGTTACCTTTTTTCACTTGTAAATTACTCAATAACTTTAGTATTAGTAGGTTAAAATTTTATCCCATATTTAAAAACAATATACCTATGAAAAAAATTCCGTGCAATTAAAATTCACACATAATAAATATTTTATATAGTTTAGTTTATTTTATGGTTTGGAAAATAATTCCCATGTATCGTTTAGGATCCTAATTAATTTATTAATATAACAATATTTCCTCAATAAACACAACTAAAAAAATATTTATGAACTCATGGAAAACACCATTCATACGATCTATAAATACAATTTGTGCATTGGAAAACACAAAGGGAATAAATATAAACTCATAATCCTCTTATACAATATGAACAATTTCCTTTAGAATATATTCCTCCATCAATTTTAACTGATGGTGACCTAACCGGCGATCAATAATATAATATTATTTAACTCCCTAGAGCTGATCAACCAAATAATCGATATGAGGTAAATGATACTTTTTCTTAATAGTGATGTTATTCAAGGGTTAATAATAAATTAAAAGTCTCATTGAACCATCCTTCTTTTTAAAAAATAATCTAGGATAACCCAAAGGTGATGTCCTAGAATAAATTAAACTTTTATCTAGTAACTCCTACAACTGAATTTTTATTTCCAAAAGGCATACTTGTTCTATTTGATAGTGGGTTATCGAAATAGGATTAGCTTCAAGTACTAGGTAAATAATGAATTCAACTTCCAGGTCAGGTATAACACTGGGAAATTAATTTTAAAAAAATTAAAATATTCATTTACTACTTGTATATCACTAATTTTAACAGTTTATTTCTTTTTAAAACATGATCATGGTAACCATCACTACAATCCCCAATCAATTTGTATCTTCTAGTAGTTTTTTAATCATATAAAATCATTGAAAAAACATTCTCGGATCTATAATCTATCTTATCATGATAAACTGAAAGAAAATACTTATAAAATATAATATCACACTCTACCATGGGTAGTTCAACAGGATGTTTAATAAATAACGCCCAACTAATAATTATAGTAAGATTTCAAAAAATCATGGTTTCCTTAATATCTTCGTTAGGAGTTTTACACAAAAGTTATATCTTACATATGTGAGGTGACATTAAAATTTACATCCAAATTTCTCATAAATTAAGTAATTCAAATAACCATAGTACGAAAAGGAGTTGGTATAATTCTACTAAACTAGTACCATACATTTCAGCACATCATTTTATGGCCTAGAATCAATGGTATTAGTAGAAAACTATTTTTTCAAACTATTCTAATTTTAATGTTGATGATTTTCATCATGTTCATCTAACTTCACACACATGTTAGAATAATAACCCTTGAAAGGAAAAATCTCACCATTTTATAGCAATCAGTTACCTCACTATTTAATTATTTAGGAAACGTTTCTTTATAGTTACATGCTATGTAACCAAACCAACCACACTGGTTACACTTTTTAAATGTTTTCATACACTCCTTGAAATATTTTGTTAAAAAAATGTAACTTGTTGGGTATTAACTCAATAATTCTTAGTCTGATTTATCTAATTTTCCACCCATCTTGAACTTGTTTTACTCTTATCATCTCAAGTGACACGTGTATAGAAAAAATCCATCTCAAATTTCTCATCATGATGAAAAACAATATCATTAATTTAATATTACCATACATCCAAAACAATTCCTAAAATATGTTTCAATCCTAAGTAAAATCTATTAATTTTACAATCTAGTTCTTGAATAAAATCTCAAACACAACTTTCCAATCTGGTAAAACAATATTTTTATGGGACTACTAAATATTCAACATTTTTCTAGAATTCCTAGAATTTTTTCTCTATCATATGATGACCAAAAACAAGGAAGTATTTCTCAAGAAAAATACTCATAAATGTGTCTCATTTAATGACACATATATTTTCTATCCATCTTGAATTTTTAACCAAATTCCACCATCGATCAACTTCACCTTTAAAATGACATATGGAAGGAGTTACCTTTTGATGTTTTAAACAACCAATAAAATTCAATATATTTTTGAGACAATTAATCCATCAATAATTTACCATTGGTTCCAAATATCCATTGAATAATAGATGATGGTATCTTATAGAATTCATTACATTCATCATATTCCTCTTTGGAAGATATGGATGTTCTCTAGCGTGGATTTCATCACAATTTATAGCCTGAATAAAATGATACATCACTAAAAAAACTACTCAGTCCCCATTAAAACCATTTCCATTTGATTATTTGGACTGATATATCCCTCTTAGTGACATCCCAGTGCATATTAAATGTTTCCTCTTCAAAGAAATCCATTTAGAACAAATATAGTTTAAATGATGAAACATGATAATATTTTAATGTTATACCATTTCAATATAACCATAAGGTAAAATATTTTATTGTTATTATATTATAATTATACTAAACCCAAAATATATCTAAAAATTTTCCCTGATACCAACTATAATGACCAATCCTTAAAAAATGAATATTCTTTTATCTTTAGATAAAAATTCATTTTCATCCATTCCTGGAGATCTTTTAGGTCTAAATTTATAGATAATTAAGTCGTCACCCTCATAAAACTAACTTTTATATTACAAAGTGTAAACTTCAACTTAGTAACCAATTTCCCATAATATAAAATTATTAAAAAAGAAACTATTTTATTTTCATGATATATCGTCAAAAAATTATCTGGATATCTTCCCTACTCATATATAAAACCATGTAAAAACATTTTAAAACATAGTATGAGAATAAAAATCTCAATAAGGGACATGAAAAGAAGACATTTGTTTGTCTATTAAAAAATATGAAAATAAATTAAATAAATAACATTATTAAATTATTCATTGAGGATAGGAAATAAATAACTACCACCCAAAAAACACTCTCTCTCTTTAGTCAAAGAAAAACATTAAAACCCACAACTAGCAACTAAAAACCCTTATGGGGAAACATAAAACAGCACATTAAAAACCCATGTCAAACCCATGTTAGAAATAAATAGAGCCTATTTAAATCCATTGGATAAACCCTATGGTATCTCCCTCCTCCTTGACTGTTAAGTCAAGGAACATCACCAAATTCAATTGAATATTATCTAGTAACACCCTAGGTAAAATCTATATTGGTCTTACCCAATTTAATGAGTTATAATGGGGATCGACGCATTCTATAAGATGCATTATGCTCACATGTTTCTCATATATAATACTCAAGTACCATACATGAATAAAATATTTAATACATTCACTTTTAATCATAAAAACTTTGAAAAAAACTTTTTAACACATATGAAAAGCATTTTTGATAATAAAATACCCCTTTATTTTAAAACCCATTTTAAATCTAAAATACCCAGAAATATATAACATTCATTTTTTTCTTTTCATAAAGAAATTTAAACATTATAAAAAAAGTTTCATTCAGAAAAACATTTAATGAAAGTAAAAAAATAAACAATTATTTTTAAATTATTTTATATACATATAAAATTATTACAATTATATTGTTGAAATAATAACATGGGATAAAAAGTCTTGTAAGGGAGACTGTAAAATAAGATTCTTACAAGAATTTCTCTTTGATTGTGCCTGGCCTGACACAAGGGTTCCTAATCTTTAAAAATGAAAAACTTATATTAATTATTTAATTTAGTTATAACCTTTTTAAATTTTATTATTTCAATTATTTCTCTTATTACCGTGTTATATAAAATTAATTAAATAATTTTGTTCACATTAGAAGTTTTGATGACATTCAGCTCATACGTCCTAAATGACTTCAATAGGATGAAATGGACAAAGAGGCTATTATTCAATCATATCCACAAAAATAATCATGAAATGATTAACATTTTTTATACGTAATTTATTCTTTTAATCCCAATATAGAATGAAAGTTATGAAAAATGTACTTTGTTACATTAATAGATAAGGTAGGGTGTACATATGCATGTGTATCATTCCCATTCTACCATAATTAATATTGGAAGAAGTTAATATTTATTTTACCTTTATAAAATGGTAATAATATCATAAATACAATATTTTTTATTTTAAAAAACTTTTATATATAATCCATGTGATTTGGGGATGAAAAAAAATTACATCTCTTTATGGAGTTAGTAGTCCTCACGTACGCATGAACAACGTTATCATTTTTCAGTGATCGAAAATGAAAGACTGTAAGTGTTATATTATATTTCCATAATTTTAAATATATTATTATTATCATATGTAATCACTAATTCCATCATTATAACCATTTGGTTTAGGTCCTGGTGGAAAATTAATGGCATCAGTTCTCGAGACTATAGTCCTCCATACACATGAATAATGGATTCCATTCTCATTCAATGGAAGAGGAGACTGGTATAGGCTATGAAATTAACATAAAAAACCATTGTATATAGAAGATACAATATTTATTATTTCATTAGTGTTTAATAATATATGATGGTGGTAGGAGAAGAAATTAAAAAAATGCTCAGTTATAAACTATACCTCTTCTTCAATCAAACCACATTTTCTTCATTTCATAAGACCTATAACGTTTTAATTATTCCAAAAATAAATTACCACAATAATAAATAATTTATAATTAAAATTAAAATTTATAATTATAAATATCCTCTATTTATCACTATGTTAATAATAGTATAATTATTAAAAGCATGAGTGTGACATTTTTGGCATTATATTCACTTAATAATAATGGTCAAAATAATTTCCCAATGGAAAAAAGGCCATATATTCAACTTTTGTATGATTACGGATTATATATACTCATCCAATAAAATTATGTAATGTTTTAGGGTCATTATTTAGTCATCATCATTATATTTTTAACCATAATTACCTGATTTTCCCTTTTTATGGTAAAAAAATTAAGAAGGTTACTATTTATATTGAGAAAAAATAATAGAGACCCATCTACCAAATTTAGATTCACTAATTCCAAATATGGAATCCATTTTTAAATATTAGAATCGCATATTATATAGAATTTAATTTAAAAGTAAACTGGACAAACATTATGAAAAACAGTTTTTCAAAAAATGCATATTTTAAGAATAGTTGTATTATTCAAAAATAATGTAAAAAGTTTTATTTTCAAAAACCATAATAATATTATTTTAAATAAAAATTTACAAATAAAAATTTAAAAATAATCAAAAATATAATTTTACATTTCAAATAATCTAAAATAGAATATATTTTTTTAATATGAATCGGTATTTTCACTATTCATTTGAAAATATCTTTGTTTCATAAAATTATCAAAAAATCATTGTAATATTATTTTCATGTAGTGAATTTAAAAATGGAAATATTTTTTAAATTTTAAAATTATATAATTTTAAAAATTATACATTTTAAAAAAAACTTATAATAAAAGTCCAAAATAAAACTATTTCTATTTTAAAAAAAATTAATATTCTTATAATTAATATAACTATCTAATTCAAGAATAATAATATATATAAAAATTATTTATTATATCATTACCTAGGTTGTTAAACTTTTTATTTATCATCATATAGTTAAGGTGATTGTAATCAATGCAAAGCCTCAAAATATCACCCACATTTTACATGAACAACACTAGAGGCACCAAGGGGGTCATATTGGGTCTGAACAAAACCCGTTATCTCAAAGGTCCTACCATTAAACCCAATTATTCTAGATCATGATAAGAGAAAGATAATAATATTATGAAGATATAGGTGTGGTCTGAGGGTAAAAGTTAACATGGAATTAGAAATCCTTCCTCATAGGTTTTCTTGATACATCTTTCGGAAAGACACCCATATAATACGACACTATGACTAGAATCCAAATACATATAATGCATGAGGAACTAAGGAATAAAATTTCCAACTGAAGGGTGATTGGTTACTTATTCATAATCATGATCTCCACTAGGTCATCTATAAAATCCCTTTCACTCATGAAGTATAATCTTGTTCTATCTACCCAAAGGTATCTAACACTCTTGTGATGATAATCTATCTGGGAAAGCACCAAGAAAAACCATTCCATACATATAATTTGATCATAATGTTTCATCAAAAATATAAAGTGGTATCCTGAAAAACTATCAGTCTACAAAGGGAAAACTCACATAATTTTCCAAAAGTAGGTGATGGTGAATAACCCAAATAAAAAATTATTCTCAACACTATGGATAAATAAAAAACAAGGAAGAAATTAAAAATTAAAAGAATTGATGAAAAAATATGATATAGACCACACCATATACATTGTTTGGGGGGCCTAGATTTGAATCAACTGTTTTATGTCCTCCCACTAAAACATGATGGTTTGGGAAGTCCTGATGATAATGAAATTTCTCATTACAGGATTAGAATCACACATGCTAAATATGTATGCATATTCTATAATATCTGTAAGCTAAAGGACATTCAATATGATGAATTCCACAATGTGATTATTATATTTCATATCATCATGTCCAATTTGGATCAATAGTATTCCTCTTACCTAGAGACCATGAGGTTTGATTCCTATTATCTTCTTCAAATGACTCATTCCATGATTTCTGCTTATAACTATAGTTTCCCAATGCTACCTTAGTAGTAAGAACACCATAGCCTAATTCTTCTTATATACATGTTATTCATGAACTGTGTGTCTAGTATAGTGATAAAACATAAATAGGAATAAACACTAAAACTATACCAAAGTGTGTGTCACCTCATAAAATTTTTGGGTGAAATAACACCACCAACTACATCATATCCCTTAAAAGATTTTGGTAATAATAATGAAAATCATTTTGGGTGGAATTCTAAAAAAATGAAAAAATAGAATAATAGACTCCCTCCTAACCACTACCCCTTAACGGTAAGTCACACCAAAAAATCTATGAAACCCCTAGTCCTGAAACTCTAGAAGCATACTCAGTCTACATTAATCATCAACATAAATTGTTTCAACTAATAGTTGTTTCATCTGACATGAATCATAAAAATGATCGTTTAGGGATGGTTCATCTTAATACATGATGGGTGGTAATATTTTCTCCTACCTAAATAGAGAAACCACCTCAAAAACGTGCTCCAGACCTGGAGCCTTGAAACTAATATGGATATCACAGAAACCCTACAATGGTGTATCCTCCCTCAAGTAGTTGCCTTAATAACCCTGTAGTGTTATCGTAACTAGTTGTCATCATAGAGGCATCCTATAAATTAAAAAGAGTTATAATGGTTAGATAAGAATATCTGAGAAGGTAACTAAGTAATTGCATGAATGTCAAAATTAAAAATATTATATGATCCATGAACCATTGGGTTCTCTACAACTGATGTCTCGACATACCAAGATTACTAAAAGTTAGTCATATTCTCAGTGTATGAAATAATCTTTTTCCTCACTAAAATTGGGTTCCCCGGCATGATAGATGAACATGATACACTCTAACACCATTTACCTATGTTTTCAAACCAAAACAAATGAAATTTATTTCCCTAAAATATATCCCTAGAATTTATAACCTTTGATACCACTCTGTTATAACCTGGAACATCGGGACCCCTACAAGAATGGAATTAAGTATAGGGTGACTCATCATGACCAAATTCAATAGGCCATGATCTACAGACATAGATGAGTAGTAATAAATCTTAAATAAGAGTACTCATCTTAATATACTTATATTCATTCACACAAACATCACCATAAAAGAATATAGAAATACATAAAAATGATGAAACATCTTGACTGTAATCAATGAATTAAGCATCCTCTAAGAAATACATCATAATTTTGAAAGGTACTACAAAAGATATAATGGGTAAAAATATTTTCCAATCAAGATAAGGTGTTCCAACCAGAAAAAAACTAAAAAAAGGATAATTGTTGGGAGATATACTTTAAATCTATGAGAAAGATCACTGAATGCAGTAAACACCACCAAAGTACCGCTATGATCTTCTGCCATTAGGTATACTAATGTCACTATTTATCCACCTAATTTGAGTATAAAATAATACATGACTGTAAAAATACCTTGCATGGATGTGTATTTACATACACAGTAGAACTCGCTGACAATCCTTTGGGATGCAATTGAAAAAAATTGTTTTCTCAACACATAAGGAAAGAGGGAAAATATACCCAATAAAAAATATATTCCAATGATACCCAAGTGAAGAGAGAAAGGGGATATCCATTATCATGTACATCTAAGAATAATGAGTCTTTAGACAACACCATAGTACCCATCTATCAAACCATCATGAATAACCTCCGAAGAATGAGTATGTAGGACCTATATTATGCCACTATGTGTTGCAACTAAGGGAGCACTATCTATAATATAGATACTGATCGCCACCATATTTCAATGATATAGAGTAACACTCTACAAATAGAGGAAACATTCTTCTTATAATGTGTTATAGTTCACTATATACCTTTATAATTCATATGGTTGACCAACCAAATACTGATAAAGGGGAGTATTGACCCCAATAACATTTCAATGATCACACCAAAACACTCCAACTAGATAATCATCACAAAAATAAGTGTCCTTATTACATCACCTTTTATCGTATCTTTGATACTAAAAAATCCCACATGGTATCATATGTGGAAAAATACAATGTATAGGCTACTCACATACCCTAATATGAGTCCTGATTAAAAATATGCCCAAGGTAGATGCTTTTGGAAAATGTTAATGGTGTTTATATAGGGTCACATAAGATGTGACTTCACCTAGACACTTGGGTGTGTCATTCCTTGGTCATGGATTAGCCATAAATGTGGATACATAATATTTTCACCTAGGGATAATGATTTTTCTTTCCATGTTAGGTACCACGCTTGTTCTAACATACCATGGATTGGATATCCATGTACACTTAGATTGAAATTTCCTTAAGGGATATGACATGTCTTCTCACTAAGGGTCATAGGCTTGTACTCTCAGCACACAGATCAACTACATGGGTTGGGTCATCTATTTTTTGGTCCTGACCACATGGTGTGAAACATTTAACTTGGGCTCAAACCCTATTCACTTCGAGAACATGTGATACATATTGTTTGTTCCTCTAGGATTCATGGCATGTAATAGTGTGTTTTAGACAGTGACGTTTTTCATCCCATGGAAGACAAATCTTGCATTAATTCCATGATTCATTCCATTTGATCATTTTTATCCACCAAAAATGAATGAATTATTCTATAATTGTATATTTATAGCTTCTAATTACCATAAATTAAACCTCCAATCACCCATGTGTAGTCATCATGCCAACTAGAAATGATTGGGGTCTTGATCCTTGAATTTTTCACCCACATACCATAAATAAATATTTATCCATACAAAAAACATTGATCCCAATTTCATTATAACATCCATTATGATTCCTATGGTTCAATCATGCTCAAATATGTCCTGGAAAAATAAAATCACTGACACTATGGTCTAATGATGAAGAACATAAAGAATAGTGGTGAGAAAATAACAAGAACGATGTGAGATCATAAATCGATAATATTATCCCATAAAATAATTACATATTTCATAAATAATGGGGTGAATCATGGATGTAATATATTTAAGTAATTAGGTTCAGGAATTCTTAATAAAACTAGGCTCTCGAAAATAATGAAAATCACATAAAATAAGCATATAGTGAAATATATGCCTAAAAAATTATTCAATGGGTGAAAATTTAGAGAATTATGATCCCTGACTCAAGAAACTTATGATCACTGGTGATGAACACATACAATAGTAATGATGATGAATGTTTTGCTATAATTTTCATTTATCTAATGGATCAACCTAATCATTTTCATCGATCCACATTCTTAGTTATCAACTCCAACGAAGCATATATATTTATTTATAATATCCTTAGGTTATGTTTTTAACCCAGGAGATTCATCATAATGATGTATTTATATTGGGTGATTTGCTTTTAGAACATTAAGTAAAATAGTTAAATAAATTATTTAATTTACTTATCATAGCCTCTAATGTCCTCCTTCCATAGAAAATATGATTCCAACCTACCTTATATCACCTATGGTAAACCCAAAATTATGGAAAAGAAAATATGGCCTCATAATTCTATTCTAAGGTCTCATTCCAGGAAAAAAATTGTTCTAAATTGATTAATATGAGAAATTTAATATATAATTATATCATCAATATATTAATTTTGGGTTCTAGTGACACCCAAAACATAGCGACAGTTCTATGGAAAAATCCATATATATAAAAAGAAATATTTTATAATCAATCTTCCAAAATCAAATTTATCACATTCTCCCTTCATTCAATGATTTTCACCAAAAAATCACAATCTATAAAAAAAATGAGGGTACTAGGCATGTATCTGGATCTCCTTCTCGTAGGAGCTTTCCCATATGCTTTAAAGCTACCCATGCACTCAAACTATTGGAATGTCCAATTCACATGGGGTATTCTATTATGAATACTTGATCACCACTATATACTCTGATAAGGTTTCCCATTCCTTATTCCCCATCCATCTCTATTTAATAACTTGTTATGGGTCCTTCTCATTTATCCTACGTTGTGACACTAGAGAAATATCATGAACTCATTCTAATGATGGGGGTATGTCCATGTGGTAAGAATCCTCTTCAAGCCTTCATTGGATCTAGAATGGTCTGACAAACCTTGGGATAGCTTATTTCCTGTCCAAATCCACACAATCATTATCTTATAGTGAATATCAGAAAAGCATGGTCTCCCTACATGAACTCTGAAATCTTTTGACATCATTTCATGTATGATTTATATAAACTCTAAGCCTTCCTCATAAGCTTATGGATCACCTAAATCTTATTTATCATCCCCTACACCAATTCTATCCCATCAAGAGGCATCTCAACAATCTCAGTCATGCAGAATAGTGACATGAAGGGTCTCCCATATGTGGGCCTTAGTGGTATCATTACCACTATAGATTTATAGTTGTTATTATAAGATATTTACACCAATTTTAAGTGATCCACATAGTCAAAAAACCTACATGTTGGCTCAAATAAGTTTATCCAAAACATGGATGGTCTTCTTAAAATAGTCATCTACCTAGGGGGTTGAATGTTGTGTTCATCCATAACTAGGTCCTAAAAGATTCATCCTATCATCACTACAACCCTGCTATATACAGGGCATCATGGTCAGAGAATAATATTGTGATAAAATATGAAGATGAATGATCCATTACATGTACAAACTCATTAAAATCTCAACCAAGGTTTTCCCTTGGAAGGAATGGAAGTGTACGGACATCATAAGTTGGTCAACAATCATTAAAACAGAATCTTAACCTCACTATCTATCTCTCTCCATAGAAGACCCATTGAAAAATGATTTGATATTCCATCCCACATTCATTCTGAAATATCATGACATTGATTCAAACCCACTAGAACCTGAGGTTTAGCCTTTACATGCTAACATGTGAGGCACCGAGAAAGAAAAACAACAAAATTCCTCCTCAATCTAAACTCTCTAAAATTTCCATTCATATATTTTATGATATATATTTCCTACTCCCGGATGTACCACCAAAGGGGTGATAGAAAAACACATTCAACACTATATCATTATATGTGAGTAGAACCAATATTCGACCTATATAAATGGTTATGTGCTCCCCATATTCACAAAATCATAAGGCATATGTCTTAATAGTATCTATCTATGTTGAAATTCACCATTGACATCTCCCTACTAAGAATTTCACACATTATAAGTATGAATTAGAGTCTACACCATTGACTAAATATAATATTCACCCATATCCTCTAGTAGGGTCAGCTACAATGAGGCTGGGTGATCTAAAATCTCCTCTAAAAAATGGGCATGGGATTTTCTACTAAGGGAATCTTCCACCACATTACCCTTCTAGGGAATGTAGACAATCTTGAAGTCATAGAAAACAAGAACTCTACCCAATGCCTCTACCTGAGGTTGAGATCCCTGTAGGTGAATATGAACCTAAGAATATAGTGGTATGAGTAAATAATTAAACACTTTCAGAGAATATATTGCATCCATTTTATCATATCTAAGACAACCATTTTCATCTCCATGTCATGGGCCTCATATAACCCCAGGATGTTTTTATGAAATATTTTTTTTAAATAATTTTTATTATTTTGTAGCTTGTATTGCTCATAATTGTGAGTTTAGACGAACCCCTAGATTCCCTTATTATAAAATTACCGTTATAGACTATCTGTTAGGTTAGAAGGAATAAATATAACTTATGAAAATTTATTTTTACTTTATTGACTATTAATTATTTATGAAAAATCAAAATAAATTAGATATTTTTATTTTTTAGTGAATTAATTTTAGTAATTAAATTAATTAGATATATATATATATACCCACTTAATAAATTATTTTTTATATTCATCCAATAGATATTTTAGTCATATGGTATGAATAAACCCTATTTCATGTATAAAAACATATTTTTAAAGGGTAATTTTAAGCCTTTGAATGGAGAACCCTATTTAAATTAAGATTTTAACACATTAGTAATATTTATACAACAACATAAACATGTTATTTTTATGATGGATATAAAAATTTACTTCAGATGAATTTTTGATACTTTTCTCATAACTTTCATGTTTTGATGAATAATAAAAATACACTAAATTTTATGTAAAAAACAGTTTTCATAAAAATAATTTATATTGTTAAATTATATTATCAAATGGTTTTAATGTATAAATAAGATATATTTTTATAATTAAATATAATTTATGTCATTATCATTAATTTTACATTGAATTCAAATAAAAAACAATTCAATATTTTGTAATGTTTTAGCTTTTAAAACTCATTCTCTCTTTCTGACAGTGGGATTAATTTTAATTTGATTAATAAAACATATTTGTTTTAAAATTTTAAAAATGAATTAAATATTTGGAATAATTTGGTCCATGTTATGTTAATAGGTTAATTTTATTTTATTGTACATTATGAATAATAACTTTAGTAATTTTTTTATTTACTACAGCTAAGGGTAAATCAGGTAATTAATGTTAAAAATAATATTTTAAAATTACCTTAACACCTATAAAAATGATATTAGATGACTATATTATAACCTTATCATATATGGTTCAAAATTAAATCACCTAATTTCCACTTTCCAATGAATATGATATTAATTTTATTAAAATCAAAGAATGTGACAAAATGTCAAACTCTCTTTTTATATAAGTATATATATTATAATATAGTGATATTATAGAGTTAAAACAGACTATAGGTAGTCTATAAAAAGATAAAATAATTAACTATATCATACAAATTTATTTATAATTTTTATAAATTAAATAATTACCATTAAGGATGACACAATAGGGATGCATAAATAATTTAAATAATAGAAATATCAAACAATTGATTAGAAAAATGATAAAAGAAATATAATTTGAATTAATTAAGGTTATACATGAATTTTATAGGTTATTATGATATTAATGGAGTATATTAAATGTTTTAGTTTGATTTTTTATTATGTGTGTATTTTATTTATAATCAAAGAAATTAATAGTGTCAAAATTGACACTATTGATTTTTTATAAAAATAACATTTTATTACAATATTCAAAAATTATAAAAAAAATTAAAAATTTAAAAAGTGATAATAACATAGTAAAAAATATAATTAAGTGTAAATTTATGGTCAATTAACACCATATAATTAAATATTTATAACCATTAAATATTTAGAATGTTATTTCCATATAATTAAAATTAAATAGATTAAATAAGGATAAATTCAAGTCATATTGTATAAAATAAAAGAAAAACATGTCTAAATTTTATTGTTTTAGTGAATTTAGATCAATACTCATATTATATTCTAAATAATTAACTTTTTATTAATTTTAATTTAAGAATAAATTTATATTGATTTAATAGTTTTGGTGTTTCTAAAGGTTCACCACTCATCTCTTATAAAAGGGAACCTCTTTTCTTTTTAAATCACATCACTAATGCCCCTTTTTCTGATTATCCCTACACATTACCTCTCCAAACTTACTTTACTTCAACCTATAGTACACACTTTGGGATTAAATCTATCCTAAAGAGGCCTTTTGGGTAAATCAAATTGAGATACTTGAAAAGGAGTTAATTGTTTTATCATCACTCTCAAAATTATTTTCTTATTCTACTTCCTCTTCTTATGTGGTTTCCATACTAAAGTAATAAATACAGTATCTAATACATTATGTTATGTTATTATAGTTATGGTAAATCTTTATACATTCTTTTATCCATCCTACGAATAACAATATCACCATGTGTGTGTACATAGAGCATACCATCTTCACACCATGGTGTAATTTGTTATTTCAAAATACTTTATTTGGATCGATATAATGATGAGTATAATGTATTTAAATAATTTATATAACTTGATAATTATTTTTTATAATTAATATAAACTCTCATTCTATTTCATTAAACCGTTAAGTGAATGATATCGTTGCTCGTCCATACGTAAGGCTTACTATCTCCACGATGCAATGTAATTCATTCTACATGATCTGCATTAAACCATGATTATATACACAAATGGAATGAAAAAATATGATATATATTATAATAATATCATTATGAAAATTTTATAATAATAACTTTATAATTGGAACATGAAATTATCTAAAAAACATGCATAAGAACATAAAGTAGCTAATATCTGAATAACGAGTGACAATGAAATGTTACCAATAAACAGATGTTAATATAATCATATATGATATCATAAAAATTATTATGACTCTGGAATAAGTAAATAACATTTTTTACATCACTATATAGGAGGTTCAGATACATACGCAAGATATCAGACCTAAAGAAAGGTATAATTTCACAATCTCAATATTATTTGAGATTGTCTATAGGAAAGTATTTACTAGGTTATATTTATCCTCCAAATCCATGTTTCCTATAATATTTAATATTATTTTTATTATTATACTATTTTTAATCCAATTTTAACCATTGGTAAATTTGTATTAAATGGTATGAAAGGAATCTTTTGGCATTTTTTGATAAGAGGTAGTTTTTTACTTTTCCAGAAAAAGTATGAGGAGAATGTTTTTTATTTAATGTGGAATGAATTAATTTCTAAGTCTTTATAACACCTTATTTCCTTGAAGATTTATTTAAACTATTTCATGTATATTTTCAACTTAATTATTTACTTTTTAAAATTTCACGACATTTTGAGGAAAGAAAATGTTTTTGAAGAAGAAAGGATATTTTCCTCAAGAATTAAGTTCTAGTGTTTTATAAAAATTAGTTTTCATCTAAGAAGATTCTCTTTAAACAGAGTTTTGTTTCTATCCCTATTATTACTTCAGTTTTATTGTGTTAATGATGGAATGATATTTTATATGGATTATGTTATGATTGAATGTTGTTTAAGAAACCCATTTTATTTCATAGTTTATGTTATGATGAATGATTTATGTTCTTGTTTAACATGTAAGAACAATTTCCTTATGAGATGGGTGGGAACTATATCTCCCTAAAATGAATTTGGTAATGATATATATCTAATGAGATATACATGACTAGAATGACAAGTAAATCTGGTTCAGTAATACAGGGTTGTAATGATAAGTAAACCTGATTCAGTAATGGACTTTGTCCACTATGATGGTCTTGAAAATGAGACATGACTAATATAAAATGATTTTCTATGTTTATGTGTATGACACAAAACTTCATGTATTATGTTTTCACTTTTTGGATTATTTCCATTAGTTCTTAAGAACTTTTATCCCATTACATGATATCATGATCTTTCATAAGAAATATAAGACATCAAAATTTTATGTTATTATATCTTATGATTGTGATATGATTGATATATCCCTTGTTTACCATTATTGATAATTTGAGATTAGCCTTTCATATGATTCTTTTCCCAAGGTCATGAAGAAGGTTATTAAGTAATATATGTCAAAATATTAATCTAGTTATGATGAAATAAGTAGGAGACAATGTAGATATTTTATGAACTAATTGTTTATGTTTCACAGTTTCTAAAGAAACTATACCTATACAGTTCTATAATAGATTTATTATTTGTTGTAATGAATATACTAATATTTTTAAGTAATATCAATGTATGTAATGTACAGGTCGTTATATTTGGTATTCGAGTTAATTTATAGTTAGCCTTTGGAAACTAGGATGAGAAACTTTGAGTAAGAACCCTAAGGGTATGTCTAAGTTTAAGTTACAATCATTGTGTTTTAGAAATTGAAATGAATAACCTAGGGTAAAACAAAAAGTGTTCTAAATTGAAATTTTATTCTTGATTATGTGGTTTTATCTTTATGATTAGTATTGGTCAAACAATGCTTCCTGGTTTTAATCAATTGCTGGAATCTGAAGGGATTGTGTTAACATTGAATGTGATAGGCAATGCAATGATTGTCCCCCTGAGAGATCAAATGTTATGGGAGATGGAAAGAAAAATCTTCTATCCATGATGAGAAAAAATTATCATGATAAGAATCATGGAGGAATTCCAAACGATAAAATGAGGGGGTAAAATTCTTTTGAGTCCATCATGAGGCGGCTTCCACCATCATTCAGTGGGTCTTCTGATCCATTATTGGCTAAAAAATGGATCAGAACCACTGAAAATATATTTTTAATTCTACAATGGTTTAAAAATGATCCATTCATCTTATCAATCTATCGTTTGGAATTTTAAGCTGATCAATTGTAGAATCATATCTTAAATATGAAAAAAATATGAAATTGAGTCCATGTAATAGGACGAGTTCATGAACTTACTTTTCAATAAGTACTTTCCTCGTATTTTTTAAACAAATACAGAGAAGGAGTTATTTGAAAATAAGAAAAATCATGATGAATTTATTAGTACCTGAGAAGAAAATTTTATAAGACTTTCATGGTACTCTTCAGGAATTATTATCCAACCCGGGAGTAAAATTGATCGATTCTTTAGTGGCTTAAAACCAAGTGCTAGAGGGAATTAGCCATAAGGGACATTAATAGCTATGAGAAAACCATTCAATGTTCTCTCATGTTTGAGATGGTGATTTGAGTAACCCATCAGTAATATAGGTCTGATAAGAAGAGAAAAATTGAAATCAAAGGAAAATATAAAGACCACACTGAAAATAATATGAGTTTTCCCATATTATCAATGTGTAGAATGAAACATGCAGGAATGTGTCTTCAGGAGACTAGAAATTATTTTAAGTTTGTTAAAGAAGGTCATAGTGTGGTTTAATGTTTATGTGATTTGAATATGATTGTTAATGATGTGAACATAGAGAAGGATTCATAGAGTGAACCTCTGACACTTCAATGTTACAAGTGCATGGAAATGGGGCATTATGAAAATTAATGCACTAATACCAGGGATATTGATGAAAATCGACATCAATAATATCTTAAGTAAAAATATAAAGGAATGTCACAATAAATCACTATTTGTGATATGGATTATGATAATTTAGTTTTGAAAGGTACACTTACAATCCACTCTAAAGTAGGAAATGTTTTATTTGATTATGGATCCACCAACTCTTTTATTTCTGAAGAATTTTCTAAGGGTATCACCATATTACCAAAACAATATGATGTTGATTTAGTTGTGAAAACTCCTAATGGAACAATGGTCGCATAAAAATTTTATAGTTCTTCTCTTGTTGAAGTTTGTGGGAAAGTGCTTCCTGCAAATCTTGTGATCCTTCATATAGTGGAATTTGATGTGATTATTGGCATGGATTGGATTTCTCTATATGGAAATCATATCAATTTCCAAGTAAGGGAAGTCATATTTCATATTCCAGATCAATCTATAATAATATATCTATTCAAATATGAATATAACCTTCCAGTATAAATTTCCTCTATCATATAGGTCTTGATTCCTACAAATGATGGTTATTTATCTCAAATGGTTGGGAAGAAACTCATGACTAATAATACACCCATTGTATATGATTTTGATGATGTCTTTACAGTGGAATTTCATGGTCTTATACCAAATCATGAATTTGAGTTTTCAATAGAACTTGTTCCTAGTGATATGCCTATTTCAAAGACACCATATAGAATGGACCTAATTGAGTTACTGGAATTAAAGAAGCAACTCCAAGAGATTCTTGATAATGAATTCATATTCCCTAGTTCATAACCTTAGGGAGAAGTTGTTATGTGTTTTAAGAATAAATATGGATCAATGAGACTCTACATTGATTGTCGAGAACATAACACGATCATTATCAAGATCAAATATAATCTTCCCCACATTGATTAATTATTTGAGAAAATATGTGGACCTCAATAATTTTCCATGATTGATCTCCATTCAAGATATCATCAATTAAGGTTCAAGAAGAATGATATACCAATGATGACATTCCATACAAGGTATGGACACTATGAATTTATATTTATGCCTTTTGGTCTTACTAATTACCTTACTATCTTCATGGATCTAATGAATATAGTATTTTGAAACCATCTTTATCATTTTGTGGTAGTCTTTATTGATGATAATCTTATATATTCTAATAGTAATGAATAAAATAAAGACCACTTTATAATTATACTTAAGACCCTAAGAAAGGAGAAGATTTATGAAAAAATTACCATGGTTTAATTTTTTCTTCAGAAAGTTTCATTTTGGGTCACATAATCTCCAGATAAGGGATATCTATAGATCCATCAAAAACAAAAGTTGTTGAAAGCTAGTTGATATTAAAAAAAGTAACTGAGATCCAAATTTTTCTTAGTTTGGCTAGATATGATCTTCGTTTTGTGAAATATTTTTCTTGGTAATCTAATCCACTGACCAATTTGACTCAAAAAGGAGTTAAGTTTGTATGGACGAAGGCTTGTGATGGGAATTTCAAGAAGCTAAAAAGAAGGTTAGCCAGTGCACCTATGTTCACACTATATTGTAGTGGAGAAAAGAGTGTGATCTATAGTGATGAATCCAAGAAAGGGATGCGATGTGCTCTCATGAAAAATGATATAGTGATAGCTTATGCATCAGAGTTGTTGAAAATCCATGAGAAAAATTACCCAACTCATGATTTGAACATAGATGTGGTAATATTTGCATTAGTGATATGGATGCATTATCTCTATGGTGGAAGGTGTTATTTTATACTAATCATAAATGTTTAAAGTATATTTTTACACAAAAGTATATGAATATGTGCCAAAGAAGACTATTGGAGTTTATTAATGATTATTACTACTCAATACATTATAACCCAGTGAAAGCGAACAATGTGGTAGATGCTTTGTGTTTACGGAACCATGCTAGCCTATTCAGGATGAGGCTGACAAAAGATCTAATATTTATGAATTTGAAAAGTATGGATCTTGAAATTTTAATGGAAGGGGAGAAATATTATCTTTCTAAAATTAATTTTCAACCATCTATAAAAGTGATGATTAATGAGGCCTAGAATAAATGGATAGAGCTTCAAAAGAAGGTGATAAATGTTCTTGAACTCAACCTTGATTGTAATGAAATAATAAGGTTCAGGAACCAGATTTCTATTCCTCCCATACAATAATTAAATAAGGTGTTATTGGATGAGTATCATAGTTTTTCATTATCTATTAAACCTGGAAGCACAGAGATCTACAGGGACCTGAAAAGAGTATTTTTGGTGGGATGGTGTAAAAATAGTTTTCACCAAATATGTATCTTGATTCTAGGTTATTCAGCAAGTTAAAGCTAAGAGACAAAAGTCTAAGGGGATGTTACAGCCATTACCCATACTAGAATGGAAATAGAAAAACATCATTATGGACTTTTCCATAGGACATCCCAAAACATCCAAAGAAAATAATGTTATATGGGTTATAGTTTATCACATTATGAAGTCAGTGAACTTCATTTCTATTAGATAAGATTTCACTCTTGAATAGATTTCCAGGATATATGTAAAGGAAGTGGTAATATTGCATGGAGTACCACTTTTCATTATATCAGATCGGGATCCGAGGTTTACCTCAATGTTCTGGTTAAGTCTTCATCATTATTTGAATATAGAGTTATGTTTTAGAACTACATATCATCCTTAGAAGGATGGTTAGTCTTAGAGGATAATTACAACTCAGGAAGACATAATGAGAGCTTGCTCTTTAAATTTTAGAGGTGTTTGGGATCAACACCTAACATTGCTAGAATTTTCATACAACAATAGCTTTCCCTTCAATATTTAGATAGATCCTTATGTAGGGATCTATAGAATGAAGTGTAAAACTAAAAATTTCTAGGATTAAGTTGGATAAATAAAGCTATTAGGACCTAATTTTGTTGATGAAATGGTAGAAATTGTCAGATTTATTCAACAACACATAAGAGCATCTTAGAGAATAAAAAAAGTTATGTTGATAACTAAAGAAAAGACATAGAGTTTTATGTGGGTGATAAGGTGTTTATAATATTATCTCACTGGAAGAGAGTAATTATATTTGGAAATAAGGGTAAGCTGAGCCCTAAATATATCGGTCCTTTTGAAATTTGGATCATGTTGGGAAGGTAGCTTACTGATTAGAGATTCCACCAAACCTCTCTAATGTCCATGATGTGTTCTATGTATCACTATTCAGAAAGTTCATACTTGTTCTTTCACATGTACTAAACTAAGAATTCATGCCGCTAGAGAAATGTCTTTCTTATACAGAACAACTGATAGTGATACTGGATCATAGTGAAAAAGTTCTTCGAAACAAGACCAATCTCTTCGTTAAAATTTTATAGTGGAACCACCTATTTGAATATGTTATATGGGAACTTGAGAATATACTAAGGGGAAGGTATCCTGATTTGTTTTCTTCTATGTGATGAATTTTGAGGGAAAAATTCTGTTTAAGGGGGGTATAATGTAACACCCTGATTTTTATATGAAATATTTTCTTTAATTAATTTTAATTCTTCAGTGTCTTTCTTTATAGGAAACCGTGAGTAAAAAAAAACTGCAAGACACCCTTAGTATAAAATTAATTTTATAGCCCAGCTATTAGGTTAGTGGGAATAAGTATGACTAACTTATCAAAATGCAATGTGAATTCATTGGTTATCAATTATTAATAAAAAATATAAATTAATTAGATATTTTTATTTTTGAGTGAATTAATTTTAGGAGTTAAATTAATGAGATATATATATTATTAATAAAATATTTTTGATATTCATCCAATGGATATTTTAGTAATAGGGTATGAATAAACCCTATTTTATGTATATTAAACTATATTTTTTAAAGCATAATTTTACATATTTGAATGTAGAACCCCTTTTAATTTAATCTTTTGACACATTAAAATTTTTTATATGAAAAAAATAAAAATTTTATTTTGAAATGGGATATAAAAATTTACTTCAGATGAATTTTTGTTATTTTTCTTTTAACTTTCAAGTTTTCATGAATAGTAAAAATACACAAAATATTATTTGAAAAAAACTTTTTCCGTCAAAATAATTTATATGGACATATTATTATATTAAATAGTTTTAAAGTTAAAATATAATATATTTTTATAATTCAATATAATGTATCTCATTTTCATTAATTTTACATTGAATTAAAATATAAAAACAGTTCAATCTTTTTCAACATTTTAGATTTTAAAACTAGTTCTCTCTTTTTGACAATGGGTTTAATTTTAATTTAATTACTAAAAGTTATATGTTTCAAATTTTGATAAATGGATTAAAAAATTTTAATCAATGGGTCCAAATTATTTTAATAGGTTACTTTTTTTTGGTTCCTTTTATTTTTTTTCTTTTTTTTTTGTAGGTTACTCTTACCATGGTTAAGGGAAAATCTAGTAATTAAACATAAAAATAATATTATAAAATTACCGTAACACCTATAAAAATCATATTGGATGACTAAATTATACTGTTATTATCAATGGTTCAAAATGGAATCACTTAATGGCCATTGGCCCATGAATATGACATTAATTTTATTAAAATAAAGGAATGTGATAAAATGTCTCACTCTCTTTTAATATAAGTACATTTATTATAATATAGGGTCTAACTGGATATAAAATCAACTATAGTTAGTATCTATAAATATAAAACAATTACCTAAATTATAGAATTTTTTTACAATTTTTAGAAATAATATAATTTCCATTAAGTCTGACACAATAGTGACACATAAATTATTTTATTAATAGAAATATCAAATAAATTATTTTAAAAATGTTAAAAGAAATACAATTTGAATTAATTCAGATTATCCTTGAATTTAATAGGTTATTATGACCTGTTTGGATTATATTCAATTTTTTGGTTTGAAGATATCTTCTGTGTGGATTTTATTTAAAATCAAAGAAATGAATAGTGTCAAAATTGACACTATTTATATTTTATAAAAACAAAATTTTATTATATTATATAAAAATCATAATAATATTTAAAAATTACAATGTGATAATTATAAGGTATAAAATGTAATAAAATATCCATTTATGGTAAATTAACACCATATATGTAAATATTTTAAACCATTGAATATTTAGAATACTATTACCACAATTAAAATTAAATTGATTTAATAAGGATAAATAAAAGTTATAAGGGTTAAAATAAAATAAAAACACTTCTAAAGTTTATTGGATGTGGGGATTTATACCCATACTCATATTATCTTCTAAATAATCCTCATTTGGGCCATTTCAATTTAACAATTAAATAAATTATTTTAATAGTTTTTGGTTTTTCCAAAGGTGCCCCTCCCCTCTCTTATAAAAGGGAATCTCTCCATCTCTTTTAATCACACCTCTAAAACACTTTTTATTCACCAAAACCTGCCCATTTCCTCTCCCAACATCCATCAATTCATCATAGATTCCACACTTTGGGATGAAAGATATCCTAAGGAGGCCTTTTTTGTAAATCAAAAGAAGATACTCGAAAAAGAGGTAATTGTTTTATCACCACGTTAAAAATTATTTTCTTCTTATACTTCCTCATATTATGTTTTTTCCATACTAAAGTAATAAATCTAGTATCTTATACAAGATGATATATTATTATAGTTATGATATAACCATATACCTCCTTTTATAAATCCTATGAAGAATAATATCACCATGCGTGCATACGTACGAATTACCGTCTCCACGCTGTAGTGTAATTTTTCATTAGAAAAATAAATTATTTAGATGTGTATAATGATCAGTATAATGGATATAAAAATTAATATAAGATGATAATTATTATTTATAATTAATATATCATCTAATTCCACACCATTTAGCAATTAATTGAATGATTCTGTCACTCTTGCGTACGTATGGCATACCGTCTCCACAATACGATATGATTCATTCTACGTGATCTTCATTAAACCACAATTATATACATGAATGGAGTGAATAAATATGATATATATATTATATTAATATCATTATTTAAAAGATATAACTTAACCTAATAAGTGGACCATGAACTTATCCGAAAAATCATGGATAAGAACATAAAGCAATTAATATATGAATAACGAGTGATAATGAAATGTTACTAACAAATGGATGATAATATAATCATATATGATATCATAAAGGTGATATTGGTTTGTAATAACTCAATAAAATTACTTAAATCAACACATGAGGTTTGGATAAATACAAAGGATATCATACCTAAGGTAATGGATAATTTCACGATCTCATTATTATTTGAGATTGTTTATACATAAATATTTGTCGGAGTATATTTATCACCTGCATACTTTTTTACTATAAAATTTAATATTATTTATATTATTATAAAAAAATTTAAATTCAATTTTACCCATTTTTTAATTTTTATTAAATGGAATGAAAGGAATCTTTTGGCATATTTTGATATGAGGTACTTTTTGACTTTTTCAACAAAAGTACGATGAGAATGTTTTTTTAACTTGTACGGAATGAACAAATTTTTATGTATTCATAATTCCTTATTTATATGAAAATTTCCTTTACATTATCTCAAGTTTATTTTTGAAAAAATTATTATTTTTAAATTGTTCAATATTTAGAGAAAAGAAATTTTTTTGAAGTAAAATGATATTTTCCTCAAGAATTAAGTTCAAGTGTTTTATCAGAATTAGTTTTCCATCTAAGATGGCACTATTTAAATATTTTTATGTTTCTATCCCTATTATTACTATTATTTTATTGTGTTAATGATGGAATGATATTTTTATGGATTTTTTTAAGATGAAATTATATTAATGAAACCCATTTTATTTCTTATGTTATGTTATGATGAATGATTTATGTTTTGTGGAACATATACAAATGATTTCATTATGAGATTAGTGGGACCTATATCTCTCTAAAATTTATTGGTTATAGATTTATATCTCTTGAGATAAACATGACTAGAACGACAAGTAAATATGGTTCAGTAATATAGGACTGGAATAACAAGTAAACCTAGTTCAGTAGTGGACTTTGTATGCCATGATGGTATTGGAAATGATATTTGACTAATATGAAATGATTTTCTATGATTATGTGTATAAAAAACATCATATATTATGTTTTTAATTTTTGTATTATTTCCATTAATTCTTATGAACTTGAATCCCATGACATGATATCAGGATTTTTCATATGCAGGATAAGACTTCAAAATGTTATTTTCTTATATCCTGTGATTGTGATATGATTTATATTTCCATTTTTTTACCCTTACTAAGAATTTCAGCTAACCCTTTCATATGTTTCTTTTCCCCGGGTCATGAATATGTTTATTGAGTAAGATATTTCAAAAAAGAGTCTATTTTTGATGAAATAGGTGAGATAAAATATATATGTTTTATAAATCAGTCATTTATGTTTTCATGTTTCTAAAGAAACAATACCTATATGGTCTTGTCATGGATTTATAATATGTTGTAATGAATATACTTAAATTTTTATGTAATATCAATTTATGTAAATTATGGGTCTCTATATATCATAACATTTCTCATAGGGTCACAAAGTCCTTGATTCATAAGTGATCATGGATTTCCTACACATCAACACACAAATGAGCCCTACTCCTAAAGAACTAAAAAACCATGAACATGACACCCTCCATTGGTAGTCTCAATATAGGGTCCTTAGTAATCCCATACCTTAAATCCTTCAAGTATATCTGGATCAAGTCATTCTCGGAAAATAGATTCCCTTTCTATGTTAGGAAAATGTTTTATAATCCTAAAAATGTTTACCACACACGTTAGAAAATACCCAAAAAACTATAAAAAATCCAAACCTCTAACATTATCTTGGGTGGTTCAAATTTGATAATTTTTTTCAATCTTCACCAAATACACATATAAACCATGCTCAAATATAACATGACCTAGATATACAACCTCTCAAATCCAAAACAAAAATTTTGAGAGCTTACCATATATGTGATGATCCCAGAGTAATTTTAGGTCCAACATCAACTGATCTAAATTCTCCTCCTTCAGATGTTGAGTATTTGAGAATGTTATAAATAAATGTATCTAAAAATCAATCAATTAATGGATAAAAGTAAATTTATAAAATTAACATTGATAAATTAGGTTAATTAATCACACTAAAAAACATCACTAAGAACTCATAATGCATGTAGTTAGATCGGAATTTCAACTTCAGAATATCGTCATTAGGAACCATCAACTTATGGTGTACAAACATGAGATCAATATTTAAAAACAAAATTTTACATTTCAATAGTCCAAAAGATTTTTCAATTACCAAAAATGGAAACTTTTTATTGATGATCACCTAGTTCAGGTGATGGTAATAAAAAAATCTTTAAACCTTTTTTTTGAGAAAAGAAAATGTTTTTGATGAAGTTAACTTATCTGACACAACATGCATAAGAAAATAAATTATCTGACACAACATGCATAAGAAAATAAAAAAGTTGATACCGGATGAATAAGTATTAATGTTACTAACAAAAGGATAATAATATGATCTTATATGATATCATAAAAATGATTATTATTATGGAATAATTCAATGACATTATTTAAATAATTATATAGGTGGTTCAGATACATTTAAAGGAAATCAAGCATAATATAAGGGATAATTCTGCAATCTCATTATTATCTAAGATTGTTTATATGTAAGTATTTACAAGGGTATATTTATCATCTAATTCCATGTTTCATAATTATGTAATATTATATATATTCTTCTACAAATATTTAAATTAAACTTTATCCATTTTTTAATTTTTATTAAATATTATGATTGTAATCTTTTATTGTTTTCGGTATGAGGTAATGTTTCACTTTTATGGAAAAATAATGAGAAGAATGTTTTTAACTTATACGGAAACAATAAAATATTACACATTAATAATTCCTTACTTATATGAATCTTAATTTAAAATATTTCAAGTTTATTTTCAATTAAATTATTTTTTTTAAAAAAAATCATGGATTTTTTAGAAAAGAAAATGTTTTTGATGAAGATTAGGTATTTTTCTCAAGAATTAATTTCAAGTGTTTTTATCAAAATTATTTTAAATCTAATATGACATTATTTACATAGGGTTTTATTTCCATACCTATTATTACTATGATTCGATTGTTTTTATAATGGAATAATTTGTATCAAATTGATTTATTTTATATGGGTAATGATGTAACGACATTTAAGAACCCCATTTTTGTGCCTTGGGATATTCTTGGATGAATTATTTGTGTTTTTCTGGAACACGTAAGAATGATTTCATTATGATATGGGTGGTAACTATATCTCCCTACAATGAATTGGGTAAATATTTATAAACCATGAGATAAATATGATTAGAACGACATGTAAATCTAGTTCATTAATATGGGGCTAGAACGAGGAGTGAACTTGGTTTAGTAATGGACTTTTTCGCCTATAATGGTCTTCGGAATAAACCTTGAATAATATGAAATGATTTTCCACACTTATGTGTGTGAAAAATAATTTCATGTCTTATGTCATAATTTTTTGATTACGTTAAACTTGTACGATTTATCACAATACATGATATCATGATCTTTTATATAAAGGATATGATTTTCAAATGATATGTTTTTATGTCCTACGATTGTGATATGATTGATATGTCCCCTATTTACCCTTACTAAGCAATTAAGCTCACCATTTTATATGTTTGTTCTCCTAGGTTCATGAAGAAGAGTATTAAGTAATAAATATCAAAAAAGAGTCTAGTAATGAAGAAATAAACATGAGACAATGTGGATATTTTATAAACTAGTTGCTTATGTTTCCCAGTTTCTAAATACACTACACATATTGTCCTATTGTGTATTTTTTATATTTTTTAATGATTATTATTCAATTTGTAAGTAATATAAATTTATGTAATGTATGGGTAGTTATATTTTGTATCATAGTAAAGGTATAGATAAAATTTGGAAAATAGGATGAGAAAACCTTAGTAAAAACCCAAAGGATATGTCGAAGTATAGGTTACAATCCTAGTGTTTTTTAAATGATCAGGAATAACCAATGAAAAAACATAATGTATCCTAAACAGAAATTTCATTCTTGATTATGTGGTTTTCCAATTATGATTAGTGTTTCTCACACTATGATTCTTGGTTTTAGTTGTCTTCTAGAACCATATAGAACCTTTTTAATACAGAATGTGATGGGAAATACAATGATTTTCCTCCTAAGAAACTAACTGTTATGGGAGTTTGAATGAAAAATTTTGTATCCATTCTCATACAAAATTATCATGCTATGAATCATACAGTATTTACAGATGAGAAAAGGATGGAACAAAATTATATTGATTCCTTCATGAGGTAGCTTCCACCTTATTTCAGTGGGTCTTTAGATCTATTAGTGGCTGAATAATGAATCAGTACCACTGAAAATATATTTTCAGTTCTCCAATTTTTAGAACAACATAATTTCATCTTATCGGTCTATCGTTTGGAAGGTTATGTTGATCAATGGTGTAGTATTCTCAATAATACTATGCATAGGGATGAAATTGGGTCCATGGAATGGGACAAGTTGAAGAAATTATTTTTTAATTAAGTAATTTCTTTGTATTATTCAAAAAATAATGGAGAAGGAGTTCCTTGAATATAAGAAAAGGGTTGATGAATCCATTGGTACCTACGAACAAAGTTTTACAAGACATGCAAGGTACACTTATGGAATTATTATCGAACCTGAGATTAAAAGTAGTCAATTTTTTATTGGATTAAAACCAAGTACCTCAATGGAATTATCCATAAGGGACTTTAATAGCTAAAAATAAATCATTCAATGGGATATCAAGGTTGAGATGAAGATTGGAGTAACCCATCAGTCTTATGGGTTTGATAAGAAGATAAAAATGTAATTCAAAGTAAAATCTAAATATCACACTAAAAAGAAGATGGTTTTTCCCGTATTCTCATAGTTTGGAAAGAAACATGAAGAAAAATGTCTTAAAATGACTAGTAAATGTTTTTTAATTGTGGAAAATAATGTCATTGAGCAGTTGATTTCCAAAGTGGTGGAAAAAAGATGTCTAATTATGTGAAGATATTAAATGCTATATGTAATGCACATCCTACACTTAAATTCTAAAAGTGGAAGGAAATGGGGAATTATTACAATAAATTCCCAGATCCAAGGGTTATTGATGATGATCAATGTTATAAAACTATTAAGGACAAAGGCAAAGGAATGTCACATGAAATCATTATTGGTGATGTGGAGTATAATAATGAGGTGGTGAATGGTACACTTATTATCCCCTCAAAAGTAGAAAATGTTTTACTTCATTCTAAATCCACCAAATATTTTATTTATGAATAATTTTCTAAGGGTATCGTCGTATTACCTCAACAATTAGATATTGAGTTAGCTGTGACAACTCCTAATGGAACATCAGTCACATCAAAAGTTTATAATTCTTCTCCAGGTGAAGTTTGTGGGATGGTGATTATTGAAAATATTGTGATACTTACTATATTTTAATTTTATGTTATTATTGTAATGGATTTTCTTTCTCTATATGCATCTCATATAAATTTCCAAGGGAGAGAAGTCACATTTCATATTCTAGATCAATCTATAATAATTTATCAATGTATGGATGATTATAACCTTCCAATATAAATTTCTTCCATATTATGGGTCTTTATCCCTATAAATTAATGTTCTATATCTCAAATGGTTTGGGGTGGGAAATAAATATTAAGAATAAACTTATTATAAAGGAGTTTGATGATGAGTTTCTAGATAAATTACCAGATTTTCAACCAAATTGTGAAGTTGAGTTTCCAATAGAACTCATACTGGGAGAAATTTCTATTTCAATGAAACCTTATAGAATGGACCTAATTGAGTTTCATGAATTGAAGAAGAAATTACAAGAGAATCATGAAAATTGATTCATATAACCTGGTGTGTCACAATGGGGAGAAAATGTTATATTTAATATGAATAAATATTGATCATTGAGACTCTGCATTGATTATTGATAAAATAAGAATATCACTATCAAGAAAAAAATATCCTCTTCCCCCCCCCTCTTGATTACTTATTCGACAAACTACACAGAGCTCAATACATTTCCAATATTGATCTCCATTCAGGATATCGTCAATTAAGGGCCAATAAGGCGGATATACTAATGACAACATTCCGTACAAGGTATAGAAACTATGAATTTGTAGTGATTCCTTTTCGTCTTACTAATTACCCCCAATATCTTCATGAATATAATTAATATAGTATTTAGAGACTATATTTATCTTTTTTTGAAAGTATTTATAGATGATATTCTTATCTATTTGAAAATAAAGGAAGTTCATGAAGATCACTTTGGAATTGTACTAAATACCATGGGAAAAGAGAATATTTATGAAAAATTTACCAATTGTGAATTTCGGATTGACAGAGTTTCATTTATGGGTCACAAAATCTCAATAGAGTGGATTTATTTTGATCCAGAAAAAAAAATAGAAGTTATTGAAAGTTGGAAGAGACCAAAAATGATAACTAAGATTCAAAGTTTTCTTGGTTTGGTTGGATATTATCAACGTTTTATGAAATATTTTTCCTAATTATCTATTCTATTCACCAAGTTTACTCACCAAGGAGTTATGTTCTTGTGGATGGAGGAATGTGAATATAATTTCAAAGAGATGCAAAGAAGGTTTTCTAGTGCACCAATAATCACACTTCCTTATAGTGAAAAAATGGTTCGTGATCTATAGTGATGCATCCAAGAAGAGGTTGGGATGTTTTCTTATGAAAAATGATATAGTGATAGATTATGCCTAATGAAAATTAAAAATCCATGATAAAAAATACCCAACTCATAATTATGAGTTATTTGCGGTAATATTTTCATTAAAGATATAGAGGAATTATATTTATGGTTAAATTTGTGATATTTATACTGATAATCTGATTTTAATGTATATTTTTAGAAAAAAAGAGTTAAATATTTTCCAAAAGAGGTGGTTGGAGTTCATTAAAGATTATGACTTCTCAATACATTACCACCATGGGAATGTGGACAAGGTGGAAGATTATTTGAGTCAAAAGGACTATGCTATCCTATCTATGATAGGGATCACAAAAGATCCAATATTTATGAATTTTCAAATGATGGATATAGAAATTTTAAATGAAGGGGAGAAATCATGTCTTTATAAAATGATTATTTAACTATATATACAAGTGAAGATTACGGAGTCATATAAGGAAGATGTAGAGCTATAAAATTATGTGAGAAATTTTCTTTAATTAAACCATTATTGTGATGGAATAATAAGGTTAAGGAATCAGGTTCATATTCCTCCCATATAAGAATTAAAGATAGAGTTATTGGATAAGGATTATAGTTCTTCATTATCTATTCACCCTGGAAGCATAAAGTTATATAGGGACCTAAAAGATTATTTTTTGTTGGATGGAATGAAAAGATATGTTGTTTAATATGTCTCTCGGTGCTTTGTTTCTCAGTATGTTAAGGACAAGATATATAAGTCTAAGGGGATGTTACAATCATTACCCATACCAGAATGGAAATGGGAAACATCACTATGGACATTGTCATAGGACTTACCAAAACATCTAAAGGCCATAATTCTATATGGGTTATAGTTTATCACCTTATGATGTTGGAACACTTCATTTATATTAGAGAGGGTTTCTCTCTTGATCATGATTCCAAGATATATGTAAAGGAATTGTTTATATTTCATAGAGTGCCACTTTAAATTATATCTGAATGGGATCCAAGGTTTACCTCAACATTCAGGAGAAGTCATATGCAGGATTTGGAAATAGAGTTATGTTTTATTATTTCTTATCATCCTCAGACAGATGTCCAATATAATAGGATAGTTCAAACTCTAGAATACATGTTGAGATCTTTCTTTATGGATTTCAAAGGCGGTTGGTATCAACACCTACCTTTGGTGGACTTTTTTTAAGACAATATCATTCACTCCTATATTTAGATGGCTTCATATGATGCCCTATATGGGTAAAATAGTATAACTATAACTTATTGGGAAGAATTTTGGGAAAGAATTGTAACACCCCGATATTTTATGAAAAATATTCTTTTTAATTTCATTAATGTCTTGTGTTGTACGCTACACCAAAAGGAGTTTACACAACACGCATCCTTGACTTGTCTTGCATTACACGCAATCGCGACCTTCCTCGATAGCGTGTGTAGTACGCAATACTGAGTTTCACTAAACAACGATATGCTATTAAAATATTATTAAAACTAGCCATTATGAATAGTAATAACCATTTTTTGAAATTTTTTAAATTTTATTTTTCAAAATGGACTTCATTTCTGGATTCGGAATATCGAAATTAGCTTAGGGTGAAATTTTGGTACTTTTCAGATAACTTTCATTTTCTGATGAATAGTGAAAATTACTAAATTTTAATTAAAAAAAACATTTTTAATAGAAATAATTAATAGTGATAAATTATTAATTTTATTGCTTTTAAAGTATATTTAGAATATATTTTTACAATTTAATACAATGTTGGTTATTGGATGTAATTTCACATTTAAATCAGACATAAACAACTGTCAATCTTTTGATAGTTATTATCTCTTAAGAACACGCTATTTGTTTTGACGACGGGAATTAATTTTTAATTTAATTAATGAAACTGATATGTTTTGAATTTGGTAAAATAGAAATCACTTTTTAATTCATAATATCAAATATAGATTAGTCCTAATTTTTGGTATTTTTCTGGAAACTTTCATTTTTTGATGAATAGTGAAACCACTAAGTGGTAGTTAAAAAAAATGAATTTTTCATAAAACATAATTTTACTGCTTCTGTGAGTGGAATTTCAAAAATATGAGAGACACGGTTTATTTCAGTAAGTAAAATGTGGTTCAATGAGATGAAAATAATTTTTGGTGAATAGTAACTTTTTATTTTATTTTTTACCACGGTTAAAAGTAAATAGGGTAATTAAGGGTAAAAATGATATTACTATTACCCTAACACATGTCCTAATTCTATTGGACAAGTGTAATTCGACTAAAAACAACCTTAGGAATACAATATGACCATTTAGGCCCACTTGTATTAGATTAGGACATTTATTATTAATTTATTTAAAGAAGGGTTAAAATAGTTAAAATCAATGTTTAATAAGTAAATCATTTTTAATATGGGATTATACATAATATAAATTCGCCTATAAATATTAATTAGAAAGATAAAAATATTTCCTACATAATGGTATTTTATTTTTAATTTTTAGACATTAAATAATTTAATTTATTTATGACACAACGATGATGCAGTAATTATCTTATTAATGAAATATTGACATAATTGATGTTATAAATACCCAAATAAATTTAATTTGAGACTTTTTATGAATTACACTAATTTTATAGGTTAATATGACATGTTAGTATTGATTTAATTAACTTGGTTCGAGCTAATCATTCTGTTATGATTTTCACAAAAATCAATTACTAAATAGTGTCAAAATTGACATAAAATAGTTTTTAAAACAAATATTATATTATTAATTGTTATTTTATTCCTAAAAATATAAGGTTCGGCCAAATGACTTAGATAAGGTTATATATATTAATAATAAACAACTTGGGGTTCGTTTGGCTTGATATAGTAAGTTTATTAACCTTATAGTGTAAGAAAACAAGAAGACACGGTGAAAGTTAAATTATCTAACTTAAAGTTAAATCTAAATTATAAGGTTAAAATTGATACCTAAACTTGTCTAAATTCTATCGGATGAGAGGATTTCGACCCCTACCCACCTTATCTTTTATATATATCAATTTTGAGCTATTAAAACCCGAATTTGACTTTATAATAAAATAATTTTTTTAGTTATTCCAAAGGTGCCCCTCTCCTCCCGTATAAAAGGGCACCTCCTCCCCCTCTTCCTCACACCACATTGAGCCTTCAATCTCGGCCAACCCCTGCCAATTTCTCCTCTCCACTTCCCTAGAAACATCCTAGAGGTTCTGGTCTTCTTCAAAGACCTATTTTAGTGCCCTAAAAGGTGATCTCAAAGAAGCACTTCAAAGAAGAGGTAATGTCCGTTACCGATTCTTTCATCTTTATTTCTTCTTCCACTTCTTCTTATTTAGTTGTTTCATTATGAAGTAATAACATCAGTATCACTCATATACTGATATGTTATTATAAGTATGAAACAACCCTATTTCACCATCTATCCATCCTACGGAAAACGAAATCACCGCGGGTGCGTACGTACGGAATACCGTCTCCACGCCGTGGTGTAATCTATTTTTCACCACCACCTTACTTGTATGGGTATAATGGTGTACATAATAAATATATATGATTATTTTAAAGTGATATTGATTCTGAAATAGTATACATACACTCCAATACAATTCCATGATCATGAGAACGATATCATCGCTCGTGCGTACGTACGGACTATCGTCTCCACGACGCGATGAGATTCATTCTCCACGTTAACCATTCATGAATGATTATAAAGTATATATAATAATTAATAATGAAATATATTACATAATAATGATTCTGTATTTATGTGTATATATATGTATGTCATCTACTTAATTCCATTCAACTCAATAAAGAAACGAAAACAGTGTTCATGCGTACGTACGGCCTACCGTCTCCATGAACGGTGTATTTCTTTCCATTTAATGATCTATTATATATATATTCTGAATATATATTATATATAAATCATGTTTTATATTCTGGAATTAAGTAATCATGATCTAAGTAATCATATGAATAATTACAAGTCAAAACACAGACGAAAAATGAAACGATTTTACCCAAAACACTCTTTAACATGGAATTTACAAAAGAATGGGTAATATAAAGTCATAAGTGAACCATATATGATATCATAATAATGAGTATGATTCTGGAATAAGTCAATGACATTATTTAAATCATTATACAGGAGGTTCGGACACTTAAGAAGCAAATCGGACCTAAGGTAAGGGAAATATCACAATCTTTTTATCCGAGATTGTTTATACTTTGAAATTTACTGGGGTGTATTTTATAATCCACATCCATGTTTCCTAAATATTTAATATTATTTCCATCCACCTATAATTGTTTAAATAAAATTTTACCCTTCGGTGAGTTTTTAGTAAAAGATATGAAAGGAATCTTTTGTCGTTTTTCGTACGAGGTACTTTTTGACTTTTCAGACAAAAGTACAAGAAGAATGTTTTTTTAACTTATACGGAATGAATGGATTTTTAAAACATTATTTCCAAGAATCTTCCTTTAAAAGTTTTCAAGTTTATTTTTAATCAACTTCTTTTAGTTTAAAATTTTATGACATGTTAAGAAAGGAAAATGTTTTTGAAGTAGAAAGGATATTTTCCTCAAGAATGGAGTTCAAGTGTTTTATCAAAATTATTTTCCATCTAAGATAATATAGGGTTCTGTTTATAACCCTATTATTACATTGATTTGATTATGTTGTTATGGAATTATTTTTATGAATTCCTTTATCTTATATGAATTGTTTTATGGTGTCATGTTGTTTAAGAATCCCATTTTTATTACATGGATTATGCAATGACGTATGGTTTATGATTTTGTGGCACACATAAGAATGGTATCATTATGAGATGGGTGGGACCTATATATCCCTCCAATTCATTGGGTAAAAATTTTATATCTCATGAAATAGACATGGCTGGAATGGTAGGTTATACCAGTTCAGTGAAATAGGACTGAAACGAGGAGTGAACTCGGTTCAGAAAGGGACTTTGTCCACTAAGATAGTCTTGGCAATGAGTCTTGACTAATAAGAAATTATTCTCTATGATTATGTGTGTATGCCACAAAGTTTCATGTTTTAAGTTATGATTATTGGGATTACATTTCACTACTATGATTTATCCCATGTTATGAAATTATGATCTCTTTTGCAGGTTAAGATTTCCAAAAGATATGTTCTTATGAATATGACATGATTGATATTTCTTTTGTTTACCCTTACTGAGCATTTGAGCTCACCCTTTTATGTTTTCTTTTCCCCAGGACATAAAGAAATGATTTAGGTTTAAAAAAAATAAGATCTTTATGGGAGATGTTGAAGATCTTTCACCACGATTAGAAGATTATATTCCGAGTTTCCAAAGACACTAAACTATTACGGTCCTTGTGTGTGTGTTTTTGTTATGTACTAAGTATTACGCAAAAGTAATGTAATGTCCATGTACGGAAGGCTTCGGGTCTCTACAGTTGGTATCAGAGGAAAAGTTTAGTCAACCTTTGGAAACTAGGATGCGAAAACGTTAGTCAGATCCTTAGAGATATTTCTAAGGTATGTCTAGGGATGTCCCTAAGGATAAGTATACATATAAGATATAGTCCTAGAAATATGTTAACTATATTATATTAAACCAAAGATGTTAGATATTGAAGTTACTCCCCCTTTATTATGATTTTTTCCTCTCACACTATTCTTTTTAGGTTTTAGAAAATGGCTGGAAACAAGATGATTCACTATAATGGAGGATATGATGGACAATGGAATGATATTATTCATGAGCAACCAAATGAAATGGGATTTGGAAGTCCAAACATCATTATTATGCCGAATCAGCAATCTCATAATATAATCAATAAAGTAAAATTTGTTAAGTTTCCTGACTCGGCTAATAAGAGAAAGATGGAGTTTCATGATGATCAGAGAGGAAAGAATGTTCAATTTCCCCTATATAAATCATGTGGGAAGAGGCATTAAGGATAATGTTTCAAAGGAACTGGAAGATGCTTTGGGTGTGGAAAATAAGGACACAAAGCCAGTAAGTGCAAAGGAAAAGGTTCAGTTAACACCAGGGATGAGGATAATGGTATTGCTACGACATCAACAATGGTTAAATGTTTTAAATGTGGAATGTACGGGCATTATGCAAACCAATGCCCTAAGGGAAAGTCTCATGAAGAGAATAAGTATGGTCGTATGGGTAGTATTTATGTGGATGATGATGAAGAGACTACAAATGATATGTGAGATGAAAGAATTGTTGAAGGTCGGTCAATGGTTTAATAATGTACTGGAATGATTACATGTTTATCATGTGTAATGTTGTATAAGTAATCTCATGCTACTATGGAATAAAGAGACATATAAGGATTGTTACACTATTGTCTTTCCTTGAGTTTTGAAAGTGTATGATTAATGTTACCAGTATCCATGAAAGGTTATTCAGATATTTTTGGAATGTAGATGATATGCGCATAATGAAGGGATAATGAGAAAATTAAATGTTTAATAGTATTCATGAGCTCATGACTGATATAAGGAGAAGGTTATATCATGGTTTGAGTATATAGAATTTTTGGATTTTAGTATGTGGAAAGAGTTAACTTTTGACAGTATTCATGTTTTCACTAAGGTTTAATGGGTATTCATTTTTCAAGAGAATACATCATTAAGGTATTCACATGATTGGAATGTGACCAACAAGATATATGGGGGATAAATGATGGTATTCACATGCTTGGTTGACGACATTTCAAGTAATCATTTTCTTTATACTATGAGCTTGGACCGAAGTATTTTAGATAAGCCTAAAGATTGGAATGGATTATGTTAACCATAAGTTAGTATTGTTTAAGGATAGAAATTTTTTTGATATTATTTATGTGATGTTATAGTAATGTACTTTTAGAAAAAGGACAACCTACAGGATGGGTGATATCCCATCACGTCGGACAAGGCTGTGGGAATCGAACCCACAACCGAAGTGCAACTGGCCTTTATCGCCTACCACTGGCCTACAGGAAGTCCCTGTGTAGTAGAAACTAGTTTTATTATATTAAGCAATATGATATATGAAGTATAAGTCCATTTTAGGAACTATATATGATTAATCTCACTATAGATGGACTTATGTATTTTTTGATAACTTTTCTAACCTTTTGTTTTAGACAGATGGAATGACCCATCATTCTATCACATGATCTGCTAACACATCACGAATGACAAATTCAACTTCATTTCTTTAAGAGATGAAGTGGAAATTTTCCAAAGAATGACAAACGGTGAGACTATACCAAAATCACAAAAGTATTTCTTCTAATTCCAATTTCATCAACTTTAGGGAAATGATCTTGAAAACCAAAAATGTTGTCCTAGTGCTCTTATATCTGATGAATCAGACGGTACCTTAGATCGTCACAAATTTATGGCTTTGTGATTACTGGCTTTTCCATAGCCATGTTCTCTACCACTCTCCATCAGAACATGATGGTTAGATTTCTCTTCCATATCCATATTTTCACCTATGTGGAAACCCAGTGATTAGTTTATTTGGGTAACCGTTATGTTTCATACTTTTGTTTTTAAAGATTTGTTTTGGTATTCCTTTTTATGATGTGGGTTTCTATTAAATAAACTTTTGAATAGTAAACCATTTATAACCCCGACGAATTTCGAGGGCGAAATTCATTTTAAGGGGGGTAGAATGTAACACCTCGAGATTTTATGAAAAATATTCTTTTTAATTTCATTAATGTATTATGTTGTACGCTACACCAAAAGGATCTTGCACAACACGCATCCTTGACTTGCCTTGCATTACACGCAATCGCGACCTTCCTCGATAGTGTGTGTAGTACGCAGTACCGAGTTTCACTAAACAATGATATGCTATTAAAATATTATTAAAACTAGCCGTTATGAATAGTAATAACCATTTTTTGAAATTTTTTAAATTTTATTTTTCAAAATGGACTTCATTTCTGGATTCGTAATATCGAAATTAGCTTAGGGTGAAATTTTGGTACTTTTTGGATAACTTTCATTTTCTGATGAATAGTGAAAATTACTAAATTTTAATTAAAAACAACCTTTTTAATAGAAATAATTAATAGTGATAAATTATTAATTTGATTGGTTTTAAAGTATATTTAGAATATATTTTTACAATTTAATACAATGTTGGTTATTGGATGTAATTTCACATTTAAACCAGACATAAACAACTGTCAATCTTTTGATAGTTATTATCTCTTAAGAACACGTTATTTGTTTTGACGACGGGAATTAATTTTTAAATTAATTAATGCAACTGATATGTTTTGAATTTGGTAAAATAGACATCATTTTTGAATTCATAATATCAAATATAGCTTTGGCCTAATTTTTGGTATTTTTCTGGAAACTTTCATTTTTTGATGAATAGTGAAACCACTAAGTGGTAGTTAAAAAAAATGAATTTTTCATAAAACTTAATTTTACCGCTTCTTTGAGTGGAATTTAAAAAATCCTAGAAAAACGGTTGATGTCAGTAAGTAAAATTTGGTTCAATGAGATGAAAATAATTTTTGGTGAATATTAACTTTTTATTTTTTTTACCACGGTTAAAAGTAAATAGGGTAATTAAGGGTAAAAATGATATTACTATTACCCTAACACATGTCCTAATTCTATTGAACAAGTGTAATTCGACCAAAACCAACCTTAGGAATAAAATATGACAATTTAGGCCCACTTGGATTAGATTAGGACATTTTTTTATTAATTTATTTAAAGAAGGGTTAAAATAGTTAAAATCAAAGTTTAATAAGTAAATAATTTTTAATATGGGGTTATACATAATATAAATTCAACTATAAATATTAATTAGAAAGATAAAAATATTTCCTACATAATGGTATTTTATTTGTAAATTTTAGACATTAAATAATTTAATTTATTTATGACACAACGATGATACAGTAATTATCTTATTAATGAAATATTGACATAATTGATGTTATAAATACCCAAATAAATGTAATTTGAGACTTTTTATAAATTAAAATAATTTTATAGGTTAATATGACATGTTAGTATTGATTTAATTAACTTGGTTCGAGCTAATAATTCTGTTATGATTTTCACAAAAATCGATTACTAAATAGTGTCAAAATAGACATAAAATAGTTTTTTAAAAAAATATTATATTATTAATTGTTATTTTATTCCTAAAAATCTAAGGTTCGGCCAAATGACTTATATAAGGTTATATATATTAATAATAAACAACTTGGGGTTCGTTTGGCTTGATATAGTAAGTTTATTAACCTTATAGTGTAAGAAAACAAGAAGACACGGTGAAAGTTAAATTATCTAACTTAAAGTTAAATCTAAATGATAAGGTTAAAATTGATACCTAAACCTGTCTAAATTATATTGCATGAGATTATTTCTACCCCTAACCACCTTATCTTCGAGATATATCAATTTTGAGCTATTAAAACCCGAATTTGACTTTATAATAAAATAATATTTTTAGTTATTCCAAAGGTGCCCCTCTCCTCCCTTATAAAAGGGCACCTCCTCCCCCTCTTCCTCACACCACATTGAGCCTTCAAGCTCGGCCAAACCCTACCAATTTATCCTCTCCACTTCCCTAGAAACATCCTAGAGGTTCTGGTCTTCTTCAAAGACCTATTTTAGTGCCCTAAAAGGAGATCTCAAAGAAGCACTTCAAAGAAGAGGTAATGTCCGTTACCGATTCTTTCATCTTTATTTCTTCTTCCACTTCTTCTTATTTAGTTGTTTCAATATGAAGTAATAACATCAGTATCACTCATATACTGATATGTTATTATAAATATGAAACAACCCTATTTCACCATCTATCCATCCTACGGAAAACGAAATCACCGCGCGTGCGTACGTACGGAATACCGTCTCCACGCCGTGGTGTAATCTATTTTCCACCACCACCTTACTTGTATTGGTATAATGGTGTAAATAATAAATATATATGATTATTGTAAAGTTATATTTATTCTGAAATATTATACATACACTCCAATACAATTCCACGATCATGAGAATGATATCATCGCTCGTGCGTACGTACGGACTACCGTCTCCACGACGCGATGAGATTCATTCTCCACGTTAACCATTCATGAATGATTATAAAGTATATATAATAATTAATAATAAAATATATGACATAATAATGATTCTGGATTTATGTGTATATATATTTATGTCATCTACTTAATTCTATTCAACTCAATAAGGAAAAGAAAACAGCATTCATGCATACGTACGGTCTACCGTCTCCATGAATGGTGTATTTCTTTCCATTTACTGATCTATTATATATATATATTCTAAATATATATTATATATAAATCATGTTTTATATTCTGGAATTAAGTAATCATGATCTAAGTAATTATATGAATAATTACAAGTCAAAACACAGACGACAAATGAAACGATTTTACCCAAAATGCTCTTTAACATGGAATTTACAAAAGAACGGGTAATATAAAGCCATAAGTGAACCATATATGATATCATAACAATGAGTATGATTCTGGAATAAGTCAATGACATTATTTAAATCATTATACAGGAGGTTTGGACACTTATGAAGCAAATCGGACCTAAGGTAAGGGAAATATCACAATCTCATTTTTATCCGAGATTGTTTATACTTTGAAATTTACTGGGGTGTATTTTATAATCCACATCCATGTTTCCTAAATATGTAATATTATTTCCATCCACCTACAATTGTTTAAATCCAATTTTACCCTTCGGTGAGTTTTTAGTAAAAGATATGAAAGGAATCTTTTGTCGTTTTTCGTACGAGGTACTTTTTGACTTTTCAGACAAAAGTACAAGAAGAATGTTTTTTTAACTTATACGGAATGAATGGATTTTTAAAACATTATTTCCAAGAATCTTCCTTTAAAAGTTTTCAAGTTTATTTTTAATCAAATTCTTTTAGTTTAAAATTTTATGACATGTTAAGAAAGGAAAATGTTTTTGAAGTAGAAAGGATATTTTCCTCAAGAATGGAGTTCAAGTGTTTTATCAAAATTATTTTCCATCTAAGATAATATAGGGTTCTGTTTATAACCCTATTATTACATTGATTTGATTATGTTGTTATGGAATTATTTTTATGAATTCCTTTATCTTATATGAATTGTTTTATGATGTCATGTTGTTTAAGAATCCCATTTTTATTACATGGATTATGCAATGATGTATGGTTTATGATTTTGTGGCACACATAAGAATGGTATCATTATGAGATGGGTGGGACCTATATCTTCCTCCAATGCATTGGGTAAAGATTTTATATCTCATGAGATAGACATGGCTGTAATGGTAGGTTATACCAGTTCAGTGAAACAGGACTGAAACGAGGAGTGAACTCGGTTCAGAAAGGGACTTTGTCCACTAAGATAGTCTTGGAAATGAGTCTTGACTAATAAGAAATGAATAATTATGATTATGTGTGTATGCCACAAAGTTTAATGTTTTAAGTTATGATTATTGGGATTACATTTCACTACTATGATTTATCCCATGTTATGAAGTTATGATCTCTTTTGCAGGTTAAGATTTCCAAAATATATGTTCTTATGAATATGACGTGATTGATATTTCTTTTGTTTACCCTTACTGAGCATTTGAGCTCACCCTTTTATGTTTTCTTTTCCCCATGACATAAAGAAAGGATTTAGGTTTAAAAAAAGAAGATCTTTATGGGAGATGTTGAAGATCTTTCACCACGATTAGAAGATTATATTCCGAGTTTCCAAAGACGCTAAACTATTGCGGTCCTTGTGTGTGTGTTTTTATTATGTACTAAGTATTCCGCAAAAGTAATATAATGTCCATGTACGGCAGGCTTCGGGTCTCTACAAGAATTCTATTAGAAATAGATATTGTTGATGAAATGGAAGAAAAGGTTAGATCTATTCAACAACACATAAGAGAAGATTAGAGTATGAATAAAATTTATTCTAACAACAAAATAAAATACCTAGAGTTTTAAGTGGTTGAAAAATTATTTCTAAGAATATCTCTATAGAAGAGAGTAATGATATTTAGAAGGAAAGGCAAGTTGAGTCCTATGTATATCAGTCCTTTTGAAATTATAGATCGTGTTGGGAAGGTAGCTTACTGATTGGTGCTTCAACCAAATCTCTCTCATGTTTTTGATGTGTTCTATGTATCTCTCCTAATAAAGTATATAACTAATCCTTCACATGTACTAATCTCAAATGTCATACCATTGAAGCATGATCTCTCTTATGGAGAACTACTGATAGAGATTCTGGATAGTAGTGAGAAATTTCATTAAAACAAGACCACTCGCTTGGTTAAAGTATTAAGGTGGAACCACAAATTTGAAAAATCTATGTAGAATCTTGATGATATGATGAAGGATAGGTATCATCATCAGTTTGTATGAAGCTGATGAATTTTTAGGGAGAAATTTAGTTTAAGGGGTTTGAATGTAACACCCTGATACTTTTATGAAATATTATCATTAAATAAATTTAATTATTCAGTAATATGAATTTCACACAATAATGAGTTTAGATGAACTAGTATATACCCTTAGTATAAAATGATCATTTTAACCTTGTTGTTAAGTTAGCAGGAATTAATATAACTAACTTATGAAAATGTATGGTGAAGTCATTCGCTACCAATTATTTATGAAAAATATATGTCAATTATATATTTGTATATGTGAATTGCTATTAATAATGAAATTAATGAAATATATATTTTATATACTTAAAAAAATATTTTTTATATTCATCCAATATATATTTTTGTCATTGGGTATGAATAAACCATATTTTATGAATAAAAAGTAATATTTTTGAAAAGGGTAGTTTTACACCTTTTAATGGAGAACCCCTTTTAAATTAAGATTTTGACACATTAATAATGTTTTATAGGAAAACATAAATGTGTTATTTTAAATAGGATATTAAAATTTACTTAGGATGAAATTTTATAATTTTTCTACTAACATTCTAATTATGGTAAATAGTAAAAAATACACTAAATTTTAATTGAAAACAACTTTTTCCATAGAAATAATTTATATGGTAAAATTATTATATTGAATGGTTTTAAATTATAAATTTAATATATTTTAATCATTCAATATAATATTTGTCATTTTCATTAAATTTAAATTTAATTTAGATGTAAAAACATTTCAATCTTTTGTAATGTTTTAACTTTTAAAAACTCATTCTATCTTTCCGAAAATGAGAATAATTTTAAATTAATTACTAAAACGACTATGTTTTGAATTTTAAAAAATGGATTCCATATTTGGAATTATTAGGTTCAAATTATGTCAATAGATTTATATTTTGGGGGCATTATGAATAGTAACTTTAGTAATTTTTATTATTACGGTAAAAGGGTAAATCGGATAATTAAGGGTAAGAATACTATTATAAAATTACCCTAACACTTGTCTTAATATAATTGGATGAGTTTTTTTGGACCTAAATCTTCCTTGGGTCAAAATGGTATCCATTTGAATGCATTAGGATGATATTATGATATTTAATTAATTTTATTTAAAGAAAAGTAAAATATGTATCACCCAAATTTTAATAACAAAATAATTTTTAATATAGGGTAATATAATAGATAAAATAAACTATAAATAAAAAAATAAAATATAATATTTTTTTCTTTATCATGGTAATTTATTTGTAAATTTTTGGAAATAAATTTTTATCTTGATAACTTATACATTAATGATTCAGAACTTATTTAATTGATGAAAAATCAATAGTATAGTGTTTATTAAAATAATATTTCCCATTAAAATTCCAAATCACTTTAATAAATCATATTTTTCAAGTATATATCTACCATAATAATACAAGGGTCGAGTTATTGATCATTTTGTTCCTTATATGAGGGATCATTACACTTATATTATTTTATTTAAAGTGACGTTAATGTTGCCACATTCATAATTCAATAAGTATAACATTTTAAATATTATATTTTCTGGAAGATAAATTCGAATAAAAATATTATTCTGAAATATAATGGATTTATATTAATTATAGAGTTTTATTTTTAAATTTTATTCAATAAATAAGTATATTAAATAATTACACAAAATTGTTGTAGTGATTATTTTATTAATAGAGATAACAAATAAATGTTATTAAAAATATTAAAGTAATTATATATAAGGATAATTAAACTTTTTAATGAATTTTATAAATTAATATAACCTCTTAGTAATATAATAAAATAGTTTGTTCGAAGTTAACATGTTATATTAAATTTTTTAAGAAATCAATGAATTGAATAGTGTCAAAAATGACACTATTGATTATTTATCAAAATAATGTTTTATTAAATTATTTAAAAATTAGAAAACATTTTTAAAAATATTTAATAATTATGATATGGAATTAAATTTGTAAATTTATTTATTTATGGTATATTTTATATAAAATAAGTAAGTATTGGACCATTTTAATGATGCATTATGTGTTACCCTATTTAAAAATTAAATTGAATATCTACGTGTTAATTAAAATGATAATGTTTAAATTGACAGAAAACCTATCCAAAATTTATTTTATGAGGATATTACAACCTTATATCATCTCATATTCAAAATTGGGTCATTTTGGAGTTATTAGGATGGTTTTTGATTTTATTATAAATTAATATTTGTGAGGCTTTCAAAAGTTCCCTCACCTCAATTATAAAAGGGAACCTCCTCTTTTACCACTTAACATTTCTTTAGTCAATTATGCTTAGCCACACCCTTCCCTTTTCCCTCATCAACTTCCCTAGTAACATTATAGAGGTTCTATTCTTCTTTAAAGACCAACTCTAGTGCTCTAAGAGGATATATAGAGGAATCACATCGAAGAAGAGGTAATATCCTCTACCGATTCTTTCAAACTTATTTCTTATTCTAATTCCTCTTCATGAGTTGTTCATTATACATTAATATATCTAGTATCAATTATATAATTATATGTTATTATTATTTTTATTAAATAATAATATTCCATCTTCTATCCATCCAATAATAAACGAAATCACTAAGTGTGTGTACATATGACTTACCGTCTCCATGCGCTTGGTGTAATCTATTTTTTCACCACCACCTATCTTGGATGTTTATAATTATGGAAGTAATAAATATATATGATTATTATAAAATTATATTTATTATGAAATATTATGCACCATCCACTTCAATGCCTTCCAACAATTATGGGAATTGTATCTTTGCTCATGTGTATGCACGGCTTACCATCTCCACGATATCATGTGATTCATTCTACATGATCTTAATTAATGAAATATTATATAAATTAATTGATTTAATGAATATGATATATTATACTAATATAATTCTCTAAATTATATAACTACTACCTAAGTAGATTAATAATAATTTATATGACACAGCATGCATAAGAAAATAAAGAAGTTAATACTCGATGGATGATGGATAATGTTACTAACAAATAGATGATAATATGATCATATATTATATCATAAAAATAACTATAACTCTATAATAATTCAATGAAATTATTTAAATCATTATACAGTAGGTTCAGATATATACAATGTAAATCGCACCTAATGTAAGGGATAATTTCACAATCTCATTATTACTCGAGATTGTTTATATATAAGTATTAACTGGGGTATATTTATCATCCATTTCTATTTTTTCTAAATATTTAATATTATTTATATTATTCTAGAATTTTTTAAAGTAAATTTACCCATCGGTGATTAAATGGTATTAAATGAATCTTTTTTCATTTTCAGTATGAGGTAATTTTTTACTTTTATAGAAAAAGTATGAGAATAATTCTTTTTGAACTTATATAGAATCAACAGATTCTAATGATTTCATAATGACATATTTCCATGAATATTACTTTACAATATCTCATGTTTCTTTTAAATTAAATTCTTTTTATTAATTTCATGTTATTTTGAGAAAAGAAAATGTTTTTCAAGAAGAATGGATATTTTCAACAATAATTAATTTAAAGTGTCTTATCAAAATTATTTTCCATCTAAGATGACATTATTTAAATAGGGTTGTGATTATATTTAATATATTATTATGATTTTATTGTGTTTATGATGTAATTATTGTTATGAAATCCATTTATTTTATATGTATTATGATGGAATAATGTTTATGAAACCTTTTTTTTGTTTCTTTTGTTATGATATGCTGAATGATTTATGTTTTTGTGGAACACATAAGAGAGATTTAATTTTGAGATTGGTGGGACATATATCTAACTCCAATGTGTTGGGTAAATATTTATATCTCATTATATAGACATGACTAGAACTGAATGTAAATTTGGTTTGGAAATACATGGATGGAACGAGGATTGAACTTAGTTCAGTAATGGACATTGTTCGCTATTATGGTATTGGAAATGAGCCTTGAATAATATGAAATGTTTTATATTCATATGTGTATTGCACAAAATTGCATGTCTTATGTTATTAATTTTGGTATTACGTTGAAATTTTAGGATTTATCCCATGACATGATATCACGATCATTTATATATAGGATAATATTTTCAAATGCTATGTTTTTGTATCCAATGATTATGATATGATTGATGTCTTCCCTATTTACCCTTACTGAGAATTTTATCTCTCCCATTATTATGTTTCTTTTCTACAGGTCATGAAGAAGGGTATTAAGTAAGATATGACAAAAAAGAGTCTAGTTATAAAGAAATAAGTGGGAGACATTATAGATGTTTTATGAACCAGTTGTTTATGTTTCCATGATTCAAAAGGCATTGTACTTATATGGTCTGGTCATGGATTTGTTATATTTTGTAATAAATATTATTAAATGTTGAATTAATAAAAATTTATGTAATTTTTGTTTCATTAATCTCTCTATGATCCTATAACTAGACCCTCATCTATCGAATCTGGGCAGAGTTCATCTTATATTCCATAGAAGATATTAGTGTTGTCCTAGGGTGAAAGTTAATATCTCACCTCAGAGGTTGTCATGAAAAAAACATGGGGAAATATGTATATATAATCCTCCACTACTATTTGAATCCATACACCAATAAAGACCACTGCACCTAGGAAAAAACTCATCAACCGATTGGTGATAGGTTCCAGTTTCCTACTCAAGAATCTCACTAACTCAACCATAAGATTTTTTTTCCCATAAATAAGAATAGCATTCCATCTGAATAAAGAAATGTGATCTTCCAACAAAGATAGTCTATTAGGGAATAAACCATTAATAACCATCCTATACCCAAGTTAAAATCACTATAATTCACTATAATTACCAAGGTGACACATGGGAAACTCACCCTCCACTATGAGAGAGCTCACATAGTTGGAAAAATAGAGGGATGGTTAAAATCCCCACTATAAAATTAATCTCAAAAGTAAGGATAAAGAATAAAAAAAGGAATCAGTGATGAATGAAACATAAACAAAAGATAAAAAGGTAAAAAGGGATATAGACCACCCCTTAGGTTAGGTTTGCAGCCTCTAGGTTGGAATCCTTTATTTTCTATCCACCCACTACAACATGACGGGTCGATCTATCCTGAGCATATTGACATGTCTCATCACAGGGATAACATCACCCATTGCCAATATGTATGTGACTTTAGTATGTCCTATGAGATCAACGAACATCAATATAGATATGTCTACCATATGATTTGTGTGTTGTGGATCCCTACACCTATGTCTGAGTATGAGTATTCCTCCTATATAGAGACCCTGACACTTGACAGCTGCTAGCTAGTTCAAAAAAAACTCAACTCTGTGATGTCCACTACAAGATCTGGTTTCCCAAATCTCTCTTGCTAGGATTCTCTCAATATCCCAATCCTACATAAGAATATTTTGTACAATAATTGTTGTTTTGTAGAGGGATGGAACATATCGATGAATAGGAACTCTTACACTTCACAAGAGAGTGTCACCTCATAAAATGTCTAGCTAACCAATACCCACTAACTACTTGTTTTCCTAGGTAAGAGGATGGTTTCAAGAGTGACCATCGGTTCGTGTAGATTATGCATAAAATAGAAAACAAGAAATATAGACTCTTTCCCAACCTATACTACTAGATGGTATCTATCACCCTATAATCTTGGAATCCGATGGTCATATAAATATATTAGCATGATCAGTATGTGTGAATCATCATTGGGAATAGGTTGAACTAATGGTTGTTGTATTGGGTGAAAAACAACAAACAAGCATAATGAGGGTTGATACTCTAACCTCTTAGTGGGTGGAAATGTTGTCTTCAACCCGATTGGAAAAACCACATCACAATATAGATCCTAAACTAGATCTATGATATAGATCTTACTATCACATCAACTTTTGATGGGGGTATCCCCACTCAACTAGATTTCATCATGACCATTCATCAGTATCCTAGCTAGATTTCATCATAGGGGAATCCCTATTCTTAATAATACATACCATGGTTAGATAAGAATTTATGAGAAGGTGACTCGAGAAGGAAATTAAAGTCAAAATCCCTAATCTTATATGATGCATGCACCATTGGATTCCCTATAACCTCTATCTTAGCATGATGAGTCAGTAAAAAGGTAGTCGGAGTCCTTGTTTATGGATATGTCATTAATCAAACTGACAATGGTTCCCCTAACCTAAGAGATAAAATTAATACACTCCAATACCATTGTCCTAAGAAACTAAATAAAACATAATGAAAAGTACAACTTTAGACTCTAGACCTAATATGAACTACCTTTCATACAACTCTTCCATGACCCAACCCACCGGATCCACATTGGGGCTAGAAATTAGTTGAGGGTGACTCCCCAAGCCTACTTCCAGTATTACAGGGGATGGTGACAAGAAACTAGTAGGCATAACTCTAAAATAAGATTCCTTAGACTAAATTAAATGCACACAATCACACAACTATGTTAGTGAAATAGTTCATAGCTATATTAAAAGAATGAATCATCTTGGGAATAATCAATGCATGTAACAAACTCTAGGAAATGCATCAAAGAAAATAGGGTAATAAAAAATATTTAAAGGGTAAAAATACATCCCCAAACCAAAATGTGGTCCCAACTAGAAAACAAATAAAAAATTGAAAAAAAGAAGAGGGATTATATCACAATCTCCAATAGAGGCCATGGAACGTGGCCATCACCTCCATGCACCCCTATTAACCTATAAAACTGGGTCCACCAATGTCACCACTGATTTTTATGTCATCTATATAAAAAAAACATGTGTGGAAAATTACCACTAAGGGGTGAGTATATACATACATAGTAGGAAATCCCAAAAACCAAAATGGAATCAATATAAAAAATATTCAGCACAACCAATAATACAAGAGGGTGGAGGATCCCAACAAAATATATGTTCAAAAGAAACCCAAGATAAGATAGAAAGTAGATCTCTATATTTATAATTGGCTAAATATAACATGTTTTATAATTACACCAAATACCCCATATATATAACAATGATGTGTAACCTCTCAATAATGTCTATGGAGGACCCAAATCTCACCATTATATGACATAGCTGAGGTAGTATTAGCACTAATAGAGGATCCCCTCACTGCCAAAGCTCAATGATGGTGAGTACCACTTTGAAGATAGAGGATTTATACCCTCTTTAGTGTGGGGAGTTATTTATCTACCCATATAAAGGATATATGTGACACTCCACATGGATAAACTAGGGAGTACTAAACCTGATGACACTCCAATGATCACAATAAAATACTTCAACTAGTAAATCATTATTAAATGAATCATCCTACTTTAATCAACAAATGTACCCCCACACAACATCTCCCTTAGTGGAAACGGGGTGTCTTATGACCCGTGGTCCTAGGAATGTACTCTTAGTATAGGGTTTAACTACCTAAGTACGTTCGCATAGTATATTTTCCAAATCACAATGTGTGTGATATTTAGCTTGGTCAAAATATATATCTATCATGATAACCCATGATACACGATGTGTGTTCCTCTAGGATACATAGATTGTAGTCACTTTTTTCACAGACAGTGAAGCCTTTCTTCTCACAGATACAAGATATTCCATTCGTGACACCCTTCACACTATTTGAACATTATAATGCAATAGAAATTAAGGAAGACATCTTATAATATTGATTTATGTTCTCTTATGGTTGGAAATATAATCTCTAATCACACGTGTCTAGATTCCACATGTCTCATCACCATTTGGGGATCCAATCCATGAATCCATAATCTTCATTGTATAAATATATCTCAGTTCATCAGAAGAAACCAATCCATTTTTCATTCTCACATCCGTCATGAATTTGGAAGTTTGAAAATTATTGAATCTAGATTAGAAATTTCAATTTTTTACCCTATGTTCCAATGAAGAATAACATGAACAACAATGGTTAGAAAAGGCCAATAATTAGGTGAGATCAAAATTTTCCAAAGAAATCACAAACAGAAATGAATTATTATGGAAACAGATGGGAAATTCAATGGTTTATAAGATTTAATAAATTTTCTTTGGGAATTATAATTAAAAATTAACACATGAAAAGAATAAAAATCATATAAAAATCATACATGTTGAAATAAATTTTTAAATAATTATTCAAATAGTGGAAATTCATAAAATAAAAGTCCCTATATAAAGAATAAATCAACTGTTGATAAAGAACATGTCCCCTTCTGATGTTGATGATGATACTGTTGTTTTTTCATCTATATCATGAGTCACATTGATATTTTTCATCGATTTACTACCATGGTCTTGAATGACAATGAATCTTACTTCCTCATTTTCAATCTCCTAGGATTATGTGGATTACCTAATGAATTATTCATAATGATATATTTATAAACAGGGGTTAGTTTTTAGTTCATTAATTGAAATAATAAATAAATTATTTAATTTACTTAATGCTACAACCCATGTTATCCTTCAATGGAACATCTAACACTGAGTAACCTTATTTCATGTCTATTGTAAACCCCTTTCTCTAAAAAATGCCACATATTTCTCATTTGATGTATCATTCAATGGTAAAATAATTTTTTCAGAAAATATGTAGAAAATTCATTATTATATATAAATATTTTAATATATTAATTCTGGGTTCATATGACAACAAAAACCTAGCACCTACTATGAGAAAAAATCAAAATATATATATAGAAATATTAAAAGGATCAAAATACTAAAATTTGTGTCATTAAATTCGTCTCATAAATTCATATTGATTGATTTTTCATCTTCATTACCTAATGAAATCCTCATTCCATTCTAATTTAATGGGTCTTGGGAAAATATTTTTTGAAAAAAAAATCTAAAATATTCCCATTGCATATATTTCATTTCATACATTTGCTTCACGTTCTTGATCAGTGTCCACCACAAATCAGTTACTTACACGGTGTGATATAATATAATTGTAATATTTTATTTCTAAAAAAATGGATCATATAACATATATAACCATATTGATCCATTTTTATATGATATATTGGTTGGAGGTTCAACTAAAAAAAATTAATCTTGAAAAATTAAACATTCAACTACTATTAGTTCCTTCCATGGAGAAATCAGATGTTCTAAATGTTTTAGGATGTTATATTTGGCCTAATTTAACCGATTTATCTTCATAATTAAGATCTCAACTATGGCTTCCATCAAATTAGGAATACCTTAGTTTCATTGTCCATCGCATACATTATTGACATGATTCCTTAAAATTCATAATATTTTTCTTCAAGGAAAAAAACTCTTTGATAAATTTGTTACTATTGAAATAATATAATAATCATTATAAAGGAATTATTAATCCTAAAATTTTCTAATGAAATGCACCTATGATGTTATACATCAATCCTAAAAAATAATTACCTTATTTATTTATCCTTCATAATGGTTTGTAAAAAAATGTGGTTAAAAATACAATATCCCTTGGGAGTGTCTACCTAGATGTGCAGTCTTAGACCCACTCATTGTGCACTAACTGAATATTGATTTAATGCACTACAAGATTTTTCAAAGGTGATTACCCCTAGGATTATATGTGCCAGAGTCACACCCACTTTCTAATATCAATACGAGGATTTATATTCTTAGAAACCACACACCCTTTGCCAAAATTTACAAGGTTTTACTATATTTAGACTTATCCTTTAGGTATTTACTATTGTATTCAAGTCCTAATAGTCATATATAAATAAAACTTATTTTATACCATAGTTAGTTACCCTAATTTTTTATAAATTATATTTAACATAATTCCATAAAAAATACAATATTAACAAGAACCAATAATATTTTAATTTTTAGTTTCATTAAAAAAATAAAACATAATAAATGATTAATTAGAATAAATATTTTTTAATCATCATTAAAGTATCATATATTATTTCATCCATGGTCACCTCACTATATATGATTTCCTAGGGATATAAATCATTAGAAATGGGAGATCATAAAGCTGAATAAGAGATAAATAGAGGAAATGGAAGATTAGTGATCATCATGGATAAAACATGATGCATAAAATTTTTCCCTAATCATAAGTAACGATGACCTAAAAAATGTCTATAACAAAAAAAATATGGACATTCATAAAAATATATTGTGAAGGATGACTAATTTTAATCACTATTTTTCTGTAAATATATTGTGAAGGATGTTCACCATGGTATCAAAAACATATTATATCTATAGATTAATTCTTTACCTAATATATTAGAGAATTTTTAGGGTGCACCCTTAATATTTCTAAATTCACATCTTCCATATAGATCAATTATCATAAGAAAAAATTTAATTAATAACCATTGGTAAATGAGGAATGGGTGTCATATAAAATTTATTATGTTCATATGTGCTTAAAGTCATGAAAATTTAATTATTTTAATCCTAGGAGAAGGGGGTATGGGTTTCATATATAGAATTCCCAAAAAATGGAAGTGTAATTAAATAATTTAAATTAACTTTTAATTAAAATATGTTTGGGTATTAAAAATATAAAAGGGGTTCAGGAAAAATAATATAATAAATTCATCACCATAACGGGTATATAATGTGGATAATGAAAAATGGATAATTATAAAGAATAGAAGTACCTCATTATTAAGGAATCAAATTGAATGTAAAGGAAGGAAGATAAAAAATGGGAACAAATTAACTGAAAATTAAAATACCTATTAAATGGATGTACATTAAGAAATATGGGAGTGTAGAATTCAATCTCTTACCTGAAATGTGTCTTCATAAAGATTGAAAATGCCATCTTGGAACATTAAGAGATCTTTATAAATCCTATAGTGATATAAATTGAAGTTTACTTCATGAATAAAGACTTATGAGTAGATAATATTGAAATAATTGGTTAGTTTTTTAGAAAATATGGGGTAATTATTTATTAATTTCTAAACTATTAACTTGGACATCATGTTAAAAAAATGAAATAACATTGTCCTTCCAGTCTTTTTTACCCATAGTATTTGACACAGGGAGTGTTTTTTTATATTTTTATAGCTTATGGAAGAAACCTATTTAACTAATAACATTTATTAATGATTAGGGGTTCCTTTCCACAAATAATTGTTTTAAAAACATTTAAAATATACATAATGTTTCTTTGAATATAAAGGTTTGTAAAATTAATCTTACCACTTTAAAATAAATTATTTTAATGAATACAAGGATTTTTTTCATGGAATACATTTATATAATTTATTAAATAACCTTTAAATAATTATTATTTAATAATACTTACTATATATGTATAGTATATATATGTTTTATACAAAAATTTTATTGTCTCAAAAAATAATTAAAAAAATAAACACTGGATAATTTTGTGTTGATTTTAGAAATGGAATTTATTTTAGCAAAATAATTTTCTAAATATGATAAATTTAAATTTAAATAAAAAATCATATTTATTGAATATTTCTAGTTTTTCTAACACATTCAACTTTTCAACCCTTATGAATATGCTTGTGAGTTTATAAAATTATATTATCATATATGTAAATGGATGGGGTCCATGGATTTCTGTCTAATAAAAATGGAGAATATGGAAGCTCTTAATATGGATTGAAGGTATTTTCAATTGATACTGATGTCAATCTAGATAAATTTCTATGGGGATCTTTATGAAACACCTTTTTCGATGGTTTCTTAAATCCAATTCATGATGAGGACTTTAATATCAATATAGGCAAGGATCCTTTAGATGTGAAAGAGAATTGATGATATTTTTATTCTTTTATATTTATGTCATCTGAAAAAAATTATCAAGAATGGACCCATGGACCATTTTATGTCCAATTGGGATTTAATTTCATAGAGGATATCCATATTCAATTATTCCATCATAGGATAAATTGCATTGGTTGAGGGATATAATCCAGGGAAGGTAATTTATTTTTTTAATCATATTTCCTCGATTTATGGATTGAAAAATTGGAAGTGCATAGGGTATTCATACCTTTTTTTCTATATTACTAATTTAAATAAAAATCATGGGGTTATATATAGTAGATTATGTATTCCAATATACTTGAATTTTTTAACACTTTTGTTCACGTGTGGGTAAAAATTCAAAAAAATTATGGGGTGTTATGGGACTCAAAATTTTTCCTAACATCTCCATATCTTTTTGAATTCTTAATATAATGTAAAATTCAACCAATTTTGTTAATTACAATAATTTTTATATGGTCCCAATATAGGTGAATCTTAGTTCCACATTTAATAAGGAAGCATTTTTATCAACACCAAATTATGAGATATATTTATGGATTAAGTATGTGAGAATCCTCCCTTTCTATGTTGTATGTTGAATCATTGGTTACCTGAAGTCCAGTTGTAGGTGGGAGCTTATTTGTTCATTCTGGAAATTGACGAGTCGTGATTTTAATAAATGTAGAATTAAGAGGGATATATCTAGGAATTCTAAGGATTTGGTTTATAAAACTTCTAGATCTAATGTCTTAGTTTCCCAAATTATAGGAAATACATTTGGGAAAAAAGATTTGGCAGGGTTCTATAATTCATTACCAATTTAGAGAATGGTTAATTATATTATCTAGGATTATGAAAGTGTAAATGTAGATCATTTATCTCACTACCTACAGGATTATATTGGTTGGAAGAGGAAGTACTTTCATTAAAGTAATGGGAAATTCCTTGAACTAGGGCTGTAGTAATTAGAATAATCATTGGATGGGAAGATTGGTTCTGGTTTGTTAATGTAGAGACACGGAAATTTGGATCTGTTTATGAATTTAATGTCCCTTATATCAAGTCTAGGGATGAGTTTGTGGGTGAAGTGATTTTTAGAGATAGTGACTTTCTTTATATGGTTAAAAGATAAGAAGAAAAGAAAGATATATTCCCTTTAGTTGTTCATTCTTCAATGGTCAATGCTCATCCTTTAGGTTTTAGTGGATTTTTGTCATCCTACCAAGTAGTGTGTAATGAAGTAGATATTTCCTGAAAATAGTTGAATCATGGGGATTAGGATGAGTGTGAATTATAATTTTTTTGGTGCTACTGATATATCACATCTTGATATATTCACTAAACATTTATAAATTTATTACCAAAAGTTTTATAAATATTCCATGAATGAATATAGAAGCATTAGTGATCAGATGGATATCCCAAAAATTAATGAGAATGGAAATAATGGAAATAAATGAAATCATAGAATTTTATACAAGGATGATGTTGTCAAGGGAAATAATGTAGATGTTTAGGGATCTATGGCTACTTCAAGGATTAAATCTATACCATAGAATAACTATACTAATTTAAATCTCACAATGATAACAAGATCATATTCCCTTTCAGTAGGGAGGATATCTCAATAAATCTATTTTGATTCATTGATATTTTACTCTAATGATCATAAATATTTTGATTACTATAATCACTTGGGATATGATTTTTAATTATTTTTAGTTTTTTTAGATTTTGAATGATGGCATGACTGTCACATATAACCTCATAAATATCTCATTTTTTTTCTTTTCTTATCCTTAATAAAGGGTCTTAACCCTAACCTTATAAAAATTATATTAAGATAAATTGTTTTTAATAGGATTATTTTAGGGAAATAACATTAATTTGAAATTATTCAGTTTATTATAAAAATTATTTTTAATTATAATCACATATTTTCTAAAATTAAAATTTTGTTTTGCTTTAATAAAAAATTCTTATGTATCATATAAATCTTATATTAATGTGATTTTTTTAAAAAGTAAATAAAATTAATGTTTCGACTAACTCATTTACAATAAGAAAATTTATGCATTTATATTATTATGGTGTAGGTAGAAAACCCCTTAACTCACAATCATAACCCATAAGAGTATGTAGTGTTATGGTGGAACTCTCAAGGGGTTATTAATATAAAATTTATCTAGTTGTTATCTCTACTAACATGAAATTATCTTGTAGTCAATTATACTTGACCCTCACATGTGGAATTTATTCTTGGGATTGTTCATGTGTGAACATTGGTGATGCTAATTCCCTCCCATTATCAAATATATGGGCTTAAAAAAACATGATCCTACTAGTTTAGGTCATCATTTTTCCCTTTTACATAAATTATCTCTTATCATTACCCTTTGTATACACTAATTTTAAAGGTAATTTTATTACCAATGGTCATAATCCCCAATGTTCATAATTCCCAACATTCATAACACCAAACTAACATAATTAAAAATATTCAATATTTCAAAAAGTCATAACACCCAATGTTTATTTCATAATGGTATAATTTTTCACTACACACTATATATAACACATCATTAGCATACTTAATTTTTCACTACTTCACAAATAGAGGATCTTCACTTACCTTAATAATTACTATCATATTCCAACTTCTTCTATTTATTTTTACTGTATTTATAGAATTTGTGATCATTATTGGATAATTTTGGCCTATAATGTTTACAATACTATGTGAATTTTTTCTTTTTATCATCTCCTTGTATCACTCATATCTATTATAGTCAATATTATTTGTAATGTTTAATAAACATTTGAATTCCTTCTATGTGAATTTTTTATAAAACATAATAAAATGATCATTTTGAGAAATAAGTTATTGTATTAATAAGACAAAGAAATTTCAAGATGTTACAAGAAAGGAATACCATTCAAATATTATCTCTTACCTTAGGAATTTTGATATATGATAAACATAATATATGACTAAATAGAAATGTGGCCCATAAATGCAATGATATCACCCTGTGGTATCTCAATCACTATATATCAATATCAAAACATTGAGGAAGTTTGAACAATGTCTATATGGTCACACCCCATGGGATTTAAAACCATTATATATAATGGTAAATAAAAAAGGTAAAGGAATCCATATTTATATGGTGGCACCCTCAGGGCATCTTCAACCTGAATTAGAATAGTGAAAGAATAATAGAAAAATTGGCCATGTTCTAAAATGATCTCATGATTCAAGTGGATCGATCTCGATATAAATTAATATAGTGATGATGGGGAAAGGATAACTTGAGTATATATTGTTCTTATCTCAAAAAAAACTTCATATATCTCAAAATTATATAAATGTAACTAGAAAGGTGACTTAGTTTTATATATTTCTAAACTTATATGATTATCAACCCCTCATATTACCACTTTATGGTTTATAATAAAAAAGGATTTAATAAATAAATTTTTATAAGTAATGAAATGCATAGCTCTATACTATATACTAGTTTAGCCCTCACATTCAAAACTCCTTTATATAATTTAATCCCAAAGATTAATCCCCCATTAGACTACATAATTAAAAGGAGTAGTTTATAGACTACATAACATATTCAAAAAACCAAAAGTGGATATATGACAATAACCCACACAAAATAAGATCCAAAACCTAATAATCTCATAATGTGAGTATACATACCCTAATAAAAAGTTGTTAATGAGAATATGACAATGTATTTTATACCATATAAAAATTCGATGGACAAAACATTTGGTTATAAATATAAAATATTACATACTTGTTTCAACTATGTTGTTATCTACGGTTGTGGAATCAAGGAAAAATGCACATAGGGTCAAGGATGGACCTAAATATACTTAAACATATCATAAAGGGTCATTGAAAATAATTTATAATTTTTTTAGTTCAATCACACAATGTTGAAAAATCTTCATTTCACAATTATAGTGAAATCATTTATAAAACATTAGAAAAATATGGACTTCTTACCTTGATAAACTATGATCTCATTAATTATGTATTGAATCATCTATAATAAATGGTTTCCCCTAAAAATAAATAATTTATTAAATTAGTTCATGAATAATATAGAATGTTGAAGGATAGGTAATAATTAATAATTGATGGTAGAGGAATGATAGCCTTACATCAAGAGAACCATTGAGACAAATCAATCTTAAATCCATGCACAAACAAGGGAGAAATCAGTTGTAGAGGAAAGGATGCACCAAGGAGGATGGGAATCGATCATATGGTTTTAGGTAAAAATATGGGTACCCTATTTATCAGTATACTATTTTAAAACCATTTAATTATATTTGTAATAACACTACATAGGTTGTAGGTCAGAATGTTACCAGATGGATCACTATAAAATTCCACTTATTGGTGTCACATTAAAGAAATAATGGAGAGTTACAATGTAATTCATCCCCATAGGTAAGAACTATAAAACCTAATAAATTTGTTCCATGTTCATGCTACATCATGACCACCCACTTCATAAAAAAACTCCCTTGTGGTTAGGGAATCATAGTGTAACCTAAAAAAATTAATGTGTGACTAGACACCTATAACCAAATTTAATCTTACACAACCCTCATTACACTATAATTACTGATTCAAAAAAATAACATTAACTAGTGGTAGTATTTGATTCCATAACAATATCTCAAACAAAAAATTTTGAATAACTGCCTCTGCTGAAACCTTCAACAGCAGAAAACCAAACAAATTTATATTGTTTGGGAAAACATTTAATGATTTAATACATCTGAAATAGAAAAGGGGTTACATTTATAAAATTATAAATTATTATATCACTATATTTTATCATGAATAAATAATTTGAAGTACTTGAATCTCTAATGATAGTACCAAAAATGAATACTTGTTTCCATACATTAAACAATGGAAATGTTTACACAATAAGTGATCATATATGTGGCATTAATGATGATTGAAAACAACATTAAAAATAAATTACCCATAAGAAATTATTAATATAAATAATTATTTATTTATTGGGTTGATCTTATTAAAGTATTTGGGATAGTATTTATAATGTTAACATAATATAAATTGAAATGAAAATAAACCCCCTTACTTTTTCTACAGTCAAAATTCTTACTAAATAAATAAAAAAATTATTTGATTGATATAAATAATAATACAAACTAAAATATATTTCATGTTAAATATTATGGTATTAATATAGAATATTAATATTATATTTGTTTTTTGGTTAGACATATAGTTTAATTCATTGGTATCTAAGGTTTAAATATGTTTTAAGATAGATTAATTTACAGACAAATTATGTGAATCTTATAGAAATAAATTTATCTATTCTTACCTCATGGGTATTAGACACCATGTTTTCTTTATACATTTCATCTAATAAAAAAATTTAATAAATAAAAGATATTTGATAAAGTGAATAGTATATCTATGTGTTGTAAATTGGGAAAACAATATTCCATTGGAAGTAGGAGATTATGATCAATATATATGTAGCGTATTAATTATGTAATTAGAAAACTATTAATATTAAATTAACATAAATATAAATCTTATTTCACTATGTTATTAGGAAGGAAGGTATTTTTTATCATGAATAAGATCATGAATTATAATATATACATTAATGAAATGTTTTACGATATTGGGAATTTGTTTAATGGTTTATTCACTTTGGATATGGAATAACCATTCTATGACATTAAATATATGAGGAGAAAGGTAATTTATTATAGAATACATACCTATAAAATTTTATTATTGGGTATATAAATGTGGATTGAATCCACATATTATAGGGATGAATTTTTCAAATCATTCAATTAAGACTCATTTAAAAAAATTGAATTTTATTTATTAAAGAAAATGAACAAATAAATTATTAGTATAAAATGTGAGATGGATAATGGGATATTCGATATAATACATAGTGATGTATATGGACTAGTGAGTACATAATCAAGTTGTGGGAATATGTGCCATGTACCCTATACTGATTTTTTTAGTAAGTATGGTGATGTATTTCTAAAGTGACACAGGTTTGAAACTTTTGTAATGTTTTATCTGTTCAACAATGAAGTAAAAAATCAATAAGTCAATAATATTAAGACTCTAATATTATATCAAGGTGGGAAATAATCAATCCAAGAATCTATGGATTATCTCACACATCGTGAAATTGATTCACAACTACCTCATCTATGAAGTAGGAAGGAATCATTTTTTAGGGAGGATAAATACTACCTTATTAGACATAGTTTTATCAATTTTGTGTCATTGTTACCTTCCTATATAATTTTCAGGATATTCCTTGAAAATGGATGCATTATTATATAACCATATTTCTTATAAATATATCATAAATAAATTATATGATATTTTAACTAGTTAGTTCCAAAATTTGTCTTTTATTAGGATTTATTGTTTTAAAGCATGCATATGATGTTGGATATATAATTTCTTTTAACATCACACAAAGAAAATTGATTATTTGTTTTGTTTTCACAAGAAAAATAGGGGTTATTATTTCTATATTATATTATAGTAAAAAAAATTATTTATTTTAGAATATTAACTAAATAGGAATATATAAATTATGATTTCTGAAAAAGGAAGATGTAACATAGATAAGTTCAAAACTAAAAAAAATGTTATTGATTTTGAGATGGATGGTGAGTCAGTCAAATAAAAGGTTATAGAAAAAATAAACATAGGATACTCAATAACATAAAATTTTATATATTATTCATCAAGATCATAAGTGATGTGAATTTTATATATTAAATTATGTTGAATTAAAATACATAAGTGTTAAACCTCCTATGAAACATGATTTTATTAAGAGTTCTAATTCAGAGAAATTTTTAGTGGAGATAATATTTTAGATGGACTCCTTATTATATAACCATGTTTGCAACATGGTGGATGCACCTAAAGTGGTAAGACACATATGATCAGATGTTTTTTCTCTAAAAACATACATAGATGATATATTGTCTCTCTATAAATCATTCTTGGTGGTTAAGGGAATCAAAAAATTTATGGTATTAACTATGAATAGACATTTTCAATGGAATATAAAATTAAATAATTTTCAATATTTATTGATATAAAATTATTTTATTGTTATGAGATATATAAAATAAATAATAAAACCACTTTCAATCATGGTAATTTAGTTGAGGAGTTAAAACATCCATTCTGATGATGAAATAAATGATTTTGGTTTCATCAAAAATGTGGATGATTATTTTTTTAAAATGAGGGAAGTGGGAGTGTGATCATGTTTATGGTTTTATGTGTATATGACATATTACCTATCCAAAATAATTTCTTGAATAGACAATATTTAAAGGTATGTTTAAGAAAATTATTCTTTTTGAAAAACCTAGGTGAAGTATCCTAAAAACTAGGTATGGAGATCTATATAAATTATCTAAAAGGATTCATAGAATGAACTAGAAAAAATATATTTATTAAATTATAATGATTTTGATCATAAATAAATATATTAAATGGTATTTATTAGTATTTTATAGGAACAATATTTTGAGGACTTAATTATGGGTTTCAGGAATAATTGAAGTGTTTGATGGGGTATTCTTAACACATCTTATGATTATGAATGATGATTAATATGAGATTTACATGACAATTAATACCAATATCAATAGAATTGAATTAAATAATATAGATAATGCATAAATTAAGGAACCCAAAATGTAGGTTCATTACATATTATTTATAATTAATTTAAGAAATTAAAGAATTACATAGGGATATATTATTTCTTCATTGATGGATATAACAATGTATCTATGGTGTACCATTCATACATTTTCAAAATCAATAATTCATTACCTACATAGGTGATCCACATGTGTTCCAGGAAACATTGAACATCATTGTAGGATTATCTGGGTGTTATCGTAGTAAATCATAATGCTTGTGTCCTCAACCTTTTATTTCCCCAAGAACCACTTCAAGGTATGGTTCTCTTCAATATCTCTATACATTAGAGTGGTAGTGGAGGATGATATCTCTCTATTCATGATATTATTCATGGAGAATATCCCTATAGGTAATTCAATGGATTCTCTCTATATCTCATTGTGCATAAAAAAGGAATTTTGTCCCTAGAAAATTATTATAACTCTGTTTATATATAGCTAGGGTAAGAATATAATAATTGCACATGTGCCCTTATTATTTTTATAATACCCATAAAACATCATACCTAAAATAATAATATTATTATTATTATTTCATGAAATTCTCTAAACATGTGATTTAAATTAAATATTATTTATTCCAATAATATTCAATATATATTATTTCTCATCAGACCATTAATCTCAGTCCACCATTCCTACATGATATTTATTAGACCTTTAATAATGAAGCTTTATTTACTAAATAAATATAACTACATTATTCTACAATAAATAAATAAATATTTTATTCATAAAACTAGAAATAAATATTTTTTAAATATTTTTCTTACATAATATTCTCACGAATAATTGGTGTGGAGATATATGAGATCAAGGAAACCTGAATAATTATTAAACCACATAAAGGAATAATAATTATTGAATTTTTTAAGTAATAATTAATAATATTTTATTTAACTGAGATTCGTGATACACTTTGTGTCTTCCCCTCTTGGTCTCTTTATCAGTAGCATTAAGTTAAAAAACTTAAATTCCATGTTTAGTGTCTAGAATCATGCCAGGGAACCCATAGAGATATAATTTTTTGTTCTAATGACATAATTAATCATGCAAACACATTCGGTGTAATATAATCCCTTTTTGAAATATCATCAATCAAGAAGGTTGCATGTTGGTTTCATCAACCATTATGCTCGATTTCTCTAACATTGAGATTCCAAATATTCAACTTTTCTATAAACCACCATGACTATGTATATATTTAGTCTATATAATTTCCCAAAAAGGGATTGAGATATCAAATTCTTCTAAATAAGAAAAGGTACAAGTACTTTCTCACATTATTCATTAATATAATATTACTCATGATGCACCCAACATATCCTACCTCGTTGTGGTCATATGTGATCATAGTTTTTTTCAATACGTCAATTTAAAATGATTATAATAATCTTAAATAAAAATTGTAAAAGTATAAGTATCAATAAACATGTACGCATCTAAAAACATCCAATTACATATATAAATGTGGATTTCAAACTAATAGGTATTGTTCTTATGATATTCAATAGTATATATTACTAAAGGTGTACACTATGAGAAGGTGCCTCAATGTCTATAAGTCCCATACCCTGATAGCCTATATCATTTCTATCCCATGAATGATATAATACGTCTATATAATATATATGTAAGAATATTATCATGTCACATTTGGATTCTCTTCATAGTGAGGAACTGTTGTGACCTTTTATTATGACATATAATCTTAGGAAATTATCACATATTATGTCACATAGAAAACAATCATGACGAGATAATAACAATATTAATATTAAAAAGGATATAGGATATTTTAAATTAAAAAGATGTAGGTTCTAGGGAAATAACTCCAAAAGGCTCCAACTTGCACTAGTTCCCACTGCTAACAACCTTCAGTATGGTAGCCCTCACATGATACACAAGATTCTTGTGAGATAGGCATTTAGTCAAGGTATCCACCATGTTTTCATATGTGGGAACTGTATATACTTCAACTTCACCACTCTGATAAATTTCCATCAAGAGGATATATTTCCATAGTATGTTATTTTTTTGTTGATGTGACCTTTTATATTTTTCAATAGCCACAATTTCAGTATTAACACATTACATTGTGAAATGGTCTTTACTACTAGGTACCACATCATGCTTCAGTAAAATGTTTTGTATCAAAATATCTTCCATGTAAATATCATAATATGTTATACAATATGAATACACTATAGAATATGTGACTACTAAATGCTTTGAACTATGATAACTCATAGCTCTTTTATTGAGGTAGAAAACATATCATGACTATGAAATCATATCATTCTAATTTGTTTTAAAACTATTTTCATTATGACCCATAGTGATTATCTACTCATAACCTCCATACCTAAAGAACATATCTATAGGTATCATATTCTTTAGTATTTACTTAATAGAAGACCAATGATGTTCTATTAGAAGTGCTTTATATCTGCATATAATGCTCAATGCATGGGAAACATCATATCCAATACATAACATTGAATAAATGATTGATCATATCATAAAAAGAATATGGGATCATACACATTCTATCATTTATCCCATTGTGTGTGAGGACACATTTTCTTATAAAAATGTACACCTTGTGAAATTATAACCAATCCCCTCATGGATTGTTCCATACAAAATCTATTTAGTATCTGTTCAATTTATGTACTTTGATTAATTCCAAATGACCTCTTGATTATATCATGAATGATCTTGATCCCAAGAATATATGATTTTTCACAGATGTCCTTCATGGATAAAAACATGTTTAACCAATCCTTAACAGATTGGGAGACTAGTATGATGTTTCTAATAATTAATATTTCATCATCATATAATACTAGGATAATTAAAACATTAACAATAAACCCATTATAGCTTCATCAACTCAAATTTTCTAATACCTGGATGGTTTCTTCAATAAACAAATAGATCTCTACAACTTTCAAATGTTTTTTTACCACCTAGAGCCACAAAACCATCAGTTTGAGTGATGTAGATATATTTCAGAAGTGTCATATTAAATAAAGCTATTTTTACATCCATGTTCTCAATTTCACAGTCACAGTAGTCTACTTTTTCATGTATAATTGTGATAGATTTAAACATTGAAACTTGTGAAAATGTTTAATCATAGTTAATTCCTTGATATTTTTATGACCCCTATTTCTATTATCCATGTTTTATTGGTATTTATATTACCTTTAATGTCTAGTTTTATCTTAAATACACATTTTTACCCTATTGGATTTATATCAACTGGAACATCAACTAGAACCCACACATGGTTATGATATAAGGAATCAATTTTTGAGTTCATGGATTTTTCCATTTACAAATTATGATCTTTCTACCACCTATTTATAAGAGAGAGGTTCATCATAGTTAACTAATAATGAGTCAGTAACTTTTGTAACTATAAAACCATGTCTCTATTGTTATCTTACCTATCTCATTCTCCTACATTGTTCTTGTGATTTAGGAACTTCAACTTCCCCAAGTACCTATGCGTTTTTTCATATAACAACTCTTGTGTATCTTAAAAATAAAATTCATAAAAATAAATAGTTCACCCACAATCCTTTTTTAGGATGTGATTCATCTCTAGATTCACTATTTTCCTGGTGACAAACACATTTTTGTTTGAGGGGTTTTATAGGTAATATCACATTAATTATGTCGCATACCATATAAATATACAAATTCTGCCACTAGGTGAAAGTTTCATTACTAATAAGGCCTTATAAAAACCTCACAACCCCAAACATGGTTATGTGACAAAAAGGGTTCCTTTTCACTTTTGAACTCAAAGGTAATTCCACTTGAATATTTAATTGGTACTCAATTTAGTTTGTATTTCAAAGTTTTTAATACATATCCACAAAATGATAATTTAAGTTATGTAGGGCCCATCATTGACCTTACCATGTCTAGAAAATTATATTTCATACTTTCACTAGCACCATTCCATTGTGGTGTGTAAATTGGAGTGAGTTGATATGGAATCCAAAACTCCTATATAAACTCGATAAAATCTTAGTAGATATATTTACCATATACATCCAATAAAATATTATTTTTTTATATTCCAAGTTGATTTTAAACTTCATTCTTAATTTATTTGAAGTTATAAAAGTAATTGTAATTATACCTAAACATGTAGACATAGATATATCTACAAAAATCATTAGTTAATGTTATAAAGTAAGAATATAGACCTCTAGATTCTTCAAGAAATATAAAACATGCATTAGTGTGTACCAATCCTAAAATATGTTTCTCCCTTTCACTATATACATCGATTGGTGTTATTTCAATTTTTTCATGAAAGGAATTACTACAAATATCAAGTGGTTTTTCTAAAAAGTTTCAAAATGACCATATTTAGTCTATTTTTTCAAATTATTCTTGTTTACATGACCAAGATGATGATGCCACTAGTGGGTATATCTAAGTCATGTGAAAAAAATTAATTATCTATTTCCAATACATGGTTTTCATAATTTAATACATTATGATAGTTATTTAAATGTTTCGTACCATAAAATATGTTCTCTTTATAAAATAAAAAAAACTATTATATTCGAACATGAAAATAAAACAACTTGAATCCAATCAAGATAAAAAAATTTGTTTATGTAAAACATTGGTATATAATATAAATCTCATAAAACCAATATCATTCGTGTTGGATATGAAATTTGGTAGTGTGCAATGTCTAGAGAAGTCAACCTCTCACTATTGGATGTTTTCAAATCCATCAATCCTCTAACAATATTTCTAAATATACTTGGTTTATAGAATTAGATACAGATGTCAGAACCCCAAGTTTTATCTATTACCCAATTTGTAGATATTAAGGATTGCATTCAATAACAATCACACCTTTAGATTACCCTTGATTATTGGTAAAGTTATTCATCCAACGGCCTTTCCTGTCACATGAAAAACATACTGCTTTATTTTCCATGCACTGCCTCTTGATTTCACTTCTTTTGGAAGGATGATGCTTGGGAGATTTAAAAAAAATTATGATTCTTGGGCCCTATAACCTTATTTTTTATTTTCTTATTCTTAATATGGAATTTGGTTTTTCAAGACCCCATTTCCTTATCCACATGGAGATTTAATGTATGAAATTTTTAAATACACTTCTCTTTGTTTCTCATGTTGTAATTAACAATAAAATTGGATAAGGTCTACGTTAGTGAAGAATGTATGATATTAGTGTGAAACACTTATAGTAATTTAATTATTAATATGTATAATAATTTAATGTATCCAATAATATTGACTACATGAGGCTTAGATAGAACTAAAACTCTAAGAATATTTGTAAATAGAGAATTGTATATCTGATATATATCTTGTATCACAATCTCTTAAAGGGTATCCTAACGATGAGATGTCTTGATAAGCATCCACATCCTCATATAGATTCTAAATAACATTATTTGTGAATGATATCATGAAACACTAAACATATGTGGAATCATTCAAATGTATCTCATAGAGAGATAACTCTCTATCACTATATTATTTTCCAATCACATTAGGAATATGTTCTTTTGGCACATACAATTTCCTTTCATGGAGTTAGATAATGCATAAGTTTCTTTTCCACTCTTATAAATTTATGCTGGTGATAAAGTTATCCTTATCATGTATGGAACATAGTGATATTTTTGTTGTCATTTTTTGTTGTTTTTGAAAATAAGATGAGTAGTGTTTTATTAATTTATCTGATAATATTTAGACAAATAAATAAATATTATATTTAATAATATCCCACGATAATATTGAAATAAAATAGCCATCACCATTGGATTTAAAATATCCTATTACTTGGAAAAAAATTTCAAAAGGATACATATTCCCCTTCTCATCATCCAAAATTTTTTCGATCAATCAATTTGATGGGTTTTAGGTAGTCCATCTAAATTCAAATTGCATTAACTAATAGTTCCTTGACCTTTTGAGTTGGCCACCCAATATTTATATCTTTAAATTGTATTTCATCAATATCTTCATCTTAGTTACCTGATGTTCTAATTTGGTAGTCAACCCTTGATTTTAATTTTCTTAATTCATCAAAAAACATAAACGTTTGAATTCCTTGATAATTGAAACCCCCTATAATTAGGTGCTCAATCACTTTTAAATATTGTTTTATTTTAAGTTATGTAATGGAATTCTATTTGGAATTAATATATTTAGTTTATTTATTGTATATGTATTCATAAATTTTCAATTATTATCTTTATTACATTCTTGTTAATATTAAGTGTTTTGACATAAGTAATTAACCATGTCTTAGATAGTGTTTATGAATATTTCAATTTATTTTATTTTTATCATTCACTCTTGTTAATTCAATAATTAATGTGATCACAATAAAAATTATATAATGAAATAACAATGTAACTATACAAAAATAAAATAACAAAGTGAAATGATAATGAGTTTTACTATTATTTAGTTTATCTAGCTGATGAAAAACTAACAATAAAACTAGGGGAAAAACACCATGAACCATTTACGGTTCATGTTGCTTATTTACATATTTTCATTTATATATCTTTATTGGATTTGTTTCTCCTTGGATCCAAAATTGAACTACATCCACAAGCATGGTTTCTTTATCCATTACATATTCTTTTACACAAATGTAGGTGAGAGGAACCAAAGGATTGGTTAAGGGGTTTACATAAAAGAAACCATGGGAATCCATAACCAAATAAAATGAGAAGAGGGATGACACATAGGACATGAATTTAATTTAATAATAAATTAAATGAAACTAATCACATAGAATGGTATGTTCTAGGATCATGATCATCCACATGCATGTAATGAATCACACATTTAATAAAATTAACAATCCATTCTAATAGTACTTATTTGAGTTAATTTTCTCTTGAATAAATTAATTTTCATTATTAATTAATAAATTATTTTATCATAATTATTATATGAATTTTATTTTTATTTTCATCCATCAAATTTATTTAATAAATATATAATTTTATTTAAGATTAATTGTTTAAAAAATGTACCTTAGAGGAAACATGGTGAGTACCTGTCCAATCTACCCAACAAGTATTATACTCATTCACTTTTCTCTTGTGACATTTGGAATACACAACTTATCATGTAATTCTATCATGTTTACTATCAACTTAATGAACACATAGAACACATGGTATCTATGTATCATGTAATTCTTCAATGTGTTTCCAATATTAACTATAATATGACTTATACATGATATATAGATCCAAATATTATGCAAAAAATAATTATAAATTTATATTTATATAACCCATCATATGGAATGATCTATTAACATAATTAACATATAGAAAACAATTATATAATGTTTGAAAAATAAAATAAAATAAGTTTCAATTCATTATAATTTGGTAAAATTACACGGCATATAAATTAAAGCTACATGGAATATATTATTCAAACTATCTATTTGTAGCACATTCCTAGAGACTCAACATGTAACAATGCTATGTAAAATATTATAGTGCATGGTGTGTACAATCACTATATGGTGTGTGGTTTCCAAGTCACATAGTCACCAACCATGTTGACCATGTTTGAAGATACAAATTTTATCTATGTATAAAGGGATACACATCATGTATGGAAGTTTCATGGTCTGTACATCAGCTGAACATGTTCCAGGCCAGCCCGGTCAATATGTTGTGTGTAATTAAATCCACCTCATCTGATAAATTCACACTACATGAATAAATTCAAAATTAATTAAAGGTAAATTAGGCACTATTACATGGTGTGTAACACTAGGTTATGTGGAATGTATTATTGTGTTGTTTTCCCAGATTCCATGACACCTCCAAATGAGATCATCAAATTTATTTCATTCATAAAATTAATTTATTTGACTTTAGGTTTAAGAAATGAATATGAATAAAAAATAATTCAATTAAAAATAAATAAAGATTGTACTAGATTTCAAATCTAATTAAAAAATTGTAAATAAATAAATGGTACTTAAATAAATATAAATAATTATCTGACCCATCTGATACCACTTCTAGAATATCGGCATGGTGGAATCATTATATGGGTCATTCCAAAATCAAATATGTTTCATGATAGATTATTAATCAAACATTTATATTCTAATAAACACCATGATCAATGAAATTGAATAAAATAATATAGGTAATAGATAACTTGTAGAACCAAATCCTAGGATCATCACGTATTGTTTATAATTAATTTATATAATTAAATAATTACCTTTTTAGATATTTATTCTTTGTTGATGAATTTTACATTGTCTATATGCCATATCGTCATTGTGTCATATGATTCAAGAATAGATTCTCTCTAGTAATGATCCACACATATTCCAAGATAATATGAACATCACCATATGAATCATTATGTCCTAGCATAGAATATCCCAACCCTTGCATTGTTCTCCATTGATCACCCTGATAGATTCTTCAATGAAGGGTTTTATTCAATCCCTATAGACTTAAGAGTTGTGGTGGAGGAGGATAATTCTTCAATATTGATAGTGTTCTGAGAGATGGAGATCTCCTGGTCTTTGGAGGATTCTATCAATATCTTGTTGTGTAAAAGAAGTAATTTTCTCTCTAGAAAAATAATATAATTGGGTTTATCTACTACTGGGGTTAAAAAAAATAATTTCACTTGAGGCGTTATCCAACCATCCAATGGCCTGAAGACCTTCATTTCTTATTGATTTTTTATAATCCACCTTTCAAGGGGTGAGGTGGAACCCTTACAATTCCCGTAGGTGTAAGTATTACATGGCCCTATAGGCCATAGAGGAATTCATTGCTCGTAGGCTTCAAACATTACATACAACCCAGACTAACTACTTGGAACTGCTCCTCCCAGCATCTTCATCATGAAATTAGCTCTCCACCTTCGCATGGCTATTCGACTAGGCTATCTCATGCATGCACAGGCTTGTCCCGATGGCAGGTGACATACCCTGTCATTCTTGCAATCCGTGTAGCTTCTATTGTGCTGAAAGCTTCTCGCTCATCCTCTTATAGATCTTGTTCATTGTAGGTTGTCTGGTTCTCATCTACACTAAAGGTGTCATGTAGGTCTTGAGGAGGCCTGAAGGCCTTACTGGCCTGAAGGCATGGGTGGCCCGAAGGCCTTAAAGGACTCGGAGACCAAATCAGTGGCTGGAAGTCCCAAACGGGGGGAAATTCCCAAGTGCTACAGTGCCAAACAGTGTCTTCTACAGTTCCCACTACAGTACCTTCTACAACACTGCTACAACACTCAAAAATTATGCCTCTGTCTTGATTTGATCCCAGTTCACCTGGATGCACTTAAGATTCCTCACCAACTAGGTTGAAGCTCATGTGCCACTTGAGGCGTTATTATTTCCATAGTATTTATAGAACCTCATGTCTATAATAATAATATTTTTATTTTTATTTCATTACAATAATTAATCCCATGAATTAAATTAAATATTTTTTATTCATATAATATTTAACATATATATATTTTCTCAACAGATCATTAAAATCATCAAAACATTCCTCTATTTTATTTATTGGGCCTCGAATAATGAATATTTTTTAATTAATAAATATCACTACATAATTCACTAATAAAAAAATAAATATTATATCTAGTAAATAGAAAATAAATATTTTTTTAAAATATTCTATCCATGAAATATTCTCTCGATTAACTGGCGAAAAAATATATGTGATCAAGAAAATAAGAATAATTATTAGACCACATCCAGGAATAATATACATTGAACATATTAAATTATAAATATAAATATATTATTTAACTGTGATTTTAGATACACTTAGTGTGTGACCCTCTAGGCCTCTTTCTTAGTAGCATTAGGCGAATCACCAAAAAGTACAGGGTTAACATATAGAAACACCCCAAGGAACCCATAGAAAAATATTTTAATATCCCAATGACACAATACCTCATAAGGATTATTTTTGGTTAATATAATACCTCTATCATGATATATCTAGTCAAGTAGGTTTCATTCTTATGTCATCAACCTATGTGTTTCATGTCTCTTTCATTGAATTTTCAGAAATAGAACATGACTATAGAACACCATGTACATGGTTTAAATTAGGATACATTATTTCTATAAAAGGGAATGATATATAAACTTATGTTAAAGAACATATGGTAAAATCCTTTCTCATATTATTCATTAATGATATATTACTTGTGATGCACATAATATATCATACCTTGTCGCGAAGTTATGTCATCAAAGTTTTCATCAATACATCAAATGACATGACATATAATACGTATTAATAATAACCATAATGTCTAAGGATTAGTACATAGGTCCATATACATTAACATCTAATGAAACATATAAATGTTGATTTCATATAGGTGGGTCTCATTATCATAATATCTTATAATGAATATTACAAAATCTATACACTATTGGAATGTGTCTCAATGTCCTGTGAGTCACCACTCTTAACTACATGTATCATTTGTGTACTTAAAATTATTTAATTAGTATATAGAACATATATTTTTTAATATATTTTTAGCACTTCTAGGTTCTCATCATAGAACAGAACTTCTATGACCTTTCAGTGTGACAACTACTCGTAGGAAATTATCGCACACTATGTCACCTAGAAGAACTATCACGATGTGATAAATAGTTTATTAATATTTAAAAAAATTAATATAGGTTTTCATAATGTTCATTGTATTTTGTTATAGGTCAATAAATCCAATATTAATTCCTTTGAAAAGAGTTATAATGAAGAAACCTGTATAATATTATTTATGTTTCCACCATCAGATGTAACATGTGTGTAATTTTGCGAATTAAACATGAGGGCTATATTCATTTGAGCCTAACTAGTATATACCAATCAAATCATGGTGAGATTCTCTATTTTATAGTGAAAAATATCCTTAATTACTTGACAATAATATAGATTATTTCATGGTATTTTGATGTGGTGTTCTTCTAATTATAATGGGTTACATTAATGCTATATTCTAAATTGACATTGATGATATTATATCTTTATATGGTTATGGGTTTTTCATAAAAAATAGAGTTTTTAGTTGTAAGATATCTATATAACCCTCCTTGTATAACTTGATAACATTAGAATAATACATTACTACATCATATTTCCTAATGAAAATTATTTAGATCAGCATGTTTATCACAGATCATGGGAATGATTCTAGTAATATGGATGAAATTTAGATTTACATTGATAATATTGTGGTCATCTATTAAGACAAGGAACTTTAGTCTCAGTATAGGACCAACAAAATTCTTCACAAATACAATCTCGTTTGAAAAATAATTATGACCAATGATGGAAAATTTGTTTGTTGGATTTAAAGAAAAATAAAGTGGAAACATTAAAAACACCATTAATTAAAAAAATGATATTAATTTAGTGTCTATAGGTAACATATTTATGGTATAATTGATGTAATGGTCATTATTAATTAAAATTTATTATGGTTTTATAAAAAAATCTAATCTTTATTTTTCATCTAGTCATATATGTTACATATTTTGTATGAATAATGGAATGATAAAAAATTATGATTTTTTTGTTCTTAATAAATGATAATCATAGTTTATTATGGAATATGATGATATGTTAGTGTTAGGGTGAATATTTTCACATATATAATATAGAGTAGACTCATGAGATATTAATTTGAGACTTATTATCTGAACTGGACCAACAATTTATCTCATAAGTTATATTTTTTAGTTATTCATATACATAGAGTTGTATTATTATATAAATCCCCATTACCTAACACTGAAAAGAATCTAATTATGTGGACATTCATACATTGATACCATTATAACACCAACCTTCATACATAGTAAATCAGACCGTGGTTGAATATGTTTTTGATAATTTCATCAGTTGATTTTAACTTAGATGGGATTTATCCACTTTTTAAGAAATTATGAAATATGTGACCATGATTAAATTTGATTTAGTAGAATAATACTTACACATCTAGTATGTATTCATTTTATAATGTCTTCAATATGAATTGATTCCTACACATCATAAGGAGGTAATTCTTATGAATCCTAGACTTTATTAAATATTCAAGACATATACAATCTAGAATGCTCTAAATAAATTAAAATCCAAATCAAATGACTTCAATCCATTTCCTTTCATCAAAGTGATATTCAATACTAATATCCATCATCTTTCACATGTGATACACCTAGGAAATATTCTCATAATTCCCCAAAAATTCATTTAACATAAGTTTATTGAATAAATGAATCTTAAATTTATACACTACCTTGATGCTTCCAAAGTATCTTTCCATTCCTGTTAACTATTGTAAATAGTTCTCTAGAATTCATTATCACTTTTAAAATATATACAAACCATCTCTCTAATCAACACAAATTATGGTTTTATTACCAATAAATAAACTTTTTTCTCTTTTACCCAAATACATAGGCATCCTCTTCTCACACCCTTTTCCAATATGAGATCCCCTTAACATATTAATGGAAGTTAACTATTTATTATTTAATACACATTGATTTAATTTATATTGAAAAAAAATACAATTAAAGCTTCATAAATCCAAGATAATATCAAATAAAAGAAAAGATAAGACTCTAGTAAAGAATCAATGATACTCAAGCTACAAAGGGATCTGGCATTATCTCTATCAAACACATGCATCACTATACTAGTGTCCATCAGCAACATCTAAACCTAGAATTTATTCTCATATATTTCATTTAGCCAAGACATAGAGTAACTGTGGAACATGGAGTATTTCAATCCCATATTAAAAACTCAAATTTTCTCAATTATCTAAGTATAGAATAAATTAGTGGATAAATTCATCCCATTTAATTTATCTTTATGGATGAGCACATCGCATGCCCCTTTTCCAAACAAATAAGCACATCATATATACTATCTAGTTGCATCTGTACACTCCTATATCTATCTCAATCAAGGAGCCATATGTTATACTCATCATACATGAGAAACAATCCCATATTTATTGAGATCTAACCATTCCCATGATCAAAAACATACCCAACCAACTCTTGATTAGCTGATCCTCAATGGATTGTGTAAGAAAGGTATAAAAGTATGAAGGTTATCATACTCAGTATCTCATTATCCTCAGGTAATGGGGACTCTTATATAATACATGAACTCCTGGTATGACAGGTATATAGTGAATGATACTTTATGTAGTATACTTGATGGGTCATCTGGTCCATAAAAATAATTTTTTGTACCTCATGATCATATTCCCTATCTCATATAAGTAACATACACATGTTAAACTTAACATTTCATCATAAACTATAATACTCTATAGAAAACATTAGTTAGAGATAAAGCAATGTCATACATTGGTAGGTAAATTATCTTTATATTTCATGAAATTCATACCAATATATGATTATATTCAACCAATGTGAAAAATGATAAAGTGGATATTTCCTTTAATATGATATAATTTATATTCTTAAACTCTTTTAAGAATAATTAACAAAACCCTACATAATCACCAATCTATTATATCATATATGAGATACTTATAAATCAACCTTATATTTACTACATTTTTTGGGTTTTCATTAACATAGTACATCTATATGTAATTCATGTCATATATCTATGTGAAATTTTGATAAAATTATACCAATAAACTCTTTATTGCATAAAATATATGAATAAATAAAATTTAAATAATGGTGATATTTATGAATCATATTCCAAATGTTCAACTCCTTGAACATATTCAAAATCCTTAACTCCATAACATAAAATGTTATGGTGTCAACATTTATTGTTTACATAGAACTCTTTATAATTATAACATCATTGAACTTAAAAATATTTTCATTATACTTTTTCCATGAAATAATGTAAATATTTATATTATTACTTACAAACACTTCCTAAACTCCTTTAGTATTATGTTAAATCTACTTATGTTATGGTAAATAAATGTAACACTTTATATTTATCTTTAATATCATAACCTAAAACTATATTAGGATATAAACTAAAATTCATAGTATATTTTAATTATAATAATCCCCTAGGAATTAGTGATACTTAATTTTCATAGTAACTAAATAAAATGATTACATTTTTCCTTTATCATCATATATCCTATACTCTTTAGGATATTAAGTGGAAATAAGTATAATTTTAGACTATTATAACACTACCACAAAACTGGGCTTCTACAATGCCACCCTTTATCAGTGCTAAAAAAGAGTTAATAAAGGGGGGTCTTTATCAGTGCCAAAAAACGCTGATAAAGGGAACTTTTAATAGTGCTAAAAAAATCATTGTTAAAAGTGACCCTTTATCAGTGATTTTTTTAATAGCGCTGATAAAGGGGGGTTTTGTTAATCACTTGAGTGTGTAAATTTTCTCAATCTTTGATTTGATATGTGGTAGAGCCAAAATGGACACTCTAAGCAGAAGTAATTGTCGTTTGAAATTTTGCAACTCTTGTATCTCCTAATAACCTAAGAAACCAACAACTCACTAAAACGGGCATAACTTCTGCTCTGGTTGTCTGTTTGAGTACTACAACCAATAATATCTAATCTTGTGAAATAATTGATGACCACGTCTAGTTGAAACCGTTAGAAGATCATAGGAACGAAAGATATATCAGTTGTAGCACTCCAAAAAAGTCCAACTTCAAACGGCCATAACATTCGCTCCGGGTGTCTGTTTGGGCTCTCCCACATATCAAATCGAAGGCAGCGAAGATATATACGTAGAAGGCTGACTATCGTATCCGGAACCCTATCAAATTTTTCTTAAAATGGTCATAACTTCTTATCTATGTGTCTGTTCAGCCTCCAACACCTGTTTTATCATAGTTAGTTCCATGATCTTCAGTTTGACTATTCGCGGAGCTGAACCATACACCCAGAGTAGAAGTTATGTCTTTTTCAGTGACTCTGCAATTTTTTAGGTTCTTTGAGACCCCATTTCTAGCACTTTTGTATATACATATTAATATATAATATTTGTAAATATATGAAATATGTATAATTATACCTACAAATATACATATAATATATATCTGTGTGTGTGTGTTGTATATATATGTATGTATGTATGTATGTATGTATGTATGTATGTATGTATGTATGTATGTATTTATTTATTTATAAAAACACACATGAGAAAACATATTTTATAAATTTATTTAAAACTAATCTTATAAATATATATTAATATATATTAATATACAAATAAATATATAGATAAAAAATTATAACTAAATATATATATATATATTAATATATATTAATATAAGGATATATATACATATATATATATATATATTAATATACTTAAATATATGTATATATTAATATGACTAAATATATATGTATATATTAATATGACTATATATATATGTTAATATATAGATATAGATATATATATATATTAATATATGGATATATATATTAATATAACTAAATATACATATATATTAATATATGAGTAAATATAACTAAATATATATATAAATGAATAGATGTATGAATAAATGAAAAGAAAATCAATATGGTGGAGTGGTAAAGGCTTAGGCGCATAGGCAAGAGGTCTCGAGTTCGAATCCTGGGGGAGGCAGGTCGTGTGTGCAGGTGTGGGGAATTACCTAGCACTGTTAAAGGGGGGTGGGGATGGGTGGAGATGGCCTGGGGCGTGCATGGGCTACCATGGGTGGTGGGAACTATTAAAGGGGGATTCAAGTGCTGTTGAAGCCCCCCGAAATTATGAAAATATTTTTTTATTTTTTTTAATATTTTTAAAATTTTATCAGTGCTTTTCAAAAGTGCTGATAAAAGGGGACTTTTTTCAGTGAATTTATAAGAACTAATAAAAGGAACCCCCCATTTATCTTCTCCCTGATTAACAGTTCTTTTTTAGCGTTGTTAATCAAATTTTATAGCATTGATAAAAGCCATATTTGTAGTAGTGTAATATTTTATTTGTTAACTTTGAACTTCTATAAATTAAAATATACTACCACTAGACTCTTAGATGTTATATTCTATTCAGAATATCATTCTAACAAACACAAACATATTTGTGTTAGGAAATAACTCTTATTTACTTTTATTAGGAATATTTAACAAATAAAATATTGATTCTACATCATATAAAGTATTCTATGTGATTAGAGAATCCCCCCATTGAAAATAAGACTATTTTTAAAAATATTCCACTAAATGGTCATGGGAAAATCTTCCCTCATATTTTAAAAAACACCTAGATAGAAATTTTATCTAAGATAAAACTTTTTTTCCCTTAATCATTTTAAAAACATTTTATAAAATATGATGAGTCATAAACCATGTGTATAAAATTAATCATCTCATTTTGTTAACAAAAAAACTTTTTTAATTAATAACTTATCATATCACATACTAGAAATGAGATGTAGATAAAAATCCTCTATTTAGATCCATTTGAACTTGACAAAATCCATTACATTCAAATATTTGATGTAAAAACTCCTTACTTAATTACTTTTAGGAAAAATCAAAGATCTGTAAATTATTCCCCTGATTTTGAAATGTATATTCAAAAAACTTTTATACTATAAATTTGGTATCACATGCCATTAAAAACCAAAGAATAATATTCTACAACATCAATACTTAATGTGTATATTCTATGGAGTTTATAAGAATCCTTTAGGTATTCTGAAAATTTTCATTCTAAGTAATTATTACTCTCATTTAATGATAACACTTTAAGGTTTTAATAACAAAACATACTACTTGAAGAAACATTTTTGGAATCTCTAATTAAGGTTTCTTTATCTGGTTTGAACTTTTACACAATTATACTAGCTACACAACACCATAACATAAATATTTCATTCCTAGTTCATCTATTATCAACACTTGATAATATCATATAAACTATTCTTTGAAGTCATTCACACTATTAGAACATTTCCATATATGAAAATAGAATGATTTACCTAAATTTAAAAATCTTTACATCAAATCTATAGTCTCTCCAAGTCATTGTTATACTCAATCATATTGAGTAACATTGGTATACCTAACTAATTGAATATATGAGAAATGTATTATTTAGTAAATTTTTAATTAATTCTTTTGAAATCCAAATTGAATCATTTTATTCTTCTCATAAGCATCTAGATTCATCAATTGAACAATGTCAACACTTTTCCACTTGTGAAGGTGTTTCCCTAACACAAAGTTTTTTCCTTAAAAACTCTTATAAAGTTATCAGTCATAGGAGTAACTTACATTAATATTATTCTTCCTAATGATTAATCTCAAAGTTAAGTTTGATGAATATGATGATCTTAGTAACTAAATTAGAATATTTTATAATATGATTAACATGTTTTATTACCATTTAACAAGAACTTTTATTAAATGGATACCATTAAAATAATGAACCCTTTTAAATTCATTATGTCTATTAGTTGTCCAAGATTCATATTTGATCATGAATTACACTACATATCATAAAAATATTCCATGAATATATCTAGTAGAAAACAATTTTAAATCATATTATATATTATTCTTGGATATCTAAGTGGATAACTATTTATACAAATCCATCATATTAATATAAACTCAACTATATTCCTCTAGTATCATTACGGATATGTGAAACCTTCCATGTCCTAGTGGAACTAATTAGTTAATTAATTTAAATTATTTTAACCTATAGTGGGTTCCAACAAATTTTAGGTTGAATTTTATAATTTTAAGGAAGTATGTTCTACACACAGTTAGGAGTAACCATGCTACAACCGTTCATGAGGGGTTTACCCTTGATAGAGTCAATTCTCATGGTTTGAACATGTTTAGATAAACTGTGCGACTTGACTAGAGGTAACTATTTGGATTCCTTATACTTTTCCAGTAGGGATAGTACACTTGGAACATGATTTGTTAAACTGTGTGTGACACCCAGTGTGTTAAATTTTTTTATTATTTGTATCTTTATTTTTTTTTATTTCTTTTTTCTCCTCCTTTTCTTATTTCCTATCTACCTTACCCTTTATCTCTCACATGACCATCCAAAACACCCCACCCCACCCTCACCCCCCATGTGTTCCTCTCTACCTTTCATCCACCTATATTCTCACCAATTCCACCAGATTTCTTCTGGATTATTAGTCAAATCGCTAATGTAAGGTTTCTTCTTCCATCCATCATTTTTCTAGTGTTTTTCCCTCTCTCCATTTCCCTCCTAGTTTATTCAAACCCTCGGTAAAAGAGTTTACTTGATTTTTCTAGATTTAGTTTTTGTTATGGAATTTTATGGATCTCTTGGGTTGAATTAGTACATTATTTGGGTGTCCACCATTAAAGATAAAGGGATTCAGACCATTTAATCTCACTCACTACCATTTAAGGTAAGTGTTTCTATAGAACCCCCTTTAACTACATGTTATAAATTTCATGTGTGCTTTTAAATTCCAATTTATAAATTTAAAATCCTATTATATTCCATTTTATGCTTGAAATGAGTTTAGATTGTTTTTGGAACTTGAAATGGGCCTTGGAAACATGCCGAGTATTTGAGAAATATCCTTAAAGGGTCTTTAAAAAAATTCACAATAATTTTGAATATTTACAATGAAATTATAAGTGTATAGAGTTACAATTTTTATTTTCAAGTGTCCTTCCAAATTTTAAACTACTTGATATGGACCTTGGTCACATTTCAAGTGTTGGATTGAGAATTCGTTTAGCTTATCTAAAGGGGTTTGGGTATTTTAAAAATATATTTGAAGTTGGTTTCTTTTTTAAAAGGGTGAATTTAATTTTAAATGGCATGTTTTATAAAAATTATGGGTCCCTTTTATGAAATGAAATAGATATTTCTTGGTGTTTTTTGGGTTATGTTTAGTGTCGATTGTATCTTCCATTGAATTCATGTTCGGTTTCCAAACCTCCTTCACATTTTAATATGGATTCTATACATAAAGATATATGAATATATATATATATAGGTACACACTTCATACATATTCACACAAGGTTGTTTGAATATGTACATTGCAATAAGGGTTGTTTATATATATTGATGTATATGTGTATAAGTGCCTAAGTTGGCTTAGAACTTTACAATATTGTTTTGAAAATGGTTTTTCAAATATGTATATATTATAAGAGATAAATACAATGCCCAGTTGTCAAATAATAAGGTAATTTTTAGTTTCTTGATTTGATTATTCCCTTGTTGATCCCATTTTTATTTATTAATAATGTCATATATATCCATGTGATGTATGTTCCTAATCGATATTCATGATGTTCTTATGTATTGGGGATCTTATTAAGGTAAATTTAAGAGGTATGAAGTATGTGATTGTGATGTTAGCTCTTGGGGATTTGTTATTGTCATGAGATGACATATATTTTAAATTTTTCCAACCATTTTTAGTTATTCAATGAGGAACCCTGGTCTACTAAGTGAAAATACATTGGAAATTTCTATTATAGTTGAGATTATTCACTCAAAATTCATCCCTAGTTGTAAGTAAAACCTATCTAGTGGGAGTGTCACCAATGAAACTGGGTTTAGAATGGTTCAATTAATGGATGTGTGACCATTAACCTATTAGAAGCTGGTCCACCTTGCGTGTCTTATAAATGTTCCATTAGTCCCTTAGGTGTTTCCTAGTGATATTTATGGTATGTTATTCCTTATTTTTTTTATTGAGAATTTGTGTTTCATACTTGTTATGTTATTCATGTGTTGACATATTGATTATTTTATGATTGATATTTGACATTATGTTTTGTGTCTGGTATGGTTTATGAACCACCTCATTTGTATTTGACTTAAATTCAAATGAATTGTTTTAGAAATGGTTTTAAAGTAAGATTTAAAAATAAAAATGGTTTGGGTATTTCTTTAAGATTTTAAAAGAAAATATATTTCATGAAAATTATTTATGAAAATAAAAAATTTCATGTGTTTTTTGAAAAAGGATAAAAGTATTTTAATTTGTTTTTTTATGTTTTAAATATCCATTTCCATTGTTTAAATGTTTGGTTTTAAAACTCATAAATATCCTTCTTTTTATTTTTTAAAAAGTATAGTTTTCTTAAAGTGTGTTTGTGATTTGGTTTTACAAAGCCAATGAAAATCTATTTTAAAATTTATGTTCAAATTTTCAATTTATAAACTATAATAATAATGGATTTCAATATATATAGTGGGTATTTATGGCCTACTTATTACTTATGTTCTCATTTCTATATATATCATTTCAATTTTTGTTCCCTAGTTTAGTTTCCTAACTACTCTTGTGAGAATTAATCATTTTGAGGTTGGTGTTTATTTTTTTACATTCAGCCTATGATTCCCATTTTGTGATTTAGTAGGACCTTTATTTACTTTCCATGAATTTCCATCATGTGTCCTTTACTTGATTTACCTTTTCAACTTATTATTTTAATGCTCTCTATAAACTAAAGGTAACTATAGCTGCTAGTGGGAGAACTAAAGACATAGGAAGGCATATTTTCCTTATAGGAGAGGGATACCAGAGGATGAGGGAGGTTTTTGGTTCTCATTTTTTTTACTAATTTTCTAGTTTTGATATTAGGATTGTTTTTATTCTTACTCTTCTCTAGTGTGGACATCTAATGTATGAATGGGTTATTTCATATTTTTTTATATTCTTAGTGTTGTATTTTACTCTAATTATTGAGTGAAATAATTCCTAATTGTGTTCCTTTGATTTCCAGGCACTATTTTCTAGCCCATGGGGATTGAGAACGCCCTTTAGTCCAGTAGTGGAATGGTTCAGGCATCTGTTGTATGGAAAACACAGATTGGTTCATTAAAAATGGTATTAAATCTTTGGGTTATTCATTTCTATAGATTCCGAAGCCTTTTTAATCCCCTCTAGTTATTTGAGGTGTTCATATCTTGGAAATTATATTATTGGGACTTAAGAGGTAGGCATGGGGAGAGTATCATGAGATCTTTATCACCCCAAGACTCGAGTTTCCATGGGTGGTTGGAATTTTTAATTTGATTCTAGTTTTTTATTTGATGGAATTTTTGGATTATGGTTGATGCCTATAATAGTGGTATATTTACCCTCATTGATATTGATTGAGTTGACATGGGTATCGCATGTGACATTTTGGGATGGTTACAAAGAAGGAATTCAATATGTGAGGTTGCTTCATATGTCCTAACAAACCATGTGACATCCAAATGCTTGATTTTGGTGACTCTTTAGGGACCAACAAATGATTGGAATATGGATATAAACCTTTTGTAAAATTCAATAATGGTTCTTCATCCCATTTTATTATTTTATTTAGACCACTTAACCCTTGGAGTTCTTAGGGTGTGTTTGGGAAGCAAGATAAGGGTCATGTTCTATCTTGAGGCATATTGACATCTTTGGATTTATTTTGAGGCTTATGTTATGCCTATGTTTATTATATTGTGCCTGTGATGTTCAATTCATTCTGTGTGTGTGAAAAATGGATTTCACAGTATTTTTTTTGTTTTAAAAAAAGGTCTTAGGTCTTGTTCATAGAGTGATCTTGATTTACTAAAATATTTTGAAATAGTTAATTTCATTTTGAAATTTATAAAGAAAAAAAATATGTTTGTTTGATTCTTTTAAATCAAGAGCACATAGTTTTTTAAATATGGGTTTCCTATTTTTAGGGAAACTAGTGTTTTAAAATTATATTTTAACCCTTGGTGTGTGTTTTAAAAATGGTAAGTAATCTAAAAACTATTTCAAATTTATAGAGTGTGATATATTTTGAAACTCGAAATGGTTTTTTGGTTTTAAAATAAGTATTGTTCATTTTGTAACTAGTTTTGGAAAAAATTTAAAATTAACCAAGTTGGTTTAGGGCTTTGGGTTTGAATTTTTAAAATGGTTTTAATTTGGTTTTGAAATAAATAAGGCCTAGTTTTAATGGTTCCTTAGTTTTCAAAATGTAATTTTTTAAAAACCATGATTTAGAAAATATTTAATTTTTTCCCTTATGCGTTTTTGGGAAACTTGGTGTGATTTTAAGGGAATGAGTAGGCAAGGGTCTATGTATCATATTGTTAGATCCCCCCCCCAGAAAGGTACAGTGTAAAAGTAAAGTGTCTTTTATGGCTATTTCCTCTTTTTGTTTAACACATCCCAAAATCCAATTATAATTGAAAGTTTGGTTTCATCCTTGGAGTTTTTTCCTTAAATCGATATGAGGTAGTGTTACTTTAATAATTCCTTTGTATATATTTGGGTCCAGTGGTTTAGACCCATTAATTTTGTTTGATGGATGGATCAGTGAGGATTAGTTCTTCATATATTCTCCTATGAAATCTCTTTTTTGAGGTTTTTTGGGTGAGTGTTCATTATTTAATGCATCCTTCAGGTGTTGGGTTATGTTTATTTTGGATGAAAATCTATTTTATTATTTTTTCCCCATTGGGTTTAGAGAATTTTTGGCTTGAGGATGTATTGAACATATGTTTTCTTGGGCTCTTATTTAGTTTCCCATTATGGATGGTGTTCGTTTGTAAATTATTTTATGCCTCATTGCTTAACTATATTGTTGACCCTGTGTGGTGTAAACCATGATCTGAATAGTTCTTGTTCCCTTTGACTAGGAAAGAACCAAGGGTTCATTTACGGATACTTGGGATGTAGTTCTTTTTTTGTTGTGGATGCCACTAAGTTTTGTTTTTTTCAGAATTAACTTGAGACATTATTCATAAGAGTTGGATCTAAACACCCCTTACTCTGGTTGGACCCTTAGGTTAGGGCATTATTATTTTTATTTTAATGAGTCATGTCTCCTATTCTTTCACTTATTTGTTTTTGGATATTTTTATTTTTGGTGATATACTTTTGTTTATACCATGGGATGTTTCTTGGATCATCTATCTCCTTGTAGTTTTGGATTGGTTGGATTTGGGCTGGTGGAGTTTGTGAATTCCCTTTATAGATTTTGAAAATTGGGTGTCTCGATGACATAATTTTGTTTGGAGTTAAGAAGTTATAGATTGTTCCAATGTTTTAGTTCATTTATAAATGGTGGGGAGAGCAATTATTATTATCTATTTTTTTATAGATCTTCCTTGTTTGGTTGTTGTTTAATACTATTTGAGGAACCTTGTTTTCTTGAGTATTTTTTTATTTCTTGGGAGTTTCCATACAATTATTTTCCATTTTCATCCTCAACTTAGACCTGAGACTTTTTGGGGGAAGAAAGTGGTATGTTGGGAGTTTTTTTCACCCACTTTGACATGGTGGTATTGATTAATTAATTAATTAAATTAATTAATATTAATCTGTGGTGTGTTCTCAAACATTTTAGATTGAATTTTAAAAAAATTAAGGGGTCAGTTTTGTACACGGTTTACACATGGTTATGAGTAATCATGAACTAACCTTGTATGAGGTTTTTATTGTGTTATGTATATACTACACATGAATGTATTTTATGCTTATTATACTTAAATTTATGTGTATTTAGGTATCCATTTTAGGATCTCTCTTTCATCAGTTTTATAGTTTCAAAGTTACCAAAGTGGTAAGGTATTCTTTGTCTTAATTTTCCTTCTTTGAGATGTATGTTATATTATAATCCTATATTATTTTATGAGGTGTAAATACTACCCCATTGACATGTTATATCATGAATATCCTTATTTTCATGAAATTATGTGTTTTATTTAATATTATTATTTCATGGTAAGTACGATTAAAATTTACCAAATTGGTATGAGTCTTATATTTCAAACTCATAATTTATCATGATTATTTATGATTATGATTCAAATGATGAGATATAATGATCCATCTCTCAAGAAAACAATTAATTCTCTTCTAATATGGTTATTTTTTATATTTATAAGTAATAGAGCCATTTTTACACTCTTTCGTACATAAAATATTTGAGAAATTTTTTTAAGTAAATTAAACTTTATTTCTCTCTTTAGTAGAAAATAAATTTTATTTCCAAAACAATGTTTTCTAAAAATGTTTTCAAAAATGTTTTATTACTCTTCTATGATTTAAAAAAATAAATATATAACCATGTTTTATATTTTAAAAAAATTAAAATGAATCTTCATGTCATTTTCCAAAATAATGCTCATTTGTCTTTTACTAAAAATATAAAACGAATATTATTATTGTTTTCCGAACAAGGAACTTTTATAACCCTTTTATAGTGAAAATTGAATGTTCTTTTTAAATTTTACATCATGTACATAATTTTTCTCTGTCATGACAAACATTTATTTAAAGCTTCATTTTCAATTTTACAAGGATCTTTTTAAAGAATTTTTTTTCAAATATCCTAGAAATTATGATTTTTTAAAAGTGGTTTTCAAAGAAAAAGATTATAAAAATGTTTTATTTTTTAAAAAAATCAAGTGGAAATAATATTTTCCTAAGTAAATGTTTTAAATTATTTTTAAAACATCATTAATATGTTTCCAAGGTTGTTTTCAAAGAAATTGATTTTTACAATATTTTATGAATTTCTAGGATTTTAAAAGTGATTACAAAATGAAATTATTATTTTCTTAAAAAATATTTTTAATAATAATTTAATATTATTTCCATTCATAAACGTAAAAAAATACTTATTATTACTTATAATCCTTTGTGAATATTTTTTAATGATACCATATTTATTATTTCTCTAAGAGGATTAAGATTGTTTCAGATATATTGTTATGGAACTCATTTCTTTTCCATGGGTTAATCATGTTTCCAAGAGATTGTTGTGGAACCCTTTATTTACCATGGGTTAATAATGTTTCAAAGAGATTAAAATTAAACCCATTTATTTTACATGGGTTAATTATGTTATAGAATAATAATGATTTTTTCTATGAGTTTTATGATAAAACCTCTATATACTTTATTCATGTTGTGATTCTTGGACATTATATATGAGGGGTGTTCCCAGATAGTTTTGAGTGAGCCTGTTATATATTATATGATGGGTGCACCCAGATAGTGCTCCAATTCATTGGTTAATGATTATGTTCTCTAGAGAATTATATTTTAATTTGGTCGTATGGTTATTACAATTATAAGGTTTTTATAAGGGTTCTGTAAGTGTTATATAAATATGATGTTCTAAGATACCAACATGATTTATCTATGATTGTTATGGTTTTATAATGTTTAATTTGATCAAGATTATTATCACATGGCTCATGAGTATTTATTCCTATGACTCGTTACTTTATTAAAGCCTTATTTTATGTTTCACGATTGATTTTTTAGGTCTTGATAGGTATGATTTCTTTTATGATTCACTCATACACTCTGATTATGTCATCATTACCTTATTCACTTCTTATTCTCATTGATTACATTCAATTTTTAATGCTTATGTTTATCCTTTACTAAGTATTTTAAGTCACCCATATTATGATTCCTTTTCCCACGTTATAAATAATGAGGTTGAATGAATTATTTATAAAATGGATTTCCCATAGATGATGATGATGAATTAATGTAAATTAAGAAAATCAAAGTTAAGTAGGAGAAATTATCATTTAAAAACATGGGTTTTGTTTATGTAAGAGTTTTTCATAATTCTATAAAACTCTAAACCTAACATTTCCTTGAGAATATAATTGATCCATTTTTTCCTTTTCATTATATAACTTTTACATGGAAAAAATTGAGTGAAAATTATTGGTATCAAAAAAAGAAATGTAAATTTTACAATTTCAACACTAGATCCATAAGTGTAGGTTTGGGGATATTATAAGTGTTTAGTGTTGATTGTGTTTTTCTTCAGATTAATTTTTGGTTTCCAAGCCCTCTTCACTTTTTAATTTTATTCTATACATATACATATATGAATATATATGGTTACCATATTTGTATATATTTTCACAAGGTTATGTGAATATTTACATTGGAGAAAGGGGTGTTTATATATATAGATGTGTGTGTGTGTGTGTGTGTGCGTGTGTAAGTGTCCAAGGTGTCTTGGAACTTGATAAGATTGGTTTGAAATGTTTTTTAAATGTGTATATATTATAAGTGATAAGTGAAAGGCCCGATTGGCACTATATGAATTGATGTTTGGTTAATTTATTTGATTGTGCCCTTATTGATCCCCTTTGTTTTTGTTGATGGTGTTATATATATCCATGTGATGGATGTATTTAATCGATATTCATGATGTTATTATGGATTGGGGTTCTTATTAAGGGAAATGTGGGAGGTGGGGATGATATGATTGTGATGTTAACCCTTAGGTATTTTTTATTATCATGAGATAATGTTTATTTTTAAAGTGTCCCATATGATTTTTTTATTCTATGAGAAACTCTAGGATAATAAGTGGGAAGTATTTTTATGTTTCTAGGCTAGTTGATATAACACACTGGATATTCTCCCCAAGTTGTACGTAATACCTAGCTAGTGGGAGTATCACTAGTGAGATAGGCTTTAGAGTGATTTAGTTAACGAATGTGCGACTGTTAACCTACCAAAAGTTATTCCACCTTGCTTGTCTTATACTTTTCCAATTAGTCCCTCAGGTGTTTCCTCATGATATGAATGGTATGTTATTTTTTTATTTTATATTGATAATATGTGTTTCTTACATGTTATGTTATGCTGGTGTCAACATGTTGGTTCCTTTTTATTGATATTTAACATTATATTCTATTCTTTATATGGTATATGCACCACCTTTAGTGTGTTTGACTTAATTTAAAATGAGTAGTTTTATAAATGGATTGAAAGTAAGGTTTAAAAATAAAAATGAGTTTGGTATTTTTTAAGAGTTTAAAGAAATGGTATTTCCCTAAAATTGTTTATGAAAATGGGAATTTTCATGGGTTTTTTGAAAGGGAAAAGTTTTTTGGTCTATTTTCTATGGTTTAAATACCCCTTTACTCTATTCAAAGAATTATTTTAAAAATCATAAACATCCTAGGTTTTATTTTTTAAAAAGGATATTTGTTCGAAAGTGTTCTTGTGAATTGGTTTTACAAAGCATGAAAAAACCTATTTTATATTTTATGTTCAAACTTTCAATTTATAAACTATATTACTAAGGGATTTCCATAGATTCAGTAGGTATTAGTGGCCTACTAAGTTCTAATGTTCTCATGCTTATATATATCATTTTAGTTGTAGGTATCTAGTTTAGTTTCCTATCATCTCTTAATAGCACTGATCCTTTTGATGTCAGTGTTTATTTTTATGCATTTGGCCTATAATGCCCATTCTGTTATTTAGTTGGACCTTTAATTACTTTCCTAGAATGTATGGCTTGTGGACCTTTACTTGATTTACATTGGAAACCTAGGCTTATATTTATTTCAATTTATGGAGGGTAACTATAGCTATTGGTGGATGAAGAAAATCCCTTAGAGGGGTGTCTTTTCCATGTAGGAGAGGGAGATAGAAGGGTGAGGGAGGTTTTTAGTACTCGCTATTATTTACTTATTTCCTAGTTTTGATATTAGGATACTATTTTGTTTACTATTATCTGGCATGAACATCTGATGTATATATGGTTCATGATGGATTTTTATTATATTAAATACTATATTTTACATTGATTATTGGGTGAAACCATTCCCAAGTGTGTCCAAGTGATTCCCAGACACCATTTTCTAGATCGGGGGGTTCAAAAATTCCCTTTGGGCCAATAGAGTGCTAGTTTAGGCATCTGTTGGATGGATGAGTTAGACCATATCATTACATATTAGGGTTTCCAATCTAAGTGTAACCTAAATGAAACACTAAGAACAAGTCACCTAACATTTAGGGCCACTTCATTACTTTCTTGACATATACAAGATAATTGATGGGCACCTAACTATTAGGGTTACCCATATTAAATAATTGAGGCATTGACAAGTGACTATTTGGATGGAATCTAATGATTTTATTTTTAAGGGTATTTAATATCACCATTTAATCTCATTTTATTCTCCTTATGTATGCATGATTCTAAATATTTAGGTTTAGAATCATATTTCCTCCAGAAAATTAATATATTCCAACCATATTTATGTGAAACTCTTAGACAACCCACAGTTTGGTTTAACCATCCAAATATAGAATAAAAACATATTTACACATGTCCAAATGAATTTATTATATAAGATACATGAACTATTAATGTAAAGTTTTTTAATTATTTTAGATTGTTAATCTTTGCATGAGAACTCCTAGAGTGATAGACAGACAATCCCAACATTTATAGAATATGGCATAGCCTATGAGTTACTAGGAAGCCTGAACCCAAGTCCCTCCCCCCAGGAAGTATTTACTCAATATAGAATCCAATTCATCACAAATCCAACACCAAATACGCATAAACTATTTTTAACAACTAAACTCATACTAATAACTTTAATTACAAAATGAGGTCAATGTAGATGAATACTAAATCTTATGAAATCATACCTAGCATGTAATAAAAGGCCTAAAAATTTATAAAAGTAGTCTAACAACTTAAACTAAATAATAAACTCATTCACCATATATAAACAATTTATAACTATGAATAAAGTGGTAAATGGCATTTAAAAAGTCGAAAATTTAAAATATTTAAACATGAGATAACCATTTATGAATAATTCATAAATAAATTATTATTAAAAACACTATAATTTTATCTTATCTTATAGAAATTCTATAATATTGAATGTAAACTCTTTATATTAATTTTATAATATAAACTTTTCATAGTATTCATTATATGGAATTTAACTTGAAATATGTGGTATTTTATGAATTATAACAAATTTATAATCCAAATTATATTATGTAATCATTTTTACATGATCTAAATATCACATACTTAAAAATTATTTAAAAATTGTTCAAATCAATCCTTAAAACTATTTTTGATGTGGTTTAAATAATTTCCTAAAATAATACTTTAATTAAAATAATTCTAATTAATAAATTATGAATAATTCATAATTTAAATCTAAAAACTTTATATTTTTCATTATATTTATAATTTATAAAATCTATATAAACTACGCCATATGACTACTAAATAAACACTTCATTTAAAATTCATAAATAATGCCATATAATTTGATAAATGGTAATTAAATATTAACACTTAATATTTTGGAATATTTATTAATAATTTTTTTATAAACATTTATTAATTAATTATAAAGTCTTTATAATTAATTAATTTATAAACTCTTTATAAATTAATAACCATCCTCAAAATAACTTTTATCATTTTTGTAAAAAAATATATATATAATTAATTCAAGTCAAAATTGGATATTAAGAAAAATAAAAAATTTCTCACCCAATCGTATTTTATGATTCAGAGAGAATTATAAGTTATAACTTATAGGTCTTGGATATTTATGTTTTCAGTTATATTTTATGACTGATAATCATATCATAAAAGATGTTATATCAAAGGTGCACTATCATTCATATTTTACAATAGAATCTCATATCATCCTGTATGATATCTCATATCATATTTTACAATATACATAGATAGCGTATTGATGATATGATACACTATTTTTGGATATGAGGAACAGGAACTTATAACTTATGATATCTCTATATCATATAATCTAAGAATAAAAAATATACAGTTTCAACATGTGTTACAGTTTATAATATCTTATATCATACGTCGTGATACAAAAAAATCATATAGTAAAATAACTAGTCATATTTAACCACTTTATATATGATATTGATATTCTTCTATCATAAATCTAAGAACTTGAGATTATCTAATACCAGTAATGGGATTCGTTAGGGTCTAATTATAATGACTTGTTCTTAAACATTACATATTCTAGTTAATTGAACTATAATTCATTTTCTTTCATTCCCAAAGATCTTATTGGTTTAGAGTTTTAGATAATTGGGTAAAATCCATAAATGAAAACCCACAATAATATAAAGAGGATACAACTTAAAATAGTATCCATTTCTTCCAAAATAAAAAAGTTTTAATAAAACATGAATTCTTTCATGAAAAATATTCACAACATTCAACTTGTCTTCTTTTTTTCTCTTACCTATATTTAAACCCTGTGAAAGAAATTTTAAAACATGGTATGATCACAAAAAGATTAGGAAGAGACATAAAAAAAAGGAAAGAAACCTTTAGTTCATGAATACTTATAAACATATGAAATAATTTTCACAAATATATACTTCTCACTTATAAAGAATCAAATACTTACTTTGTGAGAAGATAGGATTTCCATGAAACATAGAAAATATAAATAAACCATTTAGGTAACTTGGGGAATAATTTTATTACCATATTTACATAGGATTGTAATCCCTGTGGATACCTTATAATTTTTAACCCTCACTACTACCTTATAATGTAACCCTCATTGCTACCTTATGGTGTAACCATCACAACTACACTTCGGATAACCATTACAGTCAAATTCAAACAAAAACATACTCAATGAATTGGAGTAATATCACATACCCAAATATAATATTGAAAATTTCCCAAGAACAAAAACATAATCATAAAACATGAATACTTGCATCATAAAAACATTCCCTTTTAATTTTGTAAAAAATATAAATTTAAAAGAGGATTTTTTAAGAAAAGTCCCTTACCTCAGGTTTGAATTCCATCAAAAGTGATCAAACATCATGTATAATAGTTTAATGGGTATTATTAATTTTTTAGAACTATATTAATATTTATAATTGTAACAGCCCAAGATTTTATAAAAAAATATATCTTTTTTTTTATTAATGTCTTGTGTTGTACGCTACACCAAAAGGAGCTTGCACAACACGCATCCTTGTCTTGCCTTGCATTACACGCAATCGCGACCTTCCTCGATAGCGTGTGTAATACGCAATACCGAGTTTCACTAAACAACGATGTGCTATTAAAATATTATTAAAACTAGCCGTTATGAATAGTAATAACCACTTTTTAAAATTATGTAAATCTTATTTTTCAAAATGAACTTCATTCTTGGATTCGGAGTATCGAATTTAGCCTAAGGTGAAATTTTGGTACTTTTCGGATAACTTTCATATTCTGATGAATAGTGAAAATTACTAAATTATAATTAAAAACAACTTTTTTAATCGAAATAATTAATAGTGATAAATTATTAATTTGAGTGGTTTTAAAGTATATTTAGAATATATTTTTACAATTTAATACAATGTTGGTCATTGGTTGTAATTTCACATTTAAACCAGACATAATCAAGTGCCAATCTTTTGATATATATTGTTTCCTAAAAACACGCTATTTATTTTAACAGTAGGATTTAATTATAAAATTAATTAATGCAACCTCTATGTTATGAATTTGGTAAAATAGATTTCATTTTTGAATTCGGAATATGAAATATAGCTTAGGATGAAATTTTGGCATTGTTCTGAAAAACATCAATTTTTGATGAATAGTGAAACTACTAAGTGGTAGTTAAAAAAACTAAATTTTTCATAAAACTTAATTTTGCCGCTTCTGTGAATGGAATTTCGAAAATCCGGGAGACACGGTTAATATCAAGGACTAAAATGTGGTTCAATGAGATGAAAATAATTTTTTGGTGAATAGTAACTTTTTACTTTTTTTACCGCGGTTAATAGTAAATAGGGTAACTAAGGGTAAATATGATATTACTATTACCCTAACACATGTCCTAATTCTATTGGATAGGTGTAATTCGACCAAAAACAAACTTAGGAATAAAATATGACCATTTAGGCCCACTTGGATTAGATTAGGACATTTATTATTAATTTATTTAAAGAAAGGTTAAAATAGTTAAAATCAAAGTTTAATAAGTAAATAATTTTTAATATGGGGTTATACATAAGATAAATTCGATTGTAAATATTCATTAGAAAGCTAAAAAGATTTCCTACATGATGGTATTTTATTTGTAATTTTTATACATAAAATAATTTAATTTATTTATGACACAACGATGATGCAGTAATTATCTTATTAATGAAATATTGACATAATTGATGTTATAAACACCAAAATAAATGTAATTTGAGATTTTTTTTATGAATTACACTAATTTTCTAGGTTACTATGATATATTAATGTTGATTTAATCAACTTGGTTCGAACATTTAATTCTGTTATGACTTTCACAAAAATCATATATCAAATAGTGTCAAAATTGACACAAAATAGTTTTTAAATCAAATATTATATTATTAATTGTTATTGTATTTTTAAAAATCTAAGGTTCGGCCAAATGACTTAGATAAGGATATATATATTAATAATAAACAATTTGGGGTTCGTTTGGCATGTTATAGTAAGTTTATTAACCATATAGTGAAAGAAAACAAAAAGACATGGTAAAAGTTAAATTATTTAACTTAGAGTTAAATCTAATTGATAAGGTTAAAATAATATCCTAAACTTGTCTAAATTCTATTGGTTGATAGGATTTCGACCCATCCCCACTTTATCTTCGAAATAAGACCCTTTGGAACCATTATAAACCGATTTTGACTTTAATATAAAATAATATTTTGAGATATTCTTAAGGTGCCCCTCTCCTCCCCTATAAAAGGACACCTCCTCCCCCTCCTCCTCACACCAATTTGAGCACTCAAGCTCGGCCAAACCCTACCAAAATCTCTTCTCCACTTCCCTAGAAACATCCTAGAGGTTCTGGTCTTCCTCAAAGACCAATTCTAGTGCCCTAAGAGGAGGTCTCAAAGAGGCACTTCAAAGAAGAGGTAATTACCGTTACCAATTCTTTCATCTTTATTTCTTCTTCCACTTCTTCTTCTTAGGTTGTTTCATTATGAAGTAATAACATCAGTATCACTCATATACTGATATGTTATTATAAGTATGAAACAACCCTATTTCACCATCTATCCATCCTACGGAAAAAGAAATCACCGCGCGTGCGTACGTACGGAATACCGTCTCCACGCCGTGGTGTAATCTATTTTCCACCACCACCTTACATGGATGGGTATAATGGTGTAAATAATAACTATAAATAGTTATTACAACATCATATTGATTCTGATATATTGTATAATCCACTCCAATTCAATTCAATATTTATAGAAATGATATCATCGCTCGTGCGTACGTACGGACTACCGTCTCCACGACGCGATGAGATTCATTCTCCATGTTAACCATTTAAGAATGATTATAATGTATATATAAGAAATAATAATGAAATATATGACATTATAAATCTACTGGATTTATGTATATATATACATATGTATGTCATCTACTTACTTCAATTTCAAGACAATAAGGAAAGAAAAACAGCGTTCATGCGTACGTACGGACTACCGTCTCCATGAACGGTGTTTTTCATTTTATTTATCTATCTATTATATATATATATACTGAATATATATGATATATAAATCATATTTTATATTCTGGAAGTAATTAAATCATGATATAAGTAATAATGATGTCAAGAACAACATGTCAAAACACCTACGATAAATGAAACGATTTTACCCAAAACGCTTCTTTAACATGGAATTTACAAAAGAACGGGTAATATAATGTCATAAGTGAACCATATATGATATCATAAAAATGAATATGATTCTTTAATAAGTCAATGACATTATTTAAATCATTATACAGGAGGTTCGGACACATACGAAGCAAATTGGACCTAAGGTAAGGGAAATATCACAATCTCATTTTTATCCGAGATTGTTTATACTTTGAAATTTACTGGGGTGTATTTTATCATCCACATCCATGTTTCCTCAATATGTAATGTTATTTCCATCTAAATACAATTGTTTAAATCCTATTTTACCCTTAGGTGAGTTTTTAGTAAAAGATATGAAAGGAATCTTTTGTCATTTTTCGTACGAGGTACTTTTTGGCTTTTCCGACAAAAGTACGAAGAATGTTTTTTTTAACTTATACGGCACGAACGAATTTTTACGGTTTTATAAAGCCCTATTTTCATGAACCTTCCTCCAAAATATTTCATGACTATTTTCAATAAAATCTCTTTATTTTAAAATTGCATGATGTTTTGTGAAAAGGAATTGATTTTGAAGAAGAAAGGATATTTTCCTCAAGAATTCATTTCAAGTGTTTTATCAAAATTATTTTCCATCTAAGATAATAAAGGGTTCTGTTTCTATCCATATTTTTACATTGACTTGACTATGTTGTGATGGAATTATGTTTATGAATTCCTTTATCTTATATGAATGGTTTTATGATGTCATGTTTAAGAATTCCATTTTTATTACATGGGTTATGCAATGATGTATGGTTTATGATTTTGTGGCACACATAAGAAAGGATTCATTATAAGATGGGTGGGACCTATATCTCCCTCCAATGCATTGGGTAAAGATTTTATATCTCATGAGATAGACAGGGATGGAACGGTAGGTTATACTGGTTCAGTGAAACAGGACTGAAACGAGGGTTACTCGATTCAGAAAGGGACTTTGTCCACTAAGATAGTCTTGGCAATGAGTCATGACTAACAAGAAATGATTTTCCATGATTATGTGTGCATGCCACAAAGTTTCAAGTTTCATGTTATGATTATGGTGATCTCATTTTCACTTCTATGATTTGTTCCATGTTAAGATATTATGATCTCTTTTGCAGGTTATGATTTTCAAAAAGATATGATATGATTTTTATTTCTTTTGTATACCCTTACTGAGCATTTGAGCTCACCCTTTTATGTTTTCTTTTCCCCAGGATATAAATAAAGGTTTTAGGTAAAAAAAAGGGAAGATCTTTATGGGAGATATTGAAGATCTTTCACCACGATTAGAAGATTACGTTCCGAGTTTCCAAAGACACTAAACTATTACGATCCTTTAGTGTGTGTTTTTGTTATGTACTAAGTATTCCGCAAAAGTAATGTAATGTCCATGTACGTCAGGATACGGGTCTCTACAGTTGGTATCAGAGGAAAAGGAGGTAGGAATGTATCCGATCCTTGGGAACTCTCACATGTGAGCGTTGGACGAAGCATGGCTCTCCGCCCAAGGGCTTCATGAGGAAATGCCTGCCACTGGGGATGGTGGTGTGTCCCGCCCAGGGGGTGTAGCCGCCCATGGAGTGCCCTGATAGGTATCAATTATAGTCCACTGGAAGTAATTCCAGACCGCTACAGTTGGTATCAGAGGAAAGGTTTAGTCAACCTTTGGAAACTAGGACGCGAAAACGTTAGTGAGATCCCTAGAGATATTTCTAAGGTATGTCTAGGGATGTCCCTAAGGATAAGTATACGTATATGATATAGTCATAGAACTATGGTAATGATATTAGATTAAACCTAAGATGTTAGATATTGAAGTTACTCCCCCTTTATTATGATTTTTTCCTCTAACACTATTTTTTTTGGGGTTTTAGAAAATCGTTGGAAACAAGATGATTCACGATAATGGAGGATATGGTGGACAATGGAATGATATTCTTCATAATGAAATGGGATTTGGATGTCCAAACATCATTATTATGCCGAATCAGCAATCTCATAATATGATCAATAAAGTAAAATTTGGTAAGTTTCCTGACTCGGCTAATAAGAGAAAGATGGAGTTTCATGATGATCATAGAGGAAAGAAAGTTCAATTTCCCCTATGTAATTCATGTGGGAAGAGGCATCAAGGAGAATGTTTCAAAGGAACTGGAAGATGCTTTGGGTGTGGAAAAGAAGGACACAAAGCCAGTAAGTGCAAAGGAAAAGGTTCAGTTAACACCAGGGATGAGGATAATGGTATTGCTACGACTTCAACAATGGTTAAATGTTTTAAATGTGGAATGTACGGGCATTATGCAAACCAATGCCCTAAGGGAAAGTCTCATGAAGATAATCAGTATGGTCGTATGGGAAGTATTTATGTGGATGATGATGAAGAGACTACAAATGATATGTGAGAGGAAAGAATTGTTGAAGCTCGGTCAATGGTTTAAGAATTTAGTAGAATGATTACATGTTTATCATGTGTAATGTTGTATAAGTAATCTCATGGTACTATGGAATAAAGAGACATGTAAGGATTGTTACATTGTTGTCTGATTAATGTTACCAGTAACCATGAAAGGTTATTCAGATACTTTTGGAAAGTAGAAAGGATAAGAAGATAATGAGATGTTTGATTGTATTCATGAGCTCATGATTGATATAAGGACTAAGTGATATCATGGTTTGAGTATAAATAATTTTGAGGATTTTGGTATGTGTAAAGTGTTAACTTTTAACTGCATTCAAGTTTTCACTAAGGTTCAATGGGTATTCAAGAGAGTACAAGATTAAGGCCTTTGAATGTTTGGAATGTGACCAACAAGATATATCTTATGATATATGGGGATCAACGATGGTATTAAATCTCTGGTAATCGTTTTCACTATGTTATGAGAATGGACTGTAGTATTATGGATAAGCCTAAAGATTGGAATGGATTATGTTGGACATAAGCTAGTATTGTTTAAGGATAGAAGATTTTCGATATTATTGATGGGATGTTATAGTAACGTAGTTTTAGAAAAAGGACAACCTGCAGGATGGGCGACAGCCCATCGCTTCGGACAAGGCTGTAGGAATCGAACCCACAACCGAAGTGCGACTGGCCTTTATCGCCTACCACTGACCTACAGGAAGTCCCTGTTTAGTAGAAACTAGTTTTATTATATTAAGAAGTATGATATATGAAGTATGAGTCCATTTTAGGAACCATATATGATTAATCTCACTATAGACCGACTTATGTATATAATTTTTGATAGAGATAGATGGAATAACCCGTCGTTCTATCACATAATCTGCTAACACTTCATGAATAACAAATTCAACTTAATTTATTTAAGAGATGAAGTGGAAATTGTTCAAGGCACAAACAACAGTGAGATTGTACCAAAATAAAGTAAGTATTTATTCTAATTCAAATTTTCAACTTTAGAGAAATGATCTTGAAAACCAAAAATGTTGTCCTAGTGATCTTATACCTGATGAATCAGATGGTACCTTATATCATCACAAATCTATGGATTTGTGATTACTGGCTTTTCCATAGCCATGTTCTCTACCACTCTCCATCAGAACATGATGGTTGGATTTCTCTTCCATATCCATATTTTTACCTTTGTGGAAACCCAGCGATTAGTTTATTTGGGTAATCGTTACATTTCATACTTTAGTTTTTAAAGCCAAGTTTTGGTATTCCTTTTTACGATGTGGGATTCTATTAAAGAAACTTTCAAATAGTAAACCATTTATAACCCCGACGAATTTCGAGGGCGAAATTCATTTTAAGGGGGGTAGAATGTAACAGCCCAAGATTTTATAAAAAAATATATCTTTTTTTTTATTAATGTCTTGTGTTGTACGCTACACCAAAAGGAGCTTGCACAACACGCATCCTTGTCTTGCCTTGCATTACACGCAATCGCTACCTTCCTCGATAGCGTGTGTAATACGCAATACCGAGTTTCACTAAACAACGATGTGCTATTAAAATATTATTAAAACTAGCCGTTATGAATAGTAATAACCACTTTTTAAAATTATGTAAATCTTATTTTTCAAAATGAACTTCATTCTTGGATTCGGAGTATCGAATTTAGCCTAAGGTGAAATTTTGGTACTTTTCGGATAACTTTCATATTCTGATGAATAGTGAAAATTACTAAATTATAATTAAAACAACCTTTTTAATCGAAATAATTAATAGTGATAAATTATTAATTTGAGTGGTTTTAAAGTATATTTAGAATATATTTTTACAATTTAATACAATGTTGGTCATTGGTTGTAATTTCACATTTAAACCAGACATAATCAAGTGCCAATCTTTTGATATATATTGTTTCCTAAAAACACGCTATTTATTTTAACAGCAGGATTTAATTATAAAATTAATTAATGCAACCTCTATGTTATGAATTTGGTAAAATAGATTTCATTTTTGAATTCGGAATATGAAATATAGCTTAGGATGAAATTTTGGCATTGTTCTGAAAAACATCAATTTTTGATGAATAGTGAAACTACTAAGTGGTAGTTAAAAAAACTGAATTTTTCATAAAACTTAATTTTGCCGCTTCTGTGAATGGAATTTCGAAAATCCGGGAGACACGGTTAATATCAAGGACTAAAATGTGGTTCAATGAGATGAAAATAATTTTTTGGTGAATAGTAACTTTTTACTTTTTTTACCGCGGTTAATAGTAAATAGGGTAACTAAGGGTAAATATGATATTACTATTACCCTAACACATGTCCTAATTCTATTGGACAGGTGTAATTCGACCAAAAACAAACTTAGGAATAAAATATGACCATTTAGGCCCACTTGGATTAGATTAGGACATTTATTATTAATTTATTTAAAGAAAGGTTAAAATAGTTAAAATCAAAGTTTAATAAGTAAATAATTTTTAATATGGGGTTATACATAAGATAAATTCGATTGTAAATATTCATTAGAAAGCTAAAAAGATTTCCTACATGATGGTATTTTATTTGTAATTTTTATACATAAAATAATTTAATTTATTTATGACACAACGATGATGCAGTAATTATCTTATTAATGAAATATTGACATAATTGATGTTATAAACACCAAAATAAATGTAATTTGAGATTTTTTTTTATGAATTACACTAATTTTCTAGGTTACTATGATATATTAATGTTGATTTAATCAACTTGGTTCGAACATTTAATTCTGTTATGACTTTCACAAAAATCATATATCAAATAGTGTCAAAATTGACACAAAATAGTTTTTAAATCAAATATTATATTATTAATTGTTATTGTATTTTTAAAAATCTAAGGTTCGGCCAAATGACTTAGATAAGGATATATATATTAATAATAAACAATTTTGGGTTCGTTTGGCATGTTATAGTAAGTTTATTAACCATATAGTGAAAGAAAACAAAAAGACATGGTAAAAGTTAAATTATTTAACTTAGAGTTAAATCTAATTGATAAGGTTAAAATAATATCCTAAACTTGTCTAAATTCTATTGGTTGATAGGATTTCGACCCATCCCCACTTTAGCTTCGAAATAAGACCCTTTGGAACCATTATAAACCGATTTTGACTTTAATATAAAATAATATTTTGAGATATTCCTAAGGTGCCCCTCTCCTCCCCTATAAAAGGACACCTCCTCCCCCTCCTCCTCACACCAATTTGAGCACTCAAGCTCGGCCAACCCCTACCAAAATCTCTTCTCCACTTCCCTAGAAACATCCTAGAGGTTCTGGTCTTCCTCAAAGACCAATTCTAGTGCCCTAAGAGGAGGTCTCAAAGAGGCACTTCAAAGAAGAGGTAATTACCGTTACCAATTCTTTCATCTTTATTTCTTCTTCCACTTCTTCTTCTTAGGTTGTTTCATTATGAAGTAATAACATCAGTATCACTCATATACTGATATGTTATTATAAGTATGAAACAACCCTATTTCACCATCTATCCATCCTACGGAAAAAGAAATCACCGCGCGTGCGTACGTACGGAATACCGTCTCCACGCCGTGGTGTAATCTATTTTCCACCACCACCTTACATGGATGGGTATAATGGTGTAAAGAATAAATATAAATAGTTATTACAACATCATATTGATTCTGATATATTTTATAATCCACTCCAATTCAATTCAATATTTATAGAAATGATATCATCGCTCGTGCGTACGTACGGACTACCGTCTCCACGATGCGATGAGATTCATTCTCCATGTTAACCATTTAAGAATGATTATAATGTATATATAAGAAATAATAATGAAATATATGACATTATAAATCTACTGGATTTATGTATATATATATACATATGTATGTCATCTACTTACTTCCATTTCAAGACAATAAGGAAAGAAAAACAGCGTTCATGCGTACGTACGGACTACTGTCTCCATGAACGGTGTTTTTCATTTTATTTATCTATCTATTATATATATATATACTGAATATATATGATATATAAATCATATTTTATATTCTGGAAGTAAGTAAATCATGATATAAGTAATAATGATGTTAAGAACAACATGTCAAAACACCTACGATAAATGAAACGATTTTACCCAAAACGCTTCTTTAACATGGAATTTACAAAAGAACGGGTAATATAATGTCATAAGTGAACCATATATGATATCATAAAAATGAATATGATTCTGTAATAAGTCAATGACATTATTTAAATCATTATACAGGAGGTTCGGACACATACGAAGCAAATTGGACCTAAGGTAAGGGAAATATCACAATCTCATTTTTATCCGAGATTGTTTATACTTTGAAATTTACTGGGGTGTATTTTATCATCCACATCAATGTTTCCTCAATATGTAATGTTATTTCCATCTACCTACAATTGTTTAAATCCTATTTTACCCTTCGGTGAGTTTTTAGTAAAAGATATGAAAGGAATCTTTTGTCATTTTTCGTACGAGGTACTTTTTGGCTCTTCCGACAAAAGTACGAAGAATGTTTTTTTTAACTTATACGGCACGAACGAATTTTTACGGTTTTATAAAGCCCTATTTTCATGAACCTTCCTCCAAAATATTTCATGACTATGTTCAATAAAATCTCTTTATTTTAAAATTGCATGATGTTTTGTGAAAAGGAATTGATTTTGAAGAAGAAAGGATATTTTCCTCAAGAATTCATTTCAAGTGTTTTATCAAAATTATTTTCCATCTAAGATAATAAAGGGTTCTGTTTCTATCCATATTTTTACATTGACTTGACTATGTTGTGATGTAATTATTTTTATGAATTCCTTTATCTTATATGAATGGTTTTATGATGTCATGTTTAAGAATTCCATTTTTATTACATGGGTTATGCAATGATGTATGGTTTATGATTTTGTGGCACACATAAGAAAGGATTCATTATAAGATGGGTGGGACCTATATCTACCTCCAATGCATTGGGTAAAGATTTTATATCTCATGAGATAGACAGGGCTGGAACGGTAGGTTATACTGGTTCAGTGAAATAGGACTGAAACGAGGGTTACTCGATTCAGAAAGGGACTTTGTCCACTAAGATAGTCTTGGCAATGAGTCATGACTAACAAGAAATGATTTTCCATGATTATGTGTGCATGCCACAAAGTTTCAAGTTTCATGTTATGATTATGGTGATCTCATTTTCACTTCTATGATTTGTTCCATGTTAAGATATTATGATCTCTTTTGCAGGTTATGATTTTCAAAATGATATGATATGATTTTTATTTCTTTTGTATACCCTTACTGAGCATTTGAGCTCACCCTTTTATGTTTTCTTTTCCCCAGGATATAAATAAATGTTTTAGGTAAAAAAAAGGGAAGATCTTTATGGGAGATATTGAAGATCTTTCACCACGATTAGAAGATTACGTTCCGAGTTTCCAAAGACACTAAACTATTACGATCCTTTAGTGTGTGTTTTTGTTATGTACTAAGTATTCCGCAAATGTAATGTAATGTCCATGTACGTCAGGATACGGGTCTCTACAATAATACCTTATACAATCTTTTATAACATCTTTCCACCCATTTATTAATAATATTTCTTTATTTTCATTGATTCGGGTGTATTTATTTCACGGTTTCCATGGTTGGTTCATTATGGAATTTCTTTTCGAATGGAAGAAAAACTCCAGAAGTGGAAATAAAATGTATTAATATGTTTCCATAATTCCATATATAATTTTTATATCATTATTATGATTCATTAGATAAAACATTAATGAAAATGACATAATTTATTTTGGCGGTTATTTACGACCATTACAAACTTATATCATTTTATTTAATATCATATTTATATATTGGTTATAGAACATTATAAAAATTATAATATATATAATAAAATATTATTTAATCATAATAATTTTTTATGACCATCAATTAATGTGGTAAAGGAAAATTAAAAATCATCATCCATGAAGGTGGTGAATCAACATGTCAAGGATGATGATTTCATTTTCTAGAATAAGAGGACAAGAGGAGAGGTTTGATGATAGATATTCCATTAACCCAACAAAATTATATTATATGTAAGATATTTGATTTATCATGTCACTTGGATTAGTGGAGGTGATGATTCAATAAGAAAATAAAATAAATTGAAAAGTAAATAAAATAAAATGAAAGAGGATTTTACCTCTTGAATTTTTCTCCTTGAGAACCTCTTTAAGGACCTTGGTATTGGAATTTTGGTGAGACCAGTAGGTCTTATACATGGGTAAGATTTTTGGAAAGTTTATGGGGAATAAATTAAAAAAGGTACAAGGCTTTGGATGTGTGAGGAGAAGAGGTGGTGAGGGGTGGTATTCATAGTGGAGGAGAGGGGTGTTTTTTTATTATTTTATTCATTAGTTTCTTATTTTGGTTCAAGAATATGAGTAGTTTTGATTCCATGAATAAATAAATAAAGTAAATAGAGAATTATAGTTATATATTATGGTTCTTTCATCATCCATACATCATCTATGAATAAATAATCCATGTATTTTTTTACATATCATAAATTACCATATTTCACTATTCACTAAAAATTCAACTATTTTAGAAAAATCCCAAAAATTTACCCTAACTATTTTTTAATGTGTAGAATTAAAAAATGGAATCCATTTTTTGAAAATAATTTTATAAATATGGGAATTTTAATTTTTAATTAAATTCATCATTTATTCTAAAAATACTGATTTTAATAATATAAACGATTTTACGACACTTTGAAAATTTAATTAAGGTATCATAAAAGTTTATTTTAATTAAAATAAAAAAATATTAATTTATGAATATATTTTATGAAGATAAATTTTATTTTAAATCATTATATTAATTATAATATTTTAAATAAACATGTTTGTTTCACAAAAATACCAACACTTAATTTAACGCTTTCAAAACATTTATTTACTTATACCATGATATAAATGTATCATATTTTAATTTATAAGATAAGTAAATTTTTTTTATACTTTAATAATTGAGGTTACTCTTCTATTAGTATAGATTCCTTAATTTCTATAAATACCACTTATTTTATTATACATTTATAATGAATTTAACTACTTAATTCCAAAATGAAAACAAATTATTTTATAAGTACCTGGTTTCTACACTAATAAAACTTATTAGAATAAGTGGAATTGATAAAAATCCCAATACCAAGATCTACATGCTTGGATTAATGAAACCATGCATATATTGGACATGAATAACATTGGAATACCTTACACTGAAGATCCTTTGTGGATTCCTTCTTCACCCATGCGCTTGATGAGGATCATAGTAGAGGAGAAAACATCCCTCCTCCATGGTTTATCCATGATCTAAGATAAATCACATGTCATACATGTGGGATCCTTCCAACCTATATGACATGCTAGTGCCTCGGGTGAAAAGGACGAAACTAAAATAGTGCTTCATATGATGGTGAGTCTCAGTCAAGTATCATGCAAGTATACACACCCTACTTCCAACACATATAAGTTAATTTTATAAAATACCTAAGGAATATCCTTATAAATTCATGTATTAACTCCTGAGTTATAATTAATGAGTTTATTTCTTAACCAACTCATGTATGAATTCATCTCCTTACTCATGTTACATATCATTTAATGCTTCATTAAATGATATTCATCATGGAAGATTGATATAATTGTTAAATCTTAATGTTTGAAAAATCAAAAATTTATTGTAGCCTTTATAAATAAGTCATAGTATATGATTCACGGTAGTGGAAGTGAAATTACACATACAAATTGAAGGCAGTAGCATGCATTTCATGCCTTATGATGTGGATCCAATTATGAATTATGATTATACATAGTCAGAAGCATGGAATAAATATTTCATGCTTTATAATTTCCCCACAATCATAAAATATGACTTTCTTCATATTCATATAAAAAACCTCTCTCAGTATATAAATCGTATTCTATGATTTGGGTAAATCATACCATATGATATACCATATATATATATATAAAGTCATTATTGTATATATCTCCTTTAATGAAATGTCTATTTAGGTATTCAGTTAAAGTACCTAGTTTGATTGATTACATCTAGTCCATTAACTCTTAGCATGACTCTCATCACTTTTATAAGGCATAATGCCTCATCTATAAGGAGGAAATCCACTACCCTCCTACTCAAGGCTCTAATGTGGGCAATCAAAATGAATAGGGACCTAATGCACTCATATCCTAAGTATCCAACATAAACCAACCATAATGATTAGGGACCCACTTCACTCATAGATCGGTGATCGATATATCTATATTTCATCACATCGTTCATATTATCTCTTTAATCATAAAATCACAAATAAAAAAACTGCATTTAGAAAATCACCAACCTCATTTATAGAGGTCCACTAAAAGTGATCTCTCTCTCTCAAGACTATAGATACCAATACTAACTCAAACAATACTTTATATCCTCACAAACCTATAGAAAAAGTTATTACAAGGTTCATGGTGAACTCCCTCACCCATATCTCAGTCAACATGAGGTGTCTCATACCTTTACAAGGGTCATCTCATACCTTGATCACAAACCATGTATGATCACCCATCAAATCCTCATGAATTATCTCTAAGAATTCTCAGAATCAAAATATTCTTATACTCCCTTCTGATCTTACAAACACCTCTCGGGGTATCTAATAAGACCAAGGGTGAGTTTGGAGATGTTTTTACCTTAGAAGAAGTTGTGTGATTGTGTTTTTTTTCAATTAAGGATGATTATTTGTTACTCATGATGATTAGTTCACTATTATATGGTTTGAAGATATTTAAAGATGCTTAGATAAATCTAGAAGATAAACTTGGTGAAGGATAAACCCACCACACCAAGTTGATACTAGTTTTTATATGGTATAGTTGAAACATGGTGAGTCTCATATCCCTATGGCTATTTTGGAATATATAGTGTGAAGTTTTAATTTTGGTTTGAAATAGATTGGAAGTGTATTCCATGGTTCCAACAATTTTGGTTATTAGGGTAAAATAATGGAAAACTAGACAAGTTTAAATAGGGATATTATAAAGAAAATGTCATGGAGGAATTCTTAATGGTATTTCAAAATCATTATATAAATTTCATTGAATATCATGATTTGAAGAAGTAATGGAACCACAATGATAACACCCTTGTTAATCTGGTATTTATCTTTCATGAAGAATCATTGAAAGTGATCATAGTGTCATGTATTATTTTATTTATTATCACAAATTAGTGTATAGAAAGATAAGATGAGGTAGTTTCCCAAGTATTAATAATTTTTCTTTTCTAAACCTATGTAAATTCTATATTGAATGGTGTCAAAACCTATTACATTAACACACGATCGGTTTATACTCCTTGGATTATCCCTTTGTGGTTAACCAAATAAAATTTTAATGTCATTGCATTTATTAATCATATGTATATATCATATGTGGTTAATTGTAGATAGGTTTTAAGTGTTTTTTCTAACATGAGAATAGTATATAGTAGAAGACTAGAATAATTGAACCCTCAGATTCACCCCACCCCACCCCGGTAGGGTGAATTGGTCCTATGGTTGTAATAAGTAGTATAAAAGAATAGTCTTTTCTTGATGAATTTATCATTAAAGGATTTTTTCCATGGAGAATGTGGTTAATTTAAAAGGGGTCTACTTTCTTGATGGTTGTAATTATAAGATTTATATTAATCAGATGATATCTCATTTATGTTCACTTAGAATTGACATCTATATGGATACAATTCATGGAATCACTACTAGAATATTTACCTATACCCACTATTCTATAAACCATGGGTGCTTAAGCCATTGGAATAGACCTATATCTACAGCTTGACCAAACCATAGGTATAAACCACCTATACCCATGGTTATTAAACCATTTGTGTAGTCAATTTCAATGAAAATACCTATACTTGTGGTTTGACCAAACTATGGGTATAGGTCCTTTATTAAAAAAAACTTCCACTGGGATTTGATCCCAGCACCATCTGCCTACACTCCAACGACTTTACCACTATCCTATAACATATTTTGAATTATTATGTTCAAATATATATATGTTAAATTATTTATCATTTTTGTTGTTCTTATGAAAAAAATAATAGTCCAACCTATACCCACGGTTTGGTCAAACCATGGGTATAGGTCCTTTATTAAAAAAAATCCTCCACTGGAAATTGATCCCAACACCTTATGCATATAATAAAATGAATTTACCCTTATCCTATAACACATTTTGTGTTATTATATTCAAATATATATGTGTGTGTGAGTGGGAATTATTTATTATTATTGTTATTATTATGGAAAAAAAATGGGCCAACCTATACCCACAGTTTGGTAAAACAATGGTTATAGGTCACCTATACCAATGGTTTACCCAAACCATTGGTATAGCTGCGTAGAAAAATATCTTATACCCACATTTTGGTCAAACTATTGGTATAGGTTCTTCCTATGAAAGTTTTTTCCCCATGAAACCCATTTCCATGGTTTACAAAAACTGTGGGTATAGGGGTGACCTATACCCATGGTCTTTTTAGAATAGTGGTTATAGGTCCTTCCCATGAAATTGTTTTCCCCATGAAACCTATAACCATTTTTCTCCAAAAACTATGGGTATATGTTTGACCTATACCCATAGTCTTTGGATAACCATGGGTATAGTTCCCTCCCATGAAATTGTTTTCCCATGGCTATAGGGGTGACCTATAGCCATGGTTTTTCCCTAAACTATGGGTATAGACTTCTTTTCCAATAGTGAATACAAGTTAGTGATATTATGGATATGTAAATGACTAAAGATAATAAGAAACTACTCGATGTTGATAAAAAGGCACAAAATTCCTTATCTAGAGCCATATAGAAACAAATCTATATGATTATTATGAGATATATATTAGCAAAGTCCATTTGGATTAAATTTTCAATAACTATAATGGATATAGTAAGGTAAAGAAAGAAAATTTGAATGTGCTACTAAATTTATTTGATATCTTCAAGATGAGACTAAGTGAAAACAGTGTTGGTTTATTTAAATTTCTCATTGAGGCTATAAGAGATATTTGTGAACTTAGTGATGAAATAAAATATTTAGAAATCATAAAGAAGATATTTAGGAGGATACCACCATTATATAAACTAAATTTATCAACTATTAAAGAAATTAAACTTTAAAAATTTTCCCTCAATGATATTTTTCAGAAAGTTGGTTTCTTATGAGATATAGGTGGATTTATAAGGAGAAACAATACATTCACAAAAATAGGTAGTGTTTTACTCTATGAAGAATATTGATATAAATAAAGTTGGAAAGGTGGAAGAAGAAGTAAGGGGTAAATTCTTAACTCTGGTTTTGAGAAATTTTAAGTGTGGGAAAATAATGTCTGAAGGGAATCTATCATTGGTTGTACTCAACTATAGAACTATTAGGCATATAGAACCAATATATCCATGGAAAGATGAAGTCTCACCAAAATTGAAGAGAAAATTGTTGCTAAAGTGGGTTCCCTAGACCCAACATGAACAATAATTTTCTATTACAAAATCATATATACGGTCTGATATGCATGATGTTTACTTATTGTAATAGTGTTTATATTTCTACATCCACAATTTACATGGTAATTTCCATAGATTATTCATTATATCAAAAGATTATAATTATTACCAAACTAAAATAAAAACCTAAAGATATCGTGATAGTAATCATAAACATATTTCCTATGGTCCAGAAACATTATGGTGACAGGTTATGGATAATGTGTGACTATTAGGTACTGGGGTCTCATAAGAATTGATAATTATACACATTAAGTTTGTATATAGTGATCTTGAGTAGATGAGATCATGAGGACTGACCCACCAATAGGAAAACTACATGTTTCAGGTGGCATTAGTAGTTTCTGTATGTGAACATGTGTAATGGTATCCTAACATTAGATTATTATCAATGTATACTATTTTATTATATACTTTGATTCTAGACAAAAACCATGTAATTTATGTCATGGTGAGGTATCTTGTGTTGGGTGTGTCATTAGTGATATGTTATTGATTGAATAATCATGGTAGAATATATTTTCTTCAGATGGGAAATGATATCTTGGGCTCAGTTGATCAGGATGGTAGTATCTTCTCTAGATACATAGCCATGGTAGAAGAATGTAAGTATGTCCAGTAAGGTTAATGAATAATAAAGTGAAAAAAGTATGATGACACAAATTATGCATCATGTATTATGATATATTATTAAAAAGATATTATGTTATATAGTGTGTGTTCGTAGGAAATTTTTTCATTTCTATGTCTATTCCTTCTCACCTTAGGGTCCTTGATGGGTTACTAGAGTCTACTCATAGTCTTTTAAGAGTATTCACTACTATCGAGATAAGGTCCTAGAGGGTCACATGCTTAGTGTATTCAAAATTTTAGGCTTTTTCTAATGAATAGGAGTATAAGACATGGTTCCCCCCCCCCCCACAGGGTCTAGAAAATTCCTGAGTATAAATTATTTCCAAGTTATAAATAAATTCATTATTATTTTAGTATATAATAATTGGATTTTAATTTATTTATTAAAATTATTCATAATATATTAAGTGAATACATGGGAAAATATTTAATGAATGAATATTATTTTAATATTTATGGTTTATTTAATATTTGTAGGAATAATGAGTTGAGTTAATTTCTTGGTTTTATCATGTAATATATTTTATTATATTATAATTAAGTTATAAAAATATAAATGATGTTTATGACATAGTTAGTTGGTCAAAATGTGTTGCTTATGGATTCTTTAGTGGGAATTACTTATATAGGGGTTGGGGAACCTTTTCTGAGTGTGTAATCCCCACTATATTAACAAGAGGGAGCTCTTTTCCAAGGAACTATTCATCTACTCGAATTTGAGAGCGCATCTCTCATCCCTCCCACATATTGTAGATAAAAGTGCTCATTCTAAGCAATCTATCCAGGATATCCTTCATGGATCAAAGGATTAGTGTAGTGGTGATCATTGGGATGTTAAAGGATTTCTCAAATATCCATTATAGCTTCTGGATATTGACAATTGGCATTCTCATAGACTTTTGTAGCATGTTCGGATGATCTAGAGGGATTTGACCTTGGTTCCTTCAAGAAATGGTCACAAAAGATGAGTGGTTGTCAAATGCATCTTCAAATCGAGCGAGGTAATTTATTCAATTTAATTTTTTTTATTTAATCCATTCATGTGAGATCCTCATCTTTTCATACTAGTCTACACATCATCATATATGATGTAGTTACATTAATTGGTGATAAAATTTTAAATTTTTGGCCCATCTACTTGTGTTTCATGCTATGGTACCTTTAATTTCTATCAAATGGATCATGTTATGGATTAATCCAAATAAAATTAAATTTTCCTTAAATTCAAGTACAGGGAATTGCAACAATACCATCGTACCAAATCAGGATTTAATTCGATCTCAGACAGGAAATTTACAGTCATACAAAGTTTTAATTTGGATCAAAGATAATGTTATTGTATGATTAAAATGAATAAATTGTGTGTGTGTGTGTTAATTTTACCTAGAGGTAGTGACCAGTGTATTTTTCCAATGACCCCTAGTTTTCTAGCCAGATTCTAGTGAAAAGAATAATTCTTTCCGATCAGAAAAAATTCCAAACCTTTATGGAATGTAATTTTTTTTATCAAAATAAAAAAAATTATGCTTTGAAAATTTAATATAAAACAAAAAAAATAATAGAAAATGGGTTTAGGGAGGTCTTTACTGAAACCCAAAAGCGAAGAAAAAACTAAAAAACAAACAAAAAACAAGCGGTGCTAGACATAAGGAAAAAAATATCATTTTAAATGGGGGAAGTTGTGCCAACCCTATGATGTGCATGGCCCCCAAAATTTATGGGGACTAATGTTTTCAAGACACCTGCAGTGTAAGGGAGAAGATATTATAAAAAAATTTATGTTATCCTTGGTATCAATAGCCACCATTGCACCCCCCCCCCCCCCCCCTCCTCTCCTTAGCCACATGTCAGGATCCTCTCTACCTCTCAGCCTAGGTCAAGGTGATTTGGCCTTTGACCAATCAGCCCAGACCCCTCTTGGCTCGAATATGACCCAAAACCCCATTTTAGGGGTTTTGAGCCACCTAAATTCCTAAAAAATCAAAAAATAAGAATAAATTTTTAAAATGATTTAAAAATTTTACAAGGAATGTGTAGCTATTATTTTTTGAATTAAAATTATATAAATTTATTTTAATTCATTTAAATTTACCTCGAGTATAATTTATTGAAAAATTAATTTTATATCACGTGTTTATTACCTACCAATTGATCTAGAGAATCAACCAACCAATGTGTTATTAGAATTAAATTTATTTCATTTAATTATTGCAATTTGTGTGATATATGTAATAATTAATTTATTTTTGACAGTATGCACATAATCTCTCCCCACTTTATATGTATATTGGTATGTGAATCCTTTTGTATTATTCTAGATATATTTTTAACTTTATCAAGAGTATATATATATATATATTTTATATTATTACATGACGCATACCATGACAATATTAGGTGTAATTTCTAGACAAGATATGATTACATTAACCAAAGTGTGATCTGTAATTCGAGTCAAACACAATTTAGGTATTTTTCCCATGGGGTCACATTTGATCCATTGAGAATAAATTAATCAATTCATACTAAATTATCAGGATCATTCACATTGTTTATTTTATTTATTTATGGTTTATTATTATTTTGTAAATATTAAATTTTACACGATCACATAAAATAATATAATAAAATGAATATATTTAGATATGATAAATTTTTTTATTTAATGAATTTTCAAGTTGTGAGTGTGATCACGTAGTATGAATATATAAAATAGAAAATAATTTCATTCATCAATAATTAATAAAAACCCCCAAAGAAATATTAATTCATAACAGCTTTCATTGTTTGAATTTGAACAAAACCAGGTGTATGAGGTGTTCATTAGCCCTAGTTGAGGGTGTCTCCTACTACTAAAGAGTTATTATGATATTTATGGATTGAATTAACTAAATATGGTAGAAAATAAGTATTAATAGTTATCTTATTGCATCATTATAGGAAAATAGTTGAGTAAATCAAGGTTAAGATTTCTAGAAGATGGGACTTTAATCAATAGTTAAAGGAGTCATGAGTTAATATGATTGACCGATAAAATGTATATCTTGAAACTCTCCAAGTAGTTTTAGGGACATTTCTTGGACTATAAGGAGAGGTTTTATAGATTCTTTCCACTGTAATAATCAAGAAAATGGGTATTATGAATCTAGCAGTGAGGGATACTAGGGTTTGATAAAATAGTGGTATACGTCTAATAATTTAATGAATCAGTAATGTCTAATCAGTAATCAAGATAATGTACAAATATTCTTAAGCTTTATTTTGTATAAAAATGGCTAGTAATACCACAAGTTCCTTATGATCAATTCTAGATAAATAATATGTCCTCACTTGTGTGAGTTTCCAAGATTATTATAGACTCTTGTGCAAAGTAATACGATATAGGAATATTTATGTGCTAGAGTCCCCAATACCTATTAAACCACCTTAGGAAGTGAGGGTGTGAAATATGCATACTATAGACTCATAAATGATTCATGTGATGTTTACATCATAATTTCATCATCAATGTCCAATGATTTGTGGAAACAATATAAGGACATGGATGATTTCACTTATTATCTCATCTCCTAGATTCCTATAAGGACAAAGATAATTTAGAAATAAATGAGATGATAATTATACTAAAAATTTTTAAATTGAAAGATATGTCATGACCTTTTAATACATCCCATTATTATATCCTTATCACCCTATTACTCAATTTTAATTGAGTATTACAAAAAAAATAGTAAATAGAGAAAAAACTTCATTACATTTTGGGTATGGTTCTTCAAGTAGATAATAATGTAAATAAATATTAATCTTTAGTTCTTATGGTGAACAAGTTGAAAGACAAGGTGAAAATTTAAGTAGAAAGTGTGACATCAAAGGCCCCTTCACAATTTCCCTTAAAGAAAATAGGAAATTCCTCATACAAGAGCCTATTTTCTTAACATTTCATGAGATAATTCTATGGGAGACAAATGTAATGAATTATATTAAATATTCAAGTAGTTGATTCTTCTTCACGTATATTCATCAATTATAAGTGATGTTTATATTTTACTTTTTTGGTATTATATACTTAATGTGTGTCATGAATTTTCATCCAAATATAGTAACCAGGTAAAAATTAGAAACATTATAGATGTATGGTGATTTCTCCAAGAATCTGAGAAATGGTGTTTCCTAAGTCTATGGTGAGAAGTACAAAACTTCTAATTACTGATATTAATGATTCTAATTGAAATTTTATTGAGCATTACCAATACATTCATCTCATGTTTCTATTATAAATAAGGAGAAATTATTCCATTTTTAGAATGAAAGTTGTTTTTGGTATCTGGTAATAAACTAATTCTTTATCAATTACTTAATTTCAACACCCTAAGGTTTTGTCAATTATTTTTTTCAAATTAATTTAATATTTTGATATTTTTACATTTCAGGTAACACTGAATATAGATTTTCTTATAAGAAAGTACTAATTGTGTCTTATGTTATACACAACACCAAGTCAATATTATGCTACATGAAACACTTATATTAGATTATGGTACACACAACACTATGTTTGGATTGTGTTATACACAACGTCGAGTTCCATTGATAGCTTTTGTAAGACGTAAGGTCGGGTTTTACTAAACTACAATATACTATTAATATTATTATTAAAATATTATTATAGTTACCACCTATCCATTTGAATGGAAGTTATGAATAAGATTAAATAAATTGTGATAATATTATTTACACTTTTATATAAAATTAATCATTTGTTTATCAATTTATAGCAGTGAATGTAAGAACTATTTGAAAATAAATAAATTACTTTTCTAAGAAAACTATTTTTCTATGTACAAACATAATTTTACCTCAATAAATTTAAAAAATTGATTATTATTTTTGATAAATTTTATATATTATATATTAAATCAATATTTTTGATACTCGTCCAATATATTTGATAGGTATAAGATAATAATAAATCCAATTTTAGGAATAAAAATATGTATTCTTATAAAATGTAATATTACTGCCTTTTAATAGAGAAACCATTTTAAATATGATTTTTGACACTTTTATACATTTTATTATAAAAAATTAACTTAATTTTTGAAAGTTATAAACATAAAAAATATATTAGGATGAATTTTTGGTAATTTTCTATAAAGTTTCCTTTTTTCATGAATAGTGAATAACAATAAATTTTAATTCAAAAATTATTTTTTGTATAATTTATTTATAAAGATAAATTATGTTTTTGATTAGTTATAAAGTTCATTTAAATAAAATATATATACATTAATCTAATTTAGTTCATTGTAATCGATTTTACTTTGAAATTGGATATAAAAACTCACCAAACTTTTGAACATTTTTACTTTAAAAACATTCTTTATCATCTCGTATGTGGGATTAAATTTGAATTAATTGATACAACTTCTATGATTGAAATTTAGAAAAATTGATTCCATATTTTTAATCAGCATAATATAAAATTTCAAATAATTTCAAATTAGTTTTTTACAAAAAATATTAATGAAATTAATTAAAACTAATCACAATGATTAAGAGGACATTTAGTTTAATAAGGGACTAAACCTTACACTTAAGGGAAAAAATGACCTAGAAAATTGTCCAAAAACCATTGGATATACATATTTATACCCTATAATCCATTTTATCTAATTTTTTTCATTATTGGATCAACATTTCCTAGAATAAAATTGGGTGGAATTCCCTTTTCAAAAATTTATAAGAATGTCACTCCTCCACTATAAAAAGGCACTCACCCCTCCCACTTATTAACTCCTATAAAGCCATTTTTATTTCCAAAAAATATGCTAAAATAAGATTTAAACATATGGCCCTTCATTATATAGGAATTTATTTGGGTATAAAGTCATCCAAGGAATCTTTTTTTGTGCAAATCGAGAGGAGTTACTCAAAGAAGAGGTAACATCCTTCCTTAAGCTCCTTTGTTTTATTTTCATTATCCACCCCAACAAATCTTATAATTACATGATTATATAATAAACTTATTATCCTAAATATACTGATATATTGTTATTATAAGGTTTTAACCAACACTTACACGCACTTCCAGCTAATGGGTAACAAACTTACCATTCTTGTGTACGGCGAACAACCGTCTCACAAAACGATGTTGTTCATTTTTACTTTGTCACCTCTCATGGTTAGGAATTATGATAAAAAAATATTATTTTATATGATATATATGATATTTTTTATTTCTTTATGCTTATTTAATTATTATATAAAACCTACCTTCATGCTTTCCATTTTTTTAAATATGGTTACTTCGTTTGTGGATGTGTGGACTACCGCCTCCTCAAAGAGATGTGATCCGTTCAAACTTTACAGGGAATGTATTAAGGATGGGTTTAGTAAAATTATATGATATATATTAAATAATAATTCTACTGTAATTTTTTTTATATACATATATTTCATTTACTTTCTTTCTTTTAAAATGATAAATAAATGAAAAACAGCATTCATGCATACATGCGACCTACCGTCTCTATGAAAAGTGTATTCCATTTAATATTTATATATTTTATAGATTATTATAAATATTTATATAATAAATATATATGACATATACATCATATTTTATTTTATTTTAAATAATTAAATCAGGATCTAAGTAAGAGGATCAAGAATAACAAGTTAAAACATGTATGATAAACAAAGTGGTTATTACCTGAAATGCTACTTTAACATGGGATTATTAATAAACATGTAATATAAAGTAATAAGTGAATTATATATGGTATTAGATATAATAATATGGTTCTTTGGTAGATTTATAATGAAATTTTATTTATTATATATGAGTTTTGAATGTGTACATAAAAAGTCAAGACTTATGGTAAGGGAATTGCATCTCACTTTTATTTCTATGAGATTATGCCTTAATAACCACTCATTTAATTTTAGTAGTGTATATACCATAAATTAATTTCTTATATTATTCATATAATTTAATTTATGGGCATTTACATATCCATTTTATGAGATTTCTTTCATGGGGTTTATGGTTCAAAAGTTATTAAATCGGTAAGTAATTTTGTCTCAATTTTCCTTCTTTGAGATGTATACTATGTTATGTGCCTATATTTTTCTATGTAGTGTATAAACGTCCCATTAAAATTTTATATCATGAATCTAATTATTTTCATGATATTTTAAGCTTTTTCTAATTCTATTATTTCATGGGGATTATGATTCAATGTTACCAATGTGGTAACAGTTTATTGCTACAATCTCATCATTTATTAGGATTGTTTATGATTATACTTACATTGATAAAATATTATAACCCATATCTATAGAATATTCATGAATTTTCTTCTCCTATATTTATCCATGAAATCTTCATGTGTACTTAATATAATTAAGAAAACAATTTTATGAATATCTGACTTTATTTCTCCTTTCGGTCAGAAATATATGTTCTTTCAAAATTGTGTTTTCTAAAAATGTTTTCAAAAATGTTTTAATATTATTCTATGATGTTTAAAGGAAATTTTTACCCATGTTTTACCTTTTAAAAAAAGTTCTAAAAGGAATATTCGTTTTTTTCAAAAAGACACTTTTCTAAAATTGTAAGGTGAAAAAAGGAATGTTCGACATGTATGGACTTACCCATCATTGTAATCATCATTCCATGAAGCTTAATTTGTATGTTTACAAGGTTATTTTTAAATAATATTGTTTCCATAATATTATGAAAAAAAATTAATTTAAAGGGATTTTCAAGGAAAAGTGTTTTCAAAATGATTTTGAGCCTTCTTTTTAGGTTTTTAAAGTATTTTCAAAGAAAAAGGTTTTAAAAATTTTTTAAATATTTATTTATGAGTTTTTAAGGTGTTTTCAAAGAAAATAGTTTTTGAAATATTTTCATGCTTCCATAATATGTTTTATAATTTATTTTAAAATGAATTTTTTTTCAAAATACTTTATGTCTTAGAATTCGTTTTTTATGGTGGAAAAGATATTTTCATCAAGAAATGTTTTAAATTAAATTGTAAAGATTTATTTATAAGAAAAGGATTTTAAAATGGTTTTTTAAAAAGTATTTTAAAATAAAGGATATTTTACTTAATAAATGTTTAATTTGATAATTAAAAATCCTTCTCCATATAATGTGACATGATTTTTTTGAGTTTATAATTTATTAGGGATATGATCCATGAATACAATTCATATTCTTTCTTTAATGGTTTATGCTTAGATGGAATAATGTTTATAACACTCATTACTCTTCCATGGGTTATATGCTTTTGAAATCAGTCTCTTTAAATAGTATTTTCTTTAATTAAATTCATATGAAACCTATCTCTTTTCCATAGGTAATGATATGATAAAATGTTATGACACCCATTCCATTTCATGGGTTATGACATGATGTTTATGAAACCCATCTCTTTTTATGGTTCATGATATGATGCATGTTTTATTATATTTTGGAACATGTATATATGGTTATATTATGTGATGGGTGGGACTTATATCTCCCTCCAATTAATTGGTTAAAGATTTGTATCTCATGAGATAATGATGGGAAACAAGCCGACGAGCTTAATCCAAAATGGAAAAAAGGTGCATCCTGATCCAAAATGGGAAACATGTGTGTCCTGATCAACTATGGTATGATGGGGAAACCCTATCCACTATGGGAATATTGGGAGACCCGATCCACTATAATAATATGGGAAACCTGATACATTATGGGAATATGGGGGAACATAATCCCTTATAAGGAAATTACTATAATTGGGGATGATGGAATATCCAACTTAGTAAATGTAGTCCCCATGAAGTGCCCTGATAATTTTTTGGAAATGAGCCTTGACTTATAGGGAATAATTCTACATGTTTATGTGTTTTACACAAATTATATGTCTTATACCTATGATATGATCACATAGTTCATGTTCTTAATTATCTTATGATTCATGTATTATGAACTACTAATATTTATTCTATATCTCGGGTTTCTGATCTATGATATGCAGGGAATGATCTTCAAATGTTATGATAATGTTCTATTACCCTTATTATCAAGTTATTCCTATGTATTTCCTTTATTCACCCTTACTGAGAATTTAATCTCACCCCTTTCTTAGGTTTCCTTTCCCCAGGTTATGAAGAAATATTTTAAGTAGAAGTACTAAGGGGGAATATATTTGTGGTATACATTGAAGATATTTCACAAAGTTAGAAGAATTTGTTCCACATTTCCAAAGACACTAAATTATTATGGTCCTCAGGCATGTAATTTTGTAATGTGATGAATATTCATAAAAAATGATGTAATATTCATGTTTGTTAAACCTAGGTCTCTATAGTTGGTATCAGAGGAAAGTTTTAGTCGACCTTTAGAAAATAGGATAATAAAACTTTAGTGAGATCCCTAGGAATATTTCTAAGGATATGTCAAGGGATGTATATAAGGACGATTCTAAGGATGATTTAATGTTTAGAAAATTTCTCTGGAATTTTGGTAAAGGATAGAGCGAGTGGTTTCCTAGAAATAAATCCCTTTATGGATACTATAAGTGGACGTGTCTCTAGAATAGATATACCTAGGGGTAACAACTCTAAAAAGGAGTATCGATCCTGACTCAATCATAACTTGGTATATAACAATGGTCTTTTATACAAACCTGGTTCGACACTCTTGGGGTATATTCTTTGAGAATTTACAAACTCTTTATGAACCATCATGAAGGATTTAAATAGAGGATGACTATAAATATCCTAGGATAAACCTAAGGTGTTATAAATTAAATATGTAGGTGTCATGATTTATATATCATATCAGTATTTATTTCATGATTATGTGGTTTTCTATTATGATAAGTGATGCTCACACTATGCTCTCTAGTTTTAGTCAATAGCAAGAACCAAAAGAAACTAGGTTAATATTCAATGTGATATACAATTTTTTGATGATCAGTCAAATGGGATGGTCACTAGAGTGAAAGATGTTGTGATTATTCCTAGTCAATTTTCATGGAACAAGATTAACAATGTGTATTTTAACTAACTTCCAGATTCACCAAAGAAGATAAGGAAGGTGTTCGCTGAGATTTCATGTAATGGATACCATAAAGGAAAGAATATTCAGTTTCCTTTGTATCAAGAATGTGTAAGGAATCACCCAAGTGAACATCTTAGAGGAATAAGAAGATATTTTGATTATGGAAAAGGACATGAAGTAATTAACTATAAAGGAAAAATGAAGGTTTCAAATAAAAAAATGGATGGGAATATTAGACTCCCTAAGAAATAATTAAAGGTTAAATTATTTAAGTGTGTAATGAATGGTCATTATGAAAATAAATTTCTTATATGGAAAGCTCCCGAAGAGAATCAGAAAGTTGGTATGAGTAATGGTTATATTAATAATGACAATGAGACTACAGATGAAATGTAAAAGGAGATAAGTATTAAGTAATAGAATGTGGTATCCTTTTTATGGCTTAATAATTAATTGGAATAATCAAATTTTTATGTATTTGGATTTAAAAATTATGTTATATGAATGTTAAAATATATAAACATTGTTCAGTTTATGTTTTTCACTAATTATTTATAGGAATACATTGAATGGTTTTGATGGACTAGAAAATTGATATAATAGCAAGGTGATGTTCATCTAAAACATATCATTAAGGTGAATATAACCCTTAATATGTTCCCTATGTTAATATAATTTAGTTTAGATAAAGATATATTGTATATGAATAAGTAAATTGGATGGTACTAATTACCTTGGAACTAATTAAGGACTTTTTGACAAGTGGTTTATTCTATCATTGATAAAGTTTAAAACATTTTGGGATTTAAGAAATATATCCAATATACTTTGGAATAAGGAAACATTCATGTTTTTAATAAGGATTTATGGTAATTCAGTGTAATTATATAATTCAAGAGAATACATGATAAAGGTATGAACATGTTTGGTATGTGATAGATAAGATCTACTATATGATATTTGGGGGATCATTGTAAAAGTGATTTTAAGAAATCTAATAACCTTCTTTCTAGATTTTAATACTTTCATCTTCTTTAAGAGTTATAAGGCTAACCATTTATAGAATGGTTTATGTTAAAATTTGGATAAGGTTTTAGAGATTAAAGTATTATCTCACCATATAAGGATTTATGCATATTGGATAATTTTTTATAACCTTTATAAAAACAGATGGAATGTCTTACCATTCTATTCATGGATCTCATGGTCTGTTAATGCTTTAGGAATGAAAAATTTACCTTCATTTCTTGGAAAGAGAGATGAAGTGGAAGTTGATCAGGGAATAATAAAGGTTAAGGTTGTCATGAAATAATGTAAGTATATCTTTTTATGAAAATTATTCAAATTTAGGAAAAATGAACTTGAAACCAAACATGTTATCCTAGTACCTTCATTTCTGATGAATCAAATGGACCCATATATCATTATTTATTTATGGATCTGTGATTGTTAAATTTCTCCTAACCAAGTTCTCTATCACTCTATATCATTACTTGATAGTTAGATTTATCTTCTCTGTCTATGTTTTCACTTCCAACCTATGTTCTCTTATGTGAAAACCTAGTAATGTGTTACTATGGGTAACTGTTATGTTTACAACTTTCTCTTTTTAAAGTAAGTATTAGTATTCATTTTTACAATGTGAGTTTCTAAGAAAATAACTTTCAAGTATTAGACCTTTGATAACCCAGAAAAATTTCAACGGTGAAATTAATTTTAAGGGGGGTAAAATGTAACACCCTGATATTTTATGATTTTTTTGAATTAATTTAATATTTTGATATTTTACATTTTAAAGAACACTGAATATAGATTTTTTATATGAAATCACTAAGTATGGATTGTGTTATACATAACACTAATTCAAGTTTACACTACAAGAACCACTTATATTAGCTTGTGGTATATGTAAAACTATTTTTGGCTTGTGTTACACACAATATTGAGTTCCTTCAATATCTTTCATAACACACAAGACCGAATTTTACCGAACTACAATATACTATTAATATTATTATCTAAATATTATTATAGTTACCACAAAGCTATTTGAATGGAAGTTACAAATAATATTAACTAAATTGTGAGGATTTTATTTAAACATGTATATAAAATTAATCCTTTATTTATCAATTACTATGATTGAATGTAATAACTATATGAAAATAAAGAAATTTTTTTTCTAAGAAAACTATTTTTCTATGTATAAACACAATTTTACCTCAATAAATTAAAAAAATGTTTTTTATTAATACTATAAATAAAATTTATATATTATATATTAAATAAATATTTTTGATACTCATCCAATAGATTTTATAGGTATAAGATAAGAATAAATCAATTTTTATGAATAGAAATATATATTCTTCTAAAAGGTAATTTTATAGCCTTTTAATTGAGAACCCATTTTAAATATAGTTTTTGACACTTAGAATTTTTATTTGAAAAAATAAACTTTATTTTTAAAATTGGATCATAAAAAACATACTAGGGTGAACTTTTTATACTTTTCTATGAAGTTTCATTTATTGATGAATAGTGAATAATACTTAATTTTAATTCAAAACTGCTTTTTCATCTATTTTATTTATAAGGTTAAATTATGTTTTTGATTGATTTTAAAGTTAAACTAGATAAATTATACATAAATTAATTCAATTTAGTTTATTGGAATCAATTTCACTTTGAAATTGGATATAAAAACTTACCAAACTTTTGAACATTTTTACTTTAAAAACCCTCTTTATCGTTATGTCGGTGGGATTAAATTTGAATTAACGTCAACCACTTATGTGATTGGAATTTTTAAAAATTTATTCCATATTTTTAATCATAATAATATATAATTTTAAATAATTTTAACCTAGTTTTTTACAAAAAATGTTAGTGAAATTAATTAAAATTAATTACAATGATTAAGAGGAAAATTAACTTAACAAGGAACTAAACCTTACACTTAAGGGAAAAAATGACCTATAAAGTTGTCCAAAATCCATTGTATGGAAATATTTATATCCTATAGTACCATGGATCTAATGTTTTCACTATTGTATCCACTTTTCATAGGAAAATGTGGGTTTAATTTCCTTTTCAAAAATTTATAAGAATAACACTCCTCATCCACTATAAAATGAAACTCACCCATCCTACTTATTCCCACCTCTCATGACCTTTGGATATCCCAAAATCTACTCAAATAATCTCCAAAAATCCATACCTTCATCCTATAATCCTCAATTTTGGAATAAATCTATCCAAGTAATCCCTTTGTTGCAAACCAAAAGGATTTACCCAAATAAGAGGTAATATCCTTCCTCAAGATCCTTTTTTTTTATTTTCATAATACACCCCATAAAATATTATTATTAAATTATTATATAAAAAAATAAATATCCTAAATATACCAGGATTTTATTTTTATAATGGTTATACCTACACTTTCACACACTTGTATCTAATGGGTAATTAACTTACCATTCTTGTGTACGGAAAACTATCGCCTCACGAAATGATGTTCGTTTTTCATTTACCACCTCTCATGGTTGGTAATTATGATGGAAATTATATTTTTATATGATATATATATGATATTTTTGATTTCATTATTATTATATAATTATTAAATAAAACATACCTTCATTCTTTCTATTTTGTGTAAATATGATAACTTCGTTTGTGGACGTATGGACTACCGCCTCCTCAAAGCGATGTGATTCGTTCACACTTTACATGGAATGTATTAAGGATGGGTTTATTAAATTTATATGGTATATATAAAATAATAATTATACTATAATTAGTATATATATACATATATACATATAATTCATTTACTTTATTTCTTTCAAAATGATAAATAAATGGAAACAATGTCCATGCGTACGTATGGTCTATCGTCTCCATGAATGGTGTATTACATTTCATATTTCTATATTTTATATATTAATATAAATATATATATAATAAATATATATGACATATAAATAATTTTTTTACATTTTGTAAATAATTAAATCATGATCTAATTAAGACGATCAAGAATAACAAGTCAAATCACATACGATAAATAAAGTGGTTATTACCCAAAACATTACTTTAACATGGAATATTTAATAAATAGGTAATATAAAGTAATAATTGAATCATATATGGTATTAGATATAATAATATGGTTCTGTGGTAGATTTATAATAAACTTATATTTATTATATAGGAGGTTTGAACATGTATGAAGGAATTCAATAGTTAAGGTAAGGGAATTTCATCTCACTTTTATTTTTGTGAGACTTATGCCTTAATCACCACTCATTTAATTTGTATGGTGCGTATACCACAAATTAATGTATTATATGATTCATATAATTAAATTTATTGGAATTTAAATATCCATTTTATGATCTTTCTTTTATGAGGTTTATAGTTCAAAAGTTACCAAATCGGTAATGTAATTTTGTCTCAATTTTCCTTCTTTAAGATACATACCATGTTATACTCCTAAATTTTTCTATGGGGTTTATATAATACTCATTGACATGTTATATAATTAATATAATTATTTTCATGATATTATAAGATTCATATAATTATATTCTTTCATGGGCATTATGATTCAATGTTACCAAAGTGGTAACAGTTTATTGCTACAATCTTATCAATTATCGGGATTGTTTATGATTATACTTCCATTGATGAAATATTATGATCTGTATCTCAAGAAAACTATTGAATGTTCTTATCCTATGTTTATCAATAATATCTTTATGTATTATTACCATTTTTTCACTCTTTTTTTCTTAATATAATTAAGAAAATGATTTTATGAAAATATAACTTTATTTTTCCTTTCGGTCAGAAATCTATGTTCTTTGAAAACAATGTTTTATAAAAATATTTTCAAAAATGTTTTACTATTATCCTATTATATTTATAGTAAATTTTTATCCATGTTTTAACTTTTTTTAAAAAAATTAAAATGAATCTTCATGTCATTTTCGGATCAAGGAACTTTTCTAAACTTTTAAGGTGGAAAAGGAATATTCGGCATGTACTAACTTACCACCATCATAATCATCATTCCTTGATTCTTCCATTATAAGTTTACATGGTTATATTTAAAGAAAAAAAATTTTAATATTCTTGAAATTTTTTTAATTTAAATTGGTTTTCAAGGAATAGTGTTTTCAAAATTATTTCAAAACTTATTTTTATATTTTCAAATTATTTTCAAAAAAAACTAAACATTATTTGTGATTTTTCAAGGTGTTTTCAAAGAAAACTATTTTTGAAATATTTTTATGCTTCCTTTATGTGTTTTCAAATCTATTTTAAAAGGAAAAAATTTTTAAAATGCTTTATGTTTTAAAAAAAAAATTCATAGCAAAAAAGATATTTTTCACAAGAAATGTTTTGAATGAAATCGTAAATATTTATTTATAAGAAAAGGATTTCGAAATGGTTTTATAAAAACTATTTTCAAAGAAAGTATATTTTATTTAATAAATGTTTCATGTGATCATTCAAAATTAGTCTCCATCTAAGATGGCGTACTTTGTTATAGCTTATGCTTTACTAGGGACATGATCAAATAATACAATTAATATTATTTATTTAATGGTTTATTTTTAGATAGAATTATGTTTATGACACTCATTCCTCTTCTATGGGTTATATGATTTTGAAACCCATTTCTTTAAATAGGTTATGATTTTATGAAATGATTATGAAACCTATCTCTTTTTCATAGGTAATGATATGAAAAAATTTAATGATGCCCATTTTATTTCATGGGTTATGATATGATGTTTTTGAAACCCATCTCTTTTATTGGGTCATGATATGATGCAAGTTTTATTATCTTATAGAATATGTGTGTATTGTTTTATTATGTGATAGGTGGGACCTATATCTTCCTATAATTAATTGGGTAGATATTTATATCTCATGAGATAATGATGGGAAACAAGTCAACGGGCTTGCTCTAAAATGGGTTATAGGTGCGTCTTAATCCAAAAAATGGGAAATAGGTGTGTACTAAACCACTATGAAAACATATAGAAGCCCAATCCACTCTGGGAAGATGGAGAAATCCAATCCACCTTGGGAATATGTGGAAACCTGATCCACTATGGGAAGATGGGGAAACATGATCCCTTATAAAGAAAGGACTATGACTGTAGATGGTGGTGTGTCCCACCTATTAGGTGTAGTCGCCATGAAGTTCCCTATTAAGTTTTTTGGAAACGATCTTTGACTTACAGGTAATTATGTTACATGTTTATGTGTTTTCCACAAATTCTATGTCTTATACCTATGATATTCTCACATGGTTTATGTTATTAATTATATTATGATTCATGTATTATGAACTACTAATATTTATGTCATGTCTCATGTTTCTGGTCTATGATATATGTAGGAACCCAGATCTTATTTTCAGGTATGTTTTTCATTTTTTGGTAGTTTTGAGAAAAAGAGGAAAATCTGGAAATTTTTGGAGTACGCGCCGTGTACTTTATGAGTACATGTCGTGTACTTCGATGCCTCTGGAAACCATGTGATGGTCGTGTCATGGCCACACACATGGCTGTGTAAGGGTGACTTGGAGGCCTCCTAAAGCGGAGTACGAAAAAAGGCAAGTACATGCCCTGTAATCTAGAAGTACATGCCGTGTACTTTTTTTTATTTTGTTAAATGGGTCGGGGTCGCATCTAATCCTTATTTCCATCTTCTTCTTCTCCTAATTCCATCCAGAGCATCTGAGGAGGCCAAATCTTCTCTGAGTCGTCGATCCGTCACCGGTTATCTAAATTGAACACCGTCAGTTACAATAGAATCGCAGTGATCTACTCCATTCTAGACCAATTCATGGTCCGAGGTTCAATTATATCGATCTCCTAGGATTGAGGTAGGTGTTTTGGTGCCTTATGTTGAATGCCATTGAGTTTTTGTGCAAAAGTATCGGATTCCCATGTTTCGGGTATCCCGGGTTAGGGATTTTGGTCATATTGATTAATTACCTTAGATTTCTTGTTATCTTAAGGTTAATTGATTATAATATATTCTTGTTTGCATGTTTTAGGATCACCCCATGGGTGTTATCCATGTTTGGCTGTTTATCGCCGTTTGGAACAGTTTGCCTTCAAGGCAAACCCTATTGTAATTTCTAGTTTGCTTGTTATAACTGATTGCATGTGTTGCATGCTGTTTTAATGCTTTTTATTCATTGTATCTTTTAGCCAAGTAGTTGTTAATCTTACTTAGGGATGCTAACAGTCGATTACGCATGACTGGACTGCTCAGGGCTGTGAGAACCTGGTGCGGGAGACCAAAGAGGGAATAGACGATAAGTGCTTACCTAGGGGGTCTATTGGAATTAGTTTCGTACACAAGACCTACAAGAATTAGACTTTGTTCTTCCTAAGAGTGTCCTTAGTTTACACACATATTGATACCATAGGAGGAATTAGACATAATAACTTCCTCAGAGAGTCTGTAGCTATTGTTGCAAGACCACAGGGGAATCGACGTGAGTGCTTCCCAGAGTGTTTGTGCCTTTGTATGTTTACTTGACTATAGGGGTCTGCTAGTTTGAGCCACCCAGAGAGTCAGTGTGATTCTGGATTGTTTGGTTGGTTTAGATGAGTCTACCAAGCCAAAGCACAAGCATGGAGCTATTGTCCTGCTTGTTTGTTTAGGTAGTCTTTTGATGCCTGTTGTGTTACCTTTTTTACCTTGGAATAGAGATCCTTGCTAGATTCCTTGGTTGTTTTATTAAATGAGTGAATTAATTGTTAAATGAATGTGAATGGAAATTGGTAGTATTGTTTACTTGTGTACTCCTTCATTACTACATTTACTTTCATTACTTCTTCTATATTACTCACTGACAGTAGGTCATAGATCTTGTGGTGTTTGCCTATTGGGATTAGTCTCACACCCTGTTTGGGTCCTACTTTTTAGCCCAAACAGGTTATATGGTTGCAGGTGTGGATAGGGATTGTGGCCCTTCTACTTCAGGTACATGATTGCTGGTTGGAGCTGGAGATCATAGGACCGATCTTAGGCTTGCGATGTTGCTGGAGTTACGATTTACTTTTCGTACTTTGTTTCTCAGTTGTATTTCAGCAAGTTGTTGTGTTTACTGCTTTCTTTAGATACTTGTACCTACCGCAACAGTATCATCATTACTATATATTCAGTGCTTTCGCTGTTTAGTTTTAGTTATTGTATTTTTTTTACTGATTCCGCTATTGACTGTTATTTCCTTTCCCTTGTATACCTTACTAAATGAGGACATAGTTTCCCCAATGACTCACCAAGCCCCTCGCTGCTAGTCGGAAGCCTCTAGCATTTGGGGAAATGTGCTTGAGGTCATGTGGAGAACCGGGTACGGGACACCAGTTTAGTGGCTCCGGATTTGGGTCGTTACAATATACAGGGTATGATTTTCAAATTTTATGCTCATGTTATCATACCCTTATGATCATGTTATTCCTATATCTTTCCTTTATTTACCCTTACTAATAATTATATCTCACCCCTTTCTTATATTTCTTTTCCCTGGGTTATGAATAAATGTTTTGAGTAGAAGTACTAAAGGAGAATATATTTATGGGAAACATTGAAGATATTCCACCAATTTAGAATACTTTGTTCCAAGTTTCAATAGACACTAAACTATTATGGTCCCTGGGAATTTAATTTTATAATGTGCTTAATATTTATAAAAAATGATGTAATATCCACATATGTTAATCATGGTTATCTATATGAATCATTGGAAATAATTAATGAACATAAAATATAAGACTCAGTTATACCCAATTGTGGAAAGATGATTCTTTTTGAAGTAAAACTTAGTAGTTTACAAGGATATACCCAATATGTTTTTTATAGTTTTTGGATCAAAAAACCCTTAGGTATTATCAACACGTTTTCTTATTTATTTTTAGACAAAAAACCTTTAGAAATAAAGGTAATCCATAAAGATTTTAGAATTGGTTCACCTAGAGAGTGTGAACTATTCCAAGGTTAATCTAGAGGTAAATTAATATTATTCATGATAATTCTTTTATAGTTTTAGTGAATGTAAAATTGAATAACTAAATATGCATGGTTAGAAGATATAAGTTTCTTTGGGGACACATGCCGAAGAATATCTTGACCAAACATTCATTGATCATGAAAATATAGAGTGGATTTATTCCTAAATTGGCATGTCATGACCCCCTCCCCACAAGGTGTACCCCTCCTAGTTTAGAAATGTGAGAAGGGAGATAGTGACCCCTGAGTCTTGCCTCTAGTAGGCCCCGGGTTGGCGACTAGCACTGAGGGTATGGTAAACACACAAATGGTAGGAATTACCCTCTAAGAGAACATGTGTGGAAGAGAGAGATAAGACAGACACCAACCAACCCCATGTCAGACAGCAATATAAAATAAAACCCATGTACACATATGTAATTTCATACAAAAACTGCTACAATTGAAAGAGAAACTACAAGTACCAGAATAAAGTAAAAACAGCAGTGACCACGAATCCTGAATAGCTCCTACAACCCCAAGCTAATAGTAACTATCCTGATCTCTTACCTACTCCAAGTTACCTGAAAATTGTTTATATACATGTAGGGTGAGTATAATAGTATACTTAGTGGGATACTATCTAGATCATCTCATGCAAATTAAAAAAAGCATGCTAAATCACAGTGAACAACAAGTGAATCTAACTCGTCACCTAAATATGTATACTATGTTCCCAACCTCACCATGGCTACTCTCAACAAGTATCACATACAAGAGTATATAATATAATAAATAATATCAATGGTACCCTGATTCCACTTCCCCACTAGTTTTCTTCTTTTCCCCAACATCACACGTCCTAAGCATCTCTCTCCAAAAATACTTTCCTGTAGACACCTAGGCAGGGCACCAGAACATGAACCTCGTGAAACAAAACCGCTATGTCCATATAACCAAAGTAACCATATAGTTTCTGGGATCCACCATAGCTCGCGTAACATGTATCATACATCAGGCATTATACCTCAAGCCATTACAGCTCATACACTGAGTAAGGATCCTCAAGCCATCACAGCCTATACATGTTACACCTATAGTAGTTCATATGAAACTATATCCAGAATATATGTGTGTGAATATCCATAATCCAATACATCTCTCTATACACATATATGGGGAAAACTAACTGATGTGCCTACCAGCACAAGTAACTACCAAGAGAAGATAGTGGGGCCAAAGGGGATAGTCATCCATCCATCCTCCCACTAGAATTTTGTGGAAAACACCCCCCCCCTAGGGATCAAAATCCACAAGGTGTCAGTTTCCATAACTAACGGGGTGGATTATCATATAGAAACACAAAACATACAGAATATACTATAGCGCACAGCCACACTATGGGCATAACCTTTTCTTAGACTCAACTGCAGCTAAAGTCTCTTGGACTCCCAGCTACTACTACTAAGTCTAGGTATCCTATAAGAACACATCCATTTAAACAGCTTCATTAGATTACTTTATCCATTTTTATTAGTTTCACTTTATGTTAATTAATTCTTTAAGCATTAATTAACCATTATTGATCCCACATTACATTTCATTAGCATCACACCAAAGTTTCATGCCCTCTATGAATAACCAAACCAAGTCCAGAGCTTCTTAGAAATATTTCCCTAACATTGCATCCCTACAAGCTCCAACACCATTGGTCAACATCATTTATTCAATAATTTATTAACAGTAATATTACTTTTCCATATTACTAGGAATTATAGAAAAAAAATATATGCTACTAAACACAAGGGAGATCAACACGGTGAGTAGATGAACTACTTGTCAAGTATTTTCCACCTATAGAAAGATCATAAACCCATAATCCCTCAATAAGATAAACACAAAAAGCACATGACATACCTCATGCGTCTTTTTCCATTTTGGAAGGAGGGTAAGCAAGACCAACTTCCTTGAGCAGTGGGGAAAGTAAAGTAGATAAACAACCAAAAAGATTCAGCAAGCATCCAACATTTACATATAACCTGTTTCATCATCTCTGGTGTCCTCCCTCACACCCACATGCACAAAACGATGCATCTCACCACTCTAAGCATCAACTACTACCACAACCAATGGGTATCTTTTCCCCCACATATCACAACAGCCATCCAGGCTCACATCACAACACAATAAGTAGGAAAACAAACATCATATCAACTAGGATCTTGGCCCTTAAAAAAGGAATCAAGCCTTTATACATAATTAGCACTCATGGATCTAAAGCACAAGGCACCCGACCTTACAATAAAGAGGGTAACTCAGAACCCTATCAGGCATTGTATTTTATCAAATAGTCAATTATTTAATCCATCTGGAATTAACCAATTTATTATTTTTAGGTTTCAACTATAGACAACCTAAATAGTAAGATATCAAAAATTAACTAAATAGTTAATCGATGTGCCTTTAATTCATTATCAATAAGCACCCACATGCCTCTATATTATCAATTAATTCAATTAAACATGCATGCTGAAGCAATAACTAGATTCATTTACATGCCTATTTTATCTTAAAAAATAATTATAATTAATCCCAGTTTAGTTTATTTACCAATTTTCGTCAAGAATGACATGATAAACAAGGAAATCATAGATATCACACTATTTAGCAAAATAAGAGGCAATAAAATACAATCGATACCAATTTATTAATATGGTTCTAATATTTATTACATCAATTCCATTGTGATCCAGTGGGCTAAAACATGTTAAATCTACAGTTTCACATAAAATAATAGTGAATCTATGAATCACCCACCTCAAAAGGTTCTTGACATTTTTTACATGATAACGATCCATGCAACGGATCACGATCTCCCTCCACAGTGACAACTGCATCCACCCGAGGACTCTGTGGCATGACCGCACCAACCGACACCCATGAAAACTCCCATAGAAACATGGAGATCGAATGACATAATAGGGAATGGAGAAATATAAGGATAGGAACCTATAATAATGATGGTAGGTCATACCTAATATTTAAGACTGATTAACACTACTTGGTTGCACCAAAATAGGGGGTTCACTTGTAGCAGGAAGAACTTCAAGGGGAACCAATCTAAGGGCGAAATTTTGATCACACAACTCCTATTCTAAGAATGAAAGGTAAGAGTGTCTCGAACTATGGAACAATAAGGAAGAACAAGGGAGTAATATATCTCATCAATTTAGAATATTTAATAGAGAAGAAGTTTAAGATATTCTTGATTTTCCATTAAAAATGGATCGAATTAAACCATGTGGTTTGACCAATTAAAAGCCACCATATTTTTATAAAAATCAAAGATATGATTTACCGACCTTAAAATGGATTCAACCCCTCTTAAATATGTCATTTAAATCATTTTATGTCAAAGAAATATTTAAAAAGGGAAAAAGTGGGAAATCTAGAAAAATTAGAAAATTTGACAAAGGAAATGAAACAGTTCTGGAAAAGTTGTTCACAAATGACTCAGTGACGCCGACAGTACAAATGAATCACTGATGTTGAAAGTACAAATGACTCACCGACAATGATAGTAAAAATGACTCACCAATACCGACAGTACAAATGACCCACCAATGCCAACAGTACAAATGATTCACTAACATCGACGGTACAAATGAATCACCGATCTCGACAGTACAAATGACTCACCGACATTGACAGTACAAATGGCTCACTAATACCAATAGTACAAATGAATCACCAATGCCAAAAGTACAAATGACTCACTAAAGATGATAATACAAATGACTCACCAGCTATGATAGTACAAATGCATGACCGATGTCGATAGTACAAATGACTCACCAACGCTGACAGTACAAATGACTCACTGATTCCAACAGTATTCTTCACAAAATTGGAAAAACTATTCACAGAACTAGAAATTTTAAAAAAATGTTGGGGATAAGTAACCTTGACCTCCCAAACACCCCAAAAACTAAATTTCAACAAAGTAATGGACCAGAGAGTTTTGGGCCATTACATGGAATTTCTTTATACAAATCAAACCTGTGATTTTATTAAGGAGGATCAATGATGAGTATTACATGAAATCATTAATCTTTAAAATGTAGTGTGAAGTAATTATTAAATTCACATTTCCTTATACTCATCAGATTCATGATGTAAGTAAAATGAGAATCAATGTTTAGGATCTTATGCATTGAAAAATATTTAATTATCTTTTTGAGACGTGCTTCATAAATAGTATTGTTATCCCATAACTATATTACAACTATAATAAAAAATAGATATCATATGAATATAATATAAAATAAATCCATAATTTCATAATAAAATGTGTTTAGATGAAAAGGTTTTGTTGAGTATAATTCAATTAAATAACTTTTATTAAGAAAAACACTATGTGAATCTAAATTACTTATCATAAAGGTTTCTAAGGATATTACAGAAATTCCTAAGATAGAAAATTTATAGTTAATTGCTTAAATATATTTCTATAAAAGGGTGGACATATCTATTTGAGATAGTGGGAGACATATTTAATTGAGTTTAGTCAATTTTAGAGATACACAAGTGGTTGTCATATGAATAAGTTCCACAAGATCTTATAGAAAAGGAATATTCTATAGACACATACTTTATAGGAAGGATAAAACTATAGTAGTGTTTTTACATTCATCATAATGGGTGATTAATTATTCATTGAAAATAATGGATCCTACGAGGAAAAAATAAATGGAAATCATATATTATTAATAGGTTTATTTGAATTTATAAAATTGATTCCATGTAATAAAATCAAGTTTTTATTTTGGAAGTTTCTTCAATTGATGTTAAGCCATAGGTGGGTATTCAAGAAATACTATACATGGGTGGTACGATCACAATACCAATAAGGATAGATTGGTTATAGCAACTCATCATAACTAAATCTATTAGAATTATACCTGTAATATCTTCTTACAATGTTCATTATATTTATCATTAGAGGTCAAGACCACCTTTAATGTAAAGTTTATATATGATACAACTGAAAATATTTAGTGACACCATTTAATTACAATAAGTGATTTCAAATTAATATAATCCAATTTTGTATTTTAGTTGTCAATAAGATCATATAATATTTATTTGGAATGATGTTTTTTGATGTTTCTGCAAGTAGTTAGTGGGAGCTCCACTGTATTTCCATGTAAAATATGATAATAACATATGGAAAATGATATTATTATTATATTTAGTTAAGACTATATTGAAAATATATCTCCAAATATTTAATTAAATTAGAAAACTAAGTGCTAGGGAAATATTTATATTGAGGTATATCTAATGGTTTTCTTATAACAAGTCCAAATATATATACTGGGAAGGTATTGAAAAACACAAGTTAGAAAATTTCAAGAGAGAATCATTTCCAATGTCACTTTGAATAAATATCTCTAAGTATAAATGTATGATACATATAAGTAGATTAAATTAGTGAGTATAATTCTATAAGTTCTAGAATTAGATATATCACATATGTCATGTTATGTATAAGATAAGATATTACTAACATTTTCTTTATGGTAGATAACTATTAGTTAAATCCAGGAGAATTGTAAAAACCCAGTTAATGTTAAGATAAATTATTTTCTTTTCTTATTAATATTAGTTAATTACATTTTATAATTTTATATTCATTATAAAAGTATTAGGTAATTTTTCAGTTAAAAGGAAAAGAGAATTTCTAACCAAATTGGGTTTTCATGCATTATATGGTTTTCTATAAAATATTACTTTAAAAATTATATAATTTTAGTTTGAAAAAATAAAACTCATTTTTAAATTCATAATTTTTAAATTATCTTAGGATAGATTTTTTATAATTTTTTGAAAAGTTTAATTTTTCAATAAAGAGTAAAAAATACTTCATTTTATTAAAAAATGACTTTTCATTTCAAGTATTTCAAAAGTCACATTCTATTTTGGATTAATTTTAAAATTACATTAGTTAATTTTCATAAAAAAATTATCCAAAAAATTCTATTTAAATCAACATTATACTTGAATTTGTTATAAAAACGTTTTTATACTAAAAAATTAAATTTTCTGAAGAAAAAAAAATTATTTTTCATTATGTTTTGTGCATTTAATTTTAAATGAAATTATTATATTTATGTGAATTTAATTTGATAAAATTGATCCCATATTTAGAATCATGATGTTCAAATACAGTAAATAAATCTATTTTATTTTTTGTTATTGTGAATAGTAACCATAGAAAATATTTTTCACCTTGATAAGGGTAAATCAGGTAATTAAGGTAAAAAATAATATGATAAGGACTAAAAGTGACAATAAAACTTGTATATAATCATTTTAATGAGTGTGAATCTACCATCCCCATACAATATTTGAATTTTTGGAAATTTTGTGACATTTTTCTTTGAAAATAAATTATATATTATTTTAAGTAAAGAAAAATACAAAATATCACTCTCTTTCTTTTAAATTTATATTATATATTCACATATGGATAAAAAATTAAGGAATATTAAATTCTATATTGAGAATAATGAAATTATTTTTATGATTTTAATTTACTTTTAATTTTTAGTGATAAAATAATTACCTTAAATGCTTACGCAACACTCATATAGTGCTTATGCAAGTAGTAGAAAATTAAACTAAATGATATTAAAAAAAATCAAAAGTCATATTTTTTAGATTAAATATGGTGTAACTAGAATTTTATAGTTAATAATAATGTTTCATTTATGGTTAATTATATTATATTTAAATTCCATTTTTTCATGTTGTTTTCAAAGTCAAATTATTTGAATTGTTCTTAAAATGAAATTAATAGTATTTTATGTTATATATATTTTATTAAATTATTTAAAAATCATAGAAATATTTAAAGAAGAAAATTATTATAATACATATTCTTAAATCTCATTCATTGGAAATTTATGAGCTAATTTTTTACTTAGACATAAATTTACATCCCTCTTATAATGAAAAAGTTGTTACCGTGGTTAAGGTTAAAAACGGTTAACAGAAGGGTTAATCCAATATATAAACCTAAAAAAATTATCCAATTATTATATTAAGAAAATATACTCCTTTATTTTAAAACATGTTATTTTTTAACCATTTTACCTAATTTAGACACATATTATATTATAATATTTCATGTATTTACAAAAGTGCCCATACCCTCACCTATAAAAGGACACCCACTCTTCTCTCCTCGAAACACATAAATAGAATTTTTAATCATCAAATACAAACCCAAATACATTAATAAAATCCATAACCATGTCCTGGCTTCCATGTTTTGATCATAAAACAAACCTAGGAAGGATTTACTTATAATCTAAAATAAGTTGTCAGAAGAAGAGTTATAGTTCTTAACCTAGCATTTTTATTTTATTTCTTCTTCTACCTCCTTCAAGTATTCTTAAAAAATGTTGAAATAATAACATAATTATATTACTTATGTTTATATGTTATTATTTAACTGTAATAACCTATATCCATCTTCTCTTCCATCAAATTGGAAATGAAACCATCATTTGTGTGTACAGAGCACTACCTCCTCACAAACTGATATAATTCGTTTTCCATCACCACCTATCAAGGATGGATATAATGATGGATTTAATGTATATACATGATATTAATGACATAGTTATAATTTTTAAAAAATAATATATGATCTATTTTCTTACATTTACATACATTGAAAAATGATAATGTCGTTCATACACACGTGTGGATTGTCACCTCCACGAAGCGATGTAATTCATTTTTCATCACCACATCATATGGATGGTATATATAAGTTTATTTAAAGATATAATATTAAATTTTTGATATTTTAATAATTATTTAAATATAAAATTATACTTACCTTATTTCCTTCATACTCTTTGAAAAATAAAAATGTTACTCTTGCGCACATACGGCTTATTGTCTCCATGGTTGTAAAGTAATTCATTTTTCCTAACCATATTTCATGGTTAGTTTTAAAATTAAAATTAATGTATAAAAATTAAAAAAAATTAATTATTATTATTCTATATATGATGGAATAATCATCTATTTGAACATGGTCAACATACTAAAATCATCTTGAAATTATTAATTGAACATTCGCAAAACACCCGAAGTGAACATCACCGATTAAGTAATTAAATATGTCATTATAATAAATAAAACGTATGGTTTAATGATAAATTAATAATAATTTAAAATCATTTTAAACAATTCAATAATTTATATAGCTTTTTTATACATTATTTAAAGGAGATACATGGAAAGTATGGACACGAGGTAAGGGATTTTATCTAAATCTCCCTTAATTGAGGCATATTTTAATGTTATACACCTAATTCATTTTATATGGTGTATATTTTACCAATATAAAATTTTATACCATTAAACATTCATAATTTATGGTATTTTAATTTAAAATTCATGTGAATTCATCCAATGGGTTTTGATTCGAAAGTTACCAAAGAAGTAAGGGGTTTCTTAACTCAATTTTCATTTGTAGGGTATTCTTATACTTCAATGACTTTGTCAAGACATGATTATATGTGAACTAATATCTTAATTTTTTTATTCTCAATTTCCACTTGTTTAATTTGTATTTACATATGTTCACATAATCACTTCATGTATAAATTTTCAGTTTAAAATTTTTGATCTTTGGAAGGGTTTCATTTGTCTCAATCTCATTTTCTTGAGACGTGTTTCATATAATGCACCATGATTTATTTGAATGGTGTAATTAAAACCCCATGAATTAATTTTTATATATTACATATTATAATTAATGGTATTTACATATCTATATAATATTATTTCTTTCAATGAATTTTGATTTTGAAAGTTACTAAAGTTATAAAGTTTTTATGTTACAATCTTATTTCTTTTCGAAATTGTTTATGTTCAAAGTTGATTTGGTAAGGGTCATATGTTATTATTTTATAAAAAAAATATATATTTCAATCTACTCTAGTTATGAATTTTGTTGAAATTTTTAATTTCTATCTACTCCCTTGTTTATTAAAGAAAAATCAAGAATGTTTTTTTAAGTGAGATCGATCTTACATCTTCTTTTAGATCAGGAATCCTTCTTATCCATATCCATGTTTTATAATATGTTTTCAAGAATGTTATTTTATAAAAATAAATGATTTTATAAATTTATTTTACATGAAATTTTACTTTATTTTAAAAAATTATAAAAGTAAATTTCATAACATTTTTTGCATGGGCCACTTTTTACTCTCTTTACAAAAGTTTTAAAATTATGTTTATTTTTAACATTTACATCATGAAAAGATTTTCCCACCATCATGATAATTATTTTATTTAAATTTTTATTTATATATTTCCAATGTTATTATCAAATAATAGTATTTTTACAATATTCTTGTGAATTCTTAGTCTTAAAATTTTATTTTCAATATTGAAAGGAAATTTTCCTCAATAATGTTTTCAATAAATTTTTATGGTATTTCTATTCATCAATGAAAATAGCCCTTAATTTTACTTATTATACACTAGGGATACATTGTAATTATATCATTCTTACTCTTTATCTAGATATATTATGATTGTTTCAAATATATTTTAATGGAACTCATTTCTTTTCCCCATGTATATCAAGATATGAAAGAAAAACGGTTGTTGTTATGTAGAAAATTGAATCCTTTAATGTGTTATGATTATGTTATGCATATTAGGCATTTTTTATAATAATGGGTGGTCCTGGTATAGCTCATGATGATGGGTGAGGCTGATATAGCTCTATAATGCATTGGGTAGAGGGATGGAGTTAACCAGTTATAGTTTTCACCTAAGATATTATTTGAATTTATCAGGTAATTTATTCCATTTGTAAGAGTAATTGTAAGAGTGATATAAAAATAATATTTCAAGTAAAAAACATGTTTTATTTATGCTTCCACAAAGTTCTAATGTATCCTTTTCTCAAGGATTTTTTTCACATTAATTAATATTATTGACTTATATGACTCTTAAATTATATTAAATTATTATGCCATGTCTCATGAATTGTGATACAAGTTATGATGGGTATGAAATCTCTTATATTATACTTATAAACTTTGATTATGTCATCATACCCTTATTCTCATCTTATTCCCACTGATCGCATTCAATTATTAATGCTTATGTATACCCTTATTGAGAATTTGAGATCACCCTCTTTATATTTCCATTTCCCCAGGTTGTGAAGTAAATTTTTAAGTATTTTATACCTAATAAGGTTACTATATGTGAAGAACATAGTGGTAGATAATGTATATTTTTATGAACCCATTTTTTATGTATCTAATTTGTTATATAAGAGTTTTTATTAATTATATAAATCTTTAAAACTAAAAGTCCCATGTGTATGTAATTGATCCAAAATTTACTTTTTATTTTTTAAGTTTTTTATGGCTAAAATTGGGAAAAATTTATCAATATCAAGCTAGAAATGTAAATATTGTTTTTTTAGAATCGTATTTGGGAGTATGGTTTTAGGGTTATTATATTCGGTATTAGATTAGAGTTAAGATAAATTTGGATGTTATAATGTTTTTATGTTATTTTAACTTAAGATTTATAGATACAATCATGGGTTTATATATTAATTTTGATCATAATTTCATAGTCATAGACACCCTTTTGAGGTTTTAAGTGATGGGATTTTGAGGTCATTAATTCTATTTTGGGAGATGTTTTATTGGGTTGAGGTATATGTAACCCATAGGTTTAACATGAAGGATTATTTGGTAAAAATGATATTAAATTTTTGGGGAGTAAGATGAAGGGTATGATATAACCTTTTATGTTAAAACTATAACATCCCAAGGTTTTAATAAGGAATCATTATGTTCGATAGCATACATGATACACCACATCAATAATTAAACAAACAATTGAATATTATTATTTAAATGTTACCATTATAACCAAGATGATAGAATGGAGGGTATTAATAAAATTAATTTAATTATGCAAATATGGTTTACAAAAGTATATATAATGAATTATTTGGTTACCAATTAATTAGAAATTTAAATAAAGACAAATTGAATATAAAATATATTTTTTTGAAAAAACTATTTTTATGACTAGAATGGTGTTTTATCATAATAAATTAAATTAACCACTATTAGTGAAATATATTAATGAAATTTATATGTTATTAAATTAATAAAAAAATTAAAATTTATACAATAAGTTTGATAGGCTTAAGATAAGAATAAATCCAATTTTAAGGATAAAAAGTCGTATATTTTTAAATGACAGTTTTGTTGCCTTTTGATGGCGTGCTTATTTTAAATCTAGTTTTTGACACTTTTATAAATTATATTTGAAAAAACAAAATTATTATCTGAAATAAGAATATAAAATTTTAATTTGGTTTAATTTTTATTATTTTTTTGATCTGTTTCATGTTTTGATGGATAGAAAAAAAAATACTGAATTTTAATTGAAAACAACATTTTAGTCTAAATAATTTATAGTGTTAAATTATATTTTTTATTAATAAGTATAATTAGATAAATTTTATATAATTTAATCCAATTTAGGTCATTTTAATTAATTTCACATTGAATTTTAATATATAAACATTTCAATCTTTTGAACTTTTTAACTTTAAAAACTTGTTTTCTCATTCCATCAATGGGATTAATTTTAAATTAATTTTAACCAATTTTGTGTTTTGAATTTTGAAAAATGGATTGAATATTTGTATTAATAAGTTAAAAATTTATTAAATATATCCCTTTTATTATTGGAAAATATGAATAGTAATTTTAATATTTTTTTTATTACCACGGTTAAGGGTAAATCAAGTAATTAAGGGTAAAAATAATATTATAAATATTAAAAAAATACCATAAAACTTGTCTTAATTTTATTTTACAAATGATTTTAAACCAAATTAATACTTTTAATGATTTTATAACCTCTTGTATCCACTTGGATTCCTTTTATCCATTTATAGTATTTTATTTTAAAGGAAAGTTAAAGATGTCATACTTATGTTTTAATAAATGTAACATTTTTAATATAGGGTAATTTAGAATATATATTCAACTGTAAATAGTATTTGAAAAGGTAAAATTTTTAAATTAATCTTAGAGATTTATTTTTAGTTTTTAGGAAAGAAATAATTACCTTAAAATATTACCCAATCACGATGCGGTAATTGTTTAATTAATGGAAATATCAAATAGATGATATTAAAAATAATAAAATAAGTATAATTTGAGATAATTAATGTCATCCACTAATTTTTTAGATTAATTTGATATGTTAGTGATGTTTTAATATATATTTTTCAAATATATCATGTTGTTATGATATTTTTAAAATGTTAAGTAATGAATAGTATAAAAATGGACATTAAAGATAATTTAAAATAAATAATATTTTATTAAATGATATAAAATTTAAAAAATATAAAATTTGGAAAAAAAATTATAAGGATTAAAATTTCATCAATGAATCATTTATTGTTCATGTGGTATTTTATATTAATTATATTAACCCTCAAAGTGTAAATTACATGATATCACGGTAAGAGTTAAAGAGGTTAAATAAAGGATAAAACAAAAAGATAAGGATTAAAAAATAGTCATAACTTTTCTAATTTAAATTGGATGAATTTAATTCAACAAAAAATAATTATATATTCTAAATAAATCTTTTTTATCTATTTGTAATATAAAATGAATTTATATTAATTTAATATGTTGAGAAATTCCAAGAGTCTCTCTCCCCTCTCTTATAAAAGGGCACCTATTATCCTCTTATCTTAACACTTCAAAACCTATTTCGTTCAGAAAATATCTAACCAAATACTTTCCTTGAATTCCTACCCACATTATAGAGCTATTATTTTAGGTATAACACCATCCTTAATTGTATTAAGGTGTTAAGAAAAGGAAGTTTTCTAAGGAAGAGGTTTCATTTTTAATCAAGTATTTCTATTTTATTTATACTAATATTTCCTTAAAATCTTTAAAAACATGATGAAACAATAAATATAATATAATAAATATACTAATATGTTATTATGTTAATATTTTCACCTAAATCCATTTCCACTTCTGTCAAATGGGGACATGATTATTGTTCAGGTGTACGGTGAACTATCGTCTCACGAACCGATATTATTTGTTTTCAATCACCATATACCCATATTGGTTATAATGATTGAATTAATGTCTTTATATGATATTAATTACATATTTATCATTTTTAATAGTAAATATATCATTTTTTTCTTACCTTTCCATATATAGAAAAATGATAACGTCGTTCGTGCGTACGTATGAACTGTTACCTCCACAAAGCGATGTGATTCATTTTTCATTACCACATTATATTAATGATATATATATAAGAATGTTTAAATTATTAATATTATATTAATTATATTTTTATCTTTTTTTAAGTTAAAATTATATTAACCTTCTCTCTATAATGATCATTGAAAAATGGAAACGTTACTCATGCGTACGTACAACATAACATCTACATGATTGTAACGTAGTTCATTTTTCATAACCATATTTAATGGATGGATTTAAAAGTATGATTTATTTTTAAATGTTATTATTATTTCATGAATATTATTCTAGATATGATAGACTAATGATCACTTTTGAATATAGACATCATACCAAATTTATTTTAGACTCATGTACTGAATATCATCAAAACGTCTAACATAAACTTAAATAAATAAGTTATTATTATAAAAAGGTAATAAGTGATATAAAAGGAATAATAAACATGAAAAGGGTTCTAAAAAAGGTAAATAATTAACATAATTTTATTATTTATGAATATAAAGACTGTATGTGACAAGTCGGACTCAAGGTAAGGGACTTCATCTCAATTTTCTTTCATAGAGGCATATTTTGATGTTATACACCCACCTTCTTTTACAAGGTGTGTATACAAACCCTTTTACATATAATATAATTAATTTTTTTAATATAATATTATTTAATGTTGTTTTAAATGATATTCTTTCACAGGGATTATGATTTAAATGTTCAAAGTGGTATGGGACACCTTAAATGTTTAAATATTTAATTATAAAATATTTTTCCCCATTATTTATATTAGTTTAAATATTTATTTATATAGATATAAAAGTATTATAAATGAAATTTTATGTCTATTTTAATTTCATTCAACGTTTTTAAAAAGGAATATATTTATGTGTAACACCCCGACCCCTCTAGACCAGAGCAGGTGCATTACTTATTATATTGGCATGGTTATAAGTAATGAAAACCCAAATTAATGATTATTTTATTAGTCTTGAAGAAAATAGATACAAATATGTAACTCAAATTACATTGGGAAAGGTAAAAAATTACAATACATAACAAAAACTAAAAACTGCATCTACAAAAACTCGGTAAATGATCTCCTCTTTAAAACCTGTTGGAGGTAAAAACAAATGGAAGGGATGAGCTCAAACACTCATTAAGGGTTAAAAATAGTGGAATAATGAATTAAATAATAAGTTAATCCTAAAAAAATTTACATAATCAATATGGCATAGTGAATAAATGAAAAACTCATGCAATAAAAAACTGATAATGAAACTACATACTTGATTTTGTCATAGTGAAAACCTCTTGGATAGTAACAACTAATTATGAATAAATAAAATGATTATTAATTTTACTTCATGTATCTAGCACATGATACCATAATACCGTTAAAACGGTTTAGTTCTGTGGGTAGAAACCCATCTAATTTTTGGATACAAACTCGAAGGGTTTGTCACCAACTGATTTGTCTCATGAGACCTGTCGATGTATATATGGGATATAGCAGGCCCCACCCATCACTTCAAGTCTAAATAATTATTTATAAATTTATTTAATACAAGATAAATATGTCTTTTCAATATCCATATAGAGTAGAGGATAAGGATTCATCAATATTTCCATAGTTAAAACAACATTCCAAATAAACACCATATGTAAAATAGTATATGGTTTAGACAATACTCATATCAATAAAAACAGAATATGGATATATAAAATACTTACAAATTTAAATGAAAAATTATCTCAACTGGGTAGTAGGTACAGCACATAATAATTATTAGGTGCACAATACAAAGTAAGTCACAACAAAGTGGAAAATTGACACAAAGCCCATTACTACATTGTAATCAATCGTTTCGTGTGACCAAGAATTAATAATTATCAAATAAACTATTGAATACCATGAAAATAAATAGAATCATTATATTATATATCAAATTTCAGTACACATGCACCACATGTATGAAATGAGTGGAAAACAATGGAAATATCACAGAATTAAAAGTGAGATAAGAAACCCCTTACCTTATGCTCAAGTGTGTTCTTTGTTTATTTTAATGACCTGAATAATAAAATTTAGCTTCATTAATTAATAATTATTTAACCTTATATACATGTAATTGATTTATTATAACTTTATTATGTTCATTCATGGCCCATTTTATGGGTTTAAGAGGTTCAATTTCATTGTTTTGGAAGCATTTTCTTCCTTGGTTTTCTTGATCGGTTTACTTGTATTCATGAATGGAAGTTCATTTGATGTGTGGTTAAACATCCAGAATTGTTAATATATATTATTAATTATATTTAAAAGATATAAATGATCTTATAATGATTTTGGGTCATATATCAAGATGATGAATCATTAGGTAAAAGTTAATTACAAACGTTTGGATTAACTTGGTGGTTCTGTTCATAATGAACTTTTTTTGTATTATTATTTTATAAAATGAGTGTATGAGGATTAAAGAACATTAATGAGATGAAATAAATATATTTTCATCTGGTTCAACCATAAAAATCGTTTCATGACAAGAATTTAACATGGTAATGAAAACTGAGAACCTGTTGTCCTTGAATGTGATAAATTAACACATCTCGGACAGTGTTTTCACTTTTAGTATAAGAGGAGAGGTAAAGAGAGATGATGGTGAAATATTACATTATCATAATATAATTCCATTTAATTTAAGGTACTGAAATTATCATATCATTTGGATTAGGGGATATGAGGAAAGAATTATAAAATAAAGGAACTCAAAATAGAATAAAAATTGAGAAACCTCTCATGAAAATTCGGCAGCCTAACAACATCACTTAAAATTTCATAAAATAGTTTGATGAGACAAATGGGTTCTCTAATAAATCTTAAATAATATATAAAGAATGGGTAATATGTAATGATATATCCCAACATAATCCAATTGAAAATAAAAGAGAAAACATAAAATGAAAGCTTTAAGAAAAGAGAAGGGTGGTAGATTCTCTTACCTTGAAGAGTAATTCCCAAAACTTGAAGGTTGGGACCATGGGGGATTGAGGACACCTTGGGAGGACTCCTAGTGAGGTAATACTACCATATATTCTTGGATAATGAGTTTGGAAAAAAATAAAATGAAGGGGGTGAGTGGGTATTTATAGTAAATGAGAGGGAGTTTTTTATTAATTAAAAGGGACACCTCATTAGTGGTTTTGGAAAAACCAGGGGCTTGCCCATGGTATTTTCCCATGGTTTTAGCCACTTGGGACACCACATTTCATATTATACTATACAAAATTCTACCAGCCTTTTATATTTAATTATTATGCCATTATGATGTTATTAAACTATCGAAAACTCAAAACAGTATTTTTACTATTCACAAAAAAAATTCAGGTATTTTAGAAAAATCCCAAAAATTCACCCAAAACATTTTTCAATGTGTAGAATTCAAAAATGAACTCCATTTTTTGAAAATAAATTTCTAATTATTTTTAATTTAATTTTTAAATAAAATCATTATTAATTTGAAAAATAACAATTTTAAAGGTATAATTAGTTTTATATCACATTGAAAAATTAATTAAGATTTTATTATCTTATTACCTTAAGAAAATAATATATTATTATTATTTGGTATTAATAATGGTCATATTAATATTCATAATATTTTGTTACTTTTCATCAAAAATCAATTTGGTTCTATTAGTCTCCAAATGACTTACTAGTCACAAATATAGATGACCATTTTTCTAAATTCAAAACATAGAAGTGGAAAATTTATGTTTAATGGATAGGTTATGACTATCTCATAAATAACCAACAGTTGTTTCAAAGGAACACGGTGCTTTATGAAATATAGGCTATGAATAGAATGTATTTAAGATAAGTATACCAAAAAATGTTTAGGGTATTATATTATTCTCTCCTTCAGAAATTTCATCCTCGAAATTTTGTGTATAAAACCCACCAAAAGGATGTGGGTGGTTCTTCTTCATAACATCCTCATGTTCCCATGTTGCTTCCTCCATATTCTAGTTTCTCCAAATAACCTTTACTAGATGAGTTGTCTGATTTCTCAATACCTTCTCCCTTTTTTCAAGAATCCTGATAGGCTTTTCACAGTATAAAAACTCAAGTTCTAGTTCTATTTCTCCATATGTGAGTACATGTGTTGGGTCTAGCATGTATTTATTAAATAATAACACTTGGAACACATCATGAACTTTAGAGAGACTTGGCGGAATTGCTAAATAGTAAGATACAACTCTGATTCTTTCCATAATTTCAAATGGTCTGATGTGCCTTGGGCTTAGTTTCCCTTTCTTACTGAACCTTAAGACACCATTCCATGGAGATACTTTTAGAAAGACATGATCTCCCACTTGGAATTCCAAATCCTTTTTCCAGTTGTCATTATAACTCTTCTTCCTACTTTGGGATACTTTAATATGGGCTTGTATTGTCTTAAACTTTGTTGTGGTCTCTTCAACAAGTTATGTGCCTATAAGTTTCCTCTCACCAACTCCATCCCAACAAGTTGGAGTTCAGAATATCTTTCCATATAATGATTAATATGGAGTCATTTGAATACTAGAATGGAAACTATTGTTATAGTAAAATTCCACCAAAGGAAAGTATTGATCCCACATACCTTGAAAGTCAAGAGAGTATGATCTCATCATGTCTTCTAGAGTTTGAATAGTCCTTTCAGGTTGTCCATTGGTTTGGGGGTGATAAGCAATACTCATACGAAGCCCAATATTGAAAGCCTTCTAGAGACTTTTCCAGAATTTTGATGTAAAATGGGGATCATGATCAGAAAAAATTGATATGGGTAAACCATTAAGTCTTAAAAATTCATTAATATATAGTCTTGTTAAATGTTCAAGTGTTAAATCTTCCCTTGTAGCAAGAAAATGTGTTGATTTTGTAAGACGTTCCATAATGACCCATATAGCATCATTATTTCTTGGATTATTTGGTAGTCCCATGAAAAAGTTCATTGTAATATCATCCCATTTCCACATAGTAATAGGAATGGGTTTCATGACTCCTCTAGGATGTTGTCTTTCATCCTTCACCTATTGAAAAACCAAACATCTTGACACGTAATCAGCAATATCCCTCTTCATGTTTTCCCACCAAAAATATTCCTTCAAATCTCTATACATCTTAGTGATACCAGGGTGTATAGAGAAATTGGAGCTATGAGCATCATCCAATAATTCTCTTTTTAGATCAGGTATATCAGGAACACAAAGCCTCCTCCCAAATTTCAAAATTACATCTTCATATATGAAGTCAATCAATCTCCCATCATTCACAGCTTTAATTTTGTTTTGAAACTCCTCATCATCAATCTGAGAACTTTTTATCCTTTCTAGTAAAGAATTTTTGGCAACAATTTGAAAAAGTATCAATGTTTCACCTTCCACGATTATTCTCATATCCATATTTACTAGATCCATGAACATAGGATCCCTATAAACTCTCATATTATTCATAACTCCATGATCCTTTATTCTCAAATCATTTTCCACCTTATTTTACTTCCCCAGGTGGTAGTGTATAGTGAAATCATAATCCTTGAGTAGTTCAAGCCATTTTATTTACCTCATGTTGAGTTCTTTTTATGAGAAAATATACTTCAAACTCTTGTGATCGATATATATCTCAACTTTTTTCACCATAGAGATAGTGTCTCCATATCTTAAAAGAAAATATTACAGATTCTAACTCAATACCATGAGTTAGATAATTTTACTCGTGATTTTTCAACTGCCTTGATGAATAATCAATAACTTTACTATTTTGTATAAGGACGTAACCCAGCCCATTCTTTGATACATCATTGTATATTAAAAATACATCACTTCTAGATGGAAGAGTCAAAATTGGATCATTGACTAATCTTCTTTTCAATTCTTCAAAGCATTCTGTACATTATTTTGTCTATACAAACTTAACTCCTTTACATGTGAGCTTGGTTAGCGGGTTATCCAGTCAGGTGAAATTCTGAACGAAACGTCGATAATAACATGCTAAGCTAATAAAACTGTGTACCTTAGTTATGTTTATTGGCATGGGCCAATCTTGGAATGACTTTGTCTTCATAGAATCAACTAGGATTTCATCCTTAGAGACAATATGGTCTAGAAAATAAAATGATTGAAGCCCAAATTCGCACTTTCTAAACTTCCCATATAATTCATTTCTTCTAAGAGTTTTCAAAATAATCCACAAGTGATTATCATGGTCTTCATAGATTTTAGATTATACCAGGATATCATCAATGAATACCACAACAAATTTATCAAGATATTCCTTGAAAAAACTATTCATTAAATCTATGAAAACAGATGTTGCATTTTTTAGTCCAAAGGGAATCACTGTAAACTCGTAATTCCTATACCTAGTTCTAAATGTTGTCTTTGGAATATCTTCCTTCCTCAAACACATCTGATGATATCCAGATCGAAGTTCAATCTTAGAAAATTATTGCGATCCCTGAAGTTGATCAAATAAATCATCAATTCTTGGAAGAGGATACTTATTCTTTATTATAATAGCATTGATTTCCCTATAATCAATGTATATCCTCATGGATTCATATTTATTCTTGATAAAGAGGATAGGGGATCCCCATGGAGAAATACTAAGTCGAATAAATCCTTTTTTACTCAATTCCTCTAGTTGTTTCTTTAGCTCCACTAATTCCACAGTGTCCATTCTATGGGGATTCTTTGATATAGGTCTTGAATTAGGAATTAAATCAATAGAGAACTCAACTTCCCTCTCTGGAGTATGTCTTGGTAAATATTCTAGAAATAAATCAATGTATTCTTGCACTATATGCACATCATTAATTTGAATATTTCTTTCCTCTCCCATAGATATTGGTTTATCATTCTATCTAAGTATTGAATTCAGTAGAGCTACTGGGGGTGGATCTAGATAAGAATTAGGTGGTGAGGTTTCTTCTCTAAAGATAAGGGATTCTACACCATTTTTAAAAATTGTAACTTCCTTCTTCTTGCAATAGATTATTTTATAATAGTTTGACTACCAATTCATAATGAGAATTATATCAAAGTCATCCATTAGTATGATGATAAGGTTAGAAACTAAAGCACGTTTATGTGTCATTAGGGGGACTAATTGATATTTCTTTGTTTCAACGATACATCCCTTAGAAGTTTTTACTGAAAACTCCTTTATTAAATCAAATTGGACATGTCTAATTTTCTTGGAAAACTAGGAAGATATAAATGAATGTGATGATCTAGAATCAAATAAAGTGTTGTCTAAGTTTGAGGAAACAATTAAAGTACCTTCCACCACATCCTTAGGAACTTTAACCTCCATAATTGTAATCTCATATGATTTCCCTTTCTCTCGTGGCCTTTTATGAGGAAATTTTTCATGGCACTTAGGACACTCATTTTCATAATGTCCCATATCTCTATAATTGTAGCATTGAACATCATAAAATTTCTTCTTCACCTTGCATTAGTTTGATTGATGACCCTTTTCTCCACACTTATAGTAGACTCCCATGCCTTTCAAGAATTTCTCGAGATGATTCTTTCCACAGTTCTCGTATACTAGTAATTTCTTCATTCCCTTTTTCTTATTTGGTGTTTCGCCTTTTCCTTGGTTATTAGAGTACCTCTTCTTATCTTGATTTCCCTTAAAGAAACTTGTTCTAGAAAATTCATTCTCTGTTTTGATGGCACTTGATACAATTTCATCATATGAAGAAAATTTTTGAGAATATAGTGCCCTTTTAAGACATGGATTAAGTCTTCAAAGAAATGATCAATATTGTCTTCTGAGTCTTGTACATAATCTGTGGCATACCTAGCTAGTCTTTTGAAGGTAGTCTCATACTCTGCAACACTATTTTCTTCCCTTCTCTTTAAACTAAGGAATTTCCTCCTCATTTCGATTCGTTTCTCATGAGGGAAATATTTTTCAAAGAATATTTCCTTAAAATTCCTCCATTCCATATATTTTATTTCTTCTTCCTTAGTGGTATTCTGGATCAAGGACCACCATTGATCAGCGTCACCATTGAGACAATATAATTTCATCACTACCTTTTCATTTTCATTACATCTTAATGCTATGAATATCTTTTCAAGGGACTTGATCCACTGCTCAGCAACCACTTTATTAGTAGTCCCACTAAAATATGGGAGATTTTTCCATATAAAACGATCCAACATAGGTGTGGCTTGGTTATTCATCACAACCTGATTAATTTTTTCCAATATGGTCATGATCTAATCTGCTCCAACGTTGACTGTGTTGACATAATCTATTCCTTACCAAAATTCTAGGATTCTCTTGTATGTTTATCCTCAAATATTACCTTAGGGTTTAGTTCCCTAATCTATAATTTCTAATCTAGTTTCTAAGTTTGCTACTAAACTTCATCTAATACCAACTGTAACACCCCGACCCCTCTAGACTGGACCCGGTGAATTACTTGTTATATTTCCATGGTTAGAAGGAATTAAAATCCAAATGAACAATCAGTTTATTAGTATTTAAGAAACTATATACATATATGTAACTCAACTTACATTGGGAAAAGTAACAAATTACAATACATAAAAAACTGCATCCATGGAAACTCAGTAAATGATATCCACTTAAAAACCTATTAGAGGTAAACAAATGGAAGGGGTGATATCAAACACTCATTAAGGGTTAAAAATAGAAGAATCATGAATTAAATAATAATTAAATCATAAAAAATTTGAAATAATCAGTATGGCATAGTGAATAAATGAAAAACTCACGCCAAAAAAACAGATAATGAAACTGCATCCATAGATTTTGTCATAGTGAAAACCTCATGGATAGTAATAACTGATTATGAATAAATAAAATTATTATTAATTAGACTTATTTTATATGGAACATGATACTATAATACCATTAAAATAATTTATTTTTATGGGTAGAAACCCGTTTTTTTTTTTTTGGAAACAAACTCGAAGGGTTTGTCGCCAACTGATTTGTCTCATGAGACCTGTCAATGCATCAAGGGGATATAGAGGGCCCCATCCACCACTTAAATTCCAAATAATTCTTTATACATTGATTTAATACAAGATTAATATTCCTTTTCAATATCCGTATAGAGTAGAGCATACGGATTCATCAATATTTCCATAGTTAAAACAACATTCCAAATAAACACCATATGTAAAATGGTATATGGTTTAGACAATACTCATATCCATGAAACCAGAATATGGATATATAATATATTTAAAAATTTAAATGAAAAATTATCTCAAATTTTCAGTAGGTACACCACATAAGAATTATTAGGTGCACAATACAAAGTAAGTCACAACGAAGTGGAAAATTGACAGAAATCCAATTACCACATTGTAATCAATTGTTTTGTGTGACCAAGAATTAATAATTATCAAATGAATCCTTAAATACCACGAAAATAAATATAATAATTATATTATATATCAAATTAAAGTACACATACACCACATGTAATAAATGAGTGGTGAACAATGGAAATCTCACAGAATTAAAAGTGAGATAAGAAACCCCTTACATTATGATCAAGTGTGTTCTTCATTTGTTTTAATGAACTGAATAATCAAATTTATCTTTATTAATTAATAATTAAATAACCTCATATAAATGTAATTGATTTTTTATAACTTTATTAGGTTCATTAATGGACCTTTTTATGGGTTTAAGAGGTTAAATTTTATTGTATTGGAAGCATTTTCTTCCTGGGTGTTCTTGATTGGTTTACTTGTACTCATGAATGGAAGTTTGTTTGATGTGTGGTTAAACATAAAGAATAGTTAATATATCTTATTAATGATATTTCAGAAATATAAATTATATTATAATTATTTTGGGTTATATACCAAAATGATGAATCATTAGTTAAAAGTTAATTACAAATGTTTGGATTAACTTGGCGGTTTTGTTCATAATGAACTTGTTTTGTATTATTATTTTATATTATGAGTGTGTAAGTATTACAGAAAATTAATGAGATTAAATACATATATTATTATATTATTCAAATATAAAAATGGTTTCATGACTATAATTGAACATGGTAATTAAAATTGAGAACCCATCATCCTTGAATGTGATAAATTAACACATCTCGGACAGTGTTTTTATTTTTAGTATAAGAAGAGGGGGAAAGAGAGATGATCATGAAGTATTCCATTAGAATAATATAATTCTAGTTAATGTAAGGTAATGGAATTATCATATCATTTAAATGAGGGTATATGATGAAATAATTATAAAATAAAGGAACTCAAAATAGAAGAAAAATTGAGAAACCTCTCACAAAAATTCGGCAGCCTAACAACGTCACTTAAAATTTCATAAAATAGTTTGATGAGAAAAAGGGTGTATATCATCACTCTTATATAATATATAAAGAAATGGGAACATGTAATGACATATACCAACATAATCCAATTGAAAATAAAATATAAAACATAAAATGAAAGATTTAAGAAAAGAGAAGGGTGGTAAATTCTCTTACCTTGAAGAGTAATTCCCAAAACATGAAGGTTGGGACCTTGGGGGCTTGAGGACACCTTTGGAGTAATTATAAAGAGGTAATGCTACAAGATATTCTAGGATAATGATTTTGGAATAAAATAAAACAAAGGGGGTGAGTGGGTATTTATAGTAAATGAGAGGGAGTTTTTTATTAATTAAAAGGCACCCCTCATTAGTGGTTTTTGCAACACCATGGGATTTCCCATGGTATTTTCCCATGGTTTAGTCACTTGGGACACCTCATGTCATATGTTACTATACAAAATTCTACCATCCTTTTATATTTAATTATTACATCATTATGATATCATTAAACTACCGAAAACTCAAAACTGTATTTTTACTATTCACAAAAAATTCAAGTATTTTAGAAAAATCCCAAAAATTCAACCTAACCATTTTTTGACATATAGAATTAAAAAATGAACTCAATTTTTAGAAAATAAATTTATAAGTATTTTTAATTTAATTTTTAAATAAAATCATAGTTAATTTGAAAAATAGCAATTTTAAATGTATAATTAGTTTTATATTACATTGAAAAATTAATTAAGCTCTTATTATCTTATTACCTCAATAAAATAAAATATTATCATTATTTACTATTCATAAGGGTCATATTACTATTCATAAGGTTTTATTACTATTCATGAAACATCAAGTTGGTTCTATCAGTCTCCAAATGACTTATTGGTCACAACTCTAGATGACCATTTTTTGAAATTCAAAATACAAAAGTGGACAATTTATGTTTAATGGATAGGTTATTATTATCTACTAAATAACCAAGGGTTTCTTCAAAGGAACATATTTCTTTATGAAATATAGTCTATGAATATAATGTATATAAGATAAGCATACCATAAAATTTTTGGGGTGTTATATTATGTGTTTTATATGGAACATTTTGATGAACAACAAAAGAAATGTTCTCTTCTTAACATACACAGTGACAACGACTTTCCTACCACCATGACTATTATTTAACTTCTATATTATTTTGAAATATTATATATTTTCTTAAATAAAAGACCCTCTTCCCTTATTTTTGGTATTTTTGGTATTGAAAATGGTTTTTTGAAAGAAATCATATTTTTATAAGAAAGTTTTTTTCATTTTGGATTAAAATATTTTTCAAAGGGATTTACAATGAATTTTTTTTATTAATTATATGGTACTTGAGAATTATAGGAAATGGTTGAGCCTGATATATATTATACATGGGGTGGTCTATATAGAACTGGGTAATCCCATTATAACCTAACATGGGGTAGCCTAGATAACAACAGATAAGCCCGTTACAGCTTAACATGGGGTAGCCCAAATAGTGTTGGGTAAGTCCATAATAGAATAATTGTAATTTGGATATATGATTATTACAATTGAAAGGGTTTTTAAAGGGTTTTTAATGGGTTTTATCTATATGATTATCTAATTAACCTAAAGAAGTTTTAATTTCTTTCTGTGGGTTTTAATGATTTTCTTTGAGAAAAATGTTTGTTTTTTTTCATGTGAAAATGTTTTATTTCATATTATTAAATAATCTTGAAGATAAAGGTAAACATTATATGAGTTTTCATGTTTTACTAAACTAACAGTTTCCTTTATTTTTATATCCCTTAATGATCTTTTTTCTCATTCCATGTTTTTAAAATGTCTTTCACAGGATTTAAGGATGGGTAATGGAATAGAAGGATTCAAGTTTAAAGTCAAGAATATTTTTTATGAAAGAAATAATGCTTTATTTTAATAGTTTTATACTATAAAAAAATGGATATTGAGTATAAGTTTCCACTTGAAATGTATGGGTTTACTTTGTACGATTTTTTCTTAATCATCTGAAACTCTAATCAAAAAATATTCCCAAATTTGAAATCTAATTCAATAACACTAGAATATGTAATGTTTAAGGTTGGGTCATTATAGTTGGTATCAAAGAATGGTTTGACAACTTTGGAGATTGGTATTTCTTCTTATGAGTTATTCATATCATCATGTTTTAATAATTTTCATGTGGATTATAAGATAAATGTATTAGAAATCCCTTTTAAGGCTTTAAGTTATGAAATTTTAATGAGACTAATGGTGTTTTTTTAGACTTTTTTTAGGTAATTAAGGGATATTGAATTTTTTGGATGAAAATGAAAGGTGTGAGATAACCTTTGAGTTTAAAACATATTAAAAATATTTTTTAGGATTTTTATCACATTTATAGGAATGATATAAGAATTATAATTTTATAAATAAAAAGGTATAACCCATAGGTTGTGATATAACTCGTCACATCTGAAAAGGCCATAAAAATTGAACCCACAACTGACAGGAGACAAGGGTAAAATGTCTACAACTATCTTATGTGATGTTCTGGTTAGTATGAAATTGTTTTTTTATTTAATATATCTGATGGATAAATATTATGTTCATTTTGGGAACATATGTTTTATCAAATAGATAACTGTGGGATTAGAAAATAAATTGTAGATTAAGTGATTAATGTTATTTTGGAAGATGTTCACTATTTTGGGAATTCTATATGATCAAGGTGAATATAATACTATGAGATTTTATTTAAGGAATAAAGGTTGAATTATATTTTAAAATAATCTATGATTTTATTATGGACTTATGGTGATTCGATTTATTTATGTAAATAATTAACCTATCTTGGAGAATATGTGACTAGGATAATTACATTTTGGTATGAGACTTAAAGAGTAATTGATTTTATCTGGAGATAATTCTTAAAATTTATCTTGGAAGGCTATGTGATAAAATTATTCTGACTTTGTGTTTCAATCTTATTCTAGACTATTTTGAGTAATTTTTTAGATATTTATTTGTTAAACGATCTATGTTGAGCTTTGGCTGTCACTATTTAATTTTAGAGATTGAATTAGTTTTGCATTATATGAAGGTTTATTATTTTTTAGAGAATTATATTATCTTGAAATAATCATTTTGGTTTTGTTTAATTCCTAAATACAGTAGGAATAGATTTATGTTATTTTGAGGATTTTTTGATCCCAAAAAGTTGATCATGATTCTTCAGGTATGAAAACAATCATCTTGAAAACTCATCATTCGGTGAAAAAGATGAGTTTGTGGTGGAATTTTATTAAAGGATGAAACTTTAATTTTCAAGTAAGTATGTTTACTTATGATATTATTGTAGGAATAAAATTAATTCCCTAACTATTTGAAAAGTATATTGAAATAAAAATGTTATCGGTTTACTTTTCTTATCAAGAAATCAATGGCCTTTTAACCCATCACATATTTATAGTTTTGTGATGGTTAACTTCCCCATTATCATGTTATATATCAATCTCTATTATTCTATGAAAGTTATTTTTCTCTTCTATGTAAAATTTTTCCTACATGGAAACCTAGTATGTGTTATCTCAGGTGACCTTCATACTTCCCTTTCTTTCTTTTAAAGTGGGCTTTATTAATCCTTTTTTCAATGTGGAATTTCAATAAAGGTAATTTGAATAGTCAAAAACAAGTTACCAAGCCTGAGTTCAAATTGTGAGGATATAATTTATTAAGGGTAGAATGTAACATCCCAATATTTTAATAAGGAACCATTATGTTCAATATCATGCATGATACGCCACATTGATAATTAAACAAAAAACTAAATATTATTATTTAAATGTTTCCATTATAAACTAGCCATTAGAATGGATGGTATGAATGATATTAACTAAATTATTAAAATATGGTTTATATGTGTATATATAATTAATTATTTTGTGACCAATTAATTATAAATGTAAACAAAGACCAATTGAATGTAAAGGAATTTTTTTATGAAAAAAATAATTTTTATGATCAAAATGGTGTTTTATCATAATAAATTAAATTAATCACTATTATTAAAATATATTAATAAAATTTATATTTTATGAGTTTTATAAAAAATATTAAATTCATTTAATAGGTTTTAAATACTTAATATTAGAATAAATCTAATTTTAATCATAAAAAGTTGTATATTTTCAAAAGATAGTTTTGTAGTCTTTTAATGGAACATTTGTTTTAAATATAGTTTTTGATACTTTTATAAATTATATTTGCAAGAAATAAACTTATTTTTTGAAATATTAATATCAAAATATAATTTGGTTAAAAAAATTTCTGATAAGTTTCATGTTTTGATGAATAGTAAAAAATACTGAATTTTAATTGAAAATATATTTTTAATATAAATAATTTATAGTGTTAAATTATATTTTTGATTGGTTTTAAAGTAAAATTAATTCAATTTTATATAATTTAATTCAATTTAGGTCATTGGAATTAATTTCACACTAAATTTGGATATAAAAAATTTTCAATCTTTTGAACGTTTTCACTTTCAAAACCTTTTTTTCCATTCCATCAATGGTGTTAATTTTAAATTAATTTTAACCAAATATGTGTTTTGAATTTTGAAAAATTAATTCTATATTTGGAATCATAAGGTCCAAATTTATTAATTAGGTTTTTTTATTTTTTTACGATATGAATAGTAACTTTATTTTTTTATCACCACGGTTGAAGGTAAATCGAGTTATTAAGGGTAAAAATAATATTATTAATATTATAAAACAATCCTAACACTTGTCATAATTTTATTTTATGGGTGTTTTTAGACCAAAATAATCCTTTGTCTGATTTTATGGTGTCTTAGAGCCACTTATTTGACTTTATGACCTTTATAGTATTTTATTTTAAAAGAAAGTCAAAGATGTCATTCTTATGTTTTAATAACTATAACATTTTTAATAAAGGGTTATTTAGAATATATATTAGATGATAAATAGTATTTGGAAATATAAATTTTTTATATTAATCATGGAGTTTTATTTTTAATTTTTAGGAAAGTAATAATTACTTTAAAGGATTACACATTGATGATGCATTAATTGTTTAATTAATGGAAATATCAAATAAATGATATTAAAAATATTAAAATAAATAAAATTTAAGATAATTAATGACATAAAATAATTTTTTACATTAATTTTATATGTTAATAATGTGATAAAATTTTTGGTTCAATGATATCATATTATAATATTTTAAAAAAAGTCAAGTAATGAATAGTATCAAAATTAACATTAATGATATTTTACAATATAAAATATTTTATAAAATGTATAAAAATCATAAAAATATAAAATTCAGACAAATTATTGGTATAATTATTAAAATTTCATCAATTACTACTTTATTAGTATTTTTTTATAGTAATTATATTAACCCTCAAAGTGTAAATTACATGATATCACAGTAAGAGTTAAATAGGTTAAATAAGGGTTAAAAAAAGATAAGGATTAATAAATAGTAAAAACTTGTTTAATTTTCATTGGATTAATTTATTTCGACATAAAATCATCCTAAATTATAAATAAATAAGTTTGGATCTATTTGGAATATAAAATTAATTTATATTAATTTAATATGTTGAGAAATTTCAAGAGTACTCCTCCCCTCTCTTTAAAAATAGAACCTCTTCTCCTCTTCTATTCACACTTAAAATCCTATTTATTTTGGCCAATAATATCCATATACCTTACCCAAATCCCTCCCTACATTCAAGATCTCTTATTTTAGGTATAACACCACTCTTAGTGGTCTTAATGTGTTAAAAAAGAATGTGGTCCTAGGAAGAGGTATCGTTTTTAATCAAGTATTTATATTTTATTTATTATTCCACTTCCTTAAAATATTAATAAACCATTATGAAATAATAAATCCAGTATAATAAATATAATATGATTTTATTCTATAAATTTATTCACATAAATCCATCTCCACTTCCATCAAATTGGAAAAGAATTAGCATTCGTGTGCACAACGAACTACCACGTCACGAACTGATATAATTCTTTTTTCCATCACCATATCCCAATAATGGTTATAATGATGGAATTAATGTTTATATATGATATTAGTGACATATTTATCATTATTAAAATTTAATATATCATTTTATTTCTTACCTTTCCATGCATAGAAAAATGATAACGGCATTCGTGTGTACGTGTGGACTATCACCTCCATGAAGAGATGTGATTTTTTTTCATCAATACATCATATTGATGATATATTTAAGTATATTTAAATTAATAATATGATATTAATTATATTATAATCATTATTTATATTTAAAATGATATTAACCTTCTCTTCATAATGATCATTGAAAAATGGAAATTTTACTCATGCATATGTATGGTTTACTGTCTCCATGATTACAATGTAGTTTATTTTTCATATACATATTTAATAGATGGATTTAAAAGTATAATTGATTTATAAAAGCTATTATTATTTATTTAATATTATTCTAGATATTATGGACTAATTACCACTTTTGACTATATACATCATACGAAATTCATTTTAGACTCATGTACTGAATATCATCATAACGTCTAATGTGAACTTAAATAATTAAGTAATTGGTATAACATGGTAATAAGTGATATAAAAGGAATAATAAACTTGAAAAATGTTCTCAAGAAAGCAAATAATTAACTTAATTTTATTATTCATGAATATAAATATTGTACATGATGAGACAGACTCAAGGTAAAGGACACTACTGGAAAAACGGCCTATACCCACGGTTCAAAACCGTGGGTATAGCCCCCAAAACCGTGGGTATAGCCTATACCCACGGTTTTGGGAACCGCGGGCTGGAATGCCGTCGGTATAGGTCCCCAGCCTATACCCACGGTTTTGGAAAACCGTGGGTATAGGTGTCCTGCCACCGTGTCACCGAAACTTAGACAATTTCCACGGTTTCAACGACCTATACCCACGGTTTCAAAACCGTGGGTATAGGTCCTAAAAAAAATGCAGGCGCCGAGTTTCGATCCCGTAACCTCTTCGCTGTAAACACCGCGTCTAACCACTACCCTAACATCACATATATGTATATATATATATATTTAGTTAAATATAGTTATAAAAACCGTGGGTATAGAGGGAAGAACCGTGGGTATAGGGTTCCCGCCAAAAAAAAATTTCTTCCCGCGGAAAAAAAAAATTTCCCGCGCACACAAAATTGACCTATACCCACGGTTTTTCATAACCGTGGGTATAGGTATTTTATCCCAGACCTATCCCCACGGTTTTCACCAAAACCGTGGGGATAGACCCCCCCTATACCCACGGTTTTGGAAAACCGTGGGTATAGGTGAATTTTCATGACCTATACCCACGGTTTGCCAAAACCGTGGGGATAGAGCCCCCTATACCCACGGTTTTGGCAAACCGTGGGTATAGGTCATGAAAATTCACCTATACCCACGTTTTTCCAAAACCGTGGGTATAGGGGGGGTCTATCCCCACGGTTTTGGTGAAAACCGTGGGGATAGGTACATTTTCCAGTAGTGGGACTTTGTCTCAATCTCCTTTCATTGAGGAATATTTTGATGTTATAAACCCACCTTATTTTATGAGATGTATATACAACACCCTTTGACATATCATTTCATTAATTTATTTTTTATAATGTTATTTAATGTTTTTTAAAATTTTATTCTTTCATGGGGATTATGATTTAAATGTTCAAAGTGGTATGGGACACCTAGAATGTTTAAAGATTTAATTGTCAAATATTTTTCTCCATTCCTAATATTAGTTTACATATTTATTTATATAGATATAAAAGGATTATAAATGAAATTTTATGTCTATTTTCATTTCATTCAAATGTTTTCAAAATGAATCTTTTTATATGTTTTATATGGAATGTTTTGACAAATGAAAAAAGGAATGTTATATTCTTAACGTAAATGGAAACAATGACTTTCCCGCCACCATAAATATTATTTAATTTATATATTCCTTTGAAAGCTTATATATTTTATTAAATGAAAAAACCTATTCCATTATTTTTGGAATTTTTGTTATTTAAAAATGGTTTTTTAAAATAAAAGGTTATTTTTATATAAAAGGGTTTTCATATGGAATTAAAAGAGTTTTTCAAAGGGATTTATGATTATAGTGTTTTATTAATGATATGGTACTTGAGAATTATAGGAAATTGGTGAGCCTAATATATATTATACATGGGGTGGCCTAGATAGTTCTAGGTAAGCTTGTTATAGCTAAACATGGGGTAACCTAGATAGCATCAGACAATCCCATTACAGCTTAAAATGGGGTGGCCCAGATAACATTAGGTAATCTCGTAATATCATAATTAGAAGTCAGACATATGGTTATTATAATTGAAGTGTTTTGAAAGGGATTTACATATATGATGATCTAAGTAACCTAAATGAGTTTTAATTGATTACTAGGGGATTTAATTATTTTCTTTGATCAAAATTTGTGTTTTTTTCATGTGAAAATGTTTTATTCCATTTTCTCAAATAAATTTGAAGATAAAGGTAAACATTATATGAGTTTTCATGTTTTTAATAAACTAATATTTTCCTTTCTTTTTATATCCCTTACTGATCTTTTGTTCACATCCCATGTTTTAAAAAAATCACAGGATTTAAGGATGAGTAAGGGAATGGAAAGAGTCAAGTTTAAAGTTGAGAATATTTTACATGAAATAAGTCATGCTTTATTTTAATAGTTTTATAATATGAAAAAAAATGGATACTAAGTATAAGTTTTTACTTATAACATATGGGTTTACTTTGTAATATTTTTTCATAATTATCTAAGACTCTAAACTAAAAATATCCTAGAATGTGAATTCTAATTCCAAAACACTAGGATATGTAATATTTAAGTTTGATTCCTTAAAAAAATATTCTTTAATTTTGAGGTTATTAATATTAATTGGAATGTAAGTTTATTTATTTATGGAATGATCTAAGTTAAACTTTTGGGTTTATTGTTGAATTTTGGAGATTAATGTATTATTTCTTCATATGAAGTTTTATACACTTTAAATATTATCAAAAATTATGCTATCTATTTCAATTTTGTTTAATATAAAAAGACATTAGGAATATCTTTTTATACTTTTGTGGATTATGTGATCTGTTATAATTTGATTTTAGTGCTTTAAACATGAAAAATTAATCATAAATACTCATTTTTTGGAGAAAAAGATGATATTGTGGTGGAAATTCATTAAAGGATGGAATTATACTTACCAAGTAAGTATATTGTCTTATTTTGTTATTTTATATGTTAAAGGAATTTATCAAATCTAGTAAAAGGATCTTGAAACAAAAATATTATCTTATTACCTTCCTTTTTGATGAATTGATGGTCTTTTTCACACCACATTGGTTTATGGTTTTGAGGTTATTTACTTTATCATGGTCATTCATTTTCTTGTAATAAAATTTATCTATCACTCTCCATCATTGTTTGTAATTTAATTTATCCTCCATGTACATATTTTCGATTCCCACAAATATTATCCTATTTGAAAACAAAGTTATGTGTTATTCCAAATGACCTTTGTATTTCCCTTTCCCTATTTTCAAAAGGAAGTTTTATTATCCTTTTTTATGATGTATTTTTTCAACAAAATTATTTTCTAAAATATTAAATGTGTTTTACTTTCATGTGTGTATGTTTTATCTTCCACTCCTTGGAATTGATTTTTGAAAATGTTTTAAACCCTTTCTATTGGGAATAAGAAAAAATTATGAGGATTCAATTTTAAAAAGAGGGAATAATGTAAAAACCTCGGTAATGTTAATAGAAATAATTTTAATGTATTATTAATATTAATTAATTATATTCCTTGTATTTATATTCATTATAAGAAAATTAAGTAACTTTCTAGTAAAAAAGAAAAGGATTTATTTCTAACCAAATTGGCTTTTCATGAATTATATGGTTTTCTTAAAAAAATTGATTTAAAAATTATATAATTTTAATTTTAAAAAATTAATTTCATTTTTTAATTCATAATTTAAAAATTATGTTATGATGAATTTTTTATAATTTTCTAAAAAGTTTGATTTTTCAATGAAAAGTAAAAAATACTAATTTTAATTGAAAAGTATCTTTTAATTTCAAGTATTTACAAAGTCACATTTTGTTTTGGATTAGTTTTAAATTTTAATTATTTTCTTTTTATTAAACATAATCCAATTAATTTTATTTTAACCATAATTATACTTTAATTTTCTATAAAAATATTTTTATACTTAAAAGGGCATTTTTCTAAAAAAAACTATTTTCATCGTGTTTCACATGTTTAATTTTAAATTAATTTATACCAATCATGTGAATTAAATTTGATAAAATTGATCCCATGTTTTTAATCATGATTTTAAAATTTTATAAACAATACCATTTTATTTTTTATCATTATGATTAGCAACCTTAGTAAATATTTGTCACCTTAGTAAGGGTAAATCGGGTAATTAAGGTTAAAAAATAATATGATAAGAACTAAAAATGACTCTAAAACTTACCTTTAATATATTTAATTAGTGGGGTAATAACATCCTCATCCAATATTAAATTTTATGGAAATTATGTTCCATTTTTATTTGAAATTACTTATATATTATTTTAAGTAAAGAAAAATACAAAATTTCATTCTCTTTCTTTTAAATTTATATTATATGTTTACATAGGAATAAAGATCAATTTTGAATGAATATTAAATGTTATTTTTATAATAATGAAATTATTTTTGTTATGGGTATTTATTTTTAATTGTTAGTGATGAAATATTTGCTTTAAATGCTTATGAAATTCCAACATAGTGTTTGTGCAAGCACTAGAAAATTAAATTAATTGATTTTAAAAAACATCAAAAGTAATACTTTTTGGATTAAATATGGTGTAAAAATAATTTTATAGTTAATAATAATGTATTATTTATTTTTAAATTTATTATATTCTAATTCAATTTTGTTCATGTTCTAAAAGTAAAATTATGTGAATAGTTCTTAAAATGACATTAATGGTATTTTATGTTAAATATATGTTATTAAATTATTTAAAAATAAAAAAAAATCATGATAAAAATTAGAATGATTAATGATCATAAATTTCATACATTTTAAATTTATGGGCTAATTTTTAACTTATAAGTAAATTTATAAGCCTTTTATATTGAAATGGTTGTTACTCTAGTTAAGGTTAAAAGTGGTTAGCTGAAGGGTTAATCCAAAATATAAGGTTTAAAATGATATATAAACATGTCAAAAATTTATTTTATGATTTTATGAAGACCATATATTACTTATCTTTAAATAAATGTAATTTTTGAACAATTTTACATGAGTAAGACGCATATTATATTATAATATTTCATGTATTTCCAAAAGTTCCCCTCCCCTCACTTATAAAAGGATACCCCCTCTCTTATCCTCTATAGAATTAAATAGAATTTTTTTTATCCAATAATTGCCTAAATCCCTTCCAAAAATACCTCCTCATGTCTTATATTCCTCTATTTGATCAGAAAACCAACCTAGGAAGGCTTTAGGTAGAAACCTAAAGAGGTTGTCCAAAGAAGATGTATGGTTCTTAAACTACAATTTTTATTTTATTTCTTCTTCTAACTCCTTGAAATATTTTTAAAACATGTTGAAATAATGACCTTAGTATATTAATTATACTTATATTTTATTATGTTAATTTCATATCCTATATCCATCTCAACTTCCATAAAATAGGAAATGAAACCATCGTTCGTGTGTAAGGCGGACTACTACCTCGTGAACCGATGTGATTCATTTTCCATCATCGGCTCTCAAATATTATTATAATGATGAATTTAATTTATATGTATGATATTAATTACATAATTATAACTTTTTAAATATAATATATCATCTATTTTCTTACCTTTCTATCCATTAACAAATGATAACGTCTTCAATGCATATATGTGGATTACCACCTCCATGATGTGATGTGATTCATTTTTCATCACGACATAAAATGAATGGTATATATAAGTTTATTTAAAGATATAATATGTTATTTATGATATAATAATAATTATGAAAAGATAAAATTATACTTACCTTCTTTCCATCATGTGTTTTTGAAAAATGAAAATGTTACTCACACGTACGTATGGCTTACCGTCTTCATGATTGTTACATAATTAATTTTCTATAGCCATATTCCATGGTTGGTTTTAAAAGTATAATTAATGTAAAAATTATAATTATTTAATTATTATTATTTTTTATATTATTTAATAACTACCTCTTTGACCACAATCAACATATTGAAGCCATCATGAAATTATGTTTTGAACATCCTCAAAACACCCAATGTTGACATAATTGATTAAGTAATTAAAAAATTCCTTATAATAAATGAAAATAATGGTTTGATGATAAATTAATAAAGGTGTAAAATTTTATTAAATAATTAATATAGGTTTATTATACAGTATTTAAATGACATACATGGCAAGTTTGGACTCGAGGTTAGGGATTCTGCCTAAATTTCCCTTCATTGAGGCATGTTTTAATATTATGAACCTAATTTATTTTATATGGTTTATATGTTAACACTTTTATATATTATATTATGAATATATCATAAATAATGGTATTTTAAGTTAAAATTTATGTTAATTTATCCAATGGTTGTTGATTAAAAAGTTACCAAAGCGGTAAGGGGTTTATTAACTTAATTTCAATTTATTGTTCTATACTTCTACATCATTGACTTTGTTATTCCATGATTATGTGTAAATTGATCTATAATTTTTTTTATTATATATTTAAACAAAATTATATTTATTTAAATATGTGAACAAAATCACATCATGGATTAATTATCAACTCAAAAGTTATGATCTTTAGAAGGGTTTTATCAGTCTTAATATCATTTTTTTATAACATGCTTCATGTCAAACACCACGATTTATTTGAATATTGTAATTAATTACCAATGAATTAATTATGTGATATTAATTCATGTAATTCATGGGATTTATGTATCCATAAAATATTATTTCTTTTAATGAATTTTGATTTCTATAGTAACCAAAGTTGTAAATGATTTATGTCGTGATACCATTTCTTTTCAGAATTGTTTATAATCAATATTCCATTAGGATGGATCATATGATTTAATTTTATTTAACTATATATATTTTATTTTTCTATGGTTATTAATGTGTTTTACATGTTTAATTTTATTTTCCTCCATTATTTATTAAAGAATCATAAATAAAGTTGTTTGTAAGTGATACTGATCTTGTATCTTCTTTTAAATCGGGAATCCTTCCCTTCCATATCTATGGTTTCTAAAATGTTTTTAATAATTTTCTCATATAGACATAAATTATTTTACAAATATATTTTACATTATATTTGACCTTATTTTAATAGTTTTTAAAAGAAAATTTCATAATTTTTTCCATATGGGTCACTTTTGAATCTCTTTACAAAATTTTGAAAAGAATGTTTATTTTTAACGTTTGCATCATGAATATATTTTCCCACTATCATAATAATTATTTGATTTGAATTTTATTTTATAATTTTCCAAATTTATTTTCAAATAAAATTATTTATAAAATATTTTGTGAATTTTTAGTTTTAAAAAGTGATTTTCAAATTAGAAAAGGTATTTTACTCAAGAATGTTTTTAATGATATTTTTATGGTATTTTTATTCATCAATGAAAAAAAACCCTTTATTTTAATTAATATGTACTGGGGATATATTGTAATGATACTATCCTTATTCTTTCACTAGATAGATTATGATTTTTTCAAATATATTTTCATGGAACCCATTTATTTTACATGTATAAATCAGGATATGAAAGAACAATGGTTATTGTTATATTGAAAAATTAAATATTTCATGTGTTATGATTATGTTATAGTTCTTGTAAATTTTTTATGTTGATGGGTGAGCCTTATATTGCTCGTGATGATGGGTGATCCCAATATATCTCTCCAACACATAGGGTAAAGAGATAGATTTAACTAGTTATAGGTTTATCATAAGAGATTATTGGAATTTACTGAGTTGGTTGTTCCATTTGTAAGGGTGATTGTATGAGTGATATGAAAATGATGCTCTAAGATACAAACATGTTTTATGTATGCTTGTATAAAGTTATAATGTATCCTTTTATCAAGGATTTTTTTCACAGGGCTTATTATTGTTGACTTAAATGACTCCTGACTTATGTTAAATCCATAGGCCATGTCTTATGAATTACAATCTAAGTTTTGATGGTTATTAATTGTTTTATTTTATGCTCATGAAATTTTATTATTCTTTAATACCCTTATAATCTCTAATGATATAAATTTTTAATGCTTATGTTAACCCTTACAGAGCATTTGATCTCACCCTCCTTATGTTTCCTTTTCCCCAGGTTGAGAAGAAATGTTTTAATTATGTTATTCCTAAAAATTTTACTGGATTTGAAGAACTTAGTGGGAGAGGACATAGTTTTTTATGAACTAGTTTTTTATGTATATAAGTTTTTATATATGAGTTTTTTCTAATTCACTAAAACTCTAAACATAAAAGGTCCTTGGGTATATAAGTGATCCAATATTTCCTTTTGATGTTATAAGTTTTGGTTGGATAAAATTTGGTCACACTTATCAATATCAATCCAAAAATGTAAAGATTATGTTTTTAGTACTAGATCTAGGAATATAGGTTTGGGTTATCATAACAACTACAAGTCAAGTAGTTAAAACTATCTAATTATACTTGAGAGAGTACAAGGGATATGTTTTTGGTACTTGTATTAGAAGGGAAACCAGTTATAAGGGGGGAAAACTAGTCTTCATTTGGATCAATATGATCTAATATCATATTTAGGATAAGTTAATGAGAAATATAATCTCATTAAATTCAGGGTAGCCATATCTACAAATATCAAGTGTGTTATAGATTCTGATTAAGTTGAATAAGTAGTGTAAAATACACAATGTTTTTTCCAATACTTGGAATAACACCTATTAATTAAGGTATTACCATAATATACATTATACTAAGATTACTATAATTATACTATCCAATATTTAAATTGTAGATAGAGTAAAAGAATATACCCAGGGATATCATCTCTTGAGGAATGTTACTTGAGGAGGTGAAATCGCAGATTGCAAAGTAGCCACACAATGGAGACATGGTAGGCCTAATGACTAAAGGCATAACTCAGTAGAAGCTTGATCTTATCGTGTGAGAGATAACAAGGATAGTTAACAAGTTGTCTATAGTTAAAGTGGGAGTGTTGTTAAGGTGGGTGACCTAGACCCTACCTGAACAGTACTTTTCGATTACTCTATCATGTATACAGTGAGTTATGCATGATGTAAACTTACCATAATAGTGTTGATATTTTTGAGTCTACTACTTATATGGTGGTGTTAATATATTATTTTTCATATAAAAATGTTATAACAGTTCCAAAGATATAATGATAACCTAGAGATACCATGAAATTAATCATAAACTTGTATCATATGGTCTAAAAACATCATACTAACCAAACATGGATGATGTGTGACTATCAGGTGCAGGGGATCATGAGTATTGAGACTTCATCTCATAAAGTTTTCACTTGGTAATATTAAGTATATGAGATCATGAGTAATGAGCTACCAATAGTAACACCACGTGTTTCAAGGTTTATTGGTATTTTCTTTCTACGAACACATGTAATGGTCTCCTCACTTGAGATTATTATTAGTGTATACTATTTGATTGTGTACCTTGATGCAACATGAAAAAATGGTATTTATTTTATGGAAAGTTAACTTGTTTTTGGTGAGTCATTGGTGGTATGGAATTGATTTAATAATTGATATGGAATTTATCACTTCCAATATGAAGTTATATCTCGATACCATTTGATCAGGATGATAGTATCATTGCTAAATCTATGTCCATGGTAGAAGAAGGTAAGTTCATCCTATAGGGTCAATTAATAATAAATTGAGAAATGATTAAAACAAAAAATGTGCATCATACTTTATGATATATCACAAGAAAAATATATTATATTACACATTGTGTGTTCATGGGAAAGGTTATCATTATTATGACTTTTCTTTATTTCCTTAGGAGCCTTGATGGGTTACTAAACTCTAATCATGGTTTGTGAATAGTATTTATTGCTATCAAGATAAGGGAATATAGGGTCACACACTTAGAATATTCAAAAGTATGGGCTTGTTCTAATGAATAGGATTATAAGATTTGGTGGGCCCACCATAGGGTCTGAGGAATGTCTGAGTATAAACGATCTCCAAGAAATAAATAAATTCATTATTATTTGAGAATATAATAATTAGAGTTGAATTTATTTATTAAATTTATTCACAAGATATTAAGTGAATACATGGAAAAATATTTAACGAATAAATATTATTTTAATATTCATGGTTTTTTTAATATTTGTGGGAATAAAAAGTCAAGTTAATGTATCACTTTTATAATATAATACATTTTATTATATTATAAGTAAGTGATAAAAATATAAATGATGTTTATGACATAGTTGGTTGGTCATAACGTGTTGTTTATGGCTTATTTAGTGGGAATTACTTATACAGGGTCCAGAGATCCTTTTACGGTTGTTTAATATCCACTATATAAGCTAGAGGGAGCTCTTTTACAAGGGACTACTCATCCACTTGAATTTGATAGCTCCTTTCTCATCCCTCCCACATCCTAGAGATAGAATTTCTTATTCCAAGAAATTGATCCAAGATCTCCTTCATGGGTCAAAGGAACAGTATAGTGGTAATCATTAGGACATCGAAGGCTTTATAATATATCCTTGATATCACCTAGATATTTATGATTAGTATCCCCAAAAATTTCTGAATCATGGGTGGATGTTCTAGGGGGATCTAGCCTCAGTTCCTTTAATAAATGATCATCATTAATGAGTGGTTTCCAAACATACCATAAAATATAATGAGGTCATTTATTCAATTTAATTGTTGTGATTAATTCTTTCATGTGATATCCTTATATTTTTGTAATTGGAGATACATCTCTAAATATTATGTAGTTATATTGATCAATGATAAAATTTAAAAAAAAATTACTTATCTTCTTTCCCTGTGCACCTTGGTACCTTCAAAAAATTTCCCCATAAAAGAATATTTAAATCAATAAATTATTATAAGAAAATGTTTCAATGAAAAAAATTGTGAGAAATGTGGAAGATTAATATGAGGCGTGTTTTTAAGATGATGAAGTTGAATTCATATCATATTTAGAGGATGCAATGATTGAAATAGCTAAGAAATATAAATCAGAAACTGAGGAATAAAATCAATTAAAGGGTGGTGTTGACTAAAATATAGATCTCAAAAGAGCCATTGATATATTGTATGTTTAACTTAAGAATAATAAAAAAATGGTTTGTTGAAGTAGTCATCAGAGTATGTCGATTAGCTTGAATCTAAGATTACCCAACTAGAGAATCTTGTAGAAGAACATGTGGCTACTAAAACTATATCTATGGGAGTATTGGATTTCAAGGTAAAGATCGCATAAAAAGATAATATGATTGATGAACTTAATACTTATATAAAGGAATGAAATAAAGGGGTTAAATCCATTTAAGAATAATTCATGGCCTTATGAAATAATCTAGAGGTTGAAATAAATATATATGGTGACAAAATGAATTTTTAATTATGAAATTTATCTAATAGGTAACTCATATAAAGAAGGAGAAGAGTTATGAGGACTATTGAGAAATTCATAAGTGAGAAAAGTCCTAAGAATATAATCAATAGTAGTATTGGTTTTAAAGGTTATATTTCAAAGATAGAAAAAGTTTTTTTAAAAGAAAAAAGTAAAGAAAAAAATTAATGATAACTCCCATTCATTGATTACTGATCAAAAAGCAATAATATACTTGGAGGTTGAAAATATATATGGAGAGAAAGTAATGATAAAATATTCACCATTATAAAGTGTCAATTTTATGGCTACCTTGGATATAAAATGAATTATCGAATAGAAAAAATAAATATATTTTAGAGGTGAAACACTAGTGATTCAATGATTAAGGATGGGAACATATCCTAAACCACAAAGACAAAACTCTTCATATAGATATTTTTATATTTTCTCTAACTTTTATCACAATGATATAAATTGTAGGAAATGAATTAATTGAGGTTAAAACTTTGGAAATAAAAGGATGATAGATGCTAATAAATCAAATTAGATTCATTTATAAAGTATTTTATATCCCTTATAGGAATAAGAGTATAGTATATGTACTTATTATAAATAAAATGGTTAGTGTTCATCTTATTTACAACTCAATCAATCATTTCATCAAAATAAAAGAATAAGAATAAGAATGTTATTCTAGATGAAATCACTCTTAAAGAGATAAAAAATGGTATCACTTAGATTATTTATAGTGGGTGTTCATCCCATATGACTAGAAACATGAATCTATTGAAACATATGAAGGTTTTTTTCATGGTATAGTTAGATTCGGTAATGATGGAGATTTGAAAATCAAAGGAATCAGAAATATGATACTAGTTAGAGATGAGATGAAAAACACAAAAATTAATTTTATAGATGGATTACTATATAATATATTGAGTGTTAGTAAATTTTAAGACTCAGAATTATAAGTGACCTATAATAAAAAGGTATTATTTATCAAATTCATGGTTGGAAACTCATTGATGAAGGGTTGGAGAAAAAAATGTAAAATTGTATCAAATGTGAAATATAGAGAATTCTTGTATTATTCTGGAGGAATAAGAAAATATACTATAGAATAAAATAATCAAGAATATAAATCGTAAAAGTATGTAAAATATATTAACTTTGAAGTCCATGGATGATATTTTAATTTGATATGTGATTGTTAGAAGACCCGTGATGCTTTCATAAGAGAAAAAATTATGAGAAATTTTTATCATCCAAATAATAAAAGAGCTCCAAATATTTCAGACCCTATTCACACCAATGTGTGGGGTCCCATGATATTTCCATAAACATGTGGTGAGAAATATTATAACTAATTTACTAATAATTATATTATAATGGTTTTCATCATGTTCATTTTTGGAAAAATATAAGTGATAGAATGAATCAAGCAGTTTCAGAGGAGTGTTAGAAATAAAACTGAAAGAAAAATCAAGATCCTTTGATCAAAAAATGGTATATTACACCTTTTATGATGTTTAAATATAATTTTAGAAACATAGAATTAATAATTAAATCTCATTATATTAAAAATTATAATAAAATGATTTCATGGAAATGTTGGATCAAATGGTAAACAACATGGTAAATACATTACTCATCGAAAGGGGTATCTCATGCCACTATTGGAAGTAATTAATGAAATTTGTGGTGTACATGAAAAATTAGGCACCATATGAGAAGTGTAATGGGATAAATACGATGTTTAATCACTTTAAAATGTTCATAAGCAAGTGTTAAGTTCATAAAAAAGAAGTAAATCAAGGTAAATATAGTGATTTAATAGATGAAATTATATTCTTAAGATACTCATTCAAGAGTAAATCATATAGTTCTTTAATAAAAGGTTAAAAAATATTGTGCAAATAAATGATGTAAAGGTAGTGGAAGAAAAATATGGAAACAGATTGAAGATTACAAATTTAAGTGAAGATTCTAATAAAGTGGAAAAAGTAGAAACTAATTTTGGTGGTGTAGATAGTTCAACATGTAAAGAAGTCTCTGAGGTGGAATTGATGGATACAAAATTTGGTTAAGAGAGTTGATCATCGACTCAATGGAGTAATTTTTCAGACAAGTTTGATGAATCAAATATAATTGGTGACAAATATTCTCCAACATAGTCCTGGAGGATGAGAAATAAAAATCACACAACTCTATTATCTCAAGTAGAGTTTTCCTTATTTGAAAATGTGGAAAAAAATGAATCAAGAGTCAAGGGTATAAATAAAAAGGTAGATCAAATATGAAAAATCAAATATATGATCTTATAAAGATGCTTCCAGATCACAACATCATAGGAACAATGTGAGTGTGCAAAGAAAAATATGATAAGAATAGAAATTTTATTAAAAATGAAACAAGATTAACATGAAAGGTAAATACACAATTTGATGTATTTAATATGGAAGAAAGCTTCATTATATCATTGATACTTGAGTTTATTGGATTCTTTCTAGCTGTGGTTATTCATATAAAATTAAAAACCTATCAAATGGATGTCAATGAAACATTTTTAAATAGAGTTATTGAAGAGGAGGTCAACATCAGACAAATGGTGTTCTTTCTAATTGTTGATGACGAATTAAAGGTGTGCAGGTTGAATAAGGTCATGTACGTTTTGGAACAAACACCCTAGGCTTAGTATGCTCATATGGAAAATTTCTTAAATAACATGGATTTTATAAGATGTAGATTTAACCACAATATTTATGTGAAATTGACTAGGGGTGATAATTTTATGGTGCTTATATGTTTTTATTATAATATATTTAAGAGTATGAAATATAAATTTTGTGAAGTAAATTTCACAGTTTATGATTTCAAAGTTTGATATATTGATTATCAAAGACCTCACATATTTTCATAGGATACAATTAAGTAAAAATAGGTGATTCACATTTTCCCAATAAAAATATGTGAAGTAGAGGCTAAAGAAATTAAAGATGCATGATAGAAAAATAGTTTCAATGACAATCATGGTTGGAACCAAACTAGGAAAACATGATGAAGGAAAATTTATTAATCTCACTCTCTACCTAATAATTATTGGAAGTTTATTTTACCTTGCAGTGATAATATTGGATATAATTTATGAAACAAACTCAATTTAAATGTAATCCAAATGAATAAGATCTCTAAAATATGAAACAGGCCATAAGATATATTCAAGTCACACTTGATTATGGTTTAGTGTATTATGAATAGAATGATTGAGATTTATATGAATATTCAAATGTGGATTGGATTAGAGATGTCATGAATAGTAAATCCATGAGTGGAGGAGAATTATTTATTGGTATAAAATATATTGGTTGGATTTTCAAGAAAAATGAGAGCACATATCTTAGAATTATGAAAGTATTGTATATTTCAGTAATGAAATAATGTACCCAACTATTGTGGATGAATCAACTAGAGGATCTTAAAGAACAAGTGAAGCAATAAATTATGGTTCATTATGACAAAAAAGTGGGGTTGAGCTAATAAAGAATCCAGTTTATCATTTAAATACCAAACATATTGAATTTTTGTATTAATTTATTAAATAAAAGGTGGAACATGGAGTTAGGAAGTTAGATCTTATTGGAAATATAATCAACAAGTAGTAAATATTTTCACAAAACCATTTTCTGCACCATTTTTTATAAATCATCGATTGAACCTTAATGTTTATCCACCTCCCTTAGCTAAAAGAGGTTTAGAAAATCCCCTCTCTACATATTAATTTAACTTATAATATGGAGTCTTGTGTTGTGTATGGATTTTCACATTGATTTTATTTCCAAGGGGAATAAATGAAATATTTTCATGTGAAATTCAAGAATTAGTCACATGTGAAATTCAAGAAGATGTATGAATAATGGAATTATCAACCCAAGGGTGAGTCATCCTTTAAGGGGCATATATGTTATAGAAGTTTGGGGTAGATATGATCCATGGGGATAATACTTGATGAGGTAAGATTTATAGCTGAATATATGGGAGAGTTTACTTAAGATTTCAGATTGATTGAACTTGGGACTATATCAATAAGTGGTTTGATCTGAAGTGATAAGGTATATTTGAGTCATTGGGCATGGATTTCTCTCTTTATTTATTATTTTCTACACTGATCATTAGTTGTGTAGATTTAGTGTGATAGAAGAGTAATTTAATTTATATTAGGATTTCTTCAAACTGAGAATTATTGAATTTTATAAAGATACCTAAAATTTTCAAAACAAACTATAGGGGGAGAATGTTAAAACCAAGTGTGAGTTTTTGAGGTGTCGGTGCCATGTATGAAGGTGTTTTATTATGTTTTTTTCATTCAAGGATTGATATTTATTTCCCATGATAGTGAGTATCCTGATATGAGGTTTGAAGATATTAAAATAGTCTTAGATAGATATTAAATATAATCTTGGTGAAGAATAAACCCACCATGCATTGGTGAAATAGGAAATGTTGTGGTGTAGTGGAAACAAAGTGAGTCTCAGTAAATTATTTTAATTTTCAAAGCTAGAGTGTGAATTTTTAATTCTGATTTGAAATAGCCAGATGATGTATGTCATGGAGATGGATGTTTTAGTTGTTAAGGTAAAATTATGGAAACTTGGAGATGTTGAAATGGGAATGTGATGAGGACCACTCCATGGAGGAAATCATAATGGGAATTCAAAATCCATCTATAAAATAGGGTGGCCCAAAATAGTAATTTTGAATCCTATTATAGATAGTACATAAGAGTAATTGAAATAGGAAGATATAGAGACTATTCCATAAAGTGAGGAATTTTGGATGTTAGGATTTCTATAATTGAAGAGGAAATGATATGTTGAGCATGGAGGAATTCATTTTAATGGTTGTTTTTTCTAGAGAGGTGTCATGTCACAGGGAACACTATACCATGTCATGGATGGTCTTAATGTTTTCAGATTTAAAATTTAAAATAATTGAAAATATAGGGATGTGGGATATTTTATTCTATATATCTTAGAGTAAGTAACCAAGATATAAACCTAAAATATATGTTTGAGGGGGAACGATGTCATGGTGGATCAATTTTTTATGAAAGTTTGAGATTCAATTTGATTTGGATATTAGCGGTCAAAGGTTGTTTATTAGGGGGTTTAATCCATTCAAAATAGTATAATTTTAAGACACAATTAGTGGATGGAATTTGTAAAATTAATGGAGGAATGTTTAGTGATTTTAATGCTTCAATTGGAAAGAATAAAAAAATTATAAGTGAGATAGTAGATGTTGTGTGGTGAATTTCAATGAAGACTGAGATTTAAAGAAGGAAAACGGTATAGTGATAACACCCTTGTTGATCCAATTTGTTTATTTTATGAAGATTCATTTTAAGAGATCATAGTGTCACATATTCTTGTATTCCTTGTCTCAAATTAGTTCCTAGATAGATAATATAAGGTATTGAACCTAGGATTGATAGTATATCTTTCCTAAACCTTTGTAACATCTATAGTGAGTAGTTTTATCCCTTGATAAATCGAAAAACCATTGGTGTATACTCCTTAGATTACCCCTTTATAGTGAACCAAGTAAAATATCTATGTTATTGCATTTATTTTAAGCATTTGGATATTGAGTGTTATTGGGAATTGATATGTTTTAAGTGTTATTTATAACACAAGTACAAGATATTATGCAAGATGGGAAGAATTAAACAGCCTAATCCCCCCCAGCTCTTAGGATGTATTAGGTCTGTAGTTTCAATAGTATCATGAACAATACAGTCCTTAAGGAATTCAACATAGATCCTAACCTAACCCAACCCTCATAATCTTTAAGGTTTCACATTTATTCAACTATAAGTCATCATACATTACAGCTCATCCATACATGTATATAAAATTCATATTATCCAATATTAAATCATAAGAATACTCAAGCACATTACACTTATTAAAATATGGAATTTTCCATATTAATTCAACATGACAAAATCATTCATCAGAATAATATATCCTTATTTCCTTTTAAAACATAGATCTAAATCATCTTTTACAACCCATTAAATAATTTATCCCATTCCTTTTTTACACACTTGAGGCCCTTGATCTAAATTTAGTGAAACCCATTTTTTTCATTTGTAATCTCATTTTAATCCCCTGATTTATAAAAAATTTCATTTCCTTGGAATTATTTTTTCAAATACATTTATTTCCTTTAAAATTTTAATTTTTAATATCATAAATTTCATTTCATAAAATAAGGCGCAAATATCAACTCACCCTACTCATGTGAGATGTAACATGGGCCACCAACACCCGTCTATCTAGGGCTCCACCAAACAAAATTTTTTAAAAAATATGTTGTCCTTTGGGGATTATTAAATAGGTATAGGGATATCCAATTTTATAGATTCCTATAATGTCACACAATCATTTTGATCATAAAAATCATCACACATTAATATAATATAACCATCATACAAACTATCATAAGCCACAACACATAGGATACTCAATGAGTAAATGTCTCCTATCACATTCAATGTTTCATTTTTTATTCATGCTCATACAATCCATTATCATTGAGAATGAGTGCCTATTATATTAAAACACACAATTTATCAATTATCTAACAACCCATAAAAAGTCTCATAATTAGACTAAACATATAAAAGATCAATGAGTAGTAACATGATTCCAAAATCATAACCAATGATATAAGAATATCACATGGCATGTCTATAGTCCTCCTATGAGAAAAATTAATAAATTTCATAACTTAACAAAACATTAATTTAAATCAAAAATTGATAAATACATGGACAAAATCAGAGAGTAACCTACCTTCATTGAAATGATGAGAAACGAAATTTGTTCATCCTTCCCTATCCTCATCCATCCACCACACATTAAATCCCCGTGATTTATAATGATTTCACCATGATACAATGAAATCATGTAATCAAATCCATATTTCAGATTGTCCCAACTAGAGGAGAACCTAGGTAGAGAATAAAAGAAGATAAAACGAAGATTGTACTATAAATCGGTGCAAATAATCATGCACAAACCTCCTTAAATATAAGAGAAACAAATAGAGAGAAAAGGAGGATTATTTTAGAGGCCTCCCCTTCTATTCAGCTATATGGAACAACAAAACCCTAAAGGGTAATCTAATTAAAAAACCTCAAAGGTATAAAAATACTCCATTTAAAAGTGGATAAATCTCCACCATAAAAAGTATGATGCCTCTCACTAGACTCCTGATGGTATATCATCAAAATTTTGGTGTTAATTACATTGGTACATCACCACTTCCTAGTCCACTATAGTCATGATGGACTATCATTGGGATTTTGGTAGTTGTTTTTGTAGCCTACTAAAAACCTACTTTCTAGAAAACTCTAGAAAACCCTTAACTAAGATAATACACTCATATTTCAATGTCTAAAACCACTATTAATACTTCCTATAATCATTAATTACATCAAATTGTTGATTAAAATCAAAAATATCAAATTCTCCTAGGGTACATTCCACTAAAATTGAAATCTTTCTCAATTCCACTGACATCTAATAACAAAAATCAATAAAATATAACAGAATTATGATAATAGTTTCTACCACTATTTATTCCTTGAAATTTTAATCATAAATTCTAATTTTACTTATAATTTTATTCATTTATGTTAAAATATCATTAAAAATCATCATCCATCATGTTATCATCTTTAAATTTTGTTCACAAGTTTTGAAGTTTTTACTCTTTTTTCTTTCTTCATGCCAATATAATTTTTTTCCAATTTATACTAAATTTATTTGGTTAAATTTCATGACATAACCTTAGTAAATACTTTGAATTAAATATAATCCAAAATAAAAAAAAATTAGTCTGCCTATAATTTTTATAAACACCATTTATCATCACAACTCCATCAACCAATGGAATAAAATCTATATAGATAATATCTGACACCTTCAAGATGATTAAAAGATGATATGACTACATAATTTATTTTTAAAAATGATAATTATTGTTATAAAATATAGGAATATCCTTACCAATTAATGATTTTATATAATTTTTAATGACATAATAATTTCAATATCTAGGAAATAAAATGATCTAAATTTCAAAAAAATACAATATTCAACTCTAAATTTTGACCTTTGAAGGAGAACATGGAATAATATAAAACTAATTAAGGAGCCCTAAAAATATATATATTCACTTAGAGTATGGTGAATTAGTGAATCATAATTCTTGATGATTTTTATAATTTTCGTAGATATCTTTTAGTACTAATTAAGTAAATGATCCTTTTACTTATTCGATGATATTTTCTTTTTTATGAGATAAGTAAAACCAATAAAAGTTAAAGAAATGAGAGTTTTTATAATGTTTATTCTTTATGTGTGTGACAAAAACCTTTTCATGTAAATATTTTTCTATGTAATAAAAATTCATTATTATGATCAAGTGAATATAAAAAAATAATCATGATTATCTATATAACCTGAGTACAAAAAAATCATCTTGACATTAAATTTTTAGACCCTGCATAATTTATACAAGATCAAATATAAGATGATTAAAAATATACTCAACTAAATAAATATATCATAAAAATAATATAGTAATCTTATTTCAATAATTATGAGATTCAGCAAAACTCGTAGTGAAATATGTTTTTCTCTAAGATAAACTTCATCTTATAATTTTAGTGGTTGCGTTTTTCAATTTATAAATTTAACACAAATCTATGAGATACCACTTTAGTGGAATCTAATTTTATGACATTTCTAGAAGAGAAACACAACTTTTTGGAAGAGTGAAAGTTTTAATTTCTTAATGAAAATAATCTTCAAACAAAGGATCTTTAAACTTACAATTTTTTGAACTTAATATTAAAAATTAGAATATCATGCTTATTATCCAAGTTATCATGTAGTTATTTCTTAAATTTATATCTTATCTTGGGACTTTAACTTGATTAAATTATTATAATTTTAAAAAACCTCTCACCGCCATAATAAGTAACCCACTTTATTTGACTTTGAAATTAATTTGTTTGTCCTTCATTATTTTCCTATAGATTAAATCCTAGACTTCAATCATGAAATTCATCACTTACCTTGTGAAATTAAAATATTTCATTTATAAACCATTTAAATCATATCATGTAGGTACCTTGAGACATTATCTTTACATTTAACCTTACATGAAACCTTAAAATCGAATAAAATAAAAAGATAATTCTCAATTATGTTAGGAGTAAATTATCACTAGTAAAATATGTCATTTTATCCAACACATTGGAGAGATATATTGGGATCTCCCATCATTATAGATATATCAAGATCACCTGTCATTCATAAAAAATGTTCAAGAACCATATAATGAATAAAAAACATATATATATATATATCAATTTAATCAAAAAACCCATTTTAATTTCCATTCAATCCCATAAGAAATTACACTTTCAGTTATCTCATAAATATTAGAAGAAATTTTTGTTTCCATCAAAAAATTTTAAAACTATAAATTCCTAGAATATTGAGAGAAATATTTTCTTTAAAAATAACCATATAAAATTTTAAAGGTGTAACGGATTTATTTTTTCATTATAAAACTTTATAATATTTTAAAGAATATTTTAAGATTTTGGTGTAGGGTTATTGGGGGATCCCAAATCCTGTAAAGCCTTTATGTTGATGTAATAAAAATATTAAATATATTATATCAGATACATAAATTTTTTATAAAATAATGGAATATCTATTGAATAGTGTTATGGATAGGAAATATGAAACTTCTGTTAAATCTATAATGTAGGTTTTACCCTAGTCACAACATAACATTCATGTGTGCTGGGTGTTTTTCTTAAGGTAAGTCATAGGAGTATTAATAAGTGAATAAATTTATTTATTTATTTATTGGTTATTAATTGGATGAACTAATTAATCCTGTATTTAAAATCAGTTATATTTAAATCCTAGGGTTAACCACAAAACCCTATATATTTGAGAGGACCGTAGAGGATATTTTTGGTGGTGAAAATGGGATTGCAGATTGCTGATCAATTTTCCCAGGGGATTTCCTTCGTCAATGTACTTCTTGGATCTCGCCAATAGCAATGATGTGGAATCTTTATTCATCAATGATCAATCCAATATCAAGGTAGGATGTTTTTTCTATATTAATCTTCATTTTTTTATCTCATAGCAAATGATAATTAATCCCTTTATTAGATTAATTTTTTGGTTGATTTTTGATTTATAGTTGATTTTTTTCTTCCTAGTATTAGGAATTGATAAATTTTTATCGATCCTTGTTTATACTTCGACATTCATTGTTTTATCCATTAATAGATTGATTCCAACCAAAAAAATGTTATAGTTTTGTTTACCCACTTTTTTGTTGTGTTATTTTACCCCCACATTATTCAAATGAGAATCATTAGTATTTCATTTGATTGTTGGTTTGATAATACCCAAAAATTGATTATTCTGAAATCAATATTTAGTGAAACAGATCATTTTCATGGTTTCATATTTGATATTGAAGGCAAAATCATGGTGAGATGATGATTATGTAATATTAGGAGTTTGGATCAAGAGTTTAGATCAGGTTTTTTCATCCACGATTTGGAATTTCAGTGATACGGTGCGACGGTAGGTGATTCCCAAGAGAATGGGTGGCTGGAATCCATCCATCGGTGATTGATCAGGCATGGTAAACCATAGATCTGAAATATATGAAAATTATTTCTAGTGGATCCATAGGTGATGGTGGAATGGGAATTATGTGTGAAACCAACTATAGATTCTGTGAAAAAAGTACACGGTGTGTAGTTTAGAGGAATACACGCTTGCATGTAGAGATAAATATCACATGTCGTATGGCCAGTCTATATGTAATGTGAACCAATATTGGTGTTATGGAATGTACCCCTATGGTACATGGGCATGGAAATGGACATAGTAAATGGGTACGACCAGTGTATATGATCACGACTAGTTTATATGGGAATGAACAAAGTACACAGGTATGGGCCTAAGGACATGATAATGGGTATAGAATCAGTCATGTCTAGCCTAGAAAGCACACATTGTGTGTTACATATACACGTCATGTTCTCCTTATATGGTAGTTTGAATCACCTATTCTATTTAGTCTAGATGAGTTCATTATGGTATGTTCCCTTGGTCCATCTCTTGGAGGGCACACTGAGGCATCCCATCTTGAGAATTGGATGAGTTATCCCCTCTATAGGTTAGTCTCAGATCTCATCAGGTATCCCTCTTTGTGGCCTGGGGTGTGATCATATATCATTCTTCCATAGGTTGGTTTAGGTATCCCATTACTAGCATCCAGGTAATATGATCCCATCCTAGTGGGTTACTCCAGGTAGGGTTAGGGATCCCCCATAGACCTTGGGTGTGATCCCCTATCTGTTTATCAACATCTTTTGAGTTCTAGTGTGTGCCTATTCATGGTGGGGTATAAAATGCATGACCTATCAAATGATTATATTAGTGTTAGAAAGATCTGAGGAGTGACTTATCTTGTATGACCATTACCATAAATATATGAGCAGAATCCTAGGCTTGAAGTATGGATCTGGCCTTACTTAGATACTTGGTGCCTATCTTGAGTATATCCAGGTTGATGTTATCCTTTTATATGAGATGAATCTCTTTGATTCTTTTTTTTTTGTGATTTTGGTGTGTCCCACTGGGTATATTTATAATCAACCCCTCATGGTCTTTGTCCACATGTATCAGGTATTATGAAGATTCCAGGCCTTTCAATGAAGTCTTAGATGGACTAGGAGTAAGTGGAGTATAGTTTCACTAGACAGACCGTAGTCAGTTCTAGGAGTTTCACCTTGAAATAAGTCCCCTTATATCTAGTAGTTTGGACTCTTTTATAGTTTTAGTGGGCTTGGTTTTGACCCTTTTTTCTTTCTCATACTTGTGTTTTACTCTGATGTGGGACTTAGTTTTATGCATCCATTTTAGTATCAGTTGTATCTTTCATTTCCTATTTATATTGGTTCTTATGTGTGTGTGTGTGCATGTACCTTAGTCTAAGGCCTCCCATGTGTGTGATATTCTTACTAGACGCTTGTCACCAGCCTCTTGCCTATTAGAGGGGGGCTTGGTGTGTCACGCTTAGCTTGTTTCCAGCCATCCATGCCCTAATGGGTCAAGTCATGATAGAGTGGTATCATAGAGATTTTTGTCTTAAGACTAGATTTTGGAGATAGTATTGCTATGAGTTTTGGTTTGGGAACTAGGGAAATAGTTTTAAAGTGTATTGAGTTCATCCCTTGGGTTAGGGAACTAGTTTTGGTACAGCGTACAACATATCAATTCACCAACACTCTGATAACTTGCTTGTTGACTCATTAAATGCAAGCACTGGTTTCAGGGAAAATATCAGTAAATGCATCATATAGGAATGGGTTGTGATTTTCATGTCCTTATTGAATTAGTTCCCAAAATAAACTCTTCGATCATGGTTCATATTGACCATTGTAGGATGCCTTTGTGATGATAGCCAACTAGGATTATATAGTAGGATCACGAGAATGATCCACCTAGTGATGAGGATTTAGTTTAACATCTTTCATAGGAGGTGTTACCTCATGGTGTTTTTTCTGTCTTACCTACACCCACTAAGATATTGGTTGTCCTGATAGTACCAATAGATGATGTGTGTAGGCTCATCGCACTTCATGAGTTCTAGAGATAGAGACCCATTAGGTTTTAGGGTGAGTCAAACCCATAGGTAGTAGAGGACTATCTTGAGGTAGTTGGGTGATTTTTCCACCTTGTTAGAATACCTCTTGATCAAATGGTGCTCCTAGAATCGAGCTGTATATATGGTTCCATAGGGAGATGGTATATTTTGGTGAATTTAATGCATTAAAAGGTGACTCTTACTTGGAAAGAGTTTGAGTATCTCTTTAGATAGTAGTTTTACCTAGTAACATTACAAGCAGTTCAAATCTAGGATATTTTGGAGGTCTGGTAGGGTATCATGTCAGTAACAGAGTATTCTTTGAGGTTTACTAACCTCTTGTGGTACTCCATGGACATGGTTTGTGATGTGTAATTTTTAGCATGGACCTTTGAATATGGCCTTCATTGGGATATCTAGGGTAGTGTGGTATCTATGTGCATTTCTTCTTATATTGGGGTGCCAAAGCATGCCTTGGTGGTGAATATATTTTTTACAGAGCATTAACCGACAGTTGATGTTGGCAGTGGGAACCCTGGAACTGAGACTTCAACACCTAGTAGTTGATGAAAGACTCAAGGATCCTGGAATGTTATATTTTTCTAAATATAGTTTCAAGATAGAGTATCTACTATCAAAGACTCTCATAATGATTCCAATCAGCTGAGGGAGAGAAATGGTATTTTTGTGATGGTGATGTGAGCCCAAATTTTCAAAACAAATGACTAATATTCATTGAAAATACCAGTAATTTAATCCAAACCCCAAGTAAAATAGTGATTTTTGTTGGATTTTTGAATTTTGAACTTAATTGTTAAATGAATCAACATTAATATTTTATAATTTTATTCATCTTTGGAATTAAATTGAGAAGTCATATATTAATTAAAATTGATTCATTAATTTTAAAATTTTGAAATAAAATTTTGTGATTTTAATTTAGAATTTAATTCTTAAATGGATTAATTTTTTTAGTTTTAATGTTTTAATCATTTTTAATTAATTTAAAATCCTTACCCTTAAATTATTTTTTGAAAAATAAATTGTTATTTTATTTTTGAAATAAAAATATATAATTTTTTGATGCTATTTTTGAAATTATTAGAAATTTTATGTTTTTCAAAAGATTATTTTTAATTGGTTAATTAAAATGAATTTGAAATGAATTAGAAATTATTTATTCAGAGGTTGAATTATGACTTTCAATTGTTTTATTATTTTTTCAAAATTAATTATATAATAAAATATGAATTTTTTTTATTTTTATATTAGAAAAAAATTCAATGGGTCCAAGTGACTACATGGAATTCATGTTCAATACTGCAAGTGACTGCACTGGAAATCTCAAGCCTACCATACTTGAAAAAAAAATAAAGTCATCATGCACATCAGATTCTAAGTGACCATAATCCACCACACCCCACTCCTCATAAGTGACTGCACCTTTTTCACTACCTCCCAAAGTCACTTACCAAGTGACCAAATAAAAAAATCAATAGTATTCAAGGGGAATTGAATCTACTACGCAAGTGACTACAAGAGGCATAGGAGAAGTGATCGTGCATGGAGAATAAGTGACCACATATCCATAGTCACTTAAACGACCATGCCTAATATTTTCAACCTGCTTTTTCCATCTCCCTCTCAATATTGATATACCAACCGTGAGTTCCCCCTCTCCTCAAATGATAGTATCCCTCCTTTAACCAACCATGAACCTAAAATCTAAGTGAAATTGTATCCATTGATCGTCAACCTATTACGATCATCCCACTTCCTCTTCATGGTAGGTTAAGAAACCTCACCCTAAACTTCTACCATAAGGGAGAAAAGCAAGTTGTGTCTACTGAAAATCACCAAGGAGAAGATAAAGTAGACCAAATGTTGTGCATTGGTCCAAAAAAAATTGGGGAAGTTAAAGGTACTCCCCCAAACTCCATTTTCAAATCGACCTCCACCAAGAAGATGACCAAACATCATGAAACTGTTGAAATAAATATTTCAACTGAAGCTTCTCCACCAAACAATATTTATAGGCAACTTCAGACTTGTAAAAATATGTTCGATCTAGAATGCAACCAAGTATGAAGAAGCACCACCATAATGAATAGGTTTTTCCATTGATTCTTGTCAAACCACAATAATGACCAGATATTGAGTCTGAATATGCTGAAAGATCCCAATATGAGACATACTTGAATCCATGATCTAATGGTTATTAAAGGAAGAGAAGTAAAATATGATTCATTCTAGAATGGTTTGAAAATTAAACTCACACTACCTTCTCATTGGTGAAGAGATCTAGTAACCACCAATGTGATCTATGATTTACAAAGAGATCAAGATCTAGCAATGTCATGGATTCCACCTCTGAAGAAGAAGAACACCACCCCAAATCTCCTCCTATTGTAAAGGATAATGTCCAGTTCTCTCATTTTGATGAAGAAATAAATATCCATGGATCCCAACCTTGACTCAGTTGATGAATTCAGTTAAGTTCAATGATGAAATGATGTTTTTAACTGATCAAAATCCCTCAAACCTAAAAATTTCAAAGGTGAATCTATATAAGGAACAAAATTAATTTCTACCTAATCTTGATTTAATATGAATAAACAAAGAGGAAACATTATCAATATTAATCCAAATAAAATTTAAGAGGTTGAAGGAATTATCAAGGGTAGTATAGTGTTAGATAAATTGATCAAAGCTTGACTGATGTTGTATAACCTTGACTTACTATGTGGATGATAGGTAGATGGTCAATGGCCTTCCTAGATAGATATAGTGGCTAAATAATTGAGGTTCTTAGGGTTATGGATATCAAAGAGGGTCTAGGAGATCAGCTGGAGGTGGTAGACACTTTTATCAGTGGTCACCACCAAACCTAGGTGGTCAATTCCATGATCAGGGAGTTGGTGGTCAAGTACGTGGGAAGCAGATGGTAATGGAGGATTATGACCCAAAGGCTTCAAGGATGATTTGAGGTATGATATATGTCATATATACTTTAGATGTGATATTGATAGACATGTTTTTGATCCACTCTTTTTTCCCACATCCCTTATTCGAGATCTAGAGATTTTGATAGAGCCTTAGGCTCGACCCTTGGGTTTAGAGACTCCTACCAAGGGAGATTCAGTGATCACACACTTCGGTCGACAATGTGACCTGACCCTTGTAGGATAAATATTCCTATGAGATATTTTCATATTAGCAATGAGGCCTTAAGATGTTATTCTAGATATGTACTGACTCTCTATGATTCATACATATATTAACTTCTTTAGGAAGAGGATGTGGTGTGTCCAAGTTGATGGGACATGGTTTTCTTTTGATTGTGAGAAGGAAGTCCTAGAAGATTAGGATGGGATCATATATAGGATGAAGCAGACGATTACTCATTATTTTTCTAGTATTACCCTTGGAATTGTGGGTGTTATGAGCTTTCATTTTCCTGTTGTAGTGGTTGAGTATGAGCACATCTTCCTTGAGTGTGTTTCAGGCTTTCCTCCCCACCAAGGCGTAGACTTCTTCATAGACCTTCACCCAGGGACTACCCTCGTATTTTTGATAGCATATTATATATCCCCAAAAGATCTTCAAGAGATGAAGGTGTGGTTATAGGATTTGCAGAGGAAGGTATTTTTTAGTCCCAGTGTGTCTCCCTAAGCAGTCCCGGTTTTATTCACCAAGAAGGTGGATGGGACATTGAGGTTTTCATCACCAAAATCTGGTGAGCATCAATAATAAGTATATAAACCCATGAATCAATAACCTCTTTTACTAGTTAAAAGGAGAAAGATGGTTATAAAAGATTGACCTCAGTCAAGGATATCACCAGTTCCAAGTTAGAGATGAGGATATACCAAAGAGGGAATTTTGATATTGTTATAGTCATTATGAGTACTCAATTATTTCCTTCAACAAGACAAATTCCCCAACCGTTTTTATGGGATTTATGAATCATATCATTTATCCATTATTAGACTAGTTCATGGTATTCTTCATCAATTACATCCTTGTGTACTCATCATTAGAGTAGGGGAATGTGATACACTTAAGGATGGTCCTAGACATACTTTGATAGCACCATATTTATTGAAATCTCTCAAATTATTAGTTTTGGATTCAAGAGGTCCACTTTCTATGAAATTTCATATCAGGGGAGGGAGTAGAAATGGAGACAGAAAAGGTTGATGTGGTGCTATCATGGGAGAAACCCAAGATTATAACAAAGGTGTAGATATTCCTTGGGTTAGAGGGGTGATATCAGAGATTTGTGGTTGATTTATTTAGGATTTCATCACCTTTGACTACTTTTACCAGAAAGGGGAAGACTTTTGTGTAGAAATAGAGGTTTAAATAGGCTTTTCAAGATTTTTATAGAGGTTGATGAGGGGCCCCGTCTTAAAGCTTCTAAATGAGGGTGTTGAGTATGTGGTGTTATATAATACCTCTGGAATTGATATTGTATGTGTTCTGATGCAGAGATAGACATTGATTGAGTATAGGTCCTAGAAGCTAAGTCCCATGAGCAGAACTACATGACCCATGATCTAGAGATGACAGTAGTGCTCTTTTCCCAAAATATTTGGTGACACTATCTTATGATATAGAAATTTATAATCAATTCTAACTATAAGAGTCTCAGGTATATATTTTTTCAAAAATATATTAACTTGAGGAAGAGATGATGGATAGAATTCCTAAAATATTATGGCTTTGAGATAGTCTATACTCCTGAAAAGGGGAACTTTATGGAAGATTCTCTTAGTAGGATATATTTTTCATAGTTGTTGAGTGAGGAATTAGAGTAATTAGTCCCATTGTAGTTTTCCTTAGTGGATGAGTATGGTGTAGCTTAAAACCAGTAGATGGTTGTTACCCCCTCCACTTCATCAGTGTGTTAGGGAGACTTGGATTTGGGATATCGATTATGAGCCTTGTGTGGCTAGATATCTACTAAACATACTCATAATGTACTTTCTAAAGGATGAGAGCATTCCATACTTTTCCAAGGATAGATCATGGTACTAGTAATACTGTGAGAGGAGGTACTGAGGGAGTTCTACATCCCCCCTAGCAGTACATTTATGAGTGGAAAAGATGTACTAAGACCTTTACTGTTAGTTCTAGTGGCTAGAGATAAAGATATTTGTAGCTAAGTTTACCTCTTGATGGCTCACTTGCTAGTAGGTGAAGGTCGATCACTAGGTTCTAGTAGGTTTGGTTCAAACCCTTAATGTGATGGAGTGGAAGTGGGATGGTATATATATGGACTTCGTATAAGTACTCAGCCTTATTAAATTACATAATCTTGAATTTAGTTAAGAAATTACTTCCTTTAACATTGAGAATCTTTTCAAGTTTATAGCTTTAGAGAATTGGTACATTCTATATTCATAACATTACACATTAATACAGAGTGGATACCATAAAAATAGTTTTCATTTCTTCAAAAAATATAAAACTTTTCAAATAAAATGTGATTTCTTTGACAACTCTTCAAACATTTAACTTGGCTTCCATCTTTCTCTCTCATATCATTATAACCTGTTAAAATCATTTAAAAACTTGGGATGAGCACAAAAAGCTCATTAAGGGATATAAAAAGAAGGAAAGAACACATTATTCCATGAATACTTGTAACGTTTGAAATCATTTTCAAAAGACATACTTGTCACCCATATATACATACTTTGTGAAACATGATATTTCCAAAATATTCCCACAAAACATAAGAACATAAATAGAACCATAAATTTATCTTGTCATATTACTTACATAATCATGTAACCCTCTCATCTACCTTATAATTTGTAACCCTCACGGCTACCATACAATTTGTGTAACCATCACAGTTACACTTGGAGTAACCATACGACCGACCTCCAACTTACACATACCTAATGTATTGGAGAGAGATATATTTCTCACCCTTCATAATAAATAATTCCCAATAACCAAAATACAATCATACAATATGAATAATTTTATAAAAATATAGTTTTTGAATTTTGTAAAATAGAATTTTAAAAGAGGTTTTTAAAAGAAAAGTCCCTTATAAATATCATATAATTGAAGAGAGACTTAATGGAGTGGATGTAATATGTATATATATTTTAAATACACATAATTCATTCTAATATAAATAAATTTCATCAAAAAAATAGTTTTAATACCATGTAAACAATAAAGTAGAAGGTTAACCCAAAGAATGGAATTTGGGTTAATAATTACCTTACCTCGGGTTTTTCTTACTTCAAACTCATTTAAACCTCTTGTATAATGGTTAAAAGAGTGTTATTAATATCTTAAAGAAACATATCCATATTTATAATAATTTATATGATCATGTCATTGTTAGGTCCACTAGGATGAATACTCTGAGAGGGGGGTGAATTAGGGTATGAATAATTAAAACTACAGCCCTGTTTGATCTTGTTCTGTCATTAAACAAAATGCACTTCTCTATTTCTCTCATAGAAGTATATGAACAGAAATTAAATCATGCATGGGACACATTGATTTTTACTTGGTTCACCCACACTGGGCTACGTCCAAGAATCATACAATGGCAATGTGCCATTGTACCAATTTCACTAAGGCTTATTCCAATAATGAATACACTATTCAGGCTAGATCTTCAATTCCCAGGCTTACTACCTTTACAAAGCTTTAGGGTCTTCTCACTGTATTCCAAAGGGTCACTTTATTTTCTTATTTATCTATCTCACTGCTAGTGGAAAGGGCTGCCTTATTCCTCTTCTTTCGCTCAATGCTCTTGAAAGGGATCCACGCACAATTTATGGACTTTTAGGTCCCTTCATTATCGCTAATGAAATATGAATCTTTAACTGTTATAGATGCTCTGTTTCCATCTAACTTTCACCTACAGATGAATCTCACTTTACGTTGGGTGTACCAGGAAACCCCAATTTTTACACATAGCCTTCACTGGGCCTTGCACATAATTACCTACTTTTACATGAAATCCAATTTTCATGCAACACCTCTTTTACGTTAAACTGCTTATTTTACACACAACAACCTTTTTTTATGCGCAGACACCAATTTTACATGCAACCTTGGCGTTTACGTGCAACCCCCTTGCGTACTCCAATTTTTCCTTCCAGAGCTCAGATACTTTCTAAGTCTTGAGCTATTTTTAATGAGGGGGTCACCTCATATTTACAGGAAAACTCAACCCCTATGTGAAAAAACCCTCCTTGATTCCATAATCCTCTTCGAGTGTGAAAAACACATCTTCCGCGCAACACTATATTTCATGCACTACTCCAATATTTTGCGCACCTCGTGCCTTTTCCAATTTTTGAGCTTCTAATATTGAAACACCTATTGCATGAAAAAATACATTCCTATATTTCATGAACTACTCCAATATTTTTCATACCTTCCTTTTCCAAAAACACATCTCTCCATTTTCTGATTCTCAGGTTTAGAAATTTGGAAAACACTAGAAAATGGTGCCACCTTGTATCTTCTTTTTTTGTACCACCTCCAGATCATCCATTCCTTTGTTGAGGTTCTTCTATCAATAATGGATTGTCAACAACATCAATTAAACCCAAAAAAATCACCATGGATGCCCCTTTTTTCAACAAACTGAACATAGAAATCCACTTTGTCAACAGAAAAAACATCAAGGCCTGTTTTTTCAGCAAACAAAACATCAAATCCTACTTTTTCAACAAACACAACCAACCCAAAAATTCTTCAGTGATGCCTTGGGGGTTTTTTACCAATAATATCTCCCTTTGGGTTTGTTAAAAACTCTTCCATAAAAGTATACCACGTTAATTCTTCATCCACCATTCTCCTTTTTCATTTCTGATAGAGATCAAGGATTCACTCTGCACATACTCTAAGCCCACATGATCAATGCTCGGCATGAGAAACAAGAGTAAATGAAAAGTTAATCAATGAATCACTTCATTTATAACACCAATTTTTGATACCAAACAGATACCAATTGCTGATTGTTGGAAACATTTTGACTCCATTCCAACACAACTCTTCTACTTTTATCACAATCATCAGCTTTTGTGATATATATTATTTGATCGATCACTTATAGCATCGTCAGATTTAATACTTCCCCTGTCTACTTAAAGGTTCAACTCCCCTTTAGATTCAATTCCTCTTTAGCATTGTTTTATGTGTTGTTCATTCTAATATCTGACTGACCACTTAGAGATTCATCATATTTATCCTCCTATAATCTTCAATTCTCTTTATATTTTTGTTCCACTTCACATGTTAACTTCTCCCTATATATTTTATAATTTCTAAAATAGCATTGTCTCACCATTGAAAAATCATTATTTTCTACCCCTTTTTCAATAAACACAAAGGTCAGGACTTTTCGGTCTATAACTGGGAAAAACAAATATTAGTACATTGGGGAAAAAAATATCATTCCTCAGGGAGATGGGGGTGTCCCATATCCACAATTTTTCAAGTGCTGGGAGTCGACTGAACTCCTGAAGCCAGTTGATGCCTCTCAAAGGCTTCCTTGGGTAAGACCTTTATTAGAATGTATGTAATCTATAGTTCTGTAGGGACATACTCCAACTTCATGATTCTATTCTTAACTTTCTCATTGATAAAATGATACTTTATCTCAATGTGCTTTGTCCTCAAGTGATGGAAGAGATTTTTGTTGATATTTATAGCACTTGAGTTTATCACACTAGATTATAATCAGAGACTTTACTATAATGCCCATATCATCAAGCTGCTTCTTTATCCACAATAACTATGTGAATGCTTGAGTGGCTGCAATATACTCATCTTTTGTGGTGTTCAATGAAATATAATCTTTCTTCTTACTTAACTAAGAAATACACACTCCACCAAGATAGAAAGCACCTCCTGATGTTGATTTCCTATCATCTGTTGATCTGGACCAAACTTTATATGTATATCCCAATAACTCTTACTAATATTTGTCATTATATATCATACCAAATTCCAAAGTACCCTTGATATACCGAAATATTCTTTTTACTAGAATAATGTGTCTTTATTTGGGATTACTTTGATATCGCACTGCTTGACATGTAGCAAAGAAAATATCAGGCCTTGTTATTGTCAAGTACAATAGGCTTCCAATTATTTTCCTATAATCTGTGATATTAACCACCTTTCCTTCATCATCTTTAGACAGTTTCATCTGGGTAGAAACTGGAGTCTTCATTTCATTGTAATTTTTCATCCCAAATATCCTCAGAACCTCCTTGGCATATTTTTATTGAGAGATAAATTTGTCATTCTTACCTTGTGTCACATGTAAGCCAAAGAAAAATGTCATTTCACCAATCATTGACATTTTGAACTCACTTTTCATGAACTCAGAAAACTACTTACTCTGAGATTCATCTGATTCACCAAATATTATTTCATAGACATAAACTAGCACTGCCATCCATTGATTACTATTTTTGTTAAAATAGATATTGTAATCAACTCCTCCATGCTGAAATCCAAGCTTCTTTAAATACTGATCAAGTCTTGAGTACTATGCTCTTGGTGCTTGATTAAACACATAAATCACCTTCTTTAGCTGAAAAACTTTGTTCTCATATTCATGAATGAGAAAACCATCTGGCTTCTCAATATACACTTCTTCTTCCAAGACTCCATTCGAAAATGTTGACTTTACATCCATCTAAAAAACTTTGAATTTTCTTTTCACTACTATGGACAAGAATAATCTGATGGTCTCCAGCCTTACAACCGATACAAATATCTCATCAACATCAATACCTTATATATGGGAGTATCCTTTTCACACTAGGCGTGCTTTGTTTCTAGTAACTATTCTATATTCATTCATCTTATTGCCAAAAACCCATTTAGTCCTGATTGCATTCTTATCTGTTGGCCTCAAAACAATCTCCCAAGTTTGATTCTTCTCAATCTGGTCCAACTCTTGATTCATCTCCTAAACCCAATTTTCATCTTCAGTTTCATCAATAAAACATTTAGGTTCAACTTGAGATAAGAGATATTTATTCTACAGTGACTTCATTCTTCTTGTCTGAACAGGTGATTTCTAGTCACCAATGGTATTCTTCCTATCAATTTCAGCTCAAATATTTGGCTTCTTTATAGATACATACTTGAATAATTCTTTTTCATCATCAGTATCTTCTTCTGAGTCAGTATCTGCTACTTCTTTTCCCCTTGTGTTACTTTTCTCATATTCACTTTAATTGAGAAACTGTTCACTGTTTTGTTGAGTATTCTCTTCATTTTCCACAATAGTGACATCATTTCTCTAAATTAATTTTCCTAAACTCTTTTTAAAGCAGTTTTATGCTTTTATTTTTCCTTAGTATCCAAGGAATATTCCCCATCTCTATGTGACTCAAATTTCCTATGTTTCTCCTTGTTAGGGATAAATCACTTACTTCCAAAGATTAAAAATTTTTTCACTGTTGTCTTATTTCTATACCACATCTCATACGGATTCTTTCCTTCCTTTGGAAAAAATAGAGATTTGTTAGAAATGTAGACTGATGTCAACACTGCTTCCTTCTAGAACTTCTCTGGTAGGTCTTTTTCTATAAGCATCGTTATGTCCATGTTGTTGATGATCTGATTTCTCCTTTTAACCACTCTATTCTATTAGGGAGTTCTCACTGAGGAAACTTTATTCCTCATCCTGTGTTTCTCGAGGTAGTCTTTCACTTTAATTTTTGTGAATTCCATATCATTATCAGTATGAAACTTCAGAATTTTATGTCCAAGCATCCTTTCGCACTCCCTCTGGTACTGCTTTAAGTAGTTAAACACATCTGAATTATGGGAAATGAAAAATACCCATGCCATTATTCTATAGTCATCAATGAAAATAACATAGTACTTATTTCCTTCAATTGGTCTTGGAGTGATAGGCCCACAAACATCAGCATGCACCAATTTGAGCACTCTTGTTGTCTTCTTTTCCTTTTCCTTATACATCTTTCTAACGATCTTCCTATGTTGGCATGCATCACACATGTGAGAAAGATCCCGTGATATCTTAGGGAGGTCTCTAGCTAAATCACACTTTACCAAATATTCCAGGGATGGCTGGAATATATGACCAAGTCATTTATGCCACAACTTGTTTTCTTCCTCTCTGGATAAAAGCAAATATCTTCTTCTCCACTTACCAGGTAGAGATTTCCCTTTGTTCTTTTTCCCTGTAGGATCATTATACCATCTATTCCCTTGACAACACAAATATTCTTGTAAAACTGTATAGAATTCCATGAGTCACACAATTGATTGACACTAAGCAAATTGTGACTCAGTCCTTTTACAACCAACACATCAGCACGTCTTATCTCTTTTCCCCCAAACCTGGTCTTTCTCGATCCAATTATCTTCAGGCCTTCATCATTTCAAAACATGAAAACTCCTTCTTTGTCATATTTTATGCCTATAAATAGATCCTTATTACTTGTCATGTGAGATTTTAAAACCACTTTCAAGGATCCAAACACCATAATGGTCTGATGCTTTAAGGGAAATTTCAGCAACCACTGTCTTCTCTTATCTCTTCTTCTTGGTCCATATTTTTTTCTTCACGCTCATTATAGATTGTGACTTCTTATCTATATCAGAGTATGATGGACTAGATTCATCTTTCAAAGATGCAAATCTATTTTTCATTTTCAAATCACATATTGGTTCATTGATCTACTGCTTTTGAACATTTTGATTCTTCTTTGGCACATTCCTCTGTATGGTAAATGTACAGTATCTAGCTATAACATCCCAAGTAAATAAAGAATAATACATTTTCATATTTATTAATATTTTTGAATTAAATATTAATTTTAATTTAAATGGGGATGTTATGTTCAATGGCGTACCTGATACGCAACAACGGTTTTCTTTGAAATCTTACGTTGCACACAACGTTGAGTTATACTGAAAAATAATAATATAATATTATTATTTTAAATGGTAGTTAACACCTAGTTGTTGTAATGGAGGGAATGAATAAAACTAACTACAATATGAATATACATGTTTGTTAAATGTTTTTATACTTATCCAATAAAGTTTAGAGGCTTAAAAGAAAGAATCTCATTTTAAGCATAAATACTCTAATATTCATTAAAAGGTCGATTTACCGCCTTTTGATGGAAAAATATTTTTAAAACTAGTTTTTGTCACTTTTATATGTTATATTAGACAAAATAATATTATTCTTTAAGATCGAGACATCAAAATTTACTTTGGATGAAACTTTGGTATTTTTCTGATAATCTTTATTTTTTAATGAATAGTGGAAATATTGTATTTTAATACAAAACTTCCTTTTAATATAATTTATTTATAAGATTAGATTATCTTTTTAATTGGTTTTAAAGTGAAATTATATTATTTTTTTACCATTTAATCCAATTTTAATCATTGTAAGTAATTTCACTTTGAAATTGGACATAAACAAGGGTCAATCTTTTGATAGTTATTATTTCTTAAAAACACGCTTTTTGTTTTGACAGTGGAAATTAATTTTAAATTAATTTCTACCACTTCTGTATTTTGAATTTGTAAAAATAGATTCCATATTTGAAATCAGGACTTCCAAATTGTGTAAATAGGTAACTTTTATTTTTATACATTATGAATATTTACTTCAGTAAATATTTTATTTATCATGGTTAAAGGGTAAATCTGGTAAATAAGGGTAAACAATAATATTATAATAATATTAAATTACCCTAAAATGTGTCCTAATTCTATTTCCTGATACATTTCTGACCATGGGCATCCTTGGGTCGATTTTGGGACCCCATAGAGCCACTTGGGAGTGATAATGACACTTTATATTAATTAATTTAAAGTAAAGACAAAAATGACATAAACATATATCTTTTAGTAAATCAATTATTACATGGGGTTATATAAGTTTTATCTTCGACTATAAATATTAACTTTAAATATAAAAAATATTTCCTATATCATGGTATTTTTTTATAATTTTTAGACATCAAATAAATAAAATTATTTATGACACAATAAGGATGCAGTGTTTACCTCATTAATGAATGATTTAAATAAATAAGATTATAAAAATTAAAACAATGTTTAAAACCCTTCCAATTATTATTTAATGATTTTATTTCTAACATGAGTCATCTTATATTTGACTTTAATGAGTTTTGGTCCTTCATAAATCGAAAATAATTATATAATAAAATAATATTTTCAAACTTTCCTAAAGAGCCCCTCCCCCCCTTATAAAAATCTCTCACCTATAACCCATTACTCACACCTCTAAATCCCCTTTTCTCATTAAACATCTACCCAATTAATCTCCCTACATCCCCCTCTTCCTCTTAGAATCCTTAACCTAGGTAGAAGGCAATTCTAGTAAACCTTTTGGTTCAAACCAAAGGGAGATACCTGATTTAAATGTAACGTCTTCTCTTAAGTTCTTTTGTATTATTTTACTTCTCCAACCCCATAAACACTTTTTATTACTTTATTTTATAAAAACACCAGAATAATAAATATAATAGGTTTTTTTATGAGAATTAATTGAACTACACTTACACACACCTCCATCTAATGGGTAAAGAACATAATGTTTCTATGGACGGCGAACTACTGCCTCACGAAATGATGGTTGTTCAATCTTATCCTACCATCTATTATGGTGGTCATTAAGATAGAAATTTATTTATATGTGATATATATTATATTTTTATTTTTTCTATTCTTCTGTATTTTTTATTTATAGAATACCTTTATGGTTTCCATAGTGGGTAAATACGATAATTTCATTTGAGGAAGTGCGGACTACCACCCCCTCAAAGTGATATGACTCGTTCATTCCATACGTGGAATGTATAAAGGATTGAGTTACTAAAATTATATATATTATATTATACTATAATTATAATATACCTATTTATCATTATGTTTTCATTCCATTAAATATGAAATAGAAATGAAAGTAGCATTCATGCGTACGTACGACTTACCATCTCCATAAATGGTGCATTTCATTTATTATCTCCAAATGTTATGTACTATTATAAATACATATATATACTGGATATATATTATATATATGATATCTAAATCATTAATATCATTCTGGAGATCATGGAACTTTTACCACATGAACAACTTGTAATTATAAGAAGTTTATTTTTGACTCAAGTACCAAATATCGACAAAATAATCATTATTAACTTAAATGATTACATAATGTTTATAACATGGTAATAAGTGATATAAAAGGAATAATAAACTTGAAAAAGGTTATTAAGAAAGTATAAATTAACTTTAGTTTATTATTCAAGAGATTAAAGAATGATTGAGTCAAGTCAGACACAAGGTAAGGGACTTTATCTCAATCTCCTTTTATTGAGGCATATTTTGTTTTATACACAACTTTATTTTATACGGTGTACAAACACCTTTGAATTTTAATTTCATTCAAAGGGAATATTTTATCTATGAATCGTTTTACTAAATGAAAAAAAGAATGTTTTTTTAACGTACGTGGTACAATGACCTTTTCCGTCGCGGCGAGCGTTATTTGATATTTGGCTTCCTTAACAAGCCATAATGTTTTTAAAAGGAAAATAAATACCATTTACTCATTTTTTGTATTTTGGTATTTAAAATGGTTTTGATAATGGAATGATTATGTCAATATATTTAAATGATATATTTTGATTGAAATTTGGAAGTGTTATCTTTCCTTTATACTTGTGTTATGTGTGATGACTATGTTATGGTTCTTGGGAATTGTTTACGTATATGGGTGGTTCCGTGATAAACCTAGGGTGGGTGAGCTTGAGATAGCTCTCCAATTCATTGGGTAACATGAAGGAGGTAAACGTGAATTTTTCTCCTAAGAGATTTTGGGAATATACTGATATGGGTATTCCAAATGTAACTCAATATGTGGTTGTGAAAGCTACAACGTAAGTATGTTATAGATGCCACAAGTTACCTTTATGATTTGTGATTACTATGTGTTATTAATAAATATTATGATTTCATGAGGTGAGTAAAATAGTTTATGTTTTGTATGTATTGATGGAATAATTATTTCTTTCTTTATTTTATAACCCTTATTTAGATTTTTATGCTCATCCCAAGTTTTTGAAATGTTTTTCACAGGACTTAAAGATGAATAGGGTCAAGGATGGGATCAAGGAAAAGTTATTTTTTCTAAAACATGGAACTAGACATGACTCTTTTTTAAAGAGTTTTTATTTTATGAAAAAAAAATTGAAACTGAGTAGAAGTGTCTACTTTGTAATTTTTGAGATGTAATGTAATTAGTTATGGACTAATTCTCTAAAACTATAAACCTAAAAAGATACTTAATGTGAATTATCCATTTAATTCAATATTATTTAATTTTTTATGGTCGGGTCCTTATATTGGAAATGTGCCCAAAACCTCTGCATCAAAAATAGTGTCCTTCGAAATATGTTCTAGAGAACCGTTATCTATTTGGAGTCCACCTCTGTTCTTGTGACCTTCGATATCTCCTGTCTATGGAATACATATATTGTGAATGACCCATCTTTACACAAAAATAACACCTAATATAGGGTGCATTCCTACATGTCACTTCTACACTACTAATCTCCCCTTGGGATCTCTGAATATTATAATTATTATTTGTGCCCAAATCAACTTTGAATCTCAGAATGGGTTCTTGAAGTCTGAATTCAAGTTTCACAACTTTTTGTTTTCGGTCAAGTCCCACATCATTCTTAGAATATAAAAATGATTGATGCTTACTTTTATGAAACCACTATGCTCTACATTCAGCTTCTCAATTTTCTGAGTGATCTTCTTTCCTAATATCACAGTAAGAGTTAAGTTTTTTTCTTGATCAATAACTTTTTTTCACAAACCTACAGATTCTCCTTAAATTTATTTAATATGATTTATTTGATATTTCATTGTGTTATTCAATCCATCGATCTCCCTTTTCTATTCTTCAACCGTGATTTTATACTCACTAATTGATTTTGAGTCCACTGGTGTTGATGACTAGAGTTTCTTAATTTATTCCATCAATTCAGACTTCTCTTCTTCTTGTTTCTTCATATAGAGTCTGTTGTCATGAAATAATTTTTTGGATTTCTTGGTTTTGGCTCTCCAAACATCTATCTCTTCAATAGAATCCTCTAACTCAGCTTGCATATCAAATCTTACTTCAACTTCTTCTTCTTCTTCATCAATGTTGGTATCTTACTTTTTTCTGAAAAAAAACCGACAATTACCACCATAGAATTCTCTCCATGATCTTTCAAGTTCTCCATCTCTTCAACCTCTTCAAACTCAAACTCATCTGAACTGTCAAATTCTTGTGAAATAAGATTCTTCTTCTTAAAGAAATTTCTCTTGAACTCTTTCTTCCCTTTCACATAGGCTGAATACTTATTATTGGTAATTTCAACTTCATCATTATCATTATCATTATCTTGAAACTTTTTGGGGAACCTTGCCACAATATTACCAAAATTTTCACATCTAAAGCATGCTAGGGGAAGTTTCCCTTTAAACTTTCATTTTCCTCTTTGCAGATTTGAAGAAAGGAATGGCATCACCTCATCTATCTCTTCTTCTTCCTAAGTATCTTCAATAGTGAGCTTCTTCATATCCTTGAATGCCACCTCTTTGGATTTCCCCTTTTCCACTGCCTCGTTATAATTATTCATCATTTCATATGCAACCAAGGTACTGTGAAAATTGTCAAGTGTCAAATATTTCAGATCTTTATCTTCCAGTACTAAAACTTTCGGATTGAATCGAGGTGGAAGTTTCCTCAATATTCACTTCACGATCTTTATGTATTCAATGAATTCTCCAATATGTCACATATCTTCAACAAAAATATTTACCCTATCAAATAATTCATCAAAAAACTCATTCGGGATCATTCTTAGATCTTATACTTGTTCCACAATACTTGCAGCTTTGCTTCTCTGACCTTTGAATCCCCTTCATATATGTTCAAAAGTTTTTCCCATCTGGCATGTGATTTTTTACATGAAATTACCTTTTTATATATAGAATTGGATAGGGCTCCCCCTAAAGCATTGATTCCCTTGGCATCAGCATCCAATTCTCTTCACTCAGCTTCCGATAATGCACCACTGTTAATATCAACTGTTATACCATGCATTGCTTTTGTGAACACATCCATTCCCAAAGATCAGAAGTATTTTTTTCATCCAATTCTTCCATAGATTAAAATTATTCCCATCTAATATCAGAATCCCTTTATGATTGGTGACCTCCATTTGAGAGAGAAACATTGATATCAATCTTTTCCTCTGATGCCAATTGTTACATTCACTATGTTGAATACCTTGAGAGGGGGGTAAATGAGGGTATGAATAATTAAAATTGCAACCTCGTTTGATCTTGTTCTATCATTAAACAAAATGCACTTCTCTCTTTCTCCCGTAGTAGTATATGAATAGAAAGTAAATCATGCACGGGATAAGGTGATTTTTACTTGGTTCACCCGCACTGGGCTACGTCCAAGGAGCATACAACAGCAATGTGTCATTATACCAATTTCACTAAAGCTTGTGATAATAATGAATACACTTTTTGGGATAGATCTTCTATGTCTAGGCTCACTACCTTTACAAATCTTTAGGGTCTACTCACTACATTCCTAAGGGTCACTCTCTTTGTCTCTTTCTCTGCCTCACTGCCAGTGGAAAGGGTCTCCTTCTTCCTATTCCTTCACTCACTGCTCTTGGAAGGGATCCACTTATAGTTTTTGGACTTTTATGTCCCTTCATTATCTCTAATGAAATTTGCATCTTTAACTATTGATAGATGCTCTGTTGATGTCCAACTTTCACCCACAGATGAATCTCACTTTGCACCAGGTGTACCGGGAAACCCCAATTTTTACGCGCAGCCTTCACTGGGCCTTGCACATAATTCCCAACTTTTATATGAAATTCAATTTTTATGCAACACCTCTTTTACATGAAACTATTTATTTTACCTGTAATATCATTCTTTTATGCGCAAACACCGCTTTTACATGCAACCTTGGCGTATACGCACAACCCCCTTGCGTAATCCAATTTTTTTCACCAGTGCTCAGATACTTTATAAGTCTTGAGATTTTTTTAATGAGGGGGTCACCTCATATTTATAGGAAAACTAAACCCCTATGCAAAAAAAACCTCCTTGAGCATGTAATCCTCTTTGAGCATGAAAAATACATCTTCTGTGCAAAACCGTATTTCGCGCACTGCTCCAATATTTCACGCACCTCATACCTTTACCAATTTTTGAGCTTCTGATCTCAAAACAAATCTTGCATGAAAAAAAACTCAGTCCTCTATTTCATGCACCACTCTAATATTTCACACACATTCCCTTTCCAAAAATATATCTCTCTATTTTCTGATTTTTAGGCCCAAAATTTTGGCAAACACTGGAAAACAGCACCACCTTGTATTTACTTTGTTTGTACCACCTCTAGAACATCCATTAATTTGTTGAGGTTCTTCTATCAATCATGGATTTTCAACAACATCTCATGAACCTGACAAATCACCATGGATTACCCTTTTGTCAACAAACTGAACTTAGAAACCCACCTTGTCAACAAACAAAACAGAGGCCCGCTTTGTCAAAAAACACAACCAACTCAAAAATGATTCAATTCTGCCTTGTGGATTTTTTTTCCAACATTCATTACATCATTTAACCCTTTAATTGTTAGTATTTTGTTCCTTTCATTTTTTTGGGTGCGTTCTTTACATGATTTCCATGATCGGTTCATGATGGATATTCTTGTCGATTGGAAGTAAAACTATTGAATTATAATAGAGTGGTATTTACATGTTTCAAGAACCATAAATTATACAATTTATAATTTTTAATTCCAACATGAGGATGATTCATAAGTTATAACATTATTGATATTTTTTTAGGTTATTTTGGTGATTCTTCGACCGTAAAGAACTCATTTGGTTTTATAATTTAATAACATGTGTAAAAAATGATTACACAACATTGTATAAGATATAATACATAAATTATAATATGTTTCAACCATAAAAATGGTTTCATGACCATTCTTGAAGGAATTAAAAGAAATTGAAATCACATCGTTCATGATTTCGGTAAATCGACACATCACGGACGGTGTTTTAATTTCTTGAATAAGTGGGAGAGGAGAAGAAGTATAATGGTGATTCTTCCATAAACATGATAAAATACAGAATATGTAAGATACTATATCATTCATTCCTCTTGGATAATGTGAGTTTAGGAAATAATAATAATAGAAAATAAAATGAAAAGAAAATAAAGAAAAAGAGGATGTTTACCTCTTGATCTCTTCTCCTTGAGATCCTTCTTAAGGCCTTCAGTTTTTGCATTTTGGTGATACCAGCAGCTCTAGGACGTGGGAAAGATCCTTTAGATGAGTATTGGGCAGAAACTAGGTAAGGCTCAAGGATTGAGAGGTGTGGGAGGAAGAGGGAAATGAGGGTGGTATTTATAGTGGAGGAAAGGAGGTATTTTACATTATTTTGATCATTATTATAATATTTTTGCTCAAGACTATGAATAGTCATAATTTAGGTCACCCAAAATATCACTAATGGAATGTGAGTTCAAACCAAGTGGTATTAAATCACTTATGATGTCATAAATAGTGTATTTAAGTGATAATTTAAATATACGGTATTTTATCGTATTTCACTATTCATCAAAAATTCAAGAATTTCAGAAAAAATCCAAAAAATTCACCCTAACCATTTTTGACGTATAGAATTCAAAAATTAACTCCTTTTTTTTAAATAATTTTCTAAATAATATTAATTTAATTTTTAAATAAAATCACAATTTATTCAAAAATAACAATTTTAAATCTATAACTCATTTTTTAACACCTTGAAAAATTAATCAAGTGGTCATTATCTTAAAGCCTTAAGTAAATAAAATAATAATACAATTTACTATTTATTAGGGTTATATTACTATTCATATTACTGTTCATAAGGGTATGTTACTATTCAATAAAAAAACAAGTTGGTTCCATTAGATTCCAAATAACTTACTAATCACAATTGTAGATAACCGTTATTCAAAATTCAAAACATAAAAGTGAAAAAAAATATGTTTAAAGGATAGTTATAAATATCTACCTAAAACAAAGTTCCATGAATTTTAATTTATTTTTAAAACCTTGGGGTGTTACATTATCCCCACCTCCTAAAAATCACATCCTCACAATTTTATTTACTTATTAAACAAGTGAGGGTACTTTTCTCACATATCAATTCATACTCACATGTTGCTTATTCAGCCATGTAGTTTCTCCACAAAGCCTTTACCTAGTGGATTACCTTATTCCTCAATACATGTTCCCTTCGATCAAGAACCAGAATTGGTTTCTCTTTATAAGAAAAGTTCTCTTCCAGCTAAACTACTTCTAGGCTCAAAACATGAGATGAATCTGTCACATACTTCCTTAACATTGAAACATGAAAAACATTGTGTACCTTATATAAATTCAGAGGAAAAGCTAATTGGTAGGAAATTGGTCCAACTTTCTATAGAATTTCGTAAGGTTCAATTAACCGTGGACTTTGCTTTCCTTTCTTACCAAAACACATAACACTTTTCCATGGTGAGATTCTAAGAAAAACATGATCACCTACCTCAAAAGAAAAGTCTTTCCTCTTATTTTCTGTATAACTTTTATGTCTGCTCTGAGCTATCCTCGTGTGTTACTAGAACATATTCACTTTCTCAGCCACTTCCTCAACTAATTCTAGTCCCATAAACATCCTTTCCCCAACTTCATCCCAAAAAGATGTATTTCTACACTGCTTCCCATACAATTATTTAAAAGGTTCCATCTATATAATGGAATGAAAACTATTATTATAAGAAAACTTAACTAAATAAATATGTTGATCCCAACTTCCCTGGTAGTCCATTGAATAAACTCGAATAATATCCTCCAAAGTCTGAATCATTCGTTCTGACTGTCCATCTGATTGAGGATTAAAAGTTGTACTGAAATTTAATTTTGTTCCCAATAACTTCTGAAATACCTTCCAAAAGTTAGAAGTGAACCTGGGATCCCAGTCATATATAATGAAAATAGGAACTCCATGTAACCTAACAATATCTTTAAGGTACAGTCAAGAAAGATGATCTAAAGACATTGTATCTTGAATAGGGATAAAATGTATAGATTCATTCATTCAATCAATAATAACCCATATTTCATTGTTAACTCAAGAAGTATTTGGTAATCCCACCACAAATTCCATGGATACATTCTCCCATTTCCACTCTGGCATTGGAAAAGGCTGAAACATCCCCTTTAGTAACTACCGTTCTGCTTTAACCTGTTGACATCTCAAAAAAATTACAGTAAAATATGCAATATCTCTTTTCATTCCATCCCACCAACAGTACTCCTGAAGGTCTCTGTATATCTTAGTACTTCTAGGATGAACTAAAAATAGAGAACTATGAGATTCACACAAAAAATCTTTCTTCAACTAGGAATCACAATGCACACACAACTTTTTACCAAATCTTAAAAAACAATATTTATCAAGGTTAAATTCTGGAAACATGCCCATTTTAACTAATTCTACCTTTTTATGTACCTCACGGTCTTCCTTATACACTTTCTTAATTCTATCTGATAATGATTACTGCAATGAAACTTGAAACAAAACAGATTTATTTCTTGCACCAACAACTTTTAATCCAAAAATTTTCAAATCATTAATCAAGGTATCATGTTCCAAACATAACATGGTTAATTATGCCTGATGTTTTCGACTCAAGGAATCTTCCACTTTGTTTTATTTTCCTGTATGGTAATTGATTATTCAATCATAATCCTTTATCAATTTAAGCCATCTTCTCTGCCTCATGATTAATTCTTTTTGAGTGAATATACACTTCCGACTTTTATTATCAATATGTATTTGACATTTGGATCTATATAAATGATTACTCAAAACTTTTAAATATAAAAACACAGCTTCCAATTCCAAATCATGTGTGGGATAATTTAACTCATGCGGTTTTAGTTGTCTTGAAGCATAAGCAATTACCTGATCATTCTGCATCAAAACACAACCATGTCCCTTCAATGAATCATCACTATAGATGATAAACTCAAAATTTTGGGAAGTCAAGGACAAAACCGAATCATTCACCAATCTCTTCTTCAGTTCCTTAAAACAAACATCACATTCTTCTGTCCAAATAAATTTAACCTCATTTTGCATTAACTTAGTTATCAGGCTACATAACCATGAAATGTTTTTAACAAACCATCAGTAATAACCTGTTAATCCAATAAAACTATGAATCTCTGTAACTTTGTGGGTCTTTTCCATTCATCGACCACTTTTTTTTGGCAGGATCAACTGTTATTCCATCCTTCTTTACAATGTTTCCAAGAAAATAAATTTGTTGCAACCAAAAATCACACTTGCTAAATTTCCCATAGAGTTTATTTTCCTTTGAGGTTTTTAAAATAACCCTTATATGTTTTTCAAGCTACTCTTTATTCTTATAAAATACCAGAATGTCATCAATAAACACAACCAAAAACTTATCCAAAAACTCATAAAATATTCTATTCATAAGATTCATGAATACAAAAGGTGCATTAGTTAACCCAAACAACATAAAAACAAATTCATAATTCCCATATCTAGTATTAAAAGCTATTTTCATGATGTCATCCTCTTTCACCTTCAGGTGATGGTATCCAAATCTCAAGTTAATCTTAGAAAAGTATTGAACTCCCTAGAGATGATTAAACAAATCATCAATGTGAGACAAAGGATAATTGTTTTTAATAGTGATGTAATTCAAAGTTCTATAATCAATGAAAATTCTCATGGACCCATCTTTATTTTTAACAAACAAAATAGGAGCACCCCATGGTAAAGTGCTAGGATGAATGAATACTTTATCAAGAAAATATTGTAACTGATTTTTCAATTCAAGAAGTTTCATTTGAGTAATTTGATGTGGGGGTTTTGAAATTGGCTTTTCATCAGGAACTAATTCAATTGTGAATTCAACTTATCGGTTAGGTATGACACCGGGTAACTCATTAAGAAAAACATTAAGGTATTCATTTACCACTAGAACACCATTAATCTGAATAGTTCCCATGTTTTAAACAATATGCACAAGATAACTTTAATTTACTTATTTCAAACATTTATCAACTTCCTGATATTTTATCAATTGTATGGGTTTGTTCTTGTATACAAACTGAAACACTTTCTGAAAAACGAATTCTTTAGCTCTACAGTCAATCTTAGCATGATAAATAGAAATTCAATCCATTCCTAGAATGACATCAAACTCTACTAAGGTAAAAACATCAAGGTTTATAGGTAATGTCTTTTTATAGACCACACTAGAAATATTCTTATAATTCCTCTTTACTATAATATTTCCCCCTTGTGTTTTAACAATAAGTTCTGTTCTCATTTTTTGAGGTGATATTTCTAATTTACCAGAAAATTCCTCAGAAATAAAGGAATGTGTAGACCCCGTATCAAAAAAATCTTTAGAAAAACCTGAGTAAATGAAGAAGGTACCTGATACAACTTCATTGGATGGCCCAACATCTATTGATTTAGTTGTAAAGGATCTCACTACACTTTTATGCTTATGTTTTGGATTCTTTACATCATTCATATCTCTCTTTGGGTAGGCATTTGCATAATGACATATCTCACCACATTTAAATCACTTTACAGTTTTCTTATCAGGATTAGTCTTAGGATCATTTTCATTAAAATCTTGGGCCATATTTCCAAACTTACCACATCGAAAACACTTCCTAGTTTTGGTAAGGCATTCCCCAGGGTGCTTCTTTCCATACTTTTCACTAACTGGGAATTGGATTTTCTTACCATCATATTTCTTTGGTTGATTCTCACCCATCGCTTTCCATTTGGACCTCTTATTCTCCTTATTGTCAAAATTCATGTGATCATCAACAAACTCCATCTCTACCCTCTCAGCACATCAAACAAGTTTCTCATAACTTTTGAATTCATGGGAGTCAAATGCCCTTTAATACCTTGGCTTCAATTCTGCGTAAAAGCAGTTGATTTTACTATCAATATCCAAAATAAGATTTGGAGCATACCTCGCCAGTTGGGTGAAGTTATATTTATATAAAACCACTAAATCTTCCACTTTTTTCTTCAATTCAAGGAATTTATTCTCCATCCTAAGTCACACCACCTTAGGAAAATATTTTTCAAGTAAAATACTTTTAAATTCATCCCACTCTAAGGCATAAATATCTTCTCTATCCATGATATTCTGTATCATTGACCACCATTGATCATCTTAACCTTTAAAATGATAAATTTCAAGACTTAACCTTTGATTATCTAAATATCCCATAATATCGAATATCTTTTCAAGGAATTTAATCTATCCTTCAGCCACTACTGGGTTAGAGGATCCATTTAAAGAAAGAGGGTGTTGTATTATAAAATGTTCCACTATTGTCATGTCTCATTGTGGTATCTTTGGTTGTTCTCTTGTATAGATTCCACCACCATTTATTTTTTGTGTTAGCTAATCCATTAATATTACAAACATCTTGGTTCCAATCCCTACCATTCCAGGATGCATATTCGAAAGGATATCATTCTATTAGTTCCTCTCCTCTTCATCTTCCATGTTTCTTCAGCGGAAAACCATTCTGAAAAAACATATCTTAGTAGAAGAAACATAGTAATCTTTAAATGCTATAACATTTCAAATTAATCATAGAGTAAAAATCATTTATGTTATTCTATTAACATCATATTAACCCCTAAATTTATCTAAACCATACTCTGATACCAACTATAAGGACTCAGGCTTATTACATTACATAATCTTGAATTTAGTCAAGAAATCACTTCCTTTGAAATTAAGGATCTTTTAAAGTTTATATATTTAGAGAATTGGGACACAATACATTCATAACATTACAAATTAATACAGAGTGGATACCATAAAAACAGTACTCATTTATTCCAAAATATAAAACTTTTCAAATAAAACATGATTTCTTTGACAATTCTTCAAACATTAAAATTGGCTTACTTTTTTGTCTTACACATCCTTATAACCTATGAAAATAATTTAAAAACTTGGGATGAGCACAAAAATCTTAGTAAGGGATATAAAAATAAGGAAAGAACACATTAGTCCATGAATAGTTGTAATGTTTGAAATCATTTTCAAAAGACATACTTGTCACCTATATATACATACTTTTTGAAACATGGGATTTCCATAAGATTCCCACAAAACATAAGAACGTAAATATAACCATAAAGTTATCTTTGGTAATTACTTACATAATCTTGTAACCCTCTTGACTACCTTATAATTTGTAACCCTCACATCTACCTTACAATTTGTGTAATCATCACAGTTACACTTGGAGTAACCATATGGTCGATCTCAAACTTACACATACCCAATAAATTAGAGGGTTATATAGGTCCCACCATTCATCATAAAAAATTCATAATAACCAAAACACAATCATACAACATGAATAATTGCATAAAAATATTGTTTTTGAATTTCGTAACAGAATTTTAAAAGAGGTTTATAAAAGAAAAGTCCCTTATAAATATCATATAATTGAAGAGAGACTTAATATATTGGATGGAATATGTATTTACACTATAAATACACATAATTAATCATAATATAAACAAATTTTATCAAAAAAACAATTTTAATACCACACAAACAATGAAGTATAAGGTTAACCCAAAGAATTGAAATTGGGTTAATAATTCACTTGCCTTGGGTTTGTATTACTTAAAACTTGTTTAAACCTCCTATATAATGGTTAAAATAGTGTTATTAATATCTTATAGAAACATATTAATCTTTATAATACTTTATATGATCATTTCATTCCATCATTTCACCCTTTAATTGTTAGTATTTTGTTCCTTTTATTGCTTTAGGTGTGTTCTTTACATGATTTCCATGATCGGTTCATGATGGATATTTTTGTCGATTGGAAGTGAAACTCCATAATTTTAATGGAGTGGTATTTAAATATTTCTATAACCATAAATTATACCATTAATCATTTTTAATTATGACATGAGGATGATTCATAAATTATAACATTATTGATATTTGTTTAGGTCATTTTGGTGATTCTTTGATCGTAAAGAACTCATTTTGTTTTATAATTTAATATCATTTGTAAAAAATGATTAAATAACCTTGTATAATATATAATACATAAATTATAATATTATTCAACCATAAAAATGGTTTCATAACCAGTCTTTAAGGAAGTAAAAGAAATTGAAATCACATCATCCATGATGTCGGTAAATCGACACATCACGAATGGTGTTTTAATTTCTTGAATAAGTGGGAGAGGAGATGAAGTATAATGGTGAGTCTTAAATAAAAATGATTAAATCCAGAATATTTAAGATACTGGATCATTCATTCCTCTTGGATAATGGGATGTTAGTAAATAAGAATAATATAAAATAAATTGAAAAGAAAAGAAAGAAAACAAAAGAGGATGTTTACCTCTTGATCTCTTCTCCTTGAGATCCTTCTTAAGGCCTTTGGTTTTGGACTTTTGGTGATACCAGAAGCTCTAGAAATTGGGTAATAGCCTTGGGAGGAGTATTGGGTCGAAATTAGGTAAGGATCCAGGATTGAGAGGTGTGGGGGGAAGAGGGAATTGAGGGTGGTATTTATAGTGGAGGCGAGGAGATATTTTACATTATTTTAATCATTATTATAATATTTTTTCTCAATACATTTAATATCCTTAATTAATGTGACCCCAAATAGTAATAATGGCATTTTAGTTTGAAACAAGTGGGCTTAAATCACTTATGATGTCATAAATAGTGTATTTAACTGATAATTTGAATATACGGTATTTTACCGTATTTCACTATTCATTGAAAATTCAAGAATTTTAGAAAAATCCCAAAAATTAACCCTAGACATTTTTTGAAATTTAGAATTCAAAAATGAACTCAATTTTTTGAAAATAATTTTCTAAATATTATTAATTTAATTTTTAAATAAAATCACAATTTATTCAAAAATAACAATTTTAAATCTATAACTCATTTTTTAACACCTTGAAAAATTTATCAAGTGGTCATTATCTTAAATCCTTAAGAAAATAAAATAATAATACAATTTATTATTCATTAGGGTCATATTACTATTCATGTTACTATTCACAAGGGTATGTTATTATTCACCAAAAAAACAAGTTGGTTCCATTAAACTCTAAATAACTTACTGATCACAATTGTAGATGACTATTATTCGAAATTAAAAACATATAAGTGACAAAATTATGTTTAAAGGATAGTTATAAATATATGCTTAAAACAAAATTCCATGAATTTCAATTTATTTTTAAAACCTTAGGGTGTTACACTTCATGGTAGGGATTCTATGATTGGATAGAGGTCACAATGTTATCTAGGTGACCATAGACCAACTCACTATGTTGTTCCACTTCCTAGCTATATGAGAATAGAGTTTAATGGAGAGATTTGGACACCTTTACATATATAAGATAGTCCTAATTCATGGATTTCCCTCAAAGATCATCTCAATCTACGATGTTCACTTCACATTGTGATTATGGAGAGGATTTTAGGAGTTATTTGGGACTCAGTTGTGGTTGAGCATGGTGTTTTACACCAAGATAGATAGCTAGACTGAGTGGACCATTCAGGTTATGAAGTAAATGATTCATGATTTCATGTTTGACTAAGGTCATATTTTAGAGGATCGCCTACCCTTGGTGGAGTTCACGTATAACAACAGTTACCACTCCACCATTATTATGGAACCATTTGAGGCCTTGTATGGGAAACCTTGAAGGTCACCACTATACTAGACTATTCTAGGGGAGTCAGTACTCATGAGACTATATTTGGTTTGAGCGATGATGTAGAAGGTATATATCATCTAGGAGTGGATAAAGACTTCCCAAAGCCATTAAAATTCTTACAGGGACTGATGACAGAGGCCTTCAAAGTTAAAATAGGGAGACCATGTGTTCTTTAAGGTCTCACATCAGTAAGGACTATAGATATTTAGTTAGTATGGAAATTTATCTCTAAGATTCATTATACCTTTCAAGATACTATATAGGGTTATCAAGGTGTCATACCGCTTATCCATACTACCACAGTTAGGCTAGGTATATAATGTATTTTGTGTGTCATAGTTGATGAGTTATGTGCATGATTTTTCACATGTTATCAACTGGGGAGAGTAGGATATTGAGGATGGATCTACCATCATAGGGTAATTAGTAGAGATATTGGATTTGAAGGATGGTATCATATATGGGCAAGTGATTCCTTCGGTATGTGTCTTATGGAAACACAAGAATCTTAAAGAGAGAACTTAGAAGTGAGAAAACCAGAAACAAGCTTAGTATCATCATCTTTTTAATTGGATTTTTTCTTTAGAAGACAAAAATACCTAAGGTGGGGAGAATTTAACACCCCCATTTTTTACTTGTAAAACTTTATAATATTTTAAAGAATATTTTCAAAGCTATACATAGGGTTAGCATTGGATTACAGGGCCTATAGAGCCTCGGTGTTGATATAATAAAAATATTAAATATATTATATAGTGTACATGAATTTTTTCTAAAATAATGAAATATCTCACAAATGGTTTTCCATATGGGAAATTAAAGACCTAAATTAAATTTTTAATATAGGTTTTACCCTAGTAATGACATAACCTTCATGCACATCGAGTGTTTTTCTTAAGGAAAATCATGGGATGATTAATAAGAGAATAAATTAATTAATTAATTAATTAGTTTTTAATTGTATGACCTATTTACTCCTCTATTTAAACCTGTTTATAGAAAAATTCAAGGGTCGGCCTCATAACCCAAGATATTTGAGAGGGTCATGGAAGAGAGATTTGGTACTGACAAGGGGACCGTGGATCGGTGATCAGTTTTCCAAGGGTATTTCCTTAATCAACAGAGTTCTTAGATATCACCAATGATAAGGATGTGAAATAATTATTTATTATAGATCGGTCCAATATTTAGGTAGGATGTTTTTTTACTAATCCTATTTATTATTACCAGATACCAAACATGAATTAATCCCTTTATATTATTAATTCATGGGTCAATATTTGATTTGCAGTTGATGTTTTGCTACATAGGATTGGGAATTGATAAATTTTTACTAATCCCTATTTATCCTTAAACATTTTTCATTTTATCTATCAATGGAATGAGACCAAACCAAACAATGGTTGAGTTCTAATTCCTCACTTTTTTTTGTGTTCTCCCCCCCCCCCACATTCTTCAAATGGTCATCATCGGTATTTTGTTTGACCGGTGGTTCGACAATACCTGAAAATTGATCTTTAGCATAACGGGTCATTTTTGTGAGATTGGATATGGAAAAAAAGGCATGATCTTGATGCTAAAATAATAAATAAATCTTGGGATTTTGGGTTTGGATTTTATATTGGGTGTTTTTTATCTGCGATTTGGTGTTTCGGTGATATGGTGTGATGGGAGGCAATTCTTGATGGGATGGGTGGCTAGAATTTGGCCACCAACAATAGCTAAGGTTTGGTCAATCATAGATCTAAAATATATGTGTGTGATTTATGGTGGATCCACAATCAAAGGTTTCATGGGAGGGATGTGTAAATCCAAGTTTATATTTTATAAAAAATTGAAGTACATTGCATATAGATCGGAGGAACACATGTTGTGGGGATTGCCTTTGTATTGTGGATAGGGTTATGCATAGAGATAAATATCACACACTTTTTTTCTAGTCCATATGTTGTGAGATATGATTCTATAAACCTAGAGTGTACCCCTGGGGTATACAATCATAGACATCTCTATAGTAAATGGGTGTGGGCAGTGTACATGGGCATGTCTAGTGTACACTGGCATGACCAGAGTACATGAGAACAGGTTGTAGAACACAGGAATGGGCATGGAGTTAGGCATGTCTATAATAGTAAGGAAACTCCATGTATTATATATACACATTGTTTACTCCTTCCTAGGTAGGTTATATTCCCCATTCTCTTCAGTTAATCCAAGCATCAGTAGGGTATGTTCCCTTGATCCATCCTTATGAGGGTATAGTGAGGCATCACATCATAAGCATAGGATGAGTGCTCCCATCTATAGTGTTGATTGGTGTAGCCCGATCCGGTTGGGCCGAATGCTTGAAGCCTGCAACTGTCATGGGTCGAGCTCTGTAGTGAGATCATTGGGGGTTTCAGGGGAAACATGCCCCTACTACGGGGGTCTGGAGGCCTTTGGTCCTGGCCCAATTTTTTTCAGCACTGTAGCATCTCTGACCACTGTAGCGAAGCTAACTGACTGACACCGACTGACTGTAGCAGTGTGGACTTCGGAGTCAACAGTACTATAGAACTTTTGACAAAATTGGTCATTGTCCACTATAGAAAATTGGACTTAATTTTCTAAATAGTGATCATCTTATTCATTTTATAGCCCATTTTTGAGCTAGGGTTACCACAGAAAAAACCTCTGTAATTTTTGCTCCTGATATAGTGAAATTCTGCCTCTCTCGTGGACGTAGGGATTATTCTTGAACCACATAAATCATTGTGTTCATTTTTCTTTCTTTATTTCATTTTCTTGTTTCTATGAATGTGAATCCTAATGATTCCACAACATATAGGTGAGTCTCATATAGAGTCAAGTATTCCTCTATGTGATCTAAGGTGTGATCCTCTATCATTCTTCACTAGTTTTGTTAAGGTATCATGTTGCTAAATTCCTAGGTGTATGATCCCCATCCTACTGGGTTACTCTGGGTAGGTTTAGTTATCCCTCGTAGGACATAGGTGTGATCCCATATCTATGTATTAAAAACTTATGAGTTTTAGTGTGTACATATTCATGGTGAGCATGACCTCTCATATGATCTCTATCGGTGTTAGAAAGACCTGAGGAGTGAGTTATCTCATATGACCATTGCCTTGAATCCTCTAGTAAAATCCTAGATTAGCAGTATAGATATGACCTTACATTGAGACTTGGGGTCTATCTTGAGTATATACGCTTTGATTTTATCCTTTCTATGAGCTGACTCTCTTTTATTATTTATGTTTTGTGATTTTAGGGTGTCCTACTGGGTATGTTTATACTCACCCCTATATGGGATCATCCATCACATTTCGTGTCTTATACAGATGACATGACTTTAAATGGATTCTTAGGTGGACCAAGAGTAGGTGAAGAATAGTTATGTTTGATTGACTGCAATCAGTTCTAGTAGTTTTATCTTGATAGCAATCCCCTTATTTCTAGGATGTTGGAATCATTTACAGTATTCATGGGCTTGTTTTTTACCCTTTTTTCTTTCCCATACTTATGTTGTACTCTGATGTGTGACTCGGTTGTATGCATGAATTTTGGTATCATTTTTATCTTTACTTTATTCTTTAAATTCTTCCTTGGATGTGTGTTTGTGTGTGTGTTTGTGTAGGTAATTTATGTTAAGGCCTCCCATGTGTGTAATATGCATACTCAGTGCTTGTCGCCAGCCCTTGGCCTATTGAAGGTGGGATTGGGGTGTAACACTCAGCTTAATTCCGGTTAGGCAGGCCTTAGTGGGTTGGATATTAAGAAAAGTAATCTTGATAATGAATAATAATTATGAAAATGGTAAAAAAATTCCAAGATGTATATGTTAAAAAATATTCTTCTTGCACTTTGGTAAAAAAACATCAAAATGACCTGTATAGTAAATGTTTAACTTATTACTTTTAATAACTTTAAAAAGAAATTTAAAAAATAAATATAAATAAAATTTATTAAACTTGGATCATAATTAATAACATTATAGTAAATTTTAAAATAAACTCAACATGTGAGAAAAAGAGTTGGAAGGAAAACTATAAAACAATATTTTTAAAAGAAAGTCCCTTACCTTAAGTCTCATCTAGTTTCATACATTCTATAACTCCTAAATATTAAAAATATATTATATTTATACTTGATTAATAACATTTTTCATTTTCATTTCATTTTTATTATTACTTTGATTTCATTTATTACCATGACTTATTTAGTTACTAAAATAGTTAAGTTTACATTGGATTTTTTGGGGTCGTTTAGTTTATAACCTCAAAATAACATCGATGTGTTGACCATGGTCAAAGGGGTTATGGTTCTATGACCTCCATAATCTTAAAAATTTTATATTTATCATATTTATACATTATATGTGATTTTAAAACCAACCATGTAAAGAGGTCGTGAAAAATGAACCATATCATTTCATAGAGACAGTAGTCTGTACATATGCATGAACAATGTTTTCATTTTTTATGGGTGGAAAAGAAATAAAGTATATAATAGTTTACTTTTTTAGAATCAAAAATATTTTATACATGTAATATTTATTCATTAGTTCCATCCTTATAACCATCCTTATATGGTGTAAATGAAAAATGAATCACATCACTTCATGGAGGTGGTAGACCACGCGTACACACAAGCGGTGTTATTATTTTCTAAATAATAATAAGATAATAAGTTAAGTAATATATTATCATTAAATAGTCATAATTATTTTATAAATATCATATATATTCAGTTTTTCTCTTTTTACAAAAACACATAACAATCTTCCAAGGAGATACTTGTAAGAAAAACTTGATCACTTACCTCAAATAAAAGATATTTCCTCATGTGATATGTATAACACTTATAACTACTCTAATCTGTTCTCATGTGGTGTTGAATCATATTTAATTTTAGAACCATATCTTATTCCAATTAAATTCCCAATAATTTATTCTTATAAACTTCATCGTAACATGCTAGATACTGACAATATTTTCTATATAATGCCTAAAAAGGTATCATCTATATACATGAATGAAAACTATTATTATATGAAAATTAAACTAAAGATATATGTTGAACCCAAATTCCCTAATAATATAATTAGGAATCTCTAATAATATCCTATAAATTTTTAATTTTACCCTCCTATTGTCCATTATATTAAGGATGAAAAGTTGTACTGAAATTTTATTTAATACTCATCAGCTTCTAAAGGTATTTCTAAAAATTTATGTAAACCTGTGATCATGATCAAATATAATAGATAGGGGAACTCCATGTAACCTAACTATCTCTTTAAGATATTGTTTTGAAAAATAATCCAAATAAATAGTATCCCAAATAGGCCTAAAATGCATATATTTATTCAAATGATCTACAATAACCCAAATCATATTATTACCTTGAAATATCTTTGGTAATCCCACCAAAAAATCCATGGATATATTCTCCCATTTCTATTTAGGCACTGGAAAAGGATGAATCATCCCCTTCATTAGTTTTTACTTAGCCTTCACCAATTCACAAGTTAAACATTTCATAGTAAAATCAGTTATATCCTTCTTCATACCTTCCCATAAAAAATATTCCCAAAGGTCTCTATACATATAAGTATTTTCATATTGAATAAAAAATAGAGATCTATGATATTTACTTAATAATTTATTATTTGACTGGTAATCACTTTAGGGCACATAAAAACTTTAAAAATTTGATAAAACATTCTTTATCCACATTAAACTTAGGAAGCATACCCTTTTTTACCAATTCTAATCTTTCTTACAAACCATGATCTTCCTTCTAATCCTTATTAATAATATCTAACAAATATGACTGCATTTATACCTATGAAAAATAAAAATAAGTTTCTATATAAAAAAAAATTATTCTAACATTATATAAATAATTAACTAAAATATCATTTTTTTAAAAATAACATAGTTAATTATGCCTTATCTTTTTGACTCAAGACATCAGCTGCCTTGTTTTCTTTACCCGGATAATAGTGAACTGTGAAATTATAATCCTTAATCAGTTTTATCCATATTATCTACCTCATGTTCATCTATTTATAAGTAAATATATATTTTAAACTTTTATTATTATTATATATTTTACATTTCTCCCCATATGAAATATGCCTTCATATTTTTAAAGAAAAAACTATTACATCCATCTCAAATTCATGTGTAGGATAACTATTCTCATTTAGTTTTGATTGAAGAGATGCATACATGATAACCAAATCATTCTACATAAATAAAAAACCAAGTACCTTCAAATAAGCATCACTATAAATAAAAAATTACTTTATTTCTTGTTGGAAAGGTTAAAGCTGGAGAACTAACCAATATTCTTTCAATTCTTAGAAACATTAATCACATTCCTTTATCCGGATTAATTTTACTCATTTTTTAGTTAACTTAGCTAGTGGGATAGATAACCAATAAAGGTTTTCAATAAATTATAAGTAGAAACCTAATAATATGAGAAAAAATTGAATATCAGTGACATTTGTAGGCCTTGTCCACTCTTTGACCATTTTTTAGTAGGATCAACGGTTGTGAAATATTTAGAAACAATAAACCCAAGGAAGAAAAATTTTTGTAACCAAAATTCACATTTACTAAATTTCTATACAAGTTATTTACTTTTAAATTATGAAGATAAATTTTTAGATTTTTCTCATGAACTTAATAGTTTTTATATTTTACCAAAATATCATAGAGAAACACAACCACAAATTTATCCAAATATACATGGAATACTCTATTCATTAAATTCATAAATACAATAGGTGCATTTGTTAACCTAAATAGAAAAACTATAAAATTTTAATTAACATACTTAGTACAAAACATTGTCCTCAAAATTTATTCCTCCTTCACATTCAGGTGGTGATGTTCGGACCTAAGATAAATCTTTGAAAAATAATGAGCACCCTGGAGTTGGTCAAACAAATCATCAATATTATCCAATGGATATTGTTCTTAAAATTTATGTTATTGATTGATCTATAATCAGTTAAAAGTTTCATGGAACCATACTTATTTTTAACAAACAAAATAGAAGAACCCCAAGGTGAAGTTTTAGGGTGTATCAAACCCTTTTAAAGTAACTCATGTAACTACTTTTTTAATTCTAACAACTCAACTGAATATATTTGATAAATAGGTTTTGAAATTGTCTTATCATCATAAACTAAGTCAACAGTGAACTCAAATTCTCAATCAGGAAAAACACTAGGAAAATCATTAAGAAATGTATCTATATATTCATTTAATACCAGCACATCACCAATTTGAACAATTCCATTCTTTTCATAAATATGTGCTAGATAACTTTCACTTCCATGTTTTATCATTTTATCGGCTTCTTTATATGTTATCAAAGTTATGAATCCATTCTTATATACAAACAAAAACTCATTTTGAAAAATAACTTCTTTATCTATAAAATCTATCTTAACTTGATAAACCAAATTTCATTCCATACCCAGAATAACATCATACTCTATAATGGGAAAGACAATAAGGTTTTCAAAAAAATGCATTCCATATATAATAATAAGAAGAATTTTATAAATTCTTATTTCCTTTATACAAAACCTATTAGTTTTTACCAAGAGTTCAAAATTCATTTATAGAGATGGTAGTTACATTTTACTTCAAAATTTATCATATATAAAAGAATGTGTGGATCCCAAATCAAACAATACATTGGCATAATTTGAATAAACAAGTAATATACCTATCACCACTTTATTTTAGGGTCTTTCATCTTACATGGTATTATAAAAAATATTTATTTCACTTTTCTATTTTGGATCATGGTAATTCCCACCTTGAGTAACTAACTTCTTATATTCATTAGCATTGTATCTCAATTCATTGCAATTAAAAAATTTCATGACCTGCTTTTCATTACTATCCTAAAAATTTCCATTTCTCTTTTTTATTATATTCACAAGCCATGTGTCCATGTTTTCCACTTTAGAAACACTTTCCTAATCTCATAATATATTATTCAGAATGCTTCTTTCCACTCATATCATAAGAAGGTAATTGAATTTTCTTACCTCTGGGTTTCTTCGATGAATTCTTACCCCATTTACTACCACTTGGATCGCTAATTATCCCTATTATTGTAAAATTCCACAAACTATATCTCATCTTTATCATCACACCGCAAAATTTACTCATAACTTCTAAACTCATGAGTAACCAGTGACCTTAATAAAATTAGCTTCAATCCTGAGTAAAATTGATTAATTTTACTATTATGGTAATGAATAAAATTTGGGGCATTCCTGTCCAATCTTGTAAAATTAGCTTCATTGGAAAAAATAGTGTCCACCACCTTTTTCTTAAACTATAGGAATTGATTTTCCATTCTAATTCAAATAACATTAGTAAAATACTTTTCAACAAATATATCTTTAAATATGATCTATTATATAGTGTAAATTTTGTTCCTTTTCCTTGGTGTTCTTAATAAAAGACCGTCATTGATCTGTTTCACCTTAAAAATGATAAATATAAAGGGTTACCTTATGATGTTTTGAACATACCAAAACTTCAAATATATTCTCTAAATAATTAATCCATCCTTCAGATTTCATTAAGCCTAAAGATCCACCAAAATCTAAAGGATGTTGTTTCATGAAATTCTCTCCTATAAACATGCTTCTATGTGGAGAATTCATTAAATCTATTCCATGTGTATCACCATTAATAGTTTTTATAAATTTATTTAACACTTAAATAAACTAATATATTCCAATCATTCCATGTTTTTGGTTTGGATGGAAATTATCCTCCTAATCCCTTTCAATCTCAACTACCAAATTTCCTCTATAGAAATCCATTCTAAATAGACATGGATTAAATAAAGCAACATGGAAATCCTCAAAATCTATATCATGGTAATATGAACATAAATTATAGTCTCTTTAAAGTATATTTTAATATTCTCTAACCTCTAAAGGTATTTAAAACTTTTCTATGATTCTAATTATAATTACTTGTACCTTATTAAAAACATAAATACATGATTTATAACAAGGGTTGAACATTCTTACATTTACAGGATCTTTTAAAGTTTAGAGTTTTATATAATTAGGTAAAACATTAAATAAAAAAAGTGTATATTTCCACATAGTATACATTTTTTTCACCAAACATTTTTTTATATAAATATGCACTTGATTAATTCAAGGTAACTCCCATATTTGGAATTATAACTTTATTAACATGTCTAATCATCCTCAAATTAAGTGAAAAATAATTTGAAAACATGGTATGATAAAAAAATATTGGTAAGGGACATAAAAGAAAATAAACTTGATAGTCCATTTTTTAACTAGAAAAATCCATAAGAAAATTTTTCATTTTCATAATAAACATTTGATCTTAAATATTCATTTACTTTTCCATGAAAACAAATTAATTACTTAATTTATTTCATACAACATTTAATATGAAATCATAAAGACCAAATAATCATCATAAGGTTTTCTTATAAAACATGAAAAATCATGAATACCTTTCCTTAAAAAGTAATGATTTCACCTTTATTAAAAAAAGGTTATAAACTTTTCTAAAAAACATAAACACATTTTTCGACTTTTAAAATCAAAATATTTACTTTATAAACCATTTCAATCATATCATGTAGGAACCTTGAAAAATTATCCTTAAATTCACCATCATAATAACCCTTACAATGGAATCACCAAACCAGATAATTCACATATCTCTTAGGAGTAACATATCACTGGTAAACTCTATTACTTTACCCAATAAATTAGAGAGATATATCAATTTCACCCATCATCATATATATATATAGATCACCTTTCAATAAAATAAAATTTTAAAATTATATAATGAATAAATCCATATGTATTTATCTTTATTGATAAAACCCAACTAAATTGGAATTCAATACTATAAAAAATAACACTTTCAGTTATCTCAAAAATATGAGGAGAAATTATTCTTTCTTTGGAATAAATTTTTAAAAATAAAAATTATCAAAATATTGAGAAAAATATTTTCTTTAAAAATAACCATATAAACGTGTAAATAAATATTGATAATTAATAATGGATATGATGGTGAGAAAACATGTTCAAGTCATATACGTTAAAATCATTCTTCTTGCACTTTGGTAAAAAAAATCAAAATGATTTGTATAGAAAATGTTTAAAATATTCATTTTAAAAACTTTAAAAAGAAAGTAAAAAATAATTTTAAACATACTTTATCAACATTTGAATCATAATTAATAACATTATTATAACATTTAAAATAACCTTGATATAGAATAAAAATATTTTGAAGGAAAAAATTAAAATGTGATTTTTAAAAGAAAGTCACATTTAAGTATTTTCTAACTTCATACATTCTCTAACTCCAGAATAATAAAATTATATTATATTTATAGTTGATTAATAACATTTTTCATTTTCATTTAATTATTTCTATTCCTTTTATTTCATTAATTACCATGACATTTTTAGTTACTAAAATGGTTAAGTTTACATTGGGCATTTTGGGGACATTCAGTTTATGAACTCTACACAACATTGGTGTGTTGACCATGGTAAAAGGTTTTATGGTTCCATTACCTATAAAATCTTAAAAACGTTATATTTATAATATTTATACATTAGATACACTACTAAAACCAACCATTTATGGTGGTTATGAAAAATTAACCACACCATTTCATGGAGATGGTAGTTCATACGTATGCATGAATGGCGCTTTTATTTTTTAAAATGAGTGGAAAAGAAATAAATTAGATAATATTTTACTTTTCCTGAATCATAAATATGTTATACATTTTATAATTTACTGACTAGGGAGACACTAAAATAGTGTCCTGGTCTTATTGGTCACATGGCCTCAAGTGAACCTCCCTATACGGTAAAGGTTGTTGACTAGAAGTGAGGGTCTAAATGTGGTAAAGTGGGGAGACTATACCCTCTAGATCAGTAATAAATACAAGAGACGAATAAATAATGAAAGGTGTAATAAGAATTGGAATATAAATGATAACTTATATTCAATAATAAATGAATGAGTAACCATGGATAAACATTCCACAATGTATAATCAATAGACATATAGAAAAATATACATATACAGTAGGACTAAAATGAAAATTGAAACAAATAAATAAAAGACACAACTCCAGAAGGTGGCCTGAGTACATGCTCAGCTGCTACTCCCATCTCCCACATCCAGTCCTAGTCCATAAATGAAAACAACATAGGTCACAGTCCAACCTAACATGAAAATAGGATGATGTCTTTTTGGGTACCAAATGGAGACCTAAAAAGGGTGTGAGATATACTCAGTATGACACCACCAATGGTGTCTAATGCAATCCAGTTTGTGAATATAAAATAGATAAATGTGTAGGTATAATAAGCAATTGGTTCAATATATGTATATGAAAACAAGTTAGGCTCAGGTTTCTCATGGACAACTGGCCGACCATACCTGCTTGAGCCTAAGCTAGAATGTCTTTAAACATGTCATCAAGTACATATAAGAATCCAAGGGAGTATGTCTATAGATATATACATGCACCGGTAAGGACCCATTTCTTAGTTCCTAAGAATCCACATATAATAATATAAGTTTGTATGCATATATATATATACTATATATATAGTACATATATATATATATGTATGTATGTATGTATATAGATATATAGTACTATCTAGGACCTGAGGTGTAACTCAATAATCCTTGTATAGTCATAAGAGTCTCATAGAGTAATAAGGCATGTCATTCCTGCATTTCATGAATAATTTAAGGCACTATGTCAATTATCATAAATAATAATTAAAAGGTTTATGCCTAACATCCTAATAAAGGGGGTGTGGAACATCATTCCCAGCAACCCAAGTGATGTGAAATTCCATGTCCAACATCCTCATCCAAGGGGGTTTGGAATTCAATGTTCACAACCCTAATCTAGGTCCCTCTATAATAATCCAATATAAGGGTATCCCACTAGCCCTATGATCCCTTATCTTAGGCATTCTGTACAAATTAAATGAGCATCGCTCAAGGCATAGTGGACCTTCATTCATAAGTTATATTTAATATTTAACACAGGCCATGGAAAACATATATACCATAAAATAAATCAAGTAAAGGAATACACACCAATCCATTATCAATTCAAACTAAGGAAAAGGATCAATTCACTTGTATCCAACAAGAATGTCATGGGAAGCACCCATGGTATAATACAAGTCAAATTAATTTCAAGTATCTCACTTATTTCAATTAATAATACAATGAACCTCAGAGGTGGTTTTATTAGAAAACAGAGGCATGATCATCAAACTGGTCATTTAAGTTAATTTATTCATTTTTTCTATAAAGGATGGTCAATGAGCCAAAATAAAGGTGATTCAAATTATAGATAGGGCCTTATAATAATGAGAATCAAGCAACACACCCTAAGGGGTGGTTTAGTTAAAAAGTAAATCATTTATTCTAAGGAAATATGTCAAACTCGCCTTATGTAGTGGTTCAGGTTGAGGTCACCAATCTCCAACCATGTACAAGGGTATCATAGAACATATAAAAAAGGTATAGGTAATTAATTTAAGGCATTTCATCATTTAGGATCCATGTGTAGAAATTTTTGGTGTGCGTCATAATGTAAATACTTTATAGATGATGTAACTTTGAGGGAAAAGAAAATAGACCACCTACCTCATTCTTATGATGCTTCACTCGTCTATTTTTTATCTTTGATTAAATCTAGAATGAGAGAAATAAAAATAATAGATGAACTCCATAAAAATAAAGTGAATTATCTCACATGAATATGGCACTGGAGAAGGAGGTATAATAGAGAAAATAATAAAGAGGATTCATAGAATTATCTAGGGATATTCAACACAACTAACAACATTAGATTCTAATATTGGATGGAGGATATAGATTCATTACTAGGAGGAGATCCCAAGGATGAACTTGGAAAGTGAGGGAGAAAGGGGGAATAAAATAATTAAAGAGAAAGGGGGACTTGGAATTTCACCCTATTTTAATGATTCGTATGGTTTGGCTATATGGTTTGGATAATAGTTATCTAAACATGTGGTGATACTACCTAATTGGAACTAATCATACAGGCTAGGTTCATGGTTTACCAAACCATAAATATCCTGTATTACTACCTCTATAATTTATTACAAACCTTCCATACAACCATTTGGCCTCAAGTGAACAGTTTGAAAAACCATGTGACACCCTCCAGGCCCCTGTACCAAGCCACATGGTTTCCCCTAGGGGATTATGGTTTCAAAAAATCATGCCTCTATAGAAAAAATGTCACATGATTTGGACCACACAGTTAGTACTGACTGTGTGCCAACCCTTCGAACTTTCCTATTTCTCCCAAAACCGATTTTTTGGAGACCGACACTACCAAAACTAATACGAACACCTGAGGAACACCTTGGGCCATAAAACCCATCTAAAAAAACATATTCAAGTGTTATAATGATCAAATTTAATTTTTGATCATCAGTTTAGGTTTTGACCCATTCACCGTATGAAGAATTTATAATTGATATAAAGATTATTCTTATTCAGTCCCATCTAACCTAATATATGATCATGTTTTCATCTATTAGATCAACTGGTCTATGGTTCTCCCCACCATATGTTCTAACTTTGAATATCCAATTCCAATCCATGGTCTTTCCACCACTAAAATTGTCCATTGAAACATGGCCCTAACATCTTAACGATGCTTCTAGCATTACACTACCACAAAACTGGGTTTCCGCAGTGCCACCCTTTATCAGTGCTAAAAAAAGCGCTGATAAAGGGGGGCCTTTATCAGAGCTAAAAAAATTTCTGATAAAATTCACTTTTAACATCGCTAAAAAAGCGTTGTTAAATACCTTTTCGATTTGATATGTCGTAGACCCAAAATGGACACCCCGAAGCAGAAATTATGGTCATTTGTAGGGATTAAGGACCTTTTAGTACCTTGAAGAATATGAGAAGGTGTTAAAATGGTCATTGTAGTGTAGGTATGGTCGTAATATTTGATTTTATATGTGGTTGAGGCAAAACAGACACCCGGAGCAGAAGTTATGGAAAAACAGACCCCCTGAGCCAAACTTATGACCGTTTAGAGGGTTTTTGGTCCTTTTTGAACCTCAAAGAACACGAGAAGGGGTTTTGGTGATCACTAGAGTGTATAACATTTAGTAATATTTGATATGATATGTTTTATATCCAAAACAGACACTTGGAGCAGATGTTATTGTCGTTTGAAATTTTGCAACTCTCGTATCTCCTAAAAACCTAAGAAACCAACAACTCACTAAAAAGGGCATAACTTCTGCTCCGGTTGTCTGTTTGAGCACTACGACTAGTCAAATTGAAGATTGTGAAATGAGTGATGAACAAGTCTAGTCAAAACTTTTATAATATCAGAGTAACGAAATATATATTAGTTATAGAACCACAAAAAAAAATTCAACTTCAAACATCCATAACTTTCTCTTCGGGTGTCCATTTGGGCTCTACCACATATAAAATCGAAGGAAGAAAAGATATCTACGTAGAAAGATGATGTGAACATAGTTCCAGTCAAGTCTAGGACCCTAAAATCCCAAAAAACAGCTAGAAGATCTCCAAAAATCAGTTTCTGTGTTGACCCCTATCAATTTTTTCTTAAAACAGTTATAACTTCTGATATATGTGTCTGTTCGGCCTCTGAAACCTGTTTTATTGTAGTTCATTCCATGATCTTCATATTGACTATTCACAGAACTGAAACAGACACCTAGATCGAAATTTATTCCTTTTTCAGTGACTCTACGATTTGTTAGGTTTTTCGAGACCCCATTTCTAGCAATTTTGTATATACATATTAATATATAATATTTGTAAATATATATAAATATGTATAATTATACCTACAGATATACATATAATATATATCTGTGTGTGTGTTTGTGTGTTGTATATATGTATGTATGTATGTATTTATTTATTTATTTATTTATAAAAACACACATAAGAAAACATATTTTATAATTGTATTTAAAACTAATATTATAAATATTATTTTAATATATATTAATATACAAATAAATATACGGATAAAAAATTATAACTAATTATAAATATCTAAATAGATATAAATATATATTAATATACAGATATATATATAAATATTAATATAATTAAATATATTTATATATTAATATGACTAAATATATATGTATATATTAATATGACTATATATATTAATATATATATATATATGTTAATATATATATATTAATATATGGATATATATATTAATAAAACTAAATATACATATATATTAATATATGAGTAAATATAACTAAATATATATATAAATAAATAGATATGTTAATAAATGAAGAGAAAAGCAATATAGTGGAGTGTTAAAGGCTTAGGCGCGTAGGCAAGAGGTCTTGAGTTCGAATCCTGGGGGAGGCAGGTCGCGCGCGCAGGTGGGGGGAATTACCTAGCGCTGTTAAAGGGGGTGGGGCTGGGTGGAGTTGGCATGGGGCGTGTGTGGGCTACCATGGGTGGTGGGTGCTGTTAAAGGGGGGCTTCAAGTGCTGTTGAAGCCCCCCATAATTGAAAAAATATATTTTTTATTTTTTTTTAATATTTTTTCAACTTTTATCAATGCTTTTATGAGCACTGATAAAAGGGGCCTTTATCAGCGCTTTTCTGAGCACTGATAAAAGGGACCCCCCTATCTTCGCCTCGATTAACAGTGATTTTTTTAGCACTGTTAATCGATTTTTCTAGCACTGATAAAGGTCATATTTGTAGTAGTGTTATCCTCAACTCATGACACCTGGTCACACACCATAACTCTAGTATTTTTCCTTGATTAGATCAAAACTATAAAATCCCAATCGGTCATGCTTAGTAGGTTGTTCTAGATTTTCCTTGATAGGTCATGGTCGACCTTAAACTACACTCATTTCATCTAAAGCTGTGTTTGATGTGGTTCCTCACCGTCCGCATATAGTTATTTTAGAAACACAATTCAAGCCACCTCTGGGTGATTATTTTCAAAAATGATCACCTTTAACAGCTGAGGCATCTCTAAAGATGATTCCAATACTTTATACCAAGGTGAACCAAGATCATTCTGAGCATGCTCACTAAATTCCGTACCCAACTTCCAATTATGTCTCCTGGCCAAACCATCTCTCACACAAAACTTTTGTCATGTTATAGCTCAAACACCAGCACATTCTCGATCCATCCTCCAAGGATTATCATAACCACTCTAGGATAAATGTTTTCATATATATTTCAACCAAATTCATAATATAACCCATACCTAGAATTTAATAAGAAATCTATATTTACCTTTTTCTATATATTAAATAGCATACGAGTTCCAAAACAACCATCCTTGAGATCCCATGACCCAACTCACATGAGGTTCGCCCACCAGTGACCAATGTCCCACTCCCCACCATAAAATCATACTTATCCTTGATTAAATAAAATGAGAACTAATTTCTATATCCTATTCCCCATTCATCATAGACATGTGAATAGTATGATAAGAACCCATTCATTACCAAATTCTTGCGTAAATGTTAACCATCACTCATTCCCACTTCTCAAGAACAATTCCCATAGTGATCACCATAATTGAAACATAAAAAGGGTTACCACCCTCAAAATTCTACTGGTGTACCACACACTAAGTTTATTTCCTTTAAAATACTTCTTGAGTGAAACTCTCAAATATTATCTTCAACCAAACTAGAAAGGATATGTAGGTAACTCGGCGTATAGACAGCGCTCTCCCAGCGTACCCAAGATAATGTCAATATAAGGGACATGATCACCTTCAAACTATGAGTACATTGAGATTTTTATCTCTAGGAATGTATCTCTCCTATTGATCCATTCTCTCATTAAAATAGTATAACATGGATTTAATTCACCCCTGATACAATGTCTCTAAACTATGCATGTCAAGGTTCAATCACAGGTCAATCATCTTGTGTCACCTGGATACTTTCTGAATTATCCCTTCTCACAAGAAACTTTATTCAATTTACCCCCAAACATCTAGGCCAAAAATATTGTAATAATTTTTTCCTTGAATCCACTAGTCCATGGATTTCACCCGATCACTCACCGATGTTTGATTTCAAACAATTACCATGAACAATATCACAAATTAGACTAATCGTGCGTAGCAGGTGTACATCCCATACCACCCAATTCAAGACCCGACTCATGAACCTATGATTTATTCATCCACTTAATAAAGATAATTGTGATACATGGTATGTCAGTACTTAACTCTCTAGGAGATCCCATGGAACTCCTTCACAAAATCAGGAACCTCACATGTGCCACAATTTAATGAACGTCCACCTATTTCACAACATCATTTCAAAAACTAAAGTGTCTAATGTGAAACTACTTGTCAACTAGGCCAACCACCAAAATAGTTCCACCAATAAAATCCAATTTTGATAAATGATCACTCTGTGTTCTTTTCAAAAATCAAATGCATATCCATGCCTAAATTAAAAAACTCAAGCACCTTACATGCATCGATTTATAAATGTTCATAAAACCAATCTTCTTAACTTTAAGGAAAATGTAAACTCCAGGATAGAAAATCTCATAGATTTCCTTTGATCAAACCTCAAAACATGGTCACTGGGACTCCCACCTATCTCTAAGGTTTCTCACATGAGAACCATATTCCATTTAAGGGAATTTATTACATAGTGTATAATGTGCCTAAAAATATTCTCTTAAAAGAGGTGAAATCAAAATAGGAAAAGAAGGATCAAACTACAAGGGTAAAAACCTTCTAACATAGGCATAATGGAATCACCTACCAAACCTTGATCTACTAGGTTTTGTCCACACCGATCCCCCAAATAAGTGAGTACTCACTGAAAGGTTGTAGTTCTAATGTAAAGTATAATGGGATTATACTCAACGAGCATCCACATATGGTAATACCCTGTCAAGGTTAAACTTACCAAACAACCAATCGTCTACCCAAGGGTGTCATTTCATCAACTAAGAGTCCTACCTGACTCAGTTAGAATAAACAGAAAGAACTTACCATGCATAAAAACTCTACTTGAAAGTCTACCAGTTTCTTATCTCCAAGGGAGATACCGTTACATCTAGTCCATAAGTTTAGGATAATGAATAAACTTTTAAACTAGAGTCATTCCAAAATCCACTAGGCTCTACCACCTATCCTTTTGGTTCATATAATTATTGGTCAGAAGGAAACTGAGACCTACAGGCAATTCTCATTCTCCTATTAAAGTCATCTCTCAAGGTAACCTAAATTTAATACGTACACAATAGTTAAAACTAAGAACACAACATTAAGGTTTCATTTTAAGGAATTTAACATATTCTCATTTATTATGAAATTTTAAGAAGCTTGTGTATAAGGGAATCAAGTCACAGTTTTTAAAAGAAAATATATTAATCACTTTATTTAGCTGATTCTATATAGAATAATAGGAAAATAATCTTATAATTTTATATTTGAACATTTATTTTTCCAAGAATTTTTCACAACTAGTTTAGTTAATGAAAATGTAAATTCAAAGCTATAGATGAAAACACCCTTTAGGTTGTAATTTGAATTTTAATTAACTAAATCCTTATATAAATAAAACTCAAAAGAAAATTAAATTTATCTACTCATTTAAAATGGGGATGTTCAAGTTAGGTTCTAACATAAATTTATATGTAACACCATATAAGTATTTATGGACACTTTAAGTAACCATCACATTAGCATAATCATACCCCCATGGGGTTTAATACTAAGGCATAAAATAATAAGGGACCTATGAGGGTCCCATAATTTTATTCAAGGTTGTAGAACACCCTTAGTGGGTTTAACTCATATGAAATAGGCCCCAACTAACCTACTTGAGTCCAGTTGTTAATTTAAGTATTTATTCATATGGGCCATGATGCCTAAGTAATAGAGGTAGAATCCTTCATAAAGGAAACTGTCACGAACCGGATCTGGTCACCATCAAACCGGCACCAAAACCGGCCCGTGCCAAGGCCCTAAGGGCATTACCGATCCCCACGGGCTGGCATAAGTGACCGGGTATCATAAAATGATGTTTGGGAATGATTTACCCAAGTTTATAAACATTAAACAACAAACAAACTCAATAAAATGAATCTGGATTTTTCAATTAAAACCATCTTTTACAAAATTCATAACTAAATTACATCTTTTAAAACAACTCAACAAGACTATAAAAAAGGTACGAAATCACAATTAAACAGCCCAAGAACCCTCATGTCAAGGGGCACCTCCCTCAATCCATCTCTACAAAATTTCACCACCAAGGACATGCTAGAAACCCAAACCACTGGAACTAAAAACTGTATCCGAACCTGAAAAAACAAAATAACCAAATCTACCTACACCCAAGGGTGTAAGTAGGGTGTGAGAAAATTCCCAGTAGGATACCACCACTAAGAGATTCCATGTGATAAACATTCAAAGACAAAAAGCTTGCAAGTTGTCATAAACAGAAAATGCTAGTTACAATTTCTAAAAGATGAAACTAAAAAAACAGTTTTCAAGTGGGATATCATTAAGAATCAACACTTTTAAAAATAATGTCAACACTACTGAATTTTCCAGCCAACTATATCGTATTCCAATGGTAAGTACAAAGTAAATAATGAGCACAAGAAATGGGAAATAACCCCTAGGCACTAGCTCATTCTGGGTCCCAGGTACCTCGTATCTCGGTGATAGTAACCATCACAATATTCGTTCTCATGCACGAGCCACTAGTAGGGAACATAACCATAACCTAGTGGTCCCCAATCATCATCATCATAGTTTAGTTATAGTTTTAAGCGTCAATATTGCTAAGTGAAACTGAGTCCAAACCCCACGGATTCACTAGCATACTAGTACACGTCCACCCACCTAGATACCCGGGTTTTCCCTTTGTGCTCAAACATGTTCAACAAGCCAAGAAATATAGTTTTCACATGTAGATATCACTTCCACATCAAAAATTAACCAAAAATACCCATGTACATCACATAAGTCACAAATTCCACTTTTCATTCAAATGCATTTTGAAATCAAACTCACACCAAAATATCCCACAACACTTTTTTCATAACTTTCACAATCCAACACATCCTTTAACAATTTTATGAAGTCCCTAAAAATATGATAAACATCACATAACAGAACTATTCACATTTAAAATAGATCATTTGAAAGTATAAACAATCCAAAATAGTTTTCCAATATGGTTTCACCTCTTACATAAATCATTAAACCACTCAAAACTTTCATAAAACAATTCTAAATAGTGTACCAAAGCTTTTCACCTAAAACCCATTTTAAAACCGTATTTCAAGGAAAAAATCACACCAATAAAAATTCAAAACAGAATTGGAAGCCCCAAAAACATTTATTAAATAACCCCCATGTGTTATACAAACACCTCAAACAATAGCAAAAAAGATCCACATGAAACGCACACGTTTTCAAAATCACTTTCAAGAAGTACAATAAAGTTTTACACCTTAAACCCTTAAAAAAACTCTTTAAGACCTAGTGGAACACCAATACCCCACCAAATCAGAATTTTCATCCCAAACAAGATTTATTAAACCAAATTCATATGTTATAAAACAATCCCAAACAATACCCAAAGGGTTACACATGAAAAATACCAAATTTTAAGCTAAAATGAAACTATAAAAATAAATGCTTAACCAAATCCAACATAAACAATTTTTTCACCACACACATCATATTATGAAAATTCATAATAATTAATTCAATCAAACTAACTCATCTAGAAATGATTACACACGGAATCACCTACCAGAAGTGTCAAATCCCTCAAAACTTGGTTCGAAACATCAACCGCACAACCACCGCACCACAAGGAAGATAAATTCAGACCTAGATCACAATATTTGACCACAAATACACCAAATTAAACCCTAGTATCAAACCATAACTTCTGGAAATTTTAGAACATAATGAAAGATAGAGGAAACCCTAAGGGAAAAGGAAGAAACCAAGAAGGAATCACTTACCCAAAACAATCCTGAAGAAAACGACCCAAAATCGACCAGAATCTGAATTTTAAAACAGATAAAATTTTAATGGATATTCTAAAAAGAATGAGAAGGTCATGTAGGAATTGGAATGGGGTAAAAATATTAATAATATAAAGAGTTATGAAAGGATCAATTTACCTCTCCAAATATGGACAATTTATGAAATCCAGAGAAGTTTCGACCATTTTCGTGATTCTATCGAGCTCCAAATTGTGGGAAGAGGAATTGGGGGAGCGCCTTAGGTATGTGGTCTCGGTTTAGAGTTGGAATCACTGAAAAAACGCAAATATTGAAGGAGATGTTAAAGAATTAAAATTTATTTTTAATGCCAAAAATGGGCTTTCGGGCAGGCCCAATTCCTTAAATAAAAACCCATATCCACCATGATTATGGATTTATAAATGGTCCAAATAAATATGGTGGTGTTAATATGTCAAAGTATGACAATTAGGAATTTTAATGGATGAAAAATGTTGAAAAATGAAGAAGTTATAAAGGAATCAAAATTTATTTTTAAATCTGGAATTGGGCTCACGGTTTGGCCCAATTCATAAAAACTCACCCATTCCTCCATAAATGCTTGGGAAACCCTCAAAACAAAGCATGAATGGAAATTAAATGGAATTTAACTTTAAAATAAGTCATTTATGTGACAATTCTCCCCACCATAAAAACTTTCCGCCCCGTAAAGTCACATCAAGGACAAAGCAACAACCAAACCCAACTAAGAAACCAAGAGGTACTCCTTTGCCAGGTTTCACCCCCAAAGGCCAAAACACCTCCAGTGATCAATTAAGGATTACTCTCACAACAAAAACATATACCACTTTCCTTAAATGATCAATCACGTTCATACTTTATCCCAAAAGAAAACTCCTCAAACACTATCCGAATAAGACTCAAGCAATTCACCCAAACGAACAATAACATTGAACAAGGATACACTTACCTTAATTTAACTAATCCATTGGGTGCTCTCCAGTCCCAAAGTTTACCCAAGAAAGATTTTTTGTAGCTAGATAGATCCAAACAAGACTATATACACCAAGCCAAGACTATGTATAAATGTAAGTTACTGGTACGGGGGGACACAAATACGCTCCCCACCATAAGAGACAACCAATAATTTTTTTTTTCCGAGACAAAAATAGGACACTAATAGGGGGAGGCCTGAATGGACTCCCTGGTACATAGGGTAGAATTCCATTCAAAATTTACGAAGGAAAATACATGATAATCATAGTGGTTCTCCCCACCATAATAACCAACCATCTTAACCGACTATCATGTGCCGACACAAAAAAAAACCCAAAAAATTCAAGATTTGGGAAGGTCGCACGGTTAGTCCGCACAGTTTGTGAAACTGTGAACTAACTGTGCAAATCAATATTCCTGCATGACTTCTAGGAACACAGTCTCTCTTAATCATTCACAAACCATGTGCTCAGCCTGTTTATCCAAATTTCCAACCATTCTCCAAACATTTTTCCAATATGGTTTCACCCCTTGCATAAATCATTAAACCATTCAAAACTTTCATAAAACAATTCTAAAGAGTGTACCAAAGCTTTTCACCTAAAACCCATTTCAAAATCGTATTTCAAGGAAAAAATCACACCAATAAAAATTCAAAGCAGAATTGGAATCCCCAAAAACATTTATTAAACAACACCCATGTGTTATACAAACACCTCAAACAATAGCACAAAAGATCCACATGAAACGCACACGTTTTCAAAATCACTTTCAATAAGTACAATAAAGATTTACACCTTAAACCCTTAAAAAAACTCTTTAAGACCTAGTGGCACACCAATACCCTACCAAATCATAATTTTCATCCCAAACAAGATTTATTAAACCAAATTCATATGTTATAAAACAATCCCAAACAATACCCAAAGGGTTACACATGAAAAACACCAAATTTTAAGCTAAAATGAAACTATAAAGATAAATGCTTAACCAAATCCAACATAAAAAAAATTTTCACCACACACAGAATATTATGAAAATTCATAATAAGTAATTCAATAAAACTAAATCATCTAGAAATGATTACACACGGAATCACCTACCGGAAGTGTCAAATCCCTCAAAACTTGGTTCGAAACGTCAACTGCACAACCTCCGCACCACAAGGAAGATAAATTCAGACCTAGATCACAATATTTGACCACAAATACACCAAATTAAACCCTAGTATCAAACCCTAACTTCTGTAAATTTTAGAACATAATGAAAGAGAGAGGAAACCCTAAGGGAAAAGGAAGAAACCAAGAAGGAATCACTTACCCAAAACAATCCTGAAGAAAACGACCCAAAATCAACCAGAATATGAATTGTAAAACAGATAAAAATTTAATGTATATTCGAAAAATAATGATAAGTTCATGTAGGAATTAGAATGGGGGAAAAGAGTTAGAATAGAAGGAGTTATGAAAGGATCAATTTACCTCTCCAAATCTGGACGATTTTTGAAATCTAGAGACGTTTCGACCATTTTTGTGATTCTATCGAACTCCAAATTGTGGGAGGAGAGAATGGGGTCTCTCCTTAGGTAAGTGGTCTTGGGTGAGAGTTTTAATCACCTAAAAAACGCAAATATTGAAGGCGATATTAAAGAATTAAAATTTATTTTTAATGCAGAAAATGGGCTTTCAGGCAGGCCCAATTCCTTAAATAAAAATTCATATCCACCATCATTATGGATTTATAAATGGTCCAAATAAATATGGTGGTGTTAATATGTCAGGATATGACAATTAGGAATTGGAATGGGTGAAAAATGTTGAAAAATTAAGAAGTTATAAAGGAATCAAAATTTATTTTTAAATCTGGAATTGGGCTCACGGTTTGGCCCAATTCATAAAAACTCACCCATTCCTCCATAAATGCTTGGGAAACCCTCAAAACAAAGAATGAATGGAATTTAAATGGAATTTAACTTTAAAATAAGTCATTTATGTGACAGAAACTTTTTTCTATAATTATTTCAATTTAACATAGATATATAAGCATCATGGTTTGGTTATATGAATCCTCATTCCCAAATTATAAAGGTACTTACCTTTATAAGTTATAATTTGAATTCATATAATTTCAAATAGGTTTTTACCTTTGGTTTCAGAGTATATCAAGTACTTCTATGATGGTTCAATTATATGGGTAACCATTCTCTAATTTATAAAGACCCATAAACTTTATAAATTGTAAAATTTGATCCCATTTAGTTGAAAAAATTAATTTTTAGGCCCATGCAACCAATGGTTCATTGATCAAACATATCAGTATTAGTTAATTAATGTGCCACCATAAATATATACGTAAAACAAAATTTAGTTTGATGAAGACACTTTAATAACCAATCACATATCATAATTATAACAAATCATTCTATCATATAATAATAATACCAGTAGATTTGGAAATCATCTTGGAAAGATACTATATAAGAAAGAAAAACTATAAACAGGGCAGGAAATCAACTAAGCATGGTGTACAAATCATCAAGCATTATCAAATATACAATGAAATATACATGGAATAGAATATGCATGGAATTTGAATCTCTACATTCCTAAAATTATGCATCTTGTAATACTTCCTTTCCATATTAGTCCAAGGGTAAAAAATCTCATAAATCCATAAATCAATAACCAGTGGAAGTACCACAATCACCCAAGGTGAAATAATAATCATTTGTAATATAGAATAGCATAAACATAATTCACATCCCTAGAAACTTGATCTTTACCTAATGTGTGGGTTGGCCAGACCTAGACATGAGCTATTTACCAAGTGTTGAAACATTCATAATCTTCTGTCTGCCATCCCAAAATAGTAAGACAAAAGAAAAAGACCTCTGATGCCACTTTGTAATGTACCGACCTAGGATTGGTTGTATGGAATTAAGAATGCCTCCTCATACACTATAGGTTTCCAACTAGCAGAGAGAGTTTAAAGGTGGAATAATGGGGAGACTATACCCTCTAGATCAGTAATAAATATAGTGAAAGTATAAATAATGAAAGATAGAATAAGCATTATAAGATAAATGATAACTGACGTCAATAATAAATGAATGAGTAACCAAGCATGAACATGGAATAGTTTATAAGAAATATAAATATAGAAAAATATACATATATAGTAAGAATAGACTAAAAAATATGAATCACTAGATTGTAGCCTAAGTACATGCTCAGCCACTAATCTCATCTCCCATGTCCAGTCCTAGTTTATAAATTAAAATAGCATAGGGAATAATCCAACCTAACCTTCAAATAGGATAATATTTATTTGGGTACCAAATGGTGGCCTGAACAAGGTGTGAGATATACTTAGTAGGTTACCACCAATGGTTTTTAATGAAGTTTAGTCTATGAATATAAAATAGTGTAGTGTGTTGGAATAATAAGGAACAAGTTTAGTATATGTATGTGAGAAAAAGTCACGCATAGGTTCCCCAAGGACACCTGACTCACCATACCTGCTACAGCCTAAGCCAGAATGTCTCTAAACATGCCATCATGTATATATAAGCATACAAGGGAGTATTTCTATAGATATATACATGCACTGGAGAGGAACTGTGGCTTAGTAACTAGGTTTCCACATATAATAATATAAGTGTGTATGAATATATATAAATATATATACAATATATTTAGTACATATATATATATAGTATTATCCAGGACCCAATGCATAACTCAAGAATCCCTGTATAGTCATAAGAGTCTCATAAATTCATAAGGTATTCCATGATAGAGTGTCATGAATAATGTAAGACACCATGATAATTATCATAAATAATAATAATAAAGTACATGCATATCATCTTAATCAAGGGGGTGTGGAATTTTATTCCCAACAACCTAAGTGACATGAATTTCCATGTCCAACATCCTCAACCAAAGGGTTTTAAAACACCATGTCCACGACCTTAACTAGGTTCCCTCTATAATAATCTATTATAAGGTGATCCCACTTGGCCTATGATCCCTTAGTATAGGCATTCCATAAAGAGGAATCTAGCATCGCTTAAGGAACAGTGAACCTTCATTCATAAGATGCATTTAATATTTAACATAGGCCATGGAAAACATAAATTCCATAAAATAAATCAATAAAATGAATACACACCAAACCATTGTCAATTAAAACTAAGAAAAAGGCCTATTTCATTTATAGAAAATAATAAATCCATGGTAAGCACCCATGGAATAATATAAGTCAAACACATTTCAAGTATCTCATTTATTTCAATTGGTAAGATAGTACACCTCAGAGGTTGTTTTATTAGAAAATAGATTCATGATCATCATATCAGTAATTTAAGTCAATTTAATCATTTATTCCATGAAGGATGGTCAACACACCAAAATAAAGGTGATTCAAAACATAGATAGAACCATATAATCATGATCATCAAACAACACACCCTAAAGGGTGGTTTAGTCAAAAAGGTAATCATTATTCTAAGTAAATTAGTCAAACTCACCTTATGTGGTAGTTTAGGTTGATTTCACCAACCTCCAACCATGTACAAGGGAATAATATCACATTTAAACAAGGTCTAGGTAATTAATTTAAGGCATTTCACAATTTAGTAGCAACTTGCGGAAAGTTATGACATGTGGCACAATGGAGAAAATTTATAAATGGTGAAACTTTGATGGAAAAGTATATAGACCAACTATAACTTTCTTATGATTTTTTATTCGTTCATTATCAAGCTTTCATTTTATCCATAATGAGATAAATCAGAAGAATGGATGAACACCCTGAAAATAGGGTGAATTATTTTTCATGAAAATAGTACTAAATATGGAAGTATAAATAAGAAAACAATCAATATGAGTCATAGACTTACTGAGGTATATTGAACACAACTGAAACTGTTCAATTCTGATGTTGTATGGAGGAGATATCTTTATTCCTAGGAGGATAATCCAAGGAGGAGCTTGAGTGGGGATGTTTTTCATGGGAAGTAAGGGAGAAAGAGGGAGGAAAAGAAGTAATGAGGTGGGGAAAAAATTGGAATTTTAACCCACTTTAATGAGATACATATTTTGGCTACACAGTTTGGATAACCATATTCCAACCATGTGGTTCCATTGCCTAAGTGGCACTAACTGTGCAGGTTAGGTGCATGATTTTCCAAACCATGTATAGCCCATGTTCCAACCTCTATAATTTATTATAGACCTTCTACATATCCATGTGGGATCAGGTGCATGGTTTGAAAAAATGTGTGATAAACTCTAATCCCCAGTACCATGATGCACAGTTTTTCCCTATGGGGGCACATAGTTTCAAAAAATTGTGCCCCTATAGAAAACAAGCCACGTGGTTTGGGCCGCACAGTTAGTATTAACCATGTGCCAACCATGTGCCCCTTCTTATTTCTCCTAAAACTAACTTTTTAGATATCAATGCTTCCAAAATTCATCCAAACATCCTATTCACCCCTTTATCCTTAAAACCTATCTAAAAATATCATTTTTAAAGTGTTGTAACACACAAATTTATATTATGAGGCTTATTTTAGGTTTTGGACCATCCACCAATGAAGAATTTCCAATTACATTGGAAATTTCTACCCCTAAAAAATATGATACCTTACACAATTTATATTTATTCATTATTTTCATCATTATAACCATCCTTGTAAGTTAGAGATAAAAAATGAATCACTTCACTTCATGGAGGTGGTATTTTTCATGTACACACGAGCGATTTTTCCATTTTTTAATGGATGGTAAGGTAAGATTGTAAGTAATATATTATATTTATAGAATAATAATTATGTCATAAATACCATATATATTTATTTGTTCCATCATTTTAACCAGCTATATGGTCTAATTATTAAAAATGAAACACATCGCTTCATAGAAGTGGTAGTTTACACGTACGCATGAGTGATGTTTTCATTTCCCATATGATGGAAAAGGAGACAAAAATGGTTATAAAATTATCATAATAAAATTTAAATATATTTAATATATTTATGATAGTATTTAATAATGGTTTAAGAATATTTGAATGAGGTAAAATAAGAAATAAACTTGAAACACTCAGTTAAGAGTTATACCTCTTCTTTGGAATAACTCATTTGTATTACACCTTAATCCTTTTAGGATTGGTATTTTGAGAATAAAAGTACCTATAGTATATGAGGATGGATTTTTGGGAGATATTTGAGAATTAATTTTCCAAAATATAGTGCTAAAAAAGTGTGAGTAAGGGAGAAGAGGAGATGCCCTTTTCTAAGTGAGGGGAGTGGCATACTTGTAATTTTTCTAAAATTTTAAATATTATAAAGTCTCAATCATGGGAAAGTGAATAAAACTATGAAATTTTTAATATAAGGTGATAAGGGTATAAATATAATCATCCAACAATAATTAAGATGAAATTTCATGTCCTTATCATAGAGTTTTTACCTTAATTAACTTGATTTACCCTTTACTATAGTGACACATTTTTACTATGGTTACTATTCATAAAGACCAAAAAAATGAAATTTATGTCCTTAATAAATTTAAATCACCAGATTAAAAATATGGAATCTTTTTTTCAAGATTTAATTTATATAAGTGGTATAAAATACTTATAATATAATATTTCAAGATAATGAAAAATAGTTTTTAGAAAATTACATTTTTAAGCATAAAAATAAACTTATACCAAAATAAAATATAATATTGAATCATATGGAATTAATTATATTATGTTTAATAAAATGTATTATATTTTTCTTTAAAACCAAATCAAAAATCTAATGGTACTTTTAAATTACTTGATTTAAATAAATGATTGTTTTGCAAAAAACAGTATTTTTCACTATTCACTCAAAAGTCAATATTTTTAGTTTAATATAAAAATTCAACTCAAGATATATTGGATATTTTTATTACAAAAATGAATTATTTTTTAAAAAATTAAAATTATAAAATCAATACATTTATATTTTAAATAAAAACATTTGATTTATAAAAAAATAGTTAAATAAAACTATTCCCTTTTCTTATGAAAAATTATATAAATCCATTTATAAAACTATGATGAATATAAATCCATAAAATAAATACTTATAAATGATAATATTGATTTATTTATTGTATTTACAGGTTTTTTACACCATTTGATAACAAATTTGATATAAGATGATTGTGATCCTAAGTAACATGGTTACTAGAGTATCTTCAAAAGAATAAACACTCCATGCCTTTTGTAGCCATCATAAACTATTCAATATTACATCATGATCCCTTCAACATAGGAGATTAATATGTAAATTCCAATAGAATGTGTACATTGGTGACTTTCCAATGTAACTTTCTCCATCCTATCATGTAAATAATGGGATGCACCATGTATGAAATCCCACCGTCCAAAATATTTGAAAAAACTTATATTATGCCTAGATTATGGATTTTCTATATCATATAGATGATCATAATAATTGTTTAGAAGATGAATTATTTCCATGAAGATTATAAGTTCTATAATTCTATCTTGCTTTTTTATTATTAGATCACTTAGATGATGCACTTGATCATGCATGTCATGGAATCTATCCGGGAGCAGTCACCATACCACATTTATTTTAACAAAGATCATGAACATGATATAATGTTTCATAAAATTGATTTTGTATTTAGATTTTAATAAAGATATTATTATTCTTGAAACACATCAAATACACCTGACAATGTAGAGATCATAAAAATAAGAAATATTATTTCTCCTAGAAAAACATCACTGGTAAATGTAACTCTCACACATGTGAAGAATATTATATATTAAACTAGTAGATAAAGATGTGATTTAAATATTATAATAATTTTTTTAGAGTTAATTATTTATTTATAAAATAAACATTATCTTTAAAAGGACAACATTTTAAATGATAAAATAGTGGTACGCGTAGATTAGTAATTGTTTGAATGGTAATTGCATGATTGGTTTATGAAAAAGAAGGAAACACACTCAACCCTTTGATGAATTATAAATTAATATTCAACATGTATCATTATTAGTGATCAATGTATGATTATGATCATGCATGTATGATTGATACACTAGTTTTAAAATGAAGGTCGTATCATCTAAACAACACACATTAAATTATTTTCAAAGGAATATATAAGCATCCTTTTTTCAAGTCATTTCATCTTTATTGTTGAAGTGGGAGACATTATTTAATATAATTACCAAAACATGTGATTCAAATAGGATTCAAGGTATGTAGAATAAAAGTAAAGAAATTTTTATATGAAATTAAACATTTTATTCAAAGAGGATTATTTCAATATTAATTATATTATCCATTGATTATATACCTTTTGAATTTATCTTTTTTTGACTTGATAATTTATTGATCATATTATTTAAAAGTCATAAGATAAGTTTTAATATTTTTCTTTTCATTAAATCTTATGTTTGATCAGAAAAAATATATATTTATTTCTTAATAAGGATTTTATAAGGCAATTGGTTATACTTAGCATATGAAGTTTTCCATTATAGGGAAATGAATATCTTATAGTTTTGAAAATAAGAATAGATTTCATAGAGTTAAAGGTTTCAAACTTTGGTAATCTATAATTATTATTTTTCACATAATGGAACCTATGTTTTTTTATTTTATTAGAGTAAAATTTTGAGTTGTGAGCTTCATTTTTTTTAATATGAAATGTAAGATCATTAGAAGAAGAAAATACAGTGACCTTATTTCTCACAACCACATGGAGAGGAGGTGGAAATGGAAGAGTGTCACTTCACTAGATTATACAGTCTATTTCCACATGATTCATTCCATTAGAAATCTATTAATTAGAAGATATATAGGATTCTATAGCTAAAATATCATTATAAGGGTAATAGTTAACCAACTAGGCATGTTGAGCAGGTGGTATGATTTGATAGATGAAGGGTTTCTCTATGTATCTCAAAGGAGGTGGAATTTATCTTGTTAATATTAGATGGCATTGGTGACTGGAAGCACCATAAGGTAACTACTATTTAAGGAAATTTGGATCACTTATGATTGATAATACTACGGATCATAATCATTAGATTGATTTAGATATCAATATCATTATAATCTTTACCTAGTTTCTTTAAATAAAAAATTAAGTAGCATTCCCTTGTGGATTAGGGCACAATCCTGAACCACATAAGACTTTATTTTGTTCTTTTCCTTTCATATTTTTTTCATCATTATTTTTTATAGTATCTCATGTGTTCTTATAGTGTTTTTTCATTACGATATGGTTAATTGGGTGTGATATTCTTCCAAGTTTCAGGCATTGTATGTGGGGATTATTCTGTAGTTTCCTTGTCAAGTGAAGTTACAAGGAAATGTTTTCTGGTGGTTTTATCAAAATGTGTTTATAGACCCAAGAAGTGGTATTAAATAAATGTTAGAGTTTTTATGGAGGATCTATCCCCGATAAAGGTATTTCATATCTCATTTTAGTATAAATATTCTTCCGTTTTACTAATAAGATAATATTGGTAAGTAGTTCTTGAACTTTTGTTTTATGTTTACTAGAAATAGTGGGATTAAAAAAAATTGGGTGTGATGGCATCATATGAGAGTAAGTTCTAGATGAGAAGTTTTATGGAACAAATTTTGGGTTTTAGAAAATGAAGATTGAGGATTTTTCTTATACATTAAGACCTTGATCTTTTGTTAACTAGAGTTAATACATAAGTGATGAAAAAAGAAGAATGGAAAAGTATAGATAATAAATCACTTAGGATTATGCAAATGTCACTTTTCTAGAACATATCATTAAACATCTAGGAAGTTAATATCAAACTAAAACTCATGAAGGCCTTGGATGATATATATGATAACACCATGGTGATGAATAAGGAGTTCTTTCTAAGGATACTATTTAGCATGAAAATTTTATAAGGAAGGTGTATAGCCATTAATATGAATGAATTCAATGTAATTTGAAGTCAGGTAGAATCAGTAAAGGTAAAATTTAGAGACATGGTATAGGTTTTGTTGTTACATTCCTCCCTTATAAATTCATGGGATGTGAGGGTGATGGTTTTGAATAAATCCAACATAAAGATATAATTGATGTTTATAGATTTAAATGACATAATATTGAATAAATAAATTCATCATAAGGAGATCCAGGTCCATTAATGATTATAGTTTATAAGGGAGAGGGCATATTGTTGGAAGAAAAGGTCGTCGGAAAAGGAAAAATAGGAGGAGCCAAACTAGGAGTAGCTCAGTGGATTCTTCTCCCATATTTTAGTGTTTTGGGAAGAAAGTACACCTTAAAAATGTTTATAGTGATCATAGAGACAGATCCTGAAGATATACTTCTAGAGGTGGATCTATGAACCCTATGTCAAAGGAATGGAGTGGTTTTATCTTAACTTCCACTAGATCACTTGAGTCTTGGTTGATATAATCTGAAGTATCATTATATTAAACATCCAAGAGGGAGAGTATTTATGTGAGGGTTTTTTCATAAAAACATTAATCAAGTAATTTATCCTCTAGATAAATGCAGTATAGCAGTCCTTGGATTTTCTCTCAAGGAGGTTTCAATTTGAGTTTCAAAACAGTCACTTTTTTTGTAAGAAGAAAAATTTGATAATTTGATTGAAATATATAATATAGAATATAAATATAAACTAAATTAAAAGAAAATTCAAGATCAATATTTAAAATTGATAATAAATAAAAGTGTTTTTGAATCAGAATCAAAATAATAGTTGTGAATAAGATTAAACCTCTTGGACACTCCCCTCTTCCTTGTTTAAAAATATTTCCCAATTAAATTTCTCAATTCCCACCCAAGGACCCCCAAGTGAACACACAAATTTTCATAGATATCATATCAAGACCTAAATATTATTATTTTTTCTTCTATATAAGTGATTCAATTACTTAAAGACCTCAAAGCAATCAAACCTAATTGGAATTACTATGCTCCACAACAAGACCTCACCGAAGAAATTTAAATAGTGAAGTCAATTATTTTACTTAATATATTGAACAACCATCCAAAACAAATTTGGTTAAAATATATTCAATAAATAAAACCATCTCATTCATTCAAAAATATAAGTTCTGTATAAATTCAAAAATAGATTACACAAGAATATCGCAACTCAGAAGAGAGTGTCTGTCAGTTTTCACTATCCATAACCACTAGGTGCTTAGCCTCGCATAAATTGATCAGACCCCATCTTCTCCATTACAACATGAATTTATAGAATATTTGTTAAGATATTTATCTGAACCTTTTCCTTGCTCTCTCAATATCACCCCCTTGGAATGATGAGGAGATGGAAATATAAAGAGAAGGGGGGATGGAAATCTATTTTATAATTTTTGTCTATCCAAATTTATCTAGATTTTCTCCACTTTTCTAGTATAATATCCATATAGACTCTTATATAGATATTTTTTAATTATATCCTCTATCTACCATCAAAATTTCAGATGATTTGGACACTTTTTATAAAATATATGATTTAATTACTGAAAACAACTCTTTCTGCCCAAATATACCTTTCATATTCCTCTAGTTTTTCTCACCCAAATACGAACTAAATGATTTAATTTCTCATTTAAACTCAGAATTCACGTTCACATTTTAGTTATATTTCATCTCCAATTTGAATCCACTCATTTGTACACCTGTATCCAAAGTTATGCCTCATTGACTGATGTGGGTTCCATCCTATTGGCCAGAAAATTTTTCCACAATGAGTGATTTATTTTGGCCTATATAAGGTCGAATCAACACTTTAATCAGTTGAAAATAATGTATCCCAAGAATATAGTAAGTCTAAAAAAATAATTACTTAATTATTATCAATATGGAATAAGATATTCCCAAAATACAAAATTGATGTAAAATAGTTAAAATTCCAGAATTGTATAATTTTCAATTTCAAGATCAAAACATCTCAAAAATCCAAAAAACAATGTCTATAATCACAAATTATTGAATTTTTGGGGTTTAAATAATTTAAATAGACATAAAAATAGTGGAAATATTATCTCTATCAATTCCCTAACACTTAGCACTTATACTCCTGGAAAAGTGAGCATCAAAATAAAAACAATGGAAATTCAAAACACATACCAAAAAGGTTCACCAATTTATCACCAAGAAAAAAAAGATATCATGCCTCATAAAAAAAATATTTCAAGTTCTTAATTTAACTCATTCTATCCATTTCCAATTCTTTTATCGTCCCATGCACACAACACACTTACCTCACATAAATTTTCTCACAACCCACAAATATGGATTTTTAACAAGGATTTTCTCATTAAAACTCATGAAATAATCATCATAGGCTTGATAAATTTATATATCTCTACATAATGTGAGCTAAGAACTTATGATTATCATCAGTACTTTTTAAGTTTTTTTTTTTGGATTAAGGTTGGTGGGTTTCAAATGTCAAAAATTTTGAGTCCGAATAAGGAGGGTTTGGATCTTTTTGAAGAAAAAATGCACAATTATAATTTTTACTAAAGTATGATATCCTACTCACTCTCTATAGAAGAAAATAATATCTAAGAATCTTTGAGAATCTATTTTACATCCCACGCCATTAATATTTCAGTATAAAAAAATAAAATTTGTCTTCACTTTTTTAAAAGCTCAGAATAGGCACAAATTTCTTCCTTTGAGAGCTCCAGATAGGCATTGATCTTTTTTCCCTTGAAAGATAAATAAGGGAACATCTTTTAGGAAAAAATATAGAAGAAAAAAATTTCTTCCAAATTTTAATCTCCACCCAAAGAAACAAAAAATTAGTTAGTACACCACAAGTCGTCTTCCCCCTATACTTAAATTCAACTAGATCATGCATTTATAATTCCAAAACATGTTGGAAAGGGAAAATTGGCTTGTAATGTGGCTAACCTAATATGATATACATGGATAATAAGGGATCAAAAAATATCAAATGTACATGTAAGGAAAAATTAAAGAGTATTCACTTGAAAAGTGTTCTTTAAAATCAAAAAAAAATCATCAATCATTTTAATATCAAGTACCTCAATCCTCAAGTTTTTACAAAAATAAATCAAGTTTTGGTTCAAAAAAATGGATTGGTTCACTAAAGAAAAGTGGTGAATGAAAATAATATGTAAAAAAGGTTTAAAATCCTCATTTGAATGAGATTTCAAAGATAAAGACAGTGATATGTGGCATGAGATTCAAAAATTTGAGGTCATTTTATGAAATTTCCAAAATATTGAACTTGAAACAAATTCATTTTTAGAATTAATTTATATTAAAATTAAATGTACAATTGGTTAACTTATTGACATGGTTTTCAAAAATGAAAATCATAATCATTTAAAATTACCAGTTTCAAAGAAAAGCACACAAATTTTGAAAAATAATAAAAGAAAATAAACACAAAAAAATTGAAAGAAAAACTAAAAACAAATATTTTAAAGGAAAGCACACAAAATAAAAATATGCCCAGAATGTTCCTCCCCCGACACTTATTTTTTATAATTTCCACATTTTGAAACAAATTTATGTGAGAATTAAATTCAAGATATTAAATACGTAACAAAAAATAATTGAGGAGGAAATAAACAACCTAGTTTTTATTGAGTAGTAGCAGCCTTGAGCTAGCCTCCTAAAATCTATAACTTGGAAACCTACATAAAAAAATAAAGTATTAAATTTTAATTTTTTTAAAGTTGGGGTTGAAGCCTCATTTATTATTTAAAGCAAATACCTCTTTCAAACTGGGTAGAGGGGGTCCTATTACATAGCCCGAAGTCCAAGACCAAGTGGTCGGAATACAAGGCTTGAAAGCCCAAATTTTTTGGGCCAAAGAGCCCTTCGGTGAATAGTACTACTACAGTACCTGGGGTACTACAGTACCTGCTACAGTATCGCCACCGTTATAGTTCCTGCTACAGTTCCTCCACCGCTACAGTGCTTCCACTGCTATAGTTCCATGGCTGCTACAGTACTACTACAGTGACCTGCTACAGTGCTTCTATAGTACCCAGAAATTAGTCCCTACACAGATTTGATCCTGAGTCTTTTGGATTCCAAGAAGGAGCCTTTACCACTTGGGTATAGGCTTGTTGGCAAGGTATTAAAATTTAATTGAAATAAAGGGAAAATAAAAAAAATATATAAGGAAAAATAGCCTTGGTTTGAACCCCTAAGTGGGTGCTAGGATCTCACAAACCCTAGTTAGGCAGTTTCATCATATCATCCCCAATCTGAAGGTGGGTGAGGTTTCTTCCCCATAAACCACCAAAAAGAAATTTTTTCCAATCTTATTAAGCTCCCACATATTATAGAAGCTCCCAATAATAAATTTATTTAGGTTCCCATCCATAACTTTTTGGTTCTAATGATGCAGTGGAAGTGGGAAAAAAATGTAAAAGAAACTTCCCAACACTTTATCCTCACAAACAACCTCTAGTGTTTTCTAAATTTTAATCTCAGGATGTGTTTCATCATCAATTTCATCTTCAAAAATGATTTCTTTTTTTAAAATTATCTCGGTATCACCATCCTCATGTGTAGTAGTGTACTCAAATGGGCACACCATTCTTTCTACAATTTTAACCTTGACATCATCTTAATCTAAAAAATCAGTCCACTCAAAAGTAATAGGAACTAAATCTGCACAAGTAGAAGCAGTTAAAAAGTTATTATCAAAATAAATATTAAAAAGTGGATCAATATTTGAGACATCTTTCTGTGTCTTATTAGGTTCCATCTTTACTTGGGAGTGGATAACATTTTTATTGAAAGTGTGAAGAAACTCACATTTCTCCATATGCTCTTAAAAAATGATTGGATTAAGTTTATTTTACTCTTTGGCCAAAGATTCATACAAAGGTTATGAATTTTAAATTTCAAAAGATGGTATTTCACATGAAATTTCATTTTCAAAAAATTCAGCCCAATTATTTTCCAAAGATTTTTGATTTCCAAATGAAACATCAGTTAGTGAACCACTGATAATTTATTCCATTAAATTTAAAATTTTAGATTCCAAATCATTTTTCAACTCATGAAAAAAAGGTTACATGACATAAAAAGTGAATGGGACATGATTTTCTATTTTTTAGAATATATTTTTGCTTTAAATTATTTTAATTATTTTAAATCATTGGTATGAATTCCTATTTGTTTACTTACTTATTGAATCATTTTTTCGAATCACTAAATTCCTTTTTTTCATTTCAAGATTATTTTATTGAAATTGAAATATAAAAAATTCATCATGATTATGCTCATAGTATTGTTGATAATCAGGTAAAGCATAAAACTAGTTGCTCTGAAAATCCATTTTTTCAAGTATCTCTAATCCTAGAGTCAAATGTTCTATTAATTTCAAAATCCAATGGTAAAAAGTTCAGGTCAAAATTTTGAGTCATGAAAAAACAATTTATACAAAATTAACTCAAGAAACCTCCACAAAAATGGTTATAGTTTATGTGAGGGTTTTTGTTGTGAAAAAATAAATCAAGTAATTTATCCCCTAGATAAATTCAGTAAATAAATCCATGGATTATCTCTTGATGAGGTTGCAATTTGAGTTGTAAAACTATCACTTTTTGTTTTGCTTGTTTTTTACAAGAAGAAAAATTTGTGGATTTGATTAAAAGTATTAATATAGAATATAACTATAAACTAAAGTGCAATAAAAATAAATAGTAAGATATAAAATTTATAGTAAATAAAATGGATTTTGAATCATAATCAAAACAGTAGTTTTGGACAATCTTAAACCTCTAGGACGCTCCCCTCTTCCTTGTTTAAAAATATTTCCCAATTGAATTTCTCAATTCCCACCCAAGGACCCCCAGTTTAACACCCAAATTTGTATAGATATAATATAAATATCTTAATATTATTTTTTTCCCTCCTATATAATTTATTCAATTACTTTAATACCTCGAAGAAATCAAACCTAATTGAAATCACCATGCTCAATGGAAAGACCTCACTGAAGAAATTTAAATAGTGAAGCCAATTATTTTACTTCATAGACTAAAAAACCATCCAAAAAAATTGATGAAAATATATTCAAGAAATAAAAAAACCATATTCATTCAAAAATATAAGTTCAATAGAAATTTAAATTGATATTACACGAGAATATTGCAACTCATAAGAGAGTGTATGTTTGTTATCATCATCCATAAACACTTGGTGCTTAGCCTTTCATCACTTGAGAAGCCCCCATATTCTCTATTCTAGCATGAATGCACAAAATATTCATCAAGATATCTATATCAACCTTTCCATTTATCTCTTAAGAAAAACCCCCTTTTAATGATGAGGAGAATGAAATATAAAGAGAAGGGGGATGGAAATCTGTTGTCTGGTTTCTGTCCATCTAAAGTTATCCTAATTTTCTACCACTTTTATAGCCAAATTTTCCTCTAGTGTATTCTAGAGAGTTGTTTGGAATTAAATACTAAACCAACACTAAAAATTTTATATTATTTTGACACATGGTACAAAAGATATTATTTAATTACTAAATACAACTCTTTCTTACCGAAGAGACCTTTCATATTCCTCTAGTTTGACTCACCAAAACATTGACTCAATGAGTGAATTTATCCTTGACTCTCATTAGGCATGCGTTAATTTGATTATTATTTCATATAGAATTATAATAAATTAATTTGGACACTTTTACCTAGAGTTATGTTCCATTAAATGATGTGTGTTCCATCCTATCGGCCAAAAACAATTCCACAATGGGTGATTTATTTGGGACTCTAGAAAGTAGAATCAACACTTGGACCAGTTGAAAAAGATATAGAGCATGAACATAGGAAGTCTAAAAACAATAATTACTCGATTAGGATCAATATGGAAAAATATATGCCCAAAATATAGAATTGATGTAAAACAGTTAAAATTCCAAAATTGTGCAATTTTCAATTTCAATCTCAAAACATCCCTAAAATCCAAAACTAATGTTATTTAGATAAAATTGTTAAATTTGTGTGGTTTAAATAATTGATATGGAAATAAAAAATAGTGTAAATATTATATCTATAAATTATGAAAAATATAGATGATATGGAAGAGTTCATTTAGAGGATGGGAAAACTCTTGAGATTGTTGGTATGGGAGATGTCTCTATTTGGAAAAGGAACGGAAGCTTGTGGAACTTGCAAGGTCTGCGGTGCATCCCAGGATTAAAGAAGAACTTAATTTAAATGGTAAAACTTGATGACTTGGATTTATTTATAATTTTCATGGATGTAACATGGATGATTTTATGTGCTCCATGATAGTATAAAAGGGATTGAAGGATAAGACCATTTATCTTACAGGTTCATCATAAGGAATGATGTATGCTGGATAAGTTACTTCCACTAAACTTTGGAATGATCATTCGGTCTATCTAAATGATAAGGGAATGAAGATTATAACTTATAAGTGATTGTTGAATATATGTATCATGGATTATGTAATGTGATAGGATTACATATTTGGAAATCAATAGAAGTTTTCCTTCAGAATGAAAGGGAAAATTCAAAATCTATAGAAGTTGGAGTTGGCCCACAGAGATATTTGGGGGCTAGATCCGGTGTATTCTAACCGAGGTCCAATATACTATGTGAATTTTATCAACAATTATATATATAAAGTGTGGGTGTACTTAATCAAGAAAAAGTATAAGATATTTGAGGCTTTTGTCTGATGGGGCTCCATGGTGGAGAAAGAGGCCAAAAGTAAGTTGAAGTACTTACGATCAGACAATGGTGGTGAGTACGGAAGCAAAGAGTTCTAAGGGTTTTTTTATAGAAGGGGATTTATTTTGAGAAAATCATGCCAGGGAATCTAGAGAAAAATATAGTTGTGGAGAGGATAAATAGGACTTTGGTAGAGAAGACTAGGAGTATAAAGATTCATATAGGGTTCCCCAAGGTGTTTTGGTCTGAGGTTGTGAACTGTGAAGCATGCTTAGTTAATCGAAGTCCATCATAACCTATTGGGCAGTAACTTCTAGAGAATTGTTGGTCTCGAAGAACGATTGATTTGAACCACATCAAATTATTCAGATCACTTTCCTATACCTACATTGATTCCAAGGAATGAGACAAGCCAGTGGCTAAGTCTCAAGAATGTTTCTTTGTTAGCTATAGAAATAAAGAATTTGGATTTTGACTTTGGGAGAATGACTCTCAGAAAGTCAGCAGATGTCGAAGTTTGGTCTTCAATGAGGAGAACCTATAGAAGTATCGGAACCTAGAGGGAAATTCTAATGAAAGCAAAGTATCATTATAAGATGAGGTTCTCCAAGATGGAAGACTGTAAGACACACATCTTATGAAAAATTCAGAAATCATGATAGTTCAGGAAACACCAAATAATCTAGTGGAGTTACTACAAGAAAGGGGTTAAGTTATGATGGTGGTTCTCAGGCCTGAAGTACCAAAAAGTTCAAGGATTTTTGAAGCTCAAGCACCAAAAATTCACACTCTAGAAGTTGTAGTGTCAGAAGGAGCTTGGTCATAGGGACAACTATATAGATCTACTAGGGAAAGGCTCCAATTGCAAAGGTATGGGAGTACTTTGTATTATCTTCTTCTAACGAATAATAGAGACTCTACACCAAAAATGTCATTTAATGGTGGTTTTTTTGTGTTTAGCGGTGATTTAAATCACTGTAAAATTGTTTGGTGGTGATTTCTCAAAATTGTTGCGTATATGTGTGTCTTTAATCATTTTGCGATGATTTTAAACACCCCTATGAATAATTTAGTGGTGATTTTTAAAAAATCAGGTTGAATCATTTCACATTGGTTTAAACCATCGCTAAATTGTTTTGAGACGATTTTAAATTTTTAAAAAAATTAAAAAATATATTTTATTTGTCATTTATCATGCTCCGAAGAAATTAAGCATATATATGTGTAGGCTGAGATTTGAACCTCTCACCTCCTAGTTATTTTGTTGTGACTTTACCACTCTAATAATCTCTTCATGTGGTAACTAAGCAAAAATTAACATACTTATATATATACAGATAAATTTATATAAATACATATACATGCATATATTTATTTTTTATTTATAAATAATAAATAATACATTGTAAATTATAAATAAATAAATATGAAATATGAAATACTAAATAAATTAATAATTAATTAATCAATCAATTAATTAATGTTTAATAATTAATTAATTAATTAATTAATTAATTAATAATTAATAAATAGATGATGATGATAATAAATAATAATTATAAATAAATACTAAATAAATAGATAATAAATAATATATAAACAATAAATAACTAATAACTAATAAATAATAACTAAATAATAAATATATAATAATAAATTTGAAATAAATTTTAAATAAATATTAAATTATAAATAAATAATAGATACATAATAAATAAATACAATAAATAACAAATAAATAATAATTAATAACTAATAAATAATAAATAGTAAATAAAAACAAATAAATAATACATAACAATTAAATAATAAATAAACGATAATTAAATAATAAATAATATATATAAGGTGTTTGGGGGTACAATTATATTCAAACACACACACACCACACATACAGGCTGGAGAGGTAGACTATAGCCCTTCCCCTCAATGGGATAGCCCACCCATCAAGCCTTATTTATTTAGTACATGGCTCATAGACCCAGTAGTCATGAAGCCCATTACATGGCCCGAAAGCCCAGTGCAGCATCATGCATGCATCATCGTGCATGCGTTAAGCCTACATCATCGTCTTCCTACATCATATATATGTCACCACCTGCTTGCGTTATCATCTGCGTCACCATCTGCATAGTACTGTAATAGTACCAGCGCCCCCCGGATTTGTTCATGGGTCTCATGCAGGATTACTGGAGCCTTTACCACTTGGGTAAGCCCCCAACTACAAATAAAAAATTTATAATATATATATTAAATATATATATATATATATATATATATATATATTAAATAAATAATAAATATATATTGAATAATAAATAATAAATAAATATCAAATAACAAATAAATAATAAATAGTGAATAATAATTAATTAATGATGATGATGATAATAATAAATACTAATAAATAAATAATAAATAATAAAAACGATAAATAATAAGTAAATAAATAAATAATATTTATCATATAATAAATAAATAATAATTACCAAATTAATAATAATTAAATAATAAATGATTAATAAATAATAATTAAATAATAAATAAATAATAAACATGTAATAAATAAATACTAAATAAATAATAAATAACTAAATAAATTATAATAAATAATTAAATCATAAATAAATATATAATATAATTACATATAAATTTATTTATATATTGTTAAGTATAAATTTAAAAAAAATATGTAAATATATATAAATATCTTATAAAAATATATAAATATAAATAAATTTACATGAATGTATATAAATAAAAACATAGATAAATATATATATATATATATATATATATATTCCAACATAATATATATAAATTTATATAAATATACATAAATAGATATAAATATCTATAAATATATATAAATATAACTAAATTTATATAAATATGTATAAACACACACATATATAAAATTAAATATAATTTTATATAAATTCAAATATATATACACACACATTTAAATATAATTAAATATAAATAAATATAAATATACATAGACCACCCAACACGCATAAGAACACCCTCTTAAACAAAGTTAAAATTTCATTGAATGTTCAAAAAAAAGGTGTCCTAACTAAAAACGCAATTTTTGAGGACTTATGAGCCTTTTTGATCAATAAAAAAATAGGTCAAGGTACCTTTATATCTAAAAAATGTAAATCTCGTCGTAAACTCCAATTTGACATATCATGAGGCCTAAATGGACACTCTGATCAAAAGTTATGGCTATTTGAATTTGAAGTTCGATTTTAAAATTCTCTTTGAACAATAATGAATTTTTAATATTAAATATTACCATATTATTATCTAATTTCATTGTAGTTATTTTTTTAATCTTTGATTTGATAGGTTGTGGAGCATTAACAGACACCCAAATCGAAAGTTATGATTATTTAATGCTGAAATCTAATTTTCAACTTCTCTTAAAACATTGGTTATGGAGGATGTTTTTGTCATCATATTAATAAATGAGTATGTATGTTAATTATTAATTAGTAATTAATAATAATAAATTTTTAATTTATTAAAAATATTAATTATTTTTAATTATTTTTAATTATTTTTAATTATTTTTAATATATTTATAAATGTGCATATTTGTATAAATAATTTTTTATCATTATTATTTATAAATTTTATACTAAATTTTAATATATATAGTGACATTTTTTATAAAAACTGATACTAAAATTAAATTAAAATTTTTAAAAAAAATATTTTTTGGGGGTTTAGCGGTGGTGTTTAAACAAATCAATACTAAAATTCAATAAAAAATAAAATTTATAATTTAGCAGTGGTTTAAACCGCCACTAAATGATATCCTAATTTAGAAATTTAATTTTATAAAATGGGCTTCAATTTTAATATTAGGTTATCAAATTTTTCTTAAGTTGAATTTTTTGGAATTTTCAGAAAATATTGATTTTTGAGTGAATAGTGAAAATGTTGATTTTAGAAAACTACTTTTTTTCCTTTAAATCAAGTAATTTTCAAGTCTCATTCTGTTTTAGATTTGGTTTTAAATTAACATAATATCCATTTAATTAAACATGATCTAAATAATTCTAAGTTAATCAACATTATATTTTATTTTGGTATAAGTTCACTTATATGCTTAAAACACAATTTTCTTAAAAAAATGTTTTTCGTTACATTTTTCACACTTATTTTAAAATTAATTTATTACACTTCTATAAATTGGATATTGAAAAATTAATTCCATATTTTGAATTATGGGGTTCGAATTTAGTAATGGGTTCAATTTCATTATTGGTCATTATAAATAAAATATTTCACCGTGATAAAGGGTAAATTTGTTTAATTAAGTTAAAAACTTTTTGATAATGCAAAAAAAAATTATTAATTCTTATTGGATGGTGATATTTAGAACCTTATCACCTTATCTTTGAAATTTGATATTTTTTGATCCACTTTACCATGGTTAAGACTTAAATTTAAAAGTTTAGAAAAAATTAAAGTGTGTCACTCTCCTCACTTTTAAAAGGGAACCTACTCTCATACCTTCATCACACCTTTTGAGTACTCTAGTTCATCTAATCCATACACAAATCTCTCCCCAACATCACTCCCCACATCCTATTAGTCTCAGTCTTCTCAAAATACCAATCCTAGAAGCCTTAATTCATAAGACAAAGGGAGATATCTGAGGAGAAGGTATAAGACATCACCATATATTTAATAAACTAAAATGTTATTATTATAATGGTATAACCCTTTTTAATCTATTTTCCATCCTATGGAAAATAAAAACATCACTTATGCATATGTGCAGACTACTGCCTCCATGAAGCGATTTTATTTGTTTTTCATCTCCACATTATAAGGCTAGTTATAATGATGGAACTAATGAAAAAATATGAAATTTTATAATATATTTATAATTATATAAAATTAAAATATTATCTACTTTATTTATTTTACACTTTTTAAAAATAAGAAAGTGTCGTTCATGTGTGCGTGTGGACTACCATCTCCATGAATCGAAGTGGTTCATTTTTCATGACTGCATTACATGGTTGGTTTTAAAAGTGTATATAATGTATAAATATGATAAATATAACATTTTTAAGATTCTATATGTAATGTAGTCATAACCTCTTTAACCATAGTCAATTCCTTAATTTTATTTTGAGGTTATAAACAAAACGACCCCAAAATGTCCAACATAAACATAACAATTTTAGTAACTAAATAAGTAAGGGTAATAAATGATATAAAATGAATAATAATAATTAAATGAACATGAAAATTTTATTAAGAAAGTATAAAGGTAATATAATTTCATTATTTGGTAATTATAGAATGTACAAAGCTAAACCAGACTTAAAGTGAGGGACTTTTAAAAATATTGTTTAAAATTCTTCCATCTAACTCTTTTTCATCCATGTCGAGCTTATTTTGAATGTTTCAAAAATATTCTAAATTATGATTTAAGGGTTTATTAATTTCATTTATAATTATTTTTTAATTTCTTTACAAATAATTAATAAGGAATCTTTTTCAACATTTTCTGTATAGGTTATTTTCATCTTTTTACAAAAGTAAAAAAAATAACATTTTTAACGTGTATGGTTTGACCACCATTTCTCATTACCATTTCCATTATTAATTATCAATATTCCTTTAAAAAAATTTATGGTCATTTTAAAATAAAATATTTATCTCAATATTCTAGGAATTTTTAGTATTAAAAATTTTTCTAAGGAAACATAAACTTTCTATCATTTTTATGAGATAACTAAAAGTGTTATTGCTTATGGGTTTAAATGCCAATTAAAATGGATTTTATGATTAAAGTGGAATATATATGTTTTTTATTCATGTTATGGTTCTTAGAAATGTTATATTAGTGATGTATCATCAAGATATTGCTCTAATTAAGGGTAATACCGATATAGCTCTCCAACACATTGGGTATAGTGATAAAGTTTACCAGTGATAGGTTACTCTAAATAGATATAGGAATTATCTGATTAAGTGATTCCATTGTAAGGGTTCTTGTAAGTATTAATGTAATGATAATTTCCTAAGATACCTATATGATATTCTTTAAATTGTTTATAAAGGAAATATTTTTATTTTTAAAGGTAATAAAATGATTTTATCTTTTTAAGGAAAGTTTATAAGATTATTTTTAAATTAATATAAAATGATTGTTTTTTAAGTAAAGGTATTCATGAGATTTCATGTTTTCTAAGAAACCCTTATGATTATTATTTTTACTTTATGATTTCATATGAAATTTTTCATGAAATATATTAAGAAATTAAGTTGTTTTAATGTAAAAGTAAACAGATATTTAAGTTCAAATGTTTATTGCAAAAAATGAAAACTTTATTATGGATTTTTTAGGTTTACAAATAGAATAACAGGATTTTTTATTTTATGTCCCTTATTAAGCTTTGTTTTTCTCATCCCACTTTTTCAAATGATTTTTCATAGGCCTTAGGGATGAGTAGAAACATTAATTAAGTCATAGTTCTAGATATGGGAGTTACCTTGAACGAAGCAAGTGTGTAAATAAAGAACTTATTTTGTGGGAAAAATGGATACTATGTGGAAATGTACACTTTTTTATGTAATTTTTTACCTAATTATCTAAAACTCTAAACCAAAAAATATCCTAGAAATGTGAGAAAGTACATCCCTTGTTATAAATAATGTATTTATGGGTTGAATAAAGTACGGGTCCTTATAGTTGGTATCAGAGAAAAGGTTTAGTTACCTTTATATGTTAGGAGAGTGTTAAAATATAATTTATAGATACTCTAATTTATTATTATATTATTATGAGATATAATTTGAATATTTTCATTTTTCTTCATCTAATCAATTTCAGTTCAGAATGGATTTCCATAGAGAAAATCAGGCAGCTAATATAGGAAGGTATCAAGAGGATAATATCCCTCTGAACTAGCAACCTAGAATGGTTAGGACAAAGTAGTTTACTTAAGTGTTAAATCATTTGATGAAAAATATTAAAAGTGGAACCCATATAAGAGAGTGACCAAATTATCTACAGAGAAACATTTCTATAGTATATAATTTGATGAAACAATACCCTCTAGATTTTAGTAGATCCTTGGACCTAGTGAAATCTAAAGGATGGATTAATTATTTAGAAAAGATATTTGAAGTTAAGGTATGTTTGGAACATTATAAGGTAACCCTTTTTATTTATCATTTTTAAAAATTATTCAACATGGAATATAAAGGAAATTCCTGGAGTTAAACCAAAAGTAGAGTGGCTCTTTTCTCACCTATGAAACTAATTTTATTAGATTGGTTAGGTATGCACTTAATTTCATTCTAGACCATGATAGTGAAATTGATCGATTTTACTTGGGATTGAGGGAAAGTTTATTGAAGGCCTCTGGTTACTCATGAGTTTAGAAGTTATGAGGAAATTTTACTGTGTACTAATAAATTCAAGATGGATTTTTTGGTATTTTACAATAATAAGGATAAGAATCAACTTGGATGTTAAGAAATGGGGAATCATTCATCAAAGAAACCTAAATGTTAGAAAATTAAATCACACTCTTATAATAAGTGTAAAAATAATCATTATGGAAAATTTCTTATGAGATCTAGGAAGATTTACCTAAAATAACCTAAAAATCCATTATGTGATTAAGATCTCTTATTTTAAAATGATTGTTTCATTATGAGCACATATAAAGACTATTTTACTTTATAATAACATTACATATCATGAATTAATATTGACTATAATATCTAGGACCAATATAGGTAGGTAAAATAAAAGAAACAATTAACACACTAAGGTGAAATCTATGGATTGGATTATCTAATAAATATATCTACTATTATAAAGGTAACAAAAATAAATATAAGAGTTAGGAATATGATAGACATTATCAAGAAAATTATAGAACCTTTTTAATAAAAGTAACTAATGTTGAGGTATGATAATAGTGGAGTATATATAGGGTATAAAGGGCAATGGGACCATTAAGATCTAACTATTACCTGACTATTGGTCAATATGACCATTGAGAATTATGATCATTGGTAATAATTTTACCAATATAATTAGTGTATATAAAGGGTAATGAAAAAATATAATTTATGAAAAATGGAGAAACGATGGTCTTAACTAGTAATATCATGCCTTTTGAAGACCATTTATCATAACTTAGGAGGGAGGTAGCAACACTGGGGTTGTCCATTGACCCACCTCTCCACCCCATTTAATTAACTCCAAATCTATTAAGTATAAATTTTCCCTCATTTTCCCTTTTTATATCCTTAACAAATATTTTATAATGTTCCAAGTAACTCTCTTTAAGATTTAAGAATCTATCCCATATGATAAGGGATTCTCTTCCTCTCCCTTTTTATCCAATTACTTCCATTGTAGTTAGTCTTCTAATTTAAAAGTTATTATTTTATAATGCACTTATGATCACTCCATTATTATCCAAATGTTTTTATATCAATTATAGACTTTTATTCTCTCTCGTTAATTCCATTCCATAAACCACTTTGTATACCTATTGTGCTGCTAAAATTATTTTTGATTTTTCATGCCTCTATTTTCATGTTATGAATACCCATCCCTATTTTTATTCAAGGGTATTCATATATATGTAATTATACTTCATTTATTATGTATTTCCATGTATGAAACCCAAATTCCCTTCTCATGGGTTAAAAATAGTGAAATGTTCAAGTCTTTAAGCACTTACGTACTCAATTATTTTAAATGAAACTTATTTATAATTCTCCATAGGTTATTGATGAAATGACTTATTATGATCAATGTGACTCAAATTAAGTAATACATATAAAGGTTTCACCCTGAAAATTTTCTAATTCATTGAGTAAATAAATTAATCTCTAGAGATGACATGTTTATGATAACTTGGTGAATAACCTTGGTAATATGTTTTACGAAACCTCGATGATGAACCATGGTGATATTCTTATAAATGTATCATTTTTATTGTAGATGCATTTACATGTTATTTATCATATACATATTATTATTCTCTCATGTTATGCCTCATGTTTTATCCATGATGATCACTCATGTTTCATTTCCTTTATTTATCCCTTACTATGCTTGATGATCACCTTTTATATTGATGTATGTCTCTAGTAAATCACTAACAGTGAGGTGAACTAGGATGGAATAAAAATAGAGTCTTTCAAGCGGATTAAATTATGTTTTTTTTCTTATTGTTCGTCAGAGTGGATACTCAAGAGGGGGTGAATTGAGTTCCAATTAAAATTTCTGTTAAAATATTTTCTATTAAAATCCCCTAATTTATAAAACAAGTTAAACTGTAGTGAATTTATACAGATTGTAAATGTTCACTTAGCTTCTCAAAGATTGATTAGGTCTCAATTAATTTATCCACAAGATTAAACTAACTTTTTAAACTAACCTACTGATTTACAATAAGTGTAAACACTTTCTAATTTAACTATCAAAGTAACTTTAAAATGGTTTTTTATTTCAAATTAGAAGGAGCGGAATATAAAAGATATATATAGTATACTTTAAACTTAAACTAAAAATGAATAGAAAATATAACAAGAGGTTCAATATCAAGCTGAGACTTAGTCCTCTAAAATTTATATAAATTTGATCCACACCCTGGATCGGGGTTAACAACAGTTTACAAAACTGTCCATGCCACGTAGGGACCTCTACTACAGTTCTTCATGGAAAACAAAACAAAGACCAGGACACACAAGGACCTCTTCCACAGTTATCATGGGTAAACAAGAGTTAAGAGTTTTGGAGTGAGGAATTTGATATCCTCCAGTTCAGTGCAGGAGACAGTGTGTGTGTGTAAGATATACATATTACATCACACTGCTCGAAAGTAAATAAACAAATCACTTAGGGAGAATAGATAATAGTTTAGAAAGCTCTAGTAATTAGCAATGCAACTCTAGACTCGTTGGATTCAGCAGAAATGCTTCTAAGTCCTTCTCTGGTTTTTCTGTTGAAAAACAGAGTGTCGTAGTTCAGCATGTGTTCTACAGGAGTGAAGATGTTCTCTTGACTTCAGTTCCTCCAGTAGTGTAGGATTTCATGTGTTGGAACTTCTTTGAGGATCATTCAATGTCTTCTTCATAGTTGTGCTCAGGATTGTTCTTAGGTTCAGTACAGAGCACTTCCTGTGTGTTGTATGTCGAGGCGACTTCTTCTTTTTTTTACTGCAGCTGAGTCTTCTTTTTATTCCATGAGCACCGGAAATAGGAATGAATCCCTTTCCATAAGTACAAGTTACGGTTTCCTGACATTCCAAAAACTATTATTAAATAACATTAATCGCATTAAAAACATCAAATATGACCGTTAGAAATATTTAAATAATATTGAAAAAAAGGTTAAGAAACGGTGTCACAGTTTGTTGTGTAAACGGTGTCTCTTTGAACCAGTGTCTCCTTTACGGTATGTGATTCACGGTATGTGGCTCACGGTGTAACCTTCATGGTGTGTTGCTCATGGTGTCTGGGTCACGGTTTGTCATTCACGGTGTCTGAGTCATGGTTTTTCCTTCACGGTGTCTGAGTCACGGTTTTTCCTTCACGGTGTCTGAGTCACGGTTTGTCCTTCACGGTGTCTGAGTCACGGTTTGTCCTTCACGGTGTCTGAGTCACGGTTTGTTCTTCATGGTATCTAGGTCACGATTTTTCCTTAACGGTGTCTTCTTCATGGTGGCAGGCTTACTTTCACGGTGTGTTGAGACTTAGACTTCACGGTGTCTGCTTCACTATGTCTGTGTCTTGCACACAGTCTGTCTTATTGTGTCAAACATCACGGTGTCTTGATACTTATCCAAATAAATATATTTAAACTTAAACAGTAATATGCATAGTATGAATTAAGCTTAACCATTATAAGATAATATAACTTGACACATAATTACAGAAGATTGATAAGATCTGTAAATAATAATGAGATTAATTAATAGTAATAAGATTTGTGAATATTAAAGAGAGTAATGAAGAGTAATATGATTTGTGATCATTAAAACATGATTAATACATGAGGAGTCCAACAATATCTCCCTTTTTGATGATCACAAATCATATATAGATAAGAGATAAATGAGATACAACTATATAGAATAACAATAGATAAAATAAGTTCTAAACTTCTTACTTTTTCTCCCCCTTTTGGGATTATCAAAAAGTACAGAGAATGGAGAGAAACAATGAAGTTTTCATTAAAAAAAATTCAAAATACATGATTCAAAATAAGTAGAAAAACAAAAAACATCCCCATCAAAAAGAAAGTAGTCACTTGACTCTTCAGGGATAGGCATTTGACTTGCCTTTATCAGTAGCAGGAGCTGATGCTGATGTAGAAGAAGGCATAGATGTGGTGCACAAAGATGGTAAGGGTAGAACTTCAAAAATGGAGGGATCCAAAGATGGTGTTGTAGAAGATCTAGTATGTGGTTGGTCAAGAATGACTGGAAGGATCTGAGATAGAGCTTGACTGACTAACATGGCAGTTGAGGCTAAGGCAGGTAGACCAGGTCTGAGGGGTGCAGCAGCTGGAGCAACGATAGTAGTACTCTGCACATGAAGATACGGCTTTAAAAGATTTGTGAAATCAGTAATGATTTCTACACCATATTGCATAGCCTTCTCAAAATATTCCTTATTCTCCAAGAATTTTTCCAACAATCTGGTGAACTCTGTAAGCTTATGAACTTGAGCTTTAAAAGCTTGAGTCACTGGAGGGATTTTCAAATTCTCCACAAGATATCTAAAGTGATCTATCATATCACTTTTAGAGAAAATTCAGTTTATATAGACATCAATATTCTAGGTGATATCTTGTTGAGCATCATTGGCAATCTTTGAATGAATTCTAACCAAGTCCAATGCTCGATCACTGTTCTTAACCACTTCTGACAAAGAAGACAGATCCAAGCCACTAAAGGCATTCTGAAGTTCTTCCTTGATTATGGAACTCAGTAGAGAATAATACAAAGGAGGAACAGAAGGTTGAACAGAAGCAGGAGAAGCTTTTACAGCTATGGATATAACTTTGAGCTGTTTCAAGACTTTTTGTAGACATTCAGTGTACTCATCTGTGAGCTTATTCATATTTTCTACAAGATCTCTCATGTGTTCCAGAATTTTTGTGTGTCTTATTCCAATCTTATCATCAAAAGACAATAGATATGGATGCACTTGAGACACAATCTCTCTAGCAAGAGTGGAATCAGTTGGTTCAGGAGAAGCAGCAATAGGTGCAGGGGCAGAAACAGGAGCAGGCTCTGATCTCAAAGACAACTCATTCTTCAAGTCTGCTACCATACTTTTCAAGTTTGCAACATTAGCACTTAGTAGCTTATTTTCAACTCTGACTTCTTGAATTTCTCGGATCATTCTTGGTTGAATATGCAGAATAATATTTTCCAAGAGAATCGATGCATCTTCTGGACTCAGTTGAGTCACTGGACGAGGTTGAGAGGATATAATCTTCTCAAATCCAGCTAAAAGTGCCTCTCTAAAGACTTTAATATCATCTTTATTTACAAAAGATTTTTTATCAGGTAAGGGAGAAGGTTCTGGTTGCGATCTTGGTTGAGGTTCAGGTTGGGGCTCTAGTTCTGGTTCAGGTTCTGGGTGAGCTACTGACTTCAGTTAAAACACAGAAGAGAGATCCATTCTAGTTGTAGTCACTTGTTGTGACTCATTCACATCATAAAATATTGGGAAAACATATCGAGTGTACACAGAGTATGACTCATTACCAGGTTCAGATTCAGATTCAGATTCATCAGACTCAGCTGGACTAGTCTCAAGATTTTGAGGTTCCTCCCCCTCAAATTGTGCTTCCATTTCAGAGACTATAGGCTCAGCAACATGATCAAGATCCACAGGATCAGTTCTGATCTCTTCAACCATTTATTACCTTGCCAACTGGAAGGAAAGTTCCATCCTCTCTTCAGCGGAGGGAATTATCTCAAGAACTGACTGTTCCATAGGCAGTGCTTCCAGATTGGCTTGCTTTTCAACAGGGAGTTCTTCTACACCAGCAGACTCTTCCATGGCTTTTTGCTCTAATTCTGTTACTACAGAATCTCTTACAACCTCAGATTGGATATCTAGATTAACAACTTCTCTAGAAGCAGGAGCTTCTTCCTCACTAAGAACAACTAAAGGATCTACGGTCCTTTCCTTTTCAACAACAACTTCCTCTCTATGAGGTATTTTAGTAGGAACAACAGCAGGGACAGAAGTCCTTTCTTTTTCAACAGGAGCTTCTTCCATTGGAGGTATTTTAGCTTTTTCTCTAAGTGGTACATTAGCTGCCACTTCCTCTTCTTCTTCAGCATCTGAGTATTCATCCACTTCATCTGGTTCCAAACCAGGATCAATAACATTCTTTGGACTTCTTGGATAATCAACAAGATTATACTTCTTATACAATTGATCATTATCCTCAACTCATTGCTTCTTCTAGGGGTTTCAGTTAATTTTCATCCTTCTGATGATAGGCTTGGATAGGCAGAACTCAAAATCCTCTAGCCTTTCTTCATTCGGTCTAACCACTCCCTTGGCAACTAGCATGGCCGAAATCATCCTTGAGTAAAACAAGGAGGTGGATTTTGAAGTGACTTTAATCAGCTCACATATATGGTTAATGACATACTTGAAAAGATTGATCTTATGGCCATTCTTCAATAGGTGAATCAGGAACACATCATGATACTTCATCACAGCAAAATCTCCTTTTGTTGGACTAACCAAATTCTAAACAAATTTGAATAGTAGTCTAGTTTCTCCATCTAGCACTGCAGCTATAGCCCTTCGCTTGGTGTCATTACCAGTTAAGGTTTCCAAGGAATTTTCCAGATCAAAGATGTTAGTTTTTAGAGGAGGGTCTCTTTGGTAATCATTACAAATTCCTTCATGAGGAATCCTCAGACATGAATCCCACAGCCTTGAAGAGAATGAACACTTTTTTCCATTGATCCAGCTTGTTACCATGAAGATTTATTCAGCATCAAAAGAAAACTTTACATATTGGTAAAATTGAGATACCAACCTCGTGTAAATCGGTCTATCTTGTATATAGAACCATTCGAACCATCCTTGTTCTCTTAATATTTTCAATACCAAATACTTACTAGACAGCATCCACTCAGAGAAAATCTCTTTTTCAGGTACAACGGTACGGTTAACAAGGTTTGGATTTAGAGGTCCTTCGGGATCTATCCTTGGAGCTATCTTCTTCTTCTTGGAATTGCGCTTCTCAGGGGTAGATTAAGACGGACGCTTCATCCTTGGCATCCACTGAAGGTTCGGGCGAGAGAGAAGAAGAGGTTCGCAAGGTAAAGAGGGTTTGAGAGAGAGAGCAGGAGAGAGTTCAGGTGAGAGATCGGGTGAGAGATCGAGTGAAACCTTTATGTTTTATCATTTGGGAATGTCAAACGTCATAAAACAAAAACGTGGGAAATCAAATATCGGTGAAATAAAAATTATCACGATATGGGTTAAAAATAAATGCATAAATAATCTTCATGGTGAGACCATGAGTAGGCGATACGGTGCGATGAAAAATAGTCTTCACGGTGAGATAATGACCATTCTGTGTAGTCACGGTGAGATAGTGAGTGAACTGTTTCATCATGGTGAGATAGTTAAGTGACAGACCGTGAACACAAGGTGTTAACGGTGAGACCGTAAGCATGAAACTGTAAAGTAAAATACAGTAAAGTATTAAACATTAAGATCAGTAAGATATCTATTTATGATTAATCATACCAAGATCATGTATGATGTAGTCTAATCTCTCATAATTTAATGGTTTAGTGAATATATCAGCAAGTTGATATTCAGTACCAATGAATTCTAAAGTGATATCACCTTTTTGGTAATGATCCCTCAAAAAGTGATGTCTTACATCAATATGCTTTGTCCTAGAATGTGAAACAGTATTTTTTTGAAATGTTAATAGCACTTGTGTTATCACAATTTATTGGGACATGTCTGAATTGATATCCATAGTCTAGTAATGTGTGTTTCATCCACAAAATTTGTGCACAACAACTTCTAGCAGCTATGTATTCAGCTTCTGCAATAGATAATGCAACAGAATTTTGTTTCTTACTACACCATGATACTAGTGACTTGCCTAAAAGGTGACATGTTCCATAGGTGCTTTTTCTATCTAACTTACATCCAGTAAAATCAGCATCATAATAACTAACTAGTTCAAATGATTATCCTTTTGGATAGAACAGTCCTAAATTGAGAGTATGCTTGAGGTATTTGAAAATTCTCTTTACAGCATTTAAATGTGACTCTTTATGTTTTGCTTGAAACAAGCACACATACACACACTAAACATAATATCAGGATGAGTAGCAGTCAAGTAGAGTAGACTTCCAATCATTACTCTATAAGTGGTTTGATCAACAGATTTACCATCCTCATCAAGATCCAACTTACAGGTGGTACTCATAGTAGTGTCACTACTTTTAGTGTTATCCAATCCAAAACAGTTTAAAAGATCTATAGTATATTTACTTTGAGTTAAAATAATTCTATCTTCATTTTGAAATATTTGAAATCCAAGAAATAATTTAAGTTCACCCATTAAACTCATTTCAAATTCGTTTTGCATCATTTTAGAAAAATCAGTACATAATGTAGTTTTTGAAGATCCAAAAATAATATCATCTACATAAATTTGTACAACTAAAACATCATTAGAAATACATTTTATAAAAAGAGTAGGATCAGCTATACCTTTTGTAAAACCTTTAGAAATTAGAAAAGTACTTAATCTATCATATCAAGCTCTTGGAGCTTGTTTTAAACCATATAAATCTTTTGATAATTTGAAAATAGGATTTGGAAAATGAGGTTTTGAAAATCCAGGTGGTTGTTCAACAAAAACATCCTCAGCAATATATCCATTTAAGAATGCACTCTTGACATCCATTTGATATAGTTTGAAATTTATATGTGCAGCATAAGCAAGTAAAATCCTAATGGCTTCTAATATGGCTACCGGAGCAAAAGTCTCCTCATAGTCAATTCCTTCTTCTTGACTATAGCCTTGTGTAACTAATCTAGCCTTGTTTCTAACTATATTTATAGATTCATCTACTTTATTTCTAAACACCCATTTAGTGCCTATGGTTAAAGTGTCCTTAGGTCTTTCTACTAGTTTCCAAACTTTATTTCTTTCAAACTGATTGAGTTCTTCTTGAATAGAAATTACCCAAAATTCATCATTAATAGAATCATCAATGTTTTTAGGTTCAAGTTGTGACAAGAAGGCTTGATGTTCAACCTGATTTCTAAGAGAAGCTCTAGTTTGTGTCTCTCTATCAAGATTACCAACAACAACATCTAAAGGATGATTCTTTAGAATTCTAGTTGATCTAGTAAAGGTAGGACTAGAAATTTCAGGTTCATCTATAGGTTCGGGTTCATTAGGAGCAGATTTGAAAATATTTCCAGAACTGGTTGTCTTTACAGCAGGTTCGTTGATTTTATCATTAAGGTTCAGAACAGATAAATCTTCTTCAAGATTTTCAAGAGATGACTTGGGCTCATGCGGATCAGTTTCATCAAATTTGATGTGAACATATTCTTCCACACATTTGGTTCTTTTATTAAAGAATCTATAGGCTTTTCTAGTTAAATAATAACCAAGAAAAATTCTTTCATCACTCTTAGAAGCAAACTTGTAAATATTATCCTTTGTATTAAGAATAAAAACATTGTTTTCAAAGACTCTAAAGTAACTAACTTTGGGTTTTCTATTGTTCTATAACTCATGTGGGGTCTTATTGAGAACAGGTCTTATTAAGACTCTATTAATAATATAACAAGCTGTATTCACAGCCTCAGCCCAAAAATAAATAGGCAGGTCATATTCATTAAGTATGGTTCTAGAAATTTCTTGTAGGGTTTTATTCCTTCTTTCTACTACACCATTCTGCTGGGGTGTCCTAGGAGCAGAAAAGTTATGACTATAGACATTGTGTGAGCAATAAGATTCAAACTCTTGATTTTCAAACTCATGGACATGGTCACTTCTCAAAGTTTTAATCTTAAGTCCACTAAGGTTTTCTACATACTTGGAGTATTTGATAAAGTAAGAACAAGCTTCACTTTTGTGAGCTAAGAAGTATACCCAAGTATATCTAGAAAAGTTGTCTACTAGAACATAGACATAGTGCTTCCCATTTAAACTAGAAACTCTAGAAGGTCTAAACAAGTCCATGTGAACCAACTCGAGAGGTTGAGAATTTGATACTTCTTTCTTTGATTTGAAAGATATTTTGTGTTGTTTTCCCTTTTGACAGGGATTACACACTTTGTCATTTGGAAACTCTAGTTTGGGTAAGTCTCTAAATAAGTTCTTACTAGTCAGTTTTCTAATTGAATGTATATTACAGTGTCCTAATCTCCTATGTCATAACCAAGACTCTTTATGAAAAGCATTTAAACAAGTAATATTTTTTTTAGCTAAAGAATTCAGATCAACAGCATAAATATTCTCATTTCTCAAAGCAGAAAATACTAAAACATTTTTAGAATTAAAAACATTACAAGAATCATTTTCAAACTTAACATTAAAGACATCATCACACAATTAGGAAATACTTAAAAGATTATATTTAAGTCCATCAACAAATAGAACTTTAGAAATTAAAACTGAGTTAGTGTTACCAATTTGGCTTAGGCCGATGATTTTTCCCTTAGAATTGTCACCAAAGGTGACATAGCCTCCATCAACCTTGATCAGGATCTTGAATCATGAGTAATCCCCAGACATATTTCTTGAACATCCACTATCCAAATACCATGTCTTCTTGTGGGAAATATTCAAACAGGTTTCCTACAAAATAGATTTAGATATGAAATGATTTTGGTACCCATATCTTCTTGGGTCCAGACAGGTTAGCAATCAATGATTTTGGTACCCAAATTTGTCTTATGGGTCTCATATAATTTATAGAATCAATATATTTTTAAAGATAAACTCTATTTGATCTATAAAAATATGGATAACTAGTTGAAGCATGTGAATTTCCAGAACTGGAACTAACAGTATTCTGTCCAGATTTAGGAATAAATCTATTCTTAGTAATCTGTCTCTGTCAAGGTTGGTAGCCTATTCCAGTAGCATATTTTGGTGCAAATTTCTTTCCTAGAATTTGAGTTAGTGTATCTTTTCCATTTGTGAATTTCTCTAAGTCCTTTCTAAGTTTCTCATTTTACATTTTTAGTTCAGTGTTTTCCTTTAACAGCTAAGCATTTTTCTCTTTTTCAATAGTAAGTTCAGTTTTAATAGTTGTAGTGAGAGCATGCTATTTCTTCAATGATTTGTATTTATCCTTAAGTTCATTTCATGTCTCTTCCATCATATTACAGTATTCAAATAATTCTCACTAGTCATGTTTTTATAATTCGAATCAGATTCAGTTCCAGAATAATAGGAATTTAAAGCAGGAGTATCTAAGGTTACCTCAGATGTGTTTGTCATGAAACACATGTTGGCACGATTCTTTTTAGAATCAGATATTTCAGATTCACTTGTGTTGTCTTCATAAGCACTCTAGGTATCCTTCATAGCTTTCTTGTACTTACTGTCCTTGTAATCATATTTCTTATTGAATTTTAGTTTTGGGCAGTCTTCTTTAATGTGTCTTTTTCTTTTTCACTCGTAGAAAAAAACGTCATCACTTTTATCTGGATTTTTCCAGTCCTTCTTCCAATATCCCTTATTGTCATACTTTCCCTTGTAATTTGATTTTCTGAAAAATTTCTTCTTACTATAAAATTTCTTAAACCTTCTGGCTATCAGAGCCATTTCAGCATCACTATCAGAGTCTGAACTTTCACTTATTGAACTGTCAGTTTGTATTTGAGATTTTTCTTTTTCCTTGCTCTTTGAAGCAGTAGTCTTGAAAGCCACTGATTTCCTTTTTGGTTCATCATCTTCCACTTTATTCACCTTGAGTTCTTCCTCATACATCATAAGCTTACCAATAAGTTCTTTGAAAGGTAGAGAAGAAATGTCACATGACTCTCTTATTGAAACAGATGTGCCTCTCCATCGATCTGGCAGACATCTCAGTATCCTCATAATTTGTTCCTTTGCTGGAACAGCATTTCCAAGTGAATTCATTGTATTGACTATCTCATTGAACCTGAGATACATATCAGAAATATGTTCATCAGTCTTCATTTTAAAATTGTCATATTTAATAGTATATGTATTCAATCTCATTTCTTTAACATTGGTTTTTCCCTCATGAGAAACACCTAAAGTATCCCAAATTTCATAAGTAGTTTTACAGGCAGATATTCTATTGAATTCTTCATCTCCTGAAGCGAAGTATAGAGCATTCATAGATTTACAATTATTATTGTAAGCAGTCTTAGTAGGTTCATCCCAAGTTGTTCTTTCAGTCTCTAGAATCTTATGTTGAGACTCTATAGCAGTCCAGATATCAAAACCCATACTCTCCAAGTGAATTTTCATTTTAAGTTTCCACTGGGTATAGTTTGTACCATTAAATAAAGGTGGCATGTTAGTAGCAGCACCCTCTAGTCTATTGTCCATAGCTAGATTTTAAAAAGTAAGATTAAAGAGATAAAATTTAGAACTAACAGAAATTTAAGATCTTTAAAGATGAAACTAAAATCACATTTGAAAAACAAAGTGTTTTGAAAACCTTTAATAAAAACAAACCTTTGATACCAAATGTTGGTCGGAGTGGATACTCAAGAGGGGGGTGAATTGAGTTCCAATTAAAATTTATGTTAAAATATTTTCTATTAAAATCCCCCAATTTATAAAACAAGTTAAACTATAGTGAATTTATACAAATTGTAAATGTTTAATTAGCATCTCAAAGATTGATTAGGTCTCAGTTAATTTAACCACAAGATTAAACTAACTTTTGAAACTAACCTACTGATTTACAATAAGTGTAAACACTTGATAATTTAACTATCAAAGTAACTTTAAAATGGTTTTGTATTTCAAAGTAGCAGCAGTGGAATATAAAAGATATATGTAGTATACTTTAAACTTAAACTAAAAATTCACAGCAGATATAACAAGAGGTTCAGTCTCAAGCTGAGACTTAGTCCTCTCAAATTTATATAAATTTGATCCACACCCTGGATCGGGGTTAACAATAGTTTACAAAACTGTCCAGGCCACACAGGGACCTCTACCACAGTTCTTCATGGGAAACAAAACAAAGACCAGGCCACACAATGACCTCTTCCACAGTTATCATGGGTAAACAAGAGTTAAGAGTTTTGGAGTGAGGATTTTGATATCCTCTAGTTTAGTGTAGGAGACAGTGTGTGTGTAAGATATATAGAGTACACCACACTGCTCGAAAGTAAATAAACAAATCACTTAGAGAGAATAGATAAGATTTTAGAAAGCTCTAGTAATTAGCAATGCAGCTCTGGACTCGTTGGATTCGGCAGAAATGCTTCTGAGTCCTTCTCTGGTTTTTCTGTTAAAAAACAGAGTGTCGTAGTTCAGCTTGTGTTCTACAGTAGTGAATATGTTCTCTTGACTTCAGTTCCTCCAGTAGTGTAGGATTGCATGTTTTGGAACTTCTTTGAGGATCATTCAATGTCTTCATCATAGTTGTGCTCAGGATTGTTCTTCGGTTCAGTTCAAAGCACTTCGCGTGTGTTGTAGAATGTATGTCAAGGTGACTTCTTCTTTTTTTTACTACAGCTGAGACTTCTTTTTATTCCATGAGCACCGGAAATAGGAATGAATCCCTTTCCATAAGTACGAGGTACGGTTTCCTGAAATTCCAACAACTATCATTAAATAACATTAATTTCATTAAAAACATAAAATATGACCGTTAGAAATATTTAAATAATATTGAAAAAAAGGTTAAGAAATGGTGTCACAGTTTTTTGTGTAAACGGTGTCTCTTTGAACCAGTGTCTCATTTACGGTATGTGCTTCATGGTATGTGGCTCATGGTGTAACCTTCACGGTGTGTTTCTCATGGTGTCTGGGTCACGGTTTGTCCTTCACGGTGTCTGAGTCACTGTTTTCCTTCACGGTGTCTGAGTCACGGTTTGTCCTTCACGGTGTCTGAGTCACGGTTTTCTCTTCACGGTGTCTGAGTCATAGTTTTTCCTTCACGGTGTCTTCTTCACGGTGTCAGGCTTACTGTCACAGTGTGTTGAGACTTAGACTTCACGGTGTCTGCTTCATTGTGTTTATGTCTTGCACACAGTCTATCTTACTGTGTCAAACATCATGGTGTCTTGATACTTATCCAAATAACTGTATTTAAACTTAAACAGTAATATGCATAGTAGGAATTAAGCTTAACCATTATAAGATAATATAACTTGACAAATAAATACAGAATATTGATAAGATGTGTAAATAATAATGAGATTAATTAACACTAATAAGATTTGTGAATATTAAAGAGAGTAATGAATAATAATAAGATTTTTGATCATTAAAACATGATTAATACCTGAGGAGTCCAACACTTATGTCTCCATTAGAAAAATATTATTCTGCATCAAAATTTTAACATCAGTTTTTCCAAAATTTATGTCATAATGGATGAAAATATACTTTTAACATCAGTTTATTTAAAATAGATGTTAAATATCTTCTTGATTTACCTTTGGTGTCAGTTTTTATTAAAAATCAATATCATATGTTTTTTTAAACTTTTGGTGTCTGGTTTTATTAAAACTGGTGGTGAAACTTTTAAAAAACATTTTTGACATCGGTTTTAATAAAAACCAATATCAAAATACATTTAAAAAAATATATGCATGGGTTTCCCCTCATCCATTCATAGTTCATTTTTTTCATAAACCCTATATGGAATTCTACTATTGACCACACTTTATCTGCCAAAATCCTCCTTGTTTTATTTTTTTTTCTTCATTTTCATCATTTTTCTTCTCTATTTCATCCTATTAAATCATTCTTTTCATCATTCGGCCCACCAATCACCTTTTTATTTATCATGTTCAAGTTTCACCATCATAAGGCCATATTTTTTCATTGTTTGCAATCTGATGTTCACCAATCACCATTTTGGATCTCTCTATCGCAAATTTATAACCTAAATCCCTATATTTTGTAAGTGGAATATTTATTTTTTATTTTTAGAATATTTATTTAGTATATGTTGGTTTTAAATTATATTCATTTATATATATATATATATATATATATATATATATGTATATTATAAATTATTGTGGTTATAATTAGTTTCAAAGTATAAATGTATTTTTGGTTATAAATTATTTATTATTATGGTATAATTTATTTATAATTGGAATTTTTTGTATTTATAATTTTTTATATTTATAAATTTTACATTGTTATTTTTTTATAGTCAAACTTATTGATAATTAGATAATTGATGGTATATATTTTAAGATTTAGTTGAACATTTTGATATTATGGATTGGTAAATCATCTAGAAAGGTTATATTTAGATAATGATAAATAGATATTTTAGGATTTTTTTGATTTTTTGATATTAAATATTGGTAGATCATGTTGATAAATAAGATAATTTTTTATCATTCCTTTTAATTTCATAAAATCATATAAGTTATGTGTATCTAAACATTTTTTATTATTTTTCATAATTGTTTTTTTTTATCAAGTAGTTATCAATAAATGGTTAAATGATTATTTTTATTATATTTTTTTATGTTTTAAATTTATTTATTTATATATATTTTTAAATGTTTTTATGTTTTAATATATTCCCCTTTTATATTGTGATCTTAGGTTATTAAGGTATTGTAATTAGATAAATTTATGAAGAACCATTGATGGATGTGAAAAGGGAGTTGATGATTTCTTGGAATTTCTAAAAAAAATCTTCAAAATAAAGATTTTATTTTATGTCCATATGTGAAGTGTTTGAATATGAGAAAGTTAAATTCTATAGAAATAAAAGATCATCAAATTTGATATAGTTTTAATCATAATTATACATGTTGGATCTGGCATGGTGAAATAACAGAAAATTCAACATCTAATGTTGATGAAAATATTCATCATGAGATAGAGGATCTTATTGAAAAATTAATTCATGATGTAGAAATTGAAATCATCGATAAAATAAGACCTATTAAATGATTATATAGAGATACTGAGAAACCACTATTCTCATGTTGCACTAAATTTAAAATGTTATCAGCAGTTCTTATATTAGTTAACTTGAAAGAAAGAATTGAGTGGATTGATAAAACTTTCTCTAAATCTCTTGAACTTTTAAATGAGATACTTCTATAAGGAAATGAACTTTCAGATTATAATTATGTTGCAAATAAAATATTATACCCAATGTTATTAGTGTATAAAAAGATACAATTTTCCCAATGATTGTATGTTTTATAGGAAGGAATATGAATGTTTATCAAAATGTACTAAATATGGGACATCACGATATAAGATGGATGGAAAATTCAAATCTAATTCATTCTCAAGTACCCACACCTAACATACCTCAAAAGAAATTTATTATCTTCCAATAATTCCTTGTTTGAAGTGTCTATTTGAAAATTAAAATGATTCAAAAATGTTAATATGGCATACAGATGAGATTATCTCTAATGGAAACTTACGTGACCCTACTGATTTACCACAGTAGAAAATATTTGATAAAAAAATTCTTGATTTTGGATGTGAAACTAGAAATATTATAATGGGACTATGCATAGATGGAATGAACCCATATCAGAGCCTCAGTAGCCAAGATAGTTCATGGACTATTTTGTCACGACCCGTCCTCGGGGACCGTGTCGTGACTACCCCAAGCCCGTCTTCCATAGGCCAGGGGCTGGCGACTAGCACCAAAGGCGTAAATCCTGATAAAAGGGAAGGAATTTCCTTTATATAAGAAAACAAACACCATAGAGTATGGAAGCTGAAGTAAACACTAAGTAAACTGAGTACAAAAGTAAGTGATGGAAAATAAATGGGCCAGAATACAAACCCAACTGAAAGTACAATACAACTGAAAAGAAAGTACAACAGCTAAAAAGTAAAGCAGCAACCACCAAGTCGTCCTCCGGAATTCCCACCTGAAGGGTGGATATAGATAGTCTCGTTGGCTCCTCGAGTTCGTTCGTCCGCTCCGTGTACGTCCTGCATGATAGTCCACCTCCAGGTATCATCCCACTCCACAAGCCTCAACCATGATCAGCGTTGTCCGTCGTCTTCAACCAACACAACGTACTGCGGGCATAGCCCGTGCAGGGGTGAGTATACGATACTCAGTATGGACCCCAAGACCCCCGAAGGTCTCCCAGAATCCACAAATGATAAACCACAAAGGAATGATACAAACCCAAAGTATCAACCAACTCTACTTAGGTATATTCCCATACATATACCTAAGTCATCAATTCTAGTTCGGTTCCAACTCACAAGCTCAAGTACAACCCAGTCCACACAGGAAAACACAACCCAGTCCACACAGGAAATCACAACCCAGTCCACACAGGAAAGCATGACAATCACATTGAGGATAATGATTGAAAGTAAAGACTCAGCTCACACAGGTATACTACTCACAAATATGGGTGGAGATGATTAGATGTAGTCTCTGAATCATCTCCTCTGCCGAACCCACGTAGGATCCAAGTACATAAGTTGTCGCTGCCGAACCCACGTAGGATCCAAGTACAGTAACCATCGCTACCAAACCCACGTAGGATCCAAGTATAGTTGTCATCGTTGCCGAACCCATGGAGGATCCAAGTATAGTCGTCCTCACTACCGAACCCACGTAGGATCCAAGTACAGTCGTCCTCGCTGCCAAACCCACGTAGGATCCAAGTACAGTTGTCATCGTCATCGCGGTCGCAGCCAGCTCTAGGGTTCCCACACACAGTACGCTCGATTCCGGGAGGATCCGCTCCACGATCCAAGGGGGTCAATACATCAACTGTCATGAATTCCGGATTTGATGTATCACAAAGTTCTGTTTCTTCAATAGGAACTCAAAGCGACAGACGGCGCATCAATCGGACGCTCGGTCTGAGAGTTATTGGCTTTTTCTTCCCAGGGGCCCAGTTGGTTTTTAAGTTAAAACCAACCAGACCATACTCCAGCTGCGTCCAAACCTCAAGCAGGGTAATCTAAAAGAACCGTCTCACTAATAGAAATTCAACGTGATCGACGACACGTCATTCAGACGTCCAGTCGTTAAGTTATAAGTGTTTCTGCTCCAAGGGCCCGGTTGGTTTTGGGTTCGAACCAATCTGTATGTACCCAAACTTTACCAAAATCTATATTGTAATATACCGAAACGACCATCTCGATCCAAGGATCCTAATGAAATTGATGGTGCATCAATCAGAGATCTGTAGCCCGAGATATGGGCATTTGAATGAACCTGACCGAAAATAGGGGGTTTGGGCCCTGTCCGACCTGGCCCAATACCCCCGTAGTCCGGGCTGACCCTACCCGGTTCTGGGTCCGGCCCAAGTGGGCATGGCCCGGCCTGGCTGGTGCAGCCCAGCTCGGAAGCCAGTCGTGGCTCGGCTCGCGGCCGAGCGGGGTGCAAAGGGGGGGCGCCGCCCCCTTGTCTCCGAAACGGTGGACCCAAAGGGGTCCGCCCTATGCGATAGACAAGGGTTTCAAACCCTCAGTTTTTATGGAAAATGGTCGGCCATTATGGCCAGTCGGTTGATCCACCATAGGACCCATGAGGGTCCTGCTTCCCGGAGCATCAGCGGCCGGTTGTCCGACCGCCCCTGCTGAACCGCAGCGGCCTTAGGCCGCGGTGCTTCCTCGACCGACGCGGTGCGACGGCACCGCACCCCTCCGTTGTGGCCTCCCTTGATTTCTTCGGCATGGCGTGACGGTGCCACACACCTCTTCCATGGCCCGCTCCGGCCGCGGTTCCTTCGGACTCACCGGCGCAACGTGACAGCGCCGCGCACCACCACCACGGCCCGCTCCGGCCGCGGTTCTCTTTGTTCCCGCATGGTGCAATGACACCGCGCCTCCTTTGCCACAACTCGTCAACATTGTTCAACAAGAAATCGATGAGGAGAAATCGTCCCTGTTTGTGCAGCTCGATCTCCTCCCGTTACGTTGGTAACATTTGGCCAAATTAATCAACGAAGAATGTTAAATTAATCATGAACGAAAATAACCCCTACCTCGATTTAACGATGTCGTTTACTAGCAATGCGGAAGATGGCACCGCGGGGTAAGGTTTCAAAGACGGTGTTGGCATGCATCCAAAGAGAGGACGGCGTCTCACACTAGCTGCGATGAGATGAAGGAATGGCACATCGTCTCTCCTTGTGGTGACAGCATTCTTCATCGAAGGGTGACGTTCTTCGCGGAAGGATGAAGTTCTTCCAAAGGAACTAGAGCTCTCTCCTCCAATCCTCAACACAATGAGCCAAACCCAAATAAAATAATACTCCCCTTATTTTATTAAAACATGTCATGCATTTTAAATTACAAAATTCAAAACCAATTCACTTAATTAATTAAACATGAGTTGTCTAATTAATTATGTGTTATGTTGGCAAGCCTTAAAGGGGGAGAGAGGGGAGTTACTCAAATAAAGGGGGGAGTTAGGGAGTTAGGGAATGTGAAGAGTTGGGGCTTGTGTGGGCCCCACCTCACCTTTATCCTCTCAAGGGTAGTTAGTAAATAGTGGGTCCCATCCCAACTACCACACCTAGGATATAACCACTTAGAAAAAAGAATAAAATTGTAACACAATTTTATTTTACTTTTTATTTAATCCACATTTTTTATCAACTCCTCCTGAGCAGAAGAATATTTGGTAAAGTTCCTCTTAAGCAATTACCGACGCTGTGGTTCCATCGGTGCCCTCGGATTTCAGTTCCGAGCACCGGTTCAAAAGATAGAAAAACCCGCTCGTTCGTTCACTAAACGTACCCAAGCTAAACTTCGGAAATTGATTCCAGGCACAACGGGCCTCAGAATCAGGTGCCGTCAGAAACTTTGTACTCGTATAATCCCAAAGAATTTATGAAAAAAAAAATCCTTGAAATTTAAGGGTCTTTACATTACTCTCACCTCAGGACTTTACATCCCTGTAAATCTACATCATAAACTAGGGAAACAAATGGGGGTACTGTGCACGCATCTTAGCCTCCCGCTCCCAAGTGCTCTCCTGGAGGTTCTTGTGTTGCCTCCTAATCCGCACTAGAGGAATCGACTGTCCACGCAGGACCTGCTCCTATCGATCCTCGATCTCCACCGGGACCTCTGCAAATGTTGCCCCATCATCGATGTCTAGCTCCCTCTGATCAATGATATGTGTTGGGTCATGCACGTATCTCCTCAGCTGAGATACGTGGAAGACGTTGTGCACCCGATGCAACTGAGATAGAATTGCTAGGCGATAAGCCACCTCTCCTATCCTGCTGAGAACCTAGAATGGTCCGATGAAGTGCGGAGATAACTTGCTGCCCCGGCCAAATCTCCATAATCCACGTCGAGCTGAGACCCGTAATAAAACATGGTCACCATCCTCGAACTCTAGTGGCCTCTGCCTCCTATCAGCATAGGACTTCTGTCGGCTCTGTGCAGTCTTCATCTGCTCCTGGATGATCTGCACCTTCTCTATCGTAGTCTGGACCATCTCTGGTCCTACGAGTGCTAACTCCCCAGGGTCTGTCCAGCACAGAGGTGATCTGTAAGGTCAGTCGTACAATGCCTCGTATGGTGTCATCCCGATAGTGGAGTGGTAACTGTTGTTGTATGCAAACTCCACCAAATATAGTTGATCCTCCCTACTGCGACCAAAGTCGAGGACACATGCACGGAGCATGTCCTCGAGAGTCTGAATGGTCCTCTCCGTCTGACCATCCATCTGAGGATGAAAGGCAGTGCTCAGGCGTAGCTGCGTCCCAAACGCCTCCTGCAACTCCTTCCAAAGACGAGAAGTAAAGAAAGCGTCTCGATCGGAGATGATAGACTATGGCACACCATGAATCCATATGATCTCCTGAATGTAGAGGCATCCCAAGCTCTCCACTGAGCCCTGCTCTCTGATAGGTAAGAAGTGGGCCAACTTGGTGAGTCAGTCTATGATCACCCAGATAGAGTCGTGTCCTCTGGAATTATGTGGATGTCCCATCACGAAATCCATAGATATCTCGTCCCACTTCCACTCCGGGACCTATAAGGGTTGTACCAAGCCTACTGCTACCTGGTTCTCCGCCTTCACCTACTGGTAGGTGAGACATTGTGAAACGAACTCTGCCACAGCCTTCTTCATACCCGGCCACCAGTGATGTCGTCTGAGATCCCGGTACATTTTCGCTACTCCTGGATGTACTGCCAATGGGGAAGTGTGAAACTCCCTCAGCACCTCCTCCTGTAATGCAAATGGTACCATGGTACGTCCTCTGAAAAGGATGACGTGCTCTCCTCCTATAGAAAATCCATCAGGTGCATGTCCTATGGATATCTGAGCATGTCACGTCTCGCAGTCAACATCCCCATGTTGTGCCTCTCTGACCCAATGAAGTAGTGGAGGAGTGACTGTGAGCGATTGTAGAAAGGATTCCCCATTTCTATCCATGAAGGATATCTACAACACGGCTAGATACTATGTCGCCTCTCCAAGTAGCTGAATTCCCGACCTCCTGCTTAGAGCATCAGCTACCACATTCCCATTCCCAGGAGTATAGACTATCTCAAAGTCATAGTCATGAAGTAACTATATCCATCACTGCTATCTCAGGTTCAGGTCCTTCTGTGAGAAGATGTACCTGAGACTCTAGTGGTCAGAGTATACTGTAAAGTGCTCGCCCATCAGATAGTGTCGCCACATCTTCAAGGCGAAGACCACTGCTACTAACTCCAGGACATGGGTAGCATAGTTCTGCTCATACTTCCTCAACTGTCGTGATCCATAGGTTATCATTGCCCGCTCCTGCATCAGGACACACCTGAGTCCGGTCCCTGATGCATTGCAGTAAACTACGTACCCTACACCCTCCTCCGGTAGCCTCAAGATGGGTGCACTGGTCAATCTCTGTCTCAGTTTCTGGAAGATCTGCTGACATCTATCTGACCACATGAATGGTTTCCCCTTCTTCCTCAAAGATAAAAGTGGTGTTGCAACTCTGTAGAAGTATGGCACAAATCTCCGATAGTACCTAGCTAGACCTAGGAAACTCTGCACCTCCATTACACTCCTAGGTGGCTCCCAAGCTAGCACTTCCTTGATCTTAGCAGGATCCACCACAACTCCCGCCTCAGAGATGACATTCCCCAAGAAGTGGACCTCTCAAATCCAGAACTGACACTTTGAGAGATTACCATAAAGATGGTGCTCTTGGAGTGTATCCAGTACAACCCATAAGTGGTAGGCGTTCTCTTCCTCAGTAGTCGAGTAAATCAGTATGTCGTAGATGAAGACTACGACAAATAGATCGAGGTAAGGCTGGAAGATCCTATTCATGAGACTCATGAACACTACTGGAGCGTTGGTTATGCTGAAAGGCATAACCAAGAACTCATAGTGGCCATACCGACACCTGAAGGTCATCTTCTGCACATCCTCGTCTCAAACTCTGAGCTAATGATAGCCTGACCTGAGGTCTATCTTCGAGAACCATCGTGCTCCCTTGAGCTGATCGAAGAGTTCATCAATCCTAGGAAGTGGATACTTGTTCTTCACAGTCACCTGATTCAGGTGATGGTAGTTGACACACAGTCGCAAGCTCCCATCCTCCTTCTTGGCGAACAAAATCGGGGAAGCCCAGGGTGAAACACTGGGTTGAATGAATCCCTTGCCCTGCAAGTCCTCCAATTGTACCCATAGCTCACGAAGCTCAGTGGGATCCATCTGATATGATGGGGTAGATATTGGGGTTGTCCTGGGGTACAAGTCAATATAGAATTCTACCTCTCTGTGAGGAGGTAGTCCTGGAATGTCGTTAGGAAAAAAATCCACATACTAATCCACCACAACAGGAAAACTTGGACTCCTCACATCAACTGCTCTGAGGATGAGACTAGCCAACTGATGTGTGATCAGCTACCCTCTCCTCTGCATGAGTCTGTCCTGTGCTGCAAAGGCTCCCTTCTCGCTGGTGAAGGTGAACCTACTCCCATCTGTGTGGACACACCGCACCTTGCACCTAATACAGTCGATCTGAGCATGGACCGTAGATAACCAATCCATTCCCAAGATGACGTCGTAAGGCCTCGACGCCACTACAAGAAGATCCCAGCCAAAGATCTCACCTCCTAGAGTAATCTCACACTACCGGAACCAGTGCGTAATCGTCGATTCTGCTCCCATAGGAGTCTCTAGCTGTAAGGATCTAGCCAACGGCTCTGTCGGAATCTCCGAGCTCCAAACAAGGGCAGCGGCAATAAAAGAATAACTTGATCCTGTGTCTATAAGAACTGAAGCAAGGGTGGAGTAGACAGAGATAGTACCTCGAATCATCTCAGGTGTGTCGTGGTTGTAGGCCTCCACTGCCTGAAGCTAAGCCTGCCTCTGCTCGCCAGCTCCTTGTGGTCGAGGTGGACCTCCTGGTGGTGGTGGTGGTAGAGCCCCGAAGCATCGTCAACCACCTGCTGCTCGTCCAGCTCCTCTACCTCGTCCGCCTGCTCCCTACGGACCACCACGGTCGAACCTCTGCCTCTGACTGGGTGGTCCCACAATTGTATGTTTCTCCTCTGTATGGTGGGTCAGGCAGTCATGAGCCATGTGGCCCTACCCGCCACATGTATAGCACTGTCTGCCTCTCGTATGACTGACTCTGCTGTGTTTTCCCCGCACCTCCGAATCAGTATCCTGAGGTCTCCCACCTGATGGTCTGATTCGCTTGGACCTTTGCGATGTCTGTCTACTGCTGGCTGCAGAATGCTCCACTACGTGCCTCCCTGCGATAGGTATCGCTGTTGGTGTAGGCTCAGCAAGAAAGATCTCTACAAGAAGGGCTCTCTCCAGTACTCCTACCTACATCAGAATGCTGATGGAGATCATCGAAGCCCTGATCTCATGCCTCAGTCCCTACTCGAAGGTCCGGTCCCGGAAGAATGGGTCATGTACCATGTCCGTGGAGTAGCGCGAGAGGTCGGTAAATCTCACCGAGTACTGGGCTACTGACATGCTTCCCTGCTGCAGCTGTAGTAACTCCTGGATGCGCACTTCACAGAGGGTGGATGGAACGAACTCCGAGTGGAAGAGGCTCTCGAAGTCCGGCCAAAGTAATGATCCATCTTTGTGCACCTGGAGCATCAGGCTCCACCATCTACCTGATGTTGCGTGCAGGAGATTTGCTGCAAGGATCACCATGAGGTCAGCTGGTATCCCTACTAATCTGAAGACTCGAACAACAGCCTCCATCCAATCCTCGACTACCTGAGGGTCCATCTCCCCATGGAACATGGGCGGTCTCTGATGTTGAAACTCGTGCAGTGCACTCAGGCGACGTGAACTCTCAACTGCTGAGGCTGGTGGCATCGGTGGCTCGGCAGGTAGAGGTATCGTCGGTGCCTCTGCTGTAATGGGGCCCTACACCGAGGCCTCATCGCTCAGTGGGCTGCCATATCGTACAAAGCTCGGAACCCTAGCTGGCTGCCATCGTGGGGCCATCCTGAAAAGAAACAGGTGCGCCACGGTTAATACAGTATACCTGGTGAGCTGACACAAAGTAATAACAAAGAAAACTTCTGAAACACACGTGCAATCAGTGTTTTCGAGCACTGAGTCAGAAATCATAAGTCAGGGTCCTGTTGTATGGATACGTCAACCGCCGCACCAACACTGGACTCCCTGGACTGATAACAACACTCAATACTCTAAACATTATTGCTTCACATAGAAGAAATTATCAGAGTTCTGAGTTCTGCGGTAGAACCGACACCTCTAATACCAATTTGTCACGACCCATCCTCGGGGCCCATGTCGTGACTACCCCAAGCCCGCCTTCCATAGGCCAGGGGCTGGAGACTAGAACCAAAGGTATAAATCCTGATAAAAGAGAAGGCATTGCCTTTATATAAGAAAACAAACACCACCGAGTATGGAAGCTGAAGTAAACACTAAGTAAACTGAGTACAAAAGTAAGTACTGGAAAGTAAATGGGCCAGAATACAAACCCAACTGAAAGTACAATACAACTGAAAAGAAAGTAAAACAGCTGAAAAGTAAAGCAGCAACCACCAAGTCGTCCTCCAGAAATCCCACCTGAAGGGTGGGTATAGATAGTCTCGTTGGCTCCTCGGGTTCGTCCGTCCGCTTCGTGTACGTCCCGCCTGATAGTCCACCTTCGGGTACCATCCCACTCCACAAGACTCAACAACGATCAGCGTTGTCCATTATCTGCAACCAACACAATGTAGTGCGGGTATAGCCCGTGCAGGGGTGAGTATATGATAATCGGTAGGGACCCCGAGACCCCCGAAGGTCTCCCAGAATCCACAAAGGATAAACCACAAAGGAAGGATACAAACACAAAGTATCAACCAACTCTACTTAGGTATATACACATACATATACCTAAGTTATAAATTCTAGTTCGGTTCTAACTCACGAGACCAATTACAACCCAGTCCACACAGGAAAACACATCCCAGTCCACACAGGAAAGCACAACCCAGTCCACACAGGAAAGCATGACAATCACATCGATGATAATGATTGAAAGTCAAGACTCATCTCACATAGGTATACTACTCATGAATAGGGGTAAAGATGATTAGATGTAGCCTCTGAATCATCTCCTCTGTCGAACCCATGTAGGATCCAAGTACAGAAGTTGTCACTGCCGAACCCACGTAGGATCCAAGTACAGTAACCATCGCTGTCGAACCCACGTAGGATCCAAGTATAGTCATCATCACTGCCGAACCCATGGAGGATCCAAGTACAGTTGTCCTCTCTGCCGAACCCACATAGTATCCAAGTACAGTCATCCTCACTGCCGAACCCACGTAGGATCCAAGTACAGTCATCATCGTCGTTGTAGTCGCAGCCAGCTCTAGGGTTCCCGCACATAGTACACTCGATTCCGGGAGGGTCTGCTCCACGAGCCAAGGGGTTTGATAAATCAACTGTCACGAATTCCAGATTTGATGTATCACAAATTCTGTCTCGTCAATAGGAACTCAAAGCGACAAACGACGTGTCAATCGGACGTCCGTTCTGAGAGTTATTGGCTTTTTCGTCCCAGGGGCCTGGTTGGTTTTAAGTTAAAACCAACACGACTGTACTCCATCTACATCCAAACCTTAAGCGGAGTAAGCTAAAAGAACCATCTCACTAATAGGAATTCAACGTGATCGACGGCATGTCATTCAGACGTGTGGTCGTTAAGTTATAAGTGTTTCCACTCCAAGGGCCCCGTTGGTTTCGGGTTCGAACCAACCTGGCCATACCCAAACTTTACCAAAAGCTAGAGTGTAATATATCGAAACGACCGTCTCGATCCAAGGATCCAAACACAACTTATGGTGCGTCAATCTTAGGTCTGTAGCCCAAGATATGGGTGTTTTAATGAACCTGACTGAAAATAGGGGGTTTGGGCCTGGTCCGACCCGGCCCAATACCCCCTGGGTCGGCCTGAACCAGGTCGACCCGAACCGGGTCCGGGTTCGGCCCGGCTGGCGCGGCCCGGCTCGGAAGCCGGCCACGGCTCGGCTCGGAAGCCGGCTGTGGCTCGGCTCGTGGTCGAGCGGGGTGTGAAGGGGGGGCGCCGCCCCCTTGTCTCCAAAACAGCGGACCCAAAGGGGTCCGCCATATGCGCTGGCTGGGGGTTTCAAACCCCTAGTTTTTCTGGAAAACATCCGGCCATTATGGCTGGCCGGTTGAGCCGCAGTGGGACCCATGGGGGTCCCTCTTCTCGGAGCACTGGCGGCCGGTTGTCCGAACACCCCTGCTGCATCGCCGCGGCCTTAGGCCGCAGCTCTTCCTCGATCGGCGTGGCACGACGGCGCCACGCCCCTCCGCCGTGGCCCCCTCCATCGCGGCCCGCTCCACCGCTGCGGCCCACTCCGGTTGCAGTTCTCTTTGTTCCAGCACGGTGCAACAGCACCGCACCGCCTTCGCCACAACTCGTCAACATTGTTCAACAAGAAAGCGGGGAGGAGGAATCAGCCATGTTTGTGCGGCCCGATCTCCTCCCATTACATTGGTAACATCCGGCCAAATTAATCAATGAAGAACGTTAAATTAATCATGAACGAAAATAACCCCTACCTATATTTAACGATGTCATTTGCCGGCAACGCGGAAGATGGCACCACAGGGTAAGGTTTCAAAGACGACGTTGGTGTGCATCCAAGGAGAGGACGACATCTCACACTAGCTGCGATGAGACGAAGGAATGGCACGTCGTCTCTTTTTGTGGTGACAGCGTTCTTCCTCGAAGGGTGACGTTCTTTGCGGAAGGATGAAGTTCTTCCAAAGGAACTAGAGCTCTCTCCTCCAATCCTCAACACAATGAGCCAACCCCAAATAAAATAAGACTCCTCTTATTTTATTAAAACATGGCATGCATTTCAAATTACAAAATTCAAAACCAATTCACTTAATTAATTAAACATGATTTGTCTAATTAATTATGTGTTAAGTTGGCAAGCCTTAAAGGGGGAGAAAGGGGAGTTACTCAAATAAAGGGGGGAGTTAGGGAGTTAGGGAATGTGAAGAGTTGGGGCTTGTGTGGGCCCCACCTCACCTTTATCCTCTCAAGGGTAGTTAGTAACTAGTGGGTCCCATCCCAACTCCCACACCTAGGATATAACCACTTAGAAAAAAGAATAAAATTGTAACACAATTTTATTTTACTTTTTATTTAATCCACATTTTTTATTAAATCCTCCCAAGTAGACGCATCTTCGTTAAAGGTCCTCTTAAGAAATTACTGGCACTGCGGTTCCATCGGTGCCCTCAGATTTTAGTTCTGAGCACCGGTTAAAAAGATAGAAAAACCCGCTCATTCTTTCACTGAACGTACCCGAGCTAAACTTCGGAAATTGATTTTAGGCACACCGGGCCTCGGAATCAGGTGCCGTCAGAAACTGTGTACTTTTATAATCCCAAAGAATTTAAGAAAAAAAAATCCCTTGAAATTTATGGGTCTTTACATATTTTTTTTGTTAGTTTACATCTTGTCCCCATATATATGTATAAACAAAGAATATTTTATAATGATTTTGATGATTTCTATATCAAAACAGCCAGGAAACGATATTGATGTGTCTCTTTAATCATTGAATGGTGATTTTAAATTTCTAAGGGAGACAGGTGTCATAATATTTTATACATACAAGAAAGAATATTTTATTTTTCATGTTATGATAATTTTCACTATAAGTGAATTTCCTATATATGGAAACCTATCTAGATACAGTGTTAAGAGATGTAAATCATCTTCAATTTGTGAAGATGATACTTCATATTATCAATTGAATAATGGAAGAAATATAGTGTACATGGGACATCGAAGATTTTTGTGAATAGGTCATCCTTATCATAGATTGAAAAGGGAATTTAATGATTTATAGGAGTATAATCTCCCCCCACATCCATTTTCATCTGAAGAATATTACGATAAGATAAAAAATATTTATTTCACATTTAGAAATAAAGGAATTTTTTGTCATAAAAATTTTTCCAAAAGAAATAGTCTTTCTTATTCGAGCTACATTATTGGAGATTTTTAGAGATAAAACATAACATTGACATTATTCATGTTAAGAAAAACATATGTGACATATTTATATGATCTCTTCTAGACATAAAAGGGAAGAAAAAATATAGATTTCAAGCTATATTGGACTTAATATACATGGGAATACATTTGCAGATTTCTCCCACTATAAAAGGAAACATGAAAAATTTACCTTCATATTGTCACATATTAAGCAAGAGTAAGAAGATTAATTTTTTTCAATTTCTACATGGTATTAAAGTATCTAGTGGATATTCTTAAAATGTGAAGAATCTGTTGCCATTGAAGGATTTAAAATTAATAGGTATGAAAGCTCATGACTATCATGTATTGATACAATAAGTGTTACTGGTTGCACTTGATGATATATTATCGATAACTATTATAAAGACTATCACTATGTTATTTTATTTTTTCAAATCCATTTATAGAAAAAAAAATCCAAATTTATTATATGTGTTGGATAATAAAGTTTACCTCATACTTGATCAACTATAAATGTATTTACCACTAATGTTTTTTGATATAATGTTTCATCTAGTGATTCATTTGGTGCGAGAGATAAGAATATGTAGACCTATTTATTTATATTAGATGTATCCTTTTGAAATATATATGAAAATTTTTAAGGGATATGTTAAAAATATTCATCGACCATAGGCCTATATTGTTTAAAAATATATATCAAAAGTGGTGATTGAATTATGTACTAATTATTTGTATGGAGTATAGCATATCAGTCTCCCTATATCTTGAAATTTTATAGTTGATAGTGAAGGTAGAGGGATGTATGGATTAAAGGTAAAGTTAATCCTACATGATGATGTTATGTAGTCATATTTATACATTTTAAACAACATATATGTGGTTGAACCATATATATCATCACATATTACTATATTGAAGGTATAATATCTGAAAAGTAATGAAAATTGGTTGATGGATGAGTATAAAAAGGCATTTGTTTCATGGTTTAAAGATAAATTCAACAAAGATTTATATGAATTAGAAACATTGAAATGGATGGCAGGGGTACCATCTCTTAATGTGATCACATGGTTAGGTTTTGATATTAATGGTTACACATTTTACACAAAAAAAAATCAGGATAATAAGAGTACCATTCAAAATGGTGGGGTAATGTTCATCACTGAAGCACTTAATTTTTCATTTTAAGAGGTTAAAAACCCAATTTCTACATCAAAAATATATTTTGGAGTTATTGAGGATATATGGGAAATGGATTGTACCAAATTTAGAGTAATAGTAAGTGTAACTTGTTGGATAGTAATAGAGGTGTGAAACATGATAATTATGGATTTACACTAGTTGATTTGAAAAGGTTTAGTTTCAAAGAGGAACCATCATAACTAGAAAATTATCATATTTCCATGGTCTTTAACCATGGAAATAAGTGCCAAAACCATGGTTATAGGCTATGACCCCATTTTTGGAAATTGTGTCCATTTAATTCATTGGTGTAGGTGTATGGACTATGGTCGTGGTTTTAAACCATTTTCATAGGCCCCTACCACATGTTCAACACCTATAACCATGGTTTTAAACCATGGCCATAGATACCCACAGCCACGGTTTCAAACTGTGGTGGTAGTTCAAGGATATTTACATAGTTTGAAACTATAGTAATAACTTTTCAAAAATAAAACACACAATGGTTTCGATATTGTGGCCTATACCCACTTATATATACAATATTACCACTAACTTGCAAAACACTATTGGTTTTAATATATATATACATATATATATTTATATATAAAAATTTTAGTAATTATTATTATTAAACATAAAAAAATGGGAAAATGTGATGTGGCATAGGACCTATGACCATAGTTTTACAGAACTTTGGTTGTAGGCATTTAATATATGGGTTGTGGGCATGGTTTTATAAAATCATAGCAATAGGTCTTCTAAACCACAATGGTTTTAGAAAACTGTGGTGATATGTGTTTCTTATAAGGGGTTATGGCCACAATTTTCTAAAATTGTGGCTATATGTGATCTCTACCACCATTTTTTAAAAAAAAATGTGGTGGTGGGTGTTTCATATAAGGGATATGGCCACAATTTGCTAAAATTATGGCCATAGGTGGTCTCTACCACTATAGTTTTCCAAAACTATGATCATATCCCTTCCAACCAAATTTTTTTTTTCTCATGTGACCCTGCCACTATGGTTTTGAAAAATCATGTCTATATTCTACATTATAGACATGATTTATAGGAACCATGGTTGTAGTCAAAAACATCCAACCCTACGGCCATAGTTTATCTCTAACTATGGATATAGGCTAGCCTATGACCATGGTTTTTACAACTATAACAATAGAATCATGGTCATAGGTCAGTTTTCTTATTGTGAATTTATCATGGAGACACATGAAAAGTAAATATTTTATGTTACTAACCCATCGATTGATCGGTGGTCTATCGTTTTACAAGGGAAAAGAATTCATTTGGTTGATGAGGATGATGATGATGTTATGGATTTATATGAGGTTTCTTTATCTATTATGTGATTTCTAGATGATAATAATGGATATAATGTATACATATTATTTTTTGTATGAACTGATCATGTTGAAGGGATATGGTAAAACACTAAGTTACTCTCTTAATTATTCAAGTAAATTTTTTTATTTTATTTGTTTTTTGAAATTTACACATGTAAAAACTAGATTTTTTTTTATTTGGATGTTTAAATCTATATATATTGATTATTTTTGTGATTTTTTGGTTAAATTTTATATTCAACAGTTTAAATTAAAAAAAATTATTGAAATCCCCGACTTACATCATTATGTTTCAGTTAAATTTGTAAATATAAAAACACTTTTTATAACTGTGATATTTAAATTTATAAATTCTGATCTAGAATTTTTTAATTAATGCTTATATTTATTAGTTTAAGTTGCATTGTTTTATTAAGAATCGTGGCATCATTATTTTTTCTTGAAACTTACGCATGTGTGATACTATTTTTTACATATATATATATATATATATATATATATATTCGGTATTCACTTTTCTAATAATATATAGGTACATAGAATATCATTAAATTTGTCTATTTAAATGAATGACACAAATATAGAGGAATATTTGCTGAGGTGTATGTATGTCTTTTCATATTATTTAATATTCAACAAATAAATTATTTAAGGAAGGTAAATTTTTAATTTGTCAAAAAATATTTGCAAGACTACTGGTGAGCCTCCTACAGTGGGGTCTTCTTATTCTTCTCTAAAAAACACAATTCCAAGAGTTGATAGATGTGGGATTACACATTTACTGAAACTTTAACTTGGTCATGGAGAGTAGAGGATTCATATTAAATTAGATGATAATAATAATCCAATTGAACTAAATTAAATGCAGTTTAAAAGTTATATCACCATGTAGATTTGTTGTGGGATTAACATTTTATATCCTGATTGGAATTCCATCGACAAGATAAAAAAAGAGCTATTGTGGGATTCATTAACGATAAATATATCAATCAATTTATTATTATCTCATTATTTAGATATTATATATTATATGTGACTAATATTTAATTCATTAAATTATAGATGACATTTGGATTTCAAGAAATGAAAGAAATTAAGAAAATGTGTCTATATTTAGTAGTGGTTTGATGGAGATATTTTAAAAAAAATTGACAAAAAAATATTTTTTTGAGAAGTTACATAATGAAAACTCATGCCTCAAGTATGGGTTTTTAGATACATATATAATGAGAAAATTTTTCGTAAACCAATATGATGAAGAATTTATGGTGTGATAAATATTGTAAAATTTCTTGTATATTATCTAATTACATATTTTTTATTTTTATTTAGAAGGACTCTAGGAGATATCAGCAAGAGATCCAGTTGAAGAATATATACCCTCATACTTTATCATGTTGAGGGAATAATTTACTAGAGGATAAAATGATTTCATAAAGGTTTGATGCATTAAGATCTAAATCTAGTAGTGGCTTGGATGAGGTCCAATTTGGTCCTCTATCTCTCCTAGATCTCCATGAAAAATGGAAAAGATAAAGAATGAAAAAAATGAAAAGTTTTTTATAGATAAATATAAAGAAGTAGCTAACAAAATTATAATAAATTAATTTTTAATTTTCTTGAATGTTTGTATTTTTTCAATTAATAGAACTAATATACTCTTTTAATATATCATTTCAGGATGACCTTCAGGAGAAAGTGATGCAGGGGACTTTTATCCATGAGGGTATTATGGACATTATAACTATTGCTTTAGGAAATCTAGAACACCTCTTCCACATAAGAGAATATGAGGTGGGTGTTAGTATTATGAAATTTTTTGATCGTCTAAGTAAGAAATCGAGGGATGTAGAAATATATTCCCTAAAATATGAGTTGGAATACCTAAAAAATCCATGGGTGATCAAATTAAATAAGTTGTGTGGGTTATGTTTGAAAAAATGATGAGAAAATCATAGCCTATGTAGCATTCCTAATCAGATCCTCTGCCTCTTCGTTCGAACTCAACCTTATACTGTGAGTTGTATGCTGGAGATCTCCATATATATATTTTAGTATATGGATTCATATATATTTTGGGGGGTTATGTATGTCACCAGCCTATGAATTTGGGTTAGGTAAGAGTAACGATGCATGATATTATTGATCCAAATGCTCTAGTGTCATTTCCTACATAGGAGGTTACTATAGTTAGTGATTGTGTGGGTCGTTTTTTACTCTGTACAGCTAACCTTCTTCATCACCTGACATAAGAGGTATTCATTTTTTTAAAAAATTATTTAAATTTGATTTAAAATTACTTATAATGTTTTATTATATTTAATTTATATAGGAGTATCTAAAATCAAAATATTTGGTATAAAAGAAACAAAAGGTTTAGGAACCAACAACTTTGGATACTTCTGATATTTTTGATGGGCTAAAAAGATTATCCCAGATTTCATCTTTCTTGGATAATATTTATGAGTTTTTTATTATGTTTGATATATGTGGAAGAGACTATACATTGAGAATATTCAAAAAATATACCATGGATCTTTTTATTTTTTATGAGATCACTGTGCCTGTATTATAGTTTTTTTCATGTAAGTAAATTTATATTTCATTTTATCTTTATTTAAATAAAGATAATTTGAAGTGACTTAATTTACTACTTATTCAATTCAGTATCTCCACATGCTTTTCATTCAAAATGAGAGCACTTTCATTTATGGTTTTATGGATCCAAAATACATTTAAATGGTTATTAAATATCTGAATGATGATGCAATAGTTACATATATATGTGAAATATTAGCAAATACATATATTGGGTATTGATTTTTTCCATTCCTTGATAGGTAAAAAGACGTTGATAATTATGAACTAATATTTATTATAATGTCATTAATTTTGAACTTTTTTATATTGTAGTGGTCATTGGATGTTAGGTTAATTATGCCCACATGAATTCACATTATATTGGTTTTTCTCTTTATTATATGAAGTTCGTAAAACTTTTCACAATTTGTTAAAAATGTGAGTTTTGTTATTTTTATAAGTTATTTAATCCTAATTATTCTTATTATACATGTTTTTTTAGTTGATATATAAAAATAAAGGTCATAGGAAAATTTTATTGATGATCACTTGTTGATATAGAATCCAAATAAAATTAAATACATGAAAATGCAGGTAAATAAATTTAATATTATGTAATATTTGTTTTGACTTATATATATTTTGGTTTTAATTTTTAAGTTAATGTTTCATAACCATAGTTTCATCGTCAAAAAAGTAATTTTTAATTTGTTTATTATGATTTAAGATTAATGCTTTAGATCATCATAACTAGGATAATGATCAAACATAATAAGGTCTGTTATACTAACTATTTTAAGTTTTATATCAAAATATTCTATTTTTTAATATTATAACATTCATTATTATTGTAAGTTTTCAATGATGTTTTGTTGTATATGAATGAAAACCTTACCCACCTTTGAAAATTTTTTTCAAACTATTTTTTAAGTATGACTAATTTTTAGATTGAGTATCATATATGTATCTTTTAATTAAAGTTTAAAAATGGGTATTTAGAAGAAGAAAAATCTGGTTTATATTGTTTTTTTTACTTTATAACTTTTCACATGTTTTTAGGGCATATATTTATTTCTATTTTTTAAAAAAAATAAAACTCTTCAAATTGTTTTATAATAAAACTAACAAGGAATCTAAAAGAGAGTAGCTTCTGACGTCGGTTTTGGGTAAAAACCGGCATCGAAAGTCACTTTCCACGTCAACTATATTAAAAAACCAACATGGAAATATAATATTATTTTTTTCAGATATTTACATGTTGGTTTTACCATAAAACCAACATATTAAAAAAATTATATCTTTCTACATTGGTTACACTATAAATCCAATGTGGAAAGACTCTTTCAATGTTGGTTTTTTTAAAACTGACCTCAAAATATCACCTAAATTCACTTTTTTATTTGAACTTTTGATGTCATTTTTTTAAAAAACAACATTAAAAATATTATTTTTAACATTTCTTGCATCAACGTAGATTAAAATATGACATTAAATATTTAAAAATAATTTATTTGAAAATATTATTTTCCACTAGTGATTACTTCATGTATTATGTACCTAGTTTCTAAGTCACTAAACCTCATAAGGGCCTTCAAAGTTATTAATGTAATATTTTGTTAAGTAATTATGTTAAGATTCATTTAATAAAAAGGTAGGTCACTATATTAATGGTGTGGAAATCTTGAACACATGTCTCATGACTATAAATAAAAGAGCAATGGAAATGGTCAGGTCGGTGATGAAAAGAAGGAAGTGAAATGTTTTAATTTCAATGAGTTAGGACATTATGATAATGAATGTATAAAGTTAGTTACTAAAGGTGGAAATCATAAATATTGAAAATATAATGGTGTATCAAAGTCTTTTTCTACTACTATAGAATATTTAGGCCCCTCAAATAAAGTGTTGATAGGTACATTTCTTATTTATTCAGACTATGCCAATGTCTTTCTTGATCAAGATCTACACATTATTTTATATCTAGGAAATTTGAAATTAAAATGGAAATAACTTCTCAAGAAATTAAGTCATAAATCTTGGTAAAAACTCTTGTGCTTAGTATAAAGGAAACAATAATTTATAAAAATATTCCTATTATCATCTGTGGAATGGTTTTTCCTACAAACCTTATTATCTTTCACATTATAGAGTTTGATGTTATTGTGGGTACTAATTGGATTTTGTTTTATCATTCTAAGATAGATTATAGAGTTAAAGAATTAATATTAAATTTTTATAGTAAGTTTCAATTCATATATAATAATTATTTCATACCTTTGATAACATATCAAGAGCTTAGAAATTGATAAATGATAGAAGTGAATGTCATCTTGCACATATTTTTGAAAATAAAAAACTATTCAAATTAGTGATGTGTTTGTATTAAATGAATATATGGATGTATTTACTAATTATTTTTCTAGTTCTATTCTTGATTGATAAGTTGGATTTACTATTAACTTAATTCTTGATGTTAATCCAAATTCAAAACCTCCTTATCTAATGGATTTAGTTGAGTTATTAGAATAAAAAACTATTATAGGAGTTGCATGATAAGGGTCTCATCTACCCTATCACTTTACCTTTGGGAACTCCTGTTATGTTTGTTAAAAAAATGATGGTTACATGAGACTTTTAATTGATTATAGAGATCTAAATAACAGCATTGTTAAGAATTATCATTTTTTGCCTCATATCTATGACTTGTTTGATCAGCTTCAGGGTGCATAGTATTTTTCAAAGATTTATCTTCGGTCTAGGTATCATCAGCTAAAGGTTAAAGAAGTGTAAATTCTAAGGATGATGTTTTGTACTAGGTATGGTCATTATGAGTTTGTGATTATGTCATTCGGGTTAACAAATGCACCTACTTTATTTATGGATCTAATGAATAGAGTGTTCCATGAGTATTTTCATAAATTTGTAGTTTCATTTATCAATGATATTTTTGTATACTCTAAAATCTATGAAGATAGTGAGAAATGTCTAAGTATTTTTAGGGACTTTAAAATAAAATAATTTATATGGAAAATTCAGTAAATGTGAATTTTTTTATAGCAGATTTCATTCCTAAGGCATATTGTATCTAAAGATAGTGTAACTGTTAATCCTACTAAACCCAAAATAGTTGAAGAATGGACAAGACCCAAAAGTGTCACTGATATTTAAATTTTTCTTGGATTTGTGGGTTACTATTGATGTTTTATTGAGAAATTTTATCAATTATCTATCCCATTAACTAAGTTAACTTGAAAAGGAATTCAATTAATCTGGATAGAGAAATGCGATCCAAGAATTGAAAATAAGATTGTTTAATTATATATTATTAACCTTCCCAATAAAAAATGTTGAATTTTTTATTTATAGTGATGCTTCTTTGAAGGGAATTAGTTGTGTCTTGATGTGGAATGATCAAGTTATCTCATATATATCTCATCAGTTGAAACCACTTGAGAAGAATTACCCTACACATGACCTTGAATTGGATACAGAATTTTTTACTTTAAAAATATAGAAAAATCATTTATATGGGGAGAAATGTGAAATATATACTAATCATAAAATTTTAAAGTTTATATTCACTCAAAAAGAGTTTAACATGAGGCAGAGAAGATGGCTAGAACTAATTAAGGATTATTATTGTATAATTCACAATCATCCAGGTAAAGAAAACAAGGTAGTTGATGCCTTGAGTTGAAAAGATAATACATCATTAACTAAGTTACATATGGAATATGATCCTTTTGTTAATAATTTATTAAATGTTGGCATATAAATTTTATATGCAGAAACTCATTCTCTTTTGACGCATTTAATAGTATAATCATCTCCATGAGACAAAATTAATAAGGATTACAAGGAAGATCATGGTTTTTGAGAAAGAGTGGAATTGGTCAAAAATCATATGTTTATTGAGTTTAATGTGGATAAATAATGTTTTATCAGATTTAGAAAGAGGTTATGTGTTCTGAGTGATTCCCAGTTAAAGAAAGAATTATTAATTAAAGCTCACAGCACTCTGTTTTCTATTCAGCTTGTCTACACTAAAATATATAGATAACTTGGGAATATTTTTTGTGGTAAGGTATGAAGAAATATATTATTTATTTTACCATGAAATATTTGACTTTTAAACAAGTTAAATTTGAGTTAAAACTACCAAAGGGGATGCTTAAACTTTTTCTAGTTCCTAAATGGAAATGGGAGAATATATCCATGGATTTTTTGGGGTGATTACCAAATATATATCAAGGTAACAATGAGATTTGGGTTATTATTTATCATTTGAATAAATATATGTATTTTTTTTATATTATAAATACTATGTTATTGGATCGGCTTTTAAGGATACCTAAAATTTGAACCATAATATCAAAATTCTAAACTCTAAAACTTAAAACCAAAACCTTACCCCTCGAATCATTAACCCAAACCCTAAAACCGAACAAAAAAACTCCTAAATCCTTAAGGAGATATTCAGGTTATATGGGGTTCCCCTCTCTATTGTATTTGGTTGTGATCCCAGGTTGACATCAAATTTTTTTTAAAGTACTTTAGAAGTCGATGGGTACTAAATTGAATTTCAGTACAAATTTTCATTCTCAATCTGATGAATAATCAGAGTTAACAAATTAGATTTTAGATGATATGCTTTGATCTTTATCATTATACTATTAGGTAATTTGGGATCATAATTTTTCTTTAGTTTAATTTTCTTATAATAACAATTTTTATTCAAGTATACATATGACGCATTTTTAGGCATTATATAGAAAATTTTATTGGACTCTAGAATTTTGGGATGAAGTCAGTGAAAGGAAATTTTTGGGACTAGAATTGGTAGAAGATATGTTTGATAAATTAAATATTATTAATCACCACATAAGGAAATATTAGAGAAGAAATAAGAGTTATGAAAATCACAAGAAGAAAGATCACTTGTTTGAGGTATGAGATCATGTTTTTATTAAAGTATCTCCATGGATTATACATTTTAGAAGAAATGGAAAGTTAAGTCTATGGTTTATTGCTCTTCATGAAATTATATAAAATATAGGATCATTTTCTTACCGAGTATCCTTACCTCTATGTTTATCTCAGGTGCATGATGTGTTTCGTATTTCTTTTCTAAGAAAATATATACCTAATACATATCATGTTTTGAGCCCTAAAGTGATATAGTTATAGGATAATATCTCTTATGAAGAAAATTCAGTTTATATTTTAGACCATAGAGAAAAAGTACTATGAAATAATTTGATTAACCAGGTAAAGGTTTTATAGAATAATCACATGATTGAGGAAGCAACATGATAATTTTAAAAAATATATGAGGGGAAAATACTCTCACTTGTTTAAGTAATGAATAAAATTATGAGGATGTAATTTCTTAAAATAGGGGAGAATGTGACAACCTAGGTAATTCTAGAAATAAATCAATCTTATGATTTATTAGTATTCATTTTATGAATTCATAATCATCCTAATTTTATAAATAATTTTATAAAAGTTTTTAGTCAAAAAAAGTATTAGTTTTATTTAACTAAATAGTTTTTCCATGAAGTACATGGTTTTATTTAAAAGATAAATTTATAAATTTTTGAAATTTAATTTTATAAAATGTAATTAATTTTTTATATCAACATATAAAAAAATTAAGGTGTATTTTTTTGATTTTTCTGAAAATATTTATTTTTTAGTGAATGGTGAAAAATGTCAATTTTTGCAAAACTATATTTTTTTTCTTTAAATCAAGTAATTTAAAAGTACCTTTATATTTTGGATTTGGTTTTAAAGTAACATAAGATCCATTTTATTAAAAATAATCTAAATAATTCTATAATAATCAACATTATATCTGATTTCGTTATAAGTTTATTTTTATGCTTAAAACGCATTTTTCTAAAAAAATTGTTTTCAGTGTGTTTTGTGCATTTATATAAAAAATAATTTATGAAACTTATACAAATTTAATCTTGAAAATGGATTGAATATATTTAATTAGTATTTTTAATTTTTTTAATGATTTCATTTTCATTGTTGTCCATTATGAATAATAATCATGGTAAAAATGTGTCACCACGGTAAAGGGTAAATCAGGTTAATTATGGTGAAAATTTTGTAATAAGGCTATAAATTTTCATATTAATTATTATTTTATGATTTTATTTATACCCTTATCACCTTAGATTCAAAATTGGATAGTTTTAGATCTAATTTCCCATGATTAAGAATTCATAATATTTAAAAAGTTTAGAAAAATTACAAGTGTGTCATTTCCCTTACTTATGAAATGACACTTTATCTCATTCCTTTCTCAAATATTTTAAGCACTATATTTTAGAAATTATATATCCAAATATTTACCAAAAATCCCTCCCCACATACTAGAGGTTATTTTATTCTCAAAATATTAATCTTATATGGTTTAAGTTGTCAGACAAAAGGAGATATCCAAGGAGAAGGTATAAATCCAAACCAACCTATTTTAGGTTTATTTATTCTTATAACTCCTTCAAATATTATTCATACATAATGAAATAATAACATAAATATCTTCTATATACTTAAATGTTATTATGGTAATGGTATAACCCTTTTTCATCTCCTTTTTCATCCTATGAGAAATGAAAATATCACTCATGTGTATGTATGGACTACCACCTCCACAAAGTGATGTGACTCATTTTTTCATATCTAACTTACAAGTATAGTTATAAGGATGTAAATAATGAATAAATATGAAATTTATAATATATTTATGATTCTATAAAGTGTAAATATTTTATAATTTATTTCTTTTTATCCAGTTAAAAAAATGAAAATGTCGTTCATGCATACGTACGAATTATCATCTCCATGAAACAATGTGGTTCAGTTTTCATGATTTCCTAACATGGTTGGTTTTAAAAGTGTATATAATGTATAAATATGATAATTATAACATTTTTAATATTCTTGAGGTTATGTAACCATAACCCCTTTGACCATGGTCAATGAACCGATGTTGTTTTGAGGTTATAAATTGAAAGATCCCAAAACGTCCAACGTAAACTTAACCACTTCATTAACTAAATAAGTTATAGTGATAAATGAAATAAAATTAATAATAATAATGAAATGAAAAAGAAAATTTTTATTAATAAAATATGAAACTAATGAAATTTTATTATTTCAAGAGTTAGAGAATGTGTGAAGTTAGACAGGATATAAGGCAAGGGACTTTCTTTTAAAAATCTTATTTAAAAGGCTTCCTTTCAACTCTTTTTCTTCCATGTTGAGGTTATTTTAAATTTTTTAATATTTTTCTTAATTATTCTTTAAAGTTTGATAAATTTTATTTCCAATTATTTTTTACCTTCTTTACAAATGTTTAAAAAGGAATATTTTCAACATTTTTCATAGGGTTATTTTTGACTTTTTACAAAAGTTGAAAAAGATTTTTTTTAACACATATGGATTTACCACTCTTTACTTCTGTCATAGACATTATTCATCATCAATATTTTTTTTACAAGTTTACATGGTTATTTTAAAATAAAATATTTCTCTTAATATTCTATGAATTTTTAGTTTTAAAAAATCTAAGGAAACAGAAACTTTTTCTCATCTTTATAAGATAACTGGAAGTGATATTACTTATGGGTGTGAATGAAAATTCAAATGGGTTTTATGATTAAAGTGAAAGATATATTTTTTTATTCATGCTATGGTTCTTGTATATTTTATATTAATTATGGGAGAGGCTGATATATCTTTGATTATGGGTGAGCCCGATATAGCTCTCAAATGCATTAGGTAAAGTGGCGGAGTTTAACAGTGATAAGTTAATCCTAAGAGATATGAGAATTTTCAAGTTAGATGATTCCATTTTAAGGGTTATTTTAAGTATGAATTTAAGGATAATGTCCCAAGATACCTACATGATATACTTTCAATGGTTTATAAAAGAAATATTTTGATTTCAAAGGTAAGAAAATGAGTTTATGTTTTTAAGGAAAGTTTATGGACTTTTTTTAAAATAAATGTGAAAGGATTTTTTTCAACGAAAGGTATTCATGAGTTTTCATGTTTTCCAATAATAAATTATGATTATGATTTTCCCTTTATGATTTCATATTAAATGTTTCATGAAAGCTAGTAATGTAAAATAGGATAGTCACCTGCGGGATTCATGGATGCGGGGTGGGGTGGGATTAAAAAATTTGATTGTTAGGAGGATGGGTCAATGCGGGTTAATCCTATGTGGGTGTGGGCTATGGAAATTTGAGCTTGTGCAGGTGCAGCCTTACCCATGATCTTGATTTAAAAAAATTATTATTATTACAATATATGCTTCTTTAACATTTTAGTTTTTTTAGTAAAAAATCATGATTAAACCATGACATATGATTTCTCATTGTAATGGTCATACTAATTCACCATTCATTCACATGTGAATTTTAAATATGTCTATATTTATTGTTTTAATATGATATTATAATAATTATATGGTAATTATTAACCATATTCACATGGTGTGTCATCCCACCACTCAAGAAATGGAACCTATCTCTCTTGGGCATGGTTTCAATTCTATAAGATTAATTGTAATAATAATATTTGTTGGGTCGATTTATTATTGATATTATTTTATTTTATTTTTTTATTAAAAAATAGGAAAGTACCTCATGAGAACCCTAATTGCCTCCTCTGAAATGGGTCACTACCTAGAGAGTCACCGTTCAATAACAGGTCCAGTCGTTCGCATCACCACACAACCAACATCATCATTCATATCCCCTCACTGATCACTCACCTACTTTGCATTGCAACAGTTTACCACCACATTGGTGTCACCGTATGCCACCATCAACCCACTGAAAAATGCTCCACCACATCCCTTAAAATACCAGCTATAGTCGATCTATACTTCTCCCCACAACTACCATCAAGGATGAGAAAAAATTACAATAATTAAATGATCATAAACAATATTTTTTTTAAATGCGGGAAAGACCGCGGACTACCTATGGGCTTATGTAGGGAGGGGTGTGTTTGAAATTTTTTCCTCACATTATATGTAGTATTTTGTGGACAAAACCGTGTGGGCTCAAACCCGCATGGGCTTTTCCCACCCTGCCCTTTTGCATTAGTGAGGAAAGATACTAAAAAATTAAGTAGTTTTCATGGAAAAGTAAATGGATATTTGAGGTCAAATGTTTATTATAAAAAAGGAAAACTTTATTATGAATTTTTCAAGTTTACAAATGTACTAATGAGTTATTTTCTTTTATTTCCCTTACTTAGATTTGTTTTTCTCATTCCATATTTTTAAATGATTTTTCACAGGGCTTAAGGATGAATAAAAAATTTAGTAAAGTTAGAGTTCCAAATATTATAGTTACCTTAAATGAAGTAAATGTTTCTTTATAAAGAACTCATTTTGTGGGGAAAATGGATATTGTGTGGAAATTTTTTCTTTGTTATGTAATGTTTTACCTAATTCTCTAAAAATCTAAACCAAAAAGATCCTGGAAATGTGAGAAAGTGCATCCCTTGTTATAAATCATGTATTTATGGGTTTAATAAGTTACAGGTCATTATAGAAGTCACCTCAAATAGAATATGGGGTTGAGTACATAGAAAAAAGTTCCATATACATCAGCTATCAGAATCTTGATATATGTCATGGTTTGTACTCATTCAGATATTGCACAGTCAGTGAGGGTTGTCAGCAAGTTTATGAGGAACCCTGAAAGAGAATACTAGGAGGCTATGAATTGAATTCCCTGGTACTTTAATAGTTCCAAATACATTGTTCTTTTCTTCAGAATAGATGAGTCTCTACAAGGATTTATAGATTCTGACTTTGGTGGATATTCAGATTCACAGAAGAGCACAACAAGATATGTGTTTACTTTTGGCAGAACGATGGTCAGTTGGATATCCAAACTTCAACCCGTGGTCATAATTTCAACAATAGAAGTATAGTATGTAACTTTGATGGAAGAAGGGAAGGGTTTGGTGTGGATGAAGAGGTTGTTGGAGGATCTCGAAAAAGCACTAAAAGTTGGGATGTTCTTTTGTGACTCACACGGCGTGATTCACTTAGCCGGAAATCTGATGTTTCATTCTCAGATGAAGCATATCCAGCTGAAGTAACACTTTATATGAACACTATTGGAGGAAATATTTTTAGACCTATGGAAGATCAAAGGGATGTGGAATCCAACCAACATGTTGACAAAGGTCATAACTAGGGAAGTATTGAGGCAGTGTTGCACCTCAGTATGTTTGGGTTGACCTAGAGGAAGGCATGGTGGGGAACCATGAAACTGCTTCACAAAAATTCAAAAGAGAAAGTCTATATAGGGGCAGTCAAAAGAATTATTCGCAAAACTTAAATTAATCTCAAGTAAGAGATTGGTGAGGTGTGAGATTCATTTTTTCAAAAGTAGGAAATGTATGATCATTGGAAGTAAAAAATTCGATGACTATATGGAGATGGGGTATAACAACCCTACTCTTTATTACACACTTAAACATGATTTATTACATAAAATTTCACTTAAGACAACTCTAAGTATTGATATCTCTAGTGTCTTAGGAAATTAGGAACATTACATAACAACTTAGAACATAAAACCCAATATCTTTATTGAAAACTTCTTTTACATGACCACAACATTCCTTCGTACTTAGTATTTCATGAGATAACCAGAGGACATTCATAAGAAAAGGGTGAGTTATAAATCCTGGTAAGGGAGTAATTGAGTCATAACATGAATAATATAGTACAGTTTAGGCAATAGTCATATCAATGTAGAACAATAGAAACATGAACATAAAGGCATGATATAGCATGATTATCATAACATGGAAATGTGGAAACAACATTTAACATGATATTAGAATGAGACAAGGATCATTGCACATGGATCATGATTAAACCCTCATTTAATTTGAATTATCATGAGTAAACCCTCATTTCACTTGAAGTATAATGATATTAATCTTTACCTAATGCATTATAGAGCTATCAGGGTGCACCCTTCTTAATCATTTCATTTCATGCATAAGTGTGTCACATGGATCATACAACATGGAATTATTCAACATCATAATTTATTCTGTGATAAAGGAATGTGGAATAAATACATGAAACTATATAATCAATAAGTAAATGTGTGTAAAGGTGAATACCCTTGATAGAGAAATGTGCATGGCATTCACTACACAATGACTTTGGCTTAGAAAATCGCAGTGCAAATTCGGAAGCAAAACGGCATGACATAAGAATTTATAATAATGGTTGATGAGAGATAAAGGGGTATCTCATCATATTTACATGAAATGGATAGTATGTTGGTCATATAAATACATGTCCCAACATATATAATGGAATATAAATACATAATATAAAAGAATTTCTTGAATGTAAATGAGGAGAGAGAAATCCCTTACAGAATTTCAGCATGGTAACAGGTGTACATGGGAGGCATTAATGAGATATAAAGGGGTCTATCATCATTCAAACATAAGGAGGGAAGTATATGGGAGGTTAGAAATCATACACCAACATTTTTAATTGAAAATAAAAGAGAATAACAACATAAAAATTTTGGACAAAAATGATAAAGGAAGAAATTCCTTACTTGGAAGTGTGATCCCAAAGGCTTGGGAGAGGCTTAAGAGGGGCTTCTTGGTAGCTTGGAGCACCTTGGGAGGATTATAGAGAGATGAGGGAAGGGGTTGGTTGAGCTTCAAATGGTTTGAGTGAAGATTAATGGGAGATTGAGTAGGTTTATATAGGAAAGGAGGGGGAATTATTTATTATTTAGGTTTTGGACACCACACATTAAACTAATCAAAACCACAAACCATCCCATGGTTTTTGCCAAAGTGGAGTGGAAATCATTATTTTATAAGGATAATGGAAGAACTTATTAAAATATTAGGCTTGCTTATGTGTGGGTGAGTCAAACTCTCAAAAAAATAATTTTAAAATGTTAAAATGTTTTATAAGTCTTGGAAGGTCCACTAAGGCTTTGTAAAATAAAGCAAACAAACCTAAAATCACATTATTTTAAAGCTAAAACATATATTGACTAAACAACTGTAATGACCCAAAATTTTATTAATAAAAATTCCTCTTGATCTAATTAAATGTCTTATTGTGTAAAATGTTTATATAACATATGCACTTCTTCGGATTTATGTTTTTGGATTTTAAAATACCATTAAGAATTGTGACCATTGCTAATATAGTTGTTAAACAGTGATCACATGATTAGTATAAATATAGGGCTTTAAAAAATCCAATTTACTCAGAAAAAGGAAGTGATGGCCTCATCCAGTAGAATTGATCCATACGAAGCTCATTTGTTGGAGCTCGAAAAGGAGGTGGCATCATTGGGCTTAACTCTTGACCAAGACCAAGCTGATCTTCAACATGTTAAACTCGAGCGGAACCTCCTACGGGAGAAGTGGAAGTTGATAGAGATTATCACCCGAGCGATGTTATCCGAGCCACCCCAAGAGTCTGTCACCGTCGCACACCTTACCCTTCGGTCTTATACGGGTGTTATAAGGGGTTATGTAACGAGAACCTAGTACTATGATTATATACATTATTTTTGTATAGAATAAATAGTATACATTCATTTTACTATTGTTACTTTGTAAATAGTTTTTAAAGCATAAATAGTATTTTTAGTTAATATTCAATTAATAAATCTATTTTGATAAATTAATGGATTTTTGAATTAAATAATCTTTTAATAAAATATTATTACTAAATAAATTTTTATTAAATAAAAATTATCATATAATTTTTATGAATACAATTGTAATTTTCATTAAGTCTTGAAAGTTGTTTTTGTTAAAACCCATGAATTTTTGATAAATATCAGTTTTTATTTTAAAAGTAAAAATTCACATATTTATAGAATTATTTATATAAAATAAATATTATTTTTGTAATCAAGATGTTGAAATTATCCAACGGTGAATTTTTCATAATTTTCTGAGACAGTCGAATTTTTGGGTAAAAATTAAATACCGTTTAATTATATAATGTGTTTTATGACATCATAGTGAACCAATAGTGATGTAATAAAATAATATAAATGTTATTTTTGGCCAATATATGTTTTACCATTAAAATAATGTGATTTTCAGTTTGTTTTATTTATTTTACAAAACTTTAGTGGACCCTCCACGACTTATAAAACATTTTAACTTTTTAAATTGATTTCCTTGAGTGTGACTCACCTCCACATAAGCAAACCTAATATTTTAAAATGTTAGGCCATTGGAATTATAAAATATTTTTTTCCACTCCCCTTTTTAAAAATCCATGGGCAAAAACCATGGGCTGGTTTGTGGTTTGGATTAGTTTAATGTGTGGTGTCCCAAATCTAAATAATAAAGAATTCCCTCTCCTTTCCTATATAAACCCACCCAAGCTCCCACTTCCTCTTCACTCAAAGCCTTTAAATATAAACCCACCCCTTAACTTCTATCTCTAAAATCCTTCCAAGGCACCCCAATCTCTCAATAAGCCTCTCTCAAGCCCCTCCCAAGCCTTTGGGATCACACTTCCAATTAAGGGATTCCTTCCTTTCTCATTTTATCCAAGTTTCTTAATATTGTTATTCCATTTTATTTTCAATTTTAAATGTTGGGGTATGTTTTTTCACCTCCACCAAAATACTCTATTTATATTTTAATTATGAGATACCCCTTTATCTCTCATTAATTCCTCCCATGTACACTCGTTACCATGACAAAAATTCCTAAGGGATTTCTCTCTCCTCATTTACATTCAAGCAATTATTTTGTATTATGAATCTAAATTAAATTTAATATATTTTAAAATGTATCTATATGACCCCCATTAATTTCCATTTCATGTACATATGATTAGACCCCCATTTCTCTCTTATAAACCATTTTTATGTATTCTTATGTCACGTTGTTATGCTGTTGAAATTGCACCACGATTTTCCAATCCAAAGTCATTGTGTAGTGAATACCATGCCTATTTCTCTATCAATGTTATTCACCTTTATACACATTTACTTATTGATTATATAGTTTCATGAATGTATTCCAAATTCCTTTATTGTGGAATAAATTATTATGTTTAATGAATCAATTTTGTATGATCTATGTGGCACACTTATGCATGAAATGAAATGTTTAAGAAGGGTGTTCCCTGATAGCGCTCCAATGCATTGGGTAAAGATCAGTATCATGATACATCAAGTGCAATGAGGGTTTACTCATGCTAATTCAATTTCAATGAGGGTTTACTCATGCTCTATGTGCAATGAGTCTTGGCTCATTCTAATACCATGTTAAGTGTTATTTCCACATTTCTATGTTGTGATAATCATGTTTTGTCGTGCCTTTATGTTCATGTTTCTTTTATGATACGTTGATATTACTATTTCCTAAAATGTATTTTATTCTTCATGTTATTCATTTTTTACTCACTTACTGGGCTTTATAGCTCACCCTTTTCTTGTACATGTCCTCAGGTTATCCCATGCAATGCTAAGTACGAGAGTATATAGTGGTCATGTAAAAGAAGTTTTCAATAAAGATATTATGTCTCATGTTTTAAGTTGTTATGTAATGTTCCTAATCCCCAAATATGCTAGAAATATCGATCTTCCATGTTGTATCGAGTGAATCGTTTGTGTAATAAATCATGTTTAAGTGTGTAATAAAAAGCGGGGTTGTTATAGTTGGTATCAGAGGATAGGTTTAGTTATTTTTGGGATTAGGATTAGAAAACCCTAGCAAAGCCTTAGAGATACGAATAAATATAATAAAAACATCCCTAAATTTTGGTGAGTATTGATTAAGTGGTTTATCAAGAAAATATATCATTGTATGGATATGAGCAGGTAGAGGTGGCTCTGGCACAAATGTACCTAGGAGTGAAAACTCCAACAAGGAGTTTTAGGCTTGACCTGGGGTATCCTGGTACACAACAATGTGTCTTGATTCACTCTTGGTTATGACACTCCTATGGGATATACTTTGGTAAATTCACAATATTAGTATGAACCATTGTTAAGGAAATAAAAAAATTCCCTTAAGAATATATATTGGGAAGTAGATCATGGATAACATTGGTTAAAGCCTATAGATTCATAAGTTGAGGAAATAAAAGTTATTTATAAGTCATTTGTTTCTGTCCTTAGATTACCCTTTATGTGTTCCCCCTAACTTTCATTTTATTCCATCCAATGGCTAGTAATAGGAGGACTAGGGCTAACAATCAATGCGAAGATCAATTTGATGATTGTTATAATGAGATACCCAATCCAATTGGAGCGGTAATGGTGAACTTTGGCATGATACTCTCTCATTTAACTCAATATTTGAATAGAAACATGGGTCAAGAGGAACATTCAACCCCCCCCCCCCCCACAAAGAAAGAACAAGTCGTAATTGAGAGTTTCATGAGATAAATGCCTCCTACTTTTAATGGGTCATTTGATCCTTCAATAACCGAACAATGGATCAAATCCATTGAAAATATCTTATCCATCCTTCAATGTTCTGAACAAGAGAAGGTCCTTTTGGATGCTTATCGTATGGAAGGTGAAGCCGATCAATGGTGGACATTGATCAAAAATACAAATCCTAAGTAAGAGATCGAGGTGTTGGAATGGAAGGATTTCTGGAAAATATTTTTCGACAAATATTTTCCTCACACCCTTCTACTTTAGATGGAAAGGGACTTCCTTACCCTCAAGAAAAAAATACGATGAATCCATTAGATCATACAAGACAAACTTCACAAGGCTTACATGATACACCTTTGGCTTTGTCGTTACCCCTGAATGAAATGTTGACCGCTTCTTTGGTGGGTTGAAACCTAACCTATGGAAATACTTGGCAATACGTGACTTTGATAACTATGATAAAATTGTCTGATGTGACCTCAAAGTCAAAATGGAGATTGTTGAATCCCAGGGGTATCATGGGGATAAGAAGTGTAAGGTGGAATTCAATTCTGGCGGTCCAATGGATAAATCCAACGGTTCTAAGAAGATCCAGCACCCCACTTTCCAAAGGTGCTGAAAAAAGCACCCTAGAAATTGCCTGAAGGGGACAAGGAAATGCTTTAGGTGTGAAAGAGAATGGAACCTAGAAGTTAATTGATGACAAGAGAAACTCGTGACTATGACAGCGGAGAGGAACTCTTCATTCGACCATCAACATGTTGTTCATTGCTTCAACTACAAAGAACCAAGTCACCTTGAAAATTAGTGCCCTAAGACAGGGGTTTTTGGAGGTAATCAACAACCTCCAAGGTAGAAAGGGTGAGATTTTTCCATCACTACCGTCGAAGTGAACCCCGAAAATGAAGTGGTGATAGGTATGCTAGTTATTCATTCAATAATAGTGAACTTACTTTTTGATTCTGGTTCTACGCATTCTTTTATATCCCTAAAGTTTAGTAGAACAATCCCAACACCACCACAAATCATGTAAGTAAAGATTTCAGTGAGTATGGAAAATGGAGCGATCATTGCAGCCCATGAATATAACTCCTCCCCTGTCATAATTTGTGGATTGAACTTCCCGACGAACCTCTTCATACTCCCTTTGGTGGAATTTGATGCAATTCTTGGCTTGTATTGGTTTTCCTTATATAGAGCCAACATAAATTTCCATGAGAGAGAAATCACTCTCCATATGGAGAATCAACCCCCTATTCTATACAAGTGCAAGGAGGAAGATGAATCTTCTTTACCACCATCATCTCGAGCATGGATATTACTTCCCTATGAGCATGTGTATCTAGCTCAGATGATTGAGTTCAAGGAAGCAACCATCCTTGAAGACATACCTATTGTGAGGGAATTCGCTAAAGTGTTTCCCGGGGAATTATCCGGTCTTCCTCCTGTAAGAGATGTTGAATTCGCAATTGACCTTATACCTGAGGCGTTGCCAATATCCAAGACTCCGTATAGAATGGTTGTTGTGGAGCTTGAGGAGCTGAAGAAAATACTATAGGAGAATATGGATAAAGGGTTTATATGCCCAAGTGTTTCACCATGGGGTGTTCCAGTCCTATTCATCAAGAAGAAGGATAGTTCAATGCACCTTTTCATTGATTGTTATGATCTCAACAAAATCGCGATAAAGAACAAGTATCCTCTACCTCAAATTGATGACTTGTTTGATCAGCTACATGGAGCACAATACTTATCCAAGGTAGATTTGTGGTCGGGATATTATCAAGTAAGGGTGAAGAAGGAGGATATCCCCAATACTTCTTTTCGTACAAGGTATGGGAACTATGAATTCATAGTAATTCCTTTCGGACTCACTAATGTTTCAGCAATCTTCATGGACTTGATGAATAGACTCTTTAGATATTACCTCGACAAATTTGTGGTAGTCTTTATAGATGATATTCTAATATACTCCAAAACCAAGGAGGATTATGAGGAGCATATAAGAACTATACTAGAGACCTTGCGAAAGGATAAGCTCCATGAAAAGTACAGAAAGTGTGAGTTATGGTTGAAGGAGGTCTCATTCTTGGGTCATATCATCACAAGCAATGGGATATCTATGTATCCCTCCAATACAGCTATAATTGGGGGATGGTCGAGGCCAACATCGGTAATAGATATCTGTAGCTTCTTTGGTTTAGATAGATATTATCGCTGATTTGTGAGAAATTTCTCATGATTGTCAAACCCTCTTACTAAGATAACTCGGAAGGGAGTCAAGTTTCCTTGGAGTGATGAATGCGAAGAGAGTTTCAAGGATTTGAAAAGGATATTTATCACTGAGCTCGTGCTCACATTACTCACAAGTGGAGAACTTTTTGTGGTATTCAGTGATGCTTCAAAGAAGGGATTGGGATGTGTGTTGATGAAAAATGAAAAATTCATTACCTATGCTTCAAGGAAATTAAAAGTTCATGAGAAAAACTATCCAACACATGATCTGGAGTTAGCTGCGGTAATCTTCGCTTTGAAAATTTGGCGACATTACCTCTTTGGGTAGAAGTGTGAAATATATACGGACCAAAAAATCCTCAAGTATATATTCACACAGAAAGAGTTGAACATGCACCAACAAAGATGGTTAGAGTTGATCAAAGACTATGACTGCTCAATCCATTACCACCCTAGGAAAGAGAACAAGGTGGCAGATGCTCTAAGAAGAAAGGACTCAGTGATTCTATCATTGATGAGAATTGAAAAGGATCCAATATTCTTAGATTTGATGAAGATGGAAATAGGAATCATAAATAAGGGAACATCATCAATCCTTTCACAAATGATTGCTCAATCATCTCTTTTGGAAAGGTTAAAGGATTCTCAAAAGGATGATGTGAGAATTCAGAAGAAGGTGGAAACAATCAGGAAAGGGAAATCCTTATAGTTCAATGTCAATGAAGAAAGAATTGTGAGATTTGGGTCAAGACTATGTGTTCCATCGAATCTAGAGTTAAAGAATGAACTTTTGGATGATTCACATAGTTCAAATTTCTCTATTCACCCAGGAAACACAAAGATGTATCGAGATCTATGAGATTATTATTGGTGGGATAACATGAAGAAGGAGATCGCTAGGTATACATCAAAGTGTCTAGTATGTCATCAAGTGAAGGCTGAGAGGCATAAGTCTAAGGGTATGATGCAAACATTACCCATACCATCATGGAAATGGGATAACATCGCCATAAACTTTGTCACCGGACTTCCGAAGACATCCAAAGGAAACAAAGCTATCTGGGTTGTTGTGGATTGTCTTACAAAGACTGCACACTTCATTGCAATTTTGTAGGATTACTTACTGGATCAACTAGCATGGATATACATCAGAGACATGGTAAGGTTACATGGAGTACCACTATCTATTGTATCTGATCGAGATCCAAGATTCACCTCTAAGTTTTGGAAGAGTCTTCAACATGCTCTGGATACTGAGCTGAACTTTAGTACGATTTATCATCCTCAAACTGGTGGCCAATATAAACGGACTATCCAAACACTTGAGGACATGTTGAGAGTGTGCTCAATGGACTTCAAAGGAGGATTTTATCAACATCTTCCTCTTGTTTATTTCTCGTACAATAACAGTTTCTACTCAAGCATCCAAATGGCTCCTTATGAAGCCCTGTATGGGAAGAGGTGCAAAACACTGGCATGTTGGGATGAAGTTGGGGAGCGAAAACTCCTAGGTCTAGAGATGGTTGAAGAAATGGGGGAGAAGGTTAAGACTATCCAACAGCACATTAAAGCTGCTCATATTAGAAAAAATATCTATGCTGATAATCATCGATGAGACCTAGATTTTGATGTCAAAGACATAGTATTCCTCTATATATCACCGTGGAATAGAGTTATGAGATCTGGGAAGAAGGGAAAGCTTAGTTCAAGGTACATTGGACCTTTTGAGATCCTTGATCGCATTGGATCGGTGGCCTATTGACTAGCACTCCCAACGAACCTATCTCAAGTACATGATGTATTTCATGTATCACTCTTGAGGAAGTACATACCTAACCCATCACATGTACATAATCCAAAGGTGGTACCATTGTAAAATGACCTCTCCTATGAAGAGAATCTGGTGAAGATCTTAGATCGTAGATAAAAATTTCTACGAAATAAGATAATGCTCCTCGTCAAGGTGTTGTGGCAAAACCAAAAGTTTGAAGAAAAAACGTGGGAACCAGAGGAAGTGATTAAGCAGAGCTACCCACAACTGTTTAGTGTTGGAAAAGGAAATTTCAAGGGGGAGATTGTAACGACCCGAACTTTTATTAATGGAAATTCCTCTTGATCTAATTAAATTTCTTATTATGTAAAATGGTTATATAATGTATGCACTTCTTTGGATTTATGTTTTTGGATTTTAAAATAATGTTAAGAATTGTGATTGTTGCTAATATAGTCGTTAAATAGTTATCACATGATTAGTATAAATATAGGGTTTTAACAAATCCAATTTACTCAGAAAAAGGAAGTGATGGCCTCATCCAGTAAAATTGCAACATACGAAGCCCATTTGTCAGAGCTCGGAAAGAAGGTGGCATCATTGGGATTTGATCTTGACCAAGCCCAAGCTGAGCTTCAACATGTTAAGCTCGAGCAGAACCGCCTACGGGAGAAGTGGAAGTTGATAGAGATTACCACTCGAGCGATGTTATCTGAGTCACCCCAAGAATCTGTCATTGTCGCACACCTTACCATTCGGTCTTATGCGGGTGTTATAAGGGTTTATGTAACGAGACCCTAGTATTATGATTATGTACATTATTTTTTTATAGAATAAATAGTATACATTCATTTTACTATTGTTACTTTGTAAATAGTTTTTAAAGCACAAATAGTATTTTTAGTTAATATTCAATTAAGAAATCTATTTTGATGAATTAATGGATTTTTGAATTAAATAATATTTTAATAAAATATTATTACTAAATTAATTTTTATTAAATATAAATGATCGTATACTTTTTATGAATACAACTGTAGTTTTTATTAAGGCTTGAAAGTTGTTTTTGTCAAAATCCATAAATTTTTTATAAATATTGGTTTTATTTTAAAAGTAAAAATTAACATATTTATAAAATTATTTAGATAAAATAAATATTATTTTTGGAATCAGGACGTTGAAATTATCCAACGGTGAATTTTTCATAATTTTCTGAGATAGTCAAATTTTTTGGTAAAAATTAAATATCGTTTAATTATATAATGTGTTTTATGACATCATAATGACCCAATAGTGTTGTAATAAAATAATATAAATGTGATGTTCGACCAACATATGTTTTACCATTAAAATAATGTGATTTTAGGTTTGTTTTATTTATTTTACAAAGCTTTAGTAGACTCTTTAAGACTTATAAAACATTTTAACTTTTTAAATTGATTTCCTTGAGAGTATGACTCACCTCCACATAAGAAAACCTAATATTTTAAGAGGTTCAGCTATTGAACTTATAAAATATTGTTTTCTATTCCCATTTGGAAAAAACAATGGTCAAAAACCATGGGTTGGTTTGTGGTTTGGATTAGTTTAATGTGTGGTGTCCCAAACCTAAATAATAAAGAATTCTCTCTCTTTTCCTATATAAACCCACACAAGCTCTCACTTCCTCTTCACTCAAAGCCTTTGGAGCTCAACAAACCCCTGCCCTCCTCTCTCTAAAATCCTCCCAAGGCACCCAAGATCTCAAGAAGCATCTCTCAAGCCCCTCTCAAGCCTTTGGGATCACACTTCCAAGTAAGGGGTTCCTTTCTCATTTTATCCAAGTTTCTTAATATTGTTATGCCCTTTTATTTTCAATTGTAAATGTTGGGGTATGGTTTTGCACCTCCCCCATACTACCCTTTTTATGTTTTAATGATGAGAGACCCCTTTATCTCTCATTAATGTCTCTCATGTACACCTGTTACCATGCCGAAATTATGTAAGGGATTTCTCTCTCTTCATTTATATTCAAACAATTCTTTTGTATTATGAATCTAAATTTCATTACATATGTTGGGAAATATATCTATATGACCCCCCCCCCTTATTGTACATTTTATGTACATATTATGAGACATACCTTTCTCTATCATCAACCATTTTTTATGAATTCTTATGTCACGTCGTTATGCTGCCGAAATTGCACTGCGATTTTCCAAGCCAAAGTCATTGTGTTGTGAATACAATATTCATTTCTCTATCAAGGGTATTCACCTTTATGCACATTTACTTATTGATTATAGAGTTTCATTATGTATTCCACATTCCTTTATCATGGAATAAATGATGATGTTGTATGATCTATGTGGCACACGTATGCATGAAATTAAATGTTTAAGAAGGGTGCGCACTAATAGCGCTTCAATGCATTGGGTAAAGATTAGTATCATGATACGTCAATTGCAATAAGGATTTACTCATGCTAATTCAAGTGAAATGAGGGTTTACTCATGCTCCATGTGCAATGAGTCTTGGCTCATGCTAATACCATGTTAAGTGTTGTTGCCACATTTTCATGTTGTGATAATCATGCTTTATCATGTCTTTATGTTCATGTTTCTTTTATGCTCTGTTGATATGTCTATTGTCTAACATGTATTGTATTCTTCATGTTATGTCTTGTTTACCCCCTTACTGGACTTTATAGCTCACCTTTTTCTTATGTATGTCCTCAGGTTATCTCATGCAATGTTAAGTACGAGGAAATGTAGTGGTCATGTAAAGGAAGTTTTCAATAAAGATGTTGTGTTTCATGTTTTAAGTCGTTATGTAATGTTCCTAAGCCCCAAAGACACTAGACCTCTCGATCTTCCATGTTGTATCAAGTGAAGAGTTTGTGTAATAAATCATGTTTAAGTGTGTAATAAAAAGCAGGGTTGTTATAACATCTCATTTATAGTATTTTATTATTTCACTATTGGGTCATTATGATGTCATAAAACACATTATATATATAAACGTTATTTATTTTTTACCCAAAAATTAAATTGTCTTAGAAAATTGTGAAAAATTCACCGTTGGATAATTTCAACGTCCTGATTCCAAAAAAAATATTCATTTTATCCAAATAATTTTCTAAATATGTGAATTTTTACTTTTAAAATAAAAACTGATATTTATCGAAAATTCATGGGTTTTGACAAAAATAGTTTTTAAACCTTAATAAAATTTACAATTGTATTCATAAAAATTATATGATCATTTATATTTAATAAAAAGTAATTTAGTAATTTAGTAATAATATTTTATTAAAATATTATTTAATTTAAAAAAACCATTAATTCGACAAAATAGATTTCTCAATTGAATATTAACTAAAAATATTATTTGCACTTTAAAAACTATTTACAAAGTAACAATAATAAAATGAATGTATATTCTTTATTCTATACAAAAATAATCCACATAATCATAGTGTTGGGATCTTGTTGCATAACCCCTTATAACACCCGCATATAACCTTAGGGTAAGGTGTGTGATGGTGATAGACTCTTGGGGTGGCTCGGATAATATCGTTCGGGTGGTAATCTCTTTCAACTTTCACTTCTCCTGTAGGCGGTTCCGTTCAAGTTTAATGTGTTGAAGCTCGACTTGGGTTTGGTTAAGAGCGAAGCCCAGTGACGTTACCTCCTTTCCGAGCTCCGACAAATGGGTTTCGTATGCAGCAATTCTACTGGATGAGATCATCGCTTCTTTTGTCTGAGTAAATTGGATTTGTTAAAACCCTATATTTATACTAATCATGTGATCATTGTTCAACGGCTATATTAGCAACGGTAACAATTCTTAACGGTATTTTAAAATCCAAAAACATAAAACCAAAGAAGTGTGTATGTTTTATATAACTATTTTACATAATAATACATTTAATCAGATCAAGAGGAATTTTTCTTAGTAAAAGTTTGGGTCGTTACATGGGGCAGTAGCGGCAGAGTGTCAGTTCACCGGAAGATGCAGGTTGGTGCCATAAAAGTCTGTCCATTGGAAGTTTATTCACCAGAAGATATACAGGATTCCATATCTTTGATATATTTGGAAGGGGAATAGTCAACCGGTAGGCACATTGAGGAAGTGGGATGCTTTGACTAGACGAAGGGTCCCTCTATATATCTCGAAGGAGGTGGACTTCAACCTGCTCAGATTGGATGGCGTTGGCAACTAGAAGCACCAAAAGGGCACTGCTATTTAAAGCGGGGTGGATCACTTGTGATTGGGACTAGTATGGACGATAATCATCATAATGATTGAGAGATTGAGATTATTGTAATCTTCCTCTTGTTTCTTTAAATAAAAAAAAACATTTCCCCGCGGATTAGGGCGCAAGCTTGAAACACGCAAGTCTTTGTGTTGTTCTTTGTCTTTCATGTTTTTCTTCTGATTGTTGTTTATGATAGTTTAGTCAGCGTTCTTCCAGTGGCTTTACGTTACGATGCGGTGTCTTGGGTGTGTTCTTCTTCCATGTTCTGGTCATACGTGGGGTTTATTCTGGAGTTCTTACCTCCGCGGTTCCAATAAACTATCTTTCGGTGGTTTTATCGAAATATGGTTGTGGACCCAACATGAACGTTAGGACTTCATGAACTCAAACCACGATTAAAAAAAAATGTGCTCAGTCTTCTACATTTTCTTAGTTTTTCACTGCAATGAACGAAAGTTTATACAAGATATCCTTGAATGATTGATCAATCCACCATGATTCATTTTAATTCATATGTTTTTTAACATCACATTATTTAAAGTTCAAACCATCCTAAGTTTTCACTACATCTATTGACACATGAACATCATTATTGGATCGATCATTCAACATTTATCAAGTTCGTATGTATTAATCATCAGACCAAAAGCACATACTTTAGTTTCCCATTGCATATAATTTTATATTCTAGTATTTTTAAAACAATAATTCAATCCAACCACAAGGGTTGCTCCTTCAAAATTTGAAGCTAATGAGTATCAAGATAATGTCATGGGAGGTCTCAAGATAACCCACCACTACATATTCTTAACCCTCTTCCATTGTATGGAACACTGACCAAAAAACAAGGATCTATACCATGAACAAAATTCAAAGGGGCGCCATCAACAAAACAAAGAGCATCTTCAACTGCTGCTCCTGACCCTCCATGTGGGAGCCCTTTTAACTTCCATTTAACAAACCAAAAGGGAAATTCCAAAAACACCACACACAGCCCACCAACTGGAAGCTGCATTCTTACATTCCGCTCGATGCTCTTCGCCTTGTTGAATCCACGGCAATCGGCTGCCTTCCCGCTCGACGCAATGGTGGATTAAGTCTGTTTGGAAGTTTCAGAGGTGGTGAAGGACCAGAAACAAGAATTGAGCTCCTGAATTCGACAACAAAATTTATATTAAAAACGCTTCAAAAAAAAACGCATGCCAAAGAAATGCCCTTGTGGTCGAGATGATAAAACCACACATTATTAGGTTCCGTTACACAACTATTATTGAAGATGAGTGCTTCTGTATGAGTGTCTAGAGATGGATTATTGAAAAAGAGTTTTCCAGGTACTTATTTAAGTGGTTTGTCGCTTACAACAAACAGTTTGAAAAAATAAGTGGTAATCAGGAAACATTTATACATAAACATTTATCATAAGTGATAAGCGCGATAAAAAAATTTCAATAATCAATGTCAAACGGAGCCTCAAGTGCAAGTCTTTTTTCAGAAACAGAACAAACACCATTTATCTTTCTCAAATGAAGCCTTAATGCCATGATTCAGAAAATTTGTTTTGATGAAGAGAAACTAACAGGAAAGATGAAGCTGATTGGATCACAATCCAAACACCAGATGTTTCAGGAAAAGTACCTTGTCTCGGAGCTCTTCAAAGGTTTCGGATGAGGCTTTTTTGTTTTTGATCCGAACCCATTGGGCATACTGGTGGATTTAGAAAGATTTGATTCAAATAAGACATCCATCGCCAAAGATTCAGAGGTCGCAGCATCAGCATCACTGGAATCATCGCTAACTGATTCAGATCGATTCCTTTGCACATCGCAGTTCCGACTGTCCCTGCCATTGGAAGGATCTGAAAGATGCCTTTCAGATAAAAGTGGTCCATCATCCTTGCCATTGCTCGATGTGACCTTATCAACCCAATCACCAGATTTTGTTTCACATTTTGTTTCACTCCCATTCATCTGGAAATTCAGATCAGGACTCCCAACTGGTGTCCATGGAGTTTTATGCATCGATAGATCATGTAAATCAAAGCTTTGCCTTTTTGTCATTGATGCCGAGTTGTTTCCCATCTGCACATCATGCACATCAAATATGAAGCCTGGCAAAGTAACATGACAAAGTAACCAGCTTTATGCTCAACAGAAAACAAAACCATCACTTAAACAGTAAGTGCAGGCTGCATTTACTCTTGAAAAAATGTTTCTTGTTTTCATTTTTTAAATATGCATTACAAAATGTTGGAAAATATTTTGGTTAATAAAGTAAAACAAGAAAGTATGTGATTTACTTCTGGCATTTTCATTCTCCAGGAAACATGAAAACAATTTTTTTTTCCAAAAAATCACTTACTGCCATTTTCACTTTTCACATAATTGAATATATTTTCTACTACATTTCAGAAAAATGAAAACATGAAACATTTTCTAAAATCAAATAAAACTGTATAAACATTTCAATAGATTTATTTAACTACATAGTAAACTGAAATGACCTTATCCATGTCACTCAGTATCTCAATAAATAAATCAAAGAAATTGTGTGAATTTGTGAAGGAAAGCTTTTCAACCATGGAATTGTACTCAATATATCATAATGTTCCAAATTGAATCGTATCTTTCCATGCATGTCCCTCCTGATAGGTGAATGTGATGGATGAACTCTTAGGCTACATTTGAAAAAATGATACTGTGGTTTAGGAAAAGGAATGAGTGAGAGAACGATAGGAAATCATGTTTTGTACGAAACAGAAAAATAGACAAAAAAAGTCAGTTTCATCATTTTAAGAGAATCGAGATTCCTTTCAATTTGGGTGCAATGTTTGTTCTTTTCTTGGAAAATAAATTTTACAAACATTATTGTCCTTGGTTTTATTTTTTATTGAGAAAAATATCCCTTGAACAACGAAGAAAATTTATACTTTTTTTTTTGTTATCATATACTTAAATTATTTAACATATCTCATCACACAATTTCCATACATACCAAACAAACTATTAAACCAATTATTTTTTCTTTCCCTCTCTGATGGCTTTTCTGTTGGCTTTTCTATTAAACCAATTATTTTTTCTGTTTCCATTATTTTTTTTCTGTTGTTATGAGAGTGGAGGCAGGCATCAAATTTCCCATTGGAATTCCCCAAACTAGCAAATAACAGGAACAACATGAACCAGACTGAAATCAATACCTCTAAATTAGATACCTCTTCGATTAACAGCTGCCTGCCACTTGAAGGATCCCCCGTGGCCAGCCAACCAGGATGAGAAGGAGAAGCCCCACCAGACCTACTTCTGGGTCTCTCTGGTGTGCTGGACCGGGAAGGACTGAGGTGCCTCGGTTCTCCTTCCTTCCTTGCCAAAGCAGCCTTGAGAATAGCAATCTGTAGAAAATCAAACAGGACAATTCAAATAAACATAGAACATAAAAAAAAGGCAGTTCCAAGATTAGGCAATAAAAGAAGAAGAAAGGAACTCTTGATCAGATAGAGCTGATGAACCTGCTCTTTTAGTTCTCTAACATCTGCACTATCCTTGTTGACTCGAGCAGCGCCAAGCTCAACAGTGGCAACTCGTTCTGCAAATTTAAGAGTGCTGATCGTCTCTCCCAAAGCATCAATTTCAGGACTAATGTGCACAAACATTAGGGTCTTTGCTTTCCCCCCTAAGACATGCAAACACCAAAAGGGAGTTGACACCATGATTGACAAAACAGTTGGTAAAAGAAAAGAGATGATTTGTTAATTCAGGAAAGAAAAGAAAAGAAAAGAAATGGCTTTAATTTCTTCCAATTCTGTTTGGATGAAAATGTCAGCAAAAGAAAATAAAAACGATTTCTTCCCAAATCACCCCTTTTTTTTTGGTGATTTAAAATAGTCAGTTGGAGAAAAATTCATTTCTCAACATTTTTTTTCTCCCCTCCAAATTTAATTAAACCAAACACAGAGAAGTAATCAGCATCTCTGTTTCCTTTCATTTCTCATCAAATCACCTCTAACAAACATACTGTAAATTTTCCTCAGCATGATGCCAAAGTAAGATGGGTTTAAACTCTGTTTGACAACATTTAATGAAAACTGCTTGAGTAGGTTTGGCAACCTTATTGAAAATTTCTTATAGCACTTATCATTTATTATAACATGTTCTAAAAAATAAGTGGTGTTGGTTATGGGTCTGAAAAACACTTACACTAAAATAAGCAGCGGAAAACAATTTTTCAATAAGCAACCTGCAAACACATACAAAACCACTTATCATAAATGATAAGTGCTATAAGCAGTTTTCAATAAGTGTTGTCAAACGGACCCAGCACTTAACACCTATGATAAGCAGTACAAAAAAATAAGTGATATTTGTTTTGTTTATGAAAAATGCTAATAATTAAATTCCAGAAGAAAAACACTTAAATAAGAGGTAGAAAAACACTTTCAATGAGCAATTTTCAGTAAGTGTTGTCAAACGAAGTCTTAATTAAAGAGGAGAGAATAAATTTACCAAGTGAATCTTGCAGCAGCTGTGTGAGCTTACTGTTCCTGTATGGAACATGTGTGTTCTTTTGGGCCAAGGAAGCAATCACATCCCCTAAAGCAGAAAGAGACTTGTTTATATGCTGAGCCTCTTTTAATCTATCACCAGTCACCTTGGATTTATCAACCCTCTCACTTCCTGCCAAGTCAACCAGATGCATGCAACCATGCAGTATCGATCCAGAGGTCTCATCTCTTCCATGGACATGAACAGTAAGGCAGCTGCGATGGTAAATGAAGAATAAAACTAAAATTTTACATGAAATGCAGTTTGGGTAGATTAGCATATCTGTGTTATAAATAATAAAGTGCTTCATAAAGAGGCATCATGGCATGGTATACTAAAAAATTGAACTGATATAAACCATACCTATGTGAGCGGCTGCTCCTGTCATTCAGGGCTGTAGCAGACACAGCACGATTATTTTGACCAAGATTCATTAAATAAATAACATCTGATGTAGAAGAAACTGGAACCAAGTTTGCATCGGGTACGTTTATTCCATTCTGAGAACTGTTTCGGATTTCTAATGTGTTTATAGGTCAAGAACATCAAGTCATGAGTGTTGATTAATTTAGTTAAACATAATGCCATTAGAACATGAGCATTTCAAAGGATATCTTTTGTTGGCACCATCTGCTGCAAGGAGATCCCTAACTTGCTCATTGTAAATTTCAATCATCTGAACAGAAATATCATAGGAGATGGTGCCTTCTCTCTGTTCTGAGAGATTAAAAAGATCACTCAGCGCCCTGTAGTTTACACCTAGCTTTTCCTCTGTAAGATCACTTGGTCCAATCTGGATGTACAAAACACAGATGCCAATAAAAAATTATGCATGTGATCAAAGACCATAAGTTTATTAAGGTCCCGTTTGGTTCAAGGAATCCAGGATGAGAGCATCACGATTCCAATGACATTTTAAGTGTTTAACATTTAATATGTTCAATTCTAGAACACGGATGCCCTAGGGAGTCCTTATTTCTTCAAAGAATCTAGGTAAACATACCATTGTATATGTCTTCCCTGACCCTGTTTGCCCATATGCAAAGATGCAAACATTGTAGCCATCTAAAACAGAACGAATCAATGGCTGAGTATCTAGGAAAACCTCCTCTGTATAAAAAGAAGAAGAAGAAAGGCTTTAAATTTTGTAAACTGTAAATCAATATAAAAACCAATCTGGGATTTACAAACCTTGGTATGCAGATGGACCAAACACTTTGTTAAACCTAAATGATCTCCGCCCTTCTTTCCCAGTTTTTGAAGGTGTAGCAATCATTATATTTCCTTCCTCCATGTGATCAACAGTACTCAAACAGTTTGAGTTTTCAGATAGAAAGGGTCTCACTCGACAGTAAACCCTGATACTTCCTTATGAAATGAAAGCAACACATCATATGATCATTCTTGATAAAATGAATGTAATAGTTTATCTAAAAACTTAGGATCCTAGCCAAGCCAGTGAATGTATTACCCTTGAGATCCTGAACTTGATTATATAACTTGCGGTTTTCCTCAAGAACTATCCGGTATTCTGAAGCAGCATTAGCGAAGCCATGGAGTTGCTTACCTGTGAAGAATTTAGAAATGAGAAGGGCATCAACACTGCTAATAATGTCAAAGAGAGCATGCATCAATTGAACAAGGAATACCCAAATTACAGAAATCCTCCTCATACTTCATTTGCATAAACTGGATGCTAGATTTTGTGTTAAGAAGTGAATTTTTCAGTTCCTGAAAAATATTGTTATGATGAGTTACATTCACATGGAAAATTAGATGATAATGCACCCAAAACATAACATTAGCATACCATGACATCCCTTAGCTGTTTTTCTAACAGCAATTCCCATTTCAAAAGCTGGCCATTTGAAACCTCGTCATGGATATCGCTTTGATTGCAGCAATCCTCTTTAGCAATCCTTGCAGAAGCCATGCCCACAGCCTTGAAGGTATTATTAGATGAGGAGTCAACCAATTATGTTCAGAATTTTCCACCTCGATATTTCACTTCAATATAATTTTACCGGCATTTCATCTGAAGAAGGTTTCTTTTGGTCTTCATCACGGCTAGACTCTTCAATAGCTTTTGGAGACTTGTTCATCTGTTATAAAACCATGGACTTTTCTTTTAACCAAAAATGAAGAACCGGGATCCATGCAACTAACAGGCTATTCGGCAGCAATGTGATGTTGCAATCCATTTTGTTAGAGGATTCAAAAGGCAAAGGTGGTTGGTGGAAATAGAACATAGAGAAAATTACTAATGCAGGCTCACCTGCAAATCTTGGCATGCTATCCGATGCTCAAACTCCTCCACAACCTTACTCAGAAGAGATTCCACTACCTGTTATTGAGTGAACATCAGAACTATCTAAAAATGTGCATGGTAAAGAGGTTTATATGATCTACAGATGTCCATAACTAATCAGGCAGAAGAAGCTGATTTCACTGCTCAGGCAATGATGCTGGCATGCATCAATTGAAATTTCATAATGAATCTCATGTGTGGAAAGGTAAGATGTTAGAATGGCTGATGTCACTAAATTGAAATCTGCACCTTTGAATTTCATTTCGGATAGAATGGTCCCCTTCAAGTCACAAACATTCCAACACCAACATATTGGCTAATGTGACTAATGAATAGATTCACAGTAACATACTGCACATACTGCTAGGAGCAAGGACCCTTACAATTGGAATTTCTTCTTGCTTCCTATCCATGAGAACTCTGTGAACAAGTATGCTCAACGAATGAGAGGTATTCTGCAACAAAAAATGACCCAGCAATCTGTTAACGCGTCTCAGCCACAAGACAAATTATTGAATATGCGTGAGCAAAATTTTTGGCACTTCTCTGAATCAAGTGGCAACACAAACAAATATTAAAAACACATAAGTTTACGAACCATATCATTGAGGTCATAGCCCAGATCGCTACATGGGAACTGCTCGCCAGATAAACCATCTAGGGAGTTCTGAATATCATCCGGTGGCAATGACTTGCAAAAGGAATTCATGAATAGTTGTGAATTTTTACGTACAAAATGTTTCACGGAGGTTGGAGGTTTTGCATTTGCACAATTTTTCCATGACCCATTGCGGCCTCCTTGTTTACAGCCATCATATGCCTTAAGTGCCAGTACACAGTTAACAATCCTTGCAGATTTCCCACCCTGAAAAATTCAAAAACTCAGCGACACTTGAGAACGAAGGAACAAATCTCACAAGATGTTTCATTGCCAGAGCACAAAGTCCATCAATCTGCTTATGATGGTTAGTTATCAATTTAAATAACAATGACATGAAGCATTTGAAGCGTCATTTCCATTTTCTCAGTGATAACCCATTAAAACTGCCACCAACCTTCTCTAAATCAGAAGCTTCAAAGGTTGGAAGTCCTAATTCCTCCACGGCTACCAGGAAGTTCCTGACGTTTTCAAAGTACTGGTAGGCAGATAGAGCGGCCCCATCTGTAGCAACAATAGCATCACATGCACCTTCAACTACCTAAAATTAAATCAGCAATAAGCAGGAAGAAAGCATAGATGCTTTGCATCAACACAATAGGACGTTTGTGTATTGAGATGAATGTGGAACCAAGTCATACTTTTGACACAGCCCCAGGTTGAATCTTGTTGAGGACATTGCAAAGAATTATTCCACTCCGCAACCCAAGCCTGAAATCTTCTTCAGAAGGCTCTGCAGGCAAATCTTTACCACCAACAACTCCGACTGTTTTTCTCAGCCATTCAGCGGCCTCATACCTTCTTAAGGCTGCAAAGCATATAAAATCCTAGGTTATTAGTCTCCTTGATGTTCTACCAACCGGGGATGAGAGGTATGACGAATTGCAAAACAAGAAGCATCACTTTATGTGCAAATGGGGATATTGACCTTAATGCCTGAGGTGATTGTTTATCAATAACAGGAGGGGATGAAAGGTCTATTGAATTTCAAAAGTAAATGAATCATCATCATCATTATCATCATCATAAAATTCAACCAAAACGCAAAATTTAAAGGTTTTCAATATTTGGATACCTCAAAATATACGCTCCCTACAAACACAATGACATTGACAGAGAGCTGAATCAATTAAGCGACTTAAGATCACAACCAATAAACCATAGAGCAGAATAAAAGCTATAATCCCCGAAGATACAGGGAACTACCAGAAGGAAAACAAACAGACAAATCCTATTATTGTCACTTAACAAAACAAACTTACAAGCGTCTTCTGTCATCCTTGAAACTAAATCAATGTCGCTTAACCGAGTGGCATTTTGCTTGAGAACATCCTCCACAACAGACATCCCTGAGAACGGCGAGCCACCCTTCGTCGCCGCCATAGCAGGCGATCCACTACACAAACCGCAAACCAACGATTCGAATTTCCTTTATCTTAAAGCTCCCAGGATGGTTCAGTCACCATTAATGAATCCATAAAATAAATAAAGCAGAAACGGAAGGACGCCTCCAATAAACAAGAATATGGAAATCCAAATAAACTTTAATCGGATTCGCAAGAATGTGGCAGTGAAGGAGTAATCAGTCAGAATGCGGCTCCGTCAGATTCAATGTGAACTTCAAGTGGGATGCCGGGTAAGGGCGTTCGCATTCAGAGACCCATTTGGAATCGCAACTATCCCAGTCAAAACTGGATCAAAACCACGAGAGACGTTGAAGGAGATAAAGACCCTGCAGGCAGGGTGAAGCGGATAGGGCTGAATGGGACCGGAAAACGCGGAGCGAATCAAATGAATTTGTGAATTTGATGTTTCATCCTCCAGTACGTGTATGTGAATTTGATTTATTATTATTGTTCTCTTTTCCTTTTCTTGTCTGAGTGAAGAATCTCTACACGCGTTCTTGATCTCGTCATTCGTATTCGGATCTTCCTTCAATGGTTTTGAGACGACGCCGCAGCCTGCCTGCCTCTCGTCCCGCCTTAGATTCCCCACGCTCTGTTTTCTGATGGCCCCGCGGCAACGAAGCCTAATTTTGTCATCTCCTGCTGCATTTCTACTCCTCCGCTGTACGCACCTCATAATATTGTGCGTGTGTGTATATATATATATTTATTTATTTATATTTACGATAAATTGAACAGATCAAATGGGCATAATTTTTCCTTTTATTATAATGGTATTTGATTATCAGGAAAAGGTAAGGTGTATTGGGACATCAAAACATTAAAGGACTCGAATGGGTGGTGTTGTATTTTGAGCTGTATATATAAAGATATTAAAATGCATTTAAAATAACATCACACTTTAACAACTTGGACCACCAATGCACCCAAAATGGGTTATGAGTACTTGATCAACATCCTGTCCATGACCTTAACAATATACAACTCAAATTCATGAAATTGTTTGTGGTAAAATTTTAAAATTTAGCATTATTTGAATCATGGAAATCTGTAGTGGATTTACATAGTAAAGTGTTAATATCGATATTTTGATAGATTTCAGTATTGAAAAATAAATAAATATATTTAAAAAGTACAATTGTGATCAATTTATGGACACTTGAAAATCAATTCGGGACATGTGATGGTGTATCTTTTTTATCGATGTTAACTTTATGATGATAAAAATGGTATTTATTAGTGTTGCACCTAGCGCTGATAAATGTCATTATCAGCTGTTGCAGTTATATAAATAGCACTTTGCATCAACCGATCAAAAACATAAAAAACAATTTAAATCATACTACAAATCTGATAATTAAAGCATGTTTGCTTGATTTTGAGTATGTGGCGCGCATTTTGAACTGAAATGTCACTTTTAAATAAAAACACAAACTTTCAATAATATAACCACACAATGTGTTAGATTGATGTGAGGTTAGTTACTACATGTAACAAATGAAATATTGATCTTTTTTTTCCAAAGTATTGAGATAGTCAAAATGTGTTTGCTCGATTTTGAGTATGTGGTGCGTATTTTGAACTAAAATGTCACTTTTAAATGAAAACACACACTTTTAATCATATCGGTCACACTGTATGTCAAATTGACGCCTGCTTAATTTCTACACATCACAAATGAATTATTGATTGTTTACCTAAATTATCAAGAAAATCTATATAACAGTCTCGAACCTGCACTCCTCGATCTGGTGCTAAAAACATTATCTTTACATTTCTCGCTTGATACCAATAAACGTGACTCAATTTTTGTCATCCAAAACTTATAACAACAAAAGGAAATACTGGATCACTTACATATCCAAGGACCTTTTAGGTTTAGAGTTTTAGAGAATTATAATAAAACAAATAACATAAATAATACTCATGTCTTCACATGAGTATTTCCCTCACAAAACCCAGATGTTCTTATTTCACATTAAGCCGTCATCATCATCTGTATGAAACCCTTCTAGACATAATTCATTTTTTTAAGGAGGCATGTAACATTAATTCATTCTTGATAACTTGAGAAAAAAATATAAGAAGTGTGAGCTCAAATGTTCAGTACGAGTAAACATAATCATTATGAATTGAATGTAATTAGTGAGTATAAGAAGAACATAAGGATAGGATGACATAAACAGGGTGCATGAGCAGGACATAAAAATATTCATACCCATCAATACCCGGATCATCAATATGGAAAAATGACATAAAGATTTAACAAAGGCGAGAGTCAAAAGAATCAATAATCACGAGTAATGTGATATCAATCTTGAGCAAATGAATCACTAAAAGCCCATAAAAGCATAAAGAAAACGCGTTGGTATCTTGAAACATTATCTTCATAAAACCCTTACAGAACCCTTGCAAAATGGAATAATTACGCGGCCGACTTCCAATATAATTCTACAGACACTACAAAAAAAACTATAATTTAGTGATGTTTTTCAAAAAAAACGTTGCTAATTTTAAATGTAGTCATGTTTTTTGAAAAACGTTGCTAAATTAGTGATATTTTCCGAAAACGCGGTTTAATTAGCGACGTTTTCAGAAAAATGTCGCTAAATTTAAAAATAGCCACATTTTTCAACGAAACTAAATTAGTGACATTTTTGCCACTATTTTAAAACATTGTTAATTATATACAAGTATAATTCTATGAATATATATATATATATAATTATATAATTATATTTATATACAAATACAATAACATATATTTAAATACCATAATATTTTTATATATATAAACACACACACACACATATATAGACCTCAGAGTGCAGCTCAATGGTAGATGCCTTTGTGGGTCTCGGTGAGGTCTCGAATTCGAGTCTCGTCGATTTATTCCCTGCATTTGTGTGTTGCATGTTTTTAGTCAATTTCCTCGCATCAATGTAAATATAAATTTAGATATATATATATATATATATTAATATATATAAATACACACACATAATATATATATATATATATATATAAACACATATATTTTAAATTTAACCACGTTTTTAAGAAAAATAGACTATTTTAGTGGCATTTTTACTAGTGTTTTAAAACATGACTGATTATATATATGTATATATATATAATTACAATTACAATTCTATTAATTTACATATATATAAAAATAAAATTTTCTAATTATAATTATATATATGTACACACACACATAAACACACACACATATATATACTAACATAAACAGTTATAATTCTATTAATTTATATAAACATGTATATATTAATATAAACACACACACATATAATTCTATTAATTTACACACACACACACACACACACATATATATATAAAATATAAACACACACGGACACACATGTACATTAATATATAAAATTATATATATATATATATATTAATTTTTTAGTATTGAAATCTATTAATATATATAAAAATATAGTGTGATATAAAATTATAAACATAAATTGGTGTATATGAGTGGCTCGATTATTAATTGGGAGTGTCTATATGCAAGGTTCAAAACTGATTAGCCTCATTTTTTTAGCAAGGGACCAGTGGGTGGTCGGTTGCTTGAGGTAGGGAGGGAGCAGGGCGAAGTGGGGCGCAGGAAGGGCGGAGGGCAGCGCAGGGAGGGGTGTAGGGCGGAGGGCGGCATAGGGAGGGGGTGGCGGGTGGAGGCGGAGGGCGCGGGGAGGGTGGAGGGTTGAGGGCGGCGCATGGAGGGGCATATAGGCGGCGTGCTTAAGGTAGGGATGGGAGGAGAGGGGGACAAACATGGGAATTAAAAAAATATTTTCTAAAAAAAATTATGAATTTCAAAAAAAAAATACTGACGTTTTTTAGAAACACCGGTAAATGACTCATTTATAGAGGTTTTTAAAAAATATTGGCAAATCAGGTGTCACTAACTAGCGACGTTTATAAATGTCGGTAATTGGCGACGTTTATAAGCATCGTTACATTAGCAATGCCTCATTTCCCGATGTTTTTCATAAACATTGGTAAATGAATTAGCGACGTTTTAAAATGGCACTAATGCAAAAAAAACATCGCTAATTTATGTTATTTTCAGTGGGAGAATATAATCATTATCCAATGCACTGAAGCACTATCTAGGTGCACCCATCATATAAGCTATATCGGGCTCACTCGGTGTTATCTGGGCACACCCATAATCATCAATAATGTCCAAGTACCGTTCATGAATAAAACATTTAAAATCTTTCACTTTTCGGCATAACAATAATCAATGTTCTTTTATTGCTTGATTCACAGGTGAAAAAAAAAGAGTTCCATGTCAATCTCATAATCCATTCAGAGGAAGAATAAGGATGATATAATTACAAGATATCTTCAATGGAATAGAAGTAACATCAAGGGTTGTTGATGTTGAGGGTCTTTGAGCGACTTCACTCCCCATTCTCTCCCGCATTTGGTTTCCTCAGAGCAGTATTTCAGAAGGGGGATCTCGGTTGGTGGCGGTGCCCCCCTTCCTCTCCCTCGTTCATTCCCCCTCTCCCCACTCTTGCCTCTCTTTCTTCTCTCCCCCGAAGGTCCCTTCCAATTTAGGGTTTTCTTTACCCCTTTTTTCTTCCGTTTGTGCGACTTTTTCATATCTTGGGTTTAAGTTTCAGTGGCTTTGTTTCGGCGCATTTGACTTTGATTCTTCATCTGGTGAATGCAACTTCTGGTGTTTCAGATATAGTGTTTCAACCTCATCATCGTCATTGAAGATCTGTTGAGATACTTCATGTGATGTTCTTTCCTGCTAGTGTGGTGTTGTAGTCGGTGTCTCGGAGAATGGCGCAGTTTTCTGGTGAGAACCTAGACCGCTTGCTCTCTGTTCTGGCCTCACGATCCTTCGCTGCTCTCCTATTCAGACAGGTGCGGTATCCTTCACAGAGGTTTTGGGACGTGAGATGCAAGCAATCAACGATGTTCCGGGCGCATTCCTCGTCAACTGATTTTCATCTGTTGTTCTTACTGGTGGTGTTCCTTTTAGTGTTTGTGGCGTCTGGCTTGACAGGCTTTTGCTAGTTGAAGTCAAGGTTGACAGGCTTGAAGGTAGGCGTTGATGGTCCTAGATGGTCGTGGCTCACTATCAAGGCATGCTCCGCTTCAATATCTACTATGGCTTCAGGGTCCATCGCTCCCCCGCAGTGCAGTGCGGTGTGGTGGTTCTACAGGAGGATTTGGGATATGTTGTGAAAATGATGATAGTGTTCTAGGAGGCTTGACCAGCATGGGCTTCCCCCTTCCATTTATGTTTCCGATGTTTTTTTTTCAGCTTTCAGTGAAGGATTTTTGGTAGATATCTCTTGGTATTCGTTGGAGGTCGTTGGTGATGTTCGTCTAATACTTTTCTGATTGCCGGGAAAGTTGTCATCTCGTGAGGTTCTTCATGCCAAGGAGTGTCGATGGTTTAGTTTCCGGTGGTCAACAGTTTGCTGCTGCAGGTTCTTCGGTTGTGGTACTGGTTCAATGTTGACAGTAGCTGGAATGTATGGGTGAAATCTTGAGCTTGGAACTTGGCTTGAGGGTGACTTGTCTATCACATGTTTTCACACTTTTGGTATTCGATTTTTTGAAATTTGAAAATGTGTTGCGGTTTTCTTTATGAAGTATTTGTGTGAAAATTGTTCTTGGGGATTAGAAGCAGTTTGAATTTTGAAATTCTTTACTTTGGGATGTTTTTGAGTTGGTAGATGAATTTGTAAGGTTATCACTTAACCAAAAAGTGAGTTATTCAAAAATACCAAAAAAATATTTTTGGAGGTTGTTGATGTTGACGAATGAAAATACCATTAAAAGATCATTAAAAACATTCTTGAGGAAAATAACATTTTCACTTTGAAAATTACTTTTAAAAACTAAAAATTCACAAAATATTATGAAAATACTTTTCTTTAAAAATAACATTGGAAACTTATAAAGGAATCTTTAAAGAAAATAATGGTTATGATGGTAGAAAAATCTGTTAATGATGTAATTATTAAAAATACACATTATTTTTAAACATTTTGAAATGTCAGTCAAAAGTGATCGATTTGGAAAACATTAAGAAATTTACTTTTAAAATAATTTAAAATAAGGTCAAAGGCCATGTAAAATAGATTTAAGAAATCATTTATGTTTAGAAAACTAACATTTTTGAAAACATTTTAGAAAACATGGATATGAAAGAGAAAGATTCTCAATCTAAATGAAGTTATAAGATTGATATCACTCGCAAGCGAATTCCTTGATGTTTATTTAATAAATAAGGGAGGAAATAGAAATTAAACATGTGAAACAAATTCATAACCATAAGATAAGAAAAGAGATGTGGTTCAAGCAAATAAGAGCATATAATTTCCTTCAAAGGAACCTTGAACATAAAAAATTCTGAAAGGAAAGGAGATTGTAACATAAACCCTTACCTATTTGGTAACTTTTGAATCATAAGCCCCATGGAATAAATAAATTCAAATGAAAATTTAAATACCATAAAAATATAGGGATTCATGATATAAAATATCAAAGGATTAGTATATACACTACACAAAAAGAAATAAGTGGCGAATATGACATATGTCTCACATAAGTAGAAGTGAGATGAGAAACCCTTACCACTTTGGTAATTTTTAAATCATATGACCCATTAAAGAATAACATCAAATGAAACTTTAAATATCATGAAAATAAGTATATTAATGATATATAATGATAAATGGATAATATATATACTAAAAAAATAAACGAGGGGCGAATATAACATATGTCTCCTAGAAATAAAAATGAGACTAGAAATCCCTTACTGCTTTGGTAACCACTGGATCAAAACCTCATGAAAGAGAGAACCTCATATGGATTTGTAAATCTCAATAATTTTAATGAAAATAATCATAAAATAAAATCCAAGAAAATATATACACCATAAAATATAAATAAGTGGTGAATATGACATATGTCTCACAGAAATAAAAGTGAGACGAGAAACTCTTACCTCGAGCCCAAACTTTCCATGCATGTCCTTTAAATCCTATATAATAAACATATATAAATCATTTGATTTATTAAGAAAATTTTACAGGTTTAATAACTTATCCTTAATCCATTTATTTCAATTATTTTAATGACATATTTAATTAATTAATTAGTTAAGTCCACGCTAGGTATTTTAAGGACGTTCAGTTCGTATATTTCAAAACAACCTTTGTGTGATGACCGTGTCATTATTCCATAATATATATAATAAAAATCATTAAATAATTATAATTTTTATACATCAATTATAATTTTAAAACCAATCATGAAATATGGTTATGAAAAATGAACTATGTTACGATCATGGAGACAGTAGGCTGTACATACGCATGAGTAACGTTTTCATTTTTTAATGATCATGATGGAAAGAAGGTAATTAAAATTTTATATTTCTATAATTATAATTATAATTATATAATAAATATAATATTATTTATTTAAATATACTTATATATATCATCCATATGATGTGGTGATGAAAAATGAATCATATCGATTTGTAGAGATGATAGTCTACATGTACGGATGAACGACGTTATCATTTTTCAGTGAGTGGAAAGGTAAGAAATAAAATAAAATATTATATTTTAATAATGAAAAATACTTCATGAATATAATATATAAATATCAATTCCATAATTATAACCATTAGCGAGAGGTGATGATGAAAAATGAATTACATCGGTTCGTGAGGCGGTTGTCTGCCATACACACGAATGATGGTTTTGTTTCCCTTTTTGATGGAAGAAGATATGGATATAGGTTATTCCATTAACATAATAACATATAATTATATTTAAGATACTGATTTTATTATATCATCATGGTTTAATACTATTTTAAGGGGGTGGAAGAAGAAATAAAACAAAAAAGCTCAATTAAGAACAATACCTCTTCTTCAGACCACCGCTTTAGGATTATACCTAAAGCCTTCATAGATTGGATTTGTGATAAAAAAAGGACTCTAAGACACATATAGGTAAGTAAGGAAGGTATTTGGGTAGGTCTTTGCTGAACCAAAAATCTTTGAATGTGTGAATATTAGAGTATAGGGTGACCTTTTATAAGTGGGAGAGATGACACACTTGGAATCTTTGAAAAGAAAAAGTTATACCCATGTTTTAAAAATAAAAAAGGATCTAGAATGGACCATTATTGAGCCTCAGATGACATAAGATCAAAACATGTCCATAAAATAGAATTTATATAAGTTTTTAGGTCATTTTAACTTTTATATTTTTAGCTCAACCCTCGGTAAACCCGTTTTCACCTTAACCATGATAAAATATTTTTACTGTTTTCACTATTCATTGTGACAAAAAATTAAGTGGACCATATTATATAATATATATTATTATAATTAAAAATATAGAATATATATTATCAAATTCAATTAACATCATTGGTATAATTTAATTTAAAATAAAACTCATAGACGTGATGAAAAAACATTTTTTCAAGAAATGTATTTTTCAAGCATAATATGATATTATACTAACTTTATGACTAGTAATCATCATTATATGACTTTAAATTCATATTTATAGATATATAATATATAAATTTAATTTATATAATTCCTCACTAGGGGTTATTTTAATTAATTAAAATGGATAAACATTGTGCACTTTAAAACAGTTTTTAGAAAAATGTGTTTTTATGTCTAAAAATAAATTTATACTAAAATATAGAATAAAGACAATTAAAATGTAATTAATTGTATTAAATAAAAATAAATAATAATTATGTTACTTTAAAACAAATTAAAATCATAATGTGACTTTTAAATTACTTAATTTATTGAAAACAAATGACTATTTTACAAAAATCGGTATTTTTCACTATTCACTGAAAAATAAATATTTTTTGAAAAATACCAAAATTTAAACCTAAATTAATTTTTATATGATGATTTCAGAAATGAATTTAATTTTATCAAATAAATTTTCTAAATTTTCAAGAAATTAATTATAATATTTTCTCATAAAAAGAAATAATAATGATTTTTTTACGAAAACATATTTTTGATGAATAAAATGATATTACTAAAAATTGAGTGATTATTTACTAATAATTTATCAATAAATTTATATTGATTAGAAAGTTTATATATATATTTTATAAAGTAGTTAATCTTATTCACACCCTCTAATTTAATGTCTAGGTTAATGTTGCGTTTCATACACGCTATCAAACATAATGTTCTTCTTTTAAAATTTTAGTGTGTTACATTATACCCACTTTAATAAATTGCATCATTGTAATTTTAACTTTAACTTGGTAAATGAGGGTTTTAAATTTCAAAATACCTTTCTTTAAATCCCACATTATAAAATGGGTAAATAAAATTTCCACTTGAAAAGAGAGAGAGGTAAGTATGAAGGTCAAATGAAATAATGCATAATTAGGTTTCCAAGTAGGAAAATATTAGTAAGAAACATGAACCCTAGATGCCGCTGTCAGTACCACATGATGTGTTCTTCAGGATACATTCCGTGTGTTTTGGAAATTTCCAGAAACGCGAACCTACTCCTCTACACCTCAGTGATGCTCTGATCTTCGATATAATGATCCGTTTGCCACAAAACTCAAAAGTTAAGGTTTCCCTGACATCCCAAAGTTGTCTTTGTTGTTTTTGGGCCTCCGATCAGCCCTAAAAATGTGTATCAATCCACCCACGGGAAGAACTCTTGAAGAACGATCTCTCCCGATCTGGGCCGATTCATTGTCCGCCATCGTCACCACACCACTGATAGGTTGTCACGATGTCAGATCTCTAATATGGGATCATTTCATTGTGAAACAGATGCACAACGATCCATTTTTCATCACCCCACAAAGAACTCAAAGAACATAGGGTGGAGGAAGAATAAAAATTCAACAATAAGGAACGAACCCCCAACGTCGTTCGTCACAGCGTTAATCCGCTTCCATTAGAAGGTTTAAACAAGGTAATTTAAAAACATCAAAACATGACAATAAAACTCCCAGTAAAGAACCTGATAAACCCCTCCTACAAGAACGATGATGCTTGGGTCAACCGGTTCATGGGTTGATCCGCATTCGTCGTTAAATTCAAATAACGGGGAAGAAAAAAACTTTAAAAATTAACCCCTACCTAGAGAAGGGATCGATTTCTGATGAAGGAATCACACTCTGCCTTCACCGCCGAGATCCTTCAAATCCATTGGCACATGGATTCGTGCCTTTGATTCATTGTTGTTCGTTGTCGAGAGTTATCTCCAAGTCTCCAAGAATTCTATAGAGTTTCTCTCAACTTTTTTCCAATGATCAACATTTGTTTAACCTATTAAAAGAAGAGAACGCGTTTCAGCATTCTGTTACACTGTGGCATTAATGAGTCAGTGTTTTTGTTTCAGGGTCATAATGCTGTGTCATTAATTATTGAAACAGCTGCCCTGTCATTGCGCTGTAGTGAACATTTCCAAATAAAATAAAATAAGCTTTTCAAATTATTTTATTTTATTTTATTTTACTAAAACATCCAAAAATTAACTTTTTCTCTCGACCTGCGCCAGTAAAGGTTAGTCCTGTTATTAGGTAAAGTCGTCATTATAGATGCAACAATGCCCTCAAATTTTTAATCCAGGCATCCGTTTGGAAACTTCCATAGCCACACACACACACAAACTCACTTAACTTAAAAAAGTTCAAACCACCATTTCGGGATCACTGGGCCTTAGAATGACGTGTCATCTCCGCACTTGGTCTCGTAATAATTCCATATAATATTTCAAAATAATACAAGAAAAATTCAAGACATTACACTATATTCTTATCACCCTTTGGCTGTGGGTTCAAGCCCCACGGCCTTGCCGGATGAGACAGTTTGTCACCCGGTTTATGAGTTGTCCTTTTTCTAAAACTATATTAATATAATTATTATAACATTCCCATAAATATGATGAACATCCTAAAAAATAATATTAATCATCAAAGATCATATAAACCCTAAAGGTTGCTAAACTTATATCCACAAAACAAAAAGAGCATTATTTATGTTAAACCAAAGCTTTACATATACTTCAACCCAATAAAATGTCTCTCAAAATGTCATTACTCATTTTAAGATCTTATCACTTAAAACCTAAAAAGGGGTTTCTAAGACTTTGAACTTATGATAAAACTTAATATTATAGAATTATGATGGAATCCACAACTTTTAAGATAACATCACATGAAAACATCCTAATTTCCAAATTTATTTAAACCCCACTCTGATACCAACTATAACAGCCTCGAACCTACACTCTCAGACCCGGTGCTAAAAATATTATCCTTACATTCTTATCTTAATACCGATAAATATGACCCAATTTTTTCCATCCAAAACTTATAACAACAAAAATCAATAGTGGATCACTTACATACCCAATAAACTTTTTGAATAGAGTTTTATAGAATTAGGACAAACTCTTACATAAACAATACCCATGACTTCAAATGAATATTTCTACCACTAGACCCAAATTTTCTTATTTCACATTAAATCATCATCATTATATATATGAAACTATTTTAGAAAAAATTCATTTAACATCATTCTTGATAACCCTATGAAAATAAAACATAATAAGGGTGAGCTCAAATGCTCAGTAAGGGTAAACATAAGTATTAATAATTGAATGTCATCAGTGATCATAAGAAGAGCATAAGGGTAGAACGACATAAACATAGTTCATGGGTATAAAATAAAAATATTCATACCAATAAATACCTATATCTTCAAACTTGAAACATGGAATAAATATTTAACAAAGGAAAGAGTTATAAGAATCAATAATCATGATCCATGTTTTATTAATGTTGAGAAAATGAATCATTAAAACCCATATAAAGTATAAGAAAACATGTTTCTATCTTTGACCATTATCTTTAGTGAACCCTTACATAACCTTTATAAATTGGAATGAACATACAACCAACTTCCAATATAATTATCTAGATAACACAATCATTACCCAATATATTGGAGCACTATCTAGGCGCACCCATCATATAATCTATATTAGGCTAATCAGTTCTATTTGGGTGCACTCATTATATAATCTATATCAGGATCAAATGTCACTATATAAGCACACCCATGACCATAAATAATATCTAAGTACCATTCATGAATAAAACATTGAGAATCTTTCACTTTTCAACATAACAATAATCATTGTTATGTCTTTTCTTGATTCACCCATGAAAAGGAAACAGGTTCCATGTCAATATCATAATCCACCCAGAGGAAGAATAATAATGGCATCATTACAAAATATAACTAGTTAAGAAACATTAATATAAAGGTTTGTTGATGTTGATAAATGGAAATACCATTAAAATATTATGAAAAACAACTATGAGGAAAATAACCTTTTCACTTCAAAAATTACTTTTAAAAACTAAAAAATAACAAAATATTGTGAGAATAATTTTGTTTGAAAATAAACTTGGAAAATTATAAATTAATTTTAAAATAAAATAATGTTCTTTATGGTAGTAAAATCCAATCATTTTTTAAATGTTAAAAATAAACATTCTTTTCAAATATTTTGTAAAGAGAGTTAAAAGTGACCCATTTATAAAATGTTAAGAAATTTCCTTTTAAAACCATTTAAAATATGGTCAAAATCCATATAAAATAGATTTTGGAAATAATTTATGTATATAAAAGATAGTTTTTTAAAACATTTTAGGAAGCATGGATATAAAGGAGAAAGATTCCCGATCTAAAAAAGGTACAAGATTAGTACCACTCATAAGAAACTTCCTTGATGTTTCTTTAACAAATTAGGGAGGAAATGAAATTAAACACGTAAACCACATTCATAAAAATAAGATAAGAAAAGATATGTGGTTCAAGAAAATAAGAGTATATGATTTCCTTAAAAGGAACCTTGAACATAAACAATCTCGAAAAGAAAGGAGATTGTAACATAAACCCTTACCACTTTGGTAAATTTTGAATCATAATCCACATGAAAGAAATAACTTAAAATGAAAATTTAAATTCCATGAAAATATATGGATTCATGATATGACATATCAAATAGGTAGTATATACACCACACAAATGAAATAATTGGTGAATATGACATATGTCTCACAAAAGTTAAAGTGAGATGAGAAACCCTTACCACTTTGGTAACTTTTTAATCATATGACCCATTAAAGAATAACATCAAATGAAACATTAAATATAATTAAAAGAAGTATATTAATGATATAAAATTACAAATGTTCAGTACATACACTACACAGAAGAAACCAGTGGTGAATATGACATATGTCTCACAGAAATAAAAATGAGATTAGAATTCCATTACTACTTTGGTAATCTTTTGAACAAAACATCGTCAAAGATAAAACATCATATGGATTTTTTGATCCAGATAATTTTCATGAAAATAATTATAAAATATATTAATGGGTATTATATACACCACAAAATATAAATAAGTGGTGAATATGACATATGTATCACAAAAATAAAAGTGAGATGAGAAACCTTTGCCTCGAGTTCAAACTTTCCATGTATGTCCTTTAACTCTTGTATAATAAAATTATATAAATTATTTGATTTATTAAGAAAATTTTACAGGTTCAATACCTTATCATTAATCAATTTATTTCATTTATTTTAATGACATATTTAATTACTTAATTAGTTAAGTCCTTGTTGGGTATTTTGAGGATTTTTGGTTCGTAAATTTCAAAATAGTTTTGGTGTGTTGACCATGGTCAAAGTGGTATTTATTCCATTATATTTAGAATAATAATCATAAAATAATTATAATTTTTATACATCAATTATAATTTTAAAACCAATCATGAAATATGGTTATGAAAAATGAACAACGTTTTGATCATAGAGATGGTATGCCATAAGTACGCATGGGTAACATTTCCATTTTCAATGATCATTATGGAAAGAAGGTAAGTAATATTTTCTATTACCATAATTATAATAGTATCATAAATAATATATTATTTCTTTAAATATAATTATATATATTATCCATGTGATGTGGTGATAAAAAAATAATCACATCGCTTCATGGAGGTGGTAGTCCACATGTACGCACGAATGACGTTATCATTTTTCAGTGAGTAGAATAGTAAGAAATAAAATGATATATTATCCTTTAATAATGATAAATATGTCATTAATATAATATTTAAACATTAATTAAATCATTATTACCATCTATGAGAGGCAATGGTGAAAAATGAATTACATTAGTTTGTGAGGCAATAGTCCGCCGTACATACGAATGATGGTTTCTTTTCTCTTTTGATAGAAGAGGAGATGGGTCAAGGTTATGAAATTAACATAATAAAATATCATTATATGTTATATATTTATGTTATTATATAATCATGTTTGAATAATATTTTAAGGATGTGGAAGAAGAAACAAAACACAAATGCTTAGTTAAGAATGATACCTCTGCACATGAGCCTCAGCTCAGTTGGTGAGGACTCGCTAGGTGCATCCAAGAGACCCAAGATCAAATACGGGTGGAGGAATATTTCCAAGTACTGTAGCAGCACTCTAGTAGCGCTGTAGAAGCACTGTAGTAGGCACTGTTCGGTACTGTAGCAGCCAAAACTATTCATCCATCTGGGCCTTCGGGCCACCGGTTTGGTCCTCGGGTCCTGCAAGGCTTTCGGGCCACCCAAGGCCTTTGGTCTAGTTTATTCTCAAGGAATTAGGGCCACCTTAAGGCCTTAGGTCCACCCCAAGGCCTTCAGGACACATGAATGCTGGCCCCAGACACACTACAAAAAAGGAGCAACCCTAGAAGAGGATTTAGAGCAGGTGCACTCACCAGAGAAGAGCCAAATGGATTGTCAGAATGAGAGGGTATGGCTATGCTATCGGTACTAGACTATGCTTGCACGGGAAGCCTAGCCAGATGGTCATGCAAAGGTGAAGAGCTACTATCAGGATGCAGATGCTGGGGAGGGGCAGTTCCTTGTAGATAGTCTGGTTGAATTCCCTTAAGACCTTCGGGTCATGTAATCTCCTAAAGCCTACGGGCCATGTAATATCTGAGCCTACAGGCCTTTTAAGGGTTCCCCCTCATCCCTTGAAAGGGGGGTTATCAAAAATCAATAAAAATGAAGGTCTTCGGGTCATTCAGGCAAGAATGATACCTCTTCTTTGGACCACCTCTTTACGATTATACGTAAAGTCTTCCTAGATTGGATTTATAATCAAATCAAGGACTATATGAATTAGGGAGGTAATTAAGGAAGGTATTTTGGTAGGGTTTTTTTGAACTAAAATATTTTTAAGGTCAAAAGAGGAGAGGATAGGGTGTGACATTTTATAAGTGGGGGAGAGGACACATTTGGATTTTTTAAAATAAAAAGTTATCACCACATTCTAAACATAAAAAATGTATAAATAATGAAAAATTATTGATAATTAGATGATAAAATTTATAAATATGTACATAAAATATAATTTTTAAAAATATTTAGCTCATTTTAACCCTTATCTTTTTAGTTTAACCCCTTGGTAAACCTATTTTCACCTTAACCGCGATAAAATATTTTTATCATTTTTACTATTAAATATGAACAAAAATTAAGTCAAAATTATTATATAATATAAATTATTATTATTCAAAAATATTTAATCCATTTTATCAAATTAAATACATATAATTTTCATAATTTAATTTAAAATAAAACCCATAGACACGATGAAAAAACGGTTTTTCAAGAAATGTATTTTCCAAGTATAAGATGATCTTAAATTATTTTGATGACTAGTAATAATCATTATATGAATTTAAATTAATATTTATACATATATAATATATAATTTTTATTTAAATAATTCCTAATTAGGGGTTATTTTATCTAATTAAAATGTAGAAACATTATGCACTTTAAAACAGTTTTCAAAAAAATGTGTTTTTAAGCCTAAAAATAAATTTAAAATAAAATAGAGTATAAAGATGATTAATTGGATTAAATATAAATAAATAATAATTATTTTACTTTCAAAAAATTCAAATAATAATGGTACTTTTATATTACTTAATTTATTGAAGATAAATGATAGTCTTACAAAAATCAGTATTTTTCACTATTCACTAAAAAAATCAATATTTTCTAAAAAATACCAAAATTTCACCCTAAATTAATTTTGATATGATGATTTAAAAAATTAAGTTCATTTTATCAAATAAATTTTCTAAATTTTATATAAATTAATTATAATATTTTCTCATAAAAAGTGATAACAATCATTTTTGAAGAAAACATATTTTTGATGAATAAAATGACATTACTAAAAATTGAGTGATTATTTAATAAGAATTTATTAATAAATTTATATTGACTAGAATTTATATATATATATATATATATATATATATATTTCATAAAATAGTTAATCCTATTCCTACCCTTCAATTTAACGACTATGTTATAACAGTCACATATTTTGTGGGTCGTTTAAGCTAGATGTTACGTGTCATATACACCATCAAACATAATGTTGTTATTTTAAAATCTCAAGGTGTTACAATATAAGAAAGTTTTCTCAACATTGAATATGTAAGGTGAGTTTTGAACTAAAATTCCACTTTTAAATGAAAACAAACTTTTAGTCATACCGACCACATCGTGTGTCAGATTGAATTGCAATTAATTCCTACACACCACAAATAAATTATCAATATTTTTCCTAAAGCATCAAGAAAATTAGAGTTTTTTTACTCAATTTTGAGTATGTGATGTGTATTTTGAACTAAAATATCACTTTTAAATGAAAACATGCACTTTTATCCATACTATCCACATCACGTGTTAGATTGACATGCATTTAATTATTGAAAATCACAAATGAATTATCAATCTTGGTATTAAATTATTAATTGAAAATCCATTATACTTTTCTCAAATTTAAGTATACGACATTCATTTTAAACTAAAATTTCAGTTTTAAATTAAAACACGCACTTTGTATCATATCGATGACACTGTGTGCCAGATTAACGTGCAATTAATTTCTACACATCAAAAATGAATTATCAATATTTTTGCTAAAGTATCAATTGAAAATATGAATGTGCTTGCTTAGTTTTAAGTACAAGACATGTATTTTCAACTAAAATGTCACTTTTAAATGAAAACTCAAATATTCAGTCATATCAACCACACCGTGTCTCAGATTTTTGTGCAGTTAATTATTACCTATTACAAAGGAATTATCAATACTTTTCCTAAAATATCAAGATAATCTGAGTGTGTTTTCTTAGTTTTTAACTAAAATTCCATTTTTAAATTAAAAACACGCCCTTTTAGTCATTCCAGTTACACCATGTGTCATATTGATGCAATATTAATTCCTACACATCACTAATCAATTGTGAATGATCATTATAAAGATCAAGATAATACAATTAGGGTTTCTTGGTTTTGAGTATGTGACACACATTTTGAACTAAAATGTCACTTTTAAATGAAATCACACACTTTTAGTCATAAAGGTTCTCACCATGTGTCAAATTGATGCGAGGTTAATTCATACATGTCACAAATGAATAAAAAATCATTTTTCCTAAAGAATCATGATAATCCAAGGGTGTTTTCTCGATTTTAAGTACGCGACACACATTTTTGAACCAAGATATAACTTTTAAATAAAAACACACATTTTCAGTCATATTAGTCACATCGTGTGTCAAATTGATGTGTAGTTAATTCCAACATGTCACAAATGAATTATTGATCTTTATCCTAAAATATCAAGATAATTGGTGTACCCTATAAGAGACATATATATTAACATCTCCATCACATTGAAGGAGATGTGGCCTAAATACACTTTTCATATGATTCTATTTGACTATATCATATTTTGTAACTTAGGGATATTGAAAAGCATAATTTCATATTGTTACCGATGCATATCATAATATAAAATTGTCCATATTGTAAGGCTTGGTCCTATGTAAGTCATAGTATATGAATAACCATATCTTAAGAAATTGTATTTGATAAAATTATAATATCTTTTATACTTATGGTTTCTTATTGGCGATCTTCATCAAACCCATATGATGATAGTTGAAGATGGTATAGTGGTAGTAATGGTGAAATGTACACATTCAAACTTTCTCCATTTCCATTTTATGCATGATTTCATTTATCTAGCATGATGATTTTGGATTTGAGTTTCTTTAATTATTTGTCCTTTTTTTAATAGGAGTTGTTATATACCATGTAACCCAATGCAAAAATGAGCCTAAATATTGAAAATGATTAGCTTTTGAAATAACGTGGGCTCTCAATCTCACATCTAAAACATTACTATACAATTCTCTTATAAAGTGACTTTGCATATATTCTATCTTATTCATACTTTGATGGAAACCTTCCGATTGTAAATTCTATCTCAATAACTCTAAATTAAAATGATTATAAAATTAACTAAATAAGAAGTAAATAAACCAAATATTCATGAACTTTATGAAATAAAAAAAATTACAAATGTGATAGGAAATCATCTATTTATAATGCATGTAAACATTCTAACACCATGTAAGCTACCTACTATCTCCTAAACAAATATATTTCCTATTTTGAATATGTGTACTTCTTATAGTCTTGGTATTATTGAAAAAATATAGATAAATAAATGTTTAATAAATATTTTAAATAAAATTGTAATTAACTTTGGAAATATCACTTCAAGGATATTGGTTTGTGGATAAAATATGACACATTTCATAAATTTATAAATGTAATAACCACAATTGCTTCCATTAAATTATTTCAAACACTATAAAAACATTGAGAAATATAGGAAATTTTTTTATTTATGTTTTGATAGTGAAATATTATTATACGCACCATATAATTTATCCTTTTTAGTAATCCATAAGCCTCTTATGCACACCATCCATCCTCATACAATGGTTTTAATGAAAAATAAACAATTCCATATTATAAAAAAATCCTTTTAAAATATATAAAACATATAATTTTTATTTTATTTGTAAAATTTTGACTATATTGTATTATAAATTCATAAGGGACATCACGTGTTTCTGATTTGTTAGATATCCATGATTTGGATCTAAAAAATATACCTTCAGATTATCCAAATTGATTGTAATGAGCATCCGGTGCATCCTAAAAAACAAAAAGGAACAAGAAATAGAATAAATGAAAATATATTTTATATGACTAGATTTCAGTTTTTTACCCCTGCATTATAGGTATTACAAAGAGCCTCTCATATGTTGTTTTCTTTTCAAATTTCAAGGATGCTTTGTGTGTTCTTACTAAAATTCTATCTCCCTTCAATGATGTTTTTTTGTGTAAAAGTGATACGAGGACTATGTTGGGATTGTGGAATTTTTTTAATTGTTGGAGTTAGTTCACCAAAAGGAGAAACTCTAGAGAACCCTTCAACCATGTTAGAGATGTGGTGGTAGGCTTCAGCGGATCAAAAATGTGTTGGTTAAAAGATGTGAAATTTTGATAGAAGCAAGCATGTTGGATGATTGGGTTGTCATATCACCAGAAGGATGTGTCTACTTTTAAATCACTCTTAGTATATATTTTTCAAGAAAAGAGTGAGGTATATGAGAACTGATCATTTATCAGTGATTTACGATGAAGATGAGGAAAGCTATAGGGGATTGACAACTACATAGTACAATGGATGAAACTCTATGAATATAAGAAGTTAGTGAAACCAGATGACTGGGTGATACCCTCTATGAAAAGGGGTCAGGGAATTATGTTGAGGTATTATGTGACCATTTGAGTTAGTGATCTATACATATATCATGTTATAGTGATTGTAAATTTGTACATCTGATGAAAATTAATACTGGAATGTTTTATCCTGTGGATGTAAGATGAAATTTTGAACCATATAAAACCTCTTGGATTATTTTATTTCTTTCATTTTATTTTATAATTATAGTTGAATATTTGTATGAGTTTGGAGTAAATAGGATTGAGTGAGTTGAACTTAGTGCATTTATTTGGGTGAAGTAACTATTTTAAGTTTTGGTACACTAATGTTCAGAGGATTCCTTTTGGAGTATGTTTCTACCAACAACATTATAGTGATTGAACTTTCAATGTGTGAAGTTTATATGATATTATCAACAATTGGTATCATATAAGAGGTGGTTATTAGAGGTTTGGTAGTTTACTTGAAAATAGATCATGTGAAATTATTACTTGCTCATATGTTTTTTGATTTAGCAGGATTCATTATATCAGAAGGAGATGACTTCAAAAGATAAGAAGGTCAGGATCAAAAAATTTGATGGAATGGATTTCAATTTCTAGAGGATTCATATAGATGATTATCTCATCCAGAAAGATCTAGAAGTTCTGTTGAAAGGTGTTAAACATGATATAATGGAACACTACTAGAATTTGACATTTTTTTACGATGGGCTATTTGTGACGGGATCCCGTCACAAATGCTCTTTTGCGAGGGGGTCCCGTTGCAAATAACCCTTTTTAGAAAATGACATCGTAAATAGTTATCCGATTATATATATTATATATATAAAAACCTGTTGCGACGGTCCCGTCGCAAAAAGGTATTTGCGATGGTCCTGTTTGACCATCACAAATAGTTTTCCAATTATATATATTATATATATAAAACATGTTGTGACGGTCCCATCACAAAAAAATATTTTTGACAGGCCCGGTTTTCCCGTCGCAAATAGTTATTTAAAAAATACATAAACTATTTGCGACGAGAACCCATTGCAAAAGGTCCCGTCGCAAATACCTAATAAAAAAATATTCAACAAAATTATGATCAATTAATATTAGAAAATAATAATAATAATAATACTATTAATATAAATAATATAATATTATATAATAATAATAGTATTATTAATAATATAAAAAAATTATATTATTATAATATTAATAACAAAATAATATTAATAATATAATAATGTTATTATTATTATTAATATTTATGAAAAAATAATATTAATATTATTAAAATAAAAAAAATTACAAAATATTAAAATTCTCAATATTCACAGAAAAAAATATTATTATTATTATTAATAAAATAAACAAACATTAAAAAATATAATACTAATAATAAATAATAAAATAATAAAATATTAAAAAATGATTATGCAATATTCATACCAATATAAAAAACAGAAATTGTAAATAGTTAATATTACAACAAACTTTGAATTCAAATGTTTTTAACATTAAAAAAAAGTCATTGAGGGGGATAGTCTTCTGTAGGAGGTGAAGGAGATGGAGGAGATGGTGGAGGAAACTCCACCCCTAAATTACAAGTCAGATGACCCATGTACTCCATCTGCTCGTGATGCTGCTGCTGCCATCGATGCGTCTCCTCCTCGTACTGCTGCTACTAACGTATCTCTTCCCACTGTTTATGCAAACTCTCTATAATCTCACTATGAGCTTACAACTGCTCATGATATTGTGATCCAGAAGGTGATTCCTCTCCACGATCTCCACTCGAGCTGGACACTAACATCAAAGCAGTACCATAATAAGTCTTAGGAGTCAAATGAGAGCTGATACCAACTACTCGGCCCTTCTCGAAGCCATACTGGGTCGCCTGCATCGATGCCGCCTCATCGAAATGGTGGACACTAGTCTGATCAGCCATCTTGGCCAGACTCTCAGCCCGTGTCTGAGAGTTCACAACCTCATACGAATCCTTGAATTCCAATTTGAAATTAAAATAGTGAAAATATTATATGTAGTTAATTTTCAAACTGAAAAAGAAATAATACTGACCACAATCCAATGCTGGTGATCACCTCTAATCTCTCCAGTGGCTGGATCACTGTACATACTCCGATAAATGTCGTACTCCGTAATATCGGGCTGCTCAACTACCAATATGAATATAAAATAAAATTTTTATATTTAAAGTTATATAAAATATTTAAAAAAATTACTTACCAAGTGCTATCTATGCACACTGAATGTAAAGATACTAGCTCGATATGTCACCTCCTGTCTCCCCTGGTTCTATCGGCCCAATAAATATCTCCTCTGAAATCTACCACCTAACCAGTGTGATCATAATTCATCCCAAATGTGAGATGAAATGTACTCTGGTCGGTGGGATCTACACGACTCATCAAATACCGCCACTCCTTCTTTCTTCATGGTTGTCCTTCTCAAATTATGCAAAAACTGATGGAAACAGTCACAAATAGACACCTTCCATGCCACGCGGATAGAGTCACACATTCTATCATCGATGAGATACCATAAAACCTACAAATAATTTATAATATCAAGTTATTAATGAAATAAATTTAAAAATAAATATTATTTATTTACGTACCAGCCAATGATCGAACATGCCGAGCTGCACATAAACTGGAATCTGCTCCCATGTGATCCATGGTTGAGAAAAATAATTGTGCAAGATAGCGCTCCCCTATCCAATAGCTATATGTGAAAAACTGTGAAAAAAGAAAAAATAATCAAATGATTAGTATATAAATAAATTAATGAAAGATAACTAAAATACACAGGTTACCATACCTCAGCGTGTGTGGATCGAAGCCAAGACATGGATGTCACTCAGGGATAGGGTTAGGAATCATCAGTCGCACAAGACCATGCCCCCTCCGCATACCCCATGAACCGTTAGTATGATAAGGGTCAGATGATCCCAAATCCTCCTCATCCAAAGGTAGATCACCCTCCTGCAACTGATTAAATAGATCATCATCCATCTGAAATACAAAATGATTGTTGTTAGAAAATAGTTAAAAACAACTATTATATATAGATATATATTAGTTATGATTATAATCAGCATTTAACTGTGTCAATGTTCACCTTCATCATCATCTTCATATTTGACAATGTCAATGTCTTCATATTACTCCTCGACATCATCAATATCTATATGAGTTTCAGTTTCATCATCTCTTTCCATTTCAAATTCATTTGTAACATCATTAACATCATCGTCATCATCGACCCTTAATTGTGGCGTTTCATCATTTATATTCATGTCTCTTTGTGAAAAAGATGGATTTTGAGTAGTCTCTTGAAAAATTTCAATTCCTTACACTTCAGCAGAACAACATTCACTTTGAGTAAACTGGTTTTCCCAAGATTTTATTTTTATTATGCTCTACCAATCACTCAGGTCTCTTTAAGTAGCATAATACTTTGCATAATAATTTTTTTGTGCTTGTTGAGATAGTAAAAATGGTCCATTTACTACAAGAAGACTTTTATATTTAATATCAACGATTCCATGAGTCGGATGAACACAAAAGCCTCTCTTAGTATCCAACCACTGACATTAAAACATCATTATGTAATTTTGTCCTAGATAACACAGTTCAATAATTTCATCTAACATGCCGTAAAATTCAACTTCATTTTATCTATGATAATATCCTCTCAAAAAAACTATGCTATTTATTATTTTTTTGATTCCCCATATGCACATGTATGAAATCAAAAATCATTCACCACATATGCATTATAAGATTTAACCATTTTGGATGGTGGGTTACTCAATATACATAGTCATATATTAATTTTATTAGTATGTTGAGACACCTAAATTTTTTTAAACCAATTATCAATATAATAAATAATAAACTGAATTGATATTTTAAACCATCAATAATTTATGTTACCAGTTTTTGAAACCATTGAGAATTTTTTTTACCAGCGTTCTTCAAGAGAAACTGCTGCAATTTGTGGAAGTTGTTTCTTGATATGATTATTATATAACCTACAAATAAAATAAGATTACTTACTATAACATAAATTATAGAATAAGTGATAGAAGAACTCATAGTAAAAATGATGTCATTTCTTTACAGTTGAGAAAAACATATGTATTAGCTCTGTGATGTTCATCATCTGAAAGCCATCGTTCATGAATTATACTAAAGCTAAGATCTGGCTAATTAAAAACTGATAATTGATTAGCCATTTCATCATCAACATTTCCATCATTACATTCCATATAGTTGTGTTTTGAGGGATATTAAGATTCAAAATAATGAGAGCAGAAAAATCAATTTCCTCTTGAAAATATGTTTCAGCAATTGAGCCTTCAACTAATGCTTTGTCATGTACTTTTTTCTTTAATTTCTGCATGCATATCTTGAATGGGTACATCCCTCAAAACTATACCGAACCTCCACATTTTTCTTCATGTGGAAAATGTAATATCAAATGTTCTATTGAGTCAAAGAAAGCCAGCGAAAAGATTTTTTCCAGTTTACATATAATTACAACAACATCTTCTTCCATTTTTCTTAGTGAATCGTAGTTTTTTTCTCCACACAAATGTCTCGGAAAAAATATGATATGTCTGTTATTAAATCCGAAATCATAGAATTCAACAAACATCTTAATCCAATAGGCATAAATATTTCCATTATAACATGAAAATCATGACTTTTTAATCTGGTAATATGAACATTCTTAACACATCTTCCCAAATTGGAAGAATATCCATCTGGAAGTCTCAAATATGTAATCCACTAAAAAAATAATAATAAACTCTCTTTGGACAATGTATAAGCTGATTTTGGCTTTATTAACCTTTGTGATCTGACATTTTCAAACAGTTCAAGTTCTGGTCACCTACAAATTTGGGAAAGATCTAATTGTGCCTTCACATTATCTTTGGTCCTACCTGGTGTGTCCAAAACTGTATGAAACAAATTATCAAAATAGTTTCTCTCAATATGCATGACATCCAACATGTGGTGGACCAATAAACCAGACAAATATGAAAGATCCCAAAAAATGATCTATTTTATCCAATTATGTTCTTTACCAAAGCCATGAATTTTCTATTGGTTTATTGTTGGTACAAATGTGATGGGAGGTAATGAAAATACAACTGATTTTAACTCTGTACCTGAGATCATTTTTGGAGTTCCATCCCTTTCAATTGTGCCTTTTCTAAAATGAGATTTATTCCTCTGAAAAGGATGATCGGTTGGAAGAAATCTGCTATAACAGTCAAAATAGAAAGGGTTTTTCTATTAATAAGCATAAATGCTTTATTTTCTCTCATACAGCAAGGAAATGATTTCAGACCATGTATAATCCAGCCAGATAACATGCCATATGCTGGGAAGTCACTAATTGTCCACATCAACGCAGCTTTTCACTAGAAATTTTGTTTCGTAGAAACATCATATGTACTAACACCATTACTCCACAATGAATTTAACTCATCAATCAATGGTTTCAAATAAACACCAATATTATTTTTTGGATGTCCTGAGATTGATAAGTTCAAAAAGATATAAGGATCTTTCATCAACATTTATGGTGGTAAATTGTATGGAGTTGTAAATACAGAACAACATAAATACTGACTACCATAAGAACCAAACAGACATAAACTATAAGTAGAAAGACCCAATCACACGTTCTGGGCTTCTAAAGTAAAAGATGGATGCACTCAGTCAAAATGTTTCCATGAATCACCATCAGATGGATGATTCCAACTTTTATCAGTTGAAATCTTGGTTTTGTGCCATGAAATCATTGTTGTTGTGTTCTGAGACATAAATAAATGTTGAAACCTAGGTATAAACAGGAAATATCTCAATTGTTTTAAAGAAATAAATCCAAAATTCCCTGATTGAGCTTCTTTATACCTCGATTGTCTATATGTGGGATAACTTTCCAACGAATAATTTTCACCAGAATATAAGATACAATCATTTGCACATTCATGAATATTCTGATAACTAAGGCCCAGATTATGAACCAACCTCTTTCTCTCATATTAATATGCAGGTAACACATTTCATTCAGGTAACAATGTTTTAACCAAAGAAAATATCTGATTAAAATAGTTATTTGACATTACATTATCTGATTTAACAACTATAATTTTTTTAACTACTTATAATTTGCTTATCTTGCAACCAGGATATAATGCATCCCCAAAAGGCCTCAAAAACTCATAAAATTTAGATGGTTCCAACTTAGGAGTTAAATCAATATCATCCCGAGTTTCAGTTTTTTGAAAAGATGGACCTGCAACATCATGTACTAAATCTTGAAACCGTGATGGATCCGGAATAAAATTATTAGTATCTTCTCTGGAATTGCGTTCACCGTTTTGATACCAAAAAACACAATCTAGTTGAAAACCAAAATGTAAGAGATGTCCTCCAATGTTGTCAAATGTGTCAAACGTTTTCAGAGCACATTTTTTACAAGGATACTTAATTGTGACTTCTGAAACAAATTCTGGTTTTGATAATGCAAATGATAAGAAAGATTCAACAACCTCAATATATATAGGATTTAAACTAGAACCGTTTGGATTTATGTACCGATTTATCCAAGCACGATCATCTAATAATGACTGTTGTCGACTTCCTTGTTTCATAATTTTCTACAAAATATAAAATCATTACTGTTTTTGAATAATTTGAAATAAGAAAAACCCTATCCAAAAAAGAGAAGATAAATAATTACAACTACTTTTTACTAATTATTACTAATTACGAGTGACAGAATTTCCAGTGGATTGACGAATGCTCTTTTTTCCGACGACTCATTTACTTGTAACTTTCTCACACTAAAATCACAATGAATAATCTGCTCAGAGGTATGCATATCTATTCCTGTGCATACGAGAATGTATAAGCGTACCTCCGACCAGATTCTTCATTATGATTTCAGTGTGAGAAAGATGCAAGTAAATGAGTCGTCAGACAAAAGAGCCCCATTTTCATCGATGAATCATCTTCTTGCAAATGTCACCACCTGAAAACATTATGAAAAATGTGGTCCTAAAAATGCACATCCAATTTCATGCACACGAGATTGGATATGCATATATAGAAGCACATTTTTCATAATGTTTTGAGTTGGTGAGAGTTTAAAGGAAAAGAGTCATCGAGAAAAAGGAGTGCCGCCAATCCACTGGAAATTGTGCCAAGTTCTTACAATTTATTACAATTATCCCTATTTATTACTAATTATTTCTAATTATTGCTAATTATCCATGTTTATTACCAATTATTGCTAATTATTGATAATTATCCCTATTTATCACCAATTATTGCTAATTATTGATAATTAAACCTATTTATTACTAATTATTTCTAATTATTACTAATTAGTAATTATTGCTAATTATTAGTAATTATTAGTAATTATTGCTAATTATTTATAATTATTGCTAATTATTGACAATTAATCCTAATTAATTGGTAATTAATATTAATTATTTGTAATTATTTGCAATTATTGCTAATTATTTCTAATTATTGCTAATTGTTCCTAATTATTCCTAATTATTACTAATTATTACTAATTATAACTAATTATTACTAATTATTACTAATTATTGCTAATTATTGCTAATTATTGCTAATTATTACTAATTATTTCTAATTATTGCTAATTATTGCTAATTATTGCGAATTAATACTAATTAATACTAATTAATGCTAATTAATACTAATTAATGCTAATTAATACTAATTAATTCTAATTATTTCTAATTAATGCTAATTAATGCTAATTATTGCTAATTATTGCTAATTGTTACTAATTAATGCTAATTGTTGCTAATTATTGCTAATTATTGCTAATTATTGCTAATTATTGCCAATTATTTCTAATTATTGCTAATAATTTATAATTATTACTAATTATTCCTAATTATTGTTAATTATTCCTAATTATTACTAATTATTCCTAATTATTACTAATTAGTCCTAATTATTGGTAATTATTACAAATTATTGCTAATTATTGCTAATTATTTCTAATTAATACTAATTATTGCTAATTATTACTAATTATTCCTAATTATTACTAATTATTCCTAATTAATACTAATTAATACTAATTAATACTAATAGATACTAATTAATGCTAATTACTACTAATTAATACTAATTAATACTAATTAATACTAATTATTACTAATTAATACTGATTATTACTAATTATTACTAATTATTACTAATCAATACTAATTAATACTAATTAATACTAATTAATACTAATTAATACTAATTAATACTAATTAATACTAATTATTACTAATTATTAGTATTTATTGCTAATTATTAGTATTTATTACTAATAATTACTAATAATTACTAATTATTAGTATTTATTAGTAATTATTACTATTTATTTCTAATTAATACTAATTAATACTAATTGATACTAATTAATACCATTTATTACCATTTATTGCTAATTATTGCTAATTATTGCTAATTATTGCTATTTATTGATAATTATTACTATTTAATTCTAATTATTACTATTTATTGCTAATTATTTCCTAATTATTACTAATTATTACTAATTATTACTAATTATTTATAATTATTACTATTTATTACTTATTAGTAATTATTAGTAATTATTAGTAATTATTAGTAATTATTAGTAATTATTAGTAATTATTAGTATTTATTACTAATTATTAGTATTTATTAGTATTTATTACTAATTATTAGTAATTATTAGTATTTATTACTAATTATTAGTATTTATTAGTATTTGTTACTAATTATTAGTATTTATTACTATTTTTTACTAATTATTACAATTTATTCCTAATTATTACTAATTACCGCTAATTATTACTAATTAGCGTTAATTACTATTAATTAATGCAAATTGCCACAAATTACCGGTACTAATTACTAATTACCGCTAATTAATTATATTCAATACTAATTATCGTTAATAATTCCTAATCACTACTAATTATTAATAATTAGTACTAATAATTTTAATTTATTATTACAAATAAATACTAATGACAAAAATAATCTAAATCTAATACAATTACAAGTAATTAACAATAATGAAAATTAATATAAAAAAATAAAATAAATATAAAATAAAATAAAATATAAATACCTTTAAACTTGGTCTTTTATCGGTGTAGACAACTTCAAAACTTTTTCATAAAAAAAATTTAACTCAGAGAAATTTTAACTCTAAAATTAGAGTTTAGAGGGAGAGAGAAAGTTAGAATTGAGAGGAAGAATGAAAAAACGGATGAGGGGTATATATAGGTTAGATTATTTGCAACGGGACCCATCACAAATACCTTTGGCCGCATTAATAACTGTCGGCGGTTAAAAGAGTATTTGCGACGGGTCCCGTCGCAAATAGTGACATGCCGACACACTATTTGCGACGGGGGAATATCCCATCACAAATAGTATTTACTGCCGCTGGGTATTTGCGAAGGGGGCGTGCCTCCCCATCGCAAATAGTATTTACCGCCGCTGGGTATTTGCAACGGGGAGACCCCCCCATTGCAAATACCCTTCCCGCGGTTTGGCGTGCAATCCACGCCACACCGCGCCAAACCTTTTGTGACGGGGCCCCTAATCCCGTCGCAAAAAAACTAATTATTTGCGACGGGATTAGGGACCTGCCGCAAATAATTTCTTTGACGGACTATTTGCGACGAGATCTATTCCCGTCGCAAATAACCTGTTGCAAAAAGCCATTTTCCCATAGTGAAAAGATAATGAGAACGGCTGGATAGAAAGGCTTTGGGTTTAGTGAGGATGTTATTATTCCAAAATGTGGATATGAACATTTAGTATAAGAAGAGTATAAAAGAGTTAATGTCAACTCTATAAGATATGTATGAGAATACTATTACACTTAAAAAAGTGTGTTTGATGTGAAAAATATTCAACATGAGGTTATCATAAGGAAGATCTATAATGGATCAAGTGAATTATTTCAACTTGATTCAAAGTCAGCTTGAGTCAGTAAAGGTAACATTCCTGAATGATGTTTGGGCTATATTACTATTATCACAATCATCAAAATCTTGGGATGTAATGGTAACAACAGTAAGTAACTTTTATAGAAATGGAGAATTAATATTTAACAATTTCGAGAACTTGATTCTTAATGAAGATCTCTGGAGGAGTTAGATTCAAGAACCTTCCGAAAATGCATTTAGTGTAGAGGGAAGAGGGCACTCAAATTATTGAAGTAGTCAAAGATGAATGAAATATATTTAAATAGATAGAAGTAGAGGTAAATCTACTGGACCCGACTTAATATGATGTCACTGTGGTAAATGGGGTCATCATAATAAGGATTGACAAGATCACAAAGGAAATTATGGAAGATCAACTTACAGAGGTTTAAGATGTGTTGTTTCAACTGGACAGAGTAGTGAAAATCTACTTTTGAATGTCAAATATCCTATGGGATCTTAGATAATAGATTCAGAAGCATCATTCCACTCCACTGGTGAAAAGAGGTATATAGAAAATTATGTTTCCATAAGCTTTGAGAGTGTGCATCTAGAAGATGATGAGGCTCTTGATATTCTCGGGAAGGGAGATGTTAAAGTGTTGTTGAATAATGAAAGTTCCCTTTTTATTTTAGGAAGTTCATCATATTCTAGGTGTTCAAAAGAATCCGACTTCAGTTGAGAAAATAGATAAAGTAGGATTTGAAATTAACTTTACAAATGGAGTGTGGAAAATCACTTAAGGATCCTTGGCCATAGCTAGACTTGTAAAGGATGTCACAATGTATCTGACTAGAAGGGAAGTGGGAGATACACTTTTCAGAACATAAACATCCATAATTTCAAATTTTTGTCACTACCAGCTTGGTAACCTCAGTGAGAAAGGTATGAAAGTTTTAGCAAAAAAGGCATGCTAAGGATGTATCATTCAGACTTCAGAAGTTGTGAGAGTTTCATACTTGGTAAGAAACAAAAGGTGATCTTTAACTCGAGTGGAAGAACACCAAAATACTGGAAGCTAGATCATGTACATATGGATGTCTAAGGACATACCCTAGTTAAATCTTATGGAGGTTCAAAACATTTTGTGACTTTCATTGATGATTCCATGAGGAAATTATGGTTATATTTTTTGAACATAAATCAGAAGTGTTTAAAGACTTTTCTCAATGGAAATCTATGGTTTAAAGGGAGACAAGGTGTAATCTCAAATGCTTGGGACTAGACAACAATGGTGAGTACACTGAAATAAGTTTCTATAACTTCTGCCGATGTATAGGCATTTTGCATGGGATAAATGTACCTAGGAAACTTGAAAAAAATTACATATATGAATGGATAAATCATACATTGATGGAAAGGGTGTGAAGTATGAAGCTATATTTAAGAATGACCAAGGTTTTTTTGGTAGATGAAGTGAGTACTGCAGCATACTTAATCAATTTATGCCCCTTAACACCAATGGGACAAAAATTTCTATAAGCAATATGGATAGGAAAGACACAAAATTTAACTCACCTTAATATCTTTATAAGTATAGACTATATTCCTGCGGATTCCAAATATCGAGAGAAGTTTGAAGCTAAGTCTCTTACATGTTTCTTATGGGTCATAGAGATGAAGACATCGAGTTTCAACTTTAGGATGATAAAAAAGGCAATTAATCAAAAGTAAAAATATTTTATTTAATTATAAGGTCCCATGGAAGGATTGGAATTTTGAAGAAAAAAAGTTGAAGGCAATGGATCAACTTTAATTTAAATTTATTAGAATTGAGATGCTATAATTTTTTAAATTTTAGAGAGTTTTGATGGCTTAGAGTTAAAAGGAAGTTCTCAAATTCTAAAGGACATTTTAGAGGGAAATATAAGGAGTTTGAGGATGATACTAATAGAAGATATGTCTAAAATCTCAAGAACTGGTGAGGATCAATATAAAACTTTTGGTGGATGAAATTTTATAGGTTTAAGTTATGAAGAAATTATAATTGCGGAGTGAATGATCAACACATGGGTATGAATTTGAATTAAACTTCTTACTTTTAATGGATGGTGGGGAACCAAAGATCCAGGAAGAATCCATTTACCTTAGTGATTTCGGTAAGTGGTAATTTTATTTAAAGAAGGATTTGGAATTTATTTATATGAATAATACTTGGGAGCTAACATATTTAATATTTTGAAAAAAGGTACTTAAAAACAAGTGGGTTTTTTTGGTTAAAAGATGAAGCTTCCATAATTAAAAAGTATAGAGCAATGCCGGTGGTTAATGATTTTTAGCATAAGAAGGGAATACAATTCTTTGAAAATTTTTATTTCTTAGTTAAACATACTACCATTCAAGTTATGCTAAATTTGGTTGATTCTAGTTATTTATATTTAAAATAAATAGACATGAAGATTAATTTTCTTCACGGGGATCTAGAGGAAGAAATTTTCATGAAGCAACCTTTTAGTTTTGTAGATCAATGAAATCAGGGATTGGTATGAAAACTCAAGAGAAGTCTCTATGGTTTGAAACAAGTACCAAAGTAGTGATTTTTTTTGACTCATTCATAGGGAAACTATAAACATTGTTTCTATCAGAAGAAGTATAGTGATGGGAACTTCATCATTTTATTTTTGTATATTGATGATATGGATCTGGTGGGATCAAACATTCATTGGATCAGGTGTTGAAAAATTACCTGTTCATAAGTTTTTAAGTAAAAGATCTTGATAAAGTAAGGAAGATCTTAGGTATGAGGATTGAATGTGATAATAATATTTTAAGTTTGGTGTTATTGTATAAATATCATATTTGGAAGATCATTTAAAAATTTGTGATGATTGGATGCAAAAATGTTTAAACTCCTCTTATCAGACACTTCAAAATCTTGAAGGAAAAAACACCATGAACAAAATAAGAGGAAAATAACATGGAAAGAATATTGTATGCATAAGTGGTATGAAGTCTCATGCATTCCATGATGTGAACTTGACCAAATATTTCTCATACAGTGGGAGTAGTTAGTTGGTTCATGGAAAATTGAGGGAAAAAACATTGAGAAGCTATAAAGTGGATCTCAAGATATTCTAAAAGAATGAAATATATTACCCCTTTTTTTGGAGAGGATGATCCGTTGATTGGGTATGTTGAAACAAAATTTGGGGGAGACTTAGATTTATGGAAGAGCATGTACTGATATGTATTCACCTTTAGTGGAACTACAATAAATTGGATGTCAAGGTTGTAACCAGTGATTGTTCTCTTCATAACGGAAATAGAGTATATGGTATCAATAGAATCAAGAGGTGAAATAGTATGGTTGAAATTTATGATTGAGGAGATAAAAATAATCTAGGAAAGTGAATTGATCTTTTATGATAGTCATAGTGAAATACACTTGTCCAAAAATTGAGTACCATTACATCTAAAAGTTTCTTGAAGATAAAGTGTTGGGGTTATGGAAGATTATTGGATAAAATAATCCAAATGATATGTTTACCAAGTGTTTATTCTATTAAAGTGTGAGAAAACATTGTACCTTCATTGGACTTGGGTTAATGGGAAGGAAATAGAAGAAAATTACATATAGTGGATGTTGGAAGGTTGAAGTTTTCCAAAGTATTAGAGGATATTGTGGAATCCTTGAAGAAATATTTAAGTGGGTTATTTTTAGGATAATGAAAACTATTCAAGTGTTGGATTCAATTCACAAGAGGGAGAAACTCTATAAAACCCTTAGGACTTGTTATAGCAGTGGTAGCATACTTCATTGGATTGACAATGTGTTGCTTGAAAGATGTGAAGTTCTAAGGGATGCAATAATATTATATGCTAGGATTTTCAATCCACTGAAAGGGAGCCTGTGTCTATGTTTCTATCACTTTAAAAATAAAGTTGGTAGCAAAAGATTGAGGCATAAGATAAATTTTCATCTAATTATGATTGGTTATCAGGATGAGGAAGGTTATAGGGTATTGACAGTTTCACAGTGAAACAGATTGACCTCCGTGAATTTAGGAAGTCAGTGCAACCAGATGATCAAGTTATACCCTCTATAAAATGGGGAGGGACAACATGAAGAGGTGTCATGTTATCATTCAAGTTACCAAGTCATATTAATTTTAGCTTTATACTTTCAATGAAATGAATTGTAAGAACATGGATCTTCTTTTCAGGTATGGATTTTGATTTCTGGTGTGTTTGAGGAAAAGAGAAGAATCTAGAAATTTAAGGAGTACACGCCGTGTACCCGGTTGCCGTGGGTAGCCGTGTACTGGTTGTGTAATGACCAAGTACATGGCCATGTGATGTGACTTGAAGACCACCTAAAGCGGGGCCCAATACTTTTAAAGGACACACCGTGTATATTTCTTTTTAATTGATTAAATATATCAGGGTTGCGTCTAATCGACATAAACATCTTCTTCTCGGCTCATCTCGTCCAGGATCAACGAATATCGCTGATTCTTCTCAGAGCCACCAATCGACCATCCATTCTCTGAATCAACCACTTTTAATTGTGTTGGAATCACTACGGTGAGTTCTTCCTTCTTATAGAGACTCACTCTTGATCTCCCCTCCTTCGTGAGATATTCTTGGTTGAAAGTTTTAGATTTTTTTATATATCTACGACATTCTAGGTTGAATAAAAGGTTGAGATTCAACTATATCTATCATACAACGTCGAGGTAGGTGGTTTGTGCCTTTACATAGTTTGTATTTGAATTATATGTGCAAAATTGCCCAATACCCTAGTTCAGGGTATTGCGTGTTTAGGGAATTTAACCCCTTTAATTCCTACTATGCTTTGGTTACTAGAGTTAGGGATCTTGTTTAAGAATAGGGTTTAATTACCTTGCTATGGATGTGTTTTCCCATGTTTGAACTGATATTGGCTGTTGGGCTTAGTTTTGCCTGTTAGGATACTCTGTTTTCCATGCCTAGTGCTGTTAGGATGGAGTTATTTTATATAACTTGCTTGGCCATGATCTGTAGCTATTTATCCAAGTAGTATATTGTGATTTACTTTGGATGCTGGATATCATTTTTTCACGATTGACTTACACAGGGCTGTGGGAACCTGGTGTAGTTAGACCATAGGGGAAATGGATGTTGAAGGCTTTCCCAGAGTGTCTGTTATGCTTTCACATTGCGAGACCATAGGGGGGATGGACGTGAGTGCTACCTCACAGTGTCTGTAGTTCCACATTGTGAGACCACATGGGTAATTGGATGTTGAGTGCTTCCCCAATGTGTTTGTAGTTTACCAATAAAAGACCAAAGGGTGAATTGACAGTGAATGATTCCTCATAGAGACTTTGTTTAAGCTGAACCAGAGGAGTTAAACTATGAGTAATTCCCATAGAGTTGCTTGTGTTGATTGTATATTATTTTAATAAATGTAAATGAATGTAGTTGAAACTGTAGGATTGTTTACTTTTTAGTTCTTCTTTGTTTATTACTTCATTTTGTATATTTCCTACCATATATATTCAATGACTGTTAGGCACAAATATTTGGGCGGTTGCCTACTGGGATTCGTCTCACACCCTGTTTGGGTCATTCTTTTGGGACCAAATAGATTATATTGTTGCAAGTATAGATAATGGAAAGCGCTCTTCTACTTCAGGTACTTGATTGTTGTGGATATAGAGAGCATGAGACCAAACAAAGGCTTATGATGCTGCTGGAGTTATTTACTTGTTTTCCTTTTTTTACTTTGGTTTTGTACTGTATTCCAGTATTGTGACTTGTTTGGATGATTTCCTAGACATATGTGACATGCATCATTTATATATGTGCTCAAGTTTTTTATCTACTTGTAGTCTTCCATTGTTTACTGTTGCATGATATTATTACTACTTCTGCTACTATCATCTATTTATTTCTATTGTGTTACTCTACTAATGAGAGCATAGTTTCCCAACTATCACACCCAAGACCCTCGCTGCTAGTCGGTAACCTCTAACATTTGGGGAAATGCACTTGAAGCCATGTGACCAATCGAGTACGAGGCACCTCTGGGTGGAACTCGGAACTGAGACGTTACATGAATGTTGTAATGTTTTCTCCCATGGACATATGATAAAAGTTAGAACCACATAAAAAATATTGATTTATTTTCTTTATTTCATTTCATTTTATAATTTTAGTTAAATTTTGTGTGAATTTGGAGTAAATAGGCTTGAGTTAGTTAAACTTAATATAATGATTTGGGTGAAGCAATTGTTCCACGTTTTGGCACACTGACATTCAGAGGATTCCTTACGAAGTCTGTTTCTGCAAACATGATTTTGGTTACAAAACTTATATTTTGTGATGTTTATGAAGGATTATCAACAAATTAATGAATCAAAAAATTTATTTTCAGGGTTTTCTCAATATATTTTAGTGATATATAAACCTATAGAAAATAAGAATAGTATTAAAATATAATCAATATAGTGGATCGATTATTGTAAAACCATATTATGAAAATATACCTCATGTATACATTCAAAACTATGTCTCTCAAATATTTATGTTTTATAATTTCATTTACATTCTAAAAAAATCATGTCAGTAATGACCTCACCATACATTTGTTCTTTAAATTCAATATATACCATATTTTTAACTTAAAACATTATATCTATATGAACTTGTAATATTAATCAATGTGGTAGTTGAATTAATGGGGTAAAGTTACTCAAGAAATGTCCTTTTGATCTATTAGTCAATCCTTTATATTGTTTTGACTCAAACTTCTATTTCCCCTTCTATTTCTCCTTCTATAACAACATACCTTATTTTAGATTTTTTTAATTAATTTTAATTTTTTAAGATAAAATAAATTGGAAAGGAAATACCACGTTATCATTATTTATATTTATAAGATTAAATGACTATGTTAAAAAGTTTCAATAGTAAGTTTGACCATATAAACATCAAGGTCATCAAGGGGAATGAGTCTCTCAATGCTTATCTTGTGAGATACATGAATCCTTATTCTCATGTGATCTTTCAAAAGTTTTTTATTATATAAAATATCTCCTTAGATATTATACATAGAAATTATCACAACAAGGTGATGAGTGGGTGATGATGGATATAAATCACAATCTATTTGATCATATATAATTTTAGTATAATAAAGGTATTAGTAGTTTTTTGATTCACATTTATTATGAAAAAATTGATTACCTTGAGTAAGGAAATCCTTTGAGGGGAATGACTAGCCTAAAAGATGGGGATGTGTGGCTCTTTGTGTTATGGTTGTTTCTATGTTGTTTCTTCTCATTAACCCCTTTGAAGAAACTAGTCTATAACATTAACCAACCAACCAACTTTTCCATTTCACTAGTACAAAAAATATCTTTTACATTGGACTTTTAATGTCGGTTATTAAATAAGAAACTTTAAAAACATTTTAACATAAATTATAAAAATAATCGATGTTAAAAACAAGAAAAACTCATTTTCACATCAGTTTTATAGAAACTGATGTAAAAATCAATATGAAAAAAATTAGTTTTCATGTTGGTTTTAAAAAAACTGATGTGAAAGTTAAAATTTCACATCATGCCAATAGGGAGTTCAATTTTTTTACAACACAACATTGAAATTTTCAATTTCTGCCTAAAATTTAATACACCACAGTTTGATTTTCAATTTAATTTATATGTTTTCATGCTTCGTGTGTATCACTTTAACAATCAACTATTTCGACCATCATTATCGTTCCTCCAATTCAACTCTTCAAATATTTATCATCGTTTGACTGATTCTTCTTTCGATGAACTTGTTATGGTATGTATAATTATTTTTCTATAATTTAATGTGTTTATGATTATTTGTCTTAATTGATACCCATTTAATTCTTACATTTTTCTTATTATGAAGAGTCCTTCTTCAGATCATGTTAAAATGACAAAGGTTTGTTTAGAGTCTAAAATGCATTCTAAGTTACATCAACTTCTTTTTTCCCATGAGATCTTCCATTAGAAGAAAATTCTATCAATTAAGAGTACGAAAAGCTTAAAAATTATGTCAAATATTTAGGTTTCTTTTTCTAGATTCCATCTGGTTTCTATGATCTTTTTTCCTTTCAATGAACATTTATTTTCATCTAATAGAGTAATCAAATTTTAAAAAAAATACAATTTTTTACTTTGTTTATAAAATAACTGACATAAAATGTGACATAAATCACCCTTTTTAACATTAGTTATTATATAAGTGATGCAAAAGACCATTTTTTACATCAGTTATGAAATAACTGACATAAAAAGGTTGTAATTTCACTTTTTTACATTGTTTATTTTATAACCGATATAAAAAACCTTCAAAATAATATTTTTTATGTCGATTATATTAATTGATGTTAAAAAATATGATTTTTTATATTGCCTAAAAAAACTTTTCCTTTAAAACCGACGTGAAAAACCTAAAAAAACTGACATAAAAAATGTTTTTTGTACTAGTGTTTAGAGAATCTATTTGTGCTATTATTTTCATTCTCTCACCAGCATCCCCTCATTTCTTTACATTCTCAAAGTTTTCTCCAGGCGACAATATAAAACTTACACCTATAATGTATCCATGTTGTTCTAGAAACTTCGAAACCATTGAAAGTAGTTATTAATTGGGTATAATAAATGATGATTATTATATCTAAACCAGGTAAAAAATATATTAAAATAAGTGGTCATTTTTATGTAATATTATTTTAAAGAAAAATAAATTTTAATTATGTCATACTAACACTTGATTTTCATACTTGTTATATTTTTTCATCAACTATTTTTCCATTTCTATTTATATGAGTCTTCTTCCATAGAATATGACATGGGATGAAAGTTGATTGAGATTTTGATTCATAAATATGTATATAAACAAAGTAACACAACTATGTTATATTTTCATATCATGTAAAAATTTCATAGAAGATTTTAAATAAATATTTTTTTTTCAAGTGAAGTGTACCCCATCCTAGATTTATGGTATGGGTACATTGGTTTTAATGCATACTGCTTATTTACTTAACTCCTTTATTATTTCATAAATTAATTTTTTTTTGATTCAACATGATTAATAAATGTAATATCAAATAAAATATTACCAATTACAATGTATCTTAATTGCTTCATCCTCCTGAAGGAGAATGAAATCATCCCAAGTTTTTTGGTTTATCATGTGCACATATATAACTAGTGTTTGAGGGTTTAATTTCCCCTTAGAACCCCTAAGATGATTGATCATGTAACTATTGTGGGCTCATAGTCAAAAAATATTTTATTAACCTAGAATACATAACAATGGATGAACATGGTTGTTTTCAAAGGAGTGTGTGGGTTGGTTCTCTACTATTATTAATCAATTATGTATTTTTTGTTTATTTTTATATGTTTAAAATAAAGGAACATATTGAAGGATGTTTGGTTTTTTTATTTTAAGAAATAAAAATAGTATATATTAAAACAAATATAAAGGGTCAAAAATAAATTTAGATGGTCCTAGGGTGAATTCCAATGGGTCCTATCATCATATATATTTGTTCTAAATCATATAATTCAATGATTAGACTCAATATCATTCATATTAATCATACTATAATGTTTCTTCATGTGTGATAACAACAATATACTCAAATACCTTCAAGAAGATCATTAAATCACTAATTTTAAGTTCAAAAATGAAATGATGCAACACTAATGATGGAGAATGATGTTGTAATCATAATTAACCCTCCTCACCTTCACTATTTCACATAACTAATGATTTTTTTATGAAATTAAATAAAGAAATTAAATAATACCACTGTGATGCCCCTTTGGACCACCCATATTTGGTTATCACTTCACTATCGTGAAGTATGATATCACAAGAACATCACAATGATGAATAAATAGAAATATAATAGAGAAGATGATTAGTAAAAAACACATTTGAAGAATATATGAGAAGAATTTCACTTCAAAAAACACCAAAAAAATGAAAATTACAAAGTAGAAATAAAGAGTTAGAAATTTTCCTATAGGGTGGAATTATATCTTCTCGCATACCCCCACCACTTTATATATAGCAGAGCATACCCTCCTCAAAATAGATTTTGGAAAAGGAATATACTTAGTTGTGAGACTTGTCCCATGATTGATCTCTGTACTAATTTGAGAAGAATTAGAGATGATATGCTTCACTACTTCATGATTGCAGTGGAAGTAGGTACGTTCGAGGGATTTTATTTGAGTGTATTGTGCATGTGATATTTATCTATTGAGTCATGCATGAGAATTTAGGGAGATATTATTCTCGTACTGGCTGGTTTTGGGATTTAAGATCAGTGGGATTCAATATTTATGGGTTTTGGTCTACCTTGGGCTTCAATGGAGGAAGCCTGCGCACCTTGCGCATTGATGCACATGGAATTCACTGATTTTTTTTCTAAATACTTAACTAAATTTCAATTAATTAGTTTAACCATTTTTAGTGTTTTTATATTACTTTCCTAGTTTCATTGTGTTTTAGTTATTTTTAATTTTTAATTAATGATATATTAATATTAGTAATTAATAATAATAATTATTTCATATTAATTTTATATATTATTATCATATATTATTTAACATTATATTAGTATTAGTATTATTATATTTTATTAATGTTTATTAGTTGTATTATTATTATATTAATATTATATGCATAATTATTTATATTAGTGTTATTGAAAAAATTTGTTTTTAACTAATTCATTTTTAATATATATTTTCTAAGAATATATAATTACATCCATACATATATTTATGTAAATAATTATAATACTATATAATCAACATCATCATAATCATTATTATTGCATTGAATTTTATTTTTTTCTTTCTATTTCTATTTTTTTTAATTTTGATTCCCCTATTTTCATGCAACTTTAGTCGTGATCCAGGGGGGACCTCCTCTCACTTCCTTCTTCTTCACCCGCATACCCAGAGGACACATCAAAAACCCTAGTAGGGGGTTTACCCTCCACCTTCGCATTACCATCCCTGATGCCACCCTCCTGGCCCAACGCCTCACACTAGAAACTCTTCCCACCACATCACCCTACTCCCTCTTCACAGTAGTGTTGAACACGTAATGTAAGATCCCATCACTTACCAGTCCAAACCTATCCATACTTTTTCATCTTGACCTGTGCTTCACTAGGTCATCAGATGTCATGATCTATAATGCTATAAGCCTCTACCAGCATAATTTTATGTCACCAAACCCTCCCTGAACGTTCACAATGCCTCCTTCCATTCTCAGCCATGTACACGTAGTGTTTGCTATGGTATTTTGGGTAGAAATTTGTGTCTGTGATGGAAATTCTTGTTAACTTTAGATTAGAAGTTTGTATTCAATGATTGAAGAAATGCATAATGGTTCGATTCGACATTCTGATGGTTTAATGACATGATATTTCTTATTCAGCGATCATTAGTGGAATCTTACGGTGATTATTACGTCGGCACTAACATGGTGATTTCTAATATTTATTTTTCATGTCATGTTTTCATGATGGTAGTATGATAGCATTGTGTTATATTTTTTATTATTTCCTAGGTTCTGCATGTTAATTTATTTATTTTTTATGTTTGATTACTGATTGAATTTATTTAATATTAATTTTATTTATTTTAATTATATCTATGTCTTAAAAAATTGCATATAAGATTTTCACACATTATTTGGTACCCATTCACATGATACTTAATAATTAATCACAAATGGGAGAATATCAAAGAATTTTTTATTTAGAATTCAATCATGTACATAAGAGAATTGTGAGTCGCAAACAAGTGAATTTAGAATTAATAAACATATTAATAGAAAACTTAATATTTTTATGTTCTTTATCTTCAAAATTGTATGAGTGATACCTAAAAAGTAATCTCATGCAAGAAAACTAGATATAGATAATTGTTGTATCTTTGTGTGAAATGAGTTTTTGTATTTCACCAAGTGTATCGATGCTGAAATGTCTCACAAATTGTTCATAGAACTAGAGAATGTGACATTGAATAATTTTTAAGAAAAAATATATTATTGTTTAAGATAATAGAACGAAACTTGATAATTTTATGATTAAATTTGGAATTGATGATAATTAGATTAATAACTACTTAGATGCAAAAATAAAATTACTGGCATCATAAGAACCTGAGAAAAATTCTTAACTCTAACATTCCTATCCCCATTATCATCTTAATCCTCATCACTTAATTTAGTTTTAGTTTATTTAAATAGTTTTTTAATATTTATAATTTTAGTTTTAATCACATTAAAAATTCATCGAATTGAACATTCTTTAAAGATGATATTAATAGTGTTAACACACATTATCTTTATGGTTTGACCCTATCATACCACTAGCCTCACTTTACTCATTATTTCATTTAATTTTTGATTCATTGTGGTTTCTTTAGTATTCCAAGTTAAATTTATCTAGAATCAAAAGGATTTGGGGGGTGTTGTATATGTTTCAAGGTTAAGGAGCACAATTATTACTAACCATGTGACAACTGTTTGACAAGACTATAACTCATGTTAGTGAAAAATTTCACAGTTGGTGAACAATTATTCTAACTATGTGGCTTGCATATACATGCACTTTCATCCTCTGGTGTGGCTTAAAAGGTTGGTGCATGGTTTTCCAAACCATGTAGCCTGCCCATGCCATTAAAATTTTGAAATTACCACCTTTTACCTCTTTATTTTTAAACCAAAATCACTTAATTTACTCCCTCATTAAACCCCTCATACCATGTCTCTCCTCCATTATATCTTCCTCTATCCCCATGGACAAATCATGGAGTTTATTCATTATTTAAGGTGGAATATTCAAGGTAAACCCCCTTTTTACTCCTTATTTTCCCTCTTTTCTTCATTCTCTCCCTTGTTCTCACCCGATGAGGTCTCTATGACCTATGGTTTCTTTGTGACTCGAATTTCTAATCGGAGGTTTTGTGTTTTAGGGTTCATGGGTGTCCTTTTTTGGTTCTCTAGGACTCTTTGGGCCATATTGAGGTTGATTATCACCATTATTTGTAAGAGTGGTGAGATTAAAGGTAGGTGATCCATTGAACAGTTATTTAAATTTAGAATTATGATTTCTTGTTGGATTTAGTGCATGTTTCATGTGTTTAAAAAAAAATACCATCAAGAACACTTAATATGTTTTTCTATAGATCAACTGTTATATTTTATTTTCATTAAATGCATATGGAGTTTAAATTTATTTTAAAAGTATAAAGTTTCTTTTTGGAATCTATACTTTCTAAGTTCTTGTATAAATTCCTATTTGGATCTTCAAAAATGATAATTGGATTATGAAGGATGTTTTGGTTTTGGAAATGAATTTTGTGGCTCAGTTTTTCAAAAAATAATTACGAGGCCCAATTGGCACTTTTGAAATGGATTTACTAAAATAAAAATCCATTAGAACATTCCCCTTTGTATTATAGAAAATGGATGTTTTTATGCTATGTATTTGATGGTGCAAAAATAAGGGGATGGTGTATTTTTATATATTTTTGATGGAATTGGGACTATTTTTTGCGAGGGAAATGATGGTGAGGGTGTGACTTGTTTGTGATTTATATTATATATTATTATGTAATAATTTTTAGACTCACCTTCATTTTCGATTCATGGGTAACCATAGGATTCTGGGTGGGAAGTCTAGGAACACATACTACACTAGCTTAGAATCATGCTATGTCTAGTGTCCCTGAGATCGATTTTATCCTACTTATTATAGTTTACCCCCAATTAGGCCATATAAGACAACAATAGGTGTTAAGGAAGGTTTTTTATCCAATGTTAGTATTGTTTATATTTGTATATATATATTTATCCCAGATTATCCCCCGAGCCCCTAGGTTCCCATGATATTAAGTTTTTAAATTACATATGTTTAAATGTTTTAATAATAAAAAATGTAAATTATTTTAAAAAAACAACTCAAGGTTCCTTCTGTTTTTATATATAAATTTTTTTTTTTAATTTTTCATTATTTATTGAAATCATGGTTCTAAAGGTGTAATTGATTATTTGATTTATTTGAAAATTGAAAACCTAATTTATTTTTATATATATTTTCAAATGATAATGAAATAATTTTACTTTTAAAGGTTATGAATGAGTTGGTGGATAGTGGCCTACTGGGCTATATAACTCAAGCATATCATCATTATAAGTTATGCAGGTTCCACTAGGTTGTAGTGGATGATCTTTTGGTTTGGGTTCATGTTAGGATGGAGGCTCATGAATGTTTTCACTTAGTGAATTTAGACAGTATATGAGGATTTATTTCTTTTATTTTGATTGGTATAATTAATGTATCAGCCTTTTCTACATTCTATTTTTCTCTGCACCTTGTTATATTTTAGTTTTTTATATGTTAGATCCTATTTTTTTTTGTTTTTGTTGTTTCTATTTTCTATTCATGATTATTTTTATATATTTTCTACATTTCTATGGTGTGGAACTCTGATGAATGGAATGGTTATGTAGGAACTTCATGTGGAAGTCCTTGGTTTGTTACTGATTCATTTAGTGAAATCATTCCCATGATGTTTATTTGATTCCTTGGTGCTTGTTACTAGCTCAGGGGAATCGATAATTCCCTTGTGGTATTTTTATAAGCTGGTTTAGGTGCACAAATTAGGGTTGAACAATGTTGATTCTTTACAAAATGGTATCAAATTCCAGGTTCTTAAAAGTTCCTAGGTTATATAATTTCTGTTGTTATTTGGGTTGTTTGATATATTGAAGGTAGGATCATTAGAATTTAAGTGTAGGGTCATGAGTGGGTGTTTCATCACCACCTATCATGATGTAACTTAAGTTAATAGGGCATTCTAGGATGTACATGTCTCAAATTTAATATTGGTACTTGGTTATCATTGGTATGTGTGGTATTTATTTGAGAATATTAATTTTTTATTGAGGATGTTTCAATTTTTATTGATAAATTATTGATTTTTAAGTGGAATTTGGAAGGAAATATAGACCCACAAGGTTAATTTTCATGTTTTGAAAAATCATGCACAAACCATGTAGATTGATCAGAAGACCCTCTAGTGATCCTCAAACGGTTGGCCCATGGTTTTCCAAACTGTGTGGTCAAACTGTGCGCAATAGTTACTTATTTTTAATTTTTGTGTTTTTTCTTCTTTATGAATTTAATTTCCTTTTATTATTCTTTATATTAATTTGGGATGATTTGGGGTGTTTATTTTATATGTTTAATGATATTTAAGTTCTTTTGGATTTAGTTTTTAAAATGAAAAATCTTTATTTTGTTTTGATATGAGTTGTAAAATTTCAAAGGTCAGAAGATATTACTAAATGTTTTGGTAAATTAGAGAGAAGTGGGGGATTAAAATAGTTTTAAATTGGTAGATAAATATCATTTTGGATTTATTAATTTTTTTAATAGTGGGTTTGTGGGGGTTTATATAAAAAATTTTCCTTGGTATTTTGAAAGGTTATGAATTGTAAATATTTTTAATATGAATTGTATAAAGATCGATGGAGGATTTTTAAATGAAATATAGTGTTTAAATTATCTAATACTTTCCAAATAAATTTTAAAGTGATTTACTAGGAAATAATGGAATTTTTAATCTATATTTAGGTTTGTATGTATGGGTAATGGTTTGATAATTCACTTGATATTTCAGGATTCACTCTTTTTTGTGCATTTAGTTTTAAGGTAATATGGTATTTTAGGGAAACTTTCTTGGAATTTTATGATTTAATTAGTGATTTATATCTAATTTTATAAAGTTTATATTTAATGAGTTTTTTATTATGTTTTATGTTTCATGTTTTTAGAGTTCACCCCCACTGAATCTAATGGAACCGTATGAGGGATCTGTGGTATATTTCCTACCAACAAGCCATTTGGTTAATCAAGGATCATCTCATTAGATTAATAAATATTATTTGTTTGTAGATCCCAAATATCTTCCTCTTCTACTCAATCAGGACTTCATTTGAAAGTTTCAAAATTTGAATCCTCCTCACATAATTGGGAAAAAAACTTTGGGAAAGCATAGGAATAGTTGTAAGGAATTGAGAAGAATTTTATTGAGCTTGAGCTTCCCAAATCACTCAAACTCAAGTTTACTATGTTTATGTTAGAGGGTCCAATATAGGATTGGTGGAATTCTATAATCCATAAAAATCCAATTAGGTTCCTTTCTTGGGAAGACTTCAAGGTTCTGTTTATCCAACTGTATTTCACTAAATCCATGAGAATACTGAGGGGAATAGAGTTGTATTATCACCAACAAGGTGATAAAACAATATTGTATTATGTCGGTCATTTTTACAATCTAGTTCCATAACTTTCTAATCTAGACATGGATGAATTATTGAAAGATTGATATTTCAAAATAGGTCTTAGATTGAATCTTTTGTCAGTGGTTTCTCCCCTAGAGCTCAATGCTTATGAAGATGCAGTGATGTTGGATATGATAATTGAAGACAAACTAGTAGGAATGCAAGAGCTATTAAATGTTTCACCTTCACCTGAGAGTGGTGGAGGGAGATCAAGTAAAAGTAAGGTTAATTGAGTCAAGTCTATGAGGTGAACCAAGTATCACTTATATAAATATTACATCATTTTAGATGAATATTCAACACATATCACAATAATACATGCTTAAGAACCATAAATGTTTAGTATCTTTGAAGAATAGATATATAATCAACTTATTTCATGAAGTATCTTCAACATCTCCCACAAATTTCTTATCACATAATACCATTATTATATATTTCCTACTTGAAACATTTCTTCATAATCTAGGTAACTGAAAACATAAGAAAGGGTGAGATCTGATGCTTAGTAAGGGTAAACATGGGAGATATCAATCAAAGATAATAAGTGAGAATATGATAAGCCTAAGGGAATGAGAACATGACCACAATTTATGAGATCATACCCAAAAATCCATAAACCATAAAACATGAGTCATGGAATAAGTCTCTGTCATATCAAAATACATGAGTCATAAGAGTAAGAAATCACAGACAATAAATCATGAGTCATGAAATCATATCATAAGAATAAGACATAAGTTCGTGGTATATATATAAGCATATAAAATCATTTCCTTATTCAAGGATCACTTCCAAGACTATCATAGTGGAAAGAGTCCCATAGTGGATTGGGTTCACTACCCATTCCCATAAACATAGTAATAATATGTTAAGGCTAATCACTATGACATTCATCACATATTAGGATTTGGATAACTCCCTATGTACCTTATTGGGCTTGGGCCAACTACCCATGTACATTCTTAGTCTTGGAATGACTACTTTTGTTCCCTCTTGGGATTGGGAAAACTCTCCATGTAACCTTTTGAGATCATGAGACATAAAACATTACCCAATTCATTATAGAGATATAAAAAATCCACCCATAACATAATAAATCCATCATATATATTCCTTAAAAACATAATAGAATCCATCATTCCTTCATAGTTTAATCAACATGTGAGAAAGAAATGGGTTTCATGAAACATCATTAAAAAAACATCTTCATAAGCTATCCAGAGAAAGGAATTTGATGGTATCACACTAATAGAAATTTTGCCCATAGCCACAGATTTATATCCACGATTTATGAAAACCATAGCTATATCCAAACCAAAGTCATAGGCTAAAAGATGCCTATGGAAATATCCTATTCCCCTTGTTCTTACTCCTCCCCATCCCCCTCACCCCTTATGATTCCTCCACCTCCCTCGATTCCTACCCTCCCTCCCACATAATTCCCCCTCCCCCCATGATTCTTCACCCCTACCCCATCCTCCCCTCATGAGGAAACTATCCCACCTCCCTACTAATGCAGCTTCGACGTAACCTCCCCTCCTCCCTGCCGATACAGCCTCTCCACCTCCCTGTCGACACGGATTTGGCGTAGCCAGCCCATCTCCCTGCTAAAGTGGCCTCCCCACCTCCCTGCCAACATGGATCTGAGGCCCCAACCTCACCGTGACCCTCCTTCACTAACATGGGTTGCCTCCAATCAAAGTGGATCTAACATGTCCACAACCCCTTATGTGATCCTCCTCCAATGCGGCCACCCCACCTCCCTGATATCCTTCTCCTCCAACGCGGCCACCCCACCTCCCTTTGATTTCTACCATAGAGTAGGGTTTATTTCATTTCATATCCTTATACTCTCTGATTTGTACTGGGTAATATTTATTTGTTTTGATTTCTTATCTTCTTAATTTTCATATTTTTACTGGATATGGTTTAGTTATTTTGAATCACCACATAGGGTATGATTTCTTTGATTTTTCTTTTTTTTTTCTAATTTTCGTTGGGTTTGTTTTGACTTATTTTTTTTTTCAATTTAAGATGTCAGTAATGGTTGGTTTACATTTATTAATTTTAAGACACCCATATCAAGGATAAGTTAATCTCCCCCACACCTCCCTCAATCCGATCATATAATTTTAATTCATATGGTGTCAATTATTTTCCTTCCCTGAAGTTATTTTCTACTATATCTTAGATAGCATAGGGATGAACTTCTTTAGACAAGAACATCATCTCTTCTCTCATAACAATATATTTTAATTTTGTTTTACCCTATATTTTAAATAAATGCATGAATTAATTATCTTAGATAATGGAACATTCTTTTGTGAATTGTTACTAAAACTAACTCCATAGAAATTAAATAGTTATATGTATTTTTTCTTCATATTCACATGATGTTTAGTCTATCTATAAAAGTGACTTAATGTAAAATAATACAAAGGCATGACTAAGGGTACCTTTGACTTGTGATTTTCAAATATGAGGTCTTTCCCCCATTTTCATAACCAAGCCATTAATAAACCCACTGTTTATGAATTAGTTTTATTATAAAACAATTCTCATGAACCTATGTATCACACATAAGAATTAATTATGAAAATGATGTATTTTTTGAGATGTAATGACATATAAAATTTTAGTTTCTTTATTTTGTTCCATTTCATATAATAACTCATTATAGGAATTCTCAATTAGGTTGGGACTTTTTAGGATTTAATCATATCATCTCTAATCAACTAATATTATTAATTCCCATAATATTTTTATGATTCATTTCCTAATATTAAAGGAACTATCAACTAAACTTATTTCTTTAGGAAAGAGGAAATATATAGAGGTATGTTTGATTGTGTAGCTTCTGAAATAAAATTAACACATTAACACACACACACACAAATTCTATGAAATATATATTCCCATATAATTGATTTGAAAACAAACTTTTTATTATATTTCAATAAAAATGTGTACATAATAGAGGTTTATGTATTGTGTTATTCCGGTGGATGGGGTATAATTTCCTTTTAATATCTCATTGACCATTTTATGTTATCACTTGATTGAAAGGTTTTTAAATAGTGATTGTTTTTAATATTTAAAATAAATCATGCATGATAAATATTTAAATTGTAAAAAAATAACTATACTTGGGGCATCGGTTACTTAGAACATTGAATGAGTTATTACTTGATTGTATTATTTTATGTTAATATCTCATTTCACCCATGTGTTCATGTGGGACTGTGTTTAATTCATCAAGATATTGTTTTACTGATGTCTTAATCTTGCTAATAGTGATGCATGTTGATGCTGCTATCATCACCACCTATTCTATTATTACCTTTCCCACCAATCACGTTCCTCACACTTCAATTTTTATGTTCAATTAATGATAATTCATCAGATCACTAGAATTTTGTTGAAGTTACACCACCCTAATGAATTCTTATTTTAGTGTTGTTACTTTATCAATATAACATGATTTGATAGATGGTTTTTGGGAAGATGAAATGATGATGAATCTAAATTTTAGTTTTGTGTAAAAAAAGGTTAGTTACCTATGAGTTTTTATGGTTAATGTTTTCTAAATTTTATTCAACATTGAATTTGGATTTTCTATGGATTTTGGTTTCATAAAATAATTTAAATTTTAATAAAATAAGTTTTTTTATTTCTATTTGAAATCATGTGATCACATGGTTTCATTTTCACCTATATTTCTATGACCTCCAAGGAAAATTATATCATCTATTACTTTATCTTTGAGTTGTCACATTGTGAGTATCACTTCTGGTTAGTCATTTAACATCAATTTGGTGTTTATTATGGTTCATAATAAAAATTTACTTGTATTATAAATTCAATTTCTTAATAAACTAATGGTGAAAGGATTTTAGACAACATGATGGGAGTTTCCATTGAAGTTACTTTTCTTATATCTTTTTTTGAGGATTACTTTTATAATCAAATATAGAATGTTTATTATTCTTTTTATGATCAAATATATAATGTTTCATATTTCATTTTCCTTTATTATTTTAATTTTTTTACTAATACTTATTACAATTATATTTTATATAAAATATATTTTTCCCACTTTAATAGTTTTATTTTTTAGTATTATTTTACACGTGTCATTTATTAAGAAAATGGTTTCAAATAAAACTTGGTAAAGTTAAATAAAAATACAACAAAATATTTCTTAATCTTTCAAGTGCACTTGTATAGTTTGAACACATTTATTTTATCAACACTATTTTACCATTATTATTTTATCTATAATGAAATAACATATTTTCCCCTTAGTTTCATTTATGTAGTAGTTTTTTCATTACTATTCTAGACTGATTAGATCTTTTAAAACTTAGCATATGAGTAATAAAAATAGTGTTTTATTATTAAATTTCCCCATATATATATATGTGTGTGTGTAAAATTATGATAATGAATTTTGGTTTTACACATTATATACAATTATGAAATAACAGATCTAAACTACTTATATAGTTTTATTCTTTTAGTTTAATTTAAATAGTTTTGGCATGTTAAGTTTATAGAGTAATTTAATAAGATGTATGTTTGATTCCCATGGATATATAATTTATGTTTCAAAATATTAAATAAATGATAAAATATCTTGAAATCATATTAAATATAACATGTATTTATTATAACATATATTTATATTCTTATAATGTTTTATTTTGTATAAAGAATGGTAGCATACCCATACTTCTATCAAGAAATTTTAATCACAATTATTTAAAAATATTTTTATTCCATATGAATGTTTCACAGCAAAAGCATCATAAAAATTCTATAAATTTAAAATAAATTAATAACATTCCTTGTAAAAAAATATTGAAATAAATGTTTTGTGTTCATATATATTATCTTATCTTTATCCTTAGCTTACATCACCTTACTCTATTTAGTATTACAAACTGAATGGTTAATTTATTCATTGCTGATAAATTTGCTCTAATATTTTAATGAATAAATATTTCCACACATTGATAAAGGTGTAATAGACTTCACTATTGGAAGCCTGGGATACATAGATAATTTAAATCAGTATAGTGGGGATTTAAACATAAAAAAACAAAGACTGAAAAAACTAATTAAAATAAAATTTATAATTTAATTTTCATTCTTATAATACGTTTTAATGATTTTTGAAACACTTAACAAGGATTAAAAAGAATAAAGATACAAATAAAATCATATAAAAATACTATATTTAATTTATAAGACTGCAAAAAAATGGGATACCCACACTATTTATTTTTTATGATGAGTGTTTATGTAAGATTGTTTATTTTCACCATTATCTTGAGAATATTGAAAATTATATGCCTCTTACTATTAGCTAATTTTTCCCATATACTATGTGAATATTCTATAGTAATATTCTATAGTAATATTCTATATAATCACATCATATATCTACTTTTGAATATATTAATTTTCTTTATATGAATAATGTATATTCTATTACATGATGTTGTATTTTCATATTAAAAGTTGTCTAATATTATTTGTATATTTCTTATTCATTTTGTCCAAACTAATTATTTCATATAGTATTGTACTCATATCATAATACAAGTACAATATAATTTAAAAATGTTGATTTTAGTATTTACAATCTAATTTAAAAATGTTGATTTTAGTATTTACAATCTAATTTAAAAATGTTTTCCAGTTTTTTTATTTCACAATATGTTATATATTTACATTGTTGAATATCATAATTTCATTGTAGTCCTTATAAAATCATTAAAAATATGTCATACATGAATTTCAATTCCTAAGCTACTTCCATATAAAAGAGATTTCATAGATGATTAATAAGGGTGTAAAAGAAGGATGATACTCATACATTATTTTTTACTATAGTTTAATGATATGATTTAAATATATATGATCTTTAAGATGTAACAGCTACAATTAAAATTATTTCAGGTATATATGTTTCTTTAAATTATATCAGGTATATTCTACACCATTATATTCTCCCAACCCAATACATTCTAGATTGTAAATGTCTTAAGGTATCTCTTCCTCCTTGTATGCCTGATTAACTTCTTATTATTTATAACTTCTTATATTTAAATTTCATGTATTATCTATATCTGATGACTCTTTATATACTATTTCTTATCCCATATGTATCATTTACACATATAATCTATTATTAACTACTTTAGTGAAATTTTTACACTCTTCTATTCTCTTTGTTACTTATCACCAAGAATGTATTTATATATACTATTTTTGAGTTCTATATGTTTTTTTCATAATAATGAATTTAAACTTTTTATTACATTTACCTTATATATTATATTACTTTATTCCTTATAGCCAAAATAAACTATCTATAAATGTTAAATATCATGTATATTTCATGTATTTCCATAGATATTTCATGTATTATTTTTTCCTTCAAAAATCCAGTTCATCTTATAAAGAATCCTATTGTAAAACCACTTCAAGAATATTTTCATACCACAATACAAACACCATGTTCTTAGTATTCATATATTGTTTTCCAATTAAATATTATCAATACTTATTTTGTTTTCACTATATAGATTATTCCTCACACATTAAATTAAATAAAATCCAGCACCATTTAAACTAATTACAAATGTGTTAAGATTCTATATCTCAAAAACAATTCCTATTAAAAATTATCTGATATTTCTTCCTGTGATAATTCACGGTAGGATACTAGTTTAATTTAAAAATGATTTATATCAAATATGTGTATCAATAATAGTTCATGTAAATAAAATATTGTTATATTAAATACGTGTATAACCTTTATGTTTATAACCTTTGTATGTTTTCATCAATTAACTGTGTTCTCATTTATTTTCATTCATTTTATGAGGATTCTTATGCTCCTACCACTGATTTAGGTGCATATTCCAATATGAATGTTGATGATGATGCTGGTGGTCTGAGAGGAGGTGATAATGATGTCTGTGTTTCTATAGGAGATGCTGAGGGTCATGATGGTTATAGTGATACTGATATTGAGGTATATTTTAGATGTAAAATAATTCAAATGATTTATATAGATATATCATATGGTGGGAACTTTCATTTGAAGATATGAGTTTTTTTAATTTTGATCACTATATAACCCTTTATTGCTTGAGTAGAAATGATGTTTTTCTATTGGATACCCTTTTTATACAATTATTGATTTGGGAATTATAAATTTTTTAAATTCTAAAAAGGCATGCAGTGTTATACAACATGGAATAGAATTAGGATAAATTTTGGTGCAATGTTTTCTCCAAATGCTTGAGGGTGTTTATATAAAAATCATATCCAAAAGAGTTAAAATCATTTCAAAATTATTTTAAATTATTTGAATAAAACCTATGATGTATACATAACAGTGAGATTATTGTAAATATGCACCAATGTATAAGGCATGATGTAGTAAAATCCATCATGTTGTGTTTTGTTTTATTTGGTGATTCATGATACCAATATGTATTGTACGTATTGAATGACATTAGATATCATTTAAAAAAGCCTTTATTAATGATCATGTTATTTAGTATTGAGATGTACATATCAATATGAATATTATTTGTTCATTTTTGGTTATGGAGTCATTTATCATTTATCATGTATAGTTGACACAATGATCAAATATATATAAGAAGTCGTTATATCTCACTTATTTTCCCATTATTTCCTTACAGATGGTTTCTTATGATGAGGCTAGTTCTACCCACAACCATAAAATGCAGTGAGTTTGAAATCAAATTTGGGTAAGTTTTATTCTGTTTTTATTATTTGGCCTAATTTTAATTAGGGATTTTGTGATTTTTGGGTTTCCAATATTTTTGTAGTGTGTTTTGGATCTCATTGAGGTGGATTTAAGTTTCCATTGTCAAAGATGAATTGCATGTGTATGCATAGGTAGGCATATACATATATAAGTTCCCCCTTTATGTATATTCACTCATGGTAGTATGAATATATATCTTGGGGATAGGTGTGCTTATATATAGATATGAAAAATGCTTACATGTGTAAGTATAAAGGGGTATATGAAAGTATTTACACATATCTAAGGACCCCATTATTAATATTTGTCTATAAAAATATATACATAGGGTATATGTGTCCTTATATATATGTCAAGGTTCATAAGTGTGAAATCATAAATAAATGAAGATTCAAGTTGTCTTTGTCAAAAGCAGTGCGCCTTGAGGTTGAGGTAGGTTCCCTATGCCTAACCCTTTAATTTGAATTCTATAATTTACTGATTATTTTAAAAACTTTTTTTCATTATTATATAATGTTTATATGATATAAAAATTGGTTTTGGATATTTGAAATGGAATTTTCACATGTTTTACATGATTTCTCTAAGCCTTTAATGTGGACTAGTTTCGAACTCCATATCCGAACCTATTCATTGGTATCTGAACTACTTTAATTTCTTTTAACAGAATGAGAATCTTCTTCAATTTCATCAACAATAATAGAGGGGCTATTTTCATCCCAAACTATATCATTTCTTCTTATTAATGGAATCTCATCAACCCAAACCTCAAAATCCCCAGTATCTTCCCTTATATTTTATATAAGAGCAATAATTATACTATGCACATAAAAAACTACTTATACTTGAACCTGAACCTCTTTACTTATAACATCTTAAATAGACTCATTCATTGTGTCACGACCCGACCCTACCAGTCTCAAGCCGCAACTACCCCAAGTTCACCTCCATAGGCCAGGGGCTGGCGACAAGTGTCGTAGGTGTAACAATCTCAGGCAGGCCTTTGCCTAAGTACCTATACACACACACATCCCACTCAATGCAGAAGTGTAGAGTAAAAAGGAAACCAAAGTATGCATCAAACTCTAAAACAGAACAAGTAAAGTGCTGAAAAGTAGACTGACAAGTAAACTGAACAGTAAAGGGAAAAACATGCACCCAACTAGAAATGTGCCACAACTCGGCAACAGGTAAACAAATTTAAACAGCTAGCGAGTCTCACACTTGAAAGTAATAATAAGACCAATGAATGCCACCCAAACTCCTATGTCCTCTATGCTCCTCTGTAGTATCGATCAACCTATCCATCGTCTGTAAGGGCACACTAAGTACGGGAAAAGCCCAAGCAGGGGTGAGTATGTTGATACTCAGTAGGATGCCCTGAAAGCCTGAGGGAGAAACAAAGGAGGTACTAAAGAGGTGAGCAGTAGACAAAACAAATAATAGTGAAAGAGTACAGTAAATAGAGTGCAGCTCAACCCAACAAGAGAAAGGAAGCGGACTCGTCTAAACAAGAGGAGCTAGACATGGAAAGCACGTGGCATACCCCGTGCGTCTTCGCCCCTCCTAGAAGGAGAGTAACTAAACCCAATGAGTGAGAACAAAAGTAGGGTGTATATATATATATGATCAACAAGAAACCTGAACAAGTGTGTAAGGGGATCTCCATCTCCAAGCTCATCCTAGGAAAGGTCACCAACAGTTTTAAGGATATCCATCATTGATGTCCAAATGTCCCGCATGTCAAAGCTGTCTCATCGCTAAACCGTACAACCAAGGGTCCCACTCTGGTAATCACAGAGAAAAGTCACTGACTAGCCTCATAGAAAGGGATGAGTCTGAAAGAAGTCATTGGGTAACCCACTGTCCAGCCTAGCTGGAGGTTAAACCCTAAGAGGTCGTTAGGTAACCCACTGCCCAGCCCAACTGGAGGGTAAACCCTAAGGTCAACTGGTAACCCACTGCCTAGCCCCATTGGAGGGTAAAATCTAAGGTCAACAGGTAACCCACTACCCAACCCCACTAGAGGGTAAACCTTGATACGCTGGTGGGTAATCCACTGCGCAGCCCCGCTGGAGTGTAAGCCCGAAACTGGTCCGATAACTCCACACTGCCCGTGCCATCACTGGGTGTCACTAACATCGCTACCATGCATTGGTTCAGAGTGCGTCAAAGGAACCTCCAACCAATTCCCTTTCATGTTTCCACATTTAATGAGATCTAAAATGAGGCTCTGAACTCCCAAACAGATTACACCATTGCATTCCTAGTGGAAAAAAATGTGAGATAGACTATTTACTTTCTTGAAACGGACTCCTGATGAAAAAGTTATTCAACACCACTTTATGCCCATACAACGTCTCGTGGGGCCCACACCTTGGACCCAAAAAAGGTCGGATGAACCGCGCAATCATGATGCTCTCATAAAAACACGCCAAAAAAACTATTCATTCACCTCGAATGGATGTCTGATAAAAAAGTCGCAAACGTTGCACGCAGCTTGAATGACGGCTCGTGGGCCCATGCCTCAGCTCCGGCTTCAAGGCCTGAAACCATCCTGGATGACTTCATCTCGACTCTAGGGTCACAACACTACTGACAGTGACTAAAATGGACTCCGGATGTGCTTGCGCCATCCGAAACAAGAATCTCGGTGAGGCACTAAATAACACTTAACGGGTGTGTCGCGCCACCGAGCCCCTGTCTTAGGAATTAAAAATCCCAAGACCATATCAAAACCTCCGTCTTGATCCGAGGATTGCGTTTCCGCATACGACACGCAAATCCAATACTCGGTTTGAGAGTTATAGGCATTTTAATGCCAACGGATGGAGATGGGGTGGGCCGGACCGTTTCGGCCGGTCCACCCCTTTAGACCGGTGGTCCGCGGCTTGACCGCCCGGACCGCCCGGTCCACCGTGGCCCGCGGTTCACCGCGCAGGCCGCACTGCTTCACCTGGACCATCTTAAACTGGTCCGGATCTTTTCCATGGGACCCATGTTTCATGGGTCTCGGTCTGCTCTTGGGGTCGTGCCGACCCCGGTCTCGCGCTGCAGGTCGACCGGTGAAGTCGGCCAGCGCGCGACCGCTCGCTCGGATCACCGCTGCACCGGGCCACTATCCCGCTCACCCGCGCTGACGGCCAAGGAGCCTGCACCGCCACTTGGGGAGCCCGCTCCACCGCCACCACCCTCCGGACCGCCGCGCGGAGCCACCAGACCACCCTGGAACCACCAGAAAATAGGGGTTTTAGCCAAAACACTTCCCAGGATCACCTCAGACACCTTAAGACTCGAAAATTTTATCCGAAAGAATCGTTGGAAATCTCGTATTGAGACCTACTCAAATATGTTCTTTTCTAGATAATTGAATATCATTTCGACTCTATAAATTGAGTTCAAATAGGATGCGGGAATTTAAAATGAAAATGCCACCATCCTACCTTGCAGGGCGTAGCCCGACGCTCCACGATCGATCTGCCTTCACCGGAACCGAAAACACCTTGCTGGGGAGGAGGTGGAGCTTGAAGGAAGGGGAGGGGAGTTCTTTTTGGGAGTTTCCACCAGAGAACACAAATGGGGGAAGGAGAGGATTTGTGTTTAAGTAGGAGAAAAATTAAATAATTAACTTTTAATTAATTATTTTTTTTCACCCACTAAAAGACCCACATCCGAAACTCTTGACGGTGCTGAGATTAAGCCACTCCTAGGGTAAATGCTATTCCTTGAGCACAATGGAGGTCTTTGAATTTTAATCTGAGGCTCCATTCAAAAGTTATAAAATTCAACGCCCGAGGCCGCTAAATTACGAAAATGCCTTGGGCGGTATTTTCCGCAGAAGGCCCATGCCCACGAAAGTTACACCCCTCCTAGGGTAAACGACACACTACAGACTCAACGGTGACATCAGTTTTCCATTATGTGCTACCGTTTAGGAGTTATTCCATTTATTTGGCGTGTCTAGTGTGAACGCACTTAAAATTTAATTCCATCCACACCGGGGCTCAGAATCACACGCCGTCTGAACGCCCTGCTCTAGAATTACATCAAGAAAAATTCAAAATCTCACGGTCTCAAAACCCAGGTTCTTACATCATTCCCTCCTTCAAGTTTTTCATCCCAAAAAAAAACTACAAAAACAAATCGGGATACTGAGCCTACATTTGGCTCTCCCATTCCTAGGTGCTCTCCTGCACCCTCCCGTGCTGCCACAACACTCGAACCAAAGGAATGGTCCGTCCACGCAGAGTTTGCTCCTGCCGGTCCTTCATCACCACCGGGTGCTCCACAAAGGTGGATCTATCCTCAATGTCTAGCTCTCCCCAGTCGACGATGTTCGTGGGGACGTGCACATATTTCCTCAGCTGCGACATGTGGAAGACATCATGTACTCTCTCCAGATGTGGGGGTAAAGCAAGATGGTAGGCAACCTCGCTAACCCTGCACACGATCTCAAAAGGCCCGATGAACCTCGGGGATAGATTACCTTCCGGGCCGAACCTCCATGTTCCACATCGCGGGGAGAATATAAAAAAGACATGGTCCCCTTGCTCGAACTCCAAAGGCCTGTGACGACGGTCTGTGTAGGACTTCTGTCTACTCTGAGCTGTCCTCATCCGCTCACGAATGACCTGCACCTTCTCTGTCATCACCTGCACCAACTCTAGGCCCATGAGGGAGGTCTCCCCAACCTCTGTCTAGCACAACAGTGACCTACAGGGTCTTCCATAGAGGGCCTCAAAAGGTGTCATGCAGATAGTAGAGTGGTAACTACTGTTATACACGAACTCCACCAAGGGTAGGTGATCCTCCCAGCTTAGGCGAAAGTCTAACACGCACGCCCTGGGAATATCATTCAACACCTAGATAGTGCGCTTAGTATGACCATCCATCTGGGGGTGAAAATATGTACTCATCCGTAGCTAAGTCCTGAATTCCTTTTGCAGGCCTCGCCACAATCGCAATGTAAACTACACGTCACGGTTGGAGAGGATCGTCGAGGGTACTCCATGAAGGTGGACAATATCCCAAACGTATAGCTGCCCTAGAATCTCCACTGAGCTCTGTTCCCTGATGGAAAGGAAGTGTGCCGACTTCATGAGTCAGTCCACTATCACCCAAATGGAATCATGGCCCTTCCTGTGTGCGGAAACCCTGCGACGAAGTCCATAGATATGCCATCCCACTTCCACTCCGAGATATCAAGGGGCTACAACAACCCTGCCGAAACCTGATGCTCTATCTTTACCCGCTAATAGGTAAGACACCGAGAAATGAACTCAGCCACACTCCGCTTCATGCCAGACCACCAAAAATACCATTGAAGGTCTTTGTACATCTTCCCCACACTGGGATGTACAACCAAGGGAGAAGTGTGGAATTCCCGCATCACCTCCTCCTGCATCTCCACTGGTACTACAAATCACCCCTAGAATAAGATCTCATGATTCCTTCCTTCAGAATACCCATTGGGTGTGTCGCCTGTGGATATCTGATCATGCAGTACCTCGCTGTCGACATCCCCCAGCTGCGACTCTCTCACACGCTCAAGGAGCGAAGGAGTCAACATCATCGACTGCAGAAAATCCGTACCCTCCTGCTCCACCAAGGTCAGTTGTAGGGAAGCCAAATTCTCTAAAGCTTCTCGCACTATATGAGCCTAGGAATTTTTGCTAAGGGAATCTGCTACTACGTTGCCCTTCCCTGGAGTGTAGACTATCTCAAAATCATAGTCCTACAGAAACTCCAGCCAGCTCCTCTACCTCAGATTCAGATACCTCTGAGTGAAGATGTACTTAAGGCTCTGGTGGTCTGAGTAGACCACAAAATTCTCACCCAGAAGGTAGTTTCTCCATAACCTCAAGGCGAAGACCACCACTTCCAGCTCCAAATCATGAGTCACATAATTCTTCTCATGGGGCCTCAACTACCTCAATCCATATGCAATCACTGCCCGCTGCTGGATCAGCACGCACCTGAGCCTAGCTCCTGAAGAATCGTAGTATACCACGAACTCAACGCCCTCCTCTTGCAGCCTCAACACTGGAGCACTAGTCAGCCTATGCCTCAACTCCTCGAAGGCCTTCTAGCACTGATCAGTCTAGGTGAACAATCGTCCCTTCCACGTCAATGCGGTCAAAGGGGAAACAATCCTGGAGAAATCTTCCATGAACCTCCTGTAGTACCCTGTCAAACCAAATAAGCTCCGCACCTTAGACACATTCTTGGGTGGATCCCAAGAAAGAACTACCTCTATATTTGAGGGATCTACAACTAAACCCTGTTATGAAATGACATGCCCCAGAAAGTGAACCTCATGAATCCAAAACTGACACTTCAAGAGCTTCCCATATAGCTGGTGCTCTCAAAGTAAGTCTAGGACCATCCTCAAATGCTCAGCGTTCTCCTCCTCCGTCGTAGAGTAGATGAGTATGTCATCAATAAAGACAACCACAAACTGGTACAAGTACGATTGGAAGATCTGGTTCATCAAAGCCATGAAAATGGTGGGGGCATTCATCATGCCAAAGGGCATCACCAGAAACTCATAATGCCCATAATGACAACGGAAATTCAAATTCGGGATGTCAACCTCATGAACCCACAACTGGTGGTATCCAGATCAAAGATCAATCTTAGAGAACCACTTCGCACCTCTCAACTGGTCGAAGAGTTCATCAATCCTCGACAAAGGGTACTTGTTCTTTATCATGTCCTAATTCAGGCGACGATAATCCACACAAAGTCGCAGACTCCTATTTCACTTTTTCACAAACACAACCGGAGCTGCCCAGAGGGACACACTGGGCCTGATTAATCCCTTCCCACGAAGGTCGTCCAACTAAAGTCGTATCTCCCGAAGATCTGTGGGTACTATCCGATATGCTGTACATGATATTGGGGTAGTTCCCAACTGCAAGTCAATGCAGAACTCCATCTCTCGCCTCGGAGGTAGTCCCAGGACATCCTCAGGAAAGATATCCATGTAGTCCTCTACAATGGTAGGGATCCAGGTGCCTGTAGAATCTACTGATCCGAGATCCATGCTCCCCAACTGATGAGAAAAAGTCTGTGGTCTCTTGCTCAGAGTACCCGTCTGCTCTGCCATGAGGTCTCGCTCACCAAGGATGGTGAACTTCATCCCATCAGAATGCACACATCTGACCTGTCTGTGATGACAGTCAATCTGGCCGTGAACCATAGAAAGCCAATCCATGCCCAGGATAACGTCATAAGGTTCCATCATGATGACCAGTAGGTCCCACATGAAACTCTCTCCTCCGAATGATAGTTATCACTATCTGTAAACAAAGGTTACTAATGATGCACTTCCCATAGGAACCTCAAGGCTAAGCACAGGTGTCAGTGCCTCTACTGGGAGATCCAACTCCCGTACCAAAAAGCAGCGATATAAAAGAGTGACTGGCACCTGTGTCTACTAGTACTGAAGCAATCACAGAGTAAACACAAAGCATACCTCAGACCATCTTGTGTGATGGGAGGTCACAAACACCCATAGCCCGAAGCTGCCCGTGGCCCCTACTACCAGCTCCCTGAGCCTGGTGTGGGCTGCTTGGTGGTGGCGGTGGAAGGATCTCGAAATGAAACCCCCCACCTCCAGGTCCTGCTGCTCTGCCTGCGCTGCCTCCCTAATGACCACCCCGTCCTTGCCTGGGGGATCCCTGGTCACGGTGCTGCCTCTACCGCTGCGGTGCACCCACTGCCTACCACAGCTGCTTGGTGTGCTTGGTCGGGCAGTCCCATGCTAGGTGACCCCGTCCATTACAAGCATATCACCAGCTATCTCATGACTTAACCAGTGCTCTATGATGCCACTACGGTGTACGACCCTACCCCTGAGTCTGTTCACGGAAGGGTCTCCTCGACTGAGGCTCTGCTCTCTGCCGCCCACCTACTACCGAAGACTCTGCTCTAAAGCGGACACTGCTAGGCCCTGCCAGATGGCATCCCTCAGCTAAGAATATCTCTATCACAATCACCCTCTCTAGAACCCTGACATAAGTAGGGATGCACAGGGGCACTACACTAGCACGAATCTCCCTGAGAAGACCCTACTCAAACTTCCGTGCCCAAAAGTAACTATCGTAGATCATATCCTGCGAGTAGTGTGTCAGATCGGTAAACCGAGCCAAGTACTGCACCATGGTCACCCCCTGCTTCAGATCCAGAAGATCTTGAATCCGAACAGAACTTAAACAAGAGGGGGAGTACTCCTCCCAGAAGAGCTGTTGCAAGCTATCCCACGTGAGGGATGACTCGTCGTGGGTCTGCGTAACCAACCCCCACCAATTCCCGGCCATCACTAGGAAAAGGCTGGCAGCTAGGGCTACCATATGGTCCTATGGTGTCCATACCAACCTATAAAGTTGGTCCACAGACTCTAACCAGTCTTCCAATACCTGGGGATCCGGGTCCCCGCAAAACTTCTGCGGCCGCTGACGCTGGAAGTTTTGGAGCAAACTCAGCCTGCGCTCAACCTCGACTTATGCTGCCGGTACTAACTACCGCTCTCCAGATGGAGGGGCTACTGTTGAACCACTTAGTGGAAGGGGATCACGTGTGGGTCCCTGAACTGACACCTCATCACTCTCCAGGTCGTCTTCATGAATTGGAGAGGGTAACCTGGCTGGCTGCTATCATGGGGGCATCCTAAAAATTATCAAGGATTACTGCGATCAGATGAGTATATATATATATAACAATAATCACAAAGGGGAGCTAACTCAAAAAGGATAGTCAAAGACTCAATCCTACCGGATGCATGTTTCAAAGTTCCCAGCAACAAATTTCTCAGTGTTCCGAGTCGACAAGCGGGTTATCAGGGTCCTGGTGAATGGATACGTCAGCTGCCCATACAATCACTGGACTCCCTAGCATGAGAGCCGCTGTAACACCCCGAGATTTTATGAAAAATATTCTTTTTAATTTCACTAATGTCTTGTGTTGTACGCTACACCAAAAGGAGCTTGCACAACACGCATCCTTGATTTTCCTTGCATTACACGCAATCACGATAGCGTGTGTAGTACACAATAACGAGTTTCACTAAATAACAATATGCTATTAAAATATTATTAAAACTAGCCGTTATGAATAGTAATAACCACCTTTTGAAATTTTTTAATTTTATTTTTCAAAATGGAATTCATTTTTGGATTCGTAATATCGAAATTAGCTTAGGGTGAAATTTTGGTGATTTTCAGATAACTTTCATATTTTGATGAATAGTGAAAATTACTAAATTTTAATTAAAAACAACTTTTTCAATCGAAATAATTAATAGTGATAAATTATTAATTTGGGTGGTTTTAAAGTATATTTATAATATATTTTTACAATTTAATACAATGTTGGTCATTGGATGTAATTTCACATTTAAACCAGACATAAACAAATGTCAATCTTTTGATAGTTATTATCTCTTAAGAACACGCTATTTGTTTTGACGACGGGAATTAATTTTTAAATTAATTAATGCAACTGATATGTTTTGAATTTGGTAAAATAGAAATAATTTTTGAGTTCATAATATCAAATATAGCTTAGGCCTAATTTTTGGTATTTTTCTGGAAACTTTCAATTTTTGATGAATAGTGAAACCACTAAGTGGTAGTTAAAAAAACTGAATTTTTCATAAAACTTAATTTTACCGCTTCTATGAGTGGAATTTAAAAAATCCGAGAGACACGGTTGATGTCAGTAAGTAAAATGTGGTTCAATGAGATGAAAATAATTTTTGGTGAATAGTAACTTTTTACTTTTATTTACCACGATTAAAAGTAAATAGGGTAATTAAGGGTAGAAATGATATTATTATTACCCTAACACATGTCCTAATTCTATTGGAAAAGTGTAATTCGACCAAAAACAAACTTAGGAATAAAATATGACCATTTAGGCCCACTTGGATTAGATTAGGACATTTATTATTAATTTATTTAAAGAAGGGTTAAAAGAGTTAAAATCAAAGTTTATTTACTAAAACATTTTTAATATAGGGTTATACATAAGATAAATTCGATTGTAAATATTCATTAGAAAGATAAAAATATTTCCTACATAATGGTATTTTATTTGTAATTTTTAGACATCAAATAATTTAATTTATTTATGACACAAATATGATGCAGTAATTATCTTATTAATGAAATATTGACATCATTGATGTTATAAATACCAAAATAAATGTAATTTAAGACTTTTTATGAATTAAACTAATTTTATAGGTTAATATGACATGTTATTATTGATTTAATTAACTTTTTTCGAACTTATAATTCTGTTATGATTTTCACAAAAATCAATTACTAAATAGTGTCAAAATTGACATAAAATAGTTTTTAAAACAAATATTATATTATTAATTGTTATTTTATTCCTAAAAATATAAGGTTCGGCCAAAAGACTTAGATAAGGTTATATATATTAATAATAAACAATTTGGGGTTCTTTTGGCTTCTTATAGTAAGTTTATTAACCTTATAGTATAAGAACACAAGAAGACACGGTAAAAGTAAAATTATTTAACTTAATGTTAAATCTAAATGATAAGGTTAAAATAGGAACCTAAACTTATCTAAATTCTATTGGATGAGAGGATTTCGACCCATACCCACCTTAGAATCTAAATAAATCAATTTGGAGCTATTTAAAACCGAACTTGACTTTATAATAAAATAATATTTTTAGTTATTCCAAAGGTGCCCCTCTCCTCCCTTATAAAAGGGCACCTCCTCCCTCTCTTCCTCACACAACTTTGAGCCTTCAATCTCGGCCAAAACCTGTCAAATTATCCTCTCCACTTCCCTAGAAACATCATAGAGGTTCTGGTCTTCATCAAAGACCAATTTTGGTACCCTAAGAGGAGGTCTCAAAGAGGCGCTTCAAAGAAGAGGTAATTTCTGTTACCAATTATTTCACCTTTATTTCTTCTTCCACTTCTTCTTCTAAGGTTGTGTCATTATGAAGTAATAACATCAGTATCACTCATATACTGATATGTTATTATAAATATGAAACAACTATAATTAACCTTCTATCCATCCTACGGAAAAAGGAAATCACCGCGCGTGCGTACGTATGGAATACCGTCTCCACGCCGTGGTGTAATATGCTTTTCCACCAACACCTTACATGGATGAGTATTTTGGTGAAAAAAATAACTATACATAGTTATTATAACATAATAATGATTCTGATATATTGTATCATCCACTCCAATTCAATTCAATAATTATGGAAATGATATCATCGCTCGTGCGTACGTACGGACTACCGTCTCCACGACGTGATGAGATTCATTCTCCATGTTAACCATTTAAGAATGATTATAAAGTATATATAATAAATAATAATGAAATATATGAAATTATAAAGCTACTGGATTTATGTGTATATATATGTATGTCATCTACTTAATTCCATTCAACTCAATAAGGAAACGAAAACAACGTTCATGCGTACGAACGGTCTACCGTCTCCATGAACGGTGTATTTCTTTCCATTTACTGATTTATTATATATATGTATATTCTGAATATATATATATAAATCATGTTTTATATTCTTGAATTAAGTAATCATGATCTAAGTAATCATATGAATAATTACAAGTCAAAACACGGACGACAAATGAAACAATTTTAACCAAAACGCTCTTTAACATGGAATTTACAAAATAACGGGTAATATAAAGTCATAAGTGAACCATATATGATATCATAACAATGAATATGATTCTGGAATAAGTCAATAACATTATTTAAATCATTATACAGGAGGTTCGGACACTTACAAAGCAAGTCGGACCTAAGGTAAGGGAAATATCACAATCTCATTTTTATCCGAGATTGTTTATACTTTGGTATTCACTGGGGTGTATTTTATCATCCAAATCCATGTTTCCTCAATATGTCATATTATTTCCATCAACCTAAAATTGTTTAAATCCAATTTTACCCTTCGGTGAGTTTTTAGTAAAAGATATGAAAGGAATCTTTTGTCGTTTTTCATACGAGGTACTTTTTGACTTTTCCGACAAAAGTACGAGAAGAATGTTTTTTTTAACTTATACGGCATGAATGGATTTTTAAAACATTATTTCCAAGAAGCTTACTTTACAATTTTTCAAGTTTATTTTTAATCAAATTCTTTTAGTTTAGAATTTTATGACATGTTAAGAAAGGAAAAGTGTTTTTGAAGTAGAAAGGATATTTTCCTCAAGAATGGATTTCAAGTGTTTTATCAAAATTATTTTCCATCTAAGATAATAAAGGGTTCTATTTCTATCCCTATTATTACATTGATTTGATTATGTTGTGATGGAATTATATTTATGAATTCCTTTGTCTTATATGAATTGTTTTATGATGTCACGATGTTTAAGATTCACATTTTTATTACATGGGTTATGCAATGATGTATGATTTATGATTTTGTGGAACACATAAGAATGGTATCATTATGAGATGGGTGGGACCTATATCTCCCTCCAATGCATTGGGTAAAGATTTTATATCTCCTGAGATAGACATGGCTGGAACGGTAGGTTATACCGGTTCAGTAAAACAGGACTGAAACGAGGGTGACTCGGTTCAGAAAGGGACTTTGTCCACTAAGATAGTCATGGCAATGATTCTTGACTAACAAGAAATGATTCTCTATGATTATGTGTGTATGCCAAAAAGTTTCATGTTTTAAGTTATGATTATTGTGATTACATTTCACTGCCATGATTTATCCCATGTTATGAAATTATGATCTCTTTTGCAGGTTAAGATTTCCAAAAGTTATGTACTTGTGTATACGATGTGATTGATATTTCTTTTGTTTACCCTTACTGAGCATTTGAGATCACCCTTTTATGTTTAATTTTCCCCAGGATATAAAGAAAGGTTTTAGGTATAAAAAAAAGAGGAAGATCTTTATGGGAGATGTTGAAGATATTTCACCAGGATTAGAAGATTATATTCCGAGTTTCCAAAGACACTAAACTATTACGATCCTTGTGTGTGTGTTTTTGTTAAGTACTAAGTATTCCTCCAATGTAATGTAATGTCAATGTACGTCAAGCTTCGGGTATCTACAGTTGGTATCAGAGGAAAGGTTTAGTCAACCTTTGGAAACTAGGATGCGAAAACGTTAGTGAGATCCCTAGAGATATTTCTAAGGTATGTCTAGGGATGTCCCTAAGGTTAAGTATACGTATAGGTTATAGTACTAGAATTACGCTAACGATCATAGAATTAAACCTAAGATGTTAGATATTGAAGGTACTCCCCCTTTATTATGCTGTTTTCCCTAGCATGAATTTTTCCTCTCACACTATTCTTTTTGGGTTTTAGACGATGGCTGGAACCCGAAGGAACCGTGTTGATCAATGCAATGGACAATGCAATGATTGCCCTCCTGAACAAACAAATGTTATGGGAGATGGAGTGAAAAATCTTATTGCTATACTTACACAAGCTATGAATCATTCTGGACTTCCAAATGAGCAGAGAAGGGAATAATATTATATTGAGTCCTTCATGAGGCAACGTCCACCTTCTTTCAGTGGGTCTTCCGATCCACTTGTTGCTGAACAATGGATCAGTATCACTGAAAAGATATTTTCAGTTCTTCAATGTTCTGAGAATGATAAAGTCATCTTAGCAGTATATCGTTTGGAAGGTGAAGCTGATCAATGGTGGAATCTTATCAAGAATATGAGGCCAAGAGATGAAATTGAGTCCATGGAATGGGACGAGTTCAAGAACTTGTTTTTCAGTAAGTACTTCCCTCGTATTCTTCGAACAAAGATGGAAAAGAAGTTTCTTGATCTGAAGCAGAAGGATGATGAATCTGTTGGTATATACGAAGCGAATTTTACAAGACTTGCAAGGTATGCATCTGACATTATCATCCAACCTGAAAGTAAAGTTGATCGATTTTTCAGTGGCTTAAAACCAAGTCTTCGAAGGGCATTAGCTATAAGAGACTTCAGTAGCTATGAAGAAATTGTGCGTTGTGCTATCAAGGTAGAAATGGAAGTTGGTGTTACATATCCATCTCATGGTTTTGACAAGAAACGAAAGATGAAGTTCAAGGAGAAATCTCAGAATAATGGTGAAAAGAAGATGAATGTTTCCTTATCCACAAAGTGTGGAAAGAAGCATGGTGGAGATTGTCTTAAAGGGACTAAAAAATGTTTTAAGTGTGGAAAATAAGGTCATCAAGCAGCTGAGTGCCGAAGTAATGGAAAAAGGGTTTCTAATGATGTGAACAAAGCAAACATTGTAGAGAACGCACCACCAACACTTCAATGCTTCAAGTGCAAGGAAATGGGGCATTATGCTAATAAATGCCCTAATCCAAGGGTTAGTGATGATCGACATGAGCAACCTCTTAAGGCAAAGGACAAAGGGAAGTCACATGCGATCACTATTGGCGATGTTGAATATGACAACGATGTGGTGGAATGATTAAGTGTTTATGTAATGGGATTCCAAAATAATGTTGTATCATGGAGTATTGGAATATTTATGTATTGGTATAATGTGGTATTCAAAGTGATTGAGATATTTTTGGAAATAAGATGATATGCGCATAATGAAGGGAAAACGAGAAAATGAAATGTTTAACAGTATTCATGAGCTCATGATTGATATAAGGACTAAGTGATATCATGGTTTGAGTATATATAATTTTGAGGATTTTGGTATGTGGAAAGTGTTAACTTTTAACTGCATTCATGTTTTCACTAAGGTTCAATGGGTATTCATTCTTCAAGAGAATACATGATTAAGGTATTCACATGTTTGTAATTTGACCAGCAAGATATATCTTATGATATATGGGGGATAAATGATGGCATTCACGTGATTGTTCTGTGACATTTCAAGTAACCATTTTCTTTATATTATGAGCTTGGACCGAAGTATTTTAGATAAGCTTAGAATGGATTATGTTGGACATAAGTTAGGATAAAACTTTTTTCGATATTATTGATGGGATGTTATAGTAATATAGCTTTATAAAAAGGACAACCTGCAGGACGGGCGACAGCCCATCACGTCAGACATGGCTGTGGGAATCGAACCCACAACCGAAGTGCGACTGGCCTTTATCGCCTACCACTGGCCTACAAGAAGTCCCTGTTTAGTAGAAACTAGTTTTATTATATTAAGCAGAATGATATATGAAGTATAAGTCCATTTTAGGAACCATATATGATTAATCTCACTATAGAATGACTTATGTATATTTAATAAATTTTTCTAACCTTTTGTTTGAGACAGATGGAATGACCCTTCATTCTATCACATGATCTGCTAACACTTCACGAATAACAAATTCAACTTCATTTATTTAAGAGATGAAGTGGAAATTGTTCAAGGCATGAACAACAGTGAGATTGTACCAAAATAAAGTAAGTATTTATTCTAATTCAAATTCTTCAACTTTAGGGAAACGATCTTGAAAACCAAAAATGTTGTCCTAGTACTCTTATATCTGATTAATCGGATGGTACCTTAGATCGTCACAAATTTATGGATTTGTGATTGTTGGATTTTCCATATCCATGTTCTCTACCACTCTCCATCAGGACATGATGGTTGGATTTTTCTTCCATATCCATATTTTCACCTATGTAGAAACCCAGTGATTAGTTTATTTGGGTAACCATTATGTTTCATACTTTCATTTTTAAAGATTGGTTTTGGTATTACTTTTTACGATGTGGGTTTCTATTAAAGAAACTTTCAAATAGTAAACTATTTATAACCCCGACGAATTTCGAGGGCGAAATTCCTTTTAAGGGGGGTAGAATTTAACACCCCGAGATTTTATGAAAAATATTCTTTTTAATTTCACTAATGTCTTGTGTTGTACGCTACACCAAAAGGAGTTTGCAAAACACGCATCCTTGATTTGCCTTGCATTACACGCAATCACGATAGCGTGTGTAGTACACAATAACGAGTTTCACTAAACAACAATATGCTATTAAAATATTATTAAAACTAGCCATTATGAATAGTAATAACCACCTTTTGAAATTTTGTAATTTTATTTTTCAAAATGGAATTCATTTTTGGATTTGTAATATTGAAATTAGCTTAGGGTGAAATTTTGGTGATTTTCGAATAACTTTCATATTTTGATGAATAGTGAAAATTACTAAATTTTAATTAAAAACAATTTTTTCAATCGAAATAATTAATAGTGATAAATTATTAATTTGGGTGGTTTTAAAGTATATTTAGAATATATTTTTACAATTTAATACAATGTCGGTCATTGGATGTAATTTCACATTTAAACCAGACATAAACAAATGTCAATCTTTTGATAGTTATTATCTCTTAAGAACACGCTATTTGTTTTGACGACGGGAATTAATTTTTAAATTAATTAATGCAACTGATATGTTTTGAATTTGGTAAAATAGAAATCATTTTTGAGTTCATAATATCAAATATAGCTTAGGCCTAATTTTTGGTATTTTTCTGAAAACTTTCAATTTTTGATGAATAGTGAAACCACTAAGTGGTAGTTAAAAAAACTGAATTTTTCATAAAACTTAATTTTACCGCTTCTGTGAGTGGAATTTCAAAAATCCGAGAGACACGGTTGATGTCAGTAAGTAAAATGTGGTTCAATGAGATGAAAATAATTTTTGGTGAATAGTAACTTTTTACTTTTATTTACCACGGTTAAAAGTAAATAGGGTAATTAAGGGTAGAAATGATATTATTATTACCCTAACACATGTCCTAATTCTATTGGAAAAGTGTAATTAGACCAAAAACAAACTTAAGAATAAAATATGACCATTTAGGCCCACTTGGATTAGATTAGGACATTTATTATTAATTTATTTAAAGAAGGGTTAAAAGAGTTAAAATCAAAGTTTATTTACTAAAACATTTTTAATATAGGGTTATACATAAGATAAATTCTATTGTAAATATTCATTAGAAATCTAAAAAGATTTCATACATAATGGTATTTTATTTGTAATTTTTAGACATCAAATAATTTAATTTATTTATGACACAAAGATGATGCAGTAATTATCTTATTAATAAAATATTGACATAATTGATGTTATAAATACCAAAATAAGTGTAATTTAAGACTTTTTATGAATTACACTAATTTTCTAGGTTAATATGACATGTTAGTATTGATTTAATTAACTTTTTTCGAACTTATCATTCTGTTATGATTTTCACAAAAATCAATTACTAAATAGTGTCAAAATTGACATAAAATAGTTTTTAAAACAAATATTATATTATTAATTGTTATTTTATTCCTAAAAATCTAAGGTTCAGAAAAATGACTTAGATAAGGTTATATATATTAATAATAAACAATTTGGGGTTCGTTTGGATTCTTATAGTAAGTTTATTAACCTTATAGTATAAGAACACAAGAAGACACGGTAAAAGTAAAATTATTTAACTTAATGATAAATCTAAATGATAAGGTTAAAATAGGAACCTAAACTTGTCTAAATTCTATTGGATGAGAGTATTTCGACCCATCCCCACCTTAGCATCGAAATAAATCAATTTGGAGCTATTTAAAACCGAAATTGACTTTATAATAAAATAATATTTTTAGTTATTCCAAAGGTGCCCCTCTCCTCCCTTATAAAAGGGAACCTCCTCCCTCTCTTCCTCACACAACTTTGAGCCTTCAAGCTCGGCCAACCCCTGTAAAATTCTCCTCTCCACTTCCCTAGAAACATCATAGAGGTTCTGGTCTTCCTCAAAGACCAATTTTGGTACCCTAAGAGGAGGTCTCAAAGAGGCGCTTCAAAGAAGAGGTAATTTCCGTTACCAATTCTTTCACCTTTATTTCTTATTCCACTTCTTCTTCTAAGGTTGTTTCATTATGAAGTAATAACATCAGTATCACTCATATACTGATATGTTATTATAAATATTAAACAACTCTAATTAACCTTCTATCCATCCTACGGAAAAAGAAAATCACCGCACATGCGTACGTACGGAATACCGTCTCCACGCCATGGTGTAATCTGCTTTTCCATCAACACCTTACATGGATGGGTATTATGGTGTAAAAAATAAATATACATAGTTATTATAACATAATAATGATTCTGATATATTGTATCATCCACTCCAATTCAATTCAATAATTATGGAAATGATATCATCGCTCGTGCGTACGTACGGACTACCGTCTCCACGACGCGATGAGATTCATTCTCCATGTTAACCATTTAAGAATGATTATAAAGTATATATAAGAAATAATAATGAAATATATGACATTATAAAGCTACTGGATTTATGTGTATATATATGTATGTCATCTACTTAATTCCATTCAACTCAATAAGGAAACGAAAACAGCGTTCATGCGTACGAACGGTCTACCGTCTCCATGAACGGTGTATTTATTTCCATTTACTGATTTATTATATATATGTATATTCTGAATATATATATATAAATCATTTTTTATATTCTAGAATTAAGTAATCATGATCTAAGTAATCATATGAATAATTACAAGTCAAAACACGGACGACAAATGAAACAATTTTACCCAAAACGCTCTTTAACATGGAATTTACAAAAGAACGGGTAATATAAAGTCATAAGTGAACCATATATGATATCATAACAATGAATATGATTCTGGAATAAGTCAATAACATTATTTAAATCATTATACAGGAGTTTCGGACACTTACAAAGCAAGTCGGACCTAAGGTAAGGGAAATATCACAATCTCATTTTTATCCGAGATTGTTTATACTTTGGTATTCACTGGGGTGTATTTTATCATCCAAATCCATGTTTCCTCAATATGTCATATTATTTCCATCAACCTAAAATTGTTTAAATCCAATTTTACCCTTCGGTGAGTTTTTAGTAAAAGATATGAAAGGAATCTTTTGTCGTTTTTCATACGAGGTACTTTTTGACTTTTCTGACAAAAGTACGAGAAGAATGTTTTTTTAACTTATACGGCATGAATGGATTTTTAAAACATTATTTCCAAGAATCTTACTTTACAATTTTTCAAGTTTATTTTTAATCAAATTCTTTTAGTTTATAATTTTATGACATGTTAAGAAAGGAAAAGTGTTTTTGAAGTAGAAAAGATATTTTCCTCAAGAATGGAGTTCAAGTGTTTTATCAAAATTATTTTCCATATAAGATAATAAAGGGTTATATTTCTATCCCTATTATTACATTGATTTGATTATTTTGTGATGAAATTATATTTATGAATTCCTTTGTCTTATATGAATTGTTTTATGATGTCACGATGTTTAAGATTCCCATTTTTATTACATGGGTTATGCAATGATGTATGATTTATGATTTTGTGGCACACATAAGAATGGTATCATTATGAGATGGGTGAGACCTATATCTCCCTCCAATGCATTGGGTAAAGATTTTATATCTCATGAGATAGACATGGCTGGAACGGTAGGTTATACCGGTTCAGTAAAACAGGACTGAAACGAGGGTGACTCGGTTCAGAAAGGGACTTTGTCCACTAAGATAGTCATGGCAATGAGTCTTGACTAACAAGAAATGATTCTCTATGATGTGTATGCCACAAAGTTTCATGTTTTATGTTATGATTATTGTGATTACATTTCACTGCCATGATTTATCCCATGTTATGAAATTATGATCTCTTTTTCAGGTTAAGATTTCCAAAAGTTATGTACTTGTGTATACGATGTGATTGATATTTATTTTGTTTACCCTTACTAAGAATTTGAGCTCACCCTTTTATGTTTAATTTTCCCCAGGATATAAAGAAAGGTTTTAGGTATAAAAAAAGAGGAAGATCTTTATGGGAGATGTTGAAGATCTTTCACCAGGATTAGAAGATTATATTCCGAGTTTCTAAAGACACTAAACTATTACGATCCTTATGTGTGTGTTTTTGTTAAGTAATAAGTATTCCGCCAATGTAATGTAATGTCAATGTACGTCAAGATTCAGGTCTCTACAGCCGCTCTCAATACATGTCGACACTATTGCCCTAAATCCCAACCAATTCCTTTTTAGGGACGTCCGAACAACGCCCCAAGGAATGAAACATCCTCTGATACAACTTTGTCATGACCTGACCCTACTGGTCTCGAGACGTAACTACCATAAGCCTGCCTCTATAGGCCAGGGGCTGGCGACAAGCACCGTAGGCGTAACAATCTCGAGGAGGCCTTTTCCTAAGTACCAGTACACACACACACACAGCCCACTCAATGCAGAAGTGTAGAGTAAAAAGAAAACCAAAGTATGCATCGACCACTAAAACAGAATAAGTAAAGTTCTTAAAAGTATACTGACAAGTAAACTAAACCGTAAAGGAAAAAAAACACGCCCAACTAGAAAGGTTCCACAACCCGACAATAGGTAAAGAAAATTAAACAGCTAGTGAGTCTCAAACCTGAAAGTCCTACTACGACCACTGAACACCACCCAAAATCCTGTGTCCTCTAAGCTCCTCCGTAGTCTCAATCAACCTATTCGTCATCTATAAGGGCACACCAAATGTGGGCAAATCCCAAGCAGGGGTGATTATGAAGATACTCAGTAGAATGCCCTGAAAGCTTGAGGGAGTAACAAAGGAGGTAATAAAGAGGTGATCATTAGACAAAACAAAGAATAGTGAAAGAGTACAGTAAATAGAGTGCATATCAACCCAACAAGAGAAAGGAAGCATACTCTTCCAAACAAGAGGAGCTATACACGGAAAGCACGTGGCATACCCCGCGCGTCTTCGCCCCTCCTAGAAGGAGAGTAACTGAACCCAAGGTGTGGGAACAAATTTAGGGTGTATATATATATATATATTCTCAACAAGAAACCCAAATGAGTGTGTAAGGGGATCTCCATTTCCAAGATCACCCTAGAAAAGGTCGCAAACAATTTTAAGGATATCCATCACTGATGAACAAATGTTGCGCACGTCAAAGATGTCTCATCCCTGAACCGTATAACCAAGGGTACCACTCTGGTAATCATTGAAAAAATTCACTGAATAGCCTCATAGAAAGGGATAAGTCTGAAAGAAGTCACCGGGTAACCCACTGCCCAGCCCAGTTGGAGGGTAAACCCTAAGAGGTCATCGAGTAACCCACTGCCCAGCCCAGATGGAGGGTAAACCCTAAGGTCAATGCGTAACCCACTGCCCAGCCCCGCTGGAGGGTAAAACCTAAGGTCAACGGGTAATCCACTGCCTAGCCCCGTTGGAGGGTAAACCCTGATATGCCGATGGGTAACCCACTTCCCAGCTCCACTAGAGGGTAAGCCCGAAACTGGTCCGATAACTCCGCACTGCTCGTGCCATCACTGGGTGTCACTAACATCGCTACCGTGCGTTGGTTCAGAGTTCATCAAAGGAACCTCCGACCAACACCCTTTCATGTTTCCACATTTAATAATATCTCGAATGAGGCTCCGAATGACCAAAAATATTACACCATTGAAATCCTCATGGAAAAACATGCGAGATAGACTATTTACTCGCTTGAAACGGACTCCCCACGAAAAAGTTATTCAACATCGCTTTATACCCATATGGATTCTCATGGGGCCCACACCTTGGTCCAGAAAAAGGTCAGGTGAACTGTGCCATCAAGATTCTCTCAGAAAAACATGCCAAAATGACTATTCATTCCCCCCGAATTGACGATTGATGAAAAAGTTGCAAACGCTGCACACAACTTGAATGATGGCCTATGGGCCCATGCCTCAACTCCAGATTTAATGCCTAAAACCACCCTGGACGACTTCATCTCGACGCTAGGGTCACAACACTACTGACGATGCCTAAAATGGACTCCGGATGTGCTCGCGCCATTCGAAACAAGAATCTCAGTGAGGCACTAAATAACACTTAACGGGCGTATCGTGCCACCGAGCCCTTGTCTCGAGAATTAAAAATCTATAAGACCATCTCAAAACCTCCGTCTCGATCCGAGGATCGCATTTCCATAGACGGAACGCAAATCCGATACTTGGTTTGAGAGTTAGAGGTGTTTTAACACCAATGGACGGAGACGGGGTGGGCCAGACCGGTTCAGCCGGTCCACCCCTTTAGACCGGCGGTCTGCGACTCGACCGCCCAGACTGCCCGGTCCACCACGGCCCGTGTTTCACCACACGGGCCGCACCGCTTCACCCGGACCGGCTTAATCCGGTTTGACTCTTTTCCACGGGACCCACATTTTTCAGGTCTCGGTCTGCTCCTGGGGTCGCGACAACCCCGGTCTCGCGCTACACGCTGACCAGTGAAGTTGGCCAGCGTGCAGCCGCTTGCCCGGACCGCCGCTGCGCCGGGCCGCCATCCCGCTTGCCCATGATGACCGCCGAGGAGCTCGCGCCGCCGCCTGGGGAGCCCACGACACTGCCTACAGAGCCCGTGCCGCCGTCGTTGCCCGCCGGACCGCCGCGCGGAGCTTCCGGACCGCCGCACGGAGCTTCCGGACCGCCCTGGAACCACAAAAAAATAGGGGTTTTGGCTGGAATACCTCTCGGGGTCACGTCGAACACCCCGAGACTCAAAAATTTGATCCGAAAGAATCATTGGAAAGCTCAGATCAAGACCTAATCTAATATGGCCTTCACTCGATAATTAAATAGAATTTCAACGCTATAAATTGAGTTCAAAGAGGATGCAGGAATTTAAAATGAAAATGCCACGATCCTACCTCGCAGGGCATAGCCTGACGCTCCACGATCGATCCGCCTTCACCGAAACTGAAAACACCTTGCTGGGGAGGAGGAGGAGATTGAAGGAAGGGGAGGGGATTTCTTGTTGGGAGATTCTTCCAGAGAACACAAATGGGGGAAGGAGAGGATTTGTGTTTAAGTAGGAGAAAAATTAAAGAATTAACTTTTAATTTTTTTTTTCACCCACGAAAAGACTCACATCCGAAACTATCAACGGGGCCGAGATTAAGCTGCTCCTAGGGTAAACGCCATTCCCTGAGCGCAAAGAAAGTCTCAGAATTTTAATCTGATGCTCCATTCGAAAGTTATAAAATTCAACGCCCGAGGCCACTAAATTACGAAAACGCCCCTAGTGGCATTTTCTGCAGAAGGCCCACGCCCATGAAAGTTACACCCCTTCTAGGGTAAACGAAACGCTCCAGACTCAACGGTGACCTCAGTTTTCCAGTCCGAGCTACCGTTTAAGAGTTATTCCATTTATTTGGTGTGTTTAGTGTGAACTCACTTAAAATTTAATTCCGACCACACCGGGGCTTGGAATCACACGCCATATGAACGCCCTGCTCTGGAATAACATCAAGAAAAATTCAAAGTCTCACAATCTCAAAACCTAGCTTCTTACACATTGTCTCCTAATGAGACTGGACATCCATTCTTCATCACTATCTATCCTCTAAACATCATCATCTACAACTACAAGAGTCTAAATATCAACATTTATAGTAGGTTTCTCCTCACTTTTGGAGTTGGTTTCCAAGGAACAACTATTTTTACTTTGATATATTTGATGTATTTAATATTAATAAAACTTATTATTACATATTTTTTTTGTTCTATATGACTCTAAAGTAATAATTTCATAGAGTATACGTCAAATTGATAAGGTCATAACAGTTCCCCACTATTATGAGAACCTTGATGTGCTATGACAATATTCTCAAATAATGTTATATGGTTGGATAACGTAATATGATGAGACACATAGTACATAGAATTTTAGGTACGGGTACTTATAAGAAAATGAGGATTATTCTCATAAAGTTTAAACTTGGTAATCTCTAAGATGAGAGATTATGAGAACATACCCACTAGTAGGAATTCTGCATGATTTGGTGTCATCATATATTATTATCTATGAGAATGTGTGATATTCCTTAGACTTTAATATTATTATTAATGAATGTTACAACTTTAGTACTTAGATGTATTTTGTAAACCATGATGATACAATTTCATGGATAAGTTGGATATATTTGGTGTGTCATGGGTGACATGTCATTAATGAATAAACTGAGAAAGGATTTGTCCATTCCATCATTATGGAAGCTGATATCTCAACCCTTTGATTATAATAGAATCTTTATATTAAATTCCATGGACATGGTGAAATTACATCTTTATTTTAGATAGTCAAATAAATACATATAGAGAATATTGGTTGGTGACATGGGTGTGCAACCTGATTGATAAGATATTGTGAAAAATGGATTATATTACACAGTGAGCGTTCATATGTGATTTTTGATATTATGACATTAAGTTATTTCTCTTAGGATCCTTGACCCATTTCTAGACATCAATCTTGGACTTTATGAAAACCCGACTAATGTTAATGATAAATAATCCTTGAGGGTCACACATTAAGTGTTTCTGTTGATCTCAATTAAATTATATTTGAGTTTAATTAATGGAATAAATATTATTCTCAAGTCTAATGAATAATTTTATTCAAGTTCTATTGACCTCATAAATTAAATAAATATTTATTCACCGGTCTGAGAATAAAATATTTATTTTATTTATTGAATATTTTAATAAATATTTATTCACTAGATTGTGAATAAAATATTTATTTATGAATAAAATATTTATTCGATTGTTTACTAAATTCTAGAAGAGTTCGAACAGACCAAGACTGAGTCCAGTGATAAATATTAATTAACAAGACCATTGTATAATATTTGTTATTGTAAAAGATGGCGCATGCCACAAAATAATAATTATATAATTATTATTATGTGGTATGGGATTTATTAAAGGAAATAAATATTATTTAATGATTGTTATGTAATTAAATAACTTTTTAACTTAAATTCCATCTCTATAAATAAGAGGCTATATCTATTGTATAGATCCCGAATGGCCCGAAGGCCTTCTTTTTTATTTTATTATTGATAATCCCCCTTTTAAGGGTTGAAGGGGAACCCGTACATGACCCGTAGGCCCAAGGCACAAGGCCCGACATGACCCGTAATACATGACCTGAAGGCCCAGAGGCATACCATGCCCAATACATGACCCGTAGGCCCAGCCCACTAGAACTGCCCCTCCCCAGCTTCTATATCATTGATTGCCTTTAGCTCCCCACCTGCATTGCTAATCGGCTAGCATTGCCCCGTACAAAGTTGCACGGTGCCTGGACCCGATGGCGGTTGCCATACCCTCTCATTCTTCCAATCTGGTTAGCTCTGCTTCTGGTTACTACTACTGGTGCTCTGATCCTCATCTGGGGCATGCTCTATGTGAACTGGGCTACTTCATATTCTTCAATTGCCCGAAGGCCCTATGGCCCGAAGGCCTTTGATGGCCCGAAGACCCTGAGACCCGTAGGCCCAAACCGGTGGCCTGAAATCCCAAATCAGGTGAATAGTCCTGTTTCTACAGTACTAAATAGTTCCTACTACAGTACCAAACATTTCCTGCTACAGTACCTACTACAGTACTTCTACAGTACTGCTACAGTACCTGGAAATTCGCCTCCACTCGGTTTTGAACCTGGGTCTCTTGGATGCCAAGCAGGAGCCCTTACCACTCGGGTACGGGCTCGTTGGCTCTATTGTATATAGCCTCCAAAATTGAGAATAGAGAATTGTTGCACACAACAATTTCTCTCTAAAACCCTCTTTCTCTCTCCCTCTCAAGAACTATAAGTGAAAGAGATATTTATTCACGATAAAAGAATGAGTGATCAAGAATGAACAACGTAATATATTCGACTAACCACACTAGATCCCAAAGATCGAGTAGTGTTGCTTAGAGACATAGGATCACATGTATATCACCACTAGAGGGATTCTATTCTTAGATCATCACAATGCAACGAAGGTAATCTGAAAGGGTCTTTTTGGACAATCAACATCCACCAAAAAAGAAATTTACTAAGTTGAGGTATTTATTTCTTCAAATATTAAATAAATTAATTATAAATTTAATATGAAAGATCTTTTCTCTCAGTTTTAGGAAACAATTATTAAAAGAAATTTTAATATATCTCACACCTCTGCATACTTTTGTTATGCCCGGAACCATCAAGTGGTATGAGAGCATTCATGTTTAAATTTATAATTATTTATTTTATTGTTGATATATGTGAAATTGTGGTTATATTTTCATTTAAATTTATTAATTATTTAATATAGTTTGAATTAAAATGTTATCAACATATTAATCATGTTTGTATAGTGTTACATTTTCTTAAAGGTTTAAGAAAAAATAAATAATTCCTAAAGATTTCATCAGGAAGTTCCAAAAATTTAGCCAGTAAAACTGGGTTACACAGTGTGAAGTCGAAGCACATGCCATATACCCTTGTGAATTTAATCTATATATACCTAGTAACTAATTACACCCGATGCTTTTATTTCACATTGCATGTTGATTGGGCTAACCTGGTACACGAAAAGATAATATAGGGTGTGTAGCTGGCATGTATACACTGTGTAGTCTAACCGAGTTAACACAACGAAGCCCCATTCATGTGAATTAGATATATAGCAACCAAGGTACATGACATGTAGCTTCATGTACACGCTGTGTAGTCTCCCATTAATGAAAAAAATTTAAAATTACATTAAATTTTAAAATTACTGCATTAAAACCTTATTTTATTGATCGGCACACCATTGTGTGTTTGAAAATTTAATAATGGTTGTAAATAATTTTAAATTCTCAATTAATTTATTATAATCAATATGTTATTATTGGATATTCCTTTTATTTTTTTATGAATTCCATTAATGATCAGTATCTCAAAATAATTTTATATGATCATTAAAGATAAAAGGGAAGTAATTAATTAATTAATTAATTAATGCAAGCATGTTTATCTTAAATAATAAAAGAACAAATAAAGAAATGAATTCTAACCATTTACTTTTATGTATTTGTTGCATGTATGACTATTCATGATCTTAACCAAGAACTTTATATGTGTTGGATGTTTTAATTTAATTTATTGCATGAGTTTTCAATTATTTAATATTAAATTAAATGACATCCTGTGAGTAATCTCTCCCTCCATTATTATGTAGGACTTTTATGTCCAATGATATTTATGTAATCCCATTTAACCAATCCTTCAGTTACCCTCACTTGTGCATGATTAATAAATATTTGTAATTAATGGAGCATCCTAAGGCCTGTGGAGGTGGTTCAAGATATATCCATAATGATTCCAACCTTGGTGATACACAAGTGGATAGTTGGAATGCTGTAAATCATACCCAGACTGACAATAAGAGTTATTTCCCCTAGGTCAAAGGTTGATTTAATGTTCACTCATTAAATCAACCATTAGAAAATGATCATGAATAGGTCATTTAATTAATTAATTATTTTTTTCAATGTATTTATTTATTTTATAGATACAAGGTTGCGATCACATATATAAATGAATTAATGTGAAAAAAATGAAAATCAAATAAATAAATTATGTGTAAATGTATTATCCAACATGGTTAATTAATTTAGTAACATCCACTTAATATTAATAAGATGTGTAAAGGATAAAAAAAGATAAAATTTATGCACAATAAATTAAAATCCATCAATTAAATATTAAGTGAGACTAATCCTTCCATTACTTGATTAGGAATGAAACTATAAAACTAAGTGCAGTATATGGAAAAAGTCTAGACACTTACTTTTATCAAGGAATTCTCATGAGAGTTTTGGGTTGACTTAATCGAAATTGTATTGAGTTTAATAGTCAAATTCTATTCAATAAAATTTTTGAGGTAAGTGTTGAGGAAATCCAAGTCAGGATTTCAGGATAGGTGAATACACTCAACGGATCAAGGAGCTTCAAGTCTACAGTTGAAAATACCACCTACCTAATTACTTTTTTATGGTTTTCATGGCCAATGTATGGATCATTAAGAAAAGTAATGGGGATCCTTTACAATAGAATGCTAAAGAAACTAGACATTTCAAGTTCAATGGTGAGTTCTATTCAAACTTGATAAAATATTGTTATATTTAATAAATAAATAAATAAAATTTAATTTATTATATATCACTTATTTTATAATAAATCAAACTACTAGTAATTTGATCTTTTTAATTGTAGAATAAAATTACAATTACGTCATCCACACTATACCTATGATCAATATTGGAGAAATATAACCTCCTAACTAGAAGTAACTTCTAGGAGTGGTTTAGATGCCTTTGGATTGTGCTACGCCATGAATAGAAATCTTACATACTAGAATCCTCAATGCCTGATCATCCCACTAAAGAGGTGAGTGATGAAGAGTTCCTTGTATATAAAAAACATTTGAGGGATGCGGTCTACATTCAATGTTTAATGATTTTATCAATGTGTAATGAACTAATGAAGTCTCATGAAAACATGGATGTGTATATCATGCTTGATCACCTTCATGGTCTTTACTAAGAGAGATCTAGATAGGAAAAATTTTAGTTTTTCAAGGTTCTCTTTCAGAGAAATATTGGAGAGGGTGACCCATCTAGGACTCACGTAGTCAAGATCATTGGATAAATTGATATATTAGAGGTTATAGGGTTTAAAATCCCTGATGAATTGGGCACCAAACTCATTCCGGAACCACTCAGATCTTCTCAAACTTTGTTGTTAATTTTAATATGAACAACATTGAGAAGTCTCTACCTGATATTATTACTCTTCTTCACCATGTAGATAAGGATACGAAGCATGAAAAACCTTCTATACTTATAGTGAACAAATAGAAAGGGAAATCATAGATATTTAAGCCCAAAGATTATTCACACCCTTCCAAGAATAGGAAGATAAAGGGGAAAGCAAGATAAAATGATTCTTTCTGTTTCACATGTGGCAAGAAGGGCCACTGGAAGAAAAAATACACCCAGTTAAAGAAGCAAGGGGAATATTCAGGTGTGTTTTTTTATTGAGTTCAATTTATCTATTCCTACAAATTGAGTATTAGATATAGATTTTGGTGCTCGCATATGTATTCAAATACAATAACCAAGTAGATTTATAAATATTTACTAATGAGAGTTAGATATTAAACCATCCAATGGAGCTAAACTTGCTGCTTTAGCTATCGAGGACTACCACCTCATGTTGCTGACCAAAATGATCTTAGTTTTAAAGGGTTGTTATTATGTGCCTTCAGTTACTAAAAATATTATTTCTATATCTAGACTTGATATAGAGGGATTTATTTTAAAATTTGGGAATAAATGTTTCTTATTTTATAAATATAGAATTTATTATGGTAATACATATTTAAATAATGGACTTTATCTATTGTATTACATGAACTAAATAATTTCAATCAATAACGATGTTACTTCACATGACTCAAACCACACCCAACTTTAGCATCACTGGTTAAGTCATGTAAATGAAAAGTGCTAGAATAAATTACATCAAGATGAACATTTAGATTATTTTGAACTAAAACTAGTTGGTGTATGTCACACTTATTTACAAGGAAAAATGACCAAACCCCCATTTAGTGGGAAAGGTGAAAGGGATACAAAGCTTCTTGAATTAGTTCAACCAATGTGTGTAGACCATTTCCTATTAAAGCAAGGGGTGGGTAATAATAATTCATATATTTTACTAATGATCTTATTAGATATGGATATGTATAATTAATGAGATATTATTCAGACTCTTTTGATAAATTCAAGGAAAACAAGAATGAAGTTGAGAACCATCTTGGTAAGAAGATTAAGAAACTTTGCTTAGACCATGTTAAAGAATATCTTAATCAAGACTTAATTGATTATTTATGGAAGTTTGAGATTTTATCTCAAATCACTCCCCCTTATATGAATAAATTTAATGGTGTAAGAAAAATGAGGAACTGTACCTTATTGAACATGATGATTAGTGTGATTCTTCTGTTATCCTTTTTAAGATATGCATTACAAATAGAAACATACATACTAAACTGAGTGATAACCAAAGAAATAGATGATATACCATAATAATTATTGAATGGAAAGAAACTTGTATTGTCTTACTTACATGTGTGGGACTATTAAGCATTTGTTAAGTCTTATTCAAGTAAAAATCTTTCAACCTAAGGCACAAAGTGTATCTTATAGGACATCCTAAAGAAACAAAGGGATAATTCCAATAAAATCCTACAGAAAAAAAGTTTTTGGTTGAAAGATATCCCACATTTCATGAGGAGGATCTTATATATAAAATATATAGTGGGATCGATATAGAATTTATTGAATTCCAGGCTCAAGATACATAAGAGTTAGAACATGAACAAATTCCCCAAAGCCCTGTGGAAGAAGAAATTATTCCAGAGACACAATTACTATGTAGGAGTATTAGAGAGGCTAGAGAACCATAATGATATGGTTTTATAGTCACCAAGGATAGTTAATAATTATTAGTTGATAATAATGATTCTATAACCTACAAGGAAGAAGTAAGTGGAACAGTTGTTGCCAAGTAGAAAGGGTCCATGAATTATGAAATGAGTTTCATGTAATAAAACCAAGTCTAGATTTTGGTAGACCCTCTAGTAGATATAAATCCCATTTTTTGCAAATGGTTATTCAAGAAGAAACTATACATGGAAGGATAATTCAGTACCTATAAGGTGTGATTGGTTACAAAAGGGTTTAAACTACATCAAGGAATTGAATACAATGAAACATTTTCACTAGTTGCAATACTGAAATCCTTCAGAATTATACTTTCCATTACGACTTTCCCTGATTATGATATTTTAAAAATGGATATCCAAATATCCTTCCTTAATAGGAACCTCTAGAAATATGTCTATATGACATAGCCCGAAGGTTTTGTGACTTCAAAGGATTCCAACAAGTTATGAAAGTTACAAAGATCCATTTATGGATTAAAGAAAGAATCCGAGTCATAGAACATTTGTTTTGATGAGGCCATAGTAGAATTTGGTTACATAAAGAATGAATGTGGGCCATGTGTCTATAAACAGTTTAGTGGGAGTGTAGTCATTTTCTTAATAGTATATTTTGATGACATATTACTCATTAGAAAATAAATACTAGTCTTATAGTCTGTTAAGGTGTGATTGAATAAATGATTCTCTATAAAGGACTTAGCTAAGGAAATATATATTCTTGGGATCAAGATCTATCATGATATATCTAAGTGGTTTCTTGACCTAATTCAAAGTACCTTTATTGACAAGATACTAAATAAATTTAGTATGGAACAATCCAAGAAGGTATTATCACCAATTTCTCATGGCATTCATCTTTATAGGAAAATGTTTCCTCAGACACATGAGGAAAGAAATAGAATGATAAGGATTATATATGTATCCACGATTGGTTCAATCAATTATTACATGCTATGCACTAGACTAGATGTCTTCTATTCATTAAGTACGGTAGGAAGATATCAATTTGATCTAGGTGATCACCATTGGATGGTAGTTAAGACTGTCCTTAAGTATCTAAGGCATACTAATTATATGTTACTAGTTTATGGAGTAGATGAGGAACTAGTCATCAAAGGATATGCAGATTCTAGTTTCCAAACTGATCAAGATGATATGAAGTCACAAATAAGATACATATTCACTTTGAATGGAGGTGCAGTGAGTTGGAAGATCTCAAAGAAGATTGTGGTTGCATATTCGACAATAGAGTCTGAGTATATTATGGATTATGAGGTAGCTAAAGAAGTAGTATGGATGAAAAACTTCATCTAAGATATTTATGTGGTATCTAGTAGTAAAGATCCCATCACACTCTATTATGATAATACTACAGTGGTGGATCTTGCAAAAGAGACAAGGTCATATCAATGGACTAAACACATAATTTAGAAGTATCATATCTTGAGGAATTTTTCTTAGAGAGGTGAAGTTTAAGTGAACAATATTTCTATGGAAGACAATGTAGAGGACCCCTTGAATAAATCCTTGACTCAGAAAAAACATGAATATCATGTGAGGTCTAGTGGACTGAAGTTCTTGGGTAGTTGACTCTAGTCTAAGTGGGAGTTTTTTGGAGTTGGTGTCCTAGGACCAACTATTTTTACTTTTATTACATGTATATTCGATGTATTGAATATTAATAAAACTTCTTATTATATATTGTTTATTGTTCGGTATGGATCTAATGTAATAATGTCCTCGAGTATATGTCACATTGATAAGTTCATAATAGTTCCCCTCTATGATGAGAACCTTGATGTGCTATGAAAATATTCTCAAATAATGTTCTACGGTTGGATAATGTACTATGATGGGACACATAATACATAGATTGTTAGGTGCGAGTACTTATAAGAAGATGAGGATTATGCTCATGAAATTTACACTTGGTAATCTCTAAAATGGGAGATTATGAGAACAAACCCACCAATATGAATTATGCATGTTTTTGTGTCATCAGATATTGTTATCCATGAGTGTGTGTGATGGTCCTTAGACTTTAATATTACTATTAATACATGTTACAACTCACGTACTTAGATTTATTTAATAAAACATGATAATAAAAGTTCATGTAAAAGTTGGATATGTTGGGTGCATCATGAGTGACATGTCATTAATGAATAATTTGGGGAAGGATTTTCCCCTTCTATATTTATGGATGATGATATCTCATACATTTTATTGGAATAGAACCATCGCATTAAATTCCATGGCCATGGTGCAATGATGTGTTTATTTCAGATAGTCAAAGAAAGACATATTGAATATATAGTTTAATAACACAAATGTGCAACCAACTTGATGAGATATTGTTAAAAAGGGACTATATTACATAGTGATCATTCGTATGGGGTTTTCAGTGTTGTGACAATAAGTTCTTTCTCTTGGGTGTCTTGAACCATTGCTAAACATTGACCTTGGTCTTTAGGAAAGTCTGCTTAATACTAATGAGAAATAATCCTATAGGGTTATACATAAAGTATTTTCGTTGATCTTAATTAAATTATATTTGACTTTAATTAATGGAATAAATATTATTATCAAGTCTGAGGAATAATTTTATTCAAGTTATATTGATCGCATAAATTAAATAAATATTTATTCATCATCTTGTGAATAAAATATTTATTTTATTTATTGAATATTTTAATAAATATTTATTCACTAGATTTAGAATAAAATATTTATTTATGAATAAAATATTTATTAGGTTGTTAATTAAATGATAGAGGAGTTTGAACATACCAAGACCGAGTCCAGTGACAAATATTAATTAACAAGACCATTATATAATATTTATTATTGTGCAAGTTGGCACCCACCAACAAATAATAATTTTATAATTATTGTTATGTGGTATGGGATTTATTAAAGGTAATAAATTTTATTTAATGGAAAATATGAAATTAAATAATATCTTAACTTAAATCCAAACTTTATAAATAAGTGGCTATATCTATTATGTAGAACATCCAAAATTGAGAATAGAGAATTGTTGAGCACACTGAATTCTCTCTCAACTCCTGCTTCTCCCTCCCTCTCAAGAATGATAAGTAAAAGAGAGATTTATCCAAGACTGAAGAATGTAAAATCAAGAAAGAATAGTTCAAGACATTCGACTTGCCATGCTAGCACCCATAGATCGAGTGGTGTTGCTCAGAGATCATAAGAGCACATATGGATCACCTCTAGATGGATTCTATCCTTGGATACTCATAACTCAATAAAGGAAAACCAAAAGATTATTTTCAGATGATCAACATTCACCAATGAAAAAATTTCCTAAGCCTGGGTATTTATTTCTTCAAATATTAAATAAATTAATTATAAATTTGATATTCAAGATCCCAGTTCTTGGTTTCAGGCAATGATTATAAAAAGAAATTTTAATATATAACCCACCTCCAAACGCTTCCACTATGCCCAGAACCATCACCCATGAGAAGACTCTTTAACCCCAACATATCTGAATTCACCAATAGGTGAGACAAGTATCTCTACCTCAGCTACTACAAGTAATACAGGGACTAAAGAATCTTCTCTATGATGCTTCCCCAGAGCATCTATAGGGATTTCAACAATTTTTTTCTTCCTCTTATCCTTTATTTATAATAACCACTATATTTTTCAAGGAATAATTTAAGAATAATATAAATATTATAAGTTTATCGGCTAATAAAATGAAACTATGATGATGTTTTATTATATTATTTGAATCTATATGTACCTTCTCAAACAGATGGATTAACACCTGACCATATGGATAGAAATTGATTTTTACTGATCTATGAGATAAATGATACATGTATCTCAACATATATATGGTTAGGTTTAATTTATCCTCTTTTATTAGAAAATAAATAAAATAAATTTCTTGAAATAATAATTTTTCAAAATCCCCTACCCATTGAGAAATCCTTACCAAAATTAACATAATAAGAACATTCTATTTTAGTTCTAGGTCCTTTACAAGAATCTTCATGATTGAATATGATTAAAATGGATTGAATATAACATCCTATGGAATAAAAAACTCATCATTATCTATCTTAGGGATAAACATGGATCTCCATTAATGTGGTTAGTAGAAAATTTCAGACAACTCAATAATAGAAAATGAGATTTCCTTCACTTTAGAGATGACAGTATCCCCATTTTGAGAAAACATGAACTAAAAATTATCATAAAAATCTAAAAATAAAATAAAATATTTGTTTTATTTTCATCAAACACAAAAACATTTACTTGAAAACTCGACACTTTCTTTAGTAACATCACTATGAAATTAAACTAAATAAAATTGACTACCTTACCAGGAAGAATTCACTGCTTAGTACTTAAGTAATTAGTTTTATTTAAACTAATTTAAGCACCTTCATCTATTCTATTTGATTTCCCCATACTTGGTTGAAGGTTCAATTTTCAAGAGATTTAGGAATAGGGTTCAAAGGGTTTAGAATTTAGTGAGGAATAGAATGAACTATGGTGTTTCCTCACCATCTATCCTTTAATTTCATGAAATTGAATCTCATTATAGAATAAATAATATCATCTTGAAATAATGAGATTCCTGATATATGAGATCTGAATTGAGAAATATACAATGAACATTAAGGAATTAATAGTAGGGGGAATAATTTAGTGTCTCAGTGGGAATGTGTTAGTAATTATCCTAAGGGTGGGCTGAGGGGTTGGTTTATTGATGGGATCACTAACATTCAGAGGTGAATGAGCTTGTTTTTGGAATATACCTTTAGTTTGTAACCACTATAAAAATAGTACCTAATTGATGATATTAAGAGTGGGAAATTGGTAATTCTATTGATATGAAAATGGGTATGTTATATAGTATATATAATAACTAGGAATGTAAAGGAAATGAGTTTTTTTGATAGGTATGGAATTTAAATAGATCTTATGGAACAAAGTGTGATATATTCCCATGTATGATGTGGAATAACTAATCCATTCACTTTTCTATGGCTTATATATTAGAGCATGGTATACAAGGGTTAGCCTATGTTGATTAGTGAGTGATAGGTTATATTATTATTATTAATGCATGTCATGATAGGATGACATGTACTAGATATATGTTAGTTAGGATACAAGAATGATGGATAATCTAGATATTAGTAGAGTGCTAGGACTGGGTTCTATATGCCATATGTTATTTTGATTAACATATTAATAATGTTATTATAAAACATTATTTTTAGATGATTTAGATATTATGATTGTGATTAACATACTTGTATGTAATGCCCTGACCCCAGTTACCCAGAGCTAGTGTATTATTTTAATACATTAGCATGATTATAAGGAATCAAGTCCCGAAGGACCGATCAGTTTAGCAGTCTTGAAAAATAGATTACATACATTAAATTTACATTAAAATTTCAAACATAAAACAAAACACAGATAGTTATTTGAGAACACCATTATTCCCTTTATCTTAACTCTGTATATTAATCATAATACACTTCTTGGAATCCTGGGAAAATAAAACATAAGAAAGGGGTGAGCTCAGATGGTCAGTAAGGGTAAATAATTTAGCAGAAGCTATAAACTTTTATGGAAAGATGTTTAATAAAAAAAATCATTTTTAAACATAATCTTGAACATAATATAGAAAAAATAAATCAAACATCAACATATAAACATGCACATGGATATTCTACTAGTTGAATAATAACAAGTAATAACTAATTTCATAATAGGGGAATGCCTAACACCGGACATCATTACCACATAGTCAAGGACTTGTGCCAAGACTATAAATAATTTTTTTGTTAAGGCCTTGTTCTAAGAAACTAGTTTATCTCATGAGACCTACCGATGCATTGAGGAGCTATAGAAGGCTCCACCCATCACTTACTAAGGCCACTGCATTTGTCATATGAAAAAGTTGATACATAACATAAACATTCGTATTAAAACTAGCATACGAAATGTCAATACATTAACCATAAACCATGAATGGTATAAAAATAGAACATCCAAATTCAAACATATCATAAATCATTTAATACAATATGGAAGATTGTATTATAATAAATCAACCTCAATCAAGAATAATATCCAGTAAATGATGTTGACATAATTGAAAATGATCAGTAAAACTTTTTGAGAGAAATATCCCTTTTTGTGAAATAATTTAAAAGTCACACATTTATAAAGGAAGTAATTTAAAATAGATTTTTTAATCAAAGTTTCCCATACCACTTTGAAACTTTTTAAAGTAATTAACATTTTAAAACAATCATGTCTATATAAAAAAAATCCTTAAAACCATTTTGAAAATATGGACATTAATGAGAAAGATTTAGAAGAATAAATATTTAAAACATTTAAAATGATGTTTTAGTTAAATATTAAATTAAAATAATCATTTTGAAATGTATTTTATGAAACATGGAAATGGATAATAAATATTTCCAAGAAAATACTTACACATAAACAATCTTGAATAATAATGAGATTGAAGAATTAACCCTTACCTTGCACTTTCTTTTGGCCGAGGGTACATTTAACCTCATATATTATGACCATAGTGTGTTATTAAATTATACCAGAACCATATTTATATTTATAATATCATACATGATTCATTTATGACTTTATACTAGCCATTTAATAATTATTTCCATGTTAAATTAACATTTTGGGTAATAATTGCTTTCTTTATCGTACGTGTTTTAACTTGTTATTCTTGATCGTATCACTTAGATCATGATTTAAATATTTCCAAAATATAAAACATGATTTATATATAATATATATATATATATATATAATATAAATATTTATAATATATAGATATATGAAATGGAAAACATTGTTATAGAGATGGTAGGCCGTACGTACGCATAAACGTTGTTTCCGTTTTCATATCGTATTGAACAGATGTAAGTGAATAAGATATATCCAAGTACACACACACACACACATATATCTCCAGTAGAATTATTATTTCATATATTACATACTTATTAATAATATATATTTTTATAATCATTGTTGAATAGTGAACGTGGAAATGAATCTCATCGCGTCGTGGAGATGGTAATCCGTACGTACGCACGAGCGAAAATATCATTATATTGATGGTGAAATCATATGTAATTGGATGTTATATCATATATACAGAATAATTAACATGTTATATTTAGTATTTATATTAGTTATACTTATTATTATACCCATCCAAATAATTAAGTGTTTGAATAACAAACTACACCATGATGTGGATATGGTAATCCGTACGTACATATGTATGGTGAATTTGTCATTTATAGGATGGATAGAATAAAAAATATGGGTGTAACATATTTATAATAACATCACAGTATGTAAAAGGTACTGGATTTATTATTTTGGTATGGAAACAACAAAGAAATAGGAAGTGGAAGAAGAAAATAACTTGAAAGAGGGTGGTGAAATTATTACCTCTTCTTCGGCTGTTTCCTTTTGACTTGATAAAAAGGGCTAATTAGGTTGAATTTATAATCAAATTAAGGACTCTGGGTTAAAGTGAGAGATGTTGGGAGGATATTTGTCTAGGGTTTGTCCGATCCAAATGGCTTTGGAGGTGTAATTTTGAGAGAAGGGGAAGTACCCTTTTATAAACGAGGTGAGGGTCACTTTCGGAAAAGTTTGAAATATTATTTTATAATAAAATAATTTTCGGTTTCTAATGTCTCAAAAATGATTTATTTAGAGGATAAGGTGGGGATGAGTCGAAAAAATCTCAACCAATAGGTTTTAGATAGTTTTAGGTCACCATATTAACCTTATCTTTTAGATCTAACTCTTAGTTAAATAGTTTGACATTTACCATGTCTCTTTGTATTTTTATATTATATGGTTAATAAACTAACTATAACAATACAAGAGAACCCCAAGTGGTTAATTATTAATATATATAACCTTATATAATTCCTTTGGCAGAAAATTATATTTTTAGGAATATTATATCAATTAATAATATAGTTTTTGTTTTAAAGAGTCAATTATGTCAATTTTGACACTATTTAGTATTTGGTTTTTGTGAAAATCATAACAACATGATTAATTCAAAAAAATTATTTAATTAACCCTAACATGTCATATTAACCAAGTAAATTAGTGTAATTCATCAGAAGTCTCAATTTACATTTATTTGGATATTTATAATATCAATTATTTTAATATTTCATTAATAAGGTAATTACTGCATCATCATTGTGTCACAAATAAATTAAATTATTTAATGTCTAAAAATTATAAATAAAATACCATTATATATTAAATATTTCTTATCTTTATAATTAATATTTTTAATCCAATATATATTGTGTGTAACCCTATATTAAAAATGGTTTAGTTATTAAACTTTGAATTTAACACTTTTAACTCTTCTTTAAATAAAATAATAATAAATGTCATAATCTAATCCAAGTGGACCTAAAGGATCATATTTTATTCCTAAGGTTTTTTTGGCCGAAATAAACTTATCCAATAGAATTAGGACATGTGTTAGTGTAATTATAATATCATTCTTACCTTTAATTACCCTATTTACTTTTAACTGTGGTAAATAAAGGTCAAAAGTTACTATTCACCAAAAAATATTTTCATCTTGTTGAACCAAATTTTACTTACTGATATCAACTATGTCTCTCAGATTTTTGAAATTCAACTCACAAAAGTGGTAAAATTAAGTTTTATGCAAATTTGCAAATGCTCCTAGAAGGTGGGTAAAAGAGGTTAAAAAGTTCAATAAAATCTAATACATAAAATTTTATTATAAAATGACTCAAATTAATTACATTGAAATTATATAGGTATTATATATATATTTTTGATTAAAATAAATTTACATAAAATAAATAATTATTTAAATAAAAAGTCGGTTTTAAATAATAACGTAGTGTTTTTTACTATTCATAAAAAATTGAATGTTTTCAGAAAAATACCAAAATTCATCCTAAGATAATTTTGATATTCTAAATTCAAAAATGAATTATATTTTACCAAATTCACAACATAGAAGTTGCATTAATTAATTTAAAATTAATTCCCATTGTCAAACCCAAAAAGTAGGCATTTTTAAAAGTAAAAACTATCAAAAGATTGACATGTGTTTATGTCAAATTTAAATGTGAAATTACTTATAATGACCTAAATTGTATTAAATTATAAAAATATAATCTAATTATACTTACAAACCATTCAAATTCATAATTTATCACTATAAATTATTTCGATTAAAAAATTTGTTTTCAATTAAAATTTAGTATTTTGCGCTGTTAATCAAAATATGAAAGTTATCAGAAAAGTACCAAAAATTTATCCAAACTAAAATTTTATGTCCCAATTCTAAATAATAATTTAATTTCATTAAATTGAATATATAAAAGTGTTAAATATTTGTTTTTAAAAGGATTATATATTAAATAGGTGGTAAAATTTCATTTTTTGAAAAATACTTCTTTTATCTGAAAAATTGAATTTGTCCTTATATTATGTCTAAGAAACAAAAAATATGAATGTTAAAATTATATAGGATATATATAAAATTCAAAATTCAGTTAATACTATTTATAACCACTTTTTGAACGGCTAGTTTGGTAAGTCTTGGTGTGCTCGAACACGTTGTTGCGTGTAACGCAAGTTATTGAATTACTTTGAAGAAATAACATACTATGAAATCTTGGGGTGTTAAATTGTAACCCAATGGAAAACTAAGGGGACATAATATATTTATTTTGGGGGATTTTTCAAGATTCACCGCCTATATATTTCTCTATAAAATAGGATTAGATAGACCAATATTATGTTGGGTATCATTGTTAGTTTATAGATTAGATAAACTGGCTGTGTAGCCAATACTCCATGATATTCCATCAATTATATAGAATTGTTTTGTTATAATTAATACTTTATTATAAAAGATTAAATAGACAAATATTTAATTATAAATCCTTCCCAGTATATGGATTAAATAGACTGGTTCTATTAACAATACTCATTTCTAGACTATTTCTTAGACATATTTATATTCTCACAAGGAATAAATACTATTATATAAATAGGATAAACTAGTTTTTAACCATTACCCCATTTTAGTCTATGGTATATTCTTGATTGAACTAATATACTTAACCACTGATGATCAAACATGGTAGGGTTGTGATTCAAGGTAGTCAGGTTAGTACATGATAACATGAAATTAATTCATTAATTTTCTTGTTGTTAATATTATTTATTTTCTCATGAATAAAATATCATGTTATGGTTTATATTAGGGGAATCTTTTTTCTATCCTATTGTGATTTACTCTCAAATGTTTCATGTGTACCTTAATTGATATGTGGATCATATATTTTAATTGAAAGTGTATCTAATTAGAGGAGTACCAAGAATTCGAGGTCTTGAAACTATTCTATATATATATAGATACCCAAAACCTCAACTATGGGTAGTGAATAATGGATAATGGAGCATCATTCAAAACCACACCATTTTTTTTAATTTCATAGAAAACATGGGAACAATAAATTTTTATTGGGAATATATCACTTTGCAATATCACCTTGTGGAACCCTACTTGATTATGACATGATAAATCACGGTGTAGTGTTATAGGTCATGCTATAATAAACAAAAGTGTAGATAAAAATAATGGAACCAAACATTCATAGGGTCACTCCATGATACAATCCTTCCCAGAAGTTATAAAATGAAAAAATTACATGATAAAGTTACATTGTGATGGTTCATCTCTCAATGCAACACTTTAGAGAAAATAATTTTAAAAAATTCATAGATCTGGAAACCCAATATATTTTTATATCCAATAGTTTCATGTCATAACATTTGAAATGCCTTTAAATACCCAACATAAACCCTATTTTTTATCGTGAGCTCCATCCCCTCTCCCTATCATGGTTACAACTCCAAGCCATCCAATACTTACCCAAATCCACCACTAAGACCTTGAATCAACTAGGTAAACCCTCAAAACTGTACCTGAGTTGATTCATACCCTTCTTTTCATATCTTCACAACCATATATTTCCTTATATCCCAACCAACACCCCAAAAGCCTCAACATACCCTAAAAGCATTACCTCCTTTCTCAAACACAAAAAAATTCCAATAAACCTTTCCCAAACCCCTATCTAATCTATCACTCCTTACCCTCTCTATGGATAATAGAAAAAAAAGTCAACCACCCTTCCAAATGAAAATGATCACCACCACCAATAAACTAAGAAGCTACTAGTTAAACACACAAAGTAGTGAAAGACAAAGCCTACCCAATCACCACCAAATATGTCCTATAGAACATCCTGTAGTCCCCTGTATTCTCAAAATCTTATCCATACTGATAATTCAACCCCTTAATCATCCTTGAGTGAGATTTTACAATAATTACACCTCTATATTTTCTTATACTTCACAAACCCCATTAATTGATATAGGATTGGGAAGATAAAAATGTGAAGGTTTAAAATGAATAAAACCTTAGATATGTGGGTTTTGTAGTAAATTAACATGGGAAAAAATATTATGGAAGCACTATACTGTGCATCTATAAAATGAACATCACCAAAAAAATGTTTTTTTTGAGTTGTAAGTTATATAATATCGTGATCTCATGCAATTGAGTGGTTATTTTTTCCACTTCCCCTTGTGGTTAGTCTAATACATTGTGAATTTTCAAGTGCAGGAAATGGCATCAATGTGCCGTATCTTATACCTATTCTATCAATTAATTATCACATCTGACATGAATATCTACTTGTATCACTTTAGGCATGATAGGTATATGATTTGCTATGGGATTTTGTGTGGGTGATCTAGGATTTGGTATGTATTCATATATTCAAAATCCATGTGGTATTGGTTATTGTGGTATATTTGGTTAGAGTCCCAATTAGCACATTCACTATTCCTCTATAGTACTCAGTTTTTTTCCCTTAGGCTCTATTTAACCTTGAATTTAGTTTCTGGTCTGTGGTTTATTTTAAACTGAACCATGAATGATTTAGTTGCATTCATGTGGGTAACCGTGTATGTGATCTGGGTATAGAGTGGGTACTAAGGTGTATGAGTATGCAATGGGTTGTGTATAGTGGGGTGTAGTGAGGTTCTTTGGGGGTGTAGTGAAGAGTGTTTTTTATGGAAGGTGGGGGATATAGCCATGGTTTACAACCATGGAAGTATAAAATAGTATTTTTTTTGGAAAAATGAAGGATTTATCCATGATTAAAAATCATTGAAACAAATATATGTGTAAATTTATAACACCATAGTTTAAATCATGGAAATAGGTATATTTCCATGGTTGGAACCGTGGCTATATGATTTAATCTATAGCTATGCCATTTCGAGCCATGACCAATGAAACCGTGGCTATTAACTATAGCCACAATTATAAAATGTGGCTCTAGGTAAATTTTATAGTAGTTTAATTAGACCATATCCCTAGTGAAGAATAAAAATACTTAAAGTATGTTGACCTAAATGATTTTTTTATAAAATAATTATGAACATGGTTTGAAAAATAAGAGAAAACATCATTTTCTTTTGGAAACTTTTTAAAACAAAAAATTCCCCAAAAAATGTGATTAATATTTTATTGGAAAACCTTTGAAACTTTTAAATTAATCTTCATGAAAAATAAAGGACATAAAAATGTGAAAATCTATTCATTCTGTAAACTTTTTAAAAAGTTATTTTTTACAATATTGTATAAGAAGTAAAAAATGATCCATATAGAAAAAGTTTAACAAATTACTTTTTAAAAATTTATAAAGAATGTAAATATTAGTTTAAAATTGAATTTAATAATATTTTAATTATAAATAATAACATTCTTGAAACATTTTAAAGAATATGGACATGGAAGGAAAATATTCTTGACCTAAAAGCAGAAATATGGTTGAATTTTCTTAAAAAACTTTCTTTGGTATTTTTAAGTAAAAATTTGGGTAAAAATGTAAATAATAATTTAAAACCTTAGTAATAACCATATTATAAAGAAATACATTGGATTTATAAGATATTGAACATATAATTTTCTATAATGGAAATTGAGACATAAACAATTCTTATAAAAAGTGAGATTGTAACATAAACCCTTACCTCAAGCCCTGACATGATTCATACACACTCTAACATCCTGTATAATAATTTTTGAATTATTATAAATCTATACCAGTACCATATTAATACTTATATTAATATATATTAATCCATTATAATTTCCATTTACTCATTTTTAATATTTTTTCATTAAAATCAATATTTGGGTGTCAATGGTTTTGTTTTCCACGTATGTTTTGGTTTGGAGATTCCAGAACTTTCACATTGTCTATGGTTTAATCATCTATAAAATATTAATCATGTTATAAATATAATTTTTATTCATTATATACACTTTTAGTACTATCCATGTAAGGCGACAATGTAAAATTAATTACATCACTTCATGGAGATAGTAGTTCGTACACACACGCGAGTGATGTTTTAATTTTTCAATGGGTAGAAAGAAATAAAGGAAAATAATAATTTATCTTTATATAGTAATAAATATATAATAAATATAAAACATATTCATTAAATATATCTATATAAACATCTATTAGATATGGTAATGAAAAATGAAAAATATCACTTCATGGAGGCAGTAGTTCGCACATATGCATGAGAAAAGTTTACATTTTCCATTAGATTGAAAATACATAGAAAATAGTTGTACCATAAACATAAAAACATTCAAGTATAGTAATTATACTAATGTAATTATGTTAATATGTATATAGAATATTTTTAGGAGTTTTAAGAAGAAAAAATCTTAAAAAAGGTTGGTACTAACATAAACCTCTTCCTTGGATAATATCCTTTGGAAATCACCTTAATATTTATTGGAAATGTATTTAGGGAAGACTATAACTTTTAAGACATGAGTATTAAAGTTTAAAAGTCATTTTTTCATATATTTTTTGATCTAAGGTGCTCAAGTTGTGTAGGAAAGTGAGAAGAGAAGGTGCCCTTTTATAAGTGAGGAGAGTAACATCCTTGTAAATATTAAGAACTTTAAAATATAATAAATATATTTTTCAAGGAAATAGATCCAATTTAGAAAAATTTAAAATATAGGATAAATTAAGGTCTAAATACACTCAACCAATCATATTTTTACAAGTTTTAAGCATATTTAAAGCCTTACCTCTTAGTTTAACCCCTAGTTAACCCTTTTAACCCTTACCGCGGTGACAAGTTTTTTACCATGTTAACTATTCATTATGACTAAAAATTAAGTTAAAATTATCACTTAATATTTATTATAATGATTCAAAATATTTAATCCATTTTAAAATATTCAATTCCTAGAGTTGTTAGAAATTAATTCTAATATTTTGCGCAGAAAATACATAAAAACCATTTTTTTGAAAAAAAGTATCTTTAAGAATAACAATGATTTTATTATAATTACTTTCTTAGTAAAAAACACTATATGAATATTAATTTATTTTAATGAATATATTATCTATTAATTTTATTAAAAAAATTCATAAATATTTTTGAATTTAATTTATTAATAAAAACATTATGCACATAAAAAATACAATTTTCAGAAAAATATCTCTTTTTTTCCATCAAATGAATTTATCTTAATTTCTAACCAATTTATAATCAATTTATAAATGATTATTTATTTTTATGCATGTATAAGAAATAATTTTTCATAATTTTAATCCTCTAAATAAGATAAATTAATTTTAAATAAATCATATATAATAAAATAATTTTTGTAAACAATACATTTATGTTTAACCAAGAATAATTAAAGTAACACTTATTAGGATTAATTAATTGATTTTAATAATTATTTTTAATTTAATTATGTTTTAATATATTTTATTTTTTATTATAATAAATCATTATTCACTTAATTTTAGTATTGTGTGTATCAAAAACTATCGAACACATAAAATTTATTTAAGAAAAATATATTCTAAAATCTCGAGGTGTTACATTATACCCCTGATAATAATTTTACCCTAAAAATTAAATTATTATTAAGATAAAATATGAGGATAATCCTTTTGAAATATATCTTATTTTTCCTATGTATCTTCCTAAAATTTATGTTTTCTCCAAATCTTTTTGACCAGGTGAGCGGTATTATTCTGTAACACTTTATCTCTTGTATCCAAAAGCTATATCAGTTATTCCTTATAAGAAAGATCATGCTCCAGTAGTAAAACCACTAATTCTAATTCATGTGAAGGATTAGGCATGTACTTACTTATAAGAGATACATGGAATATATCATGAACCTGAGATAGGTTTGGTGAAAGTGCCTAGAGATAAGGAACCATCATGATCCGATCAAGAATCACATAGGGACCAATATATCTAGGGCTCAACTTCCTCTTCTTTATAAATATCATAACCTTATTCCAAGGTGATATTCATAGTAATACCTCCACACTAACTTCAAACTCTATATCTCTCCATTGATTTTTAGTACAACTTTTTTATTGACTTTGAACTATTTTGATGTATTGTTGAATGGATATGAATTTCTCTTATATTTATTCAACTATCTCAAGCCTCAATATATTTAATTCTCTAAATTCATCCTATCATGTTTGAGTTATACAATTCTTTCTATAAATGGATTCATAAGGATGCATCTAAATTATTGATTAAAATATATTATTGTAAGAAAATTTGAATAGAGGAATGTGTTAATCCCAACCACCTTTAAAACCCATAGAGAAAGATCTAAGCATATCTTCTAGGTTTTGAATGGTCCTCTTAGATCGACCTTCTATCTAAGGATGATATGCAGTGCTATAGGTCAACTTATATATTCAATTCTTGTCGAATACTTCTCGATAACTTTAAGGTAAACCCTATATCTTGATCAAATACAATTGAGAGAAGTACTCCATGAAACTTGACAAATTACTTAATATATATCCTAGAAATTTGGTCAAGTGATAAATATTATTTGATAACAATGAAATGTGTTGAATTTTTAAGAAAATAAACCACAACTCAAATGGTTTTATAACCTTTATATGTCTTGGGGAGTCCTATGATGAAATCTAAAATGATGCTTTACCATTTTCATATAGGTATGAGTAATGGTTACATCATCCTATTATAATTGTGATTTTCAACCTTAACTTGATATCATACCAGGCATTAAGATAAAAACTCAACAATATCCATTTTCATGTTGTCCCACCAAAAATTCTCTTTGAGATCTCTATACATCATTATACTTACATGATGGATAGAGAATGATGGGATATGTGTTTCATCCAATAAATCCTTATTTAATTTTTGGTATTTAAGGGAAACATATCCAATTCTCAAACTTGATCATTCTATCACTATCATAGTTAAACTTAGAAAAATTTCATACTATATTTTACAAATCCACACACTCCTTCTATGTCTCTTTAATATTCACATAAACGGATGGTTGAACATTCATTTGGGTAAGATAGGATTTATTTCCTTCCATAATGATTTTCAGAACCATTCACTTTATATACATAAATATTGGATCTATTTCAATCCTCATCATAGATAAGTTATCACGGTACTTTCAACTCAAAGAATCAACCACCTTATTCACCTTCCCAAGGAGGTAATGTATCATGTAGTCATAATTTTTAATCAACTCCAAACATCTCATTTAGTTCATATTCAACTCTCTTTATGTGAATATATAATTCAATATTCTGAGATCAATATATATAACAACTTTAACCACAAATATCATGCCTTTATATTTCAAATGAAAAAATTATCATTTCTAGTTCCAAATCAGGATTTAGGTAAGTTTTTCATGAACCTTCACTTTTCGTGAGGCATATAAAACTACCATTTAATTATTCTTGAGAAAACATCCTAATAATTTATTTTATGCATCACTGTATATTAAAAATACTTATCCACTATAGGGTATTGTAATTAAAGGTGTACAAACCAACCTTCTCTTCAGTTCCTTGAAATTATCTTCACATTCATTAGTCTAATTGAACTTTACTCTATTCCATGTCAACTTGTTTAGTGTATTTGATATTCATGAGAAATTTATCACAAAGTTTCAATAGTATCCATCTAATACAAGAAAACTAAAAATCTCAATCATAATGGTTAGTCTAGGCCATTTCTCAATAACTTACATATTTGAAGGATCAACCGATATACCCTCACTTTTAATTACATGACCTAAGAATGATACATTATGTATCCATAATTCATACTTATTAAATTTGGAAAACAAATTATATTTTCTTAAGGTCTTTAATACAAACATAAAATGATCTCAACAGTCTTCCTTACTCTTAGAATATATGAGAATATTATCTATAAATACTACTATGAACTAATCAAGGTTGTCTCTAAATAATTTATTCATTAGATCCATGAATATGATGAGGGTATTGTTAAGTCTAAATGGAATCACTATAAATTTATAATGTCCATACCTTGAATGAAATTCCATGTTGGGTATATCCTCTATTTTTACCCTTAAATGATGATATCTAGATCAAATATAAATCTTGGAAATATATTTAGCTCCATGTAATTGATAAAACAAGTCATAAATATGTCCTAAATGATACCTTTTCTTGATAGTGATCTTGTTAAGTTCCTGATAATCAATGCAAAGATGCATCAACCCATTTTCTTATTAATAAAAATAATAGGTGCACCCCTATAGTAAAACACTAGGGAATATAAATACCTTTTATAGATTCTTTTGGAGATACTTATTCAATTATTGCAACTCAATTGGGAATATTATATAAGGAGTCATTGAAATAAGTGTATCATCAGGTATGAGTTATATTAAAAACTCAACTTCACAATTCTGGAGAATACTGGGAAACTCTTTAGAAAATACATCATCATATTCCTAAAAATTAAGTATATCTTCAATGCCTAGTTTCTCCCAAACCATTTGAAATAAACACCCCTCATGAACATGTAGTATGAAACATACAATGGATGTAATTTCTATTGAAATTTTATTTTCATCCTCACACTGATATATGATCATATGTTGATTCAGAATATCAACTATGGGTTACATTAATTAATAATTGATATGGGCTATAAATATATAGATCCAATACATAACAAAAATCACTACAAAGTCAAATATAGTAAGAATAATAAGATTTTTTGGAAGCATATTCCTACAAAAATTTATTAAAGAGGAGCTATAAAATACAGATGCAATCATCATACCATTGGGGTTTTTCATTGATAAATCAATATATACCATTGAGTTAGTGATGTGATACTCTTAGAAAACTCTTATGATATAAAAGAGTGGTTAGAACCTGAATCAAATAATACATATATAGTTATATAGTGGATGATAATATTACCTTTCACCACTTCCTTCTCATGACCCATTTCATCAATTGTGGATGTATAAGTCTTTACTTTTTTACTTTGAATTAAGTAGTTTTTGATACCAATTGACATCATTAACATTGTATTCATTCATTGGTTAGTTGAATTTACATAATCCTTGTAATTATAGAATTTTAGTGTGGGTAGAAAATTTAGTTGTACTTTCCCTCCATTCATTTCATTGGTTGAACTCTTCACATCCCTTAAGAATTCATATACTTGAAGACCTTCTCTTCTATACTTGAAGCATTTACCTATACCTTAGAGAAAATTTATTTTATGATTATTATTAAAATGTTATCATAAAGAAACATTAATTGTATTTCCTCCATGGGTTTTATTAGTTAGATTTCCATGGAAATACATTTTATCTTCTTATCCCCAAAACCCTAAGAACAATGAGAGTTTATACTCTTTATTTCTACTTGGATATCAAATCATACAACTTATTCATAGGTATAAAAGTCTCTTATATCCAATTATTTTTATATACTTGGTTTTAAGACACTAAATAATCAATACATTTTTCTTTCATGGCCGAAAATGAAACTAGAAGTGCAACTTGCAAGTCTAGTGAAATTTACCTCACATGTAATAATGGATTCATCATCTATCTTCTTTAGTTCTAGGAATTCCATCTCAATTGTTGTGTAAATATTTCAAGGAAAATAATTATTAAAAAATAAATTATTAAACTCTTCCCATGTCATGGAGTCAATATATTCATCTTGCCTTATATTCTAGATAATATTACACCATTAATCATCTTCAACTTCCAAACAATACAAAAAACAAGATAACCTTCTCATGGTATGAGTACTGGAGGATGGAGAATATATTTTATATATCATTGATTCATTTCTCAAAAATAAGTGGATCAGAGGACCCACTGAAGGAATATTAACTTTGAGGTATAAAAGTCTCAATGTTGAGTTGTTCATTACTTTGGATATTTGTAAGTTTATCATGACTCATGTTTTCATTCATAGCTTAATAGAGTTGGGTGATCATAACCAACCAATTTTTTATCCCAAATATAATTCTATTTGGTTTCCCATAAGTATTTTCATTTAATTATCCATCAAATTCATTATTAACACATTTCCTCCTGGTTCAAACCATTGACTAAAACTAAAATCTTAGTGTGTGTATCAATAATAAATTATCAAAGTGATCAATCATATGATAATGAAAATAATTCCTAAGATGTACTAAATTATGACACCTTCTTATCAACCTATGAAACTTTAGGTTCACCCTATATCACTTTGGTTTATCATAAGTCATCATAGTATCTATCCTATAATTTCCCATAATCTAATCTAAAAAAATAACTAAACCCTTCCTTGATATCAACTGAGGTGATATGAGCATCAATTAGATAAATATTAAATCAATTTATATGAATATTCAATACATATCATATCAATACATTACTGAGAAACATAAAGTTTTATAACCTTTAGAGACTAGATATAAAATCAACTTATTTCATGAATGATATTCAACATCTCCCCCAAAGTTCTTCTTTTAAAGAACACTTCTTAAAAATTTACCACTTAAAACATTTTTTCATAACTTGGGGAAATAGAAACATAAGAAAGGGTGAGATATGACACATAATAAGAGTAAACATGGGATACATAAATCAAATATCACAATTGAGCATAATATAATATTAAGGGAATGAGAATAGGATTAAAACTTATGATATCATATCCAACAAGTCATAAACCATAAAACATGAGTCATGGAATAAGTCTTTATCACATCAAAATAAATAAGTCATAAGAGTGCAGAACCATTAATAATAAATCACGATCCATGAGAGAATATCATAAGAATAATACATAAGTTTTTGGTATACACATAAACATAGAAAATAATTTCCTTGGTCAAGGATCACTGTTAAGACTATCATAATGGATAGAGTCCCATAATGGATTGGGTTCACTCCTCATTCCCATAAAAATAGTAATCATATGTCAAAGATACTCACCATGAAATTCATTTAATATTAGTCTTGGGATAAATACATATGTACCTTCTTAGTCTTGGGCTAACTTCCCATGTACCTTCTTAGTCTTTGGCTAACTACCCATATACTCTCTTGGGCTTGGGAAAAAGTCTCATGCACCATTGTGCTTGGGAAACCCTCATGTGTAATATTTTGAGAACATGAGATATAAAACATTAAATAATTCATTTTAGGTATATAATGAAACCACCCATCACATTATAAAACATTCATATATATGCCATAAGAATATAAGAGTTTTCATAATTCCTTCATAGTTTAATTAACTCATGATATGGAAACAAGTTTCATGAAACATAATTAAAACATCATCATCATAATACATCCCAAGAAAGGAAGTGGATGTTATCACAATATCATATACCTATTGAATAATAAAAATCCATAAATTATGTTTAAATTAAAGAAAAATAATTTTACAAAATCATTATAAATATTCTTTTAAAACAATAAAAAACATCCATTTCTTTTGGTAACTATTAAAAAATAAAAAATCATAAAAAAATAAGAACATGATTTTATTTATAAAACCATTGAAACTTAAAAAGGAATATTTGGTAATAATAAAGTATATTATGATAGGAAAATCCATTCATTCCACAAATGTTTTAAAACATTATTTTTCACTTTTGTATAGGAAGTCAAAAGATACCCATACAAAAAATGTTAAAAATATAATTTTTAACGTTTGTGAAAAAAGTAAAAAGTGGTTGAAAATAAAATTTAACAATATTTAAATAATAAATAAGAACATTGTTGAAACATTTTAAAGAATATGAACATGGATGAAAAATATTCCCAACTTAAAATGAGAAATGAGGCCGACTTTTATTAAAAACATTTCTTCAGTTTTTTTGAGTACCAAAAGGGGTAAAATTGGAAAGAATACTTGAAAACATAAAGAATAAATATTTAATAAGAAAATATATTAGGTTTTAAGATATATAACATATAATTACCCACAATATAAATGGAAACATAAACAATCTTGATAAAAAGTGTGATTATAACATAAACCCTTACCTCAAGTCCAGACATGCATTGTACATAATTTAACCTCCCATAAAATAAATTTATACTAATTATAAATATAAAATAGAATAATATTTATAATTATATTACAATATATCATTCCTTTATAATTTCTAATTACCCATTTATTGTCAATTCTTCATTAAAATCAACATTCAGGTGTCAACGGTTCTGTTTTCCATATATGTTTTAGATAAGAGATTCCATTCCTTACACCTTGGTCATAGTTTCATCATATATAGAATCTTAATAATTTTATAAATATCATATTTATTAATTATATAAACTTTTATAACCATCCATTCAATTAAGTGATGAAAAATTAATTACATTACTTTGTGGAGATGGTAGTTTGTACATACATGCGAGTGATGTTTACATTTTTAAATAGATAGAAAGAAAGGTAACAAACAATTTATCTTTAAAGAATCATAAATATATCATAAATATAATTTTTATTCATTAAATATATCTATATAACCATCTTTGAGAGGTGATAATGAAAAATGAAAAATATCCCTTCTTGGAAGCGGTGTCCTGCACGTACGCATGTGCGAAGTTAACATTTTCCATTAAAAGGAAAGGAGATAGAAAATGGTTATACCATTAAAAAAACAAAATTTTAGTATATTAAATATAACAATGTTATTATGTTAACATGGTTATAAAATATTTGGAGGAGGTTTAATAAGAACGAAACTTGAAAAAGTTCAGTAAGAATATATATTTCTTGCCTAGACAATCTCCTTTGGAAAACACCTTAAGATTTATTGGATAGTTCTTCTGGGAAGAAAAATGCCTCTTGTGTTACACCCAGACTTAGCTTTGAGGTATGTTTTTAATTTTAATTTTTTTAACTCATAAGTTTAGTTTCCTTTTTATAATTGTTTGGTTGAAATGTGGGCTGGGCCGATATGAGTTCTGCGATTTTGCGTTAATAAATGAGCATCATCTTGACATTGCCCGATGTGTGGGTATGGCATGGGTGAAGCCATATGTCTTTGCCAGTTTAATGTCCAGCTAACCCAGTGCTCGAGTGGTTAAATAACCGAATAAAAATAAAATCTATTATAATTATAATTATTTTTTTCATTATTATTATTATTATTATTATTATTATTATTATTATTATTATTGTTATTATTATTATTAGTTTAGGTTAGAATTTATTTTTAGTTTTTCTTTTATTTTTATTTTCTATCTCTTTATTTTTATTTTATTTTATCCCTTATTTTATTTTCTTTTTATTCTCTTTTATTTTGCTTTTTTTCTTTATATTCTTTCCTCTTTTTTTCTTCCTTTCTTCTTTCCTCTCCCCGCATCACACACTATTCACTCTATTTCTCTCCCCCCTCTCGTCATGCGCGGACCCCCTCTTACCCTATCTTGCGTTGAATTTTCCTTCTCCATACCTTTGCTGTTGCACCCTCCTCCCCTGCTCCTCTCGGTGGCGCCGCTCCCACTACTCCCCCTACTGCCTCTCTCTCAGCCTGAACACCCCTACTACTTCCCCTCTACCCTACCGCTTTGCCTAGCCACACCATGCCGCACCAACCTCACCTTCCGCTCTACCTCATTGCGACCCCATCCTCGCACCCAGTTGCGCTTGACCCTCCTTTATTCTTCACACCCAGTCGGACCGACACCTCCTCCCTCATTCGGACAACCTTCCAACCGAGAACCCTTTTTGGCCGCATCTCCTTCCGGAGAGGATCTAACCAGAGTGACCTCTTCCGAAACCCCCCATTTCATCTCACCATCCCTTTTAACCCCTTTCTATAGGTTCGAAACACTTCAGTTGCATTTTCTTCTGTATTAGTGATGTTGCAAATATGGTTTTATTTGCGATTCGTTTAGTTTTAATGTGTTTGTGCTATGATTTTTTCAGTGTGTATTTGAGGTTGTTTGAGCTACGTTGGCATGAAGTGGTCCTTGAACACCAATTTTGCGAAAATTATGACACACAGGTAGGTGATTCCATACAAAATATTATCTTATGATCATTTTCATGTTTGTTTAATTAATTTAGCACCTTGTCAATTAGTTTTCATACTGCAAAATTATTATTGATTAAGTTTTAATTGTGAATTTAACTTTTTAGAAATGTGTCTAAGTGATTTAGTCCATTTTTATTTTGAAAACCCACTTTGATATGTTTATCATTGTTTTTTAAACTATGCAGTGTGTGTGTTAGGAAGTGCAGATGATGCAGTTTATGTTTTTTCATGGTATCAGAATATGTTTTATTTTGAAAAGGGTTTTGAGTGACTTTTTTCCCTTTGAAAATTTTGTGACATGTTCAGAAACTGTTTAATAATTCTTCTTAGTGGTTTTCCTAATTATAAAAAGTGATTTTATAAAACTATGTAGCTCATTTAATTTAATGTGTAAGCAGTGTAAGTTAAGTTCTATTTTTTTTGGTGTGCGTATGGTTTTAAAAGAGGGTATCAGGGTGCGAATGACATGCTTTTGTGTGCAAGCACCTTGTTTGAATCTTAAGTGTTAATGCAACATGTGATGTGAACTTAGATTTTAGATAAGCACAAAGAGGGAATCCTAGAGTATTAGGTGGGGGGAATAGGACTAGTGAGCTAGTGTTCTGGAGATGGCTTGGCCCAGTTTCACTAGCAGGATTGATGATTGCAACACTAACTAAACATATGATGTCTAAGGGTCATGGTTTCTAGGCCACATTTCACCGAGACATGACATTTTAGGGTCCCACCTATTACTAGTATTCATAGGGACTCTCCCATATTTTGGTGCTTTTGGTTACTCTATGCACACTAATGATACATGATATGTCACTTAAGCTACTTCACAACATGTGTTTGCTTTAAGTTGCTTTTCTTTAAGGCCATTTCATGAAAACTGTTTTCATTAATGTCGTTAAGAATTTCTCACTTTCTTTTATTTATCATTGCAAATGTATTTGTATTTTAATGCTTGTGCATGGAATATTTCCTTGGTGGCATCCTGCTGTGTGAATTCTCACACCCTACTTACACCTTAGGGTGTAAGGAGATTTGTTTATGTTTGATATAGGTAAGGCTCCAACATTTGGGAGTGGTGGTTCAGGTTGTTAGCAGACCTATTGACGTGGTGTTGTGGTGATGGCTTGAGGGTGGTTTCCTCTTGTCGGGCGGTAGTTTTTGGGTTTGTTTTTGGTCAACATACTTTTAGGTGTTGTTTGGGTTTTGGTTTTACATGTGACTTAAAAATCTGGTTTTGGTTAAAGGCTTGTTTGGATGCGACTTTTACTTTTGGTTTGGTTTATTTTGTTGGTTTCTTTATATTTTTTTATTTGGGTAAATCATTCCCAAGGTTTATTTTGGTACTTGGGAACTTGTGCCAGCCCGTAGGGATCGGGAATGCCCTTTGGACCTTGTCGCGGATTGGGTTGGGCATCAGTTCGGATGGCGACCAAACTTGGTTCATGAAAAAATGGTATCAAATGGCACAAGTTTTTTTGTATGAGTTATTTTATTTGGTATGAGTCTGGTTAGACATGAGCTAGGACTGTCAAGGCTCAAAATTCTGGCTGCGAGTAGGGTTCCTAGCCAGCATACCTCGTGACAGACCCTGAGTTTCCATGGGGTGTCAGGATGCTTGTTTGATTTCTCTTCCAGGTGGGACGTGCGGGCTGTAGACTGTGCATGAAAATCGAGCGAGGAAGAAGTGGTTTGGACACGATGTTACTTTTTCATGTTTGGTTTAATGATGATTACTTATCTTGTTGAAAATTTTATTTTTCTTTAGATATACTATATTGATTATGTTCCTTTATAACTATTTCTCCTTGCAGTAAGTTGCCTCCTTAGAGAGATTACACGCACCCACGGGAGGAATCCGGGGAGAGTTCTCCCTCTCCGCTTGATCAAAGATTGGTAGAAGCTATGGTATAAGCTTTTCAGGCTTTAGTACAAGGGGCGACACCTACCTTTGCCCCTATTCTAGCTAGAGGAGATGAGTCTGTCTCCAAGAAGGATAAATCTTAGGAGTTACTAAAGAATAAAACTCCTTCATTATGTAGTAGTTCAGAACCTCAATAGGCAGAGGAATGGATTGAAAATATAGAGCATATGTTTTAATTCCTTGACACGCCTAAGGAGGTCAGGGTAAAGTGTGCCTCATTCTAGCTAGAGGGTTCCAGTTGCAAGTGGTTGGAATCAGTGATTTAGGCTAGGACACATGAGGATATGAGTTAAAATGATTTCAAAGCTATATTTAACGAGCAGTACTATCCCTAGTTCCTAGCCTATGCTAGATCCTAAGAGTTCATGTATCTTTCACAAGGGGATCAGACAGTGATGGAGTATGAAAACTGATTTGCTGAGCTAGTGCGGTACACACTTGATATTGTTTCAAATGAATATTTGAAAGCTCAGAAGTTCTAAAAGGGAATTCAACTAGAAATTTAATCTCAGGTTTTTGTTGTTCAAGATGGGAACTTATGCCGAGGTGGTCGATCGTGATTGCATGGTCAAGATTGACCAGAGATAAAAGTTGGGGTTTTTGGATCAGTGTCAGGGTTTGGCAGTGGAAGTTCATCCGAGAAGAAGAGGAAGCGTGATGAGCATGGGAAGAAGGTGGGTGGTGGCTCAGGACATCCTTTTAGGAAGACCTCATATATTTCTTTTGATATAAGGTCCGTTGTGTGCCATCAGTGCAGAAGGGTGGGGCACATCTGACCAACATGTCCATACCCTCCCAGACCTTTCCATGGGTGTGGAGTTGTGGGACATCTACAATGCTTCTACATAACTATACAACCTTACCAGAGTGGGACTGGATCTGTGGCTTCCAGAGGGGTATCAGTTAAGTTAGAGCCGAATAGGATGATGAGATCTCGGTTCGGTGGCCATGGTGGTGGGACCAGGTTGTCTTTAGTGCAGAGATAGATTAGGGTAGAGCCTTAGGTGAGCAATTGTTCCCAGGTAGGGACCAGAAATCTACATGCTGTGGATCAGGAACCAATGAGATCTGATGTAGGACCTTAGACTATTCGAGGTACCATTCTGATTGCATCTTCTATATCTGTAGTTTTATTTGATACTGGTGCTTCAGTTTCCTTTATATCTACCCGTCTTGTGAATCTGCTGAACCTACCAACCAAACTGTTATCTTTTTCCATGGTGTTGGTAACAACGTTGGGGAAAAAGAGGGAGCAAGGCCTTAGGTGTCTGTCGTGCGTGCTCTCTATGTTAGGAGTCGAGATGGAGTGAGATTTCTTGGTCCTTGATATGGACCTGTTTGATGTGATCCTCGACATGGACTGGCTGGTATGCTTTCAAGCACATATTGACTACTATTGATGCCAATTTAGTTTTATGGAACCTTATGGGAGCCCCCCAGGTATTTCTTGGGGAATGGGATCCTCATTCGGGTCGCGTGGGACCTCCACTTTCTGAGTTGGGGAATCTTGCTTATCAGTTATTATCTCTTGCATTGGATTATGATAGTGTCACTTCTCAGAGTGGGATACCTCCTGTAGTGGATGATTTTTCAGGCCTACCCTCAGAGCGGGATGTGGAGTTCTCGATTGAGTTGGCCTCAAGAACTCATCCTATATCTCTTCCCGCATATCACATGACCCCCAACGAATTAAGGGAATTAAATATACAGTTGAACAATTTGGAATCCAAATGATTCATTCACTCGAGCATCTCTCCTTGGGCCTCCCTAGTTTTATTCATGAAGAAGGCCGATGGAACCCTCTAGTTGTGCATTGATTACTAGAAATTGAATAAGGTAACCATAAAAAAACCTTTGCCCTGGATTGATGATTTGTTTGACCAACTGAAGGGGGAAAAGTGGTTCTCAAAAATTGACTTGATATCGGGTTACCACCAACTCAAGGTGGGAGAAGAAGACATCCCAAAGACGGCTTTCCGGAGCAGGTATGGTCACTTTGAGTACTTGGTCATGCCTTTCGGATTGACGGATGCTCCGACAGTTTTCATGGCACTCATGAATAGGGTGTTCCACCAATATCTTGAATCCTTTGTCATGGTATTTGTGGACGAAATCTTGGTTTATTATGGATCTGAGGAGGAGCATGAGCATCACCTGCACATTGTTTAGGGAACTTTGCGGGACCACGACCTGTATGCCAAACTCTCGAAGTGCACATTCTGGATTAGGGATGTGAAGTTTCTGGGGCATGTCGTCTCAGAACAAGGGGTTTCAGTGGATCCTGAGAAGATCAGTGTAGTGATGTCATGGGAACAGCCGAGGAATGTGTTTGATATCATGATTTTTCTTGGCCTGGAAGGTTATTATAGGTATTTAGTTCGGTATTTCTCGCGGATTGCCTCCTCCATGACTGCACTCACTCGAAAGGGGTGAAGTTTTAATGGATCCCTTAGTTCCATGAATTCTTTGAGGAGTTGAAGAGACAATTGACCACCGCACCTGTGTTGATCTTAACAGAGTCTAGGAAGGGATATGTGGTTTATTGTAATACTTCAAGTACAGGCCTTGGGTGTGTACTCATGCAGGATAATCATGTGGTGGCTTATGGTTCTCGCCATCTCCAGCCGCATGAGAAGAATTATCTGACTCATGAATTGGAGTTGTCAGCGGTGATGCATGCCTTGAAGACTTGGCACCACTACCTCTTTAGGTAGAAATTTATCATCTATTCTGACCATAAGAGCCGAGCCTACATTTTCTCTCAGAAGAATCTCTATCTGATGTAGCGCCGCTGAATCGAGTACCTACAAGGATTTGACATTGACATTGTCTGTACCCCAATCAAGGGTAATGTGGTGGATGATGCTTTGAGTAGGAAGGTACCGGTGCAGACATTGAGTAAGTCTAGCAATGAGTGGACTTTGATGGGGATCTTCAACCAGATGCACTTGGAGAGCAGGGAGCACAACAGAGGTACTTTCTTAGCTAGCATTCAGTTGACTCCCGCTCTTCTGTAGTTGATTCAATGGGAGCAGCCCGGTGATGAGATGTGTTAGTGATCTATGAAGTTTCTTCATGGTGTGGAGACTCCTTAAAATTGGTCTTTATCTTTTGATAAGATTTTGTACTTCAGGGGCTGTATAGTGGTTCCGTTATCCCTGCGGAAGGTGGTAAGGTAGGATAGCCACCAGTCTCAGTGGGCCATCCATCCTAGTACTACTAAGATGTATTACAATGTTAATCGCCGGTTCTGGTGGCTATGTATAAGATGAGACATAGAAAAATTTGTATCGAGATGATATACTTGTAAGTAGGTGAAAGAAGAGCATCAGAGACCATTTGGCCTGCTTCATCCGTTACCCATTCTTACTTGGAAGTGGGATGAGTTCGCCACGGACTTCATTGTTGGCTTGCCTCATACCCCTCAGGGGAGGAATTCTATTTGGTTAGTGATTGATCATTTGACCAAGTTTTCTCACTTTATATCGATCAGAGATACATAGAAGGTGGATGAGTTGGGCCGTTTTTATGTTCAGGAAGTGGTCACACTTCATGGTGTTCTGTCAGCAGTTGTTTCTGACAGGGACCCCCACTTTACCTCTTGGTTTTGGGGAGGCCTCCAAAAGGCTTTGGGGCTGAAAATTAAGATGAGCACGAAATACCATCCTTAGACGGATGGCTAGAAGGAGCGGGCGAATCAGATTATGGAGGAAATTCTTCACGCATGTGTGTTGGATTTTGGAGGTTCATGGGATAACCATTTGGGATGAGTTGAGTTTGCTTATAATAATAGTTACCAATCATCTATTATAATGGTACCATTTGAGGCACTCTATGGTCGACCTTGTTGGTCTCCTTTGTGTTGGGATGAGGTAGGAAAGACCTCACTTTTGGGACTTAGCCTAGTTTAGGAGACGTATGAGAAGGTCAAGTTGATTAGACAATAGTTGTTGATATATTAGAGTCGCCACAAATATTATGCAGATCAAAGGCATCAGGATATTGAGTTTTCAGTGGGGGAAAAAGTATTCTTGATGGTGGCCCCTTGATTGGGTCACCTATGCTTGGGAAAGCAGGGGAAGCTGACACCGAGGTATGTTGGGACTTTTGAGATTACTGAGCGGATTGGAAAGGTGGCATACATGTTAGTTTTACCGTCTTAGTTGATGTCTATTCATGATGTATTCCATGTCTCTCACCTGAAAAAGTATAATCCTGATCCATCACATGTGTTAAATTGGGAGGAGTTAGAGATAGATCCCGACTTATCAATTTTTGAGCAGCCAATAAAGATAGTGGATTCTCAAGAGAATGTGCTTCGTGGTAATTCCATTCTAGTTCATATTCTTTAGAAGCATAGGAATGAAGAACATGAGACTTGGGAGCGGAATTCTTAGGTTGAGTAGGAGTACCCATTTCTATTCTCTGATCAGGATTCAAATTGAATTTCTGAGGGTGAAAGGTTTCCATAGTGGGGAGAATTTTCACACCTGGACTTTTCTTTGAGGTATGTTTTTAATTTTAATTTTTTTATCTCATAAATTTAGTTTCCTTTTTATAAATTTTTGGTTTAAATATGGGCCAATAAGAAATGATTTATTTGATTTTGCGATAATAAATGAGAGTTATCTTGACATCACATGACGCACGGGTAGGGAACAGGTGAAGCCGTGTGGCTCCACCAGTTTAACATGTGGCCGACCCAGTGCACGAGTGGTTAAATAACTAAATAAAAATAAAATTTATTATAATTATAATTATTACTTTTTTTATTATTATTAATAATAATATTATTTTTATTATTAATATTAATATTAATATTAATATTAATATTAATATTATTATTATTATTATTAGTTTAGGTTAGAATTTCTTTTTAGGTTTTTTTATTTTCCATCTCTTTATTTTTATTTTTATTTTATCTATTTTTTTCTTTTCTTTTTATTCTCTTTTATTTTCCTTTTTTTCTCTTTATTTTCTTTCCTCTTTTTTTCTTCCTTTCTTCTTTCCTCTCCCCACGGCACACACTGTTCACTCTATTTCTCTCCCCCCTCTCGTCGCACACAGAACCCCTCTAACCCTACCTTGCAATGAATTTTCCTTCTCCATACCTTTGCCACTGCGCCCTACTCCCTTGCTCCTCTCGGCAGCGCCGCACCCGCTACTTCCCCCTACCGCCTCTCGCTCAGCCTGGCCGCCCCCACTACATCCCCTCTACCTGCCCACTTTTCCCAGTCACGCTATGCCGCACTGACCTCACCTCCCGCTCTACCTCCCAGCAACCCTAGTCTCGCACCCAGCCATGCCCTACCCTCTTTGCTGCTTCACACCCAGCCAGACCGACACCTCCTCCCTCATTCGGATAGCCTTCCATCCACAAACCCTTTTTGGCCGCATCTCTTTCCAGTGAGGCTCCAACTGATAAAACCTCTTCCAGCACCCCCATTTCATCCGACCATCCTTTATAACCCCTTTTCATAGGTTCTAAACACTTCAGTTGCGTCTTCTTCCGTATTGGTGATGTTATGAATAGGCTTTCATTTTTTATTGGTTTAATTTTAATGTGTTTGTACTGTGCTTTGTTTTTAGGGTATATTTGAGGTTGTTTGAGCTGTATTGGCATGCAGTGGTACTTGAACACCAATTTTTAAAAGCTTATGACACACCGATAGGTGATTCTGCACAAAAATATTATATGATGATCATTTTCATGTTTGTTTAATTAATTTATCACCTTGTCAATTAGTTTTCATACTACTAAATTATTTTTGTTTAAGTTTTAATTGTGAATTTAACTTGTTGGAAATGTGTCTAAGTGATTTATTCTATTTTTATTTTGAAAATCCACTTTGATCTGTTTATCATTATTTTGTAAACTGTGCAGTGTGTGTGTTAGGAAGTGAATATGATGCGGTTTATGTTTTTCTGTGGTGTTAGAATATGTTTTATTTTAAAAAGGGTTTAGAGTGACTTTTTTCCCTTTAAAAATTTTGCGACATGTTTGTAAACTATTTAATAATTATTATTAGTGGTTTTCCTAATTATAAAAAGTTTTTTTTATAAAACTATGCAGCTGGTTTAATTTAATGTGCAAGCAATGCAGGTTAAGTTCTAATTTTTTTTGGTGTGAATATGGTTTTAAAAGAGGGTATCGGTGTGCGAATGACATGTTTTTGTGTGTAAGCACATTTTTTGGATGTTAACTATTAATTTAACATGTAATGTAAACTTAGATTTTAGATGAGCACAAAGAGGGAAGCCTGAGGTATTAGGTGGGGGGACTAGGACTAGTGAGATAGTGTTCCAGAGATGGCTTGGCCCAGTTTCACTGGAAGGATTGATGATTGCAACACTAACTAAACATACGATGTTTGATGGTTGTGGTTTCTAAGCCACATTTTCTAAGGGTCATGGTTTCTAAGCCACATTTTCTGAGGATCATGGTTTCCAAGCCATGTTTCACAAAGACACGACGTTCTTGGGTCCCACCTATTACTATTATCCATAGGGCCTCTCCCAACTTTTGGTGCTCTTAGTTACTTTTTGAACACTAATGATACATGATATCTCACTTGAGCTAATACAGAAACATGTGTTTGCTTTAAGCTACTTTTCTTTAAGTTCATTTCATTAAAAATGTTTTCATTAACGTCGTTAAGAATTTCTTACTTTCTTTTATTTATCATTGCAAATGTATTTTTCTTTTAATGTCTGTGCATGGAATCTTTCCTTTATGAAATCCTACTAGGCGATTAATCACACCCTACTTACACCATTGGGTGTAAGTAGATTTGTTTATGTCTGATATGGGTAAGGTTCCCGCATTTGGGAGCGGTGGTTTAGGTTGTTAGCAGACCTCTTGATGTGGCATTGTGGTGATGGCTTGAGGGTGGTGTCATCTCATCAGGTGGAAGTTTTTGGGTTGGTTTTTGGTCACTATACTTTTAGGTGTTGTTTGGGTTTTGGTTTTACATGTGACTTAAAAATCTGGTTTTGGTTAAAGGCTTGTTTGGATATGACTTTTACTTTTGGTTTGGTTTATTTTGTTGGTTGCATTATATTTGTTTATTTGGGTAAATTCTTCCCAAGGATTATTTTGGTACTTGGCCACTTGTGCTATCCCATGGGGATCAGGAATGCCCTTCGGGACTTGTCGTAGATTGGGTCGGGCGTCGGTTTGGATGGTGAACCGACTTGGTTCGTGACATCCAGGACATAGGTAAGAAAGTTGAAATGGTATTTATGTAGTGATTTATTGAGATAATGTGCTCAAGTGGTGTGGATAAGTGAGAAGTGAAGGTGCTCTTTTATAAGTGGGGGGAGTGTCACCCCTGTAAATATTAAGAACTTTAAAATATAATAAATGAATTTATTTCTCCAATTTAGTCCAATTTAAAATCTTAGATAAATTAAGGTCAAAATACACTCAAAAAATCATATTTAGAATTTTTTTTGGATATTTAAATCCTTATATCTTTGTTCAACCTCCTTTTTACCATTTTAACCCTTACTATAGTGAAAAGTTTTTTTATTATGGTAACTATTCATTATGGATAAAATTTATGTTAAAATTATTACCTAAAATTTATTATATTGATTCAAAATATGGAATACATATTAAAATATTCAATTCCTATAGGTTAAGGAAGTTAATTCTAATATCCACCCACAAAATGAAAAAATAATAATTTTTAGAAAAAAAGTATCTTTAAGCATATTTTTTTATTCTCATTCCTTGACAAGAAACTATTAGAGATGGTTCCCTATAACAAAATTAAAAGTACTTTATGATTACTTATATTCATATATTTTAATATTAATAAAATTTCTCATCATATCATGATTATTCTTCTGCATGACATAGTATTTGATAATGTCCTAGGGGTACTTGTCACACTAAAAGGTCTTAACAGTTCCTCGATATGATGAGATTATAGAAGTTTCATGATAGTATTCTTAAATATAAGTTATATAAATGGATGATATAATTTTATTTTATAAAAATGATATAGTATATTAGGGGTGGAGACTCATAGGGCTCTGAGACACCTTCTCATGGTGTACTCCCTTGGTAGTCTTCAATAAAAGAGATTATGAGAACATTACCCATAAATAAGAAATCTATATTTATATGTGTCAATGGGTATTCCTATCGATGAAAATTTATAATGATACTTAGACTTTAATATTATTATTAACACATTTCATGATTCATGTAATTTTTTGTATTGGAAAAAACCATGATGACATATACTCATAATGAGGTGGGATATGTTGGGTGCATCATGAGTGATATTTTATTAACGAATAATGTGAGAAAGGATTTATCCCTTATGTTATTTTAGAAATGTTGATATCTCAGGACCTTTGATGGGAATTAAAATACATGATTAAGTCCATATCCATGGAGGTTTTGTTAGAATTTCATTTATTGAATGTCAAAGATAGATACATTTATTACATAAGTTAATAACTCTAGTATGCATCTGGCTTGATTAGAGATATCTAGATAAAGGGATTATATAGCGTATATTCATAGGAAATTTTATGTTGTTTTGAAATTAACTTCTTTATCTAGGGATAATTGGAATGTTGTTAGACACTAACCTTGTACTTTAGGCAATGTAGCCTAATGCCACTAATAAAGAGTCCTAGAGGGCCACACACTAATTATATTCAAAACCTCAGTTAAATTCCATATGAATTTAACATATTAGATAAATATTATTCTAGCATGTGGTTTAATAATTATTCATATTGGTTTGATCATAAATATTTAATCACCAGTTATTCAAGAGAATATATATGTGAGTTGAATATTTAATAAATATTTATTCACCTAGTAATTATTTATTTAATTAAGTGAATATAAAATATTTAATTATTCTAGTTTATTCAAAAAGTAAAAAATATTTAGTTATGTGAATATTTAATAAATATTTATTCATTAATTTGGTGAATGTAATATTTATATATTTATTAGAGAATAATGAAGTGATATTTATTTAATTAAATAAATAATCATTATTCAAGGACCGATAAATATTGAGGAAGATTGATGAACCAAGTTTTATTCTCCAACAAGAAAATTCATATTAAATATTATTTGAATAAATATTAATTTATTTATTCAAGCAAATATTTTTTATTTTATAACTAATTTTAGTTAATGTTAAGTAAATAATAATAATAATAATATTATTTAAACATGAGATCCACCTAGGATTAAGAAAAACAATAAGGGGCCTTGTGTAATAATTATTTTATAACCCTAGCACTATATAAACTATGTTATCAAACCCTAAATATAATCCATCATTGCACACAATGAATTCACAGAAGATTCTATCAAGGCCTATAGAGATCTCTCCTTATAATGCTGAGATGAACAAAGAGTAATTCTTCTCCACCACTAGAATGAATTTTTGTTCACTTGAATAATTTGGTTGCAATAAAAAACGATCATTGTAAGCATTAGATTCATCCACTCTAGCACCCATATAATTCTATGATGATGGTTATAGGTTCACAAAGCACATGTGGATTACTGTTAGAGGAAATATACCATTGATTCATTTTATATAATGACTGTATGAAAATAGTGGTCTACCGATTCATTTACAAAGAAAGAATTACAAGATCAAGGTAATTATAATTTTATTTATAAATTACGTGTGATGATCCTCCCTTTTGGTTTCAGGATTAATGAGTCAATCAATATTCAATTTTTTTTTCATGATTTTATTTATCATGTACATCATAAATTATTCATTGATCATGACTAAAATCCAATTTTTACATGCCTAAAATGATTCTTACATTGTGGCCAGAAAATTTAAGTGGCATCCAAGTGGTTACCTGACAATTTATAATTATTTATTATACTTTGATCGACTATATGCAATTTTTTTTAACTTTTCACTTTTAGTTTATGCATTCCTTAGATTCAAAATTTTAATTTACATGTTTTTTTCATATTAAGTTTCTTTGTTCAATTTTAATATCATCTTAAACAAATTAATTACATATGAAGAAAGATCATTGATTCCATAAAGAGACACTAAGGATTCTAGATGGTAGATAAGGATACACAACATGTGAGTGAAATTACACATCATGAACTCAAGTTCACTGAACTTGGATGTGTTATGGGATGCACGACATATTGAGTAGTAATAAAACACAAAACATTTAATGTATACCATGTGTTGACTGGGACATCCTAGAATATGGTCTATCAGACCACATGACATGTACCTAGAATACATTCCCTGTCTTTTGCATGATTTAGTAGTGAACTTAAAGCTAATGGCATGGTCAAATACATGGAATATTCTATGTGGGACTGACAGACTTTATCATTAATGAGATACCCAACATGTAGCTATAATACACACTATGTGACTCATTAATCCCCATTCCAAAAGAATAAAATGAGTCTATAGACACGTTATACAAACACACATCAAGTAAAACACATGCCATGTATCTCATTGGTAGACATAGTGTAACCTAACCGAGATACACACCAAGTCCCTAGGTGTTTATCCTAGATACATGAAAAGAAAAAAAACACAGTGTGTATCATGTTGGTACATGTCATGTATGTAAAATACTAGTTAAAAAGGTATATATCATTTAATGATATTATCTTATTTCTTATGTTTGGATGACTTTATAGTAGTTATGGGAGTTTCTATAGGACCTAGACTATACACTGCCTATATGAAATATTCATGCCATGAATATGATTCATGATGTTAATATATCACTGGGTAGATTCCATAAAAACGTTTTAGAGAATGAAACTTTTACAAGATGTGAAAAATTTTGACATCATGAAAACATCAATCAGGATCATTTAACCTAAGGTGATTCTTTTTTTTAATTCACATGAAACTTATAGAATTCACGCTATAAATTAGGGGTTTACAATGTGAATCCTTTAGGTCTAGCAGTTTTTATCACATTGTGTATATAACTCATTTTACATTCTTCATATAATCATCCCTATCAAACTATAGTCTTTATTAAAGTGTGTTGTGGGTGATTTTCCCTCTTTCGAATCGCCTTGTTCAACATTCTATCTCCAGCACAGTTGCACTGCTTCTCTATAGAGAGTGAACTTTTTTCTTCTTGGTTTCTATTGGTCATGGAAGTGGTGTTGGCTATTATTGTGGATAATATTGTGATTATTTTGTGTTTTCTATCGATCATTTATAGTATTACCTTGTGCCTTGTCTTTTAGAGACCAATTTTCTGATTTCCAATCTCTATTTTTGAAGGAAAATAGGTTTTCCCCGTTTTTAAGTTATGTGTCTCTATATAAATGGTTAATTCTAAAATTTCTTTAAGTTATTATGAATTCATTTGGTTCATCCAATGAAATTGTTTTATTTGTGATCATAGTGGTTTTATTAGAACATATAAATGTTTTAAAGATGTTTTTTAAAATAGATTTATGTACACCAAGTTTTCAATGAAATGATCTAATGGTGGTTTTGGTTTTAAAACTTGTTTTCAATACTGATAGAGGAAATAATTTGATGTGAAAATGATTTATTATATGTGATCATAGTTTTTAAATGGTTTTGACAAAATTATCACATTGGGTAACCTTGGGTGCATATAGAAATAGACTTGTCTCTCTTATTGTGTGTAATGCCACATTAGGTTTTATGTCACTTTAGTGTGTATAATGAAATTAGAGGTTATATTAGTTGCATCCACCATAGTCTTGGATTGAGGATTTTATTTCATATCTAGTACATATTCCCATAGGTTATATCCCAAATTGTGTGTCTTTTCATTTATGATTGGTTTATCACATTATGGTATTTTATTTATTTTCTCACATGATTATATTATAGTGTATATATGGTTGGTTTTTACCTATGATCACCTATTTTCTTTCATACTTGAAATATTCCTAGATTTGGTGAATATGGTATGTTTTAATGAAAACCAATGGATGTTTTACAAAATGTTTTTATTTTAATGAAGTGATTTGTAAATTGTATTTTTTAAAAGCTATAGATAATACATTCTTGATATTATAATTTGTATATATTTTTTGGTGGAATCCTACTGGTATTTGTGATATTACCCTAATTTTTCCTTTAGGAAGTTATAAATATTGTTTTTCAGGACTCAGGTAAAGGGAAAGGCATTATACAACATGCTGATTTATCTTGTTGTCATCGTCTTCATAATAGGATGTTTTGGAGGTGACAGTTGGTCATATAGAGACTTTTTGGTCGTGTCTTGTTTTAATTTTTGAATTTATTTATTTTGAATTGGTTTTTTATGTATCATGGATATGTTTTCTTTCTTCCACTATGTACCTTTTTGGTTTTACTTGTTTAGGTTTTACATGAGACATGTATCTTCCTTTTTGTTGTACTTCACAATATGGTAGACCACCTTGGGTGAATTGTTTAGTTAACCCATGTTGGCTTGTTGAAAATTAGTATAAAAGGGAATAATAAACCTGAAGTGTTGTGAAACTATGTGATTTTGGTTTTTTGTTCTTGGTAAACTAGAGTTAGGACCTTCTAAATTTAGATAGTAAGTGTAGGAGGGTGCCCAGATAGCTTACATCCATGTCTAAATCTGAGTTACCATGGGTTGTTAAGGGTTTTTTCTAAGTTTGTGACTTGTTCTTTAAGTTTGTTTGAATAAACTAGATTTGGGGTTTATTTAAATTAAAATTTTCCCTATTAAAGGATTGTATTTAATTTATATAATTCATAATTTCTTTAAATACTTTTTGTTTTAGAGTATTAATATGGATTTCTAGAAGTTGGTTTTATGATTTTGGAATTTTCAATTAAACTGATTGTTCATTGTCTTGTATTTAAGAGATAATTCCTCTGAGAAGATATCTTACAAATTCAAGATAGGAATCTATGAGATAGGTTACACAATAAAAAACTCCAATGAAACTATATTTACTAGAAGATGTAATATACACTATTCACACTCTAGGTCAAGCATGTGTTAGGAACCTAGGATGACTGGTGAACCATGGATTAGAATTTACTAATAATAATCCATCCATCTTCCATAGTGAAAAAGGAACCCAAGAATAAAAGAAATAGATTGAGTATATTGATAGGATATTTAACTTTCTGAAGACTCCTGAGGGATATAAGGTGGTTTTTTCTATGTACATGCTTGAGGGATTATGAAGGAGATGGAGGGACTCTATTATGAAAGTTAAGTTGTATGAGGATCTTACCTGATCTTACTTTAAGAAAATATTAAACCAAGAGTTTTATCATGGGATTTTGTGTGTGGAAAAGGTCTAAGAGTTTTTGACCTTAGAGAAATGGGAGCATACCATACTGGAGTATTCCACCCACTTTGCTGAGTTAGTGCACTTGGAACCAGAGCTTGTTACAAATGATTACCTAAAAGAATAGAAGTTTGATATGGGGTTGAGAGATGATATTTGGTTAATGCTAGTTATCACATTCCTTCTGACCTTTTTGGAAGTAATCGATAAAGAGGCATTAGAAAATACAGGCATAACTGGGAGGAAAGCCTTAGGGGGAGATTCGGTTTGTTCAGTTGTTAGCCAGGGTGTGTCTGCTAGCCTGAAATCAAGTGTAAAGGTAGCTAGTTTTCTTTAGTACTAGTTTTAGGGGTTTAATCAGGAAATCAATAGGATTTCTGCTATTAGTGTGGGAGGTCTGGTCATGCCAAGCCTAACTATAAAAATACTCCCAATACTTATCATCACTGTGTAAAATATGGCCATCTTAAACATTTTTGTTGAAGGATTTCCCAAGGCAGTAAGGCTATATCCACTCTCACCATGGGTATGAAGGTTTGTTATGATGTTTCCAAGAGAGGTGGATCTAATCCATAGGCCAAGGGGGATGTTCATGTGGCAAGGAAAGCATAGGGAGGAGTTGAGGTCAGACATCTTTATATAATGGAATATGTACTAGAGGAATCTAAAGTAGAGTTGACAACTATTAGAGTTAATATGTTTATTTCATCTTCTATGGTGCTATATTTTTTTGATATAGGTTATACTAATTCATTTATATCATCAAATTTAGTTGACATATTGGGATTATGTTTGGAGTGTAACATCTTGAGATTATATGATTTTTTTTTCAAATAAATTTAATATTTTATATATTTTTAATTACGTGAAATATAGATTTTACCTTTTGTCATAGGAAACAATGAGTTTTTCTTGTGTTACATACAACAATGTTTTTATCTTTCATTACATGCAACATTGGGTTTAAACAAAATATGTCAGATTATTAAAATACTATTATTTAATATGATAGTTTTACCTAGTCATTAAAATGACAATTATGAATAGGATTAAGTAAATTATAATAATATATGGTCTACACATGTATATAAAATTAATTTTCTAGGGACCCATTAATTAATAAAATGAAACTAATATTATTTTAAAATAACAGAAATATTTCTCTAAAAAAACTTTTTTATGTAAAAAAAAACATTTTACCTCAACAAATTAAACAAGACACTTTTAGTAAATTATTTTAATGAAATTTATATAGTATAAATTAATCCAATTTATTAAAATTCATCTTATATGTATTTTAGATAATAGATAATAATACATCCAATTTTATGCTTAAAACTATATTTTTCTGCAGAGCAATTTTTTTAACTTTAGCACAATTATTTTAAAATTAATTTTTACCAATTTTAAAAAATTAATTTTATAAAATGAACATAATTTTTGAAATAAACATGTTGAAATTATCTTAGGTTGATTTTTTGGTATTTTTTCTAAAAAAATTCATTTTTTGATAAATAATAAAAAATACTGAATTTTAATCAAAAAATGCCTTTTCGTTTAATTTATTTACAAAGTTAAGTTATATTTTAAATTTATTTTAAAGTAAAATTAGTTCAATTATACATACATTAATCTAATTTAGGTAATTTTAATCAATTTAATATAGATTTTTGATATGAAAACTTTGTAAACTTTTGAACATTTTCTATTTAAAAATCCTTTTTCTCATCGCATCTACAAGATTAATTATAAATTAAATTTTACCACTTATATGAATGAAATTTGGAAAAATGGGTTCCATATTTTGAATCAAAATAATTTATATTATCTAATAATTTCAACTTAATTTTTTACCAACATGAATAGCAAAAACTGTAAAAATTATTTACTGCGGTTAAGGTAAAAATGGTTTTACTGGGGGTTAAACTAAAAAGATAAGGGTAAAAAATGACCAAAAACTTGTACAAAACCAATTTTTGGAAATATTTAGACCATATAACTTATAGGATATATATTTTTTCCATTATTTGATCCTTGTGACATGAAAAAATGTGGGTTGAATTCTTCCTATCAAAAAACTTATAAGTGTGCCACCCACCTCACATATACAAGGCCACCCCTTATTTTCTCCTCTTCACACATTAAAACCAAGTTTTTCAGATAATAACTAAAAAATAACTTTTAAACTCACCTAATATCATCCCATAAGCCTTATTTTTTATATAAAACCAATCAAGGAAGTATTTTGGTGGAAACCTAAGGAGGATACCAAAAGAAGAGGTAACGTTCATCAACACACATTTTTGTTTTATTTCTTCTTACACCCATTAAAATATTATTATACCATGATGATATAATAAATTAATTATATTACATATAATTATATGTTATTATTTTAATTTCATGAACTATAACCATCTCCAATTATATCAAATGAGTTATGAAATCATCATTCGTGTGAACGACAAACTACTACCCCATGAAACGATGTCATTAGTTTTTCCATTACTACCTCTCACAGTTGGGTATGATGATGTATATAAAGTATATATATGATATTTATAACATTATTATAACTATAGAGTCATTATATAATATATATATTTTTCATTTCCATTCCATAAGGGATACGATAACATCCTTCGTTTTTACGGTGAACTCCGATTCGTTTTCATTAACGTTTTACATGGAAGATAATATGGATAAATATATGTGATATACACAAAATTATTATTATATTAATGACATATTTATCATTATTAAATTATAATATATCATTTTATTTCTTACCTTTTCAATCACTGAAAGATGATAACATCGTTCATGTATGTGTAGACTACCACCTTCACAAAGTGATGTGACTCTCTATTTTCATCACCACACACATATATGATATATATAAGTATATTTAAATAAATAATATTATTATAATTATGGAAATATAAAATATTACTTACCTTATTTCGATAATGTTCGTTGAGAAAAGGAAATGTTACCCATTCATATGTACGACCTATCATCTCTATAATTATAACGTACTTCATTCATAAAATCCATATTTCATGATTGGTATTAAGAGTATAATTGATATATTAATATTATAATTATTTCATGATTATTATTCTGGAGACAATGAAACCATGATCAAGAGGACTATAAATAAAAAATCAAAACATATATTAAAAACAAAGCGGTTATTAAGGCCTTCGGGCTACCCAGGTCTTCAGGTCAGTAAGGCCTTCTGGCCACCTTTAAGGCCTTCAGGCCACCTTAAGGCCTTAATGACACATTATCAATGCAGTTTCCCCAGACAGACTCTACAAAAAAGGAGCATCCCCAAAGGAGGATTCAGAGCAAGCACACTCACTAGAGCAGAACCAACAGATTTGGAAGAATGAGAGGGTATGAAAATGCCATCGGGACTAGCCTGTGCTTGCACAAGAAGCTTATCTAGACGACCATGAAAAGGTGGAGGGATAACATCATGATTCAAATTCTAGGGAGGGGCAGTTCCTTGTAGTTATGGTCTGGTTTAATTCCCTAAGACCTTTGAGTCATGTAATGTCTATTAAGCCTATGTGACATGTAATATCTAAAAGCCTACGGGCCTTGTAAGGGTTCCCCCTAATCCCTTTAAATGGGGGTTATAAAAAATCATTAAAAAAATAAGCCCTTGGGTCCATTCAGTTAGGTAAGACTTAAAGTAAGGGATTTCTGTCTAACTTTTTACTTTCATGAGATGCATGACATATTCACCACCTATTTCTTTTATGTGTTGTGTATACTAACCATGAATATATTTTATTATTAATCTAATTATAATTATTGGGATTTATATATCCATTTTAGGATCTATCTTTCATGGTTTTTATAGTTAAAATATTACAAAAGTGGTAAGATATTTTTGTCTCAATTTTCATTCTTTGAGACATATATTATGTTATGCACCAATATTATTTTATGAGGTGTATATACACCCTATTTAGAAAGTAACATCATGAATTTATTTATCCTAATGATATTTTATGTTTCATTTAATGTTATTATGTCATGGGGATTATGATTCCAAGTTACCAAAGTTGTAAATATTTTATGCTACAATCTCATTGTTTATCAAGATTGTTTATGATTATGTTTTTGATGAAACAAATCTTATGATATATCTCTAAAAAAAGTCATGAATTTTCTTATAATATATTTATTCAAGATATTTTAAAATAATTTTACCATTTCCCACTCTTTGGTACTTAAAATAATTAACAAAATATTTTCAAGAAAATCTTTATTTCTTTCTTTGATCGGAAATTCATTTCCTTTAAAAACCATGTTTTCTAAAATTGTTTTCAAAAATATTTTAATATTATTATATAATTATAAAGTAAATTTTTACCCATGTTTTAATTTTTTTTGAAATGAATCTTCATGTTATTTTAAAAAATAGTTTCTATTTGGATTTTATTGAAAATGTAAAAACAATATTTGTTTTTAACATGCACAAAATGAACAGTATTTCCCATTGTCATGACCACTTAAAGGTTTGAATATTCTCTTACAATATTTTAAAATTATTTTCAAATAAAATATTATACTGAATATTTTTTTTAAATTTTTATATTTTAAATAAATTATTTCAAAATTAAAAGGATTTTGAAAATGTTTTATGATTTAAAAAGTGTTTTTAATTGTGAAAAGGCTATTTTCCTCAATAAATGTTTTAAATAATTTTAAAAACTTCCTTTATAAGTTCACAAGGTTATTTTAAAATAAATTATCTATAAATTTTTTAATGTTTTAAAAATTTAGTTTCAAAGAAAACTTATCTTCCCCAAGAAATGTTCCAAGTGATTTATCTTTCAAAATCATTCTTCATATAAGATGACAACCTTTGATGTTACTTATACTTTATTTGGGATATGATTCAATGATATCATTATTATTCTTTGTAAAAACCCAATACTTTACAATATTTTTATTTTTTAATAAATTTAATTTTTTTTCTATCTTCATTTATAAGAAACACCATATTAATCTTATACTACACACAATAATGAGTTGGATTGCGCTACATGAAATATTGAGTTGTACCGAACAAGAATATATTATTAAAATATCATTATTTAATTTAATAAGATATAAAATAGATCTTAAGTTGGTGGTTATGAATAATATTAACTATATTATGAAAATATATGGTTTAATTCATTGGTTATAAATGAATTAGAAATTAATATTTGAACCAACTGAATACATATGAAATGTTTTTATAAAGAACTATTTTTATGCTCGAAAAGTCATTTTATCATTATAAATTACATTAATTAAAATTATTGAATGATATTAATGTAACAGATATTCAATGAAATATTTTTGACATTCATACAATAGATTTAATAGGCATAAGATAAGAACAAATCTAATTTTATGCATAAAAACCTCTATTTTTCTAAAGGTAGTTTTACTTCCTTTTAATGGTAAACTTATTTTAAATGAAAATTTGACATTTTTATATATTTTATTTTAAAAAATAAATTTATTATTTTAAATATGAATATAAAAATTTACTTTGGTTTAATTTTTTGTATTTTTATGATAAATTTCATGTTTTGATGAATAATGATAAAATATTGAATTTTAATTGAAAACAGATTTTTCATCTAAATAATTTATAGTATTAAATTATATTTTTAATTAGTTTTAAAGTATAATTAGATAATTTTTTTATAATTTAATCTAATTTTGGTTATTGGAATCAATTTCACATTGAATTTGGATATAAATTATTTCCATCTTTTGAAATTATTCACTTAAAAAACTTATTTTCTCATTCCATCAATATAATTAATTATAAATTTATTTTATCCAATTATGTGTATTTAATTTTGTAAAATGGATTCCATATTTTGAATCATAAGGTATCAATTTAGTAAATATTTTCCTTTTATTTTTGGACAATATGAATAGTAACTTTATTATTTTTTCTAATTACTACGGTTAAGGGTAAATCAGGTAATTAAGGGTAAAAATAATATTATAAGTATTATAAAATCATCATAAAACTTGTAATAATTTTATTTTATGATATAAGTTTTACCAGAATCATTATTGGGCCGATTTTATAGCCTCTTGGAGCCACTTGGATTACTTTAATCCTTTTTAAGTATTTAATTCTAAAGAAAATCCAACATGTCATACTCATGTTTTTAATAAGTATTATATTTTTTATATGTGGTTATATAGAAGATATATTAGAATATAAATATTTATTTGAAATCTAAAATGTTTATATTTATCATGATAATTTATTTTTAAAATTTAGGGAATAAATAATTAAATTAAAGACTTTTAAAATGATGATGAAATATTTGTTTAATTAATGGACATATTAAATAAATTTAATTATAAATATTAAAATAAATATAATTTAATATAATTAACACCATAAAAGAATTTTATATATGAAATATAAATATGAGGGATGTATTACAACTTTTTTTTGAAGTTATCTTGTGTATTGATAGTTTTTTAAAAGTCAAGAACTGAATAGTGTCAAAATTGGCATTAATGGTATTTTAAAATAAATAATATTTTATTAAATGATAAAAAATTAATTAAAATATAAAAGTTTTCCAAGTTATTTTTATAATGTTTAAAATTTCATACATGAATCATTTATGGTTCGTTTGACATTTTATAGTAACTATATTAACCCTTAAATTGCAAAAAACATGGTTGTCAAGATAAGAGTTAAAGAGTTAACTAAGGGTTAAAGCCAAAAGATAAGGGTAGGAATGTGACCTAAACCTGAATAATTTTTTTTAAAGATTATTTTTACCCATAATAATCTTATCTTAAAAATAAATCAATTTTTGATCCATTTAGAATTGAAAATTAATTTATATTAATTTAATATTTTGAGAGTTTCCAAAAGTACCCCTCACCTCAATTATAAAAGGGAACACCCTCGTTCAATTCATCACATCATTTTGATCCTTATCTCTCATCCAAAACCTGACCAAATAATATCCCAAATTCTCTCCCCTCATCCTAAAATCCTCCCTTATGGAAAAAATCCAACCAAGGAAGTATTTTGGTATAAACCAAATAGAGTTACCTGAATAAGAGGCAACATTATTCAATGTACCCTTATGTTTTATTTGTTTCTACCCACCTTAATTTATTATTATTCCATGATTATATAATAACAAAAATATCCTTAATATATTGGGATTTTTTATGTTAAAATTTTGACCTGCACCTACAAACACTTCCATCAAATGGGTAACGAACTTACCGTTAATGTATGACGAACTACTACCTCGCGAAACAATGTTGTTCATTTTTATTTTACCACCTCTCAAGGTTGAGAATTATGATGGACACACTATTTTTATATGATAAATATATATATATATATATTTTTTTTTAATACTTATATAATTTTTATATAACACATACTTTCATGCTTTCCATTTTATGTAAATATGATAACATTGTTTGTGCAAGTGTGTACTACCACCTCCTCAAAGCGATGTGATTCGTTAAAAGTAAACATGAAACATATTAAGGATAGTTTTAATAAAACTATGTGGAATATATGAAATATATATAATACTGGAATTATAATATATATATATATATATATCATTTACTTTTCATTCTTTTATGACGACAAAGAAATGGAAGCAGTGTTTATGCGTATGTATGTCCAACCGTCTCCATGAACGGTTATTTTCCCATCTCAAAAATTTATGGATTATTATAAATAAATATATAATAAATATATATGATATTTACATAATGATTTACATTCTAGAGATTATGAAATCATGATCTAATTAATAGGAACAACAAGTAACAAGTCAAAACATACTCGAAAAACTAGGCAATTAACACCCAAAATAGTGAAAATAATGGAAGATTGTTAACAAACAGGTAATGGGATATTATAATAAGTTAATATATGATATTATAAATATGAGTATGGTTTTTTATAATTTAATAACATGCTTAAAACCATTATACAGTAGGTTAAATTATGTTCACCCAAAAGTAAATGCAAGGTAAGGGATTTCGTCTCAATTTCATTTCATTGAGGCATATTGTAATTTTATGAACCTAGTTTATTTTATTTGATGCATATACTACCCTTTTTACATGTTATATCATGAATCTCATTATTTTCATAATATTATAAGTTTCATTTAATGATATTTTTTCATGATAATTACGATTTAAATGTTTCATAGTGGTATGGGACACTTTGGATTGTTTAAAGATTATTTTTATTAAGAATGTTTTTAGTGATATTTCAATAGTATTTCCATTAATCAACATAAAAAAACCTTATTTTTTACTTATCCTATAATAGGTAATTATTTATAAATCCATATTATTTATTCAATAAGGATATTTGATAAGGCATATTAATTATTAATTAAATCGATTACTCGATATGAGGAATGCTTTGGACTGGCAATGAAGGGTGGGGACCAAACTTTATATATCCCCTCAATGAATTGATAAGTTCTCTTGAGAGAAATAAGTTGGAAAAATTAAATGGGTTTTTACCTGTGGTTTTAAACTGTCTTATGAAAGGTACTGACGATATATATTTTCATGTACCTTAGACATGACATCTAATAATTAAACATTTAATTCATAGATATTTTAGTTATCATTATTATTATCCATGAGGTTTTCATATGATAAAATCTATAGATGAATTTCATTCTTAGTTTATTGATTAAATGGAATGTGTTTTAGTTATTTACCTTACCATATCGATTATTCCTTATTTAGTTATTTAAATGTCATGCATTATCAGTTATTTACCTTTCCATATAGATTTATTCTTATTGATTCATTATTTCTTACTCTATACTTACACTTAATAAACATTTGAGATCACCCTTATTATATTTCCTTTCCCTAGGTTATGAATTGGAATACTTTTAATGAGTTTCAAGGATGCGAGATTTTATTTTCATTATACTTTATTTTCTTTTCCCAATGTAATGTGGGTATCACATATGTAATCTGGTTTCCTTAAACTACTAACCTGTTTAGTCCTTTAGGATTTTATTCCTTATAATAATTCTAATGTAATAAAATAATGCACCGACACTGGTCTTCTGGTGTTAGGGCGTTATAGTTGGTATCAAAATAAGTTTAACAACAACCTTGGAAACTAGATTTAGAAAACTTAGATTAGGAAATATAACCCTAAGATATAATTTGATGAGATGTATAAAATAACATCCTATAATTTTGGTAAGGTAGATATTATGTGGTTCTTCCTAGAAATACATCACTATCTAGATACTACAAATGGATGTGGTTCTAGCATAGATGTACCTAGGGGTAACAACTCCAAAAAGGTGCATTGAGCCTAAATCAAGCATAAATTGGTACATGACAATGAGCCTTACTATGCACCTGATTTGAAACTACTAAGAGATATGATTAGGATAATTCACATTTTATTTAGAAACCATTACGAGGGATTTAAAATTAAAGATATCCCTAAAGAAACCAAATATTATGATTCTAATATTTACGATCGATAATCTTATAATTTATGTTGAGTGTTATACCATGTTTGGAATTATAAATCATGATTTAAAATTGATGATTTTTTGAGTTAATCCAGTATATTTCTATATTTAGAAATGGTTTCTGGAAGGATGAATAATATCAATACTCATGGAAAATGTATACATTCCCCGTCAGGGAAACCAATATAGTTGGTATTGTAATAGAGTAAATTATGACCATACTAGGGTAGCTTAATTAGGTTATGGAAAATAAACATGACCATATAGAGAAATCCATTTCATAGTGAGATTCTCCGATTTTGAATCAATTTATGCAATAGAGGCCCCCATAGTTTAGTGGGACTAATGACCCAATAGTGGCTAAGAAATGAATTAATTATTTGGATAAGATATTTATGGGATTGGGATGTGGTGAAAAGTAAAAGTTTGCACTTTTGGTGTATTGTCTCAATGGTGATATGGATTATTAGTGTTCATTGATCTAAAATACTAGGTATGAAGAAAAAATATAACTCATGGAATTTAGAACTTTTAAGGAGACATTATTTGATAAATACTTCCCTCACGATCAACAAACTGAGATGAAGATACATTTACTTAGTTTAAAGAAAAAAGAGGAAGAAAGTGTTGTGGAGTATGAATCTACCTTTATGAGGTTATAAAGGTATGATACAAATTTTATATACAACTTATAATGTAAGATTGATCATTTCTTTGAAGGTTTTAGGCCAAGTCTCCAAAGGGCGATGGTATCTAAAACTTTTTCTTTATATGATGAAATACTTTTATGTGCTATCAAGATAGAGAAATAATTCTATAAGTCTTATGGATTCAAAGGGAATCAAGATAAGAAGATAAAGGAAGAACAAATAATATATAAAGGAAAGAAGGGAAAGAAGGATTTCCCCACATGTGATAACTATTGAAATAATCACCCCAGTAAATGATTGAAAGGATTGAGAGTTTTTTATAAGTGAAGAGAAAAGGTTCACTAGGAAAAAGAATGAAAAGGGAAGAATGAAAATGCTATTATTCAGTGTTACAAATACAAGGAGATGGGGCACTATGTAAACAAATTCCCCAAGAATCAAGGTAATATACCTCAGAAGAAGCTAAGGGATTATGGTCAAGCATATGTTATTTACACAAACAAAGTGGAATGATTAATTTTATCATGTATTTTTATATTTGGATAATGTTATAAAATTATTTTGTTGATGATATCCTGGTTATAAGTATTATGGAATTTATAAGGATTATAATGTAGTAATTTTTCTTCAAGTATTTGAAATCTTATGTTGATTGGTACCGATAACCAAGAAAAGTGATTCAGTAACAAGTTGATCTTTTTTGAAAACACATGTTTAAAGGAAATTTTAGACTTAATATGTTTATGATGTTGAGATAATGATGTTGTATAAAGATGTTATTGATATGGATAAAGTAAATTGGATACTAATAACTGCCTTGGAACTGATTCTAAAGTTTTAGATCATAATATTCGAAAGGGTCATAAGGTTAACCATTTATTAAATTTTTTAAACTGAACTTTGGATGAAGTTTTTAGAGATTATTATAATACTTAACCATGTAATGAAACCTATATTAAGAAAATAAGTATAAATATTTCAAGACACAATGATAAGATTGTGTATATAGAGACGTATCAAGTATATATATTTACTTATATCCTTAGAGAGTGAAATGATTTCTCAGCCATAGTAAAAGGGTCTTAAAACAAAAATGTTGTACTATTATCATCATTTTTATGGTATTAATGACCTTTATTCATACCTCTAATTTATGGTTTTATGGTCAATAACTTTCTTATGAACATGTTCTATATCACTCTCCATCAGAACATGATGGTTATATTTCAGTTCCATATCCATGTTATCACTAATTTTATCCTATTAAAAATCCTAGTTTTATGGTGACCTTCACATTTCCATTTCCCCTTATTAAGAAGATGTGTTATTAACCCTATTTATGACGTGGAGTTTTCAAAAATTGTTTATTTTCAAATATCAAACCCTATACTACCAATACCAAGTTTAAATTATGAGGACACAATTTAATTAAGGTTGGGAGAATTTAAAACCCCAATACATTATAATATTTTCACTTTTGAATATTTTTTTGATAGATTTATTTATACACAACACCATATTAAGCTTACGTTACACACAATAATGAGTTGGCTTGCGTTACATGCAAGACTAAGTTTTTGTGAACATCAATATATTATTAAAATATTATTATTTAATATAATAATATATAACCTAGCCATTAAGTTGGAATTTATGAATAGTATTATATGGATTATGAAAATATACAGTTTAATTGATTGGTTAAAAATTAATTATAAATGAATATAGAAACCAACTGCATATATAGGAAATGTTTTATAAAGAACAATTTTTATGCTCAAAAAATCATTTTATAATAATAAATTAAATTAATTACAATTATTGAATGATATTAATGTAATATATATTAAATAAAATATTTTTGACATTCATCCAATAGATTTAATAGGCATAATATAAGAATAATCCCAATTTTACGTATAAAAAACAATATTTTTCAAAAGATAGTTTTACCGCATTTTAATAGAGAACCTATTTTAAATCCAATTTTAGATAATTTTATATATTTTATTTGAAAAAATAAACTTCTTATTTTAAATCATAATATCAAAATTTACTTTGGTTTTTTTGTATTTTTATGATAAGTTTCATGTTTTGATGAATAGTGATAAAATATTGCATTTTAATTGAAAACAACTTTTCCGTCTAAATAATTTATAGTGTTAAATTATATTTTTAATTGGTTTTGAAGTATAATTAGATCATTTTTTTATAATTTAATCTATTTTTTTTTTCATTTTAATCAATTTCACATTGAATTTGGATATAAAAATATTTCAATCTTTTGAATGTTTTCACTTTAAAAACCCATTTTCTCATTCCATCAACAAGATTAATTTTAAATTAATTTTAGATAATTATGTGTTTTGAATTTTTAAAAATGGATTCCATATTTTTAATCATAAGGTAAAAATTTATAAAATAGGTCCCTTTTATTTTTGGAAAATATGAATACTAACTTTAGTATTTTTTTAATTACCAATGTTAAGGGTAAATTAGGTAGTTAAGGGTAAAAATAATATTATAAGCATTATAAAATTACCCTAATACTTGTAATAATTTTATTAGATGAGCTATTATTGAAAAAAATCATCCTAGGGACAATTTTATGGCCTCTTTGATCCACTTTTATGGCTTTAATCCTTTTTTAGTATTTTATTTCAAGGAAAGTCCAACATGTCATACTCATGTTTTAATAAGTATAATTTTTTTTATATATGGTTATAAAAAATATGTCTTCAAATATAGATATTAATTTGGAATATAAAATGTTTATCTTCATTATTATAATATATGTTTAAATTTTAGGGACTAAATAATTAAGTTAAAGGCTTTCACAATGATGACAGAGTAATTGTTTAATTAATGGACATATCAAATAAATGTTATTAAAAATATTAAAATAAATATAGTTTTATAAAATTAATGTCATACATGAATTTTATAAATTACCTAGACTTATTATGGATGTATTAAAGGTTTTTTATAATTTTTTTGTATTGATATTTATTAAAAAGTCAAGAAGTGAATAGTGTCAAAATTGACATTAATGATATTTTAAAATAAATAATATTTTATTAAATGATATAAAAATTATTAAAATGTAAAATTTAGACAAATTTTTTTTATAAAGTGTAAAATGTCATATATGACTCATTTATGGTTCTTTTGGGATTTTATGGTAACTATATTAACCATTAAAGTATAAAAAGCCAAGTTGTCACGATAAGAGTTAAAGAGTTCAACTAAGGGTTAAAGCCAAAATATAAGGGTATGAATGTGACCTAAACCTATAGAAAAATAACTTTTTATGATTATTTATACCCATACTCATATTATATTCTAAATTAATTAATTTGGATCCATTTTTAACTGAAAATTAATTTATATTAATTTAATTTGTTGAGAGTTTCCAAAAATACCACTCACCTCAATTATAAAAGGGCACCTCCTACCTCACTTACTCACATCACTTTGAGACTTATATATCATATAAACCTTGCCCAAATAATCTACCAACTTCCCTACCCTAATCTTAGAATCATCCCTTAAAAATGATATCCAAACAAGAAAGTTTTTTGGTAGAAACCAAAAGGAGTTACCTGAATAAGAGGTAACATTCTTTAATGTACACTTATGTTTTATTTGTTTCTCCACCACTTCATTTATTATTATTCCATGCTTATATAATAACACTAGTATACTCAATATACTTATATATTTTTATGTTAAGTTTTTTACCTACACCTAAACACACTTCTGTAAAATGGGTAACGAAATTACCATTCGTGTACGATGAACTACCACCTCGTGAAGCGATGCCGTTCATTTTTCCTTCACCACCTCTCATGATTTAGAATTATGATGGAAACACTATTTTTAAATGATATATATATATATATATATTATTTATTTTTTCTTCATACTTATGTAATTTTTATATAACACATATCTTCATGCTTTCCATGTCACGACTCGTCCCCCGGGGCCCATGCCGTGACTACCCCAAGCCCGCCTTCCATAGGCCAGGGGTTGGCGACTAGCACCAGAAAGGAATATCCCTAAAACCGGGAAGGCATTGCCTTTATAATCTATAAACTCATGAAACCAAGATCACAACAAGATAGAATCACATAGTAAACTGTATAGTAAAAAGAGTGTGTACAGTAAGTAAAGGAGCCAGAATACAAGCCCAACTAGAAAGTACAAGTAAAACTGAAAAAGAACAGCTCCTGTGAAAACCCGCCAAGGATCCTACCTAAAGTGTAGGTACAAATCTCGAACAGTCATCCCTGCGGATCATATTGTGTAATTTCCACCTCTGAGAAGCCTCCAGTTTGGTACCCTCAACCCCGATCAGCGCTGTTCATCATCTGCACAAGACAAAGTAAGGTGCGGGCGTAGCCTGTGTAGGGGTGAGTATAACTATACTCAGTAGGGACCCCGAGACCCCCTAAGGTATCTCATAATCCACAAAGGATAAACCACAAATCATGAAAATAAAATTCAACCCTACTTAAGTATATTCTCATACATATACCAAAGTTATCAAGTATACCCATCTCTTTCATGAGGAAACACAAGGCCTAAATATTTATCCAAAAGCTCTACTATTCCACGAAGGAAAGAATACCATGAAGGTAACACCACAAAGGTAAGTACCACAAAGGTAACTCCACACACAAGAATACCACAAAAGTATCACCAAGAAGTTAAGGAATCATCTCACACCAGGTATAACTTAAGTACGGTAATATAAATGATTATATGTATTGCTAGATCATCTTACTTCGTTGAGAAGCCATACTGTTGACCCACACGGGGTCAAAGATGACCCAAACATGATCTAAAGATGACCCACACAGGATCGGTATGCACTGATCCACATAGGATCGCTGAGTGTTAACCCACACATGATCGGTATGCACTGACCAACACAGAATCACTGAGCATTGACCCACACAGGATATGAAGATAACCCACATAGGATCGTTATGCGCTGTCCCACATAGGATCACTGAGCGCTGACCCACACATGATTGGTATGTGCTGACCCACACAGGATCGTTGAGCGCTGACCCACACAGGATCTGAAGATGACCCACACATGATTTAAAGATGACCCACACAGGATCTGAAGATGACCCACACATGATCTGAAGATGACCCACACAGGATCTGAAGATTTTTCAAGTACAACCAGGCTTAGGGTTCCCACACTAAGCATGCTTGATTTTGGAAGGTTCTGCTCCTCAAGCCATCGGTTGATACTTTAACTGCCATGAAGTCCCATGAGGAAGTATACAAAAGGTCTGCCACATCATAAGGGACCCAACTCAATAGACGGCGCGTCAATCGGACACCCGGTCTATAAGTTATTAGCATTTCTGTTCTGAGGGCCCGGTTGGATTCAGGTTCGATCCAACCCGGCTATACTCCAAATTTATCCCAAACTCAAGTGGAGTATACCAAAAGGACCATCTCGATCCAAGGATTCCAGTGCCATATATGGTTTGTTAAATGGATGCCTGGTTCTCAAGATATGGCCACAAAGGCGTATTTAGGTCTATATGGGCCTGGGTCCGGTCCGACCCGGTCAGACTGAATCGCCCTGACTCGACTCGGTTCAGGTCGACCCGAACCAACCCAGGTTTAGATCAGCCCGTGAAGGGGTGGCCTGACCCACTGGGCGTGACCCGACCCATGAAGGGGTAGCTCGACCCACTGGGTGAGACCCCTCTAGTGCTGGGCACGACCCATTGGGAGCTGCCTGACTGGGTGCGGTCCGCCCAGTGGGGTGCGGTCCACCCGGTGAGTGCGGTCTACCCTGTTGGGTGTGGTTTTCTGTGGCGGGGCCTACCCTATCCGCACTGGGGGGAAGCTCCCCCTGGATTCCCAAACGGTCCATCAGACCATTCGGCCTGCTGGCACGCGGGACCCGCTGGAGCGGGTCTTACTTGGTGCGTCCTGATCGGCTAGATTCCCACTAGTCCTCCTTCTAGTGGTGTGATAGCGCCGCTGTCCACCTGTGGCCAGCTGGGTGCAAACCTCCCTCCGGTCTCCGCCATGGCCAAGTGGCCACGGTCTCCAGCCCCGGCGGTGCGGATGCACACCCCCGCTTTACCACACGGCCGACCAACGTGCTGGCCACCACCCTACTCCGTCGTGGCCAACAAGCCACAACCTCTTCTTCCAGCGGCATAGACGTGTGCCACCCTCCTTCCATGCTGCCGGCCATGTACTGGTCATCGCCTTCTTCTGCGAGCCATCTCAGCTTCATTCCAAGCCTAAAAATTATGAAATTCACATATTCATGATCCTCGGGTCAAGATCTCTGCATCCATATGTCGCGCTCAATGAAACTTTGTGTTTTTAGTGTGCTTAATTATTTGGTGTCGAAGAAAACATGAAGAACGCGCGAAGAATGAATAGGAAAGGTTATGGTAAATGTGGAGATCAATGGCCATGTTTGTTTGGCCATCATCATTGAGAATCAAGTATATGAAGAATCAACAAAATATATTTAATCATACTTCAAATTAAACCCCCTACCTCATTTTCTTATTGGAGGTGACGTGAGGAGGAGGATGAAGTCAATGAAAGGGACATCGACGCCCATCGCTCCCATAACACGTTTCCGATCTGGGCTTGGGCGTCATCCTCATTCTTGATCCAGATAATGTTCTTTATTAGAGGTTGTTCTTTATTAGAGGATTATCCAGCAAAGGCCTCCTCTCCCTTTTGACAATGTAAAAACAACCCTCAATTCCCTCAAGAAGAGTTAATAAAATAACTCTTAATTAACATGTTGTTTCATTAATTTAGTTTTAATGAACCCTATTAATTAAAGAGAGTCGTGGTTACTTAATTTGTGTAATTGGTCATTTAATTCTCAGCCTTAAAATCCCAACCACCCTCGTGTGGTCCCCACCCCCACAATTCAAAAAGGAGGTTTCAAAAAGAAAAATAAAATGTTGTTTATTTTATTTTTCTTCTCCCATGAAAAACTGAAAAACAAACTTCCACCCTCAACCAATTGAGGCTGAGGTGAAGGTATCCTTAAGTGAATATCGGTGCTGTGAGTTCAACAATGTCCTAGGATTTCAATTCCGAGCACCAGTTCAAAAGTTACAAAACGCCGCTTGCACATTTACTGAACGTACCTAAAAAAAGTTCAAAAATTCATTATGGGAACACTGATTCTCAGAATCACTCTCTGTCAATTTTTTCAGACTCATAATATTTCCATATAATTAAACAAAATTACATGGAAAATTTTGGGTCTTTACATTCTCCCCACCTCAGGGATTTGCGTCCCTGAAAGCCACAACATAAACTAGGGAAACAAGTGGGGGTAATGAGCACAAATCTAATCCTCCCGCTCCCATGTGCTCTCCTAGAGGTTCCCATGATACCAATGTATGCACACCAGAGGTATCGATCACCCACTTAGGAATCTCTTCTGTCGATCCTCAATCTCTATTGGAACCTCTGAAAACGTCGCCCCATCCTTGATGTTTAGCTTGCTCTAGTCAATAATGTGCGAGGGATCATGCACGTACCTCCTCATCTGAGATACGTGGAAAAAGTCATACACCTGGTGAAACTGAGGGGGAAGATTTAAGCAGTATGCCACCTTGCCTACTCTACTGAGGACTTGAAAGGGTCTGATGAACCTCAGAGATAACTTGCCACCCCGACGAAATCTCTGCAAACCTCGTTGAGGTGAGACCCATAGAAAGACATTGTCTCCAACCTAGAACTACAGTGGTATACATCTCCTATTAGAATAAGACTTCATTTTACTCTATGTAATCTTCATCCACTCCTGGTTGATCTGCACCTTCTCCATGGTAGCCCATACCATCTCTGGTCCCACGAGTGATGACTCTCCTGGGTCTGTCCAGCATAGTGATGATCTGCAAGGTTAACCGTACAACGCCTCTAATGGTGCCATACCGATAGTGGAGTGATAACTATTGTTTTATGCAAACTCCACCAAGGGCAGGTGATCCTCCCAGATACGGATAAAATCTAGGACACATGCACGAAGCATGTCCTCTAGCGTCTGAATGGTCCGCTCTGTCTGACCATCCATTTGAGGATGGAAGGAAGTGCTCAATCGAAGCTGAGTCCCGAATGCCTCCTGCAACCCCTTCCATAGTCAGGAAGTAAAACGTGCATAAATATTATAGACAATAATAGATGTCACTCCATGAAGATGTACAATATCTTGCACGTAGAGGCATCCCAATCCATCTACTAGTCCCTACTCTCTGATAGGTAGGAAGTGGTCCGACTTGGTGAGTCGGTCAACGATCACCTAGATGGAATCATTCCCCTTGTACGTGCATCTAAGTCCTATCACAAAGTCCATAGAGATTCCACCCCACTTCCACTCTGGCACCTCTAGTGGCTAAACTAAGCCCGCTGGAACCTGATGCTCTGCCTTCACTTGCTGACAAGTGAGGCACCGTGAGACAAACTCTGCTACTTCTTTCTTCATTCCCGACCACCAGTGCTGACGCCAAAGGTCCTGGTATATCTTTTCCACTCCTGGATGTACCTCTACAGGGTATGTATGGAACTCCCTCAACAATCCCTCTCATAGCTCCACTGGTACCATAGTACACCCTCTGAAGAGGATGACGTGCTCCCCACCTTCAAAAAATACATCAGGTGCCTATCCTGTGGATATTTGAGTATGTAGAGCCTCAAAGTCAGTGTCTCCAAGCCGTGCCTCACTGAATCGCTGAAGGAGTGGGGGAGTGACTGTGAGAGACTGAAGATAAGATGCTCCATCTTGATCCACATAGGATATCTGCAAAGAAGCTAGCTGCTCCATCACCTCACTCGGCAACTGTATACCAGATCTTCTGCTGAGTGTATCTGCTAATGCGTTCCCCTTTCTAAGAGTATATACTATCTCAAAGTCATAGTCCTAGAGGAACTCAAGCCAACGCCTCTATCTCAGGTTCAGGTCCTTATGAGAGAAGATATATCTGAGACTCTTGTGATCAGAGTAGACTATAAAACGTTCTCGCATCAAGTAATGTTGCCACATATTCAAGGTGAAGACCACTGCTGCTAACTCCAGGTCATGGGTAGTGTAATTATGATCATGATATCTTAGATATCAAGGACCATAGGAGATCACTACTCTCTCCTGCCTCAAGACACATCCAAGCTTGGTCCCTGATGCATCGTAGTAGACTATGTACCCAACACCCTCATCCGGTAACCTCAAGATGGGGGCACTCGTCAGTCTGTGCCTCAACTCCTGGAAACTCTGCTAGCATCTCCCTAACCACACAAAGGGTTTCCCCTTCTTCGTCAATGCTGATAAGGGTTCTGCAACTCTAGAAAAGTTAGGCATAAACCTCCGGTAGTAACCAGCCAAACCTTGGAAAATCCGCACCTCCATCACACTCCTAGGTGGATCCCAAGGAAACAAAACCTCAATCTTTGCTGGATCCATCGAAAATCCAGCCTCCAAGATAACGTGTCCTAGAAAATAGACCTCTAGTATCTAGAACTGGCACTTTTGCGAGCTTACCATAAAGATGGTGCTCTCGGCGTGTTTCCAGAACTATCTACAGATGATAGGCATGCTCCTCCTCTGTAGCCGAGTACATCAGGATGTCGTTGATAAAGACTACCACAAAGTGATTGAGGTATGGCTGAAAGATCCTGTTCATGAGTCCCATGAACACTGTTGGGGCATTGGTCATGCCAAATGGCATAACCAAAAACTCATAGTGTTCATACCGAAATATGAAGGCCATCTTCTGCAAATCCTCATCTCGTACCCTGAGCTGGTGATAGCCTGATCTGAGGTCTATCTTCGAAAACCATCGTGCTCCCTTCAGCTGATCAAATAGATCTTCAATCCTCGGAAGTGGGTACTTATTATTCATGGTCACCTGGTTTAGGTGCCAATATTCCACAAAGAGTCTCAAACTCCCATCCGCCTTCTTGGTGAACAAAATATGGGCTACCCAAGGAGAAACACTGGGCCTAATTAACCCCTTGCCCTGCAAGTCCTCCAGTAGTACCTGAAGCTCTCGAAGCTCCATGGGAGCCATCCGATACACTGGTGTAGATATCAATGTTGTCCCGAGGTACAAGTCGATATAAAATTCCACCTCTCTTCGAGGGGTTAGACCCAAAACATCATCAAGGAAAACATCCGCATATTGGTCCACCACTACAGGATAGCTCAGACTCTCAACATCAACTGCTCTGAGGATAAGGCTAGCTAACTAATGTATGATCAGCTGCACCTTCTTCTGGGTATGTCCATCCTGTGCTGCAAAGGTTCCCTTCTCGCCGATGAAGGAAAAAATGGTCCCATCCGTGTGTACACACCACACTTTGCACCTAATATAGTCAATCTAAGCATGAAATATAGATAAACAATCCATACCCAAGATGACATCTTAAGGCCTCAATGCTGCTACTAGAAGATCCCAGCCGAAGTTCTCGCCTCCTAGAGTAAGCTCACACTACTGGTACCAGTGAGTAATCATTGAATCTTCTCTCGTAGGAGTCTCCAGCCATAAGGATCGAGCGAAAGGCTCCAATAGAATCTCTCAGCTCTGAATGAGGGCCGTGGAAATAAAAGATCGAATGGCACCCGTGTCTATAAGTACTGCAGCTAAGGTGGAGTATACCCAGATTGTACCTCGTATCATCTCTGGAGCATCGTGGTCGTAGGCCTCAGCTGCCTGAAGCTAAGCTCATCCCTTGTACACCTGCTCCCTATGGTTGGGGTGGACCACATAGTGGTGGTAGTGGTAGAACTTCGAATCGCCACCAACCGACTGCTACACGACCTGCTCCTCTACCACATCTAACTCCTACCTGCGAACCTCCTCAATCGAATCTTTGATTTTTCCCAAGCGGTCCTTTGACTGTCTGATGGTCATTTGTACAACAGGTCGGGCAGTCGCGTTCAATGTGACCCTGCTTACCAGACAAGTAACACTACCTGTTCCTCGTCGGTCCTGCTCTATCTCAAGATACCTGCACAACCAACCCTGTATCCAGCAGTCGTCCACCTATAGGTTTGGTCCTCTTGGACCTCTATGTCATCTGTCTTCTACCAGATTCATATGTCTTTTCTACATAACGTCTGGTGGTGGGTCTCGATGCTGATGACTACTCAGCAAGAAAAATATCCACTAAGAGTGCTCTATTTAACACCCACGCCTATGTCGGAATGCTGAGAGAAATCATCGAATCTCTAATCTCCCATCTGAGCCCCTACTCAAAGGTATGAGACCTGAAGTAAGGGTCCCACACCATGTTAGTGGAGTAGTGAGAGGGGTCGGTGAACCTCGCTTAATATTGAGCCACGATCATGCTACCCTACTGCAAGTGGAGAAGCTCCTGTATATGCACTGAGCATAGGGTCACTTGGACGAACTTTGCCATGGAAAGGCTCTCAAAGTCCACCCAGATGAGAGTCACCTCGTCATGAACCTGGAGTATCAAGCTCCACCATCTTCTTGCTGCTGCCTAAAGAAGACTAGCGGTAAGGATCACCATGAGATCCGCTGGCGTCCCTATCAGTCGAAAAACTCTAACCACAGCCTCCAGCCAGTCCTCATCCGCCTGTGGATCCATCTCGCCTTGGAACCTCGGTGGCCTCTGGCACTAGAACTCGTGCAACACACTCAAGTGGCATGCACCCTCTACTATTGGGGATGGTGGCATTGGCTGCCCAACGGGTAGCGGTGCCTCTGGAACACCACCCGGTGGTACTACTACCGTAAGGGGGCCCTACACCAAATCCTCGTCACTTAGTGGGCTTTCATCACGTACTCTAACAAGAACCATGGCTGGCTGTCTTTGTGGAGGCATCCTGAAAAGAAACAGGTGCACCACGATCATTAAGTTATACCTGGTGAGATGACTAAAAGTGATCACAAAGAAAGCTTTTCAAAAACACATATGCAATCAGTGTTTTCATGCACTGAGTTAGAAATCAGAAGTTAGGGTCCTGGTGTATGGATACGTCGGCCGCCACACCAACATTGGATTCCCCAAACTAATAACCACACTCATAACACTTAACACTATTGCCGATTAAAAGATCAGAGTCCAAGTTCTTCAGTAGAACCGAACTTGTCTGATACCAATTTGTCACAACCTTTTCCCAGGGGCCCATGTCACGACTACCCTTAGCCTGCCTTCCATAGGCCAGTGGCTGACGACTAGCACCAGAAAGGAATTTCACTAAAATCGGGAAGGCATTGCCTTTATAATCTGTAAACTCACACAACCAAGCTCACAACAAGATACGAGCACAAAGTAAACTGTATAGTAAAAAGAGTGTGTACATTAAGTAAAGGGGCCAAAATACATGCCCAACTGGAAATTACAATTAAAACAGAAAAAGAACAGCTCCTGTGAACACCCGCCGAGGACCCTACCTAATGGGTAGGTACAAATCTCGAATGGTCATCCCTGCAGATCATCTCATGTAATTTACACCTCAGAGAAGCCTCTAGTCTAGTACCCTTGACCCCAATCAGCACTGTCCATCGTCTGCACAAGACACAACAAGGTTCGGGCATATCCCGTGTAGGGGTGAGTATAACGATACTCAGTAGGGACCCCGAGAACCCCTAAGGTCTCTCAAAATCCACAAAGTATAAACCAAAAAGCATGAAAACAACATTCAACCTTACTTAGGTATATTCCCATACATATACCTAAGTTATCAAGTATACCCATATTTTTTATGAGGAAACACAAGGACCAACTCTTTAGCCAAAAGCTCAACTGTTCTAGGAAGAAAAGAATACCATGAAGGTAACACCACAAAGGTAAGTACCACAAAGGTAATTCCACATAGAAGAATACCACAAAAGTGTCACAACAAAGGTAAGGACTCAACTCACACTAGGTATAACTTAAGTATGATAGTATAGATGATTATCTGTATTTCTAGATCATCTTACTTTGTTGAGAAGCTCTGCTGTTGACCCACATAGGATATGAAGATGACACACATAGGATTGGTATACGCTGACACATACAGGATCACTGAGCGCTGACGCACACATGATCGATATGCGTTGACCCACACAGGATCACTGAGCACTGACCCACATAGGATCTAAAGATGACCCACACAGGATCTGAAGACGACCCACACAGGATCTGAAGATGACCCACATAGGATCTGAAGATAACCCACACAGGTTCTGATGATTCTTCAAGTACAACCAGCCGTAGGGTTACCGCACTAAGCATGCTTGATTCTGGGAGGTTACACTCCTCAATCCATCGGTCGATACATCAACTACCACGAAGTCCCACGAAGAAGTATCCAAAATTTCAACCATGTCATAAGGGACTCAACGTGATAAATGAAACGTAAATCAAACACTCGGTCTAAAATTTATTAGTGTTTCCGTTCCGAGGGCCCAGTTGGATTCGGGTTCAATACAACCTGGCCATACTCTAACTTTATCCAAAACTCAAGTGGAGTATACCAAAAGGACCATATCAATCCAAGGATTTCGGTACCATAGATGGTTCGTCAAACGGACGCATGGTTCTCAAGATATGTCCATAAAGGCATATTTGGGTCTAGATGGGCCCGAGTCTGGTCCAACCCGGCCTGGGCCGGCCCGACCCAGATGGGATGGTCCGTAGCGGGCTTGTTCCGACCCTCAAAGGGGCAGCCTAGCCCGCTGGGCATGACCCGTCCTGCGCGGGGCGTGGCCCGCTAGGCGTGGCCTGACTGGGTGCGGTCTTCCCGGCTTGGTGCGGTCCGCCCGGTTGGTGAGGTCCGCCCGGTTGGTGCGGTCCGCCCGGTTGGTGCGGTCCGCCCGGTTGGTGCGGTTCGCCCAGTTGGTGCGGTCTGCCTGGCTATGTGTGGTCCGCCATAGTGGGGCCTGCCCTAGCAGCACCAGGGGGAGGTGCCCCCCCTGGATTCCCAAATGGTCCATCAGACCGTTCGGCCTGTTGGTACATAGGACCCGCCAGAGCGGGTCCTGCTCGGTGTGCCACGACCGGCCGGATTCCCGGCCGGTCCTCCTTCCAGCGGCGCGACAACACCGCTATCCACCTATGGCCGGTTGGGTGCCGAACACCTTCCGATCTCCACCGCAACCAAGAGACCGTGACCTCCAGCCCTGGTGGCATAGACGCATGCCGCCGCTTCACCACATAGCTGGCCGGCCTGCCGGCCTCCACCCTGCTCTACCGTGGCCGACGGGCCGCGACCTCCTCTTCCGATGGTACAGACGCATGCCACCCTCCTTTGATGTGGCCGACCAAGTTCCAGTCACCGCCTTGTCCCATGATCCATCACAACTTTGTTCCAAGCCCGGAAATTATGACGTTTTCATATTCATGATCCTCAGGTCAAGATCTCCGTGTCCATATGTCACACTCAAAGAAACTTTGTGTTTTTAGCGTGCTTAATTATTTAGCATCGAAGAACGCACGAAGAACACTCGAAGAACGAATGGGAAAGGTTATGGTAAATGTGTGGATCGATGGATGTGTTTGTTTGGACATCATCATTGAGAATCAAGTATATGAATAATAAACAAAATATATTTAATCATACTTCAAAATAAACCCCCTACCCAATTTTCTTATTAGAGGCGACGTGAGGAAGAGGATGAAGTCGATGAAGGGGATGCCGGTGCCCGTCAATCCTATAACATGTTTCCAATCTAGGCTAGGGCATCATCCTGATTCTTGATCCAAATAAAGTTCTTTTTTGGAGGATGTTCTTCATTGGAGGATTCTCCAGAAAAGGCCTCCTCTCCCTTTCACCAATGAATAAACAACCCTCAATTCCCTCAAGAAGAGTTAATAAAATAACTCTTAATTAACATGTTGTTTCATTAATTTAGTTTTAATGAACCCTATTAATTAAAGAGATTTGTGGTTACATAATTTGTGTAACTTGGAATTTAATGCCAATACTTAAAAGCATGACCACCCTCGTGTGGTCCTCACCTCCACAATTCAAAATGGAGGTTTCAAGAAGAAAAATAAAATGTTGTTTATTTTATTTTTCTTCTCCCATGTAAAACTGAAAAATTAAATTCCACCCTCGACCTACTACAGTTGAGGTGAAGGTATCCTTAAGAGAATATCGGCGCTATGAGTTCAACAGTGTCCTTATATTTCAATTCCTAGAACCATTTCAAAAGTTACAAAATGCCGCTCGCGCGTTTACTGAACATACCTAAAAAAAAGTTCAGAAATTCATTTCAGGCACACTGGGCTTCAGAATCACGCGCCGTCAATTTTCGTGGACTCATAATATTTCTATATAATTAAAAAAATTACACAGAAAATTCCGGGTCTTTACATTCCATTTTGTGTAAATACAATAACATCATTTGTGGAAGTGTGTACTACCGCCTCCTCAGAGCGATGTGATTCATTCACACTAAACATGGAAGATATAAATGGTGGTTTTAATAAAACTATGTGAAATATATGAAATATATATAACATTGGAATTATAATATATATATATATATATATTACTTTTCATTCTTTTAATACAACAAAGAAATGGAAGTAGTGTTCATGCATACGTATAATCTACCGTCTCCATGAACGGTGGATTTCATTTCCTATCTCCAAATTTTATGGATTATTCTAAATACATATATAATGAAAATATATGATATTTAAATCATGGTTTAAATTATTTATATTATGAAATCAGGATCTAATTAATAGAAACAACAAGTAACAATTCAAAATATACTAAAAAAACTAGGCAATTAACACCCAAAATAGTGAAAATAATGGAAGATTGTTAAAAAACCGGTAATGAGATATTATAAGAAGTAAATATATGATATTATAAATATGATTAAGGGTTTAAGTTAATAACATGATTAAAACCATTATAAAGGAGGTTAAAGGATTTCCACCTAAAAGGAAACACAAGGTAAGTGACTTCATCTCAATTTCATTTCATTGAGGCATATTGTAATGTTATACACCTAGTTTCTTTTATATGGTGAATATATTGCCTTTTTGAAATGTTATATCATGAATATACTTAATTTAATTATATTATAAGTTTCATTTAATGTTATTCCATCATGTTAATTATTATTAAAATGTTTCAAAGTGGTATGAGACACTTTAGAATGTTTAAAGATTATTTTTCTTAAGAACGTTTTTAATGATATTTCAATAGTATTTCCATTCATCAATATTAAAAACCCTTGTTGTTACATGTCCTATATTGGATAATTATTTAAAAATCCATATTATTTATTCAATAACTATATTTGATAAGGAATATTAATTAATAATTAAATCAATTACTCAATATGGGGAATGCTTTGGACTGACAATGATGAGTGGTGCCCAAAATTTATATAGCCCCTCTATGAATCTATAGGTTCTCTTGAGAAAAATAAGTTGGAAAAATTAAAAGGGTTTATATCTATAGTTTTAAATTATCTTGTGAAAGTTCTTGACGATATAGGTTTTCATGTGCCTCAGACATAACGTCCAATAATTAAACATTTTTTTCATAGATATTTTACTTATCATTGTTATTATCCATGAGGTTTTCACATGATAAAATCTATGGATACATTTCATTCTCATATTGTTGATTGAATGGAACGTGTTTCAGTTATTTACCTTGAAATATTGATTATTCCTTATCCGTTTATTTAAATGGCATGTGTTTGTATTTATTTACCTTTCCATATAAATTTATTCCCAATGATTCATTATTTATTCTATTGTACTTATCCTTACTGAGCATTTGAGATCACCCTTATCATGTTTCATTTCCCTATGTTATGAAGAGGAATACTTTGAATGAGTTTCAAGTATGATTAGATTTTATTTTCACTATGATTCATTTTCTTTTCCCAATATAATATGGTTATCACATATGTAATCTGTTTTCCTAAACTACTAAACTGTTCGGTCCTTCGATATTGGATTCCTTATAATCATGCTAATATAATAAAATAATGCACCAGATCTGGGATTTTGGGTTCGAGGTGTTATATTCTTCCTCTGAATGGTTTATGTTTATGATTATAAGTTGTTTATGAGGCCCATTTCTCTTCCATGGGTTATACCCTGATAAAATTCTTATGAAACCCACTTCTTTTTACACAGGATATACTTTTTATGAAATGATGAAATGATTATGAAACCTATTTAATTTTCATAGGTTATGATGAAATGTTTATGAAACACATTTAATTTCATGGGTTTTGATATGATGATTTTTTATGATCTTGTGACAAAAAAATGTGTGATTTTCATTATGTGAGGGGTGGGATCTAAATCTCCTTGTAATGCATTAGGTAATGATGAATAGTTCATGATTAAATATGTTATTTTTGAACCTGATTACATATTCACAATGTTATGCATAAACCTAATTACATGTTCACAATCTTATGCATGAACCTAATTACATGTTCACAATGTTATGAATGGACATAACTTTTATGTCTAGAATGTTATGTGGAACCCATCTTTCAAGTTCATAATTTTATGCATGGAAATTTTTGAATGTCCATAAGTTTATGAGAAGGAATGATTTCATTTCCTTAAATTAATAAGTGAACCTGTATCTATTTATACATGTTCAAAATGATATAAGTTGATTTATATGCCACAAATCTATGTCTTATGACAATGTTATTCTCTTATGGATCATGTTATTTGATTTCCTTATGATTCATGTCTTATGAACTGCCAATATTTATTCCATGAATCAAGATTATGATATATGATATGTAGGGTATGGTTTTCAAATTTTATGATCATGTTCTCATACCCTTATGATCATGTTATGCTTACATATCTCCCATATTTACCCTTACTGAGAATTTAATCTCACCCTTTATTATGTTTCCTTTCTCTAGGTTTTTAATAAAGGTATCAAGTAGGGAATTTTTGTGAAGAGTACTAAAGGAGAAGATCTTTATGGGAGACATTGAAGTTATTTCATGAATTAAAATTGTTTTGTTCTAAGTTTCCAAAGACACTAAACTATTGTTTTTCTTAGGCTTGTGTTTGTGTAATGTATTTAATATTCATCTAAAAAATGTGGTATCTATATATGTGAAGCTTGGGTCACTATAGTTGGAATCAAAGGAAAGGTTTAGTTAAATTTTGGAAAATAGGATAAGAAAACTTTAGTGAGGGATATTTATAAGGATATGTCTAGGGATGTCCCTAAGAATAAGTCTAAGGATGAGTAAAATTATAGGAAAACATCCTGGAATTTTTGGTAAAGAATAGAGAAAGTGGGTATAAATCAATTAAATTCATGTTTGTATACTACAAGTGGATGTGGATATAACAAAGAGGTACATAGGGGTAATAAATCAGAAATGGGAACATTGAGATAGACTCGATTGTCACCTGGTGCATGACAACAAACCTTACTACACACCTAGTTTGAAACTCCTGGGGGATATGCTTTGGAAATTCACAAAATCTTTACAAACCATAATGAAGGATTTAAATAGATGATGACTATGTATGACCAAGATTAAGACTAAGGGGTAATATATTTAAAATAAGGTGTCATGATTTTGACACCCTATAAGTGATTTTTTAGGATCATGTGGTTCCCCACTATGATTAGTGTTGCTCACACTATGTTTTTTGGTTTTAGTCAATGGATATAACCAGAAGGAATCATGGTAACACTTAATTTTATGGAAAATTTGGTGAATATTAGAAACCAAATTGGATGATGACTGGAGAGATAGAAATTGTGATTATTCCTAATCAGTTATCATGATATATGATTAACAACATGAACTTCAGTGAGTTCCTAAAGCTTAAAATAAGAGGAAGATGAAATTTTATGAAAGTTCATGTGGTAATGAATATAGAATAAAGAAGAATCAACTTCATACATGTCATGAAGGTGGAAAGAATAACCTATAAGAATATCTCAAATGGAGGGGAAGATGTTATCTTTGTGGAAAAGAAGGCCATAGAGTGACCAATTTTCAAGGAGTTAAATGTCTTATGTGTGGGGAGCATGTGAATTATCGAACTCAAAACCTAACCCAAGAATTAACTTATAGAACAAGGAAATAACTATTCTATGTAAATAATTGAATTGGAAGGATTTAAGTATTTATATATTGGGATTCAAGGATTATGTTGAAGAAGTATTTTTCCAATGACATTTGGGTTGTAAGAATCATGAAACATCCAAGGATTATGTTATTTTTGGAAGAATATATGTCTCCATGTAAGATTAACTTAAGAGTTATGGCTTCCATCATGGGTTTATGAGTTTAAGTCTGATAATAAGTTCAAATTAATGGATACCACTTGTTAGATTTTATGTGATGGAAGTTTATCAAGATTAAAGATATTTTAAGAGACATTTATGGCAATACAACCCATTGGTTTCGTATATGTTTTAGTGACAAAATTATTTAATGAGGAATAAATTTTTATAGAAATATGATTAAAGGTATTGGTATCCTTTATGGTTTATCTTATGTTTGATGTTGAGATAATTATGGGTTATATTCAATCACCTTACGAAGCCATCACACTTAATTTCCATTAGAGAATATTTAACTTTGGATCATATTTCAAGAATATAAATTAAGGAAGTGGTAAGTTTGAATGAAGTACCAAAATTAAATTGTATTTTATTGGAAATTGGAGTTTAACTCAATGTTTTGTTGAAGCCTTCAACATTCTCTTGATATATATTTGAGTTTCATCACTGTGCATCATCCTCAGAGAGATGGTCAGTTTTAGAGATTAATTAAAACCCTAAAGGATACTCTAATATCTTTTCCTATTGATTTACAAGGTGGTTGGGATAAAAAACTTATTCAATTTTAGCTTACTTAAAACAATAGATTTTACTTGAGTATTTAGATGGCTCCTTGTGAATCCCTTTATGGAAGGAAGTGTATAACTCCAATGTACTGGAATAAAGTTGCAGAAATAAATCTATTGGGACCTAAGAAAGCTAATGAGATGGTAGATAAGGTAAGATCCATTTAGAAACTTATAAGAAATTTAAAAATTCGACAAAAATTTTATGCTAATAACCATAAACATGATCTAGAATTTGAAGTTAGTGAGAAGGCCCTTTTATGAATTTCCCCATGGAAGAAAGAAGTGATAACCAATCCCTAGGTATATTGGTCACATTAAAATACTTGATCGTATAAGGACAAGTAGCTTATCATTTTGTTATTTCAACGAAAATCTTTCAGTTTCATGATGTGTTCAATAGGAATTACATACCTAATCCATCACATATACTAAACTCAATGGTCATACTACTATAGCACGATCTTTCTTATAAGGAATAATCGTTTGAGATTCTAGATTATATTGAGAAAGTGCTATGAAACAATACTACTCACCTAGTCAATGTTTTATGGTAAAACCACTAGATTGAGTTAGCTATATGGTAACATTAATATATAATGAGGTAGAATTATCCTCATTTTTTAGTACCAAAGTGTTGATTTTTTTGGGTGAAATTCATTTTAAGGGTGTAGAATGTAACAACCCAAGATTCTATGTTTTTTTTCAAATAAATTTAATATTTTTTATATTTTTAATTATAATAAATATTGATCTTATATTGTGTTACATGCAACAATGAGTTTATCATGCGTTACACGTATCACCGATCTTAGCTTTCATTACACACAACCCCAATTTGAAACAAAATGTGTCATATTATTAAAATATTATTATTTAATATGACAATTATCACCTACCCATTAGAATGGAATTTATGAATAATATTAAGTAAATTATGATAATATATGGTTTACATATGTATATAAAATTAATTATTTGGTCACCAGTTAATTAAAAAAAATAAAAATAAAAACTATTTGAAAATAAAGGAAATCATTTTCTAAAAAAACTATTTTTATGAAAATAAACCCATTTTACCTCAATAAATTAAAAAAGAAAATTTTGGTAAATGATTTTAATTAAATTTATATAGTATATAGTCAATAAAATTATTAACATTCATATTATTTGTCTTCTAGATAAGAGATAATAATATATCCAATTTTACATTTAAAACTGTATTTTTCTAAAAAGCAATTTTGTCGCCTTTAGCGCACTTAATTTAAAATTTATTTTTACCACCTTTAGAAAATTAATTTGATAAAATAAAAATAATTTTTTGAATCAACTTGTACAAATTTTATTACAGTGAATTTTTGGATTTTTTTTGAAAAGTTTCATTTTTTTGATGAATAGTTAGAAATATTGAATTTTAATTGAAAAATTCCATTTCATTTAATTTATTTATAAAGTTAAGTTATATTTTAAATTGGTTTTAAAATATAATTATTTAAATTATAAATAAATTAATCCAATTTAGGAAATTTGAATCAATTTCATATTGATTTTTGATATGAAAACTTTTAAACTTTTGAAGAATTTCTATTTAAAAACTAGATTTCTCGTCACATCTGCAAGATGAATTTTAAATTAAAAATTTTCAATTATATGAATGGAATTTGGAAAAAATGGATTTAATATTTGGAATCAGAATAAATTATATTATATAATAATTTCAACTTAATTTTTTACCAAAATGAATAGTAAAAGCAACAATTTTTTACCATGGTTAAGGTAAAAATGGTTTTATGAGGGGATTGAACTAAAAATATAATCGTAAAAAATGACCTAAAACTTATAAAAAAACCATTTTATGGACATATTTAGACCTTGTACCTTCTATTTTGGGGGATAATACATTATTGGATTATTTTTATCTGAAAAAATGTTGGTGGAATTCACTCTTTCAAAACAATTACAAGTGTACCACTCACCTCACTTATAAAAGGACACCCTTATCCTCTTATCTTCACACCTTTAAACTGTTTTGTGCTGAAGAATACCTAACCAAATCAATTCCTAACTTCCATAATCTCATCCTAGAAGTCTTATTTTTTATAGAAATCTAACCAATGAACACTTTTGGTGAAAACTAAAGCAGGATAACCAAAGAAGGGGAAACATTCATCAATAAGATTTCTTTATTCCTCCACCTCCTTGAATTATTATTATAACATGATGATATAATAACCTCAATATCTTATATATATTGATATGTTGTTATGTTAAGGTTATTGTAACATCCCAACCCGATCCATCGGGTCTGAGCCAGAATGCCACACAACCTCATGCATGCCTCCCTGTATGCAAGAGGTTATTGACTAGTAGTGAAAGTCTAAATATGATAGTTGGGAGAATATACCCTCTATATAATGTCATCATTTAGGAAAATAGTGAAAACTAATAAAATAATGAATAAATAATCAGAGTAAATGTAGAAGCCGAATAATGAAATACATATAAAAGTATCTCCTAAATTGGTAAGCCTATCCAAAGTGTATAAAGAAGATAAAGTAATAAATAAATAGCGGGTCCTCCAGAGTTTGTCCTGATATTATATTAGCTCAATGATCCTCTAATTATCTATCCACCATGGTTCCATTTCCCTTCTCCGAATTCCTCATGAAATCTACATGTGCATCAAAATTCCTAAGTAGGGTTTGAGTACACAACTTAGTAGGACACCACCATTGAATTATTAAACTAGTGTGCTCAAGTATACAAGTTTATGACATAATAATGATAAATTTATAACAAGTATAAATATACAATCCAAAACTGAGAGGACGTGTACTAACCAAGCTGCCATAAATTCCTGACTGTACTTGGTTCAACTCCATGTTTGAAAACATTGGAACAATAATGGGAAAGACTCATCATCAAAGCCAGCCTCAAGTTACTATATAGTCGTACAGGCCCCAGACTCCAGGTCAGACCACACTAGGCCATCATTCCCCAGTGCTATCTCAGGTCAGGTAACATGGACCATCATGACCCATTGTTTCCATATAGTTTTGATCACTCATAATCTTCATGCCCCTCGACCATCACATATGGGTCTGATAACTCATGATCTTCATTCCCCTAGGTAAGGACACACTAGGCCATCATGCCTCTTCATCCATCTCAATATTGTCATAAAGTCACATGAAACATCTGAACATGCTCCCCATCTAGGGATACCGAGCCATGATGGGTCCACCAATATCATAGGTACCATGCACAAACAATAACAACACAACATATACCAGACATATCACAAGTAAATAGTGACATCATATCAAGATCACATATAAAATCACATATATCAAGGAAAGAATCATGAGAAAATATAGCATCATTATAAATACAACATGTGAATCAACCATCAGCATGGAATCTAGATATCTCAATAGTTCTTATGGAGTAAGGTAATATGGTGTCACAGGCTACACACACCCACACCCACAAGCAATCACAAGTCATACATGGATATAAAATATGCCAATACGATAATCATAACATGAAAACATGTATAAAGAAAGATAAAAAAGTTAAGAAAATTCCTACCTCAAAAGTCATCGATGTCAAAGGAAATGATAAACTAGTCAAGAACCCTATTTGCGGCCTTATTATTGAAACATCGACACTCGAGGTTCACCAAGAGTCCCTAAAATTAAAACCAACTATTTATTTCAAAAATAAATAAAATATCACATGTGATGACAATTTCTCTCTCCTGTATAATTTTCATATTATCATTTTAAAATATTACATGTGATAATATTTTATCTCTCCTGGATAATTTTCAAATTATATTTTTAAAATATTACATGTGATAATATTTTATCTCTCTTGGATATTTTTTAAATTATCATTTTAGGTCAACGCTGCACTCACAATATTATCCTTAAGAATATTTATCTTTGATAATTTCCTATAAATTATCCTTTATAATCATCTTTTGATAATTTATCCCAAATTATCCTTTTATAATTATATCTTGATAATTATTTACAAATTATCATTTTATAATAATCTCTGATAATTTATCCCAAATTGTCCTTTATAATTATATTTTGATAATTTATTATAAATTATCATTTATAATTATATTTTGATAATTTATCCTTTTATAATTATATTTTGATAATTTATCCTTTTATAATAATCTCTTGATAATTCATCATAAATTATTATTTTATAAATATCTTCGATAATTTATCTTAAATTATTATTTTATAAACACATGAAATTATCCTTTGATAATTTTATTCCATAAATTATCCTTTGGTAATATAATAATAATTATTTGATAATTTTAAATAATTTATCCCTTGATAATTCTATGTGATTATCCATTGATAAATTTTATTCAATAAATTCTCCTTTAATAATAAACCAATTATCATTTGATAATTTAAATAATTATGCTTTATAATTATTTAAATTATCCTTTATAATTATTTTAAATGATCCATTTAAAATTTAAAAAATAAGATTGAAAATACCTTAATTTCTTCAAAATAAAAATTTGGATCTTGATTATTCTTGTCAAGACGAATCTAATAGAAATGACGACACCTCAATCCAATTAATAATGAAGAAGATATCGAGGAGAGAAGTTTATAAATAATAAAAATAAATAAAAAATAATAATAATAAGAAGAGAGAGGGAGCGGAAGAGAGAGGTATGTGAGAGGTGGAGAGAAAAGTGAGGTCCTCCCATGTGTTTGAAAATTCCCCAAAACCCCCATTTTATTTTTTAAACCAATATTTTTTACTTTCCATTTATCTCATTAAATGTTTCTCCTTAGTTGATTAATTAAATTATTTTTCTCTCTCTCCTCTTAACCGAGGAATTTTTTAAATTCCCTCTTTTAAATATATTAAAAATATCAATTTAATATATATTAAAAGTAAGCACTACTATAGATTTGGATTTTAATAGTGCTTGAATTTATTAGTGCTAAAAAAGGCACTAATAAAGGGGGTCATTATTAGTGCTAAAAAAGTGCTTATAAAGGCCCCCTTTATCAGATCTTATAAAAATGTGATGATAAAGGAACATAATTTATCAATTCTATTAAAAAATAACTGATAAATGGTATATTTTAAAAAATAAATTTCATTAAAAATAATATATTAATATATAAATATATTTATATTGATATAAATATAATATGTATTTTTTAAATATGTTTTAGATAAGTTTAAATAGGAATTTACACTTAATATATAAGATACTTAGTGAAAATGGCTTATAAAATAAATAAAAAATATTATTAATTAATAATTTTATAATAATTATTGTGTAATAGTCATTTAATAATAGTTGGTTGACATAAAAATCAAAAGAATTAATGAACGGTCTATGATAAGTTGAAAACATGACTTGAACTTCAGAGGACCATAACTTTTGATTTTGGTTTCTGTTTTATCTCTACCACATATCAAATCAAATCTTGTAATAATCTCTACGCACTAATGATTTAGGGAACTCTGATCATATTTTTTGAGGCAAAAAAGGCACATAATTCCTCTAAAACTGAGTTTTTAGCTGGGGCATCCTAATTTTTTAACATTCGATGGAACTGTAGACTCATTTAAGGGGGTATTTTTTAACATTTTCAATGGGGAGTAAATTTATTGTCCAGACTTAAATTCATATTGATATTATGGTTTTGAAATTTTATCAATTTTTACAGTGTAGTTTTATTTATAATTAAATATATACATATTTTCTTATATTTACCTATAAATAATCACTTGTATAAATTCACATATCAACTTATTTACATAAAAATGTATTTTTAAATATATAAAATAAATGTTTATTATTCAGTTTATTTAAAGTAAAAAATTATCCATTTTATTTACCTTATACAAATGCATTAATATGTATATATAATGTTTATATATATATGTGTGTGTATGTATTAATAAACACACACACACACACACACATATATTTATATTATCATATGTGTAAATGAATATTAATATATAATATATTTAAATAAATATAATTGTATATATATCACACATTTATAAATATATATAGATAAATAGAAAAGTCATCAAATATATAATAAAACAAGCATGCCATAGTGGTAAAGAGCATCCTATCGCATAAGGGAGGTCCTAAGATTAAATCGAGGCATGCAGAGGTATTTGGGGCAGCCTTCTAGCACTAAGGAAGGGGGAAGGGTGTGTGATGGTGGTTGGGGAGTAGAAATCATTGAGAAATGGGGTTGTAAGGGCTAAGAAATGGGGTGTTGGGTGTGTGTGAACAATTATTATTTTTTTCAATTTTTTTAAGAATTCTTTTTTTAGTGTTGTTATAAGACAACCTAGCACTTTTTTAGCACTATTAAAGGGTTCCTTTAATAGCGATTTTTAGCACTGTTAAAGGTCAACTTTTAACATAGCTCTCTTTATTAGCGCTTTTGGAACACTAATAAAACCATTTTATTAGCGCTGTTAAAGGCTCGATTTGCAGTAGTGCACTCATATGTTTATATATTATATATATACCCATATATATATATACAAACTAACACACACACACACAAATATATATATATATATATAACCCATATACACACATTATATATATACACTTCCATATATACTCCCGCACATGTATATACATACATATATATATTTATCCTATATATATAATTTAATTTTCCATACACAAATATTATTTTTCCCAATTTAATATTAAAAATAAAAACAACAAAAAATTATTATTATTATTAAATATCTATCATCATTTTAATAATTAAAAATTTAAATACAAAAATTTGAAAATGTCTATTTAATCCATGATTCAGTGTAAAGTTAATGATTAAGTTTCTAAATTCATCCATTAATGGCATTACATATTTGAATTTGGTCAAAACCATTGTATTTTGAAGCTTTTGGATTGATACAGTGTCATCAATGGAGGCCTCTACATTGAAACGTTGAAGAAGGTGTTTAAATAAATAAATTTTAATTAATTAAAATTATAATAATAATATAATTAAAATTTAAAAGGGTATTATTGCCTGTGATGTCACGAACCAGCCCGAGTCGACCCTAAACCGGTCACCCAGGACATCCCGCGATAAGTCCCGATAGGCATTCCTGTTCCTCCCAAGATGGCGAAAAGCACCGAGGGAATCAGTAGAGTAAAAAAGGGAATTATTTGTCCCAAATATAAACAATAAAACAAATAACGGAAAGAAATGGACAACCCAAAATAAATTTACATAAAAATTGAATTGAACATTATTTGTACAAGAAACCGAAATTAAAACTAAACCAACAACTAAACTGACCAAAGCTGATAACCAAGTAACTCCATGTGACCCCTCTGGTCACTCTACAACACAATGATCACACGTTTCCCAAGGCAATCTAACTTAGGTTGAAACCTACACAAGGGATAAAAATAGAAGAAGACTATAGGCCTGAGTATTAAAATTCAGCAGGTTAACCCGATATTCTATTCCCAATGCACATCCTTTAAAATAAAAGAATCATCAATTTCAAGTTTTAAATACAAGATATAAAGGTATGTTTTCCAAATGTGGTCCCATTCTATAAAAAAAATTACCAGAAAAAAACTTGTATGTTTTATAAACAAGAATGCTAGTAACAATTTTCAAAGAGGTGCAACTTCAAAATGAAACTAGTTTTCAAGAGGGACACTTTAAAGAATGTAAAATTTTAAATAAATCACAAACACTGCTGGATTTACCAACCAAACACACCATATGTCTATGGTTAGTACAAAATAGCCAATGAGCACAAGTCACGGGAACACCCCTAGGCACTAGTTAGTTATGAGCCCTAGATACCTCGTATCTCGGTGAAAATAACCATAATAAATATCTATTCTCATGCACCTGAGCCACTAGTATGGAGCATACCCATAAACTAGTTGTCCCCCAATATCATCATCATCATAGTTTAGTTAATTTTTTCATCATCAAACTTGCTACGTGAAACAGGGGCCTAACCCCACAGGATCACTAGCATACTAGTACACGTCCGTCCACCTAGATACCCGAGATTCCATTTAGTGATCAATCAAGTTACAATTATTATCAAATACAAATTTCACATCTAAATTCCATTCCAAAACCATAAACACACAAACATCCCACAAACCTGCTTCAAATTTCTTTTACGAATCAATAAACCACTAAATTTTTTCATAAAAAACATTCAATGAGTGTATTGAGACTTTGCACTTAAAAATCATTCAAAAACACAAAAAAACCATACTCAAACATATTCGGAAGCCCTAAAAAATTTTAATAAAATCATTTCATGGACCATAAAGCAATCCCAATTTACACAACATGGTATATACATGTAAAACACTCATTCTTCATTTTTAGGAAAGCCCAAACAAGCCTTTAAACATTTTCTCAAAACTAACATTTGAAAAAGTTATGCGTTTCAATTTTATTAAGGAGGTGTATACACAAAATTTACAACATCAAACCACATTAATAAATCCCTTTAAACACTTAGGTTACATATTCAAAACACAACCATTTTCATAAGGATGTGAAACAGGCCATTTTCCGGCAACTCGGGCCAAAACATATTGTAAACCAAAAACCATTTGTTTGTAAAACCAAATACAAATTAGAAAACCATAAAGGATCCCAAAATAATTTTATTTCATGCTTCCAATGTATTTATAAATCCAAACAAATCATTTTAAATTGCACTAGACACATAAAATCCAACATGAAATTTACCGAACACATGGCATGCACTCTTTAACAAAATAACTTATTTTAAGCACTTAAAAAGGGATAAAATACCATTTTCACACCATAAATTTATTCAAGATACTTAAAAATATTCAAAATACCATAAAACTAGTGTGAAATATCATGGAATAATTTATCAAACAAGAGGAGTGCACATTTATACCAAAACAACTATATTTTTAACAAAATAAGATATAAAACATCATTTTCACACAAAAAATTAAGACCAAGATTTAACAACAGAACATATAATATAAATAATGTTATAAAATCATTATAATGATGAAACTTAAATGATAATGGCTTGTGCAAGGAATATACTACCTCAAATCCTTGGTGGAAAGAAAACGTACACCCGAAAGCACCCGCTGCGGTTCCCAACACTCTAGATCTATGAAGACCCACACTAAACAAACCAAACCCCCATAAAAAATCATTAAAAAACATTAAAATAGGTCTTGAATGAATAGGAGATAATAGTAAAACAAAATAAAATGGAATGAGAAGAAAGAGGGAGAAGAAAGGAGAGGGAATATCACCTTGGAAACTAAAGGACTCTTCATCTTTCCTAATATTTTCACCCTTAGAAGAAAGGAAATGGAATGGAAACTATTTTAGATTCTATTTAGGTCTGGAAGGACCATGTAAATTTTATTTTGGGTAATTATAGTGAAATATAAAGGATTTATGAAAGAGACAATTTACCTTAGAAAATATAGACGATTTCATGAATCTTGAGAAGTTTCACCCTAATACTCGGCTAATATGAGCTCAAAAGAGTGAAAATAGACAATGGGGGTGTTACTAGGTATCTTTGTCTCTAGTGGGAGGTGTAATAACCAAAAAATTTCAAAAAATCAAAAATATATAAAATAAAAAAATTAGTTTTTTAAAACTGAAAATGGGCCCACGGGCTGGCCCAATACCTGAATAGAAAACCAAAATTCACCATGCTTATTAATTTTTAATGGGTTAAAAAGGATATGTAGGCTTGAATATTTAAGGGGAAGAAAAATAGGAAGTGTAATGAGTCAAAAATATTAAAAAATGAAGGATTTATAAAAGAAACAAAATATGTTTTTAAATCTGGAAATGGGCTCACGATTTGGCCCGAATCATGAACTAACCACCCTTTCTACAAAAACTCAAAAAAAAAAACCAAGGAACCCAAAGATGGATGATTATATATATATATGAAACTTAAAAAATCAACATTAATCTCACCCAAGACCCAGGAAAAGGATCAGGATTTTCAATAAACCAGATCAAAACAAAGACATGAAAAACAGGGTGCGACAATTCTCCCCACCATTAAAGCTTTCTACCCCCAAAAAGACATATCACTTTATAGATTAAATATCAACACCTAAGGATTCCTTATCAATATGATCCAGAATCTCAAGACAAATAAATATAATTTAAAATTAAAGTAACATAAGCCTCTTTACTCAAACAAAACACCAACTCACAACCACTTCCTAAGAATCAACCGATGGATCGAGTTACAACCTCCACAACCAAATGAAGAACCAGATTGTTGGGCCTTCTCCCAGTGAACACAACAATCACCCAAACCAAATGGCACTCACGAAAACCAAATATTATAGGGGAGTACGGAATAGACTCCCCACTATTAAGAAACAACTAGTACTAGACATGTTCTTAGGAACAAACTAGAATTCAACATGAGATAGAATTGGGCCTCACTCACACAAGCCCACCAAAACTCTCCTGCAAAAACCTACCAACCCAAGTTGAGAGGAACACAACATGAACATTTAATCCACCCACTCTTGAATGGAGGTGGAAAGAACCGGGACAACAATCTCTACATGGATCCAAACCACCAAAAATTAGGGAGGGTAAGGAAGGGGACCCAATCATTTGGCCATTGAAACCACAAAATAAACAAAGAAACTACCTCACTAAAATGGTAGAGGTATGATCTTAGCAATACTTCCCACAATCCTATAACTCTTGACTACGCGCCAGTTTCACTCCGAAACCTATGGATGAAGCTCTGATGGATAAAAAATCTATTTCCTTGCAATCAGGCTTTGATAATCCCAACTTGTACTCCATCCCTTAGTTCCACACAGTACCACATAACACTCCCAAGAAGAAACAACAGATCAAGAGACACCATGAAAATCTCTTCTTCAACAACACTTTTTTACCCAAATAAGAACATGAAGATACACAAAACTATTTTCTCTCACTCTGAATGAGGAGAAGAATGAACAAGGTACACAAAAACACCCACTAAAAATCACCGAGCACAACTACTATAACCGAGAGAATCACCATAAAGGGAAGGCACTTTAAATCGAGCACAAATAGCTCTCTATTTCAAAAAATAGGCCAAGGTATCATTCTAAGAGGTGGATTTAACTTTTGAAACAAATAATTAGGTTGATCAACTGGAAATCTTGCCCATGGAGAACCATCCACAACCACATCACAACATCCAACACATCTTTAGAAACCCACTGAACATTACCTCAAAATCGAACCACCAACAAGATCCCATCTCAATATGCAACAAGAGTATGAATTCTAGATCATAAGGAAGCATACCGAATAGACAACACTTCTAAGACATAGGATAAACCTCCCACATAACCATTGGTTCATAACAAACACCACAATTTTTCAGTTCAAAACACTTTTGAAAAAAAAACTAACTTGGTGGATTTTCACATTCACCAATGGTGTTTCATCAAGTCTCATTAGCATGAACATTTACGTGCCACCCCGAGAACTCAAATACCATTTCATACTGTCCATTCATCCATATATCCTGAAAACCTTGTATGTGAGAACCCATGAAAAAACTGAATCTAAAAACAAAATATCATCATTACAAAAATAATCGTGTACCTTCCAAAGGCACATTAACCACCAAATCAAAAACCATTTTCAAATTTCATAAGACAATCCACACTTCATCAAGAACCAATTGATTTAAAAAAACAATCCATTTCATTTAATATAACTTCCAAAAACAACCATTCTATTCCAAATAGCCCTTTCAAATTTTAAAAAATTTAGCAAGGTATCTTTTCATAATCCAACAACCACAAAGGCCAAAACCCCTTTCCAGAAATACACCAGCTGCTCAAAACCAAATTTCAAAAACCAATTCATCAGATTCAAACATTTTCAACAGCCCAAAACACCCCATTTAAAACAAAGTTTTAAAATTACTTTAAAATTATTCATACTTTCAAAACAATTTATTTTAACAAACCACAAGTTTATATTAGGGAAAATCCAATCTTATTAAATCATTTACACTTCCTCCTCAAAACTTGTTTAAAAAAAACACAACCTTCCAAAACCATTATTAAATTTAATTTTTGAAAACCCCTTTTCCAATTTTCAAAATTCAATCCTTCCTTTAAAACCCATTTCCATAATTCTCACATAAGTATTTTCAAAACAAAAATTCAGAATTCAAGAAAGGTCCAAGAAACCCACAAAATAGAACTAGTGTCGGTGGGTGACTTGATCATATGGTTGGTGGCCATATGTCAAATAGAACACCAACACAAAGAGAATTATTAGGACCATTCCCTGACTCCACATGGATTTCCAGGCCCTATGAGCTCATGAAGTCCATTAGTCAGACTCCCCTTTTCGTATCCCAACACCAAACAATCAACAAGAACAAAGGACACTAATAAAACCGATCATCCCGTGGAAACTCAAGGATCAGAACGTGCAAGAGTTCACAACGCTCTTCTCACAATTACCCTTAAAATCCTAGAAATCCTACTAAATATAACTTGACATCCCCCAAAAAACAAGGGCTCTCTAAAAATAATGGTCTTTTAAGATCCTACCTCCTCTGATACCATTTTGTCACGAACCAGCCCGAGTCGACCCTGAACCGGTCAGCCAGGCCAGCCTACAACAAGTCCCAAGAGGCGTTACCGATCCTCCTAGGATGGAGACAAGAACCTAGTGAATCAGTATAGTAAACAAGGGAATGATTTCTCCTAAATATAAACAATCAAACAAACAGCGGAAAGAAATGGACATCCCAAAATACATCTACATAAAAATTGAACTGAACATTATTTTTACAAGAAACTAAAATTAAAACTAAACCAACAACTAAAATGACCAAACCTGATAACCAAATAACTCTATGTGACACCTATGGTCACTCTCCAATACAATGATCACATGTCTCCCAAGGCAATCAAACTCAAGTTGAAACCTGCACAGGGGCTAAAAACAGAAGAAGACTATAGGCATGAGTATGAAAAATTAGTAGGTTAGCCTGATATTCTATTCCTAATGAACATAATTTAATATAAAATAAACATCAATTTAAATTTTTAAATACAATATATAAAGGTATGTTTTACAAATGAGGTCCTATTTTATAAAAAAATTACCAGACAAAAACTTGTATGTTTTATAAACAAGAATGCTAGTAACAATTTTCAAAGAGATGCAGCTTCAAAATGAAAGTAGTTTTCAAGAGGGATGTTATAAATAATGTAAAAATTTAAATAAATCACACACAATATTGAATTTACCAACCAAAAACACCATATACCGATGGTGAGTACAAAATTTCCAATGAGCACAAGTCACGGGAACACCCCTAGGAACTAGTTAGTTCTGAGCCCCAGGTACCTCGCATCTCGGTGAAAGTAACCATAATAAATATCTATTCTCATGCACAAGAGCCACTAGTAGGGACCATACCCATAACCTAGTGGTCCCCCAACATCATCATCATTATATTTTAGTTAGTGTTTTCATCCTCAAAATTTCTACGTGAAACATGGGCCAAACCCCACGGGACCACAAGCATACTAGTACACATCCACCCACCTAGATTCTCGGGATTCCCTTTAGTGATCAATAAAGTTACACTTATTATCAAATAAAAATTTCATATCTAAATTCCATTACCAAACCATAAACAAACAAACATCCTACAAACTTGCTTCACATTTCTTTCATGAATCAATAAACCACTAATATTTTTTGTAAAACAATTTCAAGGAGTGTATTGAGGTTTTGCACATAAAAATCATTCAAAAACACTCTTCTAAGTATAAAAAACAACAAAACCACACCAAAACATATTTGGAAGCCCTAAAAACATTTAATAAAACCATTTCATGGACCATAAAACAATCCCAATTGACACATCATGGTATATACATGTAAAACACCCATTCTTCATTTTTAGGAAAGTCCAAACATTCCTTTAAACATTTTATCAAAACTTACATTTAACAAAGTTATGCATTTAAATTTTATTAAGGAGTTATATACACACCATTTAAAGAATTAAACCAGATTCATAAATCCCTTAAAACACTCAGGTTACATATTCAAAACACAACCATTTTCATAAGGATGTGAAACGGTCCATTTTCCGGAAACTCGGGCCAAAACATGTTGTAAACCAAACCCATTTGTTTGTAAAAACAAATAAAAATTGGAAAGACATAAAGGATAAAACAATAATTTTTTCATTCTTCCAATGTATTTATAAATCCAAACAAATCATTTTAAATTCCACTAGACACATAAAAGCCAACCGGGAAATTTACCAAACACATGGCATGCACTCTTTAACAAAATAACTTATTTTAAGCACTTAAAAAGGGATAAAATACCATTTTAATGGAATAAATTTATTCAAGATACTTAAAAATATTCAAAATACCATAAAAAAGTGCAAAATCTCATGGAATGATTTATCAATCAAGAGATGTGTACATTTATACCGAAACAACTATATTTTTAACAAAATAAGGCATAAAACATCATTTGCACACAAAAAAATTAAAAACACGGTTTAAAAGCAGAAAATATCATATAAATAATGTTATAAAAACATTATAATGATTAAACTTAAATGATAAAGTCTTGTGTAATGGATATCCTACCTCAAATCCATGGCGGAAAGAAAACACACACCCGAAATCACCCACTGCGGTTCCCAACACTCTAGATCTATGAAGGCCCACCCTAAAAGAACCAAAACACCATAAAAAATCATTCTAAAATAGTACCCTAGTTCTTGAATTACCAGGGGATCAGAGGAAACCAAAATAAAATGGAAGGAGAAGAAAGAGGGAGAAGAAAGGAGAGAGAATATCACCTTGGAAACTAAAGGACTCTTCATCTTCCATAAGATCTGCACCCTTAGAGGAAATTTAATGGCATGGAACCTCTTGGAGATTCTCCTTAGTTATGTAAGAAATAGGTAAAATTTATTTTGGGTAAAAAGAGTTAAAGATATAGGATTTATGAAAGATACAATTTACCTTAGAAAATATGGATGATTTCTGGAATCTTGAGAAGTTTCTCCCTAATACTCAGCTAATATGAGCTAAAAAGAGTTCAAATAGACAATGTGAGTACTCCTAGGTATCTTGGTCTCTAGTAGGATGTGGAATAACCGAAAAATTTCAAAAAATAAAAAATATAAAAAATAAAAAAAATTAGTTTTTTGAAACTGGAAATGGGAACACGGGCTGGCCCAATACCCGAATAGAAAACCCAAATTACCCATGATTATTAATTACTAATGGGTTAAAAAGGATATGTAGGATTGAATATTTCAGGTTAGGAAAAAGAGGAATTTTAATGAGTCAAAAATGTTAAAAAATGAAGGAATTTTAAAATAAACCAAATATGTTTTTAAATCTGGAAATGAGCTCACAGTTTGGCTCAAATCATGAAGTAACCACCCTTTCCACAAAAACTAAAAAAAAAATTGAGGCACCCAAATATGGATGATTAGATATAGATGAAACTTCAAAACTAAAAATTAATCTCACCCAAGACCCAGTAAAAGGATCATGATTTCCAATGAACCAGATCAAAACAAAGACATGAAAAACTGGGTGTGACATGTGATGTTGTCAAACACCTGACATACACAAAAGTTATACCTTACCTAGGGTAAAACCCATGTCCTAAACCTAATTATGGTATCAAATTTCTTATATGATTCACCATATGAGATATATTAATAATTTATTAATTAACTAATTATAAAAAAATATATTATCATGCGTGATGTTTCCAAACACCTGACACACATAAAAGTTATACCCCACCTATAATATTCCAATATGATAACTGAGATTTTACCCTTACATAAAGACTTTAAAAAAGTTATTAAGTTTTTTTTAATTTAAAAATTAAATTTTAAAATAAAAATACTTGTAAATTATAAGAAAAATGGTTAATATTATCTTTAAAAATTCAGGATATTACAATTCTACCCCTTTATCCACTTCTCATCCTCGATAAGTATCTCTAGCGGTCTTACCCAAACAACTCTGGCCACTGAGCACAAAAATTAGACTTGTGTTCCTATATTTTTTATTGGATACATCTATTATAGTACTGAATATGGACTAGTGATACCCTCTTTCCTCATATTACATTATCGCTTCAATCTATGATCCACACTGGACCCTCCTCATAAGGTGCATCCATCTCCAGCTCAATGTCCTCGCAATCAAGAACATGCATAGGGTTGGGTATGTACTTACAAATCTATAACACATTTAACACATCATACATAACTTGATATAGATAAGGGAGGTCCAGGTGATATGTCATTGATGCTATCCACTCAGTGATCTCAAAAGGGTCAAACAGAACGAGGTGCTAGCTTGACCTGCTTCATCAAACATCTCCACAAAAACTGAGGATTCACTCAAAATAAAACCCTTATCACCCACAATGAACTACAAGGGTCTTATCCTATGGTCTTCATAATATATTTTTCTTATATGAGTGGTGATAAACCTTTTAAAAATAATATGCACTCTCTTAGAGGCCTACTAAACCAAACTGGTCCCATAACTGCTACCTCACCCACCTCATACCAACAAGAGGTGATTGACATGGTCTCTCATAAAGAGCCTCATAAGGAGTCATCTGAATCAAATCCTGGTAACTATTATTGAATGAGAACTCAATAAAGTCTATGTTATCATCCTGCACTCAACCAAAGTCTACCGTTCAAGCTTAAAACATTTCCCATAACATGTGTATAGTCTACTCAGATTATCCGTCAACCTGAGGATAGTATATCATGCTCAATATCAGCTGATTACCTATGGATTTTTTGAAATACCTTCCAAAATCATGATGTAAAACATGCATATCTATTTTAAAAAATTCTTATGGGAACTCCATACAGGCATACAATCTCTCAATCATAGATCTTTCTTAGCTCCTCTAAGTGAGTCCCTCTGATCGGTAAGAAGTGATCAGACTTCATTAGTCGATCAAAAATCACCCAAAATATGTCATGAATCATTGGGGGCCTAGTTAACCCCATAAAAAATCCCATCATGACTTCCTCCTACTTCCAAATTGGTACTGTTAATGGCTATAACAACCTACTAGGACGATGGCACTTGACCTTCACTCTCTTACATGTAAAGCATCATGAGACAAAACCAATAATGTATATATTCATACCTCTCCACCAGAACTGCCACCTGGAGTCATGATACATCTTGTTCACACTAGGATGTAATTACCATCTAGAGGTATGGTAATCCCTCATTATATATCCTTTTATGGAATAATGGAATACTACTCTCCCATGTACCTTGATCACATTGTCATTGTCCATAAACCATCCAAGTATCAAGTCACTTCAAGCTAGATATTAGCTCATCAAAAGACACTATAGGTTTGAATCCTGATTGGTCTTCACCTAGTATACATGTGAGGAAGTGGTCTCCAAGGGGGTTACGAGTCACAGTTCTCTGATCCTCTGAAGCATCCACCCTCTATTTGACTAACAAGTGCATCAAGCACCACTACTCCTCTGAGGGCCTCCCACCAAGCTCCATCTCCACCTACGTCTTACTACTAAGAGCATCTATAGTGATGTTATCTTTACTTGGTGCATAAACTGTATCAAATTCAAACATCTAAATATACTCAAACCAACATGGAAATCTCTAATTCAGGTCCCTCTATGTGAAGATATAACAAATTCTCCTGTGGTCTATATAGATAAAAAATTTCTCACCAAAGAGGTAATGTTTCCAGTATTTTAGAGCCTGAACCAAATTTTCAATCTCCAAGTCATCTATATATACCTTCATACCTTTCATTTAGGTCGGTTATATATGATATATGGGTATCAAACTGGTTACGCACCTGACATGAGCTTTATCTTAGCTTGACTTGTTGATCCTTTAGAGTCTCTACTAGGTCAAATATCCACAATAATTTCAACATGTTACTCCAAATACTAATCTCCTTTAGTGCCTTGGATGAATGAATAATGTTGGAGTTGATGTAACGGTATATTTTTCCATAGTTATAAACTCTTATTACTAGAAAAATCATTAAGAAAAAGACTTTTGGTTGAAGTGGCCTTACTACCTATACCACAGAGAAAGTGTAAGATAAATATCAACTGCATTCTCCTACACATCCAATGGTAGTTCTTAAATGTCATCCCTTATAGAAGTATTTTGGCCTACTTCCCAAGTAGTTCCATTAACAAATTCAATGTGACATCTTCTAGAATGAGAGATAACACTTCAGAAAAGAAACAGAGTCATTAGGATAAACCCTAATCAGTCCATGGGATCACATAAGGTTTCTATTAACCAGTCAATGGGATCAAACATGGTTTTCCTAGGATTCCACCCTTAACCCAAGGTATACCCCCTAGAACTAACCCTTATTTCTATCCCTTCACATTAGTCACATTCATCATATATATACTAACACAACCGCATGCTTATTTAAACTAATAAATTACAAAAAAGATGTATCACACAACATGGAAACATAGATATATCACAGAAGAGAAACTATCCTGAATAGATAACACAAATCAAGGAATTTAATTAATGAAATACTTTACAACACAAAAATAAGTGTATATATAAATATATATATATATATATATATATATATATATATATATCATTTAAAACTACATGCCTAGTCATGATGCATGAAAATACACAAAATTTCATAAATCATATATAAACATCATGTGAATCACCCAAGGTGAAATTAATCAATGGTAACAACAAAATATATTTTTCCCACTTTATGGAAACTCAGAGGTCCACTATGCAGTTATGGACAAACATTGTCATAGATCCCTTGATCGAATCCCAATGTCCTATATCCTATCTAACTTTTCCCAACCCAAAGAAAGAGAAGAACAAGTTAGTTAATCTTGACCTCTGATACCATTTTGTAACATCCCAACCCAATCCACCAGGTTTGAGATGGAATGCCATGTGACCTCATGCACACCTCCCCATACACAAGAGGTTGATGAATAGTAGAAAGGGTTTAAATCAGATAGTGGGGAGACTATACCCTATGTATCACATCATTTAGAAGGAAAATAATGAAAAATAATAAAACAATGAATAAACAATCATATTAAAATATGGAAACTGAATAATGAAGTAAATATAAAAGTAGCTCCCAAAGTAGTAAGAGAATATAGAGTGTATAAAATAGATAAATTAATAAAAAGTAGCAGGTCCTCTAGAGTTTGACCTTGTCTACTACTAGATCCATGCTCCTATGCTCAAATATACACCAAGGCCCTTGTGGTAGACTGTTGAGATAAGAAGCGTAGAGCTGGTGATGGGATAAGATAAACATTGGTGGGACTTGGAATTTATCATTTTTTTATTTATCTCCTTTATTTACACTAGTTATGCTTTCCACATTAGGAGATACATTATTTTTATGAAATGTATGAAATATTTACCTTTCTTCATGTTTACTCTAATTATTTATTATATTTTTTATTATTGATTATCGATCCTATGACATGATAATGTGGGTATAGTCTCCCCACTAATGCACTCAGACCCTCACTGCTAGTCAGCAACCTCTCGCTTATGGGGAGGTGAAGATGAGTTCAAGTTGCATCCATATTGGACTCAATGGTTTGGGTCTGGATATTACAGACATAACCTATAACCATCTCCAGTTCCATCAAATGAGTTACAAAATCATCGTTTAGGTGTACAACGGACTACCACCTCATGAACCGATGTCATTCGTTTTTCCACCACCACCTCTCATGATTGGGTATGATGATAGATATAAAGTATATATATGATATTTATAAAATTATTATATCTTTAGAATCATTCTATCATATATACCTTTTTTAATTTCCATTTCATAAGGGATATGATAATGTCGTTCGTGTGTACAGTAGAGAAATGTGATTAATTTTTATTAATTCTTTACATAGAAGATAATAAGGATAAATATATGTGATATATATGAAATAATAATGAAATTCATGACATATTTATCATTATTAAAGGATAATATATCATTCTATTTATTATATTTTAACTCACTAAAAGATGATAATGTTGTTCATGTACGTGTTGACTACCGCCTCCATCAAGCGATGTGACTCTATCTTTTCATCACTGCATCACACAGATGATATATATATATATATATGTATATTTAAATAAATAATATTTTATTTATTATATTTTTATCATTATATAAATATAAAAAATTACTCACTTTCTTTTCATAATGATCATTGAGAAATAGAAACGTTACTCATGCGTACATACAACCTATCATCTCCATGATCGTAACATACTTCATTTCTCTAAACCATATTTCATGATTGGTATTAAGAGTATAATTGATGTATAAATTTTATAATTATTTAATTATTATTTTTATAGATATAATGGAACCATGATCAAGAGTACCAAAAATGACAAATAAAAACATATATGAAAAACAAAGCGTTTATTACCCAAAATGTGACTTTAATGTGAAATTGTTAATAAATGGGAAATAAAAGGGAATAAGTAAATCATATATGGTATGATATATATAATTATGGTTCTTTAATATATTTATAATAAAATTATATTTATTATATAGTAGTTTTTAATGTTTATGAAGGAAGTTAAGACTTAAAGTAAGGGATTTCCGTCTCACTTTTTACTTATATTAGGCACATGACATATCCACCACATATTTCTTTTATATGGTCAGTATACAGAACATGAATGTATTTTATGATTCTTCGATTGAAAATTATTGGAATTTACTTATATATTTTAGGATATCTCTTTCATGTGGTTTATAGTTAAAACATTACCAAAGCGGTAAGATATTTTTGTCTCAATTTTCCTTTATTAAGACATATGTTATGTTATGCACCTATCTTCTATTATGAGGTGTATATAAAAACCCTTTGACATGTAATACCATAAATTTATTTATCCTCATGATATTTTATATTTTATTTAATATTATTCTTTAACGGGGCTTATGATTCAAAGTTACCAAAGTGGTAATGATTTTACGTTACAATCTCATCGTTTATCAGGATTGTTTATGATTATGTTTTTGATGATAAAATATTATGATACATATCTCAAGAAACTCATGAATTTTATTCTTCTTTGGTTATTCATGATATTTTCAAGTAATAGTACCTTTTCCCCACTCTTTGGTACTTAAAATAATTGGTAAAAGTTTTTTAAGAAAATCTAACTTATTTATCTCTTCGGTAAAAAATTTGTTTTCCTTCAAAACCATGTTTTCTAAAAATATTTTCAAAAATGTTTTAATATTCTCCTATTATTTTTAAAGGAATTTTTACCCATGTTTTAAATTATTTTAGAAATTGTTTTGAAATGAATCTTCATTCCATTTTAAAAAATAATGTCTGTTTTGATTTTTCTGAAAATGTGAAAATAATATTTTTTAACATGCATGATATTAATAGTATTTTTTAATGTCCTGATTGATCAATTATTTCAAGATTACCTTAAAAGTATTAAATTTTATTTTTAAAGATTTTTTTCCTTAATATTTTTTAATTTTATATATTTTAAATAAATAATTTCAAAATTAAAAGGATTTTGAAAATGCTTTATGTTTTAAAAAGTATTTTTCTAATTGGAAAACCTATTTCCCTCAATAAATGTTTTAAATGATTTTTAAAAACTTCCTTTATAAGTTTACAAGGTTATTTTCACAGAAAATATCTCCAAAATGTTTTAGGTTTTAAAAAGTGATTATCAATAAAAAATTATCTTCCTCAAGAAATGTTCTAAGTGATTTATCTTTCAAAATCATTATCCATATAAGATGACATCCTTTTATGTTACTTATGCTTTACTGGGTATATGATCCAAGGATACCATTATTATTATTTATCTTAATGGTTTATTTTTATGATGAAAAGTTATTTATAAAACCCATTTCTCTTACACAAGTTATACCATGATAGAATTATTATGAAACCTGCTTATTTTTATATGGGTTATGATTTGATGAAATGATGAAATGATTATGAAACATATTTATTTTCCACAAGTTAGGATAAAATGTTTATGAAACCTATTTCATTTCATGGGTTCTAATATGATGAATGTTTTATTATCTTATAACACACATATGTATGATTTTCATTATGTGACAGGTGGGGCCTATATCTCCCTCTAATGCATTGGGTAATGATGGATAACTCATGAGTAAATATGTTATGTGTGATCCTGATTACATGTTAAAAATTTTATGCATGGACCTGATTACTTGTTCACAACTTCATGCATTAACCTAATTACATGTTCACAATGTTATGCATAGACCTGTCTTTCATGTACATAATGTTATGATTTGACTTATCTTTCATGTCTATAATGTTATGTGTAAACCTGGTTTCATGTCCATAAGTTTATGAAATAGAATCATTTCATGTCCTTAACTTAATGAGTGAACCTACATCTATTTATAGATGTTCACAATGTTATAAGATGATGTGTTTTCCAAAAAATCTACATATTATTCCAATGTTAAACTCTCATGAATCATTTTATTTGATTTCCTTATGATTCATGTCTTATGAACTGTTAATATTTATTCCATGACTCAAGATTATGATATTTGATATACAGATTATGGTTTTCAAATGTTATGGTCATGTTTTTATACCCTCATTCTCATGTTTTACTTACACATCTCCCTTGTTTACCCTTACTGAGAATCTAATCTCACCCTTTCTTATGTTTCTTTTCCCCAATTTATGAATAAAGGTTTTAAATAGGGTATGTTTGTAAAGTGTACTAAAGGGGAAGATATTTATGGAAGAAATTGAATATATTTAATGAATTAACAAAATTGTGTTCTATGTTTCCAAATACACTAAAGTATTATGGTCCTTAAGAATATGTTTATGTAATGTATTGTGTATTCATATAAAAAGATAATATATATATATATATATATATGAGAATCTTGGGTCACTATATAGAGATTATGAAGTTCTTGTTGGATCTTTCCATTACTTTGGGGAAGAGGTTCAAATATGGTTCCAAGTGTCCCACATATTGGGTGATGATATCCATCCTTGAGGAGGAGTGGGACTTCTTGGTGCTTGATCATGATATATTTGACCAGATTATTGGAATGTATTGGATGATCAGTTTTAAGGCCCAGATATACTATTATCATTATCGAGTCCAGTTTTTGTCTCTTGATGGAGTCACTCATGTCTTTCAAGGTGAGTGGGATTCTTGGTACGATAAAGAGGAGTTTTTTGTTCCATATGTTAGAGTAATCTCATGTCCATTTTTGGAGATGTTATTTGATGTTTTTGACTCTTGTTTAAATATTCCACTTACTATAGTGGTGTGTGCATACCTTGAGGTTTTTTGAATGATTTTTTTGGTTTATCACCACAGAGAGAGGTTGAGTTTACCATTTACTTGATAACTGGTATGATACCCATTTATATTCCATCTTATTGTATGGAACATTCTGAGTTATAATAACTTAATGTTCCGCATGTGGACCTTGAGGTTAAGGTATTTATTCATCATAGAGTATCACCTTGGGATTTTCCTATCCTCTTTTCTAAGAAGGTAGAGAAGATCCTTAGACTTTGTATTTATTATCAAAATATAAACTGGGTGAATGTTAAGAATAAGTATCCATTTCCTTGGATTGATTATCTCTTTGATCAATTTAGAAGGTAATTCTAGTTTTCAAATATTGAATTTCAATCCGGGCACCACCATTTGAGAGTCTGATATGAATATATACCTAAGATAACATTTAATAGATGCTATGGTAATTTTGAGTTTTTGGTTATGCCCTTCGGTCTCACTAAAACTCCTATGGTATTTATGGCATCGATGAACTATATATTTAATCAGTTCTTGGAATATTTTATTATAGTGTTCATGAATGATATTTTGGTGTAATCCAAGTAAGAGTAGAAACACATAGATCATTTGTATGTCATCCTTAGAACCATGATGGTATATTGTTTTTATATTAAGCTTTACAAATTTGAGTTTTGGATCTAGGAAGTGAATATTATAGGGAATGTTATATCTGAGAGGGGTGAATTAGTGGATCTAAAAAAGATACAGGTGGTTGTGTATTGGAAGTATCCTAGAAATGTGTTTGAGATCTAAAGTTTCTTGGGTTTGGCTGGTTATTAGAGGTGGTTCATTTAGGACTTCTCCAAGATTTCATCTCCAATGAAAACTTTAACCCATAAGGGTGTAAAATTTGAGTGGAATGTAAAATTATAGAGATATTTTCTGAAACTTAAGGTGATGTTGACTTTATCTCTAGTTTTTATTATTTTGAAACCAAGTTCAGATTTTGATATTTTTTATGATGCTTCTGGAATGGGTTTGGGTCATGTCTTGATGTAAGAGAAATAGGTGGTGGCCTATGACTCTCACCAGTTACACTTTTATGAGAATAAATACCATACCCATGATTTTTAGTTGGTAGAATTTATTAATGCACTCAAAATGTGGCATCACTATCTCTTTGGAGAATGATTTAAAGTATATTATAATCATAAAAATCAGAAATATATTTTCACTCATAGGGATATAAACTTGTGATAGAGTTACTGGATTGAGTATCTTTAGACTTTTGATTTTGATATTTCTTATAATCTTGGGAAAGGGAATGTGGTTTTTGATGCATTGAGTAGGAAATTACCAACTAAAGTAGTGAAATATTGGTATATGATAAGTTTTTTCACTGAGATATTCTTGGGAATATAGGAAGCTGATGGGAAGGTGTTCTTAGATTTAGTAAATGTTAACTCATTGTTTAATGAGTGGGTTCATCTTGAGAAGGCACCTAACATCGAGTAAAATTGATTTAGTAAAATCCTAAAATGTGGGGAGACCTTAGGTGAGTGGTATCAATCTCTCAATGGAATTTTGCATTTCCAAAGAAGGTTGGTTCTAATTTCTATGAGGTAGGATTTGATGGATAGTGGAAACTATTATTGTTAGTTTATACAACTTAGTAATAGCAAGATGTATCATGATTTTAAATGTCAATATTTGTGTTTAGAGATGTGGCGGTAGATTAAAACTTTCATTTCATGGTGTCTGACTTGTCATAAGATTAAGGAAAAACACTAGAGACCTGATAGTTTATTGCAACCTTTTCCCATTCTAGTATGGAACTAGGATGATATTTCCATATAATTCATCATTGTTTTTCCACTGACTCATGGTGGGAAGGATATGATTTTGGTGATCATTGATTAACTCATGAAATTGTTGAATTTCCTCCCTATCAAGGAGGTGAAAAAGGTAGAACATCTTAGTCAATTGTATGTTCATAGGGCTGTGAGACTTCATGGGGTTCCATCTATGATTAGTTCTAATAGGGACCCATGGTTCACATCTAGGTTTTATAATGGCTGGAAATAGGTTATGAGTTCCTAATTGAAATTGAGCATGACATATCATCCATATATGAATGGATAGAAATATAAATCTATTCTGGTCCTTGAGGATATGATTTGGGTGTGTGTGCTTGATTTTGGTGGTTCTTGGAAAAAACATATTTCTATGGAAAAGTTTTCTAATAACAATAGTTATCATGCCTCAATTATTTTTGATCTTTTTAAGGATTTTTATGGGAGACCATGTAGATCTCCCTTGTATTGGGAAGAGTTGGGAGAGCGATCCTTGGTTGTGCTGATTCTTATTTAGGAAATGATGGAAAGGGTGAAATTGATCTGGAAGATATTTGTCATGGAATAGAGTTGTCATAAATACTATACAGACTATCTTCATTGGCCATTACAGTTTGAGGTTGGTGATTAGGTTTTTCTTAGACTTCACCTCTCTTGGGACACTGTCAGTTAGGTAATCAGGGTAAGTTGGCACTGAGATTTTTTTCACCTTTGGGATCGTTGGATGAGCTATAAAGGTGGTGTATCAGTTGGAATTACCACCCCATTTGACATATATTCACAATATGTTTCTTGTATCCCATATGAGTAAGTATCAACCAGATCCTTTCCATATGATTAAATGGGAGGATGATGATCTTGAGCCCGAAACCACTTTGGTTGAGCAACCAATTCATATTTTGGATTGTCAAAAATTGGTACTATGTGGTACAATAATTCCCCTATTCTGTATACTATGGTTGTAAAAATGGGATATCTATGAGACATGGGAGCGAGAATTATTGAAGAGGAAGCCACAAACTTCTCTTTTTTGTGATTCCAAGATCTTGAGGAATTTATGGGGATAAAAATATTGTATGGTGGGGAGAATTGTGAAATACTAGGTAAAAAGGAATGTATATTTTAATGAAAAGATATTTTTTCTTAGGTTTATATGGATTCAGAGTTATTCTGTGAGTTTCTACAGGACCTGGATTGGACACTTCTTGTATAGAATATTTATGCTATAGATCTATCACTAGGAAAATATTGTGAAAATGGTTTAGATAATGAAAAATTTACAATCCATGAAACATTTTTACATCATGAAAACATAAATTAGGATAACTTAACCCAAGGTGACATCTTTTTCAGCTTACAAGCAACTTGAATAATTCACACCATGAATATGGTATACTTTAATGAAAATAAAGGGATGTTTTAAAAAATGGTTTTATTTTATGAAAGTGATTTGTAAATTGGATTTGTTTTAAATCTAGAGATAATTTATTCTTGATAGTAGAAATTTTATAGATTATTTGGTGGAATTCTACTCAGATTTTTTTCTCACACCCAACTTTTTTTCCTTTGGGAGGTTATAGAAATTGTTTTGTAGGACTCAGGTAAAGGGAAATGCATTATGTAGAATTCCATTTTCTATTATTGTCATCATCTTCATAGTGGTATATTTTGGAGGTGATGGCTGGTTACATGGATATTTTTTGGTATTATCTTATTTTACTTTTAAGTTTTAACCAGTTTGTCTTGGTTTTGTATGTTTCATGGATATTTTCTCTTGATTATACTATGTACCTTGTTGGTTTTACTTATTTAGGTTTTACATGAGACATGTTTCTTCTTTTTTTTTTGTACTTCACAATATTACAGACTACCTTAGGTGACATGTTTAGTTATCCCAGGTTGGTTTGTTATAATGTAGTCACTTTGTAAATAAAAAAATTAAATTACATAAAGAATAATTAATTATATCATTAAAAACCTAATTATTCTATTGACATGTGATGTATTGACTATGTAATAAAGTTTACAAAATTAATAAATTATCAATTAATTCCATGTAATTATCTATAAATACTGGTCAATCTATTTATTATACATATTTCATTTATGATGGGTATATCCAAGAGACTTCAAATGGTCATTAAGGTAAATGGAATTAATTAATTAATTAATTAAATTAATTAAAGAATGTTTCTCTTAATAATAAATAATGAAATGAATTAAATACAAGCTAGTGTAATTTTTCATATTTATTGCATGCTATGTGGATAACCATGAGTATAGAATAACCTATGTATGTGATTGGTTTATTTAATTTATTATTTTATTTTTTGTAATAATTTATTAAATTGAATAATGGAATGTAATTCATTTATCTTCTATCATTATTTAAGGGTCTTTGTTCCCATGGTTTCTTTTATATAAACCCCTAAACCAATCCTTTGTTTCTCCTCACCTTCATGTGAGTAAAATTATTTAATGGATGAAGATATTAGGTGAGCGAAGGTGATTCGAGTTCAGAGCTAATGTGAAGTCAATCTAGGAGGTAAACATGAGCACATGTGGAATGAAGTAACTCAAACCATGTTTGGTTCTAGGATTTAATTTCCTAGGGTTAAGGGTTAGTTTATCATCTTTTTGATAAACCAACCATTAGAGAAGCTCATGGTTATTACACTTTATTTATTTTATTCCTATAAGTTTCATGGTTAATTATTTATGAATGGTTAAATAAATAAATTAATTAATTAGTAAGTATGCAATATGAAATTAAAATAAATATTATAATATGTTTAAAAATTTATCTGTAAATAGTTAATCACGTAAAATAAAATACACTTAATAATAACAATAATGTAATAAGATAAAATGGTTAGTTTACACATAAAGATAAAATTCAATTAAATAAAATATTAAGTCAGTATACCCATACACCAATTGGTTAGAAATCGAACCATAGTTCAAAGTTATTAACCATTGAGGTGGTTTAAATTATCAAGGAATCCCTATCTTGAATTTTGGGTCGACATAACCTAGATTGCATTTAGGGTTGATCACCTCTGCAAGACTTAGTGAAATGAGTAGGAAAAGTGTTTAGGAAAACCTAATCTAGGATTTTAGGATTGGGGAGTCCATTAAATGGATCAAGGAGTTGTGAGTTAATACAGTTGGAAAGTTAAGCCTACCTAAATACCTTCGAGTGGATTGTTAAATATACTTCTAGGTTATGAGAAGGGTCTTATGGATTCTTTCCACTAGGATATCCATGTGATAGGATATTCTAAAACTAATGGTGATGGATATTAGGTTTAGATAAAATAGTGGGATATTAATAAATTAAATTAAATTAATTAGATAATTTTTTAATTTAGAAAAAGTACCAAAATTATGCTCTTATTTATTATATAAATGGAAACCCACATGACTTCGACTATATAACTTTGATCCATATCATAGAAGGATAACCTTATCACTAGCTAAAATTTCCAAGAATGGTATTGGCACTTATGTGTTATACTTCACCATGAACATAAATTATATGCTCTGAAAAACCCTCTCCTTGAGGAACCTGGAAATGAGGAAAGCGAGGAAGAACTACCTCTATATATAAAACATTTGGAGGATTCCATAAATTTATAATGTTTCATGCTATCATCCATGACCAGTGATATATTAATGCAACATGAGGATTTGGATGTGTATAGAATCATGTATCACCTTCACGATCTTTATTAAGATAAGGAAAGATAAGAGAGATAGGAGATCTCCAATTCACCATTCATATGAAACTGTAGATTAGCCACCCACTAGGCCTCATGTATTCAAACTGATTGGCTACATTTATCACTTAGACATCTTGGGGTTTAAAATCCCTGACGATCTGTGCACAAATATCATATTATCCCCAATACCTAAAAATTTCTTGAGTTTTATTTTTAATTATATTATGTTGAATAGTGAGAAGACTATTTCAAAACTCCATACTCTTATTTTTAAAGATGATAAAGACATAGGGTATGAAAAATATGTGGTCATTATAGTGAATAAGAAAATTCAGAATAAGGAAAAGGGTCCCAAGACTCATTCCAAATCTAAGTCTCCTAAGAACCATCCTTATAAGAAAAGGACGATCTAAATATAGGCAAAGGAAAATGATGTGGTTTGTTTTTCATGTAAAAAACTGGTCCACCGGAATAATAACTACATATAGTTAAAGAAGTAGGGGTAATCTTTAAGTGGATTAATTATTGAGTGAAATATTTTTATATCTACACATTGTATATTTGATATAGCTTTTGGTTCTCACATATATATTAAAATATAGGAACCAAGTATATTTTAGAAGATTTATAGAGTAGAGGTGTATTTATGGGATACCAATGGTGTGAGGACGGATAATATAACCATTGTAGACCACCATATTCCATTTCAAATAGGGATGACCTTGTTTTTAAAATATTGTTATTATATACCAACTATTACTAAGAACATAATTTCTATATCATACTTAGATATGAATGGATTCATTTTTAAGTTTGGAAATAAAATCTATTTCTTTTGTAAAGATATCGCATGTTTTGGTATGAAACATTTAAATAAAGTTTCTTATGTATTAAATTCTGAAAACCAAGTATCGACAATTGATAATGAATCAAGTTTGCATGAATCATTTCTAACAAATATATGGAATCACCATCTTGGTCATCTAAATGAGGAGTGTTTGAAAAATCTATATCAAGATGGCTACTTATAATTTTTCAGATAAAACCACTTAAAATATTTCATTATTGTTTATAAGGAAAATTGACCAAGCCACCATTTAGTGGATAAGGTAAAAGGGCTACAAATATTTTAGAGTTGGTACATAATGATTTTATGGACCTTTTCCAACAAAATCTAGAGGTGGGTATTCTTACTTCATTACTTTTACTGATGATTTAAGTAGATATGTATATCTATACTTAATGAGGTATCAATCCAAGTCCTTTTATAAATTCAAAAGAATCAATTTGGTAAGAAGATAAAGAGTCCTCGATCTAATTGAGTTGGTGAGTATCTTAACTAAGAATTAATCAGCTTCCTATGGGAGTGTGGGATTTTATCCCAACTCACTCCTTATACACTATAGTGGAATAGTGTTATTGAAAGGAGGAACCATGAAATTCTAGACATGGTAAGGTCAATGATAATCCATTAAAGTCTTACATCATCCTTTTAGGGATATGCATTACATTCTGAAATACACATTCTAAACCAAGTACTAACTAAGGTGAAAAATGAGATACCATATGTGATAAAGTATAGGAAGAAATATATTTTGTCACATACTCATGAATGGGGTCATGGGACTGTTATTAAAACTATGATAAAAAACTATCACATTGATAAAAAAAAGTGTATCTTTATAGGGAATACCAAGTAAACAAGAGGATATTATATATACAACCCCTCAGACAAAGATATGAAAATCACAAGATAAACTATTTTTCTTGAGAGGGTGCATATCCTCAAGAAGGATAATGGGAGAAGAATTAACTTTTATGAAGTTTATACTCAAGATAAATAAGAGTTTGTGTAGTAATAGATTCCATAGGTCCTCATGGATGTTGTTGTTGTTGAAACACAAGTACTGTATAGGAGAACCAAAAAGGCTAGAGAACTAAAAAGATATATTTTTCTAGTCACCAAAGATAGTGACTCATTATTACTTGAAAATAATGATCTTATTTCCTAAAAATATTCAGTATAGAGATTAGAAGCTAAAAAATATCAAGAATCTATGAATTCTAAGATGGATTATATATATATGAACTAATTCTGGGTTCTAGTCAATCCATCAGTTGATGTAAATACCATTAGGTGAAAATGGGTATTCAAGAGAAAAATGGACATGGAAGGTAAAGTGAGTGCCTATAAATAAAGTATATATGATAAAGGATTTATAAATTATCAAGGTATTGACTAAGATGAATCATTTTCTCTAGTTTCCATGTTTAAATTCATAAAAATTTGAAATGCCTATTGAATGGTGGTATAAAAGATGCAATATTATCCTAGTGCAGTACAATAGATAATCAAGGTCGTATCACTTGAAGATACATACAGTTGATCACCAACTATTCCAAATAAACCTTTTCTATTTTTATGTTTTTATTATTTTATGAAAGAAAGATAAATTTTAGAATATAATGATAATGAAAATCTAAAACTCACATGCATATTCCATGAAAATAGAATGAATGTTGTTAGAAAAGAAAGAAAATTATCCTAAGAGATTCATCCTTAGAGAACCTTCATTATCCCGTTCTATGTTTACTTAATGAACACACTCCGTCATATGTGTGAATACCTTATTCAACCCCATTTTTGAATATACAGTGCACTCAATAATCACCAAGAACATTGTACATCAACCTCTTTAATTAAGGGAGAATGGTTGCAGCATAATAAGTCAAACTTTAGATAACCACAGTGAGGATTGCCCCCACCAAAAATCATTCTTAGATTAACCTAAATCCAATATAAACCATATATTTATGTTAAAAACTAGATTATTCCCCTAGGATATTCCTTGGGTTAGTTACTCATACTCATGAGTATAAGAGTTCACAGTGGAGAATGAGAGAGAGAGAGAGAATGAAAAAAAAGAAACACATGAACTAAAAATATACAGAATGAATTACATGGAATAAGAAAACAAAACTAAAATATATAAAAACTAAACAACAGAAACATACTCCCCATAGTCAAGATCCTCTCTTGACACAACAACTTTACCACATATTTATAGGCAAAATAATCTCTTGTATCACCTTGATTTTCTATATCCATTTTCTTTGATTTGAATCAGAAAATATCCATTTATTATTCCATGAGATAGGGTAGATATCAATCATATATCATTTTCTATCCCCCCAAGAATTAATCTATATCCTATGGATGTTAGGAATTTGAAATCATAGTGGAAAAACCCTCTATGGAATAGAAAAGAATAATATAGCATAGACTCTATTACTTATATTTTCCTTTTTATATGCCTATGAATGGCCATGACATAGCCATATTACCCATGTTCATAACCTCTTCTTCCTCAAAAACTTCACCACTGCCATTTAGGGAAATTCCATGGTGCAACAACAATCCCACAATGATTTTTTTTTCATATACCAAACCCACTTGCATTCAACGGTGCAACCAAAACCCTTAAACCATAGACTTTATTCAGTTGTATTCAATACTTCGAGCCATAAAAAAGCCTCAAAGACAAAGGTGCATCCTTATTATTTCCACTTCTCTGGCTATAGTGAATTGTGGTGTAGGGACTTTTCCCATGGTGTAGTCTTCTCTCTCAGTTCAAGCTTGAGGGTCATTCGATGAAAAGGAGACGACTATAGTGTAGCGAGTGTTGATTATCCAGTGGCACTAAGCTTTACCTATTCATCACATCCCACCTCACCGCATTGTAGTTCAATAATTGAATCCGTTTTCCATTAGGCATGCTATACTACATGATAATATCCCATTTCCTAATATCTTTTATAATTTAGTTCAAACATGGGATCTTCATCATCTATTGGGCTTCATGGTGGCTGCCACAAGATCCCATAGATGATCCATGGTCTTTACATCCTTTAGAGTGAAATTTTGATGGTGATATCAAGCTCACACAATAGTGAGTATGGTGTTATCCGATGACATACAACGGTGGTATAACAAGCACATTGGTGGTTGATTAAGGTTATCTCACTTGAGAATCCTTAAATTCGATCACTCACATTTCATAATTCACCTATTATATTTTTTTTCTTTTATTATTTTATGAAAATAAATAAAAATGAGAAAAGATAATGTGAATGAAAAACTAAAATAACAAGTAGTTTCTATGAAAAATAGAGTGAATTATATTAGATGAGAAATGAAATTCTCCTGAGATATTCATCCATAGATATCCTTCATCATCCTGTATTTTCACTACAAAAAAATAGTAGATTAGAGGTAGTTATTTAGAGTGGGTTATCCACAAACCACTCTAAATTCATTTTCTGTATAAATTAGAGGGAGTTATGAATCCCCTCTAAAATTTTGAACATTATTTTTTTAATATCCAGTTGGATTTTAGATGGGGTTTTAAACCACCTTTAATTTAAAAAATTAGAGTGGGTTCGTAACTACTACTAATCAATGAGATTAGTGGTAGTTCACAACCCCCTCTAATATCTTAAATTAGAGGGGGTTCAAAACCACCTATAATATCTTAAATTAGAGTGTTCAAAACCTCCTCTCATTTCTTAAATTAGAGGGGGTTCAAAACCCATTCTAATATCTTGAATTAGATGGGATTGAAACCCCCTATAATGTCTTCAATTAGAGGGGATTCAAACCCCCTCTAATTTAGATATTAGAGGGGGTTGTGATACCCCACTATTTTCTTAATTTTTTTTTTATAATATATATATAATAAAAACATAATATATAAATGTATTTAAATATATTATTTGAACATATTATATAAAATATTTATATGATTGTATTTAATTGTATTTATATGTATACATAAATATAATTTTATAATGTGTACATTAATATATATATATTTATTTGTATAAAATTTTATTTCTTATAATATTAATTATATATAATATAAATTCATAAACATATTATATAAATATATACATAAATATAATTTATTTAAAAAATATATCATATAAAAACCATTATAGTTTTTATAATTTATATAATAATAATATATTATATAGATACTTACACATACATGCATATAAATAAACATGTATGTATTATATAAATAATATATTTGATTGTCTGTATTTTATATATATTTATATATATAATATATAATATAAATTCATTTAACTATATACATAATTATGTAATATATTGTATACATACATACATACATAAATACACACATACATACATACATACATACATACATACATACATATTTACAATATTAATGCATTTAATACATATTTATATATATGTATTGAAATACATTATATAAATATATTTTTAAAGGCATTATATAAAAATATTAAATAAATACCAATATATATTATATAAATAAACATGTATATAATATTTAAATTTGTATCTAGGTATATAAATATATATTTAAGTATATAAATAATTTACATAAACATATTTATATATATGTATATGCATAACATAAATAGAGTTTTCTCAAATAAAAAAACACATAACATAAATAGAATTATAAATATATGAAAAAATATATTTATTAAAATTTATATAAATACACATATAAAATATATAGTATATATGAATTTCTAAACTTAATACAATATAAATTTATTATAATATAAATTCATAAATACATAATATAAACATGTGTATATTCATTTATATAAATGTCTATATAGTCTATATATTTAAATGCAATTAAATATTTATGAAAATTATATTTATTTGAATAAGATTCAATATATATATAAATATAATAATGTGTATTTATTTAATAGAAATTAACTTGGCTTGGTGATAAAGGAGCGACTGAATATAAGGGGAAACCAGGGTTTGAAACTCACTACTAGCGGTTTTTCATGGTAGTGAGGAAAATAAGAATGGTGGGGTGCGTGCGTGGATAGGGGAAAGGAAGGGTCCATGTGGATAGGGGTGGGAGGGGGGAATCTTCCAATAGGGTGAATGGGAGGAGTCTCACATGGGTAGGGGTGGGAAAAGGGAATGGGAGAGGTGTCAATGACATGCTTGTGGACAGAGGGGGGAAGATACCAACAAAATAAATGGGATGGGAACTAAGGGTATAGGGGGTGAATGAGAAGGGGCCTGCATGGACAAGGGTGGAGGGGGTGAATGGGAATGGGAGGGGGTCTCACATGGAAAGGGGTGGGAAATGGGAATGGGAGATAATTGATTTACACAATTTTAGGGGTGGTTTCAAAAACTACCCCTATTTGACACCAAATTAGAGGGGGTTGGATGGGGATGAATGGGAATGGGAGGGAGTGAATGAGAGGGGGTATCATGTGGATAGGGGTGGGAAATGGGAATGAGAGATAATTGATTTATATAATTTTAGGGGAAGTTTCCAAAGCTGCCCTTATTTGACACCAAATTAGAGGGGGTTTAAAAAACCTATAATTGATTCATAATTTATGGTAATTTTTGGAAACCACCCCTATTTTTTTAATTTTCAAGAGTCACCTCACCCACTCCCATTCCCTACTGGTGCCTCTCCCATTCCCATTCACCCCCTTATCTATGTAGGACCCATCCAATTCATCCCTTGTCCCCGTGGAACCCCTCACATACCCCCTATTGGTGGATAAATGGGAATGAGAGAGGAACTATTGAGTAATGGGAGGGTGATTGGAAGCTCTAAAAAATTAAAAAAAATCATCGGAAGTTTCCAAAACTGCCACTAAAATGTGAATAAATTAGAGAGGTTTTAAACCCCCTCTAATTCAGTGTCAAATAAGGGAGATAATATAGTTTAGGGGTGGTTTTCGACCACCCCTATTTTATTTACACAATTTTAGGGATGGTTTCCAAAACTACTCCTATTTGACACCAAATTATAGGTGGTTTAAACCCCCTCTAATTGATTTATATTTTTGGGGTAGTTTTGAAAACCACCCCTATTTTTTTTAATTTCCAGGAGATGCCTCACCCACTCCAATTCCCCACTGGTGCCTCTCTTATTCCCATTAACCCCAACTTTTACATGCATACCCCTTCCATTCATCCCATATCCCCATGGAACCCCCCAATGGAAGCATCCACCTCCCACCCCTCTAATTTAACCACCACTAATTGCACCTTACCTTACCAATAGTTTATTAAAACCCAAATTAACAAGATAAGGTGAGCACATTAGCAGGGGTTATGAGTAACCTCAACTAATGTGTTTAGAGGGGGTTATAACCACCTCAAACAGGGGTACTTTTTATAGCTTGTATTTACTTAATGAACACACTACACCATATGTGTGAATACCTTCCTCTACCCCAGATTTGAAAGTACATTTCACTCAAAAATTTCCAATAACACTGTATATCCACCTCTTCAATCAAGGGAGAATGGTTATAAAATAAGAAGTTAACCCTTATATAAACTCAATTAGGACTACACCCACTATAAATCATCTTCAGATTAACCTAAAGGAAATATAATCCATAGTCTTGGGTTCAAAAACTGATTACTCCACTAAGATATTCCTCTAGTTAGTTACTCATAATCACGAGTATAAGAATTCATAGGGGATAATGGGAGAGAGAGGTAGATAAAATGGAAAAAATAAACCATTAAATTAAAAATATTCATAATGGGTTACATGGTAGAAAAAACTAAACTACAGAAGATAAAAACTGAAAAAAGTGGCATACTCACCCTAGTCGAGATCCTAATCTAGCACAAATGCTTTCCATCATATTTGTATGTAGAAGAATCACTCATATCTCCTTGATATTCTCTATATATTTTTCTTTTATTTGAACCACCAACACTTCTTCCATACATATTTCATTAATTTCTTTTTCTTATCGAGGAATCCATGGATAGAGTGCACCAAATCCACCTGTTAAGAAATAAGGTACAACTTTCTTGATGTGGGTAGGATAAATAATGGTCCCCTATTACTTTGGATTTCCTCTTACAAAATCTTCTATTTATTCTCAGTGCTCTCTTAAGGTATGCTTAATCAATGGAATAATAAAAGGTAAAGTCATATTGAAATCCTATTTTCAAAAAATTAAAATATGAAGAAAATATTAAAATCTTCCGATTTAATGTAAGAAACTACTGTCTTAGTTTCATTAGGAAAATCCACTCAAATATCATAATGGAATTCCTCCAATAACTATTAAACATGTTTAGGGAGCTCCATGTGTTCCTCATAAGGTGTATATTACTTTTTATTATATTTATCCAAGTAAAAAAAGGGTTGGTTAAATAAGAAAATTTAAAACAATGAGAGTTGAAAATCAATTCAGTTTCAATAAAATTAGATGATAATGAGTTTAAGAAAAATCATCTCCTTGAGTTGGTTTAGATTCAATTGATTCTTCAGTTGAAAGTGCCTCTTGGAGTTTAGTGGAAACATATGGAGGCAGGTAATCATGCTCCTCCAATCAATATTTGAACTTTACCAATTGGGTGGCTTCTTTTTCTTCCAAAGATAGAAATAGATACAAAGGAACTAATTCTTATTTTCTGGAGATATGTAGATCATGTTTCACTTTATATCCATTCCATAATTCATCCAAATATTGTTGATATCCCACATATATATCAGCAGGAAATTATTCTTCATAAATCACATATAGAAATCGTTAAAAGAGGTTCAATGTATCTTATATCAATTCCTCCTTGGCTTTTTTTTGGTTCTATGATTTGAAAAAATGAGTGGGGGATGTATCTTACACTATTGGATCTGGTTCAAGTTTCTCTTTATACTCATGATCAATTTGTTCCATTTGTCTCTACATCTCCTTTATTTTTTCTTCAATTCATTACAATTGATCTTTTTATATTATTTTCAAACACTTGTTCTTGATGCTTCACCTATGAGTAATCAATCCATGCAGAATATGGATAGTGAGAATACATCATAGAAAAATATATTTTTAGATATTTTTTATAAAATAATGAAAGTATTTAAAATATGTTAAAAGGTACTAATGAATGAAAGACTACTTGGATCCCCAGTAATGGTGCCCAGTTTTAACATGCTTGTTGTAAGGTAGTGTAAAAGCTACAATATTTTCCTAGTGTATCATAGAGGATGACTAGGGTTTTTTTATCTTAACTATTCTTACATTAAATCACTCACTATTCTTAATTCATCTATTCTATTTTTGTGTTTTTATTATTTTATAAAAATAAAGCAAAATATAAAAATATAATGAGAATGAAAAAATAAAACTAACATGAAAATTCCATGAAAAACAGAATGAATGTTGTTAGAAATGAAAATAAATTCTCCCAAGAGATTTATACATAGAGAAACTTCATCATCCTATTTTGTATTTACTTAATGAGCATAATCCATCATATATACAAAAAAATTCTTCTACCCAAGTTGTGAATATAAAGTGCACTCAACAATCACCAAGCATGATATACATCCACATCCTCAATTGAGGGATAATGGTGTAGAATAAGAAGATAACATTTAGATAACCACTATGCATATTACACCCATTGAAAACCATCCCCAAATTAACCTAAAGAAAATATAAACCATAGACTCGGGTTCAAGACTATATTACTCCCCCGAGATATTCTTTAGGTCAATTACTCCCAATAATGAGTATTAGAGTTCATGGTGGAGAATAGGGGGAGGGAGAGAGAGAGAGAATGGAAAAAACTAAACACTTAAATTAAAAATATGTAAAATGGGATACATAGAAGAATAAAAATAAATAGTATCAGCTACAAACAAAATAGAAGCATCCCACTCTTCCTGGATGAGATCCTCCTCTAACATAGTAGCTTGCCCTCATATTTATAGGTAAAAGAATCCCTCATATATCCTTGATATTCCACATCAATTTTTATTTTATTTTAATTGGTCAATATCCATTTATTATCCCATGAGATAGGGTAGATCTCAATTATATCTCTTTTTCAATTACCCATGAGACTCAGATTGTATCTTATAGATGTTAGGTGTTTGAAATCACATATACAAAACCCTTTGTATAATGGATAGGAATACTATGAAACAACCTATATTACTTATATTTTCCTTCGTACATGACTCTACATGGATATGATGTAGCCATCCACCCAATGAAATCAACCTTATTTTCCTCAAAAACTTCACCACTTCCTTTTAGGGTACCTCTATGGTGTAGCGTCAATGCCATGGTACAATCATTTTTCATGCACCAAACCCACTTCCATTCAATGATGCAGCCAAACCCCTTACACCATAGCATTCCTTCAGTTGTCTTTAATACTTTGAACTTCTACACAACCATAGAGTAGATAGTGCATCCTTATTCTTTAAATTTCTCAAGATACATTGAACCATAGTGTAGAGACTCCACCCATGATACAGAATTCTCTCTCAGTTCGAGCTCTAGGGTTTTTATAATGCAAGTTCAAAGCTAAAGACTTAGCGAGTGTTGATTCTCCTGGGGCACTGAGCTTTCTATGTTCACCATGACCTACCTCACTAAGTCATAGTGCAAGAATTGAATTTGTTTTCCTTAGCCACACCATGTAACATGGCATCATCTCATTTCCTAAGTCGTTTTATAATTCAGTTCAAACATGGTCTCTTTATCATCTGTTTGGATTCAAGTTGTTCATCCCAAGCTCCCACATATGATCCATAATGTTTCTTTCCTTGAGAGTGGCATTTTGATGATGAGCTAGAGCTATGACAATGACAGTTATGGTATTCTCAGATGGCATGCACACTCTAGGAAAAAAATATTTAGCGATGATTTTGAAAAACTATCATGAGAAGTGGCGTTGCAAAACATTTCACGAAGGATTTTAAAAGGAGTCATGAAATGATTCAGTGGTGGTTTTAAAAACTACTGTAAAATGTTTTGCAATGGTTTTTAATTTTTTAATTATTTTATTTTAGTTATTTATTTGTTAATTATTTAAAAATAATTATTTATTTCATATTTATTATTTATTTATTTATCCTACCATGAATGCATATGAAATGCATTTTATGTATAGATTTAGAATATATATGTGTTGAGTGAGATTTGAACCCCTTACTTCATGGTTATTCTGTAAAGACTTTTACCATTTTAGCAAGCTCTTCATGTAGTGGGTAAATAAAATTTAATATACTTATATATATACATAAAAATATATATAAATAAATATATATAAATAAAAATATTAATATTAAAAATAATAATTAATAAAAAAATAATACATAATAAATAAATACGAAATAAATAAATAATAAATAATAAATAACAAAAAAATGACTAATAAATAATAAATAATAAATAATAAATAAAAACTAAATAAATCATAAATAAAAAATTAATAAAAAATTAATAAAAAATTAATAAAAAATAATAAAAAATAATAAAAAATTAATACATAATAAATAATAAATAATAAATAACTAATAATAAATAATAAATAATTAATAAAAAATAAATAAAAAATAAATTAATATTTAATTAATAATAAATAATAAATAAATATGTAATAAATAAGTAATAAATTAATAGTTAATTAATAATAAATAATAAATTAATAAATTAATAAATTATAAATAGTAAATAATATGTAGTAAATAATAAATAATAAATAGTAAATAAATATATATAATTAAAAATAAATTTATAAAAATACAATTATTTATATCTTATAAAAATATATAAATATAAATTAATTTACATAAATGTATATAAATACAAGCACAAATACACACTCACACCAACCAACATAATACATATAAACATGTATACCAAAATAATATATATAAATATACATTAATGTATACGAATATACATAAATGGATATAAATAGAAACTAATATGCATAAATACATATAAATATTTATGCATAGATTCAATTATATATATATTTAAATAAATATTGTTAGACATATAAATTATAAATATATATATATATATAAATGTATAGAAATACATCGATATATATTTATATATATGTATATATATATATAAAATAGATAATAAATCACTAAAATATGGAAAACCATAACAATTGCAACACCATCAAATCATTAGGAATATAAATTCATGGAATTAAATCATAGAAAACTCAACAAGAATATGAATACACTCTTAAAAGAAGTTGAAATCACATCGAATGTTAAAAAAATCATGATATCCAAACAAAAAACTCATTTTTGGAGGCCTTTTGATCTTTTTTTGACCTAAAAAATATATTTATTTGGGTTTCCTTAATTAAAATGGTGTAGATATATTTAAAGGCTTTGATTTGATATATGGAAGAGCCCAACAAGACACCCAAATCAAAAGTTATGGTTGTTTGAAATTGAAGTTCGATTTTAAAATTCTCATAGAATAATAATAAATTTTATTCTATTAATTATTACCAAACAATTATCTAATATCATTTTAGTTCATTTAATAAGATTTACTTTGACTATTTTTGGAGTTAAAATGGACTCTCGAATCAAATGTTATGACCATTTGATGCTGAAGTTTGATTTTCAGCTTTTCCTAGAATTAATTTAAGTCTCAAATAATTACTAACTAATAATTATAAACAATTAACAATTAAATTATAATAATTTATTAAAAATGTAAATAATTAATAATAAATGATTATAAATAATAAATAATAATTATTAATAATAAATATTAACTAATATTTAATAATAAATTTTAATGAATTATGAATTATGAATTATTTATTTGATTAACCACTGCTAAAAGGGCTACGAATTTTGTTTTTTTGTGAATTATTTTGTGATGGTTTTGAGAACCGCCATCAAATTAATTTTTCATATAGTGAAAGAATGGTAAGAAGACTAGTCTACCTTATCTCTATATCATAAAAAATGAAGGAGATACTAAAAAAACCAATAAAGATTATTGTGTAAGAAGAAGAGAACATGAATCCCTTTGATGATTTCTATAACAATAGATAATAGGTGATATAACCTATTTGTTTTTTTATACAGAATAGGTATCCCTTATGATGACTTGATAACTAGGAAGGTGATTAGATTCACATTGTCCAGGAGAAACACAATCCTAGACTACTGATCATACTTCAAGGAGGATACAAATGAATTTGGTATTTGAAGATGAATATTTGGTTGGTTCTAGGGACTAAAGTTTTAAAAATACTAGAATATAAATTATTTGTGATGAGAACATGTCACAAATAACCCATAACAGAAAAAAGCATCGTAAAAGATATTTTTTGAAATTGCCTGTCACATTTTTTTATAGCGGGTAATTCCTCTGTCATAAATAAAGATTTTAGTTGTTATATATATTCCAACATTTATGATGAGATTATTTACCCACCATAAATAATTTAAAAAAATAAAAAAATAAAAAAATAAAAAAATAAAAAAATAAAAAAATAAAAAAACTAGAAAATAAAAAAAATAAAAAAACATCAAAATAATATAAAAAATGAAATATATAAAACTATAAAAATATGAATTAATAACAATATTGCACATAATACATCCATTCAAATATTTATCATAATAAACGTGTCAAAAAATACATCACTGAGGAGGGTGAGGGTCATATGGAGGAGGTGGTGGAGGGAACTTCATCCTTATACCCTATGCTAGGTGTCACATGTACTCCATCATCTCCTCACACTGCTGCTCCTACCATCAACACTACTCCTCCTCCTCCTACTATTTCTATTGTTGAAGCTATTCCTTCTCCCTACACATGGTCTCTATAACCTCATCCTGAGGTCACAACTTCTTTACATACTCTGCAGCCGATGATGAAGACTCTCCACAAGATCCCCTTAAGCTGGAAGATGACCATGCAACAATATTATAATAAATGTTAGGCATAAATCAAAAACCAATATCAACAACTTGAGATTTCTCAAAATCATATTAAGTCACCTAAATTCATTCTATTTCATCAAATACTGATGCATTGGTGGTCTAACCCACAATCTCATCCCGACTCTCATAATGCGTGTGAGAATTTAAGACCTCATATGACTCCTTCAAATGAAATTTGAAATTAAAATAATTAAAATATTATTTTTAGTTAATTTTAAAACTCAAACAAATTATACTAACTACAATATGACATTATCGACCACCAATAATCTCTCCAGTGACAGGATCAATGTACATCCTCTGAGAAACATCGAACTCTGTAATATCGGGATTCTCAACTGCCAATATGAATATAAAATAAATCGTTTATATTTAAAGTTATATAAATTATTAAATAAAATTACTTACCATATTTCATTAATAAGTACTAAATTCATGACTACCAACTCTATGTGTGACCTCTTGCCTCCCCTGGTTCATCCGACCTAATGATAATAGACTCTAAAAACTATCTGTCATCCAGTATTAGCACAATCCATCCCAAAACTAAGAGGATATGTAATTGGGTCAATGGTTTCCACAAGACTGAACAAAAACTACAACCCCAACTTTCATTATGGCTCTATTCCTCAGATTTTGAAAAAAATGATGACAATGTTCATGCATATAGGCCTCCAAATCCTCTCAGATATAGGTCCTCATACTATCTTCAATGGGATACCATAAAACCTACAAATTATTAATAATTGAAAGTTAATAATTAAATAAATTTCAAAATAACTATTATTTATTTATATACCATCCAATTATTAAACATGCGGTTCCAAACATCAATGAGAATATGATCTCATGTCACCTATGATCTAGAAAAATAATTCAGAAGAATAGCTCTCTTCTATCCAAAAACTATATGTAAAAAAAGTGGGAAAATAAAATAAATAATCAAACAATTATTAAATAAATAAATTAATGAAAATTAATGATAAATAATGAAAATTAAGTAAAATACACAATTAAACATACCCTTTCATGTGTGGATCAAAATAAATATGTAGACATCACTCATGAATTGGGTTAGGAATCCTCAATCTCATAATACCATGACCCCTCCAAGTCAATAATGAACTACCTGCAACTTGAGGGTCATATGATAAAGCATCATACTCATCACCAAGAAGCATAGACTCCTCAAGGATATGGAATATCTCATCAAAATTCACATTAGCCATCTGGAACATGAAAAGAATGTTGTTAAAAAATAATTGAAAATGAGTATTATATATATATATATATATTAATTATGACTATAACCAACATGTAATTGTGTCATTGTTCATCTTCATCATCATCTTTATATTCGATGGTGTAAATATCTTCATCTTATTACTTAGTAACATCAATTTCAATTGGAGTTTTAGATTCACCATCTATTATTATTTAGAATTCATTTATTACATCATCAAAATCACCATCACCATTAACCTATAACTGTGGGGTATTGTCATTGTTATTTGAATCTCTTAATTAAAAAGATTTATTTCGATCCATATCTTGAAAATTTTTAATCCTTATACTCTAGGAGAAGAACATTCACTTAACATAAAATATTTTTCATGGGATTTAATTTTTATAATTCTCCACCAATCAATTAACTTTTTGGAAGTAGCATAATAGTTTTCATAATAAATTTTATGTGATTGATGATCTAATAAAAATGGTTCATTTACTATAAGAAATCTATTATATTTAATATTGAAAATTCCATGGAACAAATGAACATGCAAGACAATTTTAGTATCAAACTAATGGAATTTAAACACCATTAAATAATTTTGTCTTAGATAACATGGTTCAATTATTTTATCCAACATACCAAAAAAGTCAACATAAATTTATCTATTAGGATATCTTCTCAATAAAACACCATTATTCATTTTTTTTGATTCACCATATGCACATGTATGAAATCAAAAACCATTCACCACATATGAATTATACAATTTAACCATTTTGGATGGTGGGTCATCCAATAAACACAATCTATTATCAATTTTATCAAAATGTTTAGATGATTAAAAAATTTAAAAACAATTGTCAATATAAAAAATAATAAATTGATTGAATATGTTAAACCATAAAAAATTTACTTTACCAATCTTTGAAACCAATTGGAAAAATTATGTTGTCAATATCCTTCAAGAGAATATGGTGTAATTTTTGAATTATTTTTCTAGATATGACCATCATATAATCTAAAAATAAAATAATATTAATTCAATTTTAAAAAAATTTAAATGATAAGTGATAGTATGAATCACTGTAAAAATTATGTAACTTCTTCATAGTTGATAAGAACATATGTATGAGCCCTATGATGTTTATCATCTAAAAATCATTGTTTATAAACTCCAATAAATCCAAGTTTAAGATAATTAAAAACTAATAATTTAATGTTCATTACATCTTCAAAATTTCCTTCATTATGGCCCATTAGGTTATGTTTTAAAGGATATTCAAGTTAGAAAAAATGGGAGAAAAAAAAGAAATTTACCCCTACAAATTAGCCTTTTCAATTGTCTCTTCAACTGATGCTTTATTACATACCTTTTTCTTCAATTTATTCATGCATATCTCATATGGTTACATCCATTGAAACCATATCGACCCTCTATTTTTTTATTAATGTGGAAATTGTAATTTTAAATGTTCCATTGAATCAATGAAAGTTGAAGGAAACTTTTTTTCCAGTTTATATAGAATTAAAACAACATCTTCTTACAATGTACTAAGTGAATTCAAGTCTATTGTCACTACACAAATGTATCAGAAAAATATGATATTTTAGTTAGCACATCCTAAATTGAATAATTCAATAAACCTATAAATCTAATCAGTAGTAGTATTTCCATTATAACATAACAATCATGAATTTTTAATTGAGTAATATAACTCTTTATGACACATCTAAGCAAATTGGAAACATAACCATTTGGTAGCCTCAAATCTACAATCCACTAACAAAATAATATATTATTTCCTTTAAAAAATATATAATATTCTTTTGGATTCATGAACTTCTATGATCTTTCATTTTCAAACAACCTAAGTTCTGGTCACCTGTGAATTTAGGAAAGATCTAATCGAGTCTTAATATTATCTTTTGTCTTATTAGATGTGTCCAAAACTGTATAAAATATATTATCAAAATAATTATTTTCAATATTCACGACATCCAACATGCGACGAACCAATAAATAAGACCAATATGAAAGATTTTAAAAAAATACTCCATTTTATAAAATTGTGATATTTTCTAAATCTATATATTTTTGTTGGTTTATAGTCAGTCGAAAGGTAATGAGAGTTAATGAAGAAAAAATATATTTTAAATCAATACCTGAGATTATTACTAGAGGTCATTCTCTTTCAACTATACCCATCTTAAATAATTTCTATTATTTTGGAAAGGATGATGAATTGAAAGAAATCCATGATTATAGTAAAAAAATGGGTTTCTCCCATTGAAAAGTATAAATGTTTTTCTTTCACTCATATAGTATGGATATGATTTTATAATATGTTTAATACAACTAGATAACATGTAATATGATGGAAAGTCACTAATTTTTCACATTAATGAATATTTCATTAGGAAAATATCTTTCACAACAAAATCATATGTACTGAAATCCTTACTCCATAATAAATTTAACTCATCAATAAATGGATTCAAATAAACATCAATATTTCTTTTTGGATGTACTAGAATTAATAATATAAAAAATATATATAGATCATTCATAAACATCCAAAGTGGTAAGTTTTATAGAGTTATAAAGATGGGACAACAAGAATATTGACTACCGTAAGAACCAAATGGACAAAAACCATCAGTAGAAAGACCCAATTACATGTTATGGGTTTATGAAGCAAAAAAGGATATACCTGGACAAAATGTTTCCATGAATCACCATCAAAAGGATGATTTAATATTTTACCAGTTGAAATATTAGATTTGTGTCATGACATCAATGACATTGTGTTCTAATACATATATAAATTTTTTAATATGGGTGTAACCAGGAAATACCTCATCTATTTAATGGGAACCAATCCATATTTCCCTTATTGAGACACTTTTTTCTTTGATAGTCCACATGGAGAAAAAAATAATGAACCATTTTCACTATAATATAAGATGAAATCATTTGAACATGCATAAATATTCTGATAACCAAGACCCAAATTATGGAATTTTCTCTTACTCTCATATAAATTTGTAGTAAACACATTTCCTTTGGGTAACAATGATTTATCCAAAGATAATATCTAATCAAAACATCCATTTGACATTCAATTATTTTATTTAATAGCTATAAATTTTTTAACCGCTTCAAATTTTCTTATCTTTCAACCAGGATATAAGGAATCCTTAGTAGACTTCAACAACATATAAAATTGAGACAATTAAAACTGAGGAGTTAAATCAATATCATTTTGAGTTTATGTTTGTTGAAAAGATAGATCAACAACCTCATGTACTAAATTTTGAAACCATGATTGATCTAGAACCAAATTATTAGAAGATTTTATGGAATTTTTTTTCACTATGTTGATACCAAAAAACAAAATATTTCTAAAAACCAAAATGTAATAGATGAATCCCAAAATTTTCAAATGTTTCAAATATATTTAGATCACATTTCTTACATAGAAACTTAATTGTCCCTTCTAAAACAAATTCTATTTTAGACGATGAAAATGTTAAAAAAGCGTCAACAACCTTAATATAAATAATATTTACACCTAAATCATTTGGATTCTTGTGATGATTTATCCAATAACAGTCTTGTATTAAATAATTCTATCTACTTACTTATTTCATATTTTTCTAAAAAATATAAAATAAAAATATTACTTATGATTAATATGATATAAGGAAGTAACAATACAAAAAAATTATAAAATCACAAAATAATAAAATCACTGGTAAATATTATCAATTCTATTTAATTACCACTACTTTTTTATAATTACCAATATTTTTTTAATTCCTTAAATTACCAATATTTTTTTTCTAATTACTGCTAATTTTTTTATAATTAAAACTACTTTTTCATAATTATAATTAGTTACCATTAAGGGAAATATAAGACTGACCAAGGGGTATGAGAAAAGTATAGAGCAGAGGGGATGTAGGCGGTAACAAAGTTAAATAATTCTAGTGCCCCTGCATTCAGACTGTTTGGAGGTGAGGTAGTCATGTGTAAACTCCCAAGTTTACCCATGAATTCCTCTCATCCAAATGATATGAATCTAGGGGCACTGGAATTATTTCACTGTGTGAGTGCCTATATGCCCACCACTCCATGTTTCCCTTGAGGAAAGCAGGGAGTGGATGGGATGGAGGTGACCCTAGAGGGAAATAATTCTGACTCCCCTAGGTTCAGACCGAATGGATAAGATACATTAATTGATAAACCTATTAGTGATGGAAGATGAAGAAGATGTTGAAGATAACAAAGACACTCTTAGTGAATTATTTCCCTTTTTTAGTTAAATCTAATATCATGAGAAAATATTATTTTACTAATAATTGTGTCTTTACATTACAATTATTAGTAAAACATTATTTTTCTATGAAGAGAGATAAAACCAAAAAGGAAAAAACTCACTAAGTGTGTCATTATTATCTCTTACAACTATTTCCACTTTCATTACTCATAAGATTACCCATAAATGTCTCTCCTCCAAATGGTCTACACTCAGGGGCACCAAAATTCTTTCACTCTATCTCCCCCTTCATCCCCTACACTCTATAATTCCCTCATACCCCTTGGTCGGCCCACTATTATTAATTGTTGTTAATTATGGTTATTTTAGGATATTTTTCATTAATTATGGTTAATTGTTTCCATTTTTTTAATTGCCTCTAATTACTACTAATTTTTACTAATTACAATTATTTTTTTACTAATTACCACCAATTACTAATATTTTTTACTAATTACCACTAGTTGCCTCTTATTTTTCCTAATTATATCCAATTGTAGCTATTTTATACTAATTATCTATAATTTCCATTAATATTTCATAATTACCACCAATTATTTCTAATTACCAATATTTTTTTGATAATTTCCCATATTTTTTGCAAATTTATGTTTTTACATCCATTTTTTTATAATTACTGCTAATTACCACTAATTATTGTTAATTACCCATATTTTTTTCTTAATTTTCGATGTTTTTTTTTCTAATTTATAGTATTTTCTTTTTTTTCTAATTTCCTCTATTTTGTACCATTTTTTTTTCTAATTTCCTCTAGTTACTGCTAATTTTTGCTAATTACCTCTAATTAATGCTATTTTTGCTAATTACCACTATTTTTTAATCACCTCTAATTTTTACCCATTACCATAAATTTCAACTAATTTCCACTAATTCCCTCTAATTTTTACTAATTATCATTAATTACCGTTAATTTATACTAATTGTTGCTATTTTTTACTAATTACTACTAATTACCACTAATTTCTACTAATTACCACTAATTACTCCTAATTACCGCTAATTTCTACTAATTACCACTAATTTCTGCTATTTTTTACTCATTACTGCTAGTTATCACTATTTTTTACTCATTACAGCTAATTACCATTAATTTTTACTCATTACCTCTAATTACATCCTTACAGCTAATTACCATTGTTTTCTACTAATTACCATTATTTTTTACTAATTACCACCTTTTTTACTAATTACTGCTATTTTTTACTAATTATGGTCATTTCCTACTAATTACATCTATTTTCTACTAATTACCACTATTTTCTACTAATTATCACTACCTTTTACTAATTACTTTTTTTTTCTAATTATCACTATTTTTACTAATTACATCTATCTTTTTTCTGATTTTTTTTCTATTTACCACTAATTACTGCTAATTTGTACCAATTACCACTAATTTCTACTAATTACTACTAATTTCTATTAATTACCACAAATTTCTACTAATTATCGTTAATTTCTACTAATTACATCTAATTTCTACTAATTTCTTATATTTTTTACTAATTACTCCTAATTTCTACTAATTATTGCTAATTACCATTAATTTCTAATAATTACCACTATTTTTTACAAATTACTGCTAATTTTTACTAATTATTGCTAATATTTACTAATTACCACAAATTTCTACTAATAACCACTACATTCTACTAATTACATCTAATTTATATTATTTACATCTATTTTTTACTAATTACTGCTAATTTCTACTAATTACCGCTAATTTCGAATAATTACCGCTAATTTTTACTTATTATGACTAATGTTTACCGATTACCGCTAATATTTAATGATTACTGTTGACTATTACTAATTGTTTTTAAATTTTTAATATTTACCTTTAATTACTAAATACTATTGTTAATTACTACTAATTACCAATTACTGTTAATTATTACTAATTACTGTAAATTATTATTAGTTATTACTAAGATCTATTAATCATCACTAAGTTATGTTAATCAGAACTGTTTAGTAATCAATTATTAGTAATTACTACTAATTACAACTATTTACTGCTAATTAAAACTAATTACTACTAATAAAAACTAATTACTGTAAATTTAAAATAATTACTACTATTTAAAACTAATTACTACTAATTAAAACTAAATAATGATAATTATTATTAATAATTTCTAATATAAAATAAAATAAATCAATTAAAAATTTAAAAAATTAAACAAATATATTATAATTGATGCTTTATCGGAAGCGAATCTGAAAGTATTCCTTCTATGTAAAAATTAAAAATTTTAAGGTAAGAAATTTAGAAGTGGAGAGGAGAGGAGAGAAGAGGCGAGGAAAGGTGAGGAGAAAAAATGAGTGGGAAAATCAGTTGGGTGCATATATATATAGGTTAGATTAGTAATGACATGAATTTTTTCGATGAGACTCCCATAAAAAATACATTGATTTACGATGGATCCCTTTTCAAATAGTACCCACCATAAATAATGTTGTTGTTGATTAAAAATTAATTTGTGATGGGTTTCGCCAGAAATAGTATTCTACCGACATAATATTTGTGATAAGTTATGAATACTCATCACAAATAACCCTAATGTTGAATTTCATTTGTGATTGGAGAAATTTCCCATCATAAATAATTGTTCCCGTTGTACGGCGCACTCGTGCACCAAAGGTATTTTTGATGGGAAAAATTTTCCATGGAAAATAATTGTTTATTTATAATTAGTTGTGATGGGAAAACCATACCATCACAAATAGTCCTTACGGCGAGACTATTTTCGGTGAGTGATGGGCCCTTCGTAAATAAAAAGTCACAATTAATCATTTTTGAAGTTCTAAAGGATTGAATAATAATAAAGAAGGGGGGGGGGGGTGTTGAATCAGATGTCTACTTTTTATAAGTTTCAATAATTTTCAAAACTTTACCCATGTAACCTATTAAGATTTATTTCCTTATCAAATTTTGGTAAATACACATTCATGAAAAAGTAGGAAAGTAAGTAAAGCACACAATATTTACAAGGTTTGACCATAGTATAAGAACCTACATCCTTGTTATAGCCACTCCTGTGGGTCTATAGAAATCCACTATTATGAAGAAGTGAATACAACTTGTGCCAACTCCAATTAGACACATTCTATCTCTTGATAGGAAATATTATACCGACTCATGTTAGTTTATAATGTTTTATTATAAAACAATTGATTCAAATAAAAGAATAAATACTTTGTTGAAACTACTTCACAATTGCTCAATCTGAATCCTTAGTCTGATTTGGATGGATCTAATTTTCTCAATCCGATGAGTCTGGATCTGATTCTCTCAATAAAATTTGTTTGGATTTGATTCTCTCAATACAATAAGTCTGGATCCGATTCTCTTAATATGATGAACCCATTATCAATCTAAAAAACTCAAACTCTACTCAAACTCTCAATATGATCTTCTTCAGTCTGATTGACTCAATCTGATTGACTGAATACAGTCTTCTCAATTTGATCATTTCAATACAATATTCTCAATACGATCTTTCTCAATTTGGTAAACAAACATTCAACCGTCTGATCCTCCTCGCGAAATCTCTAGTCAGAAATGACTCTCACTTGATTTTTTTAGTGCTCCAGCTTTTCTGCTTGAGTGACAGTCCATAATGAACAAATGATCCAAACAAGTATTTATAGGAAAATAAAAAAATGAATGTGGAAAAATTGAAAACTTTCCCCACTTCCTCAAATCTCAAAATACCTGAAGATCTCGTACATTTAAACTTCAATTTTTTACTTCTTCAAACCTCTTTAAATTTCTCCAAGATTTATACAAAATTGAATTTCAATTTTAACCTCTTCAACTCTTCATAAAACTTCTAGAATGTTCTTTCTCAGTGAATCAAATTTTTATTTCCTTCTCAGTGAATCCGATTTCTTTTTCTTTCTTAGTGAATCATAATTCTATATATTTCTCAGTGAATCTGAATGAATTCTCATTATGATGGAGTTTTCATTAAGATGGATATCCCATTACAATGGAAATTCCCATTCTGATGGAAATCTCATTATAATGGAATTCCCATTATGATGGAATTCCCATTACGATGGATATCTCATTATGATGGAATTCTCATTACGATAGATATCCAATTATGATGGAATATCTATATTGAAACTTTGATATTCTTCAAAACTCTCCACAATTTATTCAAAATATTTTATCATGAAAGTTTTCATGATTTGTGAGAATTTTATTACCAATAAAGCATCATTTGACTTAGTTTAGAAAGTCTGAAAACTTTATAACACCTGACTTCACAATCTTCTTTCAAAACTCTTCCACAACAATATTATTTATTTACTTCATAACTTTTTTCTTTCTAAATCAGAAACATCTTTCTTTCTTTGATTACGGTAGAGGAAATCTTTCAGCAAACAATAATTTCTGCCTCTGGTTCTTTTGGATCCGATGTTCTGAAATTGATGAAGATGAATATGATACTTTGAATACGATGAATCTTAATTACGATAGATATAGGTATGATTCATGAATAACAAAAAATTTCTTTTACAAATAGAGTTAGTTTTCAAAAAATACAAAAATTTGTTAAAACAAAACACCACAAAGGTTTATCAGTTTTCCCATAGTTGAAATTCAGTGCTTTATTTTCAAATTAGTTTTATGCAATTATACTTGGTTGGTACTGGGATAACTGGTTCATGGATATAACATTTCATGTATTTTTTTTATTATACAATAGATGCAAAGTGTGAGCAGAAAAAATATAAATGCCCAAGCCTTTCACAAGTATTATTAGATGATTTTTAACATAAATAACCAATAAATACAAACCAAGTATCGAGAGGCTTAACATCTTTGAGAGACTTGGTACATAAAAAAATATAAAACAAAATTAAAACATATTTATTTTAATTTCATGTTGTTTTTATATACCTAGTCTCCAAATAATGCTATTCCTCTCTATCTTTGGTTTGTATTTATTGGATATTTATGTTAAAAATCTTATAATAATTTCTGTAAAAGGTTTGGGCCTCTATAGTTGTCATCATAGTAAGTTCTAGTTATTTATGATTATTAAGACTAGAATACTTTAGTGAGAACCCTAGGGATAATTATAATTATAGTATAATATCTTGAAATTTTAGTAAAGTATAGAGCGAGTGGTTTTCAAGAAATTACAACCCTATCTATATACTACTAGTGGATGTGGATCTGGAAAAGTTGTACCTAGAGTTAATAGCACTAAAAAATAAAGATTAGGTATTAACTCAATTATCACCTAATACACGACAAAGATGCCTTACTACATTCTGAATTTGACACTCTCATGGGATATGCTTCAGAAAAATCATAAACTCTATACAAAACTTTATGAAGGACTTGAATAGATTGTTAGGTTAGAAAAAATAATGGGAAAATTACCACGGATAACCTAAATTGAAACCTAGGGTCTCAAAGTTAAGATTTACATTTCATTTATAAGTTATTCCTTCAATGTTCATAGTTTCCCTTTTTACAGGAGTTTTATCTTGAGTAATCTCATCTCTAATTTTTATTTCCTTTATTTTAGTTAATTAAGGAAAATAGGAGGATCCATACCAACAACCAATGTGATAAGAAATTTGATTATTTCCTTAATGAGATTCCTAACCTTATCGGAGTGGGATCGAGAGCTAAGAACTTCATGGCTGTACTAGCTCAATCGAATCATGTTTTGAATAATAACTTGAATTGAGTAGAATTTACTCCTCTTAAGAAAGATAAAGTTGCGGTCCAGTCCCTTATTTGATAAAGGAATCCTTTATTTAGTGGATCTTATGATTCCCTCCTCATTGAATAATGTATTAACTCCATTGAGAATATATTATCTGTCCTCCAATGCTTAGAACAAGAGAAATTCATACTATCCATTTATTGCATGTAGGGGGGAGCTGATCAATGGTTGAAACTAATCAAGACCATGAATTCCAAATAGAAAATTAATTATATGGAATGAGAAGGATTCAAGAAAATATATTTCAATAAAATTTTTCACTAAACTCTGCTTCTTAAAAATAGGTATAGAGTTCCTCATATTTAAGTAAAAGGAAGATGAGTCTATCGGGGTATATGAGAAAAAATACACAAGGCATGTATAGTATACCTATAGCTTTTTCATCAACACCAAAAGTAAGTGTACTTCTTATTTAGTGAATTATAGATGAGTATATGAAAAGAATTGATGATTTGAGACTTTGAAAACTACAAAGCGATTGCATGTAATACCCTTTAGGTCGATATTGAGATTGATGACTCTCATTAGTCTCATGGGGATATAGATAAAATTATAAAATAGTGTTTAATTTAGGAAGATCAATAGATAAATCATATGTAGGAAAGAAAAACCAACTACCCACATGTAAAAAATGAAGGAAGAAGCATCATGAAAATTGAATCAAGGGAACAAAGAGATGTTTCAAATGTGGAAAATAGGGGCTTCAGGATAATCAATACTGAATAAAGATAAAGAAACCCACTAATTATATGGAAGAAAATAAGTTTTAAATCAATAAGTAGACTATGGTATTGTGTTTAAACTACAAGGAATATAGGTATTATGAAAGAAAATTCCCTAATCCAATAGTTTTTGAGGACAATAAATGATAAAAACCTTCAAGACCTAGAGTGAAAGGAAGGGAATATCCTATCACTACTATTAATGTGGATTGTGATAATAATGTAGTGATAGTTATATTGGTTATTCATTCAAGAATAGAAAACACACATTTTTATTATGGTTATACAAATTATTTCATATCTTGAAAGTTTAGTAGAACTATTCAAGCACCACCTAAAAACACAGGGGTTGAGATATCTATGAGAATAACGGAAAAATAAATTGTTTAATCCGAAGCATATAACTCATCTTTAGTCAATTTTTGTGAACTGAACCTCATAATGTTTTTCCATACTTCCTTTTATAAAATTTTATGCTGTAATTGGAATGGATTGACTATCCTTATATGAAGACAAAATCATCTGTCAGGAGTGGGAGATCACTCTTCACATCTTGAGTCATCCTTTGATTATATACAAGTGTAAAGAGGAGGATCAATGTCCTTTGGAATCTTCATAGAAAGTTTGGATATTATTTCTTATGGTCAAGCATATCTAGCTCAAATTATTGAAAAAAGGATAGATTCACACTTGAAACATTCCCATTGTGAGAGACTATACTGATGTACTCCCTGAATAGTTGTTTGGTTTTCCTTCTGACCAAGAGTTTGAGTTATAAATTGAAATTATACCTAGATCTCTTCCCATATACAATAATATTTATAGAATATACACCATTGAGTTGGAGGAACTAAAGAACCAGTTTTAAGAAAATATAGAAAATGGTTTTATATGCATAAGTGCTTTATTATGGGGTGCACCAATCCTCTTCATAAAAAGATGTACTGGTTAATGTGTCTCTAAATTGATTATAATAAACTCACCAAAATCATGATAAAGAACAAGTTTCATCTTTTATAGATTGATGACTTGTTTGATCAACTACTTGGGACCCAATACTTCTCTAAGTTGGATATTTAGTCAAGATATCACCAACTAATGGTGAAGAAGAAAGATACTCCCAAGACTACCTTAAAACTAGGTATGGACACTATGAGTTAATAGTGATGCCATTAGGTCTCATTAATACTCTAGAAATATTCATAGACTTAATGAATGTAGTCTTTAGATATTATCACAAAAAAATTTGTTGTAGTATTTATAAATGATTTTATGATGCACTCTAAGAGTAAGGATGAGAATGAAGAGCATTTGAATACTTTTCTAAAGAATTTTAGAAAGGAAAATATATATAAAAAGTAAAGTAGATGTATGTTATAGATGGAGGAAGTATCATTCTTGGGTAATATTGCTACAAATAAAGGGATATCTATAGACCCCTATAATTTGAAGGTAATTGATGAGTGGCCCAGACTAATATCTATAATGGAGATTCATAGTTTCCTTGGACTAGTTGGGGATTACTGATGATTTTTGAAAAACTTATCATGATTGTCAAACCCACTAACCAAGATGTAGTAGAAGGGAGTAAATTTTTTATAGACTGATGAATGTGAAGAGAGCTTCAAGGAATTGATAAAGAGGCTTATCACTGCAGTAATCCTCACACTAACCTCAAGTGGGGAACTTTTCATGGTATACAACAATGATTCAAAGAAGGTATTGGGCTATGTACTGATGAAAAATGATAAAGTGATAGCCTATTACTTAAGGTAGTTGAAGGTTTATGAGGATAACTAACCATAACATGACCTTTAGTTAGCTATAATGATCTTCACATTAATGATTTAGCATCATTATCTCTATAGGGAGAAGTGTGAAATATATAGGCATTATAAAATACTTAAATATATATTAACATATAAGGAGATTATTATGCATCAATGAAGATGGTTGGTCCTAATCAAGGATTATGACTACTCCACTACAATTCGGGGAAGGTGTATAAAGTGGTAGTTTTTCTAATTATAAAGGATCCTAGAACCTTAACCATGATGAAAATTGAGAAGGATCTAATAATCTTAGACATTCAAAGGATAGAAATGGAATTCATGAAGGTAAGAACATAATTATTCCATTATCAAATTATTACTCAACCAACCCTTCAGGATATGATAAAGGATGATCAAATAAATGATGTTGAAATTTAAAAGAAGGTGGAATCTATTAGAAAATGGAAATCCTCAGATTTTAAAATTAATGAAGAAGGAGTTGTAATATTTGGGTTATGACTATGAGTACCATCAAATCCTGAGACAAGGAAGGAGATATTGAATAATTCACATATCGTGACCTTTTCCATCCACCTAGGGAGTATGGAGATTCATTTAACATCATTATTGGTGAGACAATATTAATAACAATACTGGAGTTTCCATTTTTTGAAATTTGTGATGGGAGTCTGTTACTAATGATCCATCGTAAAAAATGGAGTCGCAACTATGTTTTTTTGAGACAACCCATCATAAATAATTATTAATTACGATAGTCAATTCATCCATCACAAAACATAACTGCAAGTTTTTTAAATAATCAATTGCAATGGTCTATCACAAATAACATTATTTGTGACAGAATATCGATCCATATCAATTATTAATATTAAAAAAAACTAAAAAACTAAAATAAAAAATAAAAAATCAATTAAAATAACAAAATTTTAAAAAATAAAAAATAAATAAAAATAATAAAAACAAACATAACATTAATACATCATTTCACACATAATATTTTTCACAAAAAAATACAAAAAATTCATAAAAAATCACAAAGAATCAACTGGAATCAGGTATAGGAGGATCGCTCGAAGGATCAGGGGAAGGAAACTCTTCACCAACGCCCCATATAATCCTTCACATATACTCTAACATATGCTCATCTCTACGATGATATTTCTTATCCTCTTCCTTCCTCTCTCTCTGCATCCACTATATCATATCATCCTGAGATATCAACCTATCCTCATACTATAAAGCAGATTATGACAATGACTCTCCATGATCTCACTTCTAGTTGACTAATAGCATCCTAGAGGTTCCATAATTACTCATAGGTTTGAGTTGTGAACCAATATTGATCACCCGACCTTTCTCAACAGCATGACAAGTTTCCTATATCCAAGCCCCCTCATTGAAACCTGACTCACCAGTGGAATCTACTTTTCTCTAAACATGACTCTATCGTGATTGAGAATTCATAACCTCACATGTTTCCTTCAAATATAATTTGAAATTAGAATAAAAATAAAATTAATATTAATGATTTTTTAAAAAATTTCTAGCCATAATATGGTGCTTTCGGTCACCTACAAGTTTTCCTATATGAGGATAAATGTATATATTATTATAAACATCAAACTCCATAATATAAGGTTTAGTAGTAGCCTATATAATATAACAAAAATTTTACATTTAAGGTAAATATACATTAATAAATAATATTAATTGCCATATGTTGTCGATGTATACCAAATGTATGACTTCCAGCACTATATGTGAACTCTTACCTCCCCCATCTTTGATATCTAAATAATTAACTTATCCTACAAGTCTCTCTTAGTAAGTAAGAGCACATTCCATCCCATACCTAAGATGAGATATAGTTAGGTTTATAGGAGATGCAAGATTGGTCAAAAACAGTTACAAAACACTATCTATAGCTCGCTTTCTAAGGTTGTGTAAAAGCTGAAAAAAACATTCACATATAAAAATCTCACATGACTCTAGGAAAAAAGATCTTAGGATATTAGTAATCAGTGACTATAAATGTTTCAAGACAATGTAAAAAAATGTCAACAATTAAATAATTTTTTTACAAATATATTATTTAATAACACACAATCTAGTTGTTGAACATCTACTGATCAACGGAAATGGGAACATAATCCCATGAAACCCATGGATCAGAAAAACAATTTCGTAAAATCTCACTAGACTTCCCAATAACTAAATGTGAAAAACTATGGAAATAAAAAAAATAGAATATTATTACCAAAATTAATAAAAAAACTTAATATAAAATAAACATCTTAAAAAATTAAACATACCTACTTAAAAAAGGATCAAAATCAAGAGATGGGAAACTCTTTGGAACATGGTCCAAAATCATCTATCAAGCAAGACCAAACCCCCTCCTAATAGGTGTAGCATCCTATGGATCAGTTGAATTAGGCTCATCAACAGGAAGTTCGACACTAATGAGAGAATGAAATAGATTGTTGGGAGTGTCAAAAACCATACAAAACAAATAATATTACCTGTAAGAATTTTTTAATACATATATTAAATATAAAAGACTAATAAATACCAGAATATAATAATTAATTATAAATAAATATCAGAACATAATAATTTATCTTGTAAATATTTGTTAATATATTTATTTAAAATATAAAAAACTAATGAATTCCATATGGAATATAATATTTTCAATTTTCAATAATTATTGATATAGATATCAAATATAAAAAAATAATAACTACTGGCATCAATGAAGGAACATAATAGATCATTTGGTCCATCCATATAAAACAAACAATCTTACTTGTGAATAATTGTTAATACAAATATAAAATATAAAAAAATAATAAATACCTAAATGTAATACATAAATATTGATCTTCTTCCTCATATTCATTGCGGATAATGTCTTTATCCTCATCTTCATCATCATCAACTTCCATATGTATTTCAATTTCATCATTTCTTATTACTTTATCAATATTATCAATATCATTGGCCCTTAACCGGGGGGGGGGGGGGGGGGTTATCATCTATATTCATATCTCATTGAGTAAGAGATATATTTTGGGCTGTTTATTGATTTTTTTTTTATATTTTACTTCTATATAACTATTTTCATTTTCAATAAATTGATTTTCACATGATTTCATTTTTATTACACTCCACTAGTCATTAAAATCTCTCAAAACATCATAGTAATTTGCATAATAAACTCGATGTTACAACATAAATGGTTTATTTAATGAAGAATATTTTTATATTTAATGTCAAAAACTCCATATCATGGATGAACTCACAACCCTTAATCAATATCAAACCAATAGACTGTAAACATTGTTACATAGTTTAGTCCAAAATAACATAAATCAATTATTTCATCCATCATACCATAATAGTAAAATTCAATTTCTTTATGATTATATCCTTTCAAAATATAACCATTATTAATTGAATTCTTTGATTCACTATATATGAATGTATGGACTCGAAATCCATTAACCACATACCCCCTATAATATTTTACCAATTTCAATGGAGGGTTTTTGAGAAAATATAATCTACTATAAATTTTATTTTCACGTTGTGTTTCTTGTAAAAAAATAAAAATTATTAATAATATATATGATTAGAAAATTAATTTAATGTTCCATATAAAACAACTTAATTTACAAATCTTAGAAAATAATATAAAAAATTCTATTGACGACATTCTTTAAGAGCAGTAGATGTAATTTATATAAATTGTTTTTTGATATTTCCATAATATAGTCTACAAAACAAATAATCTAAATAAAGGTATCTAATATAAAAAATTAAAATAATAATAAAAAGTAGTAATTACTATAAAAATCATGTCATTTATTCATAATCCATTTGAATATATGTATGAGCTCTGTGAAGTTATTCTGTTGAAATCCATCATTCATGATAACCACCAAAACCAAACTCAGGATGATTAAAAACTAACAATGAATGGTTAAAATTTGTCTCATTATGACCCATCTAGTTATGTTTTGTTGTATATTATTATTAAAAATAATAAGAGAAGAAATTTTAAATTTCTTCCTGCAAGTATGCTTATGTAATTAACCCTTAAAATGATGATCTGTTACATGATTTCTTATTTTAATTTTTCATACATCTCTAAAATGAGTACATCCATCATAATTGTGCCATACCTCCACATTTAGCTTTATATGGAAAATTTAATATTAAATGATATATTGAATCAAATAAGATTAATAGAAATATTTTCTCTAATTTAAATAAAATTAAAACAACATCAGTTTGTAGAATACTCAATGAATCATAATCCTAGAGGTTTTTCAAAAATATCTTAGAATAAATATTATAGTTTGGCGAACACATCTCATATTGAAGAACCCAATAACCCTCTAAGAAAAATAGACAATAATCTTTCTATTATGATATGGCAGTCATGAATTTTTAACCTGGTAATATTCTCATTTATAATATAGTGAGACAAATTAGAAGCATAACTATCTGGTAACCTCAAATCATGAATTCATTGATAGAATAATAAAAAATTTCTTTATAAAGTGAATAAAATTATTTTGGATTCATCAAATTATATGATCTTTCATATTTAAATAATTCATATTTAGGACATATAAAAATTTAGGAAAGACCTAACCATGCATTTACTTTATCATTGATATTACCAGGTGTTTCCAACATAGCATAAAATATGTTATCAAAAAAACTATTCTCAATTTGTATTATATCTAACATGTTATGAACTAAAAAATCAGACAAATATAGAAGGTCCCAAAAAAAACTCCACTTTCTCTAATTATGATCTCTCCTAAAACCATTTATTTTTTTGTTTTTTATGGTTGGTCAAAAAGTAATATGAGGTAATATAGAGATCATATATTTTACCTAAATACCTGAGAGCATTTATGGAGGTTCTTCTCTTTCAATTCTACCTTTTTTAGAATTATTTCCATTCCTTTGAAAATGGTGATCGGTCAGAATAAATCTCTAATGACTATAAAATAACTAGTCTTTCTACCATTACCAAGAATAAACTATTTTTTCTCATCCAGGTAGTATATAAATGATTTTAGACCATGTGTATTCCATCTAGATAACATATCATATACTAGAAAATCACTGATCATCCACATTAATGCAACCTTCAGTGTAAAAATAAAATAAACATTAATATTCTTATTCAAATTTCCTAGAATTAATAGTGCCAAATATGTATATGGTTCTCTCATCAACATATAATAAGGTGAGTTGTTTGGAGTCATGCAAATAGGCCAACAATAATATTGATGGTCATAAGGACCAAATGGATGAAAACCATCATTAGAAAGACCCAACCATATGTTAAGAGGTTTTGAAGTAAAAGAAGGATGAATCTGATCAAAGTGTTCCCATGAATCACTATAACATGGAAGATTTAATCTTTTACATATAGAAATATTTTATTTATTCCATGTCATCAATGCAGATATGTTACAAGATATAAATAAACACTATAAATGAGCTTTAATGGGAAAATAACTCAAATGTTTCGTAGGAAATTTTGAATTTCCTTATTGGGGCTCATTATACCTCGATTGTCCACATGTTGGACAATTAAATAATTATTCATAATCACTATAATATAATATGTAGTCATTTGAATATGAATGGATCTTTTGATAATTAATTCCTAAATTATGGACCAACCTCTTACTTTCATAGAAACTTACGGGTAATGTATTTCTATCAATCAACAATGATTTAACCAAAGATAATATTTGATCGAATCAACTATTTGACATTCTAAAATCTGTTATAATAACCATAAATTTTGTTACAACATGAATTTTTATCATATGACATACCGAATATAAGAACTCCTTCGTATATTTAAAAAAACTATAAAATTGAGAAGGTTTAGATTCATGACTTGGAATATCATTCTGAGTTATTGTTTATTGAATAAATGAGCCAACAACCTCATGTGCTAAATTTTGAAATGATGGACTGGGAACCAAATAATTTGCATTGTCTAATAAATTCTGTTCATCATGTTGATACTAAAAAATATAATCTCTTTGAAAACCAAAATGCAGTAGATAAAATCTAACAATGTTAAACATTTCTAATATCCTAAGATCACATTTCTTACATGGACATTTAACTGTTCCTTTAGAAAAAAATTATGAATACGATTATGAAAATGAAATAAATGTTTCAACACTTTTTATCTAGATAAGATTTATAGAAGATCTGTTTGGATTTTTTGATGATTTATCCAATCATGATCATGTAATAAAAACTAATGTCTACTTTAAAAGTCCATAATTATCTATAAAAATAAAAGAAATAAGAATAATTATTACTCATTATGAAAAATTAAAAACTATTATTATATTTTAGTTATTTCCAATTAGTTTTTCACATATATATTATTTATACAATTTATTACAAATTATCATAATTTACTAACATTTACAAATTATTAAAAATATTTAGTAATTAATACTAACCTTTACTAATTATTATTAATATTGACTAATTATTCATTAATTATTACTAATTATTAATAATATTTTGTAATTAACACTAATATTTATTATTTATTAATAATATTGACTAATTTATCGTTAATTATTATAAATTATTTAATTATTATTACTAATTATTTAAATTATTATTACATTTGTAATAATTACTATTTTTTATAAATTTTTAATAATTTTTCATATTTTTTATATTTTTTACAAGGTATTACAAACTTTTTACTAATTATTATTAGCTAGTTTTTTTATTAAATATTACTTGTTTTTAATTGTTATTGGTTTTTAATTAAAACAATTTTTATAACTTTTTTTATAACAAAAATTTCTTATAAACAACGTTTTGACAAAAAATATTCTTTAAATTTATTTTCTCATCATTTTAATATCACTTATTTACTATTTATTTCATACATTATATATATATATATAACCTTACATGTTTTTTTTAAATGTTTATATATGTATTTTCACATGTTTTTATATATATATTACAAAATTTCTTAATCAAATATATATTTACATGTTTTTTAAACAGATATTCATATCAAATATATATATATAAAATACACACACACACATATAAATATATATAATAAAACATAAATATTTTTTAAAGCTTTTATACATACACATTCACACGTTAATATATATATATAACATTATTTCTTAATCAAATATATTTTTACATGTTTTAAATATATATATATATATATCAAATCTATACAGACATACAAACATACATACACAGACACACACACACACACACATATATAACTTTATACATTTAAAAAAAATTTATATATGTATATTCACATGTTAATATACATACATAATATGAAAGACCTTACACATTTTTTTAAAACATTTATATATTTTCATGTTAATATATATATATATATATAAATATATTAAAAAACTTACACATTTATATATATATATATATATTAAAAACATTATATGTTTATTTTAAATGTTTATATATGTATATTCACAAGGTAATATAAATAAATAAATAAATAAATATGCATATATATATATATATTACATGATTTCTTAATCAATATAAATACATCAAATATATTCTGACACTTTTAAAAAAAATATACATACCAAATCTATATATACATACAAACAAACAAACAAACATACATACATACATACATACACACACATACACACACACACACGCACACACATATATATCAAAAATATTATACATTTTTTAAATTTTTATATATGTATATTCACATGTTAATAAACACACACACACAAAAATCCAAATGTTTACAAAACTATATTCAGATGAATTTAAAAAAATTAAAAGAAATCAAAATATAACTGTCAAACATTATTTAACATCATTTCCATAATTAAAGTATGATCATAATTTATCAAAAATCATATCACTATAAACCTGAAATATATTTAACCAATTAAATAGATTTATATAAACTCTATCAATATTAGATATTACTCAATAATTTCAATAATAAACATATTTATAATAATAACATAAAATAATATAGTTACAAAAACCTATAATACCAAATAGAAAAATATATTAAATCTAAATATTAACAATGAGTAAAATACCTCAAATTAATTAGAATAACTTATTTGGATCTGATATACACCTAAATAGAGAATAATAAATTTACAATAACCCTAAATACTAGATAAACCATAAAAATTAGGTAAATTTATTAACCAAGGGTTTGTCTAAACTAATTCACGTAAGATTAAATGAAAAAATTGAAAAAAATAAAATAAAGGAGGATATAAGATGAGTTAGTTCCAAGATGATTTGAACTCATATCTGTAAAAAATTGACTATAATGTAGGATTTCCACGGTGAGTTTCCATCAGCCGTGCACTACACAAATGGGACTAGGAGGAGAAGTGGGAAGGGTTAGGAGGAAGGAAGGTCACATTATTTTTAATTAATTATTAATTTCAATGGGATAATAATGATGAAATATATTCAGACTCAAAAAAAAAGTTTTATCAATTTTTTTTGCAACTAAAACTATTTACCATAAAAAAAGGTTCCTATGAGAGGGATAATAACAACAAATATCAACAAAGTTTTCTAATAGTCATCACCACAATGTTTCCCGTATGATGGTAGGTAGTCAAGACAAATTTATTTACGACATACCTTATATTCCGTCGTAAATAATGGGCATTTGCGATGAAAATAATGTTCCATCACAAATGCCTATTTCTTTGGGACTATTTTCAATGGATATATTCCACATCACAAATAACCCATCCTAAATATCATTTTTTCTTGAAGTGGAAGGATATAATAGAATATATATAAAATCTCCTTGCATGTTAATAGGTGAAGGATTAAAGGAAAAAGTCTAAGGGGATGATCCAACCATTACCTATACTGACATGGAAATGCGAGAACATAACTATGGATTTTTTCATAGTTATTCCATAGAAATCCAAAGGAAATAATTCTAAATGGGTTGTGGTGGATCATATTATGAATAATACTCACTTAATTTTAATTCTTGAGGACTTTTCACTTGATCAAATTTCAAGGATATACATTAGATAAGTGGTGAAGCAATATGGAACCCCACATATCATTCATGACGTACCCAACATACCCTACTTCCCACCAACTGTCTTCGTGATAGTTTTCGTCAGCAAATCTAAGTGCGTGAGTCATGACTTGAGTTAATGATAATATTCCAGTCTAAGGACCATTACACATGCTCGTAGATAACAATGTCCGATGACACCAAGACATGCTGAATTACTACTTGCGGGTCTGTTCTCATAATCTCCCATCTTGGAGATTACCAAGTTTGAAATCCATGAGATAGAGTCTTGTCTTCTTACGAGTACTCGCACATGACGATCTATATACTATGTGTCCTATCATAGTATGTCATCCAACCATAGAACTTTATTTAAGAATATTGTTATAGCATTTCATGGTTCTCATCAAAGCGGGGATCTGCCATGACCTTATTAATGCAAAAAATATTTCAGGACACTATTTTATTATAGTCATGTAGAACAATGAACAATATGTAATAAGTTTACATTAATGTAATCAAAGTATAAACAATTGGTTCTCAGGAAACCAACTCTAACAAAATCCCACTTGGAATAGAGCCAACTGCCTATGAATTTTAGTCCTCTAGACCTCACATGATGATCATGTTTTTGTTGAGTCAAAGCTTTTGTCAAGGGGTCTGCCACGTTGTCATCCATGGAAATACTACTCACTGCAACTTCACCTCTCTGAGAAAAATCCCTCAAGAGATGATACTTTCTAAGTATGTGCTTTGTCTGCTGATGTGACCTTGTCTCTTTTTCAAGTGCCACCACTGCAGTACTATTACAATAGAGTGTGATAAGATATTTACTGCTAGGTACTACATCCAGCTCTAGGACGAAGCTTCGCATCAATACTGCTTCTTTAGCTGCCTCAGAAGCTGCAATATACTCGGAATCTACTATAGAATCTACGACCACACCTTTCTTTGAGCTCTTCTAGCTCAATGCACCTCCATTCAAACTGAAAATGTATATAGTCTGTGACTTCATGTAATATTGATCAGTCAAGAAACTAGAATCTACATGTCCTCTGATGACTAGTTCTTTATCTCCTCCATAAATCAGGAATATATCCTTAGTACGCCTTAGATACTTAAGGATATTCTTGACTGCCATCCAATGGCAGTCTCCTGGATCGGCTTGATATCTACCTAACACACTTAATGCGTAAGCAATATCTAGCCTTGTACATAGCATAACATACATGAATGACCCAATCACGTATGTGTAAGATATCCTTGACATTTTCTTTCTTTCCTCATGTGTTTGAGGACACATTTTCTTTGAAAGATTAATGCCATGTGACACTGGAAATAATCCCCTGTTCTATACTGAATCTCTTCAATATCTTGTCAATGTATGTACTTTTGCTCAGGACCAGAATTCTCTTGGATCTATCATGATGGATCTTGATCCCAAGAATATATGCTGCCTCACCCAAGTCTTTCATAGAGAAGCATTTATCGAATCATGCCTAACTGACTGTAAGACAATTACTTCGTTTCCAATTATTAATATGTCATCAACATATACTATTAGGAAAATGACTTCACTTCCTCTAAACCTTTTGTAGATACAAGGCTCACATTCATTCTTAACAAATCAAAATTCCATTACAGCTTCATCAAAATGAATGTTCCATGACCTTGATGCTTGCTTTAATCCATAAATGGATTTATGTAACTTGCATACCTTTTTGGTATCCATTGGAGTCACAAACCCTTCAGGTTGTGTCATGTAGACATCTTTCTGGAGGTTCTCGTTAAGGAATTCTATTTTGACATCCATTTTCAAAATTTCATAGTCATGGTAAACAGTAATGGAAAATAGGATTATGATGGATTTCAGCATCGCAACCGGTGAAAAGGTTTCATCACAACCAATTCCTTGATGCTGTATAAAACCTTTTGCAACCAGTTGTGCCTTATAGGTGCTGACTTGTCCCTCCATGTCCATTTTCTTCTTGAATAACCATTTATTACCAAAATTATTTACATCAACTAGAGGATATACAAAAATCTAGACTTGGTTTTGGTACATGGAATCCATTTCATAATTCATGTCTTCTTGCCACTTGGTAACGTCTGTGCCTTAAACTACTTCCTTATAGGTAAGAGGATAATCATTGTCAACCAATAATGAGTCACCATACTCAGTGAAAAGAAAACCATATTGTTCTAGTTCTCTCACCTCTCTCATACTCCTACGTAGTTCTTTTGTCTCTGGAAAAGATGGTTCTTCTATAGGGCTTTGTGGAATCTGTTCTTGTACCAACTCCTCTGTATCTTGATCCTCGACTACAGCGAAGTCTATCTAACTCCCACTATCTCTTTTGGAGATGTGATACCTCTCAAGGAATATTCCATGTCTTGCCATTGTAACCTTCTTTTCTGAGGGGTTGTATAGGTAATGTCCCCCTGTTTCCTTGGGAAATCCAATAAAGGTACACTTTGTGTCTCGGGGTGCAAGTTTGTTACCTAAAGAGGCCTTAAAAAATTCTTCACTACCCCACAAATGTAAATTTGATAACATGGATTTGCTTCCACTCCATAACTCGTATGGAATACCATTTATCAATTTAGTTGGTACTTGGTTTAGTATGTGTGCTGTTGTTTGTAATGCATATCCCCAAAAGGATAATGGAAGAATCGCATTACTCATCATTGATCCCACCATGTTCAACAGGGTGCAGTTCCTCCTTTCACTTATACCATTCCAATGAGGTGTTTAAGGAGGAGTGATTTGAGATATAATCCTAAAATCCTGTAAGAAATCAATGAAATCATGATTAAGATATTCTCCTCCTCTGTCTGAGTGGAGTTTCTTAATCTTCTTACCAAGCTGGTTTTTAAATTCATTCTTGTATTCTTTGAACTGATCAAAAGAATCTAACTTATAACTCATTAAGTAAATATATCCATATCTACTAAAATCACCAGTAAAAGTTATGAAGTACAAGAACCCACCCCTTACTTCAACTGGAAATGGTCCACACACATCTGTGTGAACTAATTATAGAATATATTTAGCCCTCTCACCTTTCCCACTAAATGGGGATTTGGTCATTTTTCCTTGTAGACACGCATGGAATACACCCAGTGGTTTTAGTTTTAAAGAATCTAAATTCCCATATTGATGTAATTTTTTCAAACATTTCTCATTGACATGACCTAGCAAGTGATACCAAATTTGGGTGTGGTATGAGTCATGTGAATTAACTTATTATCAATTTCCATTACTTGGTTTGTGTAGTCTAACACATAAAGACCGTTATATAAATGTTCCCTACCAAAACAAATGCTATCTTTTTAAAAGTAGAAACATTCATTTCCAAACTTGAAGATGAATCCATAAGTATCTAATCTGGATACTAAAATAATGTTTGTGGTTACAAAGGGTACATAATAACATCCTTTTAATACCAAGACCATCCCATTAGGAAATGTGAGGCGGTAGTCTTCGACAACTACAATAGCGAGTCTGGCTCCGTTGGATGCTTTCAAATACACCTCACCTCAGTCAATATTTTTGAACCTACTTGGTTCCTATATTTGGATACAAATGTGATCACCACAAGTAGTATCTAATACCCAATTGGTAGAAATAGATATATTTCATTCGATAACAAACACACCTGAAGCTTCCCCTTGCTTCTTTGGCTAGGTGCAGTTTTTCTTCCAGTGGCCCTTCTTGCCACATCCGAAATAAACAACCACCTGTTATCTTGCCTCCCATTTGATCTTCCTTTTATTGGAAGGACTTGAAGAAGCTTCGGGCTTAAATCTCTTCACCTCCCCTTTACTTTTATTCACCATAAAAATAGAAGTATTTTCAAACTTTATATCATTTTCCACTTTTCGAATGAGGATAAGAATATCAGATAGAGACTTCTCAATGTTATTCATGTTGAAATTTAAAACAAAGTTAGAGAAGATTTGGGGGAGTGATGCAAGAATGAGATCGATTCCCAGTTCTTCAGGAAGTTTAAACCCTAGAACCTCCAAGAACTCAATGTAACCAATGAGATTGACTACATGAGGCCTAGCTGGGGTACCCTCTCCAAGCTTACTCTAAAATAGAGCCATGGAGATCTCAAACCTTTCCTGTCTTGTTCTCTCCTGGTATAGACCACGGAGGTGCTTGATCATGCTATAGGCATCCATGTCTTCATGAGACTTCATGAGTCACTAGACATTGATGAAAACATAATACATTGAACGTTGAGTTCATCGTTCAAATTTTGATCATAGAACAAGAAATCTTTATCACTTGCCCCTTGGGCAAGTGAATCAGGAAGTGAAGACTCCATCACGTAAAACTTTTGTTCATGGCGTAGGATAACCCGAAGGCACCTAAACCATTCCTGAAAGTTACTAAAGGTGTAGATATTTTCTTTATCCAGAATTGATGGAAGAGAAAATGTGGTTTATGAGTTTGTCATATTGATTCTAAAAATTAAAAGAGAAGATTTATCAGTTTCTTTTGATAACATTTTATTAAAAATAATAATTGAATTTATTAATTCTCCCACTATTTTATCATGTCCCAACATCCCTCACCACTGAACTTGGAACGCCTAGTTGATATGACATTCTAGTGTCAAGGATACATATTCCCCTTCACAAAACCCCAACAAGGGTTGGTTAAGCTATTTAAAGGTATTTAGGTAGGCAAGTCTTTGCTAACTGTGAGCTTACAATTCCTTGATCTGTTGAGTGGACTCCCCAATCCTGAAATCCTGACTTGGATTTCCTCAACATTTGCCTCCATTTTACAACATGTCTATAAAGGGATACTCCTCTTGATGTAAAATTTTTAAGTCAACCTGAAACATTCATAAGAGCTTCCTTTATAAAAGTAAGTGTCCCAACAAGGGTTGGTCGAACACATAGTTTTATCGAGTCTTTCCCTTAATCAAGTAACTAAAGGCTTGGTAAGACTTAATATGGTATTTGAGGGATTTTAATCTATTATGCGCAGTTTCTCATTATCACATGCATGTTAATATTAAGTGATGCTTGCTTAAGTGATTAACCATGTTCTGGTAATGTTTACGCATAGTCCAATTTTTATTTTATTCCATCTTTGCATGATTTTTTATTTCATTAACTATGTGATTGAAATAACACATACATAATAAATAAACCATGAAATCAGAAAAAAATAAAATAAGATGGCACGATCATGAGATTATACTGGTTAGCATATCTAGTAGTTTTGACAAGCTAACCCTAACCTAGGGAAAACACCTTGAACCTGATAGTTCATGTTTTGTAGCTCCCACCTGTCCACCTTTGTATCTTCTTGGGTTGGTTTTGCCTCAACTTTGGATTTTGAACCATCTCCTATGGCTTGGGAGATCCTCCATTACATGGGTTTTATATTAAAGAAACCATGGGTGCACAGACCCTACATTTTATTAGAAGAAGGCTTGCAGGACAATGAATTTAAATTAAATAAATTTAAATGAAACCATACACACTCAAAGGGTCTTTGGTCTAGCTCATGATCATCCATAGCATGTAACAACATTTACGCATATTTAGTATTCCAATTCTTTTAATCATTATTTTATTCAAGATAAGTTACAGTTGAATTCAATTAATTATGATCTTATAATTAATGAATTCTTTATCATAAATTACTTTATGAATTTCCTTGAGATTCTTCTCATCCATATTCCTTGTATGGGTATTTGTACTTTGGAGGAAACCTGGTGAAATTCCATTTCTGGAAAGTAAATGGTGTGTAGGCTCAATTACATGGTGTGTATTTGTTTTCACCCTTTATCTAAAGTACATGCCAGGGGATTTGGCGTGTTTTTTGTACTTTTTAAATTTTGGAGTACACAACATGTAGATTAATCTAACACGACATGTACTTCCTTGTTACGCAGTTACCGACATTGAAATACCATATACGCGGTTACACAACTTCTCCTTGAGCACGGTTTCACCTGGGCCTAATTAGACTATACGGTATGTTGATTCAATATACACACCGTGTATTCTAGTTTCCACATTCTGTTCAGTTTTGGTCAACATGGTGTATTAAAAAAACTAGGTATTATCAATTCACATGGCATGGTTTGGAAGACCAGTAACAGTTTGTTGAACCTAAGTATATGACACGTAGATTCCACTACACACCGTGTATTCCTGTGTTGTACAAACAAAATGAGCATCTCATCTGGATGAGTTCCTCATTTTTGTTTTAATCAAAATTAAAATTAAAAGGTCATTTCTGTGATGTGAATTGAGAAACGAAGGAGGAAGAACAGATCTCATTCATTCAGTTTTATAGAATGATTTATCTTGAATTGAATCAAATATTAATGCGTAAATTATCAAATAAAATTAAATAACTATAACAAACATTTTAACCTCCCTCTAATACCACTTGAAGGTCCTAGGCGCATCGGAATCTCGTGGGTGGATGTGTCCACTTGACTTTTTGTCACTAGCAATGATCAATCTGGGATCAATACGATGATAAACGCTTGACTCCACAGATCAAATCAGAGAAATAGACAAAGAAGAAGAATAGTTCCAGAGCCACAAAGGAGGATCATCACATGTTGATTATAATTAATTTAATTAATATAAAATAAGTACCTTTTATGGCGTTATTTATTCATTGATATTTCAGATCATGTTCCGATGTGATTCATTGTTGTGTCATAGAATCCAAGTGTAGACTTCCTCTAGTGGTAATGCACACGTGCACCATGTATCTTTGGATTTCACCAAAGGAATCTCTGGGTACTAGCGTGGAGAAGTCTTTTCTTGTGTTGTCTGCCTTAGATCGCCTTGATCTGATGGAGGAGGATCTCTCTCGGTCTTGAGATAATTCTTGGAGGAAGGAGTTATTTTAGACTTGTTATAATTCTCCAAAATTATTGTGCACAATGATTATGGAAAAGTGTTGGGGTTTTGAGGATATTTATAATCAGTTTTGAGGTTATAGAGTTATGACAATAAATAAACACGTTACATGTTTTATTTATTTCAATTAATCTTATTGAAACCCCCCATGTCGATTCATTAATTCCTTGACATGCACCCATGCTGATTATAATAAATATCATTTAATAAAACAATATTATTTCCTAAAAATCCCGACTGGAAAAACTACACAACATGTAATCATTAATACACAGCGTGTACTCGTTTTTTATTTCCTTTCCAAAATGAAAAATACATGGCGTGTACATTCAATGTACATGACATGTATATCTTGTTTTTATTTTATTCTTCCTCCAACATTAAAACAATTTAGGATTCCTTTAATAATTATTAAAACACATACGAGAATAATCTTTATTCTACTTAAGATACTTAGATACACTTAGTGTGTGACCCTCCAGGCCTCTTTATAGTTGCCATTAGGTGGGATTACCTAAAGTCCAAGATTACTGTCCAGCAACGGGTCAAGGTACCCAAGAGAAAGAAGTTGACGCCACATTGATGTGAAACCTCATACAAATTCTTACCGTGTAATTTAATCCCTTTGTCTCAATATCTCATCAAGCATGTTTCTTGGCAGTGTCATAAACCTATATGTTTGATCTGTCATTATTTTACTTCCAGAAATAAACTCATCGTGACACCATGACCATGGAATTTGGGAGAGAGTTCTATTTCAATCAAAGGGACTGATATATCTACTTCCATAAATATTGAAGGGGAAAATCCTTCCTTAACTTATCCATTAACAACATGTCATTCATGACGCACCCAGTGTACCCTACTTCCCGCCAACTGTCTTCGTGATAGTTTTCGTTAGCAAATCTAAGTGAACGAGTCATGACATGAGTTAATGATAATATTCAAGTCTAAGGATAATTAAATACACTTGTATATAGCAATGTATGATGACACCAAGACATGCAGAATTTCTACTGGCAGGTCTGTTCTCATAATCTCCCATATTGGAGATTACCAAGTGCGAACTCCATGGGAGAGAGTCTCGTCTTCTTATGAGTACTCACACATGATGGTCTGTATACTATGTGTCCTATCATAGTATTCCATCCAACCATATAACTTTATTTAAGAATATTGTTATATCATTTCAAGGTTCTCATCATAGCGAGGATCTTCCATGACCTTATTAATGCAAAAAATATTCCAGGACACTATTATATTATAGTCATGTAGAACAATGAACAATATATAATAAGTGTACATTCATGTAATCAAAGTATAAACAATTTTTTCTCAGGACACCAACTCTAACAGATGATTAAAACTCATATCTGTAAAAAATCGACTATAATAGAATATTTCGAGGGGGAGTTACCATCAGCCGTGCACTGCACAAATGGGACTAAGAGGAGAAGTGGGGAGGGTTAGGAGGAAGGAAGGTCACATTATTTTTAATGAATTTTTAATTGTAATGGGATAATAATGATGAAACATATTCATACTCAAAATAAAAGTTTTATCAATTTTTTTCAATAGAAACTATTTCCCATAAAAAAAGGTTCTTGCGAGAGGGGTAATAACAACATATATCAACATAGTTTTCTAATAGTCATCACCACAATGTTTCCCATATGATGGTAGACAGAAAAGACAAATTTATTTGTGACATACCTTATATTCCATCGTAAATAATGTGAAATTGTGACAAAAATAATGTTCCATCACAAATGCCTATTTCTTTGGGACTATTTTCAATGGATATATTCCCCATCACAAATAAACCATCATAAATATCATTTTTTCTTGAAGTGGAAGGAGGTAATAGAATATAAATTAAATCTCCTAGCATGTAAGTAGGTGAAGGATGAAAGGAAAAAGTCTAAGGGGATGATACAACCATTACCCATACTGACATAGAAATGGGAGAACATCATTATGGATTTTTTCATAGTTATTCCATAAAAATCCAAAGGAAATAATTCTAAATGGGTTGTGGTGGATCATATTATGAATAATACTCACTTAATTTCAATTCTTGAGGAATTTTAACTTGATCAAATTTCAAAGATATACATTAGATAAGTGGTGAAGAAAAATAGAACCCCACTATTGATCTTATCTGATCGAGATCTGAGATTTATCTGCAAGTTTTGGAAGATTATAAAATATTAGATAAACACTAAGTTAAATATCAGTATGGATTATCACACCCAAATTGATGTCTAATCTAACCAGACTATGCAGACAATGAAATACTTTTTGAGAGTATGTTTTATGGACTTAAAAGGAGGATGAGATCAGTATCCTCTCATGGTAGAGTTCTCATACAATAATAGATTTCACTCAAAAATAAAATTGGATCTATATAAAGCCCTTTATGGGAATAGATTTAGAACAACTATGTGTTGGGATGAATTTATTTAACACCAGTTGATGAAACCTAAAATATTAGAAAAAATGGTAGAAAAAGTCAAGACCATTCAGTATCACATCAAGACCACTCAAAGTCGATAAAAGAGTTATACTGATAATCATTGGAGAGACCTAGAGTTTGGGGTTAGAGGTATAGTGTTCCTCTACATATCACTATGGAAGAGTGTCATGATATTTGGTAATAAGGGTAAGATAAGTCCCAAGTACATTGTCCCCTTTGAGATTCCTAATCACATCTGAGCTGTGGCCTATTAACTAATACTCCCACCAACCACGTCGCAAGTACATGATGCGTTCCACGTATCCCTCTTGGGGAAGTGCATACCAGATCTCTCACATGTACTGAATTTATAGGTGGTATAACTAGAAAATGATCTCTCTTATAAGGAGTATCTGATGAATATATTGGATCATAGAGAAAAAGTTCCATACAATAAGACAACTCACATTGTCAAAGTATTATAGTAGAACCATAAGTATGATAAGGTGACATGGGAACTGGATTAAATGATAAAACAAAATTACCCTCATCTATTTTCATTTTAGTGGGTGAAATTAAATTTCAAGGATAATATTTATTAAGGGAAACAATTTAATGACCTATAAATTTATCAATGAAATTTCCCTTCTAAATATATAATTGTATCATATTTAGTGATATAATATTATATAATGAAAATGCACCACATGATTGAACCAATTTTTTTATTAAATGAATTTGAACATTTCATTTGGAGAATAAATATATATATAATAATTTAAATTATTACAATGGGATAAAAAATAGAAAATAAGATAACAGTAATAGAAAAATTTGGATATGCTTGATCCCCCATAATAATCACACTCAAGAACAACACTTTAAAAATGAAGTAGAATATTATTAATGAAATATGAATTTTGAAAATGAAAATATATATAACTTTGATATAAAATAAAAGTATATAATAACTCCAACCCCAATAGACCAAAGGCAATGACTGCTTTATTACATTGGTATCAAATACAAGGAACCACATCCTGAATAACCAACTAGTTTAGTAGTATTGGTGAACTAGATACATAATTGAATCACATTTACATTTGAAAACATAAAATAAATTGAATTATTTTCTTGAGGATTCCATTATTCCCCTTATAATATCCCTACATATCAATAATAAAATACTTCTTGGTATCTTGGGGAAAATAAAACATAAGCAAGGGGTGATCTCAGATGATTAGTAAGGGTAAGCGTATAGTGGAAGCTATGAATAAATATGGAATAATCAATATGGAAAGGTAAATAACTAAAAAATATACCATTTAATAAATAACATGAGCATAATATGAAAGTAATAAATGATGATCAAATAATTCCATATAAATAATCTCTTGATCATGAAACTTAACCATGGATATTCCAACTAATCTAATAATCACATGGAATATCAATAATTTAATTCATAATGATGGACATATAAAAAATACCATTGAGGCCTTGTGAAAATAAATCTAATACCATTGAGGATTTGTTCCAAGACATTTAATACCATCAAGGCCTCTTTTCTAAATATCTATATAAATGGGTAAGGCCTTGGCCAAAACCATATATAGTTTGTCCCATAAGACCTAACCATGCATTAAGGGGATATCTATAACAGGCCCCACTCGTCACTTACTAAGTCTAATACATTCCTCATATAAAAGGGGTGAAACATAATCAACATAAAAATTGGTATTAAAAACTAACATATGAAATTTTAACACTTACCCAAATCAAATCAATATAATCATAAATTATCTAGAGTAATATGGTGAATGGTATAAAAATAGAACACATATAATCAAAATTATCATAAAGCATCCATATAAACAATAAGGATGATATAAATACAAAATATCCCTAGTGAATCATAAGTAAATTAATGGTTTTATGTCATTGATGAATAGAAATACTATAAAAATATCTTTAAAAATATTCCTGAGGATAATATCCTTTTAAATTTGGAAATCACAAAACATTTTAAAAATACATTTCTTTGAAAATACATTTTAAAAACAAATAAATTTGAGAATATTTGGAAAAAAAATTCTATAAAAATATCCTTATAAAATTTAAAAGGAATATTCAAATAAGTGACAATAATTATGGTGGGAAATTATATACATTCCATACAAGTTAAAAAGGTATATTTCTTTTATAGTGTAAAAATGTTAGAAAAGTTACTTGTTAATAAAATGAAAAGAATATTACTTTAATTTTTTTTGTAAATTCCAAAAATGGGTAAAAATTTATTTAATAAATAATTTTTAAAAGGATAAAAAAATATATTGAAACATTTTTATAAAACACGATTTTTGATAAAAACAAATTTCCTATCGAAGTGGGAAATAAAGTTGGATTTTCTTTGAAACATTTTATTAGTTATTTTAAGTACCAAAGAGTTTAAAATAGAAATATTAATTGAAAAATTTTATTAATAACAATTTAATAATAAAATATATTTATTTTAAGATATAAATATCAAATAATTCCCCTAAATTAGTCTTAACAAAAAAAATCCCAAATAATGATGAGAGTATCAAATAAACCCTTATTACTTTGGTAACTTTTGTATACTAACCCAAATGGATGAAATAATATAAAATAAAACAATAAATACCATTATTATAAATTAATTTATGATATAATATATAGTATGGGCATTATATACACCACCAAAAAGTAATAAGTGGTGAATATGGTGTATGCTTCACAGAAGTTAAAGTGAGATGGGAAATCTCTTACCTCACACTTCCTTTTGGTTGAAAATGATTTAACATCATGAATATTGGTTTTAAAAATGTTATTAACTTATTAAATAATTATATTAATATTTATAACATCATATGTGATCATTTTATAACATCTTATCATCTGTTCGTTAATAATCCTTCGTTATTTTAATTGTTTCGGGAGTTAATTACTTTATTTTGCATGCATATTTCATCATGAAAGATAAAATTATTGCATATATTATATTTTCATAATATATATAAAATAAAATTATTATCATATTTATATATCAATTATACTTTTATAATCAATCATGAAAGATGGGTTTGAGAAATGAAGTACATTATGATCATAGAGACAATATACCGTACGTACGCATGAGTAACATTTCCATTTTTCAATGATAATCATGTAAAATAAATAAGTAATATTTTATATTTATATAATTATAATAATATAATATTATTTATTAAAATATAATTATAAATATCATCCATGTGGTGTAGTTATGAAAAAAGAGACACATCGCTTCGTGAAGGCAATAGTCTACATGTACACGAATAATGTTATCATATTTAAGTGAGTGAAATGGTAAGAAGGAAAATAACATATTATATTTCCAAAATGATTAATATTTCATTAATATCATAATTATTTCATGTATATCACATATATTAATTAAATTTATCCTCATCACCTTCCAAGTAAAGTGTTAGTGAAAAACGAATCACATCACTTCACGAGGTGGTAGTCCACCGTACACATGAGTGACATTATCGTATCCCCTATAGAATGGAATGTAAAAAGGTATATATGATATAATTACTAAAGATGTATAATTAAATTATTAATATCATAAATATATTTTAAATCCATCATAATACCCAACCATTAAAGGTAGTAATGAAAAAATTAATGACATCAGTTCACAAGAGGGTAGTCAGCTGTATATATGAGCGATGAATTCAAAACCCATTTGATATAAGTAGAGGTGGTTGTGGGTCAAGATCTTAACAAAAAAAATATAATTATATGAAATATAGTTATTTTATTATATAATTATTTTTTACTAATAATTTAATGACGTGGATGGATTACTAATATAAAAATGTTCATTGAAGAACATTACATCTTCTTTAGGTATCCTCCTTAAGTTTTCACTAAATACTTAATAAGCTAGATTTATACACAAAATAAGGACTATATGATCCGAGGAGGGAAGTTGGGAAGTTATTTTTATAGTATTTTTTTGATAATTGTTTTTCATAGGTGTGAAGAAGTGATGGGAGTGAGTTCCCTTTTATAATCGGGGAGTAGAATTCTTGTAAATACAAAAAAGTATTCAATAATGGGATGTCACTATTGCCCCATGTGCCTCAAAAATTGATAAATAATTAATTGGAGGGATTATATAGCCAATAAATACCTCCAAAACACAAAATAAACACATTTTTTGTCATGCAATTCATTAGTCTTTAAATTTACTCAATTTTACCCTTTTAATTTTTTACCATGATAACTTGTATCTTTTTATTTACCAATATGACATATCATTTAAGAATAAAATTAAAATATGATTCATTAGATAATTTATAACTAATAATTATAAAAATTAAATCCAATTTATTAAATAAAAAACCTATGTGTGTGAAAAATTAATTTTAACATAATCACATGTAACGCTCAAAACCTCGTTTTAATCTTAATCACGATAATTAATTTTATCTTTTTCCACTAGTAATTATGGTAAAAAATTAATTTGACCTTATTAACCAATATTAATTATTTTTATTCCAAATATAGAATCCATTTTATCAAATTAAATTCATAGAAGTGGCAGAATTTAATTTAAAATAAGTCCCACAGACGTGATGAGAAAATGAGTTTTCAAAAAGAAAATGTTCAAAAGTTTATAAAGTTTTTATATCAAAATTCATTATAAAAATGATTACAATAACCTAAATCAGATTAATATATATAATATAACTAATATTAATTTAAAACAAAATAGAAATTTAATTTAAATTTAAAAATTATTCAAACAAAAAGACAATTTTTAATTAAAATTCAGAAATTGTCACTATTCATCAAAAATGAAACTTTTTATAAAAATATCAAAAATTCACCATAAGATAATTTTGATATGATTATTTGAAAAATAATATTTATTTTTTGAAAATAAATTTTCTAAAATTAATAAAAATTATTTTTAAATTATGTGCGCAAAGCATGACTAACTCTTTTTTAGAAAAATACAGTTTTTTTTAATTATTTTTCTTTCAAATGATTGTTATTTTATTTTTAATCAATAGAAAACTAAGGAATATTTTTAAACTATATATATTTTCATAATTAAGTTAATCCCATTCATACCCTTCATTTTAATAGCTAGATGATAACTATCATATTAAATAATAATATTTTAATAATATGCCACATTTCATTTAAAATCGATGTTACATATAACATAAGCTAAACACTGTATTGTGTTTAATTTAAGATATTAAAAAATAAATATACAATAAATTCTCTGGGTGTTATATTTTATTCTAATATTGGTGTTTCATGGAACATACGCTATTGAATACAATGTTATTATTTTAGAATTTCTGGGTGTTACAAAGTGAATGAGGAATGAATGAAATATAAGGTATTTATAAAAATTAGGGAACCCATTACACTATTACAAATATGATAGTTGGAATACTAATTTGACCATTGTAATAACAATTTGAAAATTAGAATAATAATATGACTGTTATAAATAATAACTTGACTTTTAGAATAGTAAAATCACCTATGGAAATGTAAAATAATATTTATGTATCTTATAGTATGAGAATATGATATATTTATATACTGATATAAGTGAATAAATGTTTTTAAATTGATAAAATAATTGTTTGTATATTTGATAACCATATATTTTTTATTTTTTTATATAAAAAATATATTAATTTAAAGGAAATTTTATTTTCATAAAATGGTTTTATAAATTAATATTAAGATGTATTAGAGTGATAATATAATTTTATGATACCATTAGTAAAATTTCAAAGGGTCTAAAAATTGATCATAATATTAAAATTGGTATTTTTATAAATATATGAGTATTTAATTTAAAAATTAAATTTCTCATATTTTTAAAATTATTTTCATAAAATTTATTTAATTTTGGGAAACTACATGTCGAAAAATGGTTAGGGTGAATTTTTAGTATTATTCTATAATAGTTTAATTTTTAGTGAATTGTGAAATATGGTAAAATATGGTATAGGAAATTATAAATTTAATACATGATTAATTTTATAAGGAATGATGTATGCAACCATTATATTGAACTCACACGAACAATTTACTGTATATAGTAACTAGAATCAACACTATTTTTAGTATTAAGACAAAATAATAAACTAATGAATATAATATTCAAAAAACACCCTTCCTCCCTTGTAAATACCACCCCTAACCTGCTCATCGCCTTACATCTTATAAGCCTTGGATATTTCAAAATTTATACCCAATTATATCCTCAATTTTATACCCACTTCTTAGTGCTTCCAATCTCCCCAAAAAACCAATTCCATACGACTTAAAGAATTTTTCAAGGAGACGACATTCAATAGGTAATACTCTCAAAATAACTATTTTAAATTATTTTTTTATTCTACCTTATCCTCAAATCCCTTATCCAACATGGAATAATAACTTCAGTATTATATACATAATAGAATTTTTTAGTTTCAATAGAATATATACAATCCATTATCTACCCTTCTCTTCGTATTCTAAAAACAAATCCATTGTCCATATTATGCCTGTTCACCACCTCCATGGATGACGAGTTTTTCTTTTCCATTAACACCTTCATGGTAAGTTTAAATTCAATTATAATGGTTTAAAATGACCTAAATGTTTATATTATATATTTTTTCACATTCTATAATGAATATATGGCCATAATATTAAATAAAAAGAAACTAGTTTGTGATGGTTGGTAAAATAGTTAAAATAAACTAACCATATAACCTTAATGTTTTACTAAATGAATCGTACACATGTCAGAAAACATATAGAAATTTGGGATAATTTAAATTTATAGAAGGTAATTAATTGATTTTCATTTAACTTTTGGAGTTTTAGTCCCATATTAAAAGAACTTCAATAATTATCCATAAGTGATTTGACCTTGGAATCATGAAACGAATTCCCTTGGAACAATAAAATTAAACATTATATATCATTGAAATAATTTTAAATGAAAAAATATAATTATAGTAAATAAAATTTAGATGTAAAAGGTTCTGAATTAATTAATTAATGAAATTAATTTTATTATTCAAGTGGTTAATTGCAAGTTTAGAATGATTTTAGAATATAAGGTTAGGGGTCTCTCCGAACCACTCCATTTTCTTTCACTTACGATTTATCTATCTTTACATTAAATTCTCTCTATATTTTTATTATTCACTTATTATATATACTATATATATTTACAACATATAAATACATAGTTTAAATAAACTTTATTTTATGGGTATATACATGTTTTAAAGGTTCGCTTCTCAATTTCATTCATTAAGCAAACCTGATTAAAGTGAAATTCTCTGTCTCTTACCCCATTTCATGTACCACTCCATAAAATGTTCTAAAAAATACTTAATTTAGAAAAGTTTCCATTTTATTATGGAAAGTTCCTTTTTATTTATTTATGGTTTTATGGAAATTAATATTCCCCTTCTATTTTAAAGACACTTTACCCTTTTCCCTAAAGCCCCACTTAAGAGGTACATTTCCAAAGTCACCTATCCAATATTTTTTACATATTTACTTAAATTGTACATTATTTTTCATTAAAAATGGTAATATTTCATATATGAATATAAATAAATGTTTTAATAATTTTTTAATGAAAAACATTATGATATTCCATCTGGTTATTCTATAAGATATGATTATGCAACCTATTTCTTTCTATAGATAAACATTATGTTTATGCCTTATGTTCGATTCCTTATGTGGTACACATATGCGTGTACATGTTATAATGGGTGAAACAAAATATATATACAATTAATTGAGTAATTTTTATGTCTAATGAGATGATATGTGTGATATTAAGGAGTAAACCTAATCCATGATTGGAGTTTTTTGACCATGTGATGTTGTCTTAGAAGTTTTCCTTGACTTATGCTTATTTCATGTTTTATGTTATTTCCACATTCCTATGTTTAAAGGATATTATGATTAAATTTTATTTATTTTATTCTAAAATATTATTATCCTTGATCCTTATCTTTCATGATATCTTGTTATTTATTTGACTCATATGCAATGCTTTGTTATCATGCTTATTCCCTTACTAAGCTTTACAACTCACCCATTTTATTTATGTATTCCCAAGATTGTAATATGAAGTTATATGAGGTAAATGAGATTTTATAGGTAATTATGAATATTAAAATAAAGAATTTTTATTTAATATAGAGACTTAATCCTTTTACACAAATTATTACATGATTTTTATCATAAATATCCAATAAATACAAACCAAGGATCAAGAGGACTAACGTCATTGGGAGACTAGGAATATAAGAAAAAAACATGAAACTTCAATAAAACTTATTTATTTTAATTTCTATAATGGTATCATTAATTCCTTTTATATCCTAAAACTACATAGGATAACCAGGATAATACATAAACAAACAGGGTGAGTTATAAAGCCTAGTAAGGGAATAAACACAATGATGAAAAATAATATATGAGTCAAAAGGAATAATATGATATCTTGAAAGAATAGGATCATGAAAAATCATATGGGAGAATAAAATAAAGAATATGGAATAATAATATAATTTAAAAATTGGTTTGTGAAAAAAACATAAAACACAACATATGCATAAATCAATGCTAACTACCAAGACAATATCATATGGTGGATAAAGGCCCATCGTGGATTAGGCTTACTCCCTAATCTAATAAATATTATATAAAGGGACATAAAAATTACCAAATTACTTGTATTGATATCTAGGAACACCCATGATAACACGTACATGAATATGTGTTCCACATAAGGAATCAAACATAAGGTATACACATAAATATTACCCATAGAAATAAATGGGTTGCATAACCATATCTTATAGCACAACCAGATGGAATATCATAATAGTTTACATGAAATTTGGGATCAAAAAATTATTATATGTTAATAGATTAAAAAATAACATTTCATTAAAAATTATGTTCAAGTGATGTGAAAGGATAAGAATCTTTTGAAATGTACCTCTTAAGTGGAGTTTTTGGGAAAAGGGTAGAGAGTCAATAAAAAATGGAAAGAGAATATTAATTTCCATAAAACAAGAAATAAAAAAATAAGGGTTTTCTATAATAAAATGGTAAATTTTAGGAACCAATGATGGTTTAAATAATTTTATGGGGAGGTACCTGAAATGGGTTAACAAATAGAGAAGTTCCATTTATTCGGCTTTGTTTAACAAATTAAATTGAGAAGGGAACCTTTAAAACATGTATATCCCGATAAAATAAAGGTTAATTAAAAATTCATATATATATTTGGATATATATACATGATATAGAATAAGTAAATAAGAAAAATATAGAGATAAGTGAGGTAAAGAGAGAGAAAGCATAGCCTAAAGAAAATTGGGCGGTTTAGAGAGATGCATTACTTTATATTCTAGAATCATTCTGCACATGCTCTTAACATCATGAATAATAAAATTAACATCATTAATATCTTAATTAAGAACCTTTTAAATATATATATAATTTACAGTAATTATATTTTTTCTATTTAAAACCATTTTAATAAGGTATAAGGTTAAATTTAACTGTTCTGAGGACGTTCATTTCATGGTTCTTGGGTCGAATCACTAGAGGATAATTATGAAGATTCTTGTAAAATGAGACTAAAAATAAAAAAGTGAAATAAAATTATATCAATATCATTATATATATTTAAATAGTTTCAAATAATAACATCTGTTCTGAAATACAGATTATTCATTTAATAAAAATGTTAATGTTACATAATTAATTTATTTTGGTGGTTTTACCAACCACCACAAAGTAGTTTCATTTTATTTAATATTATGGACATATATTCATTAAATAATGTGAAAAAATATATAATACACATATTTAGGTCATTTTAAACCATTATAAGTGAATTTTAACTTTCCATGAAGGTGGTAATGAAAAAAAAACTCATCATTCACAAGGGCGGTTAGCCGAAATAATATAGAAAATGGTTTGATTTTTAGAATAAGAGGAGTAGATAAGAGGATGTATGATATGTATTCCAGTATAAATATAATATTATAGTATATATATGATTATGGAGTTATTATTTTATGTTGTATTAGGTATATGAGGACAAGGTAGAAGAAGAAAATAATTTAAAAGAGGTTGTTTGAGAGTATTACCTATTGAATGTGGTTTCCTTGAAAAAATCCATAAGGAAATTAGAATTGATATTTTGGTGAGAATATAAGAATTAAGACATGGGAGAGAGTATTATAAATATAATTGTGGGTAAATTTATCAATATCCAAGGCTTATAGTATTTGAGGAGAAGAGGAGGTGATGGGTAGTATTTATAAGGGGAGGAGAGGAGTGTTTTTTAAATATTATATTCATTAGTTTTTTTATTTTACCTCAAGAATACCAATAATATTGATTATAATGAATATATAAAGTAAATAATTCTTATGATTTTGAACTAATGGGTGCTCAAATCATACATTATGCAATTAATCATGTATTTAACTTATAATGTTAAATACCATATTTTATAGTATTTCACTTTTCACTAAAAATTCAATTATTTTAGAAAAAATATGAATAATTTACCCTACTAATTTTAAAATTTTTAGATCATAAAAATGAAATCCATTTTATTATTATTATTTCTAAATATAATAAATTTATTTCTTAAATTAAATCCATATTTATTTGAAAAAATAATAATTTTAATATTATGATCAATTTCCAGACCCATTGAAAAATTACATATGGCATCATAAAATTATATTATAATTATAATAAATCATAATATTAATTTATAAACCCATTTTAGGAAAATAAAATTTCTTTTAAATTATTATATTTTTTATAAAAAATAAAATAGAACATTTATGGTTTTAAAAAACACTAACCCTTATTTTATCAATTTTAAAACATTTATTTAGTTGTATCATGATAAAAATATGTCATCTTACCATTTTCTAAGATAACTAAATATTATTTTACATTTATATAGGAGATTTAATATTCTAATGGCTAGATAACTATTCCTAATGGTCAGATTGCTATTTCTATGATTAGATTACTATTCCAATGGTCAAATTATTATTCCAACTATAAAATTTGTAATATTAATTTGGGTTCCATACTTTCTTAAATAAATATTATTTCATTCATTATTAATTCAATTCTATTTTTTATAAATGTTATATATATTTTCATTTTCAAAATTCACATTTCATTACTAATATTCTACTTTAATTTTGTAGTGTTGTTCATTAGTATGATTATTTAAGGTGATCAATCAGATTAGTATTTTCTTATTTTTATCTTATTTTCAATTTTTATCCCATTGTAATATTTCCTGTTCTTATATCTATATTAATTCTCGAAATCTAACATTCAAATTCATATAAAAAATGTTGTTGGTTCTATAATGTGGTGTATGTGCATTATATAATATTATATTATTAAATATAAAATAATTATATATCCAAAATATAAAATTGCATTGATAATTTTTGGGTTGTTATAAAAACAACCATCATATAATAGGGATGTTGTCATAAATCTTGGAGGTGAACCTCAGCAACAGAATCATATGTTTCATATTGTTTTTCCATTCTACTTATATTACTTGTATTAAAATCAAAGGTGAGTTGGGAGAGAGTGAGATCCACACCAAATTAGTGTAGGGGTAAAGAGGGGAAGAGGTATTAATTGGTGTACAACCACCCACAATTATTCACCCCCATCTTAGTGTGGTTTCACCAATCATAGTGGAACAAAAATGGATATCAGAGCTATGATTACATATTTTATTGGATTGACAATAGTTTAAAAGATTAAAAGATTTGATGTTTTGAGTTTCTGTTTCTAAATTTATGACCGAGTTTAGACAGTGAGAAGATGTATCTATCACTGATCAAAATTATATCACATCTAAGTCTATAATAAATAAATAAAATAAAATATTGAAAAATTTGAAGAATGCATCCATTTTATGCAAAGAAGAAAATAAATGTTGTTTCTATATGTTATAATCCTAGTAAATACAGATCTATCCTAGAAAAATAATAAATGGTTATTAAATACACTACTAAGATGATGACTTCCAAAAGAGATTTTATAATGAATTTATGTAATAAATATGTAATTGAAATCTTTTATAATATTTTTTTACTCTATATCTATCAAGTAAAAGTGGGGAAGATCACATTTGTATAAAATTATGTGATTAAGAATACGATGATTCACATACTTATTTTATAAATACCCCATCGTAATTTCCCAAAGATATAGTTACTTTTGTCTATAGAGAATTTAGAAGCCTAAAATAGGATATCACCTAATGTTAAAAAGATATATAAACAATGTATGAAAATCTAGATCAAAGGATATTAGCATGTATAAAACTCACCAGAAAAGTTGACCTCAGTAGTCATACAAATTTAATTCTTGTAGATTTATACTCCAAAATTGAGAATTATTTTAAAAATACAATCTAAGAAAAATAATAATCCATTAAAAGTCTAGAAGAAAAATTCCATTCATTAATAGAAAACCCAAATGCTTGAATTAATGTAAAAATTGATCAAATTAAAATAAAATACAATAATTTAAAAGATCTATAAAATATTTTTCAAGAGAGGAAAAAAATAAATGAAGATAATGTTGTGGGAATAATAAATGTGTGTAAAGATAAATTGAATTTAGTAGAGGATGAGATAAATTTCCTCAATATAAAGTGTCTTCAGTCAGAGGTTAATCATTCAAATCTAAAAATTCCACAAGTTGAGTCTTTAGAATAAGATGAAGGAAGAGTTACTACGATACATATTTCCAAGGATAATCCTTTTTCTAGAAGAAATTTATTTTTAAACAAGAATATATTTAGAATATTTGTTGATAAAACTATTGCAAGCTCAAAGAAAAGGTAACCATTGTTTATTTTTTTCCTGCTAATGCGGATGTTGTGAATAATGTGTGTCATATTGGAAAATCAAGGAGAATATTGGTTGAGAAAATCACGAGGATACTAAAACTATATTTATTGTGGGTGTAATCATGTTTAGAATATGTTTTCCCCTATTTAATACTAACTAGAGGATAAAATATCACAAAAATAGAAAAGAAAAAAATATGGCTAGAATGTTATTTATAAAAAAAGAATAAGATTTATTGGATAATTTTGGTTTTGTGAAATATTTTTGAATAAGATAGTTGAATGGTGGCATAATATGTCAATCCATGGAATAAAATGAGATCATTCATCAAGGATAGGAAATATGATTTGTGTTAAATAATATAGAAGAATGAGAATAATCTACATATATCTAATATATTTTTAATCTTGGATAAATTTTATGGAAGTTTCAATAAAAGTGGTCATAGTAAGGATGAATTATTTTTTAAATAAACCCAATATATACCTAATCACTTAATGGAAGAATAATAATAAATAATAAGTTTAAAAATAATACAGACAATTTTACCTTGGGAATTAAAAATAATAATAATATTATTCAACAATTACCAAGAAGACTAGTAAGAATGTTACACTAAGTAAAAGAAACCACTTTTATTATAAATTAAGAGGATATAATATGTATTTTTGTACACAATCCATGATTTTAAATGTCAATGGAGTAAATATTGATCTATAAGGAATTAAATCCATCCTAGAAATAAATAAGAGTATTATTTTGGTGGATGAAATCTCTAAATAAGAATTTGTTTCTCATGAATTGTTTCTTAATGTTTTAAATTAAAAATTCCTAATAAAACAAGTGGAAAAACTAAAAAGATGAGTATATTACCAAATTATGTATTATCATTTATAAATCTCAATTGGAAAGGAAAATAAATATGGAAAATATATGTTATAATTAAATTTTTAAATGGAAGAAAAAAATTACACATAAATAAGTATAATTTTATGAGAGGATTTCAAAAAGAGATAATGAAGAGTTCTTGATAATTTTTGTGGTAGTTGAAAGAAAGATAAACATGTCTCAAGATATTTTTTGATCATATTTTCAGCTGAAGTAAACATTTTAAATAAATTAATCTAGAACCAAATGGCTCATTTGCTTTTCTAGCCGATATAAAAAGGTAATTTCACACAAATTGATAATTATGAAAACTAATAAGTCCATACTTCCCAAGACTACTATTTATAGGAGTAATAGATAATGAAATAAGAGTTATCTCATTGACAGAGTTGAATAGATAAGATTATATTTTTTGAGAAGAAACTCTTAACAATGTTACTCTCACTAGGGAGAAAAGGATTAACACATAATTCATATATATAATTTATTTGTTATTTCTTTTTAGGTTATTAAAGGTGCTATATAATGTTTTATGAGATAATAGATTATGTGTTTGATATCAAATTTTGATAATATATTATAAGTCACCATCTCGTGTGATCTAAAATTGGTATCTTGAATCTTTTCTGATAAATAAATCAACCAGGATTCAGTGATGTTGGAGTGTATCCCTTGAGGGGGATATACTTGATAAATATACCAAAAGTTAATGATTTAGAAAAATCTATAATTTTATAAAAAATTTCCAGAAAAGTGTCATTGAAGATATATGTTTTCATACTATGAAATCCTTACTTTTCAAGAATAAATTCCAATGTTCAGGGGAAGAAGTTGAAGTAACCAATGAAATATGATATAGGAACACATTGAGAAATTCAAGGGATTATTTATAAAACATATACTTTAAGTTTTATTGAATGTTTTTAATATGTTTTTTTGATGAGTGTGGGAGTTCAGGTTGAATATATCATCAGAATATATTCAACAATTTTGTGTTAGCATGAATTCCAATTTGATCATCAACTAAGAAAATGTCATTTTTAAGTTGATAACATATTATTAATTTATTATATACAATTTTTTTCCATGAAATCCTTGTTTTCTATATAGAGAATTTCTAAAATTGGATTAGAGTGTAATAATTAATGGTACAAGTGTTTAAGTGAAATTATACCAATCAATATCAAGGTAATTCTTATTTTTTGTCAATAAGGGGTAGGAGAATAAAATGGAAGAGATTATATTGACATTCATTTTCTATATGAGTATGAACAAAAAATAAAAAGGGGGTATTAATGAATATACTAGGTGTTAATTTGTATTTTTTTTCTATAAGAGTGGTGTCAATAATCATTAAATCAATATGTATTTATAAGAGAATCTTGGAAGGATTTTTAGAGTACCCAAGCATATTGATGATATGATTGATAAATTTACTCAATAATGGTGTCATTATATGATGATTTATTAAAATTTTACGAGTATTTAAGAAAAACCCCAGAGCATAGAGGTGAGTTTCTACCATTTTTTATATGAAAAAGAAAAAAGGTTAAGTTCATATAAATATTTATTTGCGACTACATATCTACTAATGGTTGGAAAAGATGGTTAATTATGATTAATATTCTAGTTCTTAGTTTATAAAAATATTCTATAATATTATAATGTATAATTTATATTTATAGTTGTTTTATTCACTGATATTTAGACAATCGCAAGTTAATAAGAGTTCAATAGAGCATGAAAATTACAAGATATGATATATTGATGAGGAATATGATTAAAATACCAGAAAATATCCATCCTAAGTATTTTCATATGAAAACAACTAATTTTATGATAAGAAAATACTTATAAGATGTTTTAGGATGAGATGAAGTGGGTTAAGGCTATGAAAGAACATTTAAGTACTCTAAGGAGTATTTATATTCTCAATAAGACTTAGAATAGATCCTATAATTATTGAAGCTGATTTGAAATTTTTCTAATCAAATTTGAAGAGTTTTAAATTTTATGAATAATTTTTTAGAAGGTTGGTAAAATTATGGATTGTAGGTTATTGGATATCTGAAAATGTAATCTTTACATAATAGTGTTTGGAAATTTCAATATTTACATAAGAGTTAATCTAAAATGTATAAGGTTGTGTAAGAGATATTTAATCCTACATAATCTTCTTTCTAAGTTATATTGAGAATATAGTGAAGTATTAAGCATCACTGAGATAAGTAAGGGTAAAACTATGGTTTCACAGAATGGTTAAGAGTCACTAAGGTGTTATGAAAAAGTCAAATGGATTTTTTATTACTTATGTAACATCCCAACACGTACCATCGGGTCCGAGTTGGGTTTTACATGACTTTATGCACACCTCCCCATATGTAACAGGTTGTTGACTAGTAGCAAGGGTAAAAGTCTATTAGAGGGGAGAAAATACCCTCTGTATCATGTCATAGGATAAATAATAAATTATAAACAATTTAATAAATAATAAAAAATCAATGTAACATGAATAAATCTAAAAATTAATTACATGTCATACAAATAAATGGCTCATAATGTGGAAACCCCAATAAAGTAAAAAGTGTAGATAAATAAATAAATAAATAAATAGTGGGGTACTCCTGGGTCCATTTTGGTTTGCTCCTGATTCATTCTCCACTACTCAACCATCCACCATAGGGTTATTTCCCTTCACCGAATCCTAGGTCATGAAATCTATAAGTGCACTGAAATGCCTGAGTAGGGTGTGAGTAAAAAGACTTAGTAAGAAACCACCAATGCTTCCTTAACAAGTTTTCACTTGAATAAGAGTGTATAGAATAATAATAGATAAATGTAGAAAAAAGAAACAATTATGCTGAGTTTTTGAGCACTAACCAAGCTTCCATAAACCCTGGTTATACCTACTTCAACATCATTCCAAAAAAATATAGGAACAATCATCGAAATGTATCAATTTCAGATCATGTTTCAAGATTCTTAATAGAATTACAAGACCCATGCCTCTAGGTCAAACCACACTAGGTCATAATGCCCCGATTCTATCTCTAGGCTTGGTCACATAGACTATAATTACCCACTATTTATAGAAACGTATGATCACTCATAACCATAATACCCCACAGTCATCACATACGGGTCAATTACTCAAGATCATCATGCCCCCAGGTTAGGCCACACTAGTCCATCATACCCCATCCTCCATATTGGTCTTGTCATCAAGTCACATGCAACATCTGAACACACTCCCACTCAAGGGATACATATCCACGATGGGCCCACCTATCACATTGGTACCATGCATAACACAACAACATAACATATACCAAGAATATCATAAATAAACAATGACATCATACATAACATATCATGAGTGTGAACAAATATATACATAAAAATATGAATAAACTCAACGTGGTCTAAAGTACATCAATATGAATAATCATAATTTTCCAATAAATAATGTCCCATGGATACACGCACACACCCAAAAGCATCAAATAACAATCATGGGATAGTCTAACATAAATCACATATCATGCTAACATCATATACATGGCCCTAAATGGAAATGAAATTCCTACCTCAAAGTTGTCGATATCAATGAAAAAGTTCATCGAAGGTGTCTTCACCTGAACCACATTCTCACACCAACAAAGATATGATCATGTACCAAGGACTCCTAGAATCAAAACTAGCTATTTTATTCCCAAAGTAAATAAAATATCACATGCGATGATACGATCTCTCTCCTGTATAATTTCAAAATTATCATTTTAGTTCAACAAATATGCTCACAAAATTCCACTCAATAATAATTATAAACCAAATAATTATTATTTTACAATCTAAATAATTATACTTTGATAAATTATCATTTTACAATTTTCTTATGATAATTTCTTACAAATTATCCTTTAATTAATGGTGAAATTATATTTTGATAAATTTTCAATAAATCAACTTTTTATAATTTAGTGTAATTACCTCTTGATAATTTTTGAAAATTATTATTTGATAATAAACATAATTATCCTTTAATAATTTTGATAATAATTTTCACATGATATTTCCCTTATAATTATCGTTTCATAATCTCACACAATTATCCTTAAAAAAATAAAAAAAATTGGATTAAAAATACCTCATTACCTTAAAAAAAATAGCTTGTTATAGTAGAAAAGAACTCAAAGACACAAAAAATGTGTCAATATTATTAGTAAAAAATGATATATTGAATAGAGAAGTTCAGAAGAATTAAATAAAATAAAATAAAAAATAAGAGAGAGGAGAGATGGAGAGAGGCATAAAGAGAGGATAATTCTCTTATAAATCATTATCTTTAGCACCTCCTTATATTCCAATTTATATATATTTTATTAATTCCTTGATTAATTTTTTACTCTTACTCTTTTATGTAATAAAATAAAGTCAACTCACCACTTTCTCCATGGAGCCACCCTCTCTATGAAGTACCCCCCCCACTTCATGTATTTTTTTAAAAACCTCAATAAAAGATATTTATTCCCTTAATCAAATGATTATATCAATTTCTTAATTAATTTATTAAAAAATTTATTTTATTATTTTTTCTCCTCTTAAAATATGTGCCACCCCTAACTCCTATTCATGAATTTTATTTCAAAATTCCCCTTTTAAAATATTTTAATTATATTTATTATATATGTATATTTAAATCCATCAATATGTGTACATATACACATCATATATATCTATATGTAAAAAATCAAACACACACACACATATATACCTCACACTCATATATAAATATTTAACCCATATATACACATAATACACACACACAAACATTTGTATATACACTCACATATTTATATACACATATATTTATCCCATATATATTTACACACACATTTTTATTTTTTCCATACAAAAATATTATTTTTCTCAAATTAATAATAATAATAATGAAAACAATTATTATTTTTATTATTAATTATCTCCAATAATTGTCACCATTAATATTTCAAGAAAATAAACTCTATTAAATACCAAGTAGTTAATAAAATTATATTAAACACATAATCACATTTATGTGGGAGAGGTTATAATATCACTATTATTATTATCTAAAATCCAAATAAATGTTCACCCATGGTGAAACATCACTCATAAATTAAGTGAAATTAATTACACATGTAATTTACACTTTTTTTCAACACAAATAATAATAATAATATGATTATTATTACCCTTACATGCGATGTAACCAAACACCCAATACGCATAAAGATTATGTTGTGTCTAGGGTAAAAGCTGCATTTCGAACCTAATAACAACCTCTTTTTTCTCATGTGATACACATTTTGAGTGATATAACATTATTTTTTGAAAATTTATAATAATTTTTTTAATAAATTATCCTCACATGAGATTTGACCAAACACCTGAAGTACACAAATGTTATGTCACATCTAGGATAAACCCCACATCTTGGACCTAAAGGTTGTCTCAGATTTCTCATATGATAAACCATTTGTGAGATATTTCATTTTTTTAAAATAATATGGGTGTAATATAATATATTTAATATTTTTATTAAATCAATACTGTGGTTCTATGGGAAATGAAATTTCCATGCCAACTCAATGCCTAACTCTAAAAATATTCCATATAATATTAAAAAGTGTTAATAGAACTTTTATCCTTATGTAAATACTTTAAATCATTTATTAAGTTATTTTTATTGAAAATTTACATTTTTCACATTAAAATATGAAAAAATTAGTTACAAAGTATGTTTTATTACAATTAAAAATTTTAGGATGTTAAAACTTATGTTAGAGTTACCCTAAAATTATTAGAACTATACAAGGGTTGTTTAGGAATTTCTAATGTCATGGAAGATTATTTGTTTCATAAAATGGAGCTATGCTAGATAAAATATAGAGATACAACCATTATATGGGATTAATTTGTTCTAAAATTGAGCAGTATAAGAGTAGTTCAATGATTTTGTAGACAACATAAGAATACACATGAGCCTTTGAAATATTAATATAGATCTCATGAGAGAATTAAATATTGATAATTTATAAGGAAAACTAATTCAATCAATGATTGTGATGTTATTTAATTATTAAAATATCATGATTATTGTTATAATTGTCATTTAAGCAAAAGATTTCAGTTTTGGACAATTAAAGAATAAAGGTAGATGGTGTGAGATTCATGGAAGAACATGAGGGGTAAGAGAGATTGTGACTTATGGGAAGTCAAATATGTAATCCATCAATATTATTTAATATTATTCAAGAGTTGGGTTTGAATATTTAAAGACTGATTAATAAAGAGATATCATGGATAAAAATTAGTTAGGTATTCATAAATTTAATATTGAGAATAATGATGAAAATATTGAACTAAGAATCATATAAGTTAGAGTGATATATCATAAGGATGATATTAAAATAATATTTCCATATTTTAATACTTGAATAATATCTTCAAGAATATTCCAGGGATATAATGAAGGAGAAAAGTTAAATACATGTTAGGTGTCATGAACCGAATCTGGTCCCCATAAAAAATGGCACCAAACTCGGCCCGTGGAAAGGCCCAAAGGGCGTTCCCGATCCCCACAGGCTGGCACAAGTGCCCGGGTAACAGAAAATGAAATTTGGGAACGATTTACCTGAGTTTATAAACATAAAACAATGAACGAATCCAATAAAACAAATCTGGATTTTTCAAACAAAACCATCTTTTACAAAATTTCATAATTGAATTACATAATTTAAAACAATTATAGAAGACTATAATAACTTAAGTAACCCACAATGGATAGTCCAAGAACCTCCACATGGTGAGAGGCACCTCCCTCAAGCCATATCCAAAACACTGTATCATGATGGACCGCTAAAAACCCAAACTGTTGGCACAAAAGTTGTACCCAAACCTACAACAACAAAAATAACCAAGTCTACTTACACCCAAGGGTGTAAGTAGGGTGTGAGTCAATGCCTAGTAGGATACCACCACTAAGAGATTCCATGTGATAAACATTCAAAGACAAAAATCATGCAAGTTTTCAAAAACATGTAATTTCTAGTTACAATTTCTAAAAAATGAAACTAAAAAAAATCAGTTTTCAAGTGGGATAATTTAAAGAATCAACACTTTTAAAATAAATTCAAAAGCTACTAAAAATTTTCAGCCAAAAATACCGCATGCCAACGGTAAGTATAAAGGATCTAATGAGCACAAGCAATAGGAAATAACCCCTAAGCACTAGCTAGTTGTGGGTCTTAGGTACCTCGTATCTCAGTGAGAGTAACCACCAAAAAATATCTGTTCTCGTGCATGATCCACTAGTAGGGAGCATACCCATAACCTAGTGGTCCCCAACCATCATCATCATAGTTTAGTTATAGTTTTAAGCATCAATATTGCTAAGTGAAACTGAGGCCATACCCCACAGATTCACTATCATACTAGTACACGTCCACACACCTAGAAACCTGGGTTTTCCCTTTGTTCTCAAACAAGTTCAAAAAGCCAAGAAATATAGTCTTCACATGAAAATATCACTTCCACATCACACATTAACCAAAAATTCCAATGTACACAACACTAGTCACAAATTCCACTTTTCATTCAAATGCGTTTTGAAATCAAACTCAAACCAAAATAGCCCACAACACTTTTTTTCATAACATTCACAATCCAAAAAACCCTTTTACAATTTTATAAAGTCCCTAAAAATATGCTAAACATCACATAATAACCCACTCACATGTTTCATAAAACCATTTTTATAAACAAAATCCATTTTTCACAGTGTACTCACACAAACAGCCCACACCACGTTCACACCTCTTTCAAATTTCAGTAAATCCATTAATTTTTTTTATAAAACATTTCCAAGAGTGTACACATCACATGACATACCTATTAACATTTAAAATTGTCCATTTGAAAGTATAAACAGTCCAAAATAGTTTTCCAATATGGTTTCACCCCTTGCATAAATCATTAAACCATTCAAAACTTTCATAAAACAATTCTAAAGAGTGTACCAAGGATTTTCATATAAAACTCATTTCAAAACCGTATTTCAAGTAAAAAATAACGCCAATAAAAAATTAAAAACAGAATTTTCAGCCCCAAAAACGTTTATTAAACTACCCCCAAGTGTTATACAAACACTTCAAACAATACCACAAAAGATCCACATGAAAAACACAAGTTTTCAAAATCACTTTCAAGAAGTACAATAAGGTTTTACACCTTAAAACCATAAAAACCCTCTTTAAAACCTAATAGAACACCAATACCCTACCAAATTAGAATTTTCATCCCAAAAAAGATTTATTAAACCAATTTTATATGTTATAAAACACATCCAAACAATATCCAAAGGGTTACACATGAAAAACACCCAGTTTTAAGATAAAATGAAACTATAAAAATAAATGCTTAAACAAATCCAACATAAAAAATTTTCAAAACACACATAGAATATTAGGAACATGCATAATAAGTAATTCAAGAAAACTAACTCATCTAGAAATGATTACACATGAAATCACCTACCTTTTATGTCGAAACCCTCAAAACATGGTGCAAAACATCAACTGCACCACCGCCACACCTCAAAGAATATAAATCCATACCTAGACCACAATATTTGATCAAAAAGACACCCAATCAAACCCTAGGTTCTAACCTCAACTTCTGGACATGAGGAACTTCATGAAAGGGTGAAAGAAACCCTAAGGAAGGGGAAAAAATCAAGGAAAGAAACACTAATTGAAACATCTTGAATCAAACGAACAAAATACACCGAAATTTGAATCTATAAGCAACCAAAACTGATATGGAAGCTCTAATGGGGATTAAAAGGTCATGTGGGGACTGAAATGGGGGGAAAAGAGCAGAAATTTAAGGAGTTATGAAAGAAACAATTTACCTCTTCAAATATGGACGATTTGAGAAATCCAGATAATTTTTTCCCAAATTAGAGAAACAAATGAGCTCAAAAGCAGAGAAATAGATACTGGAGGTGATCTGTAGATTTTTGGATTCTGGTGGGATGTGGAACCACTGAAAAATAGTAAATATTTAATGAGATATTAAAATATTAAAAATAAAACTTAAAGCTGGAAATGGGCTTTCGGGCTGGCCCACAACCTTAATAAAAAACCCAAATCCATCATGATTATGGATTTTTATGAGGCACAAATGGATATGGTAGTTTTTATATATTATGGTATTACAATTTAGAAGTGGAATTGTTATAAAATATTGAAAAATGAATGAGTTATAAAATAAACAAAATTGGTTTTTAAATCTGGAAATGAGCTCACGATTTGGCCCAAATTTTGAAAACCCACCATTTCCACCAAAATGCATGATAAACCCCCAAAACAAAGAAATAATGTAAATTAAATGACAAAATAACTTTAAAATAAGTAATTTATGTAAAAATTCTCCCCACCATAAAACTTTCCGCCCTCATAAATCCATAGTAAGGCCAAATACAAAAACCAAACCCAACCGATAAACCAAGAAGTAATTCTTTGCCAAGATTCGCCCCCAAAGGAAAAAACACCTCCAGTGGTCATTTAAGGAAGGATTAATCTCACAAAAAAAACTTACACCACTTTCCTAAAACAATCAAGAACATTTAGGATTTATCCCAAATGAGAACTCCTCAAACACAATATGAACAATACTCAATCAATTTACCTAAACAAACAACAACATCGAACAAAGTTACACTTAACCAACTATAACTAAACCATTGGGAACTCTCCAATATCAATGTTTAACCAAGGAATATGTAGGTAGTTATATATCTCTGAATGATAATACCTACTTCCAAGATAATACCAAGGAAAAAAATCTGAGTTACTCGTATGAAGAGACACAAATGGGCTCCCCACCATAAGAGACATCTTAATTTTTTTTCCCGAGATAGAATCAGGACACCAACAGGGGAGGCCCGAACAGACTCCCTAGTACAAGTGGTATACATCCATTATAAATTTCCAAAATAATATGTATGATACCCATGGTGGGTCTCCCCACTACAAGAACCAACCATCTTAACTGACCGGCGTGGGCCAACATGAAAAGACCCCCAAAATTTAATGATTTGGGAAGGCTTCAAAGTTAGTCCACACGGTTTGGGAAACCATGGACTAACTATGTAGATCATTATTTCCATATGGATTCCTGAAACATGGTCACTACTAATCATGCAAAAACCTCGTGCTCAGCCTGTCTAGCCAAATTTCAATTCATTCTCCAAAGACTCAATGGAAACCAAAGGGGGGGGGAGATATTGGGTGATGACATGGGTACAAGGCCCTCCACCTATTTCCACTGAATAAGAAAAACAGAAGAAATATGATTAAACCATAGGTCTAAACTCTTCCTATCTTTCATATTGAGGATAAGACTTTGTACAAGGTTTTAAATGACACTGGGGTTTCCCTTGACTACGCGCCAGCTTCTCTCCAGGACCTATGGCTGGAGCTCAAAATATTGAAGCATCTTCAGCCTCGTAGTTAGGCCGTGGAAACCCATATGTGGAACTTCTTCTTTTAGTGCCATAAAAAACTACACCGCATACCCCGATGGGTTCACCAAGACATAACACACTCCATAACTCACTTTACCAAAACCTGAAATTTCACTAGAACAAGGGATTAAAAGATGCACAAACATCGCAACTTGTTTCTTTGGGTGAGAAACAATATAAGGGCAGGACACACATAAAAACCTTTCTCTAAGATAGAAGATTTGATGTTTCTTACAAGGTAAACATACACCCAACATAATAGAGAACCTCAGAGGATTGCGTGACCTTCACCTTTACAGTCAAATGAGCACACAACATCACAATGCATCACCGAACATGACCTTTGTGATTGATAGAAACAATACATGGAATGGGACCTTATGACAAGTACCTAAACAACAGACAAGTCCAAAAAGTGGGCAAAATATCCTCTCATGACCAAAATCCCAAAATTGGTGGTTTAACAAGAACTCTTGCTTCAAAGAAACTATAAAGAACCTAGAGGCCCTATTAGACACCATAGAGACACTCATCCACACTAACAACCCTAGAACACTTCCACCTTTGATGAATCAGGAAACTTAAGAAACTAAGGTCTCTTTCAACCTTCCCGAAGCACTATCACACTACAAGAGGATCCACAAATCAATGAAATTAATGGGTGTAGACTCAATCAACAAATATCGATTAAATATTCCTTATATTGATCAACTGGAGGATTTTCCAATGGATAAACAATACGGGTTGCACTTCAGTTATGCATTAACCCTTAATGGGGGAGTACCTTATCCAATGAGATAACCCAAAGACCCAACCAAGTTGGTCCATTGGTCAAAACATGCCACAAACCAGATCCAAACACATGAAGGTAACCACCATAAAGGTGTCCCGAAACATATCTCAAAAGAGACTACTAACCGATCCTTCTAGCCAACTTGCCATCCAAACATAAACCCGAAACACAGTTCAAACAAGAGCAGTTATTAAACTCAAAACATTCCCCAACATCAACATTTAAAAAAACACATAATTCACATCATCCCAAAACAGTCATGAAGACATCATGTTTTCCTTTAAAAACATTTCTTTGAAAACAAATGGTTCAATGACTAGCGTATCCACCAATGGTACCCCATGGGACTTACACATGCATGTTTTTGTACCACAATGGGAACCCTCCTCATATCCATCCAGGAACTCATCCATTCATGCCATTAACCATCCATCATCCCCTATAACCCCATGCATATGGTCTCTCATGGAAATACTAAAGGTTAAAACAAAAATCCTTTTCACTTTTCAACACCAAAACAATCAACCAATACTTCCTTTTTCTCAAGACCGCTAACCATGGAATAAAAATCCCAATAATTCAAATGAATATTCACTTTCAATTCATATACATCAATTTAAAATCATCTCATCCCATTAAAACACCTTTTGATTGTTTAGAAAACTTTATTGGAAACACTTTTTCAAAACTAAATTCAATATAGTTCCTGCTTTCAAAAGAGGTGTAAGAACACCATTTTCCATTTCAAAAAAATTCTTAAAATTTAGTTCCACAATTTCATAAATCAATCCATTAATTATTTATTTGAAAATAATTTCACAAAAACTTTATGCTTCATAAAACCAAGTCACTTTAAAACCAAAGTTCCAAGATTGAAAAACTAAAGCACAAAACAATGCGAGAGGAAACTAGTTTCAATGGGTGACTTGGACATATGGTTGGGGACCATATCCCAATCACTTCAATGTCAAATAGAGTGTTTTAGGGAATATCCCCGACTCCACATGGATTTCCAGGCCCTGCGAGCTCACTAAGACAATTAACCCAACTCTCTTTTCATTTACCCTAATCATCATCAAACCAATAAAACCAAAGGACTTAGGTAAATCCCAACCTCCCCAGGAAAATTGATTCCCATCATGAGGTGTGGTGATCAGGCACAATACCCATAACTAGAATATCAAGTCCTGACAATCCTAACTCCAGACTATCCCAACGCTTCCCCAAATAACATGACCCAAAGATTTAACCAGAACCTCCTCTGATACCATTTTGTCACGAACCGAATTTGGTAACCATCAAAAACAGCACCAAACTTGGCATGTGGCAAGGCCCGAAGGGAATTCCCGATCACCATGGGCTGGAAAAAGTGCCTGGGTAACAGAAAATAAAATTTGGGAATGATTTACCTGAGTTTATAAATATAAAACAACGAACAAATCCAATAAAACAAATCTGGATTTTGAAAAAAAAACCATCTTTTACAAAATTTCAGAACTGAATTACATAATTTAAAACAATTATAGAAGACTATAAAAACTGAAGAAACCCACAATGGATAGCCCAAGAACCTCCACATGGTGATAGGCACCTCCCTCAATCCATATCTACAACACTGTATCACGATGGACCGCTAAAAACCCGATCTGTTGGCACAAAAGTTGTACCCAAACCTAAGAAAACAAAAACAACCAAGTCTACTTACATCCAAGGGTGTAAGTAGGGTGTGAGAAAATGACCAGTAGGATACCACCACTAAGAGATTCCATGTGATAAACCATCAAAGATGAAAATCATGCAAGTTTTCAAAAACATGTAATTTCTAGTTACAATTTCTAAAAGATGCAACTAAAAAAAATCAGTTTTCAAGTGGGCTAATTTAAAGAATCAACACTTTTAAAATAAATTAAAAAGCCACTGAATTTTCCAGCCAAAAATACTATATGCTGACGTTAAGTTTAAAGGATCTAATGAGCATAAGAAATAGGAAATAACCCCTTGGCACTAGCTAGCTGTGGGTCCCAAGTACCTCGTATCCCGGTGAGAGTAACCACAAAAAAAATATGCATTCTCATGCATGAGACACTAGTAGGGAACATACCCATAACCTAGTGGTCCCTAATCATCATCATCATAGTTTAGTTATATTTTTAAGCATCAATCTTGCTAAGTGAAACTGAGGCCACACCCCACAGATTCACTAGCATACTAGTACACATCCACCCACCTAGATACCTGGGTTTTCCATTTGTGCTCAAACAAGTTCAACAAGCCAATAAATATAGTCTTCACATGAAAACATCACTTCCACATCACAAATTAACCAAACATCCCCATGTACATAACACTAGTCACAAATTCCACTTTTCATTCAAATTCATTTTGAAATCAAACTCACAACAAAATAGCCCACAACATTTTTTTCATAACTTTCACAATCCAACACATCCTTTAACAATTTTATAAAGTCCCTAAAAATATAATAAACATCACATAATAGTCCACTCACATGTTTCATAAAACCCTTTTTATAAACAAAATCCCATTTTCACAGTGCACTCACACAAACAACCCACATCACGTTCACACCTCTTTCAAATTTCAGTAAATCCATTAAACATTTTTTTATAAAACATTTACAAGAGTATACACATCACATGACAGACCTATTCACGTTTAAAATGGTCCATTTGTAAGTATAAACATTCCAAAACAATTTTCCTATATGGTTTCACCCCTTGCATAAATTATTAAACCATTCAAAACTTTCATAAAACAATTCTAAAGAGTGTACCAAAGCTTTTCATCTAAAAACCATTTCAAAACTATAATTTAAGGAGAAAATCACACCAATAAAAATTCAAAACAGAATTGGAAGCCCCAAAAACATTTATTAAACTGCCCCAAAGTGTTATACAAACACCTCAAACAATACCACAAAATATCCACATGAAAAGCACATGTTTTCAAAATCACTTTCAAGAAGTACTATAAGGCTTTACACCTTAAACCCATAAAAAAACCCACTTTAAAACATAATGGCACAACAATACCCTACCAAATCAGAATTTTCAGCCCAAAAAATATTTATTAAACCAATTTCATATGTTATAAAACACACCCAAACAATACCCAAAGGGTTACACATGAAAAACACCCAATTTTAAGCTAAAATGAAACTATAAAAATAAATGCTTAACCAAATCCAACATAAACAATTTTCACACCACACAAAGAATATTAGGAACATTCATAATAAGTAATTCAAGCAAACTAACTCATCTATAAATTATTACACATTGAATCACCTACCTTTTATGTCGAAACCCTCAAAACATGGTGAGAAACATCAAATGCACCACCGCCACACCTAAAAGAATATAAATCCATCCCTAGACCAAAATATTTGACCAAAAAGTCACCCAATAAAACCCTAGGTTCTAACCTCAACTTCTGGACATGAGGAACTTCAAGAAAGGGTGAAAGAAACCCTAAGGAAGGGGAAAAAATCAAGGAAAGAAACACTTACTTGAAACACCTTGAATAAATCGAACCAAATACACCAAAATTTGAATCTCCAAGCTACCAAACCTGATATAGAAGTTCTAATGGGGATGAAAAGGTCATTTGGGGACTGAAATGGGGGGAAAAGAGTAGAAATTGAAGGAGTTATGAAAGAAATAATTTACCTCTTTAAATCTGGATGATTTGAGAAATCGAGAGAAGTTTTTCCAAAATTAGCGAAACAAATGATCTCAAAAGTGGAGATATAGATACTGGGGGTTATCCTTAGGTTTTTGGATTTGGGTGGGAGGTGGAATCACCTAAAAATAGTAAATATTGATTGATATATTAAAATATTAAAAATAAAACTTAAAGTAGGAAATGGGCTTTCGAGCTGGCCCAAAACCTTAATAAAAACCCAAATCCATCATGATTATGGATTTTTATGAGGCCAAAATGGATATGGTAGTTTTTATATATTATGGTATGGAAATTGAGAAGTGGATTTGTTGTAAAATCTTGAAAAATGAATGAGTTATAAAATAAAAAAAATCGGTTTTTAAATCTGGAAATGGGCTTACGGTTTGGCCCAAAATTTGAAAACCCACCATTTCCATCAAAATGCATGCTAAACCCCCCAAACAAAGAAATAATGTAAATTAAATGAAAAAATAACTTTAAAATAAGTCATTTATGTGACATTAGGAGAATTTTAGAGAGATTCTACCTTCAATTAAAAGTGTATTTTTTTTATGAAACAAAGAACAATAGAAAAGATATAAGAGATATAATACTACTAATAAAGAGATAATATTCTTTTGACGACGAAGAAGAAGTGTAACATCCCCAACCCAGTTCTCCCTCATGTGACTGAGACGAGCTTCCACATAGACTTAGGCATGCCTCCCCATATCTTAGGGGATATTGAATAGCGACGAGGGTCCAATATGTATAGTGGGGAAACTATACCCTATGGTAAAAAATAAGATAAACAATAGAAGCACAAGAAATTATTCAATATAAAACACTTCCAATTGATATATAGAAAAATTAAAAATCAATCTAAACATTAAAAACCATTTATGCCATACTATATTCCAAACTAAAATTCATGTTGAAATTCATAAAAGAAAAATAAAAGACAAACTCAAAATAAAGGCTACCAAAATTGACTCTAAACCGCATGCTGAATTCCTTATCCAAGATCTAGTCATAGAAAGAACGAAATCATAAATCAAGCATAGATACCCTTTCCCTTGTCCAATTTGATATCCATGAATTCTACCTGGGTACCAAATGGTATCCTGAATAGGGTGTGAGTAATACTCATTAGAACACAACCGATGTTGTATAAACAAATCCATTTTGAGAAATAGTGCATGAAATAATATATCTATGAATATCTCCCTCGAGTATCAAGCTAGAATGTGTATTTCCCTTAGACATCAAGTTAACATGCGTCTCTCCCTTAGGAATCAAGAAAGATACAGAGAATATATAATTACTATATATGATAAAAATGTTAACATAATCCATATTGTATAACTTTTCTAATTACCAATTATATTTACCTATTTAATTACATTCCATTTACCCTTTTCATGCTAAGTTACCAATTCAAATAACTAGTATGAAAATTTTGATTCTCATTCTAAAGAAACTTGATTACCATTTCACAAATAATTATGTCATCATATCATCAATCCATTCTTAACTTCTCCAATTCGATCCAATTATCCAATTGCAATTAATGTGATCTACATAAGTTATCAATTTATGAGTTAATCCACTCTATAACCAATTTCCCAAATTTGGTTATATGATTCTAGGGTCATAATTCTCAACTTCCAATCTAAGATCAAGGGTGGGAGCATGTCTTGGGTGGACACAAGTCTAGGTCTCAAACACTATCTGATCTAATGGGATTTTTGGGAGGTATAAGGATGAAAATTTATTCCAAACTAGAGGATTACAATTAATAGAGGTCACATGAATAGTTTTCTTGTGCAATCACACATGTCACACATACTAAAAAAACTCAAACAAACCATTAAGAGATGTTTTAGACCACTTACCTCAAGAAATGAATAATAAGTCCAAGAATTAAGCATAAAAATAGTGAAAATAACCATGATACCCTATGAAGAGTGATTAATATAATCTCTCAAGGATAGAAGAAGAAGAATTAGGGAGAAAACTAGAGTATTTCACCAAAACCAAGTGAGAAATACCGATTCAATGCGTTTGGATCAAAAAATAGATCAAGGAACCAAGGATTGGAGTTGGAGAAGCCAAAAAAGACTTGGATAACCCTTTATAATAATAAATCACTAATTAAGGTTGAAAAGGGTTAATTTGAAGTTAAAATGGGGTTTCAGGGGTAGAAATATGTTTCTTCACCTCATTGTTCTGGCCCAGCCTGATGCCACTAGCTAGCCGATGGTATTAGCCCATGAAGATGCATGGATGAAAACTCCACCAGTGGGCTAGTGGGATCCCTCTATAGACCCTATTATGTCTATATGACACCATATTGATATCAGTATTTCTGTATCTATTTTAATATACTTCCCAACCAGTGGATAGATGGTGGCACTATAGAATGTATTTCACCACATGTCACCACTAGATCTTACTATATTACCACATGAGGACCCAAGAACTATAGAAACAAAATTTCATGATAAGGATATGGCTCAATAAAAAAATTTAAATGGTTAAAAAAACATAAAGAGAGAAAAAACTGGAATCAAAGACTAGGTCTTACAGTCTCCCCACCATATAAGAGCTCATCCTCGAGCTGTGATATCATGCATCACTATGAGATATCATTAAAATACTTGAGTTACTTCTCTTATATATCTGAATATATCTCCTAGGTCTCCTCTTACATATGCCCATGCTACCACTACACTCACACTAGGGGAATGGTCTTTCCTTGAAGATTATTGTCAAAAAGTTATATAATATAGAACAAAATCTCCTGAAAGGATACATCATCATCAAAATTAACATTATCAATATCTATCACATGAGAAGGATTAGAGGGGTATTTATGATGTTTTGAAAAATGAAACACATTATTCATGGAACTATAGTGATGTGGACGAGCCAATCAGTATGCCACTAGAATGATCATCTCCACTACCTCAAATGGATAGAAAAATCTGGATGCCATCTTTCCCTAATTTTTGCTGAGGTGTTTCCACAGTATAGGAGACACCTATTAAAATACCCATTGACCAACCTAAAATTCCATAGGTTGTATACAATGGTAAACATATTATTTTAGTCTATTTTATGTGGTTTCCAACCACTTAATAATCAATTGAATCAACTTACATTCTCATGCATGAGACAAGGTCCAACAAGCACTGACTCACCCACTTCTAACTAACACAAAGGTGAACAACAAGGACTTTCATATAAATTATTTAATTGAACCATTTGGATTGATTCATAGAATATATTATTATAATTTAACTCCATAATAGCTACATGATATTTCCAAGAACCATCGAAGTTATGAATATAGGCTTGTAACATATCCATTAAAATTTCAATAATCCACTCATATTTTCTATCAGTTTGAGGATGATAGAATATATTAAGATGAACCTATAGACCCAATTACTTATGAATATACTACTAGAATCGTGACATAAAATAGGGATCTTAATTAGAAATGATACTCCATATATTAATGTGAAATATAAATATCTTTGGTACATACAGGTTACCCACATCATTAATGGTGAAGGTATCCATAATTGGTAAGAAGTGGGACACATTTTTTAGTTGATCAATGATCAACCATACCGCATAAATCTTCCAAGATATACTTGGTAAACCTATCATGAAGTCCATGGGGATATCATCTTAATTCTATTCCAAAACAGGATAAGGTTGAAATAACCTAGAAGGCCACTGATGATCATCCTTCACTTGCTAATAGGTGAAACATCGAACCAAGAATCCCATTATCTCCTTCTTCATCCCTGACCACCAGTATTTCCTATGGAGATCATGATATATTTTTGTCAACCTAAGTTGTACCACCCATTTAGAAGCATGGAAATACCTTTTTATATCCTCACACATACCCGTAAGAATCCTAATGAGACCACCAATATAAATAACCTCATTGATTTAAAAGAACCAACCTAATGGCGGATCCCCACCACATATGTTATCCCTTAGGGATAAACCATCCAGATCAGATAACCGCCTCCTATTGATCCTATATAGATGTGAGGGAAAAGTAGATATAAATATCACAGTTTCTATCCATTCATAATCCTGAACATCCACATGAAATTATGAAAATAGTTTCATTATCCACCACTCATCACAATTTTCGTACACTACCTATAACTATATCTTCCTGCTCAAGGCATCGACAATGAAATTTCCATTATCTAGAGTATATTACAACTCAAATTTGAATGACTGTAGATACTTGAACCACCTCCTCTACTAAAGGTTCATTTCCTACTATAATATTATGCATTTCAAGATCTTATGATCTGTATAGACCAAAAACCTATCACCCTAAAAATAATTCCACCAACATCTTATGGAATGTTACACTGATTCTAACCAGGTCATGAGTAGGATAATTTCACCCATGTGTTTTTAACTTCTAGATCCATAATAAATAACTCAATCCTCCCACATTAGAAAACTTTTAAGACCAACTCTTGATTTGTCATAAGACATAGTATAATCATTACCCGACTTAGGTAAGATGGGTATCCGTGATGAGGTTATCCTACTATTCAATTCTTGTAAATCCTCCCCACAAGCATAAAAAATAAAATTCACCCCTTTTCTTGGTCAAACCTAACATTAGATCTATAAGATGGTATAAGTCCTAGATGAAATGATGGTAGTATAATTTTAAACCCAAAAAAAACCAAAATTTTGAAGTTTTTATGGGGTTATTACCAAGATACTATAACTTTACCCATATTTTTATCCACTGACACTCCATCCTCTGTGATAATGTGACCCAAGAAGTCCAATTTTTCAATTAAGAAATGATATTTAGATATATTGGCATATAGACCATGCTCTATTAGTGTAATAAAGATGATGTAAAGATGTTGGTAATGATTATCTCTATATTGGGAGTATACAAATATTTCAACAATGAAAGATACTATAAACAAATACATAAATGGATTGAAGATATAATTCATCAAGGTCATTAATACCACTTGTTCATTATTCAAACCTAGTTAAAATACTAAAATCTCGTATAATCCCAACTTGATTATGAAATAATTAAAAGGTATGTCATAAGGTATCAATATCAAATGATGAAATCCTAAACTCAAGTAAATATTTGAGAATATCTGGGAACATCTTAACTGATTGAAGAAATCACTAATGCATATAAGTGGATACCAATTCTTGACTTTCATCTGGTTAAGCCTATGATTATCCACTCATAAGAAAGAGTTTCCATCTACCTTATTGGGAAACAACATAGGATAACTCCATAATGATATAATAGGCTATACAAATCCCTTTACTTATAGATCTTCCACCTGTACTTTAAACTCCCGAAGCTCCATTAGTGCCATCTGATAAGATAGGGAAGGAATATGTTCGGATACTCAAACAAACTCTATAGTGAAATCGATCTCCTAATCTGGTGGTAAGCTAGACAACTCTTTAGGAAATATATCCTGAATGTGCTCCAATATTGGAGGTAAAGTTCTCTATTGTGACTCACCATTATCCAGCATAAGGCTTGCTACATAGGCTATGTGATAATCCAATCTACATTGAATTAGTTCTTTATAACCAACTTGAAGATTCCAATAACCACAGTGGGTATAGATACACCTTCTAGGGAAATCAAAGTCACTCTCCTCTAAGAATGGTCTATATGATCTTGGAACAAAACTTTCCAATACATAGAAAAAATAAAATAAAATAATATTATTTCCAACATGATTAAATACCAAAGAAATAGAAGTGACCGATCTTAATATAACAATCCTTGCAGTGCTAAATACCCTCCAATGTGCTTATAATGGTGTGTTGATAAACATAACTCTAAACAAATACTCCATGTTCAAACCTAATCTATGAAAAAATTGAGAAGATATGAAAGAGTGTGATTCCCCTATATAAAAAAGAGCACATGTCAGGGTATATGCTAAAAAATATTACCTCAAATAGTGGATGGTTACATATCCAACATAGTATGTTTATACTAGACTGCATGAATGTAGCTCACACCTCTACCCCATGCTCCTGTATAATCTCCCTACTATATACAACCCTACCAGTATTTTTGTCCCTAACAAGGAGTACCCTTTCCTCTACCTAGGATTATATGACCATTAGAACTCTAGATACTCATCTACTACTGAGTAGAAGAATACTTTTCTATCTTTGGGACCTATATCATTCCCTTATCATTAGTTTCATAATTATTGTTCATATAGAACCTCTACAGGTGTCTCTTCCTTCCACATGCATAACACTCCACCGATGGTCAAGGAAACCGATCTCTCTTGTGGATGGGCCTCCCACACTAAAAATAGTGCAACTAGTCACTACCTAGAAAAGATAACCCACTACCTTAACTAATATTCCCACTACTATCCTAATGGGAATACTCAAAATGATTCTTCATCATTCTAGATAAAGTTTTACCATACTATCTAGTTGAAATCGTTAACCCACCCCTTAGGACCTCCCTCAGGTTAGAGATGAGTACATGATTCACAATGTCTAAGAATTTGGTTAGCCAAAATACATTCTTATAAGTCTTTATCTCATATTTAAGACACTCATGAATGTGATTCAACCTAGTTTTCACATCTCTAGACAAATTTAGAGAAACAAACTACAAGTATGATAAACGAATAGTGTAATCCATCACCATTATGTCCCCATGAATCAGTTTCATAAATTTCCAAGATCTATCCTCCCTCATCCTATTTGTGTATAAATAGTCCATGAAACTTATTTGTAAATTCTACCAAGTCATTCCATCATTCTGATTAGCTTGGACCAAGATATCCCACTAGTTCTTGGTTGGTCCCCATTGTACGTATGCTGTAAGATTCACCCACCTCTCCATGGGTGTATCTAGATGATTAAAAATCATTTGGGATGAATCAATATAAGGCTCTTACATTTTTGGGATACCATTCCCAAAAAATGTGGGTGGGTAATATAGCTAAAACCCTTTAATTAGATCAAACATCAAATGAACAACATCATTAATCTCCCTCTATATGGATTACATAACCCACATGAATCTATGATGGATATGATCATCCATTAGATTTATTGGTGTTATAGGAAGTACTTATTTTGTCACATGAGGTGTGTGATTATTACCACTCTCTTGAAATTTAACCAGAAAATGATATAGAGTAATTATTAGACACAGAAAAAAGCATACCTTATTCCATAAAATAAGAAAAAGGAAAATAAACCATAATAGGTTCTTAAGGATTCCAATATAATCCTAGTTAGTTATAATAGGTTAACGACTACCTCATTCTCAAAGTTCACATTCAAAAAGAAAAAAAATATCAAGTTTATGATCATATAATTAGTTCATATTCTATAAAAATAAAAACTATTATTCATTATCTAGGTATAAATATCAATGGGTTATCATAAAAATAAAAAATATAAATATTTTCATTTTTTATGAATTAGTTCCTAGTATGATAGTGAAGAAGAAAAAAATCCTTTGTTCCTACCATAATGCATTCATATGCACCTCATTCTATACCTTCCCATTAGTAAAATATCATGAATTAATTACATCACAAAGTAAGTGCATCACCAAAGGTGAAATAAAATCATAACTATAACAAATGAATCTCAAGAACAATAATCCCATATCTGATGAATTGGGGTTTCTCCTACATATGGGTTAGCTACTTCCATGAAAAATCTCATTACCAAGCCCTAAAACATCCTATTATCTTGTCTACTTTTTCCAAATAATAAAGAAACATAAAATACCTTCTATGATACCACTTTACAAAATCACTAACTTGGTTCTCATAATGTGACCGAGACAGGTCACCACAAGACCTCATATACACCTCCTCATATACCAGAGGCTATTGAATAGTAGTGAGGGTCTAATATGTGTAATTGGAAGAATATACCCTTTGGTACAAAATAATATAAATAATAGAAACATGATAAATTATTCAATATAAAACAATTCTAACAGATAAATAAGCAGATGGAAAATCAATCCAAACTTAATAAACCATGTCATTCCATATTGTATTCCAAACTAAAACTCATGTTGCAAGTAATAAAAGAAAACAACTAAAATATTGACTCAAAAGAAAGATTGACAACACCAGTCCCGAACCCCATGCTCATTCACATTCTCCAATCTCTATATCCACAAAGCATGAAATCAAATATCAAGTGTGGGGCCCATTTCCCTTATCTAGTATACATCCATGAAGTCTGCCTAGGTACTAAATAGTGACCTAAACAAGGCATGGATAAAACTCACCAATCCAATTCCAACGATGTCTAAAAAAATCCTATATGAGAAATAGTGCATGAAACATTATGATAATAACCCACTAATTAAAAAATTAATTCTTGAAATCAACGTTAATCCACCAACCCTCGATCTCCAAGTTAACACCCAGGGTCAGGCAAAAACTACCTCAAAATTATTCCATATGCCTCTATCCATTCACCCTATTGAAAATAACAAGATAGGGATTATATCACATTTCCAAAAATCTCACCCTTAAGCATCATGTAAAACTATACATCATTCCTGTATACACCAAATAACTAAACATCTCACCCTCAGGAATCTAGTAACCACACACCTCACCCTTAGGTCTTAAGAAACCATGTATCTAACCCTCAGGAATCAATAATCCTTGTGTATATCCCATAAGAATCATATATCCATTAATATCACCCTTATCCATGAAGATAATAAGAGTATCACCCTCATCCATTAAGACAACATGTATCTTTCCCTTATGAATCAAACAAAAGACAAAGCATATAAAATCACCATACATTCTAAATATGTTAACATAATACATATTGGTTACCAATTATCATTATAAATTCGGTTACATTCCATTTATCATTTTCATTCAAAGTTACCAAGTCACATAACCAGTATGATAATTTAGATTCTCATTCTAAATAAAATCATTTACTATTTCACAAATCATTATGTCATCATGTCATCAAGCCACTATTCCCTTATCAAATTATAATCAATTTTATTATTAAAATTTGCGTGTTCCACATAAATTATCAATTTATGAGTTAATATATTCCATAACCAATTCCAAAAATTTGGTGATATTATTCTAAGGTTAAAATTCTTTGGTTCCAGTCTAAGATAAAGGGCGGGCACACCTCTTAGGTGGCCATAAGTCAACATCTCAAATTCCATCAGACCAATGGTATCTATTGGAGATCTAAGGATGATAATTCAATCCAAACTAGAGGATCCCAATTTATATAATTCATGCACATGGTGTTCTAGTGTGATTACACATGTTTCATATACTATAAAAACCCAAACAGACCATAAGGAGACCTTTCAAACCACACAACAAAAGAAATAAAGGAGAAGTCCAAGTTTTAAGTATATGGATTAGTGAATAAAACTATGATCCCCTACAAACATATATTGGTACACTTTTTCAAGGCTGGAAGAAGAGGAATTTGGGAAAATATAAGAGGATTTCACCAAAACCAAGGGAGACTTTTCGATTCAAGGCATCCAAATTAAGGGATGGATCAAGGAAACACGGATTGGTGTTATAGAAACCAAATAAGATTTTTAAAACCATTAAAAATCATAAAACACAAATTAGGGTCAAAAGGGGGTTATTTAAAAGTTAAATAGGGGTTTGGGGGAAAAAATATGATTATATCCCTCATTATTCTGGATCAACTCAATACGAATGGTGAGTCCTTGGATTCCATTGGCTAGTCAGTGGTGTCCACAAGTGTGAATTTACAACTAAACCACATCGAATTTCCAATGGGATCCATGCTAGGACCACATTCTATCTAAAGTCCATCAGTGGGATGGTGGGTCTCACTGACTGGATGATGGACTTTTTATAGATATTCTAAGCTACTACAAATCCACTAGATATCTCTTAATATATCACCTTACTTGATCCCCAAGAACATCAAAAATAACATTTCAGGATAAGAATACAAATAAATTTTAGAATTTAAAAGGATAAAAAACTTAAATATAAAGGCACATAGAATTAAGGGTTAGGTCTTACAAGAAGACACGAATAATTGGCTAATAATTCCAATTCAAAATATATGTAGCATCAATGAATAGTGAGAGGAATAGTCTACCATATCTCTATATCGTAAGGACTAAAGGATATAATAATAAAAAATAAATATTTTTATTAAAGTAGAGGAGAATTATAGTGACCTACAGTTTTCATGCATTAACATTACATAACTTTTGCAGAATACTTAAAACATTATACAAATGGACACCCAAATACCATATTAGTTTAGTGCCTTTGGTATCATGGAAACATAAACACTGGTACATGGGTGAGCAATATTATCTCCCACTTAGTTATATAATACTATCACCCCTCTTAAACATATCTTATATAAAATATATCTTCATATCCTAGGGAAGAAAACATAAAAGGGGGTGGTCTTAGATTCTCAGTATGGGTAAGTAAGGGAGATATGTAAGCATAAACATGAGAATAAGGGTATGAGAATGTTATAATAACATTATAAGATCATACCCAACATTTCAAATATCATAAACATGAATCATTGAATAATGATCGGTAGTTCATAAGACATGAATCATAAGGGAATCAAGAACATAATACATGGAATTATAACAAAGAAATAAGACATGGTATTTGTGGAATACACATAAACATAGAAAATCATATTTCAATGATACCTAATAAGACCTTCATAACATGTTAGGCTTGGGATAAGATCCATATATGTGATTCAAGATTGGGATAATAACCCATGTACCATCTTATTTTTGGGACTGGGCTATAACTCATGCACCTTCTTACTTTTAGGATTGGGCTACAACCTATGTACCTTCCTGTTTTTAGGCTTGGGATTTAACCCATAAAGCTTCCTGTTTTCGGTCTTGGGAAACAACCTATGTACTCTATGAGATCATATACCATTTATCATTACCCAATGGATTGGAGGGATATATCGGTACCAAAAATCACATAACAAAATCATATATACATGTTCCATAGGATTATAAAACTTTCATCATATCATGACCCATAAAATGAGACGGGTTTCATAAACAAAAATCATAACCCATGAAATAAAATGGGTATCATCAAAATTTAATTACATCATTACCTATGGAAAATAGATAGGTTTCTTAATCAATTCATTAAAGCATAACTCATGAAAAGAAGTAGGATTCAAAACCATATCACCCATTACAGAGAAATGAGTGTCATAAGAATCATTCCATCAAAACATAAACCATTCAAGAAATAATATGAATAGAACCTTTGGATCATGATTATCATCAAATAATTTCATATTGGAAGGAAAATAATTTTTAAATATATTTTAAAGACACTTTTTTAGGAAAATATCCTTTCTTATTTGAAAATCCTTTTTAAAACATAAAACTTTAAAAAACCATTTTATTTAAAAATGCATTGAAAACTTAAAATGAAGGCTTGAAATCATTTTGAAGAAGTTTTACATTGAAAAATATAAAATAATCATAAAAAATGTTTGAAAAACTTTTTATTTAAAACTTATAAAATAATATTTAAAACATTTTGAAAACCATTTCTTCGAAATAAAGAAATATTGAAAATGTTTTAAAATCATTTTCCTTGAAAACTTGTTAAAGAAGCTGGAAAACATTTGGAAAACCATTTATTTGAAAATAATTTGAAAACTTATAAATAAATCTTGATTTTTTTTAAAACCATTTATTTTTAAAAAAAATTGAAAACTTATAAATAATTCTTGAAATAATTTTGAAAACCTTTTTATAAAACATAGTTTTTAAAGAACATAGATTTCTGATCGAAGATAGGGTAAAGTTATGTTTTCTTAAAAACACTTTATTAACTATATTATGTACTGAAGAGTAGAAAAATGGTACCAATACATGAATAAATCATTAATAAACATAGGAGAAGAAAATTCATTATTTTTTTGAGATATTTATCATAATATTTAATCAAAGGAAGCATAAACATAAACAACCATGATAGGAGAAGATATTGTTTCAATAAACTCTTACCACTTAGTAACCATAAACCATACTATACATGTAATAAAATAAAATTAAATAAAGCTTAAAATATAATAAAAATAATTATATTCATGAAATAACATTTCAAAGGTAGTATATACATCTCATGGAAAAATATAGGAGCATAATATGGCAAGTGTCTCAAAAAAGGCAAATTGAAACAAAATTACTTTACCAATTTGTAACTTTTTAAAAAATAAATACCATGATATACAGATAATAAAATCGATATTTAAATACCCATAATTTTATGTATAATAATAATAGAATACATCCCTGGGAATTATACACACCACACAAAAGGAATGGGTGGAGAATAAAGCATGTATCTCATGGAAATAAAAAGTGAGATGAAATTCTCTTACCTTATGTATTGACTATCTTCGTACTAGAAAAATATTCCTATATAATAAATGTAGGTTTATTATAAATATTTTAAATAATAATAATATTATATCTAATATCATATACAGTTTTATATTACCCCGTTTTTAAAAATTTTATGCTAAAGTTTCACTTTGGGTAATATTCTCTTTGTTTTTCGCTTTTGTTATAATTTGTTATATATTTGGTCCTTATAAATATATCATAATTTAAATAATATAAAACATGAAATAAATATAATTTATATTAATTATATGTGAATTAAAATAATCTATAGAATATATAAGTATGAAATGAAATACACAGTTCATGGAGATGGTAGGTTGTACGTACACATGAATGCTGTTTTTGTTTTATTATCGTATTGAAAGAAAGAGAGTAAATAACATATATGTATATATATGTATAAATATAATTATTAAATTTTCATTATGATATCATATATATCATATAAGTTTACTATACCCATCCTTAATACATTTCATGTAGTGTGTGAATGAATCACATCACTTTGAGGGGGTGGTAGTCCACACGAACTCAAACGAAATTATCGTATTTACACCAAATTGAAAGTATAAATATATGTGTGGTAAGAGGATTAAATAAGCCTAAATAAATAATAAATATTAAATATAACATATATAAATAGATTTTTTATCATAATTTCCACTATGAGAGGCGGTAAAGGAAAAATGAACAATTATCATTTAGTGAGGCAATAGTTCATCGTACATGTAAATAGTATGTTCATTACCCATTAGATGGATGTGTGTGTAAGTGTAGGTTGAAACATTAACATAAAAAAATCATATTATATTTAGAATACTTGTGTTTTTATACAATCATGTAATAATAGGAGTTGAGGGGGTAGAGAATTGAAATAAAATAAAATAACTTGAAGAAGAATGTTACCTCTTATTCAGGTAACTTCTTTTGGTTTGCACCAAAGGGATTCCTTGGATTACTTTATTACATAAGGGAGGATTATAAAAGAAAGTTAGGTATGTTGGGATACTATTTAGGAAGATTTTTTATGAGACAAGGTGGTTTGAGAGGTGTGAGGAAGTGATAGAGTTCTTACATTTTTATAGTAGAAGGGGAGTGACACACTCGTAAATACCAAAAGGCATTCATTAATGGGTGGCATACCTTACCTAATGTGCCTCAAAAATTAAAAAATAATGGATTAATGTAAAATTATGGTCTAAAAAAATATAAACCACACAAAAATATGTTCATTTTAATAATTTGGTTAATTAACTTTTAAGATTCTCTAATTTTATTATCTAGGTTTTCATTAAAGCATATAGTTTTCTAACCTATGTAATTTAATAATTAAGAATAAAATAAATTTATATTTTTTATATAATATATATAAAATTAATTATAAATATTATACCTAATTTAAAATATAAAAATACCATAATTTTTTGAAATTAATTTTTAAAACAAGCGCATGTGATGCGCAGAACACTACTTAAACCAGGACCGTGATATAATATTTTTACAATCTATGGATCAATATGTTAGTTATAAAAGATAAATTGGTACATTAATAGAAAATATTTAAAATTTATAAATCTTTAAAAATCACTTGGAATAATATAGTAATTTTTATTAATTTTAAATTATTTAATAAAATATCATTTATTATAAAATAACAATAATGTAAATTTTGACATTATTTATTTAATTTTAATTTTATAATATCCAAATAATATTATAATTTAAATAAATCAAGTTTAAATATGTTTAAAATGGTATATTAATATTAAAAAATAATTAAATACAGTAATGTAGTCAATTAACATCAATTTTAACATTTATAGTATCATTTATTTTAGTTAATTATTAACAAAATAATCACTACATTTGTGTTTCATAAGCATTTTAAGTAACTAAATCATATCTAAAAATTATTGATAAATTATTAAGATAAAAATAACCCATTTATATTTCAAAATTATATGTATAACCAAAAATATGATGTTTTTAAAATATATGAAAGTTTTCCAAGTTATTTTGGTCCTTAAGATTAAGGTTTAGTCCTTAATTATGCTTAATCTTACCCTAATCGCTGTGATTAATTTTAATCAGTTTCACTAATATTTTTGGTAAAAAAATTATGTTGATATTATTTGACTAAAAATATCATACTTATTACAAAGGTGTATGTATTTTTTTCATAATTCAAATTATAGAAGTGGAAAAATTATGTATAATGCTAATCCCGTTGACATGGCGAGAAAGCGAGTTTTTAAAGTAAAAGCATTCAAAAGTTCAGTTTTTATAACTAATTTAAATATAAAAATGATTAAAATGACATAAATTGGATTAATATATGTATAATTGATCCATATAGACTTTAAAATACAATTTAAATTATAATTTATCACTAATCATTATTTAAACAAAAATACTGTTTTTAACTAAATTGCAGTAATTTTTACTATTCACCAAAAAATAAAGTTAGTTAGAAAAATCACAAAAATTTACCCTAAGCTAATTTTTGAATTTTTCAGTTAAAAAATGAATTTAATTTTATCAAATTAAATTTATATTAGTGTCTAAAATTAATTTTATTATTGTTCACAGAAGGACATAAAAAGTAGTTTTTTTAAGAAAATATTATTTTAAAACACATAGAGACTTTACGAAAAATTATATATTTCATTATAAATATATTTTATTTATGTAAATACATTATAAATAATATATTAAAAGTAGTTATTACTATTCATATTACTAAGTTTAACTTCTAGTTTATAATTAACTCATTTAAATACTTATAATAATAAAATGATGTTTCGTAGAAACTTAGTGTTGCATATAACACATGCCAAGTCAGTGTTGTGTATAGTGAAATCCATGCCAGTTACATGTTGAAGGAATATTTGAATCAGTTAAATGAAATAAATCAATGAAAATTAATTCATTTGAAAAAAATGTCCATAAAATCCGGTGGTGTTACATTCTACCCCCCTTAAAATGAATTTCACCCTCGAAATTCGCCTGTTTTATCAAAGGTTTAATAATTTCAAGTTATTTTAATACAAAACCACATCATATAAATGAACATAAAAAATTATTTAAAAAAAATAATGTTGGATCCATAATGGTTACCTAGGGTAACACATAGCTGGGTTTCCACGTAGGAGAATATATATGGCAAGTGAAAACATGGACATGGAAGATAAATCTTACAATCAAATTATAAAGGAGAGTGATAGAGAACTTAGTTAGGAGAAAGTTAAGAATAATAAAGCCATAAATCCATGATGACCTAAGGGACCTTCTAATTCAACAGAAATTAAGGAACTAAGACAATTTTTTTTAATTGAAGACCATTTTCCCTAAAGTTGAAGAATTTTCATGAAAATATATATTTGTATGATTTCAGGACAACGTCACCCTTTGTTGTTTATTTATCCACTACACCTCTTTCTCTAAAAACGAAGGATACTTTTTGATTCATGAATTACTAATAGATCATGAGACCCATGATATGCCATCCCATTAGTTATCATTAAGACAAAGTAGTTGAACATGCTATCCAATATGCATAAATCCTAATATGAATAAATAACACTTTAATATTATTGAATTCATATGAAGTTTAAATTAAATTTTACATAAATGGTTAACCTTATAAACCTTCCAAAAAATGAAAATTCAAATCTTTATAAATAAATTCATGAAATATTATTAACATTTGTCCCTAAATACCACAAAGTACCACTTATTTGTCACATTCCAAACATGTGAATACCCTCATCATATATTCCCTTAATTACAATAAATCCTTTTAGAAAACATGCATTATTCCTTATTCCAATGATTAATAGATATATTATTTAAATCTAAGAAGTTGTAAGCTTCATCCATGATGACATAGAACACTTTGTCAATAATCAGTTGTTGTAACACCCCAGGTAAATAAAGAATATGACATTTTCATATTTATCCATATTTGTGAATAAAATATTAATATGACTTTAAAGGGGACGCTATGCTCGATGGCGTACCCAACACGCAACAACAAGTTTCTTGGGAATCTTACGTTGCACTCTAATAATAAAATAATATTATTTTAAATGGTAGTTAACATGTAGCCGTTGTATTGGCGGGAATGGATATAAATAACTAAAATATGATTATATATGTTTTTAAATGTTTTTACATTTATCCAACAAAAGATAAAGGCATAAAATACGGAAATAATTCAATTTTAGGCGTATATGCCCTAGTTTTCACTAAAGGTTCACTTATCGCGTTTTGACGGAGAACCTTCATTAAATATAGTTTTGTTCACTCTTATATATCCTTTTGGACCAAATAAAACTCTTCTTAAGAATTGGGACATCAAAATTTACTTTGTGTAAATTTTTGGTATCTTTCTGATAAAGTTCATTTTTTAATGAATAGTGTAAAATGTTGTATTTTAATTCAAAACCTATTTTTAATCTAATTTATTTATATGATTATATTATCTTTTGAATTGGTTTTAAAGTGAAATTAGAATATATTTTTACCATTAAATCCAATAGTGGTCGTTGAAATTAATTTCACTTTGAAATCAGACTTAAACTAGTGTCAATCTTTTGATACTTATTGTTTCATAAAAACACGCTATTTGCTCTGACAGCGGGAATTAATTATTAAATTAATTAATGTGACTTATATGTTTTTAATTTTGTAAAATAGACTTCATTTTTGAATTCGGAATATCAAATATAGCTTAGGGTGAATTTTTGGGATTTTTCCTGAAAAACTTCAATTTTTGATGAATAGTGAAACCACTAAGTGGTACTTATAAAAACTGATTTTTTCCGTTTAAATGAAATTTTGGCATATTTGTGTTTTTAATTTCAAAAATACGACATACATGGTTGTCATTAAGAAGTAAAATTTGGTTCAATGGGATAAAAATAATTTTTTTGGTGAATAGTAACTTATTAAGTTTTTAATCGCGATTAGAGGAAATTAGTGTAGTTTAAGGTAAAAATATTGTTTTAATAATATGAAATGAACTTGACACATGTTCTAACCTCATTGGATGTGTCATGACCGACCAAAAAAACCCATGGGTCAACTTGGGGACCCCATGAAGCCACTTTGGTTGGAAAATGACATTAATATCTTTTTATTTAAAGTTAAAGTAAAAATGAGACAAACATGAAATGTTTTACTAAAACAATTTTGACATGGAGTTATACAAATCAGGTTTTTGACTATAAATATTCATTGGAAATATAAAAATATTTCCTACATCATAGTATTTTTTTTATAATTTTTATACATTAAATAAATTAAATTATTTATGACATCATGATGATGCAGCGATGACCTCATTATTTAACGATTTAAATAAAATGGAAAGATAATGTAATATCTAATACCTACACATGTCCAAAACCTATTGTATGAGTGGATTTCGAAACCTTATCACCTTATACTCAAAACACATCATTGTGGGACCTCTTAAATCTGAATACCATTTTAAAATAAAGTGACTTTTCTTTACCTTCCAAGAGTGCCCCTCCTCTCCTCTTATACAAGGCCCCCACCTCTACCTCCTTACCCACACTCCAAAAGCCTTTAGCTCGGCCAAAATCTACCCATTTTTTCTCTCCACTTCCCTATATTACTCCTTGAAGCCTCACTTTGGGCAGAAGGCTTCCCAAGGAAGCCTTTGAGCTCAAACCAAAGGGAGTTACCCGATTTTAAGGTAATGTCTTCACTTGAGTCCTTTTGTTTTATTTTGCTTCTCCAACCCCGTAAAATCTTTTTATTAATTTCTTTTGTAACAAATCCAGTATCATCAATATACTAGGATGTTTTTATAAGAAGTATTTGATCTACACTTTCACACACCTACATCTAATGGTTAAAGAACATACTGTTTCCGTGGATGGCGAATTTCGGCCTCCCGAAACGATGATTGTTCAACATTCTTTTAACACCTTCAAAGGTGGCCATTAAGATGAAACTATATTTATATATGATATATAATATGTTTATGTTTTCCTTAAGCTTCTGTATTTTTCATTTTGGGCATACCTTTATGGTTACCATTATGGGTAAACACGATATCTTTATTTAAGGAAGTGCGGACTACGGCCCCCTCAAAGTGATTTGATTCGTTAATACCATATGTGGTACGTATAAAGGATATATTTAATGATATTATATATGATACCATATTGTAATTAAAATACTATTATGTATCATTATGTTTTAATTCCATTAAATATGAAATAGAAATGAAAGTAGCGTTCATGCGTACGTACGGATTACCGTCTCCATGAACGGTACATTTCATTTCTTATCTCAAAATGTTATGTAATATTATAAGTACATATATATAATGGATATATATGTAATATATTACATCAAAATTATGGATATCATTCTGGAATTATAACATATATATATCTCTCTCATTTTGTTTTAATTCCATTAATATGACAAAAAATGAAAGTAGCGTTCATGCGTACGTACGACCTACCGTCTCCATGAACGGTGCTTTTAGTTTTTATCTCTAAATGATATGGAATAGTATGAAATGAGTATTTACTGGATATATATGATATTTTAATCATTAATACTATTCTGGAAATTATTTACTTATAACTACATGGGCAATCTTTTTTCAAACAAGTTCATTTTTGACTCATGTACCAAACATCGGAAAAAACGTCTAATATGAACTAACATTATTAAACAATTATTATAACATTATAATATGTGATATTAACTGAATAATAATATATAAAGGAGGTACTTAGGAAATTATTAATTGACCAAAGTTTATTATTCAGGAATATAAAGAAACGAACAAGACAAGTTGGACTTGAGGTAAGGGATCCTACTCCTCTCTTTCTTTTTAAGTACACTCTTTTATGTCATTCCTTATAAGCTCATCTTTCTTGTTATTGGGATGTTCTTTTATATTAATATTACTGTAATTTTTATGCTCATATGATGAGAGACCCTATTCTCTCTCATCAATCCATTTTGGAAGTTTTGAGTGGCGCCGTTAGGCTGCCGAATTTTCGTAAGAGATCTAACCCCTCTCTTTCTTTTTAAGTACTCTCCTTTATGTCACTTCTTTTAAGGTCCACTTTGTTATGTTGGGGGATGTTCTTTTATATTCCTATTTCTATAAACTTTATGTGAACATGATGAGATACCCTATTTGATCTCATCAATCCATTTTTGTAAGTTTTATGTGGCGCCGTTAGGCTGCCGAGTTTTCGTAAGGGATTTTTCATCTCACTTTTATTCCCGTGAGATTTATGCTACATTTTCCACAATTTCCTTTGAGTGGTTTATTTACTGCCCATTATTCCACTCTTTTTGTAATATAATTTCGTTTTATTAGTATTTACATCAATGATGTATTGTCCTTCTTTCATGGGGTGTATGTTTTGAAAGATACCCAAGTCGGTAAGGGAACCTTTCACCCTCCTCTTTTTAAAAGAATTATTTTGTTGGGTCTTTTAATTTACATATTGTTATGTTGGGATATGTTCTCATATATCCTTATTGATGTAACTTTTTTGTTCAAGTGATGAGATACACTTTTTATCTCTCATCAACTCATTTTGATGTGACGCCGTTAGGCTGTCAAGGGAACTTCTTAACCCAATTTCGATTTCTTTGGGTTCAACATGTAGTTATTGAATATGTCATCCTTTGAATATGTGTGAATGAACTTTGATTATTTTACACTTAATATCCACTTATATTTGGTGTATTCGTTTGTCACACATAATTATGTAATTGATTTATCCTTAAACTAAGGATACCGTCTTTGTATGGGACTTCGTCTCAATCTCCTTTCATTGAGGCATATTTTGTTTTATACACAACCTTCTTTTATATGGTGTATAAACCCCTTTTACTTTTATGTTTATTCAAAAATGAATCTTTTTTATACGAAGCGTTTACTAAACGACAAAATGGAATGTTTTTGTCGTATGTATACGGCGACAATGACTTCTCCGCCGCCGTGACCATTATTTGAGTTTCAGCTTCCTCTACAAGCCATACCTTCTTTTTAAAAGAAAAATAAATAACATGTTTTACTTTTCTTTTATTTTGGTATTGAAAATGGTTTTCATAATGTTTTTATATAAATGTGTTGTATTGATATCTTGTGTTTGAAATGTGGAAATGTTATGTTTCCTTTATGCACGTTTTATGTGATACGATTATGTTGAGGTTCTTGGGAATTATTATGAAGACGGGTGGTTCCGTGATAAACTAAGGGTGGGTGAGCCCGATATAGCTCTCCAATGCATTGGGTAACATGAAGGAGTGAAACGTTAAGGTTTCTCCGAAGAGATTTAGGGAATATACTGTGATGGGTATTCCAAACGTAACCAAGAGGGTTACTCCCTACGTAGGAATGTTATGAATGCCTCAAGTTACCTTTATGTCTTATGATTTCTATTATTTATTCATGGTTTGATGAGGTATGTTAAATTGCCTATGTTTTATGGGTAAAGTATGATTTCATTCTTATGTATATATGAACTCATGTTTCCTTTCCATATTTTTATAACCCTTACTGAGCTTTTTATGCTCATCCCAAGTTTTTGAAATGTTTTTCACAGGTCAAGGGAAAGGTACATGATGTGATGATAGTGTCAAGGATGTGTCAAGATAGAATCCATGTTTTATTTTCAATATGTTTCCGTTGATGGGAAGAATGAATACTGTCTTTTATGTAACCACTTTGTTTAAATGTGGAATGTAATGCAAGTTTCATGATCTAATTCTCTAAAACTCTAAACCTGAAAAGATCCTCAATGTGTAATCTTGTAATAACTCAAGATTAAGTAAGTTTTAAGGATGGGGCCTTATAGTTGGTATCAGAGGTCGGTTTAATTAACTTTAGAGGTTATGGTATTCTTTAAGCATAAGTGGCATTACCATAATGGATAGGATTTCAGAAAGAGTCCTAGTTTTAGATAAAGTGAATGAGTAAGTATATCTTAGTGGTTATCTCCCTCATTAGTACATGATGGTTTTGTTGATATAATCACACTGAAATTTCTGTTTTTAGTGAATGGATGGATCTAGAAGGCACCAAAGTAACGACCGGTTTGAAGGAAACTGTGGTGGTTCTCTGATTAAGATACTAGATAAAATGGGGGATTCAATGAGGAAACTCGTGGTTGTTCTAAACCAACTATCAAGGAGTCATGATCAACCACTTGAACCTTGGTATGTTCTGTAATGCATCATGTACGAGATGACCAATCGATGTGGATGTTTAGGTAATAATTATAAAGGTAACCATTAGAGTTTATATGATCCTTACTTTTGAGGTAATTATGGGTTACTATATGTTATGATGGAAGTGAGAGGCATGAGATAAAATTGAGGTTAAATTATGTTATGGTTATTTTTGATTATTATATCTCTTTTTGGGGAATGATTTGAGAATTATATAGTTTTGGAAAAAGGACAACACGTAGACCGTGTGACTACCTGTCACGTCGGAAAAAGCTGCGGGAATCGAACCCACAACCAAAGTGAGACTGGTATTTATCTCCTACCACTGGACTACGTGAAGTCCCTGGTTAGTTTGACTGATTCTTTTTAGTTATATGATTTTATGAATTAAGAGTAAGATGATTTTGGGTTATTTATGAAAATGATTAACCTATCATGGAGGATATGTGATTAGGTTAATTACTTTTCAATACGAGACTTTAGGAGCAACTGATGTTGTTTGAAGATAAATGTTACGATTTAACTTGGAAGACTATGTGACTAAATTTTTCAAATATTTGGGTTTCAATCATAGTTTGGTTTACTTTGAAGAATTTTATGGACAAATTGTTTATCGAATGGTCCTTGTTGAACTTTGGGTTTTGTTGGACAAATTTTGGAGATTAAGCATATATTTTCTTTTTAAAGGGTTATCCTTTTCTAGATTATCTGACCTTGTACTAACCTTTTTTGTTTTGGTTTTGGTTAAAGCCTAAAGACATGAGAAGTATATAGTTCTCTTTGGTGGATTAGGTGATTCTCTAGAAGTTGATTATAGTACTCTTAATGCGAACAAGTCTTCCTAAATACTCGTCTTTTGAAAAAAAATATGAGTTTGATTAAGGAATCTAGTAAAAGTTGAAAGTCAACATGATAAGTGATTATGTTTCCTTATGAATAAATTCCTCAATAAAAAGTAACTTAAAACAAAAATGTTGTCTATTAACTTTTCCTACATGGGAATCGAATACCGTTTAACCCATCCCAAGTTTGTGATTTTCTTATGGTTAACTTTATCATAGACATGTTTACTATCACTCTCCCTCAAGAACATGACCCTTTGATTTTTCTTCCATGTCCATGTTTTTCTACATGGAATCCTGGTATGGGTTAACTCGGGTGACCTCTTTACTTATCTTCCTTTATTTTAAAGTGATTGTTTTACCGACTCTTGTTCCGATGTGGGACTTTCAAGGATGTTTCCAAGCTCAATTTTAAAAATTGCGAGGACGCAATTCCCAAAAGGGGGGAAGGATATAACACCCTAGGTAAATAAAGAATATTACATTTTCATATTTATCCATATTTGTGAATAAAATATTAATATGACTTTAAAGGGGACGCTATGCTCGATGGCGTACCCAACACACAACAACGAGTTTCTTGTGAATCTTACGTTGCACTCGAATAATAAAATAATATTATTTTAAATAGTAGTTAACATGTAGCCATTGTATTGGTAGGAATGGATAGAAATAACTAAAATATGATTATATATGTTTTTAAATGCTTTTACATTTATCCAATAAAATATAAAGTCATAAAATACGGAAATAATTCAATTTTAGGCGTATATGCCCTAGTTTTCACTAAAGGTTCACTTATCAACTTTTGATGGAGAACCATCATTAAATATAGTTTTGTTCACTCTTATACATCTTTTTGGACCAAATAAAACTCTTCTTAAGAATTGGGACATCAAAATTTACTTTGTGTAAATTTTTGGTATCTTTCTGATAAAGTTCATTTTTTAATGAATAGTGTAAAATGTTGTATTTTAATTCAAAACCTCTTTTTAATCTAATTTATTTATATGATTAGATTATCTTTTTAATTGGTTTTAAAGTGAAATTAGAATATATTTTTACCATTAAATCCAATAGTGGTCGTTGGAATTAATTTCACTTTGAAATCAGACTTAAACTAGTGTCAATCTTTTGATACTTATTGTTTCATAAAAACACGCTATTTGCTCAGACAGCGAGAATTAATTATTAAATTAATTAATGTGACTTATATGTTTTGAATTTTGTAAAATAGACTTCATTTTTGAATTTGGAATATCAAATATAGCTTAGGGTGAATTTTTGGGATTTTTCCTGAAAAACTTCAATTTTTGATGAATAGTGAAACCACTAAGTGGTACTTATAAAAACTGATTTTTTCCGTTTAAATGAAATTTTTCCTTATTTGTGTTTTGAATTTCAAAAATCTGACATAAATGGTTGTCATTAAGATGTAAAATTTGGTTCAATGGGATAAAAATAATTTTTTGGTGAATAGTAACTTATTATGTTTTTAATCGCGATTAGAGGTAATTAGTGTAGTTTAAGGTAAAAATATTGTTTTAATAATATGAAATGAACTTGACACATGTACTAACCTCATTGGATGTGTCATGGACGATCAAGAAAACCCATGGGTCAACTTGGGGACCCCATGAAGCCACTTTGGTTGGAAAATGACATTAATATCTTTTTATTTAAAGTTAAAGTAAAAATGAGACAAACATGAAATGTTTTACTAAAACAATTTTTAAATGGGGTTATAAAAATAATATTTTTGACTATAAATATTCATTAGAAAGATAAAAATATTTCATACATCATAGTATTTTTTTTTATAATTTTTAGACATTAAATAAATTAAATTATTTATGACATCATGATGATGCAGCAATGACCTCATTATTTAACGATTTAAATAAAATGGAAAGATACTGTAATATCTAAGACCTAAACATGTCCAAAACCTATTTGATGAGTTGATTTCGAACCCTTATCACCTTATCCTCGAAACACATCAATGTGGGACATCTTAAATCCGAATACCATTTTAAAATAAAGTGACTTTTCTTTACCTTCCAAGAGTGCCCCTCCTCTCCTATTATAAAAGGCCCCCACCTCTACCTCCTTACCCACACTCCCAAAGCCTTTGGATCGGCCAACCTCTGCCCATTTTGTCTCTCCACTTACCTCTCTTACTCCTTTAAGCCTCACTTTGGGCAGAAGTCTTCCCAAGGAAGCCTTTGAGCTCAAACCAAAGGGAGTTACCCGATTTTAAGGTAATGTCTTCACTTGAGTCCTTTTGTTTTATTTTGCTTCTCCAACCCCCTAAACTCTTTTTATTCATTTCTTTTGTAACAAATCCAGTATCATAAATATACTAGGATTTTGTTATAAGAAGGATTCGAGCTACACTTTCACACACCTACATCTAATGGTTAAAGAACATACTGTTTCCATGGATGACGAATTTCGGCCTCCCGAAACGATGATTGTTCAACATTCTTTTAACACCTTCAAAGGTGGCCATTAAGATGACACTATATTTATATATGATATATAATATGTTTATGTTTTCCTTAAGGTTATGTATTTTTCATTTTTGGGCATACCTTTATGGTTTCCATTATGGGTAAACGTGATATCTTCATTTAAGGAAGTGCGGACTACCGCCCCCTCAAAGTGATTTGATTCGTTAATACCATATGTGGTACGTATAAAGGATATATTTAATGATATTATATATGATACCATATTGGAATTAAAATACTATTATGTATCATTATGTTTTAATTCCATTAAATATGAAATAGAAATGAAAGTAGCGTTCATGCGTACGTACGGCTTACCGTCTCCATGAACGGTACATTTCATTTCTTATCTCAAAATGTTATGTAATATTATAAGTACATATATATAATGGATATATATGTAATATATTACATAAAAATTATGGATATCATTCTGGAATTATAACATATATATATCTCTATCATTTTTTTTAATTCCATTAATATGACAAAAAATGAAAGTAGCGTTCATGCGTACGTACGGCCTACCATCTCCATGAACGGTGCTTTTCGTTTTTTATCTCCAAATGATATGGAATAGTATGAAATGAGTATTTACTGGATATATATGATATTTTAATCATTAATACTATTATGGAAATTATTTACTTATTACTACATGGGCAATATTTTTTCAAACAAGTTCATTTTTGACTCATGTACCAAACATCAGCAAAAATGTCTGATATGAACTAACATTATTAAACAATTATTATAACATTATAATATGTGATATGAACTGAATAATAATCTCTAAAGGAGGTACTTAGGCAATTATCAATTGACCAAAGTTTATTATTCAGGAATATAAAGAAACGAACAAGAAAAGTTGGACTTGAGGTAAGGGATCCTACTCCTCTCTTTCTTTTTAAGTACAATCTTTTATGTCATTCCTTCTAAGCTCATCTTTCTTGTTATTGGGATGTTCTTTTATATTACTCTTACTGTAATTTTTATGTTCATATGATGAGAGACCCTATTCTCTCTCATAAATCCATTTTGGAAGTTTTGAGTGGCGCCGTTAGGCTGCCGAATTTTCGTAAGAGATCTAACCCCTCTCTTTCTTTTTAAGTACTCTCCTTTATGTCACTTCTTTTAAGCTACACTTTTTTATGTTGGGGGATGTTCTTTTATATTCCTCTTTCAATAAACTTTTTGTTAATATGATGAGATACCATATTTGATCTCATCAATCCATTTTTGTAAGTTTTATGTGGCGCCGTTAGGCTGCCGAGTTTTCGTAAGGGATTTTTCATCTCACTTTTATTCCCATGAGATTTATGCTACATTTGCCACAATTTCCTTTGAGTGGTGTATGTACTTCCCATTATTCTACTCTTTTTGTAATATAATTTCGTTTTATGAGTATTTACATCAATGATGTATTGTCCTTCTTTCATGGGGTGTATGTTTTGAAAGATAACCAAGTCGGTAAGGGAACCTTTCACCCTCCTCTTTTTAAAAGACTTCTTTTGTTGGGTATTTTAATTTACATATTGTTATGTTGGGATATGTTCTCATATATCCTTATTGATGTAACTTTTATGTTCAAGTGATGAGATACACTTTTTATCTCTCATCAACTCATTTTGATGTGACGCCGTTAGGCTGTCAAGGGAACTTCTTATCCCAATTTCGATTTCTTTGGGTTCAACATGTAGTTATTGAATATGTCATCCTTTGAATATGTGTGAATAACCTTTGATTATTTTACACTTAATATCCACTTATATTTGGTGTATTCGTTTGTCACACATAATTATGTAATTGATTTATCCTTAAACCAAGGATACCGTCTTTGTATGGGACTTCGTCTCAATCTCCTTTCATTGAGGCATATTTTGTTTTATACACAACCTTCTTTTATATGGTGTATAAACCCCTTTGACTTTTTCGTTTTATTCAAAAAGGAATCTTTTTTATACAAAGCGTTTACTAAACGAAAAAATGGAATGTTTTTGTCATACGTATGCGGCGACAATGACTTCTCCGCCGCCGTGACCATTATTTGAGTTTCGGCTTCCTCTACAAGCCATACCTTCTTTTTAAAAGAAAAATAAATACCATGTTTTAATTTTCTTTTATTTTGGTATTGAAAATGGTTTTCATAATGTTTTTATATAAATGTGTTGTATTGATATCTTGTGATTGAAAGGTGGGAATGTTATGTTTCCTTTTTGCACGTTTTATATGATACGTTTATGTTGAGGTTCTTGGGCATTATTATGAAGACGGGTGGTTCCATGATAAACTAAGGGCGGGTGAGCCCGATATAGCTCTCCAATGCATTGGGTAACGCGAAGGAGTGAAACGTTAAGATTTATCCGAAGAGATTTAGGGAATATACTGTGATGGGTATTCCAAACATAACCAAGAGGGTTACTCCCTACGTAGGAATGTTATGAATGCCTCAAGTTACCTTTATGTCTTATGATTTCTATGATTTATTCATGGTTTGATGAGGTATGTTAAAGTGCCTATGTTTTATGGGTAAAGTATGATTTCATTCTTATGTATATATGAACTCATGTTTCCTTTCCATATTTTTATAACCCTTACTGAGCTTTTTATGCTCATCCCAAGTTTTTGAAATGTTTTTCACAGGTCAAGGGAAAGGTACATGATGTGATGATAGTGTCAAGGATGTGTCAAGAAAGAATCCATGTTTTATTTTCAATATGTTTCCGTTGATGGGAAGAATGAATACTGTCTTTTATGTAACCACTTTGTTTAAATGTGGAATGTAATGCAAGTTTCATGATCTAATTCTCTAAAACTCTAAACCTGAAAAGATCATCAATGTGTAATCTTGTAATAACTCAAGATTAAGTAAGGTTTAAGGCTGGGGCCTTATAGTTGTAGGGTAATCTGTAGCATCCAATTTACATATTCACATCCAATATATATTTATCCAAACATCATTATCTCAATGCATGAAATTAATTAAGGGTTAACTTACCCTAATCAAACTATCACCTTTCCAGGAAATAACTTTTTGATGTCTTTATCACTATTCAACATTTCCTTTTCAATCCTTAATTTAAACGTATACTGAAAATAATTATATATTTCATGATTCATATAACATAATATTTGAATTCCAAAACATAAATACTTCATTCATACAACTTTATTCTCAAACCATTTCTTAGGATCCATCAACTTATTCCTTAATACCTATTTCCAATAATATGAATTATGAATCATGTTTTAAGGTTCCTCAAACTAAATCCATTCATGATTCTTATGTAAACAATACTCAAAGAACATGACGTACCTTTCACATTTCGTTTATGGTCTATATATCTTCAGAAGTATAACCAATACTAGTCCCAATTTCCTGATTCTCTTTATGAGATTTTCACTTATAAAATAGATTCACATATTTCATATACTTTCCACATCTAAAATATTAAATGTTAACAGTGTTCCTTCTAATCTCTCCATTGACTAAAACCATAAGACATACTATGTGAAATATTTATCATATTGGGATACCATATAATCTTGAAAAATTACTTATAGGGTGCCTAAATCATAAATCCTACTTCTTTAATCTATAAAACCTTAAGATTATCCTATTTAATTCATAGTCATACTCTATTTAAATACATCATGATGGTACATAAAGGTTTTTTTAATTCCTAAAGCATCACTACGGGAAAAATGGGTAATAGCGACGGGGTATTTGCGACGGGCAACTATTCCCGTCGCAAATAATCTGTTATTTACGACGGGGTTTTTTACCCATCGCAAATAGTTTGACGCGAAATGCGCGCCAAACCGCGCGAGGGTTATTTGCGACGGGGTTCTATCCCCGTCGCAAATACCTCGGCGGCAGGGCTCATTTGCGACGGGGCCCGTCGCAAATAACCGTTTTAATGCCACCAATAATTAAATGCGGTCAGGGTTATTTGCGATGGGACCCGTCGCAAATAACGATATTTGCGACGGGTTTTCCGTCGCAATTAATCTAACTTATAAATACTGTCAACCATTACAATTTTCTCACTCTCAACTCTCAACCGTTCCTATTTTTTCGCTCTGATTCTTTTATGACTTTCAGTTGTAAATTTTTTTTCCGACTTCAAAGATTCAGTTGGTGGTGTTGTACAATTCCAGCGGCTCGACATTGACATCAAGTTTAAGGTTTTTATCTGAATTTTAATTTAATATTTATTTTATTTATTTAGTTTAATTTTTTAGATTTTTTTTTGATTTCTAATTAGAAATAATTATGAATAAGTATTAATAATTAACAGTAATTAGAGACAATTAAACACTAATTAATTTAAAATAGTTAGCTGTAATTACAATTAATTAGCAGTAATTATGAATAATTAAAATTAATTTGAATTAATTAATATTAATTAGAAATAATTAACATTAATTAGTAATAATTTATAATAATTACCAATAATTAGTAATAATTTCTAATAATTAGTAATAATTACTAATAATTCCCAATATTCAATAATTTGCAATATTTGTCAATATTTGTCAATATTTTTTCCTATAATTACCAATATTTACCAAGAATTCCAAATAATTGTCAATATTTACCAATAATTAGGAATAATTACCAATAATTAGGAATAATTACCAATAATTAGGAATAATTACCAATAATTAGGAATAATTACCAATAATTATAAATAATTACCTATAATTAGGAATAATTACCAATAATTAGGAATAATTACCAATAATTAGGAATAATTACAAATAATTATCAATAATTTCCAATAATTAGTAATAATTCGTAATGATTACCAATAATTAGTAATAATTACCAATAATTACCAATAATTACCAATAATTACCAATAATTAGTAATAATTTCAATAATTAGTAATAATTACCAATAATTAGTAATAATTATCAATAATTAGGAATAATTAGTAATAATTACCAATAATTCGTAATAATTACCAATAATTCATAATAATTACCAATAATTAGTAATAATTAGTAATAATTAGTAATAATTAGTAATAATTACCAATAATTAGTAATAATTATTAATAATTAGTAATAATTAGTAATAATTTCCAATAATTAGTAATAATTTCCAATAATTAGTAATAATTTCCAATAATTAGCAATAATTTCCAATAATTAGTAATAATTACCAATAATTAGTAATAATTACCAATAATTAGTAATAATTACCAATAATTAGTAATAATTAGTAATAATTTTCAATAATTAGTAATAATTTCCAATAATTAGTAATAATTTCCAATAATTAGTAATAATTTCCAATAATTAGTAATAATTTCCAATAATTAGTAATAATTTCCCATAATTAGGAATAATTAGTCATAATTACCAATAATTAGGAATAATTAGTAATAATTAGTAATAATTAGTAATAATTAGTAATAATTAGTAATAATTAGTAATAATTAGTAATAATTACCAATAATTATCAATAATTAGTAATAATTACCAATAATTACCAATAATTAGTAATAATTACCAATAATTACCAATAATTAGTAATAATTACCAATAATTACCAATAATTACCAATAATTAGTAATAATTAGTAATAATTATCACTAATTAATAATAATTCGTAATAATTATCACTAATTACCAATAATTAGTAATAATTAGAAATAATTACCAATAATTAGTAATAATGACCAATAATTACCAATAATTAGTAATAATTAGTAATAATTATCACTAATTAGTAATAATTTGTAATAATTATCACTAATTACCAATAATTAGTAATAATTACCAATAATCACCAATAATTACCAATAATTACCAATAATTAGTAATAATTACCAATAATTAGTAATAATTACCAATAATTAGTAATAATTCGTAATAATTAGGAATAATTACCAATAATTAGGAATAATTCGTAATAATTAGTAATAATTAGTAATAATTACCAATAATTAGTAATAATTATCAATAATTAGTAATAATTTCAATAATTACCAATAATTAGTAATAATTACCAATAATTAGTAATAATTACCAATAATTACCAATAATTACCTATAATTAGTAATAATTACCAATAATTAGTAATAATTACCAATCATTAATAATTAGTAATAATTACCAATAATTAGTAATAATTACCAATAATTAGTAATAATTAGTAATAATTAGTAATAATTATCAATAATTAGGAATAATTAGTAATAATTACCAATAATTACCAATAATTAGTAATAATTAGTAATAATTAGTAATAATTATCAATAATTAGGAATAATTAGTAATAATTACCAATAATTACCAATAATTAGTAATAATTAGTAATAATTAGCAATAATTACCAATAATTAGCAATAATTAGTAATAATTATCAATAATTACCAATAATTACCCATAATTAGTAATAATTACCAATAATTACCAATAATTAGTAATAATTAGTAATAATTACCAATAATTAGTAATAATTAGTAATAATTACCAATAATTTGAAATAATTAGTAATAATTACCAATAATTAGTAATAATTACCAATAATTACCAATAATTAGTAATAATTACCAATAATTACCCATAATTAGTAATAATTACCAATAATTACCAATAATTAGTAATAATTAGTACTAATTATCACTAATTACCAATAATTAGTAATAATTAGTAATAATTACCAATAATTAGTAATAATTAGAAATAATTACCAATAATTACCAATAATTAGTAACAATTAATAATAATTACCAATAATTAGTAACAATTAATAATAATTACCAATAATTAGTAATAATTAGTAATAATTACCAATAATTAGTAACAATTAATAATAATTACCAATAATTAGTAACAATTAATAATAATTACCAATAATTAGTAATAATTAGTAATAATTACCAATAATTACCAATATTTACCAATATTTACCAATATTCACCAATATTTACCAATATTTACCAATATTTACCAATATTTACCAATATTTACCAATAATTACCAATAATTACCAATATTTACTATTATTTACCAATATTTACCAATATTTACCAATATTTACCAATAATTACCAATAATTACCAATGTTTACCAATAATTAGGAATAATAACATTATTACATTATTAGTATATTTTATTATTAATATTAAAATAATATAATTTTCTATATTATATAAAATTCTCCTTTCATCTATGTGTTTTTTGTCTCCACATGTAATATTTGCATTCTTTTTCAAAATTATCAACCTACTCACCAATGTAGAGGTGAAAGTGAATGCAAATATTACATGTGGAGATAGAATTTTAAACACACGGATAAAAGGAGAATTATATATAATATAGAAAATTATATTATTTTAATATTAATAATAAAATATACTAACAATGTAATAATGTTATTATTATATAATTAATATTTATGAAAAAATAATATTAGTATTATTAGAATAATAAAAATTTTATATAATATTAAAATTATCAATATTTGTAATAGGTTTTGCTTTATTCTCAACATATTCAATTCTTAAAGGGTCAATTTTTAGGTCTATCTCAATAAAAATTTTGCGTCAGTCGTGTCTGATGTAAACTCTATAATTATCCTTGCTTGAGTGTTTTTTCTAACAAATTATTCAAAAACAGTAATGCTTTTATATTTTATAGAAAAATATGGAACAACGAGGTCGTCAACAGTCATTATTAGATGACCGCATATGGATAAATCAACATAGAAATCCAAACGGTTCTGGTTTAAATCCAGTATATATAGAGGGTGTGGAGACTTTTTTATCATTTGCGGCATCAAATCCAGAATTTGTTTCAGAAGGAAAAATAAAATTCCCTTGTAGAAAATGTGCATTGAGAACGTTTGACATGTTTGAAAAAGTGGGGGGGACATCTCTTGCGTTTTGGTTTTCAACCAGATTATGTTTTTTGGTATCAACATGGTGAACGCAGTTCCAGAGTAGGTGATACCAACTTGATTCCGGATCCATCCCGGTTTTAAGATTTAGTACATGATGTTGCAGGTTTATCTGTTCAACATACAGAAACTCTGGCTGATATAGCTTCAAATCCTGAGTTGGCACTGTCTGAATTTTATGAGTTGTTGAGGTCTGCAGAGGATGCATTATATCCTGGCTGCAAGATGAGCAAATTAGAAGCAGTTGCAAAATTTATGGCTATAAAATCAGATAACGGAATGCCAAACACCTGTTTTGACCAGATAGTTTTTTTCTTTAAAACACTGTTACCCGAAGGAAATGTTTTTCCTGCAAATTACTATAAGAGTAAGAGGCTGGTTCGAAATTTGGGACTTACTTGTCAGAAGATTCATGCATGTTCAAATGACTGCATTTTATATTCTGGGGAAAATGAGTCGTTGGATAGTTGTCCCACATGTGGGAAACTGAGATATAAAGAAGGGCAACATGGGAAGTCTGTTTTGATTCCTGTAAAACAGTTGAGATATTTTCTGCTTACATCCAGACTTCAGCGTTTATTCATGTCTAAGAATACAACGACAATGATGTCATGGCATAAAGCGAACATTTCAACTGATAAAAACTTGAATCATCCAGCCGATGGTGATTCATGGAAACATTTTGATAGAGTGAATCCATCCTTTTATTTAGAAGCTATAAATTTTCTACTGGGCCTTTCCACTGATGGTTTCTGTCCGTTCGGATCTTATGGTAGTCAATATTCATGTTGGCCTATTTTTTTAACTCCGTAAAATTTACCTCCATGGATGTTGATGAAGGAGCCATATATCTTTTTGACTTTACTAATTCCAGGACATCCGAAGAAGAACATTGATGTTTATTTGAAACCATTGATTGATGAGTTAAGTTTATTGTGGAGTACTGGTGTCAGTACATATGATGTTACTACGAAACAGAATTTCACACTGAGAGCAACATTGATGTGGACAATTAGTGACTTCCCGGCTTATGAGATGTTATCTGGCTGGAGTACACATGGTCAAAAATCATGTCCTTAATATATGGGAGAGAACAAAGCATTTATGCTCATTCATGGAAAGAAACCTTGTTATTTTGACTGTCATCGCAGATTTCTTCCAGCTGATCATCCTTTTCGCAGAAACAGATCTCATTTCAGAAAAGGAACAGTTGAAAGGGATGAACCTCCAAAAATGCTATCAGGTTCTAAGTTAAAATCAGTTGTATTTTCATTACCTCCCATCACTTTTGGTCCCACAATAAACCAACAAAAAATTTCTGGTTTTGGGAAAGAACACAATTGGATTAAACGTAGCATATTTTGGGATTTTCTATATTGGTCTGATTTGTTGGTCTGCCACATGTTGGATGTCATGCATATTGAGAAGAACTGTTTTGATATTTTGTTTCATACAGTTTTGCATACGCCAGGAAAGAGCAAAGAGAATGTAAATGAACGTTTATATCTTGCCCAAATTTGCAGGCATACCGAACTGGAACTGTTTGAGAATGTCAGAACAGAAAGGTTACTGAAACCAAAAGCAGCTTATACACTGTCTAAAGAAAACCGTTTATTATTTTGTCAGTGGATTGCAGATTTGAGACTTAGAGAAGGCTGTGTTTCCAATTTGGGTAGATGTGTAAAGAATGGTCATATTACTGGATTAAAAAGTCACGATTGTCATGTTATAATGGAAAGACTTCTACCCATTGGATTAAGAGGTCTGTTGAATTCTGTGATTTGGGATTCCATAACAGACTTGTCTCATTTTTTTGGGAAATTTGTGTGGCTACAGAAGATTATGATGCTCTATGCAAACTTGAAGAAGATGTTATTGTAATTATATGTAAATTGGAAAAAATATTTCCGCCGTCTTTCTTCGACTCAATGGAACATTTGATGTTAAATTTTCCATATGAAGCCAAATGTGGAGGTCCAGTACAGTTTCGATGGATGTACCCATTTGAAAGATGCATGCAAAAATTGAAAAGAAAAGTACGTAACAAAGAATCTGTTGTAGGATCTATTGCAGAAGCTTATTTGTAAGAGGAAATATCTTTTTTGTACTCCCATTATTTTGAATCTGAGTATCCTTAAAAACAAAACCGAATGGGACGGAACGAGAGAAATATTAATGAAATTGACAATCAATTATCTGTTTTTAACCAGTCCGAGCTTGGTTTTGGTGGAGTTTATGAACGCTGGATTTCGGATGATGAACATCACAGAGCTCATACATATGTTCTGCTCAACTGTGAAGAGATGAAATTAGTTGTACTGTAAGTGTTTATATAACTTATTCTATCATTTATGTTATAGTAAATAACTTTGTTTTTTATAGGTTGTATGATAATCATATCAAGAAACAAATTCCACAAATTAAAGCAGCTGCTCTCGAAGAATGCCGACAGAAAAATTTCTCTCAGTGGTTTCAAAAACTGGTAACATAAATTCTTTATCTTTTAGCAACTCATTCAATGTATAGTTTATTATATTGATAATTATTTCACAAATTTTCAGGTGTCTCGACATGCTGATAAAATTGACAAACGACTGTGTATATTGAGTAACCCACCTTCCAAACTTGTTAAAACTTATAATGCATATGTGGTGAATGGATTTCGATTTCACACACATGTATATGGGGAATCAAAAAAAAAACAATGAACAGTGGAGTTAGCTTGAGAGGATCTCATCATCGAGAAAATGAAGTTGACTTTTATGGCATACTTGATGAAATCATTGAACTCTGTTATCTTGGACAACATTACATAACCATGTTCAAATGTCGGTGGTTGGATACATATAGAGGCGTGCGTGTTCTTCTGACTCATGTAATAATCGATATTAAATGTAAAAGTGTTCTCGCAGTAAATGAACCATTCTTATTGGCTCAACATGCACATTATGTTTATTACGCAAAGTACTGTGCTACATCAAGAGACTTGACTAATTGGTGGAGTATAATAAAAATCAAAATTCGAGACAATCAGTTTAGTCAAAGTGAATGTGCTTTCACTGATGTGCAAAGAATTGATGTTTTTCAAGAGAGTAATCAAAATCAATCTTTTTTACAAAGAGACATGAGTATCTATGAAGACACCCCACATTTAAGAGTTGGTGATGACGATGATGTTAATGATGTCACATATGAATATGAAATGGTAAGAGATGAAGCAACTGGAACTCGAATGGATATCGATGATGTTGAGGAGGAATATGAAGATGACATTGACAGATATGAAGATGATGATGAAGATGAACACTGATAGAATTCCATGGTAGTTATATACAATCATAACTAATATATATGTATATATAATAGTAATTATCAATTATTTGCTAACAATATTATCATTTTCTATTTCAGATGGACGACGACACATTTTGTGAGTTGGCGAATGATGACCTGTCTTTCGATGCGGATGAGTTGCTGACAGATGACCCTCAGCCTGAAGGCGCTCCAGGGAGTATGTGGAGGGGGCGCGGTCTTGCACGATTGATGATTCCTGACCCCGTCCCTGAGCGACGTCCACGTCTTGGGTTTGATCCACGCACACAGAGGTGTGATAACCTGTGTGATAACGTGTGGATTTGACTAAGATTTCATTAATCTATTCACATAATAAATGTTTATTATTTTTTCAGTTTTCCGCATATAGAAGTCGGACAGGGCAGTGCTATTTTGCGCAACTATTTCTCTCAACCTTGGACCACATGGGAGCAGATTCCCATTGATGTGAAGCAGGCCATGTTCGGCCATTGGTTGATACGTACGTAACTAAATAATTTTTATTTTGAAAATTATTATTTCATTTCTAACTTGATATTTTGATTTATTTGTAGGGTTTATGGTATCCGATCGAGGATACCATGCGTGACACCATCCACGAGGCATGGGAGGTGGCCATGCGTGATCGCTTTTGTCAGTTTTTGCACAATTTAAGAAAAGCTGCCACGGAGAAAGCAGGAGTGTCAGTTTTTGACAAGTCATGTAGAGCACACCGACCAGAGTACATTTCATCCCATGTATGGGATGGATTATGTGCACACTGGTTGAGTGATGCCTTTCAGAGGAGATCATCGGTGGGGAGGCAGAATCGGGGGAGACAGGAGGTGACTCATCGAGCTGGGAGTCGTACTTTCAGTACTCATAGAAAACATCTGGTACGTACATTATTTATAAATATTTTATATAACTATAAATATTAGCAGTTTATTTTTTATTTTTATAGGCTGTCGAGCACCCCGATATTACGGAGTACGACATATATCTGAAGATGTATAGTGATCCTGCTACTGGGGAGCTCAGAGGTGATCGTCAACATCACATCGTGGTCAGTATTATTTGTTTTCAATTTTAAAAATTAACTGCATATAATATATTCACAATTTTAATTTTAAATTGCAACTACAGGAGTCATATGAGGCCGCAGCGTCACAGACCCGGCCTGCGAGTTAGGATGAGTCATCAGATCAGAGCACTGGCTGTCAGTTTGATGAGGCGACATGGATGTAGGCCACCCAGTATGCCTTCAAGAAGGGCCGGGTAGTTGGTATCAGCTCTCGACTGACTCCCGGAGATTATTATGGCAGTGCTGCGATGTCGGCGTCCAGATCGAGAGGAGCTCGTGCATCTTCTTCTGCTACACAGTATGAGGATCAGTTGTGATCTCAGACTGCACTGATAGAGAGTCTCTGACAGGAGCAGGAGCAGATGCGTCAGCAGCAGCAGCAACATGAGGAGGAGCGTCGACGCCAGCAACAGCTGTACGAGGAGCAGATGAGTCGGTGGCAGCAGCAGCACCAGAAGCAGATGAAGTACATGCGCCAACTCACTCATGCTTTAGGGATGGAGTTTCCTCCACCATCATCTACAGATCCCCCCTCCCCCTCCCCCTCCCCCCCTCCTTCATATTAGAGTTTGTTTTTATGTTATAAAGTTTGTTAAATCAAAATATGATTTTTTTTTCTATTCGTAGTTTCAGTCTCATTATAAAATATTAATAATATTATATTTTGAAATAACAATATTAATATGAATAATAATATTATTTATATTTTATAATATTAAATTATATATATATATATTAAAATTTTATAATATTATAATTTAATTATATTTTTTGTAATATTTGAATTATTTTAATATTTGAATGTAAAATAATTCTATTATTTTTATATTAATTAAAATAATTTATTAATATTTTTTTATTTATGAATTATAATTCTAATATTATTATATTAATTAAAATCATTTATTAATATTCTATTATTTTTTATTTTTGAATTATAATTCTATTATTATTATATTAATTAGAATAATTTATTCATAATTTATTATTTTTATTTGTGAATTATAATTATATTATTATATTAATTAAAATCATTTATTAATATTTTATTATTTTTTATTTTTGAATTATAATTATATTATTATTATATTAATTAAAATAATTTATTAATAATTTATTATTTTTATTTGTGAATTATAATTCTATTATTATATTAATTAAAATCATTTATTAATATTTTTTTATTTTTGAATTATAATTGGATTATTATTATATTAATTAAAATAATTTATTAATAATTTTTTTTTTATTTTTTTTAGTATTTGCGACGGGATACTATGCCCATCGCAAATAGTATTATTATTATATTCATTAAAATAATTTATTAACATTTTTTTTTAAAAAAAAGTAATTACGACGGGCCCGTCGCAAATACTATTTTAAAAAGTTTTTTTACAAATATACAGACTGATATTTGCGACGGTAAGGATCTCCGTCGCAAATAATACCTTTAGCGACGGGCCCGTCACAAATAATTGTTGTTGCGACGCCATTTTTCGCAACGGGCTATTTGCGACGGGGGCCCGTCGCAAAATCCTATTAGTGACGGGATCCCGACGCAAATGCCCCATTGAAAATTCCATTATTTCCAGTAGTGCATATCCCTAGGGAGTGTCAAACTAGGTGTGTAACAAGGCCCGTTGTCATGTACCAAATTACCCTGAGTCAGGCTCAGGATATCTTATCAGATTTATTACCCCTAGTTTTATCTGTAGCAGATCCACATCCACTTGTTGTATCCATACATGGATGTATTGATAGGAAAACACTCCCTCTATCCTTTACCAAAATTCCAGGTCATTTTCCTAAACTTTGAATCATCCTTATACTTATCCTTAGTGACATCCCTAGACATATCCTTATAAATATAGCTAGGGATCTCACTAAAGTTTTCTCATCCTAATTTCCAAATGTTAACTAAAAATTTTCCTTGATACCAACTATATAAACCCTCTATTTTCATATATTAACATTACATAACTTTCTAAAAAAACTTAAAACATTATACGAATGGATTCCCAAAGACTGTATTAGTTTAGCACCTTTAGAAAAATTGAAATATAATCACTGGTACATGGGTGAGCTACATTATCTCCCAATAGGTTTTCCAAGACTAGAAACCCTCATAGATATATGTTACTTAAAATATATCTTTATAACTCAAGGAAGGAAACATAAAAAGGGGTGATCACATATGACCAGTAAGGGTAAATAAGGGAGATATATAAGCATAAACTTGAGAATAAGGGTATAATAATGGGATAATAAAATTATAATATCATAATCTATATTTAAAATATCATAAAAATGAATCATTTCATAAAGATATATAGTTCATAAGACACAAATCATAAGGGAATAAAGAACATATTCAATGAAAGAATAATATAGGAATAAGACATGATATTTCTGGCATACACATAAACATAGAAAATAATTTATCAAGGATACCTACCAAGAATTTTATATCATGTTAGGCATGGGATAATACCCATTTAACTACTTTGGGATTGGGATAAAAACCTGTGTACCCTCTTATTTTCAGGATTGGGCCACAAGTTGTGCACCCTCTTACTTTCAGGATTGGGCTACAACCCGTATACCTTCCTATTTTTGGGCCTGGGAAAAAATCCGTGTACCTTCCTATTTTCAGAATTAGGATACAACCCCTATACCCTTTAATATTGTATACCATTTATCACTACCCAATTCATTATAGAGAGATATAGGTCCCACCCGTCACCTAAAAAAATCATACATACATACGACATAGGATAATAAAACCTACCTCTTATCATGACCCATAAAAAGAGATGAGTTTCATAAACAACAACAATAAACCGTGAAATGAAATGGGTATCATTAAAATTTAATCACATCATAACCTATGTAAAATAGATAGGTTTCTTAATCATTTAATTAAAGAATAACCCATGAAATGAAGCAGGATTCAAAATAATATTACTAATGGAAGAGAAACGAGTGTCATAAGAATCATTCCATAGACAAAAAACTATTCAAGAAGTAATATGAATGAAACCTTTAGATCATGAGTATCATTAATGGATGTAATCTTATATGGAAAATAATTTTTAAATATCTTTTAAAAAAATTCATGAGGAAAATATCCTTTCCTCTTTGATTTTTTTAAAAGATAAAACCTTTATAAAACCATTTTCTTTAAAAATGCATTGAAAACTTAAAATGAAGGATTGAAATCATTTTTAGAAATTTTTACATTGAAAAACTATAAAATAAGATTAATTTTTTTGAATACCATTGATTTGAAAAAAATAAATCTTGAAAATGATTTGAAAATAATTTTCCTAGAAAACTTGTAAAAGAAGAATGAAAACGTTTTAAAAACCATTTATTTGAATATAATTTGAAAAATTATGAAGAAATATTTAAATCATTCTATTTTTTTAAAATATATTTAAAACTTATAAATAATTATTTAAAACATTTTTGAAAACCTTTTTAGAAAACATGGTCTTAAAAGAACATAAATTTTGGATCTAATAGAGAGTAAAATCTAGCTTTGTTAAAAAAAAATCTTAACTATATTATGTTCCAAATAGTGTAAAAATAGAAGAAATAAATGAATAAATCATGAAAAACCAGAGGATAATAAAATTCATGAATGTTCTTGAGAGATTGGTTATAATATTACATCAAAGGAAACATAAACATAAACAATCTTGAAAGGTGGTGAGATTATTTCAATAAACACTTACTGTAAGATCCCAGATCTTGGAAAGGTATGTTTTCATTTAAGTTTTGGCCTGAATCCCTTGTTTTGGTTAATTTAGTGCTTAACCAAGTCCAAGAGGAGGCTCGGGAGTGTTCCAAGGTTTTGGACATGAAAAGTGGAGAAAAAGGAGTTTTCTGGGTAGGCCGCAAGGTCTGTGCACAGTAAGTGCTGACATGCAGGAAACCCAGGAAATCATGCAAGATGTGTGTTTTTGGACAGTGGCTTCCACATAGTCTACGCATGGTTTGGAAAACCATGTGGGTAAACCGTGCGGCCCAGAAACTTATAAAAAATTACAATTTTTCCACTCCGGGATTTTTAACCCCAACCCAGGAATTCATCCCATTTCTCCTCTCTTAACCCTAGGGATAAACCAAATATCCTAAGATCTCTAATGGATCAATTTACCTTGTTTCTAAGGATTTTTTGGTGCCATTAGTTATGGATCAAAGCTCTGGGTAAGGCTAATCCCACCCTTGCTTCTCTTTTGAGTTTAGGGTTTGTATCTTCTTCTCCTCTCTTTCAGAAGCTCTAAAACCCTACTCCTTGTGTGAGTTTTAGGTTTAATATTAAAATGTTGGTTGAAGTATAATATAAGGGCTTGATTAAAAGTGTGTTCACTCGCATAATCGAGGTAGGTGGCCTACAAGTTATATCCCATGGTTTATTTGTGGAATTGTGCATGTGTGGTTTTGTTCTTGGGTGTCTCTTGGTATGTTTTAACTAACCATGACATGTTTTGGTAAAATGGTTATTAATAAGGTAAATATAGACCCTCACGATCTCCATGGGATGAATTTAGGGTAATGACACTAATCTAGGGCCACAAATGGGGTGTGCTGACTTTCTCAGACCTAAGGATTTGGGAAGAATAAGTGACATTTTTGTGTAATCATGTAGAGCCCTTGATAATCATGTTGGGGTGACTATTAGTGTTGGGTTAAAAGCTAGGCAGTGCACATAATCTTGGTAATAACCTAAGGTATGTTGTTTTAATATGTGGAAGTGATTAAAGACCATAAATAAATGGGTTATGATCATGGTAATGAAGCCTAGTGAATTAGGCATAATGAAACAAGCCTAGTGAGATAGGCACAATGAATTAATTCTTAGTGAGATAAGAAAAATAAAATGGAGTTGGTCTAAATGGTTAAATGATGTGAAATTTGGTAAATGTGTTAATGGATTAAGGCATGGTGTTAACCCTCATGTTATTGTTATGGTTTATTTTTTCCTTTGTAAATGGTTGTGATGTTGTGTAAATGGATAATGGTTACATATAAGTATAACATGTGCACATAGCATGGTAGTGTGGGGTATTTACTGAGGTTCTATTCCCACGGGTAGAGTTAGACTAAGGATCTAAACTCCACCCCTAATGAATAGGGTAGGGATAGGACTGATGATCTGTTTCTCTATCAGTTGCATCCACCCAAACTCAAGCTTCGAGGTTAGGATATGGTTGACATGAGGAAGTTATTCCTAATGAGATAAGACAACTGTGTGTTTTTACTCATGTATGTGATTGTGTTCTTTAAGCCTGTGTAACTTGTTGTGTGATGAACCCATGAAAAATATGTTGGAAATGGTAAGTAATGGGAAATGGGATGAAATGGTAAGTTATGGAAATGGTAATAAATGTTGGTAATGAAACTAAACAGGCTAAGGTCACTTAATATTTTCTTTTTCATTTATCATTCATTTCCCTTTCTGAATGCACAATTGTTTATACTAGATATTTTGTAGACATTGTTGGTGGTTTCCTAGTGAGTTGTTCTCACACCCTACTCGGGAAACTGTTGGGTACCCGAATAGACTTCATATTTGTAGGTCAGGAGAAGGGAAAAGGCCCTTTCTAGGTAGTTGGGTTGGTATGGGTGTACGTGGAGGAGGACCCAGACTTGGTGTCAAGGACATTTTGGGGATTTCATAGTTTGTCTTTATTTTGGGTTTTGTTAACCTTTTCACTTGTAGCATGGCATGAAATATTTACTCTTAGACCTGGTTGTACACTGTTTGGGAATGGTTTTTTATTCATTCTCTTGTAATATAGATTATTGTTCCTTTATTTTGTTTATTTTATGTTGTGTCTTACTCTAATAAAAAGAGGGTATAGTCTCCCAAATTGATTATTCAGACCCCCCACATCTAGTCATCAACCTTTAGCGTATGTGGAGGCGCGCTTAAGGTCATGTAACCACCCGGCTCAGAGCACCGATTTAGTGGATTCTAGGTCGGGGATGTTACAAAGTGGTATCATAGGAGGTATTTCTTATCCTTCTATGAAATATTGTTATTTTGGATGCTAGACGGGAGTTAAGATGTGTCGGGCCTTGATAATGAGCTCGTTCTTGGGAGTAGCTAACCCATGTACGAGGAAAAACCAAAGTCACACAGGGTGGGAATTGTTGTTCTTGATTGTGTGATGTTACAGTTTATGATATTTCACCATTGAGTGATGCACATGTTGTGTGATGTGATTGTTTTATGATATTTGTCTTGTAGCCTCAATGGAATGAGGTTGTGCATTCATGCATCATTGTTGGAACCTAGAGAGGCAGGTGACATGCATCATGGTAGGCACACATGGGTTGGGTGTACGAGACATGAAGGGTAGAATATACTATGCATTTTTATAATTGATAAGGGAAAATGTGGTAAATGAAATAATGCAAGTGGGTGAAGATAAATGAATTATAAGTGATGAAAACTGAAATATGTGTAGTTAAGGGTTTTAATGAATTGAAAATGTTGTTGTAACATGTTGTCTGATCTTTTTGGTGGTTTATGGTTTTTTACCCCTTATGAACCATGGACCACGGTAGGGATGATTTGGGTGATGTTTTTAGAATACAAAGGTTTATTGGGATAGTTCATGTATGGTGGGTTGTTGTGGATACTAAAGAGCCTTCTTGTTATGAAGTTGTGAAAGTTTTATGTTTTGTGTTCTAAACATCGTGTTTGGAAATGTAGAAAAATTCCACCATGACGTTGAGAACCAGTTGGTAAATAAGAAGATGTTTTTGAGAACACTCTTCCAGTAGAGGAGCAAGAGAATGTGGAGATACAAGAAGGCAGGGAAGAGAAGTTCCAAGATAACTTGTCCCATTTTATGCAGATGATGGATTGGGACCCAGGGCGGGTTGTACCGAGTATGTTTGAGCTGACCAGAGAGTTTCTTCTACAACACCCTCTGACATTTTCTACATAGGGTTGGCCAAAGGTAGCGTAATCCTGGATAGTGTATTTCTAGATGATACTTGATTATTTGGAGACTCTTGATGTGAAGCAGGTCAAGTTGGAAGCTTATATGTTGCGGGTACTAGAAAAGTGTTGGTGGGACATCCTAGCTTAGACTGAGCAGGCTGAGGGGATGTTGTGGAAAGATTTCTAGGAAAAGTTTTTGGATCATTTTTACCCATAGACTTTGAGGCAAGAGCGGGATGCAGTGTTCATGAGCCTGACTCAGGGATCAATGTTGGTGATGGAGTATGCTGGCCACTTCACTGACATGTGATGCTTTGTTCCAGCATTGGTGGGGGATGAGGTAGTAGTTGCGAGGAATTTTCAGGATGGGTTGAGGTACGAGATCAGGTCTCAGGTGAATATATTTTTCTTGAAGTGGTTTATAGAGGTAGTGGATTTGGCATTTATATTAGAAGGGAACCTGAAGAAATTTTTAGGTAGAGGTATTGTTGTGCTAGCTGGGCAGACAAGTGGTGCAGCTTATGAGGACTAGAAGCGTCATTTTGGAAGTTTTCAGTAGGGAAGAAGTGTGAAAGGTGGTTAGAAGGGAGGGTCATCCTCTCAGGGTGGTGATCAGGTGTTCTAATATAAGTGTAGAAGGATGGGACACATGCATGGCTAGTGTCCTCAACCTTTAGTTGAGTGCTAGTCATGTGGAAGATTGGGACATGTGCACAGGTTCTGCAGGAACCCTTAGTAGGAGAGTTTGAATGTTGGTGATAGGAAGATGCCTAGCGGAGGAAAGGGATCATTTTCTCCATATCAGGAAGGCAGTTGGAGCTCCATGGGCCCTACAGGCAGGGGCGGTGGACGTGGAACTCTGGGGCAGGATCTTCCATGTCAGTAGGGCAGTGCAGTGTAGAGCATGTAGGTTGGAGCCCGGGGTAGAGGGGCCAGTAAGCTTCATGGAGTTCTGTTTGCACCTGGTGATAGCGAGGCTGGGCCATCAACTATTCTAGGTACGATCCTTGTAGCTTCTACGCTTGGTAGTGCATTGTTTGACATTGGTTCCACACACTCTTTTGTTTTTTCTCATCTTGTGGTAGTGTTGGGTTTTCTTGTAGAGAATGTGTGTGGAGTTATGTTGATTGACACTCTGTTGGGGGTGCGGAATAAGGACACCAGGTATTGCAAGGGATGTTCTATGGAAGTCTGTGGGTATCGCTTCCTGTGGGACTTGTTCATTCTCGAGATGTCGGGATTTTACCTGATCTTGAGTATGGATTGGTTAGGGTTATATCAGGTGCACATAGACTGTTACCATCACAGGGTATCATTCAGGTCACTTGAGGGTGACACTTTTGTCCATCACAAAGAGTGGGATGTTCGAGAAGGTCATGTGGGACCATTATGTCGGAAGTTAGATAGGCTCAGGACTCAAGTAGCTTGTCTTGTGATTGATGATGAAAGAGGGGAAAAGTATTTCTTCCCTCTAGTAGTGGATTATTTTCAGGATGTGTTTCCTAACGATTTCATAGGGTTTCCACTCGAGAGGGATGTTGAGTTCATGATCGAGTTGCTACCGAGAGTGGAACCAGTTTCTATTCCTCCATACGGAATGGCATCGGTAGAACTCTAGGAGTTAAAGGTTCAGATTGAGGAGTTGGAATGCAAGTGGTTCATACGTCCTAGTTTGTCTCCTGTTCTTTTTGAAAAAAATGATGAAATGTCATTAAGGATGTGTGTTGATTATCAAAAGTTAAATCAGACAACGGTGAAAAATAGATACCCTATTCCTAGAATCAATGAACTTTTTGACTAGTTGAGGAGTGAATCGGTGTTTTCTAAGATTGATCTGAGATCAGGTTATCACCAGTTGAGAGTGAGGCCTTCTGACGTACTACTGACAACTTTTAAGAGTTGGTACGTGTTGTTTGAGTTTTTGGTAATGACTTTAGGATTGAACAACACACTGATGGTGTTCATGGATTGATGAACTGAATATTTCATTCTTATTTAGATCAGTTTGTTGTTGTCTATGTTGATGATATCTTGGTTTACTCAAAAACTGATGATGATCATACCCAACATATTGACATCATCTTGAGTACACTAAGAGAGAACCGGATTTACTCCATGCTATCAAAGTTCCAGTTCTGGATTGGAAAAGTGAATTTTTTTGGGTCACATCATCTCTGAGGGAGGTGTGTTAGTGGATCCAAAGAAAGTGCAGGCTGTTGTGTCTTGGGAGTAGCCCAAGAGTGTCTCAAATGTTTGGAGTTTTCTGGGTTTGGTTGGGTATTATCAGAGGTTCATCCAGGATTTATCTCGCTTGGCAGCACCACTGTCGGGCTTGACCAAGAAGGGAATCAGGTTTGAATGGTCTGAGGCTTGTGAGAGTGCCTTTCGGGAGTTGAAAAAGTGATTGACGACCGCACCAATCTTCATCGCACCTGAGCTAGGTATGAAGTACTTTTTGTTTTGTGATGCATCCAATATTAGGCTTGGGGATATGTTGATGCAAGATGAGCATATTGTGGCTTATGGGTCGAGGCAATTGAGACCCCATGAGTGGAATTATCCCACTAATGATCTAGAGTTGGCTGTAGTGGTGTATGAATTAAAGTGCTGGAGGAACTACTTGTTGGAAGAATAGTTAACAGTTTATACTGACCACAACAGTTTAAAGTATATCTTTTCGCAATGGGATTTTAATATTCATAATCCAAGATGGGTCGAGTATCTCCAGTATTTTGAATTTCAGATGGTATATAAACTTGGTAAAGAGAAAAATTTTGTATATGCTTTGAGTAGGAAGGCTTATAACTAGGTAGTTCAGGAATCCAGCATTGAGTAGAAGGTGATGGCCTTGTTCGCGAAGATGAACCTAGAGGCATGGGAGGAAAACAGTTAGGTGACTCTTTCATCCATGGTTGTTGAATAAATGCTTTTGAGACATGTTAAGGGAAGTTAGCTTGACGATCTTGAATGTTTTTCCATGAAGTAAAGACTTAATGGTGGGAAGCCACCTTCAGGTTGGGTCGTCAGTGTGGACGGGGTTGTTTGTGTTCATGATCGTGTGGTTGTGCCAGTGTGCATGTGGGAAGAGTTGATGTGTGAGTTCTATGCATTAAAATGGGTAGTGAATTCTGGTTTGACCAAGATGTATTGTGATCTTCATAGTAAGTTTTGGTGTCTGGGAATGAAAAAGAAAGTTGCGAGCTTTGTGGCACAGTGCCTTACCTGTCAGCAGGTGAAGGCCGAGTATCATTACAGAATAGACGTTGGATAATGTGGCAATGGATTTTTTGGTGGTTCTTATAAGGATTCCTCAGATGAATGATGTAATCTAGGTGGTTTTGGATCAGTTAACAACATTTTCTCATTTCTTACGGATTCAGGAGACTTACATAGTTGACCAGTTGGGTGAGTTGTATGTTCGAGAAATAGTACAGTTGCATGGTGTGACACATACAATAGTTTTGGATTGTCATCCTCATTTCACATCGTGCTTCTGTCAAGGGTTTCAGAAGGCGCTGGGTAAAAAAGTTCTTTTGAGTACGGATTTCCACCCACAGACGGACGGGTAGTCGGAGCATACAATCCAAGTGTTGGAAGGCATGTTGTGGGCTCTTGTCTTGGATTTTAGTGGTTCTTAGGAAAATCACCTGTCACTTTTTGAATTTTCATACAACAATAGTTTTCAAGATACGATTCAGATGGTACCATTTTAGGATCTCTATGGGAATCTGTGTAGATCTCCACTATGTTGGTTGAAGGCTGGTGAAACCGAGCTGTTGTGACCGAGTCTCATGCAGGAGACATCGAAGAAGGTTGAGTTTATTCTAAAATGGATGGAAAATACTCAGAGTAGGTAGAAGTCATACGAGGATGATAGGTGTAGACCTATTGAGTTCAAGGTGAGTGACAATGTGTTCCTTCAGGTGTCACCAAGGTTGGGTCACCGACGGATTCGGAAGCAAGTAAAGTTGGAGCCCAGGTATGTGGGGCCATTTGAGATTGTGGAGAGGATCGTGCCAGTGGTGTACTGATTGGATCTTTGACAATGGTATATAGGGATTCATGATGTATTTCATGTGTCGCATCTTTGGCGGTATCAACCTAACCCGACTCACATGGTGGATGTTGAGGATATTGTGCTTGAGGATGATGCATTCTTTGAGGATCATCCAGTTCGTGTCATGGATCATAGTGAGAAAGTCTTGTGGGGAAAGGTTATTCCATTGGTGAGAGTAATATGGAAGCATCGGATTGTTTAAGAAGAAACTTGGGAGTAGGATTCAGATATGTAGGCTCAGTGGCCCGATATCTTTTCCTTGTAAGTGCAGTAAATCTTGGGAGCTCGGCTCGAGGATGAGTCGTTATAAGGTGGGGAGGTTGTAAGATCCCATATATTGGAAAGGTATGTTATCATTTAAGTTTTGGATTGAATCCTTTTTTGGTTAATTAAGTGCTTACCCAAGTCCTAGAGGAGGATCAGGGGTGTTCCAAGGGTTCAAAACATGAAAAGTGAAGGAAAAGGGGTTTTCTGTGTAGGCCACACAGTCTGCGCACGGTTAGTGCTAACCATGCAGATAGCATAGGAAACCGTGAAACATGTGTATTTTTGGATAGTGGCTTCCACATGGTTTGAACACGGTTTGGAAAACCATGCGAGGTGGCCTTTTGAGACCGAATAATCCACACAATTTGCGCATGATTTTGAAAACCATGCGGGTAAACCGTGTGGCCCAAAAACTTCTAAAAATTTACAATTTTGACACTCTGGGATTTTTAACCCCAAATTGGAAATTCCTCCCATTTCTCCTCTCTTCACCATAGTGAAAAAAAAATCTCCCAAGAGCTCCAATAAATCAATATCCCTTGTTTCTAAGGTGTTTTGGTTCTGTTGGTTTCAAATCGAAGCTCTGGGTTAGGCTAATCCCATCCTTGCTTCTCATTTGAGTTTAGGGTTTGTATCTTCTTCTCCCCTATTTCCGAAGATCTAAAACCCTACTCCTAGGGTGAGTTTTAGGTTGAATCTTCAATGGTTGGTTGAAGTGGAATCTAAGGGCTTAATTAAGAGTGTATTCACCCGCAGAATCGAGGTAGGTGATCTACAAGTTATATCCCATTGTTTATTTGTGGAATTATGCACGTATGGTTTTGTTCATGGGTGCCTCTTGGTATGTTTTAACTACCCATGGCATGTTTTGGTAAAATGGTTATTATTAAGGTAAATGGATACCCTCACGATCCCCATGGGATGTATCGAGGGTAATTAAACTAATCTAGGGCCACCCATGGGGTGTTCCGACTCCCCCGAACCTAGGTATTTGGGAATAATAAGTGAGAATGTTGTGTAATCATGTAGATACCTTGATAAACATGTTGGGGTGACTATTAGTATTTGGTTATAAGCTAGGTGGTTCCCCTAATCTTGGTAATAACCTAAGGGATGTTGGGTTAATATTTGGAAGTGATTAAAGACCATAAATAAATAAGTTATGAGAATAGTAATGAATCCTAGTGAATTAGGCATACTGAACCAAGCCTAGTGAGATAGGCACAATGAATGAATGCTTAGTGAGATAAGAAAAATAAAATGGAATTGGGATAAATGGTTAAATGATGTGAAATGTGGTAAATGTTCTAATGGGTTAAGGAATGGTATTAACCCTAATGTTATTGTTATGGTTTATGTTTGACTTGGGAAATGGTTGTGATGTTGTGTAAATGGTTAATGGTTACATATATGTATAGCATGTACACATAGCATGGTAGTGAGGGGTATTGAACGAGGTTATATGACCATGTTTTGAGTTGGACTAAGGATCTAAACTCCACCCCTAATACATGGGGTAGGGATATGAATGATGCTCTATTTCCTTATTGGTTTCATCCACTCGGAATGAGGCTTCGAGGTGAGGATATGGTTGACATGAAGAAGTTGTTCCTAGTGAGATATGACAACTGTGTGTTTTCCCTCATGGATGTGATTGTGTACTTTGAGCCCATGTAACTTGTTGTGTGATGAACCCATGATAAATGTGTTGGAAATGGTATGTAATGGGAATTGGAATGAAATGGTAAGTTATGGAAATGGTAATAAATGCTGGTAATGGACCTAAACTGGCTAAGGGAACTTAATATTTTCATTTTCATTTAACATGAATTTACCTTTATACATGCACAATTTTTTATACTGGATATTTTTTAGACACCATTGGTGGTGGCCTACTGAGTTGTAGTCACACCCTGCTCAGGCCGCCATTGGCTACCCGAGCAGACTTCATGTTTGCATGTCCAGAGATGGGAAAAGGCCCTTTCTAGGAAGTTGGGTTGATATGGGTGTACATGGGGGAGGACCTGAACTTGGTCTCAGGACAATTTTTGGGATTTCGTATTTTGTCTTTATTTTGGGTTTTTTTACCTTTTCACTTATAGTTTGGCATGAAATATTTACTCTTGGACCTTGTTGTACCTCATTTGGGAATGGTTGTTTATGCATTCTCTTGTAATATTGATTATTGTTCCGCTATTTTGTTTATTTTCTATTTTGGATTACTCCAATAAAAAGGGGGTATAGTATCCCCAATTTATTATTCATACCCTCACTATATGTCGACACCCTTTGACGTATGGGGATGCGTGCTCAAGGTTGTGTAACCACCCGGCTCGGAGCACTAGTTTAGTGGCTTCCGGGTCGGGGACGTTACACTTAACAATTGATAACTTTGAACCATAAAACACATATAAGAAAATGAAATTACCTAAAGCTTAAAATATCATGAAACTAAGGATATTTATGATATAAAATTTCAAAGGCAGTATATACACCTCATGAAAAAATACAGGTTCATAACATGGCATGTGTCTCAAAGAAGTAAAATCAAGACAAAATTAATTTATTGATTGGGTAACTTTTGAAACATAAATCCCATGACATAAATATCATAAAATGGATATGTAAATAACAATAATTGTATTCATAAAATCTAATATCACATCCATGGTTAGTATACACAGCGCACAAAAAGAATGGGTGCTGAATAAAGCATGTATCTCATAGAAATAAAAAGTGAGATGAAATTTTCTTACCTTATATCTTGAATCTCTTCATAATAAAAAATATTACTATATAATAATTGTAAGTTTATTGTAAATATTTTATTGAATAATATTCTTATATCTAATATCATATATGGTTTTATATTACCCTCTTTTTAACAATTTTATGTTAAGGTTTCACTTCAGGTAATATTCATTCTGTTTTTCACTTGTGTCATAATTTGTTATATCTTTGGTCCTTATAAATATATAATGATTTCAAGAATTTAAAATATTATATAAATATCATCTATATTAATTATATGTGTATTATAATATTCTATAGAATATATAAGTATGAAATAGAATACACCGTTCATCAAGATAGTAGGCCGTACGTACGCATGAATGATATTTCCTTTTTATTGTCATATTGAAAGAAAGAGAGTAAATGAAATATATGTATATATTTGTATATATATATATAATTACTCCAGTAGAAATATTATATTATATATATCGTATAATTTCACCGAACCCTTCCTTAATACATTCCATGTAGTGTGTGAATGCATCATATCGCTTTGAGGGGGTGATATTCCACCCTTTCTCAAATGAAATTATCATATTTACATCGAATGTAAAGTATAAATATATGTGTGGTAAAAGGATTAAATATGATTAAAGACATAATAAATATAATATATAACAAATATAAATATATTTTCCACCATAATGTTCACTATGAGAGACGATAAAGGAAAAATGAACAATCATCATTTAGCGAGTGGGTAGTTGACTGTACACGTAAAAAATATGTTCATTACCCATTAGATAGAAGTGCGTGTAAGTATAGGTTTAAAACATATCATAAAAAATCATATTATATTTAATATATTGGTGTATTTATACAATCATGGAATAAGAGGAGTTGAGGGTGTGGAGAATTGAAATAAAATAAAATAACTTGAAAAGGAATGTTACCTCTTATTCGGGTAACTCTTTTTGGTTTGAAACAAAGGTATTCCTTGGATTGCTTTATTCCATAGGTTATGATTCTAGGATTAAGGTAGGTATGTTGGTAGAATACTTTGGTAGAGTTTTTATGAGCCAAATTGGCTTGAGAGGTGCGAGGAAGGGGTAGAGTGTTTTTCTTTTTATATTGGAAGGGGAGTGAAACTCTTGTAAATACCAAAAGGTATTCATTAATGGGAGGTATAACTTACCTAATGTGACTTAAAAATGAAAAAATAATATATTAATGTTAAATTATGATCTAAAAAAATCTACACGACACAAAAATATGTTCATTTTAATAATTTAGTTCCTTAACTTCTAAGATTCCCCAATTTTATTATTTTGGTTTTCATTAAAGAATTTAGTTTTCTAACCTAAGTAATTTAACCATTAAGACTAAAATAAAGTGAGATTTATTATATAATATATATAAATTAAGTTATAAATATTATAACTAATTTAAAAAATAATAATCACATGTGTTTTTGAAATTAAGTTTTAAAACAAGCGCATGTGATGCGTAAAAGACTACTTAAATCCTGACTGTGCTAACAATGTTTTTACAACCCATGGGTCAATATGTTAGTTATAAAAGCTAAATTGGTCCATTAATATACCATATTAAATATTTTTAACCCTTTAATATCAATTTAAAGAATATAGTACATGTATTAATTTTAAATAATTTAATAAAATATCATTTATTTTAAAATAACAATGATGTCAATTTTGACATTATTTATTTAATTTTAATTTTAAAATATAAAAATAATATTGTAATTATAATAAATAAAGTTTAAAGATGTTTAAAATGATATATTAATATTAAAAAAATAATTAAATACAATAATTCAATCAATTCACTTCACTTTTAGCATTTATAGTATCATTTATTTTAGTTAATTATTAACTAAATAATCATTAAGTTGGCGTTTCGTAAGCATTTTAAGTAAATAAACCATCTCTAAAAATTATTGATAAATTATTATGATAAAAATAACCAATTTATATTTAAAAATTATATGTATAACCGAAAATATGATTTTTTTTACATATCTAAAAGTTTTATAAATGTTAAAGGTAAGGAAAGTTCCTTTTTTGTATTTTTTACTTACATAACCTTTTATATAGGGCACTTCCATTTAATAATATCCTAATAAACCATAAAGTCTGAACCAAATGGGATATGGTCTAATTATTTGTATAAAATTTATTTCGGACAAGTGTACAAGTCATTTTGGTCTTTAAGATTAAGGTTTAGTCCTAAATTAAGCTTAATCTTATCTTAATCGTTGTGATTAATTTTAATCACATTCACTAATATGTTTGGTAAAAAATTAAGTTGATATTATTAGAATAAAAATATAATACTAATTACAACTATTTATTTCCATTTCTAAAAATTCAAATCATAGAAGTGGGAAAATTAAGTTTAACGCTAATCCCGTATACGTGGGGATAAAGTGGGGTTTTAAAGTTAAAACATTCAAAATTTCAATAAGTTTTTATATCTAATTTCAATATAAAAAATATTCCAATGACCTAAATTGGATTAATATATGTATAATTGATATATTTTGAGTTTAAAACCAATTTTAAAATACTATTAACACCAAAATGTATTTAAACGAAAAGGCTATTTTTAACCAGATTGTAGGAATTTTTACTATTCACCCAAAAAAATAAAGTTTCTCAGAAAAATCCCAAAAATTAACCCTAACATAATTTAGAAATTATTAATTCCAAAATTAAGTTCATTTTATCAAATTAAATTTCTACCAGCATCTAAAATTAATTTTATTATTGTTCACAAAAGGATATAAAAAGCATTTTCTTTAAGAAAATATTATTTTAAAATATATAAATACTTTTACCAAAAATTATATATTTCATTATAAAAATGTTTTATTTATTTGAAACCATTTTGAATAATATATGAAAATTATTTATTACTATTCATATTACTAAGTTTAATATCTAGGATATAATTATCTCATTTAAATAATTATAACAATAAAATGACGTTTCATAGAAACTCAGTGTTGTGTATAACACACACCATGTTAGTGTTTCATGTTGTTCAAGATAATTAGGTTCCATGTGAGAGGAATATTTGACTTATTGAAATGAAATATATAAATTAAAATTCATTCATTTGAAAAAAGGTCTAAAAAAACTGGGGGTGTTACAAGAAGAGGCCCCCCTTTGATCATTACTGCAGCAATATATGATAAGTGAGATAGCCTATGTAATTACCATATATAAGAGGAATTTTTTTTGATTGATACATATTGAGGAAGGATAATATATTCACATTATCTAATATATACATGTTCCCATAGTATTTATCATACTTCAAGGAGGCACAAGATGATTCTGGTATTCAAATAGGGAAACCTGGACATCTGTAGAGTTTAAAGTTAACAAGTTTCTTCTTATATTGATGATAAATACCATTAAATTATTTATTTTTGGTTCCATGATAATAGGTTTAAGGATATAACCTTTATTATTCTTCATCATGATAATAAATGAAAATCTATGCGTGAGTGGGATAATGGATACCATAAACCAGGTACGTAGTCATCCATCGTAGACGTGGACCTCCTTAAAAATTCTTGTTTTCCACGTTTTTTCCTCTCCTAATTATATTAAATTAATTTAAACAAAATTTTAGATGAGAGATAATGGGGTCTATTCACCTCATAAGCACAGAGGTAAAGTGGAGAAAATGTTTTAATTGGCGATAAGTGACCCACACCGATTCACCCCTATCTCAAAGTGCTTTTACTAATCCTATTTGAACAAAAAACATATCTAGAATAACCTATCCATGTAATAAATGCTCCATTAAAGCCAAAATTCATTCCTATGAAGGCCTTAGGCTTAATACATTATAGGTGACTAATAGAGAAAAGCTGGGGTTCCTCATCCTGCCCCTTTATTTTACATCACCTCAACTAAAATATATTTTTAGCTTCTTAATTATATATTGAGACAATATTAATTACATGTTATTATAAAAAATATAACCTATTATTTTTGATATATCACTCATTATCTCCCATAAAACAACTTTTCATAATCCATCACTACATCAAAGTATGGGTTCCAAAGTCTCTCTCTCTTTACATTCTTATTTGATATTTTTATGCTTATACACTTTTAAAAATATTCTTAGTTTGGTTTCATGAATCTTTTATTAGGTTATTAATATATTTATTATCTATTATTAATAATAGGTAACACATTCCCTCTCATTAAACCCTATTTTATAATTCATTATCATATTGAAATACTGGATTCAAAACCCATCTATACTCATTTTAATTATAATCTTACCCCATTTATAAAATAACTAATCAATAAAATATACATTTGAATTAAAAATTTTAATATAAATTTATGTTTTTATAAAAATCAAATATTTACTAATTGACCTCTTATTTTTTAAAACCTTCTTAAAAACATAATTTTATCTATGGTTGTCACATTACCTAAGTGAAAAATGATGTTTAGTTATCCACTCACTCCTTTCATGAATTTTCATAAAAAATGATTCCATGATTTAATGTAATATAATAATCAAATAATATCATTTTTGATATTTTATAATGTCAAAATGGGCATGATAATAATATTAAAAGTAAAAAAGTTATGGTAATGTTTAACTTTCTAAAACAATTTTATAAATAAAGATTATCTAAATTTTTACTATCTAATAAAATATTATAATCCTCCATTTTTGGAATACTATGAATAATATACCATGAAATTTATATATATCATAAAACCATTTTATAATTAACATAAACCATTACTATTGTAGTGAGGAAGTTTTGTATTGTTAAATTGAACTACGCAAGAATAACCAATATAATAAAAATTTAACTAATAAATTAATATTACATGATAATAAATGAATTAAAATAAATAATAATTATAAAATAAAAATGTATAAGGATTTTAAATAATTATTTAATAAATATAATTTAACAATTTTGGAGGTTACATGACATATGAAGAAATATAGGACCTGAGGTAAGGGTTTCTTTCCAAATCTTCACTCTTTTCAAGCATTGTTCCTATATTTCCTATATTCTCTTCTATGTCTCATATATAAGGCCTTCAAGGTATACTATGTGTTTTAATAAATTTTATTTCCTATCCATAGTACCTATGATATGGCTAAGTATTCCTCTCATGGATAATCTATGTGCAGACTACCTACAAGTCTGGAGTCACACATGTGGCCTGAGAGGTTCAAGTCAAGCACTGGATAATAAGGGTGATCACCTCACCCAATCAAAATACTATTCTGATGATGGGTGTGTTACCTAGTTATTCTAAAATTATGAGTCTTTATATACTATAAATCATATAGTATTATACTAGGCACTAGTATAAGGACATGCACTTGTTAAAAGTTGTATCAAAGTTAGGTCATGAGATCAGGTTATTTGGGCATGTGTTTAGGGGGGATTATTTGAATCTATTGAAATTCCTATCTAATGAACCTATTAACTTTTTGAATAATAATCCCATGGATGATTTATGTGTGTGATTTTTACCATCCTAAAGTCCCACATTAGGAGTGGGGAGTTTAATACAACCACATAATAAATTGGTTGACCACCATTCCCTATTATGATGCATTTTCATGAAATGGGTGGGTTCCATAGGATACCTAAGACCATGAGGCTCTAAAAATTCAAAATAAGACATTATTGTGAAGTGAATTAATAGGAGGGAGAATACTTGTTAAATGTTTTTGAATTCACTTGGTATTTATTATATTTTTTTAATGAATATGAAGAAAATATACATGATTTCAATATTTGTTGGAGTATAAAAGATTTAAAGAGAGTTGGAAGTTACTAATCATGTTGGTTACAAAATGAAATAATGTTTTCAATCCATGATGTCTATATAAAATAAGATAAGTTGTTTGGATAAAATTGAAGTTCCCAGTGGATTGTAAAATAATACCGAGAGAGGGAAGGTGTGAATCCATGTTTAAAAAATTTACTAAATTATACCAACTTAAACATTTACCCATTTTATTAATCAAACCTCGGAAACATGTTATGATTAATGGATATCATATTTTCCTAAAAAAAATCACACAATGTGTATTTGAGGGAGTAAATAGAGCACAAAACATCATATTTTCAATGTTCAATGACAATGTGGGAAACCTAATCCATGTTGTGTTAAGTTATTATCTTGATAAATATATTTCAAATATAAAATTCTAGTGAATACAAATTGGTTATCTCCTAAAATTCCCCAACTATCTTTCAATAAGTTTTACAGTCTTCTAACTGGTTCATTATACTCGCTCCATCCAATGTAGAATGTGTCATCTCAAACTTCATAATGAGAATGATCTTTCTTTAGATATAGGATGTATCTTAATAAACTATATAACTTATTCCTCAATAAAAGTCCTTAACATCAAAATAATACTATTCTCTAAGTATATATAAGTTATCCATGTACAATCTGAATAATCAAGAAGGTGTAAATTTCTACTCAACTCACCTCATTCAAGTGTGATATCCTCTCATTCTTATATAGGATACATATAGATTTCCCACCCAACTATATATTGTAAAAGTAATTTTATTATAACTAACTTCTAAAAGAACCAAAATGTCTTAATCATATATAGGACACCAATTGACATCTGTATTCCTCACACCTTCCAGTTTTCTAACTTATGAAAACTTCTTGATTATCGATTAGAAATTAATGTTCTATATTCCGAATGAATTTAACCAAATTAATGATCTTAAACACTAATAGGTTGAGGCTCTACCCATTTCATATCTTGATCGCTGATCAATATCACCAAAACCTAAATGAAGTACCCCTTTATGTAATCAAACTCACTCTAATAAATCTAGGGGAACAAAAGATACCAATTTGAAATTATAACTATCTAAATTCCAAATTAGGTCATCATAAATGATTATAGAGATATTAGTATTTGAAATTATCAAAGTTATTATAAAAATATATGTAAATAATCTCCATGTATTCAAAAATTATCTTCAATAATTACTATATTTACTTCAATAATTTGGTATCTTGAACATCCAACCCAACATCATCACTTTGAATTTGATAACACATAAATGGTTTGTGAAATATCTTTATCATCTTTGAGTCCTTTAGTATATAAATATTAAATATATGGTTCTAACATTATCTCTATGCCAATCATCTATAGACTTTGAATCATAGAATAAACTCTTATATAGATCTTGACCATCTAGTTTTCTCCATATATTGTTCAAACACAAGTTTTAACTTCATATTCTGACAATCTATTTCCAATTTAGCTACTGATCAATATATATTCTAATCAAATCCACTTTCTCTCATCTTCTCATCTTCCTTTGAACTCAACATTTTCTCATATGGAATTCATTAATATTAATTTTTTAATATATGATATTCTAGTATTAGTTGATTTAATATCTTGAAACATCTCTAATTCTCAACTCAAATTCAATATTTTGTGACTCTAGATTGTCTAGAGTTCCTCTTTCACATCAATGAATCCATTAGACATCACATATACTCCGCATGACATCAAATGATCTTCTATATATGTTTATTTCAAAAAATTAAGGATTACTCATCTTTCATCATTATTAATTCACCATATTAGTTAAATGTACATTAATTACTCTGACACTTTGGATTTACATAAATAAATTTTCCTCATCATTGATAATTTCATTGAAAATCAATAGTAAATAACTTCCATTTTAAATTATGCTTGGACTCTTTTATTCAATCTAACTTTACATGGTTCCCATAGAGAATCCTTAACTATCATTACTTCAACATCCAATTTATTCCTTGGGATATGTCAATAATATGTTTTCTAATTCACTTGAATATATCAAATCTTGGACCCTTGAAATTTTCCCTACCATTGAACTTGTTTAATAACACATCCCAAAGCGAAATATAGGTTAATTTTCCAAGAGAGTTTGTCAAATATTATCATTAATTAAGCTTAATAAAGGATATTTATTCAATTTATTCCACTAAATAAAATTTTATGTTCAAATCTTTAATTTCCGATTCTCTAACATCCACTGACTTTGATAATCAATGATTATTATAAGAGAATTCATATCTACAACAACACATGCATTTATCTAGTCTCATCAAGATTCATATTTGATCCTCAAATAACTTTATGTATTTTACAATAAAATAATGGTATTTGATCATCTAACTTATTATCTAAAACATTTAGATAGTATAGTCTTCATATATCTCAAAGTTTCCTTGTATTCTGGTTATATTGTAATTCAACATCTATAACATATATTCTAGTAATATAACACCCAAAAAATTCATATCCTCAAATTTAGAAAACTATTAGACTCTTATATTTCATTGATACCAATCATATAAGAGTAAGTTAATCATAAAAACCAATCTGAATCATCTTATGTTATCCATTTTTAGTCATAATTACTTTCTATAAGGGTAAATGAATCTTTTACTTTTTCGAGACACACTTACAAACTTAAAAATTCCCCCTTATGAAAAATTCACTCCCTTTATAATTTCATCTACATTATTATATATAAAATATATTATGTATACCCAAAAAAATCTTAGATTTTATGTATGAATAATTCCTTTAACATATTCAATATATAACCCTTATCTTCGAACTTCTTGGGTACTTATCTTCCTATGAACTTACACCACCTAATGTAATTTATGAACATTTATTATCCTCCTTCACAGTATATAAACCATGAGTGTATCTTTAAATGATTATATCTTTTCATAATTTATCTTCCAAGAATACAACTGCTGACTAACCGATGTTCTGGTAGCGTGTATTTCATTGTTTTATATATTGGCTAACTCATCTTGTAACTTCAATGTGTGTGTTTTACAAATGAACTCTTACCACTATTTTGAACTCACTTTTTAACATATAAAAAAACATCATTCTCCATGTATGGATTCATTCAAAATTCATCTAATTATAGTATATATTTCTCTCAGTGACCATTTGAACTTGTTATAGATTCACTCTTAAGCTCATCTCAACAATAATATGATGTTTATTCTACCTTCATTACTCATGGAAACACATCTTTTTTTATTATTCAGATAAATTATCTAGAAAACGTCAGTGTATATAATCCATTATTAGAACTAGAATATACCTATACTCCATCATATTATGTATTATCTTCTAGAGTGTCAACTTCTGAAACACTGTTAAGAAGAACCACCATATTCTTCTATTTTAACATATATTGACTTTACTTATCATATATATTTGTACTCATTGACAAAAAATACAATTATCTTCACTAAAACCAATTTTGTATCATCCATATCCCCATTTTTTTATCAATACCCATTATAATTATATTTTAAGTATTCTTCTTCTCTATATGGATAATAAATTCAAAGTTTCACTTATGATGGAAAGTAACATTCATATGATTATTCATTCACATTTATTCTTCTCCCCTTACATTATATTATACTAAAAGTATACCCTAAATTACTTAAGAGCAGGATAGAAAAACATTAATTAAGTTGTTTTTTATACATTAATAAAATATAAGTCTACATGAGCCTTGTTCAGTACAGAAAACAAGACTGAATAACTTTTTCATAAAATATATTCATATAATATTTAGTAAGTGAAATCCATTCATAAATTTTATATCTAGGGTTTTTAAAATGAATTTTTTCATTCAACTTATTTCTTGTACCCATATTATTGAAATAATTAAAAAAATTCATCCTAAAATCTGGTTACTCCCCTTAAAAACCATTTTTTCCTTATCATTAATAATATTTTTATCCCATTTGGATATAGAAATGATTTATCCTAAAAACATGTGAGTATAGTAAATAAAACACATCAAACAAGGTCTTTAATTTATATAATTTCAATCACTAGAACATTTTTATCATCCAAAACTTTTTCATCTAGAATCCTACTACATAGAGTTATAATATCCAGATCATCCACTCTTTGGTTGTTCAAAATTTAGATTTTGTATCTCAACTCATCAAATCTCTTGAACTAAAAACTTTATTTTCACTTAACCTAAAAGGGGTAAACTCCATCCATCTTCTTTATCATGGTTGGAAAGGATTAAATTATTCCAAAGAGGAGAAAATATAATAATATAAAGTAAAATATTTCATTATGGACATGCTATGATTTTTATGTTTTTAGAGCATTTATCCCTTTATGTATCCCTTGAATTGCTTCAAATTTTAATACACTACATTATGAAAAAGATAAAAACATATAGAGGAATATAACAGTGTCACCTTTTCATTTTTAATCAGATAAATAGGGTTGAGGAATATTTATCAACCTATAAACTATATTCACATAATCCCTAGATAAATAAGAACCATTCATGCATTACACACTTTTTATCTTCCATGTGTAAACTTCCATAGGCCGCATAGACTTCATCAATTTACTTTTAACATTCATTTTTTATAGAATTTTCTTTTTCACTTCTTCTAAAAAGGAACATGCACTATCCTTTTTTATTTTCCCTTAAACTTACTTGTTCTTTAAACTCATCATTCCAAATTATAATATAAACTTTTAGAAAAAATTCAATATTCTTTTTATGATGATATTTCTTCTTTATAGTATCCTTTTTAGTACATGTATCATCTTATTATTACCTTCTTTTATTCACTAACTTCTCCTACCATATTATAACTATAACTTTTCTTGAGTGTTACAATATTTTTTACATCTTCCACATAGATATATAACTATAATTTTTTCTCTTTATTGAAAAACTCTCATGAAATTATACCTCTTCACTGATGATGTATTCCATAGAATTAATTTTATTGTTTCTTTCTCAGATTTATTCACTTTTTTGTTTTATAATTTTTCTGTTATCTTTAACATTCATGTATTTATTACAACTATCCATTATATGACATTTCCTTACAAAAAAGAATCATATTTTCTTGGGTGTGACATATTTTGTTACTTTATTCATTTGAGTGTTTTATTTTGGATCTTTGATTCATTTTTACCCCATGAAAGATTTACCACCTATCTTTTTTTTATTTTTATTTAACCTTTATAGCCGTCATCCATTATTAGAAACTGAATCATGCTTAGTAGAGGTAAACTAAAACTCATATTCATACTGATATATTTGTTTTTAATTTCCATATATGTTATCAAGAGTATTAATTCAATTCACTGTTAACAAATTTGTTTTCTTATGTTTTAATTGATTTGACTAAAGATGATTTATTTTATCTTCCATCTTGAACCCCCATAATATAGCCCCCCCTATTATATAACAATTCACATATTATACTAACTATCAATGAACCTATGTAAAAACATTCCACAACACCAACAGTACCCAATAAATATTTATTTCTTCCATTGATTTTTTACTTTGGCTAGATTTAACCCCTTGATCTTATAGAGTTTAACTTTCTTTATTTTAGACACCTTGAGTGGAACTACTTTTCTTCCAAGTTTTGACTTTGACCACTTGAATGTAATTCATTTTTCAAAAATATACCCCACCAATATATTTACATAACTTAATGTGTATAAAGTATTATTCATAGGAATATAATTAGTGTAATCATAATTTTTATAAAAAATGGTTACCTTATTTCAATAACTCACATACAATGTATCATATGACAACTTTAAGTTTTTTTCCACTCAAGTGACTCTTTCTTGAAGTTAGACCCTTCTAAGGAAATTTTAAATAAGTGACTCATTTTTTGAATTTATGTGAATATGTAATTGGATTAATATCAATTCTTTTGAACTTTAATTATAATTCAAGACACTTAAAAGATAAAGTAATTTTTTGATCATCATGAGATTTCACTTTATTTTCATATCTAATCATCAACTTTCAAACCCATTCCTCATGATTCTTAATATAATATAGTATAAGAGTTTCAAGTAATTTAATTATTTTTTAATTAACCACCAACTATGAGTTATTAAAAAACACTATATATTATAATACATGGATTTTATCTTATGAATTTTCTTAATTTTTCCATTCTTACTACTCAATATTTTCAATGCTTCTCCTGCCAGGTTTATTTTTCTTCAAAAAGATGTATCCATTATTCCTTGGATTCAAGGTGTTTAATGATAGTCTTATAATTTTGTAACCTATTATCCAATTCCATTTCCATTTCAATGAATTTCTATTCTAGATGATATTTATAATCACATAACTCTTGGATAAACTAAATTATATAACTGATAAATTTATAAGGAACTTTATCCATGTTACCCTTGACTTTATAATAGATATTTTCAATAGATTTAATAGTATCAATTTTCTAATACTCTACACAACTCAAACTATATTCTTATAGAATATAAAATTAAATTGATTTAATATATGAATAATTATCACATTGATCACCTTCAACAATTGTGTGTCCTACTTCTAATTTTGTGAAGTTAATTCCCTTAATTATTAGCCTCCTATTTCTTCTTGTTTTTTAATGTTCTTTCTAAAACCTTGGTAGTGGGAATAACATGAGTAACTTTAGTTTCCTTAAAATGAGATATCTTTGTGACTTTTAAAAATATTCACTTAATATAAAAAAGTTAAAAACTAATGGGAGTAAAAATATAGATCCAATTAGCAGGATCTTATGATATGAAACTAATTAAAGTGTCTAGAGGATAATATAATAACACTGGTATGGACATGAATCAGTGTTGATAAATTATAATAATTTATTCCAACTTAAAATTTGACCTCATTTAATATAGACTCTTCCACATATAAGGATTAATGGATATTGTATGTTCCCAAACACTTTGACCCCACATAAAATGTATAAACTAAATAGAGATCAACATATAGTATGTACAAGGTTCAACCCCAATACGAGAAACCTAATTCTTAATGTGTTTGGTTATTATTCCATTCCATATATAACTATTGTATAAATCATGTTAATACAAATGGTATATCTTTTAAAAATACAATAATATATTCAGATATGTTTTAAAAACTCCTAAATGGTTCTTTATACTTACTCTCATAAGTGTACAATGGGTATTTCTGGACACACTCATATATAAGATTTTCCATTAGATCTAGGATGAATCTAATTCAAATTTATATATTCTTCCACAAAATAAGTGTTTCACTACCATAGAATACTCTACTCTAACTACAAGTAAGTTGGTTGTGTATACTCTAAATAATATAAAGGTTATACTTTTGATTCAAATTTCCCCTTCAATTATCCTATTATCCAATCCTTATGATCAATAAAAAATGTTTTCATTTCCCATTATCTTCAAAAAATGTAATTTTTAGATATCTCACTCTAACAAGAACCTCAATGCAAGGATCATATATAGGTCACTACATGAGATCAGTTGTGTTTATAACTTCTTATTTATTAACTTTTGGAATACTCTCATTGATACTTTGGAATATATAGTTCCATATTCCTTAATACTTTGACTTAATTAATGATCTATGGAACATGCATGTTTGGGATCTCTCACTCTCTACTCTCAATCTCTGATTAGAAGCGCCGATCCTTGAATGAAGTCCCCCATTTATATACCTATACTCAATTTGATAAATATAGGGGAGCACATGATTAGAATTTGAAATTCCCAATAAATAAAATCTTAAGTGTATTTCCTTCAATTATTTCGAAGATATTAGACTTTGAATTTTTCAAGGATTCTATAAAAATCTACATTGATAATCTCCAAGACTTCCGTAAATTTCTACTACAATCAGTAAATTACCTTCATGATTTTTTTTCATAAAATACTTACTCTATATCATCACACAAACTTTGAATTCACATAAATGATAGGTAAAATCTATCTAGTATATTATAGTCCTGTAATGTATAACTCTTTACTATATGGTTCTACCTATTTCTCCATTCCAGTCATCTATATCCATTCAATATTTGGAAAACTTGGACATAAATCATTAGAATTTAGTTCTCTTAACACACTTTTCCAATACATGTTTCAACTATGGATTTTAATATATCTCTTTAAGATTTAACTACTAATCAAAACATATTATAATCAATTACACTTTTAGTTTTATCATATTCTCATATTTTTATTGTCTTAACTTCAACTCATCATAACTTCCTTTAAACGATTTCTTCATAATCACTGATCTTATGATCTTAAGTAATTTCACATCTTGGAAAACCTTCCAAGATCAAAAAAATTTCTATCTTAAGTGAATCTAGATTGCATATAGTTTTTATTATATTAGTGAATTAATAAAATTTCAATTATTCTCTACTTTACTTTTAGTGATCAAAATTTAATGGTCTCCATTTATATAAATCATGGGCTTCCTCATGATTAAAATTTCTTCAAAAACCATATTACTCAATCATAAATTCATTACTCACATTATTTATATTTATATCAATATAAGTTCATTTAAATTAATGATTATCTTAACTTATATTACTCCATAAATAAAATCTTAATTTATTCTTCCACTCCTGTCTTCTATCTTCTAGTGTATAATGGTCATAGAGCATCCTTATTTATCATTGATTCAGCCTTTTAATTCATCTTCTATACATATCATGAATCGTTATTCTGATTCTCTTGACTCTATCAAATCTTAAAAATCTTAATTTTTTTTCCTACAATTGAATCTATTTAACAACATAACACAATATAAAATAAATTTTATATCTTTATTCATGTTTATAAACTCTCATCCATCCTTAATCTACACAAAGTATAATCCTAAAATCAATTCTATTGAAATCCATTTGATGCTTAGATATATAATTTCTTATGCTCCAATATATAAATAGTATACTTATCCATGATGATTTTGGAAACATCTATATATACAGACATAAAATACTTTTTTGGGTCTCATAAAAAATCACAGTCGATCCTTAATTCATTTCATTTATTTTTTGGTCAATTATTATCAAAGAATCATTTGAATTAATGTGAAAACCATTCAAATAGTATAGTCTCCATACCCATCACACCAACCATATATTATGATTCTATAATTACAAATTATCCACTTCTCATCTTCTATTTTTATAAATTATAAAAACATCATCACATCAAATTTGGAAGAATATTGTACTCTTCCATTTATATGATACCCATTTTTTAAGAGTAAGTTACTCTTATAAACCACTATAAGTCTTCTTAACATATCCATTTTTAGTTATAAAAACTTTACATAAGATTAAATGACTCTTACAATTTTGTAAGTCACTCTTATATAAATCCTTGGTGACCATTATGAAAAAAATTTTCCTTTGAAAATTTATTCAAAATACTTCTCAGGAAAATATATCATATATGAAAATAAATAATTTATTCTACATGATTATCATGAAAATATATTTTATCTAAAAATAAATATATTATGTATCATATAATATTCATTACATTACCATATGCATTATACACCTCTTGAATTATATCATAATTACTACTTATCTTCTGGTGAAATTGAAGCACATCATTCAATTTTTGAACATTAAGAGTTCTCAATCACAGTATATATACAACACATGTATCTTCTAGTGATAATATATTTTTTCATGATATAATTAATGAATTAATTTTTCTACTAACCCTTAATTTAGTTATATTTCTACCTTTATTTCATCGATCAAATAACCCATCTATTAAAATTCATCAATGTGAGTTCCAAAAACACTTCATCCACCATATATAACTCAAATGTTAACAATAAAAAAATTTCATTCACCATGGTTTAATTACTTAAAACTTCATCCATCATTAGTAGATAGTGATCTAAATTACCTTCAACACTTGTAATATATTCACACCTATCCTTAGATCAACAATCATTTAAATTTTATGCTCTAATTCATTAATCATGGTGATATATATTCTTCTATTATCTAGATAAATCATCTAATCACATTAAGTGTATATATTTTGGTAGTAGAATTGTAATATTCCTACATTCAATCTTATGATGTATTATATTATGAAGTTTTAACTTCTAAAAAAACCTTATGTAACATCATATAATTCTTCTCACACTACACAAATTGATGTTACTTTTCATTAACTTTACTTTTCATTAATAAAAAACATAACAATATTCATTAAATTTGTTTTGGGATTATAAAATATATTTCAATATGGTTTTGTAAGATTAAATTGAGTTAGTATAAATATTAATATAAAATAGGATAAAAATAAGATGGTTGAGTGATTAATTTTCTTCCATTATTCAAATGGAAAAGGAGAAGTAAATAAGTTTCTTCCATTTGATTAATATATGTCCATTCAGTTATTGAAATGTAATTGAGTTAATTTAATGGTTAGAAAATTTGGTTGATGATTTAAGTGAGATGATTTAATTATAATACTTTGGGAGAGTCATTCACATGGATATGAAGATACATATTTTTCTATAATTTGATATATTATATGAAGAATCTGTATAAGATATTTAAGGAATTTTGGGGAGTTTATTTGGTAGTTTATGTTCATAATTGGTTGAAGTAGATTTGAAATTATTTCAATTAAATTTTAAGTAGTCAAAATTGTTTGAATAATTATTTCAAATGATTTGAATGATGTGGCAAGGAGTCTAAAAGTTATGGGTTATTGGTTAGAGATATACGTGATATATTTCTTAGACTTTAATAATTTGGTAGTCTCTGAAAGCTAATATAGAAACATAACATATTATATATTATACATAATATTTCTAGAAGATTTTAAAATTTAGAAAAAGTCTAAAACACTGATAAATGCATAATATTTTTTTATGTTGCATAAGAATAGAAGAAGAAAAATATTTCCAAGGATCAAATCATTAAGAGCTGTATAACATTTTCTATTGATATATATATTTTTTCTATGGGAAATAAAATTGGATGTCCTTGAACACTTGGTGATATATAATTTTTTGATAATATATATTTTCTTGTTGGAATATAGAGTAGAAATATGGAAAATTAAAAAAATCATACATAATACACGAGGTTTACACAATCATATAAATAATTTATTGGTTAAAATATATTCAAAAGAAAAAAACATACATAATATATAAGGTTTTATAGTCTAAAAAAATATGAAATTTTCTAAATGAAATATTCAGAAGAAAAAGTATAATTTAGAAGATGTTGTTAGATCCTTGAAAGTTTAAATATCATGATTATTTGAATAAAAAAATAATTTTAATCATTTAAAATGTACACGAATAATGAATAAAAATTGGTTCCAATCTCTATAGAAGATGACCATGCTGAAAAGTGAAAGAAAATGTAGTCGGTTATGGTGTTTTTGATTGATCCATTCCGTGGAGATAATTGTAAACCATATTGTATGATATATAGATTGTCATGTGAGGGATTCATGTAGAATCATATGAGACCAAAATGGAATTATACAACCATATATTTTCCCAGGAAGTCATGTATTATGTAATATTTTTTTTGGTGAATTAAAACGAAAAGAAAAGTTTGTGTGGTAATTGAGGAAGACCACTAGGAAATAATGCTGAGTTTTTAAAAGATATTCTTAGGGTATTATTTTAATATTTAATTTTATATAAAATATGTCAATTATTTATCATGGATTCATATTTATTAGGTATTAATACTTATAATATTGTGAATAATATTAAATAAAACGAACCAAGAATTATAGATTAATTTCTATAAAAATATGGAAATAATATTCATGTGATGTGTAATATAAATGATAGGGAAGGTGGAGGAAAATTTTGAAAAAATATTGATAAGTAAGCTGATACTATAATCCATGAGATAATTCTATGTATCAAAGAAATAATAAGTCTCAATGCTAATATCATCTTGAATATCCTTTGTGTTGATGACAAAGAAAGTTCCAACATTGTTTCTAGAGTTTATCTTTGTTCATTGAAGAAAAATAAGAACAAGAGATACATATTCCATGTTCTTATTGATTACCATTTACTCCAAAGACATAAAATTTAGAATATAGGATTTTGATATAAATATATTATAAGATCCAATTTGGAAGCTATTGCCTATGATATACATATATTGTAAGGTTTAAGGAATTTTGAGGCAACCCTTATGATTTTTGTAATTTGAGGAAAAATATTAAATCCACATTTTCCAAGAGGGGAATAAGATTATACTATTAACCTTTCCCAATGGAGGTGAAAATATTTCCCTATATTTATATAATATAAATTATATTCTTACATTGTATCTAATTTATTCCAATATTATAGGTCCAAGGATATACCATTTATCAAGATTTAACTTGATAATAAAAGTGATTCCATGTGTTCATGGGTAAAAAAACACTATACAATTGGCAAATAATCATCCATATTGAAGGAAAACCTTGTTAAAAAATATTTCATGCCTTTTTTTCTTTTCTTTCCTACTTATTCTATCAGTATGATAACCATAAAGCGATAAAATGAGTGTGATATACATTCACCAAATAGGTACACAAATAAAGAAAGTAAAGTGTTTTAATATTTAATAAGTAATAAAATAAAATTCACCCATTTTAGTGTTACATATATTATAATTTATCTTATAAACATACTATTTTACCTGGATTTATGAAAAATTGGTGTTCTTATTTCTTCCCTTACATATTTATAGTTTATATCATATTTTGTTTGTAAAGGTTTCTTCCCATTCTTTTTTTATTGTGGTTTTGTTCTATATCACACCATGTATCTCTATATTCCTCTTTACCATATCCTAATATGCACCCCTTATATTCCTTATTCTTATTTCTCCATCCTTTTATAGGTATATTCATGTCTTTATGGTTCTATTAAGATTATTTTTGAAAGTCAAACCTGACAAAGTTTATAAGGAAATATTTTCCAAATTTAATCCCCACTATAATATTTTTATACTATGAATATTTTATTTTGTAAGTTCTATTATTAAGAAATTTTATTAATAAAATAATGTTTTAAAAACAATTTATAACCTCTTAAAAGTAATTTTTAAATTTTTTTATTCCATTTTTTTCAAAATAATGGCCTAAAATGTTTTTAAAAATGTTTTATGATTTTATTTTTTATTATTATCAATATTCATTAAAATATACTTTATTTATAATAAATATTTTTATAATTATTCATTTATAATATATAATTTTCATACATTTGTACAATTACTCGAAATCATTTTTCCTTATTTATTTCAATTTTATGTAAAAACAAAGAAATTATTGTCTAATAACTTATTCAATTTATTATCCCCCTAAAAAATATTTTCATCTATTCTAATACTCATTTATATTTCACCATTTCACCATTTATTATGTTTTTATTTCCTATAATGGTATGATATTCATTAACAAATCCTATGTTAATATAATCATTTTATTCCTTACCAAAGTTAATATATATATCTGGTGTGGTGGAAGTTAAATCTATTTGAGTGAAATTTTTTATTAATGATTTTTTATCGACTAATATTAAACTATACTAAAAACAAAAAATTTATGTGAATTCATTTTCTTTTATGAATACCTTATGTTATTTCTTCTGATTTAGGGGTTTTCAACTGGATACCATTAAATTCAGTTTATTGGAGAAATTTTTTACTTAACCACATACCATTTTTCCTATACTGTGTGAATACCCAACACTTCACTATCTTAATAAAATTTTATTTACCTAGAGAAATACTTTATTTATTTGGATTCATATTTTATTTTCATGGGTTAATCAAGATATTATTTTTATGGATTTGTGATTTTTTTTTCATATTAATATGGAAAACAATATATGGATATATAATAATATAATGGGTGGCCTAATATTATATATAACTATAATTCATTGGTTAAATATTTATATGTAATAGGGTATCTTTGTTATTTAGGAACATGATGCATTTTATCTTTGTTCATAATGTTATGAGGGGACATTATATAGTTATATTTTTTCCAAAATTTACACATAAACATTATTTGTTTAGATGTTTCCAACATATAACTGGATATAAAATTTTATGCTAATTAACTATGATATAAATTTATTGGTGGTGAACCTTGAAATTTTTTATCATATAATATTCTTATGTATGTTCCACATTCCTATGTTATGAAACATTTATATTTATATCCCCATGGTTCATGATTATTGTCTCCTGATTACACATCCTAATTCAGTGATATATGTTATGATTTCATGATTATATTTTATGGTTTCACTTATCAATGCTATGTTTTTAAGATTAGGTTAATTTTATTTATGATAACTTCTTATGATAACATGATCTTATTTTTTTAATAAGGCTATTTTTATATGATCACGAATCTAACTTTCTTATCATCCATTGGTAATTCCCATATGTCTCATTGATAAAGTTTTACCTATTACTACCCATTTAAACTCACTCCTTCTATATGTTCACTATTTACCTAAGTGATCATAAGTAAGAAAGAGATTTTGATCAGATTATATGGTGTCTATAATTAAGGAATGATTAAATTTTATAGTATGATGATGTGATATGTATATAGTTCACAATTACACCAACCATCAGACTAAGAGTGTGTGTTTTGGGTAAAAGTTATGTTTGTTTGGAACCAGAACTACATGTGCTCATCTAGGAGAATTATTAATCTATTGAAGGAAAATAATTTTTTTCAATGACCAACTTGATATTTATATATCAATATTTGAGGAGGAAGGATAAAACATTCAAAGATATAATTTAGGATTATCCACCTGAGGATTGTTCTAGAGACATTATTGAATTGAAGGTTATATATTTATTTATCTAAATATTAGTTTTGGATTTAAGTGGATATGTTATAGGGGTAATTTATGACTAAGTGTGGTGTTTATATTTACCTATAGGATGCTAATGTGGTGATGTATTGGGAGTGACCAATAAATATTTTCAAGATTTAGAGTTCCTAGGGATTTGTAGGATACAATTGATGCTTCATTAAATTCATTTCAATTTTAGTGTCACTAATGATAGTGTTGAATTTAAAGGTTGTGAAATTAAAGCGGGATGACAAGTTACATAGATCATTAACTGATCTAAATAGGAGATTAATTTCTATTGTAGTGTTAATTATAACCAAATATTATGAGGAGTTATAAATAAATGTGGAAGTTTGAGTTCTAGATTGGATTTTGTACTTATACAAGGGTATAATGTGGTGGTATATGGATTGAGGCAATTATTACCATATTATATGAATTATACTAGACATGATCTAGAACTAGTGATAGTTATTAATGCCTTAAATATAAGGTTAAATTGCCAATTTATTGATAAGATCATTTTATTTTTGGATTATAAATGTCTGAGGTATATTTTCCCTTATCATGAGTTGTAAATGATTAAATAATATGGGAGGAATATATTATAACTTTATACTTTGAGATATTGTAATCATTTTTTAATGTTAATGTTATTGTTTTTTCCTTGATAATGAAAACTAAATCATTGAAGGAATTTGAGAGTCAATGTAAGATAATGTTCTTGATAGCATATTATAATCTGGAATATCATATAGAGGGAGACTCTATGGTATTATATTGGATCAATATCACATTTTTTCTTATAAAATATTTAAAGTATGGGAAAGATACTAATATTGAATACAATAAAATTAGTTATTTAACAAATATTATAGATTCCATTGATGTTCAATCACTAGTATATAACTTAGTGATTTATTTTAAAGATATGGTGGTGGTTCCTTTGAGTTTGAATGAAGTAGATATAAATGTATTTAGTAATTCCATCCAGTTTTTTCATTTGAGAGTGATGGAGATGTACCAAAAATCATATGGTAGTTTTATTTTGGTGAATTTAATAGGGATATGACTTATTATACCTCTTTGAATATAACATGTTAATAAGTTAAGGTGATGAATTATAAGCAAGAAATACATTTACAACATTTTCTAATGAAAACAATAAAATGAGAAGATATCATAATGTATTATTGTCTTCTTTTAAATAGATTTCAAATTAATCAAAATGTTATTTAGGTGTTTTTGGATGCACTAAAAAATCCCTCTCACATAATATACATTTCAGAAATTTTCATGGTATTTTTTGGGTAATATTTACATGAAGGAACTGGTTAAAACTCATGGATTTCTTTTATTTATGATGTTAAATAGGGATAAATGGTTTACATTAAGGTTTTGGAGAGTATCAAAGAGGTTTTGGGGTACTCAAATAAATATGAGTATGTCCTATCATACTTAGATAGATATGAAATTAGAATAGACTATAGATACTTCATAGAACAAGATTCAATTTTTTTTTGTGATTTTATGAAATCATGGTAATTTTATATCACTTTTGTGGAGTTTTTACAATTATAAAAATAAAGCACCAATTCAGATAGCTCTATATGAAGAATTGTAAGGAAGACCTTGTCAATCACCATTGTGTTGGATTTAAGTGGGAAAGATTCAATCTTAGGACTAGGTTTGGTGAATGATATAATAAATCAAAAGTATCTAAGAAGGAAGAGATTAATGTGGTATTAAACACTAAAGAAGTTATATTGTAACCATTTATGATGAAATTTATAGTGTATAGTTTGATATTGAGACATTTTATGAGTTTCACCACTATTAGAAATTTTTTAACTCAGAATGAATGGGATTTGGGAACCCAAATATATGGGTCAATTCATTATTTTTGTATAGATAAGATAATGAATTATCATTTAAAATTTATATTGATATATTTTATAGTGCATGAAATTTATCATATATCATTGATAAATAAGTTCCATCTTGATCCATATCATATTTTATCTATGTTTCAATGGATATAGAAATGGATGTGATATAATATGAAAAACAATGAGGATCAATGATAGGAAGGAGACAATATTGAGAGGATAGAGAATTTCATTAGAGAAGTTGTGATGGTAGCATGGAATAGTTCAAAAAGAGACTTAGGAGAGGGATTTCCATATAATACCATAATATCTTGAGTTATTTTTGGAGAATGGGTCCTATTGAGTTATTAATGATGAAAAATTAAATGGTAGAGAGAATTTTAATATAATGGAACTATTTGTTATGTCCCCCTTAGATTTCAATGGTCCTTAGAATAAAATTTTGAGTTTCTTAGGAGACAAGGATGAGTGAAATATTAATCACATGATTTATAAGATTATGTTTCCAAAACCTGAGAGGCCTAAAAGGGAGCATTGATATATGCATGATTAGCTGGATGGTTTAAGAGTTCATGTTTCCTAACCATATGATCTATATTTTCCTATCAAAGAGTTGTGAAAAGTGGTCATATGGTCCTCTAGACTATGAAGGAAAACCATGTCTGTAAGGCCTTAGATTTTTGTTCTTGGTATGTTAAGACCTGTTTCCAACCCTTAATTAGGTTTTTTGGGGTTTTCTATTCTTGGGTAAATAATCAGAATCAATGGAGTGGTTTTGGAGGGTTTTCAGTTCAACAAGGACTAGAACATGTTGTAGTGAAAGCTATGTTGAGCCCGATCAGATCCTATGTTTCATGGTCATGACCAATATTCCCAGTACTGAGTGTGATATTGGGTGTAGCATTGAAAGACTCCCTATATACCAAAACCAATTTGGTATCACCACATAGTATAGGAATGTGTGGTGGGTCAAACATGGACAAGGTTTATAGACTATGATATAGAGGTTCATCATGGTGGATCTCTTGGTCATAGCATGACCAAGGATAATATAAGCATTGTGGGTGTCACTATACTATATTAGAGTTGGTTTTAGATTTTTGAAATGAAAAATTTGGTCTATGATCTTCTGGGGATTGGATCATTTCAAAAAGGGGAACCACATGATTTTTTAGGGAGTTATTATCATAATTTTGACTCAACCTATGCCTAAGTAACCCTATTTCCTACTCTACTAGTAAGGGAATATGATAGAGAGGGATCCAGGGTAAGGATACATGATTTTTTTCCTCTTCTCATGGGTGATTATGGTCTACGAAACTCTAGATTAGGTGATCCTAAAATATATATTCATTTATACAGGTACTATGATGGTCGTCTATACCTCTCATACCAATCCTATGTTGTTATATTCAATTAGACTTGAGGTAGTAAGTCATTACATTTTGTTTCCCATGTGTATAATTGGATTTTATGAATCACATGCATGTGTTTATGTGTGTATCAATGTGATGTATGCTTTAGGTTTCCTGATGTTTCTAGTATATGATGTGTGTGTAGCATGTGAGACTTATGTGTGATGTTTCTTGACATTGCTAGAATATTTTGTGCATGTGTATCCTATGATACATATTCTTGATGTTTCTAGTATATGATGTGTGTGTAACCTGTCACTACTGGAAAATGTATCTTTCCCAATGCTTTTATACCAACGGTTCAAAAGAACCATTGGTAAAGGTGTGATTAGGGAAGATTTCCCAACGGTTTGAAGAAACCGTTGGGAAAAGATTTGTCTTTCCCAACGGTTTGAAGAAACCATTGGGAAAGCATAGTATTTCCATTCTTTCCCCAATGGTTTGATGAAACCATTGGGAAAATAATGGATTTCCCAATGGTCTTTAAAAACCGTTGGGAAAATTCACCCCCAAATTCCCCTAAACTCTCCCAGACTCCCCTAGAACCTCCCAGACCACCCAGAATCAGATCCCCCGCCTCAGAAGTGGCCGGTCAGGTAAATCTTCCATCTGCAACTCCCCCATTTAGGTTATATTCTTTCAAATTCTTCTCATATTAGTTAAATATATACTTTTATTATCAACATTTATCCATTTATTTCAGTATTTATCCATTTATCGTGTACTTTTTCCCTATTTCTAAGGATTTTGGAAAATTTTATGATTCATTATAATCCCTTGACGAATTGTGTACTCGAATCACTAAATCAATGTAAACAATATCCAATTAAGGTTTTCATTAATCATTTTTAGGGTTTTCATTAATGGTTGCATTAATGTTTTATTTCAATTAATGTTTTCATTAATGTTTTCCTTAATGTTTTCATTAATTAAAGTTCTTTCTTATGTGTATGCATTGTTTTTATGTTTGATTTGGGTGTGTGTGGCGGGGGGTGTCTGAGGGGTGGGGGTTGTCCGGGGTGAGTGGGGGTTGTACGAGGGGTGGGGGGCTGTCCGGGGTGAGTGGAGGGCTGTCCGAGGGGTGGCGGGGGCTGTCCGGGGTGAGTAGGGGGGGTTGTCCAGGGTGAGTGGGGGGATGTCCTGAAGGTTCCGGGCATAGAGGAAGCGTGTGGGTAGATGTGCCCACTTGGCTTTTTGTCATTAGCAATGATCAATCCGGGATCAATACGATGATAAACGCCAGTCTCCACGGATCGAATCATGGAAAAAGACAAAGAAGATGGTTTGTCCCGGAACCACAAACAAGGATCGTTACAGGTTGATTATAATTAATTTAATTAATTATAAAGAAATACCTTTTGGGTGTTCTTTCTTCGTTGATGTTCTCGATCACATTGTCGATGTGATCCGTCATTGCGTCGCAGAAGCCAAGAGTAGACTCCCTCTAGCGGTGATCCACACGTGTACCTCGTATCTCTGGACATCGCCAAAGGATTCTTCAGGTGCTAGCATAGAGAAGCCTTTGCTTGCGTTTTCTGCCTTAGATCGTCTTGATATGATGAAAGAGAATCTCTCTCGGTCTTGAGAGCATTCTTGGAGGAAGAGGTTCTCTCGGCCTTGAAAGAATTATCCAGAGATGTTGTGCACAATGATTATCTTGTGTAGGAAAAGAGTTGGGGTTGTGAGGATATTTATAATCGAGTTTGAGGTTGTAGAGTTATGACAATAAATAAATGCATTACACATTTAATTTATTTCATTAACTCTTATTGAAAACCCCCATGTCAAATAATTAATTCCTTGACATGGGCTCACGCTGATTATAATAAATATCATTTAATAAAACGATATTATATCCTCAAAATCCCGACTGGAAAAACTACACGGCGTGTAATAATAAATACACAGCATGTAATTGTTTTTCATTGAAAACTACACAGTGTGTACATTAAATGTACATGACATGTATATCTTGTTTTCATTTATTCATTTCGTTTCCAAAATAAAACTACACGGTGTGTACATTTAATAATACATGGTGTGTACTTGTTTTATTTTATTTTTCCTCCATCATTTAAAACAACTTAGGCTTCCTTGAATAATTATTAAACCACATACAAGAATAATCTTTATTCAACTTGAGATACTTGGATACACTTAGTGTGTGACCCTCTAGGCCTATTTCTCGTTGGCATTAGGCAGGCTTTCCTAAAGTCCAAGATTACTATCTAGCAACGGGTCAAGGCACCCAAGAGAAAGAAGTTGACACCACATTGACATATCACCTCATACGAACGCTTACTGTGTAATTTAATCCCTTTGTCTCAATATCTCATCAAGCAGGTTTCATGGAAGTGTCATAAACCTATATGGTTGATCCGTCGTTCTTTGACTACCTGAAATAAACTCATCATTTACACCATGGCCATGGAATTTAATGTGACAGTTCTATTTCAATCAAAGGGCCGAGATATCAACTTCCATAAATGGAAGGGAAAAATCCTTCCTGGGCTTATCCATTAACAACATGTCACTCGCAACGCACCCAACGTACCCTACTTCCCGCCAACTATCTGCGTGACGGTTTTCATCAGTAAATCTAAGTGCGCGAGTCATGACATGAGTTAATGATAATATTCTTGTCTAAGGACCATTACACACGCTCGCAGATAAAAATATACGATGACACCAAGACATGCAGAATTACTACTGGTGATTCTGTTCTCATAATCTCCCATCTTGGAGATTACCAAGTGCGAACTCCATGAGAGAGAGTCTCGTCTTCTTACGAGTACTCGCACATGACGGTTTTTATACTATGTGTCCTATCATAGTATGTCATCCAACCGCAAAACTTTATTTAAGAATATTGTTATAGCATTTCAAGGTTCTCATCATAGCAGGGATCTGCTATGACCTTATTAATGACACAAATATTCTAGGACATTATTATATTATAGTCATGCAGAACAATGAAAAATATATAATAAATGAATATTCATGTAATCAAAGTACAAAATAGTTGGTTCTGAGGACACCAATCCTTACAAACTCCCACTTGGACTAGAGCCAACTACCTACGACTTTTAGTCCGCTAGACCTCACATGATGATCATGTTTCTATTGAGTCAAGGCTTTAGTCAATGGGTCCACCACGTTGTCTTCCGTGGAAATACTACTCACTACAACTTCACCTCTCTGAGAAAATTCCCTCAAGAGATGATACTTCCGAAGTATGTGATTTGTCCGCTGATGTGACCTTGGATCTTTTGCAAGTGCCACTGCTACAGTATTATCACAATAGAGTATGATAGGATCTTTACTGCTCGGTACAACATCCAGCTCTTGGATGAAGCTTCACATCCATACTACTTCTTTAGCTACCTCAGAAGCTGTGATATACTCAGACTCCACTGTAGAATCTACCACCACACTTTGTTTTGAGCTCTTCCAGCTCACTGCACCTCCATTCAAACTAAAGATGTATCCAGTCTGCGACTTCATGTCATCTTGATCAGTCTGGAAACTAGCATCTACATGTCCTCTGATGACTAGTTCCTCATCTCCTCCATAAACTAGGAACATATCCTTAGTACGCCTCAGATACTTAAGGATAGTCTTGACTGCCATCCAATGGCAGTCTCCTGGATCAGCTTGATATCTGCCTACCACACTTAATGCGTAAGCAACATCTAGCCTCGTACATAGAATAGCATACATGACTGACCCAATCGCAGATGCGTAAGGGATCCTTGCCATCCTCTTTCTTTCATCATGTGTCTGAGGACACATTTTCTTTGAAAGATGAATGCCATGTGACACTGGCAACAATCCCCTCTTGGACTATTCCATACTGAATCTCTTCAGTATCTTGTCAATGTATGTACTTTGACTCAGGGCCAGCATTCTCTTGGATATATCACGATGGATCTTGATCCCAAGAATATATGCCACCTCACCCAAGTCTTTCATAGAGAAGCATTTATGAAACCATTACTTAAATGACTGTAAGATGGGTACTTCATTTCCAATTAGCAATATGTCATCAACATATACTATTAGGAAAATGACTGCACTTCCACTAAACCTTTTGTAGACACAAGGCTCACATTCATTCTTAACAAAGCCAAATTCTATAACAGCTTCATCAAAACAAATGATCCATGACCTTGATGCTTGATTTAATCCATAAATGGATTTCTGCAACTTGCATACCTTGTTGGCATTCTTTAGAGTCACAAACCCTTCAGGTTGTGTCATGTAGACATCTTCCTGGAGGTTCCCGTTAAGGAAAGCTGTTTTGACATCCATTTTTCAAATTTCATAGTCATGGTAAGCAGCAATGGCCAATAGGATTCTGATGGACTTCAGCATTGCAACCGGTGAAAAGGTTTCATCATATTCAATTCCTTGATGCTGTCTAAAACCTTTTGCAACCAGTCATGCCTTGTAGGTGCTAAATTTCCCCTCCATGTCCAGTTTCTTCTTGAATACCCATTTATTACCAATAGGATTTACATCAACTGGAGGATCTACCAAAATCCAGGCTTGGTTTTGGTACATGGAATCCATTTCAGAATTCATGGCTTCTTGCCACTTGGCAACGTTTGTGCCTTCAACTGTTTCCTTGTAGGTAAGAGGATCATCATTGTCAACCAATAATGATTCACCATCCTCAGTGACAAGAAAACCATATTGTTCTGGTTCTCTCACCTCTCTCATGATCCTACGCAGTTCTTTTGTCTCTGGAATAGATTTTTCTTCCACGGGGCTTTGTGGAATCTGTTCTTGTACCAACTCATGTGTATCTTGAGCCTCGAATTCATCGATGTCTATCTCGCTCCCACTATCTCTTTTGGAGATGTGATCCCTCTCAAGGAATATGGTGTGTCTTGCCATTGTAACCCTTTTGTATGAGGGGTTGTATAGGTAATATCCCCTTGTTTCCTTGAGATATCCTATAAAGATACACTTTGTGCCTCAGGGCGTGAGTTTGTTACCTGAAGAGGCCTTAACAAATGCTTCGCTACCCCACACATGTAAATTCGATAACATGGCTTTGCGTCCACTCCATAACTCATATGGAATACCATTTATCAATTTAGTTGGTACTTGGTTTAGTATGTGCGCTACTGTTTGTAATGCATATCCCCAAAACGATAATGAAAGACTCGTATGACTCATCATTGATCTCACCATGTCCAACAGGGTGCGGTTCCTCCTTTCACTTACACCATTCCACTGCGGTGTGTAAGGAGGAGTGAGTTGATATCGAATCCCAAACTCCCGTAAGAAATCAATAAAGTCCCGATTAAGATATTCTACTCCTCTGTCTGAGCGGAGTTTCTTAATATTCTTACCAATCTGGTTCTCAAATTCATTCTTGTATTCTTTGAACCGATCAAAAGAATCCGACTTATACCTCATTAAATAGATATATCCATATCTACTAAAATCATCAGTAAACATTATGAAGTACGAGAACCCACCCCTTGCTTCAACTGGAAATAGTCCACACACATCTGTTTGAACTAATTCTATAAGCTCTTTAGTTCTTTCACCTTTCCCACTAAATGGGGCTTTGGTCATTTTTCCTTGTAGAAACGCATGACATACACCAAGTGGTTTTAGTTCGAAAGAATCTAAATACCCATCTTGATGTAATTTTGTCAAATGATTCTCATTGACATGACCTAGCCGGTGATGCCAAAGTTGGGTGTGGTATGAGTCATGTGAATTAACTTTGTTATCGAATTCTATTACTTGGTTTGTGTAGTCTAACACATAAAGTCCGTTATATAAATGTTCCCTACCAAAACAAATGCTATCTTTATAAAAGTAGCAACATTCATTTCCAAACTTGAATATGAATCCATCAGTATCTAATCTGGATACTGAAATAATGTTTTTAGTAACAGAAGTCCCATAATAACAACCTTTAAAAACCAAGACCATCCCAGTAGGCAATGTGATGTGGTAGTCTCCGACAACTACAACAGTGAGTCTGGCTCCGTTGGCTGCTCGTAGATCTACCTCTCCTCGATCAATATTACTGAATCTACTTGGTTACTGTATTTGGATATAGATGTGAGCACCACAAGCAGTATCTAATACCCAATTAGTAGAAACAGATAGATTGCATTTGATAACAAACACACCTGAAGCTTCCCCTTACTTCCTTGACTGGGTGTAGTTTTTCTTCCACTGGCCCTTCTTTCCACATGCAAAACAAATAGCATCCAATTCCTTTAAATCCCCTTTGATCTTCCTTTTCTTGGAAGGCCTTGAAGAATCTTTGGGCTTAAATCTCTTCGCCTTCCCTTTCCTTTTATTCACCATGAGGACAAAAGGCTTTTCACGCTTCATGTCAGTGTCCACTTGGCGAATGAGGATGAGAAGATCAGACAAATACTTCTCAATGTTGTTCATATTGAAGTTCACAACAAAGTTTGAGAAGCTCTGGGGGAGTGATGCAAGAATGATATCGATACCCAGTTCTTCGGGGAGTTTAAACCCTAGAACCTCCAAGCACTCAATGTAGCCAATGATCTTGACTACATGAGGCCCAGTTGGGGCACCCTCTCCAAGCATTCTCTGAAATAGAGCCTTGGATATCTCAAACCTTTCCTGTCTTGCTCTCTCCTGGTATAGACCACAGAGATGCTCGAGCATGCTATAGGCATCCATGTCTTCATGAGACTTCATGAGCTCACTAGAAATTGATGATATCATCAAACATTGAACGTCAAGTGCATCGTTCAAATGTTGATCATAGACTAGGAAATCTTCATCACTCGCCTCTGGGGTAGGGGAATCAGGAAGTGAGGACTCCAGCACGTAAAAATTTCGTTCATGACATAGGATAACCCGAAGGCACCTAAACCATTTCTAAAAGTTACTGCCAGTGAGGATGTTGTCTTTATCCAGAATTGATCATAGAGAAAAAGTGGTTGACGAGTTTGTCATATTGATTCTACAATTTAAAAGAGCAGATTTATTAGTACTTTCTTGATTACATTTTTATGAGAAATAATAAAAAATTTAATTCTCCCACTATTTTATCAAGTCCCAATGGCCCTCACCATTGAACTCAGAATGTACAGTTTCTTTGACATTCTAGTGGAAAGGATCCATATTTCCCTTCACATAACCCCAAAAAGGGTTGGTCAAGATATTTGAAGGTATTTAGGTAGACAGGTCTTTGCCAACAGTGAGCTTACTGTTCCTTGATCTGTTGAGTGGACTCCCCAATCCTGAAATCCTGATTTGGATTTCCTCAACTCTTGCCTCCAATATTACATCAAGTCTAGCAAGGGCTACTTATCTTGATGTAATATGGTTAAGTCAAACCGAAACCTTTCATAAGGGCTTCCTTTATAAAAGTAAGTGTCCCAAAAAGGGTTGGTCAAACACATAGTTTTATTGAGTCTTTCCCTTAATCAAGTAACAGAAGGCTTGGTCTGACTTAATATGGTTTTTGATGGATTTTATTCTTTATGCGTATTTTTGCATTATCACATGATTGTTAATATTAAGTGATTCTTTCTTAAGTGATTAACCATGTTCCGATAATGTTTACGCATATTCCGGTTTTTATTTTATTCCATCTTTTCATGCTTGTTCATTTTATTAATTATGTGATCGCGACAACACATACATAATAAATAAACCATGCAATCAGATAGAAATAAAATAAGATGGAATGATCATGAGATTCTATTTGGTTAGCTTATCTAGCGGTTTTGATAAGCTAACCCTGACCTAGGGAAAACACCTTAAACCTGATGGTTCGTGTTTTGCAGCTCCCACCTGTCCACCTTTGTATCTTCTTGCGTCGGTTTTGCCTTGGCTTCAGGATTTGAACCGTCTCCTCTTGCTTGGGAGATCCTCCATTACATGGGTTTACATTAAAGAAACCATGGGCACGCAGGCCCTAAATTTTATTGGAAGAAGGCTCGCAGGCCAACAAATTTAAATGAAATAAATTTAAATGAAACCATACACATACAAAGGGTCTTTGATCTAGATCATGATCATCCATAGTATTCAACGACATTTACGCATATTTAGAATTCAAATTCTTTTAACCGTTCTTTTATTTAAGATAAGATGCGCTCGAATTCAATTAATTATGATCTTATAATTAATCAATTATTTATCTTAAATTCCTTTCTGAATTTCCTTGAGATTCTTCTCATCCATATTCCTTGTACGGGTCTTTGTACATTGGAGGAAACCTAGTGAAATTCAATTTCTGGAAAGTACACGGCGTGTAGTTTATAATTACACGCCGTGTATTTTTCTTTTCACCCTTTATCCAAAGTACATGATGGGGCTTTGGCGTATTTTTTGTACTTTGGAAATTTTAGAGTACATAGCGTGTAGATGAATTATACATAGTGTGTACTTCCTTGTTACGTGGTAACCGGCCTGGCGATCCCGTGTACGCGGTACACAACTTATCTTTGTACACGGTTTCACCTGGGTCGGAATGGACTAAATGGCATGTTTCTCCAACATACACGCCATGTCTTCTAGTTTCCACACGCCATTCAATTCTGGTCAACACGGCGTGATTAAAACTTTGGCATAATCAATTCACATGACGTGGTTTAGCGTACCAGTGCCAGTTTGTTGAACCTAAGTACACGACATGTAGTTTTAATTACACACCGTGTAATCCCGTGTTGTACAGACAGAAAGAGAGGCTCCTCCGGATGAGTTCCTCATTTATATTTTAATCAGAAATTAAAATTAAAAGGTAGTTTATGTGATATGAATCGAGAAATTAAGGAGGAAGAATAGATCTTGTTAATTCAGATTTATAGAATGATTTATTTCGAATTGAATCAAATATGAATGCATAAATTATCAACGAAAATTAAATAACTATAATCAACATTGTAACCTCCCTCTGATACCATTTGAAGGTTCTGGACGCAGCGAAAGCACGTGGGTGGATGTGCCCACTTGGCTTTTTGTCATTAGCAATGATAAATCTGGGATCAATACGATGATAAACGCCAGTCTCCACGGATCGAATCACAGAAAAAGACAAAGAAGATGGTTTGTCTCAGAACCACAAACAAGGATCATTACAGGTTGATTATAATTAATTTAATTAATTATAAAGAAATACCTTTTGGGTGTTCTTTCTTCATTGATGTTCTCGATCACATTGTCGATGTGATCTGTCGTTGCGTCGCAGAAGCCAAGTGTAGACTCCCTCTAGCGGTGATCCACACGTGTACCTCATATCTCTGGACGTTGCCAAAGGATTCTCCGGGTGCTAGTGTGGAGAATCCTTTTCTTGCATTGTCCAACTTAGATCGTCTTGATCCGATGGAAGAGAATCTCTCTCAGTCTTGAGAGCATTCTTGGAGGAAGAGGTTCTTTCAGCCTTGAAAGAATTCTCCAGAGATGTTGTGCACAATGATTCTCTTGTGTAGGAAAAGAGTTGGGGTTGTGAGGATATTTATAATCGAGTTTGAGGTTGTAGATTTATGACAATAAATAAACGCATTACGCGTTTCATTTATTTCATTAACTCTTATTGAAAACCCCCATGTCAAATAATTAATTCCTTGACATGCACTCACGCTGATTATAATAAATATCATTTAATAAAACGATATTATATCCTCAAAATCCCGACTGGGAAAACTACACGGCGTGTAATAATAAATACACGGCGTGTACTTGTTTTTCATTGAAAACTACACGGCGTGTACATTAAATGTAAACGGTGTGTATATCTTGTTTTCATTTATTAATTTCCTTTCCAAAATAAAACTACACGGCGTGTACATTTAATAATACACGGCGTGTACTTTTTTTAATTTATTTTTCCTCCATCATTTAAAACAACTTAGGATTCCTTGAATAATTATTAAACCACGTACGGGAATAATCTTTATTCAACTTGAGATACCTGGATACACTTAGTGTGTGACCCTCTAGGCCTCTTTCTCGTTGGCATTAGGCAGGCTTGCCTAAAGTCCAAGATTACTGTCTAGCAACGGGTCAAGGCACCCAAGAGAAATAAGTTGACGCTGCATTGACGTATCACCTCATACAGACACTTACTGTGTAATTTAATCCCTTTGTCTCAATATCTCATCAAGAAGGTTTCATGGAAGTGTCATAAACCTATATGCTTGATCTGTCATTCTTTGACTACCTGAAGTAAACTCGTCGTTTACACCATGGCCATGGAATTTAATGTGACAGTTCTATTTCAATCAAAGTGCTGAGATATCAACTTCCATAAATAGAAAGGAAAAATCCTTAATCGACTTATCCATTAATAACATGTCACTCATGACACACCCAACGTACCCTACTTCCCTCTAACTGTCTACGTGACGGTTTTCGTCAGTAAATCTAAGTGCGCGAGTCGTGACATGATTTAATGACAATATTCCAGTCTAAGGACCATTACACATGCTTGCAGATAGCAATATCCGATGACACCAAGACATGCAGAATTACTACTGGCGGGTCTGTTCTCATAATCTCCCATCTTGGAGATTACCAAGTGAGAACTCCATGAGAGAGAGTCTCATCTTCTTACGAGTACTCGAACATGATGGTCTATATACTATGTTTCCTATTAGTGTATGTCATCCAACCGAAGAACTTTATTTAAGAATATTGTTATAGAATTTCAAGGTTCTCATCATAGAGGGGATCTACTATGACCTTATTAATGCAAAAAATATTCCCGGACATTATTATATTATAGTCATGTAGAACAATGAACAATATATAATAAGTGAACATTCATGTAATCAAAGTACAAAACTGTTGGTTCTGAGGACACCAACCCTTACATGTCCGAGGGGTGGGGGGCTGTCCGGGGTGAGTGGGATGGTGTTCGAGGGGTGGGGGGGGGGGGGGGGGCTGTCCGAGGGTTGGGGGGCTATCCGGGGTGAGTGTGGGGCTGTCCGAGGGGTGGGGGTTGTCCGGGGTGAGTGGGGGGGGGGGGGGGCTGTTTGGGGTTAGTGGGGGGCTGTCCGGGGTAAGTGTGTGTGGTGGACATTGATCTCCCTAGGAAGAATGTTTTAAATGAAAAATTCCTTAATGGAATTAAAACATTATTATGAGGACATTGCTTTTTCAAACATAATCTAAGACAGTCGATTCATTATAGAGAAGTACACCTTAGGGATCCAAATATAAATAAATTGATATAAGACTTTTGATAAGGGAGTAAAATTGAAAATTGGGATCCAATGAGGAATATTTGAGATATTATGCATCATGTCCAAGAGTAAATCCATTTTTAAATATCCAATAAGTTATTTTTCACAATTTCCACATATTAATTGTTGGTAAAAATGGAAAAACATTTATAAAGGTTCTAATATATAAAAATGAATCCATTTGTGGATGCATCTTAACCAGCAATGTCTAGCTCGTCTGCCTCTTCCATGATCATCGATGTGCATGTCCTGTCTCCATCTGACCTTGCACGAAGGGTGACTCAACATCTGGCTGATGTCGAGCACCAGATTCTATTACTTCCACATAAAATTCATGGCTTCTATGCTAATGAAGTGATCTATCCCACTAAGCATCCTCGTGAGCTTGATGACACGTCCACCAGTTCTTGTAAGAGGAAGATGAATTTTGAGCTGATGGACCACGACGATTGACCAATTTCAATTTGTCTGACTGAAGACGTAAAACTTAGAGCTTCCTGGGATGCAACCCATGTTCTAGAGTTTCATCATTTTTCTTGTTTTACATTATTTTAGGAAATAAACATGGCATGAATGCAATAATTTTTTAGCTACTTCTGATTTGTATGTGCACTTGTCATTATTCTACATGTCTGCTTCTATTTTGTCTAATACTTGGTGTTATTTTTTATGATATGATGAAGGTATGTCCCCCAGACAGCCCCCCAGATAGCCCCCCCCAGACAGCCCCCTTGGACAACCCCCCACCCTCCTCCCTGGACCCTGGACATCCCCCAGACAGCCCCCCAGACAGCCCCCCCAGACAGCCCCCCCACTCTCCTCCTTGGTCCCTAGACATCCCCCCCAGACAGCCCCCCGAACACCCCCCAAACACCGCACCTCAATCCGAGGTGCGGTGTGGACGGTACCATTCAAACTATCTCTCTTTTATTCAAAATGACTTTAATTTTAAGTGAAAACACCAACTGGCATACGGAAAACCGACCAAACGCGTTCTGAATCTGTTGAAACTTTAGGAAAACGATCCATGGGTCATATGTGACGTGTACGAGTCAACCCCGCCTCAATCTGAGGCGCGGTGTGGCCGACACCACCCAAATTGTCCCTCTTTTGTTTAAAATGGACAATATTTTACGTACATATTCCAAACCGATCAAACGGTTTCTTATTATGTTGATACTTTTTCACAATGATCCATTACTCATATGTGATGTGTACGAGTCAAATCCATCTCAATCCGAGCCCCGGTGTGGCCGAAACCACTAAAAGTGCCTCTTTTTTGTTAAAAATGGACTTAATTTTAAGTGAAATCAACAACTGACATACGAAAAACTGACCAAACACATTCATATTCTGTTTAAACTTAAGGAAAACGATCCATGGGTCAAATGTGACGTGTACGAGTCAACTCTGCCTCAATCCAAGGTGTGGTGTGGCCGGGACCACTAAAACTGCCTCTCTTTTGTTTAAAATGGACTTATTTTCAAGTGAAAACACCAACTGACATACGAGAAACTGACCAAATGCCTTCAGATTGTGTTGAAACTTTAGGAAAACGATCCATGTGTCATATGTGACGTGTAAGAGTCAACCCCGCCTCAATCCGAGGCGCGATGTGATCGAAACCACCCAAACTGTCCCTCTTTTGTTTAAAATGGACAATATTTTACGTACATACGCCAAACCGATCAAAAGGTTTCTGATTGTGTTGATATTTTTTCACAATGATCCAGGACTCATATTTGATGTTTATGAGTCAACCCCACCTCAATCTGAGGCCCGGTGTGGCCGAAACCACTCAATGTGCCTCTGTTTTGTTAAAATGAACTTAATTTTAAGTGAAATCAACAACTGACATACGACAAACTGACCAAACACATTAGGATTCTGTTGAAACATAGGGAAAATGATCCATGGGTCAAATGTGACATGTATGAGTCAACTCTACCTCAATACGAGGAGTGGTGTGGCCGGGACCACTCAAACTGCCTCACTTTTGTTCAAAATGGACTTATTTTTAAGTGAAAACACCAACTGACATATGGGAAACCGACCAAACGGATTCAGATTGTGTTGACACTTTAGGAAAACGATACATGGGTCATATGGGATGTGTACGAGTCAACCCTGCCTCAATCCAAGGTGAAGTGTGGCCGGTACCACCCAAACTATCCCTCATTTGTTTAAAATGGACAATATTTTACGTACATACGCCAAATTGATCAAAAAGATTCTGATTTTATTGATACTTTTTCACAATGATCCATGACTCATATGTGACGTGTATGAGTCAACTTCATCTCATTCCAAGGCCCAGTGTGGCCAACACCACTCAAAGTGCCTCTATTTTGTTAAAAATGAACTTAATTTTAAGTGAAATCAACAACTGACATACGGAAAACCGACCAAACACATTCAGATTCTGTTGAAACTTAAAGAAAATAATATATGGGTCAAATTTGACATGTAAGAGTCAACCCTGCCTCAATCTGAGGCCCGTTGTGGCCGTTACCACTCAATGTGCCTCTGTTTTGTTAAAAATGGACTTAATTTTAAGTGAAATCCATAACTGACATACGGCAAACTGACCAAACACATTCGGATTCTGTTTAAACTTAAGTAAAACTATACATGGGTCAAATGTGAAATTTTAGAGTCTACTCCGCCTCAATCTGAGGCACCTTGTGGCTGAGACCACTCAAACTGCCTCTCTTTTGTTCAAAATGGACTTATATTTAAGTGAAAACACCAACTGACAAACGGGAAACCGACCAAACGCCTTCGGATTGTGTGGAAACTTTAGGAAAACGATACATGTGTCATATGTGACGTTTAAGAGTCAAAATTGCCTCAATATGAGGCATGGTGTGGCCATAACCACCCAAACTATCCCTCTTTTGTTTAAAATGGACAATATTTTACGTACATACTCCAAACTGATCAAAAGGTTTCTGATTGTGTTGATACTTTTTCACAATTATGAATGACTCATATGTGATGTTTAAGAGTCAACCCCTCCTCAATATGAGGCCCTTTGTGGCTGAAACTACTCAAAGTGCCTCTGTTTTGTTAAAAATGGACTTAATTTTAAGTGAAATCAACAACTGACATACGACAAACCGACCAAACACATTCAGATTCTATTTAAACTTAAGGAAAACGATCCATGGGTCAAATTTGACGTGTACGAGTCAACTCCATCTCAATCTGAAGTGCGGTGTGGTCGAGACCACTCAAACTACCTCACTTTTCTTCGAAATGGACTTATTTTTAAGTGAAAACACCAACTAACATACGGGAAACTGACCAAACACATTCGGATTGTGTTGCAACTTTAGTAAAATGATCCATGGGTCATATGTGATGTGTAAAAGTCAACCATGCCTTAATCCGAGGTGTGGTGTGGCCGGAACCACCCAAACTATCCCTCATTTGTTTAAAATGGACAATATTTTACGTACAGACGCCAAACCGATCAAATGGATTATGATTGTGTTGATACTTTTTAACAAAAATACATGACTCATATGTGATGTGTATGAGTCAACTCTGTCTCAATCCAAGGCCCAGTGTGGCCAACACCACTCAAAGTGCCTCTGTTTTGTTAAAAATGGACTTAATTTTAAGTGAAACCAACAACTGACATACGACAAACTGACCAAACACATTTGGATTATGTTGAAAAATAAATACAATGATATATGGGTCAAATTTGACGTGTAAGAGTCAACTTCGCCTCAATCTGTGGCCCTTTGTGTCTGAAACCACTCAAACTGACTCTGTTTTGTTAAAAATGGACTTAATTTGAAGTGAAATCAACAACTGACATACAGAAAACTAAACAAATGCATTAGAATTATGTTGAAACACAAGGAAAAAGATCCATGGGTCAAATGTTATGTGTACGAGTCTACTCCACCTCAATCCGAGGTGCGGTGTGGCCAGGACCACTCAAAATGCCTCTCTTTTGTTCAAAATGGACTTATTTTTAAGTGAAAACACCAACTGACATACGGGAAACCAACCAAATGCATTCGGACTATGTTGACAATTTAGGACAACGATCCATGTGTATATTGTGATTTTTAAGAGTGCGATTCAACCCTACCTCAATCTGAGTCGCGGTGTGGCCCCTACCACTCTAAGTGGCTCACTTTTATTTGAATTGGAAACCATTTTAAGTGAAATTAACAAATGACATACGAAAAACTGACCAAACGCATTCATATTGTATTGAAACTTTATTAAAACGATACATGGGTCTATTGTGATGTTTACGAGTCAAACCTGCCTCAATCCAAGGTGCGGTGTGACAGGGATCACTCTTAGTGTCTCTCTTTTGTTTAAAATGGACATAATTTTAAGTACATATGGAAAACTGACCAAACAGATTCTGATTGTGTTGACACTTTATCACAGTGATCAATGGGTCATATGTGGTGTGTATGAGTCACCCCCGCCTCAATGCAAGGCAAGGTGTGGTCGGAACCACTCAAAGTGTATCTCTTTGGTTTAAAATGAACAAGATTTTAAGTGAAAATAACAAATAGCATACGGAAAACCGACCAAACGCATTCAGATTCCATTGAAACTTTAGGAAAATTTTCAATGGGTCTATTGTGACATGTACGAGTGAACCACTCAAAGTGGATCGATTTTGTATATGTATGTTTATAATTATGTATGATTATATTCTAAATGAATTATGTATGTTTATATTTTTTTTTGTGTACGTATGTTTATAATTAGGTTATTAATTATGTATGTGTTTGTCATCAAATTATGCATCATATGTTAAATGTGTATGAATTAAAATGAATTATGATTTAATTCTTGATGTGCATCAAATTATGCATCAAATTATTGCAGGACACCTCCACCTCTGCCTGCTGTGCAAATTGCAGGGATGCTGTGCAATTTGCACAGCATAGGGTATGCCAATGGTTTGAAACCATTGGCATATGTCTTGTAGGAATCTTTTTACCAACGGTTCTATTTGAACCGTTGGTAAAAATCTTTCCCAACAGTTGTAGAAATGTTGGGAAATCCCTCCTAGTTTTGTTTTTCCAATGGTTTATCACAACCATTGGTAAAACATTTCCCAACAGTTTTATGAGAACTGTTGGGAAAGGTTAACTTTCCTACCCCTACTCCAATAGTTCTATGTAAACCGATGGGAAAAGCTTTTCCCAACAGCTTACTTGCCTACGGTTTGCTGAACCGTTGGTAAAACCCAAGTTTCTAGTAGTGTGTGAGACTTATGTGTGATGTTTCTTGACATTGCTAGAATATTGTGTGAATGTGTATCCTATGATACATATGCTTGATGTTTATTGATGTTGTTAGTATATTATGTAAAAGTGTAGGCTATGGGATATATTCTTGATGTTTATTTATATGGTGTTCATATGGTGTTTGTGTGTATCCCATTATACCTATGATTGATGCAATTCTTGGTGTGGTTCACATATTGTGTGTGTGTAGCTTGTGAGATATATGAATTGTATGTTATGTATGAACTTTTTTATGTTATACCATACTATGTGATATTTAATATTGAGGTTTCCATATTTTATCAAGGGGACATATTGAATCATCTTGGATTGATTATCCCATTATGGGAAGATCATGTTCTAGTGATACATGATACAATAATGATGATGGGACCTGGATACAGGGTAGTAGCATGATGGACTTGTGGCCTAACCCAAGATAGAGGATGGGGAACAATGACCCTATCACCTAACCTAGTGAGACCCGAGTAGGATGACATCATGGGAAGACTAGAGTCTAAGCTAATGATATGAAAAACATGAGGCTAGACCCTGGGCTTGATCGAATATGGATTTGACTGGATGTGTTCCTTGATCTGTGACATGTGTTGTCCTTATGACTTGATCAGTTATGTGATGAAATATGAAACATAACATCTGGAATGGATCCAAATTAGGTATGTCTAGGGGTCGGGAAAACTTAGTTGTTGTATTATATCTTAACATATGATTGTGTGCTAGTTTGTGAATTTATTTTCTGTCATTACATACACATTTATACACATGTACTTTAAATTAAAGACAAATTGGTGGTGTAATACTAATTTTATACTCACACCCTTTATAAGAATCTCAATGCACGTGTAGACCTCATGATCAGGGGTCTAGTAAAGGGTAGGGGCCCAGAAGTAGTAGGTTGTGGAGATGGATTTTGGACTTGTTGGAGATGTCATGATAGAATGTAGATTATTACTACCTTTTCTATATTAATTTATTTATTTATGGAATTGGTTGACAAGCTACATTAGGTGTGCCTTAGAGTTTGTATTTTATAAACTGTATTCCATTTTTTATAACATTATATTTATTTATTTAGTTACCACTATGTTTTTTGAGAAATTATTATTCTAAATTGAGAATTTTTTGTATAGACATTATTATCAAGGGTATAGTTTCCCCATGAAATTGTTAAGACCCTCACCAACAATTAGAAACCTATTTCCTATGAGGAGGTGCACATGAGTTCATATAGAACCTTGTCTTAGACCTAGGTGATTCGGGTCAGGGAATTACAAAGTGGTTTCAAAGAACCTGTTTCCTTTATTTTTCCTTCATTTGGGATGTAGTTGAAAGGAGATAATATGAATAAGGCTTGGTCATGTGAACTATTTTAGTACCTTCCCAGCACTATATAGTGGACCTCCAAGTTACCAAGAAAGGAGGAATGATATTATTTTTATAATTATTACTATTTATTTATTTCAACTTGGGTGATGTAGATGATGTTGGTATTCTAATTTATGATATTTAAGGTATATTAATGTATCATGATTAGGAATATAGGTTCAGATGTCACATGATTATTATTTGTATTAGATAAGGTTTTATTAATTAAATAAATGTTGGAAACTATGATTTTTGGTTTGGTAGTACATTAGTTCTTACATTTAATTACCTAAAATCAGGAATACTATGCGTGGTGTTTATATATGGTTGTGTCTAACATAAAGATACAGGAGACTTGGATTAAATAACGGGTAGTTCTAAGTGATTTTACCTTTTGTTTTTGGGTATCCTCCTAGGATAATTCTTATATAGATTTCCCTTATTTTCTAAAAAAATATTGCAGTGATTCCTAGCTATGAGCATGGGTGGGATTTAACAATTCAAGATATGTCAAGATTCAATGTGATATTTATTATAGATTGGTTGACTAGTTACCATGAACACATATATTGTAATCATATATGATTTTCCATTATAATGCCTAAGGTGGGGAATTTTGTGTTAACCAGTGAGTGGGATGTTGAATCCCACAGAGTGGGACTAAAACCTAGTCATATTGGATCCATTACAGTACAAGTGGCTGGCATGATCCTTGTTGTAGATTATAAAATGACTCCCTTCTATTTACCTGCTATGGTAGACCTTCACAAATATTTATTTCTTGAATATTTATTAGGGTTACCTCAAGATTGTGGGATTAATTTTGAAATTGAACTCATGCCTGGTGTTCAACCTATATCCATTCCACCTTACTACATGCAACCTACTGATTTTAAAGAGTTTATTGTAAAACATGAGGTAGTATAAGTGAAGTTATTTTAAAATGTAACTGAATCTAGCACCCTAGATCTAGTGTCTTATTTATTATAATGATACATATATCACAATACAGAGATCATAACAGTTTAATAGCCTTACAAAAACATATGCACAAATAAGTTTTAAATACATTGAAACTAAAAATAAAACATTTGAAAACAAGAAAACATTATTTCTATCCATGAAATCTATTTTTTATATGCAGTACACCACTTGGATCCCTGTTATAAATGGGAAACAATTTAAAGGGTGAGATATGATGCTTAGTAATGGGGTTGTGTATAGTGGAAGAAAAAAAGTCGCATGGAATACATAAATAAACTGAGCCATGCCTTATTAAATGAAAATGAGAGAATAATAAAATTTGTGGAAAAAATAATAGTGAAAAAATGAAAAGATAAAAATAATTGAATATATAGTGATGAGGATGCATAAGTCTGAACATCTTAACCATATCGTCAAGTCCTTGTGCTAAGACATCTTAAAAGGTAAGGATACCCCCATTACCCTATCTTAGTTGTCTTATGATACCTATCAGTTCACTGAGGTGTTATATAATCATGGTCCCCAACCATCACATAAAAGTCCAATTCATTTGATCATACATAAAAGATTTCATGGAAGAATGTTCAAGGACATAGACAACAAAAATACTTAGAATAAATTTCTCAATGAGGCATATATTACATGATTTTCCATAAAGAAGAAAGAATTATATGGTATGAATTTATTTTCCCCCAATTCAATAATAAAATAATGATGTATGATTTTGAAAAGGTTAGAGGCCAATGTAATGAAATATAAATACTTTTAAATGGTTTTTAATGATCATATAGATCATCCAAGCATATACCTTAGAAGTGTCAAATTAGGTGTCCCACAAGACCCATTGTTGTGCACCAGTTCCCAATAGAGTCTAGATCAATACAGTGTTTTTAGGATTTTTAAACTAACATATATATATATATATTATAGACCCAAATACATTTGTTTTTATCTAGTCATGGATTTATTTTTTTAGAAAACAACACACGCATTACAGCTCCAAAATTTTAAGATCCCCGTTTTAAATTAATGTGATAGTTTGAGCATTATAATGGATTAAAAATGGATATATTTAGAGGGAGTAAGTAATATATAATTTATAATAACACAAATGGATGACATTAATATAGAATTAAAATATCTTTTTACATAAAAAGGAATCTTAAAAGACAATATAATAATGGAATTGAAAGTGAAACTTAAAGAGAAATATTAGAGACCCTTACAAAATTCCTGTATAGTAATAGATTAGTAAAAGGTTATAAAGAGAGGGGATAAATGATCTATCATTATAATAACATAAATTAGAAAGTAAAGGTACATTTATAAATGAAATTTATAATATATATTCAAAAGGACAAATACAAAGAAGAAGCTTGAATGGAAAATAAGAGAAAGAGATCCCTTACTTTGAAGTAGTATCGATAGTACTTAAAGATTCATAAAATGCGTTAATGAGAGAGAAATGGGTATCTCATAACTTCTATTTGAAAAGGTTAGAATGAGGGATATGGAAAATTAGATATTATCAATAGTAATTGGAAGAAAAAATGAATTACATAAACAAAGTTCTTGAATAAAGAGAAAAATGAGAGGATACATTACTAAATTTTGACATAGTAACAGCTTAGGTAAATGATATAATGAGAGGGGAATTGGGAGAGAATTTTTTTTCAAGGTATTTTTTGTGGAGAGTGATGAGGTAAAGGGGGTATTTATAATTTAGGAGGGGTGGTTTTAAGGGTTAAAATATTGGTTATTTTAATATATAAGGTAACCACTTGTGAGATCAATAAATTCTAACCATTTTTTAGAATAATTAAGAGTGGGAGAGGGTTTTTGGATGTTAAAGGAATTAAAAAACTGAAACAAATATTATAGATAACCTAATAAATGTGAATAATTAGTAAAATGAATTTTATTTTAAAAACCAAATTTTTTGATTTTTTAATAAAAGTGTACATTTCAAAATTAAAATTTATATTTATAAATTCATTTTTATACTTATTAAATAAAATTTTGATTGATAAAAATGTTTTCTAAAATTTATAATCATGTTGATATAATAATGATTCCACAAAACCATAGTTCTTTGTAAATCATCAATTTTCATCCAAAAATAAACTTTGTTAAAAAATTACTAAAAAACCACCATAATATTATTTTGATGAAATGAGTCTAGAAATTAGGTTTATTTTATCAAAATAATTATATAAATGTGAGAATTTTATCTTTTAAATAAATATTCCTATTTATTTATATTCTATAATTTTATAGAAAAATTATCATTATGACCATTATAAAAATTACTTAGGGCATTATTAAAATATTCTATCTTTTAAAAATAATTTTATAATATTATTTCATGAAATAAATATTTATTTAAAACTTTCACATAAATTATATTTTAATAGAATATGTTTATAGTCTCTGAAAATAATACAACATTGATTATTAAATAATCCCTATGATCATTTAAATACATTGACCTAACCAAAAACAATAACGATCAACTATTTTATTTACTAATGGTTATAATTTCAATCAGATATATTATTTGAAAAACATAAAGGATGATGGTAATATTTCCATATAAATACACCTAATTATTATAATTCAATTTGATTATATTAAGTTTCAATATTGTTTATAAAATGAATATTTTATTACTAACTGTCTCTTTCTTTTCTATAGTGTTTTTCATGGGTTTGATGATTCTAAGGGATCTAGGAGACCTAAATATTTATATTTTAATTTATTTATCCTCTATTTTTTCCTTAATGTAATATTCAATATCATTGTAGGAATTATTTTAGACTTACTATAACATTATTAAATAATGAAATAAATTATTGATGGTTTTTAGTATGTATTTTTTTTACTATTTCTAGGTGTACTAGTTCATATCTACACATGACGTTCAAAGTTATTATAAAAATTAAAATTATTTCTATGTGATTATAATAAAAAATTCATTATAAAATAATAGTTCTATTAATAACATAAAGTATTTTTTGGGGTATTACATTTATTTATAATTTATATCTGAAAAAAATTCATAAAAAATTCTCATTGGTAATTTAGGGATGTTACATTACTCCCCCTTAACAAAATTGAATCCTCGTAATTTCACTCATTGATAAACAATTAATAAACCCAAATGTTCTATTAATTTTTAAATGTGGGAATTATAAATTATAAATACCATTGAGATGTTAATCATATGAGGAAATTATTTTTATACTTAACCAATTTCTATTAATATATCTACCTAAGGCTTTGTACCTAAATTTTATGAATTCATATTCCCAAAATAACCAAAAATTGATACTAACACATGTCTTGTTTTCATTCACAAGAGGAAAATCCCAATGTTAATTTTTTTCCATATTGATAAAATAAATTTGAAACAATATAATTAAAACATTAAATGAAAAACATACAACCTAATTATAATGAATTAGCTACATATTATTTCCTTTTTCCAAATAAAACTAAAGTAGTTAACCATGACTGATAAAAAATATATATAGAGAATAAAAAAAATATTATTAATAAACCATATTATAAATGTATTTGGTACCCAAATTTTATACTTGAATATTTTCAGTTCAACATATAACACTCTTGGATAAATATATATTTCTTTAGGCATGGTTTTCTTATACTCTTAACCCAATTCCTTAAATCACTATCCCAAAATTATCATGAAATTTCCCAAAAATTATTGAAGTATATGCTATTAAATTTTACCTTATAATTTATCCAAAAAAAGTACATATCATTTAATATATTCCTTAAATTAACAATCTATATGGTTTAATCTAAGTTATCTAGAATCATTTTCTTATTAGGTTTTAAGTATGCTCTTCTAAATCTAGTTCCTAAGGTTTCTATTAAACCGCCATCTAATTCCAATTGTAATGACCCAAAATTAAACACCCTAGATATAATGGATATTTTATTATAATGATATATAGATCAAAAAATAGAGGACCAAACAGTTCAATAAACTTAGAGAACTAGATACATAAATGAGTTTTACAATACATTTAAACTAAAAATACAACATCTAAAAACATGAAAACATTATTATTCTCCTTGAAATATATTTTTTCATACATATTAAAACTCTTGGATACCTTGGAAAAAAATAGGAAACATTATAAAGGGTGATATCAGATGCTCTGTAAGGGGGTTTCCTACAGAGGAAGAAAAAATAGGTAGTATCGCATACATAAATATACTAAGTCATGCCATATCAAATGAAACTAAAAGAATAATTAAATCCATGTACAACATAATAGTGAATAAATTCCAGGATTAAAATAATTTAACATATAGTGATTGGGATTCATAATGACATACATCTTAACCACACTATTAAGGCCTAGGGCCAATATATCTTAAAAGGTAAGGGTGCTCCCATTAACCTATCTTAGTTGTCTCATGAGACCTACCAGTGCACTGAGGTGATATATAATTTTGGGCCCCACCCATCACATAAAAGTCCAATGAATTCCATAATATATCAAATATTACAAAACATAATGTTCAAGGATATCAACAAAAAAATACTTATAATCAATTTCTTAATGAGGTATATCTTATATGATTCTTCTATAGAGAAGAATGAATTATATGGTATGAATTTATTTTCCAACAATCTAGGAATCAAGTAATGATGTATTATTTTAAAAAGGTTTGAGACTAATGTAATGAAAGATAAATCCTTTAAAATTATATCATCCCAAGCTTAACATACATGGATATGACATATTTTTAGATGAATATTCAATATATTAAAAAAATCATGCCCGGGGACCATAATATTTTAGTTCCTTTGGAAACTTGGAAACATAATCTTATAACTTGGTGAAAGGTATTCAACACCTACCATAAAGATCTTCCCATTTAGTACTCTTTATAATCATACCCTACTTAAAACCTTTATTTATAACATTAGAAAAGAAAACATAAGAAAGGGTGAGATCAAATTCTCAGTAAGGATAAACAAGGAAGATACATAAGCATTAAACAAGAATAAGGGTATGAGAACATGAGGATAACATTTTAAAACTATACCCCACATATCAAAGATTATAAACATGAATCATGGAATAAATATTGGAAATTTATAAGACATTAATCATAAGAGAATCAAAGATCATAATTCATGTGAGCATAACATAGGTATAAGACATGGAATTTTGGAACAAAAATAAACATATAAAATGATTTCCATAGTATTAAAGGATCACTAACAAGGCTATCTTAGTGGAAGGGGTTCACTTCCCAAACTATATTAGTAGTAAAGGTTCACTCCAAAGACTATATTAGTAGTCAAAGTTCACTCCCAAGACTATCTTAGTGAAAAAGTCCCTTACTGAATTGGGTTAACTCACCATTCCATTCATGTCTATCCCTTGAGATATAAATATTTACCCAATGAATTCAAGTGAGATATAGTTCCCACCCATCACATAATTAAATTGTACATACATGTTCCACAAGATAATAAAATATTCATCATACCATGAACCATAAAAAGAGATGGGTTTCATAAGCATCCTATCATAACCCATGAAATGAAATGGGTATTATAAAAATTTCATCATATCATAAGTTGTTGAAAATAAATAGGTTTTATAAATCATTTCATCATAGAATAACCCGTGAAAGGTCATGTGTTTTATAATCATTTTATCATGGTATAACCCATGGAAGAGAAACGAGTTTCATAAATAACTTGTCATATTAAATGTAAAAAAATGAAATAAAGAATACTAATGGTTTCTATGGATCATATCCCTTATAAATCATAAACCATGAAAGGATTTCAAATTATATTTAGAAGGATTTTGAAATATCACTTGAATTATTTCTTAAAAAAAATAACCATTCTTTAAAAACCATTTTTAAGACAAATTTTTTTTTCAAAATATATTTCTTTGAAAATAAATTTAAAATAAAATAAAGTAACATTTAATAATAATTTAAAATAATTCTTGAGGAAAATATTCTTTCTACTTTGAAAAATTATTTTTAAAACATAAAATATTTTAAAAACCATTTTCTTTGAAACGGACCTCAAAAACTTATAAAGAAATATTTGGAATCCATTTTAAAAACTTTTAAAAACATAAAATAAATGTAAACACTTTTCCATTTAAATTATATTAAAATTTAATTTAAAAACACTTTTTAAAACATTTTTAGAAAACATGGGTTTTGAATAAACTATATTTCTTACCAAAGAGAGAAATAAGGTTTGATTTTCTTAAAAACATTTTCTTAATTATCTTAAGTACCAAAGAGTGGAAAAATGGAACCATTACTTAAATATTTATTGAATAATGAGAGGTGAATAAAATTCATGATAATTATTGAGAGGTGGATCATAATATTTCATCAATATAATAATAATCATAAACAATCCTGATAAATGATGAGATTATAGAAATAAAATCTTATAACTTTGGTAACTTTGAATCATAAACCCCATAAATAAATAACATACAATGAATCTTTAAATATCACGAGGATGAAGAAATTCATGATATTACATATAAAAGGGGCTGTATATACACCTCATGAAATAATATAGGTTCATAAAATAACTTACATTTTAAATAAAGAAAATTGAGATAAAACCCCCTTACCGCGTTGGTAACATTTTAACTATAAAACCCATAAAAGAGATATACTCAAATGGATATGTAAATATAAATAATTATTTATATAATAATAACAAAATAAATTCATGTGCAATATACACATCACATACAAGAGATACATGGTGAACATGGCTTGTGCCTCATGGAAAATAAAACTGAGATGTAAATCCCTTACCTTAAGTCTTGACTTCCATGTACTCATTCAAACCTCCTGTATAGTAAATATAAGTTTATTATACATATATTAAAGAATAATATTCATATATATATAATATAATATATTATTTTTATGACATTTTATTACCAATTTATTTACAATTTTATGTTAAAGTCATCTTTTGGGTAATAACCGCTTTGTTTTTCTTACTTGTTATGACTTGTAATTTTTTTTGATTCTCTTAATTTTATCATGATTTCCTTAATTCTAAAATTTAAAACATGATATAAATATCATATATATCCCTTATATATATTTTTAGATTAATCCATAAAATTAATTTATAGGAAATGAATTACACCGTTTATGGAGATGGTTGGCCATGCATACGCTTGAACACTATTTCCATTTTCTTTTAATACTTATAATGAACTGACCCCAAAATCTTGGAGTCGGTGCATTATTTTATTAAATTTACATGATTACAAGGAATCCAATCTCGAAGGACCATTCGATTTAGAAATATTAGAAAGCTAGATTAAATATGTGATACCCATAATACACTGGGAAATAGGAAATACAAATATGACACATAAAAAGAAAATAAATTTTGTCCTTGAAATATTATTCAAATATTTATTCTTTATAACCTGGGGAAAGGAAAAATTATAAGGGTGAGCTTAAATTCTCAATAAGGGTATGTAAAGTGGAAGAAATAATAAATCAATAAAAATAAACCAACATGGAAATATAAATAACTAATAACACATGCCATTAAAATACATATTTAAGGAAAATTCAACATGGAAAGGTAAGAAACTGAAACAAATTATATTTAATTAATGAACTTAAAATTAATTTTATCCATAAATATGTTGATGAAAAATATTATGGATGAATAATAACTAAAATATATATTAAGGAAATTATTAATTATTGGATATAATGTCTTAGAAACATGAAGACCTATACTATCATGATCCATCATCCTAACAGTTTAAAAATATAGGTAGAAACTTGTTTAATTTGGATAACTTAATCATCTCATGAGAACCTGTTGATGCATTGAGGAGCTATATAAAGTCTGGGCTCCACCAATCATTACATGTCTAAAGAATTACTCATATCTAATAATAAATCTAATCAATATAAAACATGCCATACCAAATATATTTATTGAATAAAAGATAAAAACTTATCATTAATTCCCCAGTTAATCAAATAACTATCAAAGTAAACACCATATGTAAAATGATATACATTTTAGGAAATAATAGTATCCATAATATGAAAATTTGGATATTCAAGTAAATTTCCATTATAAAATGATTAAAATAAAATTATTTTTTCAATAGGAAGTTAACTATCACAAAAGGAAGTGATATTTAAAAGATAATCATTAAGAACATTCCTAGGAGAATAATCTTCAAACATTCCAAAGTGTCCCATACCACTTTGAAACATTTTAATCATAGTACCCATAAAGGTATCACAATATATGAAACTTATAATATCATGTGAATAAGTATATTAATTATATTATTTTTCAAATGGAAGTATATACTCCATATAAAAGTGTGTTGGTGAATAACAACAAATAAGTCTCAATGAAATTTAAATTGAGACGAAATCCCTTACCGTAACCTTACTTTTTGGGTGTGGTATTTATCCTAATTTATAGTGGTTTAAAATATGGTACTAAATTATAACATAAACATAATCATATTCATATTATCATATATTAACTTCTTATAATATCTTATTACATTTTTTTTAACAATCTTTCATTATTTTGACTAATTTGGGTGTTAATTTCCTAGTTTTCTAAAGTATGTTTTGACTTGTTATTTGTTGTTATTAATTATTATATAATGGTTTAATAATATAAATAATGTAAAATATTATTTAATTATCATATATATTTAGTGCATATTTATTCATAATTATATATAAATTTTGGATATAAGAAATCAAATGAACCATTCATGGAGACGGTAGGCCTTATGCACGCATGAATGTTATTTTCCTTTATATGTCATATTAAAAGAATGAAAAGTAAATGATAAATATATATTTTATAATTATAGTATCATATATATTTCATATATGTTACATAGTTTTATTGAAATTATCCTTAATATTTTCCATGTATAGTGTGAACGAATCACATCGTTTTGAGGAGGCGGTAGTCCACACTTCCACAAACGACGTTAACGTATTTACACACAATGAAAATTATAGAGGTATGTGTTATAAAATAATTAAAGAATAATAGAGACATAATATATATATCATATATAAGAATATTTTCAATCATAATTCCCACTATTATTGGTGGTAATAAGAAATGAACAATCATCATTTTGTGAGGCGGTAGTTCACTGTATATGTAAACAATATGTTCTTACACATTTGATGGAATTGTGTGTAAGATTAGGTAAAAATACTAAAATAAAAAAATCCTTGTATAATAAGGATATTGGTTCTGTTACATAATAATAGAATAATTATATTTGAATGGGTGGAGAATGAAAATAAAACTAAAGAGTTTGAGGAATATTGTTATCTATTAATCAGGTAACTACTTTTGGTTTGTACCAAAAGAATTCCTTGGATTGATTTCTTCCAAAGGATAGACTTATAAAATAAGGGTAGTGATTTTTAAGAGTTATTTTTTAGATATTTTTCAATACAAAGTGTCTTGAGAGGTGTAAGTATGTGAGAAGAGAGGAGGACCATTTACAGTGGAGGAGGAGTTAAACTCTTGTAATATTTTGAAAAAGGAATTACATACACATTTTTCACAGTGAAAGTGTCTCCAATAATGTAAAAAGGTAGATACAAGATATTATAGGGTCTAAATATGTCTATAAAATGGATCTTGGAAAAGTTTCTAGGTCATTTGGTCCCTTAATAATGATGATTAATCACTTATTAAGCTTAATTTTTCCTTAATAATTGTAGTTGATTATAACTACTTTCACTAATATTTTTAGTCAAAAAATAATTTGAAATTATTATACATTATAAATTATTATGATTCCAAATATGGAATTAATTTTTCCAAATTAATATCACATAAGTGGTATAAATTAATTTAAATTTAATCCCACATACAGGATGACGATGCACGTTTTTAAAGTAAAAACATTCAAATATTTGCTATGTTTTTACAATAAATTTCAAAGTAAAATTTATTCAAATGAAATAAATTGGATTAATTAATAAAAATATGATCTAATTAAACTTTAAAACTAATTTAAAATTTAACATAACCTTATAAATAAATTAGATGAAAAAGTAGTTTTGAATTAAATTTAAGTATTTTTCACTATTCATTAAAAAAATGAATCATTTCAAAAAAATATAAAAGATTCAACCTAACCTAATTTTTATGTTTATATTAAAAATATGAAGTTTATTGTGACATATTATATTTATAAAATCGTCAAAATTTGATTTAAAATGGGTTCTCCATTAAAAGGTGGTGAAACTACCTTTAAAACAATTTATTTTATGTGTAATACTAGGTTTGTTCTTATCTTAATCCTATAAAATATATTGGATGAATTTAAAAAATATTTGATTGAATATTTATATATATATATATATCATATTAATATCACTCAATAATAGTAATTAAATTAATTTATTATGGTAAAACAACTCAGTGAGCATAATAATAATAATATTTTCCTGTTATTCAATCAGTTTTCATATTCATTTATAATAAATTTGTAACCAATGAATTTATTTTATATTTTTATAAACCATATATTTTCATAATCTAGTCAATCATATTTATAAAAAATAATTTAATGGATTGGTTAAGTCTTATTATATTAAATAATAATATTTCAATAATATATTTTTGTTCGATAAAACTCGGTCTTGCATGTAATGTAAGCTTTTAGAGAAAGTCACTCTTGCATGTAATGCAAGATAAATTGGTGTTTAATAAATTGAAAAATATATAATGTACAAAATCTATTTAAAATATTAAATATATTTTAAATTATCCGGGTATTATATTCCCATACTCGCTTCGTGTCACGTGTTATGCATGCTTTGTAACATAAGGTTATTTCTTTAGAATTTTGGGGTGTTACATTCTACCCACCTTAATTAAATTGTGTCTTCTAAATTTAAATGTGATCGTAGTAATATATTTTTTGACATTTCCTATATTGATATATGACTTCATGAGAAGGGTTTGTAAAACATCCTCTAGAAAATAGAGAATGAGAAGTACAAAGGTCACGTAACCAGGTTCCCTAGTAGGAGAACATTGGTGGGAAATAGAAACATGGATATGAAAGAAAAATCCAAAAACCATGTTCTAGTGGAGAGTTCTAGAGAACATGTTAAAAAAAAGTCATTGACCAAAAAACCATAAACCGTAGGTGTGAATAAAGTTCATTGATATCATAAAAAATGATGACAATAAGACAACATTTTTTAAGACCATTTTTTTTGAGTTCATAAATTCTTTCACTTTATAAATATATAAGTAAATATACGTCTCTATTTCATAAACATAATATTATCCTTTAGTGGTTCCATGAAATATTTTTGTTTATCTCTTAGAACACGATTCATCATATGGTGAAGTAATACATTGACCTCTAAAATCTCTTCCAATGATCAACCATTTTATAAATGGTTTAATTTTCCAAAATATTATGATCCAACACATTGTAAGGAAGGTCACTGAATTTACAAAATGAACTTATCATTATTCTTTAATCAATATGAACCTGATCTAAATTTTCACATTCCAAATATTTGAATAACTTCATCAGGCATCCTCTTAAAATATGGTAATAACTCGAATCACCATAAAACCTTATTGGAAAAATTAATTATTACTTCTTACTTAATTAATAAACATGTTATTGAATATATTCCTTAAATCCAAAAGTGTTTTAAAATACATTAATTAAATCTTATACCAATTTTTGATAAGTCATCAATTAGTTCCCAAGTATTCAACACTTACCCAAATAAATCATTTTTTTCACCATTATCTTGACATCAAGAATATATTAATGGTTGTCTTTCCCTTAATCATGTGTTTTAATAAATGTTTAACTTTCTACTAAATTACTTTTCTTGGTACCATTCAATATATAATTATCAAATCCTTAATGAAAAAGTACTATAGTACAATCCTTATATATCTCATAATTCATAAGATGTGAACATAATAAATAAAATAATTTTAAAAAATATTTCTTAGATCCAAATACAAAAGAAAATTAATCATTCCACATCAGCTGTGTCAATAACATAATCTTGAACATGATACCTTATCTTTTTTTAGGTATATTCTCTTGACCCTTGGGGAATTAATTTTTACAACGCCCCATCTCCTTATAGTTTTTATAGTGAATAACAATATTTTACTCCTTCCCTTTATATTACTTTTATTTGTGACACTTTTTTACACACTTATAACATAATCCCAATCCTTTCAATCATTTACTAGGGTGATTATTTCTATAGTTATCATAAGTTGGAAAATCCTTCTTTCCCTTCATCTTCTTTGACTGATTCACTTTTTCATGGTGTTTAGAATACCTATTATTCTCTTGGTTTCCTTTAAATACATAGGATCTAGAGAATCCCTTCTCTGTTTTTATGGAACATAAAACTATATCTTCACATTAAGAGAAATTTTAAGGAACTAGCACCCTTCAAATATTTTTATTAAGACTATTAAATAAGTGGTCAATATTGCACTTTATATTGAATATATATTCTGTAAAAACCTGGATAAACTTGTAAATATAGCTTTACAATCCTCAGTAATCTATTCTTCATTTTTATTTATGCTAAGAATATTTCTCATCATCTAAATTTACTGATCATGGGGGAAGTATTTATCAAATAATGTATTTTTAAATGCTCTCTATTCTATGAGTTCTATTTCTTCTTCCTCCCTTGTATTCTGGATCAAGGACCAACATTGATCAACATCTCCTTGGAGAAAATTGACCGCAAGTGTAACCTTTTACTTTTTTTCTATATTCCAAGGTTGTACATATCTTCTCTTAATACATAAAGCATTAACCAACTATGATTGCATTAGCAGTCCCACTAAATGATGGGGTCTTCTAATGCATAAAGAGATCCTGCATTGGAGATTCTCTCCATGGAATAGATTTCTCTATTTGGGAAAGGTTATTTTTAATAACCTAACTAAGCTTCCCTAATATATCCATAACTTCCACAGTTCTAAACTAGCTACATTGACTTTATTAGCAGGTCAACCTATACATTGGCCACAAATATCGATACCATTCTTCTTTCCAGGTGCCATTTCTAAAAAATGATATATACTAAATTATATCCTAAAATCATGAATTTTTTATAAATCTAAATATGTTATAGCACATAACATAAATTTATACATCTTAAAACCTATAATCAAAAGACATTGGCTACTTTGGGGAAATATTTACTTTCAAATCCATCATAATAGTAGGTAAAGAAAATGTGAATTATCTTAAGTGTATCCCCTAGGAGTGTCAAACCAGGTGCACAATAAGGCTCATTATCATGTAATAGGTTACACCAAGTTAGGACATTGTCATATTTTCTGAGTTGTTACTCTTAGGTACATCTATTCCAGAACCATGCCCCCTTATAGTATTCAAACAGGGATGAATTTCTAGTAATACCCACACAATCACTACCTTACCAAAATTCTAGGATGTTCTTATATACTTATCCTCAATTTATATCTTAGGGTTGTAATCCCTAATCTATTTTTTTCTAAATATAGTTTTCAAGGTTACTGCTAAACTTCCTTTGATACCAACTATAACACCCCGACCCCAGAAGCCCAGAGTCGGTGCATTATTTTATTACATTGGCATTATTACAAGGAAACGAATCATATAGTATCGTTCAGTTTAGAAGTATTAGAAATATAGATTACATACATGATACATATAATACATTAGTAAATATGAAATAAAAACTTGATACCTAAGAAGAAAATAAATTTTATCCTTGAAAGCTTATTCAAATATTTATTCTTCATAACTCGGGGAATAGAAATATAATAAGGGTGAGCTCAGATTGTCAGGAAGGGTAAGTAAAGTGGAAGAAATAATGAATCAATAGAAATAAACCAACATGGAAAGGTAAATAACTGATAAAAAATTTCATTCAAATAACTAGATAAGGAAAATTTAGTAAGGCAAGTTATTAAACTAAAACACATGTCATTTAATCAATAAACTAAAAAATTAAATGTACCCATAGATATGCCGATGAAAAATATCATAGATGAATAATAACTAAAATATATATGAAGGAAATTCTTAATTATTCGATTTCATGTCTTAGGAACGTTATGAACTATACTGTCTAGATCCATCCTCTAGATAGTTTAAAACTACAGGTACAAACTTGTTCAATTTGTCCAACTTAATCATCTCATGAGAACTTGTCAATGCATCAAGGAGCTATATAAATTCTAGAATCCACCCATCATTTCATTTAAAAAATAATTCATCATATCAAATAATAAATTTAATCAATATAAAATATGAATTATCAAATATACATATGAAATAAAAGATAAAAATTTATCAATAATTCCCCATTTAATCAAATAACTGTCAAAGTAAACACTATATGTAAAATGATATACATGTTAGGAAAAAATAATCTCCATCGCATAAAAATATGTATATTCAAGGAAATTTACATTAAATAATGATTAAAATAAAATTATTGTTTCAAGATAAAGTTAAAAATCACAAAATGAAGTGAGATTAAAAAGATAATCATTAATAACATTCCAAAGGATAATAATATTTAAGCGTTTCAAATTGTAACATACCACATTGAAACATTTAAATATTAGTACCCATGAATGTATCACATTAAATGAAGCTTATAATATCATGATAATAATGAGATTCTTTATATTATGTGTGAAAGGGAAGTATATACTCCATATAAATGTGATTTGGTGCATAAAAAAAATAAGTCTCAATGGAATGTAAATTCAGATGAAATCCCTTACCTTAACCTTCATTTTTTTATTTGGTATTTAACCTCATGTATAGTGGTTTAAAATATGTTACTAACATATACCATAAACATAATAATATTAATAATATCACATACTAACTTTTTAGAATATCTTATTATTCATTTGTTAACAATCATTCATTATTTTGACTATTTCGGGTGTCAATTGCCTAGTTTTCTCAAGTATGTTTTGACTTGTTATTTGTTGTTCTTATTAATTAGATCATGGTTTAATCATATCCAGAATGTAAACTATTATGCAATTATAATATATATTCATTATATATGTAATTATAATAATCTATAAAGTTCATAGATAATAAATGAAATGCACCGTTCATGGAGACCATAGGCTGTACGTACGCATGAGTGCTAATTTCATTTCTTTTTCGTATTAAAATAATGAAAGGTAAATAATTAATATGTATATTATAATTATATTATCATATCTATTTCATATATTTTATATAGTTTTATTAAAATTATCCTTAAGACATTCCATGTATAGTGTGAATGAGTCACATCACTTTGAAGAGGTGATAGTCCACACTTCCACAAACAACACTATCATATTTACAAAAAACGGAAAGTATAGAGGTATGAGTTATAAAAGAATTATAGAATCATATATATATTAACTATCAAATATATAATATATATCATATTTATCATATTTATCTTATATAATCATAGTATTAATCATAATTCCCACCATGAGAGGCGGTAACAGAAAAATGAACAATCATCATTTAGTGAGGCGATAGTTCGCCGTACACGTAAACAATATGTTCTTTACACATTAGATGAAAGTGTGTTCAAGTGTAGATATAAATATTAACATAACAAAATAATAGTCTATTTAGGATACTGGTGTTGTTACATAAACATAAAATAAGTATATTTTAAGGGATGTAGAATTGAAATGAAACTAAAGAGCTTGAGGATGTTTGTTACCTCTTAATCGGGCAACTACTGTTGTTTTATACCAAATTGATAACCTGGATTACTTAATGAACAAGGTTATGATTATAGGATGATGGGATTGATTTTTAGGAGTTACTTTGGTAGATATTGGTCCAGAAAAAGTGGCTTGAGAGGTATGAGGAGGTGGGAGGAGAGGATGCCCTTTTATAATGGAGGAGGAGTGATACTCTTGTAATATTTTGAAAAAGGAATTACATACACATTCTTCACATTGAATGTGGACCCAATAATGGGAAAATTTTTATTCAAGAGAGGATAGGGTCGAAATAAAGATAGACAATGGATCTCTGACAAGTTTCAAGATAATTTTGGCCCTTAAGACTAAGGTTTAGTCCACTATTAAGTTTAATTTTTCCTTAAAAATTGTAATTAATTTTATTTACTTTCACTAATATTTTTGGTAAAAAAATAATTTGACCTATTATAAATTATAAATTATTATTATTAAAAATATTTAATCAATTTTTCCAAATTAATATCACATAATTGGCACAAATTAATTTAAATTTAATGCCGTATATGGGATGACAATGCATATTTTTAACATAAAAATGTTTGAAAGTTTTATTTTTTTATAGTCAATTTCAGTATTAAAGTGATTCCAATTACCTATATTGGATTAATTTATAAAAATATGATATAATTAAAAATTAAAAGCAATATAAAATATAAATTAACCTTATAAATAAATTAGATTAAAAATTAGTTATGGATTAAGTTTCAGTATTTTCACTATTCAATAAAAAATGAATCTTCACATAAAAATACCAAAAATTCACCCTAATTTAATTTTTATCTTTAAATTAAAAATATTAAGTTTATTTTTACATATTAAATTTATAAAATGGTGAAAAATTGGATTTAAAATGGTTTTTCCATTAAAAGGCAGAAAACTACCTTTTTAAAAATATAGTATTTTATGTGTAATATTGAGTTTGTTCTTATCTTACGTATATAAAATTTATTGGATGAATATCAAAAATATTTTATTGAATATATATATATATATCATTAATATAACTCACTAATTTTAAATAATTTAATTTATTATGGTAAAACATCTTTGTGAGCATAAAAATAATAATATTTTCCTTTATATTCAATCAGTTTTCATATTCGTTTCTAATAAATTTGTAACCGATGAATTTATTTTATATCTTTATAAACCATATATTTTCATAATTTAGTTAATAATATTTATAAAAATTCATTTAAAAATTATGTTAAGTCTTATTATATTAAATAATAATATTTTAATAACATATCATTGTTCGGTAAAATTGGATCTTATATGTATTGTAAGGTTTCGAAGAAAGTCACTCCTGCGTGTAATGCAAGATAACTCAGTGTTGCATGCCTTAAAAAATATAGAATATATTTTATATTATTAGGGTAATATACTCCCTTATAAACTTTGTGTCATGTGTCATGCACACTATTTAACATAAGCTTCTTACTTTAGAATTTCGAGGTGTTACAATACTAAAAGAAATAAAGGTAAATGATATATTTACCTGTTATAGTTATAGTATCAATTTTATTTCATATATATCACATATGTCCATTTAACCCATCCTTAATACATTTAATTTAAATAATAAATGAATCACATCGCTTCACGAGATGGTAGTCCACCTTACACACGAACAACGTTATTGCATTCCCACAAAATGGAAAGCATGAATGTATGTGTTATATAATAATTATATAAGAGTAAATACATTATAAATATCACATATATTATATATAAATATTATTTACATCATTATTCACAACCTTTAATAGTGGTAATTGAAAAACAAATGACATCAGTTCATGAGGAGACAGTCCACCGTATACACAAATGATGATTTCATAACCCATTTTTTTGATGTGTGTGTGGTTGTAGGTGATACACTTAACATAAAAAATATTAGTATATTTAACATAATGAAGTTATTATATCATCATTATATAAAAATAATTGAATGGGTTTTTGGAAGAAATATAACAAAAAGGTTCATTCACTACTAGAAAATTGGCCTTTAACAACGCTAGAAATGACCTTTATCAGCACTAGAAAAATGTTGACTACTTGAGCGACGTTAAAAGACCAGGACTTTTATAAATGCACAAATAGCACTAAGAAAGGGTAAATTTATCAGTGCTAATAGAATAACTAACAAATAATACCTTTATTAATGCTTTTAGAAGCGCTGATAAAGGTCCTATTTATTAGTGTTTTTTTAGCACTGCTAAAGGTATCCTTTATCAACACTTTTGTAAGTGCTGATAAAGGAATTTTTATCAGCACTGACAAATTTATTCATTATCAGCACTTTTAAAAGCATTGATACAATGTGCTATTACATCACACTATATCAAAACACTAGAAACACACAAGAAACACACCAAAAAAACACCAAAACACACAAAAAACATACCCGATATCAATAAAAAAAGTCAAAATACTTAATTTTAATGAAATGAAATTTACAACACAAATACCATAAAAAAACTATATTATAAAAATTTCAAAGTTTAGTTTATAAAATTACATAAATACAAATTTTTACATACATTCCTAAACAGTCCTAATTATAGGATAGATCACCCAACACGAGAGACAACAACTGAGTCAATGTGTTTATGATTCTTTCACAATAACTCTACAAAAAATGATTCCTCTAAAAACTCATCAAAATGGATATCCTTGGAGAATAGGACTCTCTCCTTGATCTTTGGATTAAGAACCCCAATGAAAAGAGAATATTTCAACAGATCCTACGACACCACTCTCAGACAAAAGGAAACTAGGTCTTTGAAGTGTTCAACATAATCCTTCATCACCCACTGACCTTTCTAGACACTCATGATATATTAACTTTTCTTCATCTTTAACTCCTTAGGTATAAATAAATGGACAAAGAGGGACTTAAAATATTCCCACATCATCCCAAATTGCATCATTGGTGGGGAAAAAAATTCCATTATTCTAAAGATAGACCCCCCATGCTGACCTAGAAAAGCACAAAATATTACAAATTTGGGAGTTCTATGGAGTTTGAAGATATTCTCAACTTCCTAAAGACACTTCACTACCTATAACGAACCTAAATTTATATAAAATATGGTAAGAAACTGAGGATAACTAGAAACAGGGCGAGACCCACTAGAAACTTCAGGGACCTTTCTGGGTGGCATATTTTGAATAACACAAAAATCATAAAATCAGAATTAGAATCAATCTGAAACACAACCGAAAGGAACATATTAAGCCAAAAAACTATCTCACAATACAAAAAAATTTAGACCAAGGATGAGGAGCATATATGAGGCTACTGGACTAAAAAAGAAATTTATCTGAGTCGTCAAGATCTATGAACATCTTAAGAATTATTTTTAAACTCTAGATTTATGGATATATTTCATTATATCTATGTTCCTTGTTATTAATTCTAGTTCATGGTTTATATACCAAAATAAAGAATAATATTTATTCTTAATATTAAATTTAAAATAATTTTTTTTGAGATTGGGGATAGAGTTATTGTGTGACCTTATAGGAAAATTTCTCAGTTTGATTAGTAAATATTTCCTAAAGTATATTATTTAAATCTATAATTAAATTAAGACAAAAATAGAGAAATAAGATAATGTCACAATGATAATCATATCATATTAAAGCATACTATTCAATTAAACCCCTTTATAATTATATCTCATAATAAATGTTTCATTCTTTTTTTATTAACCTATTTTATTGATTTATCATTATTTAACTTTTTGATATTAAATCATCAATGAACTATTTCAAACAAAAGGGTAGAGATTTCATATTACATAACATTAAATTAAAAGAAATTATTTCTTGAATAAAACAATTATTACCCTATAACTTATGACTAATCCAATATATCTTAACATGCCATGAAAATTTGTTTCCACTGTTTATATAAAAATGTCAATTTATGTTGATGATAATATACACCACTATTAATATCCTATATATATTTAAATACACACATATATAGTTCTAAATACCTAATGAAACATATAATAAGGGGATTTCTTATTTCAGGGTCAGTCCTCATAACCCCCTTCTTAAGGATTACAAGGTTTAAAATTCCCAAGAATAATTATCATGTACCTATAAGAATCCAACACCTAATATCCAAACATAATTTTTTTATAATCATAAAAATAAAATCTATATCACTGGATATATGTTTATTAATATTTATATTACATTTTTTGGTTCACATTATATTTGGAAACTCATTTAACAGTTTGATGTGATAGATTTTCAAAATACAATATAACATTAATGTTACAAAGAAGAACAATCATAATGTTTTAAAATATTTATTAATATTCATATGATAAAATGTAAAATGTTAGTTTGTTCTTTAGAACTATGTACTACCCATCCAAGTAAAGTTTCTTCAGAGGAGGCCTTAATAAAATATGCTTATATGGGTTTTAACCAAGTAAATAAAGTTCCTGAAAGGTCTTTTGATCCATCAATGCATTGGGATTAAGATCATCTAAGGTGGGAGACCCTAACAGATAAAGTATTCATATATAATTTATAAATATTTTTATGACTCAATTTATAAGATATTAGAGTGATATTTATTGTAGACCACATAAATGATCATTTACGAAGGGGTTATCCTTGATCAAATATTATAAAGAGGTGGTTTAAAAAATATAGAGAAAAACATTATTTTGGAATCCCATTGACTATATAAAATTTAATTGATTATGTAAATGTGTTGTGTCTATGGAGGATAAATGAGTTTAAGGATAGTGTATACAATAAAAATTTTATAGATAGCCCTCTATAAAGAAATTAGATGAGCTAAACAAAAAGGGTCTTCCTTCAGGCCATTAAGTAACTAATCAAAAATCTTATTTGAGACAGTCATGGCCATGGAGAACATAATGTGATTCCATCATATTTTTTTATAAAAAATATAAATGACTATGTATGGTAATTCATCTCAAAATACCTTATTGTTAATGATTATATCTCAATAAAGTAATTTGGTTAGTCCTCTAGATGAGTCGCTCCAGCAGCGGTGGGGAGTTGAGATGTAAAGTTCGTAACAACACAAAAAAACAAAATGCCAAACACAAAAGATCAAAAAACAATATAGGAAAAATAGAAAATAACATACATTAGATTATATTCTTGATTCATCTGATGGATCGTAGTGGAGTCGTGCCGGCAGTAGAGGAGTTCCATGAGTGCTTCAAAATAACGATGACTTAGTGTAGGTTAAGGTTTTCTAAAAATAGATCAACAACATTTTTAACAGTTATTTTAGAAAAGAGATGATAAATATACCTTTTATCAGTGTTAAATTGATAAGCTCAAATAAAAGTGATGTTTATCAGTGCTAAAAAAGAACTATATATCTCGATATTTATCAATGCTCCAACAGAACTGATAAAAAACAACTTTATCAATGCTAAAAAAAGTGCTGACAAAGGGTAACCATTATCATCTCTAAAATAAAGCCCTGATATAGTAGAACTTTTATCAGCGCTAAACAAAAGGTATGATAAAGGGTATCCTTTATCAGTGCCTTCATTTATAACTAATAAATCTCCCACTTTATTAGTGCTTATTTAACATTGATAAAGATGAAATTTCTCAGCATATTTTTCTATTACTATTGTATTTCAGTGCTGTTAAAGGCCAGTTTTGTAGTAGTGATTGATAAACATTACCTGTTCTCTAGGTATCTCCATTTTTTTTTACCAAAGGACATACTTTGTTGGATTTATATCCATATCAAGGCTTCTAGTATAAGATGAGGGACGTTTAGAAGTGATTTTGGTTGTTTTTTTTATAAAAATATCTTGAGAGGTGTGAAGAATGGGGGAGAGTGAGTGTAATTTTATAGTTGATGAGGAGTAAAATTCTTTTAAATACTCAAATGTATTTAGTATTGGGAGGTTTCCATTACCTCGTGTGGCTCCAAAATTGGATAATAATGTCGGTAAGGATTTATTTGTTCTATAAACACCTCCACTACTAAAAAAATCATTTTTATAATGTTTTTCCTTAACTTATAAGTTTCCATATTTTTACCATTTTTGTTCTTATTAAGGTAAATAATTTTCTAAACTAGGTAATTTATCTATTATGACTAAATTAAAGAGAAAATTATTATAAAATTTATAATCAATTCCTATAAAATCTGATACCTAATTTATAAAATAAAAAATTCCATAATTTTTGGAAATTAATTTTATCAGATGTAACAATCCAAGGTTTTAAAAATAAATTGAAATGCATGATACTTTGTTTTAATTAGATATTTATAACTATCCCTTAAACATAATTTTTCCACTTTTATGTTTTAAATTAAAAAAAATGGTCATCTAAAATTGTGATCAGTAAGTTATTTGGAGTCTGATAGGACCAACTTGTCTTTTTAGTGAATAGTAACACACCCTTATGAATCGTAATATGATTATTAATATGACCCTAATGAACAATAATATTTTTTATTATTTTATTTTCTTAAGGCTTTAATATAATGTCAACTTGATTAATTTTTCAAGGTGTTAAAAATGAGTTATAGATTTAAAATTGTTATTTTTGAATAAATTTTGATTTTATTTAAAAATTAAATTAATAATATTTAGAAAATTATTTTTAAAAAAAATGAGTTCATTTTTGAATTCTACACATAAAAAATGGTTAGGGTGAATTTTTGGGAATTTTTGAAATTTTTGAAATTTCTATGAATAGTGAAATACGGTAAAATTTTATATATTTAAATCATCAGTTAAATACAATATTTATGACATCATAACTGATGTAATCACATTAGGTTAGAACTAAAATGCCATTATTACTATTTGGGGTCACATTAATTAATAATATTCATAGTCTTGAGTAAAAATATTATAATAACGATTAAAATAATGTAAAATACCTCCTCTCCTCCACTATAAGTGCCACCCTCATTCCCCTCTTCCTCACACACCTATCAATCCGTGATCCTTACCTAAGTTCTGAAAAATAATCCTCCCAAGGATCTTCCCCATGTCCTAGAGCTACTGGTTTCACAAAAATTCAAAAACCAAAGGCCTTAAGTAGGATCTTAAAGAGAAGAGATCAAGAGGTAAACATCCTCTTTTGTTTTCTTTCTTTTCTTTTCATTTTCTTTTTTATTATTATTCTTTAATAATCTCCTCTTATCCAAGAGGAATGAATGATATAGTATCTTAAATATTCTTTATTACATCATGTTTATTGAATACTCACCATTTTACTTCTTCTCCTCTCCCACTTATTAAAGAAATTAAAACACCGTTTGTGATGTGTCGATTTACCGACATCCTGGAAGATGTGATTTCAATTTCATTTAATTCCTTCATGACTTTTCATGAAACCATTTTTATGGTTTAACCTGATTATAATTTATGTATTATATCTTATATAATGTTTTGGAATCATTTTGTACATATGTTATTAATTTTTAAAACAAAATGAGTTCTTTACGATCGAAGAATCACCTAAATTTCCTAAACAAATATCAATAATGTTTAAAATTATGAATCATCCTCATATATGAATTCAAAATGATAAATTGTATAATTTATAGTTCTATAATTATTCAAATAACACTCCATTACAATTCTAGTGTTTCACTTCTAATCGATAAGAATCCATCATGAACCGATCATGGAAATCATGCAATGAACGCACCCAAAACAATGAAAGGAACAAAATCCTAACAATTAAAGGGTGAAATGATGTAATTAAATGATCATATAAGGTATTATAAAGATTAATATGTTTCTATAATATATTAATAGCATTATTTTAAGCATTATATAGGAGGTTTAAATGAGTTTGAATTAAGACCAACCCAAGGAAAGGGAATTCATATCCTGATTTCCATTCTTTGGGTTAACATTTTACTTCATCATTTATGTGGTATTAAAATCGTTTTTGATATAAATTTTGTTTATATTATGTTTAATTATATGTATTTATAGTGTATATACATATTATATCTAATCTGTTAAGTATCACTTTAATTATATGATATTTATAAAGGTATTTTCTTTTAAAAACCTATTTTAAAATTCTATTTTACTCAATGCAAAAGAAATGTTATTATGTAATTATTTATGTTGTAAGATTGTGTTATAGTTATTGGTAATTTTCAATGATGAAGGGTTGGACCTATATATCCCTCCAATTCATTGGGTATGTGTATGTTGGAGGTTGGACGAATGGTTACTCCATGTGTAACTACGATGGTTTCTCAAATTGTAAGGCACCTGAGAGGGTTACAAGATTATGTAAGTAATTCCACAAGATACCTTTATGGTTCTATTTATGTTATTATATTTATGGTAAAATTGTGTAAATATAATTTTTCACAAATTAAGTATATATGGGTGACAATTATGTCTTTTGAAAGTGATTTCATACATTGCAAGTATTCATGGAATATTGTGTTATTTACTTCTTTTTATATCCCTTACGGAGATTTTTTTTCTCATTCCAAGTTTTTAAATTATTTTCACTGGTTATAAGGATATGTAGGACAAATAAGAAATTCAAGTTAAATGTTTTTAGAATTTTTAAAGAAATTAGGTTTTATTTGAAAAGTTATATATTTTTAAAGAAATGAATACTATTTTTATGGTATCCACTATGTAATAATGTGTAATTTTATGTATGTATTATTTACCAATTCACTAAATCTATAAACTTGAAAAGATCATCAATGTGAAAGGAAGTTATTTCTTGACTTAATTCAAGATTATGTAATGTAATATGGTTGGGTCCTTATAGTTGGTATTAGAGGATGGTTTAGACAACATTAGGGGTTAGGGTGATGTTAATAGAACACCATAAATGCTTTTTTACTCTATGATTAATTTGAAATGTTGTATAAATTAAAGATTACCATGTGGTTTCAACTAAGATATGTTTATTCATAATGGTTTTCTGCAGAAGAAACAGGGAAGCTGAAGAGGAGAGGCACCAATAGAACGATACCCTTTCGAATCTATAACCCGAAATGGTAGGAATTAGAACCAAGAAATTTTTGATAGTAATGGATCATCTAACATAGGAAATAAATGGTGGTGGAATCCATGTAAGAGAACAACCAGAGGTACCAAAATGGAACATGATAATAGTGGAACAGTTTCTGAGACAATACCCTCCTCCTTTCAATGGATCTTTTGGCCCAATAGTAGCTGAAGGATGGATTAAAGCCCTTGAAAAGATATTCTATGTTATGTAATGTTAAAATAATCAAAAGGTAACTCTTTAAATTTATTGTTTTGAAGGTGATGCTAATTAGTGGTGGTTGATGGTAAATAATATCAGGGATATAGATGATATTTATGCCTTATAGTGGGAAGCATTTAAAAGTATTTTCCTTGAAAAATATTTTCCTAAGGTGGTGTGACTTAGGATGGAGAAGAAATTCCTTGAATTGAAGTTAAAGGAGGAATATTTAGTGGCTTTGTATGATGTGAACTTTACCTGAATGGCCAGGTATGCTCCAAATCTTATTCTGGATCTTGATTGAAAAATCAACAACTTTTTACTTAGGATTGATGCCAAGGTATCGAAGGGAATTAGCCTCCCATGAATTCAAAAGTTTTGAGAAACTTATCTAATGTGCTAAGAGGGTAGAGGTGGAGTTTGTTGTTTTTTCACATTAATTTTGACAATAAGGATAAGAATAGGTCTAGATGAAAATCAATGGGTAAGAATCAACCAAATAAATATGATGGTAAGAAAATTCAGTTCCTAGTTTGTTAAAAGTGCGGAAAGAAGCACCACAGGGAATGCCTTACCAAAACTGGGAAGCACTTTTGATGTGGTAAGTTTAGACATATGTCCTGATATTGTAATGAAAATGATCCTAAGACTAATCCTAATAATAAAACTATATAATGATTTAAATGTGGTGATATGGATCATTATGAAAATGCCTACCCAAAGAGAGATCTGAATGATGCAAAGAGGATAGAATATAAGAAGAAAGGTGTAGTGAGATCCTTTATGACTACATCAGAAGACTTAAGGACATCCAATAATATTGTATCAGGTACCTTGTTTATTTACTCATATTTTTCTAAAGTTTTGTTTGATATATGGTCTACACATTCCATTATTTCTGAGGAACTTTCTGGTAAATTGGAAATATCACCTCAAAAAATGAGACCATAACTTATTTTTAAAACACCAAGGGGGAATATTATAGTAAATATTAATTATAAGAATATTTATATTATGGTCTATGGAAAGACTTTACCTGCAATCCTTATTATTTTTCCATTAGTAGAGTTTAATGTTATTCTAGGAATGGATTGGATTTCTGTTTATCATACTAAGATTGACTGTAGAGCTAAAGAAGTTGTTTTTTCAGAAAGAGTTTCAGTTTGTATTCAAGAATGAACCCATACAATAGATAACATATCAAGAATCTTAGAAACTATAAAAATATTGAAATGAAAGTTATCTTTCTCATATTGTTGAAAATAAGGGAACTATTCAGATTAATGGTGTGCTAGTGGTAAATGAATACATTGTTGTTTTCCTGATGAGTTACCTAGTGTCATACCTGATTGGGAAGTCAAATTCACAATTGACATAGTTCCTGATTCTAAGACAATTTCAAAACCCCTATATAGAATGGATCAAATTGAACTTATGGAATTGAAAAATCAATTTCAAGATTTTTTGATAATGGATTAATTCATCCTAGCACTTCACCATGGGGTGCTCCTATTTTTTTTCATTAAAAAAAGATTGATCCATGAGACTTTGCATTGATTATAGAGCTTTTAATTACATCAATTTAAAAAACAAGTATCCTTTGCCTCATGTTGATGACTTATTTGATCAGCTCTAGTTAGATGAGTAATTTCCTAAGATTGACTTGAGATCCGGATACCATAAGCTGAAGGTGAAGGAGGATGACATCCCAAAAATATCTTTTTGTACTAGATTTGGGAATTATGAATTTGTTGTTATGCTATTTTGGTTAAATAATGCACCTGCTGTATTCATGAGTCTTATAAATAAAATATTTCAGGAGTTCTTGGATAAGTTTTTGGTTGTGTTTATTAATGACATTCTGGTATTTTCAAAGAGTAAATAAGAGCATGAAAAACATATAAGGGTTGTTTTACAAACATTAAAGTAAATTAAATTGTATAGAAATTTCATAAAGTGTAATTTTTGGCTGCAAGAGATTTATTTTCTTGGGAACATTGTAAATTAGGATGGAATAACTATTGATCTAGACAAAACAAAAGTGGTTAATGAATGGAAAAGACACACAAATGTTACCGAGATTCACAGTTTTATTGGACTAGCATGTTATTACCAATAGTTTGTTAATAACATTGAATGGTTATCTAGACTACTAACTAAGTTAATGCAAAAAGGGTTTAAATTTATTTGGAAAGAAGAATATGATGTTTTTTTCCGAAATTAAAGAATAGATTGGTAAATGATCCAATTTTTTCCTTGCCTTCCTAAAATGGTGTGTTTTTCATCTATAACGATACTTAATTGAAGGGACTTGGTTTTCTTCTGACGCAAAATGAACTGGTAATTACTTATGCTTGAATACAACTAAAACCTCAAGAGTTAAATTATCCCACACATGATTATGAATTAACAGCTGTAGTTTTTTATTTGAAAACTTGGAGGCATCATTTATACAGAGCTAAATGTCAAATATGTATTGACCATAAAAGTCTAAATTATATATTCAATTAGAAGGAATTAAACATGAGGAAGAGAAGATGGCTCAAACTGATAAAGGATTATGATGTCACTATCAATTACCATCCAGGAAAAGCAAACAAAGTGGCATATTCCTTGAGTCAAAAAAATCATACATCATTAACTATGTTACATTTGGAATATGATCCCTCAATTAATGATTTGATGAATTTTGGATTGGAAGTTGTTGGTGTAGGAAATACCTCAGTTTTGTTTCTAGTTTAAGTACTGTCATCATTATCATATAGAATTAATAAAGAATAGAAGGAAGAACGTGAGCTTCAAAAAAAGGTAGAATTGGTTAACATGGGTAAGTTGTAAGAATTTAACCTTGATAGAGATTGTGTTTTAGGATTTGGAAAAAGGTTGTGTGTGCCTTTTGATTCTCAATTGAAGAAATATTTTTGTGTGAAGCTCTTAGTTCTCAATTTTTAGTTTATCCTGGTAGTACTAAGATGTACCGAGACCTTTAGGATTATTATTGGTGGTATGGAATGAAAAGAGATATTGAAGATTTTACCATGAAATGTTTGAAATGTCAACATATTAAATAAGAGTGACAGTTACCAAAGGGGATGCTTCAACCTTTTTCAGTGCCAGAGTGGAAAGGTGAGAATGTATCCATGGAATTTGTGGTGGGACTACCTAAGAAATATTGAGGTAACAATGCGATTTGGGTTGTTGTTGATGAAGTGAAAAAATCTGAACATTTTATTTCTATTCGAGATACAATGTCTTTGGATCAGCTTTCTCGACTGTACCTCAAATATATTATCAGGTTACATGGAGTTCCTCTATCCATTATATATGACCAGGATCCCAAGTTCACTTCTAATTTTGGGAAGGGCCCATTGGGAACAAAATTAAATTTTAGTACAACTTTTCATCCTCAATCAGATGGGTAGTCATAGTAAATGATTCAGACTTTAGAGGATATTCTCTAAACTTTTTCAATGGTCTACCATGGAAGTTGGGATCATCATCTTTCTTTAGCTGAGTTTTCTTATAATAATTGTTTATATTCTAGTATACAATTGCACCTTTTGAGGTAATGTATGGGAAGTAATGTAGAAATCCTGCTTTTTGGGATGAAGTTGGGGAAAAGAAATTTATGGTACTAGAATTAGCAGATTAAGTGGATGAGAAAGTGAAGATGATCCAACAACACATTAGGATAGCTCATAGAAGACATAAAAGTTATGCAAACAACAGGAGGAATGACTTATTTCACGATATGTAATCATGTTTTTCTTAGAATCTCACCATGGAAGATTGTTATGCATTTTGGTAAGAAAGGAAAGATAAGTCCACGGTTCATTGGACCTTAAAAAATTCTGGAAAAAGTTGGACTAGTCGCATACCGAGTAGATTTTCCTCTGAATTTATCTTAGGTGCACATTGTTTTTTATGTTTTGATGTTGAGAAAGTATGTGCAAGATTCATCTCATGTCTTAAGACCATAAGCTGTTTAGCTGGAAAATAACCTTTCTTGTGAAGAGAAATCAGCTTAGATTATTGATTGAAGGGAATAGGTATTGGGGAATAAGGTAATACACTAGGTAAAGGTTTTGTGGAGAAACCACATGGTTGAAGAAACAACATGAGAGTTTGAAAATTCTATGAGGGAAAGGTACCCTCACTTGTTGAATAAGTAAATAAAATTGCGAGGACACAATTTATAGAAGGTGGGAATAATGTAACACCCCAAGGATTTAAAAATAAATTGAAATGCATGAAACTTTGTTTTAAGTAGATATTTATAACTATATTTTAAACATAAATTTTCAACTTCTATATTTTTAATTTCAAAAAGCATCCATCCACAATTGTGATTAGTAAGTTATTTGAATTCTGTTAGGACCAACTTGTTTTTTTGTGAATAGTAATATACCCTTATTAATAGTAATATTATTAGTAATATGACTCTAATGAATAGTAAATTTTATTATTATTTTATTTTCTTAAGGCTTTAAGATAATTTCAACTTGATTAATTTTTCAAAGTGTTAAAAAACGAATTATAGATTTAAAATTGTTATTTTTGAAATAATTATGATTTTATTTAAAAATTAAATTAATAATATTTAGAAAATAATTTTCAAAAAAATGAGTTCATTTTTGAATTCCATATGTCAAAAAATGGTTAGGGTGAATTTTGGGGATTTTTCAGAAATTCTTGCAATTTTGATGAATAGTGAAATACAGTAAAATACCGTATATTCAAATTATAAGTTAAATACACTATTTATGACATCATAAGTGATTTATTCCTACTTGGTTCGAACTAACATGCCATTATTACTATTTGGGGTCACATGAATTAACACTATTCATAGTATTGAGTAAAAATACTACAATAATGATTAAAATATTGTAAAATACCTCCTCTCCTCCACTCTAAATAACACCCTCATTCCCCTCTTCCCCCCACACCTCTCAAGCATTGATAATTACCTAAGTTTTTCCCAGTACTCCTACCAATTATCTTACCTACGTCCTAGAGCTGTTGGTCTCACTGTAAGGACAAAACCAAAGGCCTTAAGAAGGATCTCAAGGAGAAGAGATCAAGAGGTTAACGTCCTCTTTAGTTTTCTTTCTTTTATTTTAATTTTCTGTTTTATTCTTCTTCTTTAGTCACATCACCTTATCCAAGAGTCATGAATGATCCAGTATCTTACATATTATGTATTTCATCATGTTTATGGAAGACTCACCATTATAATTCTTCTCCTCTCCCACTTATTCAAGAAATTAAAACACCGTTTGTGATGTGTCGATTTTCCGACACCGTGGACGATGTGATTTCAATTTCATTTACTTACTTCATGACTGGTCATGAAACCATTTTTATGGTTGAAAAATAGTATAATTTATGAATTATATCTTACATATGGTTCTGGAATCATTTTTTACACATGTTATTAATTTATAAAAAAAATGTGTTCTTTACGATCGAAGAATCGCCAAAATGACCTAAACAAATATCAATAATGTTTTAAATTATTAATCATACTCATGTCAGGATTCAAAATGATAAATGATATAATTTATGGTTCTATAGATATTTAAATACAAACCTAATCCAATTTTTTAGTTTCACTTCCAATCGACAAGAATATTCATCATGAACCGATCATGGAAATAATGTAAAGAACGCACCCAAAACAATGCAAAGAACAAAATACTACCAATTAAATGGTGAAATGATGAAATGAAATGATCATATAAGGTATTATAAAGATTAATATATCTTTTTAAAATATTAATAACACTAATTTAACCATTATACATGAGGTTTAAATGATTTTTATGTAAGAAAAACCTGAGGTATGGGAAGTCATAACCGGATTTCCATTCTTTGGGTTAACATTCTAATTCATTATTTACATAGTATTAAATTTTTTTGTGAGATTAATTTTGATTATATCATGTTTAATTATATGTATTTATAGTGTAAATACATATTACATCCACTCTATTAAGTCTTACGTCAATTATATGATATTTATAAGGGACCTTTATTTTAAAAACCTCTTTTAAAATTTTGTTTTATGAAATGCAAAAGCAATGTTTTTATGAAAGTATTGATGTTGTATGATTGTGTTCTAGTTCCTGGTAATTGATTATGATAAAGGGTGGTAACTATATCTACCTTAAATTAATTTGGTATGTGTAAGTTGGAGGTATTCCATATGGTTACTCCAAGTGTAATTGCAATTGTTACACAAATTGTAAGGTAGCTGCGAGGGTTACAAATTATAAGGTACCTGAGAAGGTTAGATGATTATGTAAGTAATTCCCCAAGATAACTTCATGGTTCTATTTATTTTCTTATATTTTTGGAAATATTATGGAAATATCATGTTTCAAAAAGTAAGTATATATGGGTGACAAGTATGTCTTTTGAAAGTGATTTCATACGTTATAAGAATTCATAGAATAATGTGTTCTTTCCTTCTTTTTTATATCCCCTACTAAGCTTTTTGTGCTCATACCAAGTTTTTAAATGATTTTATAAAGTTATAAGGATGTTTATGTCAAATAAATAAGCCAATTTAAATGTTTGAATAAATTTTCAAAGAAATCATGTTTTATTTGAAAAGTTTTATATTTTGGATGAATTGAATACTATTTTTATGGTATCCACTCTTTATTAATGTGTAATGGTATGAATAAATTTTGTCCCAATTATCTAAAGCTCCAAAATTTTAAAAATAATCAATGTGAAAGGAATTTATTTCTTTACTAAACATAATATTATGTAATGTAATAAGGTCAAGTCCTTATAGTAGAAGTGCACGTAATGCTTAAAAACAATGCTTTAACCCTAACTGCCCTAACAAAGTTTTTACTACTTAGGAGTAAATATGTTCATTATAAAAGATAAATTGGTCTATTAATGGATCATATATTATATTTATTAGAATTTAAAAATACCTTGTAAGAATATATTATTTTTGGTAATTTTAAATTATTTAATAAAATACCATTTGTTATAAAATAAAATTAATATCAATATTGACATTATTTATTTAATTTGAATCTAAAAATATTTAGGAAAAAATTGAAATTGAATATATTATGTTAAAATATATATAATAAGATATATTATTGAAAACAATTAATGGAAAAAAATAATTTATTCAACTTACATCACTTTTAATATTTTTATCATCACTTATTTTAGTTAATTATTTACTAAATAATTCATTTGTTGGCGTTTTTTAAGAATTTATAGTAGTTATTTAATATTAAAAAAATTAAAATAAATTATCATGATAAAAAACTAATTTTAATTTCAAAACAATATTTATAATTTAAATTATGATGTTTTTCCCTATCCAAAATCTTTATAAATTTTGAAGGGAAGGAATGTTGACGTTTTGTCTTTTTCTTTACTGAAATTATTATATAGGTAATTTTCGTGGAATAGTATCCCAATAACTCCTAAAAATTGTTAAAAAGGTGTTAAGGGTAGAAATTATTCCATAAAATGTGTTTTGTTAAATTTTATATGTCATTTTCCACTTAATTTTAATGTTTAGTCCCTTGGTAAAATCTTTTTTCTCTAAATTGTCTTGATTAATTTAAACCATTTTCAATAGTCATTTTGGTTAAAAATTAATCTAGAATTATTATAAATTATAAATTATTTTTATTGAAAATATAGAATCCATTTTATCAAATTCCATTAATATAAGTGTCATAATTTAATTTATAATTAATCCTGTAGAGGAGACGAGAAAACGAGTTTTTAAAGTGACAAGTTCAAAAACTTGAAAAGTTTTTATATAAAATTTCAATGTGAAATTGATTAAAATGGGATAAATTGGATTAATATATGTATAATTTATCTAATTATAATTTAAAACCAATTTTATAATATAATTTATCTATATAAATAAATTTTAAAAAATACAGTTTTGAATTAAAATTTAGTATTTTTCACTATTTAAAAAAATATTTTTTGAAGATTACTAAAAATTAACCCTAAGATAATATTAAAATTTCTATTTAAAAAATAATGTTTATTTTTTCAAATAAAATTTATAAAATTTTCAAAAATGAGGGTTAAAATAATTTCACTTTTAAAAGGTGGTAAAACTACCTTTTAGAAAAATATATATTTTTATGCAAATAATTGGATTTATTATTATATATTTTATAAAAAACACATAAGATGAATTTTAAAAATTTAATTAAATATATAATATATAAATATCATTAAATTATTTAACCAAAATTGACTTGGTGAATTTATTGATATAAAACACACTTGTACGCATAAAAACATTTTTTTTGTGAAAAGATTTCCATTTATTTTCAAAGGGGTTTTATTTTCATTTATAATTAAATGGGAATTGAAGAATTAATAAGCACGTTTAAAACATATTTTCATAATTTATTTAATCCTATTCATAGTCTCCATTTTTACAACTAGTTGATAACTATCATAATTATAGTATTTCAATGTTTTGTTTGAACTCGTTGTTTCGTGTAGTGCAATATAAACATAGAATTATGTATAACACAAGACACACTTAGTATTGAATGTAACACAAGATAAAATCATTATTACAAGTATCACAATATTAACTTGGTGTGTAATTTAACAAAATCCATCACAAAATTTTAATTTATTCGAAAAAAATTAATTCCTAAAAATTTAGGATGTTACATTATACCCCCTTAAAATGAATTTTTACCTCAAAATTTGTTTGGATCATTAAAGGATTAATACTTGAAAGTTATTTTCATATAATCCCACATCATAAAAATTAATACCTAAAATTCCTTTAAAAATGGAAATTTGAAAACATAATGGTCACTTAAATTAACTTATAACAAGGTTTACACTTTAGAAAACATAGGTGGGATATGAATATTTAAACATGGAAGAAAAGTGTAAATAGTTATAGAGAGTGACTGAGATAACTGATCATAATAAGGTGGATGATCTAGAGAAAGTTAATGATCACAAAACCATAAATCCTTGATGATCTAAGGGACCATTTGATTCATCAGACATTAAGGTACTGAGATAACATTTTTGTTTAAAGATCCTTTTCTTAAGGTTGAATAATTTTCACAAGAAGATATACTTACGTGATTTAATTCCATTTAATAATAACAAAATCACCCTGTGGTAATTCCTTGATCAATTTCCACTTTATATTTTAATCTATGAAATTAAAGTGAATTTTCTGTTCCTGAAGCATTAATGGATCAAAATATCCATAAATATAATGATAATCCATTCTGTATATCTTTAGTTAACATCACAATAGAATGGTTAGTACAGGTTATCCAATATTCATAAATCCTCATATGGCATGATAATTCTTTAATATGTAAAACCTCATCCAAAGTTTAACATAAACAATTCTATAAATGTTAAACCTTATAACCATTTCAACACTCAAAATTTATAAAAAGGTTACTAAATTTATCAAAATAAATTAAACATTAATCTACCTTATATTATAATTTATCTTTTTATTGACACACACCAAACATGTGAATACCTTCATCATGTATTCTCTTAAAACATGGTAATCACCTAAATTACCATCAAACCATATTAAAAACATAAATTCTTCTTAATTACTTATATAGATCAAATATTATTGGATATATTCCTTAAATCCAAAATATGTTGTAAACTCCATCCATCATATCATAAACCAGTTTGTTAATAAATCATTAATCCATTCCAAGGTAATTAGTAATATCCAATTTACTTTTTTCTAATCAAATACCTCTTTGTCCAAATTAAACACAATTTTCTCAACATCTAGAATATATTAAGGGTTACCTTCCCTTAGTCATGTCTTTTCTATAAAATATAACCTTTACATAAAATAAATTTTCTAGGTCATCAGTAGTATTTGATATACTCTTTTATATCCATAACTAAAAACTTATACTAAACAATAATAATATATTTCATGATTTTTATAACACAATATTTGAATTCCAATACATAAATTCTTCATTCATCCCACTTTGTTCTCAAAAAATTAACTATGCTTATTCATCTTATTCTCTAACACCTTTTTATTTTCACATGTTATCTGTATTTTATTCATCATAAAAAATATAACCTTTAATTACACCACCTTGATGATTTTCTTCATGATATTTCCCCTTAGGAAATTAATTTGTATAATTTCCATAATTTCCATATTTAAATCATTTAATAGTTGATGATATATTAAAGATAACTTTATTCTCATCCATCACTTTAAACAAAAATCTCATTTTCTCTTTGCAGTTACTTAATTTTTGTCCTTCCATTCCATAGTCAAAACATATTCTTATTCGTCTAAGACATCCTATTGTGTGTTTTTCCCTCATTATTGACATGAATAAAACTAAATATTCTTTCCTGCATGGTCACCACTACCTGAAATCTTAGTGAACTCTTACCTTTACTTCTTTGACGAGTTTGAGAGTTGGTTAAGGTGCATATTGTTAATCATGTTCCATGAGAATTAACTTAAAATAATCCCAATTTACATTACTCCAATCACCATCCCATTTTTTTCTCATAAAAAAATTATCCATCACATTCAATGTTAACCCAGTTCCTTTTGGTTCTCACCATTGACTGAAACCAGAAATCATAGTGTGTACAAAAATTATCACACTGAGAAACAACATAATCATGAAAAATAACTTATATGATATCTAAATCATGACACCTTATTTTTAAATCTATGAAAAATTTGGCTTAAACTAGGTCATAAATTATCATCATTTATTTAAATCCTTCATAATGTTTCATAAAGAGTATTTTAATTTCAAAAGCATATCCCCCAGGAGTGTCAAATTAGGTTTGTATCAAGTCTTGTTGTTATTAAATAGTTCCCAATCGATTCTAGAACAATATGTTGTTTTCAGGGTTGTTACACCTAGGTACATATATGATAGATCCACATCCACTTATATTATCTAGACAGGTATGTATTTCTATAAACCACTCACCCTATCCTTTATTAAAATTCCAAGACATTTCCCTATACTTTGACTCATTCTTAGACTTTTCCTTAGACACATTCCTAGACATATCCTTAGAAATATCCCTAGGTATATCACTAATGTTTTATCATATTAGTTTCCAAATGTTAACTAAAACTTTACTTTGATACCAACCATATCTAACCACACCATTGGAATATTTACCTATACCCATAGTTCTAAACCATGGTTGCATCCAAAAAAACTATGGGTATAGTCTATACCCACAGTTCTACGAAAAATGGGTGATTAAGATATCAAGATAGGCCTAAAGACATGGTTTGACCAAACCATTGGTATAGAACACCTACTACCATGGTTTTAAAACCATTTGTGTAGAAAATTTCAATGGAAAAACCTATTCCCACAGTTTGGTCTAACCGCTGGTATAGATCCTTTATTAAAAAAAATTCCTCTATTGGAAATTGATCCCAAAACCTTCTACCTATACTCCAATGAAATTACCACTATCCTACAACACATTTTGTTATCTTATATTCAAAAATATATATATGTATGTACATAAAAATTTATTTATATTAAAGTATTTATTATTGTTATTATTATGAAAAAATAATGGTTCAACCTATACCCATGGTTTGGTAAACCCGTGGGTGTATGTTCTCTATTAAAAAAACCCACCACTGGGAATAGATCCCCTAACCTTCCACTTATACTCAAATGACATTACCAATATCCTAAAAAAAAACATTTTATGTTATTATATTCAAAAATATATTTTCATATATAAAAAATTATTTATATTAAAGTATTTATTATTATTATTATTATTAAGGAAAAATAATTAGCCAACTTATACCCACTGTTTAATAAAACCATGTGTATGGGGGACCTATAACAATGGATCACCAAAACCATTGGTGTAGGTTCCCATAAAAATTACCTGTACACATGGTTTGGTTAAACCATGGTTATAGGTTTTATAATTCCCTTACCATGAAATCCCCCCCGATAAACCTATTGACAGATTTTAGAAAAACTGTGGGTATATGGTTGAACTATAAAAATGGTTTTTGGAGAACCATGGGTATAGTTTTTCGCAAATCCTTCCCATAAAATTGTTTTTTTATACCATGAAACATATTTCCACGGTTTACCAAAACCGTGGCTATAGGTTCTAAACCAATCACTATAGAAACTATTTTTGTAAATCCATGGGTATAATGGAGACCTATAGCCATAGTTAAAAAACACCATGGGTATATACTTTTTTTCTATTAGTTTCAGGCCTAACATACATATACATTACATATTTTTAGATTAATATTCAATACATTACAAAAATGCAAGACTGAGGATTGTAATTGTTTAGTGCCTTTAGAAACTTGGAAGCATAATCTTATAACTTGGTGAAATATCTTAAACATCACCCATAAAGATCTTCCCCTTTAGTATTATTCATAAGAATACCGAACTTAAAACCTTTCTTCATAACCTGGGGGAAAGGAAACATAATAAAGGGTGAGGTAAAACGCTTAATAAGGGTAAACAGGGAAGATACATTAGCTTGATAGAAGCATAAGGGTTTGAGAACATGAATATAAAATCATAAAACCATACCCTTCATATAAAAGATCATAAACATGAGTCATGGAATAAATATTGTAAATTTATAAGACATGAATCATAATGGAATCAAATATCATAATCCATGTGATCATAACATAGGTATAAGACATGAAATTGTGGAAAACCCATAAACATATAAAAATATTTCTATATTAGTAATGTCTCACTACCAAGGATATCCTAGTGTAATGGGTTCACTCCCCGAACCATCTTATTTGTCACGGTTCACTCCCAGGACCATCTTAGTAGTCATGGTTCACTCCCAAGTCCATATTATCTAGAAATTTCCCTTACTAAAATGGGTTAACTTTCTATTATAGTCATGTCAATACCATGAGATATAAATCGTTACCCAAGGAATTTATGGGAGATTTAGGTCCCACCTATCACATAATTAAACCATACATACATGTTCCACAAGATAGTAAAACATTCATCATATCATGATCCATAAAAAGAAATAGGTTTCATAAACATCATATCATAACCCATGAAATAAAATGGGTATACTAAACAGTTCATTATATCTTAACCTATGGAAAATATATAGGTTTCATAAATCATTTCATCATAAAATAACCCATGAATATAAGTGAGTTTCATAATCATTTTATCATGGCATAACCTATGGAATAGAAATAGGTTTCATAAAAAATATATAATATTAAACATAAAACATTAAAATAATGAAAAATAATGGTCTTCTTAGATTATATCCTCATTAAATAATAAAATAAATCAAGGTATTTCATTATATATGGAGAAGGTTTTTTAAAGATCACTTGGAGAATTTCTTAAGGAAAATAAAATTTCTTTGAAAATCAATTCTAAAACATAATTTTTTTAAAACCATTTTCCCTGAAAATTAACTTAAAAGGTCATTTAAAAAAATTGAAAACATTTTTTTCAAAACATGGTATTTTTGAATAAAATTTATTTCCCACACAAGAGAGAAATAAGTTTTGATTTTCTTACAAATATTTTCTTAATTATATTAAGTAATAAAGAGTGAAAAATGGTTCCTTTACTTGAATATATCATGCATAACCATAGGGTAATAAAATTCCTGAGAATTATTGAGATATGGATCATAATATTTTATCAAAGAAAAAATAATTATAAATAATCCCGATAAATTATGAGATTGTAGCAATAAACTCTTACCACTCTAGTAACTTATAATCATAAATCCCATGAAGGAATAACCTAAAATTAAACATGAAATATCATGAAGATAAAACAATTCATGATATTACATGTAAAAGATGATTTATATACAAATTGTTAAAGAATATAGGTTCAAAACATAACTTACATCTCAAATAAGGAAAATTGATACAAAAACCCAATTACCGCATTGGTAATTTTTTAACCACAAACCCCATGAAAGAGAGATCTTAAAATGTAAATGTAAATAAAAAAATTCTTATTATAATAATCATAAAATAAATAAATGGGCATTATACACACCACATACAATAGATGGGTGGTGAGCATTGCTTGTGTCTTATAGAAAATAAAAGTGAGACGTAAATCCCTTGCCTTAAGTCTTGACTTCCATCATACTCATTGAAAACTCATGTATAATAAATGTAAGTTTATTATAAATCTAATATAGAATCACATTCATATGAATCATACCATATTTTATTTTTTATGACCTTTTATTACCATTTTCTTAATAATTTCATGTTAAAGTCATGTTTCAGGTAATAATTGCTTTGTTTTTTGTAAATGATTTGGCTTGTTATTTTTTGGTTATTGTAATTTGATCATTATTTCCAAATTTAAAGAATTTAAAACATGATATAAATATCATATATATCCTTTAATTGGTTTAATTTCAACCCAAATTAAAGATTCTCTTATTATAGGAGGTAATTTGAGAAGTGATATATGTATGGGTTGGTTGATCCAAATGGATCGAGAGGTGTGAAGAATGGGGAAGAGTGAGTGTCCTTTTATAGTTGAGGAGGAGTGAAATTCTTTTAAATACTCAAAAGTATTTACTATGATGAGGTTTACCTTAACTCATGTGGATAAAAAATTTGAAAATAATGTATAGGAGGGTTGATGTGGTCGATACATGCCTTCGTCACACAAAAATAAAGTCATTTTGATAATTTTATTCGTTAACATCTAAGTTTCCCTATTATTACCCTTTTTGTTTTTATTAAATAGAAACCTAGGCAATTTAACCATTAGGACTAAATAAAAATGAAACATATTAGAAAATTTAGACCCAATGATTCTAAAATATTATATCTAATTCATAAAATAAAAAATATCATATATTTTGGAAATTAGTTTCAATAGAAGCATACATATTGAGAAAAAACACTACTTTAACCCAAACTATGTTACCAAATTTTTTACTATTTAGGGGTCAATATGTTAATTATAAAAGATCAACTCGTCTATGAATAGACCATATATTTTATTTATTAGAATTTAAAAATCACATGGAAGAAGGTATGATTTTCAGTAATTTTAATTCATTTAATAAAATATCATTTATTATAAAATAACATTAATTTCAATTTTGAAATTACTTAGTTAATTTGAATTTAAATATATAAAGAAAAAATGGAATTCTAATGTATTATGTTCACACCTATGTGACATGATATATTAATATAAAACATTATTTAAAGATAATAATTAATTTAATTTACTTCAATTTTAATATTTTTAGTATAACTTATTATAGTAAATTATTAACTAAATAATTCACACGTTAGTGTTTTTTAAGAATTTAGATTAATTATTTAATATCAAAAAAATTAATATAAATTATCTTGATAAAAAAATAATTTCACATAAAAAATAATATTTATAACCAATACATAGAGATAAAAAGGTGGAAAGGTTTGAAATGTTTCCATAAAATGGGTTTTGGAAAAGTTTCTAGGTCATTTTCCACTTAGATATAAAGTTTAGTCCCTTAGTTAACTTGTTTTTCTCTTAATCACCATGGTTAAATTTAATTGTTTCCAATAATAATTTTGTTCAATAATTTAGTTAGACTTATTTGAAATTATAAATTATTCTTTTTATAATTATGGAATCTATTTTTTAAACTTATATCCACATAAGTTTCATAATTTAATTTAAAATTAATCCCACATATGTGATGAGACAACTTGGTTTTAAAGTGAAAAAGTTCAAATGTTTGAAATGTTTTTATATTAAATTTCTATGTGAAATTTATACAAATGAACTAAATTGGATTAATATATTTATGATTGATCTAATTATACATTAAAACCAATTTGTAAATATAATTTAACTACATAAATAAATTAAATGAAAAAACAATTTTCAATTAAAATTCAATATTTTTCAGTATTCATAAAAAATGAATCTTTTCAGAAAAATCCCAAAAAATCACCTTAAAATAATTTTGATGTTATAATTTAAAGAAATAAATTTATTTTTTAATATACAATTTATAAAAGTTTCATAAATTAATTTTTAGATAAGTATGCCTTTAAAAGCCGATAAATCTACCTTTTATAAAAATACATCTTTTTATATAAAAAATTTGATTTATTATTATCTCTTGTCTAGAAAAAAGATGAATGTTAAAAATTTGATTAAATATATAAAACATAAACATCCTTAAAATTATTAAACAAAATTTATTTGGTTAATTTATTGATATTAAACATACTTGTTTGCATAAAAATAGTTTTTCAGGAAAAGACTTACCTTTATTTTCAAAAGGGTTTTATTTTCATATCTTATTATTTGGTCATTGAAGAATTAATGAACATGTGTGAACCATATTTTCATAATTTAGTTAATCAAATTCATACCCACCATTCAAATGGATACTTTATAACTATCATAATAATAGTATGTCATATTTGGTTTAAAATTGATGTCGCATGTAGTGCAAGATATTCTCTGAAGTGCGTGTAACGCAAGCCAAACTTAGTATTATGTGTAACACAAAATAAAATTAGTGTTTCATGTGGCATAAGATTTACTTTATGTTTCATTTAAATATAGCTTAATTTATGTTACCATTTAACTAAATAAATCAAAGAGTTATAATTTATTATGAAAAAACTAATTTATAAAAAATTAAGGTGTTACAAAAATGGTTTCTTGGTAGCATATAGATCATTCAAGAATATCCCTCAAGAATTTCAAACTAGGTGTGCAGAAAGTCCCATTATTGTTCACAAGTTCTCAATCGAGTATAGCTAAATATAGTGTTTTAGGGGTTTTTACCACTAGGTACATCTATTCTTGATCCACATCTACATGTTTGTATCTAGACTGAGATTTCTTTTCTTGGAAAACTGCACACACATTATTTCACAAAAAATTTTGGATGCCCTTTTTAAAGTAACCGGATAGTTCGAGCATTATAATGGCTTAAAAAGACTATATTTATAGGGAGTAAGTAATATATCATTGATAACACCTCAAATAGATGATAATAATATGGAAATAAAATATTTGGTTTATATTAAAAAAAACTTAAAATACAATATAACAATGGAATTGAATGTGAAACTTAAAGAGAATGATTGATGAAGCTTACTAAATTTCAGCATATTAAAGACTTAGTTAAAGGTTATAACAGTAGGGGATAAATGATATCTCATTATAATAACATAAATTTTTAAGTAAAGGGACATTTATAAAGGTTTTACAAAATAGAAAATTGATATTCAAAAGGAAAAATACAAAGAAGAATATTGAATAGAAAAGAAGAGAAAGAGATACCTTACTTCAGTATAGTAATGATAGTGAATAAAGATTAATAAAATGGTTTAATGAGAGATAAAGAGGTATCTAATCACCTATAATTCAAGAAGTACAATAAGAAGGATGTGGAAAATAATATCCCATCTATAGTAATTGGATGAAAAAAATGAATTACATAAATAATGTTCCTGAATAAAGAGAAGAAGGAGAGGATCCCTTTTTAAATTTTGATATAGTAATGTCTTAGGTAAATGATATAATGAGATGGTAATTGAGATATAATACATGATTAATGTCTAATATATGGGAATTGAGCAGGGAAAGGGTGGTATTTATACTTTAGGTGGGGGGGGGGGTTAAATTTTAAAATATTGGTTATTTTAATATATAAGGAAAACACTTCTGAGATCAATCAATTCTGACCATTTTTATGGACTAATTATGACTAGGAGAGGGTGTTTGGATGTTCAAGGAGTATCTAAATTGAACCAAACATTCTATAAAACCCAATAAATGTTAATAATACAAAAAATTAATTTTATTTAAAAAACATAATTATTTGTTTAAAAAATTATAAATTTAAAAATTAAAATTTATATTTTTAAATTCATTTTTATATTTATTAAATTCTTTAACGAACCAATCTGGTTTTACCCTGAACTGTTTTCCCGAGCCGATTTGTGATAAGGCCGTAAAGGTATTCCTGATCCCTATATGTTGGAAACTAGTGCTAGGCATAAAAACTAAACAATTGGGAATGATTTGGCCCATAAATTAAAGACAAATAAATAAATTAATAAATAAATAGAAGCTGAAAAAAAAATAGATAATCACTAACAACAGAAAAAAATTAAACTTTACCTACCTCCATATGACCTCCTAGGTCCCCAACCAACTCAAAACCAAGTTCACTTTGAGAGAAATTCAAAACTAGAGGAACTTGAAACTGAAAATATAAAGTATGGGAAGCATCATGATTCTTAGTAAGAAATCACCACAGAATCCATGTTTTTCCTTTCCTAAAAACATTCCACTAACACTAGTTTTAAATACAGTTATAAAAATTAGTTTTCTATAATTTTAATAAACAAACAATAGTTTTACCTTTTTTAAAACCAACACATGGAACCTTAATTTTTGAAAAAAAACAACCATTTTATAAATAAAACCCAAAAAAAAAGATAATAAGGCTATGTTCAAAATAAACAGACATGGTAAAACAAAAACTAATGTAGTAAAATACCAACAAGAAAATAAATAAAGTAACCAAGCAATATAGATAATAAAAATGGGATATCCTAAAAATCCCTAGAATACCCCTAGACATACTCGATTCAGAACCACTTGTTGGTGTATGGTGAATCCCCTAATTCAATAACAACCTAGATTACCTAACTAAGAATCACTAGTGGCACATTCCTCCGGGCCTGTCTACAACTCTAGGATGGTACTAACCCATCTAATTGGGACAAGTAAGCAACCGACACTCGATCATCTAAAATTTGCCCGAGAACCCATGGTGGAAGTAACACTGTGTAAGTAGGTGGCCCCACACACGTGACTCACCTTACCTATCTTCACCGCACTTACCTAACCCAAACACGGATGCCACCTATACAATAACCCATAAAGATAAATCCTAGATAGGTATGCCCAATATGTCCATGTATATACATATACGTCATTATATGGAAAGTTTTGACCAGACTATCACTTTACATACGCTCATAAATCATTTCTTAAAAATATTTAAATATACCAAATGGGCCTTTAGTTTTACATAATAAAATTATTTTATAGAAAACATTTACAACTATTTCTAAGATATTATCAAAACTACTTTTAAAATTTCAAATCCAAACAGGGCCTTTGGCCCTAAACACTCTTTCGAATCATTCCCCAACCATTCCCTAACTCAAAAAAAGTAATGAATTTTGAGAGTGCAATGAAAAATGGGCTATCAAATCATTTATAAACTCAACCATTTTTTATTAAAATAAGAAAATTTCCAAATGGTCCTTTATACTTACACATCCAAAATCATTTCAAAAAACATTCCCCAAACTCTAGCCAACATTACACTGAATACCTATTTAATATTTGAAGTTCCAAATGGGACTTTAGGTTCCATGTTACCAAAGAATTACCATAAAAATATTTTGTACCACTAGAGTAATGTAAAATTTTGTAAAAACAAACCAAACGACCGCTCAAGCAACATATTCAATAAAACATACCCCAAAATCCAAACAGACATATGCTTAGGGATTTCATTTTAAAATATTTTAAAAATCAACATGAAGAGAATAAAAACATTTAGAAAACCAGAACCACATAGAAAACCACAGTTTCGAGAAAAATACGAATTCAAAGCACCATCTTCATTTGAGGGCACATCTACATGTGCACCTAGTGCACCCATAGATGTTCCAATATCCATTGGCATGTCAAACCACTAAAGAGACACTAATTTTTTTTCCAAAAAAACACCAATTTCTTTACAACTATATCTAACCACCCACATTATTTGGAGAGTATAAAAAAATCCCCATTAAACTATAAAGTCATCTATTGTTTTTTTAACACAATTAATAATCTATAACACTACCAAATGGTACATTCCAAACAATGTTTAAAAACAAGAAATTACTATCAATAAATCATAAGGGACACACATTTCATAAATACCCCAAATCCATTTAAAAGAATAGTGTCATTTATAATAAACACCCTAAGTTTCATAAAGCTATAAAATTTACACAAATATCTTTTAAAACTTATTTTTTTAAAAAAAATCAACTCCAAAATGTTATAATAAGGTTAGAAAGTGTATCATAGGGGTGAGAATAAACTTTTTAAATTTATTTAAATTGACTAGAATAAAAAGAAGTTGTTGGGAAAAAATCCCTCAAGGTATCATTGAAGCATTTTTGAGGTGATTGTGTTTGTTGACAAAGTGGACATCTGAGTAGTGATTGTTGACAAAGCAAAACTATGACATACAAATTTGTTGACAAAGATGATTTAATGATGGATTGTAAAGTTCAAGAGATGAGGTAAACGATCCATTCAAGAATGTCGACAAAAGGAATGAATGATCTGGAGGCAGTACAAAAGAACAGATACAAGGTGGCGCCATTTTCCAGTGTTTGCCAAATTTTTGGACCTGAAAATCGACAAATGGAGAAAAGTGTTTTTGGAAAAGGGACTTGCGTGCCGAGGACTTGGAGTATAGGAAACTTGCGCGCCATATGTTTTTCAAGATCAGAATATCAAAATATGGCAAAGGAAACAGGTTCGCGCAAGTTTGGGAGTTGGTCGCGCAAGTGTCTAGGAGGACAGAAGACCTTCGCGCCGAGACTGAGTCGTGCAGGTGAATTGTACGCCGTCGTGCAAGGTGATCAATTTGCCTATAAATACTGGACCACCCCTCTTCATTCACCACCAGAGTTCAATACTTTGAGAAATCAGATCTCCCGTCACGCAGGTGTGGTGGTCGCGCAAGTGGTGTGTGTGGGTTGTGCAAGTGAAGTTGTGCGCCAGTGTGAGAAGTTGCGCACCGGTTGGAAGTTACATGCCAATTTTGGTTTGGGCGTGAAAGGAAGAGAGTCGAACAAGTTTGGAGTTGGGGAAGATTGTGTCGTGCAGGTGTTTGAGGTAGACTTGCGTGCCAGTTGTGACTTGCGTGCCAATACTTGCGCGCTGAGATAGACTTGCACACCAAGTAAGGTTTGGTTCCAACAGTGATTTTTGAGCTGCGTGGAAGCTGGAAGTTTGCCCGATTCCTTCATTGCAAAGAGATATTCATCTACGGGTGAAAATTGGGCTTCAATAGAGCATCTAATTACAGAGGAAGATTCATTCTTTCATGCAAATGAAGAGACCTACAGGTCTATAAACTGTGAGTGTATTCCTTCCAAGTGAAGTGAGAAAAGGAAGATAAAGAAGGTGATCCTCTCCACCGGCAGTGAGCCAGAGAGAGAGAAATAGGGAGTGACCCTTGGGAAAGCAGTGACCTGACCCTAAACTTGTAAAGGTAGTGAGCCTGGGCTTAGCAGTGATCTATCCCGAACATTGTAATCCACAACTAGTGAAGTTTAGTGGAATTGGTACAACCGGAAACTTGTCGGCGTATTCTCCTTGGATGTAGCCCTTTGCAGTGAACCAAGTAAAATTGTTGTGTCCTGTGCATGCTTTACTTTCTATTTACTTTGTGCAACAGGAAAGAGAGAGAAGAGAGTTTTGCTTAACAACGAAACAAGATCAGAACAAGCGTTAATTTTAAATTAGTCATACCCTGATTCACCCCCCCTCTCAGGGTATTCATCCTTGTGGACCTAACAATTGGTATCAGAGTGAAAGGTTGATATTAGTTATTCTCTCAATGGAGGTCACTAATCATAAAGGGATTCCGATCTTCGACAGATGTAATTTTTCAGATATGTAAGAATCGAATGCAACACTATTTCCGATCCTTGGGAATGGATGTGTTTTCAGCAGTTATGCAAGGTATCACAACTGATATTAATAGTGGTGCATTATCAGAAGCTGAGCATAGAGAGTTAGATGCTGATTTCAAAGCAATCAATGCCTTAGGGGGAGCCCTTTCCAATCCCATCTACATGAAGGTGATGTCATGAAAAACGTCACATGCCATGTGGGAAAAGCTTTTGAATATATATGAAGGGGATACAAAGGTCCGAGAGGCAAAGCTTTAGGTGTTGTGGAACAAATATGAAGATCTGAAAATGAACCTGAATGAGTCTATTGACTCATTTTTTGACAGGGTAAACATTGTTGTGGAGGATATGCGAGGTCTTGGTGAAGTCATTAAAGACATAAATATCGTAAAGCGCATCTTGAGGAAACTTCCACCTCAGTTCAATCTGAAAGTTTCAGTACTAGAAGATAAAGATCCAAAAGAGCTGACACTGGACAATTTGCACAGTACCTTGGTCGCATATGAAATGAAGAACGATGATAATGAGGCTGTGGAAAAGGGGAAGTCCAAAGAGGTGGAATTTAAGGCCATGAAGAAGCTTACCATTGAAGATTCTCAGGAGGAAGAAGAGACAGATGAGGTAATGTCATTTCTCTCCTCAAATATCTAAAGAGGAAAAGGAAAGTTCAAAGGGAAGCTTCCACTTGCTTGTTTTAGATGTGAAAAAGTTGTCCATATTTCTACAAGGTTCCCCAAAAAGTTTCAAGAAGAAAATGATGAAGATGAAGTTGAAATTCCCAAGAAAAAATCTTCAGCCTATGTGAATGGGAAGAATAAGTTCAAGAGAAATTTATTTAAGAAGAAGAATCTTCTTTCACAAGAAATAGACAGTTCAGACGAGTCTAAGGGTGAAGAAATTGAAGAGATAGAAAACTACAAAGATCATGGACAAAATGCAATGGTGGCTGTTGTTAGTAGTGCTCAAGAAAAGAAATAAACTGAAACTGATGAGGAAGAAGAAGAAATAGAAGGGAGAGTTGACATGGAAGCTGAATTAGAATCATCTCTTGAAGAGATTGATTTTTGGAGAGCAAAAACAAAGAAAGCCAACAAGGTGGTACATGATGCCAAACTCTATATGCAACAACAAGAAGAAGAGAAGTCTGAGCTAGTGAAAGAAATTGAAAATCTTAAGTCTTCCAGGACAGAGCACACAGAAAAGGTTGATGAGCAAAAGCTCAAGATTGAAGAACAGAAAAGGGAGATCGATTGCATGAATAGAAAAGTGAAAGATCACGTCAAACATATTGAAGAGCTTGAAGAGGAAGTTTTCGGTCTGCAGAGAAAATTTAAAGACCAGGAAAAACCTTTGAATCCCAACACATTCTTGGGAAAGCAGGTCATCACGAAGAATGAAAAGAAGAAAGAAGAGCCTAGTAGTTTAGCAGGAAAGAAGCAGCAATTGAGCTCAGAAGTTAAGGATGATTCATGGCTTAATCAGAAACAAAAATCTGTGGCAGTTGAAGTCAGACTGCAAGCACCCATCCTGAGATTAAAGGTGGATTTGGGCACAAAGAAGAATCATAATATTCAGATATCCCAAGGAGAAACTCGTAGTGCTAAAGTAACATGAAGGAATGAACCTTATATCAGGTGTTATTGTTGTGGAAAGATGGGACATTCACAATATGTATGTTCCATAGCCAAAAGATATATAAGGGAACAAGAATAGAGATGTCATCCAAACAGAGAATAGTTTTCCAGAACATATTTTGAAGGACACTGTTTTTGGTGCAGAGGATTTGGGCATATGGCTAGGTACTGCACTTCGACCATTCAGAGAAATGTGCCAAAGCAGAATCAAAACATTAGTAAGCAGCAAATCGATAAACCAACAGGTGAGTTAAAAATGTAGAATAGATTTGCGGCTTTTCAAGATGAGGCTGGTCCATCATACTCTGAGAAAGAACAAAAGTCTCAATCCATGCCGAGTGTGAAAGAAAAAGTATGGACCAGGAAGAAGAAAAATGAGAAGGCTGTGGTGGCAGAGATTTCCCTTAAAGCATCAGATCGTTCTGGTGTGTGGATTCTTGATATTGGTTGTACGTCTCACATGACAGGCAACAAGGATCTGGTTACAAACATAAAATATTACAAAGAATGAGTTGTCAAGTTTGGAAATGATGAAGGCCTGAAGATAATTTGATCAGGAATGGCTAGTTTTGGGGGAAAAGAAATCTGACGTGTTGATGTCTTGGTTGTAGAAGGTCTCAGTCACAATTTACTCAGTGTCAGTCAACTATGTGACTCTGGGCACTCTATCTAATTTACCAAGAAGATGTGTATTGTTAAAGGAAAATATGGAGCAGTCATTCTACAGGGAAAACGAACAAAGGGAAATCTTTACCTGGTAGGGGGAGAAGAAGATTCGTGCTTTTTATCCAGAGAAGAAGAAAACCAGTTGTGGCATAAGTGACTTGGTCATATATGCCAACCATCTATGGAAGATCTGGTAAAGTGTGATGCTGCTAGAGACCTTCCCAAACTATCACGTGATCACAATCATACGTGTGATTCTTGCCAACAAGGGAAGATCATCAAAAAGACATACAGGCCAAAGGAACAGAAATCAACTAGAGTGCTTGAATTGGTGCATGCTGATGTATGTGGACCTAAATCACCACGAGCTATAAATGGGAAACGATACTATGTACTTTTGATTGATGATTATAGTAGAATGTCCTGGGTATTCATCATTACCCATAAGATAGAAGTATTCAGCTGTATAAAGAAGTATAAGAGGGAATCAGAAAAGATGCTTGGGCAGAAAATTCAGAAGTTCCGTACTGATAACGATACAGAATTCACAAACACTCAAGTTGAAAACTATCTCGAGAAACATGAGATAAGGCATCATGTTTCATCAGTGAGAAATCCTCAACAGAATGGAGTGGTTGAAAGGAGAAATCAGATCATCAACAAAATATCTAGAACAATGCTTATTGATAAAGACCTACCAGAGAAATTTTGGAAGGAAGCTGTTTTGACATCAGTTTATGTTTCGAACAGGTCTCTGTTGTGTCCGAAGTAAGGAAAGACTCCGTATGAACTGTGGTACGAAAAGAAGCCAACGTTGAAATACTTTCTAATCTTTGGAAGTAAGTGTTTCATTCTCAACAAATAAAATCATAGGAATTTTGAGGCACGAGGAGATGAGGGGATATTCCTTGGCTCGTCAGGAAATAGCAAAGAATATAAATGATTCAACAAGAGGCTGGGAAAAATTGTTGAGAGCAATGATGTCACTATAGTCGAAAATGAACAGAATACTCAGCAACCTAGTGAACAGTTTCTGGATGAAAGTGATGATGAGGTAAGAAACACAGGGGGAGTAGAAGTGGCAGAGGCTGACTCAGAAGAAGATAATGATGATGAACAAGAAAGTGTCAAGTCTGTGTCTGTAAGGAAGCCAAAGAGTCGAGCTGAAATTGATAGTCAGAATATCATTGGTGATCAGACAGCTCCAGTTCAGACTTGAAGAATGAAGTCATTACAGAAAACATCATTTTTATCTCAGGTGGAGCCGAAATGTTTTTCTAATGTAGCTGAAGATGAAAACTGGGTTCAGGCTATGAATGAAGAGCTAGATCAGATTGAGAATAATCAAACCTGAGAGATTGTTTCAAGGCCAACAGACAAGAATGTCATCAGGACTAAATGGGTTTACCGCAACAAGATGAATGAAGATGGCACAGTTATTCGAAACAAATCATGACTAGTGTGCAAGGGATACTCCCAGATAGAGGGAATAGATGTTGATGAGACATTTTCACCAGTTGCAAGGCTAGAGACAATCAGATTATTTTTGGCCATAGTAGTGAAAATAAAATTCAAAGTGTTCCATATGGATGTGAAATCTGCATTCTTGAATGGAGTTCTAGATGAGGAGGTGTATATTGAGCAGCCAGATGGTTTTCTCATTCATGAGGATGAGAACAATGTTTGTAGGATAAAGAAAGATTTGTATGGGCTGAAACAAGCACCCAGAGTATGGTAATCAAGGCTTGATCAGTACTTAAAGAAGCTTGGTTTTCACCATGGAGGAGTTGATTACAATCTCTATTTCAGTAATGACAGTAATCAAAGGATGATTGTGCTGGTGTATGTCAATGAAATAATTTTTGGCGGATCAGATGAAGCTCAATGCAAAAAGATTTCCGAATTCATGAAAAATGAGTTTGAAATGTCAATGATTAGAGAGCTAAAATTTTTCCTTGGTCTACAGGTGACACAAGGAAGGAATGGAACATTCATTTCTCAATCTAAATATGCCAAGGAGGTCCTGAGAAGGTTTGGAATGGATAAATCCAAGGATATGAAGACTTCGGTTGCTACCCGGATGAAATTATCAAAAGATGAGGATGGAAAGGAAGTTAATATCATAGAATACATGCAAATTATTGGAAGTCTATTGTACTTAACCCCAACAAGGCCTGATATTGTTTTCGACACATTCCAGGAAGAAAGATATCAGAGTAATCCCAAGGAAAGCCACATGCTTGCAGTGAAAAGAATACTTCGGTATATCCAGGGCACAATGGATTTCAGCTTGACATATACTGACAAATCTCAGACAGAGTTATTGGGATATACTGATGCAGACTGGGCCGGTTCAGAAGATGATAGAAAATCAAAGTTAGGTGGTGCATTCTATCTTGGTGGATTATGTATTTTTTTGGCTAAGCAAGAAGCAATATTGCATTTCGTTGAGCACTGCAGAAGCTGAGTATATTGCGACCACTCAAGCATGCACACAGTTATTATGGATGAAGCAGCAGCTTGAAGATATGGGCGTTGAAGTGAAGTCTCTGATCGGAACCTAGTGTGATAACTCAATTGCTATAAATCTTAGAAAAAATCTCATCCATCACTCAAGGACAAATCACATTGAGATAAAGTATCATTTTATCAAGGAGAAGGTTGAGCAGGGAATCATGAAGTTGGAGTATGTGCCTATAGAGTTACAGGTTGCCGATATTCTGACAAAGGCCTTACCCATGGAAGCATTCGAAAGGCATGGACTAGCTCTAGGAGTTCAGTTGAGTCCCCGCACTTGAAATAGTGTGGATGTGAACCTCCCCCTCTCCCCAAGGCTGCAAAGGAGTGACCTTTGGGTTCGTTGACAAAGGGGGAGAAAATAGTGATTGTTCAAGGGGGAGACAATGTGGAGATTTGATAAATCATGAATGATATGGGGAGAAGCTGACAGGTGGAGCAGCCAGATAGGGGGAGTTGAAGCTTGTTGAATGTTCTTAGCCAGAGCTTAGATTGGACAACACTGGAAATAGGGCTAAAGAGGTGTTGATGCTGTGAGCAGAAAGGGGGAGCGTATAAATCTAACGATTCTAGAAGTGATCGATCAAAGAATAGATATCACGACAGCTGAGGATCCTGATAAAAGCAGAACAGTGATGTTGGAGAGTGGTAAGAATATTCCCAATCCAAACATTGGTCTTCCAACAAGTCCTTCAACAATTGTTATCAGTTTAATACAAATTGGTATCAGTTTGGTGTCAACAGTGGATGTCAGAGACGAAGTGATTCATTGATGAACTTTTCATTTACTCTTGTTTCTCACGCCGAGAATTGCTCATTTGGGATTAGAGTATGTGTTGAGTAAATCCTTGATCGCTATCAGAATCGAAAAAGGTGAATGGTGGTTGAAGAATCAACGATGTATCTTTTTATTGAAGAGTTTTCAACAAACCCAAAGGGGGATATTATTGGGAAAAAATCCCTCAAGTTATCATTGAAGCATTTTTGAGGTGATTATGTTTGTTGACAAAGTGGACATCTGAGTAGTGATTTTTGACAAAGCAAAACTATGAAATAAAAATTTGTTGACAAAGAGGGTTTCATGATGGAATGTCGAGTTCAAGATCTGAGGTCAACGATCCATTCAATAATGTTGACAAAAGTAATGAATGATCTGAAGGAAGTACAAAAGAACAGATACAAGGTGGAACCGTTTTCCAGTGTTTGCCAAATTATTGGGCCTGAAAATCAACAAATGGAGAAAAGTGTTTTTGGCAAAGGGACTTGCATGCTGAGGACTTGGACTATATGAAACTTTCACACCATATGTTTTTCAAGATCAGAAGATCACAATATGGCAAAGGAAACAGGTTCGTGGAAGTTTGGGAGTTGGTCGCGCAAGTGTCTAGGAGGACAGAAGACCTGCGCGCCGAGACTGAGCCGCGCAGGTGACTTGCATGCTGTCGCGTAGGGTGGTCAATTTGCCTATAAATACTTGACCAACCCTCTTCATTCACCACCGGAGTTCAATACTTTGAGAAATCAGAGCTTCCGTCACACAGGTGTGGTGGTCACCCAAGTGGTGTGTGTGGGTCGCACAAGTGAAATTGTGTGCCAGTGTGAGAAGTTGCACGTTAGTTGGCAGTTGCGTGCCAATGTTGGTTTGGGCATAAAAGGAAGAGAGTCGCGCAAGTTTGGAGTTGGGGAAGATTGTGTCGCGCAAGTGTTTTAGGTAGACTTGCGCACCAGTTGTGACTTGCGCGCCGATACTTGCGCACCGAGATAGACTTGCGCACCAAGTAAGGTTTGGTTCCAGTAGTGATTTTTGGGCTGTGTGGAAGCTGAAAGTTTTCCCGATTCCTTCGGTGCAAAGAGATATTCATCTACGGGTAAAAATTGGGCTTCAACAGAGCATCTACTTACAGAGGAAGATGCATTCCTTCATGAAAATGAAGAGACCTAGAGGTCTATAAACTGTGAGTGGATTCCTTCGAAGAGCAGTGAGAAAAGGAAGAGAAAGAAGGTGATCCTCTCCATCAGCAGTGATCCAGAGAGAGAGAAACAGGGAGTGACCCTTGGGAAATCAGTGAGCTGACCCTAAACTTGTAAAGGCAGTGAGCCTAGGCTTAGAAGTGATCTAGCCCGAACATTGTAATCCACAGCTAGTGAAGTTTAGTGGAATTGGTATGACCAGAAACTTGTCGGCGTATGCTCCTTGGACGTAGCCCTTCGCGGTGAACCAAGTAAAATTTCGGTGTCCTGTGCATGCTTTACTTTCTGTTTACTTTGTTCAATAGGAAAGAGATAGAAGAGAGTTTTTCATAACAGCGAAACAAGACTAGAATGGGCATTAATTTTAAATTAGTCATACCCTGATTCACCCCCCCTCTCAGGGTATTCAGCCTTGTGAACCTAACAGAAGTTCCTTAGGAAACAAATACAAAAAAACACCAACCTCAACATGTGAGGATGGGATAAAACTCCAACAGAGGGGAGAGGGAGACCACACATACCACTTGTACACCCTAAATAATGAGAAAAAAAACAAATAACAAAACCGATGATTAGGGTTTTTACAAGATAAAGAAATGCCCAAAAAGAAATGGAATATGAAAAACATGAGGAGGAGAGTGTTCACACCAGAGCATCTCAAACTAGACAGGGGGCTCACAATGGAGTCCCGTGCCGAAGCAGGCCAAAGAAAATTCGCACTGAAAGGGAGATGCAGTTGGAGGTCGAGTCGAGTGGGAGAGGGGAGCTACCGCGTGGAGGTAGGGTGGCTAGATGGGAAGCTATCTAGAAAGGGGGATCATTTTTGGTGGTTCAACAGGGAAGGGGGAGCACCACTAGGGTCGTTCGGCTGGGAAGGAGGAGTGTCAGGCTAGGCTGGTCAGCGTGCATAGAGGTAAACCAGGGGAGGGGTGTGCTTCATGGGAGGGGGAAAGGGGAAGGGGGAGACACCCCTAGGGTTTCTCCCCACTAAAAAAATTAAAATAAAATTAAAATAAAAACATTATTATATTGTTATAATTATAATAATAATAATAACAACAAAATTTTAATAATAATAACATTAATAATAGTAATAGTAATACCAATGATATAATAATAATTCTAATAATAATAAAAATAATTTTTCTTAATATTAATAACCATAAAAATACTAATAATAATAATATTAAAAATATTCACTTCATTGTTAAATAATAACAACATTAATAATATTTTAATCATAAAAATATTAAGAACATTTTTAATAAAAAATTAATAATAAAAATACTAATAATTTTTTTAATAATAATAATATTATCATTTACCACCATAAAATTATCACTATTATGTTTTAAACACTTACTAATTTTTATTATTATAAAAATTTATTTATTTTAAACATTAGGCAATCGAACAGGAACCTAGGATGACTGTACAGTTACCGCTAATAGTGTAGTGCCCGTGCACCGGTCTGAAACCCATAAAAATTTCAATGTTTTAAAAATATCTACTTGGTCCCCCAACCCAACATCATCAAAAAGATATGAGACCAAGAAAAGATTAAATTAAAAGAGTGTCTGAGGACAGAGTGTGACAATTCTCCCCACTATAGACACTTTCTGCCCCCAGAAAGTCACCAAGCCCCAAGATAGCCAAACTTGGATACATGACCCGTCAAAATTGAGAGGAACAGAGAACCTCTGGGGGCCTTTCACTGTATGAGTCACACCCAACCGATTAGGAAGATACCAGAACACAAAATATCAAGAGAACATGAGAGGGTTCTCCCCACCATAAGGACTCGACTAGTACTAGAATTAAAACCCAAACATACCACCCTAGGGAGGGGGGGGGGGATGTGGGAACTCCCAACCAATCCAAACAAAATTCTAAAGCATGAGTTAAATAACTCCACCATTAGAACAAGGATCTTTTCTCACACCAACTAAAACCCCAATATTGGGGGAAAACTCATGGAAGGAAACTCCTACTAAAAAACGTACTGGAAACACCATTCACCAGTCTCAAAAAACCCAATAATTCCAAAAAAAGCATAAATAAACCAAAATAATCCCATAAAAGTACCAAAAAAACTTTAAAAAAATGAAAAATTTATAAAACCATATCCAGACAAATGGGACTATTTGGATTACAACAAAACAAGTTCATCAGAATCTCCAAAGGAAATTATAGACTTAAAATGGTGAGAAAACCTCAATAGTATAAAAACAATAGTGAAAATTCTTTAAATATTCCAATATCTGCACGACACACAAAAACTGGACCGAGGCTTCACACCCCTAACAAATCCTGGCTACGCACAAACTTCATCTCGAGACCTATGGCTGAGGCTTTGACGACCGATGCATCTCCTGCATCATAGTCAGGTACGAGCATCCCCCTAGTCACAACTACTTATTGAAGAAACACATCCCACAAGACTTTTCTTAGTGACACGAATGGCCACATCGAGTGAATGGATTTGGAGGGATGCAACAGGATGACAGAATCCCTAGGAAGAGGTTCCTTCAGCCTGCACTTCTTTCTGTATAGGGAACCCTTACAAACAATAAGAGGTGCCAAATTGTCAACCACCACTGATTGCACCCCAGTAACCTACTCTTTAAAGAGGTTAACATAAACTACTGACCGTTGAATCTACCTAATATTACCCAAATCTGCAACCTTCCTCAACTACACATCCTTAGGTATGATCCCTTGGATTAAGGTGGCCTCAGACATTTACCATGTCACCCAAACGGTCAATGATTATGGGAAAACCAACTTCCACTGGTCCAAAAATATAGCCTTTAAAAACTCCAAAACAACATGAATCCTGATAGCCTCAAGATTTCCTAACACCCTGTAGACATGCTCTACCTCTTCAATCCATATATCTATAGCTAATAGAACTCTAACAACATGAAAGATAGTCAGCATCCAAGAAAACTTAGGAACTGTGCATGAATACTTAGAACATTGAGGGACCTTTCTAAGAAGAACATTCCAAACAATATAAGAAACCCAAACTGAGGCCAACATAAAACCAAAGCACAACCAGAAGAAAAAATTCAAGAAAAAACAACAGATTGATAAGCCAAGCACATAGAAGCATAAAAAAACATCCCTCCATTTTAAAATCACTTTTTTCATTTTAAATTTCAAAACGAATTTCTTTTAAGGTCACTTCCCAAATACAAAGAACCCTCTTTTAAAACCAAAATCAATTTACAAAAATCATTTCCCTTTTCAAATTCATTTAGAAAAAGCTAGGGAAAGCCTTTAATTTTTCAAATACCCACCCTTGTCAACCCATGAACCATTACACATTTTTTATCCACTTACATTGATACGTGCTACCACTCACATTCTATACAAAAACCCTCTACATGTAAAAAAGTTTAGAAGGTACCCCGTGGGTCGCACTAAGCCATTTGATTACTAATTCCAAACAATCACCAAATTCTCAAACCAAAACAATCTCAATTTTTGAACCCATTTTACCAATGTAAATCCATTTAAAATAGATCATCTTCATTTCAAAAACCATTTTTAATTTAACTTTAAAAAACACTTTAAAAATTTAAAACCATTTGGAAGAATAATTTCCATTTCAAAATTGTTTTAATCTTCAAAAGCACACTTACACCAACCAAATCCAAGAGAAGGCCCAAATTACACCAAATTACCAAAAGGAGGGATTAACATCTATGCCTAACTCAATGATATGGTAATGGGTTATGCCCCAAGTAAGTCATAATGATATGTGGAACTTGAACTGTGCACTTGTAATTCACATGGGTCACTACTCCATGTGGGGTCATAACGTGACACTGGATCAGCTTTGTTGTCATCCCTCAATCTGAAATAAGAACAAAAGACTCAAATCCTAGACTACCTATGTTAAATATAGGATTAATGTGAGAAAGAGTTCACAATTTACTTCCCACACCTACATCTCGAGTCCCAAAAGTCATAATCTCCATCTACCAGACACCCCAAATAACAAGGGCCTCCTATGATACTATTTTGTCACAAACCAACCTGGTTCGACCTTGAAATGGTTGCCTGAGCCAATCCATGATAAGGCCCGAAGGGCGGTCCTAATCCCCATGGTCTAACAACTAGTGTAAAACATCAAAACTAAAGAAGTGGGAATGATTTAGACCATAAATTAAAGACAAATAAATAAATAAATAACTAAATAGAAACTGAACAACATAGATAATCACTAACAATAAAAAGAAATTAAAATGATCATACCTCCATGCGACCTCCTCACTCACCACCTAACTTATAACCAAGTTTGCTATGAGAGTGATCCAATACAAGAGAAACCTAAAACTAAAAAGATAAAGTATGGGTGATAATCGAGATGACAATTAAGAAATCACCACAGAATTCATGTGTTTCCTTTCCAGAAAATAATCCATTAACAATAGTTTGAAATACAGTTTTAAAAACGAGTTTTCTATAATTTAAATAAATAAACAATAGATTTCCATTTTTTAAAACCAACATACTACACCTTACATTTTTAATACAAACAACCATTTTATAAATAAAACCCAAACCAAAAGATACTAGGGTTGCATTGAAAATAAATAGATAGAGTAAATAGAAAACTAAGTGTAGTAAAATACCAACAAGAAAATAAAGAAATTAACCAAGCCGCAAAGATAATAACCCCAGGAAATCATAAAAATCCCTATAAGACTCCTAAATGTACTTAGTTTGGAGCCACCTTTTGGCGTATGGTGAAGACCCTAAGTCAATAACCAACTAGATTCCCAAACCTGGCATTAATAGTGGAACATACCTCCTAGCCTATATACAACTCTAGGAGGGTATTAACTTGTCTAATCAGGGCAAGCAATATACTATCACTCGATAATCTAAAATACGCCCAAGAACCCATGGTGGTAGTAATACTGCGTAAGTAGAAGGTCCCCTCATGCGTGACTCACCTTACCTACCATCATCTCACTTGCCTACCCCAAACACGAACACCACCTATAAGATAACCAATAAAGGGAAATCATAGATAGGTGTGCCCACTATATCCATGTACATACATATACACCATTTTATTGAAAGTTCTAATCAGGATATCACTTCACATACACTAATAAATAATTTCTTAAAAACATTTTAATATTCCAAACATGCCTTTAGTTTTACATAATCAAATTCTTTTATGGAAAACATTTACAACTACTTACATGAAATTATCAAGAATACTTTTAAATTTTCAAATCAAAATAGACCCTTAGGCCCTACACATGTTGTAGAAACATTCCCTAACCATTACCAAACTCAACACAAGTAATAACTTTAGATAGAACAATGATAAATTGTCCATCATAACATTTATAAACTCAACAATTTTTCATTAAAATAAGAAAAATGCTAAATAGGCCTCTATACTTACTCATCCAAAATAATTTCCAAACAAATTCCCCAAAATCTAGGCAACATAACACTGAATACCAATTTTATGTTTGAAGTTCCAAACAGGCCTTTAGGTTCCATGTTTCCATAGCATTACCATAAAAGTCTTTTGTAGAGCTGGAGTAAAGTCCAATTTTGTAAAAACCAACCAAACGACCACTCAAGCCACACATTCAACAAAACATACCCAAAAATCCAAATAGAAATATGCTTAGGGATTTCATTTCAAACTATTTTAAAAATCTACATGAAGAGACTAACAATATTTAGAAAACAAGAACCACTTAGAAAACCAAGTTTTTGAGAAAAATACAAATTCAAAGCACAATCTTCATTTGAGGGCACATCCATGAGTACACCTAGTGCACCCATGGATGTGACAAAAATCCATTGGAACATAAAACCTATAAAGAGACACTCAAAACAACTTACACAAAATACCAATTTCTTTACAACCATATCCAACAACCCACATTATTTAGAGAACATAAAAAAATCCCATTAAAAAAATAAATCTATCTACAAAACATTTTGAAAACATTTAACAAGCTATAACACTACCAAACTGTACATGCCAAATCAAGTTCACAAACAAGATATTACTATCACTATATCATAAGGGATAAATATTTCATAAAAATTCCAACCAAATTTTAAAATAATAATGGAATTTGGAATAAACACCCAAGGTGCCTTAAAGGTAGAAAATTCAAAAAAATCTATTTTGAAACATATTTTTAGAAAACAAAATCAACTCTAAAATGATATAATAAGTTTAGAAAGGGTTACATAGAAGTGAGAAACAAAATTGAAAATTTATTTAAAATGACAAGAATCAAATGAAGTACCTTATGAAATAAATACACGAAAACACCTACCTCAACATGTGCGGATGGGATAAAACTCCAACAAAAGGGAGAGAGAGACCTCAAGGACCACCTTCACACCCTAAACAATGAGAAAACTCAAAAATCATGAACCTGATGATTAGAGTTTTTACATGATAAATAAAAACCCAAAAGGAAATGGAATATGAAAAACTAGAGGAGGATAGGGTTTTCTCCAGAGTAGCTCACACCGGATGGGGGGCTTAAACAAAAGACAGGTGCCAGGGTAGGCCAAAGCAGATTCACACTCTAAGGGAGATACAACTGGAGGTCAAGTCAAGTGGGAGAGGGACGCTTCCACAAAGAGGTAGGGTGGCTAAATTGGAAGCTAGCCAGATAAGGGGAGCATCACTAGTGGTTTGGCTAAGAAGGGGGGGTGTTCCACCAGGGTGGTTTGGCCAGGAAGGGGGAGTACTAGGCTAAGCTAGTCGGTGTGCACAAGGGGAAACTAGGGGGTGGTGTGTGCTTCATGGGTGGGGGAAAGAGTAAGGGGTGACACCCCTAGTATTTCTACCCACTAAAATAAATTAAAATAAAAACTTAATAATAATGTTATAATAATAATAATAATAGTAATATTAATAATTATAATAATTTTTTTAATAATAATAATAATTATAACAATGATATAATAATAATAATTCTAATAATAATAGTAGTAATTTTTATTAATAATAATAACAACAAGAATAATAATAACATTAATAATATTCAATTAATTTTTAAATAATAACAACATTAATAATAATTAAATAATAAAATTATTAAGAACACTTTTTATAACAATTTAATAATAAAAATATTAATTACATTTTTAATAATAATAATATTATCATTTCCTTCCATTATATTATTACTATTATGTTTTAAAAATTTATTAATTTTTTATTTTCATAAAATTTTATTTATTTTAAACATTAGGAAACCGTACGAGCACCTAGGATGACCGCATGATTACTACCAACCATGAGGTTCCACTGAACCTATCCAAAACGCAAAAAAATTCCATGTATTTAATATTTCAACCTGGGCCCCAAACCCAACTTCATCCAAAAGATGTGAGACCAAGAAAAGAATAAATTAAATAAGTTTTCATGGTTAGGGTGTAACAAATTTAATTTTTATTGATAAAAATGTTTCATAATTTTTTTTATCATGATTACTTAATATTGATGTTATAAAATATTAGTTCTTTGTAAAGAATAAATTTTCACTTCTATAAAAAATTGAATTTGTAAAAAAATTCTCAAAAAATCACCCTACGATAATTTTGATGTGATAAGTCAAAAAATGTAGTTTATTTTTATCAAAATAATTCTCTAAATATGATAATTTTAACTTTTAAATAAATATCCTTATTTATTTATATTTTTAAATTTCATAAAAAAACATTCCGACCATTATAATAATTACTTAGGATTTCATTAAAATATATTATCATTTTAAAATAATTTTATAAGATTATTTCATTAAATAAATATTTATTTAAAACTTCCATATAAATCATATATTAATATAATATGTTAATAGTCTATGAAAATTATATAATTTTCATTATTAAATAATCTCGATGACCATTTAAAGGCATTTATGTAACCAACAATAATAATGACGAACTATTTTATTGACTAATGGTTATAATTTCAATCAACTATATTAGTTTAAAAACATAAAGTTTGATGATTATATTTCCCTATAAATACACTATCATTCTTACTCATCATCATTCACTTTGATTCTATCAATGTTTAATATCATCTCTAAAATTAATATTTTATTACTGACTCTCTATTTATTTACTATAGTGTTGTTCATGGGTGGGATGATTCTTGGGGATCGAGGCAACCCAAATTTTTATATTTTACTTTATTTATACTATATTTTTTCCCCATTGTAATATTCATTATTATTTTAGTAATTATTTTTGACTGACTATAATGTTTTTAAATAACGAAATAAAGTATTGATGGTTTCTATTATGAATTTGTTTACTGTTCATAGTTGTAATAATTCATATAAACACATGATGTTCAATGTTCTTATGGAAATTAAAATTATTTATATATTATTACAATAAAACATTCATTATAAAATAATAGTTCTATTAATAAAATAAATGATTTTTTAGGTGTTATATTTATTTGGAATCCATATTTATATTTATGAGTGAAAATTCCTAAAAAATATTCATTAGAAAATTTGGGATGTTATAGCTTAAATAGACCAAGAAATTACCCTTGAGTTACTTTGGTTCTTTTTCACTAATAAGGAAGATGGTAATATTTAGTTGTGTTTGGACTATAAGAATCTTGATCAAGTTATTGTGGAGAAAATGTACCCATTTCAAAGGATTGATAAATTGTTTGATCAGTTAAGGGGAGATTGATTATTCTTAAATATTGATATCTGATCTCGCTACCATCAGATTTGGGTCAGTGAAGAGGACATACCTAAGAATGTGTTTTGCATAAGATATTGTTTTTATTAGTATCTTTTTATATATTTCATATTGATTAATGCTTTAGTGGTGTTTATTGTTCTCATGAATAAGATATTCTATCCATAACTTGACTCCATCATTTCATTCGTTGGTGATATCCTGATATACTCTTGAACCTGGGATATGCCTGATATAAACCTTGAGATCATGTTTAGTAAACATGGAGAAAATAAAATATAATCCAAACTTTCTAAGTGTGACTTTCTGATCCAAGAGTTTCACTTCCTTAGACATGTTATTTCTGAGGTGGGGATCTTAGTTGATCTGGAGAAGGCAGAGGCAATGAACACACAATAGGAAAGATTTCATGATCTTGAGTGTCCTTGGTTTGGTTTCGTATTACAAAAGGTTCATTCATCTCCTATTCTACTTATAATCACCTTTTACTGGGCTTACCAAGAAAGGGTTCAAATTTTAATAGAAGGATAAGTGTGGAGATGCCTTCCAAGAGTTGAAGAGAAGATTAACATATGCTCTAATTTTGATCTCAACTGAACCTAGGATTAGGTATGTGGTTTAAAAAAATTATTTAGTTGTTGGGTTATGAACTTTTTTATACAAGGATATATGGTATTTTCTTATGGGTCTCATTATCTTTGACCTCACGAGCAAAACTACCCAACAAATGACCTAGAGTTATGAAGTTGTGGTGTATTACTTGAATTGTTGGCCCCATTATCTTTACTATGAGTGGTTTATCATCCACACAATGTATCATCTCAAAAATAATTAATCTTTGCAAATAGTTTTGGTTAGATTTTATACAGACATTTGATTTATAGATTAGAGATAAAATGTTTAGAGGTCTGGTGAATTTTCTTTAATTTTTTTTTTCAAATGACACTTAAAATTAAGGATTTTGTTTATTTAAAGTATTTTATATAAGAAAAATATTTAAATGTAAATTATTCTCAAAAAAAATTATGATCTGTGAAAAATAAATTACATAAATTTAAGAGGCAGACTTTGATAGAAGAGTTTTGAAATACCTCAAGAATGAGCCCATATATCTCATCCCTTCTAGAAGGATCTAGACGGTTATATTTCTCCATTGTTTCTAAAAAAATTCTAATAACCAAACAAGAAGAAAATCCAAATTTTTTAATTGAAACCAAGAAATAAAATGAACACCCTTAATTGTAATGGAAACTAAGAACCATGAACTATCACCTTAATGGTGGTGATAACCTAAAGAAAAAGATGATGATGATATAGGTTTTTTTTGAAAACTCTTTATAAAGCACTCAATTATTTTTCTATAATATTTTAAAGAGATTTAAAAATAGGGGTATAAATATAGATGGTAGAAAAGGAAAAGAGTTTAATAAATTACAATAAGAGTGTAATTTATTCAAAGAAAAAGAGGTAAAGAGAAAAATATGGAAGCATTTAAACCCTAATTTTTCTTTATGGATTGGGAATTTAAGATCTATTGGAAAGATATTGAAATTTTTAATTATAGTTTTATTCAATGTGAAGTAATTATTTTATAAGTTTATTATGAGATCCCACCCTCCCATAGTCTTTATTTACTGCCTTCGTAGGAGTTGAGAGTCTCTTGGGCCGATTCAAGACAATTATGAGTTGAGTGAAAGCCTTTAAGATAAGAATTTCTTGCCTACTTGAATCACCCATATACTTTCTATAAATGATTATTCAAATTATTAAATGGATTTACATAAGATCTGGTTAGAAAATATTTATTGTTTTTACCTCAAGAATATGAGAATCATGCCCATATTCTTCTTTTATAGGTTGTTTTGCTCAGTTGGGCAACTAATCCACCGGGCCCAATAACACTTCTGTAGAGGTCATGAACATTTCACACAAGTGACTTACTAGATAAAAACAACTACTGGTGTATCTATGGTCACAAATTCTATCTATAATCAACTTCAACATGACTTAGATGAATTCACTATAGTGTGATCTAAGACATAGTGAAAATATTCTTCATCAAAACTATCAGGATAGTGTCATCAATTAGTCTGAATGATTCCTTTGGATAAATTCTAAAAACTATAACCAAAAAACACAGAAAGAACTATTAGAATCACCTTAAGTGATTATGATCATAGAAATAAATGACATGCTAAAAAATATCCCCCTTTTTGATGATCAAAAACACTTATTTAAGACTAAAATAAAATATTAAAATAAAAAACGAAGGATAAGAAGAAAGAGGAAAGGGTAAGGGAAAAGATAATGGATAGAGATTTAGAAATACCAGTTTACATGAAATAAGTATCATCCTTGGAAAAATATCTTCCTATTCATAGATCTCACACCTTTTTTAAAACATTAATCCTCTGTCCACCAAATTGAATCTTTTCTCCCCCTATGTTATACTTTTATCTACTGAAAACACTGAAATATTATACTTATTTATGAGTTGAAAAATACTGAAAAAGTAAATGGGTTAGATATATATAAGAGATAAAACATGTACAATATGATCAAGGTGATGAAAAAAATAAAAATTTGAAAATTTGATTAAGATGTTTTAAAAACGAAATTTCTTTTTTAAAAAACAATCAAGATTTGGGGAAAATAAATCATAGATAATAAGAGATAAAGAATAATAATCACGCCATTTATATCTACCCTTTAATAAAATTAAAACACTGTAAAGATATATTTTTTGAATATGTTAGTAAATTGAAGACCTATGATAATACATTTTAACACGATATCTCTATTTTGAAGGTGGTCTCTCAAAAGGTGATGCCAAATATTAATATTGTTATTGCGGACATGATGAACATGATTTCTAGAGATTCTTATTATACTAGAACTATCACATTCAATTGGAACATGGAGAAATGTTTTACCAAAACATAAGATATGTTATTTCATCTAGATAATTTGGGTTTAAAAACGTTATGTGGCTATATATTCTAATAATGCTATGTAAAGAGCAACTAGATTTTGATTCTTACTACTACAAAAGATTAATGAATGTCTAAGATGGTGAAAAGTTCCACTGGTAATTTTATTATCTAGTTTAAATACTCCTTAATAAAAGTTAAAAAGCTTGAAATATTCAAATAGGATCATTGAGTATAAAATAAACCATGATTTTTATAACCTTTTAAAAAAATCATTTTTAGACAGTTTAAATGAGATTCACTAGGATTAGCTTGGAAATGATCACACAGATAAACACTAAATATATTGTTCATCCAGGTTTCTATAAGGTAATATAGACATCCAATCATACTTCTATAAAGCCTATTGTGATCTAGTTTACTAGCTTCATCCATCATTATCTTACAAGACATATTCATAGGTGTACTAATTTCCTTATCCTGATCCATGAAAAAATGTTTTAGTAATTCATTAATGTATTTTATTTGGATAAGAAAAGAACCATCCTTGTTTTGAATTATTTTAAATACAAGAAATAATATTAACTCGCCCATAAAAATAATTTCAAATTATTTTTTCATAATATTTGAAAATTCATTAGAAAGTGATTCATTTCTTGATCTAAAAATTACTCCATCGACATAGATTTGAATGATTAAATTATCATTTGATTTTTTTACAAATAATATTGAATCCTAATTTCCTATTTTGAAATAATTTGATAAAATAAAACAAGTTTACTTTTCATACCAATGACATGGGGTTTATTTTAAACTATATGAAGCTTTGGTTAACTTAAAAATATAATATGGAAATTTTTTATTTTTAAAACTAGGTTGTTTTTCATCAATTTGTTTATAGATAATACCATTTATAAAATCAATTTTCACATACATTTTAAAATTTTGAAATTGAAATGGTTGGTGATGCTCATAATATTCTTATATATTATGGTTGAGGAATAAAGGAAAAAGTTTCACCATAGTCAATATATTATTATTGATTATATCCTTTAGATATGAGTCAATATTTTTTATCTACGATGTTACCTTTGTCATTTTTTTTCTAAAAACCCATTTCATATGGATAATGAGATGATCATTAGGTCTTTCAATAAGATTATAATATGTAAGGACCCATGTTTTTCCCGACTAGAATTTTGAGAAAAATTTGTTTCTTCTTTTCAAATAATCATAAGGGGTAAAATGATAATTTTACCACAGAATATTATCTTAGATAATTTTTATGAAAATGTAGTTGGTTCCAAAATAAGGTGTTTACCCTAGCATATGATTTTAGTGGAATTATGAGCCATTCAAATTTTAGCAGAATAATTAATAATTAATAATTAATTAATTAAATATTAATTTATTCATGAAAGTTCATTTATCTATATATTCTGAATGGAATTTTAGATTGAGATTCCTTCTCCTTTTTTGAGTCCATAGTGGGGAGTTTTTCTAGTATGGTCATAAACTTAGTTTGGGTGTCACAGTCGGGTCAGGCCCCTATTTATTTTTTCTTTTATTTTTCTTTCTTTTCTTTTCTTCTTTTCTTTTCTTCCTTCTCTGTTAGATTCTTGAATACCTCCCCTATGGGTATCCTTCATCATGTGAATAAGATATAAAAAGGGAGAGGGATATATATAAAGAGGTAGAGGGGAATAGAGATACCACCTTGACGCTCGGGACACACCATATCATTGTGTGATAGCCATTGATCACAGAAATGAGTGAATCTTAGGTGGATTCCTCCCAAAGGTAGTCCATTTTTATGTTCTTACGTAAATACACTTATATTTACTATATTGAAGTTTTAGTCCCATATTATACTTTCTTGGGACCCCTAGTGGGATGATCTATAGCTTCTGCTGAGAAAATGGGGGTTTTTGGGCGATTTGGAGGTTTTTCATTTTGGAAAACTAGTGTACATGGCATGTAGTTCAGAGAACACACACCGTGTATTCTTATTATTTGGGGAATATGATATTTTTGGAATTATATATTATGTATTTCATATACATTCCATGTATGGGGATATACACATCATGTATTAGGACTTAGGAATGTAGCTGAGTTCCCAACCATAAGGCCTATGTAGAGGCACATGGTCATGTATGGTACACAACCAGACCCCATGTGGGTCACATGCCATGAAAAAGTACACAAATAGTAAATATACATTTCCAATCCATGTGAGGTACATGTCTAGTTAATCCATGTAGGCTACACACAGTGTAATTATCTTACACACTATGTACATTGTCTTTTACACACCATGTCTAGCTGGGGTATAATCCTAGGTGGGGCCTTGAGGGTGCACACTGTGTACTCCTACCCTGCAACCCTTCTATGTTTTTTTCCAGTTCTATACCTTAGAGACATAATTGAACATAATATGTTTCCCTTATATGTAATTTTATATGTATATAAATATGGTGAAACCCTTGGGGTGATTTGAGGACTCTTAGGTAGAAATTCAGGTTCTTCTTAAATAGAGAGGTTCTTCCTCTAGTAACTGAATCTAGTTATCTCATAATAGAGAGACGTTGATATAAGATTGGACATGAGATATCTCTCATAACCAATGTCGTTGTAGGCTTTCCCCTTGAGGATGTATCCCTTATGAGATGTTCCCTTTTGGACTAAGATGATGTGAGATTAGTTATTCCCGAGGATCCCCTGTTGGATAACACTTCTTAAATTTAGACCTAGAGGATACCTTATAGGATGCCTCTATTTAATTACTATTATCAAGGGTCCCCTTTGGGATTCCTTGCTTTAATTATGACCTAGTTAATCCCTTATAGGGTCCCTTACCCATGTATTGTTCTAAGGATCTCATGTAGGATGCCTCTGACTTCATGAGATGTTTATGAGTCCCTTTTTGGATTCCTTTTCCAATACACTATTCCAAGGATCCTCAGTAGGATTCCTATGTTTACTTTCCATTATAGGATCATGTGTAGGATTTCTCATTTACCATTTTTTCTAGTAAGGATCCTTAGTAGGATGCATATCAGGTGTTATGACTTGAGGGACCCAGTGGGTTGCCTGATGTTTGGCCAACATAGATCTAGAATGTTGGGTTTGGGAAGAGATAATAACAGGTGTCACCTGAGAAACCATGTCCAAATTGTAAGCCTATGAGGATGTGGAAATAGTGGTGAGTTGATAATTCATACACCCTCAATATTATTTTATATTTTCACTAGTTTATTGATGATGCAGTGATGATTACAAGAGGGTTTTCTTGTTTTGTGGCTAATGAGCCTGACGTGATGCATCTTACTTTATCTTTGGGAGGATCATACATATTTAATAGGACCTGGATTCTGAGACATGTTATTTATATTTATTTTTATACACTGAGGTACTATGTAGGATATAGATATTGAGACATATGTATGATTATTATATTAATCGGATAACTAGAGGTGCTTCCTGTGATCTAGATTTTAAGGCTATGATTATGATATACGATCATGGAGACCCTAGTAATGATACTTGTGGATGATTATGTTCTCTTAAATGATGAGGATAATTATGATCTCCATTGATTTATATGTGATAAGGATTGTTATTCTATTCTTTATATTATTATAGTCATGAATATTTACTCCCTTCTGAATAATAAGGATGATTAGCTCTCCCTAATCAATTTACTTGACCGCGGTGTTGGATATGGGATTTCATGTCCTTGGATAATCATTGATAATTACACTCTCTCGAGTGATAGAGATGATTATTATCTACCTGATTAGAGACCTACTAGTGTGGTCATGACATCTCACTAGTGATCTCTCCTTATAGATTGCCTAAGGGATATACCCTTAGTGTTTATCAAAGTCTCAATGTTATGCACACCTATGAACCGGGACCTAAGGATCAGACATTGGACTATATTTACATGGATAACTTAGTACGAACTACATCTAAATTCTATATTTACAATATTTATAGATGTACTCTTTTGAATCCTTCATTATAATTATTATAGTTGACTATGGGGGAACCTATGGTTAGGATGATAATCTCCATATGGTAATGTAACATGATCATAGAAACTTCTAATACTAGCCAAAGTAGGTATTTTTTTATTGATATTATGGATATAGAGATCAAATTAATGATACATTACTAGAGTAGTATGAAATCGAACTCAATTACCTTTGTACAGGATGTTTAGGCAATTGGGATTACATAACCAAGGATTGACTGCTATTGATTTATGTTATTTATTTCACGTTACTCATGAATTATCATATATATATATATATATATGTATTTTTATGGTAATATAAATATATAAATATAAATATATAAATATAAATATACATGAATCAAATTTCCTATTTGACTGGGATTTTAGACCCTAGGATTGACTGTAGTTTCATATTATTTATTTTATTTTTCTTTTCAGTTGTGCATCGTCTAGGTTGAGAGTTTTGTATGATCATTCACTTATGAATGTGTTTTATAGGTTCATTATTGGGGTGACCTACAAAGATTATATTCTTACCCATATATGTACAACTAGTTGTGCATAAATACCTTATATATGTTTTTCTGGTTGAGCACATATGCATTGCAGATAGGGATGAGGCCCAGTGTTGCATGATCGAGTGGAACCACCCATGTGTATTGTTTTGATTGGGCTGATGTAGTTTGAAAATGTCTTGGATATTGAATATGTGGTCTGGATCTAAGTTAGTAATAAAGATTTTTATATTTATTTCAATTTCTTTTATATACTTCTATATGTAAGGTTATCCTAGTGGGTGACCAATTTAGTATGTATGACTTGGATGTTCTGGATTTTATAACATTTTATTTATTATTAAAGAATGTTCTATTTCTATTTATTCACTTATTGTACACTCTTTTTATTACTTCTCGGAATTATCTAGTTATTTCCACTATTTGTTACTTTGATATGATGGAATTTTCTCTCTATGAACACACCTGAGGCCCTTGACGCTAGTCAAAACCCTCTAGAATATAGATAGGTACACTTACGACCTTGTAACAAAATGGCTCAGATAACCAGATTAATAGAATTTAGGTCAACAAATTACATATAAATTATTATTTTTGGAATTTATTTAGTCCTTATATCATGGAAAAACACAATTTTCATCATCAATATCATCTTAAAGGTTTTTAGGTTCTAGAAAAGAAGTAAAATAATGATGATCACTTTCATTTAAGATAGATATTTTAGTATGAGTACCATCTTGAAAATATCTGGTAATATATTCTCAAGAATTTTATTTGTATTTTTTCAAGGCTGTAGGTAAAGGAATAAAATAGGTTTCCATGATAGGTTCTTTAGGATAAGGTGTATTATTATAATTCAAAGTATCAGGGTTATCCAAATCATAAAATTTTAATAATGATTTTGGAATATTTTCATTTAATTATATATGAATGGATTCTTTAATTTTTTTGGTTCTTTTTTTGAATACTCATTAGTATTTAATTGAGTATGAGTATTCATGAAAGATTAAATCATTGGGTTTGAATCAAATTTCCATAGGATGAATTTATTATTATGAATATAAAATTTATATCTAAAAAATTGTAAAATAAATCATTGAAAAATATAATTTTCCAAAGATTATAAGGGATATTTTTGAGGATGGGTCTTTTGAGAACAAATTTTATGATAAAATAAGTGTTATTGACCACCTCAACCCAAAATTATGGTGGTATTTTGAAATATTTCAAGAGGGATCTTGATATTTCTTGAGGAATTTAATTTTATCTATCGAATAACCCATTTTTTGAGGTGTTATAAGAGTGTAAAATGTATTATTAAAACCTTATAAAGCACAAATTTCATCAAAATCATTATTATTAAACTCAAACATGATATTTTTGAATAAAAATTACTTTTTAACCTTTTAATTTCCAACCTTCTTTGAAAATATCATCAAGACTTTACAAGCCTCATATTTGTGTTCCACGAAAAAATCCCACGTGAATCATGTATAATCATCGATAACCAAAAAAGAGTATGGTTTTACTTTGATAATTTTTACTGGAGTTGGTCTAAAAAGATAAAGGTGAACAAACTGATGGGATTTAGAGGTTGATACTTCTTATTTAGGTTTTAAATTAGTTTTGCGTTTCTTACCATGTTGGAAAGCTTCATAAACTATATTATCTTTGAAATTCAATTTTGTTAAATATTATACTAGTTTATGTCGATTGACCTTTACGAGTGTGTGTGAACTATAATATCCAATTCATATATACCAAATCCATGAATCTATATTTTTAATTCTCAAAAATTTAAATTATTTAGAAGAAATATATTTTAATTTGATAATATAAATATTTTGGAAATGATAATAGGTAAATAAAAGTTCTCTTTTGAGATTATAAAAATTTAAAAAATTCATTTTAAAAAGATATTTTAAGAAAAATTCACACAATTGGATAATCCTTAGAAATTTTTTAAAACCATAAATAAATAAAACATATTTTATAAGCATCAAAATAAGAAAACTGATTGTACTTATACTGGTGATTTCACGTCTTGAATTTTCATTGAAAGTCACATATCCTACATTGATTTTTTTTTATGTTTATTAAATTCCGAGGGGTCACCAAAAATGTTTCAATATAATCCACTATCCATGTACTACAAAGCCTTTTGTGATTTTATCATTAGATATGTTTCCTAAAAAATTATTAAACTATACCTTTTGGTACCCAGATTTTGGTTCAACAGATGTTATCAAATAGGAATTTTGGAATCCAAATTTGTTTTGAAAACAGGTTTTGTAATGAGATATATGGTAAAAGATGAATTATTATTGGTCTACCATATAAATAATTATTTAATTACCTTAAAAAAATGAAATGGATAATTTTATGTCAATAATTACAAAATTTATTTTTCAAAAAAACATTAAAAATGTCATCTTTTTGAAGAACATTAATTATTCCAAAAAAATAAAATCATAATGATTTTTATGGGTCATTGAACACAAAAAATTTCATTTAAATTTTCATTGGATTAGGTTAATTTCATGAGATATTTTTTTTATATCATTGATATTCAATTGAAATTATTGAACATTCAATTGATCATTCAATTTTGGTGAAAATTCATCATTTTCAATAGTGATCTGATCTTTTTCTTTAATTGAACAATTATATTTATTTTAATGATATTTTTATATTGAAGTTAGTTCATAATAAACTTCTTCAAGTTTATCACAATCATATTTTATATCTTCATAGGTTAGATTATGGAAAGAAGAAGAATTTGAGGAAGAGGAAAAATAATTTTTGGTGGAAAAATAATAGGATTTTGAGTTTACTTCCCTACTAAACTCCAATTGAGCATTAAGACACTTGGAACATTTATTTGTTGATTATATTAATGAAATAGACTCATCAGTTTCACTCAAGGTAAAAACTATGAAGGATTTATTACTTTTATTCTTATTGTCTTTGTTTTTCATTTTATATTAGGGGGAATTCCTTCCTTATAAGTTCCATATTTTTTAATTTGAAACTCATCAATTATTGTTGAATTTGATTATACTACTTTTTTCACATTGGTAAGATTTATTTATTTTGAATAATCTATTCATATTATTGGATATATGATCCACTTAATCATCATTTTAAGAGCCTTCATAATTTTATTTAAATGTAATCACCTTTTTATCCTTTAATTCTCTGGGTTCCTTATCGACTTATCTCTTCATTGTTATCTTATTGGTCATGAGAGATACTATTAGATCATCGACCAATAATTTATTTATATCCTTCAATTATTGTATCATTATCAATTTATGTTCCCAATTTCTTGGTAAGACCCAAATAAATTTTTTCACTCAATTTTATATAGAAAAATCATCACCAAGAGACTTTAGACCATTTAAAATGTCAATAAAGTGAATAAAAATATCAACAATATATTTATTTGGATATACACTAAAGCTTTCAAAATCTAATTGTTGAACCCTCTGTGAGATATTTATTTTAATAATCACAAATCATTGTTGTTTTTGTTTATAAGTCAATTTAGTCAATTATTCAATTTGTTATAAATGTGTTTATATATGTTTAATCATATCTACATATGTTTATCTATGATTATTCATGGTTTACTATTGACCTGGAAATATTCTAGATTAAATAGACACTTTGTGAGAATTTTATGTTTTTGACTCACTGTTAGTTATTTTCTTGAGTCACTGATAGTTAAAGGAATGAGACACCGATGTGACAAACTAATGGACGAGTCACAGATGTGAAAAACTGATGACAATGGTCGCACCAATGATAATGGTCTCACCGATGACAACAGTCATACCGATGATACAATTATCTCACCAATGCTGATCAAATGACCTAACGAAGCCGATGCTGATTAAATGACCTACCGAAGCCGATGCGGATCAAATGACCTACTGAAGCTGATGCTGATCACATGACCTACCAAATTTGATGTTGATCACGTGAACTTACTAAGATTATGATGATCACATGACCTACCGAAGCCGATGCTAATCACATGACCTACTGAAGCAGATGCTGATCAAATGAACTACCGAAACCGATGCTGATCACATGACCTACCGAAACTGATACTGATCAAATGACCTTCCGATATCGATGCAAATTCAAATGAACTACCGATATCATGACCCATAGATATTCATGAAAACTGTTTGAATTTTTTATTAACTCTTATTTAAATCCTATAGTCATATTTGTTTAATTTAATGCACCTACTATTAATTAATGTTGGTTGTTGGAAGTCAGGGAACCATACCTCGTACCTGTCAAGAAGTAATAATTCCCTTTATTGGATCTAAAGGAATAAAAAGGAAGATCGACCTTCAGTGAAAGATAGATAAAAACATATACACATATAAAGACACACAAGAAAAAGCAGAGCATACATGTGTGTGAAGGTCCAAAAAACAAAAGAAGAACTTGAAGAACACCTGTGAAAACCAGATAGCTTCAAGAAGATCCTTCACTTGGAACAAACACTGAAGCCGAGTTGCTGTGCCTTACTGAACATCATATGCACAATGCTGAATAACTGTATCTGGGAAGAATAATGACACTCTATTTGTGTCATCTTCACCAGAAAGGATTCGAATAACATCTGAAACATACAAATGAGTCCAGATCTCATCTGAAATCACTCATAGCATTCTAAACACATTATCCATTTATTTCCTCTGTAGTATACCTTTGTTTAACATTTTGAGCAGTGTGTGTGCATCTATCTATTTAGAAACCCACTGACTCCTGGGATGAATTTTAGGATACTAAATCCTCACACCAAACTTTTTATACCTTGTTGTATCCCACTGTGAATTGTGGAAGTGGTCAATTGTGACCTGGACAAGATGAGTGCTGTTGTTGTTGTTTACCCACATAGAATTGTGGTAGAGGTCTGAGGACCTGAACAGTCTGAATACTGTTGTAAAACCTTGATCTAGGGTGTGGATCATAGTTTATATAAACTGTTTGGGAGGACTAAGTCTCAGCTTGAGATTGAACCTCTTGTTTTAAAACTACTGTGCATTCTGCCCTTTTTAAAAGTATTTCGAATATTCCACTGCTATGTACTTTAAATATAAATCTGTTTTAAAGTTTCTCTGATAGTTAAACTAGTATGTTTTTGTAACTATTGTAAATCAGTAAGTCAGTTTCAAAAGCTAATTTATTCTTTTGATTAAATGAACTAAGAACTAATCAATATCTTGAGAACCTAACTGAACCTTTATTGTATTAAAAATTCACTACAGTTTAGATTGTTATTTAATTTGGGGGATTTTTATATAAAGTTTCAAATCAAAATTTTTAATAGGAACTCAATTCACCCCCTCTTGAGTTTTTCTCTAGGACAAAATTTGGTATCAGAGATTAAAAGTTTTCAAAACTACTCTGTTTCCAACTGTGATTTTAGTTATATCTTAATGATCTTAGAATTTCTGGTTTTTTAAATAATTATATCTTTAAATTTTCTGCTTCAAATTATTCATTATGGATAATAGACTTGAAGGGGTTTCTACCAATAGACCACTTTTTTTCAATGGTGTCAATTAGGATCATTAGAAGATTAAAATGAAAATTCATTTAGAGAGCATGGGTTTTGATATCTGGACTACTTTAGAATCTCAATATAAAATTCACACTTTTATTAGAAATACTTGGGATTAATCCACCAAGACTGAGTACAATAATAATTTTAAAGCTATGAATGCCTTATATTTCTCTTTAGGAGATGAGGAATTGAATAGGATATCTGATTGTAAAACTACTTTTGAAATTTGGGATACCTTAGCTGTTTCCCATGAGGGAAGAACTAATGTTAAGGAAATGAGATTGAATACCTACACTATTAAGTGTGACAACTTTAAAATGATGTTTGATGAACCTATTTATGACATGTATCCCAGTTTCAATGAAATTGTAAATACAATGAGCTCACTTGGAAAGGATGTTCCAGCTAAGGAGTAGATTATGAGAATACTTAGATTCTTTCTAGAAAGATAGAGTGTCATATCAGTTTCAATTATAGAATATTATAACAATAGTTCTTTTCCTATCAAGGAATTCATTTGTAAGTTAATGATATATGAGGAAGAACTGAAATTAAAAAAGGGAGAAGATGATGAACCAATGAAGAAGTTTGTAGATTTCAAGACTTCTGCTTCAAAAATTAAGGACAAAGGGAAAAATCAAAGTGAAAATGATAGCTCAATTTGTGAATAAAGTGCATCAGAAAGCGATGCTGAGATGGATCAGATAACCAGACGATTTATGAAATTTTATAGGAAGAAGAAGTTTTTCAGAAAATCAAACTATAGGGGAAAGTATGAAAACAAAGGTCATCTGAAGAAAGATCGGAAAATAACTGATAAGAGTGATGACATAGTCTGCTACGAATGAAAAAGGAAAAGGCATGTCAAATCTCACTGTCCAATATTAAAGTTCAAGAAGAAATATGACTATAAGGACAACAAATACAAGAAAGCTATGAAAGAAACTTGGAGTGCTTCAGAATACAGATCAAGTGATTCTTATTCTACATATGATGAAAAATATCAAAAATCTAGCATGTGTTTCATGAAAAACACTTCTGAGGTAATATTAGATACTCATACTTTAAGTTCTTATTACTCTGGAGAAGATTCTGATTCTGAAAACATGTCTAGTGAATAATTATTTGAATAATGTAACATGTTATAAGATACTTGAAATGAGATGAAATACAAGTATAAAACCTTAAATACGCATCATTCATTATCTAGGACTATTAAATATGCACTTGAAGTAGAAAAGGAAAATAATGCTCAACTACTCAAAGAGAATACTAAACTGATATTTTCTAAGGAGAAAATCAGGTAATATTTGGAAAAATTTACTAATGGAAAGGACACACTTACACAAATTCTAGGAAAATAAGTGGCACCAAAGTATACTACTGGTTTAGGTTATCATACTAGACAAAGACATATTACAAAGAATAAATTTATTCCTAAATCTGGACAGTATGCTGCTAGTTCTAGTTCTGAAAATTCCTATACCTCAACTAGCTATTCACATAGTTATAGATAAAGAATGGTTAATCTATCAAAATATCTTTATTATGTTAAGTATATGAGACCCATTAGGCAAATATGGGTACCAAAAGTTTTTCTTGCTAACCTACCTGAAACTAAGAAAATATTGGTACCAAAATAATTTTCTATCTAAAATTGTTTTGTAGGAAACCTGCTTAAAAAGGTCCTATAGGAAGACATGGTATTTGGACAGTGGATGTTCAAGATACATGACATGAGACTTTTCATGCTTCAGAATCTTAATCGAGGTTGATGGAGGATATGTCCCCTTTGGTGATAACTATAAAGGGAAAATCATTAGCCTAGGCCAAATTAGTAACACTAATTCAATTTCAATCTATAAAGTTTTATTTGTAGATGGATTAAAATATAACTTGTTAAGTATTTCTCAGTTATGTGATGATGGTTTTAATGTTAAATTTGAAAATAATTCTTGTAATGTTTTTAATTCTAAAAATGTTTAGTATTTTCTGCCTTAAGAAATGAAAATGTATATGCTGTAGATTTGAATTCTTTAGCTAAGAAGAATATTACATGTTTAATTGCTTTTCATAAAGAATATTAGCTTTAGCACAAAAGATCAGGACACTGCAATATATATTCACTTAGAAAACTATCTAGGAAGAACTTAGTTAGAGACCTACCTAAACTTGAATTCCTAGCTGATAAAGTTTGTAATCCCTGTCAAAAGGGAAAGAAACCTAAAGTTTCTTTTAAATCAAAGAAATAAGTTTCAACTTCTCAACCTCTCGAGTTGGTTCACATGGAATTTTTTGGACCTTCTAGAGTTTCTAGTTTAAATGGGAAGCACTATGTTTATGTTCTAGTAGATGACTTTTCGAGATATAATTGTGTATACTTTTTAGCTCACAAAAGTGAAGCTTTCTCTAACTTTATTAAATATTCCAAGTCTATAGAAAACCTTAGTGGACTTAAGATTAAAACCATGAGAAGTGATCATGGTCGTGAGTTTGAAAATCATGAGTTTGAATCTTACTGCTCACATAATGGCTATAATCACAACTTTTCTTCCCCTAGGACACCTCAATAGAATAGTGTAATAAAAAGAAGAAATAGAACCCTTCAGAAAATTATAAGAAATATTCTATATTAATATGATTTACCTGTTTATTTTTGGGCTGAAGCTATAAATACATCTTATTATATTATAAATAGAGTCTTGATTAGAAATGTTTTTAAGAAAACCCCTTTTGAGCTTTGTAATAATAGGAAACCTAAACATAGTTACTTAAAAGTTTTTGGCTGCAAAGTCTTTATTCTTAATACTAAATATAATCTAGACAAGTTTGAATCCAAGAGTGATGAAGGAATATTTTTAGGATATTCAATTACTAGAAAAGCCTATAGAGTGTTTAATAAGAGAACCAAATGTGTGGAAGAATCTGTTCACATCAAATTTGATGAAACTGATCCACATGATCCTAAAACTACTGTTGAAAATCCTAAAGAAGGCTTTTCTATTCTAAATATTAATGATAAAGATAGTGGACCTATTGTAAAGACAAACAGCTCTGGAAATACACCAAAACCTACTTCTATTAAACCCTAACCTAGAGAAGAACATGAAATTTCTAGTCCTACGTTTACAAGATCGACTATGATTCTAAAGAACCATCCTTTAGATGCTGTTGTAGGTAACCTGGAAAGAGGAACACAAACTAGTGATTCTCTGAGAAATCAGGTAAAACATCAAGCCTTTCTCTCACAGCCAGAACCTAAAAATATCAATGATTTATTCAATGATGAATTTTAGATAATGGCTATGCAAGAATATTTAAATCAATTTTAAAGAAACAAAGTCTGGGAATTCATAGAAATACCTAAGAAACATTGACCATAGGTACTAAACGGGTGTTTAGGAATAAATTTGATGAATCTGGAAACATCATTAGAAATAAAGCTAGATTAGTTTCACAAGTTTACAATCGAGAAGAAAGAATAGACTATGAAGAAACCTTTGCACCTGTAGCTAGATTAGAATCCATTAGGATCTTACTTGCTTATGCTTCTCATCTGAATTTCAAGTTATATCAACTGGATTTCAAAAGTGAATTTCTAAATGGTTTTATAATTGAAGATGTTTTTGTTGAAAAACCACCTGTATTTACAAACCCCCATATTCAAAATCATGTTTTTAAACTTTCCAAAACTTTATATGGTTTAAAATACGCTCCAAGAGCTTGGTATGATATAATTAAAAATTTTATGATTTCTAAAGGTTTTACTAAAGGAATTATTGATCCCACTATTTTTATTGAAATAATTTCTAAAGGTATTTTGATTTTAGAAATCTATGTTGATGATATTATCTTTGGATCTTCTAAAAATTATTTATGTACTGATTTCTCAAAGATTAGGCAAAATGAATTTGAAATTAGTTTAATGGGAGAACTCAAGTATTTTCTTGGATTTAAATTTTTTTTAAATAAAGATGGTATTATTTTAAATCAACGTAAATATAAAAAGGGTCTTTTAAAACATTTTGGTTTGGACAGTAATAAGGGAAGTGATACACCAATGAGTACCACCTGTAAGTTTGATGATGATGAAATTGGGAAACCAGTTGATCAAACCAATTATAGAGGTATGATTGGAAGCTTACTTTACCTTACTACTAGTCAACCATATATCATGTTTAGTGTATGCATGTGTAAAAGATTTCAAGATAATACTAAAGAATCTCATTTTCTTGCTGTTAAAAGGATTTTTAAATATCTTAAACATACTATCAATTTAGGATTGTTTTATCCAAAAGGACAACCTTTTGACTTAATAAGTTATTCAGATGCTGAATTTTCTAGTTTCAAGTTATATATGAAGAGAACATCTGGAACATGTCATCTATTGGGAAAGTCCCTGGTATCTTGGTGTATTAAGAAACAGAAATCTGTTGCATTGTCTACTGCTGAAGCAGAATACATTAATGCTGGTAGTTGTTGTACACAGATTCTGTGGATAAAACACACTTTATTGGACTATGAATATAAATTTAGAAATGTTTCTATAAATTGTGATAACACTAGTGAAATTAACATCTCTAAGAATACTGTGTCTCACTCTAAGACTAAACACATTGATGTCAGGCATCACTTTCTGAGAGATCATTATCAAAAGGGTGATATTTCCTTAGAATTTATTGACTCTGAACATCAATTGGATGATATTTTCACCAATACTTTAAGCTCTAAAGGGTTAGATTTTATTAAACAAGAGTTAAGTATGATTGATCAGCGAAACTAATCCATGAAACCAATCATTGAAATCGATCAGTGAAACCGATCAGTGAAACCGATCAGTGAAACCGATCAATGAAACCGATCAGTGAAACCGATCTTTGTTACTGATTGAGTTATATAGTCTATATGAAACTATTAGTGTTTATCAAAACGATTTTTTTACTTAATCAATATTATATTTAATATTGTAACCCTAAATGATAAAATTAATGAACCATGACTATTTCTATTCCGAATAACTGTTGACCTTCCATCTCCTGCCAAACTCCACATCTTTTGAATCCCTAACTTTCGAACCTCTCAAACCACTCGAACCTCCAAATGGAAAAGCAAAAGCGGTAAGACAAGGAGTCTGAAATCTCCTCACCTTTGAAACGCACTCAAGGATAATTGAGTAGCATGACTCAAAAGTCTGTGAACCTGAGATTGGAGACTCAGGTGGTCACTGCAGAAAAGGAAGTAAGTTCTGAATGGGTGTTATCCAGTAGGTCTGTGCTTTTAAAATTGTTGGAGATACAAGGATGGAATGAATGGTTCTATAATAATAACCGAGTCTAATATCCAAATCTAGTTCATGAGTTTTATTTGAATTTGAGTATTGAATTTTATGGAGCAGAATCTGCATGATTATATTTAGTGATCAAAGGCAAAACGATAACTTTTTCATCGAAGCAATGGGATGAGTGTTTGGGGGTACCACATAAAGGTAGATATGAGTATTACACGCATAATATTCCTCCTAAAACTAAATATTTTTCATATGAGTATGATCTGGAGATGTTGACTGGAAAATATGAATCCATAAGAATAACAACTACTGAGTTAGATGAAGAAAGTAGAATATTGTTTAAGTTTTTTCATCACCAAATCTGTCCCAGAAAGGGTGATTTCGATTCTGTGAAGTATCAAGATGCTTTCTTGTTGTTTTTATTGCTAAATGATGAGAAGATCAACTTGTGTAGATACATTACTGTTCATATTGCTGAGATGGTAAAGCTATCCAAGAAGGCTACAACCTTATTCTATTATAAGCAAGTCTCTGCCATGCTACAGTTTTTGGGCTGTGTTGAAGATGGAGATGAGTGTATCTCATATAGTAGTGGTTTTTGTAGTATCAAGGATATATGAAAAAGAATGAAAATTAACTGGAATCCATGGAAGAAGAAATGGGTTACTAATGAAGATAGGTTATATGAATCCTAGAATCCTTCTGACCACTCTAAGAGACTAAAGGGGATGAGGGATCCTGGTTTAAAAACTGATGAGGAAATTGTTTATTATGATGAGGAAGAAGAGACAGAAGTTCCTAAGGACATTGGAGTGTCCAATAGGAAGGGAACATGGTAAGCTGAAGATGATGATGATGTCGATGCTGAAAAGGAACTTGAGTCACCTCCTAATGACAAGAGTGACCCTGATACAGTAAGTCTTAAGAAAATAATAGAATTTGGAACAGAAAGTCCACCCCTTAAGTTACCTGAGTCAGAACCCCTTCTAGGTGATACCGAAGAAGTTGAAACTGAAGTATCCAATTCTAACCAGTATGATTCCAGTAACAAAGACAGTACTAATGAGACTTCGATAAAAAATAATGGAAATAGTAATGGTGATGATGATGATGATTATGATGATGCAAGTAATAAACCAGTGGATGGTCACAATATGATTCAAGTTGATCCACAACTGCAATCAGTTGAGAAAGAAACTTTTCCTGAGGCTGAAAGGATAGTGTAGATTGTGATTGATGTATATGGGGTAGACTCTCTTGAAAATTTGGGTAAATTTGATTTTGTAAAGCCTAAGTATACCTCTTGTACAACTAAATTGGAAGACCACCCAGGTTTTGTGGTTCTAGGTTTGGATTATTTAGAGGAAGAGGAAGAAGAAGTGAATATCACAAGAGTAAGGCATCCAGTTGAGGATGAACCAATTGCTGAGGAAATGAAAGTGACTGTAGAAAGATCTGTTTCTTCTGTTTCTCAATCTGATTTTGACAAGTTTAAAGATGAGTTTCTCCACACAGTCAGAGAAACAATGAAAGAGGAATTATCTAATACTCCTGATCCTGCTCCTATGAACCTATCTGAGGCTACTAAGGATGATATAACTCAAAGAGTGGTAAATATAATTAAGAAAGACCTACCCAATACTGGTGAGATAATTGGTAGGCACATTTCCTCTATGAATTAAGTGCTCAAGGATTTGTGCAGTGACTTTGTATCTCTATCAGGAGAATTTAGATCAACCATCACTCATATGATGGTAGTTTTGAAAAAAATGATAGATCACCTGAAGAAATATTATTTTATAATATTGAAGGCTGAGATAACTCAGATTGTTTCTCAGGCTAGCACCTCCAAAGTGACCAAGATAACTGGACATGAGATTAATTCCTTAAGAGATATTGTAAAAGAAGAGTTAGGGGCCATTGGACAGATTCTGGACTTGGATTCTTTGAAAAAGAGGAAAGAAAACAGAGATCATATTCACAAGATGGGGAAACTGTATTCGGTTGATGTTACTAAATCTCCGAAAGAGATCAAAGAAAAAGTGGATCACTATTTTTCTAAAATTTATACCAAGCATGAGTTGAACCATCAGTTTAAAGTCCTAGCTGAGAATTTGAAGCTAACTCCAGTCATTGAAGCCTTTAAGGATCAGGTCCAATAGTTGAAGGATTTTACTCCCACTCTAGATAGTTTCATGCAGAACAAATATGGTTTTGAGAAGGCCATGCAATATGGTGGTGAAGTAATTCAAGATTTTATCAATCTGCTCAAACTATATCTTCATGTGCAAGCAAAGGAAATTTTTCTTTCTACTACTGAGCCTCTCAGTACATGCAGTGTTTCTCCTAGTCAGATATCAGTTTCTCAAGCTTTATCCAATATTTGTCCAGTCATTCAGCAACCACCTCCAAGAGAATTTTCTGTTCACCAGTAAGTAACCTTAGCACCCAGACTGCTTCCATCCAGAGTTGTCTTACCTCCTCCCTCCATCCGGACAGATCAACCTTCCACCAAACAACCTTTTTTCCCATCCATTCCTCCCTCTTCTAAAGGGAAACCACCTCTGCACCCCCATAAATAGCTGTGTTTGTCATTTTTGATAGGGTTTATTTTCCCTGTATCTTTTCAGATGTTATTTCAATGAAACCTTCATCCTTTTCTCATTCTTCTTTCTCTTTTTTATTTTTGATAATTCCAAAGGGGGAGAACCATATAAATATATATCTAAGAAAGGGGAGAACAATATATAAGCTCTAAATAAGCTTTATTCTCTAATTTAATGATATAGATTATATAATCTCCAATAGGCATATTTCTCTAATTTATTCTTAGCCCTGATGTCATTTTTTCTAACTCTGATGCTATGTTGATATACTCTAACTTTGTTTATGATCTGATACCATGATCTGATGACATGTTTACCTTTAGAAATATATTATTTTTTACATAGGGGGAGCATACTAAGTGTTATATCATCTTCCCTCTTCATTTATGCCATAGATTTGTGATTATCAAAAAGGGGGAGATTGTTGAACCCTATGTGAGATAGTTATTTTAATAATCACAAATCATTTTTGTTCTTGTTCATAAGTCAATTTAGCCAATTATTCAATCTTTTCTAAGTGTGTTTATATATTTTTAATCATGTCTACATATGTTTATCTAGGATTATTCATGGTTTACTATTTACCTGGAAGTATTTTGGATTAAACAAGCACTTTGTGAAAATTTTATGTTTTTGACTCACCGTTATTTATAATCTTGAGTCACCGATTGTAAAAGGAATGAGACAAAGATGTGAAAAAATGATGGATGAGTCACTGATGTGACAAACCGATGACAATAGTCACACAAATGACAACGGTCACACCGATGACAACAGTCACACCGATGATACAACTGTCTCAGCAATGCTTATCAAATGACCTACCGAAGTCGATGCTGATCAAATGACCTACCAAAGCCAATGCTGATCACATGACCTACCAAAGCCGATGCTAATCACATGACCTATCGAAGCTGACACTGATCAAATGACCTACCGAAACTGATGCTGATCACATGACCTACTGAAGCCGATACTCATCAAATGACCTACCGAAGCCGATGTTGATCAAATGACATACCAAAACCGATGCTGATCAAATGACCTACCAATACCGATTCAAATTCAAATGACCTACCAATCTCAGGACTCACCGATAGTCATGAAAACTGTTTGAATTTTTTATTAACTCTTATTTAATTCCAACGGTTATATTTTCTTAATTTAATGCACTTGATATTAATTAATGTTGGTTGTTGGATGTCAGGGAACCGTACATCATACCTATCAAAATGTAAGCATTCCCTTTACCAGATCTCAAGGAATAAAAAGGAAGATTGAACTGCAGTGAAAGATAGATAAAAAAATATACACAGACAGAGACACACAAGAAAAAGCAGAGCGTACGTGTTTGTGAAGGTCCAAAAAACAAAAGAACTTGAAGAACACCTGTGAAAACTAGAGAGCTTCAAGAAGATCATTCACCTGGAACAAACACTAAAGCCGAGTTGTTGTGCCTTACTGAACATCATATGCACAAGGCTGAATAACTATATCTAGGAAGAATAGCGACACTCTATTTTGTGTCATCTTCACCAGAAAGGATTCAAATAACATCTGCAATATCAAAATGAGTCCGGAGCTCATCTACAATCACTCAGATCATTCTAAACTCATTATCCATTTATTTACTTGGTAGTATACCTTTGTTTAAAATTTTGAGTAGTGTGTGTGCATCTGTCTATTTAGACACATACTAACTCCTCAGCTGAACAGGAGGATACTAAATCCTCACACCAAACTTTTTATACCTTATTGTATCCCACTGTGAATTGTGGAAGAGGTCAAGTGTGACCTTGACAGCCTGAGTGGTGTTGTTGTTGTTTACTCACATAGAATTGTGGTAGAGGTCTGAAGACCTGAACAATCTGAGTACTATTGTAAAACCTTGATCTAGGGTTTGGATCATAGTTTATATAAACTGTTTGAGAGGACTAAGTATTAGCTTGAGACTGAACCTCTTGTTTTAAAACTACTATGCATTCTTCCTTTGTCCAAACTATTTTGAATATTCCACTGCTAAGTACTTTAAATATAAATCAGTTTTAAAGTTTCTCTGATAGTTAAACTAGCAAGTGTTTGTAACTGTTGTAAATCAGAATGTTTGTTTCAAAAGATAATTTAATCTTTTGATTAAATTAACTAAGAACTAATCAATCTCTTGATAACCTAACTGAATCTTTACTATATTACAAATTCACTACAGTTTATCTTGTTATTTAATTTGGGGGATTTTTATATAAAGTTTTAAATCATAAATTTTAATAGGAACTCAATTCATCCCCTCTTGAGTTTTCCTCTGGGACAAAACTAATCTAAACATATCAATGTCAGTACCTTTAACATTATTCATTCCTTCATGAGTAAATTCTAGAAATTTATAGTTTTAGGAGAAATTTTATAGGTTAAAATTTTAATAAAGTCATTATGATCTAAACTACAATGTAAAGCATCCATAACTTTATTGTCAAGTTAAAAAGAAGATATGTCTTCAGAAGTCCATTTTTCCTATGATTATTTAGTAGGTGTAAATACATGTTTATCAATTTTCGAAATACGGTATCATCTACTACTAAGAAAATTGAACATGTGAGTTTTCTAATAAGTATGTTATAATCCATTAAGAAAATGTTTACAACCCATAGAATATCTTTTGGGACCACCAAGGGTATTTTAAAATGATGAAATTTTAAAAATATAAAACTTTGAAATAAGTTAATATATAGAAAATTAAAAATCATTTTGAAAAAAATATATTTTTAGAAAAAAGTGATCCCCTTTCATACCAAAAATAGGCTAGAGATAAAATTTAGGGGGGGGGGGGGTGAATTTACTTTTTTTAAATTATGGTATGGTGTTAAAGTATTTATCATGCATGCATTTTATATAAAAAACTATCAATGTAAAGTGAGAGTGTAATCCCCTGACCCCAGTTACCCAGAGTCGGTGCTTTATTACATAAAATTGGCATGATACAAGGAATTATGTCTCAAAAGACCAATTAGTTTAGTATTATTAGAAACAAGATACATACATAAGTTTAAAATTACAACTTTAAAAGAAACACAACACTAATTTATTTGATTAGAAACATCCAAGCCCCCTAGATTATTCCTACAAGTCAGTTATAAATAACTTATTCATATCCTGGGAAAATGAAACATAAGAAAGGGTGAGCTCAAATGATCAGTAAGGGTATGCAATACAACATAAGATAATATAACCATTAGGCATGATATATAATTCAAAACAAATGGCTTTATAAATAATAAACATGAACACTTTATGGTAGGAATATGAGCTAAGTAAATAATTCCATAATAAAACTTAGTCATGGGTATTCTACTAGTTGAATAACCACATGAACCATCATTAATATTTTCATAACGAGGGAATTTATAATTCTGGACATTCTGAATCATTTTTTCAAGGTCTCGACCAAAACCATATATCAAATTGAAAAAGTCCTCAGCCAATTTCATGTATAATTTTATCATGAGACCTACTGATGCATCGAGGAGCTATAGCGGGCTCCACCCATCACATACTAAGTCCAATACATTCCTCATATGAAAAGGTTGAAACATAACATAAACATTCATATTAAAACTAGCATATGAAATGTAAATACTTTAACCATAAACCATGAATGGTATAAAAATAACACATCCATAGTCAAACATATCATAAGACATTCAATAAAATATTGAAGATTTTTATCATAATAAATCAACTTCAAACAAGTTTAAAATCCAACAAAGGATGTTGACAAAGATGAAATGAAAACTATATGAAAGAAATACCTCTTTCTATTTTGAAACCATTTAAGAGTCACATAATTATAAAAGAAAAAATTTATTTTGAAAATATTCTTATAATCTTGTAAGGGAATCTTCGATGATGTTATAATGGTGTAAAATAACCTCACCTACCGTATAATTTAAAAAAACATTCTAACCTTAATTTTGTTGAAAAGGTCATAAAGTACCTTGTTTGGAAAATGACAGAAAGATTCATTTCAAAACATATAAGGTAAAATAAGGGTATAAATGACTTTAACCCATAGCCTAGTAAATATTAATTTTTTTTGAAATACATTTTTAAGAAAACATGGATGCGGATGATAAAGAGGTCCTAGTAGATACTTATGTAAAAACAACCTCGGATAACAAAGAGATTGTGAAATTAACCCTTCCCTTGTACTTTTCCTTAGTCAATGGTATGTTAACCTCATTTATAATAGTTAAATTTTTTTTATTAAATTATTCAAGAACTATATACATAAATATGATATCATATATGATCCTCTAATATTTCTTTGTTAATAATATTTCAGTAGTACCATCGTTTCAGGTGTTAACTGATTCATTTTTCTTTATATCCTTGGTTACGTAAGCCATGTTTTTTTTATGGATAGGATGTATTTTATTCATATACAGAATGATATTATGTTCATAAACATTATTTTTAATCAAAAAATTAAAATTATTCTTGAATGATTATGATGGGGAAATGAATCTCATCACGTTCGTGGAGATGATAATCCATACGTATGCACAAACCACAATATCATTATATTGATGGTGAAATCATATGTAATTAAATGATATATAAAATATAAAGAATCAATAACATGTTATATTTATTATTTATATAAGTTATACTCATTATTATGCCCATCCAAATAATGAAGTGTTTTAATAACAAACTACACCACGACGTGGAGACAGTAAGCCCTACGTACGCACGTATGGTGACTTTGTCATTCATATGATGGATAGAATAATGAATATGGTTGTAAATTTTTAATAATAACATCACGGTATATAGAAGATACTGGAGTTATTATTTTATAATGGAAAAAACAATGAAATGGGAAGTGGAAGAAGAAAAGAACTTGAAAGAGGTGATGAAATATTTACCTCTTCTTCGGGTTCTTCCTTTTGATTTGATCAAAAGGGATCATTAGGTTGGATTTATGACCAAAGAAAGGCCTCTATATTAAGGGAGAAAAGTAGGGAGGATATATGGGCAGGGTTTTTTTGAGAAAAATGGCTTTGGAGGTTTTAAATTAAGAGAAGGCGAAGTGCCCTTTTAAAAGAGTGGTGAGGGTCACTTTAGGAAAAGCTTGAAATAGTATTTTATAATAGAATAATTTTTGGTTTATAATGGCTCCAAAATGATTTATTTCGAGGATAAGGTTGGGTGGGATAATAAATTATCAACCAATAGTTTTTAGATAGGTTCAGGTCACTATATTATCCTTATCTTTTAGATTTAACTCTTAGTTAAATAGTTTGAAATTTAGCATGTCTCTTTGTATTTTTATATTATATGGTTTATAAACTTACTATAAACTTTAAAGAAAACCCCAAGTGGTTAATTATTAATATATATATAACCTTATCTAAGTAATTTGGCCGAAACTTATATTTTTAGGAATATTATATCAATTAATAATGGAATATTTATTTTAAAAACTCAATTTTTTCAATTTTGACACTATTTAGTATTTGGTTTTTGTGAAAATAATAACAACTTGATTACTTGAAAAAAAATTATTTAATCAACCCTAACATGTCATATTAACCTATAAAATTAGTGGAATTCATCAAAAGTCTCAAATTACATTTATTTGGATATTTATAATATCAATTATTTTAATCTTTCATTAATAAGGTAATTAATGCATCATCATTGTGTCATAAATAAATTAAATTATTTAATGTATAAAAATTATAAATAAAATACCATTATGTAGGAAATATATTTATATTTATAATGAATATTTATAGTTGAATTTATCTTATGTATTACCCTATATTAAAAATATTTTAGTTATTAAACTTTGAATTTAACTCATTTAACTCTTCTTTAAATAAAATATTAATAAATGTCCTAATCTAATCCAAGTGGACCAAACGGGATCATATTTTATTCCTAAGGATGGTTTTTGTCAAATTACACTTATCCAATAGAATTAGGAAATGTGTTAGAGTAATTATGATATCATTTTTACCCTGAATTACCCTATTTAATTTTAACCGTGGTAAATAAAAGTCAAAAGTTACTATCCACTAAAAATTAATTTCATCTTATTTAACCACATTTAACTTACTAATATTAACCATGTCTCTTGGATTTTTGAAATTCAACTCACAGAAGTGGTAAAATTATGTTTTATGTAAATTTGCAAATGATCCTAGGAGGTGGGTAAAAGACTGTAAAAGTTCAATAAAATTTTTATATATCTAAACATATTATAAAATGACTCCAATGAATTACATTGAACTTATATAGGTATTATGTATCTATTTTTACCTAAAATAAATTTAAATAAAATAAATAATTATTTAAATAAAAAGTCGGTTTTAACCAATAACGTAGTGTTTTTCACTATTCATCAAAAATTGAATGTTTTCAAAAAAATACCAAAAAATTCACCCTAAGATAATTTTGATATTCAGAAATAAAAAATGAAGTCCATTTTGTAATATAAAATTTATAAAATTTCAAAAAGTGGGTATTACTATTCATAACGGCTAGTTTGATTGGTCATAGTGTGTTAGAATCTCAAAGTTGAGTACAATGAAAGCTATTGCATTATTCAAAGGGAAACATTCCGTGGAATCTTTGGGTGTTACATTCTTCCATCCTTTAAATAATTTCATCCTCGAAATTTCTAGAATACTACCACACAAAAAGATTTGGGTGGTTCTTCATCATAAGTTCCTCTAGTTCCCACATTTCCTCTTCCAACTTATGGTTTCTCCATAGAACATTAACTAGACGAGTCATCCAGTTTCTCAACACTTGTTCTCTAGTATCAAGAATCTTGACAGGCTCTTCACAATAAGATAAATCAGGATCTAGTTCAATTTCCTCAAATGTGAGTACATGCGATGGGTCAGGCATGTATTTTCTCAACAGTGATATGTGGAACACATCGTGAACTTTGGAGAGAGTTGGTGGAATTACCAAATAGTAAGCTACAACCCCAATTCATTCTAGAATTTCAAAGGTCTAATGTACCTGGGACTTAATTTACCCTTCTTACCGAATCATATAACTCCCTTCCATGGAGATACCTTCAAGAAAACATGATCTCCTACCTGAAATTCCAAATCCTCTTTTTCTTATCAGCATAGCTCTTCTACCTACTTTTAGATTCTTTGATGCGGGTTTGGATAATCTTCACTTTTTCCATTTTTTCCTCAATAAGTTCTGGTCCTATGAGTATTCTTTCACCAACATCATCCCAACAAGTTGGTGAGCGACATCTCTTTCCATATAACGCTTCATATGGTGCCATCTGATTACTTGAATAGAAGATATTGTTATAGGAAAATTCTAACAGAGGTAAATATTGATCCCACAAACCCTGAAAGTCAAGTGATCCAGATCTAAACACGTCTTCTAAGGTTTGAATAATCTGTTCTGATTGTCCATCAGTTTGAGGGTGGTAGGCATTGCTCAAACGAATTTCATTATCCAGGACTTTCTAAATACTTTTCCAGAATCTTGATGTAAAATGGGGATCATGGTCAGAAACAATCGACAGAGGTATACCATAGAGTCTTACAACTTAATTAATATATAGTATTCCCAGACATTCAACTTTTAAATCTTCTCTTGTATAATGAAAATGTGTTGACTTGGTAAGATGATCAACAATGACCCATATTGCATCATTCCTTCTATGAGTCTTCGGTAGCGCCATGAAAAAATCCATCGTAATATTATCCCATTTCCACTTAGGTATGGGAATAGGTTTCATGACTCTTCCAGGACATTGCCTTTCAGCTTTCAGTTGTTGAAAAACCATACATCTTGACACAAAATTAGCAATCTCGCTCTTCATGTTGTCCCACCAAAGATGTTCCTGCAAGTATCTATACATCTTGGTGCTCCCAGGGTTTATAGAGAAATTGGAGCTATGAGCATCATCCAACAATTCCCTTTTTAGATTAGGTATATTAGGAATAGAATGTATCTTCCGAAATTTCAAAATTCAATCTTCTTATATGAAGTCACTCAATCTTCCATCTTTCATAGCTTTAATTTTCTTTTGAAATTCCTCATCATATTTCTGAGAACATTTTATCATTTCTAGTAAATATGGTTTGGAAACCATTTGAAAATGTATTGATGTTTCACCTTCCATGGTTATTCCCATATCCATATTTAATAGATCCTAAAAAATAGGACCCCTTTCAACTCTAATCTTATTCAAAACTCCATGATCCTTTTTTCTCAAAGCATCTCCCACCTTATTTTTCTTCCCCGAGTGGTAGTGCATTGTGAAATCATAATCCTTGAGTAGTTCAATAAATCTCCTTTGCCTCATGTTTAGTTCTTTTTATGAGAAAATAAACTTTAAATTATTTTTATTAGTATAAATCTCACATTTTTCACTCTAGAGAAAGTGTCTCTATATTTTTAGAGAAAATATTACAGCTTTTAAATCATAATCATGAGTTGGATAGTTTTTCTCATGAATTTTTAGTTGTTGTGATGCATAGATAATAACTCTATCATTCTGCATAAGTAAACAACCAAGTAATTTCATTGAAGCATCACTATAAATAGAAAACCCATCATTCCCCGATAGTAGAGTCAAGATAAGAGAATTAACTAATCATATATTCAATTCTTCAAGACAACCTTCACACTCTTTTGTAAAAAAAATTTAATCCCTTTACGAGGGAGCTTGGTTAATGGGTTAGCCAATCGGGAAAAATTCTAGACAAAACGCCGATAATAACCTGCTAAACCAATAAAGCTGCATACTGCAGTTATACACGTTGGTGCTGGATATTCTTGGATTGCCTTTGTCTTTAAAGGATCAACATAGATTCCATCTTTAGAGTCATTATAGCCAAGAAAAGAAATCCCCTGAATAAAAAATTCACACTTTCTAAACATCCCATATAATTCGTTTCTTCTAAGAGTCTTTAGAATAATGCACAAGTTATTTTCACAATCTTCACAACTTTTGGAGTATACCTAGATAACGTCAATTAATACCACTACAAAGTCATAAAAAAATTTCTTGAAAACTCTATTCATTATATCCCTGAAGACAGAGGGTGCATTAGTTAATCTAAAAGGCATTCTTGTAACTCGTAATGCCCGTACCTGGTTCGAAATGCTATTTTTGGAATGTCTTACTTCTTCACACATAGTTGATGATATTCATTTTGAAGGTGTATCTTTGAAAAATATTGAGCTCCATGAAGTTGGTTGAATAAATCATCAATGCGAGGTATGGGATACTTGTTCTTTATTGTTTTAGAATTTATCTCCCTCTAGTAAATGCACAACCTCATAGATCCGTCTTTCTTCTTAACAAAAAGGACAGGGGATCCCCATGGAGAAACACTAGGGTGAATAAATCCCTTATTACTCAATTCCTTTAGTTGTTTCTTTAGTTTCACTAATTCCATAGTGTCCATTCTATAAGGGGTCTTCGTTTTTGGCCTTGAAAAAGGAATTAAATAAATGGAAAACTCAATTTCTTGTTTTGGAGGATGTCCAGGTAAATCCTCTAGAAACACATCAACATATTCTTGCACAATAGTTACATCCTCTATTCGAACATTCCTTTACTCACCCATAATTATTTCATTCTCATCCTCCCCAATAATTGAATTTAGTAGAGCTTTTGGGGGGTGGATCTTGATAAGAATCAGATGGTGACATTTCTTCTCTAAAGATAAGGTACTCTTTATCATCATCAAGAATTGTAAAATCTTTCTTTTTTCAATAAATTTTCACATCATGGTCTGAAAGCCAATCCATACCAAGGATTATATCAAATTAAATCATGGGTATAATGATTAGATCAGTAGATAAATATCATTTATATTCCTTAATGGGGGCGGATTAACAAAACATTATTGCAATGATACTTCCCTTAGGAGTTTTGACTGACAACTCCCTTGTTATATCAAATTGGAAATATCTAATTTTCTTATCAAAAAGGGAAGATATGAAACAATACGATGATCCAGAAACAAATAAAGCATTCACTAAACTTGAGGAAACAATTAAATTACCTGCCACCATGTCTTTCAGAGCTTCAACATCAGCAGTAGTGATATCATAATCTTAGCCTTGATCCCTTGGCCTTTTCTGAGGAAAGTTTCCATGATGCTTAGGACATTTATTTTCATAATGTCCTATCTCCCTGCAATTTTAGCATTGAACATTGGTAGCTTCTTTCTTTCCCTTACAATCACTTGCAAGATGGCATTTTTATCCACATTTGTACCATACTATTTTTCCTTTTTGACAGGCACCAGGGTGCTTCCTTCCATAATTATCACAGGGTGGAAATTCAACTCTACCCTTCTTATATGTTTCCTTACTTTCTTTCCCAGAGTGTTTAGAAGATCTCATCTTCTCTTTCTTTTCTTTAAAGGCGTATGACATAGAGAATTATTTTTCTGCCTTGATAGCACATGAGACAATATCTTTATACAATGAGAAGGATTGTGATACTAATGCTTGAGGGATAAATGGATTTTACCCATGAAAGAAACAATCAATCTTACTTCTTGTGTTACATATATAATCTTTAGCATGTCTTGCTAACATTGTAAAGTTAGCTTCATACTTTGCGACATTCTCATCCTTTTTTTTGTTAGTCTCAGAAATTTCCTTTCCATATTTGCTCGATGGTCTCAAGGAAAGTATTTTTCTAAGAAAATATCTTTAAACTCCCTCCATTCCATACTTGATGCTTATTCATCATCCTTTGTGTTTTGAATTAATGATCACCATTGATCTGCATCTCCGGTGAGGCGATAAACTGCCATGAAAACTTTTTCCCTTTCACTACTCCCCAGAGCATGAAATATTATCCCTAAGGAACTTATCCATTGTTCAGATATAAATTGATTTGTTGACCCATTTAATGTTGGTGGTTCTTTTCTCATGAAGCGATCTAACATTGATCCTCCGCGTTGTGGATCAGGGTGCTCCATATGGGTAAGGTTATTATTCATAACCTGTGTGAGTTGTCCCAGTATGGTGATAAGCTGATTAGCACCAATTGCATCACCAGCTCCGCTATAATTATCTTGAGTAGGAGGGAAATCCCTACATGGATTACACACATTGATATAGTTTCCATTCCTTCCACTAGGTTCCATTTCTAAACAATGGAATATAGTAGATTAGTTTATGAACCACAATACATAATTCCGAACATGTAAAACACTTAACATAAATTGAATAGTTTATGGATATAATCAATAATCATAAAAATGTTTTCTTTGAGGAGGTATATACTTATAAATCCTTCATAATGGTTTTTAAAGAAAATGAGAATTATCCTAATCATATCCCCCGGGAGTATCATAACCAAAAGTGAAACAAGGCCCATTGTCGTGCACCAGTTCCTATTAGAGTCTAGCTCAAAGAGGTGTTTTTGGGGTTTACCCCTAGGTACATCTGTTCTAGAGCCGCCTCTACCTTCTCGTATCCAGATAGGGATTTATTTATTTGAAAACTCACAAAATCTCCACAGTTCCAAAATTCTAGGAAGTTCTTCTATACTAATCCTCAAAGTCTATCTTAGGTTAGTGTTCTCTAATCAGAGTTTTTCTAAATCTAGTTTCCAAGGTTTGTACTAAACTTCCTCTGATACCAACTATAACACCTCGACCCTAGTTACCCAGATTCAGTGATTTATTACATAACATTGGCATGATATAAGGAATATTGTCCTGAAAGACCGATCAGTTTAGTATTATTGGAAACAAGATACATACATAAGTTCAACATTAGAACTTGAAAATAAATACAACACTAATTTATTCCATTAGAATCATCCAATACTCCTAGAATATGTCCACAAGTCACTCATAACTAACTTCTTCATATCCCAGAAAAATGAAATATAAGAAAGGGGCGAGCTCAAATGCTCAGTAAGGGTAAGAAATATAGCGGAAGATAACATAAAAATTTGGCATGATAAATAATTCAAAACACATTCCTTTACAAATAATAAACATGAACAATTTATAGAAGGAATATGAGATTATTAAATAATTACAAAATAAAACATAGTCATGGGTATTCTAATAGTCTAATAACCACATGAACCATCATTAATATTTTCATAATGAGGGAATGTATAATTCCGAACGTTCTGAAACATTTTTTCAAGGCCTCGACCAAGAAATCTAAAAATGATTAAGTCCTTGGCCAAAACCATATATCAAATTGGGGAAGGTCTCAGCCAATTCCACATCTAATTGTCTCATGAGACCTACTGATGCATCGATGAGCTACATCAGGCTCCACCCGTCACATAATAAGTCCAATACATTCCTCATATGGAAAGTTTGAAACATAAAATAAACATTTATATTAAAACTAAGATATGAAATGTCAATACTTTAACCATAAAACATGAATGGTATAAAAAAACATCCACAGTCAAACATATCACAAAACCTTTAATACAATATGGAAGATTTTTATCATAATAAATCAACTTCCAACAAATTTAAAATTCATAAAAGGTTGTTGATATAGATGAAATGAAAACTATTTGAAAGAAATAACCCTTTCTATTTTGAAACCATTTAAGAGTCACATAATTATAAAAACAAACATTTATTTTGAAAATATTATTATAATATTGTAAGGGAAGCTTCGATGAAGTTATAATAGCAGAAAATATCCACACCCGCCATATAAGTTAAAAAAACATTCTTACCTTAATTTTGTCGAAAAGGTCATAAAATACCTTGTTTGGAAAATGACAGAAAGATTAATTTCAAAAAATATAAGGTAAAATAAGGATATAAATGAATTTAACCCATAGTCTAGTAAATAGTAAAAATGTTTTGAAATAAATTTGTAAGAAAACATGGATGTGGATGATAAAGAGGTCCTAGTAAATACTTACGTAAAAACAACATTGGATAATAAAGAGATTGTGAAATTAAACCTTACATTGTAATTTTCCTTAGTCAATGGTATGTTAACCTCCTTTATAATAGTTAAAACATTTTTATTAAATTATAAAATAACTATATACATAAATATGATATCATATATGATCCTATAATATTGCATTGTTAATAATATTTCAAAAGTATCATCGTTTTGAGTGTTAACTGATTCATTTTCCTTTATATGCTTGGTTACGTAAGCCATGTTTGTTATGGACAGAATGTATTTGATTCATATACAGAATGATATTATTTTCATAAAAATTATTTTTAATCATAAAATGAAAATTATTCTAGAATGATTATGATGGAGAAATTAATCTCATCGCGTTCGTGGAGACGATAATCCGTACATACGCACGAGACACAATATCATTATATTGATGGTGAAATAGTATGTAATTGGATGTTACATAATATATATAGAATCAATAACATGTTATATTTATTATTTACATCAGTTATACTCATTATTATACCCATCCAAATAATGATGTTTTTGAATAACAAACTACACCACAACGTGGAGACAGTAAGCCGTACGTATGCACGTATGGTGAATTTGTCATTCATATGATGGATAAAATAATGAATATGGTTGTACTATTTTTTATAATAACATAAAAATATATATAATACACTCGATTTATTATTTTATAATGGAAACAATAAAGAAAGAGGAAGTGGAAGAAGAAAAGAACTTGAAAGAGGTGATGAAATATTTACCTCTTCTTCAGGTTCTTCCTTTTGATTTGATCAAGAGGAATATTTAGGTTGGATTTATGACCAAAGGAAGGCCTATGTGATTAATGGAGTAATGTTGGGAGTATTTTTGGTCTGGTTTTGGCCAAGAAAAATGTCTTTTTAGGTGTTAAATTAAGAGAAGGGAAGTTCCATTTTATAAGAGAGGTGATGATCACTTTAGGAAAATCTTGAAATATTATTTTATAATAAAATAATTTTCTGTTTATAAGGGCTAGAAAATAATTTATTTCTAGGATAATGTTGGTATGGGTCGAAAACCTCTCAAAAAATATGTTTTAGATATGTTTATGTAACTATATTAACCTTATCTTTTAGATTTAACTCTTAGTTAAATAGTTTGACATTTACCATGTCTCATTGTATTTTTATATTATATGGTTAATAAAATTACTATAAACTTCCACGATAACCCCAAGTGGTTCATTATTAATATATATAACATTATATAAGTCCTTTGGATGAACATTAGATTTTTAGGAATATTATATCAATTAATAATATAGTATTTGTTTTAAAAACACAATTATGTCAATTTTGACATTATTTAGTATGTGGTTTTGGTGAAAATAATAACATCATGATTACATAGAAAAAAATTATGTAATCAACTCTAACATGTCATATTAACCTAGAAAATTAGTTTAATTCCTAAAACATCTCAAATTACATTTATTTTTATATTTATAAAATCAATTATTTTAATCATTCATTAATAAAGAAATTATTGCATCATCATTGTGTCATAAATAAATTAAATTATTTAATTTATAAAAATTATAAATAAAATACAATTATGTATGAAATATTTTTATCTTTCTAATTAATATTTATAGTTGAATTTATCTTATGTGTAACCCTATATTAAAAATGTTTTAGTTATTAAACTTTGAATTTAACTCTTTTAACTCTTCTTTAAATAAAATAATAATAAATGTCATAATCTAATCAAAGTGGACCAAAGGGGATCATATTTTATTCCTAAGGTTGTTTATGGTATAATTACACTTATCCAATATAATTAGGACATGTGTTAGTGTAATTATGATATCATTTTTACCCTTAATTACCCTGTTTACTTTTAACCGTGGTAAATAAAAGTCAAAAGTTACTATTGACCAAAAAATTATTTTCTTCTTATTTAACCAAATTTTACTTAAATATATTAACTATGCATCTTATATTTTTGAAATTCAACTCACATAAGCGGTAAAATTAATTTTTATGCAAATTTGCAAATGCACCTAGGAGGTGGGTAAAAGACGATAAAAGTTCAATAAAATTTTTATATATCTAAAATTATTATAAAATGACTCCAACGAATTACATTGAACATATATAGGTATTATTTATCTATTTTGACCTAAAATAAATTTAAATAAAATAAATAATTATTTAAATAAAAAGTCGGTTTTAACCAATAACAAAGTGTTTTTCACTATTCATCAAAAATTGAAAGGTTTTAGAAAAATACCAAAATTCACCCTAAGATAATTTCGATATTCCAAAATAAAAAATGAAGTCCAATTTGAAAAATAAAATTAATAAAATTGAAAAAAGTTTGAATTACTATTCATAACTAGTAGTTTGATTGGTCCTTGTGTGTTAGAATCTCAAAGTTGCGTACAATGCAATCTATTGCATTATTAAAAGGGAAAAGTACCGTGGAAACTTGGGGTGTTATAGAGAGTAGAATAAAAATAAACATTAAGTTTTAAGGAAAATAAATTTTATAAATTAAAAAGGAACACTTTGATAAAGGAGTTTAGAAATAATTCAATAATGATCCCTTAATTCTCTTCCCCTAAAGAAGGATTGAGAGGGTTGTGTTGATCCCTTATTTGAACAAAATAATAATTACTAAATAAGAAGAAGACAAAACTTGGTTTTAATGTAATTTAAAAACAAAAAATAAGACCTTTGTTTTTAATGTAAACCAATAACCAAGAGCCCTCACTTTAATAGTGATGATTATCTAAAGAAGAATAAGAAAAAGAAGAAGAAGAAGAAGATAAATGTTTTTTTGCAAACCATTTACAAAGAACTCAATTATCTCTTTTTAAGATTTATAATAATATGAAAGAGAAAGAAATGGATAAGTTAGAAGAGTAATATCCTTTAATAAATCACAGAAATGGATAAATTACCTCAAAGAGAAATGGGGAAAGTGAAAAATATTGAAGCCATTGACGTTCAATTTCCCTTTGAAGTTTGAGAATTGAAGATATCTTAGAATGTTCTTGAAATTAATTTTTCTGGATTGATTCAAAATATATTAGTATTTTTAAGATTTTTTATGAGATCTAAGTCTCCCTAGGTCTCTATTTATAGCTTTCATTGGAAGTGATAGTCCCTTGGGTCGAGTCAAGGTAAGTAAGAGGAGAGTCAATGACTTTAGTAGAAACAATTAATGCCTCTTGGAATCAAGCATGTACTTTCAAATAATGATTTTTTTTATAATTAAATGGATTTAAACATGTTGTGGTTAGAAATGTTTTACCATTTTTACCCCAATATACTAATCACCATGAATGTAGTATTATTTTATAGGTTATTTTTCACAGGTAGACTCCCAACCCACCATGACCAGAAACGTGCTTATAGGGGTCTTGACAGCTTCACATAGGTGATTTACCAAATCAAAACATCCACTACTATAGGAGGGTTAATTAACTAAAACCTAAATAAACTTCAACAAAACCTGGATAAATTCACTAGAATGTGGTCTAAGCCTTGGTGAAGATTCACTTCATCAAAACTCTTAGTATAAATTAACTGCTTGTTATAATGTATTCCTTAGGATAATGTTTAAACACTATAAACAAGAAAAACTCAAAAAAAGGTTGAAACACATTAATTTATTAGGATAACAAAAAAATATGATAGGTTCAACATTAATTTGATATCATTTATACCCTAGTAAAAGGGAATATTGTTACAAATGTTCTCAGTGGGAAAACACAAGAGTTAGGAGAGAAGATTTTTGAGGACGAATGGTGAATGATGAACTTGTTGGATGAATGGTTGGAAGAAGAAACTAAGGATCATGGGGTGATGGAATGTTTTCTATTAGTTATAATTTCTTCCTTAGTGGACTTAGTAAAATCCATCCGAGTTCGGGTTTTGAGTACTTAGTGATGTGGGAAAGTATGGGAGGGAACAACCAATTACATTATGGTATTTAGATATATATGATTTGACCTATGATCATTAGAGAGTTTTGTTTCCTACTTTAATAAGGGGATATATTATGGGGTACTCTCATTATTTTTATTGGGATTTTAATGTTGGATCGATGAAGATGTATCGAGATATCAGGTGATGCTTTTGGTGGATGATAATGAAGAGAGATATTGTGGACTTCATATCTCATTTTCTAAACTCTTAGAGGATCAAGGTGGATCACCAATAACTATGAGGGTCACTTAATCCACATTATGTGCCTCTTTGGAAGTGGTATGATGTGTATATATATTTTTTAAAGGGTTTCCCGAGACCCTAAGATGCTGAGATGTTGTTTGGGTGATTTTTGATTGGATGAAGAAAGTTTCACACTTATTTCAAATTTAAGAGGATCACACTATTGATGAGTTGGGAAAGACTCATATCTAGGAGATTGTATGACTGTATGGATTACCTTATAATTTCATATTAGATAAAGACCACTATTTTACATAATAGTTTTGAGAATTCTTATAGAAGGTGATGGAACTCAGTTGAAGTTGAGTATGAAATATCATTTATAGAATGATGGGAAGTCTGAGAAGATGATCCAAATACTAGAGGGTATTCTTTAGGAATGAATCTTCAATTTTATAGAACATGATATGGTCATCTATCTTTGGTATAATTTGTTTATAATAATAGTTACCAGTCTTCAATTTAGATGGAATGTTTTGAGGATATTTATGGTTGGTCATGCTTCTCATAACTATATTGGCATGAGGTAGGTTAGGAAGTTGTTATTAGGTCAAGTATGGTGTAGGATACTTTTGATAGGGTTAATTGTTTTTTGTAATTTCTTGGTCACTACTCATAGTAAAAAAAGATCATATGTAGATCGAAGGATAAAAAATTTGGAGTTCACTTTGGGTGACTGGGTATTATTTTGGGTTTCACTTTATTTAGGGCCTCATCATCTATAAAGGTATGTAAAAATTGCACCATGGCTTCTGATACCACTTGATACTACCAATCATATCAGACTAGTGGTCTACCAATTAGATCTTTTTATATGATATCATGTTATGTATAACATTTTCCACATGTATCTACTTCAGAGGTATGTTCCTGATCTTATTCATGTGATTGAAAATGAAGATGTTGAGTTATAACTATATTAATTGTTTATAGAGAGACTAATATAGTTTTTTTACTAGAGTTGGAATGTGTTTTTGGGGAAGATGATACAATTTTTTTGAGTTTTTTGGCTGCATGGAAGAATCCAAGAAGAGACTTGTGTGTGGGAATCCGATGTTTGGGTGTACTAAATTGATTTTTTTTGAGAAGTACATTTAAAGATACTTCTTAATTATGATAATTACTCAAAGGAACATATTTTAATTCCTTGTATTTTTGTATGAGTTTTGTTAAGACTTGTTTCCAACTCATTTTAAAGTGTTTTGGGTTATTCCCTTCTCTAGATAAGACCGGGGAGCTACTGAGTGTGGTTTTAGGTTTTTTGATTCAATATGGGATAAAACATACTGTGGTGAAAGTTGTGTTGAGTTAGATAAGATACAACATACTACAGATAGGAAAAACATGTCCAACATGGGGAGTGGTCCAATATGTGTAACACTAGGAAGATTTTTGTGGACTATGAATAGTTTAGCCTCACCATGACATGGTGGAAGGAGTGGTCAATTTAACACAACCAAGGATTATGTATAACACTATAGTGGATCCTTATAGTGGAGCTTATTGGAATATCATGATCGAGAAAACCACTTGAAGGGTGTGTGAATCTATAATGTATTTGAGCTAGTTTTATTGATTTGAAATGATAGATTCGGCTGCTGATCTCCAGGGGATTGGATAATTTTAAAAAGGAGAACAATGATATAACTTTTTAGAGAGTTATTTTCATTTTTTAGACTCAAAATACTCTTAAGTAACCCTATTTACTCATATTCCGGTTAGGTAAAATTATTGATAGAGATAAATGGTGATGATTTGTGTTATTTTCCTCTCTTATCTTGGATGATTTTGGAGTAGGTGATTCTATAGGAGTCAATTCTGTGACTTATATTTGTATGAATGGATTATAGGATGATTATCTATACCTCTTAGATCCACTCCTTATTCATTGTTCTATGAAATCATCCTTGAGGTTGGAAGTCCTTACAATATTTGGAACATGTGTAGAATTAGATATTGGGACTCTGATGAGTGTATGTATCTGTGAGACCTATGCTTGATGTTTCTAGAATATGTTGTGCATATAGACACTCTGAGACTTATTCTTGATGTTTCTTGATGTTTCTAGCATATGGAATGTGCATAGAACATTATACCAATACTATATGATTCATTACTTTTTTAGAATATTGTTTGTCTGTGTGTGTATCTTATGAGGCGTGTGCTTTATGTTTCATGACATTGTTAGTATATGGTGTGTGTGTGCAGCCTTTGAGTCTTATACTTGATGTAATTCTTGGTGTGGTTAACATATGGTGTGTGTGTAGTATGTGAGACCTTTGTATTGTACTTTATGTATGTTACTTCTATGTTATGACTTATAGGGACCTAAGATAAACATAAATAAATAATAAATTGATTCCATGTTTTAGATATCACATCTTAGAAATGGTTTCACAACCAAAGGACCAAATGGTTTAGTGTCCTGGATAATAGCTACATAAACATCTTATTTTACAACACATTATAACGTTTGTGCATAACCATGCTCCTATACACACTCTTATAGACATATCCTATGATATAATCATATTCATAACCTAGAGAATGGAAACAAAATAAACGAGTGATCTCAATTTTTTAGTAAGAGAAACTAAATAATAGTCATAACTATTAGATAATAAACATGTGGTAATACCTGAGAAATTGGGAATTATCAGATAAAAATCTCATAGGGTCATAAGGGACAATCGTAAATCTTTATTGCGCATTAAGGATTTTGTAATAGAAACAAAAGACGAAAAAAATTCCATAAAAACATGTATTATAAAAACATAATAGAGTTCAAACAAAACATTAAATCATATCATCAGAATGTGGGATATATTTAGAACATATATTATCAAAATCAATTAGAATAAATTATAAAAGGAACATTTTAGAGAATTGGAATAAACATAATCATATGAATTTTTTTGAACAAATATATGTTTTTATACACTATAATTTTGTGAACCAAACCATGTATGTCTACCCATTAGTTTTGTGAAAACATCTATGTATGTCTACCTTTTAGATTATGAATAAATACAATTATTTCCATGATTCAATATCTCATGAGATATAAAACCATATAAAATTATTTATAGGGTGATATAGTACCCCACCCATATTCATCCACACATATGAATTCCACTTAACAAAATCATTCATCCTATTATAAATGACCCATGAAAGAAAATGGGTTTAATTCTAAATGGAATCACATTAAAAACATGTTCATTTGATGAAAATAACATAATCTTCAAAAAATAGTATTAAATAAGAGAACAGATAGGGTTATTTAAGAACCCTTACCCCATTTGAGAATAATCTTATTAAAATGGACGAGAAATCAGAAAATGTATTTTTCTTAAAAATTATTTCTTAACATTACATTAAAAATAAGTGATTTTAAATAACTTTCCAAAAACCATTTTTTTAAAATGAATAGAAAAATTATTAAAAAATTAGTTCAAACAAAAAATAAGTATAACATGATAATAAATAAAACATATTTTAAAAATGAAATTCATATTATAAGAATATAAGATCATGTAAAAGAAAATATGTTTAAATATTTTAGAACACTTTTATTGAAAACCCACATTAATAAAAAGAAAACAAAAAAATTATTTAAATATTAATAAAGGAGAAGAAAAGTATCATTATAATTAAAATAAATTGATTTTATATAAGAAAATAATATTATTTTCAATATGTAAAAACGTTGATATAGAGGAAAAAACCATTAAAATAAATAAAAAATATTCCTAACAAAATTATATTTTTCATGAAATAATAGACCCATCAAGGAAGATGACTTCGATGTGAAATATAATTTCCTTATAAAGGAATATTTAAATATAAAATAACATCATAATAGGGTATAATAATTCAATCATGTAAGATAATAGTCAAATAGGAGTGATTATGACCCCAAGAAAAGATTTGAGTCATGAAAATCCATTTAGTTTATTCCCATTTAACAGAATGTACTCTAAAATCCGATAGAAAAACATAACTATATTAATAATTTATTTTTTAGACTTATTCATATATATATTAAAATTTTATATAATTCATTTATGGTCATTTATTAGGAATATATTATTTATTTATCACGTATTTTTACTTTCAGATGATAATAACTTTAACAATTTTATGATTTCTTTAGGTTTTCAATTTTGGTATCCGTTATTTGATACCAATTTTACCATTACTAGGTCATAAAATATATGTTAATTTATGTTTTATAATTAACTATAGTATTAAAATCCCATTTTATAATAGTTTTTTTGTGTTTTGTGAAGATAAAATCAACAATGAATTAGTTTTGGGTTATTTATCTACATTAATAGATTATATAATAATGATCATATTTTAATTATCCATAAAAATTAATATTAATTATATTAACAACTCCCATATATAATATATAATATATAATTATAATTTATAACCATCCATAAGGGTGGTAATGAAAAATGGAATATACCATTCCCTGGAGGCGGTAGTCTACACGTATGCATGGATGATGATTTTGTTTCCCATAGAGAGAGAGAGAAGAATAATGTGGTTGATTATTTTAATAAACTAAATCAAGTTATAAATATCATAATTTTATATTAAATTCCATATTATGGATAGGTTTTTAATGGGGTGAAGGAAAATGAAACATTACACTTAGTGGAGGTGGAAGTCCGTACACACACACACAAATATAATTTTCTCTTTTATTAAAGGTAAGGGGAGTGTTGGTTAGTGTTTATTACCAAAATAAATAAAATTAAGTATAATATAAATAAATAATTCATCATATAACATTTTTAAAAATAAATTAAAATTTGAAATATGAACAGAGAAGATGTTAGCAAAAAAAATTTAATTCATATTAAAAAATGTTGGTTTCTCTTATTAGATTCCTTGAAAAGGAAGGGATTCAGATAATTATTGTTGAATATAATCTTATTATAGTCAAAAAAGTATTATATGGTTAGAAATTATGGTAGTGCTTTAGGAGGATACCAAAAATTTAGAGTGGTATTGAAGGGGTGGTGAGAGGCGCCTTTTATAAGTGGTGTGGATGAATTTTTTTGTAAATATTTCAACTTAATGTAATTGGAGAACATGTGAAACATTTCACGTGGCCCAAAAAACCGAACATAATCACGTTTAAGGTGATATGAGGTCATTAATATATCAAAAAAGTAATTATAAACATTTTTTAAACATGTTTTGAGCCCTTTATCCCTTGAATTATAATTTTTCCACTTAATCTTTAACTATGGTAACTAGTTTTTTCCTAATGTAAATTAGTTTTTATGACTAAAAATGAAGTGGTACTAATAATTATAAATATGAAACCCATTTTAATATTTCACTTTGTAAAAATTTTTAAAAATAATTTTAATATAATAAATGTATAATGTACTAAAATAGTTATTAAGAAAAATATTATATGAGTTCTAAAATATAAATCATGGGTTTAAAAACTATAAAAAAATATTAAAATATATTTATTAAATTATAAAATTAATTCTTTTCCATAATAAGTCATACTTAATTTATTAACCAAACTTATGTACGAATAATGGAAGAAAAGTCACATTATTTGTAAGAATGTTATATTTCACTATTCACTTAAAAATAATTTTTTTAGAAAAATATCAAAAATATATCTTAATTTAATATTTCCATTATAAATAAAAAAATGGATGTAATTTTTTCAAATTCAAATCCTAAAATTTATAAATTTTATTTATAATTAAAAACATAAAATATAATAAAAAATTGTTTTTATAGGAAAATGAATTTTTCTTGTATTAATTATTATTTTTCATGTAAATTACTAGTTAGTACTATGTTAACTTATTATTCATAAAAAAATATATTTTTATTACTCAATCATAAAAATCATAGTTCCTTGAAATAAAACATAAATTTCCGGAAAGTTTATTTTCTAAGCATAAAGTGAATTGGGAAAAAAATGAAATTTTGAAAAGAAAAAAAAGTCATGATATATCAACACATATAAATATTTTATGACATGTTTATATAATAAAAATTTATAATTAAGTAACCCCTTATGATCTCCATGTAAGATCTAGTTGAATATTTAGGTGACAATTCAGCTAGTATGTATCTTGTGGAAATCTACACGAGCTTGAACATCTCATTTATATGAATTTTATCAAACCAGAATTGCTTAAGTTCAGCTTAGGTTTGGTCCAAGGAATACCCAAGTGAAGGTACTTTCCTTACAAGCTCAGAAAATTGGGCTTCATATGGAAGAAACCAACTTTGAAATTCCATTTCTCTGTACTTTATTTATTTTTCAAATGGATCACTTAAAATTATAATAGATAATGTAATGGCTAATTTTTAATAGTCAAATTTAATATTCAAAATATATAATGGTTTTTTTGTTTTAGTTTGTTATAGTGTGTGAAACATGATATTTAACATATCATTTAGAATATTATATAGTAAAATCTAAAGTCATTACATTCTCCTCTCCTTAAATAAATTTCATCCCTACAATTTTTAATTTTTACTTACTAATGAAGTGAACTATTGTTATCTATAAGATGAATACATATTTAATTTTCTTTAGAGGAACTAATCATATCTATTTACATATAATAAGAATAATTCTAATATTTTTTCTTCCTAACCATTTATGTTAATACCTCTCATGTAAGGGTGTTAAGAACGATTTTATTTTTCCTTGAGTTCATGTTTTGGATATACTGTGAAATATTATAATAATTTGGTTCAATGTATAAAATATTATTAATTATTTTTATGACAGATACACTAGTGACACTTATCTCTCATTCCCCATGGTTCTTATACTTGGTGGTGATAGTATAAAGTTGAGGTCAAATGATAAAGATATTGAAGAATGATTTTCCTACTCATAATGACCGTTGAGATCCAAATTAAATAACCTAATAAGAATTTATAGAGTAGCTACCTCCACAACACTTTACTCCACCCTCTCATTCTAATACCTCACCTATGTCTCCAATTTAATAGATAACCACAAATCTCTTCACCCTCTTGTTTCACCATTTCTTATGTGGACTTCTTTGTTAAACCTTATTGATTAAATATTGGTAGTATAAGAATGTAGCACCATTTCTAGTTTAGGTGGGTCATTAAATTCAAAAATATGGCCTTTTAAAACCTGAAACATTCCTTATATATGATATATAATATTTCATTCTCTAGGGAATCAAACTTTATTCTAAAACTGTACCCATCTATAAGATAACTCGGCAGCCTCCCCCATTTTACCTAAGCATCATGTCTTGTTGAACTAGTGGTAGTTGTGGGGGGTTGTATTATATATCCAACATTGGCATGGTGGTTTCAACTTATCTATAAACATACAAGACTACACACTATGATAGTGCATTGATGGATTATGATGAATATGTTTTGTTTTTATTATCTACTTTTTCAGTGACATTAAGACAACTCTGGGATGATTTTTGGTTATTGTATCTACCCCATATATTTTTAATAGTGAGTATATTGTGGGTAATATTACCATATCCATAAATATGGATCATATGTTAAAATAGTTAATCCATTAATATAATTGCATCAAATTGTATAAAGGGACCATACTAAGATTTATATTCTCATAAACATAAATTCACAAATGAAACCATCATACAATAATATATTTTATTTGATAAGAAATAATTTAGGGGGTTAGACATAAAAAACAATAAAGGAAACATAGTGTCTAGAATTAATATATCATATTCACAATTATGAAGTAATTGATTTATTCATCACAATCCATCTCATTAGTAGTCATTAAACCAGCTCCACCTTATTCTATTTTTCGTGGTGGTTGTATAGACCTATCATTCTTATTATACTTGGATTTGTGGCACTGACATAGGTAATTTCCATGTTTTCCACACATAATACCTTGGAATGTTAGTGGTGATTTTGGGTGTATTATTTATACTCCTAATCATTCTAACTAGCCTCTTCATTTTCCTATGAAATTTTTATGGTTGATAACCCCTTCTTCCCCAAGTATATATTCTTATAATCCCCTTGGGGAAATCCCCTTGGTGCTTATTTACATGTTTTTGAAATATATGTAATTAATTATTCCTTCCATCATTATCTTCATGAATTGATCTTTCATAAGACTCCATAATTATTTTCATTGGTGTGTTTGAGAGTTCAACAATGTTTACATTGTTAATTATATTTCGTGATAGATGTTCTGGCCTAATCACATGGTTTATCAATCCATCCCCCATTATAATGGGTTTTTTATTGAGGAAATCTTCACCTTATCCCTTAAACACATCATTATTATGAGTTCTGCCCACTAGTAAAACCAAAAGGTTTTACATGAGTGGTTAAAAATTAACAATATGTTGGAATTATCATAATCAATAACCTAAAATGTATTCAATCTTAAAACCCTTTCCCCTCATCATCACCTTAGCCTATAATTTCATTAGTTCAGCATATAACAATCTATGATTAACCTAGGTTACTTTAAAATGTGTTATCTTATACTTATAAACATAATCCCTCAATGTAACTAGGAAAACAATCCTTCATATTTGTTTGTCTAGAGCATATGGTCGACCAAAGAATATCCATTGGGAGTGTCTATCTTGGTGTGTAGCCTTAAGCTGACTCATTATGTATCTGGGTGGTGATAGATTCAATGACCAACCAACTATTTTTGGGATGATTACACTGAGGTGTACATGTTCCATATCCACATCCAATTTTTAGAATCAAGACATGGATCATTTTCTAGAAAAACCACCCACTCAATATTTTATGAATATTTCGAGATATCATCCTATAATTAGACTAATATACATGTTTTTCACTAAGGTTCTATAACCCTAACTCCAATGGTGACTAAAATAATATAGAAAAATATATAATGCTTTACTCTAATAACAACTATATAGACCCAATCTAAAAATATAAAAATAATAGATTGTTTTTATGTTTCGATAATAATCTTGGAAACAGTTGTACAACCTAAGGACTAAAAGTTTTAGTGTCTTGGATACTATCTATATAGGCATCTTATTTTACAACTATTTTTAACATTTATCTATAAAAATTCTTCAAATAGAACCTTTTTAATGTAAATTATATGATATAATCATCTTCATAACCCACGGGATGGAATCATAATAAATGTTTGAGTTCAAATGCCCAGTAAGGGAAATAAATCATTGATACATAAACGTTATATCATAAATAAGAAGGAAAACTTGATCAAAGTATAATTATCAAATAAAAAAATATTAGATCATATGTGACAATAATAAAACATTATTTATAATCAAGGACCATGGAATAGAATCATAGGACCAAAGAAAGGTTGTTAAAACATGGCATAGAAACACATAAAAAATGAAACAATACATTAAATAATATTATAAGAAAGAAGAACATCTTTAAAATAAGGAATATCATAAATATTTGGAAGAACCTGGAACTAAGGTAAATTTTAGATAAGTGGAACAAATATAAGCATATAAAGAAAATATGATGAAATCTAAATCTCCCCACCCTTAAATCTAGTGAACAAATCTTTTTATGTCCACCCTTTAGTTTTGTGAACAAATCTAATTATGTCCATACTTTAGTTTGTAATAAAATCCTGTTATATCTATGATTCATTATCTAATGAGATATAATACTATAACTTATGCATTATAGGGAGATATAAGACCCCACACATTATCCTCTATATATATGAGTGACAATGAAAATCAAATCATTTAACTTATCATAAACGAACCATGAGGAGAAAATAATATTCATAAATTTCTAAATAGAATCACATAAAAAATTATCATTTGATAATAAAAACAAAATCTATAAAAATGAGTTTTTATTAAGAGAACATATAGGGTTATTTATAAACCATTACTACATTAGAGAATAATCCTTTGAAATTTAAGATAAATCACAAAAAGTATTTTTCCTAAAAAATGTTTCTTAATATCATATTTTAATGATAGTATTTTCAGGTCACTTTCTAATTTTTTTTGGATAAATAGAAAACATCTCAAATAATACTTGAAAACAAATTTCATTAAAGATACCTTGATAAGAAATAAAATATATGTTAGACATGAAATGAATAAAGTATGAATATAATATCATAAAAAATAAAATGCTTTTAAATATTTTAAATCTCCATTATCAAAAACCCAAATTATTAAATAGATAATGAAACTTTTATTTTAAAATAATTAATGGTAATAAAAGGATCATTGGAGTTAAAAAAATTGAGTTTCCACCAGGGAAAGGAGAATATTGGAGGAAGTAAAAACATGGATATGGTGGAAAAATCCAACAAAATAGATGAAATTATTCTAAACAAAATTATCCTTTTTATGAAACAATAGACCCATAAAAGAAGAAGACTTTAGTGTGAAACATGATTTCAATATAAAGGAATATGTAAATATAAAAGAACATCATCATAGGTTATAATAATTCAATATTAAAAAATAATAGTCATATAGGAGTTATTTTGATCCAAAGAAAATATTTGAGTCACACAAACCCCTTACCATTATTCCTGCTTATTAGAATGTACTTTAACATCCAATAAAAAATAACTATCTTAATATTATATTTTATAAAATTATTCATATAAATTTACCCTTTATATATTTAATCTTTTTATCATTTATAATGAATATATTTCTTAGTTATCGCTTATTTTTATCATCGTGGGATAGTAACTTTAATTATTTTGCACATGATATATGATGTCAATTTCTATACCCATTCATTAATAACAAGTATATATTTCATAGTTAATATTATATAATGGAATTTATATTTTCTAATTACCAATAATTTTATAATTCCATTATATGATATTTTTCCCATGATTAATGGAGACAAAATTAGTGATGAATTAGTTTCAGGTGATTGATCAATATTGATGGATTACATAATAAAGATCGTTAATTTTTGTGTTATCCATGAAGAATAATATTTATGATATTTATTAATCCTATATATCATACATACTCATTAATTATTATTTATAAATATACATGAAGTTGGTAGTGAAAAATGGAATATACCGTTCCATAGAGGCACTAGTTCGCCCATATGAAAAAATAATGATATCATTTCCCAGAGAATGAAAGAAAGGAGTAATAGGGTTTATTATTTTAAGAACATAAAACATATTATAAATATAATAATTATATATTAAATTCCTTATCAATTCCATACTTTTAAGGTAGTGAATGAAAACGAAACATGACACTTTATGGAGGTAATAGTCTGTAAACATACATGAATGTTATTTGAACTTTTCTTAATGGGAAAGGGAGATTTCTTTAATGTTTAGTAAAAAAATATAACAAAATTAATTATATTATAAATAATGGTTTCATAAAATAATATGTTTTAAAAATAATTTCTAAAATTAATGATGAAAGGAAAAGATATTTGACAAAAACCTGAACATTCATTAAGAAATTTGGTTTTCTTTTAGTGGGTTCCAGGAAAAGGAAGGGATTAGGAAAATACATTATGACTAGAATTTTATGAGAGTGAAATTTTTTTATAGTTTTATAAAAGTGATTAGATTTTTAATAGGAAACCAAATTTTTATTGTGGTATTGAAGGGGTGGAGAGAGGCCCCTTTTATAAGTGGTGAGGATGGATTTTTTATAAATATTCCTAAGTAATATAGGAACACTTTTAAAATATGTAAAGTGGCATAAACAATATACAAAAATTGAATGGTGGTTGAGGTAAGGTAGATAATTTCTCAACCAGTCAATTATAAACATGTTTATAATATGTTTTAAGATCTTTATCCCTTAAATTATTATGTTTTCCATTTAATATTTTAACTCGGTAATAAGTTGTTAACTATAGTAACTTAATATTTATTCTTAAAAATAAAATAGTCCTCATTAAATAATTTGTATAAAATTATTCTACATTTTAAATCAATTTTTTTTATTCAATTTTTAAAAGTGTAAAAAATTAATTTTAATATATTAAATGTATAATGTATTAAAACAATTTTTTAGAGATATATTACTCGAGTTATAAAATTTTAATCATTAGTTTTTGAACTATAATAAATATTTACAAAATTATAATTTCAATTATTGAATTTATATTTTTTCATGTTTTTTTATAAATTTGTAATTCATACTTATATATTAATAATGACATAAAAGTCAGAGTATTCGTAAAAATAATATATTCCACTATTCAAATTAAAATCATTTTTTTTTATAAAAATCTAAATTTTTTTCCTAATTTAATATTTACATGATATATCCTAAAATTAAGTTAATTTTTTTAAATTTCCATCTTATAATTCTAATTTTATTAATTAAGAATATAAAATATAGTAGAAAGTTGTTTTGTAGGAAAAAGACTTTTGGTATGTTAGCTATCATTTTCTACATTAAATTAAAGATAAATATAGTTTTAACTTATTATTAATACAATAAATATATATTTTTATCATTAAATAATAATAAACTTAGTTCCTTAAAGTAAAATGTTTATTTTTTGAAAATATATTTTTAAGCATAATGTGAACTGATTAAAAAATGGCCCTTCAAAATCTATAAAAATTCATGATATATATATACATATTAGTACAAGTTTATATAATCCAAATTTATTACAATATAATCCATTCTAATATCCATGAAATAAACAATCATCATATATTATCTAGTTGCAGTTTTGGGTGGAAGTTCAACTAGAATGGATATTGTGGCAATCTTCGTGAGACTGAACATCTCCAATATATGTTTTTTCTCAAACTGTAATTTCTTGTGTTCTTCTTGGTAGTGGTCTAGGAAAAACATATCAAATATACATTACCTATAAACATAATAAATTGGGCTTCATAACATATACTTTCACTTCCAAATTCTATTTCTTCCAACTTACTTTATTGATTACACAATAGGATTAATTAAATTTATACCAGCTAATTTAATGGTTATGTTTTAATGGTCATATTTAATATTGAGAATATATCAAGGTTTTTTTAGCTTGGTATGGTTTGTGGAAAAAAATATTTAATATATTTTTTGCATAAGAAGAATATATAGTGAAATATTAGGTTGTTACAACCCTACTATGTAAGAATTTCTATGGAGGTTTTTATACCATAACAAGGGGACATGTTAAATATTCTTTGTGTGATTATCCCCTTTTGAAGGGAGAATATAATAGTACAACGCATGAAAATAATAACCATTGGAATTTTATATAAGAAAATGGCGAACTTACCATGTATCCTAACCTGATATAGAGGATGGGGCATGGTGAAATAGTGTCTTTACCTAGTGAGACCAGGGCTTCATGGCCGTACGGCCTGACTTTTGTTTTAGCTAGGGATATGATGAACTGGTGGCATGAACTAGGGCTTTAATTAATGTGGAATAATTTATCTATGGCCATTTATTTGATACATGTGTTTTACTTATGGATTGATTAGTTATGTGATAACATATGATACATCCCTTTCTGTATGGAGTCGAAGAAGGCACGACTGGGGATTATGGTGGCTTGGTTAGTGCCTGATATGAATGGGTTATGTTTTTGACATTTACATTCTGCCATGAAATAAATTGTTATATATGTGAAATTTATGTTGAAGTTTCGTTGGGAGTATCCTAATTGGTTTATACTCACACCCTGTATAAGTATCTCGATGCACATGTAGACTGCATAATCATGTATCTATGAAAGGGAAATGGACTAGTATTAGGTGGATGATGAGATTGAGTTTGGAGTTAGAGGCGATGCCAATATAGATTCCAAAATATTAATAATATTATTTTTCTTATTTACTTATTTATGAATTTGATTATCATATGCTATTGGTTTTTCGATAGAGTTTGTACTGTATGAGATGGATTCCATTTTTTATAGAAAGATGTTTATTTATTTAGTTTCCAAAGTGGTTTTATGAGATTCCATTATTCTATATTGTGATTCTATTGTATAGAAATTATTACCAAGGGTATTGTGACCCCAAGAAACCATTCCGACCCTATCCACTAATCAGAAAAATCTTACATATAGGGAGTCACAAATAAGGTCATGTAACACATTGTCTCGGACCGAGGTGATTTATGGTGGGTCTTTACAATTTCGTTGGTCAGGTGTGGTTAAATATTTCTTTTAAAAATCAATTTATCCTTTTTAAATAATTAATATCACCCTATTAAAACATTGGATATAACAAGGTCACTTTGGGAGTGATTTTTAAGATTGTATATCAATTAAAAACAAAATTCACTCAAGGAATGATTAGATAAGCACTTAATAAATTTTTATATCTTGGTGATCTCATCTGTTCTTGAATCTATCTCATCCACTATATTTTTCATTTTCTCCCTATAGAGAAATATATAATAGATGATATGATAAAAAGTGATATAATTACATATTTTAAATCATAAATTGGAGAATCATGTCCTTATTTCCTTGATGCTAGGTTTTGTGAGATCAGATCATGGTCATAGTGTTCATATCTAGTGATAAATATATCATTTATTTTTTTCCATATAATGTTTTTGGATCCTATAAAATTTTCAGTGGATTTTGATTACTTTATTTTAAAAATTATTATACATTGAATCCTTATATATGGTGGAGTTATACTTTAGTAAAAAAAATTTCAAATTTTTTAATGAGAGGTAAAAACCATAATTAAACATTAATACTTTCCTCAAATGAAATATTATTTGTTTTGGGATCCCAGTGATATTTATAAAAAGGATCCTGAATAGTTATATCTACGAATGTTGAGGTAGGGCCTTTAAAGAATTTAGGAATTTTTCCCTAATCCCATAATCCTTATTCTAAGAAAATCCAATTTACCAAAATTCCTTTAGTGAGAATGTTTATTCTCTTATAAATCGAAGAGAAATGTAATTTTGAATGATTTATTTATAACTATTTAGATTAATTTCACATCTATATTTCCTAAAAACATTATTGAAAATCAATTGGGACCATGAAATATATTTCTGATTCAATAAAAAAACATTTCTAGTTAGGATGAACTATTTCTAGAAGTTTTTTTATCTTTAAGAGAATCAACGAAAAAGATTTTAACTTTTATTTTATCTGTGGTGGTCACATTGAGTTCCATAATAATATACCAAATTATCATAGTGTATTATATCCTTGAATATTTTTATTATAATCCTAAATTAAATATGTCCTATAGTATATATCCATCCGTGTTAGTTATTATACTCTTACCTTTATGATTTCACATGAAACAATAATTATCAACTTTGTATTTGATGGGGGAAGAAGGGGAATCCAATTATATGGTTTGTAACTCGTCACCAGATGCTTATAAAACATCATATTTAAATTTCTTTATCATATAAGAATCCTCTAAGTCTCTTTAATATTAATTTCCAAAGTTCTTATCATTAAAAATTTGAATCAGTGTATCATCCTTTCTATTCTTAGTTCCATGATTACATATATCAGCTAAAAGATCATTGTAAAGAGCACAAACATTCACATGATCATATTTTTTCATAATTTAGAAATTCGTATATGTCCTAGAATCATTAATATAACCAAAGGAAATAATATAATATATATAAATATTCCCAACCATAAAGAATGAGGGTCCTCCAGTATTACCCATTCCGTCTATAAGTGGACCATTAACATCTTGAGAATTATCCCCCATATCATTATCTGAGAAAATCATAGAATTATTAGATTTAAAATTTTATTTATAGATAGAGTCTATAAAAATTTATGTGGACTTACATGAAATTACTATAATTTCATGATCTCAAGATCACTCTAGTGGTGTTCCTAACTTGGAGGTACATCCAACATCCTGAATTCATTGAGAATTCAGTTCCTTCATAATCACCATTAGATAAGAAGTGACATTTTGTGATATTTTTTCTTTAGTAATAACAATTCTAGGTTCCAAAAATGATATATCCCCCCTCAATCATACAACTAATGTTTTAGTACCACTAGAATTTATATATATGGAACCTATTTTTGGAATAAAAAAACATTAGGTTGTCCAAAATTTGAATAAAAATAACCATAATGATGAAACACTGAGCAGTAAGTAGGGATATTCTTAAATAAAAATATTAGAATAAATGATTAGACCTATTCATAATAAAAATGATCATGATTAACACTAATGAAATATCAACCTATATAAACACATGGGAATTAGATTATTAAAATATCCAAAGTTATAGAATCAAACACGATTCTGTTGTTGGTAGTATTTATAATCAATGAGAAGGAATGAAGATGAAATAAATGAAGGGGAGGGTCATGAAATATATCCTATAATGAAACGATTTAGGATTAAAATACCTAAATAATTAATATTTTAACATCCCAAGTAATTAATAAATAATATTTATTCTTATCTATGTCTATTTAAGAATTATATAGTGTTTTAGAGGCTTAAAATGAGAATAAATCCAATCTTAAACATGGAATACACTAATTTTTTTAAAAGATTGTTTTACTGCCTTTTGATGACAAACCATTTTTAAATCAAACTTTTGACAATTTTATAAGCTCTATTTGTCAAAATAAACTTATTATTTATGATTGGGATATTGAAATTTACATTGGATAATTTTTTGGTATTTTTCTGACAATGTTCATTTTTTTGATGAATAGTGAAAAATACTGCATTTTACTTCAAAACTGATTTTTAATATAATTTAATTATATGGTTAGATTATCTTTTTAATTGCTTTTAAAGTGTAAATATAATATATTTTTACCATTTAATCCAATGGTGGTCATTGGGATTAATTTTACTTTGGAATTGGGCATAAACAAGTGCCAAACTTTTCATAGATATTGTTTAAAAAAAAACCCGCTATTTGTTTTGACAATGAGAATTATTTTTATATTAACTATTTAAATTTATATGTTTTGAATTTAGTAAAATGGATTCCATATTTGGAATCATAATTTCCAAATTATTTAATTAAGACTTTGTTGTTTTTAGACATTATGAATAGTAACGACGGTAATTATCTTTAATTATCTTGATTAATGAGTAATCGGGTAGTTAAGGATAATAAAATAATATCATAATAATAAAAAATGACCACAAAATGTGTCCTAATTCTACTTTTTGTCTCATGGGAGACCATGGGATTCCTTGTTCCAAACTTGGGGACCCCATGTAATCACTTTTCTGTGAAAGTGACTTTTTATCTTTTTATTTTTTAAAGAAAGTTAAATATAACAAAGAATGTATCACCTGAGTAAAACATTTTTCATTTTTTCTACATAAATGATATCTTGGACTATAAATAGTCATTGGAAAGATACAATTATTTCCTACAGAATAGTATTTTTTTTAATAATTTTTAGGCATTAAATAAATTAAATTAATTATGACATCATGATGATGCAGCGATTACCACATTAATGAACGATTTAAATAAAATGAAAAGATAATGTAAAATATTATACTTACACTTGTCAATGACCTATTGGATGAGTATATTTCGAACCCTTATCACCTTATCCTTGAAATATATAATTTTGGGACCTTTAAAATCCGAAATGCAATTTGTAATAAAGTTACCTTTTATACCTTTCCAAGAGTGCCCCTCCTCTCCTCTTATAAAAGGCCCCCACCTCTACCTCTTTACCCACACCTCTCAAGCCTTTGAGTCAGCCAAAACCTGCCCATTTTGTCTCTACACATCCCTCTCTTACTCCTATAAGCCTCACTTTGGGCAGAAGTCTTCCCAAGGATGCCTTTGAGCTGAAATCAAAAAGAGTTACCCGATTTTAAGGTAATGTCTTCACTTGTGCTCTTTTGTTTTATTTTGCTTCTCCAACCCCCTAAAATATTTTTATTCATTTATTTTGTAACAACACCAGTATCTTACATATACTAGTATGTTGTTATAAGAAGGATTCGAGCTACACTTACACACACCTACATCTAATGGTTAAAGAACACAATGTTTCTGTGGATGGAGAATTTCTGCCTCACGAAACGATGATTGTTCAATATTCTTCTAACACCTTCAAAGGTGGCCATTAATAAGTCACTATATTTATATATGATATATTATATGTTTATGTTTTTCTTAAGCTTCTGTAGTTTTCATTTATGTCATACCTTTATGGCTTCCATTATGGGTATACGCGATATCTTCATTTTAGGAAGTGCGGACTACCACCCCCTCAAAGTGATTTGATTCGTTAATACCATATGTGGTATGTATAAAGGATAGATTTAATGATATTATATATGATACCATACTATAATTAAAATACTACTATGTATCATTATGTTTTAATTCCATTAAATATGAAATAGAAATGGAAGTAGCGTTCATGCGTATGCACGGCTTACTGTCTCCATGAACGGTGCATTTCATTTCTTACCTCTAAATGTTATGTAATATTATAAATGCATGTATATACTAGAAATATATGATATATATGATATCTAAATCATGAATATAACTCTGGATATAATGGATACATGAAAAACTTGTAATTATAAAGAGTTTATTTTTGACTCAAGTACCAATGATCATTAAAACGACCGTTATTATCTTAAATAATTACATAGTGTTCATGACATGCTAATAAGTGATATAAAAGTAATAATGAACTTGAAAAAGGTTCTTAATCAAGTATAAATTAAATCATGTTTATTATTCCGGAGATTAAAGAATGATCGAGTCAAGTCGGATACGAGGTATGGGACTTCGTCTCAATCTCCATTCATTGGGGCATATTTTGTTTTATACACAAATTTCTTTTATACGGTGTATAAACCCCTTTGACTTTTATGATTATTCAAAAGGAATCTTTTTTATATGAAGCATTTTTACTAAATGACAAAAGGAATGTTTTTTTGTCGTACGTATGCGGCGACAACGACTTCTTCGCCGCCGTGACCATTATTTGAGTTTCGGCTTCCTCTACAAGCCATAACCTAACTTTTTTTTAAAATGAAAAATAAATACCATGTATTATGTTTCCTTTATTTTGGTATTGAAAATGGTTTTCATAATTTTTTTATTATATCAATGTGTTGTATTGATATCTTGTGATTGAAATGTGGAAATGTTTTGTTTCCTTTATGCATGTTTTACGTGATACAATTATGTTATGGTTCTTGGGAATTGTTATGAAGACGGGTGGTTCCATGATAAACTAAGGGAGAGTGAGCCTGATATAGCTCTCCAATGCATTGGGTAATGCGAAGGAGTTAAATTTTAAGGTTTCTCCGAAGAGATTTAGGGAATATACTGTGATGGGTATTCCAAACGTAACCAAGAGGGTTACTCCCTACGTAAGAATGTTATGAATGCCTAAAGTTACCTTTATGTCTTATTATTTCTATGATTTATTCATGATTTGATGAGGTATGTTAAAGTGCTTATGTTTTATGAGTAAAGTATGATTTCATTGACTCTTATGTATACATGTACTCATGTTTCCTTTCCATATTTTCATATCCCTTACTGAGCTTTTTATGCTCATCCCATGTTTTTGAAATGTTTTTCACAGGTCAAGGGAAGGGTACATGATATGATGATAGTGTTAAGGAAGTGTCAATAAAGAATACATGTTTTATTTTAAATATGTTTCTGTGATGAGAAAAATGAATACTATCTTTTATGTAACCACTTTGTTTAAATGTGAAATGTAATGCATGTTTTATGATCTAATTCTCTAAAACTCTAAACCTGAAAAGATCCTCAATGTGTATTCTTGAAGTAACTCAAGATTAAGTAATGTTTAAGGCTGGGGCCTTATAGTTGGTATCATAGGTTGGTTTAGATAACTTTAGGAGTTGTAATTCTATTAAATTATTATCTGAAAATATTTTTTTTATGGTCAAATTGAAAATAATATAGCATTTGAAGATTACAATGTTGCTTCATTTAAGACATGTTTGTTCAGAATGGTTTTCCATAGAGGAAACAGGGAGGCAGTTCTAGGAAGGCATATAGAAGGAAATGACCTTCCGAATTAGCATCTTGAGAAGGTCGGAATTGGAAATGAATAGTTTTTTGCAGTAATGGAACAATTGACTCAAGCGATAAATGGTGGAGGTATCCATGCACGAGATCAACCAGATTAACCGCATAGGAACATGTCACTGGTGGAAAATTTCATGAGGAAACATCCCCCATCATTCAGAGGATCATCTGACCCTGTAATAGCTGAAGGGTGGATTAAAGCACTGTACAAGATTTTCGATGTCATGGGGTGTTCCGAAAATCAAAAGGTTAGTCTTTCTATTTACAGTTTGGAGGGTGAAACAGATTAGTGGTGGTCGATGGTTAAAAATATGAGGGACACAAATGAGATTGATGCTCTCGACTGGGATGAATTCAAAGGTATGTTTCTTGAGAATTATTTTCCTAAGGATGTTCGACTTAGGATGGAAGAAGAATTCCTGGAATTGAGGCAAGAGGAGGACTCAGTGGCGGCCTATGAAGAAAGGTTCACTCGATTGACAAGGTATGCTCCAAATTTTATCTCAGATATTGATAGTAAAATCAATCGTTTTTACTTAGGATTAAAGCCAAAATATCGAAGGGCATTGGCTTCTCGTGAGTTTAAAAGTTATGAAAAGATTGTTCGATGTGCTGAGAAGGTGGAAATGGAGTTTTTCGATGATCAAGTGTTCTATAATAACCAGAAGAAGAAGAGACCGAGGTTGCAGGAGAAAGGAAAGAATTCTTCAAAAAGGTCTGACGGTAAGAAAACTAAGTTTCCAGTTTGTGATAAATGTGGTAAAAGGCATACTGGGTAATGTCTTTTTAATTCTAGAAAGTGCTACTAATGCGGTAAGATGGGACATAAGGCTCGTGATTGCACTGAAAAAGATCAAGGTGATGGTAAGACCAAATTTGATTTATAGTTAATGAAATGTTTTAAGTTCAATGAGCTGGGTCACTATGAAAATGAGTGTCCAAAAAAGAGCTCGAGTGATGGGAAGTAGTTAGACTACAAGTAGAAAGGGGTGGTAAAATCCTTTGAAACTACTTCAGTAGATATCAGGCCATCAAATAAAGTTGTATCAGGTACTTTGTTTGTCTTTTCAGATTATTCCAGTGTGTTGTTTGATTCGGGCTCTACACATTCTTTCATCTCTGAAAACTTTTCTAGTAAAATAGGAATACCATCTCAAGAAATGACTCCTGAACTTGTGGTAAAAACACCTGGGGGACATGTTGAGGCAAAAAGAATTTATAATAATCTTCCTATCCTTATCCGTCGAAAGAACCTACTTGTGAACCTTATTGTTTTACCTCTAGTAGAGTTTGATGTTATCCTGGGTATGGATTAGCTCTCTATTTACCATGATAAGATTAACTGTAGAGATAAAGATGTTTATTTTTAGAAATACTTTCAGTTTGTGTACAAGAATGAACCCTTACTGTTAATAACATATAAAGAGGCCGAGAAACTTGTAAAAGATGGAAATAAATGTTACCTTGCACATATCGTTGAAAACAAGGGAACTGTTCAGATTAATGATGTTCCAGTGGTAAATGAGTATCCTAATGTTTTTCCTGAGGAGTTTCCTCGAATAATACCAGATCGAGAAGTTGAATTTAGTATTGACTTAGTTCCTGATGCTAAGCTAATTTCAAAACCCCCTTATCGAATGGCTCAAACTGAACTTTTAGAGTTGAAGGAGCAATTGCAAGATTTATTAGAGAAAGGTTTCATTCAACCTAGCACATCACCATGGGGTGCTCCTGTTTTATTTGATAAAAAGAAAGATGGTTCTATGAGACTTTTCATTGATTATAGAGCCTTGAATAACATCACTGTTAAGAACAAATATCCTTTTCCTCATATCGATGATTTGTTTGATCAGCTCCAGGGAGCTCAGTTTTTTTCAAAGATTGACCTGAGATCAGGGTACCATCAATTGAAGGTAAAGGAAGCATATGTTCTGAAGACTGCGTTTCGTACAAGATATGGCCATTATGAATTTGTAGTAATTCCTTTTGGGCTAACCAATGCGCCTGATGTATTCATGGACTTAATGAATAGAATTTTCCATGAGTTCTTGGATAAGTTTGTGGTTGTTTTCATTGATGATATTTTGGTATTTTCTAAAACTGAAGAGGAGCATGAAAGAAATTTAAGGGTTATTTTACAAACCTTAAAAGAAAAGATATTGTATGGGAAATTCAGAAAGTGTGAGTTTTGGTTGCAACAAATTTCATTCCTTGGTCACATTGTTTTTAAAGATGGGATAAATGTTGATCCTGAAAAAATAATGGTTATTGATGAATAGCCAAGAACCAAAAATGTAACTAAGATTCATAGCTTCCTTGGTTTGGCAGGATATTACCGAAGGTTTGTTAGAAATTTTTCACGATTATATAGTCCAATGACGAAGCTAACTCGGAAGGGTGTTATGTTTATCTAGACAAAAGAATGTGATGATTGTTTTCAGGAGTTGAAACGAAGATTGGTGAATGCTCCAGTTTTGGCACTTCCTTACAGGAATGGTGAGTTTGTTATCTACAGTGATGCTTCATTGAAAGGACATGGTTGTGTCCTAATGAAGAATGATCAGGTAATTGCTTATGCTTCACGTCAGTTAAAAGCTCATGAGGTAAATTACCCTACACATGTTTTGGAATTAGCTGCTGTTGTTTTCACTTTAAAAATTTGGAGGCATCATTTGTATGGAGTAAAGTGTGAAATATATAACGATCACAAAAGTTTAAAGTATATATTCACTCAGAAAGAATTCAACATAATACATAGGAGATGAATAGAATTAATCAAGGATTATGATTGTACAATTAATTACCATCCAGGAAAATCAAATAAAGAGGCTGATACTTTGAGTCGAAAAAGTAATGATTCATTAACAATGTTGCATTTGGAACATGATCCTTTGGTTAAGGATTTGATGAACTTTAGCATAAAAGTTGTTGGTGCAGGATGTCCTTCTGTTTTGTTTTAGGTATCAGTGAAATCTTCTCTATCAAACATAATCAAGCAAGTACAGAAGCAAGACAGTGAGTTGCAGAAAAAGGTAGAGCAAGTTCAGAAGGGTAAGTTACCTGAATTCAACATTGATAATGATTGTGTTTTGAGATTTGGGAAGATATTGTGTGTGTCTTGTGATTCACAGTTGAAGAGAGAGTTGTTATGTGAAGCTCATAGTTCTCCATTTTCAGTTCATCTAGGAAGTACTAAGATGTATAGAGATCTTTGAGAGTATTACTGGTGGGACGGAATGAGAAGGGATATTGCTGATTGTACTATGATGTGTTTGACTTGTCAACATGTAAAAGCAGAGTGGCAGTTACCGAAAGGGATGCTTCAGCCTTTACTAGTACCAAAGTGGAAATGGGAGAATATATCCATGGACTTCGTTGTGGGATTGCCGAAGACACCTCGAGGTAATAATGCAATCAGGGTTATTGTTGATTTCTTGACTAAATCTGCTCATTTCCTTACTATACGAGATACTTTTTCCCTAGATCAACTTTCTCGTTTGTATATTAAAGAGATAGTCAGGTTATATAGAGTTCTCCTCTCCATTGTTTCTGATCGTGATCCCAGGTTTACTTCTAACTTTTGGAAAGGCCTTCAGAAGTCATTGGGTACTGAATTAAATTTTTGTACAACTTTTCATCCTCAATCAGATGGGCAGTCAGAACGAACAATTTAGACTTTAGAAGATATTATACGTTCTTGTTTGATGGATTATCAGGGAAGTTGGTACCAACATCTTTCTTTGGTTGAGTTTTCTTATAATAACAGTTTTCATTCTAGTATACAGATGGAACCATTTGAGTCGTTATATGGGAAGCGGTGTTGAACTACATCTTTCTGGGATGAAGTGGGTGAAAGGAAGCTGATGGGACCAAAATTGGTAGAAGAGTTGGCAGAAAAAGTTCAGCTGATACAGAAACACATGAGAACAGCTCAGAGCAGGCAGAAGAGTTATGCGGAAAACAGGAGGAAGGGTCTCTCTTTTGAGGTAGGTGATCATGTTTTTCTCAAAGTATCACCATGGAAAAGTGTGATGCGATTTGGTAAGAAAGGAAAGCTGAGTCCAAGGTTCATTGGATCATATGAAATTCTGGAGAGAGTTGGATCATTTGCTTACCGAGTGGCTTTACCTCCGAGTTTATCTCAGGTACACAATGTTTTTCATGTTTCAATGTTAAGGAATTACATGCCAGATCAATCTCATGTTTTGAACCCCGAGGTAGTTTAGTTGGAAGAGAATCTCTCTTATGAAGAACAACCAGTCCAGATTCTTGACCGAAGGGAGCAAGTGTTACGAAATAAAGTAATTCACCAGGTATAGGTTTTGTGGAAAAACCATATGGTTGAAGAGGCAACGTGGGAATCTGAAAATGCAATGAGGGATAAATACCCCCACTTATTTGATAAGTAAATAAATTGCGGGGACATAATTTTCTAAAGGGGGGAAGGATGTAACATCCCAAGTAAGTAATAAATAATATATATTCTTATCTATGTCTATTTATGAATTAGATAGCGTTTTAGAGGCTTAAAATGAGAATAAATCCAATCTTAAGCATGGAATACACTATTTTTTTAAAAGATTGTTTTACTGCCTTTTGATGGGAAACCATTATTAAATCAAACTTTTGACAATTTTATAAGCTCTATTGGTCAAAATAAACTTATTATTATGATTGGGACATTGAAATTTATATTGGATAATTTTTTGGTATTTTTCTGACAATGTTCATTTTTTTAATGAATAGTGAAAAATACTGTATTTTACATCAAAACTGCGTTTTCATATAATTTAATTATATAGTTAGATTATCTTTTAATTGGTTTTAAAGTGTAAATAGAATATATTTTTACCATTTAATCCAATGGTGGTCATTGGGATTAATTTCACTTTGGAATTGGGCATAAACAAGTGCCAAACTTTTCATAGATATTGTTTCTAAAAAACCTGCTATTTGTTTTGACAACGGGAATTAATTTTCAATTAACTATTTCAATTTATATGTTTGAAATTTGGTAAAATGGATTCAATATTTGGAATCATAAGGTCCAAATTATTTAATTAATACTCTGTTGTTTTTGGACATTATGAATAGTAATGATGGTAATTATCTTTAATTATCTTGATTAATGAGTAATCGGGTAGTTAAGGATAATAAAATAATGTCATAATAATAAAAAATGGCCACAAAATGTGTCCTAATGTTACTGGTTGTATCATGTCCGATCATGGGATGAATTTTACCAAACTTTGGGACCCCATGTAATCACTTTTGTGTGAAAGTGACTTTTTATCTTTTTATTTTTTAAAGAAAGTTAAATATAACAAAGAATGTATCACCTGAGTAAATTTTTTTTAATTTTGTCTACATAAATTATCTCTTGGACTATAAATAGTAATTGGAAAGATAAAACTATTTCCTACATCATAGTATTTTTTTTTATAATTTTTAGACATTAAATAAATTAAATTATTTATGACATCATGATGATGCAACGATTACCTCATTAATGAACGATTTAAATAAAATCAAAATATAATGTAAAATATAAGACTTAAACTTTTCAAAGACCTACTGGATGAGTATATTTAGAACCCTTATCACCTTATCCTCGAAATATATAATTTTGGGACCTTTAAAATCCGAAAATCAATTTGTAATAAAGTTACCTTTTATACCTTTCCAAGAGTGCGCCTCCTCTCCTCTTATAAAAGGCCCCCACCTCTACCTCCTTACCCACACCTCTCAAGCCTTTGGCTCGGCCAAAACCTGCCCATTTTGTCTCTCCACATACCTCTATTACTCCTAGAAGCCTCACATTGGGCATAAGGCTTCCCAAGGAAGCCCTTGAGCTCAAATCAAAAAGAGTTACCCGATTTTAACGTAATGTCTTCACTTGTGCTCTTTTGTTTTATTTTGATTCTCCAACCCCCTAAAATATTTTTATTCATTTATTTTGTAACAACACCAATATCTTACATATACTAGGATGTTATTATAAGAAGGATTCTAGCTACACTTACACACACCTACATCTAATGCTTAAATAACATACTGTTTCAGTGGATGGAGAATTTCTGCCTCACAAAACGATGGTTGTTCAATATTCTTTTAACACCTTCAAAGGTGGCCATTAAGATGTCACTATATGTATATATGATATATAATTTGTTTATGTTTTACTTAAGCTTCTGTATTTTTAATTTATGGCATACCTTTATGGCTACCATTATGTGTATACGTGATATCATCATTTTAGGAAGTGTGGACTACCGCCCCCTCAAAGTGATTTGATTCGTTAATACCATATGTGGTATGTATAAAGGATAGATTTAATGATATTATATATGATACCATACTGGAATTAAAATAATATTATGTATCATTATGTTTTAATTCCATTAAATATGAAATAGAAATGGAAGTAGCGTTCATGCGTACGCACGGCTTACCGTCTGCATGAACGGTGAATTTCATTTCTTACCTCTAAATGTTATGTAATATTATAAATGCATGTATATACTGGATATATATGATATATATGATATCCAAATCATGAATATAACTCTGGATATAATGGATACATGAACAACTTGTAATTATAAAGAGTTTATTTTTGACACAAGTACCAATGATCGTTAAAACGACCGTTATTAACTTAAATAATTACATAGTGTTCATGACATGGTAATATGTGATATAAAAGGAATAATGAACTTGAAAGAGGTTCTTAATAAAGTATAAATTAACTCAAGTTTATTATTCAGGATATTAAAAAACGATCGAGTCAAGTCGGATACGAGGTGTGGGACTTCGTCTCAGTCTCTATTCATTGAGGCATATTTTGTTTTATACACAACTTTCTTTTATAAGGTGTATAAACCCCTTTGACTTTTATGATTATTGAAAAGGAATCTTTTTTACGAAGTGTTTTACTAAACGACAAAAAGAATGTTTTTTTTGTCGTACGTATGCGGCGACAACGACTTCCCCACCGCCGTGACCATTATTTGAGTTTCGGCTTCCTCTACAAGCCATGACCTAACTTTTTTTTAAAAATGAAAAATAAATACCATGTATTACTTTTATTTTATTTTGGTATTGAAAATGGTTTTCATAATGTTTTTATTATATCAATGTGTTGTATTGATATCTTGTGATTGAAATGTGGAAATGTTATGTATCCTTTATGCATGTTTTATGTGATATGATTATGTTATGGTTCTTGGGCATTGTTATGAAGACGGGTGGTTCCGTGATAAACTAAGGGCGGGTGAGCCCGATATAGCTCTCCCATGCATTGGGTAACACAAAGGAGTTAAAAGTTAAGGTTTCTCCGAAGATATTTAGGGAATATACTGTGATGGGTATTCCAAACGTAACCAAGAGGGTTACTCCCTATGTAAGAATGTTATGAATGCCTCAAGTTACCTTTATACCTTATGATTTCTATGATTTATTCATGATTTGATGAGGCATGTTAAAGTGATTATGTTTTATGAGTAAAGTATGATTTCATTGATTCTTATGTATACATGTACTCATGTTTCCTTTCAATATTTTCATATCCCTTACTGACCTTTTTATGCTCATCCCAAGTTTTTGAAATGTTTTTCACAGGTCAAGGGAAGGGTACATGATATGATTATAGTGTCAAGGAAGTGTCAATAAAGAATCCGTGTTTTATTTTAAATATGTTTCCGTGATGGGAAAAATGAATACTATCTTTTATGTAACCAATTTGTTTAAATGTGGAATGTAATGCATGTTTTATGATCTAATTATCTAAAACTCTAAACCTGAAAAGATCCTTAACGTGTATTCTTGAAGTAACTCAAGATTATGTAATGTTTAAGGCTGGGGCCTTATAAATATAGATCACATATGTATATTCATTATATTACCAACAATCATTTATCACAAGAAATTAAAGAAATTTTAAAATTTATCAATTTCATTGAATTGGAGATCAATACAGAGATAATAAAGAAGATTTATTTTTACCATAGGAAAACCAATAACATCCATATTTATTTGAATTATTATAATATTAGGACAAAATATAAAAAATAAATAACTAGATTATGATTAAAATTAACAATCAAAGTATTGACCTCTACATACAAAAATATGAATTCTTGAATTCTTTTAAATTAGATGGGGGTTTTCAAGTATTATGGAAGAATACTATTATAGGAGTCTGAGAGAGGGGTTCTACCTTGTAGTATTGTATTTTACACTATTAGTAAAATAAATATTTTAAACAATTTGATGATCTAATCAATATACTATAGTAAAGTATGAATGAAAGAGACCTCGACAGGGTTGATCAACATTAGGAGAGAGAGAGGCATTATCATTCATTACATGATTCATAATTACATGATTGATGTGATTTTATATGATTATTGTTTTTAAATTTTTATTTAAAATTTTTAATTAGATTGATCAGTATCGGGGTTTTATAGATTTGTAAAACCTATATTTGTAGGTCTTGGGAAAAAACAAGAAATTTGATCTTAGTCACAAAATTATGAAAGATATTTATTTTTTTGTCTTAAATTTGTTGGATTTAAGATAATGGATTGATGGATTTATTTTTTAATCCATTTTTGAAAGAAAATATAGTTTTAAAAAATTTATTGAATTTTGGTATATGTAATGACTGGGAAGTGTTGATAATGGATGGAATGATTAGATTATTTATCATGGATGGGATGTTCCATTATTTATGATGTTATTAGGTAGGATTGTAGTTTCAAGACCACTCTAGTTGGTAATGATCCATAATGGGTGTATTATTTGATAATAGTTAGGTATTTTTTGATACATTATTTCATATGTCTTTTTTTTTCTTGGAATTAATATAGCTAATTATGGTGAAATAATATGATGTGTTGATTGTGTTTTATCTATAACTCCTATATAAAATGGTCTGTTTTATAATTATGATAAATAATTTCCCATGGAATTTATTAGATGGTTAAGAATTTATATGTCATGGGTATTCATGGATATTATATAGAGAAATACTATACATTATTCATGTACTCAACCATATGCACACACCTTAGTGTGCATGTTCTTTTCATTTAACCTGATGTAGAAAAAGGAAAGTCGCTGATGTTCCTTGAAAGTTGATCATTATAGATATTTTCATTATTGACATGAAACTATTTGTTCATACATTATCAAAGGTTTTAAAACATGAGTTTTTTTGAGATATTTGTTTTAAAATTAATTTAATTTCTTTGATATGTTGCATTACACACAACACTGAGTTTTAAAGAACAACAATATACTATTAATATTATTATTATTTAAACATGACCATTATAGGATAATCGTTAAATTTTGTGGTATGAATAATAATAATGAAATTTTATAAATTAAGTATAAATTTTTTATATAAATAAAATATATTGATAAATAAATACTTAATTTTTATTAAAGTCTTTATATGCTTAAAAAATACATTTTCCTCATTTTTTTATATTTTTTAAAAAATATTAAAACTATTTTTTTTTCTAATTTTAGAAAATTTATTTGAAAAAATTAACTTTATTTTTGAAATCTATATTCAAAAATTATCTTTTGGTGAATTTTTGAGAATTTTCTAAAAATATTAATCTTCTTATAAATAGTGAAAAATACTAATTTTTATTGAACAATGCCTTTTTTTTAAATAATTTAAAAAGTTTAATTATATTTTAAGGTGTATTTAAAAGTGAAATTAGTTCAATTATATTGTTTTTAATAAAATTTATCTCATTGGAATCAATTTTATGTTCAATATTGATATAAAAACCTTTTGTACTTTATAAAACCTTTTTCTTTGGAAAACATCTTTTCATCTCCTCCAAGAGTTTAATTTCAAATTTACTTATAGAAATTATATGAATTTAATATAGTAAAATGGATTAATATTTTGAATCATCATAATTGACATTAAAAAATAATTTCAACTAAAATTATGGTCACATGGAATAGTAAATATAGTAAAAATTAATTACCACAGTTAAGGTTAATATAAGTTTTCTGAGGGGTTAAACTAAAATTATAAGGATTAAAATAACATAAAAACTTATCTAATTTCTATTCATTGATATATTTATACCTTATATAATATAGGTATTGTGAATTATACATTTTAGAGCCATTTTTATTGTATAAACCTTGGTTATATTTTATCCTATTCAAAAATTCAAAGTGTGTCCTCTGCCCTATTTATAAAAAGACACCCCATATCCTCTTCAATACACACTTAAATAGCCTTTTATTTTAAATTATAAATAACCAAATAATTTTTCTAAATACCTAATCATGAATTTGAGTCCCTATTTTTATTAAAAACCATCTTAGGATGGATTTTCTGCAAACCAAAAGAGGTTATCCAAAGAAGAGGTATCGTTCTTTACATAATATTTTTTTGTTTTATTTCTTCTTCTACCTCATTAATTTTTTTCAATTATGAAGAAATAATAATAAAAGTATATTAAATATATTTAAATTTTATTAGGTTAATGTAATAACCTATATCCATATCCCGTTCCATCAAATGGGAAATGAAACCATCAATCATTTGTATGAGAGACTACTACCTCGCAAACTGATGTAATTAATTTTCCATCTGTTCCCATCACAAATGGATGTAATGATGGATTTAATGTATATATATTATTTTTATTTAATATTTATACTTCTTAAATTATAAAATTAAATCTATATTCTTTCCCTCCAATCTATTGGAAAATGATAATATAACCCGTCCATACTTGTGGACTCCCACCATCATGATGCGATGTGATACATTTTTCATTTTATTTTTGAATGGATGATAATAAGGATATATTTAATAAATATATATGATATATATGATATAAAAATGGTTCTATAAATTTTAATTAATATTTACCTTTTTTTTGTTCCATACATTTATAAAAATGGAAGCAACGTTCTTGCGTACGTATGACCTAACATCTCTATGGACAATGTAATTCATTATTTTATATATACTTTTATGGATGACTCTAAATATGTATACAATGAATTTATATGTTATTTATATCATTATTAATTCTTTTATATTATATAAAAATGATCAAATTATAAGTACTGAAACTACCAAACTAAAATATACATGAAAAACAGAGTAGTTATTACACAAGACAGTGATTTTAACAAAGAATTGTTAATAAATGGTTTATAAGTAAGTAATATATGGTGTTATAAATATGAGTATAGTTAAATAATGTATTTATAATAAACCTATAATTATTATATATGATTTTTTAATGTGTAATAATAAATTTAAGACATGAGGTAAGAGATTTTCATCTCACTTTTATTTTTGTCGGATATATGCCTTATTCACCACTTATTTATTTTATGTGGAGTATTTACTGCCCTAAAATTTCTTTTATGATTATTAATAGAAAAATTATTTGATATACATATCCATATAAGTTTATTACTTTCATAGGTATCATGTTTCAATAGTTACCAATTTGGTAAGTGTTTTAGGTTACAATCTCAGTGTTTATCGAGATTTTTTATGATTATGTTTGCGATGATGAAATATCGTAATCTATCTGCGAATAATCTCAAGAATTTTCTTCACCCCTTGTTATCTATGTTAATTACAATTTTTCATTTCATTTTACTCAATTAATGTAATCAAGAGACCAAAATAATGTTTTAAGGGAAAACTAACTTTATTTCTCTCTTCGGTCAAAAATCTGTTATCTTCCATGTTTATGTATTCTAAAAATGTTTTAAAAAATATTTTTAATATTAGTTAAAGTTTTTTAAATTAATTTTCAACCTTTTTTGAATTTTTATAAAATGGATTAAAATTAATCTTCATTTTATTTTTTGAATAGGTACTTTTAACTTTTTACTAAAAATGTAAAAGGAATATTTGTTTTCACATGTTTTCTATGAATGGTATTTCCCATAATCATGACTAATCAATGATTTAGAGGTAAATTTACAAGTTACCAAGGTTATTTAAAAATAAAATATTTTTTTAATGTTTGTGAAATTTTTATATTTTTAATAATTGATTTAAAAGTGAAATATTGTTTTCCTCAAGAATGTTGTAAGGATATTTTAATAGTATTTATATTCATCATTAACCAAAACCCTTGAATTTATTTATGATATATTTAGGATATAATCCAATTATAACATCCTTATTCATTCTTTATATGGTATCTGATTATGATGATAACATGTTTATGAAACCTATTTATTTTCTATGGGTTATGCTTATGAAGCCAGTTTTTTTTACACCTGTTATGCTATGATCAAATGTTTATAAATAATATTTCCATTTTATGGTTTATGCTATGATGAATGTTTTAGGATATTTTGGAACAAATATATAAGATTTTAATTTTGTTATGTGTTGTCCTAAAATTATATATCCCTCCAATTCATTGGGTAAATACTGACATCTCATGGGATAAACATGACTAGAATTGGGAGTGAACAAAGTTCAGTAAGGGACTCTATCCACTATGATAATCTTATGAGTTAAAATTTTCTATAAAGATGGTTTAGGTTGTTAAAACATTTCACTATGATTTTATTTTAAATGTTCCTTTAATACTAAGGGAATGATTTTCTATGATTATGTGAATTCCAATAATAATTGTCTTATTCCGGTGTTATACTATCATGGATCATATTCATTGATTCCTTTATGATTCATTTCATATAAACTTACAATATTTATTCCATGTCTCAATATTATAATATTTTACATGTACGGAATGATTTCAAATGTTAATCCAATGTTCTCATACCCTTATGCTCATATTATGCTTATGTGATCATTGATATCTACCTTGTTTACACTTACTGAGCATATGAGATCAGCCTTTTTTTATGTTCACTTTCCCCATGTTACATAGAAAGGTATTGTGTATGATATTTATTATAAGGGTTCTAGTTATGGATAAATTATTGGGGAATGGAGTAGTTCACTTATGAATCAATGATTTTTGTATCCATGTTTCTATAGAAACTAAACCTTTATGGTACTCAATATTTTTTTTTATAATGAAAAGATTATTCATCTATTAAGATGTAATATATATTTATGAAAATTATGGGTCACTGTAGTAGGTATAAAAGGACAAGTTTAGTTAAACATTAGAACCAAGCCGAGAAAAAATTGGTGAGAACCCTAGGGATAAGTGTAAGGTCAAGTCTAAGTATAGAAAAATATCCTCGAATTTTAGTGAAGGATAATGTGAGTGTTTTATAAGAAATTAAATCCCTATATAGATACAAAAAGTGTTAGTGGATCTAGAAAAATTGTGACTAGGGGTATTAAATCTAAAAAGGGAGTATTGGGATTTGAGTCAACCATCACCTGGTGCACAATGACAAACCATACTACACACCTTATTTTACACTACCAATGGATATGTTTTTGAAATTCACAAAATCTTTATAAAACATCATTAATTATTTGAATAATGACTATGAATAACCTTGGTAAAACATAAATCATCATATATTGAAAATAAATTTTCATGATTTAGATATACTATGAATGATTGATCACTCTAATAAAATAATCCTAATAGTCATGCTGACTATTTTGGTTTCAATAAGGGATTGAAGATAGAATAATGAATTTGGAGTGGTGATAGGTATGATTAAATATTGAAGTATATTATTTGAGATTCATTATATAAATTACTTTATATCATGAAAAGTATTTATGACGGTTAATTCCTATCCCCAATTATTAGATGTTGAATTAGTAGTGAAAAACCATAATGGTATGTTGATTTCATCCTAAGTCTATAATTCTTATCCTATTGAAGTTTGTTGGAATTTTATTTCTACAAATCTTGTTATCATCCATATAGTTTCGTTTTATGTTATCTAATGCATGGATTGAATTCTCTATATAAAGCCCACATTAATTTCTAATGAAGGGAAGTTACATTCGATATTTTGAACCGAACTATGATATTTTATCATTGTGATGATAAAGTTTAAAATTTTATGGAAATAACATCCATTATATTGTTCTTGATTCCTATTAAAAAGGGTTGTTTATCACATATTTTTGGGGATAAAATCAATATAAAAGATATTCATATTGTGTGAGAGTTTTTTGATGTCTTTCCAAAATAGTTTCCTAGTCTTCCATTGAATTGTGAAGTTGAGTTCCCAATATAACTCAAACACCGTGATACATATATTTCAAATATTCAATCGAGAATATACCCAATTTATTTATAGTAATTAGAGAATAAAATCTAGGTGAATATTGATAAGATACACATTCATAAAAGTTTGTCATCTTGTGGTGCACCTATTATTTTTGTTAAGAAGAAATATGGATTGATGTGAATCTGCATTGATTAACAAGAAATGAACAAGATCAAAATCAAGAATAAGTATCCTCTACCCCATATTGATGGATTGTTTGATTTTAAAGATAAATACTTTTAAAATATTTAATTTCATTTTGGATATCATTAATTGAGGTTCAAGAAGGAGTATATACCCAAAAAAAACTTTTGTACAAGGTATGGACACTCAGAATATATAGTTATCCCATTTTTTCTTACTAATGACCTTGTTATCTTCATGGATTTAATGAATATAGTCTTTAGATAACAATTTGATCAATTTATGGAAGTTTTTATAGATGATATTCTAATATATTCAATGTTTATGTAAGAACATGAAGATCACTAGAGGATTGTACTAAATAAGCCAAGGAAGGAGAAGATGTATTCACAATTTACCAAGTACGAATTTTGGCTACAAAAAATTATATTATTGGGATATATAATCTCAAGTGAGGTTATATCGGTGGATATATCAAAGAAAGATGCTATTGAACATCAGCCTAGACCAACCTCAGTGACTAAAATCCTTAGTTTTATTGGTTTGGATGTATATTATCGACACTATGATGAATATATAACATATAATTCCAATCTGCTCACCAAGTTAACTTGGAAGGGATCCAAATTCCTTTAAACAGATGAACGAGAAGAAAATTTCAAGGAATAAAAGAGAAGGTTAGTCAATTGACCTATGATTACATTACCCTATATTTTAGAGGGGTTTTTAATATCTAGTGATACATATAATAAGGGACCGATATGCATCCTCATGTAGAAATATATGGTGACAGATCATGCTCACAAAAATTGATGATCCATTAGAGAAATTATCCAACTCATGATTTGGACTTAACTGTAGTGTTTTTTTCATTAAATATATAGAGTAACTATCTTTCAAGATAAAGGTGAGATATATATACTGACCATAAAAGTTTAAAGTAAATATTCACTTAGAAAGAGTTTAATAAGATCCAAAGAATGTTGATATAGATAATTAAGTATTATGATTGTTAAATACATTACCACCTTAGGAATGAGAACAAGGTGGATGATTATTTTAGTCCAAAAGATCATCCTGTATTATCCATGATAAGGATCATAAAAGATCCAATATTTAAGGATTTTAAAAGTATGGATCTATAATTCTTCATAAAAGGGGATAAATACAATCTTTCCCAAAAGAGTGTTCAATCATCTATCTATGTGAATATTAAAGAGGTATAGAAGGAAGATATAAAGCTGAAAAATAAAGTTATAAATCTTCCTGAGTTTATACTTTATTATGATAAAATAAAAATATTTAGAAATTATATATGTGTTCCATATAGAATACAATTGAAGGATGAGTTATTAGAGGCGTCTCATAGTTCTTAATTCTCTATTAATCATGAAAGTATGAAGATGTATATAGATCTAAAAGAGTATTTATAGTGGGGAAACATGAGGAGAGATATTTTAGAGTTTGTATCTAAATTATTTATATGTTAAAAATTTAATTACGAGATATAAAAGTCTAAGTGGATCTTACAACCATTACCCATACAAGAATAGAAATAGGAAAAAATCACAATTGATTTTTTCATCAGACACCGCAAAACATATAAAAGGAATAATTATATTTTGATTATAGTAGATAAACTTAAAAAATTGTTACACTTCATTACTATTTAGGAAGATTTATCTATGGATCAAATTTCTATGATATACATTAAGAAGTGTTAAGGTTTTATAGACTACCACATTCTATTGTATCAGATCTAGATCCAAGGTTTACCTCAATGGTCTTGTTGAGGCTTTAGTTGGATATGGATACAATGTTATGTTTTAATACTAATTATCACCCTCATATATATTTTCAGTATGAGAGGACCATTCAAACCATGGAGGATATATTGATATCATTTTCTATGTATTTCAAATGTATTTTGGATCAACTTTTTTCTACTCTTTTGTTTCTTACAATAATAGTTTTTTCTCTAACATTTTGGTGGATCCATATGAATCCCTCTATTTAAAGAAGTGTAATACTCAAAAATACTGGGAAGAAGTTTGATAAGTAAACCTAAACTAGCTAAGGAAATGAATAATAATGTTAGAAACCTTTTACAGCATATCAAAGTAGTTCAGAGTCGATAGAAAATTCATGATGATAGTTGTCAACGTGATCTATAATTTGTAGTTGGTAAGAATGTTTTTATATGAATTTATACAAGAAATAAGTTTATGATATTTTTGAAGAATAAATAGATTATAGTTAGATATATTATCCCCTTTTATATTATATATTTAATAGGAATAGTGGATTATCATTTGGTGCTTCCACTAAACCTATATCAAGTTTACTATGTGTTCCACACATCTCTAATGAGGAAGTACATAACAAACCCATAACGTGTACTAAAATCCTAGGTCATAACACTAGGGAATGATATTTTTTTGAGAAAGAATTATTATAGATTATATATCATAGAGAGAATGTTCTATGAAATAAGACCACTCACCTAGTCATTTTTTTGGTGAAATAACCAATTTGAGGAAGCAATATGGGAACTTAAGGATATGATGAGGCAGATGTGTCCTCAGTTTTTTGTATCAGAGTGATATAATTTTTAGGGTTAAATTCATTTTTTGGGGGAATAATGTAACACCTTGAGTTTTTATGAAATATGTTATTCAAATAAATTTAATTTCTTTGATAGCTTTCACTATAAGCAACACTGAGTTTTAGTGAACCAATATATACTATTAATATAAATATTTAAACATGACTATTATAACATGAACATTAAACATTGTGATATGAACAATAATGAACAAATTTTTAAAATTTATTATAAATGTTTTAGATAAATTAAATATATTGATAAATTAGTACTTTTTTTAGCAAAGTTTTTATGCATCAAAAATAATGTTTTCCTCAAAAATGTTTTTATTGTTTTTTGAACAAATTATAAATTATTTTCCCCCACATTTAGAAAATTTAATTGAAAAAATTAACTTCATTTTTTAAATCAAAATTTTTAAATTATATTATATTTTTTTATAATTTTCTAAAAATATTAATTTTTCGATGAATAGAGAAAAATATAATTTTTTATTGAAAACTTCCTTTTCATTTAAATCATTTAAAAAGCCCATTTTTGTTTTAAGATTGTTTCAAAAGTAAAATTATAAAAATTATATTATTATTAATATAATTTAGGTCATTGTAATCAATTTTTTGTTCAATTTTGATATAAAACTGTTTTGTACTTAAGAAATATTTTTCTTTGAAAAATCACCTTTTCATCACGTCCATGGGTTAAAATTTAAATTAAATTATACTAAATATATGAATTAAATTTTTAAAAATATATTATATAAATGGAAAAATAATAATTTATATTATTCAATATGGTAAACTTAATTTTTTTCATAATTAATAGTAAAAACAATAAAAAATAATTATCACAGTTAAGGTAAAATTGAGTTTACTGTGTGTTAAACTAAAATGATAAGGGTTAAAATTACTTAAAAACATATAAATTTTTTATTGTATGCTTGTATTTTGAACTTAACTCATCTAAGGTTCTATAATGTTCTATTTTGGATCCATTTTGTGTGTGTAAAACATGGTAATATTTTATTATTTTTGAAAATTCTAAGTGTGTCATCTCCTTTACATATAAAAGGACACCTCTTTCTTCTCCTCTACACACTTTAAGAGAATTTCAGTTCAGAAAAGACCTAAAAAAATAATGTAATTAAATATATAAAAATTACATAGAGTCATTTCTTGGATCAGGAGTCCATTCTAGGGAGGAATTTTGTACAAACGTAAAGTGGTTGTTCGAAGAAGAGGCATCGTTTTTAATCGATGATTTTTGTTTTATTTATTCTTCCACCTCTTTAAACTATTCTTAAATTATGATTAATTAATAAAAAAAATTATATTTCCTAAAATAAGATGTTATTATTTTAAAGAAATAATTTATATCTCTCTACTCTTCCATAAAATGGGAAATGAAATTGTCAATCATGTATATGGCGAACAGCTCATTACAAACCGATGTAATCCAATTTACATCACCACATTTTTTGGATGGATATAATGATGGATTTAATATATATATATATATATGATATTTATGAAATTATTATACTTATTTAATTATAATATCACATCTACCTTCTTATGTTTCAATCTATAGGAAAACGATAATGACACTCGTGCATACGTGTGGATTACCACCACAACAAAGCGATGTGATACATTAATTTTTTCATTTTATTTTGAAATGGAAATTAATAAGGATATTTTCAATGAATATATATGATATATATTATATAAAAATTATTATGTAAATGTGAATTAACATTTACCCTTCTTTTTTTCCATCTGTTGAGGAAATAAAAACAACGATCATGCATATATACAACCATCTCCATAAATAGTGTATTTAATTTTTTTATATACTTTTATGTATGAATATACATATGTATATAATTAATATGTATGATATTAATATCATGATTTAAATTCAAGAGATTATGTTACCATGATCAAAGTACAAGGACCAAAACTACCAAACAAAAACATACATGCAAAACAAAGTAGTTATTGTCCAAAGTAGTTATTTTAAAAAATAATTGTTAATAAATAGGGTGAAAAAAGGTTATAAGTAAATAATATATTTTATGATACATATTTATATGGTTATATAATATATTTATAATAAACCTATATTTATTATACATGAGTATCTAACATGTATGAATAAAATTGAGAGTTTAGGTAAGAGATTTTTGTCTCACTTTTATTTCTTTGTGACCCATTCCATATTCATAACTTGTTTATTTTATGTGCTGTATATACTAAAAATAAATGTATTTTATGATTATCATCATAAAAATTATGGTAATTACATATCCATATATTGTTATTACTTTCATGGATCTTATGATTCAAAAGTTACCAAAGTGGTAATGGGTTTACGTTACAATCTTAGTGTTTTTCTGGATTGTTTATAATTTAATTTATATAAATGAAATATCATGATATATATTTTAATAATTTAATTAATTTTATTATAACTTTTTATTTTTGAAAATTCTATTTTTTCCTTTCATGTTACTCTTTTTCGGTACTCAAGATTCCAAAATAATGTTTTAAGAAAAAACCAACATTATTTCTCTCTTTAGTTGAAAATATTTTCTCATCCATGTCTGTGTTTTCTAAAAGTGTTTTAAATAATGTTTTTACTCTTATCCAATGAGTTTTTAAGGAAATTTTTATAATTGTTTTAATTTTTTTAAAAATATTAATAATAATGTTTTTATCATTTTCCACATGAGGTATTTTTGACTTTTTATCAAAAGCATGAAAGAAATATTTTTTTAATATATACAACGTGAATGGTATTTCCCTCCACCATGAACACATAATAAATTATATATTACTTTAAAATTTTCCATGTTTATTTTAAAATAAAATGTTTTATTTAATATTTTGGAATTTTTTATATTTTAAATAAGTGATATTAAAGTGATAATAGTATTTTCCTTATGAATATTTTAGTAATAATTTAATAGTATTTCTATTCACCATCCACAACAACCCTTGATTCTACTTTTTTATTTAATTTTTCAATATGATTATCTTTAATGTATATTTTTTGGTTTCTAAATGTTAGGATCATGTACTCATACCATGATGCTCTTGTTATTATTATGTGACCCTTACTGAGCATCTAAGATCAAAATTTCTTATGTTTCCTTTAATGAGGTTATGAGGAAAGGTATTAATTATTATATATACAACAAGGGTTCTATTTATGGTAAACTTAGTGGGAGATGATGTAGTTCACTTCTAAACTAGTCGTTTATGTGTCCAAGTTTCTAAGGAAAACAAACCATTATAGTCATTTTGAATGTTTGTTTAATGAAATGAATATTAATATCTTAAGATATAATATCTAATTATTAATATTATGTGTCGTAATAAAATTATTTGGACAATACATGATATATTTCTTTAATCTTCTTTGTTTTATTTTTAATTTTATACACGTTGTAATTTTTTTTCAACTATACTCTATTTGGTTATTTTCTTATTTTTAATGGATTTTGATTAAATTTGGATTTTAAATTTAAATAAAAATATACATTTAAATTTTATGTAATTAGTTCCTTGAATTTAGGATAAATAATTCCCTAATTATGTTGTTGTTTTAATTAGAATAAGTTTCCATCCTTTGGTGATTGAGGAATAATTTGAAACCATGTCATGTGTTGATATAGGTCTTGATATTCTAGATATCTCAAATGGTTCATCATAATGAGGATTTATAAAGTTCATTTAACCATTATAAAGCATCCCTAAAACGCTCATTTAGCCTAAAATTGGAAATTTTTAATAATATATGAGATATAGAAGGTAATTTCATTAAATTATTTTATGAAATTATGATATATACTAATATAGACATAAGATGATTAAATTTTCTAAAGAAATTTTGGAAATAAAGGAAAATAATGATATCATGCTTAAAGTTGTACACTTAAATGTATTACCTAAGCATAACATATCCTAATGTTATGTAATGTTCCAGTAAATAATTCATTGTTCATAACATAATATATGATTATTTACTATATTTTTTAAAGAATATATCATATTATCTTGATATATTCATAAAAGTTGGACCTTTAAATAATGAAACCTATCATAAAAATTATCATTTTAAATATAGATTTTCTTGGAAAACCAAAATTAGGTATTAAAAGAAGGTACCTAGTGCATTACCCATACCAACTGACATTCTCATATAGGTGAATATGATAATGGTGAAAGTGAAGGTCCCCTTAATTTTATCCCCAAGTGATATAAGGATTTGGGAATACCTATAATAGCTACTCTATAATAGTAATTATGATTTTCTGCTAACCATTTTGATATTAGGTTAATAAAACAATTCATAAAATGGCTATCCTAGGTGGCCAAATTTAAGTTGATGATTTTCTATAAAGAATCACCATATATTTTTCAATATGTTAAGATCTAATAAATTATATTATTTTTTTTACCACAATAAATCAATTATTAATTTTTTAAAACTATTTTGAGCTAACTAAGTTATTTTAATAATGGGAAAATTGTAAATTACCATTAAAAACTTACTCACCACTTTGTAACCACTTTAAGGATTTTAATATTCAAATAATGATATAATTATATCAATTATTTAATTTCAACATATAATAATATTATATTACTTTATATTGATAGGATAATATCAAGAATACTAGAATGAAACCATTAAAATTCCTTTTATTCTATAAAAAATGACTAAATAGAAAATTATTATGTATAGGATAGATATGTTTTCAAAATAATAGCTACGAAATGGTAAAAACTTCTCTCATTAATAATATTTAAAATTTATAGAAGTGAATTTAATTTTATTTTGGATAGATTATGAATCAATTATAAAATATTATAAGTTAATAATATTATGATAATATAATTATGCTAACTCATTCTATTCTTAATGAAACTAAAATTTGGATTCATAGTAAAACAGTTATCACTCCATTTATATATCCATATGTATATAAATTCTCATAAAACAATATATATGCATGAATATTTTACAATAAATCACAAAAATAAAATCATCTTTTAACTTATTTAATATTACAAACTATGATATTGGGTTGTTGATTTTTTTGTGGATGGTGTACCCTTGGGGAGAAAATCTTTCATACGAACAAAAAAACCAGAGTGGACTTTGAGGGGTGATTTATATCAAATATTATTTTCAAATGGAAAACATAATCCATAAATTCCATTGATAGAATATCATTATATATAACTAAAATAAAATTTCTTGTTTTTAAGAGTGTTATACAAAAAAAGGTAATATATTTCAATGGAGTCACATCCTATATTTATAAAACTTATAAAAAAATTGGTAATATTATTTCGTTAACACAAAATAGTATATGATCAATGAAAATTTATTAGTATTTAATTATCTAATTGATCAATTAGATTGTTTACTTTTTTAGTTTGAGATATCCAACCAATAATGAAGAAAACTTCAAGCAGGGAATCCAATTCACAGAATATTTGAAATTAAGAAAAAAATCAATAAAAACATACCTTAATAGTAAATAGTATAATTAATGTTACAAGATTATTTTATTTATTAACTATGTTTTGTTTGATCAAATAAAATTTATTTATTTTAAGTAGAAACTTCCCACATTATTTGAGCCTCATTAAATGATTTGTTAGCTTTTTAAATATTTTGGTATATCTAGAAATCTACATTGTAGACTAAGGGAAATTTAGGGGAAGTTTCTCTCCCAAAACACATTAGCACTAAGGAGAGTTCCTTTCCCACAATAAGTATTTGGGAATGTTTCTTTAGGTTTTTAATCTAGTTTATATTCCCTATGTATTAATGGAAATGTGTTTACGATTCTTACATTGTATGTTGGGTGAATTTTATTATTTTCATTAATTATTTGTGTCAAATTGGTATTTTCTAGCATTTTATTGAACTTTTTCCTTGGTTATTTTCTCCTAGTCGTGTCCACTAGAATCATTTATAATAAACTTCATGACTGATAGTTTTATTATTTGTGTGCATTAAACTAGATTCCTCTATTAAAACATGGATTAAATAAAATTCTTATTCTCATAGTGGGATGTTGACAATGTCTTGTCTCATTATTGGAATGTAACATGATTTTAGAACTTAGTATCTTCTCTAAAATGTTCTTCAAATGGTGTAGGTTTAAAGAAAATATGATCTTTCTGGTACTCTCAAGTGTATTAAAATTTAATTCATTAATGTTTATGCTTATGTGTATTTTTTCCCACGTTCATTGAATAAATATTTTACTTTTATTTAATATATTATATGTTCAATTATTTCTATGTTATAAGTGTTATATAACTATTTATGAGGTTATGTAGTGAAACCTTCATGGAGAGGCATCACCCTACTCAATTCAAAGCCTAATAAAAGATTTAATTAAGGAGACATTATAGTTTTTTTACTATTATCATTAACATCTAAATAGAGTATCATTTTTTTATTGTGGTGAGATTACCCAACCACAATTTACGTACATATAAAATCATTTTACTTGAATGATAAATAAATCCCATAATTCATCACTCTCCAAATCCTATAGAATCACATAAACAACTCATTTTACAAACATTTATCAACATCCAAAAAAAATATTTTTCACACAAGATACCATTTTAGACGTACCATACAAAATAGTCTTCTCCATAACCTAGGGAATAAAACCAAAAGAAAGGGTGAGCCAAGACATTAAATAAGGGGTGTAAATAAGAGATACAAATCAAAGATCATAAGGGATCATAAGATGAACATGTGGGTATGAGACCATAATCAAGGTATATGAATATGAAATAATAAAATCATAAGTAATAAAATGTGGATAATAAATCATGAAATATGACATTAGGATTTGAACCTAACATATGAAATGAGGTATAATAATGGGTAATAATGAAAAAATTATCATAAAACATGGGTAAAAAACATATTAATATTCAATAACATAAAATTTAGAATAATAATTTTCACATAAATAATTATAGAAAATCATTTCTTATTTCAAGTGTCACATATAAAACCATCATCACATAATATACAATATCTCGTGGGGGTTGTATTCACTCCCTATTCTCATAAAAAAGTTGGCAGAGTCCCATATTTGATTAAGATCACTCTCTAACACCTTAAATTACATATAATGATTTATAAATACTTATCAAATTAATTTCATATCTATATAATTATGATCAAACTTGTCACATAATAGAAAAAAATATACATGTGACACATGAACATGAAAACATTCATAATTCTATCATAGCTTAATTAACTTCTGAGAAAGAAATGGCTATCATGAAAAACTCCATAATACATGATCAAAATCCACACAAAGAAATAAGTAGTTGGTATAATTAGAGAATATCCCCTATAAATCATAAGAAACATTAAATTATATAGAAATAGATGAAAAATAATTTACCAAAGTAATATAAAATATCATTGTAAAATAAGAAGAAATATCCTTTTTTTTATTTTGATGCATTTTATTTTTAAATAAAATAATCTATGAGACAATAGTTTTACAAAAGTAATGATAAATTGGATAAAAATTAATTTTAACAGTTATTAATATTTTAAAACGAATCTTTTTAAATAAAAATGATATTAATAGTGGGAGAAAGGGACCATGTGGATTTTTTTAGAATATTAATTTCACACTTTCGTAATTAAATTCAAGTTCAACAGAAAATGTCCTTAATTAATCATAGAAATATAGATAAAGACATACATATAGGTATTTAAAAAATATGTACATAAAGGAGATGGATACCCTTATAAGAAAAAGTGATAAGGTCGATTCAACTTACAAGTATCATTTTGGGTGAATTATTAAACTATAGTAGGAGAAACTGTATGAAAATGTGTAAAACCTAGAATTAGCTAGGGTTTTATACCATGATAGGATTTTATAGTCACATAAGTGGTATATAGAATCATTGTGATGTTTTTATAATTACTTTTACTCTTACATAATTCCAATATCAATATTCAAACATTAGTTATCTTTTAAGATAATATAAGGATCCTCTTATGAATTCCTTCAATGAATTCACATAACATGCATGACATGAAGTAACAAATTGTGTCACACGTTATATTTAAAAGGTTCGACACCCATGTAGGAATCTACTCCTTACCGTGTTCAAGTTGAGTGAGATATGAAAATAACCACTATATTATACAAGTGAATAAACAGAGAAAATCTCTTAAAAAGACATTACTATCAATCGACAACAATTAAAATCTTATAATTAGGTTTTCTTATAATTTATCCCACTAGTTTACAATGGGTCTTACCAATGAACTAATAAAATATATCTTCAATTTGATCTGGATGACACTACATCAACAATGATTTTATCTTCTTCCCCAATAATAGGTGTTTGACTTCTATTATATGTTCCAAAATAGTATCATGAACATTGAACTTATTATTCAACTTTATCTCACTATGATATTAAATTTTATCATATCCTCATCCTCTAAAATTATCGTCAAAAAATATTGAAAGTTAAAATTTCACTTATCAATATATTTCTCATTTCATATTCTATAATATAGGTACATCATAGGGAAGATATTTGAACCCACATTTTAATCTTCCCTTTCTTCTTTTTTGATGTACAAGTCCTTCTCTTCTTGATATTTTTTAGGTTCTCTCTCATTGAAACTCACATTATTGGTTTCATCACAAATTCGTCAATACATTGAAATTTCTGGTAATATATTATAGGGTTCTATAAACTTTTATTCTCTTATTATTCATCTTTATAACTTTATAGATTCACATGAACAATGTTTCCATATTTGAATATGGAAATTCCACAATAATTGAAGCACTGTGATCTTCTCATTAAATCAAGATAAAAATATCTCTTATTCTTTATTCTCATTGAATATTAGTCAAATATATAACTATTTAATCTTTAAAAAGAAAAAAGATTTTCATTTATTAAAAAAATAAAAAAATTCAAGCAATGCCCACTTTTACATGTACACATGAACTGAATATTCACGGTGAAAGATATCCTTCATGACATGAGTGGATTCTCACATTTTTTCTAATCAATATTATTAAGTAGTGGATTATCATATAATGTTGTGGTAATAACTCATGATTCTCATTACACTACTTTATATGGTGTGTAATACTTCTCACGATGTGTTAGAATCCCAAATAATAGAACCATATTTAGCTTGTATCTTTTATTTAGATAACTTCATGGAATGGTCTTCAAATTCAAGGTGAGGTGATATTTCTATTCTCAAACTTTCTTTAAATGATATATCGTCCCAAAATATCTTCACACTATCGTATTATTATTTAATACTAACCTATATTTAAATTATCAATATATATTTTAATTGAATATAATCCTTGAAGTATTTATGGTATGGTCTTCTTCTTTAAAAAGTGAATCACACCTTATCTTATTGAAAAAACTCATTTTCAATCATTGTGATATTTAACTCATGGAAGAAAACCTTACATATAATCTTGTTTAACTTATTTAAGTATCATACATACTATTAGACATTTAGAATTTCTTAAATACACTAACATAATTACCTCTACACATACTTCATAGTTACTTTGACATATTACCTGTGATTCTAAAAATACGCTTACATATCCAGTTTAATTGAAAATTTTCTTGGTTCTCCTAATAGATTACTACTACATATACTTTATTTGACTATTATCAATGATTCAGATGACATTTTGTCAAGATTATATGTTTATAAAATATTCAATTATATTCCAAAGTTATATTTAAATATCATAGGTAGTCCCAAAAGTTTTCAAGATTTCAAATTAGTTTTCAGAACTACTCTTAAATATTCCCATGTCTACTCTTACACATTCACTTTTCCAATTTTCACCCTAGGTTTTCCAGCTATTATTTATATATAATATTTATCAAATTTCAACCAGAACCCACAACATCAAATAATCATCTTTAAATATATCAACATCACTTCAGAACATTTAAATTCTTCTCTATCCACTCCAATATACTTTTAAAAACCCAAAATGAATTTTTAAATTACTAGAATATTTCCAAAACACTACAAAAACATTTCCAAATCCTTGTAGTATATGACCAGTCAATATTGAATTATTCAAAGCCTATCCACAACCTTAGTATCACCATATTTAACATATCCTTATTTAACTCTTCAACTAGGAGATATTCTCTATATATAACATTATACATTATGGATAATAATATATGGACATATTCTTATTCCTATAACCATTATAGTCTTTACATTAGCCACTTAGAAATGTTATTAATTGTCAATAACAAATATATATATTAGCATTTATAAATATTTCGTATATTGGGATTCATTCATGTAATATAAATCACTATTAATCATTTATAATGTTTCTCAAAAATCAGAAAATACAGGCTTCTTCCAAAATATATATTTCATTAAATATCATGAATAAAAATCAAATAATTATTTTTTAATATTTATTCAAAAATGAAGAAAGTAGATTATATTTCATGTTTAATATATTGTTGATCCTTTAATACAAAAATAAATGGTATGATTCCCATAAACTAATCATATAAGCACCACGATGCATCACAATCCCAAAAAACTCTTCAATATACAATTTTTATAAAATAGTTCTTAATTATGGTATATTTCAATATCATCACTCAATGGAATATTTATCATCACCAAATGCATATTTACATTCTGACTAAAAGTAAAAACAATCCAAACCCATTAGTCTCTTTAATCTCCCTTATATTTCTCATCAATAAACTCAACTGCTATATAAATTACTATCAATAAGTTTTCAATAGTTCTACTTTTATCTCATTCTTATTAACAATAAATACAAATATATAAGTTTGAGGAAAATTACTTCTCATCTCATACATTCTTTTAATCATATATTCTACTCCTCAGAAAAACTACATTCTCTTGAGAGATGGGTGGCATCAAATTTTACTTAGCAATGAGGAATCAATTAATCCAATATAAGTCCACCCGTGTAAGGAACTATCCTTAAACATTACATATTCTAGGTACTTTAAACTATAATTATATTTCTATATTCATAATGATATTTTATGTTTAGAGTTTTAGATATTTAGGTTATAAATATTATATAAAAAACCATACAAATAAAAAGAGGACACTTCTACTCAGTATCCATTTCTTCCACAATATAGTATTATTAAAATGAAATTTTATTTATTTTCAAGAAAAAATATCCATTAATTTAAATTTGACTTATTCTTTTACCTTAACAATCCTTAATCCCTATGAGAAAAATTTAAAAATATGGGATGAGAACAAAAAGATTTGTAAGGAACATAAAAGGAAGGAATATGTTAGTTCAGTGAAACAAATAAAGACCCAAGAAATATTTATCTCCATATATTTTGAGATAATGAAATAAATCATTTTCACATGAAAAATACAAACTTTTAGCTCAAATAAAATCATTAAAACCCATATCAAGAAAATAAAACCCCTTTTTGGCAATATAGATCATCATATTTATAACCCATTTTAAATCCCTGTCCGAAATAAATGGATCCTAGTTAAATCCAAATGGGAAAAACTTTATTAACCCCCTTCTAATTTCCTTGAAAGAGAAGGTACATTACCCAATTAATTTGAGAACTATATTGGAACACCTAAATTTATATATAACACACCCAACATTATATATGAGCACCCAATAAATAAGTTGTATCATGCTCACCCATGATCTATAATGAGGATCAACCCTTCATATAAGATTTATCAGTATCACCTATTTCATATATAATAATCAAGCAAAAAAATTTATAATTAGAACATTTCATCATAAAATATTTGAAAAAATATTTAAAAACCTTATGAAAAACACTTTTATACATCCAAATACAATTTTATTTTAAAAAATTAACGTTTAAAATCTAAAAAATACGGACATAATAAAGAAACCATTTTCTATGAAAAGAACCATGAAAAATTATAAACTGAAATACAAATAATTAATGTGTCATGATGGAGGAAAAATATTATAATTACATATAATTTAAAAAATAACCCTTTTTGTATTTTGAAAGAAAATTGAAAAAAGAACTTTAAAAGAGGGTTTTTTTTAAAAGAAAGTCCTTTTCCTTGAGTCAGAATCACTAGGTATGTCCGTTATATTCCTAAATAAGTTTTTTTTATTTTTCACATTCATAATAACCCTTTTCAAGTTCATTATTCAATTTATGTCACTTATTACCATGATATATACAATTACATAATCCTTTAAGTTCATATCTGGTGTTTTGATGATATTCAGTTCATAGGTCCAAAATGGATTTGGTAATTTGTTTATGGTCATAATGGTAATTATTCTACTAGATCCAAAATATTAATCCCGAATTAATTATAATTTTTATAAATAAATTATAATTTTAAATCCAATAAATAAATATGGTTGTGAAAAAGAGAACTATGTTACAATCATGTAGATGGTGGATCGTATGCACACATGAATACACTAAAAAATATTTAACTTTTTCCAACAAGGTATTATCTGTTGGTAAATGTACATTTTTTGTTGGTAAAACGTTTTACCAACTTATATGTCCCTGTTAATAAATTGTTGGTAAAAACTCTGTCACTAAATGTTATCGTGATGGATAAATTAGTTCTGCTGCAATTATAATAATACCAATAGATAATATATATATCAGCTAAAATGTTCAGTAAAAAATTTATAACAAAATTATCTATTAGTAATAAAAATATCAATAATTAATATCTATTTATGAATTATTTTTTAAATTAAAAATTATGCGACACCATTATAATATCTGATGAAAACACTATAATATATTTATTAAAAAATTATATAATACATATTGATTATAATTATTATATAATAACTATAAAATTAACTTTTATAAGATCTGCAGATGGTATACAAAAACCAAAAAATACACCAACCAAATCACGATAATGAATTTGATTCCATGATGTACTTTTATTCAATCCTCTAAACCATGGTCACACAAAATCCAATACACAATCAAGGTCCACTAAACATTTTTTTCACATAAACCCAACAAAATGGAAGAACTGCTCATGCTCTAAAATCCACATCCATCAACACTTGGTCCAAACACTTCCAGCTTTCCACACTTCATGTAAGAAGAGATACTCCTTGAATATGGTCCTCCACCAGTGGACCTTCGAGAGTAGGGAACACCTATGAACAATGTTTGAAATCAAAATGGCTCCATCAAAAGTGACATACTAAAAGACTGGCAGAAGGATTGTCCATAAGCTTGTAGAGTCAACTTCACAATCCTTTTACTAAAACCAAAATTAAAAACACATAATAATCAAACCAAAACCTTCAAAATAAGCTCACAAAATAAGACTGAAAACTATAGTAAAATTTTATAAAAAATTGATAAAGCAGTGCATCACCTGAACAATAATATCATTGATGACATAGGGGGATACATGCTTTGAGTTAACTTAAAATGTTCATGTTTTCATTAGGAATGCTTCTCAAACCTTCAAATTCCACATTGGAATGTATACCCATCCATTAGAAGTTTACATGGAAAGAATTGAAAATATCAGAATGAATATAACGATGGTGATGATACTGTCAGCAACTGAAACCCAAATATCAGAAAGTGTTCCATTTATTCATCCTTTTCAAACAAGGTATCATCCAAAAACACATGTACAACTAAAGTTCTATAAAAAAATTTAAAAAAGAGTTTCCAAACAGACCCTAAACAATTTGGAAACATTGGCACCAAACCATCTTGACATAAGAATAGGGTAAATAAAAACAAACCGAATGGCAGATTCACAAGCAACATTTTGGATTTATGGTTTTTGAGTTTGCTTCTTCTGTATAACCTCTTATATAGCACCAACAATAATCCTCGGAGTATGGCCTCTTGGATGCAAGACACCACTTAACAGCTTCATCAAAAATATAATATAAATTGTAATAGAAAACAAATAGATTAGGTTACATAATCTAATACATTTCTAGAAAATTAAAATAGGAAATGTTTTTATAAACCAAATGAATACTTGGATTCTTAATATGAAAATAAGTATTTTAAACAATGATCAAAGATGGGAAATTAATTTCTCACCTTCTTATATTTCTTCCTATACATGACAGTCTAGGTAAGATTTGAAGGCTTCCAACGGTTATGGAAATACCTCTTGACTTTTGAATTTGAAAACCGGAATACCTAATTAAACAACTAAAAGGTCATCACAATGTTAGTGTAGAACATAAATAAATAATCTTGGTTTATTAACAAGTTATATTTTAAAAAAGCACAATAATGTTAAATGATAAATAAAAACAACAAGAATTAAAGTGTTTGGTTCAATAGGGGGAAGGGAAGGGAAGGGGAAGGGTTCAATATAGGGGAGTGGAGGGAAAATAAAATAACATGTCATCTTGTTTTTAGGGGAGGGGAGTAAAAATAAAATCATTTAATTTGGTTGGTTGAGATGGGGAGGAAAGATAAAATAACAACACTTTGTTAGGTTTTTAGGGGTAGAGGAGGTAAGTTGATTCCTGTTTATAGATAATTTTAATTTATTTACCCTCTCCTTCAAATTAGTAGGTTTCCTTATTTCTCATTTCCTCTCCTATGAATTTATGATCCAAATAAAGATTTATCTTATAGTAAAAAAAATCCCTACCTTCCCTTTCCTCCATAAAATTTCAACTAGTAGGGAATTTGGTTAATAAAATACCCTCCATGCTGCTCACCTACCCTCCCTCCAAAAGAATACAACATAAGATAATGCAATGAAAAAACAAAAACATGAACATTAATAAATATGGTTAATGGAATATAGTACCTAAGAATCGAATATGACAAATCGGATACCCCTGTTAGGGTATATCTTTTCCCACTGAAGTGGAAATGTTTAGTCCTGAGATAAAAATATAATAACCAAAAATTCATGAAATCAAACAATTAGTAGTGAACTAAAAAATAATCATAAGGTAAAAAAACAAAAATTCTTGGTTTTATCGTCAATGCATGTTCAATTGTATATAATTCCTGAGAAAAATATATTAAGCATCTCATTTAACAATATTTTGACAAATACCCCTAATATGATTAATTTCAGCGTTGCTAAATTCTCTAAATCAATGGTATATCATTCCTGATCAAAATCTATTAAGCATTTCATATATCAATCTTTGAAAAAATACCCCTAATATGATTAATAGTATCCTTTCTGACTTCTATGAATCAATTTCATGTTTTAAATATGAAATCCATGGAGAATTCTATAAATGAAATTTTTTGTTTTTAGGATCCACTTAAACATACTGTTCAACACTTTAGCAGTGATCAATTGATAAAATATCATAATTTTTAGCCCACCCAAGTTCAATTTAGAGACCCAATTTTACGGAAAGAGAATCAAATGTAAAAGGATTTAACTTGTGAACTTTGAATTTTTTTAGTTGAAAAAAATTCATTTTTAATCAATCAGAGATCATTTTTCAAACCTCCCATTAAGAAATTCATACCGAACATGATTAATGGTGATTAAATGATACCAAGAATGAAACAAATTATGCATTTTCAGCTACCTCTGGAAGGATATATTGATGATAATGAAGGTACATACATTGAATAGTATGTATGTTTACCTACCATTTATGAGCCCACTGGTGAACCCTACATAACCCATCACTACTATGTGAACGAAACTTTAATCCATCAACTTGCTATACACATTGCCGAATGTACTGCCAAGGATTTCTTGAATCACATATGCCTAGACTAATGTACAATGATGGTTTCAATAATGTTAGCATAAAAAATACACAATGGAGAGTTTTTATTCTTGTAGTGTAGGTAGTGATACATGCATTGATTTCACTAGAAAACAATAGAATTTACACTAAATGGATTTTCAACATGCGCCTTAATAACATGATGTGATACCAGGGAAGAAATGTTTAGTATACCTTCAAGAAATCATGATGGATGCAAAAGGATCAAAAGATAACATAATATAGAAATAGGGGTCCATTTGAAAACTCTTATCTTAAACTTATTATTGCCTCATCTCTTATGATAAATTATTTTATATGACCACTTCTAAATTTAATATTGAAAAAGTGTTTTGCTACCACCTATCTATGGGCTTTTATTCTGAAATTTATGTGTAATGTTTTTTCAAAGATAGAGAAAGTACTGATATTTAGAGAGTGTTGTGATTAGTTTTAAATAAGCGTGAGATGAAGAATTCCTGACCCAATTAAATTAAGAAAATCTATGTGTGGTATAATTTATGATAATTAAAAACTAAGTTAGAAAATGTAAGTAGCAGCAAGCATTGAAACCTGGTCAGCCTACATGGCTACTCACTACATATAAATAACACTGCAATTTCAAAAAAATATTTCTATGTAACTTAAGTAATCCATCTCAATAATAGAAAACAAGAACCAAAATATATATCTAAAGCCAACAAAATAAGACATTGTTACAAATTTACAAATAATAAATCACTACTGGAAGGAATTACATAGAATTAGAATAGGTTCTGATCAAGGAAATTGAAATTTTAAATTAGAAAAGTAAAATCAAGATTCAATAAGAAATAAATAAAAAGAAGAATAAACCTTAGTTACATTCTACAAACCGAGTCATATAAATGAATTACTCTTTTGATCTTTAAGATGGTTACCTTTGATACTGATTATCCTGCATGGAAATATCTTGAATTTAGAAGTAAGAGAGTGCCAAATTCAACACCACATTTCTGACAGTAAAGGTATATCTTACTAGATACATGAAATAGATATAAAATAGGGGAACGAGATTGTAATGCTAGAACCGCATATGGTACATAGGGGAGGTGTCGACTATTCAGGATGGTCGATTGGAATGCAGAAGCATTTGAGGATATTGAAGAGGCACAGAGGCAGCGATGACGTAGGTGGAGATCCTATTTGGGGAAATTAGTGTTGATTAGGCGGGGCAGGTATGATTATTATTTTTAATGTATTTTTCTGTAATATAATTATAAGTTGTTTATATATCAATAAATATTATTGTGTTATTAAATAATTAATTTTTAATTTTGATGTATAATGATATATTCTTATTGAAAAATGATATGTTTATACTAAATAATAAATATAAATAAATATATATTTAATCATTGATAAAACGTTTTTGGAGATTTTATTATATCATATATTTCTAATGGTAAAATATTTTTTTCTAATAATAATTGATAAAAAAATATATATTTATTGGTAAAAAATGTTTGTATTAGTACAATAAAACACCAGATTTAATTGTCAATAAAATATTTTTTGGTATTGATAAATTAATACCATTGGATTTATTTTTTGGTAAAAATAATTGTTAGTACCGGAAAATAATACCATTAAAATATAATATCTGTTTGAATTACTCGTTTTTACGAACATATATTTTATCTGACACTAAAAATCTGTTGGTACAAGTTAATTTGTTTGTAGTGGTAACATTTCAATTTTTCAATGATCATTATGGAAAGAAGGTAAGTATCATTTTATCATTACATAATTAAAATAATACATGAAATATAATATTAATTATTTAAATATACATATATATATATATAATCAATGTGATGTGGTGATGAAAACAAATCACATAACTTCATAGAGTTGATAGTCCATATGTACTCATGAACGACATATCATTTTTTAGTTCTTGGAAAAGTAATAATTTAAATGATATATTATATTTTAATAATTATAAACGTGTCATTAATATCACATATAAACGTTAATTACATCATTATAACCAGTATTGATAGATAGTGAAGGGAAAAAAATTACATCGGTTAATGAGGTGGTAGTTCACCGTACACATGAATGATGAATTATTTTCCCATTTAATGTAAAAAAAGATGGATATAGAAAATTAAAATAACATAATAACATCTTATTATAAGTAGGATATTTTAATTATTATTTTATAAAATTTTAATATTGTTTTAGGGATTTGGAAGAAGAAACAAAACTAAAATATATAGATAAAACAATACATCTTCTTTGCAAAACCACCTTTTTATTTATACCTTATGACCTAAATGATTGGTATTATTTATAAACAAATACCTCTGTAATTAAGTGATATACTATTGGAAGGTATTTATTTATGGATTGGAAAGAAAGGGTTTTTATGTGTGAAGAAAAGATAATAAGAGGTTCCCTTTTATAAGAGAGGGTAGGGGAACTCTTAAAAATTATAAAAATTTAAAATTAATATAAATTAAGTTTTTATTAAAAATGGATAAAAAATTTATTATTTATAATATAATATGAAGATTATTCTAAATCCTATAATAAAATAAATAAATTTGATAAATTTGGACTGTATTTCTACCCTAATCTTTTGTTTTTAATCCCCATTTAACCCCTTTAATTTTTATCATGACATCATTGATTTTTTACTATTTGAGGGTTAATATATTTAATATAAAATGAAAAAATAACCATAAATGGATCATGGATGAAATTCTAAACATTATAATTATAATTATTTTGAATTTCCTATTTTTATGAACTTTAAATAATTTAATAAAATATTATTCACTATAAAATATCTATAATGTTAGTTTTTTAGAACTATTCATTACCTTGAATTTAATAATATCAGGAAAATAAATAAAATTTGAGAAAATATATTTTATTGTATCCCTAACATGTCATGGAAATCTATAAAATTCATTTATAATTTTATTTATCTCAAATTAAATTTATTTTAATATTTTTATTCGATTTTTATATTAATTAATTATTTACTACATTAGGGTTGTTCAAGTATTTAAGGTAATTTATTCACTAAAAATCAAAAATAAATTTTCATAATGAAGATAAAAATTTCATATTTCAAAATAAAATTTATATATTAATATAATATATAGATAACACTGTATTAAAAATATTACTCTTATTAAAAACAAGAGTGACAAGTTTGAATTTTATTTAAATAAAATAATATAAAGGTCATAATCTTACACAAGTAGCCCAAAAATGTAAATAATTTGACCCTGAGATATTTATGGTCAAAATATACTTATCAAATAAGATTTACTTATGTTTTTGGATCATTTTATTATTCTTATCATTTTATTTTTATCCTAAATTAACTTATTTACCCTTAACCATGGTAATAAAATTTATACATTTATGATTTATATTATCCAAACAAAAAAGGGACCTATTTAATAAATTTGGAACCACTAATTCCAAATATAGAATCCATTTTTCAAAATTCAACATATATAATTTATAGAATTTAATTTAAAATTAAACCGGAAAAACACAATGAATTTTTTTTTCCAAAAAATGCCCTTTTAAAATATAATATGTTATTACAACAAAATTTAAGAATAAAATAAATTTAAAACACTATAATTATATTATTTTAAATAAAAATGAACTAGTTAAAATTTCAAAATAATCCAAAACATAATTTTACCTTGTACATACTTTATAATAAAATACTGTTTTAAAAAAAATCTATATTTTCACTTTCCTTAAAAAATCAATATTTCCTAAAAATTATAAAAAAATCATTCTAAGATAATTTTAACTTGATTAATTTAAAAATTAAATTCATTTTTAAAATTAAAATTATTTAATTTTAAAATTTGACATTTAAATAAAATCTTATAAGAAATGAGTTTAACAAAAATATTTCCTTTTTGATTACTTAATATATTTATAATGAATATAAATACTTAATTCATGAATTATAATAAATATGTAAACAATTTATTCTATCAGTAATTAGGTTTTTATATTTAACCCCCTTTTATAAATTTCATCTTTCTAATTTTATTCACTTATTAAACAAGTGGTGATACCATTACCTCATAGCATTTTTAGATTCCTATATTTCTTCTTCAAACATATAATTTCCCCACAAAACATTATGTATTATCCCAGATTTTTGTAAGGTGTGTTATTGTTTATGTTTCAGTTTAAATCTTTTATTTTGGTAAAATATGTTTTTCCCTAAGCTCATGAGAAGTATCAGGGGTGTTCTGAAGGTTCAAGGTACAAAAAAGTGGGATATAGGAGTTTTCAAGGCATATTGTATAGTTTGCACATGGTTACTGAAAACTGTGCAAAGCATCCCAAGTAACCATATAGCCTTGGATGGATACTTTCACAATATTATTTCATGATTAAGCTAATTGTGTGGAATTTTTATGAAACCATGTTAAGGGGTGATTTTGGGACAGTGGGTCACACATAGTTTGTGCACGGTTTGGAAAACCGTGTAGCCTAGTAATGTTGGAAAATTTTCAAAATTTCCTTTATTAGATTTTTATATTCCCCCCAATTTTCATGCCCATTATTCCCCTCTCAATCCTAGTGATGAACCAATACCTCTAAGAGCTTCCAAGGACCGATCTCTCTCATTTCAAGGCCATTTTGGATGTCATGGGTTATGAATCATAGATACAGGTAACTCTAATCTTCATCTTATTCCTCTTTTCCATATTAGGGTTTATAGTTTCTCTTATATCTTTCCAAAGATACAAAACCCTATTTTTATGGGGGAACCTAGGTTATAACCTCAAGGTTGGTTTGGAACGGGATATAAGGATATGTTTAAGAGTGTGTTCATCATCGGGTGCACTAACCTGATCAGACCTAGGAATTGGTAAAGGTAAGTGTGAAATTGATGTGTGATAATGTAAATCCCTTGTTGAAAATGATAATATGTTTAGTTTAATTGGAAATGAAATATTGATAGTTATTTTTAAGTTGGTAATGGATTGAGGGGTTTTTTGGAATGACTTAGTAATGGATTAGTTGGGTTAAAAGAGATTGTGTCAAAAGGGTTATGAATTATGTTGATTTGTCTAAAATATTTAGTACATATGAAGTGATTAATGTGTTTAATTGGAAATGGCTTGTGAATTTAAGAACATTTGAATGTGTTCACATAAGGTAATTGATCAATATACGTAATGAGTAAATACATGGGAATTATGAGGTACACCTAGTTGGTTGAATGTGATAAAGTAGTTTTTTAAGTGATATAAGAATTGTACCAGAAATGCATTAGTGGGAAATGATTGTGAAATGATAAATAGGATAATTGGGTTAATACATGGTAATTTTTTAATGTTCTTTATGGTGTTTAAATAGATGAACATACTTAATTAGTTGTGGTACATTAATGAGAATTTGGTCAAATGGGATTTGAAATGTAAATGGTAATGCATGAATGAGTTATGAAATTATATTAATTCCCATGATGACTGTTATGTATTGTTATTTTTTTGGATATTGGTTATGTTTGTTCTGGTATGGTATGACTGTTATATGTGTTTGTGGAGTTTTTTTGTGATATTTTTTATGTGGTGAATGGATGGATAAACATGAGCACATGTCATGATGTGTGGGATAAAGGAATGAGGCTCCTCTTATAGGTTAAGTTGGACTAATGATCTCACTTCACCCATAATTCATGGGTTAGGGAAGTGGAAGAAGCTCTGTTCCCCTAACAATTTCACTCCACCCGGACAGAGGCTTTGAGGTGAGGATATTTTGATGTTTTGATATGTTATCCATAGTGAGTTCGGGGCTTACATATTACCTTATGAAAAATAAAAAATTCCATGAACCTAGTGTGAATGATGTGAATTCCTAACTTATGCACTTTATGATTGATGATGAACTAGAAAAAATAGACAAAATAAATTGGCACTTGGTTAGTAATACCTAAGTAGATATTGTTAACTAGTGGCCCCCTAAATTTTCTTTCCTTTACTTGGTATTTATTTATACTTGAATACACTATCTATTAGACATGATATTTGAAAACACCATTGGTGGTGGCCTACTGATTTGTACTCACACACTACTCAGCCCATCGTTGGGTACCCGAGATGATTTCAAGCTTACAAGTTAGGACAAGGGAAAGGTCCCCATGATAGGGAGTTGAGTTGGACATGGGACATGCATGAATGAGGTTACAGACTTGTATTTTTGACCAATTTGGGGTTTTCACTGTCTTTATATTGGATTTTTTTCACTTAGCATTATAGCATGACATGACATATTTACTGTTGCTTATGGATTGTACCCAGTTTGGGAAATGTTTGGATATGAATGTTATTGGGTTTTTCCTATTGTTTCCACTATTTATATTATGATCTTCTATGGTTTACTCTGGTAAAGAGGGTATAGTCTCCTTACATGACCTATTAGACCCTCGTTACTAGTCAGTAACCTCTAGCATACAAGGATGTGCGCATGAGGTCATGTGATGACTCGAATCGAGGCACTGATTTAGAGGCACTTGGTTCAGGGAAGTTATAAAGTAGTATCCGAGGAGGTTTCTTTCTGTGGTATCGTTATTTGCGATGGAATATTTGAGGTTAGGTTGTGTTAGTCCTTGGCAATGAGCTTGTGCTTAGGAGTATCTTACCTATATATTAAGGAAAAAACCAAGTCACTCTAGGAGGGAATTATTGTTCTTGATATGTGTTGTGATAGTTGAATGATATTTCACCATTGGGTGATGCACATGTCTTGTGATTTGACAGATTTATGAAATGTTTCTCATGGCCATAATTTCATGAGGTTGTGAATTCATGCCTCTTTTTAGGCACGTAAGGATATAGGCGACATGCATCATGATTGGAACACTCAAGATGGGTGTGCATGGCATAGAGAGTAGAATGCATTTTACATATTTAAAAAAACATGAAGAAAATGGTGCCTAATAAGGGTAATGAAAGTGGGAAAATGTAAATAATTAAATGGATAGCTAATGAATATTGTGTATAAATAAACATTACGACCATGATAAAAATTTTGGGTTATGGAAAATTGTAAATATTGAATGTTTTTTAAAATAGAAATATTTTCTTAAGTGGTGGTCAAATAGTTAATGAATTTTGCCTAATGAAATGTGTAAATGAGTTAAAATGATGGTTATGACAAGTTTCAAGATGAGAAATGCGCCTAAGAGAAACGATTCATGTGTAAAAGATGAAAATGTTTAATGATATTTTTGATGAATGGTTTGTGATTAAGTAATTTGGTTTATACCATGTTGACCATGGCTTATTATAATAAGGGTCGAGGGTAGTTGTAGAAATGTGAACACATCTGTTGGAATAGTTTATATGGAGTGGGATAAGTATGGGAGGTAGGGAATTATATTACTATAGTCTATACCGACTGGACTTACTTTGAGACATTTGTTGGTGAAAATGTTTAGGGAATATGAATTTGAGTAATTAGGGATTTTGAGAATTTGGGTAAGTAGAATGTTTTAAAGTTTGAACCTTTGTGTGTTTCTCATTGTGTCTTTAGTTAGGCTATAGCCTTGATATCTTAAGGTTATTTTTTGTAGTGTTAATATTGTAAACCTTGTGGGATGTAATTGTGTGGGTTGTACGGTGGACATAAGAATGAGTGTCTTGGTTTTAGTGTCAATTGAGATGGGTGTTGTTATGGGTGTGGTAACCCATGTGGGTTCAGGACTTTCGATTTGTATCTCAAACCACATATTGTGGGTTTGGCTCATGGTGCTGATGTATGTGTATGATTAAAGTTGGTGTAGAACCTAGAGAAAATGGTCACTTTTTGTGCTAGGTGTAGTTTGTATCAGAATGGGGGTGAGAATTCCATTCAAAAAAATTGATTTGTTCATAACTTAATGTGTGTGAGAATCAATGGATTATATCCGTCATGACTCTAGTTTTGGGAACCAGTATCACTTGACCTTCAAGGTGGCCTATAATAGAGGATGGATGGCGTTATTAGTGCTGTTGGCTATGCATCATATGGGTGGATATTAGACCTCGAAAGTGGGATGTAGAAGATATAGCCTAGTTCAGGTTAGCTTAGAGGGCTAAGTAGGAAGGTTTATGTTTGGTGATGTGACTTGAGTTATGGTGATTCATTGGTAGTTTTAGGGAAATTAAGGGCGTCCTCATGGGAGTCTCACCCAGTGATGTTGGTGCTTTGGAATAGGAGGCATGTGGAATGCTTCAAAGGATATATCGATGCATATGTGTACCTTTAAGCTTCGGTAAATGGAATTACATGGATACATGAACTGTCTATTTGGATGATAGTTAATGGACACCATGGTGTTGATTTTGGACAAAAAAAGTACCAGGGTGACTGAAGTGTGGTTAGATTCTCTTATTGGAATATTGTACCCAAAGTGAGGGTGGTCACTCAGATAGGCTTGTTTGTATGAATGGTTTGGTTTTTGGGTTAGATGTTGAGAATTACTTGGGACCATGAGGATGAAAAACCAATAGGAATGGTTAGGTGAGTAAGCATGCGTTGGGATATGCTTAGGTGGTTTTTGTCTTATAAAAATTAAATTTGGTATGAGAGCGGTTGAAGGAAAGTGTGAAACCTTGAGGGATCTAAGGGTCCAAATGTGGAAACACACTATCAGGGAATGATATCAAATGTGGTAAGCATCTTTCATTCCTTATGAATCCAAATCATGAATAATGGTCATGCAAGAAACTGTTGATTTTATGGTCATGGAAGACCATAGTGTTCGATCGTTAATTGTAAGGTACGTACTAGAAGAACTCGAGTGGTGTGGTGGAAGTAGTACCAAGGAAAACATTGGTTCATGACTGCTTGAAAGATGATTGTAGGGAGGTGGTGATTCTCAGTTATCAATTACAATTGAGTGATGGTGGTTAAATGCTGATGAGTGGTGTGAAATAAAGAAGCCTAAAATCCTTAGTAGATCATAGTGTTCCCTCATGGGAGGTGATAAGTGAAATAGATAAGTTGGTGGTGATGTTATTCAAATACTTCTTAGCGTACCCTAGGTAGTGATGATCATTCCCAACATCTTGACATCATCCAAGGTATGTTGAGAATCTCTGGATTTACACCTAGCAACTTGAAGGTGTTTTGGTTGGATAAGCGACATCATGAAGTTTAGGGTCATGGGGGAAGTATACATGAATTTGGATGGTGGGATGCACACCATTGATGGTTTCAGGTTGGTTCCTTGGGATAGGTCAGTTGTTGACGAAAGCTGTGGTTACCACCCATGGAAGCTAGAAGTGGGAACTAGTTGATGTCTAATCTCTTGTTATGGAGAAGGCTAGACAACCATATCTTAATATTGGGATTAGACTTGTGATTGGGTGTGAGACATGGTGTTTGGAATCCCATGTGGGGAGTAATGGTAACGACACTCCTAAGATGGGGAGTGATAAGTCAGTCATAAATGTGGGGAAGAGAACTATGAGTTGATGTTGTGACAACAGGATCCTAATAAAGAACTTGTGAGGTGCACAATGGATCTCTCAGAAATTCCATGGGTCCCTTGACTATGATGGTTGATTGATCTAATCATTGGCTTTAGGCTTAGGGTGGTTCTGAATGAAATTTTAAATTCAGGAATTCAATCATCCAAGATTGTGGTGAGATGTAACATCAGTTAGTGGAAAGAGAGGTTGGGTTCTATAACTCCAATTGAAATCAAAAGTTGACTCAAGTAAGTTCCCTTTAGTGGGTTTTTAATTCCTAGAAGTTTGAAGGCACCTTGTACGTGTGATGTAGTGTCATGAAAATGGGGAAGCTAATCATTCAATAATGAGTCGACCAGGGAAACTCAACTTGAATTTGAGAAAGGGATGAATGTGGAGAGTGGTAAATCACATTTGTTGGTGGATTTGGAGGGATAAATGTGACTCAAATTTCTAAATGGGATTGAGTGAGAGCTTAGCCTTCACTAGATAGAGTATGAAAGGTATGTGTGCTAGTAATTGGAAATGCTGTTGAGACAGTAGAGACTACTGATGGTTTGGAGGGAAGTGGTGCTGTTATGAAGGGATTATGCCATAAGTTAGGGAATTACCTCAGTGGACGTGTCTGGTATGATGTGAAAGTCGAGTTGAGATTCTGGTGGTATTTCATCAAGAGTGGAGGATCCAGGTAACTAAATATGGTGGAGAGAACCATAGTGGATAAATGGTTGGTTGATGATCTGATCATAGATTCAGGTTAGAGGGGCCCAATTTGTCACCATTCAGGTGATTTAGCCATAGTAGCGAGCTTTGGGCACAAGTTTAATTGGCCGAGTACCTAGTAGTTTTGGTTGTGCTTGGATATATAGTTGTGGATGGGGTTTATCAGGACACGCATAGTTGATTTACATATGTCAGGAAATGTGGTTGGATGGATCATGTGTTTTCCTATGGGTGATACATGGTTTTTCCACTATTTGGGTTTTTAAAATGGAGGAAATGGCGACAACTAATTTGGTCATGAGTTTTGAAGAGGACTAGACTGATGGGTTTTCGATTGGTTCCTCCATGATGATATAATGTTATGTGCGAAGTTTCCATGTGTTATGAGTTATGAACTATTTTCTATTTTTTATCTACAAAGTTCTAGTGGTCAGGTGTGGTTGAAGTTGATTCCTCCTTGAGGAGAATCCAGTTTGTGTTGGGGGTTATGGTGAGGAAGTCTTGTGGGTTAAGACCATGCCTTGGTTGACTTATTTATGGCATAATTGTAATTTTAAATAAGAAAATTTGGAAATGGTAATCGATAGGTGGGTCTAGTGGCATTAATTCTTGTCACAAAATCATAGTGATGCTCAGGAAGAGTGGCTCGAGGACAAGCCTTCATAAGGTGGGGAGGTTGTAAGATAACAGATTTTTATAAGGTGTGTGTCTGTTTATGTTTCATTTTAAGTCCCTTATTTTGGTTAAATAAGTGTTTCCCCAAGTTCATGAGAAGGCTAGAGGGTGTTCTGGGGGTTTGAGGCCTGAAAGAGAAGGAAATAAGTGTTTTATGGGCATGTTGCATAGTTTGCGCATGGTTAGTGAAAACCGGGTGGAGCATCCCAAGTAACCATGTATCTTTAGATAGAAGCTCGCGCATAGTTATTTCATGGTTAAGATAACCACGTGAAATTACCAGAAAACCCTGTGAAGGGGTGATTTTGGGACAATGGGTCACACACGGTTTGTGTATGCTTTGGAAAACTGTGTGGGTAAACCGTGTGACCCAATAAATTTTGGAAATATTACAAAATTTACATTAATGGATATTTATGTTCCACCTGATTTTCACCCCCATTCTTCCCCCCTCAACCCTAGTAAAGAACCAAGACCTCCATGAGCTTCCAAGGATTTATCTCTCTCATTTCTTGGCCGTTTTGGATTCCATTGGTTGCGAATCAAAGATTCTGGTGTTTTTAATCTTCCACTTTTCTAGATTAGGGTTTGTAGTTTCTCTCATCTCTTTCCAAATATCTAAAACCCTATTTTTTCTGGTTGAACCTAGGTTGGAACATCAAGGGGGTTTGGAGAGTTATATAAGGCTACTTTTAAGAGTGTGTTCATAGTCATATTCGAGGTAGGTGATCTAAAAGTTATATCCCATAGTTTTTTTATAGATTTGTGCATGTGTGTTGAGATCTTTCCTTCCTCTTATTGTTTATTTTATACCTTTAGTATGATTTGGTAAATTTGAGGTCTAAATGATTACTAGAATCCCTCACTGTCCCCGCGGTATGTGTCAAGGATGAATCAAACATTTTAGGGGCACCCATGGGGTGCGCCGACCTTATCGGACCTAGGAATTGGCAAAGTTAAGGGTGAAATTGACATGTGATAACATAAATCCCTTATTGAACATGCTAATATTTTAGTTGAATTAGAAAAGTAAGGTTGATATTTATTCCTAGGTTGGTAATGGATTAAGGGGTTGTTTGGAATGACTTAGTAATGGGTTAATTGGGTTAAAGGAGATTGTGTCAAAAGGGTTATAAATTATGTGGAGTTTCCCAAAAGAATTAGTATATATGGAGTGATGAATGTGTTAAATTAGAAATGAATTATGAATTGAATAAAATTTGATTGGGTTTGTATAAGGTAATTGATGAATATTCATAATGGGTAAATACATGGGAATTATGTGGTACACATAATGGGTTGAATGTGATAAAGTGGTTGTGTTAAGTGATATAAGAATTATACTTTAAATAGTTAAGTGGGAAATACTTGTGGAATGATAAATGGTCAAGTTGGGTTAATTCATATTAATTATTAAATTTTAGTTAAGGTGTGTAAATATATGAACATACTTAATGGGTTGAGGCATAAGAATGAGAATTGGGTCAAATGGGCTTTGAAATGTAAATTGTAATTACTTAATGGGTTATGTAATAGTATTAATTACCATATTGATTGTTGTGTATAGTTATTTCCATTGATATTGGGTATGTTTTTTTGTTATGTTATGATTGTTATATGTATTGGTGGTGTTTGGTAGTTATATTTTTTGTGTCATGAATGGATGGATAAGCAGGTGCACGTGGAATGAGGTGTGGGATAAAGGATTGAGGCTCATCCCACTGGTCGAGTTGGACTGATGCTCTAACTCTACCCGCAATACACGGGTTAAGGAAGGGGACAAAGCTCCATTACCCTAATGGTTTCATTACACCTAGTTAGAAGCTTTGAGGTGAGGATATTGTGATGTTGTGATATGTTATCCCTATGGAATTAGGGACTTACTTATTCCATTATGAAAAAAAGAAAATTCCATGAATCTAGTGTGAATGATATAAATGCCTAACATATGCACATTTTGATTGATGATTAACTAGAAACAAAAGAGTGGCCCCCAAATTTTCTTTCCATTATTTATTATTTATTTATACTTGCATGCACTATATATTAGACTAGATATTTTTGGACACAATTAGTGGTGGCCTAATGAGTTGTACTCACATCCTAATAGGGACACCATTGGGTACCAGAGAAGATTTTATACTTACAGGTCGGGATAAGGGAAAGAAACCCATGCTTGGGAGTTGAGTTGGACATGGTTCATGCATGGATGAGGTTCCAAACTTGGAGTCAAGACATATTTTGGGTTTCTGCTATTTTTATTTATATTGGGTTTTGTTCACTTGGCATTGTAGCATGACATGGCATATTTACTATTACTTATGGATTGTACCCAGTTTGGGAAATGTTTGGCTATGAATTTTATTAGTTATTTACTATTAGTTTTTCTATTTATATTGTGATCTATTGTTTTTTACTCTAGTAATGAGGGTATAGTCTCCCCACATGACCTATTAAAACCATACTGTTAGTTGGAAACCTTTGGCATATGGGGAGGTCAAATTAAGGTTATATGATGACCTGACTCAGGGCGCCGATTTAGTGGCACCTGGATTGGGGATGTTACACCTTAACCTGATAAATTATATTATTTCAAAATAATTTCTCTCTATTGTTAATAATATGAACAATATTATCCTCATAAGAAAGTTTCTATTCCAACAGAACTACTTTAAGGCTCAAAAAATTAAATGAATCAGACACATACTTTATTAAAATCAAAACATGAATAACATTGTGTACCTAGGATAAACCTAGATGCAAGGATACTCGGTTGGAAACTGATCCAACTTTCTCCAGTATTTCATATGGCTCAAAAAACTGTGGAATTAAATTCCCCTTATTACCAAAATTCAAAACACTTTTCTATAGAGATATTTCAAGAAAATCATTATCACTTACCTTGAGTTAAAGGTATTTCCTCCCATAATCCACATAACTTTTCTGTTTTCACATAACTATCCTTATAATTTGATGAATAATTTTCACCATCTCAGCTACATTATTAATTCTGGTCACATAAATTTCCTTTCACATAGTTCATCCCAAAATGTTTGATTTAGACTCCACTTTCCATATAATTATTCAAAAGGTTCCATCTATATTCTATATTTAAAATTGTTATTATAAGAAAAATCATATAAGGAAACATTCCAATAACAAATTAAATGGTAATCCATTGAACAAGCATGAAGAAAGTATTTTAAGATTAGAATTGCATGTTTTGAATGTCCATCTAATAAAGGATGAATGGTTTGTTGAAATTTAATTCAATTCCCAATAACATCTAAAATCTTTTCCAAGAATTATAAGTGACCCTGGAATCACGATCAGATACAATGGAGAGAGGTACTCTATGTAAATAGACTATATCTTTAATATAAATTCAAGAAAATTTATTTAATGATATAGTATCTTTAATGGTAAGTAAAGTTGCATATTTTTTCAATCGATCCATAATAACCAAAATTGTATTATTATCCCAGAAGTCATTTGTAGTACCCATAAAAAATCAATGGATATATTTTATCATTTCCACTATAGCATAAGAAAAGGATAAATAATCCTCTTCACTAATTTATGTTCTTATTTAAACTATTGAAAATTCCAAAATTTCTTAGATAATTCCTTAATATATCCTTTTATTACTTCCCACTAGTAATACTCCCAATAGAATTTTTACATATTAGAGATTCCAAGATGAATGGAAATGGAGAACTCTGTGCTTCATTTAACAAATCTTTCTTTAACTGTAACTCACAAGGCATACATAATCTCTTTATAAATCCCAAAACACAATATTTATCATTATTAAATTCATGAAAATTACCATTCTTAACCAATTTTACAATTTCCTAGAACTTGCGATCTTTCTTCTAAGCTTGGTTAATTATTTATGATAGTGATTATTGTACTATCACTTGAAACAAAATATAGGAGGTTCTTACATCTATAACTTCTAAACTAGAATTCATGAAATTATTAACCAATGGGTCATTTTCAAAATATTACATGGTTAATGTAGCATTATTTTTCTATCTCAAGGCATTAACTACTTTTTTATTTTATATGATGGTAATGGATCATGAAATAATAATATTTAATCAGTTACAACCATCTTCACAACCTTATGTTCAACTTTTTTTTGAGTGAATATATACTTCAAAATTTGATGATCAGTATATATTTCACACTTTTCTCCATATAAATTATTTATCAAAATTTTTAGAGAAAAAATCTACAGTAGATAATCATAAATCATTTGTAGGTTATTTTAACTCATGAGGTTTTAGTTTCTGTAGATCATAAGAAATAAACCTAAACATTTTTCATCAGAATAAAACCAAGTCCATTCAATGAAACATCATTGTAGATAAAAAAATTACCATTTATCTAGGTTAAGGAAATAACCAGAGCTTTCAAAAATATTATTTTTAATTCCTAATAAATATCAACACATTATTTTGTATAGATAAATTTTAGTCATTTTTATGTCAACTTATTTAGTGGGATATATAATCATTAAAAGTTTTCAAGAAACCTCTAACAATATCCAACTAATCTAAGAAAACTAGTATCTCAGTAATATTTTTAGGTATTGGCCATTCGTCAATATTTTTTTTGTTTTGATGGGATAAATTGTTATTCCATATTTATTTAAAATTTTCCCATGGAAATAAATATGTTGTAACAAAAAAATACCATTTTCTAAATTTTTTATGTAGTTTTTTTTCTTTAAGGGTTTTCCAAATAATCCTTAGATATTTTTCATGATCCTAATTACTTTTGGAATAAAAAAATATCATAAATAAAAACAACTAAAAAATTATCCAAATATTCATGTATGACTATGTTAATAAGATCTATAAATACCATTGGGTAATTTTCCAACCCAAAGGTTGTAACTAAAAGTTCTTAATGACCATATCTAGTCCATAATGTTGTTTTTAGAATGTAATCCTCCTTCACCTTCATCTTATAGTAATCAGATCTCACACTATCCTTCAAAAAATACTGAGATCCTTGGATATGATAAAAAAATCATAGATATGGGAAAACATACAATTATTCTTAACAGTAATTATATTAAAATATTTATAATCAATGAATAGCCTCCTAAAACCATCTTTATTTTTAATAAATAAAACTAGATCACCCCTGGTGAAGTGCTCATTCAAATAAAACCTTTATCTAGTAACTACTATAATTTATTTTTTAGTTCCAAAAGTTTTAATTGAGTTTTTTTTTGATAAGGGGGTTTTGAAATTAGGTTAACATCATGAAATAAGTCAATAGTAAATTAAACGTCTTGATATTGTATAACACCAGGCGACTCAGCAGGAAAACATCTATGTTCACATTTGACACCTGCACATCATTAATCTAAATAATTTCCATATTTTTGTAAATATGTGCAAGATGAAATTCATTTCCATATTTTAATAATTTCTTGGATCCCTAATATGATATCAAAGGTATGGGTTCAGTATTGTATACAAAATTAATTGTTTTTAGAAAAAACTTCTTTAGCACTGTAATCTATCTTTTCATAGTAAACAGAAATCCAATACATACCTATAAAAATATAACAATATACTAGGGGAAATAAAATAAGTTTTTTAAGAGAATATTTTCCATAAAAAATGATATGAAAATTATTATAATTTTTTTACCTTAATACTTCCCCCTATTTTTTTACCATAAGTTATGGTTCCATTTCTTAAGTTGAAATTTCCAATTTATTCGAAAATTTTTTAGAAATAAAACACTATGTATTCCCCAAATCAAAAATAAATTAACATAATCTAACAAAACATATAAAGTATTTGATAAAACTTTGTTAAATGGACCCACATTTATTTTAGTAGTTGAAAATGTCTTTTCTACACCTTTTTATTTCTAATCATGATGATTTCCATCATATACATATAACTTTGGACACATGTTAGAATAATGACCTAAATCATTGAAAATAAAACACCTCACCATTGTATGGCTATTCGTTACCACATTATTTGGTTATTCAAGATTATTTTCTTTATAGTCACATGCCCTGCAATGAAAATGACCACTCTATAAATACTTTCAAGATCCTATCAAACATTTCTTGAAAGATCATTTACCACTCTTGGAATATTTTGGGGGATTAAATCTATACTTTTTAAATGATTTCTTCTCTGATTCCTTCCACCTTTATCTTTTCTTTCTATTACCATCTCGAGGAACATATTTTTTAGAAAACTACAACTCAACATTCTCATCACAGTGAAACAATTTCTCATAACTTTTTAATTATCATATGGGAATATCTCTCCATAAACATGGTTTTAAACCTAAGTAAAATCTAGTAATTTTATTATCAGTTTCCCAAAAAAATTTGGAATATACCTATCCAATATTGTGAAGTTTACTTAATATATAGTTACATTATCTTCAAATTTTTTACTTCAGTTATAGGGATTGTTTCTCCATATTAATATGAACAACCTTAGGGAAATATTTATCATGAAAAATATTCTTAAATGCGTCTCATTTCATGTTAAAAAGAACATATTTATCTTTGGTATTCTTAAACAGAGACCACCATTTATTAACATAACCTTGAAAATAATAGATGGAAAGGGTTACCTTTTGAGGTTCTGAACAACCCATGACTTCAAATATCTTCTCTAAGTCATTAATACATTCTTATACAACCAAAATTTTTGATGATACACTAATTTAAAGGGGATGTTTTTCATGAAATTATATACTATCATCATGTTCCTATAAGGTGGATATTGCTGCTCTCCAGCATGTATTCCACATCTATCTATAACCCGTATTAACTGATCTATTACTTAAACAAATAGTTCGGTTCAAATTATAACCATTCTAGGTTTTTGATTTGGAAGGATATCTTCTTCACGGTGCCTTCTTTCTTAAGATCCCCTATTCCCTCTAAGGAAAACCTTTCTAAAAAAATATTTTTTAGATTAATAAACATATTAATACTTAAATTTTTTATTATTTCAACTTGAAAATATGTTAAAATATTTTAAGGGTATTTTATTAACTTTATCCAAACCCCTAAAGTTATCTGAAACTTGATCTCATACCAACTGAAAGGACCTGACATTAAATATTACATATTCTAGTGGATTTAAAATATAATTATATTTCTGACATTCCTAAATGTTTATTTTTTTTATAGTTTTATAGAGTTAGTTTATAAATTTTAGATCATAATCTCATACATATAAAAAATGAACACTTATTTTTAGTATTCTGTTTTTCACAATATAGAACTTTTAAAACAAAATATGATTTCATTTCATGAATAATCTTCCTGACTATAAATTTTACTTTTTTTCCTTTCCCTTACCTATCTTTAATCCCTGTGAAAAACATTTAAAAACATGATATGAGCATAAAAAGTTTAGTAAGAAACATAAAAGGAATAAATCTGTTAGTTAATTGAAAAACATGAAAACCGATGAAATATTTATCTCAATGTTCTTTAAGATAATAATATAAATCATTTTCACATGAAAAAACACAAAATTTTGGCTCAAAGAAAATCTTTAAAACCCATATCAAGAAAATAAAAACCCCTTTTGGAAATATAGAGCATCACATTAATAACCCATTTTAAAACCGTGTGAGAAATAACTAGATCCTAGTTAAATATAAAGGAGAAACCCTACAGAAACTCTCTCTTTATTGCCTCGAAATACAAGGTACATTACCTAATGCATTGAAGAACTATCTGGGAACTTAAAAATATATAGAAAACTAACCTAACACTATCTATGTGTACCCAATATATAATCTCTTTTAGGTTCACCCATGAGCTATAATGGGGCTAATCACTTTGTAGAAGTTGTTCCAGGGTCACTAGTTTCACATATAATACTAAAGTAACATATTGAATAATTTATTATTTCACCTTTTTATCATAAAAATTTTAAAAAATATTTAAAACACATATTCAAAACACATCCAGATATCAAAATACCCTCTTATTTTGAAGATTTACTTTTAAAATCTAAAAACTATGCACGTAATAAAGAAAAAATTTTATTTGAAAAGAACCATGTAAAATTATATAGGAAAATTAAATGAATTAATGATTAAAGATAGTGAGAAAATATTCTCATTCTGGATAATTTTTAAAATAATTAATTTTTTCCTTTGGTAATGTTTTTTAAAAATGAATTTTAAAAGAGGACTATTCTAAAAGAAAGTTCCTTACCTCGAGTCGAATTCATCATATATATCCTTTATATTCCTAAATAATGAAATTTTGTTAATTTTATACTTTATTAAGAATATTTTTAATTTTTATTATTCCTTTTATATCACTTATTACCCTACTATATATAATTTTTTATTCTTTTGAGTTCACATCGAGCGTTTTGATGATATTCAGTTCATAAGTCAAAAATGAATTTAGTTATTTGACTATGGCTATAATGGTAATTATTCCACCATTTAAAAAATATCCATAATGTCTTAATGATTATTTTTATAAATCAATTATACTTTTTAATCCAATAATTAAATATGGTTATGAAAAATGAAATATGTTATAATCATGGAGATGGTAAGTCTTATGTATGCATGAGTAAAATTTCCATTTTTGAATGATCATTATAGAAATAAGGTAAGTATCATTTTATAGTTTCATAATGATAATAATATCTTAAATATAATATTAATTCTTTAAATATACTTATATTTATATCATCCATGTGATTTTTTTTGATAAAAAATGGATCACATCGCTTCATGATGGCGGTGGTCCCCACATATGCACAAACAACATTATGATTTTTTAGTGCATAGAAAGGTAAGAAAATAAATGATATATTATATTAGAAAAATTATAAAAAAGTCATGAATATAATATATAAACATTAATTACATCATTATAACCATTATTGAGATATGATGATTGAAATTTAATTACATCAGTTCACGAAGCGGTATGAATGATGAGTTATTTTCACATTTGATGGAAGATGAGATGGGTATAGGTCATTAAACTAACATAATAAAATATAATTATATTTAGGATACTATATTTATTATTTTATAATGTTTTAACAAGGTTTTAGGTGTGTGGAAGAGGAAACAAAACTAAAATATCCAAATAAAAACTATACCTCTTATTTGGAAAACCTAATTTTCTTAACACCTTAAGAATTATAAGATTAATATTATGACTAAAAAAATTTATAATAAGGGTAGGTATTCTATTAATGTATTTGGGTAGGGATTTTATAAACAAAAATGGTTGTATGTGTAAATAAAAGATAATAATATGTTCCCTTTTATAAGAGAGGGGATGGACACTCTTGACATTTCTAAAAAATATTAAATTAATATAAATTAATTTTTAATTAAAAATAGATACAAAATGAGTTATTTAAAATATAATATGAATATGGGTCGAAATTGACACATCCAATAAAAAATTATACATGTTTTTATTATATTTCTACCCTTATCTTTTGATTTTGACCCCTATTTAACCCCTTTATATCTTACTGTAAGAACATTGATTTTTACTATTTGAGTGTCCATATAGATACTATAAAATTAAAAATAAATCATAAATAGACCATGGAGGAAATTTTAAACCATATCCTAAATACATTCCCAAATTTAATATTTTAGGAATTTTATATCATTTAACAAATAATTATTTAATTTAAAATATCAATATTGTCAATACATAAAACTATTCATTACTTTAACATTAATAACATCAAGAAAAAATTTAATATTAGAACCAAATATTATATTATATTAATATAATGTCATGGTTATCTATAAGATTCATTTATTACATTATTTATCACAAATTATATTTATTTTAATATTTTTAATATCATTTATTTGTTTTTTCTATTAATTAATTTATTACCGCATTAGTGTTGTGAAATCATTTAATGTAATTATTTATTAAATAGAAATTAAAAATAAATTTCCACGATGAATATAAATATTTTATATTTAAAAAATACTATTTATATCTAAACTTATCCTCTTGATCACACCATATAAAAAATATGACACTTATTAAAAATAGAGCATTATATGTTTGACTTTTCTTTAATTAAAATACTCTAAAGGTCACAATATCACCCAAGTAGTCCTAAAAGGCCATAAATTATACCATTAAATGAATATGGGTGAGATGTAATTATGCAATAAGATATAGACAAGTTTTTGGGTCATTTTTGGGTTCTCATCATTTTATTTTTATCTGAAATTATTCGAGTTATCCTTTACGATGATAATAAAATTACTAAGTTTACAATTCATATTTAACAAAAATAAAATAGAAGTATTTTTTAAATTTGGTCCCACTAATTCAAAATATGGAATAAATTTATTTAAATTAAAAACACAAAAATAATCAGATTTTAATTTAAAATTAAACAAGAAAAGCACAATGAAAAATGGTTTTTTTCCGAAAAAATTCCCTTTTAAAATATTAAAAGATATTATTATAAATTAAAGTATAAAATAAACTTCAAAAACTATAATTGGATTATTTTAAATAAAAATTAACTAATGAAAATTTAAAACTAATTAAAAACATAATTTGACCTTGTAAATACTTTTAAATAAAACACAGTTTTCAATAAAAAATTAGTATATTTCACTATTAATTGAAAAATCTATATTTCTAGAAAATTATCAAAAAATCGTTCTAGGATAACATTAAAATGATTAATTTAAAACTAGATTTCATTTTATCAAATTAATTTTTTTTATTTTAAAATTAATCTTAAAAATAAAATATTACAACATACAAGTTTAATAAAACTATTTAATTTGTGATTACTTAACATATTTATAATAAACATACCAACGAGCCTGTACCCTAGTGGTTCAGGCTCCTTCGTGGCATCCAAAAGACCCAGGATCAAATCCGGGCAGAGAAGAATTCCTGAGTACTATAGCAGGTACTGTAGAGGCACTGTAGCAGGTCACTAAAGCAGTATTGTAGCAGTAGCAGGCTGTAGCAGCGGCAACACTGTAGCCGCGGAGGGACTGTAGCGGGGTACTTTAGCAGTGGTGGTACTGTAGATGGTACTGTAGCTGTGCGGGTACTGTAGCAGTACTGTTTACTGATGGGTCCTTTGGGAAAAAAATGGGCTTTCTAGCCCTGTATGCAGGCCACTTAACCTTGGGCCTTCGGGCTATGTAATGGGTCACCCTCTACCCACTCTAAAGAGTTATTTGATTTAATAATAAATTGAGGCTTTAGCCCCAACCTTAAAAAAATTATAATAAATATAACAATTTAATACATGAAAAATCATAAATATGGAAATAATTTTTTCTATTAGTACATGGGTTGTTACAACCTGTGCTATCTTGATGTAGAAAACAAGTGTGATCAACCTAGACATAACTTTCATCAATAAATTATTTATTATGTGATAAAAATGTAATAATCATATTTCTAGGGTATTTCCAAGTAGTTTTATAAGAAAACACCTAACATTATATTAAACACACATATAAAAACATTCAGGTGAAAGAATTCCTCTCCCCTTTCTGTTCAAAACATCCCACCCAATAAAAACATGAATGATTTATTCAACAAAAGACTTGGAAAGTGTTAAAACTATACTAAAAACATTTAAAATATCTAGAAATTATTTATTTATAGTAGATAATGATATTATATAATTTTTATTTTCATAAATTACATTTAAGGGATAAAATCCATTATTCTACATCATTTTTGGTCTTTTTGAATGATAAATCCAAGAATATCCTTTTTACATGACTTGTAATATTCCAAGGATTCATTAAGAACTATATGATGGAAAACACTTCTTGTTGTATATTAATTAAAAGACTCCTTCGGTTCTCCCCATAAATTCACGACCTTTGATTCCCTATACAAATATAAACAAAAACTGTTATTTGGATAATGTGGGTTTATATTTTTCTTCCTAGCTGGATTAATAAGTTCAAGTGTTTATTCTCATCCATGATTCCTTTTTCTCTGAATTTGTAATTTTAATATAACTCTTCATGATTCTACCATTAGTTTTCTACATAAATATATTAGGTAAAATGTAATTCTTGTTAATTTTAGGTTTCTTCTTATGTACAAATTTTATTTCATATTTTCTAATAAAAAATATGTAATCATTAGTTATTTAGATTTTTTTCATCATCCCCTTTTTTCCAAGTATCCATATATGGAAATTGTTAAAAGATTGAATATTTTTTTTTTCACTTTCCAAAAAAATTCTATTGATCTCTTGGGTTATCATTTCTTGATAATCTCTCACAGAATTCTAGATCTTCTTTATATGGAATTACCTGCTTGACTTTATCAATTTCACATATTTGGTCTTAATCTATATTTCTATCTATTTCAAATTGATAATAACAAATAATCAATTAATTTTTAGGGATATTCTAATCATTATTAGTATTTATACATTTCTTCTTATAAATCCCTTGATCACTCTTCATTAGTAACCTATCATGAGATTTTTATTCTTCATATTGGTTTTCTTCCATAAAAAAATCCTTCTAGTAATTTCTTGAAGTGATTACCCCTTTCTCTAAAGCATTCATACTTTTTCATTTCTGTTCATGGAATATTTAAAAAGGTTAATGATGTAGACTTTTCTATGATATAATAATTATCACTTATAATTTATTGTAGTATCATTCTTACCATTATTTGGAGTAATTTTTTTAACACTTTTCTTAACTTGTTTATACCCCATGGAAAAATATCCCCATTTTTATTTTTATCTACATCTATTTTGGAATTTTTTTCACATGGTATGGTACATTCATGGAGCATTTATTCTAACACTTATCACTACTATAACCACCACTATTGAAATTTTCATAGAATATTTAAAGATATTCAAATATGTTATTAAAGTATATATTCATTTTCTTCTATAGGTATTTACTAATTCATGAATAATCATTATATTCATATATTATCTCCCTTGATTTCATAACTTCTATATTCTTTATAAATTTAAATTTTATGCTAAAATTCAATACCCCTATTCCCAAACCTTCAAGAACACCAATAGTGAGAAAAAATCTTGTTCTCTAACCTTTGGATCCAATATGGGAAGTTTGTACACCCTAATATTTAAAAAAAATCCTTCTTTTGAGCATTACTTGGGGATATTATCTTTTGAAACATTTATACATCCACCCTTGTTGTAATTGTATATTTAATAACATTTTTTTATTCATATTTGACCATATTTTTATTTTCAACTTTTACCAGTGGATGAAATACCATTATTTTTTAGAATATGGATGGCCTCTTTCCATGATCTTGTAATGAATTGATTCTTAGAATATATCAAGATATTTTTTACATAAATGTGATTCATTTAGGAGGAAATAATTTTTTCAAAAATATTATTGGATATACCTCTATTCTCAACAGTTTTAGAATATTCTTCTAGTAGTAATTTTTGATTTTATTGCTCAAATTTTATTTAAAAATAGTTCATGTTGAGGGAAATATTATCATCCTAAAATAATTTAAATATTTATTATCATTAATATTTTATATTCTAATATAATCCTCATATATCTTTCCACCTTCTTATAAATAATTCTCAATATACTTAATTCTTTTGGATTTGAGATCTAGTTGAGAATCCTTTACCCCAATAGATGATTTATGATTTTCTTATAAATCATGGATATTATCTTATATTATTTCTATAATCATATATTTATACGCAATATAAAATTGTAATGAATCTTTATCATAGGGGAATTTTTCTCTTCTGATCATTGAATTTATCCTTGGACTTTATGTATTTGAGGAGGGAGTTTCACTTTTATAACAATATTGTTAATTATTTTTTAATATATTTTCCATATACTATGAACTTTTAATTCTAATTATCTAGTTTCTTGATAAATTCAAATAAATAGAAAGTTTTTCACAAAAAAAATTCTTCAGCTATTTCTTATCCCCATAGTAGAGGTTTTTATCTAATTCAATAGATGCATCCTCTTTATTTCTAGAAATTTACTCTCTAGAATGATTACTCTAAATATATATAACTAATCAATTTAAACATTAATTACCTTTATTTTTTGGTGTATCCTCTTTAAAAAATTTGTGGTCTTTTTTAGCTTCATTGCCCATATTTTCTTCCATTTCTTCATGGTTTTGATGAAAACTAACAAGTTTTTATTGATATGAATGGGAAATAAATTTTCCATATTAAGAAATTAGGAATGTTATTTAAATATACACATCATGTGTATCTAATAAAAGAATTGGGTGATAAATTTTATTCAATTATAACGAACCTAAATTTTATTTTATATAACTCGTTATACCCAAATAGATTCATGTAGTAACATCAAGGGTAAATTAGTGTGAACTTCTTACCAAGATGTTTATACTATTTCAGAATAACCCTCTCAATATTAAAAACTATTTTTTCAATTAGGAAAATATTTGTATCAACTTATGAATTACCTCAATGCATTCAAACCACATACATGATAAAAAGTAAGAAAAAAATACACAATATTCTTATAAGTTTTATCCTTAAATCATGAATAAAATCATTTATATATTTGGGTTTAGTATGAGGCACAAATATCTATTATGTTAAACAAGTGAATAAAAATGGGATATCTCTTGAAAAAAAACTTAATGTCTCCAAATAGGTTTTAGTTATTTATACTTTCTTCCTTAATTTTATAATGGTACCTCCTAAAGAACTCCTAAGTAAGACCTTTAAGCTAATCCTGATCGCACTTCATTAATAATTGTAAGATGTTATTAATCAAGAATAAGTATTCAACTACTAATAAATCTTCTGAGAGAGTATCATGCACGTCTGACTTTTTCTGCAACATAATCACACTATGATCTTAAATCATAACTTCTACCCAATATATAAGAGTCTCAATATAAAAGATAGAAAATAGATATAAAACTTATCAAACTCTTTCTCTATTTGACTTATATGATATAGGTATATCAAAGGGTATTTCTTTAAACATGCTTCTTTTTCTTCTCATTATTCTTCATTGATGCCTGATTTATTCTCTTCTTAAATTACATTAGGTTATCTCACTTAGACACTTGCAATATCAGTTTCTTCACACTTTCATTGATAAATTTTCATATCATGGAATACAATATTAGGTTCTCTCAACTTTTATAGTATTCTTTTTCAAATTTATAACTTCATGATATCACATAAATAATTATTCTATATTAGAATATTGATGTCCCCCTAGAATTGAAATTATGTGATCTTATCATTAAATATGGTTAAAAATATCTCAATATTTTTATCCTCATTTAATCCAAGTAAAAAATATCAAAATTTAATCTTTTTAAATATTCAATATTATCCTTCTTGAAAAACTCCCAAAAAATTTGCTAAAAATAATCATGTCTTCATGTCCACTTGCATAAAATCAGTTTGGTTTAATATATCCTTCACAATGTGAATTTATTCCCAATATCTCTAAATAAATATTTTTGTGAGGTGAAATCTCATATCACAACCTACCAAAAAAATTTGATTCTTATTCAATGACTCCCTACAACATAACATACCCCATATGACATGATAAATTTTAAACAATAAAACAAATATTGACTTGTATCTCATCCTCATATAGCTTCATGATGAATCTTATTCTTCATGGAATATATATATATATTCTAGTTATCAAATCTAAACTAAATGGTATATCATCCTTATAATTCTTTATGGTGTGTCTTCTTCCTACTGATCTGCAATCCATTTTTTTCATTTTCTAAAATCTGGTTTATGGGTTAGCGGTAACCATTACAATATTTAAAAACATCACCCAGCAATATTCCACCTTCAAATTAAAGATTAAAACTTCAAAATTCATAATTCAAAATTCAAAATTCAAAATTCAAACCAACCACCCTTACCAATCTTGATCCACGAACCATGACATGAGTACCCAACGTGATCCAAAAATCCACCGTCTATCATACAAAGATCTGACCGTGTTAGATGGTCTCCTGACTACCCACTGTCATCTTCATTCTCAATGAAACCACTAGTCTATCCACACAGACTACGTCCTCATAGACCATCCTCCTCGCCATCGCCATCCGACGGACAATCATGCCACAAATCCAGGATGAACCAAACCAACAACCAGATATAAAAACATCTCCACTGAAAACATCAAGGAAGAAAAACCAAAAAAAATCTAACGAAAAAAAATCAATCCCTATAAACGTTGAAAAATATCGCCAACCTCAAAGAGAACAAGTACCAAATCTATCCTCAAAAGAGAAAACTAAAAGAACACTGAAACTGGATAGATCCACCACAGGACGCGCCACCAAGCAATAAAGAAGAACCTTCAATATCAAGGCATACCTTCCTTCATGACCGACATTACACTGAGCTGGCTTGACGTAGCCCCAAACAGCATCGACACCTCACACCTCCACAAACACCGCACATCGATAACCAAAAACATGATTAGAGATGAAAATCACAAACCAAACCAAAAAAAGAGGCCTCCCAAACATCAGATCTTGCTGAAAGGAGCCCCATCGAGGGCCATTGAACCAGATCCCGCTGCTGCCTTCAGAGTCTCACCAGAGGACCAGATTTCCCAAAATTCTCATAGATGACGCGGAATGTGAAGACACCCCCAAACCACCGCACATGAGACCCACACCCTGGCCCAACATCACGCCACCTTGGAAAACCCTATCCATATTTGAGGTTAGAGTGAGAAGAAGGTCAAGCGCGATGCGGATCACCGAGGATGAAGACGAGCCCATGCCACTGGAAGTGGCCACTCCACGAATGCACCGAGAAGAATGCTGAGGGAAGAAGATCTGGCCGGAGGAGCGGAAGGGATGGAGGGCGGTGGTAGGGGAGAGAGCAAGCAAAGCGGATCCCCTTATGGGCTCATCCCCACACACAATAGGAATCATCTCCTTCCCCACATTGTGTCTTTATTTCATTTGTGAAACCATATTTTGAAAAGTATCTTAGAATTAGACTTCATTATATATTAATATTATTCATAATGAAATTAATACCTTCTCATAATCCCAGATCTCAACCCCCTTTGAACCATTATGGTGTTTAACTCATGCAAGAACAAATTAAACTTCATATGTGTTAACTTTTTTGAGTATCTTTCCGATATATAAACTTTTCCAAATTTTTTAATTCCCAGAAAATGTTACCTTTGTGAATGGTTCATAGTTACTTTGATTTATTAGCTACGATTTCAAAAATAATCTTACATATCTAGTGAATTTGAAAAATTTATCAATTCCTCCCATACACTACCTTTATGTATAATTTATATGACTCCTATTCATGCTTCAGACAACTTTTACACATTCTCTTGCCTTTCTAAATTATTTGGTTCTTCTCTCAAATAAATTTTATGCATCACAAGGAGTCACAATAGTTTAACAAATTTCTATTCATCTATTATAATTACTTTTATATACTCCCATGTTTAATCTTACACATTCACCGGCTTCACAAATATTCATGTTGTATATTCTTTATGAGCATTACGCATACCTTGCCTTTCCAAATTTCAATAATAATATAAAACATATAGTATTTATATATAATGTTTTCATAGTGTCATAATAATATTTCAAGGATCCTTAATTATCTCCAATATACTTCAAATAATCCTAAATTACATTGTAAATTACCAGAATATTTCCAAAACAATTCAAGTTAATTTCTAAATCCATATAGTATATGAGAACTCAACATTGAATGAACAAAAGAATCTCCGATACCTCAAAAATTTTCATTTTAACTCTTAATTATTAAACTCTTAATATAAGATATTTTCACAATATATAATATCCAACATCATGTATAATAATATACGAATGGATACTTACTCTTATGGATAAATATGATTTTACCTTAATAGCTTTTCCACTCTATTCTTTATCTATCACAACTACCTCTATCATCATTTATAGATATTTAGTATAAAATTCTTCTTTAATTTAAAATAACTTTCACTTTATACTTAAAAATATTTCTTATAAATAATTTATATAGGTTCATTACTAAAAAGGTATTTTTAGGAGCTTTATACAGTATCATCAAGTCCTTCTTTTCTATTCGTTCATAATGGAAGAAAATAAAATATATTCAATTTAAAAAATATAAATTATCATTTACTCATAAAATAAATGGTAATTTACTTCTAAAATATTTATAGAAACTCTGTTCCAAATCATAATCCCAAAAAAATCCTAAATCCCCCCTTTTTATAAAACACAGTATCAAATATAGGAAACAACAATCTCTTCATTCAATGGACTCTTCATCATCACCCGACTAATATTAGAATACCTATTGGCCAATAATACAATCAAACTAATTTTTTATATTCATATATAATTATAAAACAAATGGATTTTTTATATTTATTATATAAAATTTCCCAAAATTGAAATTTAGGAATAAATAATCTTAATTTCAAAGTGATATTGGGACATAAATTATTACCATTAATCCAAAATTCAACAAAGGCGAATTAATCTCATGTATAATAAATATAAAAAAATTAATAAATTATTTGAAAGAATTATTAATATATATAACTATTTACGCTCGTTAATTATAACCATCTAATACATATATATTAGTAAATTATTGATTATTTTTATTATTGAATGCTAGTAATTTTGATAGTTTCATAAATGTTTAATAATCATAATGTCAATCATCATTCATTAAAAAACTTTCATCCTTAAAATATTATTTAAGGCAGTTGAATTATTATTTTTTAATTATTTATATTTTACCTTGTTCATTTGATAGAATTTGTAGACCTCATTTGGGAAATTGAATTTATGAGATCATTTTCAGGTAATTTAGTGATTGCAATGGGTTACTTCGTAATGACCATTGATTTTTGGGTCACCATTACAGAATGATAATATTGACATAAATTATTCTTTTATATCATATATTACCTATATTAATTTCTTTATACTCATCCATGATGATAATTATGGTGTTATAGAATCATTGATCTAGATGGTTTAACAAAAATAAATAAAAACATGATATACTATTGAATGAGTAAGAGTAAATAGGAATATAATTATAACATATTTTTCATTAAATCATCATGATATTAACATAAGATCATTATATTGGAAAATTATATTTATAAATAGTTTAAATGAGAAGGTAATTAAAATATATTTGACGAACTAGGTACTAACTTTGAAGAATTCACTCTTCACAATAGGTTCCTTTGGAATGAAGAATTTATTCCTCCTTAAAGAAACTAAAAGATAACAATAATTTAATAAGTAATTAGGAATGATAATTTAGGATTTGATTAAAGTGGCGAAAACTATAAAATTAGCTTGGGAGGGGTAGAGGAGGAGTCCTTTTATAAGTGAGTTTTGTGTGGCATTTCTTCACATACTCACTCTGTAAGGTGTAAGTATATCATTTTACATGGAGTGTGGAAATAAATTAAAAAATTAATTGATATGATTCATGAATAACCTTATAAACATTATATATATATATATATATATATAATTTTAGACACATTTTGGTCCTTTATTATGTAATTTTACCTTTTTACCTCATTTTGCCTTTACCTTGGTAACTTAATTTGTACCTCGGTGACTTATCTGGTTTTTCAAATAATAAAATCGACCCTCTTACCAAATATAAAAGTTATTATTATAAATTTTTAATTTATTTAATCTCATTTAATTTATAAATATGATAATTTTAATATTCAAATGAAAACATTAAATATATAGAAAATATTTTTTATAGAAAAAATGACTTTTAAAACATTAATTGATCAAAATATTATTTAAGATTAATTACAATTTAAAATAGTGATAATATATATTTTATACATTGAAACAATAAATTTTATTAGAACCATCCTTTATATTTTATTAATCTCATTTATTTAGAGAAAGAACATAATTCACAGAAAAAATAATTTTTTGAAAAATATCTCTTTTTTAACATCAAATGATTTTTATTTGATCCCATAAAAATAAGTAATTTATCATCTAAAAATTATTAATTTCAATCAATTGATATTTTAATCATTCTTTAAATTTTATTATCACATTGAATCATTTTCAAAAAAATTATGAAACAAAAAAATACATATTTTTATAATAAAATATTTTAATAAATTATTATCTTTATATTTAATTCTATAACTATTAATTATATATGAATTATATATTTTTTGAATTTTTTACTAAAAATTATACAAATTTAATGCTCCTATTGGATACACTTGTATATAATAGAAAAATATACAACGCTTATATATACAATGGCCATATATTCAATGACCATATATATAATGGTCACATTACATTTATATATATATAACCTTATATACATATCTCAAATTATTAATAATATTTTCTAATACCCTTTTCATGATTTTTATCATAAGTTTAATGTTATATATTATTTCTATTATTATCATTGGCAGTATGATCTTCAAAATAGATCATAATTATGAGAATTTTATACTTGTAGTATTTTTATTTTCTTTTGTCTTAATAATTTTAGAAAAGTTTGAAAATATATTTCATTTAGTTATCATTTAATTTATTTCATTTTGTATTGAAATATTCAACCTTAATAAAATAATTAATTACCCCCTTTAGTTCAGTGATGTGTGTATCATAAGCTATCAAACACACATGATTTACTAAAATGGAAATATGTACTTAAAATTATGGACTATTACATTCTATTCCCCATAAAATAATTACCCCCCAAAAATTTCATTACTATGATTAAATCTATTGATGTTACATTTTTATCATTAAATCATAAAGTTTCCATGTTACTTCCTTAAACTTATGATTCCTTGATGGAATCTTATCCACTTGAGTGGTATTGTTTCGTAGAACTTAATCTCTAGGGTTAAATTCTTCTACTGGTTATTCCTCACAAGAGAGATCACGGCTGAGTTGTACTAACTAAAATTTTAGTACATGTTAAGGTCTAGGTACTGACTTACTCAAAATTGATACATAGAACAGTTCATGCACTTAAGATATGTTTAGTTAAAGTGGAAGGAAATAAGTTACCATCCCCACATGATAGAGGATTTTGAATTGTCAATGTATCTAGGGATCAATATTACCCTCTTCCAGAATCTAACGATCCCCTTATATGGTGATACTAAACTGAATATCTTGTCTCTAATATTAAATTAAAAATATCATCGAGGATTATTTTTATAGAGATTATGAATACTTTGAGTAGTTTAATTATTATTTTGAATGTGTTTAATCTTATTTGACATCTCTTGATATGAACCTCCATTAAGATACATCTAATAGGATCTTAACATATCTTCTAGTGTATGAATGGTCATTTTATATTGATCATTAGTTTTGAGATGATATTCTAGTGTGATACCCATATCTACATCTATTATGTAATGGATACTTATCTTCAACATTAAGGAAGACCTCATATATCAATCAGATAAAATTGAGAGTTCTACTCCATGTTTCCTTGCCACATCTTTTATGTAAATCATAAAAAGATTATAAAGTAAAAAATCATCACAAATTTAATTTAAATACACTAATTTCATATGGTGATCAACCACAACCCAAATGAAATTATATCCTTTAGTGGAATTAGGAATAAATACAATAAAATCCATGGCGATGTTCACTCATTTCCATATAGTTATGTGTAATGGTTACATTATCCCCTTAAACATTAATTATTCTACCTCAACATGATAGCATACCAAGAATCGAGATATGCAATCAATAATATCCCTATTCATGTTTCTATACAAGAGATGATCCTTGATATCTCTATACATATTTGTGGTTCATGAATCGATATATAATGATGAGATATATACATTATCCAACAACCCATTCTTTAATTTTGGTATTGAAGTTTCACTTATCCATTTCATGAATATTATAATTCCATTAATGTCTTGGTGGATCTATTATTATTACTTATCTTATTATTCATAACAATATCCTCATTTAAACCTCCTTTATATTTACTTTGATTGATGTATAAATATTCATTTAAGAAATATTGGATTTATACACTTCCCCTATTATTCCTAAGTCCATCCTTTTCAAGTCATTAAGTATTGGGTCCCTTTAAATTATCATCATGAATAATTTGGAATGATACATCGTACATTGAGCATCAAAAAACTTTTTTCCTTTATATATTGGTAGTATATTGAGCATTTATAGTCCTTTATCAACTCCAAAATACTTCTTTAGAACATTCCCAACTCCTTTTATGTGAATATATACTTTAAGCTTCTATGATTGGTATATATTTTACACATTCCCCCATAGAGACTGTTCCTATATATCATTAACATAAATATTATCATTAATAGAACAAAATCACATGTTATTTAATTTCATCCTTGAACCATTAATTATCATGATGTGTAAGATACCATCATGTCATTTTTCATGAGGGCTCATACAAATCCCTTTATTAATGCATCACTATATATCAAAAAACCTTCTCTCCTATATATTAGTGTGTGTAAGGGATCACTAATAAATATTTACTTAAAATAATTTTAATTTTATTTATATTCATCTATATATAGGTACTTGAATACATTCCATCTTAAATTGGTTATCATATTTGACCGTCATGAGAAATATCTCACAAAGCATTGAAAGTTTCCATTCATTCTAAACAAACTATGTGACTATGTTATAGTGGATTATCTTGGCCATTATCTAATAACATATATCTTTAAAGGATCTATAAATGTACTTTTAATTAACATTATATGACCAAAAAATGACACATTTATAGCCATAATTCACATGATCTAAATTTAGCATACAGTTTCTCCTTTCTCAAGATCTTCCACACAATCATCAAATGATCTTCATTATCATCCATACTATTAGAATATGTGAAAATATATTTTATAAATACGGCGTAAAATTGATTTTGATAACCTATAAAGACTCTATTCATCAATCCCATGAAGATAGCATAGGCATTTTTAAGTCTGAATATCATCACATGGAATTCATAGTGAAAATTTATTATTCAAAAGAATGTATTAGATATATCATGTCATTTCAACATAATTAATGGATTTAGTACCAAAGGTATATCTTTTATAATTAATAATAACCTCATTTTAAATTGAATATTTAAATAAAACATGGTAAATGATACTTATTCTTTATCATGATCTTATTAATTTCATGATAATTAATACTAAGATACCATTATCAAGATTCATTTTTTATAAAGATAGTCGGGGAACCAAATCCTGAAGCACATGGGCATATAAAATCATTATCCAGATTCACATATATTTTTTTCTTTAATTTATCCAATTTAATAAGATCCAATATATATGAAGACTTTGAAATAGTTATAACATTAGGGAAGAGTTCTATTAAAAACTCAACCTCACAATCTGGGAAAAGACTAGGTAACTATTTTGGATATACAATGACATATTCCCACAAAATAGACATATATTCAATAATTATTATTTTTCTAAAAATTTTAATCCAAATATTCCTCATTATAAGTTATCAATATTTTAACATCATGAAAAACATATAATCTTTCTCGGGTTTAAGTTATTGTCTCTCAAGTTTGGAGGGTGTAGGATTTATTTTGGGAGTTTCAATAGAACCTAATGGTGGAGTTGGATGTAGAGGGAATTTAAACAATATATCTATTATTTTTGACATAAATTATTCATTGTGAATAATCCATAAAACTGATACAATGCATATAATGTTTTTACATTGTAAACCTGTTTTTATATTGTAAATATGGTGCTTGAGATTTTTAACCCGAGGTGACTTATTTTTCGATGAACATGAAATTTAGGGAATTTATTCCATAAATATTTATTTTAAAATATAAAACCCTTTTTCCTACTAGGTTTTATTCACCTGTCACATAAAATACCTCTTTATTATTTTTTATTTGACTCCCTAGAACCCTTGGTTCATACCAAATGTGTTTTTGTTTTTAAATACCTCAGAATCACTTCATTTGCTGTGTTTGATCTCCAATATGGTTGGTCACCCCCCTTTGGGTAAGTGAAACCTTTATTATTCTTCATTACTCTTGGTTACCAAAGTAGTGTTGGGAAGCATTTATGGATCCATGATCATGCGATGTTGAAGTTTATTCTATCCCTTCTTTCTCTATTATGAGATCATCCTCCGATAACAACCCATTATATTGGATGTGGTGCGAAGTGAGAGTTCACTTAGGTATGTTTTAATCTATCCTCTTAACCAACTATTTTTCTCATATAATTTTAATTTTATTTGTGAGAATTAATGTAATGGACACTATTTTTATCTCTATATTCCTTTCGGCGTTGGTGGATCCTATTATGGGAAGTGTTCGACTCGAGCTTGAGGTGGGTGGTTCTATCTCTAGACTATATTATATGAACTGTTATTTTCACTTATTTTATTAAATGGTCTTATAAATTAAATGGCATTATTTACTATATTATATGTGTAAATGGGGTTTTGAAGAAAAGATAGGTTTCCCCTAATTTTGGTAAAACAAAGATGATTTTCAAAGCATTATGGAATGAATTTTGAAATGGGATTCGAAGAAGTTTTTGATGTAAAAATTTTATTTTAAATTTTACTATGAAATGTTTAATCCCTCTTGAAATGATTTTAAATGAAACACAATGGATACTTGGGTACATAGGTGGAATGTGTGGTATGGGGGATTATATTTGTGTGTGTGTGTGTTGTATTATAAAGAGGTTCACTTTATGAGGTGTCTACCCATTCTTAGAGTGAGATGAAATTGGGTTTAGGATTGACTTGAAATTATACGAGGGTTCAATTTATAAGGTGTTACTCTACTCCCTAGACCTTGATTCCTGGGTTCAAGGGACTTATAATGCACACTAGTCATGATATATATAATATTGACCTAGATAACATGATCGTAATATTATCCTCAGAATGTTTTTACAAGGTTGTTTGTATTTTTACTATTTTGTATTTTTTTGTACTTGTTTTTGATAAAACTTAAGTGGTTTATTGGATTTTTGATTTGAATATTTTTACCTGGATTATTTCAGGATTGCAAAAAAGGGGAATTTTTTACCATGATTTTGATATATAAATGGATTACTTCTCATCATGCCATGTTTTTCTATAAATTTGGGAATATAGGAATTTTTATAGAGAATTTATATGAATACCTTAGTGGGATCCCAATGATTATTTTTAGCTCATGCCCTGGACAACCCTTCAATGGTGTGTAGACTTGGTATTGTCTTTTGATGCAAGAAAAAGGAAGGTGAAATAGTGAAGCAGTGAGGTTTATGTCAACTGGGTATGAGGAGCTGGTGGTGAGATGGTGGGATGTTTTCCACATTATCACATGGAGTAGTTTGTTCTTATTTTTAGTTTTCCTTTGTATTTGGATGGTTCCTCAGAGTATCTTAGCTATTTTCGAGTTATATCCTACCATTGGTTTTCATTATTTAGGGAATATATCTTTCTATTTGTTTATTATGATATTTATTTCCACTATGTATATGTTCTATGTATCTTGTTATTGGATGGATAAAATCATTCCCTCTAGTTTTTTGTTGATTCTTAGGTTCTAGTTTCCAACCCATGGGGATGGGGAACACTGTTTGGGTATGCAGGGGATCATGTCAGGCCGTAGTTTTGTAGTGTATTCTAGGTCTGTATGTTACAAATTTATATTAAAGGTTGTCTATAATAAAAATTTATTTTATTGTATTATTTTTTAAAAGGGTGTTAGGAATGTTGGGACTTAAGAGTTAGGTTTCAGTGAGTTTGTGGAAAACTCTTACCACGACAAGCCTTATGTTACCATGGGATGTTTGGATGTGTTTTATCTTGTATTGAGTTATTGATCATAATATCAATTTTTCATAGGATTTTATATTTTAAACTAAGATCATCTAATGGTCTAATAGTTTATTCAGTTTTTATCATATATAAACATGCCTCTTAGACATATTCCATGGGTTCCTTAGGAGGGTGAAATGAGAGATTCTCATCAAGGGAATACCCCTATAGATCAAAATATTTTTGAAGCTATCATACATGAAGTTTTTTCCATGGATCAGGCTATACCATGGGTTTAGAACCCAGTTATTAAGGTGAAAATATTAATCAAAGTAGGTATGGATTGAGCTCCAGAGGTCATACATGAGAAACCCCCACCCTTTATGGGTATGAATGAACCCCAATTGGTAAATAAATAGATGGAAATGATCAATTATTTCTTTGAATTCATGGAGATAATATAGGATATCATGGTAAATTCCTAGAATTATGGATTGTGGGTCCCATTAAGTTGTGGTGGGATTCCCTGGTAGATGTAGGTCGACACATGGGCTTGGATTGGAAGGGTTTCAAAATAATCTTCTTTCAATATTTATTCCCAAATTCTCAGATGATAAATACATATGTTAGGTCCACAAGGCTAGATACCCTGAGGGGGGGGGGGGTGAATTAAGGTATGAAAAAATAAAACAAATGCCTCTTTTGATCTTGTCCTATTGCTAGAAAAATCTTTTTTATCTCTCTCCTTCCTGTTGTGGAGTATGAAAGAATCTTAAATCTTGCACAAGACAAAAAAAATTTACTTGGTTCACCCACAGTGGGATACATCCAAGGAGCATACACCGATGATGTACTGATATACCAAATCTACTATAAGCGCACTGTTATTTACAAGTTCGAAGCAGACTCACTATCCCCCTAGTTTTCAACCATTAATTATTTGAGAACTCACTGCTCTCACAACTGAAGTGAGCCTACTGCTTCTTAAGAAGATCGACTCATAGTTTATATACCTATAGGCCTGTTCATTATCACTAATTAATCCATCCTCCACTATATGTAGATGATATGTTGAAATCCAATTTTCATCCACTGATGAATACCCCCTTTTCCACTGAACACTGGGAAATAAAATTTTGAAATCCTCCACAAATCACCATACTTCGCGAAGCTCCTAGTTTCTCAAAGCACAAACAAGACTTCGTAATTCTACGACCTCTTCACGAAGCTCCTAGGTCTGTCAAGATCATAGGTGTGAAAAGAATACTAGATATCAGGGCTCTATAGATCACATATCTCACTACTTCATAGATCTCACACTGGTCTTTGTGATTTTACAAAGATAAACAAGCCTTTGCAAAGCACGCATCCTCCACAAATCCAAAAAGGCCTTCGCGGCTTCCCTTCCTTTGGTAGATCTCAACTAGCTCTGTGAATTCCTTTTTCTTTCACAAAGCTCACTACCCTATGAATATCCTTCACAATTAGAGAGATTAATGTTTTTAATTTTATCTCTCTACTTCTCTCGAGGGGGTCAGGGTTTATTTATAGGCGATTCCACCGACTCGAGAACCTTCCATGCAAAGTCAGCACCACGTCAGCTCAAATCACAAAGCTCTGAAATTTCGGCCAAAATTATCTCTATATCGGAAAGAAACGTGGAAATATTTAGATTAAAGAGATCTTTGTAATTGCAGATTTATCTGTCAATTCCTTTCCACCAGTGCCACAAAGCTTCACTATAATTCTCTTCACCTCTACTATTCACAAAGCTCGTCGTAATCGCAGAGCTCACCATCATCATTTGTCTAGTCTCTGTGAAATTCCCTTCAAAAATCCCATATTTTCAAAACTCATTCCTTTTCCATATTTTGATGAGATCTTCATGGAAATCCACTTTTCATTATGCTCACCGAACTCCAAATTTTGGACCCCAAAATTTTTGCAAACACTGGAAAATGACACCACCTTGTCTCTATTCTTTTTTACCACTTCCAGATCTTCCATTCCTTTTTCATGGTTATTTTTTAACATGTATTGTCAACAACATCACTAGAACTGGATGATTCACCCTGGAATCCTTCTTTGTCAACAAACACAACCAACTTGAAAATGAAGCAATGTTACCATAAGATATTTTCCCAAAGACATCCTTGAAGTTACTCTATTTAAATAAGGGAGATATATCATAGAGAGTTGAATAACATAAATTTTAAGAACAAGTATCCATTACCTCATATCGATGATTTGTTTGATCATCTCCAGGGAGCTCAGTATTTTTCGAAGATTAACTTGACGTCGGGGTACCATCAATTGAAAGTAGAGGAAGTAGACATTCTGAACACTGCGTTTCATACTAGATATGGCCATTAATAATTTTTAGTTATGCCATTTTGTTTAACAAATGAACCTACTGTATTAATGGATGTTATGAATAGAATTTTCCATGAGTTCTTGGAAAAGATTGTTGTTTTGTTCATTGATTATATTTTAGTTTATTCTAAATGTAAATAGGAGCATGAAAGTCCTTTAAGGGTTATCTTTCAAACCTTAAAAGAAAATAAACTGTTTGGGAAATTCAGCAAGTGTGATTTTTGATTACAAAAAATTTCGTTCCTCAGTCACATTGTTTAAAAAATGGCATAACTGTTGATCCTACTAAAACAAAAGTTGTTAAAGAATGGCCAAGACCAAAAGATATAACTGAGATTCGTAGTTTTCTTGGTCTGACAGGTTATCACTGGAGGTTTTTTGAAAATTTTTCATGGTTCTCTATCCCAATAACTAAGTTAACTCGAAAATGTGTTAAATAAATTTGGACAAAATAATGTGATGATTTTTTGCAGGAATTGAAAAGAATATTAGTTAATTCTCCAGTTTTGGAACTACCTTCCAAAAATGGTGAGTTTGTTATCAACAGTGATGCTTCATGGAAAAGACTTGGTTGTTTACTAATGCAGAATGATTAGGTAATTGCTTATGCTTCACTTTACTTGAAACCTCATGAGTTAAATTACCCTACATATGATTTGGAATTAGAGGCTGTTTTTTTTATTTAAAATTTTGGAGGCATCATCTTTATGGAGTAAAATGAGAAATATATACTTACCACAAAGGTTTTAAGTATATATTCACTTAGAAGGAATTAAACATGAGACAGAGGATATGGTTGAAATTAATCAAGGATTAATATTTCACAATCCATTCCTATCCAGGAAAAGAAAATAAATTGGATGATTCTTTGAGTCAAAAAAGTAATGATTCATTATCCATACTACATTTGGAATGATATCATTTGGTTTTGGATTTGATGAAATTTGGCATAGAAGTTGTTCTTGTAGGAAATTACTCTATTTTGTTTTAGGTGTTAGTGAAGTCATCTCTATCAGAAAAAATTAAACCAGCGAAGAAGGGGGATAGTGAGTGGAAGAAAAAGGTATAGTTGGTTCAAAAGGGTAAGTTTCCTGATTTTAACATTGATAATGATTGTGTTTTGAGGTTTGGAAAAGAGATTATGTGTTCCTTGAAATTCAAAGTTGAAGAATGAGTTGTTATGTGAAGATCATAGTTCCCCATTTTTAGTTCATCCTGACAGTACTAAGATATATAAAGATCTTCGAGTGTATTACTGGTGGGATGGAATGAAAAGAGAAATTGTTTATTTTACTATGAAGTGTTTGACTTTTCAACAGGTTAAAGAAGAGGGGTAGTTACCTAATGGGATGCTTCAGTGTTTATCGGTGCCAAAGTGAAAATGAGAAAATATATCCATGGACTTCGTTGTGGGATTTTCAAAGACATCTTGAGGTAATAATGCAATCTGGGTATTTTTGATTGATTGAATAAATCTACTTATTTCCTTCCTATTTGAGATAATTTTTCTCTAGATCAGCTTTCTCGATTATATGTTAATGGTATAGTTAGGTTTAATGGTGTTCACCTCTCCATTGTATATGATCGTGATCCAAGGTTTACTTCTAACTTTTGGAAAGGACTTCAAAAGTAATGGGGAACTGAATTAAATTTTAGTATATCATTTTATCCTCAATTAGATGGGCAGTCAGAATGGATAATTCAGACATTATAGGATACATTCTGTTCTTTCCTGATGGATTACCAAGGAATTTGGGACCAATATCTTTATTTGGTTGAATTTTCTTATAATAACCGTTTTCATTCTAGTATACATATGGATCCATTTGAGGCATTATATGGGAAGAAGTGTCGAACTCCATCTTTTTGGGATGATGTAGGTGAAAGGAAGTTTATGAGACTAGAATTGGTAGAAGAGATGACAGAAAAAGTTTAGTTGATTCAGAAGCACATGAGAACAACTCAGAGCATGCAAAAAAGCTATGTGGATAACCGGAGGAAGGATATTTCCTTTGAGGTAGGTGATCATATATTTATCAAAGTGTCTCCATGTAAAAGTGTGATGTGTTTTGGTAATAAAGGAAAGTTGAGTCTGAGGTTCATTGGACCTTATGAAATCCTAGAGAATGTTGGATCAGTTGCGTACATAGTGGATTTACCTCCAATTTTATCCCATGTATACAATGTTTTTCATGTTTCAATGTTGAGAATGTATATGCTAGATCCATCACATGTTTTGAGACTAGTGGTAGTTCCATTGGAAGAGAATATCTCTTATGAGGAATAACCAGTCCAGATTCTTGACCATTGAGAGAAAGTGTTGTGGAATAAGGTAATCGATAAGGTAAAGGTTTTGTGGAAAACCATTCTGCTGAATAAGCAATGTGGGAATCTGAAAATGATATGAGATATAAATACCCCCACTTATTTGATAAGTGAATAGAATTGCGGGGATGTAATTTCCAAAAGGGGGGAAGGATGTAACATCATAGGTAAACAAAGAATAAGACATTTTAATATTTATTAATATTTATGATTTAAATATTAATTTTAATTTAAAATTGATGCTTTGTTCGATGGCGTACCTGATACACAACAACAAGCTTCTTTGAAATCTTACATTGCACACAACTTTGGGTCATACTGAAAAATAATAATATAATATTATTTTAAATGGAAGTTAACACCTTTCCATTGTATTGTTGGGAATAGAAATAACTAACTACAATATGAATATACATGTTTGTTAAATGGTTTTACATTTATCTAATAAATTTTAGTGGCTTAAAATAAGAAATAATCTAATTTTAAGCATAAATACTCTAATATTCATTAAAAGGCCGATTTACTGCCTTTTGATAGAGAACCCGATTTAAATATAGTTTTGGTAACTTATATATGTTCTATTTGACAAAATAAAATTCTTATCTAGAATCGGGAAATCAAAATTTACTTTGGGTAAATTTTTTGTATTTTTCTGATAAAATTCATTTTTAATCAGTAGTGAAAAATAGTGTATTTAAATTCAAAACTACCTTAAAAACTAATTTATTTATATGGATATATTATATTTTTAATTTAATTTAAAGCATAATTAGATTATATTTTTACCATTTAATCCAATGTTTTTCATTAGAGTTAATTTCACTTTGAAATTAGACATAAATAAGTCTCAATATTTTGATAGTTATTATTTCTTCAAAACACGCTTTTTGTTTTGACAATGAGAATTAATTTTAAATTAATTTCTACCACTTATGTGTTTAGAATTTGGAAAAATATATTCCATATTTTGAATTAGTAGGTCCAAATTGTGTAAATAGGAAACTTTTATTTTTATACGTTATGAATATTTACTTCAGCAAAAATTTTATTTACCATGGTCAAAGGGTATATATGGTAAATAAAGGTAAACAATAATATTAAAATAATATTAAATTACCCTAAAATGTGTCATAATTATATTGGTTGATACATTTCCATCCATGAGAATATTTGGGTTGATTTTGGGACCCTATCAAGCCACTTGGGAGTGATAATGACACTTTATATTAATTAATTTAAAGTAAAGACAAAAATGACATAAACATATATCTTTTAGTAAATCAATTTTTACATGGGGTTATATAAGTTATCTATTAGCCGATAAATATACATTTAAAACTTAAAAAAATTTCCTACATAATGATATTTTTTTATAATTTTTAGACATCAAATAAATAAAAATATATTTGACACAATAATGATGTTGTGTTTACCTCATTAATGAATGATTTAAATAAATAAGATTATAAAGATGAACAAAATATCCACAACCTATCCAATTATTATTGAATAATTTTATTTTTGAACATGAGTCATCTTATATTCGAATTTAATATGTTTTGGACCTTTAGAAACCGAAAATCATCATCTAATAAAATAATTTTTTTAAATACTCCTAAAGAGCCCCTCCTCCCCCTTATAAAAATTACTAACTTCTAACCCACTCCTCACACTTATCAATCCCCTTGGATCATCAAAAATATGCCCAATTAAGCTCCGTACGTCACTATACTCCTCCTAAAATCCTTCCCCTAGGAAGAATTCTATTCAATTAAACCTTTTTGTTTAAACCAAAGGGAGATACATGATTTAACGGTAACGTATTCTCTTAAGTTATTTTGTTTTATTTTACTTCTCCAACCCACTAAACTCTTTTTATTCCTTTATTTTTTAAAAACACCAGTATCTTAAATATACTATTTTGTTGTTATGAGAATGATTTGAACCACACTTACACACACCTCCATCTAATGGGTAGGAACATACTGTTTCTGTGGACGACGGACTACTTCCTCACAAAACGATGATTGTTCAATATTTTCTTACCACCTCTTATGGTGGCCATAAAGATGGAACTTTATTTATATTTGATATATATTATATTTATATTTTTTCAATTCTTATTTATTTTTCTTTTATAGATAACCATTATGGTTTCCACAGTGGGTAAATACGATAATTTTGTTTGAGGAAGTGCGGACTGCCGCCCCCTCAAAGTGATATGAATCGTTCATGCCATATGTAGAACATATAAAGGACATAGTTTATGAAATTATATATGATATTATGCTGATTTATAATATATCTATGTATAATAATTTTTTTATTCCATTAAATATGAAATATAAATGAAATTAGCATTCATGCGTACGTATGACTTACCGTCTCCATGAATGATGCATTTCATTTATTATCTCCAAATGTTATGTAATATTACATATACATATATATATTGGACATATATGATATATATTATATCTAAATCATTAATATCATTCTATAGATAATGAAATTTTGACCACATGGGAAATTTATAATTATAATACATTCATTTTTAATTCAAGTTCTGAATATCGACAAATTATCCGATATGAACTCAAATGATTAACTAATTGTTATAACAATGTAATAATTGATATAAAAGGAATAATAAACTTGAAAAAGGTTTTTAAGAAATTATAAATTAACTTTTTTTTTTATTATTTAGGAGATTATAGAATGATCGAGTCAAGTCAGACACGAGGTAAGGGACTTCATCTCAATCTCATTTCAGTGAGGAAAATTTTGTTTTATACATGACTTTAACTTATACAGTGTATAAAAACATTTTAATTTTCATTTCATTTCAAATGGAATCTTTTTCTATGAGTCATTTTAATAAATGAAAAAAAAGAATGTTTCTTTTAACATAAGGGTGACAATGACCTTTCCATCGCTGTGAGTATTATTTGATCTATGGCTTCATTAACAAGTCATAATATTTTTAAAATGAAAATAAAAACCATATACTCTTTTACGTGTTTTTGTATTGAAAATGGTTTTGATATTTTATTTGTTATGTCAATATATTTAAATGATATATTGTGAATGAAATGTTGAAATGTTATCTTTCCTTTGTAATTGTTTTATGAGTTATGGTTCTTGGGAATTGTTTATGTATATAGGTGGCTCTGTGATAATCCTAGGGCGGGTGAGCCCAAACTAGCTCTCCAATGCATTGGGTAATGTGATGGAGGTAAATGTTAATGTTTCTCTTAAGATATTTAGGGAATATACTATGATGGGTATTCAAAATGTAACTCCCTATATAGCTGTGAAAGCTACAACGTAAGTATGTTATGGATGCCACAATTTACCCTTTATTATTAAGGATTTATATGTGTTATTCAGCCAATGAATCCATACCTGAGGGGTAAGGGATCCTTCTTTTCATCCAAGAGACCCAGATTTAAAATCAGGTGGAGGTGAATTTATGGGGTACTAAAGCAGCAACTGTAGAAGTTACTGTTCATTACTATAGCTGCCGAAACTATTCACCCGATTTGGATCTTCAGGCCACCGGTTTGGGCCTACGAGTCATAAGGGCCTTTGGGTCATCAAAGGAATTTAGGAAACAGGGCCTTCGGGACATAGGGACAATGAAGTATCCAAGTACACACAGAATATTCCCCACAAGATGATCAAAACAACAAGAGTAGCATCCACTAGAAGTATAGCTAACCAGATTGGAAGAATGAGAGGGTATGACAGCCACCATTGGGACCAGGCACCGTGTAGATTTGTACAGGGAAATGCTAGCTGATCCTCAATGCATGGTGTGGAGCTAGGTGATCAATGAAGTAGAATATAGGGAGGGGCAGTTCTAGTGGTTTGGGCCTATGGGTCATGTAATGGGCATGGTATGCCTCTGGGCCTTCAGGCCATGTATTACGGGTCAGTCGGGCCATATGCCTTGGGCCTACGGGTCATGTATGGGTTCCCCTTCGACCCTTAAAAGTTGGATTATCCATAATAAAATAAAAATAAGGCCTTTGGACCATTTTGGGTATGTGTTATTCTTAAATATTATGATTTCATGAGGTATGAGCTTATGCTTGGTATGTATTTATGGACTAATGTTATCTTTCATTATCTTATAACCCTTACTGAGATTTTTATTCTCTTCCCAAGTTTTTTTGAATTGTTTTTCACATTAATTAAATATGAATAGGGTCAAGGATGGGATCATGGAAAAGTCATGCTATCTAAAATATAGAACTAGACATGACACTTTTTTCAAGAGTTTTTATTTTATGAAAAAAATGGAAACTGAGTAAAAGTGTCTACTTTGTAATTTTTTGAGATATAATAGTTATGGACTAATTCTATAAAACTATAAACCTGAAAATATCCTCACTATGAATTATTCATTTAATTCAAAATTATGTAATGTTTAATGCTGGGACCTTATAGGGATACTAATAGAACCCCACACATCACATCCACCCCCATATGGATTGTACAAAAAACTCCTCAAGAATTTTTCATTCAATGTTTACAATGAACATGTGAGGGTATTTTGGAACAAAATAGGTCTATACATGAGTAAACACTTGTCCTTACTAGGACCTTCATCTTCAAACCTCCAACTGTAATGCAGCTCGCCCAAACATAAACACTTACACACCAACTAGTGGAATCCTAGCAGAGTATTGATCATAGGATACCAATCCATACTAAAAAACATCACAGGGCCTGACTCTTCTTATACAATGTGATTCTAAGAAAGGATCTCCCTCTCAGAGGGCCACCAAGCTAAAGGGGTCGAGTAGGGAAACTCCATTGGCAAGGCCAAGACCTAATCCGACACTCCATTGTGTAACCTCACGTAGAACACAAAAACCTAGGGAACTCATCCACCAAACCTCAATATTTTACACTTTGGGTAGCGCTAACTCACCCATATGGTATTGGTTGTGTAAAAAGTTAATCTTAGTGGGAAAGAGTCCCACTTATTTGTGAGTTCAAAGCTATATCAAACTGTACCACATCCTCCTTGAGTGTGTCATGTACAAAGTTAATGACAAACACATGAAGGTATTAATGAGAAATGAATGTCTTCCCAAATGCACAATGGGTATTACCAGGCCCTCCTTCACAACTACCAACATAGGGTTCTATGGATGCCCTGATTCACCCTGGTTAAACCTCGAGCAAAAAGAGGAAGGAAATGTGTACCCACAATAGTGTTTGAAAATTTCTACTACAAAAAAGTTGAAGGGACACTAGGTATACCTCTATTCATCCTCAGAGGCTCCTGATTGAAGGATTATATGGCCTAATGGTTTCCTCACCCACGTCCTATGGATCACTGGTCCGGGTGAGGACCACTTGGGGATGGGGGGGGGGGGAACCTAAAACTTCCTACCACCTCTTTATACTCTTACAACTTATCCACCTTTTCCACCACCTTACATAACTCCTTGATCAATGTTTTTTCTCTGCCAATATAGCTCTCCATTCGACTCCCTCTTAGCAGAACAGTGGGTGGGAAAATATCTTTCCAGATATCCATGACCGTTACAAGTATAACACCAACTCTCCTATGGTTGACCTGATCCTTGGTGCTGCACCTGCATGACATGAACATGTGCATAGATCTAGGCATGTTTATGCCTCATGATCTTCTATTCCATCACCTGTCACCTTCCATATCTTGTAGATGCCTCATCCTTATGACCACTACGGTGGGTCACATCCACTTGTTCCATAGACAAGAAACATTCCACCACTAGAGCTCACTCCAGCACTCCAACATAGCTCAGAATTCACAATAGAATAAAAAATACCCTGATCTCCCAATGCAAGCCTTGATCAAAGGTCGTTCCTATAAAAATAGATCTCAAACCATGTCTAGAGACTATCAAAACAAGTCTGTGAACCTCATAGAAAACTACTCCACTGTCATGATACCCAATTGAAGTTGGAGAGGCTCCTAGATATGCACTAATAGTGTTGGGTAAAAAACTTCCTGGAAGATTTAGTCGAACTCCACCATCGCCCAACTCCACCATCGCCCAACTGAATCCTGGAGAAGGATCACCACTAGGAATATCATCTTATCGAGAGGTGTCCCCACTAACTAGAAAAATCATGTTACTACCTCGATCTAGCCATCCAATAACTAGGTTTCCCAATCCCCTTCAGTACGTTAGAGTTCACTACCACTAGAACTCATGTAACTCATTCATGATGCACACATCCTCAGACCAAACATCTGATAAAACCTACTGCTCAACAGGCAGTGGCACTACCAGCAAGCCACCATGGGGTAACACCTCAAGATAATTTCCCTACACTGAAACACTATTAAAAGTTGGATTATCATCACAATCATGACTTGGAATATTATCTAGATATTGTTATAGTGGAAACCTAAAATAGAATTTAGATGTACCATGGTCAAAAAGTATATATGAGGAGAATACTCAAGAAGGATGAGAAAAACAAAAACCCCATATTATATGATGCATGTACTATTTATTTCCCAACGACTAGTATCCTAATGTACAGAGTAAAAAATTAGGTTATCAATGTCCTGGTGAATGGATAAATCATCCATCGCACAAACACTAGAACCTCTGGCCTGAGATCCGAACTCCAAACATCCTAACATAGTCTATATGTAATCTAAACCAAGCTCACAACATTGCAGTGACAAAGTGGAACCAATCTTCCCTAATACCACTCTGTCACAACCCAACCCGACAGGGCTCGGGATATAACTCCCCAAGCCCACCTGCAATAGGCCAAGGGCTGGAAACTAGCACCATGTAGGCATATCACTAACATGGGAGTCATTAAAAATGAAACTATACACAGACATAAATATCTCCATGCTCACAAAATGTTGAAATGTAAAAAACCACTAAGTAATCAATTTATGCATACATCTATATCCTTCAAGTAGAGTATAAAATAATTTCTAAAATAGAATGAATTGAAAAACAATTCCAACCAAAGAAAACTTTAAAAGTGTCAACCCTACTCAGAAGGCATGTATCAATATCAACCATAACTTCCAAAAATCTCCATGGTCCATCTTCGGTAAACATATTAGTCTATATATATCACTATGATCTACCAGCATTGGGTCCTCTATGGACTCTATTGAAATTCTTGTAGCCAAAACAAGGCAAAAAACTTGTCCGGGAAAAGTCCGTGTAAGGGTGAGTATAAAAAATACTCATTAGGCACCCCAAAACCCCAAAAGAAAAAGGGATCATTGAAAGGAAACTTTCCACTTGACCTAGCCCTAGGAAACCCCAATTGAGAAAGAAATCCATCTCGAACCATCATTGGTTTTACATGACAAGCCAGATTGGTCTATAAGACGTGTCATTCCCTAACTTGTGACAACACCATATGGACTCTTAGAAATCACCCAAATATACTTGTCTCATACTCGAAGTCTCATGAGGTTCCAACCTCACAACCAGAAACATGATTCTCTTTATTTATCAAACCATAAAAAGAAAATGGGGGAATACACTCCATGAGCTCATCCATCCCAAATGGAACCCATCATTGGGATTGAATCCATCAGGGAACAATTTTACCATTCCTAATGGTATGTTTAAGAGAACGTACTCCATCAAGAACATATTACTATGTCCATCTCTAGTGACCAACACTATAGGTCATTTTTTAGTCACATTGTTCCTAGCACAAGATAATGAAATCCAAATAAAGAGGCCCACCCCTCACCAACACACATAGTTGAGGGAGCACTACTCCAAACTATGTACCATGTGAATTCTCTCTTATGAGATAGAATATAGGGAACTATTCCACACCACTACCCCTCAGTTGAGAGAGTTCTGATCCTAAATAAACCGAAAAACCTCTGTCACTCTTGTATGCAGTAGGCCACATCTCAGTCTATCTTGGGAGAAATCACACCTATATATGTATATTTCACATTAAGAGGAGGGACTCGCTCCTCGTAACTATATCCCACAGCCGAGGGAGCTCCCAATCTAATGGAGAACACACTTCCCAATGCTACTTGAATATGGGGGAGTACTAATATGTAATCCAGGACTCATGCCCTGATCCAATAGGAGAGTACCACTTAGAGAATGGAGGTCCTTCACCCTATTACAATAGGAGAGTACTACTCTATGGATTGAGGAACCAAAACCTAACCCGGTCGGGGAGTACCACTTAGTGGATACATGACCTTCACCCTGTAGGAAAGAGGAGTAAAAACTATATTAGGACATTCATTATGTTGGACCTCACCCTGATATGATAGGGGAGTACTGACCCTATTCTAGAGGACTCGCTCCCTAGCACAACTGTTGCGTACTGAGTTTGACTCAACAACAAGTTTAGAGGACTTGTGTCCTGAATCAAAAGGGGTCTACCAACTCCTAAAATAGAGGACCCATGCCCAAACACATTATGGGAGTAACCACTCTATCTATAAATCATATATGGAGGACCCATGATTTGTTCGAACATGGGAGTACTTTCTAGCTTTAGAAACTTCAAGGGGAAACCTGCACCCTAGTCCATCGGGGGAGAAACACCCCCAGATGAAACTACCCATAGGTAATGAAACTACTCCCTTTACATGGGGAGTCCCATATATACCAAGCTAGAGTGGTAAGGTAATATTGTGCTATGAAGGAACATGAGAATAATAGTCCCAAAGTCTCTCATCATGAACTACACTGATCTTCAAAATAATCTCAATATAACTTCACAAGAGACTTTCTCTATTTACACAAACTTGTATATCTCAATCCCCAATAGAGTTCACTATGGTGTTCTTTGTGGAAATCCACTTAGGATAGGATACTCATAATCCAGAATCTGAATATAAAAGAATATTATATGGAAGATGGAATATTCGAGGATAATCTTATAGGAGTACACAGCGTGCTCCGGGGCACACAAGACATGTGAGCCCGCTTGAGAACCTGGCTGTGTATCCGATCTAAATTGTTTACCAACCCATATTGGGGGTACACAATGTGTAATGATGGTACACATAGTGTCCCTACTCACTCGACCACATCCCATGTTCTTCTTCTATATAGACCGACCAGCCACATCCCTTAAATATCATGAATCCTACTACATGGCGTGTTTAGGATAGATGACCACATGACTGTGTAGTTTTTATATTTCTATGTACTGAACCTCATGTCCATGTACCTTGGCCATGTGTTAGTATATGACCATGTAGTTTTACATGGATTACCCTAGCCATGTCCCATGGTCACCCGGTTTGGGGAACTATGCTGTGTGTAACCCCAATATAGGGTGTGTAGTCACCAAATTTCATCTTACACAAATAGGATGAGCTAAAAGGCATGTGTCACTGAACTACACACAATGTAGATGGTAATTCGAGTTGGGAATTACCTTAAAAACACCTCGATTCATATTTTTATTCCCCAAAACTCATAGATCTACCTATAAAGGATCAATAACATTCGTATTTGGGATCTAGAACCTTAAAAGAATTCATAATGAAAGGATCAGGACCAAAAATAAAATGTTCCTACCTAATTAGAGAATGTACAAAGATTTGGATGAATAACGATGCCTAAATCATTCTATTCCATGATCTGATGATGATCTACATCAAGAATAGAGATCGAAAACACCTTTCTTCATTGATTTATCATGATTCAGTTCATCATCTAAAGAGAGGAGGAGAAAGGAGGATGAGTCGCTCCTCTTTGATGGGTTTTTAAAGCATGTTGGGGGGGGGGGATAATTTGGTTTTAATCCATTAAAATCAATAAATTTCCCTTTTAACTCTTTATCAATAAAACACCTCTAATTTAATGTCCTGGCATAGATGACCTTAGGTCACACCTTGGGTAAACATGATATTCCAGAATCAACTGCAATCTCAAAAATATTATCCAAGAATATAAACAGGATTTACTTATATTTAAAGTTAAAATTAATGTACATGAAAAAAATTTATTTATTATTTTTAATACCTCCGCACTGAGGCTCTCCTGGCCTTGACCTCCTTCATCAACTCAGTACCCAACTCCAAAAGTATTCTCCAAAATATATCAAAGACATTTGGTCATAACCCAACTCATTAACATAAAAATTTTCAAGATTTTATAGTATAAAATACATCACATTTTATTTTTTAGTTCATAAATAAAATCTTATCTAGATTAATCATCGATGAAGGTTATAAAATAAGAGTCTTTACCTTGAGAGGTGGTCCTATCTAGTCCACATAGGTAATAATGGAAATATTCTAAATGGTAACCATATTTAAAAGTTTATTTATTAGAGACGACTCTCTCAGACTCTCCTAGAACATAATATTAACACAGTGGAAGGTTGTTTCGTGTTATACTGGTCAACATCCCTTGCTTACAAATACTATCTAGACCTTTGGATCATCCATGCCCCATTATTCCATACCATAGTATATTTATATCTAATGTTGTGACATATAAACCACCAAGGTATCTATGGTGTGCCTATCCATATAAAACATAAAAAACATTTATATGAAATCCTTTTAAAATAGTACTAAATCCCTTATATATCCTTATAAAAAATCAATAAGTCTTAAAACTGTACGATTTATAGTTTAATACACCTAAGAAAATTAGTTTTTTATATAGGTTGCGCACCCACCTTACATCTAGTAAGGCCACTAAAGAGTGATCGTGAAGATTTAACAAAATTGATCCTCTACCGAAAACTACAATCCAATTTTTTTTACCTCACATGACCTCATCCTAAATTCTCTCCTACAAATATAGAAAAACTCATTTAATATAGAACATATGAAAGGAACACAATTAATTAAGAACCCACACATTATAATGTTTTTGGAAGTTATATTTATCATTTAAGCAGTAGCATAACTAACATCAATTATTTAATATTGATCACTAGGTTCAATAGGTATAAAATTTGGGTTTTCATGGATTTATGAACTCAAAATAAAAATCCCAAGACATTAGAGAATTGAAGAAGGTAAACTACTTTTCATTAAACTTTTATTTTTATGTTGTTTTGTGTTCTTTCAAGTTCCCTTATTATTTTCATTCCTTTTCTTATTACTTTCATATACACCCTTAGTGAATGGAATTTCTAAATGAAAATTCACATTAGGTTTAACATGATATTATTTATAATGAATAAAATATTTGACTATTCTAGTTCTATAGAATCTCCACCACATGTCATGGACTCTATCAGGGTATTGTATTAACAATCAAGAGAAATTTAAAATATGAATCCTTTGTGTTCAGACTCAACTTCAGTATTGATGTTTGAATGATCTAACAAAATCTTATTACATTAATTAATATGGGAATGAAATGGAGTACTTGGGAACATTATAAAGGTGTATATAATTTATGTTATACATGATGCTAACATGTGATGAAGTCAAATATATATTTTCATGCTTTAACCATATACCAGAAGCATTCAATTTGAAATCTAATTCTCTAAGCACATTATCACCCTAGGATAAAAGAATTATGTTTTTAGAAATTTTTGAGGTGTCAGTAGGGACGTATTTATAAGTGGTTATAGTATTTACATCATTTTAATGGGAAAATATAAGTTTTTAGTTCTATGTAAAGAATTGATAAGTCCCTTTTGTACAAAAAGGAATATTATTTTTTTTCTAAAGAATGAAGTCATTTTTTCCATCAAAACATTGTATTTCATATTTAAATGAATCTATATTAATAAAATTGAGGCTCCAATAATAATTTATTCTATAAAATCAGCGAAATAAACCCCCAAGAAAATACAATATTACATTTTATGGATTTTTTTTCACAAATATGTTTGATAGAGTTTTTATGGAGTTGAAACAAGATGAGAATGTGGAAGCACAAAAGAGAAAAAATAATGAAATAAAGGATTTGTTATTTAAAATGCTTTAGATCCTGGGGTATCAAATGTTAATGATAATAACACCAACCAAAAATATAGATTTTATTATGATAAAATGGGGAAGTAATTATTATAAGAAAAACAGAAATGTTATCAATATTAAAACAGAAGATTTTTTTTTTCAAGAATTAGAGAATGAAAACCCTGAATACTTATAAGTTGGAGAGGTAATATCTCATGTGGTCATGATAACTTTTAGATGATAGAAATAATCTAGATTTAATGTTTTCACTTATTCTGGATCTCTTGTATCAAGTGAGAGGTCACTTCTTATTTGTAAAGAACATTTTCAACTCTCCACCAAGAATTAAATAATAGAAAAACATTCAGGAGGATGATAGGTGAGGTAATATATTACAATAATTAGATCATTTGTGAGATATGGATTATAAAATATGTTTAATGAGAATAAAGATTGGAGAGCTATACAGTGTGAATAAATTTTCACTATTGAAAATATATTTACATAGGGACACCTTAAGTCCCTTTAAAATGACATTCATATTCATAAATTCCTGTACAATCAGCAAGTACCACATAATCTAAAGAAAAATACATGAAACCTTAAAAAGAAATTAATAAATGATGTGCAATGTAAGGTTCACCGTGTAAGGGTATGTGGGGTGTAAATATATCACATAAGGATCTCAATCCATGAAAGGGTAAGAAATACTATTGCATAATGGTTTCAAATATAGACCCCTAAAACATAAGGGTAAACCTGCAAGGGTACCCCTCACATAAGGGTACTCACATAAGGGTGTTACGTCAAGGTAATGGTAGAGTAAGGGTTGATATGTAAGGGTGCCACTCAAATTGTGGTACCAATGTAAGAGTAAACCCACACCAGGGTGTGTATGTTAGGGTAGCCCCACATTAGGGTACCTATATAAGTGTAATACATACTCTTTTTAAGTATACCCAGAAACATCACATAAGGGTTAGACCCACATAAGGGGACCTACGCAAGGGTACCACCTTGTGTAAGGGTACACACATAAGGGTAACCAACATTCATATAAAGGAATAATGACCCTCATGTAAGGGTAAATATATGATATATAATGGTAAGGTACACCCATTTAAGGGTAACCAAACACATGTAAATGTAACTAGAACCTTACAAAAGGGTAAATATTTATGGAACAGAATCAATAAATGAGAATAATAACAAAAGAGGAATTAAATTCCACATTTTTCATGCATGAAAAAATATAAATAGGTGAAATAAAAAAAAATTCATATAGAAATTAAGAAAAATAATAATGGAAGAATTGATATATCATATTTTAATTCCATTATAAAATTTAAATATGTGTTCATCTTATAAGTAAAGGTAGGGTAATAATTTTTTGTAAATAAATATTTATTTGATGATAATGAAGAGGTATTGATAGGGTAGATTAAATTTAATATAAAATATTATTATTAAAAAATAGTATAATACAAAATAAATAATTAAATGACTAAAATAATTCTACTTTTAATTTTTAGGAAAGAAAGTTCTAGGCAATGAATTGAAAAGAAGATATTTATATTCTTGTGAAATAATTTAATTTTTTAGAATATCATGATACTATGGTGATATAACAATAGGATGAGATCCATTTAATTTAAGAAAAGTTAAATGCAATTTAGTTTTTTCTTAGATAAAATATTGTTAATTTGAAAAACTTTATTAAAATATAGGAAGAATAATTCATGGATACTAGTAAAAATGTGATGGATAATTGATAAAATACGATTGAATTTCCCAATTATGATCTCATTCTTATTTATGAATGGAATTTCATTTTTTTAATATCAATGGAAAATATTAATTTTGTTTAAATTATTTTTTATAAAGACATGTGATCCAAGGAATGAAACCCTGAAAGAGGTCATTAAAGAAAAAAGATGCAATAATTATTGTTCCTTATTGGATTAAACATATCACATTATAAATGATCCAAATTAATAAAATATAAATTAATATTTCTAGATTATGTGAAGGAATATTTCAATATGACTAAATATTATATAATGGAAAATGTTTATGTATTAAATAATTATTTCAAGTATAAATTACATTTTAATATATATATTTTTTTAAAATTGAAAATGAAAGGATGATTTATTAATATAATAATTATATAATGGGAGTATAATAATGAATTTTTTTTGAATAGATATATTTTATATATAAAAAAAATATAAAAACTATTAAAACCTATATTTTATCTCAAAATGATGATTTGGAAGATATGTTAATGTTGTACACATTAATTAATTTTTTTAGAGGGCCTTCTATATCTAAAATTTTAGAGATAATTCATAATTTTGATTTTGTAAGGATGAATTAGAATAAAAAGGATATGGAGTTGACATAAATTATTCTAATAAAATAATTCATGGATTCTTGATAACAATCATTCCTTCCATATAAATGTGACAACTAAAATCTATTTAAGGGTGTAAAAGTTATATATAATTGGATATTATTTGAAATTTGTAAAGGAATATATATTAAAAATAAATGATTTTTTACATAAATTTGTGTATGTAAAATAATCTGTGATTTTTTATAAGATTATGTCCTTAAGAACAATATATTAAGTGTTTGTAAAATGACAGAAAATAGTATAAGAAATTATCACTTTTAAAAAGTATTCAAAATATTTAAAATATACCTATGGGTTTCATTGTTGAAAATAATATGTAAAAATAATAAAATATTTATATGGAGAGGGGAAACGAAGAATAAATTATTTAAAAAATAACAGGATGCATAAATAGGTAGAGTTATTTAAAAGGTAGTGTTTGGAGAAAAAATATATATTTTCTATTGAATATTGAATTGGATATATAATGAATCTATGTTATATTCAATTAGTATCAATTGTTTCCCCAAATAATTATATATGTAATAGATCAAGATAGGCCTTATTCTTCAATTTTTTTAATTAATTAATATTTTAATTTCATACTAATGTTTTAAGTGTTTTTTATTTAATATAACATATTTTGTTACTAGTTTTTATAATATATATGTTCAAAGATTTATGATACTTGGTGTTTCTATAAAATTATTAAGGGTTAATTTGTAATAACCCAACTCAAAAGTATCCTGACAGAAAATCTAGATCTCAATGTGGCCACGTGTATTTATTTTTTGAATTATAGAGGCTTTTGACTGGCACTGAGTGTGAGGTAAAATTATGGGGGAATATTTCACATAATAAATAAATTTAAAAGATTAATAAAGTGTCATGTAATGTAAAATATATTCAACGAATCCACTATAGTAGTATAAAAATAGGAAGAAATTATAAAATATACATTAATTGAATGTTTTATATATATAAATATACATATAAAAACACACATCATATATCATTTTGTTAAAAAACATATGGAATAAATAAGAAAAGTATATTGGGGAATGAATATCCAGTTATATCAAACATAACCTATAGAATGGTCCCCTAAAACAATCCCATAACTAACTCTATGAACTCATAGAAAATGAAACTAAAATAGAAATCAATCTTAGATGTATTCATATAATAAGAAAAGCAAACTAATTTTAATCATAACTAGAAAACATTGTGTTATCATTACCTACATAACTATTTCAAAAATTTATATGTATACACGAATTTGACATATGGGACTTGAGTACAATACTCTATATGATTTCCCCAATCAATTCCAACAAATTTATTGTATGTTTAGTGGTGTATTCATGTCAAAAATGTACATGATAAACATTATAATTATGTAAAAATAATAAAGTGTGTAAACTATTAGAATATATATTAGTAAATTAGAGGGTAAATAATCCCAAAATAATTGTACACTCTCAAACATAATTTTTTTAGAATAACCACTCTTATATGTTTATATTGGAAGAATAAAAATAAAATAAAATAAAATAAAATAACCAATTTAATAATTATAAATTTAATTTACGAACAATAACATCACAAAAAAAATCAGATTCTTTAGAACTTGTTTCATCAAACAACATTGAGTTTCACATCTTTAAGAGATCTAATAGCTTTGGAATAGTGACATAGTCATCATCAACTTCAAAAATATTATTAATAGAGAAAAACAATTCTAACTACTATAAATTCAATAAAAAATATAACCAAAATGTAATTTAAAAACCTAAAAGAACTCTAATGTAGAATATTCATGCTTCGATCAACCAAAACAACACCCGTGACCGTACCATCAACATATTTGTAATAAAAAACTCGATCATGTTAAACCATATTAATGAAAAACACATCTCAAAAACCATCCTATGAATTATATGATAGTGCTTAAATAAAACCATTATCACCACAAAACATACCTATAGAAATAGGTAACATTAAAAATATATAAAAAAACACCCTTAGCATGAAAACTGAAAAATGTGTCCCATCAATGAGATTATAATAGAATAATATAATATTAAAATATAAGCTTAATGATGATACCCTTGAATCCCAACAACAATGTGAATGGGAAATGGTGGCCTGAATCTATCACAACATCAAAGGACATAACCCATGAATACCTGAATGAAATGGACCTTATGAGAAAACTAACACCCCAAACTTCTAGAAATCATAGTCTTTTAAGAATATGATAACAATAAAACAAGGGAAGAAATCTATCACCAATTTGTGTTGTAAGGACCACCTCCAAGTGATTATTTTACCCCTAAGGATGTTCCCTAATATGAAACAAAATGATAGTATCCACCTTGGTTTTATATCAAACAAGGAAGGAGAACAATGAAAGCCTTGAGAGGTGATGCATGAAATGAATCTGGATCAACAATTAGGAAGGCCTAAATCAGCCATCGAATAAGGTGGATAAAGATTTAGGGTTAGGGTAACCCATGAACACACAAAAAGTAAAATAGGATAAATTATAAACCATATCATAGTGGTGATAAATGAAAAAAATTGAGTTTGAGATAGTCTCACTATCAATGGTGTTAAAAACCCTATAAGGAATGGAAACACACTTGATAGAAAATTTTGAGACAAAAAAGTTTCATCCTTATGGACCCAAAAAAATGATATAACAAAAATAGAAATTTATTTTTAAATTCCATCATTCTATAAAAAACCAAATTTGATATAACTTGATTATACAGGAGAAAATATTTTAAAAAATTCCAAAACTAAGTGATAAATATGAAAAAATACCTCTTAAATAAACATAAGATTGTATTATAATAGTAATAATGAATAATTGAGGCCAAGAAAAGATACTAAACTCAACGTGAACTATATTTGGTCATACCCTGTTTAGATAAACATCTAGTCAGTAAATATTAATGTTTTGAATTAATAAATGACCAAACATTGAGAAATTATAACATCACAAAAAATTGATCTGCTATAAAACCCATATTAAGACTCAATCATAATTTTACTAAAATTTAAAAAATATATTATAAGAATAATGATAAAAAAATCTAATTACTTTGAATCAATTAGAGGTGAAATTGAATAACTAAATATATATGTTCTGAACAAGTAAATCAATCTAGATAAATTAAATGGGTAAATCATAAAAAAGTGGTTTATAATCCATACCCAACTAATTATTTATTTACATTATTTATTCTTAATGAGTGTTGTCCCTTTAATTTCCCCTTTTTCAACTGCAACTTTGTTTTAATATTCATCAAAACCCCACCCACTATATGTAATGTATTCAGTTTTGTTTCTCAAATGAAATTATAAACATTCTCCTTATTAATATTTATATAACATTTCATAGTCAAAATAATTAATATATTATTAACTATAGGGATTAAATATATATTATAATTAATATATAAAATTATATCATGCCTATCTACCATAATAAGTGATTCCAAAATTTCCTTCAAAAAGTAACCGGAAATCCAAAACTTTTAGATGATTAACAAATTATATTTCTCAAAACCTTAATTTTATATGGTCACCAATCATTTATGACAATTAAACACTTATGTTTAAATATTAAATAGAGATAATAGATATAGTAATGAATTTAAATCATATATAATTCCATATATTTACTAAAAACCCATTATTGATCAACCGTGAGTCAATTGTTGCGTGACTGAAGGAGAATGGAATATGAAAATTGACTCTTATTTGCACTATATAAGTTTATACCTAAAAATTATATATTTTACCTTATTAATTAAACATTAATATTATATTGAAAATATAAGTGTGAAAAGAGTAATTGTATTTTAATGGAAACTCATAGTGTTTTATAAATGGATTGTAAACCCATAATAATTTATTCAAATATTTTAAATGACCCAAGTATCATCCCACATTATTTGTGAGGATCATGGTTTAAACATAACCCCATTTACTAGTAATTTATTTTTTATTTAATTCTAATAACCTTAAAATCAATATAATAGTTAAATATAATTAAAAAAAATTAAATAAATATTTTCAAAAAATGATGGGTTGTATAATATTGATGGACCCCTATATTTTTCATAATATAAAAAAATATTATTGAAGGATGATTGAAGTATATTAAATGAATTATTATGGTTTTATATAGCTACATGACTTTTTTTTGAAAATATACTAAAATTATATTTGAAAATATCAATAATTGAAATTATATTTGTACATATATATGGGTTATAATGTGATCAATTTAATGTATATTAATTTTTTTTGAGAAAAATTATAAATTATGATTTATATATGTTAAAATTTAAAAAATATAATGAAAAAATTATATAATATGAGGCATAATTTCCTATAATTTTATGTATCCCACATTTGAAAAATAAAAGATAATGTATAGTCGTTGATCTTTAAAAGATCGTTGATATATTTTTATAGGGTGAAAATGAAGTCTTGATCATTAAAGTAAAGAATTATTACTTTTACCTTAAATAAATTTAATTAATAGTGTTGTTGAAGAACTTAATTATATCTAACATGGTATTGAACTGGAAAAATTAATATTAAATTATTTTATGAACTAGTTATGGATCTTCTATAGAGAGAAATGGCCATCAAATGTTTTTCAAAGATTTTTTTTAATATGTTAGAACAAAATTATATACAAGGACTAAATATCATATTTATATATTATATATTAATTTTTTTCACTAGTATATGGATTAATGATTCTTGAATAAAATTTATACAACTATAAGGTTGTCATTAATGACCCTGGGTAATTTGTAAGGACCCTAGGTAAAAAAATTTACATTAGTAGTGGAGGATAAAAAACACACTTAGTGAATCATTATTTTCACCATAAAAAGGATATATTGATATGATAATTCATAAATATAGATCCCAATTTAGAAAATATATGATAAAACCTCAAATATAATAGTTTTTTAGTGTCAGATGTATTGTGGCTCAAGTACTGACTTGTTTTTAAAAGGAATGTCTGTAACCAACTTAATTCTTGAATAAATTTTTAGAAAAAAATAGCCAATTAATATTCCCATATGGAGAGAAAATACAATCGTTTTCAGAAACAAATATAATAATAATTGATTTATTTTCTCTAAGGATTAGTCCATCATTGGTTATTTTAATCTTTTTGAATAAATTTATTAAAATTTATTGCACAAACCTTACAATTGTATGGTTAAAACCATAAACACATTATGATATAATGTATAGTATAATGAATGTATTATGATTAAAAAAATATATACATGGATTAGTGAGTGATCCCATACCCATAAAAAATACACCCTTCACTAAAAGGTGAACATATAATTCAAATATATCCACTGTGAAATTTCATTCTCTATATATATGTATTTACACCTACAATAAAAAAAAACATATTTGATAGACTATTAAATCAATTATGAGTTAAATAGAAATATAATCATAATTGTATATTATATCATAATAGAATAACGAACCCCAATAAAATTTATGAATAATAAAATTTCACGAATAAGGGACCTTTCATCCATGTTGAGGGAAGAGGAAGATAAAAATTACCCATGAAAAATAACACCACTAATCCTTTAAAATTTTAAACTAGGAAACCTCTATTATTATCCTCATTCAACAAAGAAAATCATTGTTATTTTTTATTCTAATAACTGAAGAATTACCCATCACCTAATAACCCATTGGAGGAGTTACCACCATAATTTCAATACAAATCACTAGAATCCCAAATTATACTCAAAAATAAAAATAGAAAAATTCTTTCATTCTAACTTTCATCTCCATAAGGTGTCCAAAAAAGTATAGATATGAAATTTTAGTAGGAAAAACTCCATCCCAAACACCATATCATTACGGAAAAATATAATAAAAATAATACAACCAATGATATTTTTAAATGACTCCAAGAAGATGAATATCATAGATACAAGAACCCTGAACTAAGAAAATAATAATTCATTTGAAATTATAATGAATTTTTAAGAAGTTATTGATGAATTTCTATAGGGAGGAGGTCCAATTTTTAGGATTAATACATTCTTACTAGATTCAATATTCTGAGGACATAACAAATAACATTAAGAGGATAAGGAAGTTCCCCACTAATAAATTATTGTATCAGTGGAAAGGACTTATCTTTATATCTTAGTAAGGGGGAAACTCATTTACATGGAATCTAATTTTTACCAAATGATAGAACCAAATAATTTATTTTCTAAAGCTACCTAGAAGTTCTAATGAATCTGAATAATAGTGAATTCACCTAAAATCAATGTAACATACAATAACGAGTCATCCACATTCAAAAAAAAGAACCATTAAGAAGTTTACTATGTGGACCACTGATTATTAGCATCAGATGTGTTTTAAATATATATGTTATTATAAAAATTATTTATATAAATATATTCCTTGGAAAGATTAGGGTTGTTCCCATCCATTTATTTTTTTCATGACTTCATGCTAATATTTACAATAATTCTTATGTACTTCTCTATAAACCATGTGAAAAAAACCGTTAATGTATATCCATAGAGGTGATATTACCTTCCACAAGACATTACTTATAATTTTTGAAAATATCTATATTTACATATATTAATCCATTCTAATAATTTAAAGCATTGACGAAGATGGATGTCATTTTAGTTAATAAAGAATTCAAATAGGCAAGGAATATATACATATCAGTACTCCCTTTAGTAATCGGGATAGCCATGCTCTTTATAGTAGTCCAATAATGTCATTTTTATAAATGAAAGTCCTATATAAATCTATAATGACATTATCTATGTTTTTATCACTATTTTTGGAATCTTAATGATCGAGAGGTTATGGGTGGGGGTAGAGGAAACCACACCCTTATTCACAGTAATTTTCCATACAGTGGAGATAAATGGGTTTCTAAATTTTATATGCATGTAGGTAATTTTCCATCTAGTTTTATGAATAGATAAATATTAATTTTCTCTTTGACCAGTGGGGATACCATAAAAATATAATTTTTGGGATCTTTTTTGAAATATGTACCATCAATCCTAATGTTTTAGTCTTACAACCATGATTTTTCTGAAAACATATAGTCTACCTTTTTAATGCTTAACTTTTACTAACTCCTTGATTCATGTACATTGAGGAGATCTAAAAAGACCATTAAAATTATATTCATGCATCTAATGAAGACAAAAACATCATTAAAAAATGAGAAATTTTAGGGAGATTGTTACTTTATTTGAAGAATTACTATTTTCCTTTATTCATATGATTTCTAAAAAATATATTAAATGAATACTATATAAATAATAAGATATTATGGGACATATGTTTTCATTGAAATATGGACTATATGTAATAAATCATTCAAAACTATTTCCCCATAAGTGAAATCGAAATTAATTGAGATGAAATCATTTGGACATGAGATCAAAACTTTTGGAAGTGTAAAAATTTATCATCACTATAGAAAAAACTCATAATTTAAACATTTTATAAGACTTATTCACATCAAAATTTATAATAATACTACCAATTCTGACATAAAAATTACAGTATGTTATCTTTTCCTAAGAACAAATCATTTCTCCCTGAATTCTCTATTTTTTGAGGAACAAGTGCAGTTTTAACAAATATTGTAACCCAAGTCACCCTAAGAGGGGATTAAATAAGTGTGTTTTTAGATTGAAACCTCTTAATTTAGATATTTACCTTTAGATATTGTTCCATTATTACAAGAAACACTTATTCAACTTTCATTTTTTTCTCTTTATCAAATTCATCTATAAAAGATATCATGTATATTTATAGAATGTAAGGTATGAATGGAAAATGATATTTTACTTGGATCACATGTACAAGGATACATACATGGGGTATACACTCATTACTATGATACTATAAAATAATACAATATAAGTATCTATTTTGGTGGATACACTGATTAGTTGAATTCACTCCACATCAAATTTAATTTGCGATACATGTTTAAATAAGGACACATTGCACCAATGATCAATAAATATAGAAAGTTTTATGTAATATCTCAATTACTCATTAGGGTTACTCTATTTTCTTTATTTTCACACTACTCTAGAACATATCAGTTTATATACATGGAGGATAATTCAAAATTCATTGCAAATAAGTTCACTTCCAGATCGAAATATTTAATCAATGTTATAAATAAAAATGTGATGGCTTAATTTATACCAATGTGCTGCTCAAAATTTCCTTGGATGGATGTTATAAACAACTATATAGAAGTATAAAGACCCAACCATAAACATTACTTAACCTTGAGTTAAATCAAGAGTTCACATTGAAGATCTTTTCAAGTTTAGAGTTTTAGAGAATTTGGCCATAACTATTACATATCAACTTGAATATTACATATAGACACTACTACTAATGTACCCATTTTTCAATAAAATAAAAAATCTTAAAAAGAAATAGGTATAGGTCCATGTTTTAGACAACATGTCTTTTCCTTGATCCCATCCTTGACCCTTATTCATATTTAAGTCTGGTGAAAAACATTTCAAAAGCATGGGATGAGCATAAAAATATAAGTAAGGGCTATAAAACCAGGAATGAAAAAATTATCCCATTAATAAATACAAATCAATGAAACCATACTTCTCAATCATAACATACCTCATGAAATCATAAGATTTATGAATAAGACACAAAAATCATAAATCATAATGGTAACTTGTGGAATTCATATCAAAATTACATTATAGCTTTCACAGCTACATATGGAGTCATATTTAAGATACCCATTATAATATATTCCCTAAATATATTAGGATAAACATTAAGGTTTACCTATATCACGTTACCCAATGAATTGGAGATCTATCTCAAGCTCACCGGCCCTAGTTTTATCACAGAACCACCCATATACATAAACAATGCCTAAGAACCACAACATATTCATAAAAAATAAAACAAGAATAATGGAAATATAACATTTACTCATTGCAATCACAATATATCATTTCAAGATATTGATATAATCAATACTTTATCAAACCATTTTAAAAACTCTTCAAAACATTTAAAAAAGAGATTTATTAATCAAAGAGTCCCATACAAATTTTAAACTTTTAAAGGAATTAAAATTTTAAAAAATTAATTTCTATATAAATAAATCCTTAAAACCATTTTCAAAACATGGAAATTAATGAGAAAGTTTTAGAAGAATAAATATTTAAAACATTTAAACTGATATTTTAGTTAAAGAGTTCCTAACCAAATGGGAGACGCTTGAATAAAAATATTTGAGTAATTGCATTAACCAAAGCTTATAATATCATGAGAATAAGGATATTCATTATATAATATGTCAAAGGGTAGTATATACACCATATAAAAGTGAATTGGGGCATAACAACAATGATATCTAAATGGAATGCAAATTGAGACGAAATCCATTATAAAAATGGTATCCTTTGATTAAGGATAAATAAATAACATAATTATGTGTGAAAAATATAATTAAAACCAATATAAGTGTATATTAAGTGTAAAATATTTTCAGGACATTCACACATGTTCTTTTTAAAACAAAACCTATAACTTGCTGTTTAACTCAATGAAAGGAAATTGAGTTACGATTACCCTTATCAAGTTCATATCAATGACATGAGAATTTATCAATGGAGTGATTATGTGTATCAAAAGTATATCCAAAAAAGGGTGAGTGTAAATTACAACATAAATAAATAAACAATGATTCCACATATAATCAAAGCATGACATAATTAATAATTAAACGATTAACCCAAAGAATCGAAATTTGGTTAAGAAGTTCCCTTACAAAAATTTGATATCCTAACGACGTTGCTTTAAAGTTCATAAAATGAGTTTAGGAAATAGAAAAGGGTCTATCATCACATGTAAATAAAATTTACACAAAAATAATATAGTGGAATATATCCTAACATATTAAAATTGAAATTAAAAGACATAACATAAAGAAGTCTTTTAAAAAGAGGGTTAAAGGATTCCTTACCGATTGAGTTACTTACAAAACATAAACCCCATGAAATAATGATCATAAAATGAAGATTTAAATACCCATAAATTAAATTATATTACATAAATAATATAATCATGGGTAGTAAATACACCACACAAAATGAAATAGTGGAAAATATAACATTAATATCATGGGACTAAAAAGTGAGATGAAAACCCCTTACCATGTTGTAATCAATTGAGTAGTAAGACCAATGTTTAATAACCACCAAATTAATCACATAATAACATGAATATAAAGAAAATAATGATAATATATATCAATTTAAGTACAAAATACACCACATGAAATAAATAAGTGGCGAACAATGGAAATTTCACAGAATTAAAAGTGAGGAAAGAAACCCCTTACCTCTAATTGAACTTGTCTTGTATGTTCCTGGTTATTCCTGAATAATAAAAATATGTTAATTTCTACTTTATTAATAACATTTTCAAGTTTATTATTCCTTTTATATTACTTATTACCTTTCTATAATAATTAGTTAATTATTTGAGTTCATATCATAAATTTTTTCGATGTTCGGAACTTGAGTAAGAAATGAACTTCTTTTAATTAAAAGTTGTCCCTATGGTCAAAATTAAATTATATCCAGAATTATATTCATGATTTATATATCATATATATCATATATATCCAGTACATATATGTATTTATAATATTATTTAACACTTGGGTATAAGAAATGAAATGCACCGTTCATTGAGACGGTAAGTCGTACGTACGCATGAACACTACTTTCATTTCTTTTTCATATTTTAATGGAATGAAAAATTAATGAAATATAGTTATATTATAATTACATTATAACATTATATATAATTTAATTAACTCTATACTTTAAACATTCAATTTATGGAATAAACAAGTCTTGTCACATGGAGGGGGTGGTAGTCCGTACTTACTCAAATGAAATTACCATATTTACCCATTATAGAAACCATAAAGGTTTGATATAAACAAAAAATGTAGATGTAAATAGAAAACATAAATATAATATATATCACATATAAAAATAGTTCCATAATAATGGCCACCGTGAGAGGCAGTTGGAGATATTTGAACAGTCATCATTTCGTGAGGCAGTAGTCCACCGTCCACAAAAGCAGTATGTTCTTTACCCATTAGATGGAGGAGTGTGTACGTGTCGTTCAAATACATCTCATAACAACAACCTAGTATATTGAGTATACTGGTGTTGTTATAAAATAAAGGAATAAAAAGATTTTAGGGGGGTTGGAGAAGTAAAATAAAAGAAAATAACTTAAGAGAAGACGTTACCTCTAAGTTGGATATCTCCAATTTGGTTTGAACAAAACGGTTCACTTGAAGTTCCTTCTATGGCATCCCACCTTTTTATTACATAACTTTTCATTACATTTTATAAACAAAGGATCTTTAAAGTCTAGTGTCTTGGAAATTAGGAACATAATACATGAAAAAATAAAACATTCTTCTAAACCACTTGTTAGGCTTCATCATTGGTTCATCCTATGTAAAATTTCTGCATCTCATATCCTGGAGACATAAATCAATGTAAAGGGTGAGCAGATGGACCAGTAAGGGTAAATAAGGGAATCGATTTACTTTTTTAACAATAAGAACATGAATAACAACATAAAGACATGAGCGATGGAAGTATAGGCATATAATAATGAGAATAACTTGGAAAATAACTTGAATATGTGGATACAAAATTTCATATAGACATTCATGAACATATCACCAAGGTTTATCCCCGATGTGTCCTAAAAATTACCAAGGTCATTTACTAAGGTATCGTTAAACTTGTCATCTCTAGAGATTAATTATTTACCCAATCCATTTGAGAACTATCAGGGTGCACCATTAATATATATTTAATTTCATGTGATCCACACATATCATAATCAAACATTTCATAAATTACCCATGGAGAATAAAATAAATGGGTTTCATATCAAGATCGTGATGTTTTAAAAGTTCTTAAAAAAATAAGATTATTATGTCATTTATAACCCATGGAAATGGAGTGAGGGTTATATGCATGTCCATTCCAGAATAAAATATATAATTTTTATATATTTATGAATGCCCATATAAACGAAATAGGTTTGGGTATTCACATAAATAAACAAGATAATTTCTTGAGAGACAGAGATAGAAATTTTGAGACGAATTATCTATAGCATAACGACTATATAACATGGGTTTAGAAATTAATAAAAAAATAGAGGGTACAAGGGTAACCCACTCATAAATTACTCATATTATAATATAAATAAATAATAAAATGTAGATAATAACATGGTATGGATATTTTAATGACATACCACAAGAAAAGGAAACTTGAAAGGAAAGGTAAGATGCGATTTCTTGTACGAGAAATTTGGCAGCCTAACGACGTCACTAAAAAATTCATAAAACAAATTTATGAGAGTGGAAATGGTATATAAAAAATTAGACATGAAATGGACAGTAATGAGAACATATAATAACATACCCTCAATATAAAGATATGTAAACTAGAAGACACAACATAAAGGAATTCATGACTTAAAAAGTGGAGGGTGAAATGATCCCTTACCTTGAAGAGTAACATTGAAATCCAGATGGTTGGGACCTTGGGAGGCTTGAGGGAACCTTGGGAGGACTCCTTGTGTGGTAAGAAGACCAGAACATTGTTTATGATGATTTTGGAATGAAATAAATGAGCTAAATGGCTTGGTATTTATAGGGAAAGTGAGTGAATAAATTATTAATTTCCAAGGGACACCTCATCAATGGTATTTGCAAAACCATGGGCTTTCCCATGGAATTTTCCCATGGTATTGGAAACTTGGGAAACCTCATATCATATATCACTATTAATAAGTCGACTAGAAATCTTATATCATTATTACATCATTAATGATGTCATTAAACACCTGAAACTCAAAACTGCATTTTTACTATTTACTGATAATTCAATTGTTTCATAAAAATCCCAAAACATCACCCTAAAATAATATCGATGCTATAAACTCAAAAATGAATTCCATTTTATGAAAATAGTTTTCTAAATATTTTTAATTTTATTTTTATATAAAATCATTATTTATTCTGAAAATAAAACTTTAAAACTATAACTCATTTTGTAACACATTAAAAAAATAATCAAGGTCCTATAAAAATATTATATACCCATTAGAAAAAAGTAACAATTTAGGATTAAATTTTATGAAAATAAATTTTTAAATTATTAAATTAATTATAAAATTGTAAATAAAATATTTATGGCTTACAAAAATACCAAATCTTAAACTATGATCGTTTTTTCACTTTTAAGATGTCTAAAATGTATATATACATTCATGGGTGAAGTTTCTATTTTTTTGTCAAATTATTATTGATTACTATTCATTACTATTCATATGGGTATGTTACTATTCATACATTACTATTCACTAAAAACCAAGTCGATCTTATTAGACTCTAAATTTCTCACTGATCACAACTATATAATACCATTTTTAAAAATAATTTCACATAATTAATTATTTAATGAATAAAAAAATATTTTAAAAAACCATTTTTCATAAATTCATCAATAATACACATCCTATATTTATCTGGATATTTGATATTTAAAATCTTTTCCATAGTAAGAAATAAATATTTTATTTGTATAAAAGGATTACACAAAGCATCTAAGGTCTCGTTACATAGCCCCTTATAACACCAGCATAGGACCAAAGTGTAAGGTGTGCTATGGTGATAGAATCTTGGGGTGGCTCAGACTACATTTCCCGAGTCGTGATTTCTATTATCATGAACTTCTCCCTTAGGTGATTCCATTCAAGCTTCATACGTTGATGTTTGGCTAGGGATTGGTCCAAAGCAAAGCCCAGTGATGCTACCTCCTTCCCAAGCACTAAAAAATGTGCTTCATATGGCTCGAGTCTACTAGATGAGGCCATTAAATATTCTTTATATATTAATTAACCAAGATAACCATATTTATAAAAACACAATGTTATGATTATAGTTTCCAACACTCATATTGACCAACGCTCATATAACAGTCAAAACCCAATGGTATCATTTTAATTATACCCACTTCATTAATTAAAGGATATAGTTTTGTTGAGTATAAAATAAAATAACACACAAAATTAGGAAACAAATACAATTAAAAAGTTTGGGTCCTTACATTCTTCCCCCCTTATGAAATTTCATCCCTGAAATTTTATCTGGTACCCTCTGATGGGAAAATGTGCGGGTACTTATGTCTCATGGACTCCTCCAGTTCCCATGTAGCTTCTTCACATTTTTGGTTCCTCGACAACACCTTAACAAGGTGGGTAGTCTTGTTACATAGAACCTTGTCTCTACAATCTAAGATCTCCACCAGCTGCTCCTCATAAGAGAGGTCATGTTCCAGTTTTTCCACCTTTGGATTTAGTACATGTGAAGGGTCAGGTATGTAATTCATCAAGAGAGATATGTGGAATACAACATGAAATTGTGCTAGATTTGGAGGAAGTGAAAGCTAATTAGTAACAGCTCCCACACAATCAAGGATTTCATAGGGGCCAATGTACCTAGGGATGATCTTCTCTTTCTTCATAAACCTCATGAACCTCTTTTAAGGTGAAATCCAAAGAAAGACTTTATCACCAACATCAAAATCCAAGTCCCTTCGACGGTTGTCAACATAGCTATTTTTCTGACTCTTAGCAGCCTTAATGTGTTGTTGGATGGAATTGACATTTTCTATAATCTCTTGCACAAGATCCGGCCTAAGAAGCCTTCTCTCACCAGCTTCATCCCAAAAAGTAGGAGTTTCAAATTGATTCCCATATAAATATTCATAAGGTTCCATTTGAATGCTCTAGTGGAATATGTTGTTGTAAGAGAACTCAACTGAAGAGAGATGTTGATCCCATCCACCCTTAAATTCCATTGAGCACGTTCTTAGAATGTCCTTGAGTGTTTGAATAGTCTTTTAAGATTGGCCATCAGTTTGGGGGTGATAGGCCATACTGAAATTCAATTCAGAGCTCAGAGCTTATTGAAGACTTCTCCGGAATTTTGATGTGAACCTTGGATCACGATCAGATACGATAGAAAGTAGAACTCCATGATGCCTTACCACTTCCTTCACGTAAATCCTCGCATGTTGATCAAGAGAGAAATCATCCCGAATGGAGATAAAATGGGCAGTCTTGGTGAGATGGTCCACAATAACCCATATCGATTTATTTCCATTGGAAGTTATTGAGAGACCAGTGAAGAAGTCCAGAGTGATATTGTCCCACTAACATACTAGTATGGGTAGTGGTTGCAATACCCCTTTAAAAATTTGTCGCTCTGCCTTCACTTGTTGACATACTAGGCACCTTGAAGTGTAGTCAACAATATCCCTTTTCATATTATCCCACCAATAATGATCACAAAGGTCCCTATACATTTTTGTGATACCAGGATATATTGAGAAAGTAGAGCTATGAGATTAATCCATCAGGTCCTTCTATATTTCTGGAATATATGGATCACATAGTATTTTACAAAATTCTATTACACCTTCTTGATCAGTATTGAACTCAGATAACTTCCCATCCTTCATAGCCTCAATCTTCTTCTGTAACAAAGGATCTTCTTTATGAGATTTCTTGATCTTCTCTAGTAGTGATGGTTGAGAAATAATTTGGGTTAGGGTTGATGATGTACATCCCTTTAGGATTCCCATGTCCAGTTTTACTAGTTCATTGATCAAAGGATCTCTTTGAATCCTCATAATGGACAGAACAACTTGGTATTTCCTGCTTAATGCATCAGAGACTTTGTTTTCTCTTCCGGGGTGATGATGAATTGAACAAACATAGTATTTAAGGACTTTCAACCATCTCCTTTGTCTCATGTTCAATTACTTTTGTGTAAAAACATACTTCAAACTTTTATGGTCTGTGTATATATCACATTTCTCCCCATAAATATAGAGCCCCAATATCTTCAGAGAAAAAATAACCACCACTACCTCCAGATCATGTGCAGGATAGTTCTACTCAGGAGTCTTTAACTATTAAGATGCCTAAGCAATGACCTTGTCATTTTGCATGAGGACACACCCAAGACCTTTTAGAGATGCATCACTAAAAATAACAAATCCTTCTACACTTGAGGGAAGAGTTAACACAAGTGCAGTAACCAATATCTTCGTCAGCCATTGGAAACTTTTCTCACACTCTTTTGTCCAGATGAACTTGACCCCTTTTCGAGTTAACTTGGTTAATGGATTAGAATGTCGTGAAAATCTTTCCACAAACCTCCTATAACATCCAGATAATCCAAGGAATCTATGAATCTCAGTTATTATTCTATGATGAGGCCACTACTCTACAACATTGTCTTTACAGGGTCAACTGTGATTCCTTCATTGGTAATAATGTTCCCCAATAAAGAAACTTGGTGTAACTAGAATTCGCCTTTACTGAACTTTCCAAAAAAGTCTATCCTTATATAGAGTTTGTAAAATAACCCTTATATGATCCTCATACTCATGACTTTTGAAATATATCAGAATATCTTCAATAAAAACTACCACAAAGTTATTAATGTAGTCTTTAAAAACTCTGTTCATCAAATCCATAAAAATAGAAGGTACATTAGTCAATCCAAAAGGCATAACAACAAACTCATAATGCCCATATCATGATTGTAAGACAGTTTTTGGAATATATTCTTTATTCACCATCAATTGATGATAGCCAAATCGAAGATCAATCTTAGAGAAGAATTGAGCCCCCGAAGTTCGTCAAATAAGTCATCAATTCTTGGAAGATGGTATTTTTTCTTTGTTGTGATCCCATTCATTTATCTATAATCAATTCATAGCTGTATCGATCCATCCTTATTCATCACAAAGAGAATAGGTTCTCCCCAAGGAGACACACTCGGTTGGATAAACCCCTTCTCCAAAAGATCTTGGAGTTGTTTCTTTAATTACTCCAGTTCCACATTTTCCATCCTATATGGGGTCATTGATATTTGATGAGATCTTGGTATGAGTTCAATAGAGAACTATAACTCTCTTTCTTGGGGAGGTCCATGTAATTCCTTAGGAAATACATCAATGTATTCCTGGATGATGGGTAAATTTTCTATCCTCAAACTCTCATTTAATTCTTCTTCTTCACTGATAAATTCCATAAAGAAGGATATAAGAGGTTATTCTAGACAAAGATTAGGTTGAGATATCTATCCTTGGAAGATAACTGTAGGTCTTCCATTCAAGACTACTGATATTTCCTTACTTCTGTATTTGATCCTAGCATTATAAATTGAGAGCCAGTACATCCCTAGTATAATGTCAAATACTAGAATGGGAATGACTACTAGATTTCGGATAATATTGTGCTCACCAATGTAAGTACTATAGTTATTAAATACTGATGATTCTTGGATAATCCCACCAGGAGTCTTGACTGATAACTCTACTTTTAGAAAGTCAGGGGTTGATTCTAAATTCCTTGCAAACATGGAGGAAATAAAAAATGCGTAGAACCAGAATCAAACAAAGTACTTTCTATCTTTGAGAGAACAACAATAGTACCTGCTACCACATAATTTGGAGCTTCAAATTCAGTTCTTGTGATTGAAAAAGCACGACCTTGCTCCCTTGTCCTTTTCTGAGGCTGATGGTGGTTCCCTTCCACTGCCCTCAGATTTAGACAGTGATTGGAAAAGTACCACAGTTGTCCACACTTAAAGAACTGGACATCAGCTAAGGCCTGCACCATCTTCCCCTTTTCGTTAGTGTTTGGAAGTTGAGGTTTCACATCACTATGAAAATTACTCGCAAAATGGCCATCTCTTCCACAATTTTAGCATTTCCTACTCCTGAGCAAGTAGTTCCCCTAATGATTCTTCCCACATTTATTACACATGGTACATTGCACTTTCTGGCCTCCTCTTCCTTGATCAAATCTCCTCCCTAAGTTTGGCTTCATTGATCCCCTTTTGTCGTTGGATTGATGAGACCACTACATCTCTCCAAACTCCATTTCAACTTTCATCGCAATTCGCACAATCTCCTCATTGCTGTCATAATCTCGGTTGGCTAGATTCTTCCGCAAACAAGGTCTCAGTACACCAAAGAATCTATCAACCATGCCATTTGGATCCATGACAAAGCTAGAGGTGTAACATGAAAGCCTTGTGAATTTCATCTTTTAGATTCCCACAGATTCATTCTCCTTCTGCTTCAGCTCAAGAAACCCCTTCTCCATTCTTGTTCTCATGGAACGAGGGAAATAAATACAGAAGAAGATCCCTCTAAACTCTTACCATTCCATATCTTCAACCTCCAATATTTACCTTGTGTTTTTAATCAGATCCCACCACTGATCAGCTTCTCCTTTTAAGCGATAGATAGCCAGGGTGACCTTCTCTTTCTCTGAACAATGGAGCACAGAAAAAATCTTCTCTATAGAGTTGATCCACCACTCAACAATCAATGGGTTAGTCGATCCACTAATGTTTGGTGGTCGTTGATGCTTAAAGGACTCAACATAATGTTGTTCCTTTCACGGCGATATCATTCTCTCATCTTGATTCACATTATTTTGCATAACTTGAGTCAGTTGGTTCACTATTCGCATGAATATTTTCATTCCGGATTCCATCGGAGGGCCATCAACGCACTGTCCATTGCGGTCACCATTTGCACGGTTCCTCCTATTGCCAACCATTTCTAAAAGAATAAAAAATTAGTGAGAAACTTATTTCATTTACAAATATTTTAACTATAAAATATTCATGTCCTAAAACTTCATTAAACAATTAAATTTATCTATTAATCCTTCATAATGATTCATAAAAATATTATGACTAACCAAACATATCCACCAAGAGTTTCCTAACCAAGAGTGAAGAAAGGCCCATTGTTGTGCACCATTTCCCATTTGAGTCTAGCTCAAAGTGGTGTTTTTGGGTTTTACCCCTATGTACATCTGGGCTAGAGCCGCCTCTACCTGCTCATATCCTGACAGGGATGTATTTTTTTGATAAACCACTTACTTAATACTCACTAAAATACCAGGAAGTTTTTATATATTTAAACGTTTCTATAGTATTCTTCCTAAAGATTTCATAGACTAATTTCTATAAATAACTAAACTATACTTTGATAACAACTATGGCATCTTTCCTTTTTATTACATAACGTTTCATTACATTTTATAAACAAAGGATATTTAAAGTCTAGTGTCTTGGAAATCAAGAACATAATACATGAAAACAACATAAAACATTCTTCAAAACCACTCATAAAGCTTCATAATTGGTTCATCCTATGTACAATTACTAAATCTCATATCTTGGAGACATACATCATTGGAAAGGGTGAGTAGAAGGCCCAATAAGGGTAAACAAGGGAATCAGTTTACTTGTTTAACAATAAGAATTTGAATAACAACATAATGACATGATAAATTGAAGTATAGGAATATATTAATGAAAAGAACATGGAAGATAACTGGAAAATGTGGCTACAAAATTTAATTTAGACATTCATGAACATATCACCAAGGTTTATCCCCGAGCTTTCATAAAAATTACCAAGGTTCTTCACCAAGGTATCATGGAACTTGTCATCTATAGAGATTAATTATTTATCAAATGCATTGGATCACTATCATGACACAAACTTAATATTTATTTAATTTAATGTGATCCACAAATATCATAATAAAAAATTTCATAAATAACCTATAGAGAATAAAATAAATGAGTTTAATTTCAAGATCGCGACATTTTAAAAGTTGTTAAAAAAATAAGATCATTATGTCATTTATAACCCATAGAAAGGGAGTGAGGGTTATATGTATGTCCATTCCAGAATAAAATATATACTTTTTATATATTTATAAACACCCATAGAAACTAAATAGGTTTGGGTATTTACATAAATAAACAAGATAATTTCTTGAGAGAAAGAGATATAAATTTTGAGACAAAATTTCTGCAGCATAAGAGCTATATAACATGGTTTTAGAAAATAATAAAAAAGAGAGGGTACAAGGGTAACCAAATTATAAATAACTCATATTATAATATAAATACAGAATAACATGGAGATAAGAACATGGTATGGATATTTTAATGACATTCCACAAGAAAAGGAAACATGAAAGGAAAGAGAAGATGCGATTTCTTTTACGAGAAATTTTTGCAGCCTAACGACGTCACTTAAAAATTAAAATAACAAATTGATGAGAGTGGAAAGGGTCTCTCAAAAATTACACATGAAATTGAATGTAATGATAAGAACATACCCTTAACATAAAGAGATGGAAACTAGAAGACACAACATAAAGTAATTCATGACTTAAAAGAGGAGGGTAAAATAATCCATTACCTTGAAGAGTAACTTTGAAAGCATGATGGTTGGGACCTTGGGAGGCTTGAGGGCACATTGGGAGGACAAATTTGGAGGTAAGGAGACTTGAACTTCATCGAGTATGATTTTGGAATGAAATAAATGAGGGAAATTACTTCGTATTTATAGGTAAATTGAGTGAATAAATTATTAATTTCCAAGGGACACCTCATCAGTGGTATTTGAAAAACCATGGGCTTGCCCATGGTATTGGCCACTTGGGGAACCTCATATCATATATAACTATTCATAAGTCTACCAGGAATCTTACATCACTATTACATCATTAATGATGTCATTAAACACCCAAAACTCAAAACTGTATTTTTACTATTCAATGATAATTCAACTGTTTCAGAAAATCCCAAAAATTCACCCTAACCTAATATAGATGCTCAGAATTCAAAAATATAGTCCATTTTGTGAAAATAATTTTATAAATATTTTTAATTCAATTTTTAAATAAAATCATTATTTATTCCAAAAATTCAACTTTAAAACTATAACTCATTTTGTGACACCTTAAAGAATAATCAAGGTCCTATAAAAATATCATATACCCATAAGACAACAAAGAAACAATTTATGATTAAATTGTATGAAAATACCCTTCAATTTTAAATTATAAAATTAATTATAAATTTTTAAATAAAATATTTATGGAATATGAATATATCAAAACATAAACTATGATTTTTTTCACTTTTAAGATGTCTAAAATGTATTTATACATTTATGCGTGAAGTTTCTATTTTTTTGTCAAATTACTATTCATTACTATTTATATGGGTATGTTACTATTCCTACTTTACTATTCATTAAAAAACATGTTGATATTATTTGAATCTAAATTTCTCACTGATCACAACTATTGAAGACCATTTTTTTAAAATAATTACACATTATTAGTTATTTAATGAATACAATTTTTTTAAAATACCCCTTTTTCCTAAATTCATCAATAACACACATGCTATATTTATTTGGATATTTAAAATTCACAAACTTCACCATAATAAGAAATAAAAATTTTATTTATATAAATGGATTACACAAAGAAGCTACGGTCTCTTTACATAGCCCCTTATAACAACAGCATAAGACCTAAGTGTAAGGTGTGCTATGGTGATAGAATCTTGGGGTGGCTCGGACAACATTGACCGAGTGGTGATTTCTATAAGCTTGAACTCCTCCCTTAAGAGATTCCGTTCAAGCTTCATACGTTGAATTTTAGCTGGGGCTTGGTCCAGAGCAAAGCCCAGTGATTCTACCTCCTTCCCAAGTTCCGATAGATGGGCTTCATATGGCTCGAGTCTACTTGATTAGGCCATTCAATCTTCTTTCAGTATTAATTAACCAAGATAACCGTATTTATAAAAACAAAACGTTAATATTATAGCTTCCAACGGTCATATTGACCAATGGTCACATAACAGTTGAAACCCAACGATCTCATTTTAATTATACCCACTTCATTAATTAAAGGATATAGTTTTGTTGCGTATAAAATAAAACAACACAAAAAATTAGGAAATGAAAATAATTAAAAATTTCAGGTCGTTACACCTTCTACCTAAGGTAAGGATTCTAGGAGGAGGAGAGAGATTTATAGAGATTAATTAGGGAGAGGTTGGACGAGCCAAGGGGCTTGGGAGGTGTTAGTAATGGGTTAGAGGTGATGTATTTTTATAAGTGGGAGGAGGGGCTCTTTAGGTAAGTTTGAAAATATTATTTTATTATAAACTTAACTTCAGTTTCAAAATATCCAAAACTCATTAAAGTCTAAGATAAGATGAATCATGTTTGAAATAAAATCATCCAATAAGAAATGTATAGGTTTTGGATATTGTTTTAATTTTAGTAATCTTATTTATTTAAATCATTCATTAATGATGTAAACACTACATCATCATTATTTCATAAATAATTTTATTTATTTGATGATTAAAAATTATAAATAAAATACCACAATTTAGGAATTTTTTTTATTTAAAATGAATATTTATAGATGAAGAAATAACTTATATAACCTCATGTAATTTTTTTTTACTAAAAGATATATGTTTATTTCATTTTTGTCTTTACTTTAAGTTAATTAAAATAATGTTTCATTATCACTCCCAAGTGGCTCACTGGGCTCATAAAATCGACCCAAGGATTTCCATGGTCTGAAAATTATCAACCAATAGTATTAGGACATGTGTTAGAGTAATTTAATATTACTGTAATATTATTTGTTACCCTTATTTAATAGATTTATCTTCTAACCATGGTAAATAAAATATTTACCAAAGTAAATATTCATAATGTCTAAAAATAAAAGGTACCTATTTACAAAATTTTGACATCCTGATTCCAAATATAGAATATATTTTTCCAAATACATAACACAAAAGTGGCATAAATTAATTTAAAATTAATTCCTGTTGTAAAAAAAAGCGTGTTTTTAAGAAATAATAACTACCAAATGATTGATACTTGTTTATATCCAATTTCAAAGTGAAATTACTTAAAGTAAACAAAATTGGATTAAATGGTAAAAATATAAACTAATTATATTTTAAAACCATTTAAAAATATAATCTATCCAAACAAATAAATTATATTAAAAGGCCGTTATGAATTAAAATACAATATTTTTCACTATTCATTAAAAATTTAACTTTATCTAAAAAATACCCAAAAAATACCCAAAGTTAGTTTTGATGTTTCAATTCCAAAGAAGAATTTTATTTTGTAAAATATAACATATAAAAGTGACAAAAACTATATTTGAAAATGGTTCTTTATTAAAAGGTGGTAAATCAACCTTTTAAAGAATATTAAATTATTTATGCTTAAAATTGGATTTATTCACATTTTAAGCCTTTAAATATTTTTGGATAAATGTAAAAATAATTAGAAAACATGAATAATAATATTGTAGTTAGTTCTATTCATTCTTGCCATTACAACAGCTACACGATAACTACCATTTAAAATAATATTATTTTATTTTTCGGTATAACTCCACTTTGTGTGCAACGTAAGATTTCAATGAAACCCATTGTTGCATATCAGGTATCCTATCGAACATAGAAACCCCCATTTAAAGTAAAATTAATATTTAATTCAAAAATATTAATAAGTATGAGAATATCATATTTCTTTATTTACTTGGTATGTTTCATCGTCTCTCCCTTTTGGGAATTATGTCTTCGCAATTTTAAAATTGGGCTCAGAAACGTCATTAAAAGACCCTCATTGAAAAAGATTTAATAAAACTATCACTTTAAAAGAATGAAAGAAAAAAGGTCACCCGAGACAACAGATAATATGATTCCATGAAAACATTGATATAGAGTCGAAAACAAACCATCATGTTCTGATGGAGAGTGATAAAAACACGATTAGGAGAACGTTAACCACCAGAACATCACAAACTTGTTATTGGTCAAATGGTCTTTGATTACCCAGTAAGAAATGTAAACCGAAAATGTTTTTTTAAGTTCCTTTTCATAAATTTAGGGAATTTATTTAAGAGCTTGAATAAGAACATAAAGAAACATACTTACTTTTCATATAAACTTTCATCCTCTACTTGATTTATACCAGAAACTCATCTTTTCTCCAGATTATTAGTATTCAAGATGACTTGTTCACATTAAAAACTATATAATCAACTTCTAGAGAATCACATAATCCAAAGAAGATTTACTATATATTTCCCATGTCTTTAGACATTAACCAAAACCAAAATGGTTAGTAAAAGATCAGATAATCCCCAAAAAGGATAATGTTTTACAAAAAAGAAAAACTACTCTTAATCTTTAAAATATGTCAAATAAAAAACAAAGTTCAAAAAAGACCATTCAATAAACAATTGTCCATAAAATTATTCAAATTAATCCAAACTATGATTGAAAACCAAATCTCAGAAGGATTTAATCACATAGGCTTCTAAGATAAATATTAACATTTATCTCCAAATAACACCAGTTACTCTTAGTGTCTCATACTGAGAAGTAATTAACCTAATCACATATTGTCCCTGATAGGTTAATAATTTCCATAGATAACCCAAAATCAGCATATTCTTTATTCATAAAATCATATAACAAAAAATAATTAGTCATACTTACCAGGGACATCTCGTAGTCCAGTGGCAGGCGATCAATCTCAGTCACACTTTAGTTGTGGGTTCGATTCCCATAACATTGTCTGAAAAGATGGTTTTTCACACGGTCTGTGTGTTGTCCTTTTTAAAAAACTATATAATTTTTTTAACATTACCAAAAATTAGTTAAATTCATCAAAAATAACCATAACATATTTTAACCACAAAGGTTATCTAATAACTTTTATTTTTCAATCCAAAATGTAATAACCACTAATTGCCTCAAATTCGAGGATCATATAAACCCAAATGGTTCTTTGAAACTATATCTACAAAAGAAAAGATAATTAATATTTGAATAAAATTTTCACATATCAATCTTTATGGTTACCCATACTAGATATAGTTTCCAAAGTAATCCCATCATTAATACATTCAAACATATCATCATCCATAACTCTTCAATTCCTAAAATGAAGGAATGTTAATCATCAAAAAACCTTCCTAATCTTTTATCCATGTTTTCCATCTTATTCTTTTTATAATTCTTTCCTAAAAATAAAATCATGCATAATGTCTTGAGATTTTAGTAAATTGAAAACATGAGCTAAGAAATAATCCATACCTTTCATTGGTCATTTTCATTTTCCTCATCTTCAATTGGAATGGAATTAGGAACTAGTAAACATATATTTGTATGATACTGTTGATCCATTTACCAAATATTCATTTTAGGACATCTATTTATGTAGGGTCCATGAACACCACATTTGAAACATTCATTTGATACCTCGGAATGAAATTCTTTCTCTTTATTGGAGTCAACTAGATGCTTTCTTTTTCTATGGTAGGTTCTTGCTTCATGATCTTCATTACCACATCTGAAACATCTTCCTATCCCTTTGAAGAATTTGCCTATTTTATTCTTTCTACATCCTTGACACATAGGTTTTTTCATATACTTACCTTTATGATTATTACCTGAAAATTGATAGGGATTTTTTCTTCAAAAATAAGATTCCTTATAAAAATCACCATGGTTTAGGTGGTCTGTCTCTAATCCAAATAGTTAGTTGGGAATAACTACAAGAGTTTTCATTGTAGCTACCATTTCATTCAGTTCCTCATTCAGAAAACCACCACAATTTTATTCACATCTACTATTTCTTTGGTTCCTACTAGATCTATACATTTACTAAAACCAAAAAGGTTAGTGTGAGTGTATCAGTAAAATCATCATATTATATATTATGAGGAGGGTAAATATTAATATATACTTATTCATGTTATCTTAAAATCATACACTTTATCTAAAATAACTATGAATCTTTCTAAAAACCTAAACATTATGGTTATTTCAATTATGCTTAAAGAACTCCCTAACTTCGAAAGTTATCTAAACTGACCTTTGATACCAATTATAAGGACCCGACCTTAAACATTACATAATAATGAGTTAAATATATAATTCTGATTGAAGATATTTTCAGGTTTAGAGTTTTATATAATTAGGCCATAACTATTACATATCAACTTGAATATTACATATAGACACTACTACTCAGTACCCAATTTTTTATAAAATAAAAACTCTTAAATAGAAACATGTATAGTTTCATGTTTTAGGCAGTATAACTTCTCTTTGATCCCATCCATGACCCTTATTCATCTTTAAGTCATGTAGAAAACATTTCAAAAACAAGGTATGAGCATAGAAAGCTCAGTAAGGGTTATAAAATAATGAATGAAAACATTATCCCATCAATAAATACAAATCAATGAAACCCTACTTTTCAATCATAACATAACTCATGAAATCAAATGATTTATGAATAAGACACAGAAATCATAAATCCTAAAGGTAACTTCTGGAATCCATATCAAACTTACATTACATATTTCACAAATATGTAGGGAGTTATATTTGGAATACCAATCACAGTATATTCCCTAAATCTCTTAGGAGAAAACTTAATGTTTACCTCTGTCACGTTACCCAATTCATTGGAGAGCTATCTTGGGCTCACCCGCCCTAGGTTTATAAAAAAAACCATATACGTAAAAAATTCCCAATAACCATAACATATTAATAACACATAAAACAATTATAAATGAAATATAACATTTCCACATTTCAATCACAATATATCATTTCAAGATATTGACATAATCAATGCTTTATCAAACCATTTTCAAAACTATTTAAAACATTTAATAAAGATATTTTTGAATAAAAGTGTCCCATACCACTTTGAAACTTTTAAAGGTATTGAAATTTTAAAACATTAATGTCTATATAAATAAATCCATAAAACCATTTTCAAAATATGGACATTAATGAGAATTTTTTAGAAGAATAAATCTTTAAAACATTTAAAATGATATTTTAGTTAAAGAGTTCCTAACCAAATAGGAGACGCTTCAATACAAATATTTTAGGAATAACATTAATCAAAGCTTATAATATCATTAGAATAATTATATTCATGATATAATATATCAAAGGGTAGTATATACACCATATAAAATTGAATTTGCGCATAAAAACAATGAAATATCAAAGGAATGTAAATTGAGATGAAATCCCTCATAAAGATGGTATCTGAAGATTAAGGATAAATAAATGACATAATTATGTGTGACAAATAAAAATACACCCAATAAAAGTGGATATTAAGTGTAAAAAAATTAGTGGTTATTCACACATGTTCCTTTTAAAACAAAACCAATAACCTGGATGTTTAACTCAATGAATAGAAATTATGTTAAGATTACCTTTATCAAATTCATATCAATTACATGGGAATTTATCAATGGAGTGATTATGAATAAAATGTATATCCAAAAAAGGGTAGTGGAAATTAAAACATAAATAAATAAACCATGATTCCACACATAATCATAGCATGACATAATTAATAATTAGACAATTAACCTAAAGAATTAAAATTGGGTTAAGAAGTTCCCTTACAAAAATTCTACAACCTAACGACGTCGCTTTAAAATTCATTAAATGAGTTGATGAGAGAGAAAAGGGAATCTCATCACATGTACATAAAAGTTTCAGCAATAATGATATATAAGAACATATCCCAACATAAGAAAATGGAAATTAAAAGACATAACATAAATAAGTCTTTTAAAAAGAGGAGGGTGAAAGGTCCCCTTACCGATTTGGTAACATACGAAACATACACCCGATGAAAGAAGGAACATACAATGAAGATATAAATAATCATAAATTAATTTATATTACACACATAATACAATAATGGTAAGTAAATACACCACCCAAAAAAGAAATAGTGGAAAATATAGCGTGAATCTCACGGGAATAAAAAGTTAGATGAAAATATCTTACCACGTTGTAATCAATCGATTCGTAAGAAAAAAAGTTAAAAACCATAAAATTAATAAAATAATACCATGAATATAAAGATAATAATGATAATATATATCAAATTTAACAAAATACACCATATGAAATAAATAAGTGGTGAACATGGAAATTTCAAAGAATTAAAAGTGAGATAAGAAACCCCTTACCTCAAGTACGACTTGTCTTGTATGTTCCTTGTTATTCCTAAATAATACACATTAGTTAATTTATAATTGCTTAAGAACCTTTATTAAGTTTATTTTATATTTTATATCACTTACTACCTTCCTATAACAATTAGTTAATTATTTGAGTTCATATCACACATTTTGTCGATGTTTGGAACTTGAGTAAAAAATGAACTTCTTTTAATTAAAATTTGTCCCTGTGGTCAAAATTAAATTATCTACAGAATGATATTAATGATTTATATATCATATATATCATATATATCCAGTATATCTATGTATTTATAACAGTACATAACACTTGGAGATACGAAATGAAAAGCATTGTTCATGGAGATGGTAAGTTGTATGTACACATGAACATTACTTTCATTTATATTTCATATTTTAATGGAATGAAAATATAATGAAATATAAGTATATTATAATTATATTATAATATCATATATAATTTCATTAACTCCATACTTTATACGTTACATGTATTGCATGAACGAGTCATATCACTTTGAGGGGGCGGTAGTCCGCAGTTCCTCAAATGAAAATATTGTATTTACCCAGTATGGAAACAAAAAAGGTATGATATAAATGAAAAATATAGAAGTAAAGAGAAAAATTAAATAAAATATATATCACATATAAATATAGTTCCATAATAATGGCCACCATGGGATCCGTTTGGAGATATTTGAACAATCATCATTTCGTGAGGTAGTAGTTCTCCGTCCACAGAAACAATATGTTCTTTCCCCATTAGACGGAGGTGTGTGTAAGTGTAGTTAGAATAATTCTCAAAAAAACAAAATAGTATACTGTGGATACTATTTTTGTTATAAAATAAAGGAATAAAATGAGTTTATAGTTTTGAATAAGTAAAATAAAATTAAACAACTTAAGAGAAGATGTTACCTTTAAATTGTGTATCTCCCTTTTGATTGATCCAAAAGGTTCACTTGAAGTGACTTCTACCTAAGTAAAGACTTCTAAGAGGAGGATAGTGATTTATAAATATTAATTGGGAAAATTTTGGATGATCCAAGGTGCTTTATAGGTGTGAGTAACGGTTTTGAGGTGATGGCTTTTTATAAGGGGGAGGAGGGGATTTTTAGGGAAGTTTGAAAATATTATTTTATTATAAACATATATTCGGTTTAAATAGGTCCAAAACTCATTAAAATAAAATATATAATGAATCATGTTAGAAATAAAATTATACAATAATAATTTGATAGGTTTTGGATATTTTTCTATTTTTATAATCTTATTTATTTATATCATTTATTAATGAGGTAAACACTGCATCATCATTGTGTCATAAATAATTTTTTTATTTGATGTATAAGAATTATAAATAAAATTCCATGATGTAGGAAATATTTATATATTTATAATTAGTATTTATAGTCTAATAGATAACTTATATAACCCATGTAAAAATTGTTTTACTAAAAGATATATGTTAATGTCATTTTTGTCTTTACATTAAATTAATTAAAATAAAGTGTCATTACCACTCCCAAGTGGCTCTATGGGGTCTAAAACTCGAACAAAGGATGCCCATAGTCAGATATTTATCAAACAATTAGATTAGTACATGTTTTAGGGAAATTTAATATTATTATAATATTATTTGTTTACACTTATTTACCAAATTTACCTTTTAACACTGATAAATAAAATATTTACTGAAGTAAATATTCATAATGTCTGAAAATAAAAGTTACTTATTTACACAATTTGGACCTCCTGATTCCAAATAAGTAATCCATTTTTTCAAATTGAAAACATATAATTAGCCGGAAATAATTTAAAATTAATTCCCGTTGTCTAAATAAAAAGCGTGTTTTTAAGAAATAATAATTATCAAAAGACTCACACTTGTTTATGTCCAATTTCAAAGAGAAATTATATCCAATGACCAAAATTAGATGAAATTTTAAAAATATAATCAAATTAAACTTTAAAACCATTTAAATAGAGAATCTAATTATATAAATAAATTATATTAAATGGTAGTTGTGAATTAAAATACAGTATTTTTCACAATTCATTTAAAAATCGATCTTTATCAGAAAAATAAAAAAATACCCAAAGAAAATTTTGATGTTACAATTATAAATAAAAATTTTATATTATAGAATGTAACATATAAAAGTGAAAAAAACTAGATTTAAAAAGAGTTTTCCATTAAAAGGTGGTAAATCTATATTTTAATGAATATTAGAGTATTTATGCTTAAAATTGGATTCATTCACATTTTAAGCCTCCCAAATTTATTGGATAAATGTAAAAATATTAAACAAACATTTATAATCATATTTTAGTTTGTTCTATTCATTCCCTCCATTACAATATCTAGGTGTTAACTACCATTTAAAATAATATTATTTTATTATTTTATTTTTTGGTATAGCTCCATGTTGTGTGCAACGTATGATTTCAAAGAAACTCGTTGTTGCATATTAGGCACTCCATAGAACATAGAATAACCATTTAAAGAAAAATTAATAGTTAATTCACAAATATTAATAAGTATGAAAATATCATATTTCTCTATTTACATGGGACGTTACAAGAAGTGTTCAACCTTTGGTCATCAAAATTATCCACACATCAATAATCATTATTATTCACATATAATAATTTCAAAATTGGAATTATATTTAATGTAATATTTCTTATATTATTAAACTAGAAGATTCTATGATAATCCACATCTCTGATCTTTAATAACAATTCTATTAAAAAACAACACTTCCACTGTAATATGGATATAAAATAAATCTCACGTTACTAATGAATCCTTATTCATTATTTAACCCGGTTAGAACAAAAAGTTAGATTCCACTATTCTATAAACTTTTGTATTCTATATTTTATATACAATATAGACAATCCCTGATATTTCAAGGAAATTTGAAATTAAATTTAAATTTTAGTAACTGTTGTTAAACTTATAAAATATTTCTTCTTCAAATTAATCCTTAGTATTTCCTTTAGGAAAATATTCACTGTTTAATTCCATTAGAATTGATAGAATTCATTCAATGACATTCAAGTAATTGTAAATGATCCAAATAATCAGAACTAGAGATAACCACCATTTTTTCAATCAATATAGCAAGGTCTATAATAAAAAAGACTGTACTGTGCACCATATCAGACTAAACATAACATGTAACTCCAAATAGAATAATATAGAACTTCTATAAACAAAAATATATTCAATATTTCTGACTCTATTATCACAAATTCATATCTTATCCATATTAAAAAACTTGTTTCTGAAAAAAATTCATACACAGTGTACTAATTTTTAGTTCACTATTTTACATAGGTATTTTGATATCCCAATATGGATTTCATAATGCCCATTTTTGGAATTCCCATTTTTTACATAGATTCTATTTGTGAAAAAATTTCATTACCCATGGTATAAAACAAATCGTTTCCCAAATATCATGAGACCAAGGTCTTAACCATGGTATGAGACTCCCCATTTAATTTTCCAGAAGAAAGAAAACATACATAGTAGTCTTCCTTTTTTAAAATATAAAATCCTATTTCATAAATAATAAACATATGTTTCTCCCTTGATTCATTGAAATTAATCCTATTTATTACTATTATCATTAACACTATGTAATATTTCATCATTTCTAATTCATGGTATGGCCATAAATTCCATGTAATGAGTATAAAGAATAACTAAAAACACTCAATTTTTATTCATGAAATGAATAACATATCATGGTGTGGTCTACATATATCCTTTAAAAAAGGTTAAAATATTATGAATAGCCCCATGTGTCACTGGAATTCACTCTTACATATGACTCAAGATGAATCATATGTATAAAGTGATTTTATCAATAGTTAGCTTTCTTCTAGATATCTACATCTTTAAGCTACCTATGTATATCCGCAAGTGATAGTTACATATTCTACACTCTCCCATCTTTACGTTTTACTTATAGAACTTACACTTATATATGACTTGAATGAATCATTCGTATATAGTGATCACTATAGGACCTTTTCCTTTTCACATCCATTTCTAGGATTTACTCTTATATATAAATTTATTTTATAATACATTCCTAATATTATCATTTTTTCATGCTCTCATTTATACATTAGGGTAAATATATTTTCAAAATCTCAATAGTATGTAATTTGAAAAGCATCAAAAAATTCTTTTTCTAACTAAAAACATCATAAAAATAAATATTTAGTTACTAAAATCGATATCATAATCTCTTGTAAATATAGTTAAAATACTTCCATAAAAAATATTTTAAATATTCAATGTATTTTATATTTTAATAGTTATCAAGAAATTAGTAGAAAACCTCTTTATTTTTATAATATCCCCAATTTTATTTTTTTTATCAATGCTTCCCTTAAAACCATTACCCATCATGAAATGAAGATAATATCTCCACCAATATCATTCAATATAGAATCTTTAAAACTTTTATAGACTTAATTCTCTACCACTATGAATATAAAATTTAATTGGTTGATCAGTGAAACTTTCTTCATTCTTTATACTCCTTTTATCCACAGATGACACTGGGGTGTCTTCAATAGTTTCACTCCACCTATGTTAAATTACTTCTTCAAGTAAATTAATAATATAAATTAATATCTATTCATAGATCTAATAATTATAGAATATGAGTTACTATGAACCTAATTAGTATTCACTTCAATGATGAATTTTAATATATATATCAATGAAAACCAAGTTTAATAGAAAGTCAATATTTATAATTTTAGAATTATCTTTTTTTTATAATTCATTCCTTAAAAGAATTTATCCTCTTACACACACCTAAAAACATAAGGATATTTCAACAACATGTTGAATATCATCATAACCATGTAATTTATTTAAAATATCCTTCATTAAATAATTAAATTCAACAATAATCAATTTCTACTCTATATATCATATGAAATTACAATAGGTGAATTTACATCACAGGAAAGAGTCATAAATAAATCATATAATCATACTAAGTCATAAGTCTGTGTGTAAAATAATGGGCTATGATAGGAACTTCAATGTTACAATGTCAATTGGTTATATCTATAAACTTATTCAACTTTATTAGTAATTTTCTTTTGATAATAAACATCCATGTGAACTCAATCCCATTTAAATAAGGTTATCAATGTATTATAAATAAATTACAAGGTGTTTAATATAATCAATATGTTAAAACAGTTGATATAAATTTTCTATAATAATATTTTGATACCAATTGATATCTATGATCATTATTTCATCTGAGTATTTATCCTTTCTCAAATAATTATAATGAGCCTTTGGATATTCATCATCAATTCCACTTATTTTCATTAACTTTTGAGACTAATAAAATTATAATATTACACATGGGGAAACAAATTTTTGGTCATAAGGTATTCTTATTTCTATAATTACATGACCTAGAAGGAAATAAATTTATATAGTATCATTAGTTCAATAATAAATAGATAATTCATTACATCATGAATATAATATATATTCCATAAAGTTATCGATATTCTTTTTTAGGGGATAACAGAACTTGTTGTCGTCCAAATACCAAATTTTAAATTAAAAAATGGATGGATACTATTTTAAAAAATTAGATATGTTTTTACACTAGTTCCACACTAAATTATTATTTGTACTATATATACATCATCATCTAAACATGTATAAATATAATTCTCTTTTATTCTTATAGATGATTCATTGATATCACTTTCTGGTCATTTTTAACATTGGAAACACTAGTGTTTCTTAATTAATTCATGTATTTCAACATTTCACCAAGTTATTCTTCCAATATATTAACCAAATTTTTCTATAAACCTTTTCCTCTTTTACCACTAGTGATAAATAACATTAAAATTGATTTTTTTCTTTAACAATAAAATTGGATACTTCTAATAACTCTTGTTTCATTTTATATATACTCAATGCAATCAATTTATTTTAATGAATTCACATCCATTAAATGATGAAATATCTTTATAATTTATATATACAATATATAACATCACACCATAATTCCTTAATCACTCAAATAATTATATATTAAAATTATGTTCTTGGGAAGAGGGGTACCTCTACTATCCTCAAGTATAGGAATAACGTTGTCCATTCTAAATAATCCTTTGACATTTGATATTATAACAATATTTATCTAGATGACATAAATAGTGAAATATGTTATCTAAATATTATAATTTAAATCAATATTTCTAAAAATATTTATATTCATATAATGGTAATCATCTAACTATTTTATGTTTACACTTTAAGTACACCATTTACGCATTTCCTAGATTATCACACAAGTGTATGTTTTAAAGAACAACCTCATTAGTCTAAAAGTCACCACATGTAGTGGTATAACTGTAAAAATTTAAGTTTGTCTCTAGTTAATCTTATATGAATTCCATAAAAGTGATTTTGGTAGATTTATACCGGATAAACATTACATTGAACTATAATTTACTTACTATTTGATGTGAAAAACTATCTTTATATTTGAAATTTATGTTCTTTATTTCACATTATCCTTGATAACCTTTATTAAAGCCTCGTATTTATTCTTATACCTCCATGATTTATTATTTTATTTATATTCTAACTTCCATGGACAAAAAATCAATTTTATTTGAGGCAATATCATTTTATTTCATACTTAAAACAATCTAACTCCGTAGGTATTTTCTTGAGTGAACCAAATTTTCTCTCTCATCTATTCACTTCTCCTTCATATCATTAGAGCTTGTAATCTGATAATGGAACCACCATGATCTTTTTTGTTACAATTACATACCATATTATAGTAATTAACAAAAATATATCATCTCTTAATGAAATCATACCATGTAAAATGTTTTCTCCATTGAGATATGGTTGAAGTGGATCTCCCCCCTATGTTGGTATTTATAGATTCTTTATACAAACTCATATTATGTCCCAATCTTCAATAGAATTATATTTTTAATGATAACTATTTTTTTTATAACCATTTCTATTAGTTTTACAAGGTGTACTGTGTCTGTTGAATGATTATAGACTCGTCCAATTATTTCTACTTACTAAATACACAATGTGATATTTTTTAGTATTTATCTTCTTCATACAACATTACAATTCCCACAACCTTCTCATTCCAAAAATACCTCCTAAACAATTAGATATAAAAATTATTAATGCTATAATTATTTTACATATGTGTAATCCTGACATGCTATTTGTATTTCTCAATAGTAGACACTAATTATTTAATGAATTTTAGTTTCACTATACTTATATTTATCTCATATAATAGTTAATTAAGTATATTATATAGTTATTTCATTTCAAATTCAATATTTAAATTTAATCATTTGAATCCATTTCTTCCCTGATGAACATAAAATTTTCATTTTCTTATTCTATAATGTAAGCACTAATCTATTCCCGTTTGTCCTTCATATGGTGTACTTCTCTTAAAAATTATTTAAGATTATGTAATTTATAATTAAAAAATATATCTAAATTTACCACATGATGTGGATTCCAATTTTTTATATTCATCCACTAGTGAATCAGGTGATAAAAAACATATATCTATAGATTTATAGGAATCTTATAAAACCATGTTAGATTATGATAAATTCGAGGAATAAATTTTATTCACCTCACTAAAAATTCCAAATTTCATGGATTTCATTTTTTTATTCTTTATATTCATCTTACTTATAGTAATTTGAAATTCACATTTTATATATTATATATATAGTTTATAAACTATTTCCCAATCTACATTGTAGAAGCAACCAAGTCTTATTCTTTTTTTAAATATTCTTTTACCATAAAACTCTTCCAATATCATCCAAACATACATTGAATCATTGAAAAAATCTATCTTCTTAGATTAACCTTATTCTAGAGAATATATTATTTATTTTTTGGAATAAGCCTCAAAATCATAATTTATTTTTTCCATATCATAAATAATTACAAGCCAAAATTTGGAAACAAATCCAATCAATAGGATTTTATTAGTGATTCCCACATGTACTTCAAAATATGATATACAATCTTTCTAATTAGAAAAATTCCTTCCATAAAAAAATTTCATTTAAATTTTAATATATTTAATAATGAATAAAACACCATAAGATGGATATTTCAGATTGATTCCATAGTACATCCTGTTAGTTCTAATAAAAAATGTCATAACCAAAGACACCATGGTGGGTAAATCTGGGTGTAAGAATATTTAAACCTTTCAATTCTTCTCATACCCTTAAAATATTGTTACCTTTTTAAAAGTAACCCTTATTTAATATTTGATTATATTATATTTATTAAATTCATCCATATCATATATCTTATATATGTGTATAATATAATCCATTCATTGAAACATATTATTTTTCTAGTCCTCCCACACTATTCTACATCCAAGGAGCATACACTCAACATTGTTATGATGTTTTAAAATCATTTATAACTCACTATTTTGGTGGTAAAAATATTTAGGTGAAGTCATTACTCACCAAGTACCACTTCCGGTACATTATTTGGAAGTACAATCTTTAATAAGGGTCATTTCCTATTTAATGTTTCAAGGAATAACTCAACACCTTCCAATGGTCGCTCCCTTTTATTACTTTATTCCCTACTCCTAAAGATATTAGTTTAAAGACTTATAGGTCACTTCTTAGTTTATTGACATGATGGTCACTTACAAATGATTCATTTTAATCCACATCATAACACCAAATCTGATTCTCGAATTTATACTGGGGTGATTCCCACAATGTCCTTGACCATATATGATCGAAAACATGTTAGAAGGGTTTATCCTGAAATATTCAAACAATAATTACACAATGATAATTTTTATTATCTCTATAAAATAATTATAGTATAGTAATTATCATTACTATATTCTTACTTATATAAAAAAAACAAGATGTTTCTTTGAAAATCCATTTCTTTGATCTTTAAGAAAAATGTATTATGTAAAAAAAAATCCAATTTTATTAAAATATATAAAAATGAAAATATTTCTAAAACATATTTTTTATTCATTAACCCCTTATAAAACTCAAAATTACCTTCTAATAATCCCTATTAATTTCTATTCTACATCTTCATTTTTGTACAACTTTTTTCTAATGTATCAAGGTAATTTGAAATTTAATTTTAAATTAACAATTTTCATTTTATAAACTATTTCTTATTCAAATTCATTCTATGTATTTCATTTAGGTACATCTCCACAATTGAGTTACATTAGTATTTATGGAATTTCTTTTATAATCATCTAGAAGTTTAGGAAACACTAAATCAATAAAACTAATCATTGCCTCAATATTTTAAAACCCAAAAATATGATTGTTAATTAAAATCACATATAGTGAAACATATTAGACTAAAAATGGAATGTAACTCTAAATACCATGGTATAAAATTTCTCTAAATAAAAAAAACTTCAATATAACTAACTACACACTCGTAGTCCTGTTAAAATTTTAACATAAGAATCTTAATGCTTAATACACCATCCTTAATAACATGATAAATTTTAATAGCCAATTTTTTATACGTATTTTGTAACACCAATATGGATCAAACAATGACTATTTTGGGTCTCACTTCACTGAAAATGGTTATTTTAATTGAAAATTCTATATAAAATCTCATGGAACTAATATTCTCCCCATTTTAGAGTCACCAAAGTCTTAGCTATGGTGTTAGAATCCCCATTTTGATTCTGAGAAGAAGAAAAACTTTTGACGATGTCTTCTATTTGTTTCATTTTTCCCTATTTATAGAATAAAAACCTTATGTTCCACCCATAATTCAGGTAAATGAATCTTATGTATCACTTTTAACATCCAAATTAAGTCTCATTTCATTATTTCAACTTAAAAACATGGGTATATATTCCCCGAAATAGAAATATTTTAATTTCCAAAACCCCTAGAAACCCCCAAGTCCCATTAATAGGGTGATTTATATATCATGTTATTCTTTACAATTCTACTTTACATAATAAAGGATAAAATCTTAGGAATGATCCCCTGTGACACTAGAATTGACTATTACATGGGAGTTTAGATAACTCTTACATATAAAAAGAGTATATCAATAGTAATAAAATATTAAAAAAAATCCACAACTCAGAATAACCACTACATAATATCAAGTGACTATTACACATTCCATACTTTCCCATATTTAAAGGCTATTTATATAATTCCCTCTCATATATGTGACCAATTGAAATATGTATTCCTTGAACATTTTGGGACGTTTTCATTTTCACTACAACCTCTAATTTTTACTATTATTTATTAAGAGAGATTCTAGGACTTTTCCAATCTTCAAAACCATGATTATCCTTATATATATATATCAATGTAAATTTTTTTTCAGATTACTAGAAATCTCCAACTTTGATATGCATTAAACACAATTCTTAATCCAACTTCAATTTTTTTGAAAATAAATATGTATCTACATAAATATATCTCAAAATCCCTTAGTAGCTTTTAAAATATACTTATATATAAAACATTATCAATATTCAATCATTTTAAAATTTTAATTACTATGAGAAAATAAAAAATAAAACCCCATGAATGTAGAAAATATACATTTCCTAGAAAGTTCACATGGTCATCATAGAAAAATACTGGTATGTACCAAGTTATTTCTCTCTGTATGGACTGATGGTTTACTCATGTTCATAGGTGTGTTATTTAATAAATCTAATGGAAACTAGGTGTATGTGTTCTATGTGAAGATAAGTAGACTAGAAAAATGGAAATTATCCAAGCCAAGTAATTATAACAAACTATTTCACCTTTATTGGATTGTTAAATCACTTCTGAAGGAAGAATAATGTTAATGAAAATGACGAAATGTTATACTGTGAAGCGTAATTGTTTTAATGATCACAAACGTACTATTATAGTTCACAATTGATTAATGTTGTTTCTAGTGTTCTTTATTGTGTTTCTATTGAGTTATGATTGAAATAATTTATCTTACATATTGAGAAGTTCAAAGAGAACAATAAGGACCTCTATCTGGTCAATGTGAAGTTGGTAGAACCAAAATGTCAATGTAGTGCTACCAACTAGCCAGTAGTGTGTCGAAGTAGCTCTATAACTCCAGAAGTACCACTGGATACCTGGTCGAGTTATACTAGGAATTCTATAGGTTTTTCTAGATTCAGTGTAGTTCTAGGTTGGCCTCTTACTACCTAGTGTGGGATATCGGGTATCTGGTGGCATTAGGATTGGTAGTTTAACGAGGCATTTACATAGGTCTAGAAGAATATTTTCAAGGTCATAAATGTTGTACCTATATTAAATATATCCTAAAATCCAATTGATTCTATAAATGGTGTCTTTGGGAGGCTTGGGATTTGATATAATTATAGTATTCATAAAAAATGATCTTTGATCTTATAAGGTTTCATAATATATCAATATATTTAATGTTCTATCTTCCTCTATCTTGTTCTATGTAGAATCAAAATGACCAAGATTTAATTCATGGAAATCAAGACACCAAATAAAAAATGTTGTGTTTTTCAATGAAAAATCATCTATTTCTTTAATAAAATTATTATTTTGTCCTCATTGTATCCCCTATTACTAAATAATTTATAAAATTCCATGGATATTACTTCTTATTATTATCTCACTCCATTTATATCATTCAAAAATTCATTAAAGTTATGGTGGTATTAATATATTTTAATGGGATTATAATTAATAAAGTCACATATTTCTATTTCCCCTATATTTATTTAGCTATTGTTCATCTGTTTAAACCAAGGGTTTTTATTATTGGTTCTCTATTAAAACCTAGGGATTGAGTTTCTTGTTATTCACTTAAAATAAAGGGTTTATGAGATTATTAGTTTTTGATAATTCTAAATGTTCTGGGTTTCATGGATCCTCTTCGAACTGAGGGGTTTGTTAAATGTAACTACAAGATCATTATCAAGGAGAGGAGATGTAGGGGAAACTTCATGTGTTATTTCGGAACATATTTACCAAATATCCCATATCCTTTTACTTTTCACATTTTATTTTCTATATCTCTTTTGAATTTACATTTTATTAGTTCTTATATGATTTATATTGATTATATCATTTTCTTTGTTGCATAGACTTGTCATTTTTTTCATAAATTTATTTATTTTTAAAAAGGTCATTCACCCCACTTTCCAAAATATTTTACCAACATTTTGTATCAAAGGTTGTATTTGAATTTATTTTAAAATAGATTTTCTAAAATATTTTTTCCAAAATAAAAATATTTTTAATCAAAGGATTAAATTATTCAATTTCAAAAAAAAAAAATTTTCCTTATTTTTACTTTTTTTTGTTATCATATCTTAACATGTTTTCAAGTTTCAATTTCAATATGGAAACTACTTCTTATATGCATTATTCTTTCCATGATGATCCAAATTATTCAAATTGGAAAAATCACATGTAAATTTTCCTTATAAGTATTTCTTATCCCATTTATAAATTGGGTTAGCATGGTTATACCTCTATAACTAAATCTAAGGATAAATGGTCTAATAATGATATTACATATTTTGATTTAGATGGAAAAGATATGAATCCAATGTTTTTTGGTTTAGATCAAAATGAACTGAATAGAATATTTTATTGAAAAATGGATAATGAGACCCAATAACCCTTATAATTCAAACATGAATTAATTAATAATATAAAATATACGAGATTTTATTTGTATCATCAATATTTAAACAGTTTTTCCATTCCTAAAAGTAAATCTATTACAATAATTTTTACTCGTTTCTATGAAATTTGTAGTGGGAGATAATATCTAGGTGATAACTTTTCTATATAAACTATCATGTGAAAATATTACATGTTTTACAAAGATCCTGGGATCCCAAATTTAAGGTGATCTAACCTAAAAAATATAGAGGTCAAATAACTCATTGGATCACTCATTAGTGATCCAATGACCATATAAAATAATAAAATATTATTTTTTTACCATGTACAAATATAATCATATAATTTATGAAAATATTTGAAATTAATTAGAAAACATGTCATTTTATAGATAATTAAAAACATTTTTTTATGAAAGGATGAGATAGAACATGAGAACATGATTATATAAGAGTGAAAGTCAATATTTTAGAGAAGTTTGAAAAATAATTGAATGTAGGTTATTTCTAGAATCTCAATTTGATATTTCTTTTTATTTTTTGTTTTTAAAATAGTTTTTAAAATATATATACAATATTGAGATTCACTCTCATATAATCTTGTTCTCATGTTCTATCTTATCATTTATTAAAATAAATTTTCTAATTATCTATCTCATGATATGTTTTTTTAAATCTTTTCAAATCTTTTCATAAATTATTTTAATATAATTATACTTGGTTCTAAAATAATATTTTAAAAACAATCTGTTTTTAAATGAATTTTTGTTCATATAATTTTCATGTTCTTATTCATGTATTTAGAAGGATCTTTTTTTGTTATTATTCCATGTCCTCTTGAGCTTAATAGTTTATTTCTTGATTTTATGATGTATTTTAGTTTGTAATTTACCATCACTTAGATCTATATTTATTTTCTTAAAGGAAAGTTTAATTTTATTCAAATGGTTTTGATAAATAATTTTCTATCATTCTATCAAATTTCCCACTAACCCTACTATTTCAAAAGTTCCATTTTGATAATCTCAATGGTGGGGGGGATGGATTCGATGGAGGTATAAGATAAAATAATGTTTATTTTAAATGTTGTTTAATCAAGGGGTATATCATTGTTTTAAAATGATAAAGGGGTAGATATGGTTTCATAATTATTTGGTAAACTCCTTCATTTTACATTTTCCCCCTTCATTTTCATTAATTATATATCATATTTTTGTGACTATCATAAATGTTAAGATTGTTTTACCCCCAAAAATAATTGTTTTAATGATCACAAACTCTAAAATATAGTTACAATAGTTTACATTTTCTTTCCACTATATTATTTATGTTTCTATTGAGTTATGATGGAAGGAAGAAAATCGAACTAAAGGCAGGTTTGTAGTGGGCTCTAAAGACCACATTAAAATAAATTCATAGATGGTATCATTAGTTGGAAAGTAATTTGATATCTGTTAGATAGTAGCATGTGGTTGTAGATCTAGAAATATATAATTCCCAGTAGCTAACCAGTAGATTCATACAAGGTATCCAATTAGATTAAGACGATTGGGTGTAACTCGATGTAGGATACCAACTACCTGGTGGGGGTTACCATATATTCAGTGTCATCAGAACTTCTAGTTTGAGGAGGTATTTATGGTGGTAAAAAATCATTTGTTTTTGGTCTTAAAGGATGTGGACTAATTCATTAGACCTCGACACCCTATAGAGGCAAGAAAATGAGGATTTGATAGTCTTGGGAGTTTATCAAATTATAGTGCACATAAAAAAAGTGATTTATTCTTCTACTTCTTTATAATATGTCAAGATATTTAATGTCCAATCATTTTCCTCCTCTTTTAAAGTAGAATCAATGGTCTTAGGCTCTCATCATAGGAGATCAAGGCACGAAGTCAAGAAAGTAATTTTATTCAATAACATCATCAATTATCTAATGAAATTATTATTCAAATATGTCGTTCCATCTAATCTCGACTCCTATTAAGACATTTTTAAAATACCATGTATCTATATTATTATCCTTTACTCCCCCATTTTTCTATATTTATTTTAAGATAAAGTTAAGTTATTGGATTTTAATGTGTAAAGACCCGTAAATTCCAAGGAATTTTTTTTCTTAATTTTCTTTGGAATTTTAATACAACGAAATTTCTGACGGCACCTGATTCCGAGGCCCGGTGTGCCCGGAATCATTTTCCGAAGTTTGGCTTGGGTACGTTCAGTGAACGGACTAGTGAGTTTTTCTAACTTTTGAACCGGTGCTCGGAATCGAATTCTGAGGGCACCGATGGAATCGCAGCGCCGATAATTGCTTAGAAACACCTCTTCCGGAGTTGCGTTTGCTTGGATGTGGTTTTTAATTTTTGGGATTAAAGTTAAGAAATAAAATAAATTGTACGACAAACTTTATTTTATTTCACTTAAGCCGCTTGGAAGCCACTTGAATCCACTTAAAGCAACTTAAGCTGAGTTGATGCGGATAGGGTGCTATCCAGAAATATCCTACCCTCTTGGTAGGATATTTCTTAGGTGGGGCCCGCACGAGCCCCACCGTTTTTTTCTGCTAAGTAACGAACCCGCGAAAACCCATCATTATAAAAGTCAACTGATGCTTTTTCTTAATTTCTTAACGCACAAATTAATTGGGAGGTTTTATTCGTTGAATTAATTGGGCTGTTTTATTCGTTGAATTAATTCGATGAATTAATTTAATCGTTTCTTAACCTGTTTTCAATCCGTTGGCGTAATAATAAAATAAGACCAACGCACAACTTCTAGAAAAATGCTCGTTGAGAGGTTTTGACAACCTTGTACCTTCATCCTCCTTCGCGAAGAACGCGAAGAATGCGAAGAACGCGAAGAACGATGTCACCCTCGGAGATTGACGATGCTTCTTCCGAGACGTTCTTCCCCGCAACGATCTCCGATCACCAACTGCTTGAGGTAGGAGATTTCGGGTTTCTTTTAAATCTTCTTTGTGGTTTATAACAACACATGGATTTAATAGATATAATTAAATCTTCATGTTCTTGAACCTCGGAGTTCATTGACGCATCACCATATTCCGAGACGACGCGACGCCCTTCCGCGACGCCGCGACGCCTTTCCGCGACGACGCGACTCCCTTCCGCGACGACGCGACGCCCTTCCGCGACGACACGACACCTTTCCGCGACGCGACGATCGCCTCCTTCTGTGGCGATCAAATCCGCGAAGAACGCGTGTGGGACGTCTTGACGAGGTGGGGGTTTTTTGTGAAACAATTTATATTCCCGTGATCGTTTCTTTTAAAATGAAGAACCCGGTTCATAAGAACAATTTTAATTCATTAAAATTGTTTTTGGTTATGTTTTGTATGTGTTGATTAATCCTCCCGATTGATACAGCCTAACGCGGAGGGTGCGGGCCAAACGAACACGGCCCGACAACCCTCCACAGTTCTTCGTTATTGTGTGGATTTGGTGGGAAACGATAAATTGTGACGCAAGGGCGATTTGATGATTCCGCAGAGAAGAACGGGTCCCGGGAGGAGCAGCGGCGCAGACGGGAAGTAAAACGGACCACCAGAGCAACTCCGGTGGCCCGTGGAAGTCTCCGGAGGCGCCCTGGGGTACCGCCAGACAGGGCCGCCACGGCTGAAGCCGCGACGGCGGCGGCCAGCGGACCTGCGGCTGCGTGGGTCCGGCTCGCCCGCACGGGACGCGGAAGAAGCCGCATCCGCTGATGTCCATCGCGGCCCCTCGAGGGCCGTGACATCCTCATCCCGCGGGGGTGGCGCCCCACGGCTGCCACGTTCGGCCTCTCGGCCGAGCCGAGCTGGGCCGGCCGGGCCGGGCCGCACCCTAGCCGGACCGGACCGGGTCAAGCCGGGTCGGCCCGGGCCCAGAGCCCCCGTCTTCGGACCGTTTTCGGTCTTTTTCCCGTAACTTGAGCTACGGGCCTCCGAACGACGCGGCGTCAGTGGCAACACGATCCTTGGATCGAGACAGTCATTTCGGTATTTCGCACTCAAGGTTTCAGAGAACTTTGGGTTCGGCCGGGATGGTTCGGATACGAAACCAACCGGGCCCTCGGAGCGGAAACACTCGTATCTTGAGCTCCGGACGTCCGATTGACGTGATGTTGACTTTGATGGATTCCTCTAAGGGAGACAGATCTTTTTACTTACTCTGCTCGAGGTTTGGACACAGTTGGAGTACCGTCGGGTTGGTTTTGACTTAAAAACCAACCTGGCCCCCAGGACGAAAAAGCCAATAACTTCCAGACCGGGTGTCCGATTGACGCGCCGTCTGTTGCGTTGCATTCCTGTTGACGATACAGAACTTTTGGCATCCTCCGCCCGAGTTTTTGATGCAGTTGGGTTATATCCGGGTTGGATTGTACCCGAAATCCAACCAGACACCTGGAACAGAAAAGATGATATCTTTCAGACCGGACGTCCGTTTGACGAACCATCAGTGGCGTTGGTGATCACGTTGAGAAACAGTCCTTTGAGTTTACCTTATGGGAGTTCAGAGTACAGTTGAGATATTACCAGGTTGGTTCTCACATGAAACCAACTGGGCCCCTGGGACGAAAAGGCTAGTAACTCACAGACTGGGCGTCCGATTGACGCGCCGTCTGTTGTGTTGAGACCCCTATGGCGAGGCGGTCCTTTGAGATACTTCTTCGTGGGACTTTGTGATACTTGGAGTATCTACCTATAGCTCGTGGGGCGGACCCTCCCGGAGATGAGCGTATGGAGTACGGAGACCGTGTAGCCGGCTGAGACCTGACGACTGCTTGACCGACTCGACTTGGAGTGAGTCGACTAGCCTAGTGGACGGAGCGCCCTGTATTTGGCGACAGACCCACGACGGACGGAGCACCCGGTAGTTGGCCGTAGACCCGCGGTACTCGACAGGAGGAGTACCTCTGTTGGCTATTAGGGAGAGCACCCAGTATTTCGCGACAGACCCTCAGTGGACGGAGCACCCGATAGTTGGCCGCAGACCCGCGGTACTCGACAGGGGGAGTACCTCAGTAGTCTTAGGTTAGTGAGCAGTACCTCGGAGTCGTGACAGGACCACTGTACACTCCAGAGATGGGGCTCTTCAGCAGTTACAGTTTCATTGATGAAAATCCTGGTTTGAGCTGAGACTTTTGACCCTTGTGTTTACCTCATGATTGAGATGGGTCACTTGATAACTTAGGTATATGTATGGGCATATACCTTGGTAGTGGTTATCCGTTGATTTCATGATCCTTGTGTTTCCTCGTGATTGAGATGGGTTACTTGATAACTTAGGTATATGTATGGGCATATACCTAAGTAGTGGTTATCTGTTGAGATCTTATTTGTGGTTATCCTTGTTGGTTTTAGTGAGACCTTGAGGGTCTCAGGGTCCCTACTGAGTATCGTTATACTCACCCCTGCACGGGCTATGCCCGCACCTCATTGTGTTGGTTGCAGACAACGGGCAGTGCTGACAGAGGCCGAGTGTTTGAGGACTGGACGGTACCCAGAGGTGGACTACACGACGAGTCAGTATCTGTAGGAGGAATTCACGGTGAGATAGCACACAGAGGAGGTCGACAGGCGAGAGCGTTGATGAGGCTATCTGTAGCTGCCCTTCAGGTAGGATCCGTGGCAGAAGATCTAGGAGCTGCGCTATTTGTACCTACCCTTCAGGTAGGATCCAAGGAGGACGACCCAGGAGCTGCTTCCTTTCTTCCAGCTGTTGTCTTTTTCTGTTGTACTTGTTCAGTTGTAGTTGTACTTTCATTTGGGTTTGTATTCTGGCCCATTTACTTTTCAGCACCTTCTTTTGTACTTAGTGTTTTGCTTCCACTTGTGCTCTATGGTGTTTTTTACTTATATAAAGGCAATGCCTTCCCAGTTGTCGGGATTTACGCCTTTGGTGCTAGTCGCCAGCCCCTGGCCTATGGAAGGCGGGCTTGGGGTAGTCACGACATGTGCCCCGAGGACGGGTCGTGACAAATTGGTATCAGAGGAGTTCAGTTCTACCGCAGAACATGGGACTCTGATCTTTTTTTTCTTTCTGTGAAGCATTAGTTTTAAGAGTACCGAGTGTGGTTTTCAGTTCAGGGAGTCCAGTGTTGGTGGGGGCGGCCAACGTATCCATACACCAGGACCCTGACAACTGATTTTCGACTTTGTGCACGAAAACACTGATTGCGTGTGTGTTTCCAGAAGTTTTTATTTAAATATCAGCTCAAACCAGGTCAGCTCACCAGGTATAAGTCTTTTGACCGTTTCATGTTCGTTCCTTTCAGGATGCCTCCCCGTGTATGACCAGCTAGATCCCCGAGATGGGTACGTACTGGCAGCCCGCCGAGCGACGTGGCCTCAGTACAGGGCCCTATCCAGTTGAGGCACCAGCGGAGGCACCAACGGTACTACTACCCGTTGGTCCACCGATGCCACCAGCCCCAACAGCAGAGGGTGCACGTCGCTTGAGCGCGCTGCACGAGTTCCAGTGCTAGAGGCCACCCAGGTTCCAGGGAGGGACGGACCCGCAGGCGGCTGAGGATTGGCTGGAGGCTGTGGTGAGAGTCTTCAGGCTAGTGGGGACGCCGACAGACTTCATGTTGATCCTTGCTGCCCGTCTTCTTCAGGCATCAGCATGCAGATGGTGGAGCCTGATGCTCCAGATGCATGACGAGGCGACACTTCCTTGGGAAGACTTCGAGAGCCTGTTCCGGGCAGAGTTTGTACCATCCACCCATCGAGCGGTGCGTATACAAGAGCTACTTCAGCTGCGGTAGGGCAGCATGGCAGTGGAACAGTATTCAACGAGGTTCACAGACCACTCGCGCTACTCCACAGATATGGTACGAGACCCGTTCTTCAGGGCCCGAAATTTCGAGCAGGGACTCAGGCGAGAGATTAGAGCTTCTGTTATTTCTCACAACATTCCGACCCAAACAGGTGTGTTGGAGAGAACCCTCTTAGTGGTGAGTTTCCTTGATGAGCAGTCTCCAGCAGCACGACCCACCACTAGCCGACTTGCAGCAGAGTCTTCTGTAGCAGACAGTAGATAGATGACGCAGAGGTCCAAGAGGACCAGACCTATCGGTGGCCGACTGCACGACTCAGGTTCAGTTGTGCAGGGAAACCAGGGTGGAGTCATAGCCAGACGTGCCGAGAGTGGACAGTGTTACACATGCGGCGGAATGGGTCACATGGCACGTGACTGTCCGACCCGCCATGCAGATGACCAGTAGTTAAATAAAGAACCTCCCAGCCAGAGGCAGAGGCTCGATCAGGGTAGACCGCAAGGAGCAGGCAACCATGGAAGAGGAGCTGGTCGTGCAGCTGGAGGTGGACGATGCTTCGGGGTGTAGCCACCCCCACCACTAAGAGGCCCACCCCGACCACAGGGGACAGGAGGACATGGGAGAGCTCAGCTTCAGGCAGCTGAGACCTATGATCATGGAGCTCCAGAAGCAGATGGACAGGAGCGGGACTAGCTCCAGAGCTGGAGGATTTTGATCATGTTTCTTCTAGTTTTGTTGTTGTTACATTTGTGTCTTGGTACTATGAGCTGCAATAATGAAAAGACACTTATCTTTGTAAAGTTTTCTTTCCTGTCCTTTTTGTTTGGTTGATACTAAGTGGTCCCGGTTAAGACTGTTGACTTGACCCTCACTTTCGAGATTTCTACTGAAGGATACCTAGTGACCACACACTGATGCCGACAGTGTGACTCGACCCTTGGAGGCGAGAGTGATAGTTGGATCTCTTGGTAGTTGCGTCGAGGCCTTACGACGTCATCCATGGCATGAATGCATCCTTCATGTTAGGATTGACTGTATTAGGCAACGAATGTGGTTCATCCAGGGGATGAGACCAGATTTCTCTTATTGGAAAAGAAGAAATCATAGCAGCTCTTGTGAGACTAGAGAAGGTCCAGGTCATCCAAGAGCGGATGAGGGCAGCATAGGGCCGACAGAAGCCTTATGCTGACAGGAATTGGAGGCCTCTAGAGTTCGAGGATGATGATCACGTCCTTATACGAGTCTCACCTCGACGAGGTTTACGGAGATGTGGTCAGGGAGGAAAGTTATCTCCAAGGTTCAACGGACCTTTCTAGGTCCTCAGCTGGGCAGGCGAGGTGGTTTACCGCTTGACCCATCCACCTCAGTTGCACTAGGTGCACGACATTTTCCAGGCATCTCAACTGAGGAGATACATGCTCGACCCTTAGCATATTATCGACCATGAGGAGCAGGACAATGGCGATGGGGTTACTTCCACAGAGGTTCTAGTGGGGATCAAGGATCGACAGGAGCGGATCCTACGAGGAGGATCGATTCCTCTGGTGCACTTTCTTTGGCATCACGGGAACCTCCAGGTGAGCACATGGGAGCAGAAGGCTTATATGCGTGCTTAGTACCGCCTTTGTATCCCTAAGTTTGTGGTGAAATTTTACGGGGACGTAAAGCCCTGTGATGGGAGTAATGTAAAGACCCATAAATTCCAAGGAAATTTTTTTTTCTTAATTTTCGTTGAAATTTTACAAGAACGCAGTTTCTGATAGCACCTGATTCCGAGGCCCGGTGTGCCCAGAATCATTTTCCGAAGTTTGGCTCGGGTACGTTTAGTGAACGGACTAGCGGGTTTTTCTAACTTTTCAACCGGTGCTCGGAATCGAATTCTGAGGGCACCGATGGAATCACAGCGCCGGTAATTGCTTAGAAACGACTCTTTCAGAGTTGCGTTTGCTCGGGTGTGGTTTTTAATTTTTGGGCTTAAACTTAAGAAATAAAATAAATTGTACGACAAACTTTATTTTATTTCACTTAAGCCGCTTGGAAGCCACTTGAAGCCACTTAAAGAAACTTAAGCTGAGTTGATGCAGATAGGGTGCTATCTAGAAATATCCTACCCTCTTGGTAGGATATTTGTTAGGTGGGGCCCACACGAGCCCCACCGTTTCTTTCCACTAAGTAACGCACCCGCAAAAAACCGTCATTATAAAAGTCAAATGACGCATTTTCTTAATTTCTTAACGCACCAATTAATTGGGCAGGTTTATTCGTTGAATTAATTTGGCGGTTTTATTCGTTGAATTAATTCGATGAATTAATTTAATCGTTTCTTAACCTTTTTTCAATCCATTGGTGTAATAATAAAATAAGACCAATGCACGACTTCTAGAAAATGCTCGTTGAGAGGTTTTGACAACCTTGTGCCTTCATCCTCCTTCACAAAGAACTCGAAGAACGCGAAGAATGCGAAGAACGCGAAGAATGCCGTCACCCTCGGAGATTGACGACGCTTCTTCCGAGACGTTCTTCCCCGCAACGATCTCCGATAACCAACTGCTTGAGGTAGAAGATTTTGGGTTTCTTTTAAATCTTCTTTGTGGTTTATAACAACACATGTATTTAATCGATATAATTAAATCTTCATGTTCTTGAACCTCGGAGTTTGTTGACGCGTCACCGTATTCCGCGACGACGCGACGCCCTTCCACGACGACGCGATGCCTTTCCGCGACGCGACGATCACCTCCTTCCATGGCGATCAAATCCGCGAAGAACGCACGTACGACGACATGACGAGGTAGGGGTTTGTTGTGAAACAATTTATATTCTCGTGATCGTTTCTTTTAAAATGAAGAACCCGGTTCATAATAAAAATTTTAATTCATTAAAATTGTTTTTGGTTATGTTTTCTATGGGTTGATTAATCCTCCCGATTGATACTGCCTAACGCGGAGGGTGCGGGCCAAACGAACACGGCCCGACAACCCTCCGCAATTCTTCGTTATTGTGCGGATTTGGTGGGCGACGAAAAAACGTGACGCAAAGGCGATTTGATGATTCCGCAGAGAAGAACGGGTCCTGGGAGGAGCAGCGGCGCAGACGGGAAGGAAAACGGACCACCAGAGCAACTCCGGTGGCCCGCGGAAGTCACAGGAGGCGCGGGCCACGGGCGCCCCGGAGCGCCGCCGGACAGGGCCGCCACGGCTGAAGCCGCGGTGGCGGCGGCCAGCGGACCTGCGGCCGCGCGGGTCCGGCTCGCCCGCACGGGACGCGACAGAAGCCACGTCCGCTGATGTCCAGCGCGACCCCTCGAGGGCCGCGACATCCTCATCCCGTGGGGGCGGCGCCCCGCGGATTCCACGTTCGGCTGCTCCCTAGTCGGACCGGGTCGGGTCGACCCGGTTCGGCCGACCCAGGGGGGGTCGGGCCGGGTCGGCCTGGGCCCAGACCCCCCCGTCTTCGGACTGTTTTAGGTCTTTTGCCCGTAACTTGAGCTACGGGCCCCCGAACGACGCGCCGTCAGCGGAAACATGATCCGTGGATCGAGACGGTCGTTTTGGTATATCGCACTCAAGGTTTTGGGGAACTTTGGGTTCGGCCGGGATGGTTCGGATACGAAACAAACCGGGCCCTCGGAGCGGAAACACTCGTATCTTGAGCTCCGGACGTCCGATTGACGTGCCATCGACTTTGATGGATTCCTCTAAGGGAGACAGATCTTTTGTCTTACTCCGCTCGAGGTTTGGATGCAGTTGTAGTACGGTCGGGTTGGTTTTGACTTAAAAACCAACCGGGCCCCCGGGACGAAAAAGCCAATATCTTCCAGACCGGACGTCCGATTGACGCGCCATCTGTTGCGTTGCGTTCCTGTTGACGATACAGAACATTTGGCATCCTCCGCCCGAGTTTTGGATGCCGTTGGGTTATAGCCAGGTTGGATTGTACCCGAAATCCAACCAGGCCCCTGGAACAGAAAAGCTGATATCTTTCAGACCGGATGTCCGTTTGACGAACCGTCAGCGGCGTTGGTGATCACGTTGAGAAACGGTCCATTTGAGTATACCCTATGGGAGTTCACGGTACAGTTGAGATACGACCGGGTTGGTTCGCACATGAAACCAACCGGACTCCTAGGACGAAAAGGCTAGTAACTCACAGACCGGGCATCCGATTGACGCGACGTTTGTTGTGTTGAGACCCCTGTGACAAGGAGGTCCTTTGAGATAATTCTTCGTGGGACTTTGTGATACTTGGAGTATCGACCTATAGCTCATGGAGCGGACCCTCCCGGAGACGAGCGTACGGAGTACGGAGACCGTGTAGCCGGCTGAGACCTGACGACTGCTTGACCGACTCGACTTGGAGTGAGTCGACTAGCCTAGTGGATGGAGCGCCCGGTATTTGGAGACAGACCCACGACGGACGGAGCACCCGGTAGTTGGCCGCAGACCCGCGGTACTCGACAGGAGGAGTACCTCTGTAGGCTATTAGGGAGAGCGCCCAATATTTGGCGACAGACCCTCAGCGGATGGAGCGCCCGGTAGTTGGCCGCAGACCCGCGGTACTCGACAGGAGGAGTACCTCAGCAGTCTTAGGTTAGTGAGCAGTACCTCGGAGTCGTGACATGACCACTGTACACTCCAGAGATGGGGCTCTTCAGTAGTTACGGTTTCGTTAATGAAAATCCTGGTTTGAGCTGAGACTTTTGACCCTTGTGTTTACCTCATGATTGAGATGTGTCACTTGATAACTTAGGTATATGTATGGGCATATACCTGGGTAGTGGTTATCCGTTGATTTCATGATCCTTGTGTTTCTTCATGATTGAGATGGGTTACTTGATAACTTAGGTATATGTATGGGCATATACCTAAGTAGAGGTTATCTGTTGAGATCTTATTTGTGGTTATCCTTGTTGGTTTTAGTGAGACCTTGAGGGTCTCAGGATCCCTACTGAGTATCGTTATACTCACCCCTGCACGGGCTATGCCCGCACCTCGTTGTGTTGGTTGCAGACAACGGGCAGTGCTGACAGAGGCCGAGTGTTCGAGGACTGGACGGTACCCAGAGGTGGACTACACGACGAGTCAGTATCTGGAGGAGGACTTCACAGCGAGACGACACATGGAGGAGGTTGACGGGCGAGAGCGTTGAGGAGGCTATATGTACCTACCCTTCAGGTAGGATCCGTGGCAGATGATCCAGGAGCTGCGCTATCTGTACCTACCCTTCAGGTAGGATCCGAGGAGGACGACCCAGGAGCTGTTTCCTTTCTTCCAGCTGTTGTCTTTTTCTGTTGTACTTGTTCAGTTGTAGTTGTACTTTCATTTGGGTTTGTATTCTAGCCCATTTACTTTTTAGCACCTTCTTTTGTACTTAGTGTTTTGCTTCCGCTTGTGCTCTGTGGTGTTTTGTTTACTTATATAAAGGCAATGCCTTCCCAGTTATCGGGATTTACGCCTTTGGTGCTAGTCTCCATCCCCTGGCCTATGGAAGTCGGGCTTGGGGTATTCACGGCACGGGCCCCGAGGACGGGTCGTGACATAATGGGTATTTAATTAATAAATTCATCTATTTATTTCCTCCTTCTATTTCTTTAGATCGCGACTATCCTTTTAAACCATAGGTTTTTGTTATTTGTTCCCTATTGAAACTAAGGGATTGAGGTTCTTTAAATTGCATTATAATCAATAATTTTAAGGTTTCTATCCTTTTTTAAAACCATGTTTTTTGGTTTTGTGGATCCATTTCAAATGAAGTGGTTTGTTACATTGAAACTCATTATTGTTCCCATGGGGTCGATAAATTCGAGTAACATTAAGTTTTATTTCTAAACATATTTTCCAAATACATCATGCCTATTTACATTCCACAATTTATTTTCTTAATATATGTTTTATAATATCATTGTTATAAGTCATATTGCTCTTTACTATGATTAGATCGATTGTTTGATTATATCATCATATCATTTATCACAATTATTTATTTATTTTCATTATTTTTAAAAATAAATTTCACCCCCAATATTTCCATAAGCATTGAGCAACACCTATTCCCACCTAATGGTCATAAATATATCTTGAGAAATTGATTCTGACTACCTAAATAATATTATATATTTATGATCTAAAAATCATCCGAAAAAGAATATTGGTCCATATGAGGTTCCCTAACTCCTTATACTGGGAATAATAAGTTACATGTTTCTTGGTGTTGTGATAACACAACCTATATCATCTTGGGGTTTCCAATATTTCACATATATGTTTATCAACTGAATGCATACTGGTTTTACTCCCTACACTACCCATACAATAATAAATTATGTTAGTAATATTTTTTTAATACACATTCAACTATCGTATTTACCCCACACACGACAAAATTAAATGCTGAAAAAGTTTTATTAATACATAAGAGAGTTTGTTAGTAACCATTCATACTAATTCACTCATATTCTAAAGGTAATAATATAAAATCTAACTATATAGGAATTAAAAAATCTAGATGAATAAAAGTATAAATAGTCATATTAGATTAATATGAGTGAAATTTATTGTAAAAAACTACCATGTATTTATTAAGAATATCACTAGACACAAATAGTCAATTATTTAAATATAAATCAATAGAGAATAAAGATTAGTGGTCATGATGACTCTATCCATCAATTATAACTGATAATCTCAACCTTCTACTTGGCCGACTCTTAAATATCTTCTCAAGTATGATCAATTCTCCTCAAGCCTATATTTTTATACCAACGAGAAACTATATATCTATGGTTATTGTAATTCCTCAACTATAAATCACTTTTTTAATTAATCTATTTTTAAATGGGTTACTTCCACAACAAATATTAATATTCTAGAAGTCCCTCCATATGGTAGTGGACTCTAGTGTTCATTTATTTCAACAGATGGCTCCCTAATAACATGATTCTACACCTTTCATTAATCTCTTGAAATATAAATGGTTTGGTGGTTACTTTAACTCATTTGGTTATAATGCCTTGGATAATATTATTTTTCCCCATATATTCTTAATTTATTCCAAATGTGAAGTATTTTTAATCAATTACCAAGGGGATTATTCCCCTTACATAGAAAAAATCCATCATTTTAAAAACTATTTTGCCTTTAAGAAAATTATTGATGGAATAAGGATGAATCTTTTGATGAATCTAGAAATGCACGAATGATTTTTGATCGATGTAAGATATATTGAATATCAAATTTAATGAAAATCTTAAAAACATTAATACATTAGGTTCTTAGAGTTATGGGTAAATTTTACACAATTCAATGTTTGTTTCAGAATGTAAGATGCATTGATTCTTGAGGTAACAAATGAATTTGAATGAAATATTGGGGATAATAATGATAATTACTGGGATTCTATATACTATGTCAATATAAAAGAAAAAAAATTCAAAATGCATAGTGTCATAAAAAAAATAGTGTTGGATGGGAATTATAATGTAAATTAGGTTGCCAATCTATTTTTCCTTTGGAATATTATTTTGAAGTTCCTCATTTTGGATACATTTATATGGAATTATACTCCATGGAATATTTTTGTAGTATCATTTCACAATTTTACCTTCTCATGTTTTTCTATGTGGATACATTTTTATCCTAATTTATTATCTACCTCTGATTTGAGGTAGCATCCTTCTAGTAACACAAAATCATGGGTCTCCACTAGAATCCCTATGAATTTGAATATCTTTTATTGAATTTATGTAAGAAAACATTGTCTATGTAACTTAGTGTATTGTGTTTTAATAAATAAAATCTTGTTCCATGGCATATCCTCATCCATAAAAATAAAAAAATAAATATTTTATATGAATTTATTTATAGATAATACAATGAAATAAATAATTAATGAATAAATGAAGCAGAACAAACATCACATATTACAATATTAAGATTAAAATAAAATGTATTAGATGATGAAATTAATATGTTTAAGAATGGGATTTCATGTATTTTATAAAAATAAACCATATTATGAAAGATGCTATTAATTTCCCAAAAATCAATACGTGAAGCCCCAATATGTTTGAAGATCAATACATATATAGGATTTTATTTCATAAAATCGACTAAAAATAGCCTCAAATTGTAGAAATAATTAAAAATATTTTTTATCTAATCATTACATCACACATAGACCATGATTTTACTTAAGAGTCATTCTAAAAAATTATTTAATTTAATTTAACAAGATGGAATGATTAATAATTATAATTTTAAGGACATTAATCAAATAGAATTTAAGTTCATTTTACAAATAACATTTAATAACATTACTTTTTTCCAACACTAATTAAATAAATATAATAATGTTAATGTAATATCCTTCACTCTAGATATTCATATTTATTTGGTTAACTAATGTAAAGGATTTTAATTATTCATTTATAAATAAACCTCACTCATTCTCCATTCACTTATATTGTGGGGAACACACACTATGATATTTTGTATTTTTCCTTTTCTATATATTTTCTGAAATAAAATTATTAAAATTCATCTACATGATCAAGAATAAATAAATTCTAAATATTAGGACACCCATGAATGTTTTTAATATTAATGGAATGAAAGAAACAAAAAAACAAAATATCATGTTTTTTTACATTATTTATGTATTTAATTTTCCATACTTGTTATCACACACATGTTCCTTCTATATTTTAAAACCTCATAAGAATTTTTAACAAGTATAAACTACTCCATATAGTAAATATATCTGTTTAAAATTTAAAATGGTTATTTGAAATGATTCAATTCCAAAAAACTCAGAAACGCATCCTTGTAATGTTTCTAAATAAAATATATTCACTATAATAAGACTAATACACCCATAATAATTTCACTTAACTCTTATATAATCAGAAAAAAAAATTCAAGGTGTCCTTATAATACTATGAAATATGTTTCCAATTTTTTTATTTAAATAGTACTAGTGGGTTACCCATTATTCCAATACCCCCACATATCCTAAGTGATATGTGTCCATATTAAACCTAATGTAAGGGCTATATTAAATATATTTAAGGAAATTAAATTCATTAATGTTAGAAAAAAATTAATGGTATTTCAGATACTCTCCTCATGTGATGTTACTCCACCTTTGGTAGCAGGTTAGGAATTTTCTTCTATTTCTTCCATAGGTAATACTATTTTAAAAATATATAAATGAAAGGAATAATATATTATAATTATTATTTAAAAGATAACAGATAACAACCAATAGTTAATATAAATGAAAAAAATAGAATAAATAAATCTCCATAAAATTTCCATAGGGTTCATCCCAAGAGAACATTGGTTTAGATCTTCCTAGCCATACCCACTCATTGAACTATCACTAATCTTGTGAATGGTGTGGATTTTTAACTCAAGCCAGAATATATTGGATTCCTATATAATCTTCATAATAAAAAAAAATTATATTATATTATTGTCGATATATGGAACAAATTGTTTTCACAAATTCTACAATAGTCCCTTGGAGTTCACTTTTTATAATAAATATTAGAAAAAACCCACTTCCACTATCATATATTAAATTAGAGATGTGTTTGGGGAGGGTACTAATTTATTTTGTATTATATCCTTTGGATTCACATGTTATTCGCAACCTTGAACCACATTCAATGTTCCAAATCATCTTATTAAAATTTCATGACACCCTCAAACATATGATTTATACGATATGCACATTCATACATCAATTTTCATTGATCACACTACTCCACCCTTTATTTTGAATGGATCCAAAATTATTCATATAGAACTTTGATTCATATTTTTTGATTTAAGAACATAAAAATATAATTTTCTATTTTAATATGGATGATGTAATCAGTTATATCAATTAGGACCCCCTTTGATTATTCCTCTTTCATTTAACTAATATGATCCAAGATTTTTTTTATAGAGACAAGATCATTGTTATCTTTTTCCTCATGTTTTAGTAACCTCAACCTCAATTACTTATACATAATGGATGAGTGTTTAGTGGACCCTTAAATTTCTTATTGAACATCCTTCTAGACACTCCACCCTAGCTTGTTCAACATTCTTGTAAAAATAAATAAACTAGTGAAGTAAAATTGTGTAAAGTGAAATGAAATATTATATAGTCAAATAAATCTACCAACATGAATATGTAATAAATTCATCTTCTCATGTATTTTAATCCTTTTTAGTTTTATTATATTTATATTTCTAGTTCTTTCAAATGTGTTTTGAATTTTATCCAAAACACTATAAATCAACACTTATTCATTACATTGATGCCAAATGTTCTTAATGAAAAAGTGTTGAATTAAATGAAAATTACCATATAAGATCATTGGGTCATCCCAGCATATTAATAGTACATGCCAAATAATTTCTCCCCATAAGGTTATTTAGTTTACTCGTTTTAATGGTTGAGGTATTTAACAAAAACAATAAAAATCACATGGATATGTTGTGTGAAAATATTTGAGGGAAATAAAAAATTTAATGATCCTAACCAAGAGTTTTTAACCAAGTATTTCCACTTTGAATGAGTTGAAAATCACATGCATGGGAATAATGAAATCAATAAGAATTAATAATGCCCATTTTTTGGTCCTGTAACTATTATAATAAAACACCACAGGCTACCTAAAGAAACTTAGTTAGAGTTGATATATCAGTATTTATAATTTTATTTCATATTCTCAAGATGTTTTTACTCTTATCAGAAAGTGAAATAAGTTTTCAATTCCATAGTATTGGGATTATACTAACCCTATTCACTTAACTTCTCACTTGTGTGCCTTTTTGTTATATGTGTGTGGGTGTAACTCCATAAAATACCCATAGAAATATTAAACTTTTTTCCTAATATTTTTTGTTCTGGTTAAAATCTGTTATTTAAATTACACTAAAAAAACTCTACCTATAAGTAGTTGTATAGATACATTGTTATGTTTGTAATATTTCACTCCTACTATATTAAAAGTATATTAAATTGATTAAAATCCATTAAATCTCATATGTATTTATCTTAAAATATCCCAAGACACACATAGTAAAATATTGGAATACATAGAAAGGGAAAAGAATTTCTATTAGACATGTTGACTCTAAACAACTCCCCTGACTAATTTTGTGCCCCTATAGCTTATCTCAAATATGTAGGTATCCTTAGTTATGATAAATCCACCTTAATAAAATATTCATACCTATGTTTTGAACTCCAAATTTCCAATTATTTTTCTTCAAAAATATGTATCTACCTTATACATTCATCATTGGCCATACTTATCACTACTATATGGAATAAAAATATTCTATAGATGCATGTATATGGTTGTCTAATTCCGCCTTTTTTTATTTCAATTCCTATATCCACAAGGATTATATATTCAATCCATGTGTAATGTATTTTTCATCAATGAAAAGTATAATTATTCCACTTACATATATTAGATCCATTATTTATAGTGTTCTTAAAGATTCTTGAATATTTAAGATTTCTTTGGGAGGCATCATCTGCTGTTTATAGACCTGTATGAATGATTGTTGACCGATAAAAGATATGTTTATATACCAAAAACAAATTGGTCATGGAAACATTAATATTTTGGGTGGATAATGTAATATATAGATATAATGAATGGTAATGTCGGATTAAGAATTTTGGAAATATTAATTCATAAGGCTACATTGGTAGCTGAATGTAAATTTAGAGTCTGGCTTGAAGCAACATTTGGTTTCCAAGATGACATCATTATGATGCTCAAACATAATCAAAAGTAAATAATTGTAATGGGTATGGAACATAATAACATTTCTAGTGTTCATTGGGTATGAAGACTATATCATCTTTGTCACATAGCATGAGGTTCGATCACTTAGGGCTATTTTTATTTGTTAACATAGCATGAGGATGATTTTCATGGGAACATAGCACAATAACACTTTTTTGAGTTTTCTACATATAGATATTTTTTCTTCCCAACATATTCTTGATATTTGAAATAGGGTAAAATTATTTCTAGAAAACATAATTATAGGTCCCTAAAAAATACATTAACATTTCATCACAATTTGAAGAATATTTTTGAGACTTTACAATTTAGATAACATAGTGTTATGTGCTTCTATAAGTCTACATTGGTTCCCTAGAATAGTATCAAAATTAAAAATATATAATTAAATATGTTAGTATAATTTATTAATCAATCAAATAATTATATAATTAACTGAGTAATTAAATGAAATTAAGTAAACAATCGAGATCATATGGTCAATATGATAACTATATAGTCCCAGGTATGGAATTAATATTCCCAATAATATTGTTTTGAATATGTTTTAAATAATTGTAAAGACCCAGAAATTTCAAGGAAAATTTTTTTTCTTAATTTTCTTTGGAATTTTACAAGAACGCAGTTTCTGACGGCACCTGATTCCGAGGCCCGGTGTGCCCAGAATCGCCTTCCGAAGTATGGCTCGGGTACGTTCAGTGAACGTACGAGCGGGTTTTTCTAACTTTTGAACCGGTGCTCAGAATCAAACTCCGAGGGCACCGATGAAATCGCAGCACCGGTACTTGCTTAGAAACGCCTCTTCCGGAGTTTCGTTTTCTCGGGTGTGGTTTTTAATTTTAGGGTTTAAAGTTATGAAATAAAATAAAGTTGTGCGACAAAGTTTATTTTATTTCACTTAAGCCACTTGGAAGCCACTTGAAGCCACTTAAAGCTGCTTAAGCTGTGTTGATGCGGATAGGGTGCTATCCAAAAATATCCTACCCTCTTGGTAGGATATTTGAGAGGTGGGGCCCGCATGAGCCCCGCTGTTTCTTTTCCGCTAAGTAACGCATCCGTGAAAACCCGTCATTATGAAAGTCAACTGACGCGTTTTATTAAATTCTTAACGCGCCATTTAATTGGGCGGTTTTATTTGTGAATTAAATGGGCAGTTTCTTTCGTTGAATTAATTATGCGAATTAATGGGTCGTTACTTACCTCTTTTTCGTTTGTTGGCGTAATAATAAAATAAGACCAACGCCGACTTTTGGAAGATTACACGTTGAGAGGCTTTGACATAATTCTTGTGCTTTCACCCTTCTTCGTGAAGAACGCGAACAACGCGAAGAACGCCGGCCTCCAATGAAGAACGCCGAACCCGCGGAAATCGACGACGCGACGCCGTGTGCCGCAACGCCGACGTTTCCTCTCCCGCGACGTTCTTCTGTGGCGTTCCTTCCTCCGCGACGAAATCTTAGATCTTCTATTTGAGTTCGTTGATGCGACACCCTTCTGCGACGACGCGACGCCGGATACCACGACGACGCGACGATCGCCTCCTTCCATGACGACCAATTCCGCGAAGAACCCGCGTGCGACGACTTGATGAGGTAGGGGTTGTTGTGAATATTTTATATTCCCGTGAACGTTTCTTTAAAAAATAATGAACAAGATACATTTGAACAATTTTAATTTATTAAAATTGTTGTTTCATGTGTTGCATAATTTCTCCCGTTGTTTTTATCTAACACGGAGGGTGCGGGCCAAACGAACACGGCCCGACAACCCTCCGCCGTTCTTCGTGGTTGTGCGGATTTGGCGGGCGACGGAAAAACATGAAGCAAGGGCGTTTTGATGATCCCGCAGGGAAGAACGAAACCCAGGAGGGTCAACGACGCAGACGGGAAGGAAAACGGACCACCGGAGCAACTCAAGTGGCCCGCGGAAGCGGCCGGCGGCGCCAACAGTCTGAGGGGGCGGCGGCTCGGCGCGCCGCCGCGGCCTCAGCCGCGGCGGCAGCAGCCAGTGGACCCGCAGCCGCACGGGTCCAGCTCGCCCACACGGGACGTGGCTGAAGCCACGTCCGTTTGTCCAGCGCCGCCCCTTCGAGGGCCGCAACTTCTTCCAAACCGCGGGGGCGGCGCCCCGCGGCGTCCAGCTGCTAGGCCGCTCGGCCGAGCCGATCCAGGCCGGTCCGAACGGCCGGTCCGCGCCCTGGCCGGACCGGACCGGGTCCAGCCGGGTCGGACCGGGTCAGGTCGACCCGGTTCGGCCGACCCAGGGGGGTCGGCCCGGGCCCGGACCCCCCGTCTTCGGACCATTTTAGGTCTTTTACCCGTAACTTGAGCTACGAGCCTCCGAACGATGCGCCGTCAGCGGAAACGCGATCGTTGGATCGGGACGGTCATTTCAGTATATCACACTCAAGGTTTCGGAATACTTTGAGTTCGGCCGGGTTGGTTCGTACACGAAACCAACTGGGCCCTCGGAGCAGAAATGCTCATATCTTGAGCTACGAACGTCCGATTGACGTGCCGTCGGCTTTGGTGGATTCCTCTAAGTGAGACGGATATTTTGGCTCACTCCACCCGAGGTTTGGATGCAGGTGGAGTACGGTCGGGTTGGTTTTTCCTTAAAAATCAATCGGGCCCCTCGGATGAAAAATCCAATAACTCTCAGGCCGGGCGTCCGATTGACGCGCCCTCTGCGACATTGAGTTCCTGTTGACGATACGGAACTTTTGGATATATCAACTTTGGACTTTAAGTCAGTTGATGTATCAGCCTCTCGGCTCGTGGAGCGGACCCTCCCGAACGAGCTTGCTGTGTGCGGGAACCTTAGAGCTGGCTGCTACTGCTGCTGTGATGGTGATGACTGTACAGAGATCCTCAGTGGGTTCGACTGCGACGATGATGAAAACCGTATGGGAATCCTCCGTGATTTCGGAAACGACCACTACGGTACATCTTGGGATACATCAACTCCGGACTACGTGTCAGTTGATGCATCAACCTCTTAGCTCGTGGAGTGGACCCTCCCGAAACGAGCATGCTGTGTGCGGAAACCCTAGAGCCGGTTGAGACTTGACGACTGCTGATCGAATGACTCGGTGTGTTACGGATAGCCCGACAGAGGTGCGCTTTGTTGTAGCGGTAGATGAGAGTGCTTGGTTGTAGCGGCAGACCCACGACAGAGGTGCGCTTGGTTGTAGCGGCACATGGGAGCGATTGGTTGTAGCGGCAGACCCACGACAGAGGTGCGCTTGGTTGTAGCGGCACAGGGGAGCGCTTGGTTGTAGCGGCAGACCCACGACAGAGGTGCGCTTGGTTGTAGCAGCACAGAGGAGCGCTTGGTTGTAGCGGTAGACCCACGACAGAGGTGCGCTTGGTTGTAGCGGCACAGGGGAGTGCTTGGTTGTAGCGGTAGACCCACGGCAGAGGTGCGCTTGGTTGTAGCGGCACAGGGGAGCGCTTGGTTGTAGCGACAGACCCACGACGGAGGAGCGCTTGGTTGTAACGATGGGGGAGCGCTTGGTTGTAGCAGCAAGCCCACAGTACCCAATAGGTGGAGAACTACAACAGTCCAAGGTAAGAGGGAAGCGCTTGGTTGTAGCGGCATAACCACTGCACTTGATGGAGAAGGAGTTTCCCAATATCTTTGGGTTCCACTTCATGATCGAACCTGTGTGAGCTGAATCCTTTTTTCTTTCCTGTGTGGATTACGTTTTGCCTTCCTATGTGGAATGCGTATACTTTCTTGTGTGGACTGAGTTGTACTTGGGCTCGGAGGTTGGAGCGTCTTGGAATTGTTGAATTAGGTATATGTATGGGCATATACCTAAGCAATGTCGGTTGTTACTTCGTGATTTTATCTTTCCTTTGTGGTTTATCCTTTGTGGATTTTGGGAGACCCTCGGGGGTCTCGGGGTCCCTAATGAGCAGCTTATACCCACCCCTGCACGGGCTATGCCCGCACTTCGTTGTGTTGGATGCAGACGACAGACAACGCTGATCGTGGTGAAGGCTTGCGGAGCAGGACGGTACCTGGAGGTGGACCACTGGGTGGGACGCACTCGGAGCGGTCAGGTGGACCCGGTGAGCAAAGGAGGCTATCTGTACCCACCCTTCAGGTGGGACTTCTAGAGGACGGATCGACGCTGCGGCTTTTCTTTTCAGTTGCTGTTTTTCCCTTTTAGTTGTACTTTACAGTTGGGCTTATATTTCCTGCCCCTTTTACTTTCAGCATAGCTTGTTACAGTGTTTACTTTTCTGCTTGCTTACTCTGTGGTGCTTGTTTACTTTTCAAAGGTAATGCCTTCCCTTTTTCCGGGATTTACGCCTTGGTGCTAGTCACCAACCCCTAGCCTATGAAAGGTGGACTTGGGGTAGTCACGACATGGGCCCCGAGGACGGGTCGTGACAAATTGGTATCAGAGGTGGTCGGTTCTACCGCAGACTCTGATCTTTCTTCTATGTGAAGCAATAGTGTTTAGTGTATTGGGTGTGGTTATCAGTCCAGGGAGTCCAGTGTTGGTGCGGCGGCCGACGTATCCATACACCAGGACCCTGACTTCTGATTTCCAACTTAATGCACGAAAACATTGATTGCATGTGTGTTCAAGTTTTCTTTGTGATTACTTGTGTCAGCTCACTAAGTATACTGTTCTGATCGTGGCGCACTTGTTTCCTTTTCAGGATGGCCCCACGGCGGCAGCCAGCTAGGGTTCCGAGCGATGTGCGTGGCGAGAGCCCACCAAGCGTCGAGGACTCGGTACATGGCCCTTTTACAGATGAGGCACTGGCGGTACCTATACCCGCCGAGCCACCGATGCTACCAGCCCCAGCCGCTGACGATGTACGTCGCCTTAGTGCACTGCATGAGTTCCAGCGCCAGCGACCGCCCAAGTTTCGTGGGGAGACGGACCCCCAGGCAGCCGAGGACTGGCTAGAGGCGGTCGTTTGAGTTTTCAGGCTAGTGAGGACACCAGCAGACCTCATGGTGATCCTCGCAGCGAGCCTCCTACACGCAGCAGCAGGCAAATGGTGGAGCTTGATGCTCCAGGTGCACGACGAGACATATCTCCTCTGGACGGATTTTGAGAGCATCTTCTGCTCTGAGTTCGTCCTAGCCACCCTTCGAGCGGTGCGCATCCAGGAGCTACTACAGCTGTGGAAGGGCATCATGACAGTGGCCCAGTACTTGGTGAGATTTACTGATCTCTCGCGGTACTCCACAGATATGGTACGGGACCCGTTCTTCCTATCCCGAACCTTCGAGCAGGGACTGAGGCACGAGATCAGGGCTTCGATGATCTCCCTCAACATTCCGACTCAGGAAGGGGTGTTGGAGCGAGCCCTCTTAGTGGAGAGTTTCCTTGCTGAGTAGTCTCTAGTAGCAGGACCCACCACTTACCGGCATGCGACAGAGTCTTCTGCATCGGGTAGTAGACAGATGACGTAGGGGTCCAAGAGGACTAGACCTACAGGTGGTCGACAGCATGACTCTGGATCGTTTGTGCGAGGTACTTGGGGTGGACAACGACTTGCCATGAGAGGGCAGTGTTACTCCTGCGGCGGGATTGGTCACAAGGCTCTTGACTGTCCGACCCGCCATACGGATGACCAACAGATGGACGAAGGACCCCCCAGGCAGAGGCAGAGGTTCGATCAGGGCGGGCCGCAAGGAGCAGGCGGCCATGGTAGGGGAGCTGGTCGTGCAGCTGGAGGTGGACGACGCTTCGGGGTGTTTCCAGCACCACCACTAGGAGGTCCACCCCGACCGCAGGGGACAGGAGGACATGGGAGAGCTCAGCTTCAGGAAGTTAAGGCCTACGATCATGGAGATCCGGGAGCAGATGGACAGGAGTGGGACTAGCTCCAGACCTGGAGACTTTTGTTCATGTTGCTTCTAGTTTTGTTGATGTATGTTTTTAGATGCTTTGTGTCTTTGTACTTGAGATACAGTAATAAAATAAACCTTTTCTTGTGGCATTTACTTTCCTGTCCTCTCTTGTGTTGTTACTAAGAGGTTCCGGTTTAGACTGTTGACTTGACCCTCACTTGAGAGGTACCTACTGGAGGAGGCCCAGTTACCACACACTGATGCCGACAGTGTGACTCAACCCTTGGAGGCGAGAGTAACGGTTGGATCTCTTGGTAGTAGCATCGAGACCTTACGACGTCATCCTTAGTATGAGTTAGTATCATCCATGTCGGGATTGACTCTATTAGGCAAAGAATGTGGTTCATCCAGGGGATGAGACCGAATTTCTCTTATCGGAAAGGAAGAAATCATAGCAGCTCTTGTGGACCAGAGGTGGTCTAGGCCACGATAGAGAAGGTCCAGGTCATTCAAGAGGCGGAGACCACTGGAGTTTGAGGATGGAGACCACGTCGTTAAGCGGGTCTCACCTCGACGTGGATTATGGAGTTTTGGACGAGGCGGAAAGTTGTCTCCATTCTTCATCGGACCCTTTCAGGTCCTCAACAGGATTGGCGAGGTGGCTTACCGCCTACCTCTACCGCCTTTGTATCCCTAGTTTGTGTTGAAGCTTTACGGGGACGTAAAGCCCTGTGGTTGGAGTAATGTAAAGACCCGAAAATTTCATGGGAATTTTTTTTCTTAATTTTCTTTGGAATTTTACAGGAACGCAGTTTCTGACAGCACCTGATTCCGAGGCCCGGTGTGCCCGGAATCGCCTTCCGAAGTTTGGCTCAGGAACATTCAGTGAACGCACGAGCGGGTTTTTCTAACTTTTGAACTGGTGCTCGGAATCAAATTCCGAGGGCACCGATGAAATCGCAGCGCCGATACTTGCTTAGAAATGCCTCTTCCGGAGTTGCGTTTTCTCGGGTGTGGTTTTTAATTTTTGGGTTTAAAGTTATGAAATAAAATAAAGTTGTGCGACAAACTTTATTTTATTTCACTTAAGCCTCTTGGAAGCCACTTGAAGCCACTTAAAGCTGCTTAAGCTGTTTTGATGCGGATAGGGTGCTATCCAAAAATATCCTACCCTCTTGGTAGGATATTTGAGAGGTGGGGCCCGCACGAGCCCCGCCGTTTCTTTTCCGCTAAGTAACACACCCGCGAAAACCCATCATTATGAAAGTCAACTGACGCGTTTTCTTAAATTCTTAACGCCCCATTTAATTGGGCGGTTTTAGTCGTGAATTAAATAGGCAGTTTCTTTCGTTGAATTAATTCTGCGAATTAATGGGTCGTTACTTACCTCTTTTTCGTTTGTTGGCGTAATAATAAAATAAGACCAACGCCGACTTTTGGAAGATAACACGTTGAGAGACTTTGACAGAATTCTTGTGCCTTCACCCTTCTTCACGAAGAACGCGAAGAACGCCGGCCTCCGACGAAGAACGCTGAACCCGCGGAAATCGATGACGCGACGTCGTGTGCCGCGACGCCGACGTTTGCTCTCCCGCGACGTTCTTCTGCGGCGTTCCATCCTCCGCGACGAAATATTTGATCTTCTGTTCGAGCTCGTCGGTGCGACACCCTTCTGCGACGACGCGACGCCGGATACCGCGACGACGCGACGATCGCCTCCTTCCGCGGCGACCAATTCCGCGAAGAACCATCGTGCGACGACTTGACGAGGTAGGGGTTGTTGTGAATATTTTATATTCCCGTGAACGTTTCTTTAAAAATTAATGAACCGGATACATTTGAACAATTTTAATTTATTGAAATTGTTGTTTCATGTGTTGCATAATTTCTCCCGTTGTTTTTATCTAACAAGGAGGGTGCGGGCCAAACGAACACGGCCCAACAACCCTCCGTCGTTCTTCGTGGTTGTGCGGATTTGGTGGGCGATGAAAAAATGTGACGCAAGGGCGTTTTGATGATCCCGCAGTGAAGAACGGAACCCGGGAGGGGCAACGGTGCTGACGGGAAGAAATATGGACCACCGGAGCAACTCCGGTGGCCCGCGGATGCGGCCAGCGGCGGCCATCAGACCCGCGGCCGCGCGGGTCCAGCTCGCCAGCACAGGATGCAGTTGAAGCCGCGTCTGTTTCTCCAGCGCGGCCCCTTCGAGGGCCGCAGCTTCTTCCAAACCACGGGGGCGGCGCCCCGCGGCATCCAGCTGCTCGGCCGCTCGGCCGAGCCGAGCCAGGCCGGTCCGATAAGCCGGGCCGCACCCCGGCAGACCGGACCGGGTCCAGCCGGGTCGGACCTGGTCGGGTCGGCCCGGTTCGGCCGACCCAGGGGGGGGGGGGGGGGGGGTCGGCCCGGGCCCGGACCCCCCGTCTTCAGACCATTTTCGGTCTTTTACCCGTAACATGAGATACGGGCCTCCGAACGACGCGCCGTCAGCGGAAACGCAATCCTTGGATCGAGATAGTCGTTTCGGTATATCGCACTCAAGGTTTTGGAATACTTTGAGTTCGGCCGGGTTGGTTCGTACACGAAACCAACTAGGCCCTTGGAGCTGAAACACTCATATCTTGAGCTACGAACGTCCGATTGACGTGCCGTCGGCTTTGGTGGATTCCTCTAAGTGAGACGGATCTTTTGGCTCACTCCGCCCGAGGTTTGGACGCAGGTGGAGTACAATCAGGTTGGTTTTTCCTTAAAAACCAACCGCGCCCCTGGGATGAAAAAGCCAATTACTCTCAGACCGGGCGTCCGATTGACGCGCCGTCTGCGACGTTGAGTTCCTGTTGACGATACGGAACTTTTGGATACATAAACTCTAGACTTTAAGTCAGTTGATGTATCAGACTCTCGGCTCGTGGAGCGGACCCTCCCGAACGAGCTTGCTGTGTGTGGGAACCTTAGAGCTGGCTGCTACTACTGCTGTGACGACGATGACTGTACAGAGATCCTCAGTGGGTTTGACTGCGACGATGATGAAAACTGTACGGGAATCCTCCGTGCTTTCGGAAGTGACCACTACAGTACATCTTGGGATACATCAACTCCGGACTACATGTCAGTTGATGCATCGACCTCTTAGCTCGTGGAGTGGACCCTCCCGAAACGAGCATGCTGTGTGCGGAAACCCTAGAGCCGGTTGAGACTTGACGACTGCTAATCGAACGACTCAGTGTGTTACGGATAGCCCGGCAGAGGTGCGCTTGGTTTTAGCGGCAGATGGGAGCGCTTGGTTGTAGCGGCAGACCCACGACAGAGGTGCGCTTGGTTGTAGCGGTACATGGGAGCATTTGGTTGTAGCGGCAGACCCACGAAAGAGGTGCGCTTGGTTGTAGCGGCACAAGGGAGCGCTTGGTTGTAGCGGCAAACCCACGATAGAGGTGCGCTTGGTTTTAGCGGCATAGAGGAGCGCTTGGTTGTAGCGGTAGACACACGACAGAGGTGCGCTTGGTTGTAGCGGCACCGGGGAGCGCTTGGTTGTAGCGGCAGACCCACGGCAGATGTGCGCTTGGTTGTAGTGGCACAGGGGAGCGCTTGGTTGTAGCGGCAGACCCACGACAGAGGAGCGCTTGGTTGTAACGATGAGGGAGCACTTGGTGGTAGCAGCAGGCCCACAGTACCCGATAGGTGGAGAACTACATGAGTCAAAGGTAAGAGGGAAGCGCTTGGTTGTAGCGGCATAACCACTGCACTTGATGGAGAAGGTGTTTCCCAATAGATTTGGGTTCCACTTCATGATCGAACCTGTGTGAGCTGAATCCTGTTTGCTTTCCTGTGTGGATTACATTTTGCTTTCCTGTGTGGAATACGTATACTTTCCTGTGTGGACTGAGTTGTACTTGGGCTCGGAGGTTGGAGCGTATTGGAATTGTTGACTTAGGTATATGTATGGTCATATACCTAAGCAGTGTCGGTTGTTACTTTGTGATTGTATCTTTCCTTTGTGGTTTATCCTTTGTGGATTTTGGGAGACCCTCGGGGGTCTCGGGGTCCCTACTGAGTAGCTTATACTCACCCCTGCATGGGCTATGCCCGCACTTCGTTGTGTTGGATGCAGATGACGGACAGTGCTGATCGTGGTGGAGGCTTGCGGAGCAGGACGGTACCTGGAGGTGGACCACTGGGCGGGACGCACTCGGAGCAGTCAGGTGGACCCGAGGAGCAGAGGAGGCTATCTGTACCCATGATTCAGGTGGGACTTCCAGAGGACGGCTCGACGCTGTGGATTTTCTTTTCAGTTGCTGTTTTCCCTTTCAGTTGTACTTTACAGTTGGGCTTGTATTTCCGTCCCCTTTTACTTTCAGCACAGCTTGTTACAGTGTTTACTTTTCCACTTGCTTACTCTATGGTGCTTGTTTACTTTTCAAAGGAAATGCCTTCCCTTTTTCCGGGATTTACGGCTTGGTTCTAGTCTCCAGCCCCTGGCCTATGGAAGGCGGGCTTGGGGTAGTCATGGCACGGGCCCCGAGGATGGGTCGTGACAATAATTAATCAATTATTCAATAAAGTATAAGTTAACAAAAATCTATATATAAAACTCAAATATTATTGAAACTATATATATCCATGATATTTTCTTATAAAATCCATTCAAAATAGGTTAAAATAATAGAGAAAATTAATGATAATTATTTTAGTCAATAAACCTATAAAAACAATGTTTTTTCTTATAATCAAACCAATGGAGAAAAATGGATAATCACTTATTCATGATTTAGGATAAGAATTTATATGATAAATTAAATATACAAATAGATCAATTTTTTATTAAAATCTATACTCCACATTCAAAATATGGACAAGATTCATCTCACACACTAATATTTGAAGATACCACTAAAAAATTCATTCATGGATTCTACCAAATCAACATTAGTAATTTATCATCCTGTAACATACAATCATTTAGGGAGGATATACCCAAAAGGGGGTTTTTCTAGGTTAAAGATATTTATGTATTTATAAATTTTATTCACACCAATAATAAACTAATATTAAATATTTGTGAAAATAACAATAAGATTATACATAATATTGATTCACTCTTCATGTGTAACCCTAAATGCAATACCCCCTTATAGTATACGGGACACTAACTCCTCAGTTATAAGTAATGATAATTAATTAATATCAAATAGCCCATAAAAATCAATATTATTCTTAAAGAATATATCCTTAGTTAGTATAATATTGTTTAAAAATTCATATATGAAAAATATCATCTTATAAACACTTACCTGGTTCCACATTTACGTTGATATCTAGTAAGTGTTTTTATCCTTTACCAAATAAGTTTCAAGAAACATATTGTTCTATAAAAAAATCCATCAAAATGTTAACCACTCCATTTTTTCCAATTATGTATAAATATTCAAAAAATCATTTAAAAATTAATAAGTATATTTTAAATACATGGGATTTATAAGGTACCATGAAAAGGAATAATTTTTTTGAGTATCTATATTTTAAACATTAAGGAAACTCCTGAGGATCCTAGAACTAGTGTTGTCCATATTTCCTACACAAATAATAAAAAGAATAATATATTTTCCATTTCCAAGAAATGTTTAACCTTTTATTATTATTTGATATTGAAAATAACTTTATAAATAACATAGAATTATCTAAGAGGTGGTGTTAAGGGATATTTAATAACATGTCCATTGAATAATTTAATTTGTGAAGTTTCATGAAACACATTTAATGTTTGTTCAAGAACACTTTTACTCTATATTGATGTTATATTGTGTAAAAAAAATAAACTAATATTCTCTAATTAAGGTTTTTTGTAATAATACATACTGTAATTTACATCCTCTATTGACTTATAAGATAAATTCCATTATCCCTTGATCTATAAAGGCTTTATTGTCATATTGATATATCTGATATGACCTACAATGTAACCCCATGGTTTAAGGAGGATATTATTTTTCCTTGATCAACCATAGTAGTAACATAAAACATCATTGAAACTCTAATATGATGATATTTTGAAAGAATATAAGACACACAACAATGAGCCTAAATAAACCATAAAATATTCTATGACTTTCGTATCCTAAATGTTAATTGGAAGGTATGAATAAGAATATCCAAATTATTAAATATATATATTTTTACTACTTAATAAAAATTTCTTTATTAATTCTTACGAAATAATCACTCAAATCATGAAAATAATTTTATTCTTCAAAATTGCATTTTCCTAAAAGATGACATTAATTGGTTCTTGTGAGAAAATTTCATAATTAATTTTTATCAATTATATATATTTTATTTGTTAAAAATTATTTCATTTTTTAAATCATCATATCAAATTTATCTTAGGGGGAAATTTAAGGTTTTTTAAAATGATTCATTTTATAGTGAATAGTGAAAAATACATTTTTTTGGAAAACCACCATTAAAGTAAATTTAAATTTCCTCTTATATGTTTAATTTTATATTAAAATAAAAAATGAATCCATTAATTATAAATAATATAAAAAATTATTTCTGAATCTTAATCATTCTTTATTTTGGTATAAGTTCATTTTTGGGCATAAAAACACATTTTTATAAAAACTATTTTTCATTTCCTTTTACATTAATATCTTATATTAATTTCCAACACTTATAGAAATTTAATATTAAAATATAAATTCCGTATTTATAATAATGTGGTCTTAATTTGGTAAATATTTTCCATTTATATTTTCTCATTATGAATAGTATTTGTGATAAATATTTATCACCTCAATAAGGGTAAATCAGGTAATCAATGTTGAAAATTATATAATAAAGCCTAAAAATAACACTAACAGGTGAATTTAAAATATTGGATGAGTTTAGATTGAACATACTCATTTAAAATATGATTTTGTAGGATTTTTTTTTCATTTTCATTTGAAAATGACTTATATAGTATTTTATGTAAAGAAAATCAGAAAAATGTCACAATATTGATTTTTAATTACTCTTATATATTCAAATAGAAATAAAAAATAATTGGTGAATGAATAATAATATTTATTTTAAAAATAATTAAATAATTTTTATTTTGTTAATTTATTTATAATTTTTATTTATTATATATTTTCCTTAATCAATTGCTCTACGGTAACATAGTACCTGTTCCAGCATCAAAATTTTAAGTTAATGTTTTAAAAACATATGAAGTAATAATTTTCTGATGAATTATGGTGTAATAATTTTTTTGTTAATTGTAATGTATTATAGACATTTAAAGAGTTTTTATTCTAATTAAATATTGATATTGATGTTTTTAATTCCTAAATATGTGAATCATTATTAAAATTATATTAATGATATTTTATAATAAGCAATATTTTATTAAAAAATTTACAATTTATAACAAGAAATATTTTAAGACCAGTGAATATTATAAGGTTTAAAATATCATCCATAGTACATTTAATGGTCACTTATCCCTTTATAGTAAATTTATTTAATCCTACCCTTTAAATAATTTTGATACTGTTGTAATTGTCAAAATGGGTTACCTATGGGTTAAAACAAAGAGATAAGGGTGAAAACATCATCTAAACTTGTCAATATATTATTATATGATAATATTTACACTCATACTAATAATAAACTCTAATTAAATCAATTTTAATCAAATTTAACAAGAAAATAAATTTATATTTATTTAATACATTATGTAACTCTTGGAGTGCCCCTCCCCTTCCTTATAAAAGGGAACCTCCCCTCCTCTATGACTCACATACTGTGAGCATATTATTGCGTAAAATAACTATAAAAAATCCATAATAACAGCCCTAAACATGTTCTAAATATCATATTTTGGGAATTATACTGACCATATATGTATTAAGGTGTAAAACAAATGTTGTTGTCCAATGAAGAGGTATAAATTTTAACCAAATGTTTTAGTTTTATTTATTCATCTACCTTATTCGATAATATTATAACCATTTTGATATAATAAAAAATTAATCTACAATAAAATTAAATTTTATTATGTAAATGTATAGAACATAATAATCTTTATCCTCTATAAAATGGGAAATGAAACCATAGTTTCTATGTGTGGAGGTCTACCACCTCACGAACCGATATAATTCATATTCCTTCACCACCACTCACAAGAGAATATTAATATAAATTTAATATATATATGTTTTTTTAAAATAATTATAATTCTATTAATATAACTTATAATTTAATTTCTTAACTTTCCCAACATTGAAAATGACAATGTTATTCATGCACATGTGTGGATTACCACCTTTACAAAGCAATGCGATTTGTTTTTAATCATTATGTCACTTGTATGGTATATATAATTTATTTTAATATATTATATGATATTTATGATATTATAATAATTTTTAAATATAAAATAATACATAAATTCATTATTTTATATTCATTAAAAAATGTAAACTTTACTCAAGTGAACATACTACTTAACGTCTCCATGATTGTAACGTAATTCACAATCCAGAACTATCATTCATAGTTAGTTATAAATGTATAATTATTGTATAAAAATAATAAGTATTTTATGATTATTTTTCTTTAAATGATAGGATAATTAAAACTTTGATCACAATCATCCTAGAGATGCAATTTTGGACTTATGAGCTAAATATCGTCAAAACATATGACATAGACATAAAATATTAAGTAATAAAATATGACATAGTATTAAGTAAAATAAATTCAATAATAACATTTTAAAAGGGTTTTCAGAATGTAAATAAAAAAAATATTATTATTCAATAATATAAATAACGTACTTCACATGTTTGACTCAAGGTAAAGTACACTTTAACTTAATTTCATTTTAAAGGGTTTAAATATTTAATTTATATATCTTTTCTATCCATGTAATTATTGTTAAAATTATTTTATGGATGTATTTATATTGAAATAAATGAATTATATTATAAATTTCATGTTTCTTTTAAATTTCACAATTTTTTTTCAAAATGATTCTTTTTGCATATTTTATATGGGATATTTTAAATTTCATTACAAAAGGAAAACTCAATGTTCTATTTTAAAAAATATGATATGAGTGGATTTTAACACCAAAAAAATTATTTTATGTTTTTTTCATTTGTAATGTTTCATATTTTAATTAAAAAAACCATTCTTCCATTTTTTTCTTGGTATTTTAGTTTTGGAAATGTGTTTTAAAAGGAAAGGTTTTTTCAATATCTGAAAGTGTTTTTCATGTGGGTTCAAATGAATTTTCTAATGGTTTGATGCTGAAAAGGTGAAAGAATAAATTTTTTTATTCATTATGTGGTATGTGATAAATATATAAAATTATGGTAGAGCTTGATAAAACATATAAAAATGGTGAGTCTGATACAATTTATACAAACTGCTTAGCCTGAAATAACTTATACGAATAGGTGAGCTTGATACACCTTATATAAATGGGTGGTCCTAATACAAATTATAAGAATTTAATATACTAAAATATATTCTATAGATGTTGATCATGAAATATATTTATAATTCATTAGGTAATGTTTTTTGTCTTCATGTTCATGGTGAGAGTTATTCAGGTTAATTTATTATTTGGATTTTACTAGGCTCCAGTTATTTATAAAATGAGTGAAGAAGAGTTATGAATTTTATTCTATACATTTAATAAAAGTTGTTTTTTCTTGATATATTTTTTAAAGTATTTATATTTTCAAAATCACTTTCCCACTTTTATATTATTTATTTTATACACTAAAATAATAACATAGAAAATGTAAACATTTTATTGGTTTCCAAGTTTATTACTATACTAACAGATTTGTGCTTTTTATGCCCCTTAATTAGATTTTTGTTTTTCTCATCCCATGTTTTCAAGTGATTTTTTTAGTTTTTAAGGATGATTTTAAATGTTAATAAAATAAGAGTTCAATATATGGAATTTACTGTGAATGAAAAAATCATGGCTTTAAGAATAACATATTTGATGGGGATATTGGATACTTTGTGGAAGTATCAAATTTTAAAGAGTTTTTCGTAATTATATAAAACTATAAACCTAAAATTTCCAAGGGTATATAAGTTATATAATATTTATGTTTGGTGTAATATGTTTTGATGATTGAAATTGTGCCATGTTTATTTTTATTAAATCCAAAAATATAAATGTTATGTTTTATCAATGAATTAGGGATTAGAGATTTAAGGATGTTATTGTTGGTATATAAGGAGGGATTATATAGCATTTTATATTAGGTTGTTTTCAATTGAGGTTTTATAAAGTGGAATGGATAACATCATGGGTTTTTATGTTTATTGTTGATCATAGGTTGAAAGTCATATACACCCTTTTTTAGGTTTTACGTGACATGATTTTAAGCTGACTAATGTTATTTTGGGAGATGTTTTATTGGGTTGAGGTATATGTAACCCTTAGATTTAACAAGAATGACTATTTTGGAAGAATGTTATTAAATTTTTGGGGATGTATTATTAATGTTATGAGATAAATGTTTAGGTTAAAACATTCTTTAATATTGAGGTTATTGAGTTTAATTAGGATACAATGTAAATTATTCATGGAAATATTTAATTTGAACCTCTTATGTTACTATTTGTTTTTTGAGATTTAAGTATTATTTATTCATATGAAGGAATATTCATTTTAGATATTATATTATCATGTGAAAAATATTTTTTCTTTATTAATTATATGAAGGATATATTTTAATCTTTTTATATACCTGATGGTCAATTAGAAGATTATTATAGTGATTTAGGAGTTAAATATTAATCATTTGGTGCAAAAGATTTTATAAAGGTGGAAATTAGTTGAAACATACAACCAAAGGATAAAATTTCAATTATGGATTTTAATAAAATAAGGTATATAGGTTTCCTTCTTTTCTTCATTTATATAGTAAAATAATTCCCCATCTATAGGAAAAGGATCTTGAAAAATAATTTTATCAAATTCCCTTTATAACTAATTAATCATTTGTTTTTTTCACACTATGTTGATTTATGTATTTGTATTCATTTACTTAATCATGATCATTAACTTTAATGAGATAAAATTTCTATGTCACTCTCCCTTATTATTTAAAAATTAATTTTTTCTTCTATGTCTATATTTTAACATACCATTAATGTTCTACTTTTTGGAAACCTAGTTATGTGTAAATCTAAAGTAACTTTATATATACATTTACCACTTATTAAGAGGAAGTTTTATTATTCCTTTTTTATGGTGTGTATTTTCAATAAAAAATTCATGTGTGAAACCCTATATTACTGAGCTAAGTTTGAAATTTAAAGTATGAAATTTATTAAACGGGGAATATAATATCTTGATATTTTAAAAGAATATTATGTTTGATATTGTACAACAATGACAACACCAATCTTAAATGAACCATGAAATAGTATTTGAATGTTATAAATTATCCATTAAATTTTAGGGTATGAATAAGATTAACAAAATTATGATATATATATATCAATAGAAATTTCATGATTAATTCTTAGGAAATAAGAACTCAATTATCAGTAAAGTCATTTTATGATTAAAAAATATGTTTTCTTTACAAAAAATTATTATTACTTTTTTTGAGAAATTATTTTTAAAAATTTATTTCAATTTTAGAAATTATATTTCATAATAATGTTATTATTTTTTAAATAAAATTATCAAAATTATCTTAGGGTGATGTTTTTGAAAAGATTTATTTTTAGTGAATAATAAATATTATCATTTTCTCTAAAAAAATACTTTATTTTAATTTAAATATAAAAATATACTTTCAATTTGATGTTATATTAACATAAATATACTTTATTTTTAAATAATAGAATTAATTACATATAAATCATATGTATACCTATCTTTGGTATAAGTTCATTTTTGGGATTAAAAATGCATTTGTCTAAAAACTATTTTTAAGATTTATATTAATTTAATTTAATCCAATTTTAGAAATTGAATCTTGAAAAATATATTACATATTTGGAATCAAGATTCTCAAATTATTTAAATAGATCCCTTTTATTGTTAGACATTATGAATCCTAATCACAATAAATATTTAAGATCTAGATATGGGTAAATCTGGTAATTATGGTTCAAAATAATATGATAAGGACAAAAAATAACTCTAACATATGAATTTAATCAATTGGGTGAATTGTGTTATACTATACACACTAAATATTCTATTTTTTCACCATTTTTCTTTGAAAATGACATATATTTTACATTATGTAATGAAAAATACCAAATTTCACTCTATTTCTTTTAAATTTATATTGTATGTTTAAATAGGGATAAAAATAAATTTTTAATGAATAATAAAGTTTATTTTTGAAATAATTAAAATATTCTTTTATGAAAATTTGTTTATAATTTTTATTGATTGAAAAATTTCAATAAATTCTTAAACAACAGTAATATTATATTTCTGTATGTAGTAGAAAATTTAAGTAAATAATTTTAAAAACATAAAAAGTTATATTTTTTTTGATTAAATATACCTTCAAATGAATTTTATTTTTAATAATAATGAATAATGGATGGTTAGATAGTGTATATTCTGATTACATACAAATATTTTTATTTTTAAAGTAAAAAATATGTGAATAGTTCGTAGAATGGAATTATTGATATTTCATAAACAATAATATTTTATTAAATGATTAATAATTCATAAAAATACTAAATTCAGTCATGTTAATGGTAAATAGTCGATCATATTAAGCATGGTTCATTTAAGGGACAATTTTCAATTTATTGTAACTTTCTTGACTCCTATATTTTAAAAAATGTTGATAACATGGTAATCATCAATTTTCTTAATAGAGGGGTTAAAAATATAGAATGGTCAAAAAATCATATAAAAGTTTTTTTAAAAAAAATTAATTAGTGTACTTAGAATCATAATCATATTATAACATAAATAAATCAATTTTTACCCACATTATCATTAAAATTAATTTATATTAGTTTAACAGATTAAGTAATTTAAATATTTCCCCTCTCCTCACTTATAAAAGGGAACCTCCTATTCCCTCTTCCTCACACCATTTAAGAACTCTATTTTATACAATAAACAAAAAAATCTTAAAATACAAATAAATGTTTTAGATGACATATTTTGGTCATAATACCAACCTTATAGGGCTTATAGTTTATGGAAATGGGTTTTTCCAAAGAAGAGTATAGTTTTTAAATGAAGTTTTTGTTTTATATCTTATTATACCTCCATAAAAACTATTATAAAAATTTTGATACAACAAAAATCAATTTATTTCATATAATAATATGTTATTATGTTAATTTTTTATCCTTTATAAATCACTTTCTTCCATCAAATGGGAAATGATTCCACCATTTTTGTGTATGGCAGACTACCATATTGTGAACTGATGTAATTTATTTTCCATCACCACCTATCATGGATTGTTATAATAATTAATTATATATATACATATATGATATTAAATACCTAATTATAATTTTTTAAAGATAATATATCATCAATTTTCTTTAATTTTCATCCATTAAAAAAATGATAATGTCATTCGTGTGTAAGTGTTGAACCACCTCCATGAAGCTATGTGATTCATTTTTCATCACAACACCACATGGATGGTATATATAAAGTAATTAAATAGGTTATATTATATTTATGATATAATGATAAATATAAAATGTAAAATAATACTTACTTCGTTTTTTAATCTTAGTTTTAAAAAGTAAAATATTACTCATTCATATGTATGACCTTACACTACCATAATTAATTTTTCATAACCATCATTCAAACACTATTGGAAATCATGTCTTTCCCAACACTTGTATACCAACGGTTCTGTTGAGCCATTGGTATAGGTGATCTTTACCAATGGTTTATGAAAACTGTTGGTAAAGATCTGTAAACATTGATTTTTTCCAACAGTTTCATCAAACCTTTGGGAAGGATGGGAAAAAAATTTGTTTTCCTAATGGTTTGATGAAACCGTTGGGAAAGATGGGAAAAAACGTGTTTTCCCAACAGTTTAATGAAACCATTGGGAAAACTATATCATTCCCAATGGTTTTTAATAATCTTGGGAAAAAAGATGCCCCAAATTCGTGAAACCTTGGAAGTCCCCTCCCCATGTTTCCAAAAGCATTCCAGAAGTGTTGCACGACTCTCCCAGAGGTGATTCTGACTCGCATAAGCCCTTGACAAGCCCCACCACAAGTACACCTCTTCCATCAGATCAGCTGCCAGGTTAGACTACCTCCACTTTTCTCAAGGATATCCATCCAACTCTTTACAAGGATATCCTTCTATTCTAAAGGATATCATTATTCCCAATTTTTAGGGTTTTTGTAAAATTTTATGATTCACTACTCCATGAATTGTGTATTCAAATCACTACATCGGTGCACACATTGTCCAATTAATGTTTTCATTACACATATACATTTATAAGGGCATGAAGTCTCTTTATTGTGTTATAATTTTAATGATTCATAGTTTTTTTAATCTCAATACTTAAAATATTACAGCTTCATGTATATGAGCTCATAAGAAATTATTTTTAATATTTATTCCTAGTATTTCATGAAAATCACTCCTTTCATTAAGATCATGTCAAACATGAAGAATTTGTTCATTTTAATTTTTGTACACTATGTATATTACATAACAAGTATGTATCATGTTTCCATCAAAATCTATATATATATATAAAATGACACATTGTTCACTTATCCTTTCACCAAAAGAACATATGTAGTATCTTCTTGAACATTGCAAAATAGTATGTGGTCCCTAATTAGTACTTCTTCCTTCTTCATGAAACTAATTCACAGAATGTCAAATTCGAAATATTAATGAACATTAGTTTTCCTAATATAACAATTAATCATTCTACCTTCAAGATCATACATGATTTATTCAATCATCTTTTTAAAACAAAATGACCATTTTCACTGATTTGGGGTTCCTCAAAATGATTGGAAAATCAGATAAACACATGAATTGAATCGTGTTTCTCATATGGCTTCATGGATACAATTTCATCTCAAAAATCATGAAGCTCATAACTATAAACTCTCTATAAATTCTGGAAGTATGAAAATGTATAGGGACATTCTTGATCATTTTTTGGTAGGATAACATAAAAATTGATTGATGTTTTTAGTCCTTTTTTATTTCGAGTTTCTTTTGATGCTAACGTTTCTTATTGACACCTATGGTGGGAATTTATTTTAGTTTCTAAATCAGCTGAGAGTCCCCCACCATACATAGTGTATGCAACCTCTACCCTTATTTAATCATTCTGTTTGCACAACCTATGAAACCTCTACCCTAATTTAATCAGTGAACTCAAGTCATTAATTCAAGCCTTTATTCTCAATAGCATATAATAAATTGAATGTTGTAAACCCATCCTCGCATGATTTCTTACCTTAGATAGTGTCCAACATATAGAATACGAGCTTTTGAATTCATCAATTAACGAGGATCATATATTACATTTCCCCCAATATTACTATACTAATATAAACTTAGGGTCAATTAAATATGGTTCTCATTGTATGTTGTATATTATGTGTCCTTCTTGGACAATACTCACTTTTATGATGGTGGGGTGCTTTTCACTAGCCATACTGGCAAGTGTAGACATCTGTAAAAATGTTAGATAAGTTACAAGTTTAATTCAGTAATGTTATTATCATTGAAATACTTTATTAATAATCTCAAATTTAAAAATAAATGTTTTTTTCTATACTTAATGAAACTAAATCTTTTTACAACCCATGAACAACCTATTAGTGTAGAAGCTTAATGTTTATTCACCCATGGGGTGCGCTTGACTTGGGGAAGTAATTGGGTAATGAAAGGTATGGCCATATAGGTGCCAATAATGAGTTATTGAACATGAGTGAATGATTTGGGATGCCTATAGCACATAATGGGACCAGAGGAATGTGCCTCTTATAGACCTAATGAAAATTAATATAAATAAATTTTAATTTAATTTATGAGTACATGTTCTCTATATTATTTTTATAGTTCACTACATCGACTAGAAACTTTTTCCTTTATCATTTACTTAAATTTATTTTCTATTAAAGTTCATTCATATTGAATTGTTTATGACAAAATGACTTATATAAATTCTTTTTATAGAATGTGATGAAGTTGGATGTATTAAACCGATTGAATCTCAAGCGATTTTCAAAACAATTTGGAGAGCTTTATAGATTTTCATTTCATAATGCTTTAGATAGTGGTCTCATACACTGCCCATGTTCTAATTGTGTTGGTAGACCTTGGTTGAGCTGTGAAGAAGTCAGTTACCACATAACCAAAAATTGTTTTCAAGAATAATACTTTGTGTGGTATCATAATGGGGAGAAAATTAAATCTCAAATTGGTGATGATCGATATGAAAGGACTGGATTGAAGAATTTGTTAGATGATCGGTTTCCATTTATTCATCATCATGAAAAAGAAAGGATTTCAACTCATGAAGACTTTGATATGAGGACATCTGATGCATCTAGTGAATGTGATGATATTGATAGGGTGAAAAAACGGAATGATGCTGCCACAACTCCAGTATATCGACAATGCGATAAATTGAAAAAACTATAATTTTTAATTCGATTCTTTCATGGGAAAACTATCTATGAGATTTCTAATAAAACAATCGATTACATTCTTACCCTCTTGAAGAATTTAATTCCAGATGATGCAGATATTCCCTCAAACCACTATATGGCATGGAAGTTAGTTGTGGAACTTGGATGTTCAAGAAACAAAATTCATGCTTTCCCGAAAGAATGTAGTTTATCCTGGGAGGATACCGCTGAACGAATGATTGTATAAAATGTGTCACATCCCGCTGGAAGTCAAAATCTAATGGAACACCATCCCGAGTTCCACAAAAAGTAATGTGGCACTTTTCATTGATCCCCATACTCCGGAATATTTTTATGTCTGATGACATATCAATAAAAATGAGATGGCATGATATCGAGAGAAAGAAGACTAATGATGTGTTGGTTCATCCAGAAGACAGATTTTCATGGAAGAGATTTGAGGCTCTACATCTGGATTTTGCAGCTGACGTGCATAATGTGAGGATGGATCTTTTATATGATGGTTTTAATCCGTTTGGGCAGATGCTTACTTCGCACATCACATGGCCAATTTTTATACACATTTATAATCTTCCCCCATAGTTGTGTATGAAAAAACCATTCAGTTTCATGAGTATACTCATATCTGGTCTTTATGATCCCGACATTGATATTGATGTATACATGCAACCTTTAATAAAAGAGTTTAAACTTATTTGGGATGTTAGTGTGTGCACATACGATGCATGTTTAAAAGACATATTTCAGATGCGTGCTGCGCTTATGTGGATGATCAATGATTTTCCAACTTATGCAATGATGTCTGGATGGAGCATGAAGGGAAAACTGTCATGCCTAGTTTGTATGAAGAATACACGATCCAGAAGACTGAAACATCGCAGTAGTTTCAGTTTTATGGTACATCGACAATTCTTGCAAAATGATCATCCATATAGAATGAATCGTTGAAGATTTGATAATACCATAGAGACCGATGAACCACCTCAACATATGTCTGGAACTAATGTGGTTAATGAATTGAAAGATTTTAGTTTTTCATTTGGGAAGGGTCAAATGAAATCTGGAAAGAGAAAGAATATTTCCACTAAAACCTGTTACAATTGGAGGAATAGGAGTATCTTTTTTGATTTGCCTTATTGGTCAACCAATTTGTTACGTCATTTCTTAGACGTAATGCATATTGAAAATAATATATGATAAATTTTGATTTCAGTTCTTCTAAATGTCAAGGGGAAGAACAAAGAGGATTTACGATCTCGGCGTGGCTTGGTGGATTGGGGCATCAGACCAGAATTACGTCATGTGCATATCAATGAAAATAAATGGAAACTTCCATGTGATTCTTATTTAATGACACCTATGAAAAAAAAACAATTTCTGGAAGTATTAGATACTATTAGAGTTCCTGATGGCTATTCAAGCAACATATCTAAACGGGTCCACAGAAGAGAGTTGAAGCTAAAATCTTTGAAGACTCATGATTATCACGTTCTACTGCCTGAGTTACTTCCAATAACAATATGTCATCTTTTGTCCAATAATGTATGGGTGACTGTTATTTGGTTGTGCCATTTGTTTAGATATCTTTTTTCTAAGAAGTTGTCCAAGTCTTTCTTGCAAAAAATGTTGACAAATGCCCCATTAATTTAGTGTGAGTCGGAGAAAATATTTCCTCCATCATTTTTCACATGCATGCTGCATCTGCCTGTCCATATTCCCACTGAAATACTTCTCGAAGGACCTGTTTATTTTTTTTGGATGTATCCAACTGAAAAAAATATGTACACATTAATGTCTTATGTCCGAAATAGGAATCATCATGAAGGTTCTATCGTGAACGGTTACTTGGCTCAAGAATGTATAGATTTATGCTCAATGTATTTGTCTGTTCTTACTAGAAGAATGAACAGAACAATGAGAAATGAAGAAGAATCATATGAGAAAATTGAACCCAGTTTTTCATCACTTCCTCCAACAGGGGGAATTTCAGGATCATATACATTGAAGACATTAATCCATGAAGAGTGGGAGATGGCACATCACACAGTTTTATTGAACTGTGATTTGTTCGATGACTATATCAGGTAACTAAATTGAATATGTATATCTTAAATATATATCTGTTAAACTATTAACATTTCTTATCTACAGGGAATATAAAACAATGATAAATAGGAAGCATCGTTCTTTATATTTGAGAAAGAGAGAGACTTTTCATAGCAAATAGTTTCTTGCTTGGTTAAAAATGAAGGTAAAATTATCACTATTTAAAATAATTATATCAATACTTAATTTAGTTTAATAGTCATTTATATTGTAGGTATTGAGTTTGTCTGCTGACTCTATCTTTGAGGAAATAAGAGCTTTGGATTATGGTCCTAATACTGTGGTTCATGACTATAAATCAATTGTTATCAACGGGTACAAATTTATTGTCACTGAATGAGCAAAGAACATGAGAACAAAACATGATGGTGTTATGGTTACTACCACAACAAATTTTTATGCCAGTGTATCAAATAATAGACTGCAATTTGAAAATTTGGGTTATTATGGAGTCATTGACAAAATAATAATATTGGATTATTACACTCATGGATGAGTCACAATGATGAAATGTAATTGGTTTGATTTGATGACGAGATAGGGAACATTTATTGATGATTTTGGATTTAGAGAAATTAATATGACTTTCACTCTTGCTACCGAAGAACCATATGTGTTGGCATCAATGGCTAAACAATTTTTTAATGTCAAAGACCATCTTCGACCTGAATTTGGTGTCATACTTGAAGTAATTCCAAGACATATTTTTGATGATGGTGATGATGGAATTGACACTGTCCCTAGTGCCATTGGAACAAATCCATTTATTTCTTTTGATAACTCCAATAGCTCAATTTTGAGAGTTTATTGTAAACCTGAAGTTGTGGTTGAAAATATATAGAATCATTCATCCATGTTCTCAATTCATTTGGTTTACCTCGAGTTGGGTTGTTAAGGTTGGTAATATTCAAATTTATTTAGTATTTATCACAAATATTTTTTAGCTGACTTGACCGTTATATGAATTTTCAATGTTTATTGGTTGCAGTTTTATTTGAATTGCAATTTCTAATTTGGAATTGAACTGTATTCAAACCTAGTCAAACAATATTTGTAACTTGGTGAACATTACAACTTGTATGATTTATTAAATCCATTCAAGATCTTCTAAAACAGTTGATAACTAAATTAACAATTAATCCATCTATTCCCTCATATATTTATTTTTTTGGGTTACTCATTAGTTTCCTTTTTCTAATTAATTACATATTTGTTTTCAAAAGCAAGAAATGCAGCCAATTGAAGAGAGACGAAGGGAAAAAATGATGGAGAACAATCGTCGAATGGAGAAGATGGGAATTCCACCATTAATGCCTACATTGAGTACTTTATTTCAAATATATATATTTAATGAATATATATTGTCATGTGATTAATTTTTTTGTAAACATTTTTGTAGGATCCACCTATACGTCGACAGTTATTCGACGAGGAGCCGAGTACTGGTCCTAGTACTCAGGCCGGTGGTATGAGGAGGGTTCGTACCAGAGGTGGACGAGCAGCTTCATGAACCCGACTAGACCCTGCCCCTCCCACTAACATGTCATCCTTCCCACATTCCGATCCCAGCGTGTCATTAGGGACACACGAGATATTTAGGCCTCCCATGTTTTCGCCACATTTTTCATCTTATAGCCCAACATTTTCATATCCCATGACGATTACCACTCCCCCGTCATAATCCAGTAATACAGCTGCCCCATATTCTTTTCCATCTAATTCTGTCTCTTTGAGCTTTTATATTCCATCGTCTTCGATTCCTGTTCCACCATAGGGTTTTCCATCAGTTTCTATGGATCTAGCGGAACTCAGCGATCAGACTGGAGTAGGTATATTTATATAACTCTAACAAATTTTTATAGCAATATTTATTTTCATTATAACATTTTTTGATAAAATATTTGATTTTATTTCATGATAGATACATCTATTGACAGAATACGGGGACAGGGACGTACACGCATGCGTTCGGTGTGGAACCGCCACACACTGGTTATGGTGGATTACAATGAAGTCAACCAAATGGTTGAGAAAATAGGGTAGCAATGTCGGAGTTTTTTGGTGACGCTTTCCAAATACTCCAACATCATTCCTGTCAGCACGCTATCATGAAGACATTTGCTACATGTGGTCAAGGATAGAGCTTGGGCAGAGATATGGGTAAAAAAATATGTTGTATTTAATTCAATGAAATATTTTTGTATTTATATGAATTTATATTTTGATGTCAGCTTCGATTTAATTTTCCCGATGGTGAGGGTGCACGATCGGAACGTCTAAAAGATTTAGGCAAGCTTTTGAAATCCTACAAGAATGAGTTGTATATTGGCTGGTGTTCTAGAGTTGGCATTGAGTTAGATGTGGCACCAGTTGTGGATGATTGTCCTATAGAGCAGTATTGTCAGATGATTACTCATTGGAAAAATACCCAGTTTAAGGTATTAATTACATATGAGGTATTTAAATAATAACTTTAATGTTTTGAATTAATATTATCCTTTGCATGATCGAATTTTATTTAGGAATCATCTGGAAAAAATAAAAAAACATTGATTCAAAAAAATACCTCCACTCACTAGGACGTACTACGATGCCAGATCATGAGAGGAAGCAGGTATGACAATTGTTTATAAGTTTTCTTTACGACTAACACTTTTTTTTTGTTTCCTCAATTATTTAATTGTTTGCTAATGTTTTCATATAACTTTATTTTTCAATTTCATTGTTGAGGAAAATACAAAATATTGAAGGACATGTGCCTTGAGAAAAAATATTTTGCTCGAGTAGACGAAAAAAGGATGGAAGTGCCGTCAACAAGCGACTCAGCAGCAGATTTTTAGTTTTAACCTGTTGATTTTATATTTTAATATCTATTTTGTAACTTAATATTATATTTATATTTGTAATAGGATGCATTAGAGGCCTTCAATGCCCAAGAACCAGGCAATTTTGGGCCAACTGATCACTTACATCAGGTGTTGGGAGAGGAGCATCCTGGCAGAGTACACTGCCGACCTAGGATAGCCCCGATGAGGTATTATACCTCCTAAGGTACGAGTTATAGTGCCACCGAGCTGCAGAAAGATAGAGCATAGGTAGAACAGGCTGAGAAAAGGGCCACAGTGATGGCAGAAAATTCTGCTAGGGCTAATAGTGTATTTATTAAATTTATTGAAGTTCTACATCCAACACTTCCACCAGAGGCCATCCCAGCATTTGATGAATATATGTCATCGATACGTTCTATATATGGTGCACCAGGTGACAGTTCTAGTGGTGTTCAAGAAAATTTCCAGACTAATGATGATGATGATGGCGGGGAGTCTGATGCAGAAGAGAAGGGAGAGGAGGAGTGCAAGGCGAATGGTGAGGGTGAGGAGGAGGGAGAGGGTGGGGAGGAGGGCGCTGAGTAGGGAGAGGATGATGATGGGGATGAGGACGTGGGTGATGATGATGGTGATGATGGAAATGGTGATGTGGGACAAATTGATCCGTTACATTTTCTACTAATATTACTAAGATTTGATGTTTAATCTATTCTAGTTGTTGGTTTTATCTAGACATGTAGTATAGTATTGGAGTTGAGTTATTTTTATATATTGTTTGTTTTCATCGATGTTGTTGTCTTTTAGTGTTTGCGGTGTATCTTGAGCATCTTTATAGAGTTTTGTGTATTGGGAACTCCCTGGAAAACCCCCTCCTTCCCAGACCATGGAAAACCCCTACCATCCTCCTTGGACCCCAAAAAACCCCCAAAAAACCCCCCACCCTCCTCCCTGGACCCCGGATAGCCCCCCGAACACCCACTAGATAGCCCCCTAGGCAGCCCCCCGGACATCCCCCCACCCTCCTCCCTGGACCCCGGATAACCCCCCTAACACCCCCCGGAAAGCCCCCCAGAGAGCCCCCCACCCTCCTCTTTGGACCCTGGACAGCCCCCCGAACACCCCCCGGAAATCCCCCCGCACAGCCCCCCCACCATCCTCCTTGGTCCCTAGACAACCCCCTAGACACCCCCCGGACAGCCCCCCAGACAGGCCCCTGGATAGCCCCCCACCCTCCTCCCTAGACCCCAGACAACCCCCCACGGATAGCCCCGCCACCCTCCACCCTAGACCCCAGACAGACCCCCTGACAGCCCCCGAACAGCCCCCCACCCTCCTCCTTGGACCCCAGACAACCCCCCAAACACCCCCCAGACAGCCTCCCACCCTCCTCCTTGGTCCCCAGACAGCCCCCCAGACAGCCCCTGGACAGCCCCCTGGACATCCCCCCAGACAGCCCCCCCACCATCCTCCCTGGACCCCGGATAGACCCCCCGGACAGCCCCCACCCTCCTCCTTGGACCCCCAGACCGCCCCCTCCCTCCTTGATTTCACATGCTTTTTTTATTTCTCTGATCATGCAATGTTATTTAAGATTATTCCATTTTTGTATGTCTTGAATTATATGAATGTCTTGGTAATATTATTATCTCATGCTCATCAAATTCATGTGATGATATACTTTAATTTGAATACAAAGTCTTGTTATACATTCTTCATGTTATGTGAATTATGCCTTGTTTTAAATGGACATCATTTTAATTTATAACAACAACTGGAATACGGAAAACCGACCAAACACATTTTGATTCTATTTACACTTTAGAAAAATGATCCATGGGTCATATGTGATGTGTACGAGTCAACATCACCTCAATCTAAGGCGCAGTGTGGCCGACACCACTCAAAGTGACTCTCTTTTGTTTAAAATGGACTTCATTTTAAGTGAAAACAACAACTGGCATACGGAAAATCGACTAAACAGATTCTGATTGTTTCGATACTTTATAAAAACAATCCATGGGTCATATGTGATGTGTATGAGTCAACCTCGCCTCAATCCGAGGCACGGTGTGGCCGACACCATTCATAGTGTCTCTCTTTTGTTTAAAATGTACATCATTTTAAGTGAAAACAACAAATAACATAGGAAAAACTGACCAAATGCATTCAAAATATGTTTATGCTTTAGGACAATGATACATGTGTCATATGTGACATTTACAAGTAAACCCCGCCTCAATCCGAGGTACGGTGTGGTCAGCACCAATCTAAGTGTCTCTCTTTTGTTTCAAAAGAATATCATTTTAAGTGAAAACATCAACTGACATACGGAAAACTGACCAAACACATTCAGATTGAATTGATACATTAGGAAAATGATCCATGGGTCATTTGAGATGTGTATGAGTCAACCCCGTCTAAATCTGAGGCGCGGTGTGGCCGATACCACTCTAACTGTGTCTCTTTTGTTTAAAATGGACAGGATTATAAGTGAAAAGAACAACTAGCATACAGAAAACTAACCAAACGCATTCGGATTCTGTTGATAATTTATCACAATGATCCATGGATCATATGTGACGTATACGAGCCAACCCAGGCTCAATCTGAGTCGCAGTGTGGCCGAGATCACTCTATGTGTCTCTCTTTTGTTTAAAATGGACAACATTTTAAGTACATAAGGAAAACTGACCAAACACATTCAGTTTCCATTGAAAATTTAGGATAATGATCCATGGGTCATAGGTGACTTTTACGAGTCTACCCTGCCTCAATCTGAGGTGCGGTGTGGCCGACACCACTTAATGTGTCTCTCTTTTGTTTAAAATGGGCTTCATTTTAAGTGAAATCAATAAATAGAATACGGAAAATCGACCAAACAGATCCTGATTGTGTCGATAGATCAGCACAACAATCCATGGGTCATATGAGACTTGTAAAAGTCAACCTTGCCTCAATCCGAGGCGCGGTGTGTCTGAAACCATTCATAGTGTCTCTCTTTTGTTTAAAATGGAAATCATTTTAAGTGAAAACAACATCCGACATATGAAAAACTGACCAAACGCATTCAAAATGTGTTGATGCTTTAGGAAAACGATCCATGGGTCATATGTGATGTGTACGATTCAACCCCGCCTCAATCCGAGGTGCGGTGTGGCCGGCACCACAGTAAGTGTCTCTCTTTTGTTTCAAAAGGATATCATTTTAAGTGAAAACATCAACTGGCATATGGAAAACCGACCAAATGCATTCGAATTGTGTTGATACTTTAGTAAAATGATCCATGGGTCATTTGAGACATGTACGAGTAAACCCCGTCTAAATCCATGGTGCGGTGTGGCTGGTACCACTCTAACTGTGTCTTTTTTGTTTAAAATGGACATGATTATAAGTGAAAAGAACAACTGACATTCAGAAAACTGACCAAACACATTTGGATACTATTGATAATTTGTCACAATGATCAATGGGTCCTATGGGACATGTACGAGCCAACCCGGGCACAATCCAAGCTGTGGTGTGGCTGGGAGCACTCTAAGTGTCTCTCTTTTGATTAAAATGGACAACATTTTAAGTACATATGGAAAACCGACCAAATGCATTAGGTTTCCATTGAAACATTAGGAGAACAATCCATGGGTCATATGTGACATGTACAAGTCAACATCACCTCAATCCGAGGCACGGTGTGGCTGGTACCACTCAAAGTGTCTCTCTTTTGTTTAAAGTGTACTTCATTTTAAGTGAAAACAACAACTAGTAGATGGAAAACTGACCAAACAGATTCTGATTGTGTCAATACATTAGCACAATGATCCATGGGTCATATGAAACATGTACGAGTCAACCCAATTTCAATCCGAGACATGTTGTGGCCGACATCATTCATAGTGTCACTCTTTTGTTTAAAATGGACATCATTTTAAGTGAAAACAACAACCGACATACGAAAAACTGACCAAACGCATTTGAAATGTGTTGATGCTTTAGGAAAAAGATCCATGGGACATATGTGACGTGTACGAGTCTACCCCGCCTCAATCCGAGGTGCGGTGTGGCCGGCACCACTCTAAGTGTCTCTCTTTTGTTTCAAAAGAATATCATTTTAAGTTAAAACATCAACTGGCATACGGAAAACCGACCAAACGCATTCGTATTATGTTGATACTTTTGGAAAATGATCCATGGGTCATTTGAGATGTGTACGATTCAACCCCATCTAAATCTGAGGCGCGGTGTGGCCGTTACCACTCTAACTGTGTCTCTTTTGTTTAAAATGGAGAGGATTATAAGTGAAAAGAACAACTGCATATGGAAAACTGACCAAAAGTATTCGGACTATGTTGATAATTTATCACAATGATTCATGGCTCATATGTGACATGTACGTGCCAACCCAGGCTCAATCTGAGTTGCGGTGTGGCCGGGATCACTCTAAGTGTCTCTCTTTTGTTTAAAATGGGCAACATTTTATGTACATACAGAAAACTGACCAAATGCATTCGGTTTCTGTTGAAACTTTAGGAGAACGATCCATGGGTCACATGTGACTAGTATGAATCTACCTCGCCTCACTCTGAGTCATGGTGTGGCTGACACCACTCAACAGTCTCTCTTTTGTTTAAAATGGACTTCATTTTAAGTGAAAACAAAAACTAGCATACAGAAAACCGACCAAACATATTTTGATTGTGTCGATACTGTAGAAAAAAAATACATGGGTCATATGCAACATGTACAAGTCAACCCCGCCTCAATCTGAGGCACAGTGTGTCCGGAACAATTCATAGTGTCTCTTTTTTTTTAAAATAGACATCATTTTAAGTGCAAACAACAACCGACATATGAAAAACTGACCAAACACATAAGAAATGAGTTGATGCTTTAGGAAAACGATCCATGGGTCACATGGGACATGTACGTGTCAACCCTGCCTCAATCCGAGGTGCGGTGTGGCTGGCACCACTGTAAGTGTCTCTCTTTTTTTCAAAAGGATGTCATTTTAAGTGAAAACATTAACTGGCATATAGAAAACCGACCAAATGCATTCATATTGTGTTGATACTTTAAGAAAATGATCCATGGGTCATTTGAGATGTGTACGAGTCAACCTTGTCAAAATCGGAGGCGTGGTGTGGTCGGTTCCACTCTAACTGTGTATCTTTATTAAAATGGATAGGATTATAAGTGAAAGGGACAAATGCCATACGGAAAACCGACCAAATGCATTTGGATTCTATTGATAATTTATCAAAACAATCCATGGGTCATATGTGACGTGGACGAGCCAAATCAGGCTCAATCCGAGTCACAGTGTGGCCGAGATCACTCTAACTGTCCCTCTTTTGTTTAAAATGGACAACATTTTAATTACATACAGAAAACTGACCAAACGCACTCGGTTTCCGTTGAAACTTTAGGATAATGATCCATGGGTAATATGTGATGTGTACGAGTCAACATCGCCTCAATACAAGGAATGGTGCGGCTGACACCACTCAATGTGTCTCTCTTTTGTTTAAAATGGACTTCATTTTAAGTGAAAACAACAACAAGCATACGGAAAACTGACCAAACAAATTCTGATTGTTTAGATACTTTAGCACAATGATCCATGGGTCATATGTGATGTGTACGATTCAACCCGGCCTCAATCCGAGGTCTGTTGTGGCAGGCACCATTCATAGTGTCTCTATTTTCATTAAAATGGACATCATTTTAAGTGTAAACAACAATCAACATATGGAAAACTGACCAAACACATTCTAAATGTGTTGATGATTTAGGAAAACGATCCATGTGTCATATGTGACCTGTACGAGTCAACCCCACCTCAATCCGAGGTGTAGTGTGGCCAAAACCATTCATAGTGTCTCTTTTATTTAAAATGGAAATCATTTTAAGTGAAAACAACAAGTGACATACAAAAAAATGACAAAATGCATTCAAAATGGGTTGATGCTTCAGAAAACGATCCATGGGTCATATGTTACATGTACGAGTCAACCCTATCTAAATTTGAGGCAGAGTGTGGCCGACACCAATCTATGTGTCTCTATTTTGTTTCAAAAGGATATCATTTTAAGTGAAAACATCAACTGACATATGGAAAACCGACCAAACACATTAAGATTGTGTTGATGCTTTAGGAAAATGATCCATGGGTCATTTGAGACGTTTACGAGTCAACACCATCTAAATCCGAGGCGCGATGTGGCCAGTACCACTCTAACTTTGTCTCTTTTGTTTAAAATAGACAGGATTATAGGTGAAAAGAACAACTGGCATACGAAAAACCAACCAAAAACCACCGGATTCTATTGATAATCTATCACAACGATCCATGGGTCATATGTGAAATATAAGAGCCAACCTGGGCTCAATCCGAGTCATGGTGTAGACGAGATCACTCTAAGTGTTTCTCTTTTTTTTAAATGGACAACATTTTAAGTATATAAAAAACCAACCAAATGCATTCAGTTTCTGTTGAAACATTAGGAGAACGATCCATGGGTCATATGTGAAGTGTATGAGTCAACCTCTCCTCAATACGAGGTGCAGTGTGGCTGAAACCACTAAGAGTTCCTCTCTTTTGTTTAAAATGGTCTTCATTTTAAGTGAAAACAAAAACTGGCATATGGAAAACTGACCAAACGGATTCTGATTGTGTTGATACTTTATCACATTGATCCATGGGTCATATGTGACATGTACAAGTCAACCACTCCTCAATATGAGGTGCGGTGTGGCCGACACCATTCACAATGTCTCTCTTTTCTTTAAAATGGACATCATTTTAAGTGAAAACAACAAGTGACATGTAAAAAACTGACCAAACGCAATCAAAATGTGTTGATGCTTCAGGAAAATGATTGATGAGTCATATGTGATGTGTAAAGGTTAACCCCGCCTCAATCTGAGGCGATGTGTGGCTGGAACCACTCTAAGTGTCTCTCTTTTGTTTCAAAATGATATCATTTTAAGTGAAAACATCAACTGGCATATAGAAAACCGACCAAACGCATTCGGATTGTGTTGAAAATTTAGAAAAATGATCCATGGGTCTTTTGAGATGCGTAAGATTCAAATCCGTCTAAATCAGAGGTGCGGAGTGTAATGACCCAAAATTTTGAATAAATCTTGTTTCCTAATTTCATGTGTTATTTTATTTTTATACTCAACAAAAATGTTTTATTTGATAAACATGATTATAATTAAAATGAGACCAGTGGGTTTTGACTATTATATAACCATCGGTCAATATGACCGCTGTGAACAAAATGTTTTGATTATTGTCTCTAAATAAAAGTAATCTTGGTTAATTATTATATAAAGAAGATTCGATGGCCTCACCTAGTAGTCTTGGACCGATCGAAGCCCATCTAACAGAGCTTGGGAAGGAGGTAGCACCATTGGGATTTGCTCTGGATCAAATCCAAGCCGAACTTCATCATGTGAAGCTAGAACGGAATCGCCTTCCTGAGAAGTTCAAACTGATAGAAATTACTACTCGGGCAATGTTGACTGAGCCGCCCCAAGATTCTATCACCCTAGCACACCTTACTCTTAGGTCCTATGCTGGTATTATAAGGGGCTATGTAACGAGGCCGTAACTGCCTTGTGTAATCCTTGTTTGAAATAAAAATTGGGATTTCTTCTTATGATGAAGTTTATGAATTTTGAAATGACCGGATAAATATAGTATGCATATTTTTGATGAATTTTAGAAAAAGGATATTTTAAAAATGTTTATGTAAACCTTAAATAATTAAAAATGTGTAATGATTTTCAAAAAATGGTCTTCTACAATTATGTTCAGTACAAAATTTGGAGTCTAATAAGATCAACTTGATTTTTGATGAATAGTAAATTATGAATAGTGATTTTATGATTAGGATTAGTAATATGACCAAATGGATTAATAATCTCACTTAAAGAAAGTTTTAAAATAATCTAGGCACCTTGATTAAGTAATGTGATTCAATAAAATAGTTAAATAACGGTTTCATTAATTATTATTCAAGTATTAGTTTTTTTCGGGTGAATAGTGTTTTTTAATTAAAAAATTAATTAAAAATATTTAGAATATTATTTTTATAAAACGGATTTCATTTTTGAACTCAGAGCACTGATATTATGGTATGGTAATTTTTGGGGTTTTTTCTGAAAAAAATGAATTTTCAGTGAATAGTGTTTTTATTTAAAAATTAAATTAAAAATATTTAGAAAATTATTTTTATAAAATGGATTTAATAAATGTAATTAGGGAATCGATATTTAGTTAAGGTGAAAGTTTGGGATTTTTCTGAGAAAGATGAATTTTTCAGTGAATAGTAAAAATGCAGTTTTAGGGTTTCGGTATGTTTAATGACATCATAATTGTGTCATGATGATGTCATGAGCTCTTTTAAGGGTTGGCCGGCCAAGGGTGATGGATTATTGTTTTGGGGGGCCCATGTGGCCTAACTCCATGATAAATGCCACGGGAGAGCACATGGGTTTGAGAAAAGCACATGTGAGGTGTCCCTTGGCCATTAATGCTTTGTCCCCTCACTTTCCCTATAAATACCAAGCCCTCCTCTCATCCATTCGACTCCCCACTCATCCCCAATGAATTTCTGGTCTCATTACTTCCCAAGGAGTCCTCCCAAGGTTACCCCAAGCCCTCAAGGTCCCAACCATTGAGGTTTAAGAGTTACATTTTAAGGTAAGGGATCCGATCTCTCTCTTTCTTTTCAAGAAATCTCTTTTATATAATTTCTTTTATGCTCCATGTTCTTATGTTAAAGGGTGTTCTTTTATACTCCTCTTACCGCCCTTTTCATGTTCACATAATGAGAGATCCCCTCTTACTCTCATTATTTCGTTTAATGATGTTTTAAGTGGCGCCGTTAGGCTGCCGAAATTTTTGTAACAGATTCTTTCTCCCTTCTCATTTTTCAAGATCTATTATCTTTTAAGTATTTCAAGTTCCTTTTTATTATGTTGGGGTATGATCTCTAAATTTATCATACTGATCTTTTATGATCATATGATGAGAGACCCCATTTGATCTCTTTAATTCAGTATTTTGATGTTTTAAGTGGCGCCAGGCTGCCGAATTTTTAAGTGGTTCTTCACCCTTCTCATTTTGAAGTTCTACTTTCATGTCAATTCTTTCAAGTTCCTTTTTGTTGTGTTGGGGTATGATCTCCATATCTATCATACTAGACTCTTATGTTCATATGATGAGATACCCCATTTGATCTCTTCAAATCAGTATTTTGAAGTTTTAAGTAGCGTCGTTAGGCTGCCAAATTTTTAAGGGATTCTTTCACCCTTCTCCTTTTCAAAGTTCTAATTCTACGTCAAGTCTTGCAAGTTCCTTTTTATTATATTGGGGTATTATCTCTATATCTATCATACTGATCTCTTATGATCACATGATGAGAGACCCTATTTGATCTGTTCAATTCATTTTTGTTGAAGTTTAAGTGACACCGTTAGGCTGCCGAATTTTCATAAGAGAAATCAAATTTTTTGTCTTCCTTACACGTTTTTCATTTCAAATGGTATGTCCTTGAAATTGCATCACCATGTCCATATATCCTTATTATTCTGTCCCTCTACTGTTTTATGGGTCAATTATGATTTTTCGACCCATGTTCCCTCTCTTTTCAAAGTTTTCTAAAACCTTGTAACATAGCCGTTATGCTGTAGAATTTTCGTCTCAAAATGCCTCTCTTTTCTCAAAATTATTTTATGTTATAAATTTAATACTCAAAGCTCTTATTTCTACAGGGGTATTCACATATATATCAAAATGTTCTATTTTAAATTCTGGGATTTACATACATGATACCCGATTTCCCTTTCCGTGGGTTTAAAGTAACGTAAAGATCATGTCTTTAAAGCAGTTTTTAAAACGTTATGATTATGAAATGAAACCCATTTATTTTATGCTATATGGGTTATTTATGAAATGTTTGATGATGATATATGTGTCTCACATGATAATAAAGGAAAATTTAAGGGTGCGCCCTGATAGCGCTCCAATGCATTGGGTAAAGACTTAATCTCTAGAGATGACCATTTTAACGATGCCTTGGTGAATAACCTTGGTAATTTTTAACAACACCTTTGGGATGGACCTTGGTGAAACGAAACGATTGTCAATATTAAATGTTTCAGCCACATCTTCATGTTATGAAAAAGTTTTATTTTTATTATGATATGCCTCATGATTTCATTTTCATGCCATAAAGTTCTTTCCATGACTTTATTGATGTATCTCAAGTTCATATGTAAAATGTTTCACTTGTTTACCTTGCTGGGCCTTCTTCTCATCCTTTCTTTTGATGTATGTCCCCAGGTTATGAGATGCAGTAATGAGCCTAGGGTGAACATGAGGAGAAGCCTTTCAAGTGTTTAAGAAGATTTTTTTTGTTTCATGTTTTATGTTCCTTGTTTCCAAGACACTAAACCTTAAAGATCTTCAGTTCCGGGTAAGGGAATGAAAGTTATGTTATAAAAAGACGGGATGCTATAGTTGGTATCCAAGGAAGGTTTAGTTATTTGTGGAAATTAGGATATGAAAACACTAGGAAGAACCCTATAGGAAAGTTTAAATATAGGAAATATTCCCGGTATTTTGGTGAGTATTGAGTAAGGGGTTGCCAAGGAAATACATCCCTGTCTGGATACGAGCAGTTAGAGGTGGCTCTGGCACAGATGTACATAGGGGTAAAACCCGAAAACACCACTTTGAGCTAGACTCGAACGGGAACTGGTACACGACAACGGGCCTTGCTGCACTCTTGGTTACGACACTCCCGGGGGATATGCTTTGGTAAATTCATAAGCTTAGTATGAACCATTGTTAAAGGAACACAGATAAAATAAAATAAATATTCACATAATAATATATGATCATGCATAACCTAGATGGGAACCTAGGAGATCATAAGTTAGGGTATACCTTTCATCTACAAGTTATCCTTATATTCTTTCAGTTCCTTTTCATGATTATTAGCTAAGTACTTAAGCCCCTAATTATGATTTCTCTTCTTAGTTAATGGTGGGAAATGGAAGAACATGTCCCGACAACCAATGTGATAAGAAATGCGACGATTGTCGTATTAATATGATAGGGATGATTAGGGGATTAAAATATGATTATTATTTTGGAAGACATTCATTATTTTGGGAACCATATTTGATCGAGGTAAATAGATTACTACGGTATTTTCATTAAGGAGTAAGGTTGACTTATATTTTGAAGAATAGATGAATTTAAGGTGGACTTATATTAATTTAGGTTACTTACGGGAATGATTAACCTATCTTGGGTAAAATATGTTTAGGTTAGCTAATTTTGTTATAAGATGTTAGGAGTGGTTGATGTTGTTTGGAGATGAACAATGAAGTTTATTTTGGAAGACTATGTTATCAAATCTTTCTTGTATTTGGGTTTCAATCTTAGTTTGGTTTATTTTGAGGAATCTTAAGGACCATTATTTACGGAATGGACTATGATGAACTTTGGGTAGTACCATGGAACTTGAAGATTTAAAAGTAGTTTCCATTCCTATGGGATTATTTCTTTTTGAAGAGTTTTTTTACCTTACTCTTTCTGTTTTTGGGATAATGTTTAAATATAGAAGAAATAGATAGTTGATCTTTTGTGGATTATGTGATTCTCTAGAAGACGATTCTTGTGTTTTGGTGAGACCAAGTAGTTTTGAATGCTCATCGTTTGGAGAAAAGATTAGTTTTGGTAGAAACTTATTAATGTATGAAACTCTACATGAAGGTAGATATATTTCCTTATGTTTTTGTTCTATGTTGTAAATGAATTCCTCAAAGTTATTAAAAGGAACGTAAAACAAAAATGTTGTTGGTTTACGTTTCCTACTAGGTAATCAAAGACCGCTTATACATATCATAATTTTGGGATTTTCTGGTGGTTAACTTCCTACTAATCATGTTTTCTATCACTCTCCTTTAGAACGTGACCCTTTGTTTTCTCCTCCATGTCCATGTTTCCAACATGGAATCCTAGTATGAGTAAACTCGGGTGGCCTTTGTACTTCCTTTTCTTTCTTTTAAAGTAATGGTGTTACTGACTCTTTTTCCGATGTGGGGCTTTCAATGAAATTTCAAAACCCAATTTTAAAAATTGCGAGGACTCAATTTCTTAAGGGGGGAAGATTGTAACAACCCGAAATTTTGAATAAATCTTGTTTCCTAATTTCATGTGTTATTTTATTTTATTTTTATACTCAACAAAAATGTTTTATTTGATAAACATGATTATAATTAAAATGAGACCAGTGGGTTTTGACTATTATATAACCATCGGTCAATATGACCACTGTGAACAAAATGTTTTGATTATTGTCTCTAAATATAAGTAATCTTGGTTAATTATTATAGAAAGAAGATTCGATGGCCTCACCTAGTAGTCTTGGACTGATCGAAGCCCATCTAACAGAGCTTGGGAAGGAGGTAGCACCATTGGGCTTTGCTCTGGATCAAATCCAAGCCGAACTTCATCATGTGAAGCTAGAACGGAATCGCCTTCGTGAGAAGTTCAAACTGATAGAAATTACTACTCGGGCAATGTTGACTGAGCCGCCCCAAGATTCTATCACCCTAGCACACCTTACTCTTAGGTCCTATGCTGGTATTATAAGGGGCTATGTAACGAGACCGTAACTGCCTTGTGTAATCCTTATTTTAAATAAAAATTGGGATTTCTTCTTATGATGAAGTTTATGAATTTTTAAATGACCGGATAAATATAGTATGCATATTTTTGATGAATTTTAGAAAAAGGATATTTTAAAAATGTGTATGTAAACCTTAAATAATTAAAAATGTGTAATGATTTTCAAAAAATGGTCTTCTACAATTATGTTCAGTACAAAATTTGGAGTCTAATAAGATCAAATTGATTTTTGATGAATAGTAAATTATGAATAGTGATTTTATGATTAGGATTAGTAATATGACCAAATGGATTAATAATATCACTTAAAGAATGTTTTAAAATAATCTAGGAACCTTGATTAAGTAATGTGATTCAATAAAATAGTTAAATAACGATTTCATTAATTATTATTCAAGTATTAGTTTTTTCGGGTGAATAGGGTTTTTTAATTAAAAAATTAATTAAAAATATTTAGAAAATTGTTTTTATAAAACAGATTTCATTTTTGAACTCAGAGCACTGATATTATGCTATGGTAATTTTTGGGGTTTTTTTGAAAAAATGAATTTTCGGTGAATAGTGTTTTTATTTAAAAATTAAATTAAAAATATTTAGAAAATTATTTTTATAAAATGGATTTCATAAATGTAATTAGGGAATTGATATTTAGTTAAGGTGAAATTTTGGGATTTTTCTGAGAAAGATGAATTTTTCAGTGAATAGTAAAAATGCAGTTTTAGGGTTTCGGTATGTTTAATGACATCATAATTGTGTCATGATGATGTCATGAGATATTTTAAGGGTTGGCCGGCCAAGGGTGATGAATTATTGTTTTGGGGGCCCCATGTGGCCTAACACCATGATAAATTCCAAGGGAGAGCACATGGGTTTGAGAAAAGCACATGTGAGGTGTCCCTTGGCCATTAATGCCTTGTCCCCTCACTTTCCCTATAAATACCAAGCCCTCCTCTCATCCATTCGACTCCCAACTCATCCCCAACGAATTTCTGGTCTCATTACCTCCCAAGGAGTCCTCCCAAGGTTCCCCCAAGCCCTCAAGGTCCCAACCTTTGAGGTTTAAGAGTTACATTTTAAGGTAAGGGATCCGATCTCTCTCTTTCTTTTCAAGAAATCTCTTTTATGTAATTTCTTTTATGCTCCATGTTCTTATGTTAAAGGGTGGTCTTTTATACTCCTATTACTGCCCTTTTCATGTTAACATAATGAGAGATCCCCTCTTACTCTCATTATTTCGTTTAATGATGTTTTAAGTGGCGCTGTTAGGCTGCCGAAATTTTTGTAACAGATTCTTTCTCCCTTCTCATTTTTCAAGATCTATTATCATGTAAAGTATTTCAAGTTCCTTTTTATTATGTTGGGGTATGATCTCTAAATTTATCATACTGATCTTTTATGATCATATGATGAGAGACCCCATTTGATCTCTTTAATTCAGTATTTTGAAGTTTTAAGTGGCGCCGTTAGGCTGCCGAATTTTTAAGTGGTTCTTCACCCTTCTCATTTTGATGTTCTACTTTCATGTCAATTCTTTCAAGTTAATTTTTGTTATGTTGGGGTATGATATCCATATCTATCATACTAGACTCTTATGTTCATATGATGAGATACCCCATTTGATCTCTTCAAATCAGTATTTTGAAGTTTTAAGTAGCGTCGTTAGGCTGCCATATTTTTAAGGGATTCTTTCACCCTTCTCCTTTTCAAAGTTCTAATTCTATGTCAAGTCTTGAAAGTTCCTTTTTATTATATTGGGGTATTATCTCTATATCTATCATAATGATCTCTTATTATCACATGATTAGAGACCCTATTTGATCAGTTCAATTCATTTTTGTTGAAGTTTAAGTGACGCCGTTAAGCTGCCGAATTTTCATAAGAGAAATAAATTTTTTTGTCTTCCTTCCATGTTTTTCATTTCAAATGGTATGTCCTTGAAATTGCATCACCATGTACATATATCCTTCTTATTCTGTCCCTCTACTGTTTTATGGGTCAATTATGATTGTTCGAACCATGTTCCCTCTCTTTTCAATGTTTTCTAAAACCTTGTAACATAGCCGTTATGCTGCAGAATTTTTGTCTCAAAATGCCTCTCTTTTCTCAAAATTATTTTATGTTATAAATTGAATACTCAAAGCTCTTATTTCTACAGGGGTATTCACATATATATCAAAATGTTCTATTTTAAATTCTGGGATTTACATACATGATACCCTCTTTCCCTTTCTGTGGGTTTAAAGTAACGTAAAGATCATGTCTTTAAAGCAGTTTTTAAAAGGTTATGATTATGAAATGAAACCCATTTATTTTATACTATATGGGTTATTTATGAAATTTTTGATGATGATATATGTGGCTCACATGATAATAAAGGCAAATTTAAGGGTGCGCCCTGATAGCGCTCCAATGCATTGGGTAAAGACTTAATCTCTAGAGATGACCATTTTAACGATGCCTTGGTGAATAACATTGGTAATTTTTAACGACACCTTGGGGATGGACCTTGGTGAAACGAAACGATTGTCAATATTAAATGTTGCAGCCACATATTCAAGTTATGAAAAAGTTTTATTTTTATTATGATATGCCTCATGATTTCATTTTCATGCCTTAAAGTTCTTTCCATGACATTATTGATGTATCTCAAGTTCATATGTAAAATGTTTAACTTGTTTACCTTGCTGGGCCTTCTGCTCATCCTTTCTTTTGATGTATGTCCCCAGGTTATGAGATGCAGTAATGAGCCTAGGGTGAACATGAGGAGAAGCCTTTCAAGTGTTTAAGAAGATTTTTTTTTGTTTCATGTTTTATGTTCCTTGTTTCCAAGACACTAAACCTTAAAGATCCTCAGTTCCGGGTAATGGAATGAAAGTTATGTTATAAAAGGACAGGATGCTATACGGAGTGGCTGGTACCACTCTAACTATGTCTCTTTTGTTTAAAATGGACAGGATTATAAGTGAAAAGAACAACTGGCATATACAAAACCATCCAAACGCATTCGGATTATGTTGATAATTTATCAAAACACTTCATGGGTCATATGTGACATGTAAGAGCCAAACCGAGCTCAATCTGATTCGCAGTGTGGCCGGGATCACTCTAAGTGTCTCTCTTTTGTTTAAAATGGAAAACATTTTAAGTACATACGGAAAACCGACCAAACGCATTCAGTTTCCACTGAAACTTTAGGAGAAAGATACATGGGTCATATGTGACATGTACGAGTCACCCTTGCCTCAATCCGAGGTGCGGTGTGGCTGACACCACTCAAAGTTTCTCTCTTTTGTTTAAAATGGACTTCATTTAAAGGGAAAACAACAACTAGCATACAGAAAACCGACCAAACGGATTCTAATTGTGTCGATACTTTAAAACAATGATCCATGGGTCTTATGTGGCATGTAAGAGTCAACATCGACTCAATACGAGGTGTGGTGTGGCCAACACCAATCACAATGTTTCTCTTTTATTTTAAATGGACATCAATTTAAGTGAAAAAAACAACTGACATACAAAAAACTGACCAAACACATTAGAAATGTGTTGATGCAATAGAAAAATGATACATGGGTCATATGTGATGTGTACGAGTCAACCCCGCCTCAATATGAGGCACGGTGTGGCCAGGATCACTCTAAGTGTCTCTTTTTTGTTTAAAATGGAAAACATTTTAAGTTCATACGGAAAACTGACCAAACAGATTCTGAATGTGTTGATACTTTATCACAACGATTCATTGGTTATATGTAATGTGTATGAATCAACCCCACCACAATCGAGATGCGGTGTGGCCGACACCACTCAATGTGTCTGTCTTTTGTTTCAAAAGGACATCATTTTAAGTGAAAACATCAACTAACATACAGAAAAATGACCAAACGCATTCAGATTGTGTTGATACTTTATGAAAAAGATCCATGGGTCGTTTAAGACGTGTACGAGTGAACCCTATCTAAATCTGAGCCATGGTGTGGCCGATACCACTCTAACTGTGTCTCTTTTGTTTAAAAAGGGTAGGATTATAAGTAAAAAGAACAACTGGCATACGAAAAACCAACCAAACGCATTCGGAATCTGTTGAAAATTTATGAAAACGGTCCATGATCCATATGTTACGTATACGAGTCAACCGCACCTCAATCCAAGTCTCGGTGTGGCCGGGACCACCCAAAGTGTCTCTCTTATGTTTAAAATGGACAACATTTTAAGTACATATGGAAAACTGACCAAACAGATTCTAATTGTGTTGATATTTTAGCACAACGATCCATGGATCATTTGTGGCGTGTGTGAGTCAACCCCGCCACAATCCGAGGCGCGATGTGGTAGAAACCATTCAAAGTGTCTCTATTTTATTTAAAAATCACATTATTTTAAGTGAAAACAACAACTGACTTATGGAAAACCGACCAAACGCTTTCAGAATATGTTGATACTTTAGGACACTGATCCATGGGTCATTTCGGACGTGTATGAGTTTACATCGCCTCAATCTGAGGCACATTGTGGCCGATATCACTCCAGGTGTATGTATTTTGTTTAAAATGGATATCATTTCTAATAAAAACATATGGTATAAGAAAACCTGATCAAATTATGAATTGAATTCCGAATTCCACATATAATTGTCATCTAAATTATAAATTGAATTCTAAATTAATTATGTTTGTTTATAATTATGTTATGAATTATGATTTAATTCTGGATGTGTATAATTCCTGGATGCATTATATGTTAAATGTGTATGAATTTGTTTTTTATATGTATGTGTTAGTTGGTTATTGCAGGTACAATAACTGTATATGTATGTGTTAGTTTATTGTAGGTACAATAATTGGAAATGATTGAAAATAAGAGGGAATGGATTGGCTGCTATGAAAATTACACAAAAATGAGAGGGTAGCTGCTGTGCAATTTCCACATCATAGGCTATGCCAACGGTTTGAAACCATTGTCATATCCTCTCTAGGTATTTTTTTTACCAACGGTTCTATGAACCATTGGGAAAAATACTTTCCCAAAGGTTTAGAAACCGTTGGGAAAGGATTTGTCTTCTTGGTTTTCCCAACGGTTCAAGCCAAACCATTGGGAAAAACAGTTGGGGTAGGACAATTTTTTCTAACCTATCCCAACGGTTCATTGTAAACCGTTTGGAAAAGCATTCCCAACGTCTTACTTCCCTACGATTTGCAGAACTGTTGGTATAATATATACCAACGGTTCTGCAGCCTTTCCCAATGGTTCGGAACTGTTGGGAAATCCTGCATTTCCAGTAGTGACATTTTCATCTAAAATTATATTTAATATATAAAAATGATAATTATTTCATTTTTATTATCTTATATATGATTAAATTATAACCTCTTAGACTATAGTAAACCTATCAATGTCATTTTGGATATATGAGATGAGTATCAGCAAAACATATCACATTAACAAAAATTATCATGTAATTGAATATTAATTGTTAGTAAATAAAATAAAATAAATAATAATCTTGATAAATTTTCATGATAAAGTAAAAAATTAACATAATTTTATTATTCCTGATGATAAATAACTTACATGATGAGTCAGACTCAAGGTCAGGGACACTTTATCTTAAAAACCCATTCTAAATGTTATAGAAATTTACTTTCTAATTCATTTTATCCAATCTCTATATTCTTAAAACAATTATATGTATTTATTTTTTCATAAATTAATTATAAAGTACATACTATTTAACTTGTTAATTTAGTATAAATTTCTTCAAAAAGAATCATTTTAGGTATTTTATATTGATTTTTTTGACTTTCATTACAAAAGGTAAAATAAATGTTTTAGTTTAACATATATGGTATCAATAACACTTCTCTCCAAAAAAATTATTATTTAATTTTTTCATCCATTATGAGATTATATTTTTATTTAAATAAAAACCATTCTTCCCTAAATTATGGGTATTTTGGTTTTCAAAAAAAGTTAAAAGGAAATGGTACTTTTATATCCAAAAGTTGTTTTCATATGGGTTAAAAAGTGTTTTAAGGGTTTTATGATGAAAATTTATAAGAAAAATGTCTTATTCAGGATATGATAGTTAAGAATAATAGATGGTGAAAATTGAAGTTGATAAATTTTATATGAATGGGTGTTCTTTATATAGCTTTTTCGAATGGGGGATCCTAATACGACTTATATGAATTGGTGAGATTGAAACGTATTATATGAACATATAGGCCTGATATAACTTTTAGGGACAAGTGATCCTAATATATCTTATATGTTTTTTGAACCTAATATAGATCTTAAATTAATAAGATAATGTTCCTTATCTTTGATGGAATATAAAAGGGAGTTAACTGGGGTGGTTTCTCTTATAGATTTGACCAGGTCCTTATTATTTTTTACAAGAGTGAATGTGAGTAGTGAATATGATACTATAAGATTCCTAAGAGGTTTTATATTTTATAGAGATTTTATTTAAATGTTTAATTGGTTAAATTTTTTTGTTTTATTATGTTTATTATTTGTTTTATATTCTCATATAATAATACATAAAAGGTAAACATTTTATGGATTTTAATGACTTTCACTAGACTAATAGTTTTCTTAGGGTTATATCACATATTGAGTTTTTTTTCTCATCATAGATTTTCAAATTATTTTTCCCAACTATTAAGAATGAGTAGAAAATTTAATACATTAATAGTTATTTATCTATAAGTCACCTTAATTGAAGGAATCAGGGGTTTATAAAGAATTTTTTTGAGGAAAATGGATATGGTTTGGAAGTATCAACTTTAACAACGATTTTCCAAGTAATCTAAAAATTTAAACGTAAAATTTACATGGGTATGTAAGTAATACAATATTTAATTTTTATGTTTTATGTATTTCATGTCTAAAATTGTTTTAGGTTTATTGATATCAAAGATATGGATCCTAGAGTTCAGGTTTGGGTATGTCATATAAAACACCAGAGGGAAGAAAATTGATTTGTTTATGGAGACATTGAGAGTAAGTTATTATGAAGTGGGTCAAACTAATATTATTCAATATTTTATCTCCATATTAACTATATATATATATTTTATTTATGGATATCCATTTATTTTTTTAAAATATTATTATCTATGAATAAAAACATAGGCTCAAAGATTCCATGAAGTGAAATACATAAAGTGAAAACCTATTTAGAGACATATTCATATATAGCTAGAGAACCATTCCCATTAGTATACCATAATAAAAAAATTATTGACCTTTCATAATGATATTAACCCCATGAATGACTTCCATATAATATTTTGATCCATTCCAATAATCCTGACATTGGTTACAAGATGATGAATTGGTGAAAATAATATTAACTATTATTGGGTAATCATATTTTTATGATTTGTATGGCCACCCAATGTTCTTATTTTATCATTATATGCATGATTATTTATAGAAGGATGTTAAGAGGAGTAATCTTCCACCACAAAATCTTGAAAACCAATTAAATTATTGTTTTCCCCAGAGATAGATATTGATCACCATCATCACCCTTAATAGAGGTTAGTTTAAATTTCTATATAATTACCGAAGGGACTTCCTAGTATATTTTGAAACTGGTACCTCCACCATGGGAATGTTATAATATAAATCACCATTAAGAGATAATTGGGAACCACCATTTCTCAAGAAGATTTTACACTATTAATGAGATATCATAATAAATGGATTGATATAAATGAAAAGTACCTATATTGTTCGTATTATTATTATCATTCAAGGGTAATTCATAGATTGGTAGGGAAAGAGAAAAAGATAGAAAATCCATAATATTTGTACAACTCTAAAAGAATCCATGGTAAAATGTAATGCCTAGGTTAAAACCAATGACAGGGTGAATAATGGTTCTAGTATGAAGGGAGTCCAAAGGAGAATTATGGGTACTATTTTAATAAAATATATAATAGAATCATTTCATCCACCCATTCCAATAATACAGACATGATTAAAATAAAAAAATATAAATTAATTTTTAAGCACATAAATAACAAAATAACACAAGGAATGATCTAACTTTCAGATAATATTTCTATAAAATGTACAATCATAAACATAAATGTGAAAGGTTTCACAAAAAAACCAATTTTCATGTCATAAAAATATTCTTTCAAAATTGATCATTGTTAATTTCCTTTTAATGTGTACACTCTAAAGAAATTAATTAAATGACTATTTTCAATACAATCTTAGTGTACATTGAAAATTTGAAGAACTTTATCAGCTCTTTAATATGAATAAATTGTATTATAGAGATTCATATCACTTTTAAAACCAATATATTTTGGAAGGGTTCAAGTTGATGCTATATAGAAAACCCATAGGAACATTATTTAAGATCCAATTCATAAAAAATTACCATTATCAAAAATAACAATAGTAAATAATGATTTACGTAGACACAAACTCCTAAAATAGGAATTTATGAAAATTTTATAAAAAATAATTTTAAATTGAAATTATTGTGAACTAAAAGTTATACCATAACTATATAATCAAAACCACATAAGGAGGTCACAAATAATTCAAAAATGTTATACAACACTTGAATTATTCAAAAATTTATAATATGATTCCAATTAGGATTAAGAGTTATCTTGGAGAATTTATTATGTGTCTATGAAAACATAGAATATATTTTAATAAAGGTAAGTGATTTAAAGTAAATTTTGAATAGACAGCTTTATTAAAGGTAATATTTCGGGACAAACAATGTTGAGGGGTCCTAGATATTCCATTTAAAGAATAGTTTTGAAATATTATTTTTAATATTAAAACCAGTATTTAACTTATTTATTAAAATATGATCCTTTCTACAACAACCCAATATTTTAGAATCTATTTCCCATTTAAAAATATTCAATGTTTTTTTTTATATTTCTTAATATACAACCTTGATCTTAAATGAATCTTGATATATTATTGAACTATTATTATTAAATTTAACTTTTATCTCATAGTTATTGGATTTAGTGGTTATGAATAGGAATAAATGAAATATTAAAAACTTGTATAAAATTATTCTATAATGAAAATGTATTTATTAATTCCTACAAAATAAGTTCAAAAATTTAAATGTTAAAAATAATTTCATTATATGTTAAAAATATAAAATTTTAAAGTTATTATATTCTTATATATATATATTAATATTGATCACTAATGAACTAGTATTTTGATTAAAGATATAGGTATTTCGTAAAAAAATAATTATCATTCATATATTGATTACCCATTTATTATAATATAAGATAAAATCATTCAAATATAAAAAGTGATATTTTTCATAAAACTGTTTTATGTATGTAATGTATTTTATCATAACAAAATAAATTAATAACTATTATGGATTAACATTAATTAAATATGTAAATAATATATTTAATAAAATAAATTTAGAAACATATAATAGTTGTTACTCGACATGGAACGAGAATAAAATCATTTTTATTCTTAATAAAAACATTTCTCTAAAAATGGTATTTATATGTTTTATGCATAGATATTAGAATTAATTTGGACCAATTCATAGAATTAAATCAAGTAAAATGGAATGTATAATTTGAATTAAAATAATTAATATTAATTAATTACTCTAAATTATCTATATAATTAATTGTAACCATGGTAAAAATAATGTTACTGAAATAATATTTAAAGGGGTTAAAAATGGTAGAATCTAAGATATGAGGTTTAAAATATCACTAAAAACATTGTTTTATTTGAATGGTTGATGGTATTTTTACCATACCAATATAATATTTGATTATTTTGACATTTTTAGCAACATGTATTATTTAATAAAAAAATATAATGATGTTTCATGTATTTAGAATTTCCCCCCATCTCACTTATAAAAGGGAGACTCATATTTTTTACATATCCACCCCACCTGATCCCTTTATGTGGACCAAGATAAACCCAAATAATCTCACAAAATCCTTATACAAATCCACTAGTTTTTTCCCAAATAACCATCTAATAAGACTTATGGTTCATAAAAAGAAGATACCTAAAGAATAGTTATATGTTCATACTGACCCTTTTTAATATTATTTCTTCATAAACCATCTCTAATTCATCAATCAAAATATAAAAAATTCTAAATCATTGAATTTAAGATATTTTTTTTATGTTAATGTTTTGAAAAATCTATCTCATTATCATTTGTTGGAAGATGATATTATCACATTTGAATACTTGTGGACTACCTCCCCCGGGTAGAGATGTGAATGAAATTCCATTTCATTTTTATATAGATGGTCAAAGGGATATATTTGATGAATATCTAAGATATTTATGAAATAATTATTATTTTGTATATGTGAATTATTATTTACCTTTATTTTTTTCATCCTTTAAAAAGTGAAAACATCACTCGTGCATATATACGAGTTACCGTCACCCCAATGTTGTGTAACTCATTTTTTGTCACCAATTTATTTGGATAGTTATAAATCTATATTTAAAGAATAAATTTTATATTTATGATATTATTTAGATATAGTAGATGATGAAACCATGATAGTTGTCCAAGGAACAAAACCATTGATCTGAAAAAGCGTAGAAAACAAACCATTTCTCACCGAAATAATGATTTTAAGGAACAATTATTAATAAAAGGGAAATTAGAAATTATAAGGGAATGATATATAGTAAGATATATTTGAATATAATTATCTAATAAATTTATTCTATATTTATATTTATTATATATGATTTTCTAACACATAAGAAGAAAGACGAGACATGTGGTAAAGGCTTATGTTACAATCTCATTTAGATTTGGGATTATTTATCTTATGTTTCCATTGATGGAAATTATATGATAATTATATTTTAAACCTCATATATTTTCATATAATTAGGTTATTTATTTTCTTTTTATGTCTTCATTTCATTCTCATCTCATAGTTGCTTAACATGTTTGATAAAATCTATTAATGATATCCAACTTTAATTCTTATTTTCTTTCCAGGAATCTTTCTCTATCATATCACTGTTCTTAAGAATTATTTTATGGATTTTTTTATCATCAATAATATTTTTAATAAATAAATTTTTTTACCTTGGTATTTATTTAAAAATAAAATAAATGTAATCTTCTCAAATTTTTTTTGTATGACTCACTTGTGACTTTTCAAGAAAGTGTGAAAATAATGTTTTTTTACCATATACAACATAATTTTTTTTCCTAATCATCATTTCATTTATTATTCATGAAGATTCATCTACAAATTTCAAAGGTTTTACAAAAAATCAGATTCCTATTTTTATAGGAATTTTAATTTTTAAATGTTTCCAAAAGAAAAGGTATTTTTCCACTTGATTTTAATGTATATTTTAAATGATTTTATTAAATATACGTTTCATCATTTTAAGAATACGGTAAGGATTGTTATGAATCATTATAAATATGTTCTTATGATACCTTTCAAATTATTTATTTGGATGTCTTATGTGGATGACACTTTAATCTTGATTCTCTAAAACCTATTAATTTACCATATATAAATTACGTTATGATGAAATATTTCTAAAACCCATTTATTTTCAATGGTTAGGATATGATCACTATTTTATGATATCATGGAACACCTATGGATGATTTTCAATATGTGATGGGTGGTCCTAGAATTATATACCCCTTTAATCCAATAGGTAAATATTAATATTTATATATAAAATATGGATTGGAATTGGGAGTTGACTGAGTTCAGTAAGGAACTATATCCACTATGATAGTTTTGGTAGTGAGCATTTACTAAGGAAATGATGGAATGGGGAATGAACCCAATCCACTATAATAAAATATTCACTAAGATAATCTTAGTACAAATCCCTATCTATGTAAATTATTTTTTATTCTTATTTATATTTCAAAAAAATATTTCTTATTCTTATGATATGTTTACATAACTCATTATTGATTGTTGATGACTCTACAGTCTTATGACTTATGTCACTTGTAATGAAATTTAGTTATGCCATTAATCATGATTAATGATTTTTGACATATTGGGTATGACTTTTATATGCAATGATCAAGTTATAATTCCCTTATACTTATCTTATTCTCAATTATATTAACTAATTGATATCTTATTTGTTAAACCTTACTGGGAATATGATATCACCATATTTATTGTTTCTATTTACCATGAGTTAATGAAATGTTTTAGATAGATTATTTATTTTAATGGTACTATTTGATAAGAACATTTTAGTAAATATTAATAGTGTTTCATGAAATAAGTTTATTATATATCCAATATTATAAGGGACTAAACATTTTTTGGTGATGGGTCATGTATTATTGTGTGATGTATTGAATATTTGAAAAATATGATGTAATAATTACGTATGGAATTATTGTGTTTCCTCAGTTTTTATTAGATAGGGGTTTTGTTATTTTCAAATACTAGGTTTTGAAGAAAATTATAGAGAAACTAAGAAATCCTACAACGAGAAAAAATATATGATAAATATAAAGTGTAATATAATTAAAAGAGGGTTTTATAATTTAATAAACCATTGGAAGGATTTTTATGATTACATGATTCCTCACTCTGATTAATGACTCTTGATGCTCAAACTATTATTTTCAGTTCAATTAATTTCTCTAACGATGATGAATCCTGGGAATACTGAACCTGAGGAATAATAAAACTATCATCCTCATGAGTATCAAAATAAAATGGGAGTTGGGATATGAAATTTTATTCCTTTTCTGACATAAATATCTCAATATATAAATTGTAACATGAATCTTGGTAAATATTGGGATGAAAAATGAATGGAATAACTCAATAGTGAGGGTTTTATATGGAAATTTCAACCTTGTTTTAGTGGTTCCTATAATCTACATATTTTTGAGAAATTAATCAATTCAATAGGATAGATATTATTTATTCTACAGTACTCTTACCATTAGTAATTTGTATCAACTATGTACATTTTCAAAGTTGAAGGTGATAAATTATGAAACCATATCAAGAATATGAGTCAACAGGAGTAAATTGAATCTACTCAAACTCTTCAAATTAAATAGAGAGTGAATTTATTGAACTGTTGTAGAATAATTCGTTTCTATTAGTATAATTGAGGAAAATTTTCCTATACTTTCAAGGTATGCTTCATGTTTTATTTTCAACACCAAAAAAACAATTGTTGTATTATTTAATGTCATAGGACCATGTCTCTAAAAGGAAATGGGTAAAATATAATTTGATATATATAAATAAATAATTATTTGTTCTCCTAATAAAGTAATGTAGAATAGAGACTCTAATTTGTTTCCTGGTTTTGGGGACGATAAGAGAAATTTGTATTTTCATGAAAATTCTAATAATAAGACCCATGAAGGAAAAAATTAATCATCCTTTATAAAAAATGTTTAAAAAGTCACAGAGGGTATTTATTTAATTGGTTTAGTAATTTTTTATGTGTTAAAATAAGGTTATCATGTAAATGTTTGTTGAAGTGATTTTATGTGTCTAATCAATGAAATAAAAGGAGAGAAATCCCAACTGAATGCTCAAAAAACATTCCAATCAGAAAAATTCAAGGAGCATGGTCATTATTGTAGTTATTGAATGAATCCAAGTTTTAATGGAAAAAATTATTATTATTAACCTCTTAACCCAAGATACAATGAAAATACTATTTAATAACAATTTGTAAATAGGGTCATGAGAACAAAGTGGTGAATGGAAAACTTACCATCCACTATTTAATTGAAAATATCTTATTTGATTCAATAAAAACCCACTCTATTATATATCAATAATTTTATAAGGGAATCACATCCCCCACCTAAATGATTATATATTGATTTATCACTAAAACCTTATAATGGTATGATTATCACATCTCTTGTCTTGAAATCCTCTCTAATAGATTTTTTTTGGAATATAGTTTTTGTAAATCTTTTTAGTATTCCTTAAATAGAATTTTATGTTATATCTGGAATGAATTGACTATCTCTATATAAACTCGACATAAATTTCTATGGAAGGTATGTTATGTTTGATATTTTTTGTAAAACTATGATCATATATTGGTGAAAAGATGGTATAAATATCCAATGAAAATTACTCAAACCTTTTGAGTCGTGCACATATTTCATGTGGGATATTTATCATAAATAGTTTTTTGAGAAACTCATCATTGAAGACATACTAATTTCTCAATAAATATAAGGATGTATTTTAATAAAAAATCCCTATTCTTCCCAAGAATTATAATTCTGATTTCTCAAAAAAAAACTTATAACTAAAACTAATCCTATTTCAATGACTCTATATTGAATGTCTCTAATTGATTTAGAGGAATTGAAGAATAAAATATCAAAAAATTAAGATATGAAATTCATTTGTCCAAGTGAATCACTAGGGGGTTCATATGTTCTCTTTGATGATAATAATGACCGTTCAATGCATATTTTCATTTATTATTATGAACATAACAAGATCACTATCAAGTATAAGTATCATATACCCTATATAGATGTCTTTTTCTTTCAACTTCGCAAAGTTTAATAATTTTCATGTATTTTCCTTTGTTATGGATATCATAAATTATGGGTCAATAAAGAGTATACACCCCAAAATACCTTCAATATTAGGTATGAAAATTATGAATTTATAGTGATAAAATTTGGACTGACTAACTCCTCAACTATATTTAGGGATTTAATTAATAAATTCTTTATAGATTAACTTGAATAGTTTCTTATAGTGTTTATAGATGATATTATTATATATTAAAAGAAAATGGATGAGCATAGATATTGTTTGAGGATTATGTTGAAGAACATTAGGAAGGATAAGATGTTTGAAAAATATACCATGTGTAGTTTTTTTATGTATAAAGTCTTATTATTATATCAAGTAATCTCAAGTAAGGGTGTATCGGTGGATCTTCAAAGATGAGAGTTATTGATAAATGGACTAGAAAAACATTGGTAATAAACATATGTAGTTTTATTAGTATTTTTAGATACAATTTTCTTTTTGAGAGAAATTTTTCCTTGCCATGATATCCACTAACCAAGTTAACATGGATAGGAGAAATGTTTCTTCATAACATTGAAGGTAATGAAATTTTCAAAGAGGTGGGAATAAGGTTAGTCTGGGAACCTATTATCACCGTAAAGGATTATAGAGAATGGTTTATAAAATATATTCATGCCCCTAAAAGAGTAATGGGATGTGTTATAATGCATAATTATATGGTAATAGCATATTTCTATTTCTATTAGTTAATACATGAGAAAAATTACTTGAATCGTGATTTTGAGTTTGTTATGGAAATTTGTTCTTTTTAAATGTATAGGTTAATAATTATTGTGAAACATGTACTATATATATTGACTATAAATTTTCAATGTCTATATTTATAGACAATGAGTTGATTTTTTTAATATATATGGATGGAGTTTATTAAATATTAAGATTTCTGACAACATTACCTCCAAGGGAAGGAAAATAAGGCGGTTGATGATTTGAGTCAAAAGGAACAAGATAGAATTCTACTAAAAATAATTGAAATAGATATATTAATTATCTATTTTTTATATATACCTTGAAATCATAGGGAAATTTGAAATATCCTACCTTTATTCTATGAATGTTCGACCTTCCATCTATGTGAATATTAAATAGTCATATAAGGATTAAGTGGATATGTAACGAAAGGTTAGAGTTCCTCCTATGTTAAACCCTGACCATAATGGAATTATGTGATTCAAGAAATGAGTATGTGTCCCATAAATACATTAATAATTGAAGGAGTTATTAGTTAATGATAACAGTTAACTTTCTCAATTCATCAGAGATTTATAATGATGTATAATGATTCTAAAGACCATTTCTGGTATGGAAACATGATGAGATATATTATATAGTTGAATATGGGAAAAACCTATTGAGACCTGAGATATTATAGGAAAATGAATAGAATCTTAGATACATTAATTAGTTCACTAGGTTAGATTATAGTCCAATGATGAGTTATGATAACATTTTTCGATGAGATTAGGAGTTCTATGTTATAAATAATATATTCCTTAAAATATCTCCAGGGAAGAATGTTATTATATTTTAAAATAATTAAAATTTATTCCATATATATTTCAACCCTTTCTAGATTCTTGATCATGTCGGAAGGGTATCTTACTTCTTAAATATTCCATGAAACCTCTCTCATGTTCCTGATGTGTTACATGTATCGATTTTGAGGATATAAATACATGAACATTTAAATATATTGAATTAATTGGTCGTACTATTATAGTATGATATTTCTTATGAGTAATAACTAGTAGAGATTCTGGATCATAGAGAGAATGAGTTATATAATATGACCACTAACCTGGTCAATGATTTATGGTGAAATAATAAATTTGAAAAAACTACAATGGAAACCGAGGATGTGATAAGGAAGATGTATCCTGATTTTTTTATTAGAGAAACAAAATTTCATGAATGAAATTATTATATGGGGTTATAATTTCACAACATGATATTTTAGAATATAATTCCAAATTAAATAAATTCAAAGTATTTTATAACTTACAATATATGCATACTTTATGTTAAATAAAATATTATATAAAATTGATATACAATTAATTGAGAATATGAATATAGAAAATAAATTATAAAAATTATAAAAAAAATTAATTAATGAAATGTTATTTATTAATGCTAAGTAAATAATTAATCAATTTAAAATATAAAATAATAACAATTTCACCTAAAATTAATAATTTTTTCAATGTATTTTATTTATAGATATATAATGATCAATAACAAAACAATTATTTTGAGGAAATATTTTTTTTATTTAATGTAAAAAAATAATTATTCATTCATTCATTTATTATCAGTTGGATAAAAGTGAAGATAAAATCATTTGAAGGTAAAAAATATTATCTTTTAGAAAACTATTGTAACTAAATAAAGTATTTTATCATAATAAATTGAATTAATAATTTTTAATAAATAATTTCAATGACATTTTTAAATAATTTTTTTTAAAAAATAGGTTAATAATTATCTCATATTTTTTTCTAAGCTTAAAATGGTAATAAAATCATTTTCTCAAAAAAATTGTTTTTATCTTTTTTAATAAGTATCGGAAACACCGTTTTTTATTAAGGAAACAAATACCTATTTTAATAATATTTTATATGTTACACTTAGAGGAACATATGTACAAGTGGATCGAAGTCTTATTAAAATTTGATGGCCTGAAGGCCCTATGGCTTGAAAGCTAAAGAAGATGACTGGAATGCCCAAGATGTGTAGCTAAACATCACATCATGAGCCCAGTCTTTTCTCTGTGATTACCACCTTAAAATATACCATTTAATTGCACTAGAGAAGTATTATATCATGGAAGAACATCCCTCATTAAGCATCATCTGGGAAGATGGCCATAAGAAAGGTACCAGCAAAGGCACTGCACCTTCGAGCTTCCAACCCATCAACACCTGTATGTCTCCATACGATGCTACCTACCAAGATTTTACAATTATACCATATTATTATCACCATTAAAATGATGCATCTCCCCCTCTATTAAAAACCAAAATTTTATTCTACCCTTTGAGATTCGATGGAATATCATCCCTCTATACCAACTGGTTAAGGTCCTATTGATTTGTTACACACACATATTTCTCATTGAATCTACCCACTTAAAAGTGCTTTCGGAAGGCAAGTTACACTAATTAATTGATTAACACTTGAATCATCTAGTCAGTATGTGTCACCTACTTCTATATAGTGGCCTAGAGTCCCAGGGGTCCAATGGCCAGTTGTATCCTGAAGGCCCTATGGACAAAAGCCAAAAACATATGGCCCATTGTCTCAATTTGGGTGAATACTTGTAATTTTATAGTAATTAAAACAATTAAATATAAATTAACTCAGAAATCCACCCATTTAATTTTTTTCAATTGGGTATTTTAACTTCAAATAATTATCTTCTACCACTAAATTATAGTCTTGTTTGAAATCATGTGTGTGTGTTATACTCAACTCTCAATGAGGGGCCCTGAAAAAGCCCATAGTGTGTTACATGTTCCCCATATTGGAAATAGCTTTGAATCACCATATGCATAAAATGAAAAATTTTCATATATGGATTGACTCAATCCAATAATAATTTCTACATGGTGATTGGGGTACAACTAGTCGATACCCCTTGACTAGAACCCCATCGGAAAAAGTGTGTATCTATTATGGTCGACACCAAATGGGGGACCCTTATCAGGCACAGAGAGTGCTGCATATTCCTTAGAAATGCAATGAATTTGAATCTCCTTATTTATAATATGAATAACATTATACTCTATTGGGACTCCATCCTGAGATAGTTTCCATAGATGGCGAGGGTTATTACCTAAAGGTACCCCACGACTAACACCCCATGGGAAAACATGTTTATGGATTACATTTGATTCCAAATGGGGGGAACTCCCTCCATACATTACTCATATATGAAATTGCTATAAATTAACATGTTCTTAATATGGATAGTGTCTATGTCTGGTGGGACTCAATATTGCACTAGTTCCCATGGATAGTGAAGGGTACATCTAGTGGGTACTAGGTGACTAAATCCCCATGGTCTCCAAAAATGATTTTATGTGTTTTGTGTGTTAATATTAAAATTAATTTCTACCACTTCAAGAAATTTAATATAATAAAATTAATTATATATTTAGAATAATAATATTTAATATTAGGTAATAAGGTTATCTTAGCTTTTTTCTATAATAAATAGTAACTGTTGTATAAATTTTTTTACCATAGTAAGGATCAAAAAGGATAAAAGAGGGTTTATCCTTAGAGGAAGAGTATAAAATATAAAAAAACATGCATTAATTTGACTATTTGATGTTATATAAACCTTAAAATTATCATATTAAATTATCTATCCATTTTTCTTCCTATTTATTAAGTAATACATTTATTTTTTAACAAAAGTTTCATGTATTTACATGTTTTCAACCCATATCATTTATAAAATGACACATCCTCTTTTCACTACTCCACACATCATGATCCACTTAACTAAATAAATCTATTCCCAAATACACTAATGAAATTCTTATCAATTACCTTGGGGTTTTTTTCCTCCATAAAGCACCATCCAAGAATCCTTAATATTATTTTCAATGTAAGATACCCGAACGAGAGGTATATGTACTTATATAATTTTTTTCACAATTCGTTATTCACAAATATTATTTTTTTTAAACCATATTATCATTTTGAGATGAATATATTTAGTATATTTATATTTTTTATGATGACATTAGAAATAGTTTCTATGATAAATCTAATTAATCATTATATATTCTAGTTTATTCTGACTAAAATCAATTTTTTCATTCCTTGAGATCTTTTAGGTTCATAGTTTTCATGAATTAGGTCATAAATATTATATAAAATATAAATAATTACATTTTGGAAACATCTACTTAGTATCCATTTTTTTCATAAAAGAAATATTTTAAGATATAATAAGTTTAATTTTCATTACATATCATAAAAAATTTTATCTTAAAATCTTCTTTGTCCTAACTCATTCTAAAATCCCTTTGAAATGTTTTTAAAATGTGGGTAGACAAAATAATATCAGTGTGGTACAAAACAATATATACAGAAAGAAAGAAACCATTAGTCCATTAATAAAAAATTTCATTTTCAAAATAATCTTTATGATCAAAATAAACATTGTGCTCAAAAAAAATATTATGAACCTATAAATAAAATTTTACTTTCCCAACATTTTCATAAAACATTAAATAATAAATCATAAAAAAATTTATTTCATAATGCTTTCTTTGAAATCAATAAAAATTCATAATAATGTTTTAAAATATTTATTTTTTTCACCATAAAATTGTGTCATATACTTTCCCATAAACATAATATCATTATTTGACATTAATAAATCATAATATTTCCACAAAGATCAATAAAAATCCCAGATAAAATATGTAGGTAAATTGAGACATCATTTTAATATCACTATTACATATGGAATAACCCTAACATTTATACATGGAGTAACCATTGTGGTTACACTTAAATTAAATACCACAATTACATTTGAAATGACCACCACAGTTATACTATGAATAACCTTCATGGTAAATTCCTATAACATATTAGAAGATAATTAATCGGTTAACTCTATCCCATTACACAATTAATTGGAGACCTATAATTGTCTCAATCAACATTTTTTTATAATTGGACCCCCAATCATCATAAAAAAGTCACATAAACCATAATAGAATACATAAAACATCCCTTATAAAAATAGTCATTGCACTCTTAATAATAATTTTTGGATATTAATATATCACCTTCCATTAAAAAAAATTATTATAAAATAATATTACTATAAAAAAGGGAAGAAGGAACATTCATTGAATGAAAAATAATAATCTTATAAAGTAATACAACAATAATAGTTACGTCAGTGGGAAAATTCTTTTTCGATAAATAAGTTAAAATAGAAAATTCCATTTATCTTTTGTAAACAAATTCAAAATATTCTGTAAAGATATTAAATTTGAAAACAATTGAAGTAAAGTAAAAATAAACATAAAATTACATTTATAAAAAGATAACGTCCGTATAAATATATTCAAAAAATAATATCAATAATATGGACATGGAAGAAAATTATTTAGAAAATAATTATTTAAATTTTTTTTAATCAGGCTTTTAAAGTAAGTGTCTGTTACCTCAATCCCAACTCATCATGAACGTTCCTTATATTCATGAATAATAAAATTATGATAGTTATTTACTTATTTAAGAAAAATTTTGATGTTTATTATTCCATTTATTATATCAAGTACTATTTTATATACAATTACTTAATTTGTTATGTTCAGGTTTGACATTTTGACGATATTAAGTTCATAAATTTAAAATAACTTTAGTGGGATGAATTTTTTAAAAGTGGTTATTATTTCATCATATAAAAAATAAAAATAACTAAATAACTAGAATATTTTATATAAATTAAAATTTCTAACCAATTATGAATAATGGTTATGAAAAATTAACAATGTTACAATCCTGGAGATGATAGGTTATTTGTACACATGAGTAATATTTCTATTTTTCAATGATCATTATAGAAAGATGGTAAGTATCATTTTACCTTTAAAAAATTATTATTATATCATAAATAAAAAATTATTTATTTTTATATGCTTATATGTATCATCCATGTGATGTGGTGATGAAAAGAGAATCACATCACTGTGTGGAGGTGATAGTCCACATGTATGCATGAACGATGCAATTATTTTTGATTGAATGGAATGGTTAGAAATTATATAATGTATTATGTTTTAATAATGATAAATATTCTATGTATATCATATATAAAAATTAATTCCATCATTTTAATAATCGGTGAGATATAGTGATGGAAAATAAATTACAACTGTTCACGAGGTGGTAGCCCTTCATACACACAAATGAATGATTCATTTCCCATTTGATAGAGGCTGTGTGTGAATATAGATTATGAAATTAACATAATAAAATATCATTATAAGTTATATACTAATTTTATTATATAATATTTTTTAAATAATATTTTATATAGGGGTAAAAGAAATTAAAAAAAAACTGGGTTAAGAACTATACCTCTAATTAGGAACACCTCCTTATATTTATATGTCAAGACTTATAAGGTTGGTATTTTTGAAATATAAATGGATTTTTAGATTTGAGTAGGGATGCAAGGAATCGATTTCAGTAGGTATTTTCTTATCCCAATGGATTTTTAATTGTGAATAAATGATAAGAAGTGGTTCTTGTTTATAATATAGGGGAGGAGAACTCATGAAATTTATTAAAATATTAAATTAAATAAAATTAATTTGGGGTAAAATGGATCAAAAATGATAATATTAAAATATAATATTATGATGATTCAAAATACTCTCATGAAATAATATTTTAAAAAATTTGGATCATATTTTTACCCATATCAATTTGTTTTAATCATTCAGTAACCATTTTGACAATTACGGTGATATAAAAGTTTCTTACTCTTAAGGGGTTAATATAGTTACTTTAGAAAGAAAAAATGACGCATAAATGGAATATTGTTTTTTTTAAAACCATATTAACTTTATTTTCCCTAATATATGAATTTTTAAATTTTTAAATCAATTAATAAAATATTATTTACTATAAAATAACATTAATTTTAATTTTTGGAACCATTTATTAAATTTGTATTTTATAAAGTACAAACAAAAAAATTAATTAGAATCCAATTCATGAAAACCGCTTTAATATTTCTTTTTTGTGTAAAAAATTTGGGAACATGAAAAATCACTAATATAATATGTTTTTTACAGTTTTTAATGTCATTTTCTTAATTTCTTTTAGTTTATACTATCACCACATCAGCGTTACATAAGAATTTAAAGAAATTATTTTATCCTGAAAAATTATAAATAAATATCCATGTTGAAAATAAACCATTTATATTTCAAATTATTATTCACAACTAAACATATCCTCTATTTATCCATATATAAAAAATATAGAGATAATTAAATAAAGAGAATGGAATTTATTTTATTTATATTAACTTAAATATTATAAAGGTAAAATCTAAGTCCAAATGGAAAAAGGAAATATTATACTTATAATACTTATCAATTTATTTTTAACTCTAATTACAAGTTTTACCCTTTATTGTGGTAACAAAAAATTCTAGGGTTACTATTTATAATGTCCTAAAATAAAAAGAATATATTTACTAAATTTGGACTCCCTTATTACAAATATGGAATAAAATTTGCAATATTCATAAAAAATTAGTAAAAAATTTTAATTTAAAATCAAATTTGAAAATCGTAATAGGAAACTATTGTTTATAAAAATTCCATTTTAATGTATAATATTTTTTTATACTAAATTAAATAATTAAATTTAATTTAAAAATTAAAATTAAATTATTTTAAATAAAATGGAAGCAAGGAAATTTTAAAAAAACCCAAAATATATTTTCCATTTTTTAATTATTTAAATGAAAATGAATTTTTTTATTAAAAATCAATATTTTCGCTATTCAATGATAATTAAAACATTTTAGAAAATTATAAAATTTCTAATTTCAGATAATTTTGATACGATTATTTCAAAAATAAAGTTAATTTTATCAAATAAAGTTTTTAATTATTCTGTATATTCTTTCTAATAATTTCTCACAAAAAGAAATAACAATCTTGTTTGAATAAAACATATTTTTGAAAAATAAAATGATTTTTCTAAAAATAGAGTTCATATTTATTAATAAATTATAAATAAATTTGTGCTCATTATTTTATATATATACACTCACATTTCATAATTAAATTAATCCTATTCATACCCTTCAATTCAGCGTCTAGGTTATAATAGTCATATTTAAATAATAATATTTTATTGTTTGTTTATGATCATTGTTGCATATATTTTTTGATATTAAATATAGTTTTCATTTTAAAATATCAAGATATTACATTCTACCCCATTTAATAAATTTTTTTTTTCAATTTTTACTTATTTTCAGTAATTCAGGGCTTGAAATTTAAAAATTCGTATTTGTAAACCCACATCGTAAAAATGGTTAATAAAAATTTCTCTTAGAAAGAGGAAAAGAGATATAAAATGGTCATCTAAAATTACCCAAAAATAATTTTTTGAATATAGTAAAATTATTGAGAATTGATAATATAGAAATCGAAGAAAATCATAATTTCCAAATAATTATGTAGAGTGAAAGAGATCATTGATCAAAAGAAAGTGAATGTTTAGGGGAACGTCGACAACCACAAAACTATAACCAAAGTATTGTGGAAAGGATAATTGATTAATCGCAAAAGAAGTTAATTGGACCCCATTTTTTATTTCAGAAACCTTTACATAGTGTTTATTTATTCCATTACCATGTAGAATAAAAATATAAAGAAATATATTTTTTGAAAAGTAAAATTTCATTCTCTTATAAATTTTCATATAATCTTTTCTTTTACACAAAACATTAAGTATAAAAGACGATTTTTTTCCTAAAATCAACTTCTGTTATGTAATATACATGCATACAATTATAAAATGTTATTTATACTAACTTTAGAAATTTTAAAAAATAAAAGTTGTTGGAAAAGGTAACGTAAGTCCCAAAATGAATAAACCATTACATTAAGAAATAATAAATTATTCAAAAAAAATTAATAGTAATAACCAATGTTAAAAAAATCACTATATAAATAATTATCCTTAAAATCATTCAGAATATCCTATAATTACATTTAAACCAAATGATTATAAATTTTTTATCTGATATTCTTCCAACATTTATCTTTAAATAACTTCAATCACACTTAATGTTTCATAACCAAAATGAATATTCCCTAACCATATAAACTCCAAAAGATTCTAATCATTTCATTAAGTAACATGTTTAACCATGAAGCCACATTAAGAATATATATGTTTCAAAAATATAATTCAACCTTTAATAATTAATTAAAATCGCATAACATTATATTTACCTTAATCATATAATGTTACCAAAAAATAGTTTTCTTCTTATGAAATTAACTTAATCACAAAATCACTTTTCATCCCCACAATTATATAAATGGTAAAACATATTTTCCCAAAAATAGACTAATATTTATTTGTAATTAAAAACTAACTAGTAAATCACAAAGGCCAGTGGTAGTTGGTTCACCCTTGTGTCCCTTTAATTGTGGGATTAAGCCCCATGTCTTTTCCATATGTGATGGGTTATTGTCTAAACTTTGGGTTTTCCTTTTACTACAACTATTTTAATATAATTCTTATAACTTAACAATAAATTTTATAAAAAACCTCAAAAATATCATTAATTATAAAATTATTTTTTAACCTCAATGGTTTTCTATACAACTCATTTTTTCACAGAATAAAAAAAACATAATTTACAACCATCAAAAATATATTAACTCAAAGGTTTATTTATCCCTTTATCATATATCTATAAATGTGAATCTATAAAAAGTGTAACTTTTCTCACCAATATATTACTCAAATGTATCAATATCATCATTAATTATTTACAAATTTTTAAAATCAAATATATTATAGAATGTTTCAAAATTATCATAATATTTGGAATATATTAGAATATAATTGATAAATATATCCTTCATTCCACTACTTTATTAAAAATTTAACAATTAATTTTTATCTTATTAAATAATATATCATAATCATTCTTCAATATCATCTCATTCATAATTCATACCTAGATCATCAAAAAATAATTCATACTTACTATGTAGAAATTTGGGCCTTCCTTTATGATATTTATAACCCTTTTTATTATAGTATGAAGCCCATATCTGTAGAAAAGAAATAGCCAAGTACTGATTGGTATTCCCCTTACCTTATGATATTGGAGAGTTGATATTTTGAAATAAATTAAGAGATATTTCATGATCCATAGAAATTATTTAGAAATGAAAAGCTGTTCGATGGACCAAATAGTTTCTTGTTGGTGATTTTGAAATCCAAAAAGATTTCAAGATCTGTTAAGCAATCTTTTTCCATGATAGTGACGATTAAATCATTTTCAAGGGATAATATGGCTGTTTAAGATCATTTTACTTCCATATTTATAAATTCCCATTATTATGATTATAAAAACATCACTAAAACATAAAATGAATTATTTCATGTTAAAATGAAAAGGGTAGATAAAAATAAAATACCCATAGAAAATTTATAATAATTTAACATTGAAATACTTAAATAAAACCTAGATAATTTCAATTTTTAATAATTTTATAATATTATGGGTTGTCTCATACCTTTCCCATTACAACAACAAAACTTTAACAACATTCTTCTCAAATAATCATTATTGTTAAACATAAGAGTTTCATATACTTTTACCCAACAAAACATCTCCCAAAATTTCATTAATCACATTAAAATCTCATCACTTAAAACATAAAAATGAAGGTTTTAGAAATTGATTTTGTGTTTAACCTTAATATCATAAACACATGGTTGTATCCATAACTATTAAGAAAATGTCACATTAAAACATCTTAATATTTAATGTTTTCTGAATCTTTCTATGATACTAACTATAAAGACCTGACCTTAAATTCTACATATTCTAGTGTATTTAGACTAGAAATCACATTATTGAATTAAAAAATATATTTCAGGTTTAGATACATTGATAATTAGGACATAAATATTACTTAACAAACAATAAATTATAATGTGGAAAAAACTACTTAGTGTCCATTTTTTCTATAAAAACACTTTTAAGATATAATAATTTTTATATTGATGAAATATATTCGCAAATTTTATATTGAACTCATACAAATTCCTAACCATAATCAAATAGAAATAATATATTTTAAAAGGAGGGATCAACATAAAAATATCTGCAAGGGTCACAAAAATTGAAATAAAGAAACAAACTATTAATAGATGAATTCAAATTTTCCATTTTTAAAATAAACATCAAACTAAAAAAACAATTTATTACCCAAAAAATCAAAATTTACTTGAAAAATATTTTCATAAAAAATATCATATTAAATATTAAAGGAAAAAAACATATAAAGTATTATCTGAAATTATAAACAATTCATAGTACCTTTTCCATAAATTTATAATTTTCACCCTTAAAAATAGTATATACTTTTCATTAAATATATGATAATTATTTTACCATGAGATATCATAATATTATCATAAAAACCATATAAATAATAGATAAATAAATTAGTTAACTTGAGGTGTAATATTCATATAACTCTTACATATGGAATAACCATCACAGTTATACATGGAGTAACTATCTTAGTTAAACTTTACATAACCATCATGGTTATACATGTAATAACATTCATGATAAATTCACATAATATCCTAAGAAAAAATAATTCAGTTAACTCACTCCAATTACTAATGAATTATAGATTTATAATGGTCTCAAAAACCCATAATTTATAATGGAAACACCATTCTATATAAAAATTTCCAAGAACCATAACAAAATACATGAAATAGTACATAAAAAACATTCTTTCCACCCATAAGAAAACATTTTCATATATTGATATACCCCTTTCATTTAAAACAAATTTTTCAGAAGTAAAATTCCAAGAAAAATGGGATAGTGAGTTTTTATTTTGAATAAGAAATGAAATATTATAATGGAATCTCAATATCAAATAACATTTACAATGGTGAAAAAATTTATTATTTTCATATACTTTGAAATAGTGCATTATTTGTATCGTTTGTAAAGAAAGAAAAAAATTATACAAAAATATTCCTTTTCAAAACATTTGAAAAAAATCCAAATAAACATAAAATATCCTTTATAATTCAATTATTTCCATATAAATTCATTCATAAAATAACTTTATGAATTTGGAAAAAGATGAAAAATATGTAGAAAAGAAATATTCAAAACATTTAAAATGAGGTTTTTAATGTAAGGTAACCCTTACATCGAGCTTAACTCCTAATGAACATTCCTTATCTTCCTAAATAATAAGATTACACTAATTATTTACTTTATTAATAACATTTTTCAAATTTATTATTCATTTTATTTTATCTATTACCATACTATATATAATTACTTAGTCACATAAGTTTAAGTGAAATGTTTTGATGATATTCCGTTCATAAGTCCAGAATGACTTCAGTGGGTTGATTATGGTAAAAAATGTCATTATTCTATCATATGCAAAACATGAATAATAACATAATTTATTTTTTATACGTAAATTAATATTTTATAACCAATAATTAATGTTGGCCATGAAAAATGAACTATGTTACAGTCGTAGGTATGGTAGGTCGTATATATAAAAGAATAATGTTTCCATTTTTCAATGATCATTACAGAAGAAAAAATTATAATTTTTTCTTTCAATATTTATATTAATTAAAAAAATATCACAATATTTCTTTTAAATTACTTATATATATATCTTCCATGTCATGTGGTGATGAAAATTTAATAACACCACTTTATAGAGGTGGTCATCCACACATATGCACGAACGGCATTATAATTTTTTAGTGAATGGAATAGTAAGAAATTATATTATATATTAACATTATATAATGATAAATGTCTCATGAATATAAAATATGAACATTAATTCAATCATTATAACCGTCCATAATATATTGTGATGGAAAAAATTACAGCGGTTCGCGAAGGGGGAAGTCTACCGTAGACAAGAACGATGCATTCCTTTCACATTTGGTGGAGGATGTAGATGGAAATCGTTAATGAAATAAGTATAAAAACATTTCAATATATTTAATATAATTATTTTATTATATAATATTTGTTAATTAAAATTTCATAAAGGTTGAAGAATAAATAAAAGAAAAACGCTTGATTAAGACTTATACCTCTTCTTCAAAGAACCATATTTGCATTAAATGTTATGACCACTAAGGTTGTTATCATTACATAAAAAAGGATTCCAAGATGAGAGGAGGTATATATGTAATGTATTGTTGTTTTTATTTTCTGAACCAAAATCCATTTTATCTCTAAAGAAATGAGAATAAGTGGTGTCCTTTTATAACATATAAAAGGGGTACTCATGGAATTTTTAAAAATATTAAATTAATATAAATTAAATTTGACATAAAATGATTCAAAACGGATAATATTTGAAGATAAAATGAGTATTATGAAAAATAATTTCATCATATAATATTTGGATAAGTGTGGATCACATATCTACACTTATCATTTTGTATTAACCCTTTGTTAACCCATTTGAAAATTATGATGATATCAATATTTTTTACTCTTTAGGGGTTAATATAAGTGTTATAAATGAAAAAACATCCCATAAAATTAATATGGTTTATTTCATCAAATATATACCATGAACATAGCTGAATATATGTTTTTATGATTTTTGAAACAATTAGAATTTTTTTATTTATTATACAATTACATTATTGTTAATTTTTGAATTATTCATTTAATTTTAATTTTAAAAATACAAAAGGATAAATAAATTAGAATAAAATTGATAGAAAAATATCTAAATTTTTAAATTTATCTAAAAAAATCATGTAACATAAAAAATCAGTCATATAATATTCATTTAATAGTTTTAATTATATTTTTATTAAATTTTTACTATTTGCAAAAACATTGCAGAAGTGTTGCCCAAGAAATTAGTGTAATTATTTTAAAACTAAAATTTATAAATAAATTACCTTGTTGAAAATAAAAATTATTTCATACAATTTATTATTTATAACCAAACATATACTTTATTAATACTTATGTAATAAATTTAGAGATAATAACACAAAGAGAATGATATTTATGGCATTATATTCAATAAAATATTATAGTGGTCAAAATCATGTTAAAATGGAAACAAACATCATATAATAGAATTAAGAATGATTATGGATGATATATAATCATACATTAAAATTAATACAAGTTTTAGGATAATTTAAAACTCGTTATAATTTTATTTTTATCTTTAATTATCTGATTTACCCTTCACCGTTGTAATAAAAATTTACATGGTTACAATTTTTATTTCCCAAAAATGAAAGGGAAATATTTAAAAAAATTTGGTTCCTAGATTTATAATATCAAATCCATTTTTAATGATTCAAAATACATAATTGAAATAAATAAATTTAAAATTAAACCAGAAAAAATGAAATGAAAAAAAGTTTTTAAGAAAATGCCCCATTTATGTATAAAAAATTTCTTTACTAAATTAAATAATAAAATTATTTTAAAAACAAATAATTTAATTATATTTATTCAAATTAAATAATTAAATTTTATAAAAATATAAAATATTATTTTAATTTTTAAATTCTTTAAAATAAAATACATTTAAAAAAATCATTATTTTTCATAATTCATTGAAAATTAAAAACTTCAGGAAATTATTAAAAAATTTCAATAATATAAATTTAATATGATTATTTAAAAAATGAAGTAAATTCTATAAAATAATTTTCCTAGAATTTATTGAAATTAATTATAATATTTTTACCAAAAAAATAATAATTTTTGAATAAAAATTATTTTTGAAGTATAAAATGAAATTCCATAAAAGTGAGTTCTTATTTATGAATATTTAATCAATAAATATTTACTAATTAGGAATAGAAAATATATTTTGTAATACTATTAATCGCATTCATACTCACTAATTCAATGTCTTAGTTATAATAGTCTTATTTAAATAATTTTATTTTGCGGTTCATCTAATCACAGTGTTGTGTATCTTGTACACTATTTAAAATAGGTTTTATTTTAGAATATTATGATATTATATTTTATATCTCATTCCAAATGATTGAATTTGATAACTTTTCTCATTTATTCATGTTTACTACCACCTCTATAAAGGGATGTGATTCATTTTTCATTTCGTTTTTATATGTATAGTCATAATGACATAGTTAATAAATATATATGATACTTATTATATATTTATCACTCCTCAAAAGTAATTTATTATTATAATTTCTTTAATTACATCAATTTAAAATTGAAAAAATCACTAGTGTGTACGTAATAATAACCACCCTAACGAGATGATGTAATTTATTTTTCATCACTACTCTAATAGGATTTTTATATAAGTGTATATAATGAATAAATATGGTATTTATAACATGATTATATTTTTTTAGATGTTGAAACCATGAAAAATGTGAAAAGAAATAAACACTTGAATAGAAATATCCATAGAAAATGGATAATATTTCTCCCAGATTATGATTGAAATGAAAAATTATTAATAAAATGGTAATTGGGAATTATATGGGAATGATATAAGATAAGATATATGTGAGTATGGTTGTTAAATTGTTCTATAACAAATCTCTATTTATTTTAATATATTTTTGAACATGTATAAATCAAGACATGACTTTTGGTAAGGGATTATGTTATAATCCAATTTCTTTTCAAGATTATAGATGTTAAATATATTTTAAGGGGAGTTATATGATCATTATCATTTTAGCACCATATATTTTATTATGATCTTATTATCTATAGGGTTTTCATTTCATTAATTCATTCACCTATCTAAGAAACATAAAATTTATAATCATTTTTTAAGTAAATCTTACTTGAATTCTTATTTTTTGGGTTTAGAAACATTTTCCACTATATCAATTTTTTTGAAAAGTGTTTCATATAAGTTTTTATCTTCATAAAAAATGTCTGCTAAATTAATTTTATAATACCATGGAATTTATTTAAAAAAAATTAAATTTAATATTTTCTAATTTTTTTCAAACAAATCATTTGTTGACTTTCTACATAAAGAGTGGAAATATTTATTTGATGTATAAGGAAAGAATATATTTTTCTAATGTCACGTCATTCCTTAATTAGGAAGACTAATTTATAATTTTTAAAGGTTTTATAAAGAAAATCCATTTTCCATTTTCTAGTAATTTCATTTTTTTCATTATTATCTAAATAAATGCAATTTTTTCTCATGATTTATGCAGTGCACATTAAATTCTGTTATAAAATATATTTTACATCAATTTAAACATCATTTAATGAATTTTATAATTCATTGGGGATATGATATTATGATATCATTAAATTTATTTTTTTATTTCGTATGATGATTATTTCTTATGGTTGATTCTATGAAACCTATTACTTTACCACAAACTAATTAATTTGTGATGAATTATTTATAAAACATATTTGTTTCTATGGTTTTTTCTAGGATGAATAATTTATGATCCTGTGGAAATTTATCAATGGTATCTATTATGTGATCTGTTGGATTAAAATTACATATCACTCTAATGAAATGGGTAATGATTTATATCTCATGAGATATTGCAGACTGAAATAGAGAGTGACATCAATTCATTGTGAGACTCTAACCACTGGGATAGTATTGGCTGTTATACTTAACTACAGAAATGATGAAACAGGGAGTGCACATAATACACTATAAGTATCTTCCCACTATGATAGTCTTTCTAGTGAGACTTGATTAAGGCAATTTTTTTCTATAATGATGTGCATTCCACAAAACTATGTCTTATCATTATGATATGTCATCATGGCTCATGATTAACTATTTATTATTCTGCAATCTTATGAAGTATGTATTTTATTTGAAAAAATATTAATAACATTACTCATTATAAATTCCCTTTTACTAACATGTTATGACTTTCATATGTTATTACCATGGAACCAAACACATATTGTTATATTATTCACACATAAGATCATTGATTGATATATCTTATTCTTACAATTACTGAGCATCTAAGCCCATCATTTCTGAATTTTGTTTTTCGGGGTAATGAACAACAATTTTAGATATGGTTTGTACAATAATAGTACAATGTGAAATGAAATTTATGGTAGATATTTAAGGTCATTCATAAATTTTTTTATTATGTATCTAGTATCTAATGACATCAAACCGTTGTGGTTTGATGCCATGTATTATTGTGTCATATATTTCATATTCATCTAATCTGATTTAAAATTTATGTATGAATTTATTGGGTCACCTCACTATTGATTGAAGTGAATGTAATATTATGTGACACTTAATATCAATAAATAAATTTATTATTTTCATCATATTAACATCACAATATAATGGAATGAATGAAAAGGTTAACCACATTATAAGTTCTTAAAAAATAATTTGTCAGTTTAAATAATAAATGGAAATTAAATTATATATAAACATTTTTATCATAATCTTTTATTAATTTGTTTATTTATGGAAAAATTATTTAAGAGATAGTAGGAAAAAATTGTACTTTTACTATAGATATGATCCTATAAAAAAACTATAAATTTAAAATATATTATTATATTAAAAATTTATAGAAGAAATTATAGTGATATTGAAATGGTAGTTATTAATTTTTGTATAAGTGGAAATACATATGGTAATATTACAATGATATTAACTATACAATTATTCCTAACACCAATGAAAATGTTTATTTTTTAACTATTTTTAATATATATATGATGAGCCTCACTCTCTTTGATTATTTTAATGATATAAAACAACTCTTCGCATTCTAAAAATTTCATTTACTACATTTAAAGATAACTTATATCAATACCTTTTCTAAAGTGTGGGTGAAATGGGATCTTGTAAGGCCTTTATGAAGGATACACAAACTTCTTTTATTAGCCACCCAGTAGGGTGCCACTGGACATTAGGTGGCACCAGAAAGAACCTCCCTAGCATCCAGAGGTTGACCAGATACCTAGTGAATCTCACTGGAATGTAGGTGGGGTCCAAATCATCTATTAAATATATAGGTACCCAACTATATACATAATGTAAGGAAGAATCTACCTAGTGGTGTCTAGTAATTAAGTCAAATGGTGCACTAAAAAAAGTCCTTATGACACTGTTGACACTGTCACTTCTACATATTTACACTCAGGCCAACTATGGGATATAAATACACCATAGTGTAGGCTTGGAAATAAAAATTAAGGAACCCTAGTGATCCATAGTAAACTATAATCAATACAATATGCATTGTTGGAAAACATTCTTCTATTTTTTCTCATTTTGGGAGATCATTAAACTTTATTATTCAATAACTTTGATCCCCCATATTTCAATCTCTCATTATCTCAATTTCAACTTATCCCTATATATAGAAAATTGATAGAATTTCTAAAAAGGGGTTGTTTCTATGAACAAAAGATTTTATTTCTTTTTAGGATATTTAATACTGATAAAGTAAAAATCATTCTTTTCAAGTTTTTGGAAATAACTAAAAAAGGTATTTTCCAATTTTCTTGGCTATTACTAAAGTTTATGTTTTGTGTTATTTTATGATTTTGTGTATAATTTTAAATTCATGGTTTATTAGCTAATAACCCCTCAATAAATTATTGTGGGATATATAAGGCCTCATAAATTATTTAGTATTGATCTCCCTTATCTATTTTTTTTGTTGATTTTTTTTAATTTTTTCACCATTCAGTTTATTAAACCCTTTCTTAAAATTAATAAATTAATTTTTATTCATATTAATCTTTTAATTAAGATATATTGTTTATTAATATAAATTATTTACTCATCTAAGTAATATATTATTTTTTATGTACACTTGCATTTCCAAGATATATATATATATATATATATAGCATGGTTACACAACTATTAATGAAATGGAGGAAAAAGGGATGATCAATGACATTTCCTCTTTTTAACTAGATTTAAAATCCATGATTTATATTACTTTACCAATATATTATAATGAATTTAATAGAGTTTACACTTATAAAAATTTCCCAAGAAATTTTGAATTTATTTTGACTTACTCATGATGACTCTAATAATGCTAAATACATTAGACTTGTAATTTTATTACAAGAAATTTAATGTTTTACAATGCATCATAATGAGTTAATTACCGAAATTTTCACTCAATTTAAGGAAATGATCAATGTAATAAAGTCTATTGATGTTTTCATACAACATAAACTCTTATAAAGAAGGTATTTTTGGATTTCTCAATTAAATGGGATCCCAAGGTAATAAAAATTAAATAAGAAAAGGATATTAAGAACATTATTGTTGAGGAAGTAATTTGTTATATCATGAACTAAAAGATCACCAGGAAGAGAAAATATAAAAAAGAATCATAGTAAGTGAGATCAAAGAATAAAATAATAGTAAATAAATAAATGATAACCCTTTTGTATGTGATTCTAAGAATTAATATATATCCAAGAATGTAAAGAAATTAATAGAAAAGAAGAGATCATTAAATCTTGTTAAAAATGAGATTCAATGGAATGAAGTAGATGTAGTTTATTCTGATTAACAAAAGGGACATATCATGATATATTTCTCCTTACTCAAAAAGGAAAAATAGAAACTCTATAAATATTCCAATGATATTACTTGGAGTGTAATTAATGATTCCCTCTATTCTTCCCACTCATGTATTAGAAGTGTCATATGTCTCATGGATAAAATTTATGTATGTGATGAATTTAATTATACTACATATTCCAATAATAATTATTCATCCTTAAACTATTCAGGAAGAAAATTATACTATCAATAATTAGAAGATGGATTTAGAGAGCATATAAAATTGAAAGAACTACAAAATAATTATAATAAAGTTATTTTTGAAAATAATCAACTCACTATTGAAAATAATGATTTATCCATGAAATTAGAAGATAAAAATACTATCATAATGTTAGAACCGACAATTTATGATCATAAAAATTATCCTATTATGTACACCAATCTTGATAATGGTTTATGTAAAATTTTTGACTCTTAGGATTTTGTAGATTTTTTTTTGTTTTTTTTAAAAAAATCAAGAAAGTACCTCAAAAAAATATTGTTACATTGGTAAGATAATGAAGTAAAAATAATGTTTAAAAAAAATTTAGACAAATTAGGTATATTATTTATGATTTTTATGGTAAAACATCTCATTATGGTATGACTAAGTCAATTAATTTCTCTTATAACATGTTGGTCTTGAATTATTATATAAAATCATATAGTAGACAACATTGGATTCAAAATTCAAGTTCAGAAAACAAATTTGGATCCCAAATTTGGATACCAAAGACTTTAGTCTATTAATTATTTTAAAGGAAAAAAATCTCATAATAAAATTTCATATAACCACCAGGTATATGGATAATCGGTTCTTGAGACACTTTTACAGTGAATAATTTTTGTCTAATTATCTTGAAAAACTTGATAGAGTCCACCTCACTTTTGGTGATAATTAAAAAAATTGTATCATAAGTATAAGAACTATTTTTTATCAAATTATTTTATTGTTGAAGAAGTTTTTTATATTAAAGGTTTGAATCCAAATTTTCCTATATATTAGAAAACAAATTTTTAACTCTTTAAAATTCTCTTAAAAATGTGGTTTTTTGTTTTATATTTCAATTGAAATATTTTATTTTTAGGTTTTTTATTCAATTTTTTTGTTTATTTAAAATAAATATTTTAATTAAAAATTTTAAATTCCTGAGTGCAAAATATAGCAATTCATGGATTTGGAATACGCAACTTGGTCATTTTAGAACACAAATTTGTTAAAATCAACTAAAATCATTGATATTATAGTATTTAACTAAATTAAATTTCAAAAACTACATTTTGAGAGAGATTTTAAAAACTTTTAAGCAAAAGAAAATGAACTATAAATTGAAAAGGGGTGTATAAATCTATATAAAATTATGTGAATTCATATTGATATTTTTAGAATTACCTAATATTCAAGTATAGGATCTAAATATTAATTTTTTTGTAGTTATTGACGATTATATAATATTTTCATCAGTTTAATTCACATCTCAATGAAATTAATATCATAATATCTTTATTTAATATTCTAAGAAGGTTAAAAATTATAAAGTATATAAAATTATGTTCATTTAGTTTGATCATATAGTAGAATTAAAAAATAATGATTTTGATGTAATTTATATTTTATAGAGTTATAATGACGTTTTATTCACTCCAAGGGCACCATAAAAAATTTGGGTTTTGAAATAGAAAATATAACTCTTTAGAAGACTACAAAGAAAATCATAAATTAATTTAACCAACCTAAGTACTTTTTAAACCAAGGCTATCAATATGGATTTTTATACCTTGAATCATGTTCCCATAAAACCACTCCTTAAAAATAACCCCTATGATATTTGGAAACAAAATTACTAATGATTGTATTAAAAAAAGTGTTTGGATGTATTTGATATATTCTTAACACTGAAGACCACATAGGGATGATTAACACAAAATCTGATGTTGTAATTTTTGATGGGTACTCTAACTCATGAAAAACATCATTAATCATTAATAAAAGGAATGATACTGTGGATGAATCAATTCACAAGAAATTTGATGATAGTCATCATAAAACTCATCCCCAAATTTATGACTTTGATTATGTACTAGATAATTTGTTTTAAAAAATGTCCTCACTTCTAATGAAATTAATTTTTTTGAAGAAAAACCATATATCCCTTTACCCATGGAATGGGTTAAATATAAATAACCTCCCATTTAAAATAGTATATATGATTTTCAAGATGGTACCAAGAATAGAAGATCAATTTTAAATAAGTTTGAATATCCTGATTTTATTTCAAACATAGGACTATAACACCCCAAGTTTTTTTGATTTTTTTTCAAATTAATTTAATATTTTGATATTTTTCATTTACTCAACACTGAATATAGCTTTTATTATATGAAATAACTATGTTTGGATTGCATAAAACACAATATAAAATTAATCTTGGGGTACAAAAAACACTTAGATTGTCTTTTAGAACTTAAAACTCTAAATTTGTCTTGTCTTATACAAAATTTTGAGTCTCTTAAATATCTTATGTTACTCACAAGCTCAAGTTTTAACTAACAACAAGATATTACAAATAATATTATTAAAATATTGTTATAGCTACCAGCTAGGTGATGTAATTGATGTTAAAGATAAGAATAACTAAATTATGAAAATATTATTTATTAATATATATTAAATTAATCATTTGGATATCAAATAGTAGAAATGAATGTAAGAACTACTTGAAAATAATGAAATTTTTTTTTTAAAAAACTATTATCCTATCTAATTTTTTTAATCTCAATAAATAATCAAACCAATTTTGATTAATTTTTTTAATAAAATTTATATATAATATATTTAAGCAATATTTTTGGTACTCTTACAATTGATTTTATTGGTATAAGATAAGAATAAATCCAATTTTATGAAAAAAAAAAGATTTATTCTTTTAAAAGGTGTTTTACTGCCTTTTAATGGAGAACCCATTTTAAATTTGATTTTTGACAATTTTATAATTTTTATTTGATAAAATAAACATATTCTTTGAAAAATATAAATAAAAAATAGATTATGGTGAATTTTTTTCTATTTTTCCTTGAAATTTCAATTTTTGATGAATAATGAATAACAATGAATTTAAATCCAAAACTGCATTTTAGTCTAATTTATCTATAATGTTAAACTATTATTTTTAATTATTTTTAAATTTCAATTAGAATAAGTGTACATCATTTAGTCAAATTTAGGTCACTGTAATAAATTTCACTTTCAAATTGGAAATAAAAATATACCAAACTTTTGAATATTTTTAGATTAGAAACCCACTTTGTTGTCCCATCTATGGGATTAAATTTTAAATAATTTCTCCCACTTCTGTTATTGGAATTTATAAAAATGGATTATATGTTTCCAATAATAAAAATATATATTTTTAAATAAGGTCTAATTTTTTTATAATTTTTTTAATTAATGTAATTAAAATTAATTACAATGATTAGGAGCAAAATTATCTTAATATGGGACTAAACATTACACTTAAGGTAAAAAATAACCTAAAAAGAATAAAAAATAAATTTTATAGCTATATATAAAACATATAATCCCTTGGATATAATTGGGTTTATTAATGGATACCCTATTCATAGAAACAACATTGTTGGAATTACCTTTTCTAAAATTAATAAGAATACCACTCCTCCATCACTATAAAAATGAAATCAAACCTACGATTTATTCACATAGATAAATCCCTTTGTATATCTGAAATTATAATCCAATAATCTAACAAAATTAATCCATTCATCTAAGAAGACTTTCTTTGCGAATAAGTCTATCAAAGTAATCCCTTTTGTGCAAACCAAATGGAGTTACCCAAAGAAGAGGTAGCATCATTCCCCAAGATCTTTTATTTCATTTTCATTCTCCAACCCATCAAATATTCATATTAAATTATTATAAAATAAACTCAGTATCCTAATTATACTTACATATTTTTATTATAAATATTATAGGTACACTTTAACACACTTTTCTCTAATGGGTGACGAACTAACCGTTCTTTTGTATAACAAACTACAACCTCACGAAAGGATGTTTTTCATTTTTCCTTTACCACCTCTCATGGTTTGGAATTATTATATAAAATATATTTTAATAATATATTTATGATATTTATGATTTATATATTCTTATTTAATTGTTTTATAAAACATACCTTCATTCTTTACATTTTGGGTAATTGCGATAACTTTGTTTGTCGATGTGTGGACTACCGCATCCTTAAAGTGATGTGATTCATTCACACTCAACATATAATGTATTATAAAAGGTTTTTGTGAAATTATATGATATATATGAACTAAAAATTCTATTATAATTATATATATATATATATTTCATTTATTTTTCTTTCGGTATGATAAGAAAATAGAAACATCGTTCATGCATATGTACGTTCTACCGTCTCTATGAATGGTCTATTCTATTTCACATATCTATATTTAATAGATTATTAATTTTATTTTTATAATGAATATATATGACATATAAATCATGTTTTCAATTCTTTATAGAATTAAATTCTTATCTAAGTAATAGGATCAATAATAATAAGTCAAAACATGTATGAAAAAACAAAGAGGATATTACAGAGAGCATAACATTAACAATTTAATTATTAATATGAGGGAAATATAAATCCATATATGGTATTATATTTAATCATTTTTCTCTGTGGTATATTTATAATAATCTTATATTTTTTATTCAATAGTTTTTAATGTGTATGAATAAATTCAATACTTAAGGTAAGAATTTTCTCATCACACTTCTTTTATCCGTGAAATACATGCCTTATTCACCACTTATTTATTATGTGTGGTGTATATAATTCCCATTTATGTATTATATTATTATTATAATTAAATTTATGTGTATTTAAATATAAATTTTAGGATATTTATTTTCTGGGGTTTATGTTTCAAAAGTTACCAAATCGGTAATGTAATTTTTTCTCAATTTGAATTCTTTGAGACACATGCCATATTATGAACCTATATTTTTATATGATGTTTATGTACTAACTTTGAAATTTCATGTCAAGAATATCCTCCTCTTCATGATATTTTAAGATTTATTTACTTTTATTATTTCTATTTTATTATGATTCAAAGCTACCAAAGTGGTAACAATTTATTGTTACAATCTCATCATTTATTGAGGTTGTTTATGATTATGCTTCCATTAGTTAAATATTGTAATAAATATCTTAATAAACCTCTTAAAGTTTTTTACCCTATGGTTATTCATGTTATATCCAAGTTATTTTATCATTTTTATACTCTTTGTAATGTATGATAATTAAGAATTTTTTTTATAAAAACCAGACATAATTTCTCATTTCTATCGAAAATCTGTGTTCTTTCAAAACTGTGTTTTCTAAATAAAATTCATATATGTTTTAATATTATCCTATTATGTTTAAAGAAAATTTTAACCTATTTATTACCTCTCTAAATATGTTTTTAAATGTAACAGTCATGTTGTTTTCTGATCAAGGTACTTTTTAAAACTTTTAAGGTGAAAAAGAATGATTTCCATGTACGGACATACCCACCATCATGACCATAATTTCCTTGATGCTTAATTTTTATGTTTAAAATGTCATTTTTCTTTAAATAAAATGTTTTCCCTAATATTCTGATTTTTTTTATTTTAGATTTTTTTTCAAAGAAATAGTGTTTTAAAAAAAATTATGGTTAAAAAGTGTATTAAAAGATTTTTAAATATCCCTTTTTCTGTTTTCAAAAGAATGTTTTCATAGAGAATGAATTGAATGTTCTCAAGGACACCTTTATAATTTTTAAAAATATTTTAAAAATAATAAGTCTTTCTAAATATAATTAGTCATTATTTTTTAGGATTGTAGGTGTTTTCAAAGAAAAATGTTTCGAAATATTTTCAATATTCCTTTATTAGTTATCGAAGCTATTTTAAGAGGAAATGTTTTTCAATATTATTTATGTTTTTTAAAATTAATTTTTCATGGAGGAAAATATATTTTACCCAAAAAACCATTAAATGAACTTTAAAATATTTCTTTATAATAAAACAATTTCTAAAAGGTTTTATAATAATTATTTTCCATGAAAGTTTGTTTTTCTTAAGAATTGATTAATGTGATATTTAAATGTCCTTATCCATATAAGATGACATAATTTGTTATAGTTTATGATTTAATGGGTATATTATCCATTAATTCCATATATATATTCTTTCTCTAATGGTTTATTTTTTGATGTAATGATGTTTATAACACACACTTCTCTTCCTTTGGTTATACTCTTTTTAAACATACTTCTTTTCATTGGTTATACTTTGATGAAATGATAATGGGACCTATATCATTTACATAGTAAATGATATGATGATATTTTTATAATTCCAATTTAATTTCTTGGGTTATGATATTATGTTTATAGAACCCATCTCTTTTTATGGTTCATGACATGCTCTATGTTTTATTATGTTGTGGAATATGTATGTATGATTTAATTATGTGATGGGTGGGTCCTATATCTCCCTCTAATGAATTTGGTAAATATTTATATCAAATGTGATAATGATGGGAATCAAGTAGACGAGCTTGATCCAATATATTAATATGTGGAATCATTATCCACTATGGAAATATTGGGAAAATGATCCTCTATAGGAATATGGGGAATGTCAATCCACTATGGGAAGATAGGGAAACCCTATATACTATGGGATGATGGGGAAACATGATCCACTATGTGATGATTGGGAAACCTGATCCCCTAAAAGGAAAGGACTATGACTGGGGATGATGGTGTCTTTGACCTAGTAGTTGCAGTCCCCATGAAGTGCCCTATTATGTTTCAGCAATGAACCTTGACTTATAGGGAAAGATTTTATATGTTTATGTTTCTACAAAAATTTCTATGTCTTATGCTTTTGATATGATCACATGTTTAATTTTAATGATTATCTTATAACTTATTGTTATATTTTCTTCCAATCATTATTTTATATCTCATTATTATAGTCTTTCTATACACGATATGATATTCAAATATTATTATCATGTTTACATACCCTTATGTTCATATTATGATTATGTATTTCATTTTTTACCATTACTATAAATTCATGTTCATCCATTTCTTACGTTTACTTTCACTAGGTTATGAATAAAGGATTTAAGTAGGAGTACCAAAGGGTGTTATATTTAAATAATATGTGTGAGATCTTTCAATAAAGTAGAAGAATATATTCCAAGTTTCCAAAGACACAAAACTATTATGGTCTTCAGGGGTGTATTTTATTTAAATGTGTTAAATATTAATCTAATGTGATGTAATACCCATGTATTTTAATCCTATTAAACTATAGTTGGTATCCGTGGAAATATTTAGTCGACATTTAGAAACTTAGTTGAGAAAAGTTTTATGATATCCTAAGGGAAATTTCTTAAGATATTTATGTAGATGTCTTTTAGGATAAGTCTAAATATGAGTTAAATAATAAGAAAATGTATTGTAATTTTGGTAAAGTATACCCAGATTGGTTTTATAGAATTATATCCCTATGTAGATACTAAATGTGGATGTGCCTCTCGATTATATTTACATAGGGGTAACATCCTCTATAACATCGTATTGATCTAGACTCGATCGAAAACTGGTGCACAATAAAAGCTTTACTACTGACCAGGTTTGACACTCATAGAGGATATTTTTTGGGAATTCACAAACTCTTTATGAACAATCATGGAAGATTTGAATAAAATATAACTGTGAATAACCTAGGATAAAACATATGTGTCATAAATTATAGAAGTTTGTGTCATTATTTAGAAATCTTATAAGTAATTATTCATTATTTCATTGTTATCTAGTATGATAAGTCTTTATCACCATATTATATATGATTTTAGGAAATAGAAGGAATTATAAGGAATTGGATTAACATCAATGAGTAGTGGTTATAATGGTGAAGATAAAAAGATAGTAAATGATATGTGAAAGGTATGTGATTTATTCCTATATTATTTACATTAAACATTTTAAGAATGATTAGATTTAGGTTGAGGAACCCTAAGACATGATTCATAATTCTCATTCTAGGAAATGGGTATTAATGTTTAAGATGATGAATCCTAATTAAGGGTTTAAGAAAAAAGTTAGATGATTGAAGTGTATATGTATAAGAATTAAAGAATTATGCTATATGAATAATGAAGTATATGGTTTCGATTAAGGATTTTAAAATATATATTTAATTTTTCTGGTGAACTTGAAAAGGGATTTAATAGAAAGGATATATTTCGATTACGTGAAGGTAACACTTCATGTGTCCCTGATTTTTTGAAAAGTGTGTTTATCATGGATTAAGAGATTGTTGATATTGACATATAAAATGGGATTGTACTAATTAACCTAGAACTAATTATTTATTCGTTGAAAAAGTGGTTTTTTCATAATAATGAAGTTAAAAACTTATTGTATTTTAGGAATATATCTATTAATTTTTGGAATAAAGAAGCATGAATTTTTTCCAAAAGGATTTATAATAATTCATGTTGTTACCATGCTCTAAAAGAATATAATATGAGGGTATTCACATGTTTGGAATGTGAAAACCGTGAGATACTTTGTGATATATATGGGATCAAGGTTAATCGGATATCTAGACCCTCATTCTAAAGTTTAGATTTTTAACTTTTGGATGGGTTATAAGGTTAAACTTATAGAGAAACATTATGTTAAACTTAAGATTAATTTTGTGAGATTAAATTATTATCTACCGACATGAGGATTTATAAATATTGGATAACCTATTCTAACAACATTATGTTGATGGTAATTGAAGATAAATGAGATGACTTATCATGGATCTTACGATCTATTAGTTCCTCAGGTATGATAAATTCAATATCATTTCATGGAATAAGAGATAATGTGGAAAATATCAAGAGACAACAAAAGGTAAAGTTTTCTTAAAATAATGTAAGTATATCTTAGTATAAAAATTATTCATTTACAGGAAAAAGGATATTGAAACAAAAAAATTTATCTTAGTACCTTTAGTTATGATGAATCAAATGACCCCTTAGAAAATCACAAGTTTATGGATTGATGATAGTTAATTTTATCCTACCCAAGTTCACTATCACTATCCATCATAAATTGATTGTTATATTTCTCTTCCATGTCCTTGTTTCCTCTTCCCACCTATGTTATCCTATGTGGAAACATAGTCATGCATTATATTAAGTAACTGCTGTCTTTCCAACTTTCCCTTTTAAAGGAAATTTTAGTATTCATATTTAGGATGTGGGTTCCATGAAAGTAACTTCTAAGTATTAGACCTTTGATAACTGTAACACCCAAATATTTCATAGTATATTATCTCTTCAATGTAATTCAATAACTTGTGCTACACGCAACACCGAGTTCGAGCGCACAACGACTTACCAAACGAGCCGTTCAAAAAGTAGTTATTAATATTATTAATTTAATTTTGAATTTTATATACTCCATATAATTTTAGAATACATATTTTGTGTTTCATAGATATAATATAAGAACAAATTCATTTTTTTTCAAATAAAAAAAAGTATTTTTAAAAAAATGAAATTTTATCACCTTTTAATAGAGAACCCTTTTTAAAACCAGTATTTGACACTTTCATATATAAAATTTAATGAAATTAAATTATTATTTAGAAGTGGGACACAATGATTTAGTTTGGATAAACTTTTGGCAGTTTTCTGTTAACTTTCAAATTTTTATGAATAGTGAAAAACACTAAATTGCAATTGAAAACAACTTTTTTAATTGAAATAATTGATAGTGTAAAATTATGAATTTTAATGGTTTTGAAGTATAATTATATTATATTCTTATCATTTAATACAATTTATGACATTATAAGAAATTTCACATTTAAATTTGATATAAACACGTGTCAATCTTTTGATAGTTTTTACATTTTAAAAACCCTCGTTTTGGTTTTGACAATAGAAATTAATATTAAATTAATTAATGGAAATTCTATGTTTTGAATTTTTTAAAATATAAATCGTTTTTGAATTCGTAATATCAAAATTATATTAGGGTAATTTTTTGGTATTTTTTAGAAAACATTCATTTTTGGATGAATAGTGAAAAACACTGCGTTATTGTTTAAAACTGACTTTTTATTGAAATAATTATTTATTTTACTTAAATTTATTTAATTAAAAATAGATATATAATTCCTATATATGTTCAATTTAATTTATTGAATCATTTTATAATAAAATTAGATTTATAAAATTTTGTTGAACTTTTTAATGTCTTTTACCCACCTTCTAGGGACATTTGCAAATTTACATAAAATGTAATTTTACTGCTTCTATGAATTGAATTTGAAAAATCCAAGAGACATAGTTGACCTTCAAAATTAAAATGTGGTTCAATAAGATGAAAATAATTTTTGGTGAATAATAACTTTTTACCATTATTTACCACAGTTAAAAAGTAAATAGGGTCATTAAAGGTACAAATGATATTATAATTACCATAACACATGTTCTAATTATATTGGATAAGTTTATTTCAACCAAAAACAACCTTTTAAATAAAACAATATCCTTTTGGTCTACTTGGATTAGATTAGGACTTTTATTATTATTTTACTTAAAGAAGAGTTAAAAGTGTTAAATCGAATGTTTAATAACTACACCATTTTTAGTATAGGGTTATACATAACATAAATTAGACTATAAAAATTCATTAGAAATATAAAAATATTCCCTAAATCATGGTATTTTATTTATAATTTTTTGAAATTAATAATTAAATTTATTTTTGACACAATGATGATGCAGTAATTACCTTATTAATGAAAGAATGAAATAAATGGTATTATAAATATTAAAATATATATAAATTTAAAGTTTTGATGTCATAAACGAATTTTATAGGTGAATATGACATGTTAGGGTTGATTCTATTTATTTTTTTGGAAGTAAAAATGTTGTTATTACTTACACAAAAACAAAATACAAAATAGTGTAAAAATTGACATAAATGAGTTTTTAAAATAAATACTATATTATTAAATGATATGATATTCCTAGAAATATATGATTCATAAAAAAGACTAATATAATGATATATATGTCATTAATGAACCAATTTTGGTTCTCTTTTCATTTTATAGTATGTTTATTAACCATATAATATACAAATACAACGAGACATGGTAAATGTTAAACTATTTAACCAAGATTTAAATCTAAAAGATAAGGTTAATATGGTGACCTAAACTTTTATAAAACCTATTGGTTGAGAGGTGTTTGACCCATAACCACCTTATTTTTTAATTAAATCCCTTTGGAACCATGATAAACCGAAAATAATTTTATAATAAAATAATATTTCAAACTTTTCCTAAAGTGCCTCCCACTTCTCTTAAAAAGGGAACTTCCCTTCTCTCAAATTAACACCTAAAAAGACATTTGTCACATCCAAATAAAACCCAAATCACCTACCAACTTCCCCCACTTCAACCTAGATGCCTTCCCTTAAGCAGAAATCCAACCTAAAGATCCCTTTTGTTCAAATAAAAAGGAAACACCCAAAGAAGAGGTAATTATTTTATCACCCCTTTCAATGTTCTTTTCTTCTTCCACTTTATCTTTATTTGTAATTTCTATACCAAAATAATAAATCCAGTAACTTATACATAATATTATTTTATTATAAATATGGTACAACCATATTCATTATTCTATCCATCCTATGGATGAAAATGTCACCATGTGTGCATATGTACGGCTTACCGTCTCCAAGCTGTGGTGCAATTTTTTATTCAACACTATGTCATTTTGATGGATATAATGATGATTTTTATGTATATAAATAATGAAAATAATATTATAATGTTTCGGTATAATTAATATTCCATCCAATTCCAAACCTTTTAATTATGAAAGAAATTATTTCGTCGCTCCTGTGTACATACGGCTTACCTTCTCCATGACGTGATGAGATTCATTTCCACATTCACCATTTAACGATTCTTATGAAAAAATTTTATTATTAAAAAGTAATTAATATATGAAATTATAATGCTACTATATATATATATTTGTGTGTGTACTTACATATATCTTATTCACTTACTTCTGTTCAATTAGATTTGAAAACCAAAACCACGTTTATGCGTACGTACGACCTATGGTCTCCATAAATAGTGTTTTACATTTCATATATCTATCAATTATACATATATATTTTCTAAATATATATTATATATAAATCATGTTTTATATTCTAGAATTATTTAAATCATTATATAAATGATACGATCAAAAATAAAAATTTAAAACACGTATGATAAAGAAAGTGATTATTAAATGAAATGTTAATTTAACATGGAAATCATTATTAAATGGTTAATATAAAGTCATAAATGAATTATGTATGACATAATAAATTTGAATATTGTTCTGTTATAATTTAATAACATACTATGGTCATTATACAAGTGGTTAAATGTACCATGGACCAAAGGAAAGTGCAAAGTAAGGGTTAATACCTCAATCTCATTATTATACGAGATTGTTTATGTGTATGTATTTTCTAGGACATATTTATTATCCATGGCAATGTTTAATAAAAAAAAATTCAAAATGATAATTTTAAGGAAATATTTAACTAAAACATCATTTCAATTTTTTTAATATTTATTCTTTAAATTATTTCTAATTGATGTCCATGTTTTCAAAATGGTTTTAAGGATTTATTTATATGGACATAAATTTTTTAAAATGTTATTCCTTTAAAACGTTTCAAAGTGGGTTAGGACACTTTGATTCAAAAAAATCTTTTAAACTTCTTCCTTTATAAATTTTGAGACTTTTCAATTATTTTATGAAAAAAATATATTTCTCTCAAAGTGTTTTACTGATTATTTTTAACTATGTCCACATAATTTTTGGATATTATTCTTGATTGAGGTTGATTTATTTTAAATAGAATCTTAAATATTGTATTGAATGAGTTATGATATGTTTGACTATGAATGTTCTATTTTTATTCAATTCATGGTTTATGGTTGAAGTGTTGACATTTCGTATGATTATTTTAATATGAATGTTTATGTTATGTTTCAACATTTTCATATGATGAATGTAGTGGACTTAGTGTGTTATGAGTGGGAACCACTATAACCCCTCGATGCATCGTTAGGTCTCATGAGACAAATTGGTGTCTTGGAACAAGGATTTGACAAAAATTTTATTTGATATATTGGCATGAGGGCTTGACTATGTGGTAATGATGTCCGGCGTTAGGCATTCCCTCATTATGAAATTAACTGTTACATGTGATTATTCGACTAGTAGAATATTCATGTTGATGTTTATATTATAATTTCTGTTTTATTTCCTCCATATTATGTTCATGTTTTTATTTAAAAGGGTATGTTATCAAATGATCATTTATGTTGTGTTATATTTTTTAATGTTTAATGTGAATTTCATGTATGTAATATATTTTCCAAGACAGCTAAATTGATCTATCTTCGGGACTTGATTCTTTGTAATCATGCCAATGTATTAAAATAATGCACCGACTTAGGGCTTCTGGGGGCAGGGCGTTACAGTTGGTATTAGAAAAAGTTTTGGAATAACCTTGGAATCAAGATTTAGATAAACTATGATTAGGAAATCTTACCCTAAGATATACTTTGAGTATTAGTACAGAAGAACTTCCTAAAATGTTGGTAATATAGAGATTTTGTGTATTTTCCAAGAAATACATCCCTGTCTGGATACGAGTAGGTAGAGGAAGCATTGGCACAGGTGTATGTAGGAGTGAAAACTCTGAAAAGGAGTTTTGGGATTGACCCGGGGTATCCTGGTTCATGACAACAAGCCTTGCTGCACTCATGGTTACGAAACTCGCGAGGGATATGCTTAGGATAATTCACATTTTTTTACAAGCCATTATGAAGGACTTTGGAGTAAATAATTCCTCAAGTAAAACATTGTTTTATGATTATAGATTATATGCATAATCTTTTCAATTTACGTTAGGTATTTTACAAGGTTGGAATTATGCATTATGATTCATAAACTGACCTAGTGTATGCCATTGTATAGAAATTGTGCCTAGTAAAAGGAATGAGAACTCTAGCAAAACACATGATCCAAAGAGTAAGAAGGATCATATCTTTTATGGTATTAATCAAACATTTAGAAGACAAATAGACTCCCATGAATTATCATCATATGAATAAATAGTATTATGTGTTAATAAGATAAGTAAAGAATTCTCTGAGTCCTATGGATTTGATGGGAAGAAAGATAAGAAAAGGATAATAGAGAGAAAGACGGATAAAGGGAAGAAGGGAAAAGCGAATTTTCTTATATGTGATAACTGTGGAAAGAATCACCTTGGTAAATGTTTAAAGGGAATGGGAGTTTTTTATAAGTGTAGAAAAAAAGGACACCATATATGTGATTTCAAGGGTAAGAAAAAGGTTTCAAATTTACAATTCTTCATCTGCAAGGAGTTGGGACACTATGCGAATCAATGTCCAAATCATCAGAGTATGCCCCAAATAATTCTATTAGAGAATAATCAAGTTATGATACTACCATAGATGAAGATTAATGACTAGTGTTCTTATGTTGTGATTAAAGAATTATTTCATTAGAGTATTGTATCAATGATGTAATGGTTATATGAATTATGGAAATAAATAGGGATTGTTCTGCAGTACTATTTCATTGAGGATTTGAGATTTTATGGTACTAAGAAAAGTGATTCAATAAGAAGTTAATATTTTTGGAAAATACATGGCTGAGGGAAAGGTAAACCTTAATATAGTCCTGATACTGAGGTAGTGATTTTGGAATAAGATATAATTGATTTGGATAAATTATATTGGATATTCTTGATAACCTTGAAACTAATTAATGATTTATATATTTCATAATTGTTGGAGTTTACAACATTTTTAAATATAAGGAGTTTATCTAGTATACTATAAGAAATAAGGTAGAGGAAATGTAAATAATAATTTTTTATGGTAATTCAGGATGTTACCATGTTTTAAGAGAATACATGATGAAGGTATTCACATGTTATTATGCAGAAAAAATAGATCTTCATTATGTTTACCTTCCTTATAAATTTTCAAATTTGAGTTTGGACCTAAGTATTTTGGATAAGTCTAATGGTTAGAATGGATTAAGTTTGACATTGGATACTATTTTTATTGTTAAATCATTTCTAAAGATAGTTTTTGGATTTTTATAAAAAGGACAACCCGGGGGTCGGGTGACAACTCATCGTGTCTGGAAAGGCCGCGATACTTGAACCTGCAATCAAAGGGAGAAAAGGGTACATCACCTACCAATAGCCTACGTGATGCCCTAGTTTTTATAATGTTGTTTTTTATATAGTCTATCAAATGAGTAATATATTCTTTATTTTTGGAATCCTAAACAATTAGGATAAATAGAATATTTTTGAATTCTAGTGTATTTTGGAGTGAAAGATGAGTTTGTGGTAGGAATTAGTTGATGGATGAAACTATACTAGTTATGTATATTTTTCCACTTATTCTATGAATAAATTTATTCTTAAACATTTGGGAAGGGGTCTTAAAACCAAAAAATTGGTATCTTAATACCTTATGTTTTGTTGAACCAATGATATTTGAAATCATCATTGATTGATAGCCTTGAGGCCCTCAATTTTACACTTCTTTGTGATTCATGACCTCAATCACTCCCTATAAATATTTACATTTTCCCTCTAATTACGTGTCTCTAATTTCCACAAATTTTCTCTTAATCATGATCATAAATTGGTGGTGACTTTTTTATTTCCCTTTCCCTCTAATTAAGACTAAAATTTATTTAACTAATTTCCGATGTGGGTTTTCTATAGAGGTATTTTTCTATTTTACACCTTTTATTTTCAAAGAAAAATTTCAAATTACGAGGATTCAATTTATTAAAGGAGGGGAGAATGTAACACCCCATGATTTCACAGTACATTATATCTTCAATGTAATTCAATAACTTGTGCTACACAAAACATCGAGTTCGAGCACACTAGGACTCACCAAAGTAGTCATTCAAAAAAGTAGTTATGAATAGTATTAACTGAATTTTGAACTTTATAGTGTACATATAATTTTAGAATCCATATTTTTTGTTTCTTATAGATAATATAAGAACAAATTCATTTTTTTCAGATAAAAAAGTATTTTTTAAAAAATAAAATTTTACCGCCATTTAATGGAGAACCCTTTTTAAAACAAGAATTTAACACTTTTATATATTCAATTTAATGAAATTAAATTATTATTTAGAAATAGGAAATAAAAACTTAATTTGGATAATTTTTTGGTACTTTGTTGATAAATTTCATATTTTGATGAATAGTGAAAAATACTAAATTTTAATTAAAAACAACTTTTTTAATTGAAATAATTTATAGTGGTAAATTATGAATTTGAATGTATTGGAAGTATAATTTTATTATATTCTTATCGTTTAATACAATTTAGGTCATTATAAGTAATTTCACATTTAAATATGACATAAACTTGTGCCAATCTTTTGATAGTTTTTTCTTTTTAAAAACCCGATAGTTGGTTTTGACAGCGTGAATTTATATTAAAATAATTAATGAAACTTATATGTTTTTAATTTTGTAAAATAGAATTCATTTTTGTATTCGGAATAAAAAAATTAGCTTAGGGCGATTTTTTTTTCTGAAAACTTTAATTTTTTTATGAATACTGAAAAACACGACGTTATTGGTTAAAACCAAATTTTTAATTAAATAATCATTTATTTAATATCATATTTTTAATTCAAAAAGTATATATAATACCTATATAATTTCAATTTAATTCATTAGAATAATTTTATAAAAAAATTAGATGTAAAAAACTTTATTGAACTTTTTAACGTCTTTTACCCACCTTCTAGGCACATTTGCAAATTTGCATAAAACATAATTTTACTAATTTTGTGAATTGAATTTCAAAAATTCGAGAGACATAGTTGACATCAGTAAGTAAAATGTGGTTAAATAAGATTAAAATATTTTTTGGGGAATTGTAACCTTTGACTTCTATTTACCATAGTTAAAAAGTAAACAGGGTAATTAAAGGTAAAAATTATAATATAATTACCCTAAGACATGTCCTAATTATATTGGATAATTTTGTTTTGAAAAAAAACCATATAAATAAAATATGATCCTTTTGGTCCACTTGGATTTAATTAGGACATTTATTATTATTTTACTTAAAGAAAAGTTAAAAGTGTTAAATTCAGAGGTTAATTGCTAAATCATTTTTAATATAGGGTTATACATAATATAAATTAGACAATAATAATTCATTAGAAAGATAAAAATATTCCCTACATATTGGTATTTTATTTATAAATTCTAGAAAATAAATAATTAAATTTATTATTGACAAAATGATGATGTAGTAATTACATTATTAATGAAAAAATAAAATAAATGGCATTATAATTATAAAAATAAATATAATTTTAAAGTTTTGATGTCATACACTAATTTTATAGGTTAATATGACATGTTATGGTTGATTCAATATATTTATTTCAAAGTAAAAATGTTTTGATGACTTTCAAAAAAACCAAATACTAAATAGTGTCAAAATTGACATAAATGAGTTTTTAAAACAAATACAATATTATTAAATGGTGTAATATTCTTGAAAATATAAGTTTTAGCCAAAAGACTTATATAGTGATATATATGTCATTAATTAAACACTTGGGGTTCTCTTGTAATTTTATAGTAAGTTTATTAATCATATAAAATAAATATACTAGGAGACATGGTAAATGTTAAACTATTTAACCAAGTGTTAAATCTAAAATATAAGGTTAATATGGTGACCTAAACTTGAATAAAACCAATTGGTTGAGACGTTTTATACCCATAACCACCTTATCCAAGAATTAAATCCATTTGGATCCATAATAAACTGAATATAATTTTATAATAAATTAATATTTCATGATTTGTTTAAAGTGCCCCTCATCTCTCTTATAAAAGAGAACTTCCCCTTCTCTCAAATTCAGACCTCTGAAACATTTGGCTCATAAAAACTCTCCCGAAATATCCTCCAAAATTTCCTAACTTTATCCTAGAGTCCTTCCCTTGAGAAGAAAGACAACCTAAGGAGCCATTTTGTTCAAATCAAAAGGAAACAACCAATGAAGAGGTAATTATTTTATCATCCCTTTCAATGTTATTTTCTTCTTCCACATTCTCTTTATTTTTGATTTCCATTCCAAAATAATAAATCTAGTAACTTATACATAATGTTAAGTTATTATAAATATGGTACAACCATATTCATTATTCTATCCATCCTATGAATGATAAAGTCACCATGCGTGCATATGTACGACTTACCATCTCCACACTGTGGCGTAATTTTTTATTCAACACTATGTCATTTTGATTGATATAATGATGAGAATTATGTATATAAATAATTAAATAACATGATAATGTTTATTTATAACTAATATAACATCCAAATCCACACCTTTTAATCATTAAGTAAATGATATCGTCGCTCGTGTGTACGTACGACTTACTATCTCCACGACGTGATGAGATTCGTTTCCACGTTCACCATTTAACGATGATTATAAAAAATATGTTTTATTAAAAAGTATTTAATATATGACATAATAATTCTACTAGATATATATATATATATGTACTTACATATATCTTATTAACATACTTCTGTTGAATAGTATATGAAAACAGAAACAACATTTATGCGTACGTACGGCCTACTGTCTCCATAAATGGTGTTTTACACTTCATATATCTATCTATTATACACATATATATATATTATAAAAATATATTATATATAAATCATGTTTTATATTCTGGAATTATTGAAATCATGATCTAAACAGTATTATCAAAAATAGCACGTTAAAACATGTATGATAAAGAAAGTGATTATTCCCTAAAATGTTAATTTAACTTGGAAATCATTATTAAATGGGTAGTATAATGTCATAAATGAATAATGTATGATATAATAAATATTAATATGGTTCTATTATAATTTAATAACATACTATGTTAACTATATAAGAGTTTAAATGTACCCTCGACCAAAGGAAAGTGCAAGGTATGGGTTAATTCCTCAATCTCATTATTATCTGAGATTGTTTATGTGAAAGTATTTTATGAGACATAATTATTATCTATGTTAATGTTTCATAAAAGACTTTTTAAATTGACTATTTAATGGTACTATTTAACTAAAACATCATTTTAAATTTTTTAAAAATTTATTCTTATAAATCTTCTTCATTGATGTCCTTGATTTCAAAATGGTTTTAAAGATTTATTTATATAGACATGAATGTTTTAAAATATTAATTACTTTAAAATGTTTCAAATTGGTATGGGAAATTTGATTAAAAAATATCATTGAAACGTCTTCCTTTATAAATTGTGATAATTTTAAATGATTTCATGAAAAAAAGATATTTCTCTCAAAGGGTTTTACTGATTATTTTCAACTATGTCCACATCCTTTTTTGATATTATTATTGATTGAGGTTGATTGATTTTAAATAAAATATTCAATATTTTATTGAATGAGTTAAGATATTTTTGGAAATTAATGTTCTATTTTTATACCATTCATTGTTTATGGTTGATTTATTGACATTTCATATGCTAGTTTTAATACGAATGCATATGTCATGTTTCAACATTTTCATTTGACTAATGTAGCCGACTTAGTATGTAATGGGTGGGGACCACTATAGCCCCTCGAGGAATTGGTAGGTCTCATGAGACAAATTAGTGTCTTTAAATAATGCTTTGACAAAAAAAAATTATTTAAATTCTTGGAACGAGGCCTTGACTATGTGGTAATGATGTCCGACATTCGGCATTACCTCATTATGAAATTAATTATTACATGTGATTATTCAACTAGTAGAATATACATGTGCATGTTTATATTGTAATGTTTGACTTATTTTCTATATATTATGTGAAAGTTTATTTTTAATGTTCGTTTGTTTTTATTACACATCTTTCCTTAAAATTTTATTGCTCCCACTAAATTATTTACCCTTACTATGCATCTGAGCTCACCCCTTATGTTTTATTTCTCCAGGATTCCAAGAAGTGTATTATGATTGATATTCAGTGTTAAGCTAGGGGATTAATGGTGTTATCAAAGGATAATTTATGTTGTGTTTTATTTTTGAATGTGTACTGTAACATTCATGTATGTTATCTATTTTTCAAGACTGGTAAACTGATTGGTCTTAGGGACTTGATTCCTCATAATCTTGCCAATGTATTGAAATAATGCACGGACTATGGGATTCTAGGGTCAGGGAACTACAATAACCCAGATGAATTTAGAGGTAAAAAGTCATTTTAAGGGCTAATAATGTAACACCGAAATATTTATTAATTTTTTTTAATTCATTTAAAATTTTTATGTTTTTAATTTCACACAACACTGAATATAGATTTTCGTATATTAAAGAAAAAATTGTGGCTTTCATTATAAAAAACACCAAACCAAGATATTGATACATGAAACACTTATTTTAGCTTGAGGTATATGAGACACTATAATTGGTTTGTATTACTCACAATTCTAAGTCCCTTCGATAGCCTGGGTTACATGCAAGGTCATGTTTTACTAAACTACAAGATACTATTACTATTATTATTATAATATTATTATAGATACCACCTATATGTTTGAATGAAATTTAAGAATAATATTAAGTAAATTGGAAAAATATGATTTAAACATGTATATAAAATTAATCTTTTGGTCATCAATTACTAGAAGTGAATGAAAAAACTATTTGAAAATAAATAATCTAATTTTCTATAAAAATTGTTTTTCTATCTAAACACCAAATTTATCATAATAAATTAAATAAACCACTTTTTATTAATGTTTTTAAAAAAATTAAATATTATATATTCAGTCAAATTATTTGATACTCATCTAATAGATTTTATAGCTATAAGCTAAGAATAAATCCAACTTTGGGAATAAAAAGTTGTAATCTTCTAAAAGGCAATTTTATAGACTTTTAATAGGGAACCCATTAAAAATATGATTTTTGACACTATTATAATTTTCATTTTAAATAATAAACTTCATTTTTAAAATATGAATAAAAAATTATATTATGGTTATTTTTTGAATTTTCTGTGTAGTTCAAGTTTTTGATGAATAGTGAATAATAATGAATTTTAATTGAAAATTTATTTTTCATATAATTTATTTTTAAGGATAATTTATTTTTAATGGGTTTTAAATTTTAATTATATAAATTATAAATAAATTAATACAATTTAGGTAATTTTAATCAATTTCACTTTGAAATTGGGTATAAAAAGTTCCCATACATTAAACATTTTTAATTTAGAAGATCTCGTTTTTATCCCATTTGTAGGATTAAATTTGAATTAATTTCTACCAATTATGTGATTGAAAATTAGAAAAATGATTTAAATATTTTGGAATAATAATAATATACAATTTCAAATGTGTTAAAATTAGTTTTCGAAAAATATATTAGTGGAAGTAATTGAAATTAATTACAATGATTAAAAGGAAAATTAGACTAACAAGGGAATAACCTTACAAATAAGGTCCAAAATAACCTATTTTTTTTATAAAATCCATTTATGGGAATATATTGATCCTATCCTACGTTTCAATTATTATTTTTCATTAATGGAGCCACATGTCATAGGAAAATGTGGGTAGAATTCCCTTTTTAAAAATTTACAGGAATTCCACTCCTCCTCCACTATAAAAATTCAATCACCCCTCTCATTTATTCACACCCTTAAATCCCTTTTTATAGAAAAACCTTTGATAATATAGTCCCAAAATATACCTATATTTATCTTATAAGACTCTCTTTGGTCATAAATTAATCTAAAGTGTTCCTTTGATACAAACCAAAATGATTTACCCAAAGACGAGATGACATCATTCCTCAAGAACTTTCGTTTTTTTCATTCTTCACCCCCTAAAATATTCATATTCCATGATTATATAATAACCTAAGTATCCTAAATATATTGATATGTTTTTACTCATTGGATTTACCTACACTTCACACTCTTTCATCAAATGTGTACGAACTTACCATTCTTGTGTACGATGAACTACTAGCTCAAGAAAAGATGTTGTTTGTTTTTCCTTTACCGCCTCCCATGGTTGGGAATTATGATAGAAAATATATTATTATATGATATATATTATATTAATTAGTTCTTTATACATTTTTAATTATTATATAAAACATACATTCATGCTTTCTATTCTGTGTAAATACGATAACTTAGTTTGTGGACGTGCGGACAACCACCTCCTCAAAGCGATGTGATTTGTTCACAGTCTTCATGAAATGTATTAAGGTTGGTTTTAGGGAACTTATATGATATTTATGAAATAATAATTCTACCTAAATGATATTATATATATATATATAAACATATATATCATTTACTTTTCTTTCAATATAATATGAAAAAGGAAACAACGTTCATGCGTACGTATGACATACCATCTACATTAATGGTGTATTTCATTTCATATATCTATATTTTATATATTATTATCAATATTAATATAATTAATATATAAGATACATAATTATTTTTTTACATTATTTAAATAAGTAAATCACGATCTAAGTAAGAGGATCAATAACAACAAATCAAAAAATTTACAATAAACAACGTGGATATTACTCGAAGTTTAACATTAACATGGAATGGTTAAAAAGAAGGTAATATAAATCCATATATGGTATTATATATAATAATTTGGTTCTATTTCTTATTTATCTTAAACATATATTTTTTATATAGGAGGTTTGAGTGTGTACTAATAATGTCAAGACTTAAGGTAAGAGTTTTCTCATCTCACTTCTTATATCCATGAGATTTATTCCTTTTCACCACTCATTTACATTATTTTGTGTATATAATAACCATGGATTTGTTATATTAATATGAAAATTAAATTTATGGGTATGTAAATATTCATTTTAAGACATTTTTTTTCATGGATTTTATACTTCAAATGATACCAATTCGGTAATTTAATTCTATCTCAATTTTCCTTATTTGAATCAAATTCCATATTATGCACCTATATTTTTCTATAAGGTGTATATATTACCGTTGACATGTTATATCACAAATATACTTATTTTCATGTTATTTTAATCTTTATTTAATGGTAATATTTCCATTTTATTATGATTCAACATTAGAAAATTGGAAATAGTTTATTGATACAATCTCATCATTTATTGATACTATTTATGATTATGATTATATTGATGAAATATTATGTTCCATGTCTCAATAAATATCACGAATTTTATTAAACTCTAATTATTCATTTTATATCCAATTAATGGTACCATTTTCCAGTCATTGGTAGTTATGATAACTAAGTTCATGGTTTTATGAAAATCAAACTTAATTTCTGATTTTTCTTGGAAATATGTGGTCTTTAAAAAAATGTTTTCTAAAAATGTTTTATGATTTTTTTAATATTATCCTATTATCTTTAATGGAATTATTTACCCATGTATTTCCTTTTTACAAAATTTTTTAACAAGGAACATTCTGATCTCTTTTGGATCAATCCACTTTTCTAAAATTTTATGGTGAAAACAGATTGTTCGGTATGTAAAGACCTACCCATTAGCATTAAACCATTTCAAAATAACTTGAAAACAATTTCCATTAGCCTAAAACCAGGGGAAACCCATATTTTATAAAACCCAGTTCTACTCCCAAAAAACAATCATCTGTATCATTCAATTTCATTTAAATAAATTGTTTATCAAAACAAAATTAATGCAGTTTACTAACATAGGCTAAAGACAAAACCACATACCGCAAAACATAGTGTCACACACACCCACAAAGGATCTACTAACAAGAGGAGAATAAAAATGAAAATTGTTTCCCCATAGGAAATATACACTTATTATAATTGATTTAATTTTTCAAAAAGGGTTTTTATAGAAGGGGGGATGACACAAACCTTAGAACACGCACCCATCCCACCACAACCAACGTAGGAAACAGCCCCTAAAAATAGATCACCCCATGGATATATAAGGAAACAATAAAGAAAATCATCATGGATCAATGTATCTAAAAACATAAGGCCACTATTCTAATATGATAAAGTAAATGAATAATTAGAAAGGATCACATAGCTGTTGAGGTGAAAACCCACTGCCATGGTGATTAATCTCCAAATAGATCAATCTAGATCAAATGTAGACTCTTAAAATTCCCATAGAGGGTTTCTTGGATGAGAAAAAATAGAGATGTGGAATAATGAAATGAAATATAATTTTTAATAAACCCTTAAATTTTGTACTTATGTATTTACATGTCATGTAATCCCTTTACATGTCTGGTAAACTTGGGTGATAACATACACTAAAAAACCCGACGTATTTTTAATTAACACCATTTTTTTCATTATACATCAGGGAACCATTACAAGGAATTTAATCCTTTTATGTATTGTATACAATTAAATAATATTTTATGAAAACCAAGTAAACTCCATGTAACACCATTAAATGTTTTAAAATCACTAAAAATACAATAGAAAACTTCCGAACCAACTCGAGCATCCTCCGATCTCAGGGAGAACCTAAAAAATCCACGAACAAATTTATAATCAGTATCCATTAATTCCAAAAAAACATCAATCCATGAAAATTAATCCATTTTCTCAGAAAAATTTCTCAATCATTTATAATCCCAAGACAAATCCAATTAAATAGGAAAACAAAAAATGGGAGGTTTTCCTGAAAGAGGGTGATATGATATTACAAACACCCCACCATAAGATATTTGATCTACAATATGTTATATGGAAGAATGATGTATGGTAAATAGATTATACCACTAATCACCCACCAATTACTTATTCTACCAAGTAACATGATAATATGATCCTTTCCTCAATAACATAGTGACCAACTAAGTGGACTTCCCACTCAAGACATTCACATGAGAGTATATAATCTCGAATGAATACACCCTAAATGAAACATCTGGTTATAAATCAATCTTCTCCTAACTCATAATGTGAGAGGGATAGAATGATATTTATTGAGTTGTGATATGTAAAAAAATCATGAATTATTATCAACTAAGCTGATCATTCCAACTGATAAAAACCTTCCCAAACTGCTCAACAATCTCAATAGGTCCCATATATATTGGAGCCAAATTTACCGATTTTCCAAGACGATGGTGACCCAAATGAAGAGAAAATTTAACAAAAACTTGTTCACAAAATTAAAAATCCATAGGAATGTGTTTTTTATCCTCAAGACAATTACTCAAAACTATACTCCCCACAGATGTAGTGATTAGAAACATATTACCAAAATTGAGAATACCACTAGAAGAGAAAGACCAAATAGAAACAATATCTATACCATATAGGGATTTTAAAATTCTCATGGACACATCATTATATAAATAAATCAACATATTAAACTCAACAAGTGATGATGATGGCTGAGTACTAGTCATAAACACACCTGAAACCTCCTCCTGAGTATCCAGATGCAACTGTGAAAAATTCCCCATAAGGTACCATTATTCATTCAATTCCAAAATATCTTGTGATGGTAATTTACTACTAAGAACATATTCAATGAAGTTCCCATTCTCTAGGGTGTAGGTTATATCAAAGTCAAATGATTAAAGTTATTACACCCTCCACATCTATATAATATTCAAGTCCTTTAGAGAAATTATTTTTTATTAAACTCTTTTGGATGGAAAATATAATGAATAATTCCCCAAAAATATGTTTAAACTAACACTTAAAAGAATTAATAACTATAAAAAATATTTGAATCATGAGTGAGGTAATTATTATCATGTGGTCGGATATGAAATGAATCATAATCTACCACATGATCATCCTGCACGAGAACACAAAACAAATTAGTCCCATAAGCATCATATAAAATCACATACCACTAAATGAGCTCATGTAAGATCATAATATGATATAATGTTATAATTATTTAAAATTCCTTAAAAGAAGACTGACACATTTAGTCTCACATGGATTTCATGCCTTTATTGGTAAGAGTAGTCAAAGGAGATGATAACATTGGGAAATCTTTCTTGAACCATCGATAGTATCCAGTAAGGACATGGTGCCTATGAATTTTAAAGTCATTATGTGGGTCTTACATGACGAGGAATACTTATTATTATCGTTTTTAATTGGTAATAATTTATTAGAAATCATGTCTCATAGGAATTTCACTTTTGAATCCATAAGTTTCATTTAGAAAGCTATCCATACAAATTGTGAAATTTCAAGATTTGAAAAACCGAACTCATATGGTGATCATTGTTAAAATCATATCTTAAATAAAAGAAAATATCATCTGTTAACACTAACACCAATTTTTAAAGATACTAATGGAATTTATGATTCATCTAATCCATAAAAACTAAATGAGAATTATTCAGACCAAATGGAATCACATGGTACTCAAAATGGACCTTACTACTCCTAAAATAAATATTCAGTATATCACACTACCGAACTCAAAGAAGCTAATAACCTTCCAGATGATCAATATCCAAAAACCACTTTTCACTTTTAAATGATCTAAGAAATCTTCCACAGGAGGAAAATGGAACTTTTTCTAAACTTTTACTCTATTGAACTTCTGATATTTCATGTAGAACTTGATTGAACCATCTACCTTTTTGGAAAAGAGAACTAGGGATACCAAATGAAAAGTACTACAGTGAAAAAACCCCTTTTCACCTGGTCATCTAAAAGAATTTGGAGTTCTTTTAACTCTCCTAGTGCCATATGATAACAAGTTATTGATATCGTCTTTGTACCTAGCATTAGTCCAATTGTAAAATCTACCTCCCAATATGATAGAATCCTGGAGAAATAAAAGAGTAAAACATAAGGAAGACCCTGAAAAATGGGGGGAAGATAAAAAATAGAAGAAACTTCATCAAAATCAACTACAAAAGCATACAATAATCTTCTGAGCTCCATGCAAGATGGTCCTACATAGACAGACCTCAGATTCCACTTTCCCTAAAACACTGGTGAACTCCCATCAGCTATAATAAATGAGACATTAAAATGATTAAAATCAACCTAAAGTCAATGAATAAAATGAAAATACATTCCAATGTTGATGTAAAACATTTCTAGGCCGAGAACAAGAAAATCCAAGACTAACTTCATATCATCTATCTATAGCTCACAAGATGAACATTGAGACCCATGCTCTTTCATATTCCCAAGAGGTGTCACTAACTCCATAAAAAAAGAGATTATTTCCATTGAAAGGATAAGTATATCAATAAAATTTTTAAATATAAATGAGTGGTAAGAACCAGTATCAAACAAATCAATTACTACTAAGGATTCAATAAATATGGTACCTATCATTTTCATCAGACCCACATCTAACTCTTCTAGACGCTTATATTCTACAAGAAGGTGATTCAATCCTAAGGCCTGCAGATAGATACCTTTAGTCATTGAAGCATCTAACGCTGCTGCAATAACTTTTGGAACAAATGACCCCTGAACATATCAAGGAGTTGAAATAGCCTGATAGGAACATTGCAGATGACCATAATGCCCACACCTATTACACATATTAGTAGGTGAAGCACATGAAAATTCTGTTTTTCTGACCATCCCACAATAATAAAAAGTTAGTGGCATTCCACTAGCTACAATTAGTGTTGATTAAGAGGCATGCAATAGATAAAAACCTCCACCAACCAAAAAATGATCCTTCCATTTCATATTTTTCCATGGAGCACCATTAAATCTACTACTAGGTGAAAGAGATGGAGAGGATTATCAAATATTTCCCTCCTATTCATCTTTGACATCATATCCATATCCAATATATTAAAATAGGTCAAAATCATCAACATAATCACCTATGATCTGATATTCGGTCTCAAACCCATCATCAACTTATTTTCTTTTAGATGGTCATTTTTTACAATCTCTAGTAAAAAATAGACCATCTCAAAAAATATATTGGTGTATACCAACATCACATACTCTCCCAGCAAAAATAGGGGAACTACAGTGACTTTTCCACCAGGAGTGACTTTGGACAAAACTTATGGAAGAAGGGAGTCCTGAAAATGTCAAATCCAAGCCCTCATGCTTATCTTCTAAAACCATAGAGTCCCACCAATTATCTCTAAGACCCTCAATATTCAATGAATCAAACTTCACCTAGATATTATTAGATTTTTTTGATGAATTTTAATATCCGATCGGTCTTTTCTGGACCTTCCTCTGCCTCTTGAGGATCATTCATACCTTTAAAGAATGATGAATTCTCACGCAAGAACTCATGTGATCAATTCCATTCCCTTATAGCTCTTGGAAATATGTCGATAATGATGTTATGACCCTTTGGAACATAAAATTCATCAATATGAACCAAAATAATGATATCTTCGATAAAATTTTGATTCATCAGTTGATTCCCTTAAAGAGCATCAGCTTCACCCTCTTGAAGAACTCATAGAAGACCTCTCGAAGGTATAGTGATGCACACCAAAAAACAAGAAATAATCATACAACAAAACCACCTCTGTTAAAATAATAAAAAATGTTTGAAAAAACATATATTAGCATTAAGAACTCAAAACATGAAAAAACACATCCCAACATCCTATGGTAAGATGAGTCTCATCACAGTAAGAGCTCACTGAGCATTCACCACAATATAAAACTCATTACATAATAATCCTATCTCTAGTATATATAACATCCCAAGACAAGAACACTTGGGCAAAACCCACCTATGATACCAAATAATAATGAACCAACCTGAATACCATCTCAAACAGGTACACGGCCTGACACATCACATACATAAAGGGCGTTTCTAATCCCCCCTGGCTGGAGACTAGAACCCAAGAATAAAAAAACAACCAGATGAAATTATTTAACCAAACCTAATGAAATGAAATTACACACTTATATATAAAAATACAATAATAGAAGGAATATATATGCCATAACTAAAGGTTTATAGTGGAAACCAAAGTAAAATAAGAGTAAAACAATCTCTAAGTATAAGTCCAACCACCATGATTACAAAAATAGGGATAAAACCAAGTAATACAGGTGATATCATGGGAAAAATCCTACTATCGCCCAAAACACTACTTATCTAAGCTAATAAAATACCATTCTACTCCACTACAATGCCTTTTTATACCCTACATTGGATGATGTAACTGGGTCTATGCACCACTGAAGAAGTTTGTACGGTTTGAGCTAACAGGCTCAGTGGGTTATCACCATGGTGTTCAATATGAGTCTCAGAATAATAATCCAATCATTCTCAACTTCAATGAAAACAAGGCATGATAATAGTTTAGCATTTTTTTTATTTCAAAATAAAGGAAAAAAGTTTAATTTCCCCCTCTTTCCCATTTCCAAATAAATATGGTAAATCATTTTCCAATAATTTCACAACCAAATATCATAACATATATATCCTTTCAAAGAAAATATTGCATCACATATCATATGTAATCCAATGAAATACAATAGAATAGTAAAATCCTAAGTAGAAGACCAAATCAGCCAAGAGGTTCTAGAAAAAACCTGTCATGTATCATAGTATGTCTAGATAGCTAGGGCATGCCTACCTAACATAAACAATTTTGTACACACCTAGCCACTAGACATATGCATTGAGTTTAGAGGGAAGGAAAACACCCCAGAAAGTGAACCCCCCAACATGTCGAAAAAGTCCCCAGAACACAAGGCCTAGTGGCGAGATATAAGACCCATGAGAAAATCCCAAAACAATGGATGAGACCAATTAATATACCTTCTACCTAAGTTCCCAAGGCTTATTGTGTTATCTATATTCCAAACCATTTCATAAAACCATTTTTATAAAATCATTCATTGAAAACCATATCATAAATCTATTTGAAAAATATTTTAAAACCCTTTCCATTTACCCAAAACTAGGGAAACCCATATTTTATAAAATCTTTTTCCACTAACATAAAGCGATCAATCATATCATAAAATTTCATTTATATAAATCATTTATCAAAACAAAATCAATGCAGTTTACCAACACAAGATAGAGGCAGATCCACCAATGTAACATCATACTACTACTATGATCAAGTAAATGAAGAATCATAGTGGCTCACTTTCCAAGAGATATGAAAACACATTTCTATAGTGATCAATCATCAAAATTATAAATATGGATCAAACAGAGACTCCCATAATCACAGGGGAAGGGTTCTATATTGAGATCTAAGAGAGATGCGAAAGAGTAAAATGAAATATCATTCATTTGGCACCAAAAAAAGTTTTGACTGAGAATTTATATGGAGTGCAATTCTTTTATACATCATGTAATCCACAATGATCACACACACCAAAAAACCCACACCATTTTAATTAAAACTGGCCTTTTAGAATTACATGGCATGTAATCTTTTCAAACTATTAAGAAAGTTAAAAAATTGAATCTTGCGACCGTGTACACATAATGTAATGTTGTGAAATCATCTAGTGTTCCATAGAAAACATCATAACAATATTGGGCATCCTATGATCTTGGGGAGAACATGAAATATCCATTAAAAAATTTATATCAGGACTCCATTAATTAAAAAAAATATATCCACAATCTTTAAGTCATTTTTCTTAGAACAAGTTATATATGCTCATGATCTCCATGAAACAACCAATTAAAGATGAATGAATAAAAAATAGGAGGGTTACCTGAAATCAGGTAAAAAAATATTACAGATCCAACCCTATTATTAATTCTAAAAATTTCTTAGAGGAGTCACACTTTTTATCAAAATTTTGTTATTATAGAAAATATTTATTTCCCTTTAATGTTCCCTTTCAATATTCAAAAATATAAAAATAAGAGTTGTTTTGATATTTTTAGAATGCTCTATATTAAAAATCTATATCAAAAAAACTGAATGCATTTCAAATTAAAAAAATTATTTTCTATTTTTAAATTTTTAAAAAATATTATTTTGACTCTCATAAAGATCATTAATGATGTATAAATAAATGTTTATATTCTTTTTGTCTCATGTTTACATTATATTATTATAGTTACCCTTACATAACTCAATGACATGGAATAAATTTATCTCATTCCTGATTTATATATTTCTCCTTTGTTATCTAACCTTGTTTATGAGTTGTTTCTAATATTACCTAAGGTGAAAAATAATGTGATCAAATGTATGTTTCACATTCCTTTGAAATATGAATTAATTTTCACTTGAATTGTGTTAAATCATTTTTAGAAAAATCTTTTATTTTTTAAAATGACTGAAAATATTTTTGACATCACTTTTTTAATCAACGATTAATTTCTTTATAATATATTAAAATTAATTTCAAACATTATCTTGGTATATTAAAATTTTTGTGATCAAAAAAGGGGAATATTATTATATATCACTATCTTATATTTTTTTAATTATCTTAATTTCATTTTATTATTTTAAAATTTTCATCTTATTTGGTTCTAACACTCTTATTTCAGTATATTTAAATATTTCTAACCAACCAAGGTGATAGTGTAAGAGGAGCATGAAATGCCTTTTATAAAGGCCACAGTTCTCACAACCTGTCCTAATAGGGCCTATTCCATGACTCCCCACGCCTTAATCCAATAAGATAGGGTATAAAGAATGGAACTGGGTAGGCATATAACTAAAATGGGAGTTCTTTGACTATGTACCTATACACACATGCAAATCTCTAAGCCCTTAAAATACTAATATACAAAAACTACTAAAAAATCATGCATGCATGCAACTATTCTCATAACTAGAGTATGATAAGAAGTAAAGGAATGAAAACAGGTCCAAATACAATCCCAAAAAAAGAGTCTAAATACAAGTCCAACCTGATGGTAAATAGAGAACTACTATCAAGATACTATAGGAACACACCTCATACTCTCTAGAATCACTAAGAACCATCCTATATTGTTTCGTCTTTGACTCTATCAAAATTTAGGTCGTATAAATATAAAATGTGTGAGGAAAGCCTAACAAGGGGTGAGAATAACAATACCCAGTAGGAAACCCAAAAACCTCAAAGTATACAATAAAGGAATAAAAATCATCTCTACACAGTAATGTTTCAACATCACATATTACTATAATATATAAATATAATCCAAAACGATAAACAATATAAATGTATGTCACAACCATAATGTCATCTGGGATTCTAGATTGGAGATTCTTAATAGAACTCATCCAGGAGAACACACTCCATGAGTATGATAACACTAATAAAGTTAGAAGATATTGGATACACAGATGATGATCACACCCAATGTCTGTTGTATACCAACAACTCAATCTAGATTAACCTTCTAAATAGGGGATTGGCAGCTGCATAGTGTTATTCATGACAATAACAAGAACTCCACCTAGGGCATGAATATTAGTAAAGGATCTCATTACAGGCCTCTCAAAAGGATTCCAACAACTCTATCCTTGACGTAGAACTAAAGGGGTAATTTTCCTATGTGTAGGAGGATATTCCATACTAACTCCTAGGGAATGGATATAGGGAACACACCCTAATGAAACATGTCCAATATATAGGGGAAAAGGGATCCAAACAGACATTTATGGATTACATGGCCTGTAGTATGGGTATACACCATGTCCCTTCGGCCTTGGGTCTTTCCTGTGTAAACGGCCCATGTCCATGTCTGTGTCCATGTCCCTATAAGTGTAATAGTACATTACATGTGGATTCCCATGTACTTCATCTTGTGTACCAGTACATGGGTATTCCTATGTATTCTTGGGAAATCCATATCTTTGTGGTTTTATACAATGTGCTTGTGGAAATGTACTTTCATCCCATGTCTGTGTACCTTATGAGGTACATTGAGAGCTTAACAAAGGGGACCATGGATCGTATGAAAATATCACATATTATGTGATAATTATCTTCCTCATGAAATCTAATCCACTCCTAGGAGGTACCCACTTTCAACGTAATCCAAAAATCACACTCCGTGTGGATTGGGTTTTTCGAAAAACCCTAGTTCTTCCTTTTTCACATACTAGTGCCACCACCACCTCAAAATATAGCTTCGTTCAAGATGGAAATCGTGGATCCATTCCATCCAAACAATGCCACTTCCAATAACTAAATTATTTCCCTTTGAGTTTTTTGGGAAATAGCCTCATTATACATTCTTCATTGCATTCCAAAGAACATAAAATTGGGTATCCAAAACTGTCTGATCCAATGATACTTCCATCGGCATAACACCATCATTTCATGATGATCCTAAATATAAATTATCTAACTATCGTGTCAAGAAACACATGCACAATGATCAATTTATTGGACGATTTCGAACCAAGGGTCAATGAAGAACACACACAATGAATGAATAAATATGGAATAAATGCACAACCAATACACAAGGAAAAAACCACTGTCAATTTTCATGTTGATATCGATCTATCAAAGTTAGAATGAAAAAATAAGAATTGATAACAAACAATCAAGACTCTCAAAATAAACTCATAGTTAAAACCATCACATAAGATGACCTTACCATGTATAAATCTATTGGTTGATTGATTTGTGTTCATTATAAGAATTAAGAATGAGGAGAGAATCCAAACACAAAAACTATCCTACCTCAATAGGGATTTATTTCTAATAAAAAACTATCCTTCATTGGTATCAATGATGATATATTTTAATTATTTTTCCCACTAATCATGGATTTATGATATAGTTGTCGTTCATCTAAGATATATCCTCCAATTATCTCTCTAATTTATATCTACTGGGTCCAAGGTTATATGGATAAACTTGAAATTTCTTCATAACAGACAACATAATGACATTTTAGTTGTTGGTTCAAAGTTTTAAAAATAAAACAATTTCTTTAATTATTTTATTCATTTCATTCCCGTAATGATTTAAAAAAATTCCCCCACAACAAAAATGTTTAGGTAGTTCCTAAGTTAAAACTCATGTTTTGAACTCAATGGTGCCCTTAATGTTTTGATATAGGCACCCATTTATAAGTTATTCCCCTTTTTTAGGAAAAATATCTGTTTTTTCTATTTAATATATTTAATATATTTAAAACATTTATACTAAGAAAATGGGGCCTTGAAATCAAACAATATCTCAGTGCCTTGTCTCAAAAATAATTCATAAGATATCCAAAAATAATATATAGAAAATCCACGTCATTCCAAAATTAGATTCTACCACTAGATAAATCATTCAGAGATATACGAGGGAAACTAGATAACAATTTGATCTCACTAACAAGTTGGTTGGGTCTTCATTAGCATTGAAATATTTAGGTAGTATTCCAACTACCTGGCGGGAGGCATTTGGTACCCTGTGGCATTGAGTTAGTATGTTAAAATGTCTATTAAGGATAGTCTTCGTCCACTTCATTGACCCCATTTCTTCACTATACGACCGTTAGACCCCCTGGAGGCTATAAATACATCCCATGAGAAGATCTAAAATCAAATTTAATGAACATTATTGATCTTTTGTAAACAACAATTGACCCAATGAGAAATGATGATAAAAATAATTATATTATTTCTCTTCTTGATATCACATTTTACTTATTTATTAAAACACTTTGATGTATCATAATTCTATCTCTCTCAATCTCTAAATTTCATGATATCTGTCCTCATAAATAATTGAGAGTATTTACTGATTGGGACTGTGACAAATAATACCTCCATTATCATCCTTATGAGGTTATTTGATTCTACTAAAACCCAAACCTTATTTTTCATGTTATGACCAACTGTTAAATCCAAAGAATTATTTTATGTTTCATAGATAATTCTTATATTAAGGTATTTTTTCTTTTCAAGTTTCTTTTATACTACTATAATCAATGTAAATTAGTTCCTAAAACCTCATGAATCTATGGTTTTAGAAATAGGGGCTTATAGTTGAGTTATTTATAAACTCCCATATAAAATTGTGTAACTTTATTTTTATTTATGTTACACAACCTTTAATTTTTTAATCTCTGTATTTCAAATAGTCAATTAGTTCTAATTAATATTAACTAATAAATTTAGGTAACATTATATTGGATATAATTTTTTTTACCCATTTAATTGTTATACCATTTTTGTTTTCATACATCCAAAAGATATATATATCTATATATATAATTATTTTGACTTTCTCTAATTTTATTTATCTCTATATTTAAAATTATAATTACATTTTTTATATTAAATTCTGTAAAAGAAAATTCACCCCCACTCTTTCCATCTAACTCTGAAAAATAATATATTATTAAGAATAATATATAATAAACTTTTATCCTACAGTTTCATAACATGATTTTATTTTCACAATGTAAAATAACATAATGTTAATGAATATGTCAAGTAAAACCTTTTAAAATAATTAGTAAAATAAAAATGGTTTAATTTAAATGAATTCATCAATTCTACATGACATGATGTTAGTAAATTATTAATGAGTATGAATTTGAAGAACAAACAATGAGACCTTAAACATATGCACTAAACTCTTGTTGAAATATTTGGATACAATAATAATATTGACTATTAAAATGTGAAAATAATAAATAAATATATTGTTTAATAATATTGATATTTACAATATTATTTACTACTACTAAAATGAAATTTAAATATTTAAATTGTATTAAAAGATATGTATGAAAAATTTAAAACATCGGTACAATTATATTGAAATTGTATATGTAAATGTGTGTAAACATTGAAATATATATCGACATGCATTATTATATACATATGGAAAATTATATAAACCATTCCATGTAGATATTTTTTATATGGTGCTTTTTATTAATTAATACACATTTATAATATTGAGAAAACACCTATACACTCAATTTGGATGAAAAAATATACATAATAATTGTAGACCTAAAAAGAAAAGCGTATTTTCAAAATTATATATATACAAATTTAATTTATTAAATTAATATATATTGAAAAAAGTGTGACAATGCATATTTAAAAAAAGAAAGAATTTTTTAAAAAACATATGTGAAGATTTTTAACAATAAGTGCAAGACCAAATACATTGGGAATGAATATGAAAAAATTGTACAGATATATATAATTTTGATAACTAAAATAAAAAGTGTGTACAATAAAAATCTAAAATTTTGGAAATAATTTTTTTTTATTTAAAAATTAATTATTCATAATAGAAAATATAAAAAATGTTTTATTATTTATATATGAATTTATTATGATTAATATATAAGGAAAGTTGAAATATTGTAATTGAATTAATGAATACATTTCTAAAATGGAATTTATATGTATATTTTCAATAGTTAATATATATGAAAAAATTTATACATTTTCAATTAGTATAAATATGTATAAATTTAATGCAATTGTAAATAAGATATCTCATCCACCAGAATTTTGAACTCAATGTTTTTAGTATATTCCTTTGAATTATACTCCAACCCTTCCCTATTAAACAATAGATGAAACATAAATTCCAACAAATTTTGAAACATTAATATCAAAATTTTCATTTAATGATATCAAGGAGAACAAAATAAAATTGGTAAAAAATTATTTAAATGATTTTATAATATACTAGTTTTTTCAATAAAGAAGTTCCATATAATAACCAATTACTTCACACTAATAAAGTTAACCATTATTTGAAACTACCTATAAAATATTCAACCAAAAAATAAATGACTAATAATATGGATTTCACTAAAATTTATTTATAAGATCTATGAGGTTTATAAGTTTATAGAATAAGGTAAAACATTACATAATAGAGTGAAAATTTTGGAACACTATTCGTTTTTTACAAAAAAAAGATTCTTTATAAATATACATGTTCTTTGTTCAAGGTTAATTCACTTATATATAACTTTAACATTATTTTTGTTTCTACTTATGTTTAAGGCTTATAAAAAACATCTAAAATATTAGAATAAGTGCAAAAATAAAAAAAAGAATTTAAAAATATATGAAACACATTAATCAATTTAATGTTTATGATAATCCATAAGGATGTTTCCCTTTTTAATATAACAAACATTTTAGATCAAAATAATCATTTACCTATCCATGAAATGTACTTTAAAGTCTAATTTTTTAATAAAACATGTTTTAGGTAAACATGTAACGCCATGATATTTTAATAGAAGAACACCATATTCGATTGTTTATATGACCAAAAATATCAATATTACAAGGAAATTTAACACAGTGATACATTATGATATATTTAATTTTAAATAAATTCATTCTCATTGATAACGTGGGATTCACTCAACACTGCTTTTAAATTAAACACAATAATTCTTTAAAGTATTATTATTTAAACATAACAATTATAACCTAGCCATTAAGTTGGTGGGTATGAATAATATTAAAAAAAATTTGAAAATTATATGGGAAAAATATTTATAAAATAAAATAATTGGTTATATATTTATTAGAAATAAAATAATAATCATTGGAATGAAAATATATGTTTTTTAAAATATGTTTGAAAAAGGTAGTTTAATTGTGCTTTTCAAAAATAATATAAAATTAAATTTAAAAATTTTATAAAATTTATTTGACAAAATTAAATTCATTTTTTAAAACCCCATGTAAAAATAATTCTTTGGTGATTTTTTGGGATTTTTCTAAAAATAATAATTTTCTAAATAATTGAAAAAATTAATTTTTTTTTGAAAACTACCTTTCTATTTAAATTATTTACATGTTTAAATTATGTTTTACATTGATTTTAAATTAAATTTAGTTAAATTTTATTACAATATAAATACTTTAGATCATTTTAGTAAATTTAATATTTAATTATGATATAAAAACATATTAATCTTTTGAATGTTTTTCTTTGGAAAACCCCTTTTTTCAACATGTCTAAGGGATTAATTTTAAATTCAAGTAAACCAGTTCAAAGAATTGAATTTAGAAAAATGGATTCAATTATTTAAATCATCATAATTAAAAATTTTAATAAGTTTAAATTAATTTTTCCCTAAAAATTGTAAAATTAAAATTTAATTATTGCGCTAAAGATAACATTGGTCTTATCATGCATTAAACTAAAAATACATGGGATAAAATGACCTAGAAACTTAAATAAATCTAATTTTATGGACATATTTAGAAATTATAACCTCTATGGTTTGATAATGACCAATTTTTTAGGCATTTTCATGACAAATTCGTGGGTATCATATTATCTTTTTAAAAATTCCATGTGCACCCTCACCCACACTTATAAAATCCTACCACATCTCCTCCATCCTGACATATCCAAAAACCATTATTCTGGACAAAAGTATTAAAAAAATATTACTTAAATCCATTATCTCATCTTGGAATCAATTTTTTTTGTATTCCATCCAAATAAGGCTTTAGGAATAAACCTAAAGAGGATCTCCAAAGAAGAGGTGAAATTATTAAACATGCATATTTGTTTTATATCATCTTCCACATCCTTAAAATAAGCATAAAATTTCTAATAAAATCACACTATTATACCATATATACTGATATTTTATTATTTTTATGGATAACCTAGATCAATCCATACATTTATTAAATGGGAAACTAAATTGGTGACCATGTGTATGATAGACTACCGCCTCACGAACCGATGTAATTCAATTTCCATAACCACCTTCCAAGGAAGGATATAATTATGGATTTAAATTATTAATATCATATTAATGATATTTTTATTCGTTTTAAATTATTATATCAAAATTAACTTCTTAATTTACATTATGTGGGGGATACAATAACGTTGCTCGTGTGTATGGTGGATTATCGGCTTGCAAAGCAATGTGATTCATTTTTCCATTATAATTTACATGGAATGTAATAATGTTAAAATTAATGATTATATGTGATATTTGTGACCAAAATATAATTTTATAAATATAATATCTCATCAAACTTATTACCTTACAATCCATTGGAAAACAATAACATTTCTTGTGCATACGTGTGGACTACCGCCTCCATGTAGAGATGTGAATTTTTTTCATTTTATATTTACATGGATGGTAAGAAATAGGGATTTATTTATATTAATTATATATAACCTTAAAATAATTTTTCAAATGTTAATGAACATTTATTTTCATTTCATTTCATCCATTAAGAAAAATAGAAACAATGCTCATGCGTACATATAACTTATCGTCTCTATGAACGATGTAATACATTTTCTATATATAACCTCTATAGATTAATATAATTACAAAAATAATGAATATATATGTTATTTAAATAATGGTTAATATTTTTATATACTTTTTAACCATTATAAATTTAAATGTATTGAAAATAAAAAACCAAAACATAGATGAAAAATGATGCAATTATCACCTGAAATAGAGATTTTAACAAATAAATTTCAATAAATTGTTGATAAAAACTATAATTAAAAAAATAGATTGTTTAAATATTTGATTATGGTCTGGTAATAAATTTATAATAAACCTTTATTTATTATACAAGATATTTAAATAGTAATGAAGGAAATCATACCAGAGGTAAGGGATTCTCATATCACTTTTACTTCCGCGAGACATAGACCATATTCATCACTTGTTTATTTGTGTGGTGAATATATTTCCAATTTTGATATATTATATAATTAATATATTTGTATAAATTTTTTATAAATTTTCTTTCTATGTTATTTCATTCATGGGTTTTATGGTTGAAAAGTAACCAATGTTGTATGAGTTTATTTTAGAATGTTATCATTATTTGGGATTGTTTTATTTTAGTATCCATTGGGAGGATAATTTGATATTTATATCTAAAATCATTATGTTTACTTATAATATGGTTATTCGTGATATTTTTCATGTAATAATACCATTTAACTCTATTTGTTACTTAAAATTATTGACAATTGTTTTAATAAAATCCAACTTTTTTTATCTCTTCAGTTGAAAATCAAATTTCATCAAAATCATTGTTTTATAAAAATGTTCTCAAATTTAATCTATCTATTTAAAATCATATATTACATAACTTTTTACCCACTTTTAATATTAAAAAAAATTAATGGTATATTCATATAGTTTTTAAATTAGTTCTCATTTGGATTCTACTAAAAATGTGAAAGGAATCATTATTTTAATGTTTAACTCATGAAAAGAATTTCCCACCATCATGACCAATAAAATTTTTAAATATTAATTTATATGTTTTAGTAGTTATTTTAAAATAAAATTATTTTCCAAAATATTTTCTGAACTGATATTTTTGAAAATAATTTTAATGTAAAAATGATATTTTACTAAAAAATATTTTTAGTGGTATTTTATGGTATTTCTATTCATCAATGATATAAATAATTTATTTTTATTTTTTTCCACTAGGGATATATTATAATGATACAATAATTATAATTTTTGGACATGGTTTATAAACAATTTGACTAGGGATATAGAATTTTATTACCATTCACAATTTTATTTTGGATGGTTTATGATTATGTTTATTTATTAGGGTAAGTATTAACATCTCATATGTTCTTTTTTTGAATAAAATGTTTATTTTGATAATGTTTCACCCATTTTATATGAGAAATTCATTGGAATTATTATGTGATTAAGGGGTCTCTAATTACGTGTCCCTTTGATTCATTGGTTAGTCTCATGAGATAAATTAGTTAGCCAAATTAAATGGTTTTTACCCATAATGTGAAGTTTCCATTATGGATGGTCTAGAAAATATTTTTCTAAAGATCAACATTATTAATTCCATCATAATGAGATCAATTATTTATATTCCGCATGATTATTTTATTACTTAGAATATACACAGTTATGTTTCAATCATATATGGTAAGGTATATGGAATTATTTTGATAATTAGTTTTTCCTACCATATCATTCTCTATATTAAAGTAATTGATTAAATGGATAGTGTTTTAGTTAACTAACTTTCTATATTAATTATGCTTCATTTATTCATGATACCTTATTCTATATGCATACCCTTATTGATAATTTTAGATCAACCATTTATTATGTTTTACCCATGATACGAGGAAGAATTTTATTAGTGATATACAATGATAAGATAAGGGAAATAACGGAGTTCTAAAATAAAACACTTTTTTGTATTTTGTGTTTGAAAAGGTAATGCGATTTTCCAGTATGTATATATTTAACCAAGACTACTAAACTATTTTTTCTTTTAGGGTGTAATTTCTTATATCCTATGGCCATATAAAAAAGTAACCATCAACTCTAGGCTACTAGGGTTGGGGTGTTTATAGTTGATATCAATATAATTTTAGTAGATACATTAGGAAAATTATTTATTAAAACATATATTTGGGAATATAATACTAAGATATACGTTGAGGATATGTACAGAAAAACATTCTAATGTTTTCTTAAGGTTGAGATTATGTGGTTTTTCCTTGAAATATCTCACTATATGGATATTATAAGTGGAAATGGTTCAAGAAGAGATACACTTATGGGTGATAACTCCAAAAAAGGTATGTCAATATTGACTCTAGTGATACCCAGTACAAAAAAATGGGTCGTACTATTAACCTATTTTGTCACTCATGGGGGATATTCATTAGATATTTAACATTTTATTTATAACCCATTATGAAGGATTTGAATTGATAATGACCATTAATGAACTATGATTAAACCTAAGGTGTATTAGAAAGAAAATAAAGATCCATGATTTCAGAATCCTATAAATTATTTTTCAGGATTTTTTAGTTTCCCACTATGATTATTATTTCTTACACAATGATTTTTGGTTTTCTTAAATGGTGGAAAGCATAAGGAACTGGGTTAATATAGAATGTGATATATTCTGTGTTTATGGGAAACGAAATTAATGATTACTCGAGTGAAGGATATAGTGATTTTTCCATGTCATTTATCATGATATATGATTAACAACATTAACAATAACAAACTGTTGGGCTCGAAAAAGAAAAGACAAATAGATTTTAGTGAGAGATCATGTGGTGGAGACCATAGAGGATAGAGGATTAAGATTCTTATACGTCAATAATGTTAGAAGAAAAACACTATTTAATGTCTTATAGGAATGAGAAGATGTTTTGGATGAGGAAAATAATGACAGAAATCAAGTAATTATTGTGTAAAAATGAAAAGTTTGGTTAACACAATGGATGATAGTAATGATCTCAATAGGTTATCATCAATGGTTCAATGTTTTAAATGTTGAAATTATGGGAATTATGACAATATATGTCCAAGGGGAATTCTCATACAGAGAATCACAAAGGTTGTATGAGTAAAGGTCATATAGCTGATGATGAAGCCACTATAAATGAAATATAAATAGAAGTAAATATATAGGAATAAGATACTGAATCATAGTTAATTATATATGAATTAAGTGGAATAATTACTGTTCTTGTTTATTTTGGATTCATGATTGTTATTCTATAAATATTTTATCAATTACATTCTCATTATAAGAATCATAAAACATATACGTATTGAACTACAATACCTTTTTAATTATTTGAGTGCATATAGTGAATGGTACCAATGAACATAAAAATTGATTTAGTGATAAGTTGAACTATTTAGAAATCAAATTATTTAGGGAGGATAACCCTTATTATGACCTCTATATTGAGATATTAATGATATTTTTATGGTATCGTGTTAGTGACCTTGAATTTTTTTAGTGATTTAATGTTTTATGTTATCATTCCTAGAGTTTACAAGATTTTGGGATTTATATAATATATTTAATAATATGATAATTTAATTTTTAGAAGAATATATCTATTAATTAAGGTTATAAGGTTACCACAGTTTTCAAATATTTGGTAAGTGAAATTAAGAGAAAAATTATTTTTTGGGGAAATCTAATGTTAAGTGTATTTCTGAAATTTAGTGACCTTCCTTCAAAATTTTGGAATTTGAATTTGGGTGGAAATATTTTTGACGAGTATTAATGTTAACTATTTATGGAATGGAAGATGTTGATTTATTTTTGTTTTTTGATAAATTGTTTTAACCATTCTGTTTTTTCAAAAATATCAAAGGGTGTAATTTCAGTTCTTTTATGGGTCATACAATCCATTAAAAGTTAATTTAAATTATTCAAGGAAAAAACATTCATTTTATGGATATCCATTTCATAAATTAATAAGGTAAGTGGAAGTTGGTCAAAGAATAACTAAATGATGAAATTGTGTTTATGAAATATAAATATATCAATTATGTATGTTTCTTAATATTCTCAAACAAATCATTGATTCCTCAACATTAGGAAAAGAATATTGAAAAAACATTATCATTTTACCTTCATATATGATGAATAAAATAGTCTTTTAAATCACCATATATTTATAGTTTGTGGTCCTTAAATTTATATTGAACATTAAATTTCTTATAATATTGATCTTTATCAACCTCTATAATTATTTTCAAATTTCATCCATGTCCATATATTCAATTCCCACCAATGTTATCCAAGTTGAAAACTTAGTTATGTGTTATTATAGTTGATATTTTTTACATCCTTTTCTCACTTATGTAGATTATTTTTAATTAATACTTTTTAAAATGTTTTTTTTCTAAAAAATGTATTTCTAAATCTCAAACACTTTATTTCTAAGATCAAGATTCAATTGAGATGAAACAATTTATTTATGGAGGGTAAAATGTATCTCCTTGAGAATTTAAAAGTGGAACATCATATTCAAGAGAATTAATTACTTGAATCCTAAAGATTATAATAGAATCTTACACCCTCATTTAGATAATTTTTCTAGTAGTGAAGACATATATGAATGACCCTTTGAACCCATAAGGGGCGCAGTGGCACTAGGTTTTCCTCCATCACTACTTATTTCCTCTACCTCAGGTTGGGGCACGACCTTGTCCCCAGAGTTTTCCCAGCTTTTCCTTGGAGTGGTGGCCTCTCTTAGTGTAGTGACATGTTTAAGATTTCTGGGCTCAGTTGTATGGCAGTGTGGCGATGGATTGTCATTGGTTGAGATCTAGTCCTCTAAAATCGAGTTCCTATCTTCCTCATTGGCTCTGGAACATTGGTCTGATTCAGTCTTCCATAGTCGAGATCCTGATCTTCTGTGGTTGAGATCCAATCTTTTGTCTTCCTCATCAATTCTGGCACAATGGTGAGATTTCTATTCTTCCACTATCACGACTCATCCTCCAGGCCCCTTCTGTGACTACCCCAAGCCCATCTTCCATAGGCTAGGGGTTGATGACTAGCACCAGAAAGGAGTATCCCTAAAACAGAAAGGCATTAGCTTTAATCATATAAAAAAATTCAACCCAAGAACACAACATGGTGCAACATCAAAGTCAACTATGGTAGTAAAAGTGTGTTCTGAAAGTAAAGGGGTCAAAATACAAGCCCAACTAAAAAGTATATCTATAACTAAAAAATAGAAAAAAAACTCCTAGAATCATCCACCAAAGATCCTACCGGAATGGTAGCTACATCTTCTCTCCACTGATCTCCATGTTATCCAATATCCTCCACGTACAACCTGGACCTGGCTCCCTCAAGTCTCAACCAAGGAGCTCGTCGTCTGCACAAGACACAACAAGGTGCGATCGAATCCCGTGTAGGGGTGACTGTAAAAATACCCAATCGGGACCCAGAGACCTCTAAAGGTCTCTCAGAATTCCAAAAAGGAAAACCATAAAGCATGATCTCAATCACAAAGAATGAAGTAAAAGAAAAAGTTCAAACCAGGTATAAGTAAAGCAGAAAAGTACATTTGATTAGTGGATAAGCTAAATCATCTTATTCTGTCGAGAGGCACTAATGCTGACTATACATATTCTGACCCACATAAGATCAATAGGAACTAACCCCCACTAACCCACAGATGATCTTACCTTCTCAGAATCGGTAATTAATAACCCTCGTTGACTTGCACAGGATCTGACCCACACATGATCGGTATGCGTTGACCCACACAGGATCAGTACGGGCTGACCCACACATGATTTCCGATTGCTAACCCACACAATATCTGACCCACGTAGTATCGATTGGTGCTGACCCACACAAGATCACTTGGTATTAACCTCTATATGATATGTCTTCATCCTCTGCCTTACTGCCAACCACAGGATTCCCGCTCATAGAACACATGATTCTGGGAGAACAACTCCTCATTCAATAAGTCATATTTCAACTATCACAAAGTCCAAAATAGAAGAAAACCTATGATCCATCACTTCATAAGAGTAATAATGCAATAGACAGCGCGTCAATCAGATACCCAGTCTATAAGTTATAAGAATTTTAGTGTCGAGGGCCCAATTGGATTTGAAGTCGATACATCTTGCTCGTAATCCAACTTTCTCCAAATCTCTTATGGAGTATCTCAAAAGGACTATATCTCTCCAAGGATCTTAGTTCTGTAGACAATTTGTCAAGCCGATTTTTGGTTCTTGATATACATTCACTTAATCGTATCGAGGCCCGAGAGGGGTGCGGGTCCAGTCTAACCCAGGCTATCCCAAACTGGCCTCAGCCGGCCCAATTAGACTTGGGCCGTGAACCAGCTCAGCCCACCCCAGCAAGAATGGGCCGTGGAGACTCATCCCGTCGTCTGGTGTGACCCATGAGGGTCGCATGGTCTGCCTACCAAATTGCTCAAAGGATTCATTCGGATCCCTGATTGGCGGTGCTAGGTGGCGTCACCTCGTCACCCGCTGGACCCATAGAGAGTGGGTCCCAAACTTCACCAACGTCGTGACTTCAATGATGTGGCCCTTCAATGAGGCACGCGACAACATGCCGCCTCCGCCTCCGCGCCCGACCTTGGGTCGGCCTCTTCAGCATGATGTCTCGACTCCCCTCTACGGCGTGCAACGGTGCACCGCCTACAACCATTGCACACCGACATATCTTTCATGGGGCTATGGTGTTTCTTCGGAGCTTTGTTTCCACTCCCTTCTATTCCTATGGGCCACCAAAACTACTTCTGTCATAGTGTGACCCTCTGTCTTGCATTTCCATCAAAATTGGAAAAAATGTCCCTGAAGAACGCAATGAAAAACAAGCAGTGGAGGGTCCATTACATGTCCGTTTGGCCTTCACCCTCCGCATTATAATTATAACATGTGGGAGAAGAATTCATCGAAGACAATCTTTATTAAAAAAATCTCACCTAGAGATCTGTTGGAGGTGTCACAGTTGCTGTGGGAGGAGCATCCATGTTGGACGGAGTAATCGACATTCGTCGATCCCAAATCATTTCTGCCTGAGCTTCCATCCACTAATGGTGGATGTTTCTGCAGGACTTCTCCTTAGTTTCCTCTCTTGAATAATCCATGACAAAACCCCACCCCGAGCTCCATTTTAATAGGAGGGGGGAATTTGAGTAACGCATTGGGGAATTAATGAGGTTCATTAAATGAATTATTGAACCTATTTTAATTCACTATGGTGGAGTAATATAGTTGATTAGTCAGTCCATTAATTGGATTGACAAGTCACTGATCCCCACAACCACCACTCATCCACTGGAGAAAAAAAGAAATGAAATAACTTGTTAAGTTATTTTATTATTTTTCTATAAATACCAAAATTTACATTTTTCCCTTGACATACTACGGTTGAAGTGATTCTTCCTTTAAGAGAATCTTGGAACTATAGATTCAATGGTGCCCTCAGATTGTTAATCTGAGCACTGATTCAAAAGATAGAAAACTATGCCCATTCATTTACTAAATATACCTTAAAAAGTTCAATAATTCATGCTGGTCACACTAGGCCTTAGAATCACACACAATCAATTTTTACAGACTCGTAATAATTCCAAATAATTTTAAAAAAAATTACATGGAATTTTCTAGGTCTTTACAATCTCCCTAACTTAGGGATTTTTATCTATGAAAGCTACAACAAAACTAGGGGAACAGATGGGGGTACTGAGCATGCATCTGAGCATCCCGATTCTATTTGATCTCCTGGTGATTCATGTACTACCAATTAACTGGAAATAGAGGAATCGATCACCCATGAAAGACCTTCTCCTGTTGATCCTCTATCTCCACCAAGAACTCCGTAAACATCACCCCATAATCAATGTCCATACACCCCATTCAATAATGTTTTATGAATCATGCACGTATCTCCTCAGCAACGACACATGGATAACATTATGCACTCAGTGAATCTGTCGGGGAAGAGCTAGATGGTATGCCACCTCTCCTACTCTACTGAGGATCTGGAAAGGTCCGATGAACCTTAGATATATCTTTCCACCCCTTCTAAACGTCCATAATCCTCATTAGGGTGAGTACCATAAGAAGGCATGGTCTCCCTCCCCACACACCATGGTTCTCCATCTCCTTCTGGTATAAGACTTCTACTGGCTCTGGGAAGTCTTCATCTGCTATGGGATGACCTTTACCTTCTCTATGGTAGCATATACCAACTCTGAATCCATAAATTTTGACTCCCCTAGGTCTAGACAATAAATATGTGATCTTCATGGTCATCCATAAAAGGCCTAAAATTGTGTTATGCTGATGGCGGAGTGATAAGTGTTATTGTATGAAAACTACACCATTGAAAGATGGTCCTACCAACTACCACCAAAATCGAGGATGCAAGCACGATGCACGTCCTTGAGTGTCTGCATAGTCTGCTATGTCTGACTATCTATATGGGGGTGAAAAGCAGTGCTCAAGCACAGATGGGTTCCGAATTCCTCCTAAAATCCCTTCCAAAAGAGGTATGTAAAACGCGTGTCACAATCTGAGATGATCATGGACAAAACTCTATGAAGTCGCACAATCTCTTGAATGTAAAGTTGTCCCAAGTCCTATTCTAAAACCTGCTCTTAGATGGGTAGGATGTGGGATGACTTGGTGAGCTGCTCAATGATCACCTGGATTGAATTGTGGCCCCTATATGTACGTGGTAGCCCTATCATAAAGTCCATGGAGATATTATCCCACTTCCACTCTGGTACCTCAAGTGGCTGAGTTATGCTTGTCGGTACATGATACACATCCTTCACTTGCTGAAAAGCATTGGGATTCCAACACTGTCAATATCTTCTTTATCCTTGGCCACCATTATTGTCGTTGGAGATCCTGGTACATCTTCGCAACTCCATGATGTACTACTAAAGGGGATGTGTGAAACTCCTTCAATACCTCCTTTCACAGCATCATATGTACCATGGTGTGTCCTCTAGGAATAAGGTTGTGCTCCCCACCTTTAGAAAATCCTTTAGGAGACCTTCCTGAGGCTAATTGATCATGTTGGGCCTCGCAGTCAATGTCCCCAAGTTGTGCCTCCAAAACTCACTGTAGAAGTGGGGGAGTTACAGTCATTGATTGTAGGTAAGCTACTGAATCTCTATCCATGAAAGATAAATGCAACATGACTATCTCCACTGTCACCTCACTCAGTAGCTGTAGAACAGACCTCTACTGAGTGTGTATGATACTACATTCCCCTTCCTAGTAGTATAGACTACGTCAAAGTCATAGTCCTGGAAGAACTCTAGTCATCACCACTATATTGGGTTCAGATCATTATGTGAGAAGAAATACCTGATACTCTTATGATTAAGGTAGATTTTAAACCATTCAACCATCAACTAGTGATGCCACATATTCAGTACAAAGACCACTACTACAAAATAAAGGTCATGGGTAACATATTCCTGTTCATGATGCCTCAACTGCTGTGAGCCGAAGGTGACCACTGCTCGCTCCTACAACAGAAGACAACCTATTCCGGTTCCTGATGCGTTTTAATATACAACATACACAACGCCCTCTTCTAGTATTCTCATGATGGGTTCACTCGTCAGTCTCTACCTCAAATCCTGAAAAATTCACTAGCACTTCTCCATTCAAAATAAAGGATATCGCTTCTTCGTCATGGCTGACAAGGGCGCCTCTATACTAGAGTAGTCAGGTAAAAATCTCCAGTAGTACCTAGCCTATCCCTGAAAAATCCGCACTTCTATCACAGTCTTGGGTGGTTACCTTGTAAGTAGTGCCTCTATATTTTACAGATCCTCCATGACTCCAGCATCTGAGATAACATGCCCTAGGAAGTGGAATTCGCGTATCTAGAAATAGAACATAGAGATCTTTTCACAAAGTTGGTGCTCTCAGAGTGTATCCAGAACTATCTGCTAGTGTGTGGCATGCTCCTCCTCTACTGCAGAGTATAACAAGATGTCATTGATGAAGACCACCACAAAGCGATCGAGGTATGGCTGAAATATCCGATTAATGATCCCTATGAACACTACCGGAGCATTGGTCATGCCGAAAGGAATCACCAGGAACTCGTAATGGCTATACCTACATCTGAATGTTGTCTTCGATACATCCTCGTCCCGTACTCTAAGATGATGATAGCCAGATCTAAGCTATATCTTCGAAAACCAACAAGATCCCTTCAGCTGGTTGATGAGATCACCAATCCTCTGGAGTGGATACTTGTTATTCATGGTCACCTAGTTTTGGTGCCGATATTCCAAACAAATCATCAAGTTCCCTTCTGAATTTTTGGAAAACAAGATCTGGGATGCCCAGGGAAAAACACTGGGCCTTATGAACCCCATTTCCTACAATTCCACCAGTTGTACCTAAAACTATTGAATATCCACAAGAGCCATCCGATATGCTGGTGTAGATATCAGTGTAATATATGGGTAAATTTCGATGTAGAATTCTACCTCTCTGTTTGGAGGTAGTCCTAAAACATCATTAAGAAAGACATCAGCATACTGGTCCACCACTTAAGGATAATGTGGACTCCTCATGTCATCTGCTTTTAGGGTGAGGCTAGAAAACTGATGTGTAATCAGATTCACCCTCCTCTAAGATAGTATATCCTATGCTGTAAAGGTTTTGTTTTCACTGGTTAAGGTAAAACGGATCCCACCCTTGTAGACACACCGCACATTGCACCTAAAACAGTCGATCTGAGCATGGACTATGGATAGCTAGTCTATACCCAAGATGACATCGTAAGGCTTCAATGTTTCTACTATGAGATCGTAGACAAAATTATACCCTCCTAGTGTGAGCTCACACTGCCTTCACTAGTGTGTAATCGTTGAATCTTCTCCTGTAGGAGTATCTAGTCGCAAGGATTGAGCCAACATTTCTATAAGAATCTCTATGTTCTGAACAAGTTTCCTAGAATTGAATGAGTGACTGGAACCTGTGACTATAAGTACTTTATTTAGGGAATAATAGACACAGATCGTACCTCTAATCATCTTTGGAGCATCATGCTCATAGGCCTCTACTGCCTATAGTTGTTCTCACCCATGTCCATATACTTCCTATGGTTAGCTGGACCTACTGGTGGTGGTGGAGGTAGAACCTCAAACCGCCGCCCACCACCAGATTATTGGCCTAACCCTATGCCTCATCCGCCTCCCTGTGAACATCTTCCCTAGAACCTCTTTTTTTGCCTCAGAGGTCCCTTAACCATCTGCTGATCATCGGTATGGTGGGTTAGGCAGTCACGGGGCATACCACCATTCCCGCCGCATGTGAAGCACAATCAGCATCCCAACTAACCTTAACTACCTCACGAGCTCGAAACATCCCACCATGCATCCCGGGGTCATCTACCAGTTGTTCTAGCCCACTTGGACCACAATGTTATCTGTCTACTACCTCCTGAAGATGACTCAGCTACCTGTCATCCAAGGGTGACTCTCACCATTAGTGCCTTCTTAGCTATGAAACTCTCCACCAATAATTCTCATGTGAGAACTCTAGAATACATCAGAATATTCAGCAATATCATCAATACTCTGATCACTCTCTAGAGACCCTTCTTAAAGGTCTAGTCCCTGAAGAATGGGTCCAGTACCATGTCGGTCGAGTAGCATGAGAGGTCAATGAATCTCACTGAGTACTGGGCTACTATCAGGCTGTCGTGATGTAAGTGTAGTAGCTCCTGGATTTGCACTGTGCGTAGTTCCAGTGGAACAAAATCTGCCCTAGAAAGGCTATAAAAGTCTATCCTATTTATGGTTTCCTCGTCCTGTGTCTGGAGTGTCAGGATCCACCATTTCTATGTTGTTCCCAAGAAAAGGCTGGAAGTTAGGATAACCATCTGCTATGCTGGTGTCTTAACTAAGCGAAACAATCTATCCATAACCTCAAGCCAGTCCTCAGCTACTAGGAGATCTGTCTCGCCTCGAAACCATAGAGGCACCTATCTCTGGAACTCGTGCAATGCACTCAGTTGAGGTGAACTGTATGTTGGTGGGGCTGGTGGCATCTTTTTTCCAATGGGTGGTAGTACTGTTGGTGCACCACCCAAATGTGCTAATATAGTACGATGGACCTGCACTGAAGCCTCGTTATTCAGGGTCTTAGTGTATAGATACATCGACCCCCACACCAACAATGGACTCCCCAAATAAAAAACCATACTCAAAACACTAAAAACTATTGCTCCATTAAAAATGTCAAAGTCCTAGTTCTTTGGTATAACTGAATCCTCTGATGCCACATTGTCACAACCCGTCCCCCGGGGCCTATGCCGTTACTACCCCATGACTGCCTTCTATAGGGAAGGGGTTGGTGACTAGAAATGGAAAGGAATATCCATAAAATGGGAAGGCATTTCCATTAAAACAATACAAAAACACAACCCAGTAACACAAGGTGAAACCAAGATGTAAATGACAGAAATAAAAGTGTGTACTGAAAGTAAAGGGGACAGAATACAAATTGAACAGAAAGGTATAACTACAATTGAAAATAGAAAACAACTCCTAGAATCATCCACCAAGTATCCTACTGGAATGGTAGGTACAACTCATCTCCACTTCTCTCCACATCATCCAGTATCTTCTGTGTAACACCTGGTCCTTTCTCCCTCAATTCTCAGCCAATTTTCTCATCGTCTGCACAAGGGACAACAAAGTGCGAGTGAAGGCCGTGCAGGGGTGAGTATAACAATACATTGTAGAGACCCAAATACCCCTGAAGGTCTTTCATAATTTCAAAAAGGAGAACTAAAAAACATGATCTCAATCACAAAGCATGAATAAAATGACACAACTCAAACCAAATATAAGTAAAGCACCTAAGTACAGATGATTAGTTGAGAAGCTAGATCCTCTTATACTATCGAGATGTCGTGCGGCTGACCATACAGATTCTGAACCATGAGAAATTGACATGTACTAACCCCCACTGACCCACATAGGATCCATCCCTCCCAGGATCGATAGGTAATAACCATTGTTGACCCACACAGGATCTGACCCACAAAAGATCGGTATGCGCTGACGCACATAGTATCGCTGAGCACTAACCCACGGAAGATCTATCCCACACAGGATCGGTATGAGCTAACCCAAACAGGATCACTAAGCACTGAACTAAATAGGATGGATATGTGCTGACCCCACATGATCACTCAGTACAATCCCCTATATAATAAATCTCTAACCTCCGCCTCACTGTCAGCCACTAGATTCTCGCTTATAGCAAGCTTGATTCTGGGAGACCCGCTCCTTAAGCCATCAGTCATATTTAAACCAGAATGAAGTCCCAAAAAGAATTAACCTAATGATCTGTCACATCATAAGGGTTCCAACACAACAGACGACACCTCAACCGGACGCCCTGTCTGTATGTTATAGGCATTTTAGTGCAGATGGATTAGTTGGATTCAGAGTCGATCCAAACCCAGACATACAACAAATTTCTCCAAAACTCTTGTGGAGTATCTCAAAAAGACTATCCCACTCCAAGGATCATAAAACTATAGATGGATCGTCAAACGTACGTCTTATTTGTGTGAAACGATCACTTAAGTGTATCTGAGCCTGAGAGGGGTTCGGGTATGGTCCGTCCTGGTTGGAACGAACAAGCCCAACCAAGTCTGGGCTGACCCGACCCATCCTGGTTGGGATGGGCCATGGTGGCTTAGCCTACTGTCTGGTGTGACCTATGGGGGTCGTGCGGTCCACCTGCCGAATGACTCAAAGGTTCCGTTTGGCTCCCTGATTGGTGGTGTGAGGTGGCGCTGCCTCATCACCTGTGGGACTCGCTGGGAGCGAGTCTCTGCCTTCACCACTGACGTGGCATCAAATATGTGGCCCTTAAATGTGGAATGATGCCGAGGCACCCATCCACAACATGATGCCACAACTCCCCTCTACGTTTCCTGAGGGCGCGCCACCTGTTACTGCCATGCTCAGCCGATGCCTACCGCCAGTGGATCTTCCACTGGGCTCCGACGATGCTATGGAGCTCTGTTTCCACTCCTGTCTACGCCTAGAAGCCTCCAGGACTACCACCATCACAACGTGACCCTCTGTCTTATGTTTCTGTACAAATTGAGAAAACTATCCTAGAATAATGAAATGAAAAACAAAACAGCAGAGGGTCCGGGCCTTGTTCATTTCACTTGTGCCCTCTGCCTTAGTATGATAACCAGTGGGAGAAGAATTTCTCAAATATAAGATTTATTAAAAAACCCTTACCTCGAGATTCATTGGAGGTTTTTCGGTTGCTGTGGTAGGAGCATCCACGTTGGATGGAGTCATCAACGTTCATCGATTCCGGATCATTGCCGCTCGAACTTCCATCCTCTATCGGTGGAGTTTCCTCGTTTGAAGAATACATGCCAAAACCCAACCCCGATCACTATATAAATAGGAGTGGGAAAGGTGAGTAATGCATTGGGGAATTAATGATTTTTATTAAATGAATTAATGGACCTATTTTAATTCACAATGGTGGAGTTACACAGTTGATGAGTCAAGCCATTAATTGGCTTGACATGTCACCTGTCCCCACCACCACCTCTCATCCACTAGATAAAAAAAATAAATAAAATAACTTGTTATGTTATTTTATTATTTTTATGTAAATTCCAAAATATAGATTTTTCTCCCAACCAACTGTGGTTGATGTGATGCTTCCATTAAGAAAATCCTAGCACTGCAGATTCAACGGTGTCCTTAGATTATTAATCTGAGCACCGGTTCAAAAGATAGAAAATAACGCCTACGCATTTACTGAACGTATCTATAAAATTTTCAAAAATTCATTCCAAGCACACTGTAACTCAGAATCATGTGTCGTTAATTTTCACAGACTCATAATAATTCCAAATAATTAAAAAAAATTAAATGTAATTTTCTAATTCTATAGATCCACGGAGGGATTCAGGATTTCCAACCTAGGTGATGTTCTTGCCTTCTGTAGCGTGTGGTTTGGTCAGGCTCTAGGTCTATGGTGGGAGTCTTACATGATGTTGGGGTTAGGATATGTCTTTTTTCATGCACAGGTAGGGTGGTCGGTTCTCATTCTTCTGTGGTGGGATCCAAGTCTTCTCCGAAAAAAGATCGTTGAGATCTGGTCTTCCACAACAATGTCAAGATACAGGTCCTCCACATCATTCTCTGTTAGTGTGAGTGCTTATGTGGGTTGGATAAGGTTATCGTGTGTGTTATTGATGGAGGTGATGTGATTAGAGGTGTTTTTTGTAATCGACTTTGTCAGGTTGGCTCGGTTCATGGCTTTGTAGGATCCCCCCACTTCCTACTTGTTTGCTCGATTTGGCCTACACAATTGGGTCATTCCAAGTTCTGATATGCTCGTATTCATGCCCAAAGTGGTTCTTTTTTTCTTTATTTTCATGGTTACCCTATTTTGTGACATTCCTTTGGTGTGGTTGTGAGTTCTTCTAGCCCTAGGAGGTGTTGACTTGGCATCTTGCATCTTGGAGTGTCTTGGTTTTTTGGGTGGCTCATCTGTGGATGCAGTTTTGTTGGGAGCCTCGAGGGAGGTTGCAACCGAGATTTCTTTTGGTGACTGTTCTCACATCCAAGTTTCTAGATTTATTAGTGTTTATTTTATGAATGTTTTGGCTTTGTGAATGTTTTTCTTGGTGGCTCATCTTGTCCTTTTCCTGACATTCAAGGGCCTTGCATCATGATATTCTACAAGGGGCCACTTTCAATGAGGTTCAGAGCATAATGTTTTCCCCATACAATTACTATCTGAATTTGGATATTTGAGTGGGTATGGATTTTTCTCATTAGTACCAGGCTGTACAAATCTACACGAGATAACTAGACAAACAGAAATGAGAATGTGGAAGCTCGACGTAAACATTTTCATAATGGGGAGGAGCTTTTCCTGTTGCCTTGTTCTGGATGTTAATGGGTTTTTCGATGTTAGTTCACATTTTTATGTCCATAAGTCCTTGAAGTCATGTTGTTTTCCCCCCAAAACCCATTAAAAATGTGTTATTCTAATAAAAAAATTAATTTTCAGTCAGTCATCTTGCAATACACACAAAACCGATTTTAAATGAATCCTTACACTCTATTAGAATATGATTATTTTAGAATGACAATTATAACCTAGTCATTTAGTTGGTTAGATTGAATAAGAATAAATAAATTAGTAAAAGTATGTAGTTTACATAATTATAAAATAAATTCAATGGTAATATATTAATTATAAATAAAATCAGAATCATTTGAAATAAAATGAATTTATTTTCTGAATTTTTTTTTTCAAAAATGCAGTTTAGTTGCACTTTGCACACAGAATTTAAAATAATTTTTTTGACACTTTTATATAATTTATTTTAAAAAATAAAAATAAAATTTAAAATTTATATCTCAATATTATTCTTAGGTGAATTTTTGATTTTTTTTCAAATGGTTAATTTTTTTATTATTACTAAAAATACTAATTTGTATTGAAAATTGACTATTAATTTAAATTATTTAAATGGTTAAATTATATTTTAAATTATTTAAAAATTTTATAAGATTAAATTATATTACAATATAAAAAAATTATATTATTGGAATCAATTTCCTATTGAATTTTGATATGAAAATTTTGTAATCATTGGGATGTTTTTCTTTAGAAATACCATTTTTTCTACACATCTCCAGGTTTAATTATAAAAAAAATTATTCCAATTAATTGAATAAAATTTGAAAAAATTGATTTCATATTGAAAATTATAATTATTAATATATATAAAAAATTTTACTTAATTTTTTTCATAATTAATTGTAAGGATAGTAAAACTTAATTATAGTGGTTAAGGTAAAAACAGGTTTACCAAGGGTTAAATTAAGAGTAGAAGGGTTTATATGATCTAAAAACTTCTCGAACATGAATTTTCTGAACATATTTAGACCTTATGTCCTCTAATATTCTATAATGATATATTTTGGAGGCTTTTTCATGAGAAAACGTTGGTATAAATTTATATTTTTAAAAATTCCAAGTGTCTCCTCTCCCCCACTTATAAAAGGCTACCCCTCTCCCCCCTCTTCATAGTTCAAAAACCATTTGGTTCCACCAAGACCTCTCAAATATCTTAGTTACATACCTCCCCACATATTATATGCCGTTGTATGATTAGTATGTGTAACTAGATGAAAATTTATAAATAAAATTCCCTTTTGGATTGAATTGAATCAACTTTTATGGTTTTAAAAAAACTTGTATTTATTTGGTCTTATAGTATCCTATTATAATTAAAATACCCTTAAGATTCATAACCATTGATAAAATATACATTTAATAGTGAACATATGTTTAGTATAAATATAGGGTCATGATAAATCTAATTGACACAGACAAATGATGCAATGTCCACAACCAGTAGGATTGTACCATATAAAGCCAATTTATCTGAGCTTCTAAAGGAGATAAAATCCCTGGGATTTTCCCTTGACCAAGACCAATCTTAGATCTAAAAACTAAATCATGATAGAAAATATTTATAGAATAATTTTTATCTCATCAATATCATTTCCCAAACCATGTATGTTGAACCATCCCATGAAAATCTCACCATTGCGCACCTTACCCTCAGGGATTTTACAGGTGTTATAAAACTCTATTTATCAATAACATAATTATATGAATATTTATATGGTATGATAAATATAATAATTGATGTATTTACTTATTATTGTTGTTCCTTTAGAAATTATTTTTATTTTTATATGATAAAACTTAAATTGTATTTTTGTGTAATATGAAATTTTAATTAAGATCATCTTTCATATTAAGTCTTCAATTTCAAAAATAAATTTTATATTTTTAAAATAATAAATTTAAATAATTTTTATTGAATATAAATTAGAATAAATTTTTTATGAAGTCAAATTAAATTGATATAAGGGTTTGAAAACTGATATTGTTGAAAAAACAATCACTTCTCAATAAATCTACAATATTATTTTAAAAATAAAAGTCACATATTTAGAAAATTATTTTGATAAAATAAATATTATTTTTAGAATTATAAAATATAAATTATCCTATAGTTAATTTTTAATAATTTTTGGAGACAAATGATTTTAAAAGTAAAAAATTATGTATTTTGTAAATATAGAGTTTGTATTATGACCTCATAATGACACAAAATTATTGTAATAAATTATTTAAAGTGTATTCATGAACAAATATAAATTTCCAATTTAAAATAATATGATTTTTAGATTATTTGATTAATTTTATAATTAATTGTTTAATCCTAAAAACCTATATTATATTATAAGGTTTTAAAATCATTTCTTTTTTAACATGACTCACATTAACATTACCAATGGTATTATTTTATTACTTTCATACATTATCCATATAAATAAATAAAACCACTCTTATTTGGTAAAAAAATGAAAAAACCCCTGGTAAGGTTGGTGGTTTTGATTAATTCATTATATAGAGTCCCAAACCTAACTATGGGAAATAAAAAAGAAGTACCCTCTTTTCCCAATATAAACCCAACCAAGTCCACTTTCATATTCACTAAAAAACCATAGAAAATTTCCTTAATATTCAATCCCATCACTACAGTCCTCATGTGGTGCACCATCCTCTCAATAAGATACTCCCAATCTTTTGGAATCACCTTCTCAAGGTGAGGGATCCTCTCTTTCTCTTCTTTATTTAGGAACATTATTTATGTAATGCACATTATATTCCAATGACTATTGATGTTATATTATATTCCAAGTATATATTACTTCATTTATTAGGTATTTTTGATGATATAATCCTTTCAATATCGTTAATCCTTCTAATTATTCATTATGTACCCGTATTACGCTGCTGAAATTATCCTACAATTTTTCCAATCCTTGTTGTTATTCAAGAACATTCCTTGTATTATATCTATTAACTAACAATTTTTTTTTGTTATTTTATGTTCTAAAATATCCATCAAATTTTTTTTACTTAAAAGTAATGATATATCCATCTATCTCTCATTGATCCATTTTAGAAGTCTTTATGTACTGTTGTTACGTTGTCGAAATGTCAATTTGATTTTCCATGCCTAAAATATGTGATGTGTATACCCGTATCCATTTCCACTCAAGGGTATTCACCTAGTTATACATATAATTAATATTTTGGGGACTTATATGTAAGTAACCATCAATACTTATTCATAGTATTAAATTTTATAAATTATGTTCTTATGTTATATAATCTATGTGGAACAATTATTCTTGTACATGATATGATTATAATGGGTTCACCCAAATAGATCTCAAATGTGTTGGGTAATGTTTTAGTCTCAGGAAATCCATTTATAGTGCATGAATGGTTATTAAAAGTAAATCGCATTATCATTTCTTGGGGTTTATACTTGAATTATTCCTATAATGTCACATTTAATGTTGTTTCTCAATTCCCATGTTTTCTTTACGTTCTCATTTTATTACATGCTTCATTGTTCTTATTTTTGATTCTCAGTCATTTTGTATCCCTTTTAAATTCCAATTTTCTAACATGTAATAATCTCTTAATGTTATTATTTGTTTATCTCTATAATGGGATATATATCACACCCATTTCTTATGTATATCCCAAGGTTATCCCAGAAAATTTTAAGAATAAATGAATATTATGATCATATTAAAGTATTTTTCAATAATTATGATGTACCCCCAATTTTAATTTTTTATGTAATGTACCTAATTCCACAAAGAAACTGGACATCTCAATATTTTTGGTTGTATTATGTGTTTTCCAATATAATAAATCTTGATTTGAAGTGTAACAATGAAAAGGGTTTTTATATTTGGTATGAGAGTAATGTTTAGTTATTTTTAGTATTAGGATTTGGAAACACTAGAGAAAGACTTATGGATAAAACTAAACATAATAAAACATAGATATGTTTTTTTAGAGTAAATATTTAGTAGTTTCCAAGAAAATAACTCATAATATGGATAATACAAGTGGATGTGGCTCAAAAATAGATGCACCTAGGGGTAAAAACCAAAAAAGACCATATTGATCTAGAATCAATCTGGAACTTGTGCACAAAAATTTACCTTGATGCACACATAATTTAACAATCATGTGGTATATGATTTGGTAAATTCATAAGCTCATTACACACCACATTATTGTTAAACTATGTGTGTCATTACACACCATTATTAGGGGGAAAATTCCCAAAGGATTCTATGTTAGATAATATTTCATGGATGACAGAGATTAAATCCTAGACATTTGTATGTTAAGGAATAAATTTCATTAATAAGTTATCCCTTCAATTTTTTTAGATACCCATTTATGTGTTTAATTGTTTTTAATACTTATCCCCAATTTTCCCTTCATTCTATCCAATGGCCAAAAGTAGGAGGAACCAAGTAAACAACCAATGCAAAGGGTAATATGATGAATACTCAAAAGAGATTCCAAATTCAATGGGACTGGGAATCCAAAATTTCTAATGATGCACTCTTAGTTGACTTAGGTTCTGAATAGATACCCAAAATATGAGGAACACCAATACCCCCCAAATAATGAACAACATGTAATTAAATCCTTTATATGATAAAGCCTAAAAACTTTCAAATGATCATATGATCCCTTATTCATGGAACAATGGACAAAATCCAATGAAATGATCATCCCAATCATTCAATGTTCCAATAAAAAGGATTTTATAATTCTTATGTATAATATTGAGAGATAAGATGATTAGTGGTGTAAATTGATCAAGAATATAAATAATGATGAATAGATCAAACCAATATGGTGAAAGGAATTTTAGAAAATGTATTTAATAAAAATATTCCTCAAACTATCCAACTTAAAATGGAAATGGATTTACTTTTACTAAAGAAAAAAGAGGATGAATCCATCCTGACATATGAGTAAAACTTCATAATACATGCACGATACACTTACTACTTCTTTATTACCATATAATGTAAATTTAATAGCTTATTTGGTTGGATAAAACATATTCTAAGAAAATACCTAGATACATAGAACTTTGAGAACATTGAGGAATTTATATGATGTTACCTCAAAGTCAAAATTATGATCATAGAATCTTAAGGGTATCATGAGGATAATAAGTGGAAAGTTGAATTTAAATTTAGTGGTGAGATAGAGAAATATAATGATGGTAAGAAATTTCAACATCTAATTTTTCAAAAGTATGGGAAGATTTATCCCAAAATATCCATGAAGGGGATGGGGAAATACATTAGGTGTGGAACCAAAGGGAACCTAACTAGTAATTTCCAATGGGAGAAACTCACTAATGTAATGGTATAGGGAAATTCTCATGTCAAACCTCAACCTATTGAAGAATACATAAACAACAAGTAATAATGACATTATGTGAACCACTTACCTATGCCAAGGGTTTTTAGAGACCATCAATACCAATTACCTTTAAGGAAACAAGGTAGAGCACATACCGTCACAATTGCTGAGGTGGATCCAGACAATGAAGTGGTGATAGGTATTCTATTTATTCATTCATGAATTTAAATAATATTTTTTTATGGTTTTGAGTATTCTTTTATATCAAACAATTTTAGTAGAACTATTGAAACACCACCAAAAATCATGGAAGTGGAAAAATTAGTGAAAATGATATATGGAAAAATTACTGCATCCCAAGTATATAAATCCTCCCTTATCGAAATTTTTGGTTTGAACTTACCAGTGATCCTTGTGAGACACAATTTAGTTTAATTTGATGAAATTATTGGTATGGATTTACTTTCATTATATATAGACAACTAAATTACTACAAGAATAAAATCACTATCTACATTGTCAATCTTCCTCTCACTCTGTACAAGTGAAAGGAGTTGGATGAATCTTTATTAGCACCAAAATATCATGCATGGATATTATTTATCTATGAGAAAAAATAAATTTTCCAATTATTGAGTCTAAGGAAAATATTTTCCTTGAAGACATTCCCATTATGATAAAATACAGTAACGAGTTTACTAAAGAATTATATCTTCTTCCTTATAGAAGAGAGGTTGGAATTTGAATTGATCTTTTATCTAAGGATTTTATAATATCTATGTATCTATAAAGAATGAATGTTTTGGATCATTAAGAGTTCAAGAAGAAACAACATGGAAATATAGATAAAGTGTTCATATTCCTAAGGGTTTTACCTTTGGTTTACCAGTCCTCTTCAACAAGCAGAAAGATGGGTCAATGCAGCTTTTCATTGATTGTTGATAGCTCAATAAGATCACAATAAAGAATAATTATCCTCTTAAATGGATTGATGACTTGTTAGATCATCTACTTGGATCCTAGTATATATCCAATTTAGATATTCTATTGTAATATTGACAAGTATGGGTGAAGAAAGAGGATATCCCCAATACTGGTTTCCATATAAAGTACAAGCACTGTGAATTCACAGTACTACCATTAGGTCTCACTAATTATCCTAAAATCTCTATGGACTTGATGAAAATATTATTTATAGATTACCCCAAATAAATAGTATTTACAGATGATATTCTGATATAATCGAAATCCAATGAGGAGCATGAGGAGAATCTGTCAACAGTACAGAACACCTTAAAAAAGAGAGTCTTTCTACTAAGTATATCAATGGTGAGTTCTAGGTGAAGGGTTTCTCATTCATTGGGAATATTATCACATGTAATGGGATATTAATGGAACCTTTAAAAGTAGAAGAAATTGAAGGATGGTTATGGCTAGAATTTTGGATGGAAATCCATATTTTCCTTGGGTTAGCTAGGTACCGTCGTTGATTTGTGATTAATTTATCATGATCATAAAATCTTATAACCAAGATATCTCGAAATGGAGTAAAGTTTGTTTGGAATAAATAATTTGAAGAGAGCTTCAAGGGGTTGAAAATGAGGCTTCATACTTTACATGAACTTACGTTACCCACAAGTGCGGAACTCTTCATGGTATACAACGATGTTTTGAAGAACCAATTGTGATGTGTACTAATATAGAGTTACAAATTTATATATTATGACTCATGAAATTTGAAACATCATGAAAAGAACTATGAAATATGATGTTTTTATGGGGTTTTTTTTATTTTTTTTAGATGTGGCTCGGTTAAAAAAAATAATTTTTTTTCAGATATGTGGTAGGGCCCCTATTGCCTTTCGGTTAAGTTAACAGGTGGTAGAGCCCATGCAGCCTTTTATCCCAAAAAAAACTTATTTTATAAATAATTATAATAATATATATAATATTTTAAATTTATATATATATATATATATATAACAAAATTTAATGAAAACATTATCTGATATTTCATATACATCATTACTACCATTGAAAAAGTCATGAATTCCAACAGAAACCCTCACCCAGGGCTCCCTTTTATATGAGGGTTTTCCATAAAAATATTTTGTATTTATGATTTGGGATTTTGGTTTTCCCTTTCCTACTCAATAAATATATTATTTTAACCATTTATTTCAATTAATTAATTCTATTAATTAGTATTTAATAATACTGTTAAACAGGTAATTAATTTCTAAATAGTCAATAATAAATAATAGGTTTTAATTAATTTGAAATTAAATAATATATAATTAATAAAAAACAATCTTTATAATAAACAAATAATAATTAATTAAAATATAATGTATTATTAATATAATAATTAATCAGCATCAAATGAATAATTTTAAATATTTATTAGTTATTAATGTTTATTAAAAATTAATATTTTTAAATAGTAAATAATATTATTTAATTAGTATTATGTAGTAATTATTATTTATTACAAAAAATTATTTAATTAAATAATAATAATTTAATAATGGGTTAATTAATAATGATAACTAATTAACAATTAGTAACTAATTAATTAAATAATATGATCTACAATTTAATAATATAAATTTCCAATAAATATAAATTTCTAGTTTATAATAATACCTAATAAATATTTAAAAATATTATTTTAATTATTTAAAAATAATGTTTAATATATAGTAATTAATTAATTTGAAATTAAGTAATATTTAATTACTTATTAAAAAATTACATACTAATTAACTAATTTATTATTAATTTATGAATAAATATTATTAACTATTGTTATCCAATTACTAATAAATATTTAAGATCATTATTTAGTTAAAAAAATTAACAATAATGATTAAATGATTAAATTACTAATTATTAATTATTTATTAAAATATCAGTATTAATTAATTATCTAAACTAGTAATTACTAACTAATGTTAATTACTAATAAATATTTAAAATTATTATTTAGTAACTAATTATTAAAAGTAGTAACATAGTTATTAGATATTAATTAATTATTAATTATAAAATATGTAATTACTTACTTATAATATCAATTAAAACGTAACTAATTAATTAATTATAAATTTATAATTATTAGTAATGATTATTATACCATTACTATTAAATATTTTAAAATATTATTTTGATACTAAATATTTTAAAAAATTATTATATTATTAAAATGGTAATGATTAATTATTTAATTAATAAAATTATTATTTTTAATTAAATAATTTATGGTATTTAATATGAATTACTATATAATATTATTTACTTCTTCAAAATATTAATTTGTAATAAAAAATATTTATTAACAAATATTTAAAATTATTCTTTAGATACTAATTAATAATAATACTTATTATACATTATATATATTATTTATTATTTAGTTATTATTAATATTACTTTTTATTAATTGTATATTATTTAATTTATAATTAATTTAAACCTATAATTATTTATTATCTATTTTGAAATTAATTTTTTTATAATATTTCAAAATACTAATTAATTGTAATAATTAATATTTTTAAAAATATTTATAATTTTAATTAGTAAATTATTAATATTTAGTATAAAACATTATCAACTAATTTTTATTTATTCGAAATTAATATTTATTAATTAAATGATTTGAAATGATTAATAATAATTTATTGACTGTGTACGAAAGGGAGAACATGAATCCCACATCAGAAATGCAAAATGGTTTTCAAGGAAAATACTCTTATAAAAGGGTGCCCTGAGTGAGGGTTTCTGTTAGAAATCCAGACAACTTTAATGATAGTAATGTTGGATATTAAATAATAGATAAATTATGCTGCAATTTTTTGTTATATATATATATAAACAAAACAAAATAAAAATAAAAATAAAGATTTTAAACATACAAAAAATGTATATTTAAGTAATTTCATTTTCCTAAATGTCACTAGGGCATCTTCCTCCTTTTGACATAACCAAATGGTGGTAGGACCCCTACCACATTACCCGCATAGTTTTGAATATATATATTTTGAGATGGCCACATTTAAAAAAAATTCAAAACCACATATAAAACTTCATGCAACGTGTGATATGGAGTTGGATGTAGTAATATTCACATTAAAAATCTGGAGTCATTATCTCTATAGGGAAAGTGTAAAATATATATGAATCATAAGAGCCTCAAGTATATATTCTCAGAGAAATATCTAAATACGTGTTAATGAAGTTGGTTATTGATGATTAATTACTATGACTGCTCAATCCACTACCATCTTTGGAAGTTAAATAAAGTGGAAGATGCTCTATAAAGAAAGAGTCTTACTAAATTATCATTGATTATAATTGAGAAGGATTTGATATTGATAGATTTTAAAAGGATGATCATGGGAATCAAAACGGAAGGAACATCATCAATCAATTCAAAAATGATTTCCCAACCATGCCTTTTAAAGAATATAACATATGCATAAAGAGAGTGTGGAAATTCAGATGAAGGTGAAAGCTATAAGAAAAGGTAAATCCTCAGAATTAAAAATTAATTTTGGATTTTTAAGATCTGGGTCATGACTATGTGTACCATAAAATCTCGAATTAATGAATGGGCCATTAGATTAGGAATATAGCTCGAACTTCTCTATATATCTATGGATCACAACGATGTATTAAGATCTCTGATAGAACTATTAGTGGGAATATATGGAGAAGAAGATCACAAAAAATACCTCAAGGTGTCTTGTATGTCATGAAGTGATGGTTGGAGTGAAAAAATACAAGCGGATGATACAACCATTACCCATACCAAGATGGAAATGGTAAAACACAACCATGTACATTGTCACAAGTCTACCAAAGACATCAAGAGGACTAAATTCTATATTGGTTTTTGTGGATCATATTTCAATGACTTATCACTTAATATCATTATAAGAGGAATTTTCATTCAATCAACTTGAAATAATATACATTAGTGAAGTAGTGGGGAATCATGGAACACAACTATCGATTGTATCTGATTTGGACCCATGATTTACCTCCAAGTTATAGAATAGTCTCTAACATGATCTAAATATTGACTTTAACGTTATAATGATTTATAAAACTCAAAATTATTGCAAATATTATTGAACTATCTTGACACTCAATGATATATTGAGGGTATGCTCAGGGGACATTAAAAAAGGATGGGGTGGACATATTCATATGGTCAAATTCAAATATAATTATAGTTCATACTCATGAATTCAAATGGTTCCTTATAAAGGCCTTTATAGAAATATGTGAATACCATATTCATGTTGGGATGATGTTGGTGAAGGAAAAAATATGGGTCCTTAAATGGCAAAGAAAATGGTGGAAAAGGTAAATACCATTAATTAAAACATTAGGGATTCTTAGAGTTAACAAAACAGATATTCTAACAATCATCAATCATAACTAGAGTTTACGGTTTTATTTAATGTACTCCTCTTCATATATCCATTTAAAAGGTCATTAGATTTGGGAGGAAGTGAAATCGTAATCCATGATACTTCTTTCCCTTTGAGATCCTTAAAGGCATCAGAGTGGTGTCCTATTGATAAGCACTACCAATTGTCCTATATCAATTACATGATATGTTCCAAGTATCCATCTTGAAGAAGAACATACTAGACCCCTCACATGTCCTCAATCTAGTGGTGGTACTATTATAGAATGATCTTTCACATGAAGAGCAGTGAGTGATGATCTTGGATCATAGAGAGACAGTTTTGGAAATACGACAACACACTCGGTCAAGGTTCTATGAAGAAACCAATGGTTTTAAGAAGTAGTGTGGTAACAAGAGGAGGTAATGAAATATAATTATCCCCATAAATTTTAGAGTGTGAAATGAAAATTTCTATGGAAATATTATAGAAGTTGGATTATTGTGGTGACCCGAAATTTTATAAATTAAATTAAATTTATGATTAAATTAAATTACCTATTATTATTATAGAAATAAAATGTACTTATTTGATTTTATTTTATCCTATTATATTTAAAAGAATATTAATAATCCTAACCATTGATAAAATAGAATATGAATAGTGATCATATGATTTGTATAAATATAGGGTTATGATAAATCCAATTAACACAGGAAAAATAAGAAATGACATCAACTAGTATGATCGTACCTTATAAATCTCATTCATCATTTATTTTAAGGTAGATTGTATCATTAGTATTTACCCATAACCAAGTCCATGCTAATATACAACCCCTAAATGATGAGTGAAACTGTTTACGATAGAAGTTTAAGCTCATTGAGACCACAACCCAAACCATGTATGCAAAACCACCCCATGAAAATATCACTATCACCCACCATACCCATAGGGGGTTTTCTAGTGTAATAAGGGTCTATTTTTAAGACCCTAATAATATGAATAATTATATTTAGTTTTCAATATGATAATGGTCATATTTAGTACATATTATTGTTACATTAAAAATGATTTTGAGTTTTATATGATTAAACCAAAATTTCATTTGTTGTAATATTAAATTTCAATTTATTCCTTCATTTTATTGAATTCATGAATTTAAAATTAATGGTATATTAATAAAAAATTCAACTAGAAATAATTTTAAATATAAATGATAATATAATTTTTATGAAGTCAAATGAAATTGTTATAGGGGTTCGAAAACATTTTTTGTTGAAAAAACCAGCATTTATCAATAAATATTCATTTTTTAAAAGTGAAACTCACATATATAGGAAATTATTTTGATAAAATAAATATTATTTTTGGAATAATCACATGGAAATTATCCAACTATGAGTTTTTTGTAATTTTCTGTGAAAGAGGAATTTTCGGGTAAAAATAAAATATATTACAATAATATAGTTTTTATTGTGACATAATATTGACCAAAAAGTGATTTAATAAATTATATAAATTGTATAAAGCACAAAATATATCATTAATATTTCAATTAATATTGTTTTTAGGTTATTTTATAAATTTTATATATCCTTTTTGAATCCTACAAATACTATATTATATTTTAATGATTTAAAATCAATTCTTTATCAACATGACTCACTTACACATCATAAAGGAAAATGTTTTATTTAGTTCAACACTTAGAATTATAAAATAAATAAAAACACCACTATTTGGTTTAAAAAATGGGATTAAACCATGGTATGGTTTTTTATTTTGATTACATTATTATATAGAGTCCAAAACAAATTTTTGAGAAATAATAATATCCACACTCTTTTCTTATATAAACCCACACAAGTTTCCCTTAATATTTACTGAAATACCTTATATAACATCCTTAATATTCCCTTATATATTAGTAGTCCACCCAGGGTTCCCCAATCTATCATGAATCTCCTAATATGCTTTTCAAATCACTCTATTATGGTAAGGGATCCTCGCTTTATACTATTTATTGAAGCACCTTATTTATGTAATTCAATTTGAATTCCAATTCCTATTGATGGTACATGATATTCTGAATTCATATTAGTTATATTATAATTTCCAAATGATGATTTATCCATTTAAATATAATTAATCCCCCAATTGATTAATTAAGTGCCCCAGTTACACTGCCAAAATTATCCGGCGAATTTTTGTGCAATGTTTTTATTCAAGAACCCACCATGTATTATGCCTATTAATTCCAAAATATTAAAATTATTTTATGTTCTTACATATCCCTCGTTATTTAATTTTTATTTTATATTTATTCGATACCCCTTTATCACTCATTTAACAATTTTATTAACCTTTATGTATTATCATAACATTGCTTAATTGTCAATGAAAATTTCCATGCCAAAAATTTGTGATGAAATCCTAAGCACTTTATGTTATGATGACTATCTGGTTAACATTTACTTATTTTTTTGACTTCATGTTTAAATTTTATCCCCATTCTCATGTTGCCTTTATGTTATCATTCTACACCTTTCCTCATTATTCATGTTTATGAATATCATCCATTTTATCTCTCTTTCAAATAGATATTGTTTAATATGTAAAAATATCGACATGTTATGATTTTTTATCCCCTTTTGGGATTTTTATCTCAGCCATTTCTTAATTATGTCCACTTATTATCTATGTGGTTTTAGGAACATAGGAATATTGTGAGAATGTTGAATCGGTTTCTAAAAATGCTGATGTAATCGCACTATTTAATGTTTGTATATAATGTACATAATTACAAAAATAAACTAGGATTATAGATCTTATAGGTGTTATTATGTGTATTACTATGTCCAAAATCATTATATGATGTGTAATAAAGATATGGGTTGTTATATTAATCCCTTCTATGAAGGTATAGATGTAAACCTAAAGAGGCTATTTCAATAAGAGGTAAAATTCTTAAACATAAATATTTATTTTATTTATCATCCTCATACAAATAATCTTAAAACATGATAATATTATAAAAATATATATTACCATATATTTATATAGTATTATATAAATGGAATAACCCATATCAATCTCTACTTCTATCAAATTGGAAATAAAACCATCGATCATGTGTTTGGTGGACTACTACCTCATGAACTTGTGTAATTTTATTTCTGTCACAGCCATACAAGGATAGATATAATGACATAATTATATTATTTATAAGAAATTTATTATATTATTATACATTGTGAATTATTTTATTGCATAGAAATTCCTAATTTCCATTATTTGGGGTATATAATAATGACATTCATGTGTATGACATACTAATACCATGCGAAGCGTTGTGATTCATTTTTCTCTAAAACATTACATGGAAGGTAGTAATTCTAAAATTAATGAATATATGTGATATCTAAAAAGTAGAAACTCTTATTGAAATATAATGTCACACCTAACTTCTTATCTTCCAATCCATTGGAAAAGAATAATGTTTCTTATTTATATGTGTGGACTACAACCTCCAAGCAGCGATGTGAAATGTTTTCCATTTTTTTTCATGTATAGTAATAAGGATTATATTTAATAATTAAAATGAAATATATAACATAATAATGTTATTTGAAATGTTAATTTACAATAATTTTCCTTGTGTTCCGTAAATTGAGAAATATGGAAATAGTGTTTGAGCATATATACAACATACCGTCTCCATGAATGGTGTAATCCAATCTATATACAACATTTATAGATTAAAATAATTAAATATATAATTATTATATATTTCATTTATATAATTGTTAAAATTATGAATATTATTGAAGCATGGATAATGTAAAAATACTAAAATTTATGAACCAAAACATACATGAACAAAAAAGCAATTATCACCCGAAACACGGATTTTAACAAAAAAATGTCAATAAAAAGGCGATAAAAGACTCTACAAAAACCATTATATGGTATATGATATATATATATGGTTCATTAATAGATTTATAATAAACTTAAATTAACTATACATGCCTTTCAAACACATATGAGGGAAATCAGTTTTGAGGTAATGGTTTCTCATCTCCATTTTACTTCTGTGACACATATTCCATATTCACTACTTCTTCCTTTGTGTGGTGTACATAAATCCCATTTTGATATGTTATATAATTAAAATATTTATATTCATGGTATTTAATCTTTAATATTATTTTATTTACATCATATAGATTAGTATTGAAACGTTACTAAAGTGTTATGTGTTTATTTCACAATCTCATCATTATTTAGGATTATTTTTATTGAAGTATCACTTAGAGGAATTATTTGGTATTTATATAGTAAAATAAATATATTTTAATCTACTCTAGTTATTCATTAATATTTCATTTAATAGTAACTTGTTTCCTCTCTTTGGCAATTTAAATTATTGAGAAAATGTTTGTAAGAAAGGTTTACACTATTTATCTCTTCAATCGAAAATATGTTTTACTTAAAAACCTTATTTGAATAAAACAATTTTAAAAAATTGATAATCTTTTCCAAATTATTTGTTAAATTATTATTTTTACCAATTTTTACTTTTTATAAATTGTTTTTAATGGAATTTTCATTCTTTTTTTAAAATTTCTCCCACTTGGCTTTTATAAAAAATGTTAAAGGAATCTTCATTTTAACGATTACATCATGAATACAATTTCCCACAATCATGACCACTCAATGCTTCAAGGATTCCATTATAAGTTTCCAATGTTATTTTCAATGAAAATTACTTTTGAATTATTTTATAATCTTTTAGTTTTAAAAATATTTTCAAACTGAAATGGTTATTTTCCTATAAAATGTTTTTGATGATAATTTTGTGGTGTTTCTATTCATAAATGATATAAATATTTTATTATACATATAATAAAAGGGGGATATATTTTATTTATACTATTATTATTATTTTTAGTTGGTTTATGTTCATTTTTGATATAGATATACAATTTTATTTCCATTCACCATTTTACTCTTGGTGGTTTGTGATTATGTTTATTAATTAGGGTAAGTATGAAAATTTACTTTGTTACATTTTAAATGTGAATGTTTATGTTGATTATGTTTTATCCTTTTTATATAAGTAATTCATTAGAGTTATTATGTGATTAGTGGGGAAAAAATATCATAGCCTCTTGATGTATTGATAAGTATCAGGAAAAAAACTAGCCATCCAAATTAAATGAGCTTTTAACCATACTTCTAAACTGTCGTTTGAAATTTCCCGACACTATGTTTCATATTTCTAGAATTATTAATTATATAATTATGATTTTAGTTTTTGATATTCCACATGATTATTATATTAGTTAGAATATCCATCTTAAATTTTAATGATTATTTGATTATTTATATGGAATCATTTTAATCCTCAGTTTTTACTTCAATATTATAATTCATGTTCATTATTTGATTAAATGAGAAGTTTTTAATTTATTTACCTTTATATATTGATAATGATTCATTTATTCATGATATATTCCAATATATGCATACCCTTACAGATCATTTGATATCAACCCTTCCTTTTATCCCCCCCATAATACCATGAAGTGTTTTATGATTAATTTGTAGGGATATTATATGGTGAATAATGATGTTATTAAAGAAATTATTTTTGTATTTTATATTATAATATTTAATATTAGTTTTAATTTTGTATCTATTTTATCTAGACTAATAAACTATTTAGTGCTTTGGGATATGATTCCTTATATCTTATGATAATGTATTATAGTAACCACCAACTCTTAGATACTAGGATAAATGTCGTTAAAAATAATAAAGGAGTAAATCATAATTCTTGAAATTTTTACCATGGAAATAATCCTTTCACCTGAATATGATCACAATCATTCTTTTAAATCATAAACTCATTATATACCCTTCAAAATCAAAATATTTCAATGAAAACCCATTTTAAAACATAGAAAAAACGTGTGGGAAGATTAAATAATCATACATTCATCAAGGAATCACCAAAATGGATAATTACAAAATTCTCTTCAGTGTAATGTGTATTAGTTAAATCTATCACTCCAAAAGATTAATTATCTCCATCTATATTCTATAAGGAGTAACATAAATCAGTTAACTTTTTTTATTTACCTAATGAAATTGAAGGACTAAATTGACCCACCAATTACATAATATAGATTTCTCTATAAGGGTTTGGGTTTGATCCTCATTCACACATTCATTAATAGAACACATGTGTAATTTTTTAATAATAATAAATATAATAACATATAGAATTTGAAATATTAAAAAAAACATTTGATAACATGAAATTTTAATTTTAATTTAAAAAAATTATAAATTTTAATTTTCATCATAAAAATTATAAAATTATCATTTAAACCCATAAGAAAAAACTCTTTTTGTTATATCATAAAATAAGGTGAAATATCAATTTCTTCTAAATAATTTAAAAAATTGAAAATCACAGAATAAAGGGAAAAATAAAACTTTTAGAAACAATTGAATCTTATATAATAATCATGATAATGAATTAGTAAATTATGGTAGGAAAATACTTTCATGTATTATACATTAAAAAAAATTCTTTTACACTTTGGGAAAAAAGAGTCAAAAGTGACCCATTCTGAAAACATTTAAAAGATTCCTTTTTAAAAAAATTGTAATGAGTCAAGGGTACCAAAAAGTTACTTTGATAATATTTTATTAAAACTCTTGAAACATTGTAATGAAAAATTTCTTATAATACATACATTTTGTTTTGGGAATATTATATCATAGTTTTAGAGAATATCTATTACCACTTAAGTAAAGTTTGAATCAAAAAGAAATTATAGAAGACCATTTTAAATAGATATATAAAATTATTGAATTTTTATAGATCAGTGATAATATATATTCACATTAAAATATATACCCACATAAAACACATGTAGTGAAAATGAAATAAGTCTCAGAAAAACGTAATTGAGACGATAAATCCCTTACCTCGAGTATTCCTGGCCAAGAACATTCTTTTACTATTTTATAATAATATTATATTAATTATATAGTTGATTAATAAAATATTACAATTTTATTCCCTTATAATATAAACTTTTATTTAATTTATTAGCCTTTCTTATATAGTTACTAAAAGGATCAAGTTAACATAGCGTTTTTTAAGGTTGTTTGGTTCATAATCGCAAAACAACACTAATTTGTAGACCACGGTCAAAGGGGTTATGGTTTCATCATCTAAATAATATTAATAATTAAATAATTATTGTATTTATATAATATTTTCAATTTTAAAACCAACAATGTATGTAATTCATGAAAAATGAATCTCATATCATTATGGAGATAGTAGTCCATACATATGCAAGAACGATGTTTTAATTTTTATAATGAGTGAAAAGGTAATAAATTTGAAAAAAATCTATCTTTTTGAATCATAAATATTTTATAAAAATACTATATATTTATTGATTAAATATTTAAAACCATATCTGTGAGTTGATTATGGAAAGGAAGACAAAATACTTTTTGGAGGTGAAACTCCACACATATTCACAGGCGATGTTTCCTTTTACCATAAGATAGAAAAGATAAAAAAATAGTTTTTTCATCAGCCAAAAAACATTTCATTTTAGGTAAGATATTGATTTCATTATTTTATTGTGTTAAAAACATATTTAATGGAGGTGGAAGAAGAAATAAATATTAAATAGGTCATTTATGACTTATATAATTTCTTTGAAATATCAATTCAGCATTCACCAAAATCCTTTTAGGATTAAAACCTTGGGAATATCTTGAATTCTAGGTTGTGAGGAGGGATGTTAGTGAGGTATTTGGGTATGTAATGGTTGAGATATTATTGACTGTAAGTTCTTTTACAACTAAGATTAATCTGAAAATTAATACTTGAAGACACTACAACAAAATCAATAGATATCACAAAAGTTTTTTATTTTTCCCAATATTTAACTACCAGCATATAGTTCTGAAATAGTTTCCAAAAAAAATGTCAATATTGGTGTGGAAATAATACTCACCTTTTTCCATCCATTTAGTGGTAGTTTTTGGAAACCATCATATAAAACTTGTTTCACTTCAATTTTCTTGGTTTTAGCGGTGGTTTCTACTCCAAAAAAATGTCAAGAGTATAGCAGCGATTCACACTGCTGCTCTTATCTTGTCATTTTTTTGAGAGTAGAAACAATAAATAAAAGGTTGGAACAACATCTGGATAGAGAGTTACTCCACCACCATTGTGCATTCTATTTGGGATGGGTTGATCCAACTTACCTGGCCTCTCAATTCTTGCTGGATGAACTACCTCAATTCTCTTCTTGAAATCAGATATATTGCCACCCATATGTATTGTGAAGCAAACATGGTTGAAGATGGCCTTTCCAATAAAGGATTCAACCAAGACATGACATGGAGTGATATTTTTCCAGTTAATCTTCTCCCCCACTTCGTAAGAGATTGTAATAAGATCCCCTCTTTCCATTTCATGTAACCTTTCACTATCTTTTTCTTTTGAAAAAACATTTCCCGAGCTCTCAAAAAAAAGTTCAAACCACCTCAATATATCAATTTAAAAAAAATATAACTATATAATAAATATCCCCAAAACATCCAAAAAATGTAGTAGAAATCTCCAAACCAAACAATATTCAATATAATTTACATATATATATATCAATATTCAATGAAAATTCCAAAGATATCAATATAGTATATTTATTAATCCAATCGTTAAAACCAAGGGATTCAATAAGAAAAATCCCCAAAAGTCCATAAGAAAAAGGAAACCACATAAATCATCATCTAAATACCTTAACACTATCATACAAGTTAATTTTAGATCCAAAACATTGATTAAATAATCAATATCAACATAAGACCCCTTTTTCTATTTAATCAAACATAGAGAATAAGCCTGTATTATTTGAAACTAATTTATAAAATATTATATTTTATAAATCAACATATAAAATCATTCAAAACCACTGAAAATAAATATTTTATGACCCAAGGGGTATTTGGTACAAACAAGTGTTATTAAATCCAATATGTTCTGTGTCATGTGGTAAATCTAGAAATTACTAGTGAAATTGACAAGAAGAGATTCAAACAAGGAAAAATTAAGTGAAGTTCTTAAATATAAAAGGTGGAAGAAGTTGTGATATCATTATAGATTTAGGGGAAACCAACACAAAAAATAATAAGAAAATGAATGAACAATATGATATTATTAATGAACTTATTCAGGAAATGACGTTAAGCATGGAAAAGGATTAAAAACCATGAATCATCCATGAATATCCTTAGCGAATGGTGTAAAGAATGGGTGATGAATTTATATAGTGAAATTAATACTCACATTGAGAATTTATAAGTCCAAATGAAGAAGAAAAAATTAAGGATTAAGAATACTTAGGGAGATCACTGGGATATACAAAAGATGTGAAATTTCGATGATTTTCATGGGGGTACATTGGGTGGTAATAAGATATAAATTAATCTAGTGTCATGAAAAATTTTGTATAAAACTTCATACAAATATGTAAATGGTTCTAAAAGATATTGTTATAGTGCTATTTTTTATTTTGAGTTTGAAACACTATGAGATTATTTATGGAATCTGAAATGATCAAATAAATTTGAAGGACCTGAGGTAACCATATCACAACCGATAAAACATTAATAAGGTATGATATTATTGGAGGATTTTATAATTTTTCTATGATTGATCAGATGGAAAATAATTGTAGACAGAAAAGGGATATAAATTCTAAGATCAAATTCCAACCTTTTATGAAGGTATCCTTGGACTATAATATGCGATAAAGAAAAGTTTTATATATCGAAATAGTATCCAACCATTTTTTGGGATGAATTTATAGATTTTTAAAGTGGTGTAAATACTTTTTGAAATAAATGGATAGCTTTCTGAAGAAACTACAACATTCATGAAGGAATATTTCTTTTATATTATTATTATCTATAAATTCAGTATCATCTAAATGTTATTTTTATGTTAGTAAAATGCTATTGAGAAAAAATATATTTTAACCACCCAGTTTTTAAGCAAAAAAATCTGGCTTATCAAGGAGATATTTCAATAAACCATTATATAATTAGTTAAACATCACCTCCAAATCCAAAGTGATACCTAATCACTAACAAATAAAATTATATTGATTCCCTCTCCATCTCAATATCCACTTCCTTCTACTGGAACGTGCATGAAAATTATGTTGAAAGTTAGTCATTTTTGAATATTTAATTTCAAACATAAAACTAATATACATCTTTGTACTAAATGAATTTTAAGTTCTGTGATTTACCTTCTCCATAAAATCCATTAAAGAAATATCAGTAGGTATAGATCTATCCATCTTTAGATATAATTCAATTAACACTTTCTATAGAGAATTTTCCTTTTCATCTTGTATATTTATATGCTCCCCCTATTCATAAACGGTTTTTTTCAATGCAACAATCTCAGTCTCTTTATCTCAAGGTAGGGAGTCACTACAACTAGGAGTTGATCATACTGAAATCTTCAGTGGCTATCCAAAGACCTTAAATAGTAATGGTCCCAAACACATCCATCACACTCAACCAGGATACTCCTTCCAAAATAATTGACTAACTTACATCAGGTGAGAGAAGTTCAAAAAACTAAATTGTAAAGAATCTCTTTTAACAACCCTTATAATACTCACCCACTAGCATTTGAATAAAACAATTGAAAAATTGGTGTGGTAGTTCAATTTTATATCATCATTCAACATTCCATACTATCTCAATTCAATATCTATAAATTTAAAACTATTCTATGTATTCAACACCTCTTCTCAATCGACCGTACAAAATTTAAATCCATTCATATTTCTAGTGTCAAAATTTCTATACTTTTCTAGAGGACCTCAATCCAAAAACATCACATCTTCAAACAACTCAGCCCAAGTATCAGTATTTATGATCTATAAAAAAGTAATTTAAATTATTATATTTACAAAATATATGTTTCAACCAAATATTAGTATTTATAGAACTATTTATGAAGTTACACAATGTCAAAACCATTCTACAATATCATTATTAATATATTTGGCTATATATTTCTCATTTCCCATTCAACCTCTCATTCCTATCATTTTTTGTATCTTTATCTCTTCAGTAAATGGGTCTAGAATTTCATAATTCAGAACATGATATCTATTTTCATTAAGTAATCCCATTCCTATCAGTGTAACATTTTTCCTCCTCCCAATTGATAGACCAATAATAGGAAATATTTTTTATTTACCATATAGTTGATATTTATTTCATGTGTCTTCAAAACATCCAACATTATTTAATCTTTCATTAATATCAACCAAGTATCTAGAAAAAAAGTCACGACACTCCTTTTCTAAATTTCCTTCAGAAATATAGCCTTTTGGGTGAGCTTTATTTTTCACGTATGATTTCAAATTCCTAAGATATCTGTAAAATAAAATAAAATATGTACTTAATGAAGTTCCAATAATTTTTTTACTTTAGATGAAAAGAATATGAATAATTTACCTCTCTATTTGACACATCCATCAATAATGTATGGAGCCTCCTAATTTAGTTTACACATCTAAATGCATTGTTAAATGCATCATGATTGTAAAAAAATTATGAAGGATATATTATATCTATTACCCAAAGTGTCATAAAAAATATACCTTGAAGCTTTTCAAGCTCATATGGTTATAGAGTTTTCTCAAATTTCTTTTTGAATACTATGAGACATTGGAGTAAAACAATAATAACCTTTTCAGTTAATAATGTATGCAATTCCAATGGTATTAACATATGTAAGAAAATATGAAAATCATGAATTTTTAATCCATGTAACATATAATACTGTAAATCAACACATCATGAGATGTTACATGAATACCCATAAGATACCATCACATGTTTTAAAATTTTATGGAATGTATATTTATCCCCATTCATCGTTGAAAAAAATGTTGGATGATAATTTCGATTCTCATCTGGACATACATCACACTTTATATTCATTGATTGTAATTCCTTCTAGGAACTGATAGGGTCCTTCTATATTCCATGCTCATTATGAAATATTAATGTCATATTGACAAAACAATTCTTTTCAATATGCATAACATAGGATTATGCCACAAAAAATAAATTCCCAATATGATAGTTTGAATCAAATAATTTTTCCATTTTGCATCTTGAGCACACATTACGATGCAATTCAAACTCATTTCCCAGAATGATTCAAATTATGTACCTTCCAAAATTCTATTTCAATATTTTCGTGTTATGCCAATATTTTAGAATTTTTCAAAAACATTAGAGGCGGTATGTGATGAATAAAACCATTTAAGTTTGTCTTGTTCAACCAAAATCTATGATATGCTTCTAGAAATCTTTGATGAATCAAGAAGAATAATTTTCTACTATGATTTATTTTTTTGGGCCCGATGTCAATGTTACAAATAAGATAAGATAAACCCAAGTAAGTGTTACAACCAGATAAATTCCCATGTCATGGGAAGTCACTAATGGTCCACATTTGAGAAGCATGCATTTTGAAAATTATTCTAGAATATGTTTCATATGTCTCAACATATGTTCTCCAAAAATCCTATAATTATACAATTTTTTGATTAAATTAGAAATCAATATCATTTCCATGATTTTTTATTATTTTAATAATCATCAAAATGACAAATTATGTTTGTTGAATACATATCCAAATAGATAGAATATAAGGGCTCAAAACAACTGGCCAAATTCTATAACTGGTGATCAAAGATCCAAATGGGTTGAATCCAATAGCAGGCAATCCAAATCACACATTCCATGGATAAGATGAGAAATACATATATAATGAATCAAATTTCATCCATGATTGTGAATCTCTTGGATGTCACATTAACTCATTATTTTTATTATCTATAGAATTTAACTTCACGTGCTCAATGGTTTTTGATGACATGAAAAATCTTTTCAATTGAAGATTTATAGTAAAGTAACGTAAAACATTTTAAGGTGGGTTATTTTTAATCTTTATCATAGTTGTATATTGATTTAGTCTTACAATATTTCCAATTGACTACCCTATAGAAGATGATTTTTTAATCATATCTTCTTGAATCCACTACCCAATAATGCATACATTCATTAAGAAAACCATGTATTTTTTTTATAATTTTAAAAAAATTTGTTAACATCTATTTTTATATCCTAAAAATACACTTGAATATTAGCTTCAGGAAATGAATCACAAATCAATTAATATATTTTGGATATATCCTTAATTATAGTTTCAAGTAGATATTTTAAATAGTATAACTTTAGTATAAAATAAAGGTTTGAATATTTTAAACATCCCCCATACTGCTCTTGATTTCCATTTTTATTTAAACTAGGAAAAACATTTTTCATCTCAACAATGTTTTCTCTTACATTCACCTTCATAAAATCAATAGGATGATCCAATTATATGATTAAATCTCTATTTGGTTGTCATATAGTCCCAAAAAACGTCACGTTTCAAGTTTATATTTTTACTACCCTCAACCAGTTATTGTGATATGTTTTAATGTTGATTTTTTTGTCATACAATACTGAAAGCATTTTTATAAGGTTTTTCATTTCAATTTATAATTTAGATGAATTTTTGAGCTCATTATAATGATTGAAAACAATGTTCAAACTCTTTTTATTGTTCAACTCTTTATGCCAAATCCAACAAAAATATTGAGCATGAAATTGCTTCAATATAAAGTGTTCATTGACTTGGTCTCTCTTTAACCATCTACTAGATTTACATTTAGTACTTTTACATCATATTCTCTGATTGATGGATCAATTGTAAATTGAAAATTTTTAAAACTCCTCCACACCCTTAGTATACTAAGTTGTGTTCCTAAGTAATGTGATCTAGATTTTATCCATATATATCATAATGTGGCTACACCTTATTAATTTTTTTTAAAATAAGAATTACTATATAGAAAAATATATAAATGGATGTGAAAAACATACAACCTAAGTAGTTATATAAAGATTCATATAAGTACTAATATTTTCAAAATAGAAAAAGGAAATCAATCATGGAAATTTATTTCCTTCAATTGTTGTAGTTAGGATTGGTCTCAATCAGGGATTAGGAACCTTAGATACCAATAATAAACAAATGGAACCCCCAAAATCATGTGACCTTAGAACTGGGTTGTGTGATTAGTAAAACATATGGAAAAAAAGTGAAATTGAAACAATTATCAGTTTCGACAAAAAAAATTAACTAGAGGGAGTCTAGAGGTTGTGCTTGATATAAACTTTGTAAAACATGTGGGAAGTTTCAATATTCTACAGAATCATTTCACTGATTAACCATTTATATTATGACACAAAAATTTTAAATAAAATATTTTTAGGATATTTAATGATTTCACACAGGAATCCATCAGTATTGCAGATGAACCTACCAATCCCAAAAATTGATATAGTTTTAAAATAGATGATGTTTTTAGTATATGGTGAAGAAACTGGTATAACTAAATAGATTAATTTATCTTTTACACTAGATAATGAAACAAAAAAAAATTCGTAGTAATTTTTAGTAGATAATAAAATGTATACAAATAGATGAAGTGAATATAGAAGAAATTCAAAACCAATACCTATTAAAGAACATATATCCCACTACTCCAAGAAGCCCATCCTTCATACTAACAAATATCAATAAATCATAAAGATAGTAATTAACATACATAATATATGATTCCTATAAATATTGAAATTGAAAACATATATTGGGGATGCATTAGTTCTGTACAGCTAAATGACTCTCAATAATTCATTAATTTCAACCTAATAAATACACAACATAAAATGAATTTAAACCAAAAAGATATAACCATGAATAAAATTTCAATATCCAATGTCAATGACACTTTCTTCCTACATTAATATACATATCCTAGGGAGATGGGTTAAGGATAAATGATTGAGGGGGAAGGGTGGCGACGAAGAGGTAGGGTTAGTAGTGAGGGGGATCCGCAATGGGGCGATGATAATGGGAGCAGTGGAAGCAGGGGAGATAGGGTAAAGTGGGGTTGTGGGAATAGTCTCAGGATTAGGGGTATCAAGGGAGAAGGGGGTCCAAGGATGATGGATGATATTTCATGGAGTAAGGGGTGTAGGGGTTGGTGGTGATAGATTGGGGTAGAAGAGCACTGTAAGAGAGGGCTAGGTCATAGGGGATGAGGGGAGAAGGGATGGGGGAGTCAGGAGGTGAGGTTCAGAGTGTTTTTTGGAAATAAGTTTTGTTTCTTAAAAAATACCAATGTTTAAGTAGTGGTTATTTAAAAATTACCACTAAATTTCTTTGATTTGTTTAGTGTATCTAACACCAAGATGTTTTTATGAAATATTTTATTTAAATAATTTTAATTTCATAAAATTATTCATTACTCGCAATCATGAGTTTAAATGAACCACAAGATTCCCTTGGTACAATATTACCATCATAATGTTGCCATTATGTTAGTGGAATAAATATAACTAACTTATTAAAATGCATGTTGAATTTATTAGCTACCAATTATTTATGAAAAATTTAATGCATTTAAATATAAATGGAATATTTATATATTTTTATTAATAAATTCAATTAATTAAAATTAGTAAATGAAATTTATGAAATATATTTGTTATATATTTGATATTCACCCAATAAATATTTTAGTCATAGGATATGATGAAACCGTATTCTGTTTTTAAAAACCTATATTTTTTAAAATGGTAATTTCACCTCCTTTTAATGGGGAGAACATTTTTAAATTAAAATTTCGACCCATTAATAATTTTTATATAAAAAAATAAAAATATTATTTAGAATAAATATATAAAAATTAAAATTGGTTGAATTTTTTGACAATATTCTCATATCTTTTATGTTTTAATGAATAGTAAAAATATACTAATTGTTAATTAAAAAAACTTTTTCACTAGAATAATTTATATGATTAAATTAAATTATTGAATTGTTTAAAATTATAAATAAAATATATTTCTATCAGTTAATGTAAGGGTGTTTATTTGAGTTAATTTTACATAGAATTTAGATGAAAAAACACTTCAATATTTTGCAATGTTTTAACTTTTAAAACTGGTTTCCTCATTCTGAAAATGAAATTGATTTTAAAATTAACCACGACAATTTCTATGTTTTTAATTTTGAAAAATAGATTCAATATTTGGAATCAATATTTCCAAATTATGTAAATATATTTTATAACAGACCCAAGCTTAACGTACATGGAAATAACAATACTTTTGCGAAATAATTAATACATAACAAAAACAGACACCCAAAGACCGTAATAGTTTAGTGTCTTTAGAAACACAAAACATAATCTTCTAATCATGGTGAAAGATCTTCAACATCTCCCATAAATATCGTCCCCTTTTGTTTTCTTACCTAAAACCATTCTTTATGTCGTAGGTAAAGGAAAACATAAAACATAGAAATGGTGAGCTCGAATTCTTAGTAAGGGTAAACATGGGGATCATAATACAATCCATAAAATTTGAACATGAAAACATGAACATAAAATTTAAACATCAAAATCTTGAGCAATGACAAAAAACATGGCAGTACATAAGTTACGGATCATAAAGGAAAATTAATCATGATAAAATATCAAGGGAATAAAACATTTAATAATGGGAAACCATTAAGCACATGATAATATTTCCATAGTTGACAAGGAATTGTAGCCAAGACCATCATAGTGGACAAAGTCCATTACTGAACCGAGTTTACTTGACGTTCCAACCCAATATTACTGAACTAGATTTACTTGCTATTGTAGCCATGTCTATATCATGAGATCTAAATCATTATCAAATGCATTGGAGGAAGATATATGTTCCAGCCATCTCATAATGAAACCATTCTAATATATTCCACAAAATCCTAAATCATACATCATAGCATAACCCAGGTAATAAAATGGGATCTTAAACATCATTCCATCATAACATAATACATATAGGATAAAAGGACTTCATAAGAATAATTACATCATAATAAAATAAAATAAAGTTAATAATATGGATAGAAACATAACCCTATATCATCTTAGATGGAAAATACATTTGATAAAACAATTGAAGGATAATCGGGAGCTCACTCCTCACTCTTCCTTGCCCTGCGATGACCTAGGTCAATGGCGGCAGCGCCGCCGTCCCCCCTCCTCCCATGGAGTGGGGGGAAGATCCTTTTCTTCCTCCACCCCACCTGCCCCCTTTCCTCCCCTTATCTTCCCCGGACTTCCTTCCACCTTTACCTGCTATCGATCTCAGTCCGAAGGTTCCAGATCTCTACAATGGCCCTCCGTAACTTTTTCTCTCGACATCGGAACTTTCGGAGGCTTCAGGTCTTCATTATCTTACTTTGGTTGCTCGATTTAGTCATCGCAGGCCCTCTGTTGACTCCTTTTACAGGTACATTTTCGGATCTTGGGGACTTCAGGACCACGCGGTAGTGGGTCTCCTCGACAAACGACACATTTTGGTTCAACTTGCATCTCAAAAAGATTTGATCCTGGCTTTGTCCAGAGACCCGATAGTCTGCAACGGGTGCCCCTTCTATCTCTTCTGCTGGTCTTTAAACCTTCACATGGAGCATGATACTCCAATGACGGCATTTTGGGTAAGGTTCCCAAACCTTCCACTGCCCAGTCAAAACCCCTCCATCTTATGCATTCTAGGGAACATGGTGGGATGTTTTTGTGCTCTGATAGTCAGACCACTGTTCAGTGTCACCCAATCTCACCTCGAATCTGTGTTGAAGTTGATGTGTCGAGACCACTAGTGGAGTGGGTTTGGATCATTACCGGGGAAGAAGTTAGATGGAAACATGAGGTTGTTTTTCAATCCTGGACTGAGATCTTCTCGGTATGTAACCTCTTAAGACATTCTTACCAGTCTTGTCATCAGGGACCCAGGAACTGAGATGATGGACAATCTTCTATGCTAGTTTCCTCCTCAACCAACAATATGAATAGCATGGATTTAGTCAATTCCAATTCCCAGAAGGTGAATGAGTTGAGAGTTATAGAAGGATTGGGTGAGCATGTGAGGGTGCATGGGGATGTTCCAGAGGAGTTGGAGCCTGTCATCCAATATGTCTCTCCAGTTCTGGAGGTTCCTCGGAAACCAGCAACGGTTTCCTTGCATGAACCTACTGTTTCTGGAATGTTTAGCAGCCTGAAAGCTGATTTGGGTGTTGGATTCTCGTTTGAGGCAATGTGTGCTACTGGAGGTGATGGGGTAAGCATGACTGTTGGTTTGGTTTGGGAGAAGGACTCAGGTCATGAGGAGAGGGATCCACAGTTGAATACTAATTTGGTAAGGTAGCTGGATTCAAATCTATCAAGTGTAGCCATGGTGAGTGATGCATTGGATGTGCATCTAACCACTAGCGAAGGCACTTCCCTGCAGTTTCAATATATGGGTCGTGGATTTGTTCAACCAAGGGGCTCAGAAATGGCTGCGTAGGACTTGTAGGCTCAGCCTTCTTATATCGAGAAGTTTAAAGCTGGAGGGTTGCTTTAAATTTCTCAAAACCAGTTTGATGTCTTGAGAGAAGAAGAAAGTCATATCCTTTGGGAAGGACTCGACAAGGAGGATTCACATGACAAGGACCCTTCTTTGGTATGGGGGGCTACCCAAGAGGAGGCTGATGTAGTCCCAGACTCACCTGTTGAGCCTCTGGAAGTGGTCTTGGAAGAAGAATACTTTCAATCCTCATAAAAAAAGGGCAAGAATACAATTATTGTTTCAAAAGGTTTTATTAAGCATACCCGAAGGTCACGAGGGAGGAAAGACTACTCTAACTTACCGAGTCCTCCTATTACGCGGCCATCAAGTAAAGGTAAAATCCCTTAGATGGGTAATAATAACACGAGCAACAATGAAACAAGCAGGAGGAAAGGCTCCATCGGGCATGGGGATGGGAAGCGTGCTAGGGGCTCACAGACCATCGACCGGGTGTCTGATAAATCTGATACTTCCACAAGGATAGATGATCAGCATGAAAAACTACAAATGCAATCTGAAGAGGTGATGTCGGTGAAGGAGGTTTCTCTTCAACATCAAGTGGAAGGACCTCTTGTTGGTCGGAACCGCCTGGAGGCCGTTGATTCGGATAATAAGATGGATCTCCTCGTCCACTCGGGTGAGGAGATGAAGGAGTATTTCCTGGTGATTAAGGCGAAAAATGAAGAAGTTGATCAAATGATGAGCAGATATCTTCGAGCGGATGGTACCAAGGAGAGGAGGAGTGGATTCACAAGCAAGAATGTATTTTGGATAGAGGCTTTAACATGGGGAAAATTAGAAAAGAAGATTATAGGAAATCTTGGGAGTACTTCGAAACTTATTATGAAGTATTCCTAGAAGATGATCCCGGTAGCCTGGTATTCCCCTAGAAACTGGCTAGAGAAGTTGAGTCCAATTGTCTTAATTTAGTATGTAACAAGTCAGTTGTCTCTTTTGATGATGGATATGTAGCACTATGAGGGTTCTCTCTTTCCCTTTAAAAGTTTTAGAAGATAAAAAAGTAAATTTGAATGGATAAAACACTTGAACTTAGTTCTTGGGGAAAATATCCTTTCTTCTTCAAAAAACATTTCTTTTCTCAAAATGTCATGAAATTTTAAAAGAAAATAATTTGGTTGAAAATAATCATGAAATCTTGTAGAGTAATATTCATGGAAATAAGGCCTTATGAAACCCTAAAAATCTATTTATGCCTTATAAGTTAAAAAAACATTCTTCGTACTTTTTTTGGAAAAGTCAAAAAGTACCTCGTATGGTAAACAAAAGAAAGATTCCTTCCATACTACATAGTAAAAGTCAAGGCAGGGTAAAACAGAATTTAAACATACATGGAAGAATAGTAAAAACATTATGATAACATTATTTTATAATACATGGATATAGATGATAAATATAACCCCAATAAATACTTACGAATAAACAATCTCAGATAAGAACGAGATTGGAATAATTATCCCTTAACGTAGGTCTGATTGCATTGTATGTATCAGAAAATCCTGCATAATGATAGAAATAATGTCATTGACTTATTCCAACATCATATTTATTTTTATGATATCATATATGGTTATATTCTTATCAGTTTATTAGTAACATTTCATTGTTACTCGTTATTGGGGTGTTACCTACTTTATGTTATTTTGCATGTTTTGTCGAATCAATTCTTATTCATCCTTTTAGGTTATAGTTATATCATTTACTTAATTTTATTAGTTTAATATATATCATATTAATTAATTAAATTCATTTATATAATCATTATTCAATTAATATCATGCATAATGAATCACATCACATCGTGGAGACGGTAGACCGTACGTACACACGAGTGACGATATCATTCCAATGATTGTGGAATTGTATTGAAGTGTATGGTGTATAATATTTTTTAATAAGTATAATTTTTCAATAATAACATATAGTTATTTCTTCCATCGTTATGCACATCCAAGTATGTTTGTGATGAAAAACAGATTACACCACGGCGTGGAGATGGTAAGTTGTACGTACGCACGTGTAGTGATTTTATTTTTCAAAGGATGGATAAAAGATGGAATATGGTAGTTTCATATTCTTAATAACATATCAGTATACAAGTGATACTAGAGTTATTACATTATATTGAAACAACTCATATAGAGGAAGTAGAATAAAAAAGAATTTTGAAATAATCGGTAAAGGATATTACCTCTTCTTTAACGTGCCTCTTCTAAACCACCTATTAGGACCCTAAAGTTGGTCTTTGAAGAAGATCAGGACCGCTAGTATGTTTCTATGGAAGTAGATAATGTAAATGGATAGGGTTTTTCCTAGTTTTAAAACTCAAAATTGAGTTAAGAGAAGAGAGAAGAGGTTCCATTTTATAGGAGAGTAGAAGGGCACTTTTGGAAACCTCCAAAATATTAATTTATAATAAACTCAAAACCCACATCAAAACATTAAAAGTTACTAAAATTAGAATATAAAATAAGATAGGGTTATAATCTCACCATCCAATTAAAATTAGGCATGTTTTGATTTCATTTTATACCTTATCATTTTGATTTATCCTTATTTAATCTATTTAATTTTATTTTTGGTAATAATATTCTAAATTTTAAATGATTATAAATACATACTTATGTGTGGTGAATTTTGTATAATTGTATAATTTATGAAATTTTAGACCATATAAATTTAAAATTTTATTTTTTAGATATTTTTGTGATTTTTAAACAATTTAATTATGTGTTATTTTTATAAAATATCATTAGTGTCAATTTTGACACTATGCATTTATTTCAATTTAAATAAAATCCAAAATGATGATAGAGTCGAATAAAAATATTTAATATATTCTTAACATGTCATATGCATCTAGAAAATTCATGTATCACATTTATTTGTTCATATAATATTTATTTAAAATTTTTAAAACCATTTTTTTATATTTCTGTTAATAAAATAAATACTACAACATTTTTGTATAATTATTTATACTAATTTTTTGTTTCATAAAAATTCTAAAAAAAATTATATGAATAAGATAAATCTAATATATTTTATAATAATACTTTTAGTAGAATATATCTTCTAGAACACCCAAAATTTAAAATGTTATGTTTATTAAATTATGATGGTGACAACTTTGACATCATTTGAAATAAAATAATATAAATGTCATAATCACTGTTATAAGGCTTAAAATGGTCCAAAAATAGACTTTTGATGCATATGGGGTATATATACTATAAATTTTTGTTTTGGTCAAGTTTTTGGGTCTTTTGATGGGTATTAGTTTTTTAATAAAAACTATATTATTGATTTTGGAGTAAATAAATAATTTCTCCATCATTAATGAATAAGATATTAAAGTAATTATATATTTCTTAAAAATTACAAATAAATTACCATTATAAATAAAAAAATTATATTTAAAATAAGTATTTATATTTTAATTTATATTTCGTTTAACATTATATGAAAAATAATTTAATTATTAATGTTTGGGTGAGACATATTTCACTTTCCTTTAAATAAAATAAATTAAAGGTCTTAATCTCATACAAGTGGGTTCCAATAGCTAACATTTCAACCCAATTATGTTTTGAGATGAATTATAATCATCCAATTATATTTAGACAAGTGTTAGGGTAATTGTATAATATTATTTTTACCCTTAATTTCATGATTTACCTTTAACTATGGTAAATACAATTTACCGTAGTTATTATTCATAATAGAGAAAAAAAGTAGCCTATTAACATAATTTTGACCTACTGATTCGAAATATGGAGTCCATTCTTAAAAATTCAAAACATAGAAGATGTAATAATTAATATAAAATTAATCCCGTTGTTGAAAAAAATGGGTTTTTATTTAAAACATTGCAAAAGATTGAAATGTTTTTACCTATGAATTAAATGTAAAATTAATAATAATGACATAAATTATATTTAATGGTAAAAATATATTATATTTATACTTTAAAACCATAAAATATTATAATTTAACCTTATAAATTATCTCGATGAAAAAAATTTATTTTAAGTAAAATTTAGCGTATTTTTACTATTAATCAAAATATGAAAGTTATCATAAAAATATGAAAAAATTATCCAAAGAAAATTTTTATATCCTGATTCAAAATACTTAGTATATTTGGTAAAATTGAACTTATAAAATTGTCAAAAATTATATTTAAAATGGTTATTCCATTAAAAGGCAGCAAAAATGAGTTTTTTGAAAAATACTTCCTTTATACGAAAAATTGATTTTGGTCTCATACCATGTTCTATAAAATGTCTAAGATGAATTATAATGTTATAAAATTTAAAATTCAGTTAATACTATTTGTAACGGCTAGTTAATAATAATAATATAATATATCATTGTTTAGTAAAACATGGTATTGCATACCACGCAAGCTATCGAGATAGGTCACTCTTATGTGTAACATAAGCCAAGTATATTGTTGCATATACTAAAAGATAATCATGGTGTAGCATAAAACATAATATATCAAAGAAATTAAAAAGAATATATCTCATAAAATTTCGGGGTGTCGCATTCTTCTCCCCTTAAAATGAATTTCGCCCTCGAAATTTGTCGGGGTTATAAATGGTTTTCTACTTGAAAGTTTTTTAATAGAAATCAACATCTTTAAAAGAATAATAAAACCTAATTTTTAAAACTAAATTATTAAATTAAAAGGCTACCCAAATTAACTCATCACTAGATTTACACATAGGAGAACATAGGTGAAAACATGGATATGGAAGAGAAATTTAACCATAATGTTAAGATAAGGAGTGGTAGAGAACATGGCTATAAAAAATCCAACAATCACAAAGCCATAAATTTGTGATGATCTAAGGTACCATCTGATTCATCGGATATGAGATTATTAGGACAACATTTTTGTTTTTCAAGACCATTTCTCTAATGTTGATGAATTTTTTCTTAAGGATAAATACTTACTTGATCTCAATATAATATCATCATTGGTCATTCCATGAAAAATTTCCACTTCATCTCTTATTTAAAGAAATGAAGTTGAATTTGTCATTCTTGAAGTGTTAGAAGATCATGCCATATAATGATAAGTCATTCCATCTGTCTTTATCACAAAACTGTTAGCACAATTTATTAAATATACATAAGTTCATCTATGGTGAGATTAACCGTATATGATTCCAAAAATGGATTTATACTTAATCTATAAAACCTATTAATAAAATAAAACTAATTTATATTAACCAAGGACTTCATGTAGGCCATTGGTAAGTGATAAAGTCTTGTCGCACTTCAGTTGTGGGTTCGATTCCCGCAACCTTTTCTGACGTGACGGGTTTTCGCCTTTTCTGCAAGTTGTCCTTTTTCTAAATCTATACTATTATAACATTCTAGAAGAAAGTTTTAGCCTTAAACAATACTATCTGATTTCCAACTTAATCCATTCCAACCTTGAGGCTTATTGAAAATACTTCTATTCAAACTCATAGTATATAGAGAATGATTACTAGAAAGTTCATCTACCCAGCATGTGAATACCATCATTTACCCCCATATATCATTATATATATATTGTTGGTAACATTTTTTAAAAGGTCAGGGTCGAAGCCTCATTTATTATTAAAGGAAATAAAATACCTCTTTAACTAGGTAGTGGGAGACCCATTACATATCCTAAAGGCCCAATGGGAATTTATCCCATTACATGGCCCATAGGCCCAATTTTTTGGCCCAAATCCAATGTTTGGTCACATTCCAAACATTGAATATCTTAATCATGTATTCTCTTGAAACATGAATTACCATAGAATCTTAGTCAAAACATGAATTCTGTCAAAAGTTATCTCTTCCCACATACCAAAATCCCAAACTTTATATATACTCAAACCATGATATCACTTTGTCCTTATATCAGTCTTGTGATCATTAATACTATCAAACATTTCATTACCTCATTATCCCTTCATTATGCTCATATTAGGTGCTTTCCAAAAATATATGAATAAACTTTCATGGTAATCAGTACCATTCAATATATACTTTCAAATACTTTTGGAAAAACAATAGTGTAAAACTACTTAGATGTTCTGTTATTCCATAGTACCATTAAATTACATATACAACCTTACTCTTGATAAACATAAAATAATTCTACTACCTTCTTAAACCATTGATAAAGCTTCATCATTTTATTCCTCGACACTTCTTTCATCTCATATACCATTTGTATTATCTTCATCATCATCAACATAAATTCTACCCATACGACCATGTTGATCCTCTTCATGAGATTTTACCTTAGGTAATTAGTTTTCATAATGCCCATACATTCCAAATTTAAAACATTTAACCATTTTTGATGTCTTAGAATTACCATTATCTTTGTACATGGTGTTAACTAAACCTTTTACTTGTAATTAATATATTTGTGTCCTTATTTTCCACACCGAAAGCATCTTCCAGTTCCATTGAAACATTCTCCCTGATTCCTCTTCCCACATGATTTAAAAGAGGGAAATTGAACTTTCTTTCCTCTATGATCATCATGAAACTCCATCTTTATCTTATTAGATGAGTCAGAAATCTTACCAATGTTGAGATTATAGATCATATTATAAGATTTCTTATTAGGCATAATAACTATGTTTGAACTTCCAAATCCCATTTCATTTGGTTTCTCATGAAGAATATAATTCCATTTTCCATCATATTATCCATTAACATGAATATTCCTATTTGTAGCCATTTTGTAAAACCCAAAAAGAATAGTGTGAGAAGAAAAAATTCAACTAGGAAAAAAACATAATCAAGGGGGAGTACTTTCAATCTCTAATTTCTTATGTTTAATACTAGGTTATTCATGGTCATTATCATAATTCTAGGATTGTATACTATACTTATACTTGACCTTATAGACATCCCTAGACATACCTTAGATATATCTCTAGGGACCTCACTAAAGTTTTCTTATCCTAGTTTCTGAAGGTTAACTAAACCTTCCCTCTGATACCAACTATAACAGAACCAATCTTGATGTACATGGACATTAAATTACTTTTGCAGAATACTTAATACATAACAAAAAAAACACCCAAGGACCATAATAGTTTTGTGTCTTTGAAAACTCGAAACATAATCTTCTCATCATGATGAAAGATCTTCAAAATCTCCTATAAAGATCTTACCCTTTTATTTTCTTACCTAAAACCTTTCTTTATATCATGGGGAAGGAAAACCATAAAACAAAGAAAGGGTGAGCTCGAATGCTTAGTAAGGGTAAACATGGATAACATAAAAATATCTACAAACACTTGAACGTAAAAACTTGAACATAAAATTTAAACATCAAAATCTTTAGCAATGACATAAAATATGGCAGTACATAAAGCACAGATCATAAATAAACACTAATCATGGTAAAATAGCATGGTAATAATACATGTAATTCTGGAAAACCATTATTCACATGATATGATTTCCATAGTAGCCAAGGCATTGGTGCCAAGACAATCATAGTGGACAAAGACCACTACTGAACCGGGTTTACATGTCGTTCCAAACCTATTTTATTGAACAATATTTACTTTCCATTCCAACAATGTCTATCTCATGAGATTTAAATCATTAATTAATGCATTGGAGGGAGATATAGGTCCCAAACATCTCATAATGAAACCATTCTTATGTGTGCCACAAAATCATAAGTCGTATATCATAACATAACCCAGCTAATAAAATGAGATCTTAAACATCATGTAATTATAACATAATCCATATAGGATAAAAGGACATCATAAGAATAATTACATCATAACATAATCAAATCAATGTAATAATAGGGACAGTATCATAACCCTATATCATCTTAGATGGAAAATAATTTTGATAAAACACGTGAACTTAGTTGTTGAGGAAAATATCATTTCTTCTTCAAAAACATTTTCATTTCTCAAAATGTCATGAAATATTAAAATAAAATAATCATGAAATATTATAGAGTAATATTCATGGAAATAAGGTGTCATGAAATCGTAAAAATATGTTCATGCCTTATAAGTTAAAAAACATTCTTCGTACTTTTTCTAGAAAAGTCAAAAAGTACATCATATGGTAAACAAAAGAAATATTCCTTCGATAATACATAGTAAAAGTCAAATAGGGCTAAAAAAACTTTAAAAATACATGTTAGAATAGTAAAAACTTTATGAAATCATGTTTTATAAAACATTGACATAGATGATAAATATAACCCCAATAAATACTTACAAATAAACAATCTCGGATAAGAACGAGATTGGAATAATTATCCCTTACCCTAAGTTCGATTGCATTGTATATATCTGAAAATACCTTATAATGATTTAAATAATTTTTTTGACTTATTCTAGAATCATATTTATTTTTATGATATCGTATATGGTCATATTATTATCGGTTTATTAGTAATATTTCATTATTAATCATTATTCAAGTGTTAACTACTTTATGTTATTATGCATGTTTTGTTGAAAAAATTCTTATTCCTCTGTTTAGGTTATAGTTATATAATTTAATTTTTTATTATTATTTTAATATATATCATATTAATTCATTCAATTAATTTATATAATCATTATTAAATGAATATCATGTAGAACAAATCACATCACATCATGGAGACGGTAGACGATAGACCGTACGTATGCACAAGCGATGATAACATTCCCATGATTGCGGAATTGTATTGAAGTGAATGGTGTATAATATTTCAGAATTAGTATAATTTTACAATAATAATTTATAGTTATTTCTTCCATAATTATACACATCCAAATATTTTGGTGATGAAAAACCGATTACACCACGGTGTGGAGACGGTAAGTCGTACGTATTTACGCGTGGTGATTTTATTTTTCATAAGATGGATAAAAGAAGGAATATGGTAGTTTCCCATTCATAATAACATATCAGTATATATTTAATACTAGAGTTATAGCTTAATAATGAAGAAACTCATATAGAATAATTAGAAGAAGAAAGAAGTTTTAAAGAATCGGTAAAAGATTTACCTCTTCTTCGACATGCCTCTTCTAAACCTCCTCTTAGGACTCTATTGTTGGTCTTTGAAGAAGACCAGAACCTCTAGTATATTTATAAGGCATTGTATAAGGGAAATGGACAGGGTTTGTCTATGTTTGAATGATGAAAATTGAGTAAATAGTAGATGGAGGAGGTTCCCTTCTATAAGAGAGTGGAGGGGCACTTTTAGAAACCTCAAAAATATTAAAATATAATAAACTAAAACCCCACCTAAAATCTCTCAAAGTGACTCAAATTAAAATATGAGATAATATAGGGTTGTAATGGCATCAAAAAATAAAATTTAGACATGTTTTTAATTTATTTTAGAACTTATAATTTAGATTTATCTTTATTAAATCTATTTAATTTTATTTGTGGTAATAATATTCTATATTATAAATAGTTATAAATACTAACTTATGTGTTGTGAATTTTACATAATTGGATACTATATGACATTTTAGAGCATATAAATATAAATTTTTAATTTTTAAATTTTTTTGTTATTTTTAAGCAATTTAATAATATGTTATTTTTATAAAATATGAATTGTGTCAATTTTGGGACAATTCATTTATAAGAATTTAAATAAAATCCAAACTGATGATAGAGTTGAACCAAAATATTTAATAGATTCCTAACATTTCATATGAATCTATAAAATTCATGGATCACATTTATTAGTTCATATAATATTTATTTTCATATTTTTAAAACCATTTATTTGATATATCTCTTAATAAAATCATTACAACAACATTTTTTTATAATTATTTAATATACTTATTTGTTGCATAAAAATTAGAAAATAACACTATAATGAATATAAATCAAATAGAGTTCATAGGAATACTTTTATTAGATTTTATCTTCTAAAAAAACAAACTTTTAAAATGTTATGTTTATTAAAATTTGAAGGTGACAACTTTGACATCATTTAAAATAAAATAATAAAAATGTCATAATCTATTTTATAAGACTTTAAATGGTCCACAAGTCGACACTTTGATCCTTATGGTGTATATATAACCGAATAATAAGTTTTAGTCAAGTGTTTGGGTTTTTTATGGGTATTATCAATTTTAAAAAAACTATATTATTGATTTTTCACTAAATAAATAATTTCTCCATCATTAATGTATAAGCTATTAAGGTAATTATATATTTCTTAAAAATTAAAAATAAATTTCCATGATAAATAAAATCATTTTATATTTCAAATGAGTATTTATAATTAATGTTATATTTTGTTTAACCTTATTTTCAAAATAATTTAATTATTAAAGATTGAGTGAGATATATTTCACTTTCCTTTAAATAAAATAAATTTAAGGTCATAGTCTCATCCAAGTGGGTTCCAATAGATAAAAGTTTGACCAAACTATATTTTAGGACAAAATATAATCATCCAAATATACTGAAACAATTTTCAGGGTAATATTATAATATTATTTTTACCCTTAATTACATGATTTACCTTTAACTATGGTAAATAAAATTTACCGTAGTTACTATTCATAATGGCCAAAAATAAAAGTATCCAATTACCATAATTTGGACCTACTGATTATAAATTTTGAATCCATTTTTTTAAATTCAAAACATATAATATTTATTAATTAATTTAAAATTAATCTCGTTGTTGAAAAAAGGGTGTTTTATTTAAAACAATGAAAAATATTGAAATATTTTTACCCATGAATTCAATGTAAAGTTTATGATAATGAACTAAATTATATTAAATGTTAAAAATATATTCTATTTTTACTTTAAAACCATTAAAAATTATTATTTATTCATATAAATAATCTTGATGAAAAAATTTTCTTTTAAGTAAAATTTACCGTATTTTTACTCTTCATTAAAATATGAAAGTTATCATAAAAATAGGAAAATTTGATCCGAAGTAAATTTTTTATATTCTGATTCAAAATAATTAGTTTATTTTTTCAAATTGAACTTCTAAGCATTTCAAAAATTAGATTTAAAATTGGTGCACCATCAAAAGGCAACAAAACTGCATTTTTTTGAAAAATACTTCCTTTAGACAAAAAATTGATTTTGTTCCCATACAATGTTCTAGAAAATGTGTAACAAGAATTATAATGTTATAAAATTAAAAATTCAGTTAATACTATTCATAATGGCTAGTTCATAATATTATTATAATATATCATTGTTTAGTAAAAACACGATATTGTGTACCACGCAAGCTAATGAGGAAGGTCGCTCTTGCGTGTAACACAATCCAAGTATATTTTTGTGTATACTGCAAGATAATCTCAATGTAGCATACAAAAAAAGATACCAACGGAATTAAAATGACTATATCTCATAAAATATTGGGGTGTTACATATTTCTTTTATTTTTGGGAATTATGAATAGTAACTTTGGTAATTTTTTATAAATACAATAAGAGGGTAAAATCAGGTAAGTAAGGGTAAAAATAATATTATAAAATTACCCTAAAACATGTTTTAATATCATTGGATGAGTGAGTTTCGACCTAAATCATCCTTGGGTCGAAATGGTATCCTTTGGAAGCCAGTTGGATGCTATTAGCACATTTAATAAATATTATTTAATGAAAATTTAAATATGGATCACTCAAATTTTAATTAAAATAAAAATTTTAATATAAGTTTATACAAAATATAAATTCAATTATAAATTCTCATTTTAAATCTAAATTTTTTTATTTATCAAGGTAATTTATTTTTAATTTTCTGGAAATAAATATTTACATTGAAATATTATACACATATGATGCATAAATTATCTTATTGATGAGAAATCAAAAAAATTATTTCATTGAAATGATAATAACCATTAAAAGGCTAAGTAACTTGAAAAAAATACTATTTTTTGATTATATTAAGAAAATAATCACTCATAAGTCTATTTATTGACCATTTTAATCCATAAAAAACGGTATGACACTTATTATATTTTATTTAAAGTGATGATAAAGCTGTCACATTCATGTTTTATTAAATATAACATTTTTAATGATGAATTTTATAGTAGATATATTATACTATAAGTATTATTATGAAATATAGAGTATCTATCTACTTCATAGTAATTTATTTTTAATTTTTATTCAATAAATAAGTATATTAAATAATTACACAAAACTGATGTTGTTATTACTTTATAAATAGAGATAAAAAATTTTATTAGAAATATTAAAATAAATATAATATTGGATAATTGATATATCCAATGAATTTTATAGATGAAATTTACCTATTATTAATTGAATAATTTTTGTATGTTAACTTTTTATCTCAAATTACTTAGAAATCAAGGAGTTGAATAGTGTCAAAATTGATAATATTGTTTGTTTATCAAAATATTGTATTATTAAATTATTTAAAAATCATAAACGTTTTTTAAAAAAAATATATTAATTATTATATATTAAAAAATTGTCGAAATTATTCATTTATGTTTTAATTTACATCAAATAAGTTATTATCAGGCATTTTAAATATTGAAATATTGTTTACCTTAGTTAAAAATTAAAAAGAATAACTAAGTGTCAATTAAAAAGATAAGGATTTTATTTACAGAAAAAAACATGTCTAAAATATACTATTTGATGATATTACAAAATTATATCATCTAATCTTAGAAACTACGAAATTTTTGAGTATTTTTTAGGTGGTTTGATTTTATAATAAATTAGTATTTTTTGAGTTTCCAAAAGATCCACTCACCTCAATTATAAAAGAGAAACTCCTCTCTCACTTATTCAAGTCAATTTGAGCATTCACGCATGATCATCCCATACCAATTTCCCTTATCAAATTCCCGAGTAATGTTATATATTTTCTAGTCTTTTCCGAAGTCTATATCTAGTTATTTAAGGGAAGATTTAGAGAGAGAACTTTGAAGAAGAGTTAATATCATCTACCTATTCTTTCAAATTTATTTATTATTATATTTCATTATCATGATTTGTTTCCATTATAAAGTAATAAAACTAGTATAAATTATTTAATTATATGTTATTATTATTATGTATCAACTATATTACACATTCTATCCATCCTATGAAAAACGAAATCACTACGTGTGTGTACGAATAACTTACCCTCTTTACACCATGGTGTAATTTGTTTTTCATATCCACATTACATATATAGGTATAATGGGAGAAAATACCTATATATTATTATTATAAAATGATATGGATTCTAGAACAAAATGTATACCATCCACTTTCATACCATTTCACAATTATGGGAATGATATCGTCGCTCGTACGTACGTACGACCTACCGTCTCCATAATGTGATGTGATTCATTCTACATGATATCCATTAAATCATGATTAAATAAATGTATAGAATACATTAGCGTGATATATATTATGATAATATCATTTTTTAATGATATAAATATGAACTAATAAGTATAATCCGAACTTATTCAACAAAACATGCATAATAAAATGAAGCAGTGACAACCTGAATAACGAGTAATAATGAATTGTTAACCAAAATATGATAATATGATTATATATGATATCCTAAAAATTAAAAAATTTATTCAATAAGTCAATGAATTTTTTTAAATCATTATACAGGAGGTTCAAATACTTACAATGTATAACAAACCTAAGGTAAGAGATAAATTTTCAATCTCATTGTTATGTGAGATTGTTTATAGGTATGTATTTAATGGGTTATATTTATCATCTATGACCATGTTTCTTAAATATGTGTTCAAAAATATTCTTTATATAATTATAAAATTGTTTAATGTTAATTTTACCCATTAATAAATTTTTATTAAATGGTATGAAATGAATATTTTCTCTTTTTTGATATGAGGTACTTTTTGACTTTCTAAAAATAGTACGAGAAGAATGTTTTCTTGTAACTTATAATAAATGAATGGATTTTTTATATTTTTATAAATCATTATTTCTATGAATATTCCATTATAATATTTCATGTTTATTTTAAAATATATTCTTTTCTTTTAAAATTTCACGACATTTTTAGAAGGGAATATTTTTTACAATGAGAAAGGATATTTTAATCAAGATTTAATTTCATGTGTTCTATAAAATTTATTTTCCATATAAGATTACAATATTTAATAGGGTTATTTTTCAACTATACTATCCATATTATTCGTATGCTTTTTATTTTTTTTAGGGATTGTTATTTATGAAATCCATTTGTTTTACATGGATTATGTTATGATGCAATGTTTTTTAAAAAAATCATTTATTTCCTTGAGTTACAATATGATTAATGATTTATGTTTTTGTGCCACACATAATAATGATTTTACTATGAGACACTTGGGGCCTATATCTCCCTCCAACTCATTGGGTATTGATTTATATCTCCGAATATTGATAGGGTTTGAATGTGGAATGATCAATTTTGTAATATAGGGCTGAAACAAAGAGTGAACTCCATTCAATAATGGACTTTTTCAGATATGATAGTCTTAGAAATGAGCCTCGACTAATATGAAATTATTTACTATGATTAAATGTATTCCATGAAATTCCATGTCTTATGTTATGAAAATTTTTATTACATTAATTGATTCTTATGAACTATGATGATTTATCTCATTACATAATATCATGATCTTTAATCTACAGGATAATATTTTAATATGTTATGTTTTTATGTTTCATGATTCTTATATGATTAATATCCCCCTTATTTAACCTTACTGAGAATTTTATCTCCCCCTTTATTAAATTTATTCCCCAACTAATGAAGAAGGTTATTGAGTAAAATATGTTAAAAGGGGTTTAGTTATGAAGAAATAAGCATAAGACAATGTATATGTCTTATGAATTTGTTGTTTATGTTTCCATGTTTTTAAAAACATTATGTCTATACATTCTCGGTATGTTTTTGTTATGATTTATAATGAATATTATTCAATTTTGATGTAATATCTATGTATGTAAAGTATGGTCCATTATAGTTGGTATCAGAGTAAAGGTATAGTTAAACATGGGAAACTAGGATGAGAAGAACTTAGTAGGAACCCAAAAGATATGTTGATGTATAGGTTATAATCCTAGTGTTTATAAATGATCGTTAATAACCTATGATAAAATTTAACTGGCCTAAATTGAATTTGTGTACATGATTATGTGGTTTTACCATTATTATTAGAGTTTCTCACACTATGCTTCATGATTTTTTTCAATGGATAAAACATAAAGGAACCACATTAATAATGAATGTATGGGGAAGTGCAAGGATTTTCCTCCTGAGAAACCAAATGTTATGGGATATGGAATGAAAAATATTTTTATCTATTCTCAAAAAACATTCTCAATATATGAAACACGTAGGAATTTCAAATGAGAAAATGAGGGATCAATATTCTGTTGATTACTTCATGAGGCAGCGTCCACCTTCTGTCAGCGGGTCTTCTAACAAATTAGTGGATGAACAATGGATCAATACCACTAAAAAGAAGTTTTATATCCATTAATATTCAGAACATGATAAATTCATATTAGTAGTCTATCATTTAGAAGGTGAAGATGATAAGTGGTGTAACCTTATCAAGAATACAAGTAAAAGATATGAGATTGAATCCATGGAATGAGATGAGTTGAAGAACTTATTTTCCAATAAATAATTTCCTCACACTCTTAAAGAAAAGGTGGAGAAGGATTTACTTGATGTTTATCAAAAGTATGATGAACATGTCAGTACCTGTGAATAAATTTTACAAGACTTTCACGGTATGCATCTAGCATTATAATACAAGAAGGGAGTAAAATTGATAGATTCTTTAGTGTCTTAAAACCATGTATCTTAAGGGAATTATCTATAAGGGACATCAATAGCTATAAAGAAATCATTTTATGTGAACTCAAGGTTGATGTAGATATTGGAGTAACCCATTAGTCCAAGGGGTTGACAAGAAAAAAAAATGTAATTAAAGTGTAAATATAAATACCACACTTAAAAGAAGATAATTATTACCTTATACTCAATGTGTAGAAAGAAACATAGAGGAAATTATCATAAATGGATTGAGAAATTTTTTTAACCGTGGGAGATAAGTTCATCAAGAAGTTGACTACCCTTGTGATCGAAAAAATATGTCTAATGATGTGAATAGGGAAAGTGTTTACTTTAAATCTAGTGATCCTTCCTTTAGTGTAATTTTATGTGTTTCTTGGCCAAGATTGGATTTGTCTATATAGAGATCATATGAATTTCTAACTAAGGGAATAATATTTCAAATTCTAGGTCAATATATGATTATGTATGAATGAAAGGATGAGTATTAACTCACAATGGAAATTTGTTCCCTCTTATGGGCCTCGATTCTTATAAATAAAGGTTTTCTATCTCAAATGGTTGTGGAGAAACTCACCATTAAGAATAAAATTATTGTATTACAGTCTAATGATGTATTTTGAAATAATTTCTAGGTCTTCCATGAAATCCTGAAGTTGTTTTTTCAATAGAACTCATATTGAGTGCTATGATTATTTCAAAGACACCTTATATAATGGCCCAAATTGAGTTATAGGAATTGAAGAAGAAACTCCAAGAGAATTATGATAAGGGAATCATATTCCCTGGTTTATCACTTAATGGGGAAACTATTCTGTTTGTTAAGATAAAAGATGGATCAGTGAGACATTTCATTGATTATTGAAAACTTTACAAGATCACTATCAAGAAAAAATATCATCTTCCCTCTATTGATGAATTATTTAACAAACTATAATGATCTCAATACTTCACTGAGATTGATATTCATTTAGGATATCATCAATTATGGTTAAATAAGGAGGATATACCAAAGACGACATTCTGCACTAGTTATTGACACCAAGAATTTATTGTGATGCCTTATGGTTTTACTAGTGTCCCAACTACATTCATGAATCTAAGGAATAGAGTCTTTAGAGACTATCTCGATCAGTATTTGGTATTATATATAAATGATATTATTTTATATTTGAAGGGTAAGGATGATCTGAAAGATAAAATTAGAATTGTACTAAATACCCAAATAAAGTATAATCTTTATAAAACATTTACCATGTTTGACTTTTGGATTCAGAAAGTTTCATTTCTGGGTCACATAATCTCAAGATTGGGGATATCTATGGATCCATCAAAATTTAATGTTATTAAAAGTTGTCCAAGAATGACATTGGTAACAGAGATCTGACATTTTCCTAGATTGGCAGGATATTATCAATGTTCTATGAAATATTTTCTATGAATATCTAATCCAATCGCCATGTTGACTCAAAAAAGAGTTCAGTTCGTTTGGATGAAGGAATGTGAAGAGAATTTCAAGGAGATAAAAGAAGGTTCTCCAGTGCATACATGATCACACTACCTTATAGTGGAGAAAGGATTGTTATATACAATGATGCATCCAAGAAGGGCATTAGATGTGTTCTAATTAAAATGATATAATGATATCTTATGCCTCATGACAATTGAATATCCATTAGAAAAATTACCCAACTAATGATTTGGAGTAAGGTACAATAATATTTTCATTAAATATATTGAGGAATTATCTTTATGTTTAAAGGTGTGTTATTTATACTAATCATAAATGGTTAAAGTATATTTTCATAAAAAAGGAGTTGAATATGTGCCAAAGAAGATGTGTAGAGTTGATTAAATATTATGACAACTATATACATTACCACCCTGGGAAAGAAAACAAGGTTGATGATTCATTGAGTTGAAAGGACCATTCTAGCCTCTCTATAATGAGGATCATAAAAGAACGAATATTTATGGCTTTTAGAAGGATGGATCTTAAAATTTTAAAGTAATGGGATAAATATTATATTTACCAACTAAATGTTCAACCATCTATAGAAGTGAATATTTTGGTGAAATTATAGGTAGATTTAGAGCTATAAAAGAAGCTGAGAAATGTTCCTAAATTCAACCTTGATTGTGATGGAATAATAAGGTTTATAAACTATGTTTTTATTCCTCTCATACTATAATTAAAGGAGTTATTGGATGAGGCTTACAGTTCTTTATTATCTATTCATCCTGGAAGCACAAATAAGTATAGGGACTTGAAAGTGTATTTCTGGTGGGATGGAACAAAGAGGGATGTTGCTGAATATGTCTCTTGCTGCATGGGTTTTTAGAAAACTAAGGATGAGAGATAGAAGTCTAAGAGGATGTTACCATAATTACCCTTAAAAATGGAAATGGGAAAACATCACTATGGAAGTTGTTGTCTGACTTCCCATGACATTTAAAGGCTATAATTATATATGGGTTATAGTTGATTTCCTTGCGAATTCTGTATACTCTACTGCTATTACAGAATATTTATATCTATATGACCTTGACATTATATATATAAATGAAGTGGTAAGATTATATAGAGTTATACTTTCCATTATTTCTGATTGAGATCGAAGGTTTACCTCGATGTTATTTTGAAGTCTTCAGCAAGCTTTTGATACAGAGTTATGTTTCATAACTTAATATCATCCTCAAACATATGGTTAGTATAAGAGGAAAATTCAAACTCTAGAAGACTTATTGAGATATTTCTCTATATTTTTCAAAGGTGGTTGGTCTCAACACCTTACATTGGTAGAGTTTTCTTACAACAATAGATTTCACTTGTGTATTTAAATTGATACTTATGAATACCTCTATGAAAATTAGTGTAGGAATCCAACATGGTGGGATGATGTTGGGGAAGTAAATTTATTTGGAACTTTTATTGTGGATGAAATGGAAGAAATGGTCAAATCTATTGAACATAACATAATATTAGCTCATAGTGGACACAAATGTTATGTTGAAAACCAAATAAAATACCTAGAGTTATAAGTGGGAGACCAGGTGTTTCTACGAATATCTCCCTAGAAGTGATTAATGAGATTTGGTAATAAGGGATAGATATTCCCTTGGTATTTTTTGTTTTTAAAATTATAGATCTTTTTGGGAATGTATAATTTTAATTAGTGCTTCCACTAAATATCTCTCATGTTCTTGATGTGTCCCATGTATCTCTCTAGATAATGTATATACTTGATACTTCACATATGCTAAACTCATAATTTGAACCACTATAGACAAACATTTTTTATGTAGAACAACCGACAGATTCTGGATTGTAGCGAAAAAGTTCTATGAAACAAGACCACTTGCTTGGTAAATGTTTTATTGAGAAACCACAAATTTGAGGAACCTATGTGGGAACCTGAGGATGTTATGATGTAGATTTATCCCCATTTTTATCCATGTTATGATTTTTATGGAAACTTTCAATTTAAGGGGGGTATAATGTAACACCTGGGTGTTTTTAAAAAATATATTCTTTAAAAAAATTTAATTCTTCAAAAGATTTCATTATACAGAATCCTCAGTTTAAAAAATCTATGGGATTTACATTATACAAAAAAACCATTATTAATTAGATGTTAATTAATTATGAATAAATATAATTAACTTATTCAATTAAATGGTGAATTCATTACCTATTAATTATTTAGGAAAAATATAAACCATTTATATGTAAAAGATTTTTTAAAAGAATTAATTTAAATAAAATTACTAAATTAAATTAATGAAACATATATCTTATATATTTTATAATTTTTTGGAAATTTGTCTAATATATATTTTAGTGATAGGATATGAAAAGACCATATTTTATGTATAAAAACCTATATTTTTCAAAAGGGTAATTTATCCACTTTTTATGGACCAACCCATTTTTAAATTACAATTATGGCACATTAATCATTTTTATATGAAAAAATAAACCTATTATTTGGTAGTGGGATATAAAAATTAACTTTGGATTAATTTTATAAATCTTTCTGAAAACATTCATGTATTGATGAATAGTAAAAATAAACTAAATTTTAATTAAAACCATCATTTTAATTGAAATAATTTATATGCTTAAATTATATTACTATATAGTTTTAAAGTATAAATAGAATATATTTTTATCATTTAATATAATTTAGGTCATTTTCATTAAATATAAATTGAATTTAGAAGTAAAAACATTTCAATCTTTTGCAATGTTTTAAATTTTAAAATATGTTTTCTCATTTTAACAATGATATTAATTTAAAAATTAATTACTGCAACTTTTGTGTTTTGAATATTGAAAAATGGAATCCATATTTTGAATCAGTTGGTGAAAATTATATAAATAAATTTCTTTTATTTTTGGCCATTATGCATAGTAACATTAGTAATTTTTATTTATATGGTAAACAGGTAAAATCAGGGAATTATGGTAAAAAATAATATTACAAAATTACCGTAACACTTGTCCTACTATCATTGGAAGATTTTTTTCAACCTAAATAATCCTTGTGTAAAAATGGTATCTTTCTGAAGCCACTTGGATGAGATTAAGACATTTAATTTATTTTATATAAAGAAAAGTTAAATATATATCACTAAAATTTTAATAACTATAACATTTTTTATATAAGGTTTTACAGAAGATAAATTAAATTATAAATATTGATTTTAAATCTAATTTTTTTCTTTATCATGGTATTTTTTTTGTAATATTTTGAAAATAAATTGTTACCCTAATATCCTATACATTGATGATGTAGAAACTATTTAATTGATGATAAATCAATAAATATTTTTTATTAAAAATATAATAACCATTAAAGACCCAAAAACATGACCCAATATTATTGTACTATTATATATAAACCACAATAATATATTGGTAGAGTTATTGATCATTTTTATACATATTGAAAATATTATGACAGTTATAATATTTTATTCAATGCGATGTTAATCTTGTCACATTCATATTTCAAAAATATAACCTTTTTAATATAAGATTTTATATAATATATATTCAACTATAAGTATTATTATGAAATATATCGGATTTGTCTTCATCATAGTTTTTGTTTTTAAATTTTATTCAACAAATAAGTATATTAAATAATTATAGAAAATTGATATAATGATTATTTTATTAATATAGATAATCAATAAATGATACTAAAAATATTAAAATGAATATAATTTGGGATAATTATTATTTTTAATGAATTTTATATAGTATTTTTACTTTTTAGAAATATAATAAAATATTTTGTTTGAAGTTAACTTGTTATCTTCATATTTTTCAAATTCAGTTAATTAAATAGTGTCAAACATGAAACAATTGTTTGTTTATCAAAATAATATATTATTAAATTATTTAAAAATCATAATTTTTTTAAGAAAATATAGAATAATTATTATATGGTCTAAGATATTATATATTTTTCATTTATGGTATAATATAAATCAAATAAATAAATATTAAACCCTTTTAATATTGAAATATTTGTTACCTTTTTAACAATTAAACAGAATTACTATGTTTTAATTAAAATAACAAGGTTTAAATGGATAGATAAAACTTGCCTAGAATTTATTGGTTGATGAGATTAAAATATTATCTCATCTAATCATTGAATATAGTACATTTTAGAGGTTTTTGAGTTTGTTTTTATTTTTATATAAATTAATAATTTGAGTTTTTAAAAGTGTTTGTCACCTCAATTATAAAAGGGAACCTCCTCCCCCACATCTTCAATTAACTTAGACCATTAAATCTTAACCATACAATAAAAATTTCCCTTATTAACATCCTTAGTAACATTATATAGTTTATTCTCTTCTCCAAAGTCAAACACTAGTGCATTAAGAGGATATTTGGAGGGAGTACGTCGAAGAAGAGGTAATCTCCTCTATCGATTCTTTCAAGATTTTTTCTTCATATATTTCCTCTTAATGAGTTGTTTACATTATAAAGAAATAAATATGGTATATCATATATACTTATATACTTATTATTATTATTGAACAACCATATTCCACCTTTTATCCATCCAATGAGAAATAAAATCACTACGCGGGTGTATGTACGACTTATCGTCTCCACGCCGTGGTGTAATCTGTTTCTCACCACCACCATACTTGGAGGGATATAATGTTGGAAATAATACTTATATATCTTATTATTATTACATGATTAATATTTTATAAGAAAATATATATCATTTACTTCCCTACCATTTCACAATTATTGGAATTATAATATGATTATATATGATAAAATAAAAACGACCATTATTCTGGAATAAGTCTATGAAATTATTTAAATTATTATACAAGAGGTTTATATACAAAAAAGGATATCATACCAAAGGTAATATATAATTTCAAAATCTCATTATTATTTTAGATATTTTATATATGAGTATTTATTGGGATATAGTTATAATCAATGTCAAAGTTTCCTAAATACATATTCCAAAATATCTATTCTTCAACTATTGTTTAAAGTTAATTTTACCCATTGGGAAATTTTTATAAATTTGTATGAAAGGAATATTTTTCATTTTGGATATGATGTACTTTTTTACTTTTTGAAAAAAGTATAATAACAATTTTTTCTTTTAACTTATATGAAATTAATAGTTTTTAACATTTTCACAACACCTTATTTACATCAAGATTTCTTTAAAAGTTTTCTTTTTTTTCAAATAAATTATTTTATTTTAAAATTTCACCAAATCATGAGAAAAGAAAACATTCTTGAATAAGAAATGATATTTTACTCAAGAACTAATTTCTCATGTTCCATCAAAATTATTTTTCATCTTGGATTATAGACTTTAATAGGCTTATGTTTCAAGTATACGATCCTTATGATTCCTTTGGTTTGATTTTGTTTCTGATGGAATTATATATATGGAATCCCTTTGTTTTACATGGATTATGTTATGATGGAATAATATTCAAGAAACCCATTTTATTCCTTTGGTTATTCCAGGATGAATGATTTATGTTTTTGTGGAACACTTAAGAATGATTTCATTATGAGATGGGTGGGACCTATATCTCCCTACAATGAAATAGGAAATGATTTATATCTCATGAGATAGACATGGCTATAATGGGAAATGATCTCAGTTCAGTAATACATGGTTGGAATGAGGTGTAAACTCCGTTTAATTAATGAATTTTCCATTGTGATGGTCTTAGAAATGATTCATGAGTAATATAAAATGATTTTCTATTCTTTTGGGTATGAAAAAAAAATTCTATGTCTTATGTTATGACTATTGGGATTACGTTCATTGATTCTTATGAAGTTATATGATTTATCCCACTACGTGATATTATGATCTTCTATATGAAGGATAATATTTTCAAATGTTATGTTCTTATGTATTATGATTATGATATGATTGATATCCCCCTTTTTTACCCTTACTGAGCATCTAAGCTAGCGCTTTCTTATGTTTCTTTTCCCCAAGCAATGAAGAAGGGTATTAAGTATGATATGTCAAAAAGGGGTCAAGTTATACAGAAATAAGGGGAAGATAAACTTGATGTCTTATGAATCAATTGTTTATATTTACCAATTTCTAAAGAAACTAAGCATATATAGTCCTGGTGTTGTTTTTTTTATTTTTTGTAATGAATATTATTAAATTTCGAAGTAATATATTTGTATGTAATTTAAGGGCTATTTAGGGGTGGTTACATAAACCAACTCTAAGAGACAAATTTCATGTACTGAATTATCAATATAAATATCTAATTAATCCCTCTTACTTTTTTATATAAAAGAATTATTTAAATATAGAAAATGTGAAAATATTTAAAAATAATGGAATAATGGTAAACACTATAGATTATTTAAAATAAAAAATAAAAAAATAGAATATACCATGATATATGAATATTTTTTTTAAAAAAAATCATAAAAATTTTAGGAAATTAATATGTTATATATATTATATCAAAATTACTAAAACCATGATGTAGTTACTGGTTCCAAAAAATTACATCTTATGGAAACATGACAACCTCCTATAGTGTGTCTATATATTATATCAAAATTACTAAAACCATGATGTAGTAACTGGTTCAAAAAAATTACATCTTATAGCAACATTATAACCTCTTATAGTGTGTCTAATATCCTGAATCATTTCTTTCCAAAATAAATTTAACTCAAATCATTGAATAACAATGAAAAAATCTATATATCATGTTAAAAAATACATCAAAATTTCAAAATATGACTTTTCATTACGTCATAATTGAATTTTACATGTATACTGTGGGGGTTTATCTTGAAACACACTAATTAAATCAAGATGCGTTCCATCATAAATATAAGATAAATTATTTTTTATTTCAAAAAATATAATTCTAATAAACTCTAGAGATCAAATATGACATGTCAATAAATATTACACCCATATTTTTTTCTTTCTTTTCCAAATATGCAACTAAACTTCTATTAAAATTGAGGCAAAATTATAAAAATATTCCTAATATTAAAACCAATTAAAGACAACAACTACCAAATCTCGACATGTTCCATCACTCACAACCAATATTTGACCCGATTTCCAACACTGAAATATAAGAATAAGAAAAAATAACATGATCAAGGGCTATAGAACATAATCAATTGGGAAAGTAAAAGATCATGAGTCCAAAAAGATTGTGGATTTAAATATTTGGAACCATAAATAATTAAATCAATGATATTATCAATTTTAAGAATAAATATAAATGAAATTATTTTTGAAATTAATCAAATTCTTTAATCCCATAATTAATTCTAACGAAAAATTACCACGTAATATATATAATAAGAAAACAATAGTTGTTTTTTTAAAACCAATACCTATTAAACCACACTTGACCAACTACTCTAAGCATTCCAAACTGAAAACCTAATAAAGATAAAGAAATCATAAAGATAGTAATAAAAATACACAATTCATGAATCCTAGAAATATTTAAAGTGAAAACAGATATTAGGGAAACATATTTTCTTTACATCCAAATTACCTTCAAGATTTTGTTAATTTAAAACTATGTAATTCTCACCTTAGAAAATATTAAATAGAAGGTATATAGTCATGGATACAAATTCAATACCCAGCATCAAGGATACTTTATTCCTACATTCAATTTCTTCTCAAATAGATATGGGTTTAGGATCCACAATTGAGGGGGAAGGGGTAATGAGGGGGAGGGTTGGTGACGAAGGGGAGCAGTGGTATGGTGGTGACAAGGGTATCATTGTCAGTGATGGTTCGTGGGAGAGAGGGTTTAGGGGCTTGGGCTCAGAGGGCTCAGGAGAGAGGGTGGAGATGAGTGATGAGATTTAGGGGAATAGGGGGAGAAGGTGGTAAGTAGAGATATATCTGGGGACAAGGGGGTTGGCGGAGAGGGTTATGGATTGGTGGCTATAGGGGGAGAGGGGTGGGGGAGTCTAGTGTGAGGTCTGGGGGGGGGGGGGGGTTCTGGGAATATTTTTCATTTCTAAAAAATTTCAATGTTTTAGAGGTGGTTATTTAAAAACTTCCACTAAATTGTTTCGATTATTTTTAGTCATAACTTATTAAACCACTTCTAAAAAAAATCCACTAATTGCTAATTTTAGTGTAGCAGGAGAGGGGTTTTTCCCAGTTAAAATATTTATTATTTTATCATTTAGTCCAATGAATTTTTAAGAGAAATTATTTATTTAAATCTAATGGATTATTAGTAGAAAAAGTAAGGTTGTATGTAATTTGTGTTATGAAAAAACGAAATGGAACCATCCAAACAAACCATAAAATTCAAATAATGAAAAATAGTATTCAATAAGTATAAAATATAATTTCTATTTAAAGATTCATGAACGATTTCCAAAATTCAAACTAATGTTTTTAAAAGATTTATTTTAATTATAATAAACATATTTGGTTTATACAAAGGTTTTATGAATTTTGAAATCAGTTATACCCAATGATGATTTCATAAAAGTTGTAGTAAAAATAAATAGAATATTTTCACTAATCACCAGAATGTCAACTCCTTTAGAAAAATACAAAAGATTCATCAAATAAAATTTTGAAATTAGGACTGTAAATATAGGTTAATTTTTATCAATTTTAGATTCTATATGTGGGGAAATTTAATTTTATAGTACTTGCACAAAATCTAATAATTTTTTTTATAAAAATATGTTTTAATGCATAATTACAAAATTATATAGAAGAAAAATATAATGTTGATTCCTATGATATTAGATGGATTATAATAAATAATATGGATTTTTTATTACTTTAAATATATATCAAAAAGAAATTATTATTTTAAATTAATATATTTGATGCAAAAAATGATAGTTTTTGAAAAAATGACATTTTCACTATTCATTAAAAAAATTAAAAAATTTGAAAAAATAAAAAAACCATCCTATGAAAATTGTGATGAGATGATATCAAAAATTATATCTATTGTTTCAAAAATAATTTCACAAATTGGTAGAAATTAATTATAATATCCATACATAAAATGAAACAAAAACCATTTTTAATGAAAATCTATTTTGGAAGCATATTATAACATTATTTTCATTTGATGATTAACAACCATAATTTAAATAATGTTAATTCATTAAATTTTATATATTATCAAATTATTTCATTTAAATTATTTATATACAATGATAAATTTATTCTATTTTCTTAAAAATGCATTGAACACATAAAAATCATTATTTAGAAAAATATCTTTTACATTAAAAAAACATTTATCTTCATTTGCAACCAATTTATGATAAAATTATGAAATATTATTAATTTATTTTCATAAATTGTAAAAAAAGTCCATTAATGTAAATTTCTAGTAGTGATAGATATAATTTATTTCAACAAAAATATATAATATGTTGAAATATAAAATTCATTGAAAATAGGTGTTTTATCACTAAATGATATTACTAAAATTGGGTGTTTATTTCATAAACATAAATTAATATAAATAAATTTGATAAAAAAATGTATTTATATTTGATAATACGGGGTTTCTTATTTATACACACTATTGTAACGATTAGGTTATAATTTTCAGAATTAGATAATAATATTTCTATAGTATAAAATGCGGGTTTTAAACTAGATATGATTTATAAAACATTCTATCAAACATAGTACTGTTTAATGAAAATAAATTCTAAAATCATAGGGTGTTACATTCTACCCTCTTAAATAAATTACAACCACCCAATTTATACTCCTGTAGGATAAATTTTTTTTTTAATAAATTAAAAAATATCCAAGGACTATAATAAAAAATACATGATCATGAAAGGATAACCCTTTTACATTTTAAAAATACCTTTGTTGAATTCCCTCATCATAAAAAGGTTTAATAAAATATCCTTTTTAAAATAGGAATAGGAAAATACGAAGATCACATGATATAATACGCAATTTATTTCCCATATATGGGGATCACTGGTGGGAAGTGAAAATATGGGCATTGGTGAGAAAAATAACCACCAATGAATAATATAGAGTGATAGAAGGCATGATCCTGAAAAATTTAATGACCCCACCACCATAAATTGACATGGGATTTTTAAGACCATCACTTCATCACAAATAAATGTAAAATGATAACATTTTTATATCAAGATCCATTTATTTATGTTGATGGATTCTTTACTATCAAGATATAGGATAGAAGAAAATATACTTAATTGATTTCCAAAATTCAATAAACATAATTTATTATATTTTTTTCATGCCTCTATCATTTTAGACCACTATTTAATTCCATATCTTCAATGATAAATACCTGATATGAGTCATTCTGAGGAAGGATAGTGTAACATCTTAGATTTTAAGGCTTTCTTAAATCTTGTTTAAGAGTGTGTTTCTCAGGTTAAAAATGTATAAGGGAATTTTTTTGGAGTATATATAGAATTTGGAGTTTGGAAGTACGTTCTAGATAATTATAAATCATTTTTTAGCTTATAATATATGCACCTCGTTGGTAACTAGTCATGAAATGATATACTTCATAAAAATATTCTAGGCCATAAAATCATTTTTACAACGTAATTTTTTATGCCAAAAGACCCTCCTTTATGCAGAAAATTCATCATTCATGATATAATTAACATGTGGTGACCTTTTTTAAGTAAATATGTTTCTAAAAGATTTTAAAATTAAAATTATTAGTTTATGACATAAAAACCTCATGCCTAGTTGGTCTTAACACGCTAAATGCTTTTTGATTCTCTATTTTTTTTGTTTCTACACACTTCAAACCCTAGGTGTTATCTAGGATATTTTGGGAATTTTTACCCCTTTCAAGTTCCTTTGGTCGGTGATCTATCTCTATGTTGGTTGTGTTGTGTCTCTCTCCATAGGTAACCTTGTTTCTTCTTTGTTTCCATTGGTCATAGTAGTGGTGTTTCGATTCCTTTAAAGGATATATTGATCACATATTCATTCTCAATTGATTCATATAGATCAATTGAGTGATATTATTTTATAGATTCACTCTCTTATTGGTTGTGGTGTTGTGTGTGAGTTTCTCAAGTTATTTGTGGTCTAACCTCTATTTTGTCCCTTTATTTACAGATTGTGATTCTAAGATGTGGGAATTTATCCTATAGAATCTTTTTTTTCTTCATTATTTTAAATATTGGTTGATCTCTTTATATGTGGTTGGAAACCCATGTTTGAGGTGGGTGGTTCCATCTCTAGCCTATGTATTGTGAAACATTGATAACACTTTTTTTGATAAATGGTTTTCATAATGAAATTGTGTGACTTCCACAATGTTTGTGTGAAATTGGATTTTGGGAAAAGATAGTTTTTCATTAGTTTTTTTAAGGGGGATTTTATTTTCAAATCATAGTCTAGTGGATTACAAAAATGGGTTTTCAAATAATTTTTTTTATGGAAAAGGTTGTTTGAAATTGTTTTATGAAATGTGTATGACCATTGAAATGATTTGATATGCTCCACATTGGAGCCTTAGGTACTTAGGTGGGAGGTGTTGTATTGGGGATCATCTTTTATCATTTCTAGGAAGGTTCATGGTGTTCTTTCATTCCTAGAATGAAATTCATTTGGATCTAGAACATGAATTGTTATTGTTTGATGGTTCACTTTCTAGGGTATTCCACTATTCTCAATACCTTAAATAATGGGTATTTGGGACTTTTAGTGCACACTAGTCACTATTGATGTATGAGTAACCAAGCTAACCAAGTTGAGAGTTATCCTTGGTGTGTTTATCCTTTGTGTGTTAGCATTGAACTTCTTTGATTTGTTATAATTGTTTCTATTGAACAAGCAGTGGTTTTCTAGAAATACTTTTCCACATAGTTTTACCTAACATTTTTTTAAAACTATTGAGAAAGGGAAAATAATTAACAATATTTGGATATAAAAAAGTGTTACTACTTATCATGCATTGTGTTTATGAATTGGGCTTATGAGATTGTTGTATAGAGAATTGATATGGAACACCTTAGTAGGATTACACCGTGCCTGTTTTTCTCACACATTGTATACCCCTTTGTAGTGTGTAGACCTTGTATTTTCATTTCATACATGGGAAACAAGGCACTATTGTGATTCGTGGAGTGTTTTTGTCAGCTGGGTATGGATAGCTGGTGGTGAGATGGTCGGAAATTTACCACATATCACATAGAGTTTCAATTTCTTATTTTAGTTTACCCTTTAGCTGTTATACTTGTGTCGTGGTGTTAGGTTCAGATTCATGGAGTTTTATCACTACTACTCTTTTTATTTGATTATGAAATATATTTATTATAGTGTTATTCCACTATTTATTTCCATGGTATATGTATATACCATGTAGTTTGTTTCAAGTTGTGAAAAATATTCCAACTATTTTTATATGATTCCCAATACTAGTAAATATCCTATGGGGATCAAAAACATCTTTTGGGTAAGCATATGATTAGTTTGGGTACAAGTTTTAATGGTATCCTCGGTATGTTCATTATAAATTGTTATCAAATGTCATGTTTTTCCACAAGAGTCCTTATCTGGGTAAGATTAGTAGACTGGAGATATGATATTCAGTACTTGAGAGGCATGTTTTTGTGTGATTATAGCTGGACTTTCCATGATGATACTCAAGTTACCATGGGACATTGGTATGTGTGTCTTTTATTTTTAGTTTTGAGCATGATCTCAATTTTTTCGTTTGTTTATCTAGATAAAACTATTGTCTTTCCTATTATCTATCTATTTTATTCTATTTTTAATGTGTAGAAATATTCCAATGATGCATATACCATAGGTTCTTTAGGAGGGTGAAACATGAGATACACCTCAAGGGAATCCACCTTTCAAAATTTAGGCTATCATGTTGGAAATTTGTGACGTGGAACATAATATACTGTGAATTCAGAACCTAGTTGTTGAGGAGCAGCCAGGAGATTAAAAATATAGATAACAATCACAAGATTTCCCTTGTTAGAAGTCTCTATTCTTTAAGGGTATGAATGAACCTCAAGGGATTAAATAATGTATGGAAATTATAGAACAACTCTTCAATTTATTGGATACACATGAGGATATCAATGTGATGTGGATGAAGTTCATGATCAAGGGTCTCTATAAGAAATGGTAGGATTCCATGGTATAGGAAAACCAATGTGAGGGTGTGGATTGGAAAAAATCAATAACATATTCTTTCAGAAATTATTCCTAAAGATTATGATAATTGTGAAATCCCTAGAGTTTATCCCTTTATTGTAGAAATATCTGTTAGTATTAGAGTACACCAATAATTTCATAGAACTAGTAATTTTTTCTCTTGAGGTGTTGATGAATGAAAAGATGAAAAAATAGAAATATATATAGATATATTTGATCCAATGTATATATACAGATTCATTTATCCAATGTTGAGATGGTAGATAGGGATAAGATGTAAAATATGGATATGATGAGTAAGATCAGTTATTATTCCCCTTCTCATCCCCCCAACTGATGCTTCAGTGGTGTGAATAGAAAGAACATTAAGTTCAATTACCATCTTCAAGGTGTTTGAGGTAGTTCATAGATGTGGGATTTCTCTACACCATCATGAATATCTAGTAGTGTCGGTCTAGCTTTCTATTTGTAAGACATGGTCAGGAATAACCAGCTTTCTTTTCTTACAGATGCCAATATTTTCAGCACTTATGGTTATTGAGGATATCTATAGAGGTTCTACAAGTATTTTTATATGTCTAATTATGGTCATGGGACTTTAGATTCAAATGATACCCCAACATAGTCATATCATTCATAGTCTATTAGGATCTAACCACATGCCTCAAGGGTGAAGAGCCTTAACATTAGGGATGAATTTTGATAGAGGTTTATGTTGTCCCAACGATAGTGAGAGGTACCATTTTCATTTCACCTTCTATAAATACTACATTATTTAATAATCTTGACTCACATTATTCTATATCATCCCATTTTTTATGTGATAAAACATTCTAAAAATCTCATTTTGTTTTTTATTAGGATGGACACACTGATTGGAAAGAGCATGGATTAGGGGATTTGTTTTCTATTTTGTTCTCTATTGATACTTAACACAGAGTAACTTTTGGATTTTCTCATTCTTGATTAGGATTCATTTAATGTCAACATTGTGATATATTATCTTATTTATCGCCAATATTATTTTTATATTTATCATTGGTGAGTTTTTTTCTTACTATTTATGGGAGATATCTAGTGTTTTAGGAAGAGTAAGATCCAAAGACCTATCGTGTAAGACCAGCCTTCACAGAGATCCTATGTCTTAATCTTTTATTTTTGATGTTCATGATGAAAATTTTTCTATTTGACATATTCTAATGATTTTGAGTGAAATTCCTTATTTTCTCCCAGATGAAATTTCAGACCATCCCCATAAGTGGGAGGTGTAGTTAAATATTTATTTAGGGATGAGTACCCAGCCGATATCAATACAATAATATCATATTAAACCAGTGGAGATTAAAGAATTCATGATTCATTTTGATGATCTAATATTGAATGAGTTTTTCATCCTAGTGTCTCCCCATGCCCACCCCCCATGCTATTTTCCAAGAATCCATATGGTTCATTTTGTTTTTGTGTGATTTGAACGAGTGTGTGGTTAATAATAAGAACCATTTTCCAATGTGGATGATTTGTTTGATCCATTAAAGGGGGAGGTAGTCTTTGACTATTGATCATCATTCAAGGTATCATCAAACTAGGGATGAGGATTCCAATTTGTTGAAGATATATTTTTGAATATGGTATGTCCATTATGAATATCTTGTAATGCAATTTGGATGTACTATAACTCTTATAGTCTTTATGGCTTTTATAAACAAAATATTCAATCAATATCTTGATATATTTGTAAATGTTTTTATGAATGATATATTCTTATATTCAATATCTGATCATGTTCTCAAGCACCATCAAAATCTGGTTTTGTAAATATTTATTAAGAACAAATTTTATAGAATGACATCATAATATAATTTCTAGTTCCTAGAGATGAAGATATAGTGATAGATGATTTTAATGTGTTATATATCATCTAATTATAATAAAGTTAAGGCTATATTTCTATCGAAATAACCATAGAACATCTTTGATATTTTTAGTTTCTTAGGTCTTTTAGGATTCTATTGGTGGTTTATCAATTATTTCTCAATAATAGAATCAACATGGACTAATCTTACTAATAAAGGGGTGAAATTCATATGGGATGTTAAATGTCATACTTATTTGGATGAGTTGAAATTAATTTTGATATCATAAAATATTTTTCTCTTACCTATTCCAAGTAAGGGGTATTTGGTATTATGTGACACCTCAAGTGTTTTTCTAGGTATCATGATTACGTAGGATTATCATGTTGTGATCTTTGACTCTATTCAGTTTTATTTTCATGATAAGAATTGTTCCAATAATTATTTTGATATTTTAATAATTATGATTAAGATTAAGTGTAGTATGAATTATCTTTTTTGAAAGAGGGTTATAGTATTTTATGACTATATTATTTTGAGTTATATTTTTTCCCAAAAGGACTTGAATAACATAAAGTGTTAGGGTGTGTATTAATGTTAGATCTTCAATTTTCACATCACCTACACCCAAGGGAAGGTTAATTTCATCATTTATTCTCTTAGTAAGAATGTCACATTATATGATATCTTAGAATATAAGGGATATTGGAACCTTGTGGGTATCATTTCTCAGTTGACTTTGGATTATCAAAAGTATGATTCAAGTATGGTTCTGACCAATTTTCAGTTATCATCATCTCAGCTTGAGTATATTCTATAGAGTTAGCATCCCGATGAGTGGTTTAGAAGAATCCAGGATAACTTATATGATAAGGAACATTTCATGTTAGTATCTCCCTTATGATAGTATTATATTATTTAGGGTTCATTTTTTCCTCCCAATATTTGTGTGTAGGTTAGTTTTTATTTATATTTATAGTTATTCATGTTCCATCCATCTAGGTTCCATAGAGATGTATTATGTTAAGAGATATCATTTAATGTGACTTTGTAAGAAGCATGAAATTATAGATTTTGTGTCTTAATGTTACACCTACCAAAATATAATGATAGATAATCTAATACCTTTTGGTTTGACCCATCCTCTTTCGATGTTTGTTTGGAGATGAGATGAGGTGTACATGGACTTAATTGTGGGATTACCAATAAACCATAAGGTAAGAATGTTATTTGGCTCGTGATTGATTAATAGATGAATTCAACCAATTTTATTTTGATCAAGGACACCACTAAGGTTGAAGATATATGTTAGATGTATATTCATGATATCATGAGATTATATTGGGTTTCAGCGACTAATATTTTGAAAAGGGATCCCAAGATAACTTTCCGGTGTTGGAGGATCATCCAGTAGGTGATTCTGACTTAGGTCATGTTGAGTAAATATTTACATCCATTGAAATATAGTCAAAAAGATAATTCTATTCAGATCTTGGAGGATATAAATTTTTCTTATGTGTTGTGTTTTTTTGAATCAAAGGATGGATATTTGGGACTTATGATGTTTTCTTATGATAATAGTTACTAGTTGTTGATCAGAATGGCACCCTTAGATACTTTATGTGGTCGCCCATGCATACAGCCTCTATAATGGAATGATGTGGCTGACAATTTTCTTTTGGGACTGATTATTGTTTAGGATAAATTAGTGAGGATTGAATATATATTTCATTGTTTCCATATAGCATGAAGTTGGAAAAATTGTATGTAGATCATCAATGTCATCCTTTGGAGTTTTCCATATGTAACTGGGTTTTCTTGACTGTTTCTTTATGATTTGGTCACTGTCAGGATGGGAAATAGGATACGTTGGCTATGAGATACATTATAGTATTATATTTCACTAAAAGTATTTGGTAGGATTCTTATATATTAGAATATTCATCTCTTTTGATAGGAATACATGATTTTTTTCATATATATCTTATCTGGAAATATCATCCTGATACATCTCATGTTTCGAGTTAAGATGACATTGAGTTAGAGAAAGATATATATTTATTTTAGAAACCAATAGATATTTATCATTATTAGGTGAATGTATTTTATAGGAAGTCTATTCTATTACTCAAAGGGGTATGATGACACGAATCAGATTCTCGCAAGACTTAGGAGGGTCAATCATCAGTGAGAGAGTAGTGGCATAACCTCTTTCTTGAGAACCCTTCATATTCATAACTTCCTAGGGATGGAATTTCCTATTGCAATGATATTACGACATCTAAGACATTAAAATATCATTATTTATTTTTTAAGAGTTTGATTCCCATGTTTAGAAGGCATGATAGCTATTTTTTAGGAGTTTGTGAAAAAACTGGATTCTTGAACAATATGTTGGACACCTTTAAATTGTATGTTTTAGCTTAGGGAATATGAATATCCCTGTGAACCATCCATGAAATGGTTTAGGGTATAAAAATATTATATTTCATAATTATTTCTTATGACAAAAAAACTTTTACATTATAAGACCCTATTTTACAATGTAAAATCATTGATTAGGGTAAATTTAACCTGATGTGATTTGTTTATGGTGGATATGTTTCATTAGAAAATATATTATTATTTTAAAATTGAAAACCCTCATTCATAGTGGGTATTAATTCATTTAATTCCTAATTTTTCTCTCATTCAGTTACTTACTTCTAAATATGAACCCTAGGTGTTATCATAGTGATTTTCGTTATTTCTACTCTTTCAGGGTTTCTTCGATCGGTGCCTGATCTATATGGTTTTCTTGTTATTTATCTCTTAGTAAGAAAACATTGTAATTATATATTTCCATTGGTAATGGTAGTACATTTGAGATGTGTTTTCTGGATCAATTTATCACATGTTGATACTTCTAGATTCGCTGAGTGGTCATCTTCTAGAGGACAACACTCAAATTGTGTATGGTGCGGCGTGTAAGACTCTCAATGTATGTGTTACCTAACCTCTCCACAAGATATTTCTATTTATAGAATGTTATTATTAGATTTATTATATCACAACCCGTCCCCCGGGGCCCGTATCGTGACTACCCCAAACCCTCCTTCCATAGGCCAGGGGCTGGCGACTAGCACCAAAGGCGTATATCCCTAAACTGGGAAGGCATTGCCTTAATAACTGGAAAACAAACTCATCAGAGTACACAACTAGAACCAAAACACTAAGTAAAAACTGTATACAAAAGTGTGCTGGAATGTAAAAAGGGGCTAGATTTACAAGCCCAACTGTAAAGTACACGTACAACTGAAAATGGGACAAACAGCTTAAAGGTAAAGAGAATCTCATGGATCGTCCTCCAGGGTTCATACATGAAGGGTAGGTACATATGGACACCATATAAATCCACGTCCGTCAGAATCCTCTATTTACTGACTCCTCGTAAGGTCCACCTCTGGGTACCATCCAATCCTGGTGCTCTCAGCCTCTGTCAACGTTGTTCGTCATCTGCATCCAACACAACGAGGTGCAGGCATAACCCGTGTAGGGGTGACTGTAACGATACTCAATAGGGACCCCGAGACCCTCAAGGTCTCACAAAATCCAACAAAGATAAACCACAAAGTATAAAATCAACAGATAACCATTACTTAGGTATATTCCCATTCATATACCTAATTTATCTAGTAACCCATCTTAATCATGGGGAAAACAAAAAAGTCATTGACAGAGGTCAACCAGGATTTTTATTCACGATGTCGAAACCATGACTACTGGAGAACTCTCTCTCTGTCGAGTACAGTGGGTATGCCACTACAACCATGCACTTCCCACTAACCTTGGACTGTTGAGGTACTCCACCTATCTAGTACTGTGGGTCTACCGCACTCACATAGAGGCACTCCCCACCAGGGGTCTGCCGATAAAACCAGGTGCTCCCCCTCATAGCCTATAAAGGTACTTCTTCTGTCGAGTACCATGGGTATGTCGCTACAACCAAGAACTCTTACACCGTGGGTCTGCTACTATAACCAAGCACTCCCCACTGGGCCATCTGAATCACTCTGAGTTGATCAGTCAGCAGTCGTCAAGTCCCAGCCAGCTACTATGCCTCTGCAATCTGCTCGCTCATCACCAGAAGGCTCCACTCCAAAAGCTACAAGTAGATACTTTAAGTGTCGTGAAGTCCCACGTATAAGTATCTAAAAGTTCTGCATCATCATAGGGGTCTCGATGCAATAGATGGCGCATCAATCAGGCACATGGTCTGTGAGTTATTAGCCTTTTACTCCCGATGGTCCGGTTGGATTCGAGTATGAACCAACCTGACCGTATCTCAACTATACCGCAAAATCTAGCGGGGTATTCTCAAAGGGACTGTCTCTCAATGAGATTACCAGCACCATTGACGGTTCGTCAAATAGACTTCTGGTGTCAACGATATGACCAAAGTAAGAAAAGGCTCGGTTGTGGGCCCGGGTCTGGTCCGACCCAGTCAGACCCACTCGGCCAAACCCAGTCTGAGCTGACCTGGTCTGGGTCAACCTGGATAGATCCGATGGGTCTGACCCAGCCCATTGGGCGGGTCAGCCCACTAAGTTAGGCCCGGTCCACTAGGCCCAGCCCAGCGAACTGCGAGGGCGGTTCGGCCCGGATGTTGCCTCGCAGGCGGCTCAGCCCGAAGTCCGGGGCCGGTTTGGCCCACGTCGCGGGGCACGCGGCATAGAAGGTTGGTAGCCGGAAGGCCAGCGGGCAGGCCGCGTGGGGCGCAGGTAGGCCGACTAGACACCAGGCAGGCCGTGGGTGCACTGGGCAGGGCGCGACATGCCGCGGGGCAGGCTGTATGGGCTCCGGGTAGGGCATGGGGGCGTTGGGAAGGCCGCCGGGAGGGCGCAGGGGCGCCGGGCAGGCCACCGGCGGTGCCGGGCAGCGCGCGGGGTTACAATTAGCATGTTGGGGGCGTCGAGCAGGCCGCGACAGGGGACTGCGGGGACGCCAGGTAGCGCACCAGGGTGCCGGTGGTGCCGGGCAGCGATCGGGGCGCACGGGTAGGCAGCGCGACGGTGTGCGGGCAGGTGGCATGATCCGTGGAGGCCACGAGTAGCACGACCTTTTTTTCCATCTTCATCACCATTTCTTCATTTCCATGCCGACATGGAGTCATCCCAAAAAGAACAACGGAGGGGTCGGGCCATGTTGGGTTGGTCCGCACCCTTCGTGTTTAGGGTGGTAGAAATAGGTTCTCAAGAACGGAACACAACACCCCACAACAAAAGGTAAACATCAATTTTATTCATTTATGGAAGGAAGAACATGGTACTTTAAAGGAAACACCCCTACCATTGATTCTACGGTCGTTGATCGACGTTCATTGACGGTGTTTCGGAAAGAAGACGATGAAATTCATCGATCGCCGCATTCATCACGCACTCACATTCCATGTTCGTGCATCGGTTCGTTGATGAAGATGAGTAGAGAAGTTTCTATATGTCAGAAAGTGGACGGGATAGAAGACGGAGGAAGAAGCATCACCGACATTCTTCAGTTTCTTCGTGTTCTTATTTGGGAGTCTGGTTCTCCCTAGCTCTCCTCTTCCTCCATTCCACCAAAAGAGAATGCCAACCAAAAAATAATAATAGGTTGTCTATTATTTTATTGTTGTCACACAATTCAAATGGAGTAATAAACTCCCCTTAATAAATTTACACGTGTTGGAACAATTAATTGGCAAGTGCGTGGGAACAATTAATTGGCACGTGCATTAGCATAATTAATTGGCACGTGCGTCAGCACAATTAATTACACAGATGAGGTCAAGTGGTCCTCCCTCATTAATGATGGGGAGTGGATAGGTTTCATCCTCCACCATCAATAGGGGTCGGTTAGTCCCCATCCCTATCATTAATATGGAGTTTATTCTCATGTGGGCCCCACCACCAACGCCCAAGGGGAGGTTTCAACCAACACACCGAACACATGGCAGCTTAAAAATAAAATAAAGTGTTGTACTTTATTTTATTATTTTTTTATAAAAATTCAAAAACTAACTTTTATTCCCGACTCAATACCGTCGAATTGAAAGTCTTCTAAAGCGAATAATGGCGCTGTGAGTTCAACGGTGCCCTCAGATTTCAGTTCCGAGAAATGGTTCAAAAGTTATAAATTCTCGCTCGTATTTTAACTGAACGTACCCGATAAAAACTTCAGAAATTGATTCTGGACACACCGGGCCTCGGAATCAAGCGCCATAAATTTTCAAAGACTCAAAAAAATTATATGTATTAAAAAAATCCCACGGAATTTCCACGTCTTGACATTCTCCCCACCTCGGGATTTACGTCCCCATAAGCTACAACTCACACTAAGGGAACAAATGGGGATACTGAGCACACATCTGAGCCTCCCGCTCCCTTGTTCTCTCCTAGAGGTTCTTGTACTGCCAGAAAACGTGCACCAGAGGTATTGACCATCCACATAGGACCCGCTCCTGTCGATCCTCAATCTCCACTGGAACCTCCATAAAATTTTCCCCATCGTTGATGTCCAGCTCCCCATGGTCAATGATGTGGGATGGGTCATGCACATATCTCCTCAGCTGAGATACATGGAAGAAATCACGCACCCGGTGAAACTGAGGTGGAAGATCTAAGTGGTATGCCACCTCACCTACACTACTGATGACCTGGAAAGGTTTGATTAATCGTGGAGACAACTTGCCACATCGGCCAAATCTCCGTAGACCCCATCGAGGTGAGACCCATAGAAATACATGGTCTCCATCCTCGAACTCTAAAAGTATTAGTATCCTATCATCATAGGACTTCTATCTCCTCTGTGCAGTCTTCATCCTGTCCTGGATGATCTGCACCTTCTTCATGTTAGCCCGTACCATCTCTGGTCCCACTAGTGCTGATTCCCCGGGGTCTTTCCATCAATGTGGTGATCTACAAGGCCATCCGTACAAGGCCTGAAAAGGTGATATGCCGATGGTGGTGTGATAGCAGTTGTTATAGGAAAACTCTTCCAACGGTAAGTGTTCCTACCAACTGAAACCAAATTTGAGGACACAAGCTCGGATCATGTCCTTGAGGGTCTGAATGGTCCACTCAGTCTGAACATTTTTCTGTTGATGGAAGGCGGTGCTCAAGCACAGTTGAGTCCCAAAAGCCTCCTGCAACCCCTTCCATAGCCAGGAAGTAAACCGTGCGTCATGGTCGGAGACAATAGAAGAAGGTACTCCACGGAAATTCACAATATCATTCCCATAGAGGCATCCAAAGATTTATACAGAACCCTGCTCTCTGATCGGTAGGAAGTGGGCCGACTTGGTGTGTTGGTCGACGATCACCCAAATCGAGTCGTGACCCATGGATGTACGGGGAAGACCCATCACAAATTCCATGTATATCCCATTCCAATTCAACTCTGGGACCTCTAAAAGCTGAACCAACCCTACTGGTACCTAGTGTTGCACCTTCACTTGCTGATAAGTGTCGCACCGAGAGACAAACTCTGCTACTACCTTCTTCATACCTGGCCACCAGTGCTGTCATCAAAGGTCCTGGTACATCTTCACCACTCTTGGATGTACTACTAGGGGGAAGTGTGTAATTCCCTCAACACTTCCTCCTGAAGTAATACTGGTACCATGGTATTTCCTATGAGGAGGATGATGTGCTCCCCACCTTCAGAAAATCCATCAGGTGCATGCCATGTGGATATCTGATCACGTCGTGTCTCATAGTCAGTTTCCTCATGCTGCACCACTATGAGTCACTGATGTAGTGTGGGAGTGATAGTAAGAGACTGTAGGAATGCTGCTCTATTTCTATCCACAAAGTATATCTGTAAGGTAGTTAACTGCTCTATCGCCTCTCCTAGAAGCTGAATACCAGTGACTGATGAAAATATTATTCATGAAAGACATGTCAAAATAGGGATTTCTTTCACATTTTCATAAAAATCCAAATAGGAATTGTTTGGAACCCAACATGAGGATTCCCTTCCAAAAAATTTTAAAAAGTTAAGAAATTGTTAAACATAACCCTAATAAATCATTTTGAGTTCCTAAGAAAAATTTGAAAATACTTTTATAAAACATGGCTTTGGAAGAAAAATGATTTTCGATCGAAGAGATAAATTAATTTGGGTTTCTTTAAAAAACATTAATTTGAACTCTTGATTTGATAAAGATATTAAAATAAATGGAAACCATACATTCTAGCTAAATAAATATAGGATAATAAATTTTATGAGTTTCTTGAGAGATGGATCATAATATTTCATCATTGAAATCATGAACAAAAAACAATCTTGATAAATAGTGGGGTTGTATCATAAAACTCATTCCACATCGGTTAATTTTATACCACAAACCCATGGAAATATAGATCATAAAATGGTTATGTAAATAAAACTAGTTTTATAGTTCATAATCATAAAATAAATTCTTGTGTTTTATTTACACCACATTAAATAAACATGTGGTGATTTGAGACGTTGCCCATCAAAACCTCACAGTGTTAAGTAGGATGATATATATATATATATATTAAATTTATAACATAATTATACCTCTGGGTTCATTATATGAGATATAAATTTTTTACTTTCCATTATTTTGGTGATATGATAACATCACTCATGTGTATAACGAACAACCACCTCACGAAGTGAAGTTATTTGTTTTTCACTAAAGATTTACATGGAAGGTAATAAGGATAAATTTAATGAATATGTTTGATATACGTGAAATAGTAATGATATTAATGACATATTTATCATTATTAAACTATAATATATCATTTTATTTCATACCTTTTCAGTCCTTGAATGTTGATAACATCATTCGTGTAAGTGTGGACTACCGCCTTCGCAAAGTGATGTGGCTTTATTTTCATAACCAAACCACATGGATTATATATATATGAATATTTCAATAAATAATATGGTATTTATGATATTATGATTATTATTTAAAGATAAAATATTACTTACCCCCTTTCCTGAAAAATGGAAACGTTACTCATCAAAAAATGGAAACGTTACTCCTGAGTAATATAACCTACAGTCTCTATGATCACAACATACATGATTTATCAAGAACATATTTCATGTTTTTTATTAAAAGTATAATATAAGTATAAATACAATAATTATTTCCTGACTATTATTATGTATATGTTGAAATAATGACATATTAGACCAATAGTCAACACATTGAAGTCTGTTTTGACACACAATTCAAATATCTTCAAAACACCCGACGTAAACATAATTGATTATACAATTGTATATATCATGGTAATAAGTTAAATAAAAGGAATAATATATTTTAAAAGGGATATTATAAAGGTAATGGATTTTGTCTTAATTTCATTTCATTGAGGCATATTTTAATGTTATGTGAAGAAATTATTTTATATGGTGTATATACTTCCCTATTGGTATGGAATATCATGATTACTTAATAATTCATGGTATTTTAATTTTCAATTTGAATTATTTCATCTAAATGGATTTTGACTTAAAAGTATCCTAGTGGTAGGGAATTTCATAACTCAATTTCTTTTCATTTTTTTATATTACCTTTTAGATGTCTTAGTCATTAAAAGTTTATTTGTGTAAATAAGTTTTTCCATATTATGTTTTATTAATAATTTTTATGTGTATTTAGATTTGATACACATTATCAATTCATTAATTTATCCTCACTTAAAATTTATGATCTTGGTAAGGGTTTATATCACAATTTCATTTTTATCAGGATTGTTTATACTTGAGTTTCCATAGAAGAAAATTATTTGATAATTTCAAAATGAACCCATTGAATTGTTTCTCCTATATTTATTCATTAATTATTCAAGTAATAGTACCATTTTTTTACTCTTTCATACTTAAAATAATTGAGAAAATGTGATTAGTAAAATACACCTTCATTTTTCCCTTGTATTGAAAATACATTTTCCTCAAAAACCATGATTTTTTTAAAAAAAATATTTTTTCTATATTCTTAAAAAATATTTTTTAAAGAGAATTTTAACAATGTTTAACTTTTCTAGAATCTTTTTTAAAAGAAATATTCATGATTTTTTCCAAAAAAATTCCTGTTTCTAATTTACCAAGAAAGGGAAAGGATTATTTATTTTAATGTTCACGGCATATATGGAATTTCCTGGCATAATAAACACTCAACCTTTTAAATAATTCTTTAATAAGTATCAAAGGATATTTTAAATGAAAATTATTTTCAAAATTTTTTGTGAACTTTTATTTTTTAAAGGGGATTTTTATATTGAAAAGAATATTTTCCTCAAGAATATTTTTAAATATCTTTTTATTGTGTTTATATTCATCATCAACAACAAAACGTCATTTTATTTATAATACACTAAGTATATGTTTTATTGATACCATAATTATTATTATTTTAGATAGTTTATGATTATTTTTAGCACATATAGATTTAAATTGACCTCACTGATTCATTTTTGTCTCCATTATCTTTCACTTGAATTATTCACTTTCCTGTGATCAAAGGATATTAAATTTACCAAAAATATACATTTTATTTATCAGGTATATTCTTATTTCTTAAAACTTATCTGATTTATACATACATATTTTTACTTTTAAACTTATTTTATTTATTCGGGAAATATTTTTAATCTGTATTTTTTATTCGATACAAGTATTTAATGGTAAGGATTAGTGTTCATGAATTAAATTTATTATTTTACATATGACGAATGCTTTGAATTTGTATATACGGTAGATGATCAGTTATATATATCCGCTCAATGCATCAGTAGTCCCATGAGATGAATTAATTTGATAGAATTAGTTAAACAGGTTCATAGTGTATATCTTGCCATAAATTTTAACTATCTTGAGGAAGGTCATGACAGTAAAAGTATTCATGACACTTGAGATCATGGTTTCCAAAAATTAAGAATTTAGTTAATTGAAAATTCAGTTATAATTATACCAGATATTTTCAAAATTTTATTTTCTCTAATGATTTTAATTATCATTTTGTTGATTAAATAGCATGTATTTTAATTTATTTACTTTACGATATTGATTATGTCTTATCTAGGTCTGCTACTCATGTTATTAATTAAATGTAATATTATTTATTTACCTTTACAGATTGATTATTCCTTATCTAGTTATGATATTAATGTATTTGATTAAATGAAATGTGTTTTATGTTATTTATCTTTATATATTATTTATTTATTATCTAATTATTATTGTAAAATTATTTAAATGGAATACCCATATAGTTATTTACCATTTGATGTCATTTATTCTTATTGATTCCTGACGTATTTTTGGTACTTAACTATTATTGATCATTTGAGACCACCTTTTTTTCTTCCATTCTGAAAAATCATTGAAGTGAATGATGATTGATATATAAGGATACTATAAAAGTATTAATGTTAATGTAATATAAGAATCAAGTATGTTTCTAGTTTACCAACACTACTAAACTATATGGTCCTTCAGAATGTGATTCCTTATATATTACTCCAATTTAACAAATTAAGATACCAACTCTCAGTAATTGGGATTTGGGTCACTACACACACCCCATAATATGGTTTTCCTATGTTTTTATAAACTTTTCACCAACTGTGTGACAAACACTGAGAATATATCAGCAATGTACATGGTTTCCCTAAAATTTTCTATAAAACCATGTGAATATAATGAACCAAAACTCCAAGGTAAGAACCATCCACGAAGTGTACTATGGTCACTCACATGGTTTTATCTTACCAATAAGTGAACATGAACAAGGTAAAAACCCTTTAAAAAATTCCAAAGTTCATCCCATGTCTCCCAATACTCACTAAAGAACACAAGGCATATCTTAGGCCTTAATACAAATCAAAAAAACATATTCTCACAATTATAAAACTATCATAATTATAATCTAAATCTGGGTTTCAAAAATATCCCCCACTATGGGGTTAAAAATTCATATTTCTACTGAATTTATTAACCTTCAATGATGTGCTTGATTATAACTTCAATTATTATACTTCAAAAAAATCATCTTCCATCATATGTAATAAAAATACATTGTTACATTTCAACAATAGTTCTATACTTTTCATATATTATAGTGATATCTTCCTAACCTTTATACTTTTACATAATCTTGTTCAATCTTAAATAAAAATAAACTGTGATAAGATATTTGAGATATCAAATGAATTATATAAAAGAAGAAATTTAATACCCATTAAATCTACAAATGATAGAAATCTAATCTTCATGCAATTTGTTGACAAATTTTTAGTTATCCATATATTCCCCCCTTGAATTTCATCACATTAAAGTACTTATATAATGAAAATAAAAACAACATATATGGAAATAAGGTGATTTATCCAATTCTTCTTTATTATGGAATCAATGTTGATAGATACTTCTCAACCGAAACTCTCATTTAAATTCATCTATAGAATTAGGAAAGCTCTTCATTCTTTTAATTCCTTTGATATTCCATACAAAATTATCCTTAGGAAACACATTATTCTTGCTTTCATCAACTTTATTCTTATATGGAATAGATATTTCTATTAAATCTAGAAATTTATATTCTTTTTTTATGTTTCATCCATATTAATTGTTAATTTCAATTATTCTTTCCACAAAATAATGTACCAAATTGGAATATCCTCAATTGTTATGGATTTTACACATGATTTATCCTGAATTTTTGAGTCACCATTGATTACAAACCTCTCCTAAAATTATAACTCTTATTTATATATGTAATACAATAAACCAATATATTTGTTTCTTTATTGGACTAATTTACATTATTTATCCATATTGTTTCCTTTAAAATGAATTTTAATGGGTTTATTACAACTAAAAATGTTGTGACCCTTCATTACATAATAGAATCATCTCTTATTTGGTGTAGTATGTTTCACAACATTCTTATTAGGTGTATTTTTTTTACCTTATCCTTTTCCTTATAAACTAAGGTGAACAAATAATCTTTATAGTTAATCCATGAACCAAATAAACTAGTCTAGGAAAAGATACCACATGAACTTATGCTCAAATTCTCATATTCAGGTGGCTAACAACTAGGAGTGAGATCCTGGGAATAAATGTGGGGAGACTATTCTCTCAGTAGAAGATGCACAATAATACAAAATATAATAAAAGTTATAATATAACTAAATAAAAAACAACCAAATAAATATATAATAAGAAAAATAGAAACACTATACATGATGTGAAAGGATAAAAATAAAGGGTAATAACCTTACTATAATCCCACATGTGGTAGATCATTGTACAAAAATAAATAAAAATTAGGAAAATGAATTAGGTATGGAAGAAAAATATTCTCTAGCCTGTTCTAGTATCACCTCAGTATACCCTACTCCTCCTACTCAACTTCTTGAATTATAACAATTCCCCTTCATTAAATCCCTAACTATAAATTCTTCGCAAATGGGAAATTTTCCATGCAGTTGTGTGTAATAAAAAAAACAAGAAACCACCAAAACATCCTTATCTTAAGTGAAACAGATATATAATGGGGTATGTAGTTATTTGAAAGGAAACAAAAATAATCATAAAACTGAACAAGTCATTAGGAACTAATTAGCTTTTCATGAACCCTAGTCCTACCCACTTTGACAAAATGTAAGAAGATATGTAATATCAATCCGGTCACATATTTTCAATAGGGTGACATAATTCATTCGATGAATCAACCATCTCCCGATGGATAGAAAAAATGTAATCGACATAAGAGTATGATTCATTTTAGGACTCAACCGTATCATCAATGGATAAACCTAGTATAATTAGTAAAAATAACACAATTCATTATAGGACTCAACCATATTGTTATGGATATCCACAATATAAGTACAATCACATTAATTCACACAACGTAGTTCTCATAGGACAAAACATGAATCCACATGCCAATAATGTCACACCGAATTGTTCTTAGAAGAAAACACAAGCACCCATATATTAATAAAGTCACACCATATAATTATCATACGAAGACACATACACTCACATGCCTATCAAGTTATATATATTTATATAAAATTCTTAATTGGTCAAGGACTTCCTACCATAATCATATCAGATCCCAATTTCTAAGAACTACCAACTGAATCCATACCAACACACCAAAATCCAAAAAATCATCTCTAAATTTCTCACATGTGGATTATAGAATGAATATAAAAGAAAAATAAGACATTTTTGGTTAGATAATGTTTATAATTATAAAATAGAAACTTCGATAATGAATTTTTCTCTAATCGGCGAAGGGGAAATAGTTAAATATGGTAGATTTGTGTTTCTTTCCATCAACTATGTGTGGAAAATTAATCAGATCATTCCCAAGAATGTTGACTAATGAATTATTGATTCTATCTAAGTATCTATTTTAGAGAATATGTGACGTTCATGGATAATTATAATGAATAAGAGACATCCATTTTATTTCATAATCTAATGATCAAATATCTAATAAAAAAAGTTTCATATGGAAAAAAATATCTAAAATTGCCCAAATGGTTTATCCTAGTTTGATATTCCAAGATAAAAGATAAATAATGTGAGTTTTCAAAGATATTTCAAGTAAAAATTATAATTTTCATATTAATTAATACTACATACCTGGTTTAGCCACATAATTTGGAAAACTGTGCACCAAAATTTTAGAAGCCAGTATCCAAACCCATGATTGGTCACATGGTTGGGCCTCTTATTTTCATAAACTATGATTAAACCATGAAAGCACCACTATACCTAGGGTATCCAATAATATGGTTACTTGATAAATCCATACAGTTTTTCCTAACCGTGTTCTGATAATGTTCCCACTAAACTACTTCTTATACTTCCCAAAACTATCTAAACACTCCCAAAAACCATACCACAAAAAACTATATCTCTAAACCCATGAAGATAATCTTGAAATCAATTTACCCTAGAAACACAAGGGTAATTAAAAAATAACCTATAAATTACTTTTCATTCCCAAGAAGAATATCTAGGATTCTTTCTCATATAATATAGGTCTGTGATCTCGTACATATGGTTCTCATGGAAAAGTATTTTCCTGGATATGGCAGTTTTACCAAAACACTCAAAAAATAAGTAGTATATTCCTTCACATCACTTTATTACTATGGTCTATGATCCACACCTAATGCTCCTTAAACAAATAATATTCTTATAACTCAATATCCATGCTATCAATCATATAAATAGAATATTTATCATGCTTTTAGTATTGTGGAACAAGTAACATATCATGAATACCTCGATTTCATGGGGGAAATTCTAACCCGAAAGACACCATCCCAACACTTCCTGTATTCTCTAACAACCCCATAAACTGTAGTGTTAACAATGACTTCATATCCATTAATTTACAAAACAAGGTAATACCTACAAGAATAATAATTCATCCATGGTCAACTCTAAGGTATATCACCTAGGATAGACATAAGATTGTTATCTTATTTGATTAGTAATTAACTAATTCCAAATTAACTACACTTACCCACAATTTTATTGCAGGAGACACATCTTGATCACTGTTGGCTCACCCAAATCATGATAACATATTGGTGAATTAAATGGTTGACCATAAAAAGCCACAAATAGAGCCATATGAATCAATTACTTGAATATGTTATTATATAAAAACTTTTCCATGTTTTGATGGTCATTATATGATCACAAACAACAATATCACAAGCTCTGATCATATTCTCAATAATCCTGATAATCTATATATACTATCTATCTATATTCAATTTATATGTTTTTCTTAGCTTCATCTATGTTCCTAATTCTATCTACACACCTTTCCAAAACCATGAAATGAAATTTATATCCTGATTAGATATAATACTTATAGTAACTCTATGTAATATTATGATTTCCTAAACATATAACCTACAAAAATCATTCATAGAATTTGTTTCTCAAATTTTCATGAAGAGTGGAAACTTTTTAAACAAATCAACAAAAACACACAGTACACCTCAAATTCATAGAGTCTTGGATATTCCCATGAATAGGATCATCATTACCTCATCCCACTTCTACATGGAAACTAGACGACGTTGGAACAATCCAAATGGTTACTGGTGATCCAACTTTAACCTATGAAATGTAAGGTAATGAGTGAAAATCCCTACCTCATATTTCTTTATTCCTAACCAAGGAAAAATACATCTCATGTTATAGTACATTGTGGTTGATCCCATATGTACCACCCACTGAGGGGTGTGAGAGTCTCTCATCATATCTTACTATATGGGAATGGAAACTAAAACACTACCATTCACATGGAGTATGTTATTATAATCCAAATACATTCATGTTATAAGGATATCACCCCTTATCACTATCACAAAAACTAAAAATTTGAATCATATCGCGAGTTATCATTTACTTGGTCCACAAATAAGAATTTGATGAGAAAGATATCACAGTTTACCACCCCATTATTTTGAAATGCACCCATATACCAATTTTATATCATGTTCTTCCACTTCCACTCATTTTTCAATGTTTGAGTTCCTAGTTCCTACATATTCTTATTAACAGTATCTACAACTAAATTTCATTCCCCTAGGGAATAATCCATCTCAAAATCAATTGGATGAAAGTACTCGACCCAATGTCTCTATTATAGGATTAATTATCATAGGGGGAAAATATGTCATAATCTCATATGGTCCATGTAGAGATAAAATCTACAACTGAGGATATAATGACACCAAAACATAAAGTCATGAATCAAAAAAGTAAACTCTATTTCATGATTGGGTTCATAGTTGATGAGTCCCATTAGTTACTAACCAATCTTCTTGAATCAAGAAATTACCTAATAAAATGTATGAATAATCATAATAGTCTTTATATTCAATCCTTAGGATCAGAAGATTCAGAATAGGAGCAAATTTCAGCCACTTAGTTTGTAAAAATATTATCTAAACTTGTTCATCCATTAAAATATGACTACCTTATTGGTCAGCTTAGTCATTGGAATTTCCATGCAATAGAATTACGGAATTGGAGACCTGTAATATCCAACCAACCCTAGAAACATCTAAATCTAAAAAATATTCCTATTTTGTTACCCTTAAATAGTTTCTTTTACCTTATCCAAATAGACTAGTATTCATTTCTCATAGATTTCATGATTGACAAAATGCACCACTTGGATATATAAATGACACTTAGAGAACCTGGCATAAAGATAATGCACTGAAAGTTCACTCAATATAGTCTCATGATTTTTATCATGTAACTCTCAGTTTCGTGATTATATCCTGATATCATCAATAAAAAATAACAAATGAATATAGTTTGGGATGTTAAATCTAGTTCATATGATCCCTAAAAACATAGAGCACATTCTTCAAATTTGTTGACAAGAAAATAAACTCATACAATCTCTAAAAACTTCTAAATATGGTTTTCAGAAAATTTTTAATCCTAACCTGATGTTGATGATATCCATATCATAATTAATTATTAGAGAACAACCAGGTTCCTTTCAAATTATAAAAAAGAAAATCTATCTTTGGATGTGGACCAAAATTATTCCATGTGACCTGATTCAACATCTAATCACCCACACATAACTGTAGACTGACATATACCTTCTTGTAAAAAATGATTGGAACACCCTCAAGAGAATTTATTTTCCAAATAAAACCCTTCAAATCTAGATCGTCGAACAAAAATTTTACCTCCTTAAACATCATTGGTTCCATATGATATGGACAAATCTGTTTTTGGTTATACATTTATAAAGAGTTCAATCCCAATACCAATTCCAATTTTATGAGGTATTCTGAAGAAATTATTTTTTTAAATGCATTGGTAATGGTTCACTACAGAGAGATGATTTTGTTAAATGATCACCTCATATCTTATAAGTTCTATTTATTCCACCTAAACTATAGTGGACTTGATTTGATAGAATTATACTACCATTATTTCATATCCATAATCCCATTCCCCAATCAATAAGTAATACCATAACTCATGGGAAGTTATGGTCATCCACTTTTGGAAGGACATTATGTGACATAAAAAAAGTAATCTTCCAGTCCATTTCAATGATAATATCAAATAATTTCATTTATATAACCAAAAACACTCATTGATGTCTATAACCAACAATAACTATAAAAAACTCTTGGAAACTCAAAATATGATCTAATACCTTTCCAAGAGTAGTGGAGTGGGATAATAACTTTGGGTAAAAAATATTATATCAACTATAAAATAGTAATGAATCGAGTAGGGATAAAATAATAGGAATACTTTTTATTTAGAAATATAGTATAAAATATACACATAATCAGATCCATTCTTATTACCATTGAAGGCCCCTCTCTAACATCTGTTGGAACCTAGTATATCTATGAATCTCTACCGACAACAATCATACATCATTTTTCCCCACTGTCCATGACACACCGAGGTCACCAAATCCTAAATAGTTTCCAACTATTGTTGAGGTTACCTAATTTCTCCATGACTTGACCTTCCCATAGTATCCCAACTATGACTATGAGGTCTTGATAACCAATACCTTGATGATTTTGTTAGATCACCTTCTATACCTAAACCTCCCCATGTTATTACTGAGAATAAATATTTTAGGTGACTCAAATTACCACATTAATATAACTATATTGATGGAATAGTAAAAAATATATATTGATTTCCCATATACCAACACCTGAAACCTTGAGAAGGACTACCACATCCCATGGAAGGATCTGAAGAACCTCTACTATGCTCTAACTGACTTTCAACCCCAACCCATCTTCATAGATCTCCTATTTCTACCGCAATAAGTGGCACCAAAAATACCACTAGAAATATTAATTTTTGGTCTTCTAAAAATGTGAAGAAGCTCTACTTACTTGTATTCATCTACACCTTTCTCAGTCATAAGATCTATATGAAACAAGTCTTCATTCTAGGCTTCATACAGAGAAAACATTGGTGCAAATTTCATCATCTACATTAAATGAGAATCATAATTAGAAACCTAAATCATTCGCTAAAAAAGATCAATTATCATTTTTTTGATCTAAACTCATTGTCGATGGAAGCAATTCCTCAAAGTAAACATACTTGATGGCCCCCATGTTAGACCCTCATTACTATTTTCCTAAATCCAGACTATACACCACCTCTTAGTGGGTTCTTAAAGTATATAGGTTACTATATTAACTCTTCAATCATCAGGGGTCTCAAACAGATCAAATATCACTTCGATGATCTCTCTCCAGACCTCTGTATCTAGAGGAATTACTATGCCTTGAAATTATAGAGGATACTATAATTGAAAATATAGAGAAACATCAACCATTCCCCATCCAACTATATCTATTATTTCACCCTAAACCACCACTAAATGGAAAACCCCATGCAGAATCGATTCCAATACCTAAAATACGGGCACAACTACTAGAATGTTACAAAAAAGACCTTCTTATACATCAGAAGGAATAATAGGAGCATATCATACCTTAGAAACATCTTGAATCCAATCACTAGGTGGCATAATGGGACATTGTCTAGGAAATGTTGTTTAAATTATAGAAGAAACATAGAATTAGGGAAATAAATAGAATAATTATTACCCTTGGAAACACACCCTAATAGTCTAACTATGGTTGTTAGGTGCACTCAATATTATCTACCCATGGCTAAACCCATCATATTACCTTCACATTAGTCAAAATTTCATACATGATAATTTATTACATGATCAGATTATATTAATCCAAGGAATAAAGAATATGTAATGCAAGACTAATTCCCTATCCAAGATGAATGAACTCACACACTCGCGATAATAAACCAAAAGAAAATGCCATAAATCATAACCACACAATAATACACATAAAATGAAATTAAACAATATTCACACAACTGATAAAATTAATCCCACTAACTAGGTAACATAGAGTTATACTAAATGAGCTATTTTTAATCACTAGTATAATTCCTCTTTGTGAGTTCCAATCATATATTCTATATTCTAAAAAGTCACAAAATATAACAAAATAAAACTCCTCTGATACCACATGTAACATCCCAAGTAATTAATGAATAAGAGATATTCTTATATATGTCTCTTTATGAATTAGATAGTGTTTTGGAGGCATAAAATGAGAATAAATCCAATCTTAAGCATTGAATACACTAATATTTTTAAAAGATTGTTTTACTACCTTTTGAGGGAAAACCATTTTTAAATCAAAATTTTGAAAATTTTATAAGCTCTATTTTACAAAATAAGATTATTATTTATGATTGGCACATTTAAATTTACATTGGATAATTTTTTGGTATTTTTCTGACAATGTTCATTTTTTAATGAATAGTGAAAAATACAGCATTTTACATCAAAACTGCTTTTTCATTTAATTCAATTATATGGATAGATTATATTTTTAATTGGTTTTAAAGTGAAACTAGAATATATTTTTACCATGTAATCCAATGGTGGTCATTTTTATTAATTTTACTTTGGAATTGGGCATAAACTAATGCCAAACTTATCATAGATATTGTTTCAAAAAAACCCGCTATTTGTTTTTACAACGATATTTATTTTTAAATTAATTATTGAAATTTATATGTTTGGAATTTGGGAAAATGGATTCCATATTTGGAATAATAAGGTCCAAAATATTTAATTAAGACTCTGTTGTTTTTGGACATTATGAATAGTAATGACGGTAATTATCTTTAATTATCTTGATTAATGAGTAATCGGGTAGTTAAGGATAATAAAATAATATAATAATAACAAAAAATGACCCCAACATGTGTCCTAATGATACTGGTTGTCTCATGGACGACCATGGGATGCCTTTAGCAAAACTTGGGGACCCCATGGAATCACTTTTGTGTGAAAGTGACTTTTTACCTTTTTATTTTTAAAGAAAGTTAAATATAACAAAGAATGTATCACCTGAGTAAAACATTCTTAATTTTGTCTAAATAAATGATATCTTGGACTATAAATAGTCATTGTAAAGATAAAAATATTTCCTACATCATATTAGTTTTTTTATAGTTTTTAGACATTAAATAAATTAAATTATTTATGACATCATGATGATGCAGTGATTACCTCATTATTTAACGATTTCAGTAAAATAAAAATAATATGTAAAATCTAAGACCTAAACTTGTCAAAGACCTATTTTATGAGTATATTTAGAACCCTTATCACCTTATCCTCGAAATAAATCAATTTGCGACCTTTAAAATACGAAACTCATTTGAAAATAAAGTAACATTTTGTAACTTTCCAACAGTGCCCCGCCTCTCCTCTTATAAAAGGCCCCCACCTCTACCTCCTTACACACACTTCTCCAGCCTTTGGATCGGCCAATCCCTGCACATTTTGTCTCTAAAAATCCCTCTCCTCACCATAGAAGCCTTACCTTAGACATTAAGCTCTTCAAAAAACCCTTTTGGTTCAAACCAAAGGGAGTTTCCCGATTAAAAGGTAAAGTCTTCTCTACTGCTCTTTTGTTTAATTTTGCTTCTCCAACTCCCTAAACTCTGTTTATTCATTTATTTTGTAAAAAAATCAGTATCTTAAATATACTAGTATGTTTTTATAATAATAATTATAGCTACACTTACACACACCTTCATGTAATTGTTAAAGATCATACTGTTTCTGTGGATGGCGAATTTCTGCCTCCCGAAACGATGATTGGTCAACATTCTTCTAACACCTTCAATGGTGGACATTAAGATGAAACTATATTTATATATGATATATAATATTTTTATGTTTTTCTTAAGCTTCTGTATTTTTTATTTTTGGCATACCTTTATGGTTTCCATTATGGGTAAACGCGATATCTTCATTTAAGGAAGTGCGGACTACCGCCCCCTCAAAGTGATTTCATTTGTTAGTACCATATGTGGGACATATAAAGGAAGGATTTATGATATTATATATGATATTAAACTGTAATTATAATATACCTTTATATAATTATTATTCCATTCCATAGAATACGAAATAGAAATGAACGTAGCGTTTATACGTACGTACGGCTTACCGTTTCCATGAATGGTGCATTTCATTTCTTACCTCTAAATGATTATGTAATATTATAAATGCTTGTATATACTGTATATATCTGAAATATATGTCATATAAATCATGAATACCATTCTTGAGATAATGGATATTTGACTATGTGGACAACTTGTAAATATAAGAATTTCACTTTTGACTCAAGTACCAAATATCGACAAAACGACCATTATTAACTTAAATGACTACATAATGTTCAAAACATGGTAATAAGTGATATAAGAGGAATAATGAACTTGAAAAAGGTTCTTAAGAAATTAGAAATTAACTCAAGTTTATTATTCAGAACAATAAAGAACGATTGAGTCAAGTCGGACCCGAGGTATGGGACTTCGTCTCAATATCCATTCATTGAGGAATATTTTGTTTTATACATAACTTTATTTTATAAGGTGTATAAACCCTATTGACTTTTATTCTTATTCAAATGGAATCTTTTTTTAAACGAAGCATTTTACTAAATGACAATAGAAATGTATTTTTGTCGTACATATGCGGTGACAACGACTTCTTTGCCACCGTGACCATTATTTGAGTTTCGGCTTCCTCTACAAGCCATAAGCTAACTTTTTTTTAAATGAAAAATAAATACCATGTTTTACTTTTCTTTTATTTTGGTATTGAAAATGGTTTTCATAATGTTTTTATTATATCAATGTGTTGTATTGATATCTTGTGATTGAAATGTGGAAATGTTATGTTTACTTTATGCATGTTTTATGTGATATGATTATGTTATGGTTCTTGGGAATTGTTTTGAAGACGGGTGGTTTCGTGATAAACTAAGGGCGGGTGAGCCCGATATAGCTCTCCAATGCATTGGGTAATGCGAAGGAGTTAAATGTTAAGGTTTCTCCGAAGAGATTTAGGGAATATACTGTGATGGGTATTCCAAATGTAACCAAGAGGGTTACTCCCTACATAAGAATGTTATGAATGCTTCAAGTTACCTTTATTTCTTATGATTCCAATGATTTGTTCATGATTTGATGAGGCACGTTAAAATGCTTATGTTTTATGGGTAAAGTATGATATCATACATGGTCTAATGTTTTCATTTTGTACTTTTATATCCCATATTGAGTTTTTATGCTCATCACATGTTTTAGAAATGTTTTTCACAGGTCAAAGGAAAGGTACATGATATGATGATAGTGTCAAGGAAGTGTCAAGAAAGAATCCATGTTTTATTTTAAATATTTTCTATTGATGGGAAAAAGGAATACTATCTTTTATGTAACCACTTTGTTTAAATGTGGAATGTAATGCATGTTTTATGATCTAATTCTATAAAACTCTAAACCTGAAAAGATCCTCAATGTGTATTCTTGTAGTAACTCAAGATTAAGTAATGTTTAAGGCTGGGGCCTTATAGTTGGTATCATAGGTCGGTTTAGATAACTGTAGGAGTTAGAATTCTATTAATTTATTATCCAAATTTTTTTATGGTCAAATTGAAATGATATAGAATTTGAAGATTACCATGTTGCTTCATCTAAGACATGTTTGTTCAGAATGGTTTTCCATAGAGGAAACAGGGAAGCAGTGCTAGGAAGGCATACAGAATGAAATAACCTTCCAAATCAGCATCCTGAGATGGTCGGAATTGGAACTGAACAGTTTGTTGTAGTAATGACACAATTGACTCAAGCGATAAATGGCGGTGGTATCAATGCACGAGATAAACCAGATCAACCGCAGAGGAACATGTTAGTGGTGGATCATTCCATGAGGCAACATCCCCCATCATTCAGAGGATCATCTGACCCTGTGCTAGCTGAAGGGTGGATGAAAGCACTGGAGAATATTTTCGATGTCATGGGGTGTTCAGAAAATCAAAAGGTTAGTCTTTCTATTTACTGTTTGGAGGGTGAAGCATATCAGTGGTAGTAGATGGTTAAAAATATTAGGGACGCTGATGATATTGATGCTCTCGATTGGGATGAATTCAAAGGTATGTTTGTGGATAAGTATTTTCCTAAGGCTGTTCGACTTAGGATGGAAAAAAAATTCTTGGAATTGAGGCAAGAGGATGACTCAGTGTCTGCTTATGAGGAGAGGTTCACTCGATTGTTAAGGTATGCTCCAAATTTTATTCGAGACCTTGATAGTAAAATAAATCATTTTTAATCAGGATTAAATCCAAAATATCGAAGGGCTTTAGCTTCTCATGAGTTTAATAGTTATGAAAAGCTTTTTCGATGTGCTGAGAAGGTGGAAATGGAGTTTGCTGATGACCAAGTGTTCTATAACAACCAGAAAAATAAGAGACCGAGGTGGTAGGAGAAATGGAAGAATTATTCAAAAAGGTCTGATCGTAAGAAAACTATGTTTCTAGTTTGTGATGAATGTGGAAAAAGGCATGCTGGGGAATGTCTTCTGAATTCTGGAAAGTGTTTCTGATGTGGTAAGATGGGACATAAGGCCCGTGATTGCACTGAGAAGGATCAAGGTGATGGTAAGTCCAAATTTGATTTACAGTTAGTGAAATGTTTTAAGTGCAATGAGATGGGTCACTATGCAAATGAGTGTCTGATAAAGATCTTGAGTGATTCTAAGCAGTTAGACTACAGGCAGAAAGGGCTGGTGAAATCCTTTGCAACTACTTCAGCAGATGTCAAGCCATCAAATGAAGTTGTATCAGGTACTTTGTTTTTTTATATTATTCCAGTGTATTTTTTGATTCGGGGTCTACACATTCTTTCATCTCCAAAAACTTTTCTAGTAAAATGAGAATACAATCTCAAGAAATGACTCCTGAACTTGTGGTAAAAACACCGGGGGGAAATGTTGAGGCAAAAAGAATTTATAAGAATCTTCCAATCCTTATCTGTGGAAAGAACCTACCTGCAAACCTAATTGCTCTACCTCTAGTAGAGTTTGATATTATCCTGGGTATGGATTGGCTCTCTATTTACCATGCTAAGATTGACTTTAGAGCTAAAAAAGTTTCTTTTCAGAAATACTTTCATTTTGTGTACAGGAATGAACCATTACTGTTGATAACATATCAAGAGGCCGAGAAACTTGTAAAAAATAGAAATGAATGTTACCTTGCACATATTGTTGAAAATAAGGGAACAGTTCAGATTAATGATGTGCCAGTGGTAAATCAGTATCCTGATGTTTTTCCTGATGAGTTTCCTGGAATAATACCAGATCGGGAAGTTGAGTTTACTATCGACTTAGTTCTTGATGCTAAGCCAATTTCAAAACCCCCTTATCGAATGGATCAAATTGAACTTTTAGAGTTGAAGGAGAAATTTCAAGATTTATTAGAGAAAGGTTTCATTCGACCTAGCACATCACCATGGGGTGCTCCTGTTTTATTTGTTAAAAAGAAAGATGGTTCTATGAGACTTTGCATTGATTATAGATCTTTGAATAACATCACTATTAAGAAAAAATATCATTTTCCTCATATCAATGATTTTTTTGATCAGCTCCAGGGAGCTCAGTTTTTTTCAAAGATTGACCTGAGATCAGGCTACCATCAGTTGAAGGTAAAGGAAGCAGATGTTCCGAAGACCGCGTTTCATACAAGATATGGCCATTATGAATTTGTAATAATGCCTTTTGGGCTAACCAATTCACCTGCTATATTCATGGACATAATGAATAGAATTTTACATGACTTCATTGATAGGTTTTTGGTTGTTTTCATTGATGATATTTTGGTGTTTTATAAAAGTAAAGAGGAGCATGAAAGATATTTAAGGGTTATTTTACAAACCTTAAAAGAAAAGAAATTTTATGGGAAATTCAGCAAGTGTGAGTTTTGGTTGCAACAAATATCTTTTCTGGGTCACATTGTTTCTAAAGATGGGATAACTGTTGATCCTGCAAAAACAAAGGTTGTCGAAGAATGGCCAAGACCCACAAATGTAACTGAGATTCGTAGCTTCCTTGGTTTGGAAGACTATTACCGAATGTTTGTTAGAAATTTTTCACGGTTATCTAGTCCAATGACTAAGCTAACTTGGAAGGGTGTTAATTTTATCTGGACAAAAGAATGTGATGATTGTTTTCAGGAGTTGAAAAGAAGATTGGTGAATGCTCCAGTTTTGGCACATCCTTCCCGGAATGGTGAGTTTGTTATCTATAATGATGCTTCATTGAAAGGACTTGGTTGCGTCATAATGCAGAATGATCAGGTAATTGCTTATGCTTCACAACATTTGAAAACTCATGAGGTAAATTACCCTACACATGGTTTGGAATTAGCTGTTATTGTTTTCGCTTTAAAAATTTGGAGGCATCATTTTTATGGAGTAAAGTGTGAAATATATACCGATCAAAAAAGTTTAAATTATAAATTCACTCAGAAAGAATTGAACATGAGACATAGGGGATGGCTAGAATTAATCAAGGATTATGATTGTACAATTCATTACCATCAGGGAAAAGCAAATAATGTGGATGATGCTTTGAGTCGAAAAAGTAATGCTTCATTAACAATGTTGCATTTGTAACGTGATCCTTTGGTTAATGATTTGATGAAAATTGTCCTAGAAGTTGTTGGCGCAGGATGTTCTTCTGTTTTGTTTTAGGTATCAGTGAAATCTTCTCTATCAGACAGAATCAAGCAAGCACATAAGCAAGACAATGAGTTACAGAAAAAGGTAGAGCTGGTTTAGAAGAGTAAGTTTCCTGAATTCAACATTGATAATGATTGTGTTTTGAGATTTGGGAAGAGATTGTGTGTGCCTTGTGATTCACAACTAAAGAGAGAGTTGTTATGTGAAGCTCATAGTTCTTCATTTTCAGTTCATCCTGGCAGTACTAAGATGTATAGAGATCTTAAAGAGTATTACTAGTGGGATGGAATGAAAAGGGATATTGCTGATTTTACTGTGAAGTGTTTGACTTATCAACAGGTAAAAGCAGAGTTGTAGTTAATGAAAGGGATGCTTTAGCCTTTACTTGGGCCTGAGTGGAAATGGGAAAATATATCCATGGACTTCGTTGTGGGATTGTCGAAGACACCTCGAGGTAATAATGCAATCTGGGTTATTGTTGATCGCTTGACTAAATCTACTCATTTTCATGATATGCGGGATACTTTTTCCCTAGGTCAACTTTCTCAATTGTATCATAAAGAGATATCCAGGTTTCATGGAGTTCCCCTATCCATTGTATATGATCGTGATCCTAGGTTTACTTCTAACTTTTGGAAGGGCCTTTAGAAGTCGTTGGGTACTGAATTAAATTTTAGTACAGATTTTCATCCTCAGTCAGATGGGAAGTCAGAATGAAAAATTCAGACTTTTGAGGATAAGCTACACGCTTGTTCGATGGATTATTAGTGAATTTGAGACCAAAATATTTCTTTGGTTGAATTTTCTTATAATAACAGTTTTCATTCTAGTATACAGATGGCACCATTTGAGGCATTATATGGGAAGCGGTGTCGAACTCCATCTTTCTGGGATGAAGTGGGTGAAAGGAAGTCGATGGGACAAGAATTGGTAGAAGAGTTGGTAGAAAAAGTTCAGCTGATACAGAGACACATGAGAACAGCTCAGAGCAGGCGGAAGAGTTATGCAGACAACAGGAGGAAGGATCTCTCTTTTGAGGTAGGTGATCATGTCTTCCTCAATGTCTCACCATGGAAAAGTGTGATGTGATTTTGTAAGAAAGGAAAGCTGAGTCCAAGTTTAATTGGACCATATGAAATTCTGGAGAGATTTGGATCAGTTGCATACCGATTGGATTTACCTCTAAGTTTATATCATGTACACAATGTTTTTCATGTTTCGATGTTGAGAAAGTATATGACAGAACCATCTCATGTTTTGAGTCCAGAGGTAGTTCAGCTAGAATAGAACCTATCATATGGGGAACAACCAGTCCATATTCTTGACCATAGGGAGAAAGTGTTACGGAATAAGGTGATTCATCAAGTAAAGGTTTTGTGGAAAAATCACATGGTTGAAGAGGCAACATGGGAATCTGAAAATGCAATGAGGGATAAATACCCCCACATATTCGGTAAGTAAATAAATTACGGGGACGCAATTTTATAAAGGGGGGAAGGATGTAACATCCCAAGTAAGTAATGAATAATATATATTCTTATCTATGTCTATTTATGAATTAGATAGTGTTTTAGAGGCTTAAAATGAGAATAAATCCAATCTTAAGCATTGAATACACTAGTATTTTTATAAGATTGTTTTACAACCTTTTGATGGAAAACCATTTTTAAATAAAACATTTGACAATTTGATAAGATCTATTTGTCAAAATAAACTTATTATTTATGATTGGGACATTGAAATTTTCATTGGATAATATTTTGGTATTTTTCTGACAATGTTCATTTTTTTAACGAGTAGTGAAAAATAATGCATTTTACATCAAAACTGCTTTTTCATCTAATTTAATTATATGGTTATATTATCTTTTTAATTGGTTTTAAAGTGAAAATAGAATATATTTTTACCATGTAATCAAATTGTGGTCACTGGGATTAATTACACTTTGGAGTTGGGTATAAAATAATGCCAAAAGTTTCATAGATATTGTTTCAAAAAACCAGCTATTTGTTTTGACAATAGGAATTATTTTTAAATTAATTATTTCAATTTATATGTTTGGAATTTGGTAAAATGGATTATATATTTGGAATCAGAAGGTCCAAAATATGTAATTAAGACTCTGTTGTTTTGGACACTGTGAATAGTAATGACGGTAATTATCTTTAATTATCTTGATTAATGAGTAATAGGGTTGTTAAGGATAATAAAATAATATCATAATAATATAAAATGACCCCAACATGAGTCCTAATGCTACTGGTTGTCTCATGTACGACCATGGGATTCCTTGTGCAAAACATGAGGACCCCATGGAATCACTTTTGTGTGAAAGTGACTTTTTATATTTTATTTATAATGAAAGTAAAATATAACAAAGAATGTATCACCTAAGTAAAACATTTTTAATTTTGTCTAAAAAAATGATATCTTGGACTATAAATAGTCATTGGAAAGCTAAAAAGATTTCATACATCATAGTATCTTTTTATAATTTTTAGACATTAAATAAATTAAATTATATATGACATCATGATGATGCAATGATTACCTCATTATTTAACGATTTAAAAGAAATAAAAATATAATGTAAAATCGAAGACCTAAACTTGTCAAAAGACCTATTGGATGAGTCTATTTCGAACCCTTATCACCTTATCCTCTAAATATATCAATGTGGGACCTTTAAAATCTGAAACTCATTTGAAAATAAAGTAAAATTTTGTAACTTTCCAAGAGTGCCCCTCCTCTCCTCTTATAAAAGGCCCCCACCTCTACCTCCTTACCCACACTTCTCCAGCCTTTGGATCGGCCAAGCCCTGCTCATTTTGTCTCTAAAATTCCCACTCCTTACCCTAGAAGCCTTACCTTAGGCAGGAAGCTCTTCAAGAAACCCTTTTGGTTCAAACCAAAGGGAGTTACCCGATTAAAAGGTAAAGTCTTCTCTAATGCTATTTTGTTTTATTTTTCTTCCCCAACCCCCTAAACTCTTTTTATTAATTTATTTTGTAAAAAAACAGTATCTTACATATAGTAGGATGTTTTTATAATAATTATTAGATCTACACTTATACACACCTTCATCTAATGGTTAAATAGCATATTGTTTCCGTGGATGGAAAATTTCTGCCTCCCGAAACGATGATTGTTCAACATTCCTCTAACACCATAAAAGGTGGCCATTAAGATTACACTATATTTATATATGATAAATAATATGTTTATGTTTTCCTTAATCTTCTGTATTTTTCATTTTTGGCATACCTTTATGGTTTCCATTATGGGTAAACGTGATATCTTCATTTAAGGAAGTGCGGACTACCGCCCCCTCAAAGGGATTTGATTCATTAATACCATATGTGGGACATATAAAGGATGGAGTTATGATATTATATATGATATTATACTAGAATTATAATATACCTTTATATCATTATTATTCCATTCCATAAAATACGAAATAGAAATGAAAGTATCGTTCATGCGTACGTATGTCTTACCGTCTCCCTAAACGGTGCATTTCATTTCATACCTCTAAATGATTATGTTATATAATAAATGCTTGTATATACTGGATATATATGAAATATATGGCATCTACATCATGAATATCATTCTTGAGATAATGGATATTTGAATACGTGGACAACTTGTAAATATAAGAAGTTCACTTTCGACTCAAGTACCAAATATCGACAAAACGACCGTTATTAACTTAAATGACTACAGAATGTTAATAACATGGTAATAAGTGATATAAGAGGAATAATGAACATTAAAAAGGTTCTTAATCAAGTAGAAATTAACTCAAGTTTATTATTCAGGACATTAAATAACGATCGATTCAAGTCGGACCCGAGGTATGGGACTTCGTCTCAATCTCCATTCATTGAGGAATATTTTGTTTTATACACAACTTTCTTTTATACCGTGTATAAACCACTTTGACTTTTACACATATTCAAAAGGATTATTTTTTTTATATGAATCTTTTTACTAAACTACGAAAGGAATGTGTTTTTTGTCGTACGTATGCGGCGATAATGATTTCTCTGCTGCCATGACCATTATTTGAGTTTCGGCTTCCTCTACAAGCCATAACCAAAATTTTTTTTAAATGAAAAATAAATACCATGTTATACTTTTCATTTATTTTTCTATTGAAAATTGTTTTCATAATGTTTTTATTATATCAATGTGTTTTATTGATATCTTGTGATTGAAATGTGGAAATGTAATGTTTCCTTTAGGCATGTTTTATGTGATGCGATTATGTTATGGTTCTTGGGCATTATTATGAAGAAGGGTGGTTCCGTGATAAACTAAGGGTGGGTGAGGCCGATATAGCTCTCCAATGAATTGGGTAACGTGAATGAGTTAAACATTAAGGTTTCTCCGAAGAGATTTAGGGAATATACTGTGATGGGTATTTCAAACGTAACCAAGAGGGTTACTCCCTACGTAAGAATGTTATGAATCCCTCAAGTTACCTTTATGTCTTATGATTCCTATGATTTATTCATGATTTGATGAGGCACATTAAAATGCTTGTGTTTTATGTGTTAAGTATGATATTATACATGGTCTAATGTTTACATTTCATATTTTTATATCCCATACTGTGTTTTTATGCTCATCCCAAGTTTTCGAAATGTTTTTCATAGGTCCAAGGAAAGGTACATGATATGATAATAGTGTCAAGGAATTGTCAAGAAAGAATCCATGTTTTATTTTAAATATGTTTCCTTTGATGGGAAAAATTAATACTATCTTTTATGTAACCACTTTGTTTAAATGTTGAATTTAATCCATGTTTTATTATCTAATTCTCTAAAACTATAAACCTAAAAAGATCCTCAATGTGTATTCTTGAAGTAACTCAAGATTAAGTAATGTTTAAGTTTGGGGCCATATACCACATTATAACACCTTTAACATAATCACCTAGTCTGGTTTGAGTTGGCACATGACCTCATGTACACCTCCTCATACACAAGAGGATACCTACTAGCACCGAAGGCCTGGACAAAAACATGGAGTGACTATTCCCTCTGTAATTGTTTTCAAATAATCATAAATATAAATAACTAAATAAAATAGTTTAATAAATAAAAACCACTTCAATATCCTAGCAGAAAAAAATCTACAATATCCATATTAAAAATATATGACACATAAGATTAATAACGTCAACAGGATCCCCACATTTAGTGGATTAACGAAAAAAAATAAAAAATACATAAAAATGAATAAGGCATGATATAAAATTATATTAGAGTTAGTCCCATTATCAAATTGATCCACCCTTCACCTCATATTCAACATCCCAATATAGGGACCTGGAATTTTCTTGATCCCTATCCATAATTATTTTACTTGCATCAAGATTCCCATGCAAGTAGTGAGTAGTAAACCCAGTTGAATACCTATAATTAATCCTTAGAATATGTGCAACACACACACACACACACACACATATATATAATGTTATTTTAAATTATATTGAAAGAAACAAAAATAATCAGAAAAATTATTGGGTCATAATGTTCTAACCATGCTTCCTTGAATCCTGGACATTCCCACCTCATCACCAAGTTGAAATATAGACATATCAAGCCCATTACATAATCTGAACAAGGAATATTTTTTTTTCTAATGGCTTAACTATATCATGGTTGATAGCCACAATGTAATTATTATAAGGGAACAATTCATCCCACGGCTCAACCATATCATCAATTGATAACCCCAATATAATCAATTTACCTAGCATAATTTATTCCACGATGCAACTATCTCATGATGGATAACCACAATATAATTTTACCATCACCTAAATTCACACAACATAGTTCTCAAAGGGAAACACATACACCCACATGTAAATCAAGTCACACAATAGAGTTCTCACATGGAAACACTCACCCACACCAACATGATAATAAATTCACATAGTCAATTTCTAATGGGGAAACACCTAAACCCACATTTCAATCATGTCATACATATTTATATAAGATCCATAACATGGTAAGGAATTCCCAAAAAAATATTATCGATGTCCAATTTCAAAGAACCACCATCTGAATAGAGATCATCACATAAAATTACATAGAATCAGCCAAAAATTTATTAAATGATGATTTTAGAATGAAGAAACAAGAATGATATGTTTATGGTTAGGAAAAGATTAAAATTATTATTTTGAAACTCCCATAATGAATTTATCTAAAATAATCTATGTGAAAGGTGGAAAATATGGTGGATCTAAGTTCCTCTCCTTCAATTATGTAAGGAAAATTAGACAAATAATTCCCTAAATCACATATTCAAGCATGATAGATCCAATATATGAATATATTAGGTAGAATATGAGAAGATCATAGAGAAGAAGATATAAATGGTGGAATACCTTTTATTTCTACGACCAACAAGACAGTATCCAATTATAATGAGATTCAGATGGATAAGAATCCATAAAATATCCCAAAATATCACCCAAGTTTGATATCCCTAGAATCTTGAGGAATAGTTAGAGTTATCATGGAGGTTATTGGTAATAGTTGTAAATTTTAGAATAATTAAAATTTCCTTCACGGTTTTCACTCATGGTTTGGAAAATTATGTGCCAACCATGAAGAATTCTTTTGGGAAAAAAATCTATAAAGGTGTCCTCTTTGAATTTTTTTGGGTGTGATTTTGTTTTTTTGAAAAAGACATATGACCATGAATGAGTATGGTTTGTGTTTTCTAAAATATGGTTTTTAAGGTTTCATAGTTTTCTAGTGTTTTCCAAATTCTTGGACCACAAAATCTTGAATTTTTGTTTGTAAAAGGAAGGTTTTCATCAAATGAGTGAATGGTATGAAGAAAAATGAAGGAAATAGGAAAAATAAGAGAACAACATACCTTGTAACATGGACCAAATACCATGTCTAGTAATGTTTCATGGCCATGTACCAGGCAGCGGGAACGGTACACATGAGTGGTTTATAGAAATGAAAATGGTTCGTGGTGACGGTTTGCAGTGAAGGGAGTGAAGTATTAAATAGGAGTGATAGTTCACGGGATGTCATAAGAGATTAGCGCCATATAGGAGAAAATTTAGTACAGATACCGTAGTGGACAAATGGTTCATGGAAGGGTTGCAGTTCACGGTAGGAGGATCAATATGCGCTGATAGTGGTTCTGAATCAATGCTTTAGTAAATATAGATTTAGCAAATTAATTGGATATATTTACCTATATAAGGAGAGATAAAACCACTGATTAGAAGGGAGAGAAGATATTATTATAAAAAATCAATTTACTCCTGGAATTTAGCTAAGACTAAAGGTGGTTCGCACGGTAGAAATTTTGGCGAAGGATCTTGTGAGGCATGAAGCCTTCAAATGGAGAAGTGGTTCTTGGAGGATGATTCAATGGAGGGAAGTGGTTCACATGAAAGAAATTCCACATATATTTTTTTTTCAAAAAACAATATCTTGTAAGGGACACAGTACACGGAGGAAGGAGTGGTACATGGAGGAGGAATCTCCAGTACGTGAAAGAAAGAAGTATACATGTGGTTTGTAGAAGAAGAGGTAGTACGCGGAAGTGGTTTGCATAGGGGGTGTGCAGAGTAGCTACATAGAGGTGGTATGTGATAGAACAAGAATATTTAGTCTGAGGGAGAGGTTGTCTGTGGAGGATAAATGGTATGTAAAATTGGAGATAGTTCATAGAGCATGTTATTAGCGTACCATACCTAGTACATAGTACACGGAGGAGCGAAGTTGTTTGCAAAATAGGCAAGGTGGTTTGTGAAACACTCAAGAGATTAAAATCAATTTGTGAAAGTATTTTCATGTATTTAACAATACATAAGAAGGTGGACAGAATCTGCAGGTGGAAAAGGGATTTCAATAGATCATATATCAAAAGTTGAGGATGCAATATTTCATATAGATGAAGGGACCTACGTGTCCATAAACTATGTTCAACCTACAAGACTTTAAACCGTGAGTGGATTCCTTTCCAAGAGAAATAATAATTGGAAGAGGAAGAAGATAACCCTTTCCACTAGTAATGATATATAGAAATAGGCATATGGAGTGACTCTTAGGGATGCAGTTAGATGAAAAAAAACCTTGTAAATGCAGAGAGCACGTGTATAAAAGATCTAGGCCAAAAATTGTACTCATTATTGGTAGTGAGCCATAGTGAATTTGGTATATATCACACCGCCTTTATATGATCCTTGGATATAGCCCAATAATGGTGAACCAAGTAAAATTTTTTATGTCTTGTTCATGATTTAAATTCTATTCATACTTTTCAATGGGAATGAGGGAGAAGAGAGTTTTGATTTACAATGAAACAAGATTTGAAGGGGATGAAATTTTAATCTTTCATATTATAATTCACTCCCCCTCTCAAGGTATTCAACCTCACAGACCTAAATATGTGTATCAAAGGAAAAAGGTAGAATGTTCGTGGTGATATCTAAGAAGAATAAATTTAGGTGGCCAATCATAATGTAATTCCAATCTTTGATGGAAATAATTTTCAACTCTGGAAGAACTGGATGTGTATTTTCTTCCAATCATTAGGATTGAATGTCTTCACAGTATCTAGGGATGGAATATTAGCTAAAATCAATACTGGTGATTTATTAAAAGATGAAATAAAGGAATTGGATGATGATTATAAAGGGATAAATGCTTTAGGTGGATCCCTATCAAATGAAATATATATGAATGTGATGTCCTTTAAAACATCACAAGATATGTGGGAAAAATTATTAAACATTTATGATGGCGATAGAATAGTACGAGAAGAAAAGATATAGGTTATGTGGAACAAGTATGAGGATCTCAGAATGAACCCCAATGAGATCATTGATGCATTCTTAAATGGGGTAAATGTTATTGTGGAAGACATGCAGCGTATTCGAGAAGTCATTGAAGATATAAATATTGTGAAACATATCATTAAGAAGCTTCCACTATGGTTCAATCCAAAAGTATTAGTATTGGAATACAATGACCTGAACGAGATGACACTAGATAACCTATAAAGTAAACTTGTAACACTTGAAATGAGAAATGATGATAACGATGTAGTGGAAAAGAAAAAGTACAAAGAAGTGGTATTCAAGGACACAATGAATCTCTCTATTGAAGATAGTCCTAAGGAGAAAAATTTGGATGTCAACATGTGATTTCTATCCTCAAATCTGCAAAGGAGAAAAGGGAATTTCAAAGGTAAACTTCAATTTTAATTCTCTCTATATGGAAAGATTAATAATTTTGCAGTACATTTTCTAAGAATATTGTTGATGACAATGAAGATAATGATGAAATTACCTAAAAGAAGTATTAACCAAATGTGAATGGTAGGAGAAGTACTAAGAGAAAATTATTCAAAAATAAGAATATACTTTCAAAATAAGATGAAAGTTCAAAAGAATATATGGCAGCGGAGTTAGAGGACTGCAAGGATCATAATATAGATGCTTTGGTGGTAGTTTTCAAAAAATATATAAAAAATGAAGAAAGTGACAATAAAGATGGATAAGTAGAAGGATGAGTTGATCTTTAGGATGAATTAGAAGCTACCATTGAATAGATAGTTATTTTGAGAGAAAAAACCAAGAAATATAACAAAGTAATAATGATTCCAAACACTATTTGAAGCCGATGGACAAAGAGAATTATAATCTGAAAATATAAATTAAAAAGATGAGGTCTTCAATGACAGAAATCTTATAAAATGTGGTTGAGTAAAAACTCAAAATCGATGAAAAGGAATTAGAAATTGATAGATTGATTGGAACTAGAAAATATCAAATCAAATGTATCGATGAAAAAGGAGAGGAAGTCGTTGGTCTATGGTGAATAGTTAACAATCAAGAGAAACTGTATACTCTCTATTTGATATCCAGATAGAAGATTATTCTTGAAATATAAAATATGAAATTTGATTCTGGTGGTCCAGCAGAATAGAAGCAACAATCAACTATAAATGATAGGGATGATGTGGGGATTGATCTAAAATAGGAACCCGTTATAGTTTAAGTTAAACAAAAAGCATCCACTCCAAGATTAAATATTGATTTTGGTACGATGTAGAATTAGATGATTCAAATAACCCAGGGTACAACTAGTGGTGCATCATTTCTATATAAGAATCTACCTCACATAAGATTATATTATTGTGGTTTGATGGGACTGTCTCAAAATTTATGTTCCATAAAAAATAGGTACAAAAGGGAATAAGAACAATAGAGCTGGCCATGTATAGCTCAAAATTCCAGGTCATCATTTGATGGTCTTTGTTTCAGCAGTAAAGTACTTTGACATATAGAGAGATATTATACATCAAAAATGCATATAAATGTGATGAGGGAGACAAATTGGTTCTTAATAATAGGACAAATGTATCATCAAAAGAGATTAAAATTAAAAATCAATTTGTAGCTCTGTAAGTTGAATATGGTTCCTCATATACCGAGGACAATCAATATTGTCATTCTACGTCAGGTATGAAGTCAAAGACTTGTGTCAAAAAGAAAAGGGCTGAGCAGGTAGTGGTTTTAAAAATTTCCTTCATGGAATCATATCACACTGGGATATGGATCATTGATAGTGGACTCACTTCCCATATGATGGAAGAAAAGGATCTAGTGACCAGAATCAGTTATGATAAAAAAAGGTATCATAATATTTTCTAATGATGAGGGAATACAAATTATTGGTTAAGGAGAATCCATTTTTGGTGGAAAACACATTAGATGAGTAGATGTCTTGGTTGTTGAAGGGATTAGTCAATTGTGTTACTCAGGAATTTCCATAATTATTTACTAGAAATTATGAATCATCAAGGAAAAGAATGGTGCTGTTGTGTTTTATGGAAAGTGTAAAAAAGGGTATCTCCACCTCTTGAGTGGAGAAGAAGATTTGAACTTTATGTCCAAGGATGACGGAAAAAAGTTATGGAATATTCATCTTGGACACATATCCAAACATACATAGAAGATATAATGAAATATGATGCTACTTTGAATCTTCCTAGATTATCATGTGATTGTACTCATACGTGAGAAGCCTACCAACAAGGGAATATCATTCAAAAGAAATAGAAGCCAAAGGATAAAACGTCAACAAGATTGCTTGATTTGGTGCATATTGATGTGTATGGGCCAATTTTTCCAAGAGATATTGATTGGAGGAGATATTATGTTCTCTTCATTGATGGTTATTGTATAATGGCATGGGCTTCAATAATCACCCCCAAATCTAATGTGTTCAGATGAATTACAAGTTTTCGATGGGAATGTGAAAAGATAATTTGTTAAAAAAATCCAAAAAATTCAAAAAAATAATGGAACAGAGTTAACAAAAATTCAAGTGGAGGATTATCTCGAGAAACATGGGATAAGGCATTATCTTTCAGTAGAAAGGACTCCAAAGTATAATATAGAAGTGTAGAAAATTTATCAGATTGTGAACAACATGATCATAACAATGCTCATTGAGAAATATCTTCTGAATTTTTTTTGGATAGATGAAGTGATGGTAGTAGTCTACATTTTAAATAGAGTATTTCTTTGTGCAAAAGAGTAGAAGAATCGATAGTATTAATGGTTTGTAAAAAATCCATCATTGAACTACATTCAAGTCTTCAGAAGTAAATATTTCATTCTTAATAAGGAGAAACAAAGGAAGTTGGAATCCCATGGGGATGAAGTGATATTTCTTGTATACACAATGAAAAGAAAATCACTCAAATTCTTTAATAAGAATCTGGTAAAAATAGTTGAAAGTCATGATGTGACTATAGTGGAGAATGAATAAAATATTTATCAAATACATGATCAGACATAGGAGGATAATGATGATGATATGAGCAGGTCATGAGATGGTCTGACTCCAGATGTAGATTTAGAAGAGGACTCAGATGATGGGAATAAATCAATGTCTACCCAGAGACCAATGTGAAGAGATGAAATGGATAGGTAGAACATAATTGGTGATCGTACATCACCAGTGTAGACAAGAAGAATGAATGCTCTACAAAAAGCATCATACTTATCATAGTTGGAACATAAATTTTTTGATGAAGTAGCTAGAGATGAGAGATTGGTTCAAGCTATGAATGAAGATGTTGACAAAATCAAAAAGAATAAAAAATGGAAGATTTTTTTGAGACCATTAGACAAGAATATCATAGGGACAAAATGGGTCTTTCGAAACAAAACAAATATAGATGGTTTAGTGATTCGAAACAAATAATGACATGTGTGAAAAGGGTATTCACAGATAGAGTGTATTGATGTTGATGGAACATTTTCAGCTATTGTGAGGCTAGAGATGATTAGATTATTCTTGGTCAGAGTAGTTTGAAGAAAGTTCAAGGTGTTCTAGATGGATGTCAAGTCAACATTTCTGAATGTATTACTAGAAGAAGAAGTTTACGTTAAGATACTAGATGGTTTTCCCATTCATGAAAATGATAACAGAATATGTTTTCTAATGAATGCTTTATAGGGTTTGTATCAAGCACCTAGATCTTGGTATTCAAGGCATGACCAGTTTTTGAAGAAGCTCAGTTTCCCGCATTGTGGAGTTGATTGCAATCTATATTTGAAAAATGGAAGTAATCAAAGGATGATGGTGCTGGTTTTTTTTATGACATAATCTTTGGTGGATCATATTAAGCATAATGCAGACATATTTCCTAGTTCATGAAAAGTGAGTTTGAAATTTCAATGAATGGTGAATTGATTTTTTATTGGTCTTTAGGTAATATATGGAAAGAATGAAACATTTATTTCTCAATCTAAATATACCAAGAATGTTTTCCGAATGTTTTGAATGGATAATTCAAAAGAGATGAAGACATTAGTTTCTACCGGGTTGAAACTGTAACAGAATGATGAACAAAAGGCATTTAATTTTAGAGAATATAAAAAAATCATTGGAAGTCTGTTGTACCTGGTAGTGACAAGGCGTGATATTGTATTTCCCTCATGCCAAGCCATGAGATATTAGATAAATTCCAAGGAGATCCACAATATTTTAGTGAAAATAATAATTTGGTATATTAAGGGAATAATGGATTTTGGTTTAATTTATAATGACAATTCTCAACTATATTTATTGTCATATACAGATGCATATTGTGCCGGATCAGCAAATAATAGGAAATCAACATCCAAAGGTTCTTTTTATATTATTGGATTGTGTATTTCTTGGTTGAGAAAGAAACAAGGTTCTATTTAAATAATCATTGTATATTCTATTTATTTTTCATCTACTCAATAATGATCATAATTATTGTAGATAAAGTAGAAACTTGAGGATATGGGAGTTATAGTGAAATCTCTGATCAGAATTCATTGGGATAATTTAGGTGCTATAAATCTTAGAAAAAATCATGTCCATCCCTCAAGGACAAATATCATTGAAATAAAATATCATTTTATCAATAATAATGTGGAAAAAGGGCTTGTGAATTTGGATTATATTCCAATATAACAAAAAGTTATAGATATTATTATGATTGACTTACCGAAATAAACATTTTAAAGGCATTGACCGGATCAGGGATTCTAGTCGACTCCCTACATTGGAAAAAGTGTGGATGCGGGACCCCCTCTCCCTAAGGTATCATGTTTTTTTACCTAATATATTGATATATGTTCTTTACTCTGTTCCATAAAAACATAAAGTTTCTTTTGAGTTCATTGAAAAGAGGGAGAAAGTGTGACTATTAAAAGTGGATAAAATTTCATGTTTTATACTTGGGGAGAAAATATTAAGTGGAGCAGTGAGATAGGAGGAGTTGAAGCTGAGATGATGTTGTTTGGAGGATCATTGATGTAGGAGGAGTATTAAATCATACGATGATAAAAGCGATCGATCAAATATTTCATATCACGACAGATGAGGTTTTTGATGAAAGAAGTTGATTGGTTTCAAGAGTTGGTGTCATGAATAAAGTGTGTCATTGATGAAATTTTTATTATTCTCTCGTTTCTCATGTAGATAATTTCTCATGTGGGCTTAGAGTATATTTTGAGTAAATCATTTATTTCTATATGAATTTCTAGAATCGAATGGTGGTGGATAACGAAAGAAACCTTAATGATGTATCAGAATGCGAAGAATTGTTAAGAATGTGTTGTCAAAAAACCAAAAGGGGGAGGTTGGAGGGGAAAATCCCTCAAGGTGTCCTCTCATTATGTTTTAGTTGTGATTGTGTTTGTTAAAAAAGCTAGATGAACACGAATAAATATGGTTTTTGTTTTCAAAAAGAAGGTTTTTAAGGTTGCACAGTTTCCTAGTGTTGGCCAAATTCATGGGCCTTAAAATCAGGATTTTTTTTGGAACAGGAATATTTTCATCGTAGAAGTGAATGGTACAAATAACTGTGAAGGAAATTGAAAAAATAAGAGAACCTCATACCTCAAAAAATGGACAACGTACCATTTTTGGGAATGGTTTATGGCCGCATACCAGGTAGAGGGATCAATAAGAGGGAGCAGTTTGCGAAACTGAAAATGGTATGCGAAGACGGTTTATGATGAAAGATGCATTTTATGAGGAAGACCTCATAGTTCATGGTATGGAGGATGAAAATGGATCTGTGTAGGACTGAAAGTAGTACATTGACCGTGGTGAAAAAATCGTTCATGGAAGGGTTTTGGTTTGTAGTAGGAGGATCGATATGTGGTGAAGGCAGTGCTGAATCAAAGATTTGGTTAATCTTTGTTTAGCGGATTAAGTAGATATATTTTCCAATATAAGGAGAGCTCATATGAATGATTATAATGGAGAAAAGATATAATTTTCCAGTATTTATTTTTTATAGTAATTATTTGAAGACTAAAGGTGGTTCTCATGGAAGAAATTTCGACAGAGGTTCTTATTATGCACTAAAGCCTGCAAATGGAGAAGTGGTTCACAGAGGGTGATTCCAAGAAGGGAAGTGGTTCATGTGGAAGGAATTTTTTCAATGGTTTTTTAGTAAACTATATACTATAAAGGACATGGTACATAGAGGAAGAAGGCACAATATGTAGAAGAGGAATCTCTGATATTCAAAAGAAGGAAGTCTGTAGGTGGTTTTCAGAAGCAGAGACAGTATGTAGAAGGGGTTCATAGAGAAGGTACATAGAGTTAGTACATAGAGGCATTACCTAATAGTGAAAGAAGGGGATGTATGTGAGATAGGTAGTTCATAGAGGATAAGTGGTACACATACCATACCCAGAACATAGTACACAAAGGAGCTTGATAGTTCGCAAAATAGGCAAGGTGGTTTTCGAAACACTCTAGGAAGCTTGAAGAAGCTTCAAATCAGTTTGTGAATGTATTTTATGGTATCTAAAACTACCTGGGAAGGTGGAAATCAAATGGAGGAGAAAAAGGGATTTCAATATAGCATCTATCTAAATTTTAGGATGCAAGAATTAATGCAAATGAAGGGATCTACAAGTCCATAAACTGTGTTCGACCTGCATGTCTATAAACAGTGAGTGGATTCCATTCCAAGAATTATAAGTGAAGGAAGAGAAAGATGTTGATCCTTTCCACTGGTAGCGAGCCAGAGAAATATTCATAGGTAGTGGCTGTTTGGAGTGTAGTGAGAAGACCCTAAACCCTGTAAAGGTATTGAGCATGGGTATAAAAGATCTAGCAGAAAACATGTTATCAATATTGGCAGTGAGCCTTAGTGAATTTGGTACATTGGAACAATGCTATTGTATGGTCCATGGAAATAGTAAAGTGATGGTGAACCAGGTAAAAATTTATTTTTAATCATGCATGGTTTAAATTATGTTCATACTTTGCAATGGGAATGAGAGAGAAGAGAGTTTTTTATAACGAAAAAACAAGATCTGAAGGGGAAGAAATTTTAATCTATCATACCCTGAGTCACCCCCTCTCTTGGTATTTGACCTAGTGTACCTAAAAAATCCACTATCTATACCCAAATCATTTTTATGGTTGGGCCACATGGTTCGGTAAACTGCTCCCCAATTATTCAAATGTCACTGACTCTATGGTCCCCAATTACATTGTTACATGGATGATCTACATGATTTCAATTAGACATGTTAAAAAAATAATCGATTAATAATTCTTTGAAAACATATTGAAACTATCAATCAACTCCAAAAAACCATACCCTAACAAACCATATCTTAAAACCCGTAAAGATAATCCAAAAAAATGTATAACATTTTATAAACCCAAGGAAAAGTACACTTATTCCTTAATTTTTTTTCTTATTTAGTAGGATTATCTATTTACTAGTAAATAAATCATATTTGGTAGGTGTAAAAAATAAATCATCTTCATAATGACCACTCTTACTGAAATTTTCAATAAAATTATAAATTTATTAAAATATATTTTTAATAGAAAATTTAACTTCTACTGTGTATATTTTGTGAACTCTATAGGATTTTCTTGAATTATGATTTGTTTCCCCTAAATATAGGACTCATTTATCATTAAATAATTAAAATTTTATACTGATAGTAAATGGAAATGCGAATAACCATTTCAGAAAACTAATAATAGATTAAAAATATAATATTATATCTTTAGGAAATAATATTTCCATTATGAGTATCTCACTATTTTGGTATAAATGCACATTCCATTCAATCTCTTTAGGGGAAAAAATTAATTATTTTATTCAAAACCACATTTATTGATATGGTGGGGTTATCACAATTTTTACCACACATATATGACTATAAATTACATTGTAAACTACATTTTACAAAGAAACATCCTTAGTGCACACCAATTTTTTTGAAGGATATATTTTTTTGAATGTGTTATAAATTTATACTTAGATGGTTTTAACTCATTTTTCTACTAGAATGAGTATTTCTTAATTCAATAAATGTTTTAGAGAATTTCATGGCACTAGATTTTTTTGAGCTTATTTGGAAGTCTCAACTTGTGTCAAATCTAGATTTATCCCTTTTAACCATAACTGCAGAAATAAATTGGCGAAAAAATAGATAAAATAAGATGTATAACCATGTACTATTGTATCAATTTACATACCAAATAATTTAGTTAAGTTACCCTTAGTGGGGCGGGGATGGATTAGTTTGAAACATATTTTACTAAATTCTTTTATTTTAATTAATTTGAGCTTCCACACTAGTTAAAATGAATGGATATCATACAAATCAACAATAACATTAAAAAAATGAATGATAAACTATAAAGGGAACAAAACACATGACATTTTCACAAGGTTATCCCCCAATGTGGGTGACTACATCCTTTATATGTTCTAGTGTAGTTTGAAACAATAAAATATCACTGAGTTATATATGTGATTTCAATAAGTGTGAAGGTATAATCATTAAATCATTAGTTAAATTATTTGTGTAGGTAACATCCTTAACCAAATATAGGGATGGTATCATCCTTAACCCCAACTTATAGAAGGCGTGATCATTAAATTGTTAACTATTTACCAACGGTTATTTATCCTATGATATGTTCTTTAAACCAGATATGTCCATTCTAAAATTCTGAAATTTCAACTATTTTTTACAATATATTTTAATTTGATTCATGACTTCAGAGTATCAACAATTACATCATGTTCCTCAATAGTATTTATTTGACAACCAATAAATGTGAAACATTAATTGTATTCAAAATGTCCTTGTTCCCTCTATATTTAGAATAATCAACTCAAGAATATAAAAGTATCTCAAGTTTTAGATTTACTTAATTATTATTTTGTGTCAAAATATCATAAAAACCACTCTAATTTAAAATTATATCTTCTTTGAAATTTTCTATGATTCCAAATTATCCCTAATTCAATATCTATTGTTATACAAAAGATGCAGGATTTCAATCTCAAATCCTTCCTAGATTCAATTATTCTTATACAACATAAAGGCTCAACTCACTTCATCATTGACTATAAATGATATAATAAAACATGAATGTCATACTAACTTATTCAACTTAGTGATACTTGAAAACCTGAAAGTTATATTCTCTTTATCTTCAGATTTATATTTTCACCATCATCATCTCTATCTCAAATAATCTCTTTTACATTCATTCATAATGGAGAGTTTTCAAACACATATGAAACACAATATCATGCGATTTTGGAATTCATCACTTTCGATTTTACACTTTCTCAATTACACAGACTTCCTTATTTATAGCTTATGAAAAACTTGACTTGACTATAAATAATTCGCTTTCTTTGCTAATTCAATCTCCTTCACTGCCTCCTTATATTGTATGGAATCATATCTTAAAATTTGTGATATTTAATTCATGAAAAATATATCAACATCATCACATTAATTTCATCAATTTTTTTCTTATATAGGTTAAAATTTAAAAAAATAATATCAATCTAACATAAATATTAAATCATCAAAATTAATCAGCCTCACTTCCTAGGATTTCAGAGTTATTCTTAAATAGATAATTTTTTTAGAAATGTATAAAAATAATCAAGATTCATTAATACAAAAATTATTGTGGTTTATGATATCCTCAACTTCTAAAAGAATTAACTTCATGATTTTAAAATTTTGAACTATTGAACTTTGACATATTATGTTCCAAAACAAATTCCATAATTAACCCAAGATCAATATTAAAAAATAGTAATGTTACTCTTAAATTTATTTGATTATTTTAGAGTAATTTTCACAAATTTAGGTATCTTATACGATATTAATGTTACTGTTACATGGATTTGAAACTTTTATAGTTATTCCCATGAAATTATATATCTTCTAGATTTCACATTACCTTTACTTACAAACATTGTAAACATGTTCTAAATTAATGTTATCTCTTATCATAACATGGAACACTTAGATCCTACCTATGTGTTCACTTCTTGTCTTCAAAATCATTCTTATCAATAAATCTTCTTCTACTTCTTTAGTTTATATACTCATGTGCTTCTTCATGACGCTACAATAGAATCTTTAAACATCTATTTCTTATATACTCTATATCACCCACACTATAATTATTTCAGATTCCCCTTTTGGATTAATATTCCACTTAATTTTTTCTAATTCTGGATCTTTTCAAAATTCATCAAACACATGACATTCTTAAATTTATTTTGACACTGAATCAAGATAAATTGACATAAAAAAGTAATTCATAGTTAGTATTTTATGATCATATTTTTATTACTATCCTTTTTCAAACATTGCTTATACCTTTTTATTTATTGTGTCGACATATCAGCTTCTATAACAACATATTTATAAAAATACATTGTTGAATTTAAAATATGAATTTACCAATTATCTCATACTCTATATCCCTTCCCATTAATTCCATCTTCATGATACACATCAACCTATTTCAAATACTAATTTCATATAAATTTATCAAATATAAATTATCCTATAAATTCTCTATTGATATCTTCATATCATTCTTAATCACTATTCTCTTCCAAAAATAGTTCTCTAGAATATACTCAAATACACATCTCACTGCATCCTTAATGATTCATCTATAAGTGTATCTTCTGAATATAGCTTCTAGAATCACATTTCCTCCAACTCAACTTCTTCAAATTCAACTAAGTGTCTTAAAATATTCAACATATATTTTCATTCTTTATAAGAAAAAGGATGGAATATCATAATATATCATAAGAACTTGTTCTAGATAGTGTTTTCATTAACTATTAACACTGTTCATTGATTCATACTGAGCTTATCTCAATAACCATCAAATATTTATAATTTTCTTCCTTATATATCATGTCTTTAAGAATCATCTTCTTACCTTTGTGAATATTATTTTCTAACATAAGAATAAATCTCAAATTCATGATTTGATCCCAATTAGTATACATAAATAAAGACAAAACAAGAACTAAAAGATATATATCAAACTCATGAACTCTTCAATATCATCATTCTCAGGGAATACATAATTAATCATGAAGTTATTAAATCTATTTATTTATTAGGTTATTCATCCACACCCAAATAAAGTAATCATATTTATAATTTACTCTCATTTATAAAAAATATGTCACTCTTCCACATAATACATTAGGTAATTCAAAAATTGCTTCCAGTTAATTAATTTTTTTATCCTAATTATAAACCCTTAGAAAACCCAATAAATTAATTTCTATGTTGGATATTAAACACCCACAACACAACCAAAATTTTACATAGTAAAACTCGTTCAAATTCACCAATATAACTATTATATCCATCACAAATGTGATAAATATCCTATAAATAGCCTCTTAGCATTAGACTTTTAAATCCCCCATTAGCACAGATAGAGAGATTACCATGGGGTTTTCCTATATAAAACCCAACCAAAACACCCTCTCTCATAAAATTATTAATATTTTTGGTTTTTTAGGAATAATTAAAAGGGAAACATGAAAAAGGAGTTTAACATTATAGAAAATAAAGTAAGTAAAAAAATAAAGGTTATTTGGGAAATGTTTGGGTCCCTTAGGTTTATCCAGTAAGTCCTTCATTATCCATTTTCAATTTTACCCAATCGATTAAATAGATAATTCAATACCATTCATAGGATACCTTTCATTCTTATTTTTTGGAAAATTTTCATGTCATGAAGACTTATTTAGATCATCAAACCCAACTTTTCCATAGTTATGGGGAAGTTAAATCTACTTTAATAAAGTGTCCCCCTTCCCCACACCCAACTCCACTTTATACCTTTCATCATTAAATTCAACACATTCCATCATTTGTGGGATTATCCCAAAGAGGGGTTGGAGAATTATTTTGGTAAATGAAGGGATAAGGCTTAGAGTTATATTGGGGAACTAAAAACCATTGAATCCCTTCATCACACCCTCATATGATCACATTATTGAAAGGAAGATATAATTGTAAAAAAATGATGTGGAGGACATAGAATCACTAATGGAGCCCCAAATAGATTATCCCTCAAGTTAGTTCTCCATGAACATAAATCCTAGATAATTAAGGAAGATTTAATACAAGAATATCGAAAAAAATAAAACATAAATTCCATTAATTCCAAAATATAATTAGAATGAAAAATGACCTTGGAGGGACCCCCACTATTGTTTCTGAGTCCCATTTTTATTACACCCAATGCCTTTTATTTTAGTGAATTTAGAGAATAATTGAAAAAATCCATACCATGAATTATTCCCATCTTACCAAATATCTTTATGTTCACTACTCTTGATTTCCTCTAATTCCAGTTCATTAGATTTGATATACTATGAACACTTCACATATTTGAGAATTGAATAAAATTGTGAAGTGTTTCTTTACATCACACTCTAGTTGAAAACATTATGGTAATGATATCACATTATTCACAAGATAGGTTGAGATTTTCATATATGTAATATTGTGTTCTATGATTGAGATTTTTTATGTAATTTTAATTTAGTCAAGATGCAATTACATAGTATATCTTGATTCTAATATTCCATGGGAATTGTCATGTGATGTTTCATCTAATGTGAGTGATTTTTTTTCTTATGCAAGTTTAATCCCACATGAACGCACCCATCAAAGCCCCACATGAGTAGGTAGTATGTTAGGTGTGCCACCCCAAGACCACTCCAATGGTGCATGGGATGGTTACTAGTACGGAGTAGACATATCACACAATATGGGGGGAATTAGCCTATATCAACCTATAACTTATGCAATTCTCTAATACACAAAACAACCAAAAACACACACACATAAAACTTATATTTTAAACAAAACATACACGAGACATCAAATACAAGCATAAATCCACATATTAAAATATAAAAATGAAATATAGATATGATTAGAATTTTAATATGATAGACATAATACCTTGGATGATCCTTTATGCTGCATTTAACCATGACTAATATATAGTCAAATATGTCACTAAAATTATCATGGAACACCACTATCCACAATGTTCCACTAGGAATCCCCATGGTTTAGCTCTGTACAATCCACAATGTCTCCCTATCCACCAAGAATATCTTCGAATTTTTGAATACCTCCACAGGTACAACACATGTGGGAACAAGGACTATGTAATGGGTGGATATAAACATAAAAGATATGATTATCTAAAATAATAAAGAAATTACAAGAAACAATTTATCTTGATATCCACTAGCTGAATGAAACTAGATGGAATAGGATCAATATATGATCAACCACTAAAAGTCATAGGAATGCAAGGGTTTCCAAATCATATTAGATTTAATACTTAAAGGTCACATCCCATTGGAAACTAGGTATTATCATCATATTGAAAACCCACAAAATGTCTAAAGTTGATTACCCACCCATATATCCCATCTAGAGGTTATTTATAGGGTTTCTACGTCATCACAAATCATGAAGAATCTTATCTGACCAAACAATCTTCCACATTTCCATAAGAATCAATCAAGGGGAACCCAATACTTTTTTATGTATAAAGATCAATAATGAGAGTAACACACATTACAATCCATTAGTTTCATGATATTATTCTATAAATCCATAAGGAAAACTTCCCCTTGACCATGTATAGATGTCAACCAATGGAGTACTAACCCCTAGTATCATAACTATCAAGATATTAGAAAACCCATATCACATATCACACACTATAGTGGAGGACCCATTCCTTATCAAGTATCATATATAACAAATAATATAGTACCAAATACATAGACAAAGGACCTAGCCTTGAGCATACATGGGAGTACCAAACTCTATTAGCAGTGTGTGGGTTACCTTACCTAATATGTTCTGAGATATTACCAACCCCATGCTTATCTAAAATACCTAAACAAAAACTGAATTGCGGAGACCCAAACACTAATTTGAATAAAGGGGAACCACACCATATAACTCACTTGATTTTATGAAATTATGACCTTAGGAATTATATGATCATATCATCCCAATCTAGTTGATTACCATATATAGATAAGGTGGATAAATTGCGTATATCACCTTTTATCAAAACATGTATTTCTAATATAATCACACAATCTTGTTATGTATGAAAAAATGATCAGTAGTAATTTCTTGCACATCCCTACTCGAATCATCAATATGGAGATATGAAAAGCCACTATGTTTGGAACAGTATGCAACTTGTACTATCAGGGTACGCATAATATATAATCTTATGGGAGCCCTCTTTGTGAATTTATCTTCAAATAGTGTGTGAAATAAGCCTAAAAAGTGTATACACTAAGATGGATGACACGTGGACCCAACCGGCTCACTCAGCATGTACTTCCCACAACCTAAGACTTTTTGTTCCAGACATCAAGACATTCCATTGAAGAAAAATGGTGTGTGGTCTATATATTTCACGTTGGGAATCTACCACTATCCAAGTTATTTCATTCTTACCATACATGGAATATATCCTAACTACACACTAACCAGTGAAAATTTACCTAGTCTCCCAACTTAAGCTACATTACTTCTGAATCAATACAAAAAACATGTGATAATTACAATCACTAGAACTATAGAACCATAGACAGGGAGTTACATGTTGTTTGTTCTTATGAACTACTTTTTTTTAGACATTTTCTTCACCCATAATTGTAAATACTTATCATTTTAACGTTTATACCACTGAATTTTTCTAATAAAGTCAAATATGTCACCCAATTATTGTCTAGTACCATAGGATGTCCATACTAGCACTAAATCCAATGATACTTTCCTTCCCCCAAAGATTAGGCTCATTATTTCATGACTAGATTCCATTTTACACTACCCAATGTTCATCGAATCATTGATTATTGCTCATAACAAGATAATAAGCTCATGATCTTTCCACCTTGTATATTTGATCAACCCAATGTAAAACCACCCACCCAATAGAAGACCATTTTTGATAATTCTCCATGAGAAGTATGGTAAACCAATAATAGTGGCTGGTGTGCATACTAACCACCAGATTACTCAATCACAATGTGTAAGAACCCGTTTTTTTGCTATAAAGAACTTTGGAATATTCTAGATGTTATTCTAGAGTAGTGCCTTCAGACAACGTGCGATTCCGAGCCTTGGTGTGGCCGAAATTAAATTTTCAGTTCGTTCACACTAGGAATGCCAAATAAATGGGATAACTCCTAAACGGTGATCCAGATTAGAAATATGATTGTACGGATGGGTCCTAAATGGTGTGTTTACCCTAAGAACGATATAAAACTTGTTGGCAGGGGGTGTTCAGACCCCTCGCTCGCTTCCGAAACTTTAAACAGATAATTAAAACAACTAAGTTATTCATTTAATGGTTAAGCTCAAGTATCTCTTAAACAGAGGGTCATATTGGAAAACAGAGGGTTCTGTTGAGTCTGGATCTTGCCATTTACCCTAGGAGTGGTGTAAGTTTCGCAGGCGCGGGCCGTTAGTGAAAAATGGCCCCAGGGGCGTTTTTGTAATTTGGCGACCTCAGGCGTTGAGTTTAATAACTTTTTAATGGGGATTCAAATTAAAATTTTGAGACCTCCATTGTGCTCGTGAGGTGGTGTTTTCCCTAGGGGAGGCTTAACCTCGACCCTGCTGAGGGTTCAGGTATGGGACCTACGGGCGGGGGTTTAAGTGTTTTCTATTTAACCCCCCCCCCCCCCTTTGTTTTGTTTCCCCCCAGTAAAAACCATCCCAAAGAAGAAAGAGGATCTCTATCCTCTCCTCCACCTATCCGAAGAGGCGCAGCAGTCCGTCGGATCATCGCGAAGCGTCGGGTGAAGCCCAAAAAGGTAGGATCGTTGCGGTTTCAATTTTTATTTCCACATCTATTTGAACTCGAATTATTGTATCGAACCTCTTTTGAATTATCGAGAAAATCCCATGAATTTGTAGTATGTTTTATGAGCTTCATGACAAAATTTTCGGAATTGAAATACGAGTTCGGAGTCGATCTCACACGTCCGCCGAATATTGCAGGTTTTGGTGTTTTCCGGCGGTCGAGCGTGTCGGTCCGGTGAGTTGGGCGGCAGCTGCTCCTTCAGACAGTTTGGCGGAGCGGCGGTCGATGACAGGTTCAGCAGGGCAGTCAGCCGCGGGCTCCAAGTGCAGCGGATCGGGCTCCAGGTGCGGCGACGCGGGCACCAGGCGCGAGGCACAGGTCCCTCAGCCGAGCTGGCCAGGTGAGGCGGCAGCTCCAAGGGGTGAGGCCGAGCCGTCGGGCACGACGACCGCTGGGTCGTAGTCTGCAACTCCCATGTGGGGACAGAAACAAGCTTAGTGTGGGTCTCCATGAGAGACCATGACTGGCCCATTATGGCTGGTCAGCTCATGGAGGACCGTGGGTCCACGGTCGGCCCGTGCGGCTGAGCCGCGTGCCGGCCTTCTTGGGCCGGTCCAGTCCACCCCCCCTGCGTCTGACGGCGTTAAAATGTCATAACTTTTAAACCGTGGGTCTAAATTGAGTTCTGTCTATGGAAACACGTCCCATTAATAGAGATGAACATTTTGTGATGGTCTTGGAAATTTTTTATTCCCAAAACGAGGGGTCTCAAAGGCACGACACCTCTTTAAGTGAATTGATTTTTTTTCCGGGGGATCTTGTTTTGGACAGCGTGGATGCGTCTGACGTCTGATTTGAGCGTTGTCAATGGTGTTGAGACCCAATAATTGAGCCAAATTTTTCCAGTGTGGTTTTGGGTGTTGAAACTTGAGTTGAGGCGTGGGCCCCCCAACCCGTCTTTCGAGATGCACGCAGCTTTTTGTAACTTTTTCATCGGATGTCCGTTCGGGGCATGCAAGTACTTGAACAGGGGTGTTTTTCCGAGGGTATTGCAATGGTTCAATCCTACTTCATTAATTCAGCATGCTAGTGCAGGCCCCGCGAGGGCCTTTTTGGGAGTCGGTGGTGATTTCAGCTTTGTCACCGGGTGTCCGTTTTGGACAATTGAATAGTCCATCTTGTGTACTTTTTCGGGAGGATCGCAACGGCGTGATCCATTCATTGTGTTTTAGGACCGGGATGTAGGTCCCACATAGCACCACTCATGTGCGGTGCGCTTGAATGCATCTTTTTATCTGGATATCCGTTGCACTCAAGTGATCAGTCCTTTTGACATATTTTCCCGATGGGATCGCAATGGTGCGATACGCCCGACTATTTTTAGGGCCAAGGATCCTGACCACGGGATGCCATTTGGGCATAAGGCGGTGTTGGATACTTTCCCGTCATATTTCCGTTTGAGGCGAGGAGGTAGTCCATCTCGCGTGTTTTTCTGCGAGGATTACAACGGTATGATCCATTTGGTTGTGCGGAGTCTCTTACGCGATCTTATTAAATGTGGAAATATGAAAGGTGTACCAGTGGTGGTTCTCCCTGCTGTGTGCATAGGGAACCCTTGGAGTGTGATCGCGTTCACTCCTGGGAGAGTGATGTTGGTGTTTAAAGAGATGTGGTTGTCTGTGCCTCAGTCGTTGAGGTGGAAATTTGTAGTTGTTACGTTTATGCTTTCGCGTTGACGACGGGTGCCATGTGCATGTTATCCTTTGGGATGGAGATGGGGCATACTCTTGGAGTATGCGGGAACACATGGAGGTACATGTGGATGGTTGTACCTGAGAACTTTTGTGCGCTTGGTTGGGGTTGACTTGGGGCCACATGTCGTGTGGGCCCCATGTGTCTCTCGTGTTCTGCTTTACGTACTTTTGACCTCTCGCGATGTGGAGGGTCCCTCTGTTCTTGTCTGTTGACCAGCAGGGTTGAGTTTTCCCCTGGTCCTGTTCTCGTTTGTTGACCAGCATGGTTGAGCTTTCCCCTGGTCCTATTCTTGTTTGTTGACTAGTAGGGTTGAGTTTTCCCCTGGTTCTGTTCTTGTTTGGCCGGAAGAGATGGTTTGTTTCATATTTTTCATCAGCTGTGAGGGGTTTCAGTACAGTTCCCTTTCACCAGACGGCGACACCGTTTATGACCACGTGTTCTTGTAAAGCGTGGGTGTTTTCCCACTTTCTGGGATGGATTGTCTTGGTCTGCTTTGACAGTGACTCGTTGGATTGGAGCATGATCACCCTGAGAGGCCGGGGAGTTTCTCCCATTCCTTCGTGTTCCCTGGAAGAGTTCTTGTGGAATCGGTGTGACCAAAAATTTATACGGGCATCGATCCCCTACCCAGGAGGTTGTTTCCAGCAGGGCTGGCCAAGAGGTTGTTTCCAACAGGGCTGGCCAGAGGGGTACCATCCAAGAGGGATGGCCAGAGCCGTACCATCCAGCAGGGATGGCCAGTGGGTTACCATACAACAGGGATGACCAGTACATAGGTGTTCACCGAGCAGTACCATCCATCCGGGATGGCCAGATTGGTTCTGGGTTTACCTCCAGATGGGCTGGGAAGTGGTCCCCGATGCCGGGTTTACCTCCAGCTGGGATGGGAATTGGTCCCCAATGACAGTTCCGAGCCACCCTCCAGTGGAGTACCATATTACGGGACTGGGCATTGGGACTCGTCGACGACTTTATCGGGGTCTCCCTCTAGTGGATTACCCTTTTACGGGACTGGGTAGTGTGGCACCCGTCGACTATTACCGGGTCTCCCTCCAGTGGGAACCCATCGACTTCCAGGGATCACCCTCTAGCGGGGCTGGACAGGGGGTCGCCTGCCGACTTTAAGGAGACCTATTGACTGCGGGGTAGTGAAGAGGCGTGGCTTGACGTTCCCCCATAACTCTCATGTACGAGGGGCACTTTCCCCACCGAGACGCGTCCTTGCGACGTGACCTAAAACCGTGCGCGTGAGTCAGTGCCACCTAAAGCGGATTGTTTTGAGGTGCGGTGATTTGATCCCCTTGACTTGCAATTCGGGGTAGATGTGCGGGATGCTGGGCATCGATAGTGTTTACTTCTGGGACTTTTGGATACTCACTTTCTTGGGCTGAGCTATGGGATGGAGATCCCCTTACAATCTTTCTTGGGCTTCTTGATTGAGCATATGGATATGTATATACCTCGTTCCAGTACCCACTCCTTGGGCCTTGGTTACTCTCCCTCCAGGAGAGGTGATGACGTGTGGGGTATGCCACATGTTTTCCGTGTCTAGATTATTGTGGTTGGTCGAGTATAATCTCCTGATATAGGTATCGAAGACTCGATGAGAATTTCATCTTCTCACCGTTTCCAGCTCCTTGTGTCTGGACGAGTCTACCTTCTTTCTCTTATTGGGTTGAGCTGGACTCTTTGCTGTACTCTTTACTGCACTCTCAGTTGTACTCCTTTACTTTTCCCCTGTTTGATCTACTGCTCACCCTTCGGTACCTCCTTTGTTTCTCCCTCGAGCCTTCGGGGTATCCTACTGAGTATTATTATACTCACCCCTACTTGGGATTTGCCCGCACATGGTGTTCCCTTGTAGCCGACGGAAAGGTTAGTTGTGACTTCAGAGGAGCTTAGGAGTTCAGGAGCTTGGACCGTGTGTGGTGGTCGTAGTTAGGTTCTTGGTTGGGGACCCTTCCAGATGTTTTTATTTTCTTTACTTATTGCTGGGTTGTGGTGCTTTTCTAGTTGGGTGCCTGTTTTTTCCTTTTCTTTTTAGTTTAACTTCAACTCCTTCTTTGTACTGTTCGAGGTTGACGCACTTTGTGCTTTATTTATATAAGTTTCCATTCACTTTACTTGGATTTTATTTTTTACTCTGCACTTCTGCATTGAGTGGGTTGCGTGAGTGTGTACAAGTACATAGGTAAAGTCCTCCCCAAGTGGTCGTGCCTTCGGCGCTGGTCACCAGCCCCGGGCCTATGGAGGCAGGCTTGGGGTAGTTGCGGCTCGAGCCCGGGTAGGGTCAGGTTGTGACAAAGTGGTATCAGGGGTGGTTCATTTTTGGGACATTGCGCGGATGTCCCTAAAATAGGAATTGGTTGGGATTTAGGGAAACAATGTTGACGTGTCTCGATAGCGGCTCTCAGGCCAGGGAGTCCAGTGATGGTGTGGTGGTCGACGTATCCATTCACCAGGACCCTGATATCTCGCTTGTCAACTCAGCATCCTGAGACACTTGTTGCAGGGAAAATTGGTTTGTGCATTACATAGGATTGAGTCTTGGACTTTCCTTCTTGAGTAAGCTCCCCATTGTTGTTGTTGTTGTGGTATACATATATGCTCATTTGATCGCGGTACTCCTTGATAATATTCAGGATGTCTCTACGAAGAAAGCCACCCAGGATACCAGCTTTGGTTCGTGACGACGACCCTGTGAGCTACGAGGCCTCAGTCCAGGACCCATCATGAAAGCCCCTTTCTCCGGGTGGGCCGATAGCAGCACCCCCACCTGTTGAGTAGTAGAAAACTTTAGCAGAGGATACTGAGCTTGAGCGCAGGTTGAGCATGCTCCGCGAGTTCCAGTAGCAGGGAATGCTGAGGTCCAGTTGTGAGCCAGACACACAGGCAGCAGAGGTTTGGCTGGAGACAGGGGTTTTCCTTTTCAGGCTTGTACAGACACTGATAGAACTATGCTAGATTTGGCCGCCAACCTTTTCTATGGAGTAGATTGGCATTGGTGGAGTTTGGTGACTCAATTTCTTGATGAGTCTTCGCATTCATGGGGATACTTTCAGTTTTTTTGGAGGAGTTTTTCCCCTCCTGATTTCGCTCCGTTCAGATTCAGGAGCTCCTGTAGTTTCAGCAGGGAGGGATGATGGTGGCCGAGTATGCATCTAGTTTCTCAGACCATGCATGCTTTTACCCAGACTGGGTTCATGACAACAACATCCGAACGTAGATGTTTGAGCAGGGTCTCCGCCGAGATATTTGTGCTATTATAGTACCCTTGGGAATTTCCACATATGCTGGGGTTCTAGAGCAGGCGCTGTTGACAGAGAGCTTCCTGTCACGTTCTAGAGTTGGTGGTGGCAGCAGACATGTTGGAGCTGAGACATCTGCAGCAGCTAGCGGGCGTCAGCAAGCAGAACCTTGACACAGGTTTCTTTATAAAAACCAAACTCGAGGGGTGTGGTCGTACACCATAGTGGCACCAGAGGGCACTAGTGCATCCCAGAGAGTGCCAGTTCTATGCTTACGATGGGTGAGGTCACCTGGCAGGAGACTGCCCAACTAGGCATGCAGAGAGCTTCATCCAAGCAGCAGGTACACCACCATAACGGAGGCAGTTCCATGATCAGAGTAGTACCTAGAGAGGTCGTTCTAGTAGAGGATCGTGAGGAGCTAGAACTGGAGTACGACCTTACAAGGTATTCCAATCAACACTATGCGGTCCACGTCATGCTTCGGGAGCTGACAGTTGGGACTACGGACAGCCGCAAGCTTTGGATATCTACGATCCTACAGAGAAAGAGGTGATAAGAGATATGCTATATGGATCTTATACTGTTTTCAGTAGAATTGGTAGACGTTGTGTGTGAAATTCTTTTATCCATGCTCCTTTCTTGAGGTGTTACTAGGGTGACGCGGGGCGTCAGTGTAACCCTGTGTCAGAAAGGTAAAAGGTGTGTAATTTTTCTATTAAGTTGACGGGGTTGACTCCTTCTCTTCTAAGCGTGTAAGAGAGCTTTGGTTGTGATACATCAACTATTAATCCTTACATGACCAGATATCCTTGGGTGATTCACCATATGGATATTCTGACGGAGGGAATGACCGGGCCTTGTTCCAGGTGAGGGCGGTGATTCCAGTTGCGGCGTGCGACGTAGAGGTTTGATCGTGGAGGTGAGATACCCCAAGGTCCTTAGGACCATTTGAGAACGTGTGAAGGGATGGCGAGGTTCCCTACCGCCTTTCCCTAACCCCAATGGCTGGGTTGGGTGCATGACGTCTCCCACGTGACTCACCTGAGAAGAAGTGTGTGTGCTTCTATGCACGACATTGGTGAGGGAATACCTCGTGTGAACAGATCCAATCCTTTGGTCTGTGCATGGTGGCACAGAACTGTGCAAGAGTTCTTCGGGGTATAGGGGATCCTAGTGAGGGATTTGTACCCTGAGTTGTTCCCTATTTTTGCTTTTTGGGGATGAAAATCATGAAGGAGGGAATTATGTAAGAACTCGGTTTTTGGCTATAAAGGACTTTGGAATATTCTTGATGTTATTCCAGAGCAGTACCTTCAGACGGCGTGCGATTCCGAGCCCCGGTGTGGCCAGAATTAAATTTTTAGTGCGTTCACACTGGGAATGCCAAATAAATGGGATAACTCCTAAATGGTGATCTAGATCAGAAATCTGAGTGTATGGATGGGTCCAAAATGTGGTTTTTTCCCTAGGAACGATATAAAACATGTCGGCGCGGGGCGTTTGGACCCCTCGCTCACTTCTGGAATGTTAAACGGATAATTAAAACAATTAATTTATTCGTTTAACGGTTAAGCTCAAGTATCTCTTAAACGGTGGCTTGGATTGGAAAACCAGGGCTGCCTTTGAGTCCGGAGTGTGTCGTTTACCCTAGGAGAGGTGTAAGTTTTGCAGGCGCGGGCTGTCAGTGAAAAATGGCCTCGGGGGCGTTTTCATAATTTGGCGACATCGGGCATTGAGTTTAATAACTTTTGAACGGGGCCTCAGATTAAAATTTTGAATCCTCCATTGTTCTCAGGAGGTGGTGTTTTTCCTAGGGGAGCCTTATCCATGACCCTGCTGAGCGTTCAGGTATGGGACCTACGGGTGGGGGTTTAAGTGTTTTCTATTTAAACGCCCCCCTTGTTTTGTTTCCCCATGGCGCAAACCCTCACAATGAAGAAAGAGGAGCTCCATCCTATCCTCCACCTTTCCAACGAGGTGCAGCAATCAGGTGGATCATCGCGAAGCGTCGGGCGAATCCCAACATGGTAGGATCGTTGCTGTTTCAATTTTTATTTCTGCATATACTTTGAGCTCGAATTATTGTATCGAACCTCTTTTAAATTATCGAGAAAATCCCATGAATGGGTAGTATGTTTTATGATATTCCTGATGCACTTTTAGAAATTGAAATCCATGTTCGGAGACGATTGCAAACATCCTCCGAATATTGGGGGTTTTGGTGTTTTCTGGCAGTCGAGTGTGGCAGTTTGGGGATCTGGGTGACGTCATCTCCTTCAGACGGTTCGACAGAGCGGTGGTCGGCAATGGCTTTAGCAGGGTAGTTGGCCGCGGGCTCCAGGAACGGCAGTGCGGGCTCCAGGAATGAGGCGCGGGCTCCCTCAGTGGAGCTGTCTGGGCGAGGCGGTGGCTCCAGGCGGCGAGGCCGAACCGCCGGGTGTGACGACTGCGGGCTCGCGGTCTGCGACTCCCGCGCGGGGACAGAGACCCACTGTCTTCGGGTATCCATGAGGGACCAAGACAGGACCTTTGTGGCCGGTCAGCTCATGGTGGACCGCGGACCATGGTGGGCCCATGCGGCTGAGCTGTGGGCAGGCTTGGGCCGGTCCAGGGGGTGTGGACTGGCCAAACCGGTCCGGTCCACCCCCGATTGCGTCGGACGACGTTAAAATGACGTAACTTTTAAATTGCAGGTCGAAATTGCATTTTGTCTACGGCAACACATCCCATAAATAGAGGCGAACATTTTGAGATGGTCTCGGGAATTTTTTATTCCTGACATGAGGGGCCTCGGAGGCGTGACACGTCTTTAAGTGAATTGGCATTTTTCCGCGGGATCTTGTTTTGGATGTAGTGGACGCGTCCAACATCATATTTGAGCGCCGTCAGTGGCATTGTCACCCTGGCGTTGAGACAAAGTTTTTCAGTGTGGTTTTAGGTGTTGAAATCGGAGTTGAGGTGTGGGCCCCACGACCCGTCTTTCGAGCCGCACATAGATTTTTGTAAATTTTTCATCGGATGTCCGTTCAGGGATTGCGAGTAGTCGATATTGGGTGTTTTTCTAAGGGCATTGCAATGGTGCAATCTACCCACTTTAATTCAGCACACTGGTGTAGGCCCCGCGAGGGCGGTTTTGGGAGTTGGCAGTGATTTCCAGCTTTATCACCGGGTGCCCGTTTTGGACAAGTTAATAGTCCATCTTGTGTACTTTTTTGAGAGGATCGCAACGACGTGATCCGTTCATTGTGTTTCGGGACCGGGATGCAGGTCCCACATCACACCACTCGTGTGTGGTGAGCCGGAATGCATCTTTTTCTATGGATATCCGTTGCACTCAAGTAAGGAGTCCTTTTGATGTGTTTTCCCGAGGAGATCGCAATGGTGCGATGCGCCCGACTATTTTCGGGGCCGAGGCTCAGTACCACAGGACGTCGTTCGGGCGTAAGGTGGTGTTAGAGAATTTCCTGTCAGATATCCATTTGAGGTGAGTCGGTAGTCTATCTCGTGTGCTTTTCCGCGAGGATTACAACTATACGATCTGTTTGGTTATGCAGAGTCTCTTAAATGATCTTATTAAATGTAGAAATATGAAAGGTGTACTGGTTGTGGTTCGTCCTACAGTGTTTATAGGGAACCCTTGGCGTATGATCACATTCACTTTGGGGAGAGTGATGTTGGTGTTTAAAGATATGTGGTTTTCCATGCCTCAGCTGTTGAGGTGGAAAGTGGTAGTTGTTATGTTTACACCTTCGCGTTGACGATGGGTGCCGTGTGAAAGTTAGCCTTTGGGCTAGAGAGGTGGAATACTCTAGGAGTATGTGGGAACTCTGGGAGGTATATGTGGATGGTTGTACCTATGAATGTTCGTGCGCTTGGTTTGGGTTGACTTGGGGCCACACGTCGTGTGGGCCCTATATGTGTGTCGTGTTCTGATTTATGTACTTTTGACCTCTCACGACATGGAGGGTCCCTCTGTTCTCGTTTATTGACAAGCAGGGCTGAGTTTTCCCATGGTCCTGTTCTGGTGTGTTGACCAGTAGGGTTGAGTTTTTCCCTGGTAATGTTCTCGTTTGTTGACCAGTAGGGTTGAGTTTTCCCCTGGTTCTGTTCTCGTTTGGCCAGTAGAGATTTTTTGTTTCCTCTGTTTCATCAGCTATGAGGGGTTTCAGTACTGTTCCATTTCACCGTACTGCGACACAGTTTATGACCATGTGTGCTTGTACAGCGTTGGTGTTTTCCTACTTTCTAGAATGGGTTGTCTCGGTCCGCTTCGACAGTGACTTAGCGGAATGGAGCGTGATCACCCTGAGATGTCGGGGAGTTTCTCTCATTACTTCGTGTTCCCCAGTAGAGTTCTTGTGGAATCAGTGTGACCAATACATTACGCGTGCACCGATACTCTACCTAGGAGGTTGTTTCCAGTAGGGCTGACAGGGAGGTTGTTTCCAGCAGGGCTGGCCAGTGGGTTACCATCCACCAGGGATGGCCAAAGCCATAACATCCAGTAGGGATGGCCAGTGGGTTACCATCCAGCAGGGATGGCCAGTACAACAGTGTTCACTGAGTAGTACCATCCAGCCGGGATGGCCAAAGTGGTTCCGGGTTTACCTCCACCTGGGATAGTGTTTCCGACGCTTTCGCCGGGGCGCGCGCATCCATCCGTCCATGGATGAGGACACGCTGTGCTTGTTTCCCCGCATTCCCGCATTCCTGCTTTCCAAAGGTGGGCATCATTCGCTCCTTATTCAGGGATGTCTGCTCCTTGATCGAAACGGGATGATGGGATGTCGGTTCCTCCTTCCATGGATTCCTCCTCAGAACTCATCACCTTGTCCGGGTCTCCCTCATAGATTTAATACGATGTTCGTGAAACTCTTCCCAGTGCCATGTTTCCATGGACGCTGATTAATTACACTGCTTCTGTCGGGACATTCCAAAGGGTCCGGTCAGGGCAGTAACCTTAAGTCGGGGGAGTAGTCATGTTGAGGCATCAGTAGCATGTCTTGATGCTGGGGAACTTGGCATGTCTGTCTATTATCCATGTTCACAGGGATTCTCGAGGGCGTGGAAGACCGAGGCATCCCACATCGAGCGCGGGGAATTATATGTCGTAGGCACATATCTGAGGTTTTCCTCAGCTTCCTATGTTTAACACAGGGTACGCCGCGAGTTTAATGTCCAGCGGAGACGGATCAGCCCGACCGGAGAATTAGCTAGAATAGATAGGATTGAGGGATTTCCCTTGAAGGGGTGCCGATACCAGGACCAGCCCATGGGCAGCTGTGAAGAGGAGCGCACCGACATGGTCTCACCGAGATATGATGGTCTGGGCGAGGATCAGGGTGGATGATGGATAGACGAATGAAGTGGAAGGGGGGAATGGCAAGGAACCATCGCAAGGGCAACGATGAAGTTGGGCTTGAGCCTTTAAGGGGCTTCCTACGTATCCCCGTGGCAGGGAATCAAATTCCGCGTAGTTTGGGATGGTGCCGGTGAACCAGCATGAGGGTGGACCTTGGTCCGATGGCCATCATTAGTGAACTGACGTGAATGGGGAGGACCAGGAGGGACCGAATGGTGGTGGGATTGAACCTCGTGGAGGCTTCCTACGTACCATGTCGTGACACGGATCAAAGACCACGTAGTTCAGAGGGGATTCGTCGGTGAACCGACGTGAAGGTGGACCTTGGTCCAATGAGAGATGGGCTTGAACCTCGTGGAGGCTTCCTACGTACCATGCCTTGACATGGATCAAAGACATCGTAGTTCAAAGGGTTTCATCGATGAACCGACGTAAAATTAGACCCGGGGGTCCACTAGTGGTGGGCTTGGACCTTGGGAAGGTTTCCTACATACCATGCCTTGACATGGATCCAAGTCCTCGTAGTTCAATGGATTGATCGAATACAGTTTAACGTCATGCGGGATGGTAGTGAGCCCTGACGTGAATGAACGACGGGTGGTGGGTGTCGGCGAACCGACGTAAATGAGGGACCTTGGTCCGACGAGAGATGGGCGTGAACCTCTGGGAGGCTTCCTACATACCATGCCTTGACATGGATCAAAGTCCTTGTAGTTCGGGTGAAAATGTGGGGATCTTGGAACACCGACAAGGAGACGGTCTGGGCCAATGATTGTTGGGCTTGAACCTCTGGAAAGCTTCCTACGTACCATGCCTTGACATGGATCAAAGTCCTAGTAGTTCGGGATGGTCACAACGGATTGCCGTCGGACTGGAATGCAGTTTAACATCATGCTGGATGAGGGCATACAGTTTAACGTCATGCTGGACGAGGGTATAACTTGACGTGAATTGGATGATGGGTGGGCTTGAAGCTCGTGGAGGCTTCCTACGTACCATGTCTTGACATGAATCAAAGACCTCGTAGTTCAAATGGGTTTACAGTTTAATGTCATGCGGGACAAGGGGCATACAGTTTAACGTCATGCTGGACGAGGGTATGTAGTCTAACGTCATGCTGGACGAGGGCTTGCAGTTTAACGTCATGTTGGACGAGGGAAAAACTCGACGTGAATGAATGACCGAGTAATGTGGCTTGAACCTCATGGAGGCTTCCTACGTACCATGCCTTAACATGGATCAAAGTCCTTGTAGTTCGCTAAGGGTGGGGGTCAGGGTCGGTGCTCCCTCTAAGCCCACGTGAGTCAGGCTCGGTGTGAGAAACAAGAGGTTGGAAGGACCTGACGATCACGTTGTGAAGGATGCGTACGTGAGAAGCGAAGAGGGGCTTACGCGTTAGGTGGCCCATGGTGCTGGGACATACTCCAGGATGGAGGCCCGGAGTGCGACAAAGTGCATCGAAAGAGGGATTTGGGACCAATGATAGGAGGTGCCTCGTTCCCTATCACGCCCTCCACTGACCTTGGTAGTGGGGAAGTACGGAGATGCAGGGGTGCAGCAATCCATTGGGGAACTAGGGTCGCCCTTCTCCTGAGAACATATGCCACTCCAATAAGGAGGATCTCATCCCATGTGGATGGGTGATTCCACTCCTATGGAGACGAGTGGCGTAAAAAATGTTCGAGCTGTGGGCACCCTTCGTGAGAGGCACGAGGTCGTGTCACAGTTTAACGTCATGTGTTGAGGACGTGATTCTTGGCAGTTTAACGTCCTGCAGCTCGGACGAGGTGTGTTCACTCCACACCTCTAGTACTTACATAACCGGTACCCTCTGGTCCTTGGGGGAGGGAAGTTACCATTAAGGCCATGGTCAAGGGGGGTTGTGGAATGAACCATCGAGGGGTCCACTTTAGCGTGGCTATGCGAAGAAGCAATAGCCGTTAGCGTGCCTATGCGAAAAAGCATTAGGCGAAGCAACAATATGAGTGGTATTGTCCGTGGGAAATTGAAATAAAATCGTGCAAACCTGGAGGGTGGCACGGGAGGAGGAATTTCCAAGCAAAGGAGTGTGCTTCGTGAAGTGGAGTGCCTTGGCCATAGCATGGGGCATAGGTGTGAGTGGAGGGTGCTTCGCGAAGTGGAACAGTATTCGCGGAGCACCGCCTCGCAAAGAAGAGGTGCCTCGCAAACCAGAGTGCTGCGAAGCAGTGTGCTTTGCGATGTGTAGCGATCCTGCCTTAGCATAAGGATCACTAGTACAGCTTGGGTGTTTCGCGAAGCATTAACGCTCCATGGATTCCCGGGTTCCCTTGGGAATCCCCTTCCTTCGCGAATGCCCATGAGCTTCGTGAAGGGTATCCCCCTCAGAAGAGGGGCTCAAAACAGGACAAAGAAAAGGCATCACGCGAAGTAGAAGTACCTCGCGGAGCTCATGATTCCCGGGGGCAAAGGGTGCTTCGTGATTTGGTAGAGGAGAAGCCGAAAGGTCAGATTGTCTGTCCTCAGGACTCAGGGGGAGTCCAGTATTTATAGGGAAGGGGTGCCGCGAAGCAGACTCACGCACCGCCTCAAGTGCTTCGCGGCGCGCTCGCGAACGTCAACGTTGTCCGCGAAGAGTTACCACCTCTGGAGCTTCGCGGTGGGCTCGCGAACGTCAAATGCGTTTGAAGAGAGTTACCGCCTCTGGAGCTTCGCGAGACCACGATGCTCGGGGTGCTTCACACCGGTGCTTCGCGTCGGTGCTTCACGAGGCAGCACGCCAGCCTTCTTTTCCGTCCCATCCTTTCGTGCAATATTTTGGCGCCAACAAATGCCCACCCTCAGACTTGGAGCCGCGGAGGGTGAAGGGTCGATGTCTGAGGGAAAATCGCCAAAATTGTCTACGGTTCACGATGCGGCTTCACGAAGGGGGCCCGCGGTGTTGACCTGGGCCACGGATCCGGACGCGCCACGATGCTCCACGTGGGTGAGGCGTGCCGCGATGCTCCAGGGTCGCCGCCTATAAATAGGGTGGTCGAACTCTTTTGTCTTCACGCGACCTCCTTGTCTTTTTGTGCTCTCGACTTCGCGATGCTCCGCGTACTCCGCGACAGCCCTCCGCGAGTCGAGCTTCACGGCGAACCGTGGGTCTCCGACTCCATGTCCGTGCCAAGAAAACTTCTGCTTGTCGACCAAGGCCAGACATCGCGGCTTGGTCTCTTGACCGACCTTCATGATCCGGCTTCGCGATCCAGCTTCTCGATCTGTTCTGAAAAAATTCTTTTCTGAGGGCCGGAATCGAAATGGCCCATCAAGAGGCTGTATTGGGGGTGCATGCAGATGCCGCCCGTCGGGATGAGATGGCCAACTGTCCAGGCCTTGGGGAGATGGTCTGAAGCCATTCGGACCACGCTTCTTTGACAGATCTGCTATCGGAGCGTCAGAAGAATTATCCACAGTGTAAGAATCTTCAATTGTACAGCTTCGGGTTGAGGGATGAATTCTTCATCCCTAAGGCGAGTAGGGACGAACCAGCTTGCTGGTTCAGGAGTACACCATGCCAGCACCAATGGTTCAGGGTGGCGGATGGTCACGCACAGGAGGAATTCACACCCGTCACCGCTGACTATCTCTACAACCATGTGAACTATATTGACAGGAGGCCACTGCAACCGGAGACGTCCCCTCCTCTCTACCTTACCATGGTGAAGGCGGCTTTGCAGGATTCGAAGAAGGGATGGTCCGATGAGTGGGACCTGCTCCAGGGCGGCAACTTTACTGATGACTGGGCCTGGGTCTACTGGGTAGGTGCCTCATGCGAGGAGTTTGGGGCTGAGCTGTGGAGAGTGGGGTTATATGAGGCGGCATGGGCCTCCCAATTCCACATTTACCAACCAAAGCAACTGATGCCGGAATTGCTGAGCAGATGGTCGTCTAGGACCAATACCTTTCACCTGCATCACGGGGAGGTGGGCATCAGCCTGTGGGATGTCCACCAGATTTCTGGGGTTCCAATCTTGGGGGCCATGTATGATGAGTTCCTCATTATCATGAGCGCGTGGGAGGATACAGAGTAAATGTCGCGACTGGCGTCAGCGCTGATGGAACTCGTCCCTGGAGGGGACAAGGAGACAGTGAGGGATGTCCACTTTAGGAGATGGTTCAAATGCTTCCTGAATTTCCCAGAGAATCGAGAGTTCCCCCCGAGGCCTCAAACATGTCCGAGGGCGGCCCAACGGGGTAAGGGGCGCTCGTATTGGCGGGTCTTGGAGGACAGCCAATGGAAGACTTGGGGTTTCAGTGTCAGCACTGAACAACAGACGATAGTCAGGCTGGCGGCATTTATTGCGACTCTCATCTGCGGTTGGATCCTACCGGTGATGGATACAAGCATGGGGGTGCGGCCCAACTCGTTTATTATGGCGTCCATGTTGGTCATGGGGCAGCGGATCAATCTGGGGATTCCAATGCTCGCCAAACTGTACAGAATTCTGCGGCACATTAGCAAGGGCAAGAAGCTGCCAAGGATATGCGGGCCCATCCACCTCCTGTATGGGTGGATCGCAGCGCACATCAGGGGGATTTACGAGTATCCAAACCCCATTTCGCCACCGGGATCAAATTTCTGCCGCTCTATCCTGAATGTGGTCGGGAGATTCTCATTCAAACTAGTCATGCCGATGGTGCTGAATCAGGTGCGGAGGGCAGATGAGTATAATTTCCACCCCTTCCCATTGCCGACGGGGATACTTACTGACGACGGGCGGGGAACGAAAGAACATCAGGCTTACCTCCTGGCCTTTCGAGGTGGAGTTTTGGTGGCACGAATAGATCGTGAGACACTCTGTGAACCATACACCCCGCATTGGTTTGTGAGGCAGTTCCGGTGCCTCCAATAGCTAACCCCGCAGGTCTACTGGGAGGTGCGTCACGAGGATCACCCGTGTGTGATGAGGCAGCTATGGCTCATGTTCACACGGGAAGATGGGAAGATGCAAATTGCATTGCCTCCATCCACCGCCGCTTTCGGATTGGTGAGGGAGTATGCCATTAGTTGGGAGGCTGCTTACCCAGGGGAGATGCTGAAGCAACCAACTATTCTGGTCGGTGACGGTGGGCCTCCTCTATCTCGAGGTCGGGGTCGGAGGGTAGCTAGGGCCTCTCACGGTAGAGAGGCTGCCATGGCAGCGAGACCCGCACCGGCCGAGGGTATGGCAACAGCGTCGGATCTGGTGATTCCGGAAGAGCAGGGTCATCAGGAGGGGCAGCCACCGAGGGGATTTCGTAGGATATCCACTCAGGCTCCAGGCATCCGGGATTCGGATTACCAGTCCGGATTTCTGAAAGATGGAATAGGCTTGACCGGAGAAGGAACTTTTCAGAACAGCCGAGTTACCGTTTCTTCAGCGTGCTCTTATGCATGAACGGTGCAACGCCAGGGGCACTGAAATCGGTCCAAACAGATGAAAATGGGAAGTGTGAATCACGATACCCAAGATTTAGAGCACTATGGGGATGGCGTGACAATAAAGGACAACCGTTAACTATGGTGGAGAAGTGGTATCCTTACTGCGTTAGCCTGTAATGGGGACAAAAATGAGGGTCAACCGTTGACCATGTTCGAAACACGAGACCATGTCACAAATATTGTCGGTCAATCTTTCAGGACATTGACCCAGGATAGTTGGCGGACCATAGGTCAAACATCCATACTGTTAGGGGGTCCTTACAAACATGACCAGTCTTCTGGAACATTGGCCCAGGACAGCAGGTGAGCCGATGCGGCATGAGACTAGGCCGTTAGGTGGTCCCGTGAGACATGAAAGGGGACGAGGGTCCGAATGAGGGGCACGCAAAGCGTGTAATATGGAGTGATGGTTTGTCCTAACAGAATCCAGCACTTAGGTAGTTACACCACCATGGTGGGAGTACACCATATAGACACATTGGTTTGATCATGGATCATTCCTTCTTTCAGTCAGGGCCTCTTTGGCGAGGGGATTTACCGCTTCCCAATGTAATCTTGGGGCATTCTGAACTTGTTCAGGGTAGAACCACAGTTTAGTGTCATGCGCTGAGGACATATGGACTCCGGTAGTTTAACGTCATATGATAGGACGTTGAATAAAAGGGAAGATCCCAGGGAGCGTGTGGCACGGTAGATATGAAACCGACGTGAATGAGGACTTGGAGTCCAAATCATACCACGTACCCCCGGAAGAAACTCTTCAGGTAGAGGGACCAAGAGTGAGGATTAGGCTGGTCCTTAAGTAGAGTGGTCGAACGTTCCTACGTACCCCATGAGGATGGGAATCAAGCCATATGTAGTTCTGAAAGAGCAATTTAACGTCATGCGGGACGATGAGAAGCCTGACTGTGTTGGTACACATCCTGCAAAAACTACTAAGCCCATGTGAGTCGTGCTCGGTGTGGGAAACAAGCAGTAGTGGTGGGAATTTCCCGACAAAAAGGGGATGGTTAGGGCAAAGGGACGCTCGGTGAATACCGGCCCAATGACACTAACATGATCATTTAGCGCACCTAGATGCGCGAAGAGAAAGAGCCGAGTATGATGGAGTTCCACTTGAACATGAGGAAGTGGAAATGTGTGAATCATGGAGCTCGAAATTCAGATCACGATGATGGCGGCGTGACGATGGAGGATAACTGTGGACCGTGGCGGAAACCTAGCATCCATATTGCGTTAGCCTAGAATGGGGACAGACAAATGAGGGTTTACTGTTGACCATGTTCGAAACACGAGACCATGTCACATATGTTTTTAGATATCCGTAGGGACGTTGGGCTGAAACGATTGGAGGACCCTTAGGTCCAGCATTCATGGAGATCCCTTAAGCCTAGTACCCATGTCGTCCGAGGGTCTTTTTGGATGTGGAAGAGGATGATGATCCAAATAGCGAGCTCACGAAGCATGGTCATGGGATGAGGAGGATGTCCCTGTGAAAATCCCACACTTCGGGCTCTTTTTCAAAACACATCTGAATACGACAACAAGACGTATTAGATAGAGGGAGCTAATTCCTTTCCCATAGGGAGATCTTAGTTTAGGGTCGTAGAATTCGGACCATGGATGGGAGGAGACATAAGAGCCACATGGTGGAGTAACTTAAACACATGGCGTGAATGGGAATAGGGGTTGTGTGCAGTGCGATGAACAAATCGACGTGAATGAGGATACAATCCCATATCACACCGCACAACCTCCTTAGGAGAGGTTTTTGGTCAAGGGACCGAAAGCGAATGTTAGGCTGGGCCCACGGGGAAGTGCCCAGGCGCTCCTACGTATCTCATAAGGATGAGAATCAAGCCTCACATAGTTCTTAATGGACCTTAGACCATAAATGGGTAAAGGGAGTAGGGGACGCATGGCAACAAGACCTGATGTGAAGGAGGACCTAAGCCCTACTAACCATGCGTTCTCTAGGGAAGTGCTCGAGTCGAGGGACCGAACACAAAGGTTAAGCTGGGCCCACAGGGAAGTTCTCGGGCGCTCCTATGTATCTCATGAGGATGAGAATCAATCCATACGTAGTTCTTAAGGGTGACATGGTAAGATACCAGTGCCAGGGGAAAAGGGGAGTGCGGGCGTGGACCTTGCACTAAAAGAAGAAGAATTTGATAAATCTTGTTTGTTCGTTATGGTGAGTGGTTTTTTTTGTGAAGCGACATGCCTAGAGTAGTAGGTCGTGGTGTCGCCACAAGGATTAAGCCATGATAGGCATTGACAAATGGCATGGCACGTGATCAATACCCAACGTGACGTCCTCTACAACAAGGTCATCACAATGCAGTTCCATTTTTCATCATGCGGCCAGGACGATAATGTCATAGTTTAGGGTCATTTAGATAGGACCAAGCATGCATTTTATCGTCATTCAGCGTAGACGTAGCAGAGTCGATGCTAGGTGGGGAACGTGTGTAGTGTTATAAAACACAATTGATGGATACATGACCCCATATCACATTTTACTCCACTCGGAGAGGGAGACCTTAGGCCGCGGGGCCTATATAGATGTAAGAGGTGAAACATGGGGGAGAGACCGGCTCCCCAAATGGGTTGTACCCGAAGCCAGGGCGTCCAAGCGGTCCTACGTTTCCCATGAGGATGGAAATCAAGCTGAACGTAGTCCCAGATGGATCTTAGTTTATGGTCTTAGAGCTCGGACCATGGGGGCCCCGAAGGACGCCATATTGCAGCTTTGTCCCCCTGACATGCAAAGGTGCACTGAGGGATAGCGCCAAAAGTGTTGATATTCCACCTGGACATGATGGGGTGGAAGATGATGTGAATCATGCAACCAACATTCGAGGACTGAAGTGGATGGCGTGACGACAGAGGATTACTGCTGACCATGTTCGCAACACAGCATCCTGTCGCATTAGCCAGAAATGGGGATAAAGAAATGATAATCGACCTCTGACCATATTCGCAACGCGGGATTTTATCGATTTGTTGTCTGAAACCCTCGGGGGCATTATCCCATAATGGTAGGAGAGCCCCTGGGCGTAGTATCCAGGCCGTTCTTGGGGGTCCCTCTGGGAATGTAAGGTAATGAAAGCCCGAATGGAGGGGAACACGAAGCTTGACAAGGGGAAGGAACTTGATCAAGTTGAATATGACACTCTTGGTCCTAGACCAGAGTACTCTTAGCACATGGGTGAACCACTGCAAGGGGTCAGGAGACTCAACTTGAGGGTAACCAAGAGATGGCGGGTTCCTGGGGGAAGGGGGCATGTTGCCCAAAACCTTGTATCATACCTACATATCCCCCTCCTGGAGAGGGATAGACTAAGTGGCCTAGGTGACTGAGAGATCAGGAGATCTCTAAGAGGTGGGGATGGACCCGAATCCTAGACATTCAGGTGGTCCTATGTATCCCATGAGGATGGGAATCAAGCCACACGTAGTTCTGAAGGGTGCCTTTTAATGTCATGCAGGTCAAGGAATATGAGGGATAACTCTCAGAACGGGGGTGCACGTGGTGCAGATATTGCAAACCCGACGTGAATGAGGACATAATCCCGCACTACGCCACGCGGTCCCGTAGTCGGGGTCCCGATGGTAGGACCAGAGAGGCAAATTAGCTGAACTCCAGCTAGACCCAAATACAGGAGGTCTGGGCATTCCTACGTATCCCATTAGGATGAGAATCAAGCTGAACGTAGTTCCATATGAGAATCATAGTTTATGGTCTTAGAGCTCGGACCATGGATGGTGACAACTTCCCGAGTAAGCCCAGATGTCAACCCGATCCCTAAGCCCACGTGAGTTAGACTCGGTGTGGGAAACAAGGGGGGAGTCCTTATCGTAATACTTGGGGCGTCCATCAAAGGGGAGTCGACAGAGAGCCCTGAAGGACACCTTTGACACGGATTGTTTCCCCAACGCACAGACGTGCATGGAGGAAAATTACCAAGAGTTCCGAGACCCTACATAGACACGGTGAAGTGATGAAGGGTGAATTGTGTACCCGACATTTTGGGCTTAATAGATTGGGATGGTGATAGTGGAAAACTGTTAACCATGGTGTAAACGCAGTGCCCATATCGCGTTAGCCTGAGGTGGGAACAACAAACGAGCATCAACCGTTGAACATATTCGCAACACGGGATTTTATCGATTTGTTGTCTGAAACCCTCGGAGGCGTTGGCCCGTAACGGTAGGAGAGCCCTTGGGCATGGTATCCAGGCCGTTCTTGGGGGTCCCTCCAGGTGTGAAAAATGATGGAAGCCCTGATGCAGGGATATACAAAGCCTGGAAGGCGGGTGCAGACGTGTCCGAGTAAAGCTTGGCACTCCAGGTAATAAACCAGAGTACTCTTAGGCACATTGGTGAACTGCCGAAAAGGGATCGGCGAAACAGCTCAGGAGGGAGAGGTACATGGCATGGTCATTACGAGACCGATGTGAATGAGAAAATAACCTCACGCCACACCATAAACTCTTATAAGAGAGGACCTGAGCTGGGGCCTGGAAAGGCCAAGGGGCCTGATGGTTAGGCATTGGTCAGGAAGGCCTGACCTGCTTGCAGTTTAACGTCTTGCAATGAGGACGAGGGCCGGGGACCCGAGGAGGCCAAGGGGCATGTGGCTGGGCATCGTAAGGGAAGGCGTACAACATGGTACATGATCCCTACATAAATTAGGACATAGTCCCACATCACATCGTACACCCTAGGTAAGAGGTTGGGTGGAGGGGCTCGAGAAGGCCAAGGGGCCTAAGGTCAGGTATCTGTCAGGAAGGCCTGACGGGTCCGCAGTTTAACGTCTTACATGAGGACGGGGGTCGGGGACCCGAGAAGGCCAAGGTGCCTGAGGCTGGGCCTCATAAGGGAGGGCGTACGACATGGTACATGATCCCGACGTGAATGAGGATGTAGTCCCACACCACACTGTACACCCCTAGGGGGAATCAGGGCCGTGGGCCCGATCGCTAGCGCCACCCGGGGAGAAGTTTGTCACTTCGGGATGGGGTAGAATGAATCACTGCACTTGATGTCTGGGACATCTCGGGGTGGACCCAAAGATCCAAGACACGGTTGACCATGTTCGAAACACAGCGTTCCTATGGTGACCTGATATGGGAGCATCAAGTGAGCATCGACCGCTGACCAAATTCACAACGTGGGACTTGTATCGGCTTGTTGCTTGAAAACCCTCGGGGGCGTTGGACTGTATCGGTAGTAGAGCCCTTGGGCATGGTATCCAGGCCGTTCTTGGGGGTCCCACTGGGTGTGAAAGATGATGGAATCCCAGTCAAGGAGTGGGTGAAGCATATATGTATCCATCCACGAAAGAGGCAAACATCTCCAGGGGGGATGTGCAGCCGGGTTGAGGCATGCTCGATGTGAGTTAGGGAAAAAGTGTGCACCCTGCCATATGTCTTGACCCGAGTGGAAGATTTTGGATTTTGGGGTGGGCCAATGGACAAAATGTCCAGGCGTTCCTACGTATCCCATTAGGATGGGAATCAAGCCATACGTAGTTCTTGAAGGCCATGCAGTTTAGCGTCATGCGGTGAGGACGTGGGGGGATAGAAGAACGTGAGTTGGCACATGGTGCGACCCTTACAATCCTTGTGTGAGCGGGGTTGTATGAGCGGGGCAAAGAAAGCCTACCCCCCGCTACACAAAGATCCTCCAAGGAAATTATTCCCAGGGGGGGTAATGGAAGAGAAAAGCTTGGGGCTGGGCTCGAGATGAGGCGTCCGAGAGTTCCTATGTATCCCATCAAGATGGGAATCAAGCCAGACGTAGTTCTTAAGATGCAGTTTATCGTCATGCGGGATGAGGAAGCATCTCTTTTGGGGATATGTAAGGTACTACAAGTAATCTGGCGTGAATGAGGACGTAGTCCCACACGATACCGTACAATCCCGTAAGAGGGTAAGTCGGGGAAAACCAAGGGGCCTGAGGCCAGACCGCGGTCAGGGAGACCTGACCAGCTTGCGGTTTAACGTCTTGTGGTGAAGACGGGGGGACAGGGGGCCTGAGGAGGCCAAGGGGCCTGAGGCTGGGCCAAGGGGCCTGAGGCTTAGCCTCGGTCAGGAAGGCCTGACTGGATTGCAGTTTAACGTCTTATAGTAAGGATGGGGGCCGGGGGGCCCGAGGAGGCCAAGGGGCCTGAGGCTGAGCCTCGGTCAGGAAGGCCTGACTAGCTTGTAGTTTAACGTCTTGCAGTAAGGACGGGGGGGAGATCTTAGTTTAAAGTCATAGATCTCGGACCATTTTGCAGTTTATCATCTTGCCTGACGAAGATGCAGTTTAAGGTCATTCAGGACCGTACAGTTTAAGGTCGTGTTGGACCATAACGTGCAGTTTAAAGTCATGCGGGACCATTTTGCAGTTTATTGTCTTGCAGGACGAAGATGCAGTTTAAGGTCATGCAGGACCCTTTTTCCCTAGGCAAAGTATCTCTTGAGGAACTTGGCATTGGTGGGAGGGGTTATGCGCTCTCCATCCATGGTCACCAAGGAGTATGCTCCATTGGGGTAAACCTTATGGATGATATAAGGCCCTTCCCATTTTGGTTCTAATGTGGGCGGTTTCCTACCGGGAATCATTGGCGCTTGAAGGGACAGTACTTGGTCGCCCTGTAGAAAAGAACAGAGACGAACCTTTTTGTTGAAGGCCCTTGCTATCTTATCCTGATGCCTTTCCAGATTGGGCGGGGCACGAAGCCGGTTCTCGTCTAGTGCTTCTAATTCGGCTAGACGGATTTCAGCTACCTCATCTGATGTCTGGTGATCATAGACTGCAGTGCGTAACGACGACAGCTGTATCTCAATGGGTAAGATGGCCTCAGATCCACACACCATGGAATATGGGGTCACCTGGGTAGATTTGCAAGTCGTCATCCGGTAAGCCTAGAGGGCATTGGGGAGCTTGTCCGGACAACTTTTCTTGTTCTGACCAACCATCTTCTGCATAATGTTAGAGAGGGTTTTGTTGAACGCATCGATCTTTCTATTTTCCTATGCCTGGTAGCGGGAGGTATGGTTCGGGCCTTGACCTCTTTGAGTGGAACTGCCTCTGCCCACTTGGAGAAGAAATCTGTAGCAGTCAGGATGAACCTACACTGGCGGGTTGTTGCTGGTGGATACGGTCCCACTACATCAAGTCCCCATACCGCAAATGGCCAAGAGTACTTGGTGGGGTGGAGGGGCTCCGGCGGCCGATGCAGGAAGTTAGCGTGAACTTGGAACGTGTGGCATCTCTTGGCATACCCAATACAATCGTGGATCATAGAGGGCCAGAAGTACCCCAACCTCCAGATTTGATGGGACAGCTTTGGCCCAGCTTGATGGGTGCCACAGGAACCGGCGTGAACCTCTTGCATAACTTGAGGTATCTCTACTCCTTGGATGCAATAGAGGAGGACACCATCGAAGCTCCGCTTATAAAGGATGTGTTCAAGACTGGGGCCGCTCTGGAGGGTAAATTGCAGCACGCGGCGTCGAATTCGCTCGTGCTCGGCCCGGTCTTCCGGGAGGCAACCATTTTGGAGGTACTCGACAAAAGGTTCCCTCCAGTCGGGAGTGTCTTCATCCACTGTGTCTGACGAACCCAGGACCCCTGACGTGGAGGGTCCGACGGTGAGATGACTTACCCGTAGGCCATCATTTTCCTCTTGGGTGACGAGGGCAATGACTCTCCGGTGTGCCACATGTATGATCAAATCATCTTGTTCGGGTTCTGCGCGCGACGCGGCCAAGCCAGCCAAGGCGTCTGCTTGACCGTTCTGTGACCATGGGACATGGGTAACCTCTGGTCGAGAAGAGAAATGGGCCATCAGGCGGAGGGTGTACTCCAGCAACAGTACAAGATCTGGCTTATTGACAACATAGTCACCATTAACCTGTTTGATTACCAGCTCAGAATCTCCTTTCACACGTAGATGGGGCACATGGATCTCAAGGGCCAACTCGAGGCCGGTGATGAGAGCCTGGTACTCTGCCTCGTTGTTTGTACAACCTTCTAACAATAGGAATGAGTATGGCAGGATGGCTTGCGCCGGGGTAATGAAGACAATACCCAGGCCCACTCTATTGACCTTAGGATCGTTGACCCGCCTACCGGTGGGGATCTAGGAGGTGCCGTCGAAATGCATTTTACAACACGGGACGACATGATCGACTGAGAGGATTGTCTCATCAGGAAAATCCAGGTCCAGGGATTGATCCGCGGAGGATGGATGGGCAGCTAAAAAGTCTGACAATGCATGTCCCTTAATGGCCTTCTGAGGTAGGAACCTGATATCAAACTGCTGGAGAATCACCACCCACCATACTAGTCGGCCAGTCCGTATAGGGCAGTTTAGGATGTACTTTAGTGGGTCTACCCGGGAGACCAATCACACCTCATGGTGCTGCAGGTAATGTCGCAACTTCTGCACGGCGAAGTCGAGTGCAAGGAAGATCTTTTCGATAGGGGAGTATCTGACCTCCGTTTCGAGAATCATGTGGCTGAGATAGTAGAGACTGTTCTCAGTACCCTCTTTATTCTTCTGGGCGAGCAGTGCACCGAAGGATCTTTCCAGGGCGGTCACGTAAAGGACCAGCGGCTTTCCGGAGATTGGTGGCATCAAGACCGGAGGTTGGAGCAGATACTGCTTGATTTCCTCGAAGGCGGTCCGACACTCCTCATCCCATTCGTAGGCGGCGCCCTTCTTCATGAGCCGGGAAAAGGGCTTACACTTACCGACCAGATTTGCGATGAATAGGCGTATATAGGCTAAGTGGCCTTGGAGGCCTCGAAGCTCCCGAATGTTGCTCGGGGGAGGCATTTGGCTGATGGGCTTGATCTTCTCTGGGTCGATCTCAATACCTCGGTATCTAACAACAAAGCCCAGAAACTTCCCAGAGGTGACCCCGAAGGCACACTTCAACGGGTTCATCTTCAGGTGACGGGAACGGAGGAAACCGAACACTTTCTCGAGGTCTTTGAGATGGTCCGGGAACTGACATGATTTGACCACTAGGTCATCCACGTAGCATTACACCAATGTTATGAGAATCGGTTTGAATATGCATTGCATGACCCTCTGATTCCTGCATTTTTCAAACCGAATGACATAACCTGGAGCAAAAGGTACCTTGGGGAGCCCAAAAGGTAGTGGACTCCTCGTCCTCGGGGGCCATCCGGATCTGGTTGTACCCAGAATACCCATCCATGAAAGAGAGAGCTTGGAACCCGGTCGTTTCATCGACCAATAGCTCCGTCACCGGGAGTGGGAAGTCATCCTTTGGGCAGTGGTGATTATGATCACGGAAGTGGATGCAGACTCTGATATGCCCATTCTTCTTCCTGACTGGCACAATGTTGGAAAGCCACTTGGGGTACTGGACTTCCTTTACGAAGTTGGATTTGATAAGCTTGTAAACTTCAGCCTCAACCATAGCACCATGAGAAGGGTGCATCTTCCTGGGAGGCTGCTTAAACCCACGATGTTTTTCCGGGAGGCCCAGATGGTGAACGGCTACCTGGGGATCTAGTCCTGGAATCTTGTTGTAAATCCAGGCAAACACGTCATGGTGTTTTTTGAGGAAGTCTACATACTGCTTCCGCTCCTCAGGGGACATGGCTGCACTGATCAATGTAGGTTTCGGATCTGCCTCGCTACCAAGGTTCACCTGTATCAGTTCATCAACCGTGGTAGAGACGCCTTCCTCAAAGGCGGGGGGAGCATCCTCCAGGTCTTCCTCTCCACCCGTGGGGGGATTTCTCGTGACGGGAGATACTTCTGGGCTATCAAAGCCTGAGGGGCAGTTGGTACCTTCTTGGGTAGCAGTGGTCATCATGTCAGGAGACTCACTCGCAATTGAGACCATAACAATGAAGGAAATCGACACTATCCCATCTGGCCTTCGGCCTAAGGGGCTACATTTGATGATATCAAAGCAGTGGTGACATGTCAGCCTGAGTCGGTGGATTCCAGCCCGACGGAAGAGACACGTATGGCGTACTGCTGTTGTCATAAGCTTGACGTCCCGGTACCGTACAGAGGTAGGAGGTTCCGGGATCACCTGAGCCTGGTTGATGTAGGAGTACGAGGTGATTTTCCGCCGTCGCTTGGACACGGGAACATGCCTTCCTTGTGTACCCGAAACAACAAAACATTGCCCCATGTCGGGGGTCATGGATTCCAATCAGTGGATCGGGAGGATGTAGGCGTCATCCATGCTTGCCTAGGGATCACTTATGGCCGGGGTGGGTTCATCCTCACGTACTAGGATTTGCTTATCCTTACTTTTGTAATAACCCGCATCCAGATAGCGGGCCTCACAAGAATCGAAAGGAGACGCATCTCCTTGGAGCATGCCTACTCGACCGTTGAGTGATTATTTGAGGCACTGGTGATGCGATGAAGGGCCCGCTCCATGCAGATGGAGCCGTGGCCTACCCATCAACGCGTTGTAGGCAGTGTCCTGAGAGACGACCATGAACTCAGTGCTGGCAATTAAGGCACCGAACTGAGTCTTCAGGCGGATCTTGCTGACTGGGGTTTGCTCGGTCCTGTCGTACCCATGGATTCTGTGGTCAGAGGGAGTTAAATCACCTTCAGACAGACCCAGCTTTCGCAATGTCCGAGTCAGAATTAGGTTGATTCCGGAACCCGTGTCAACGAGGCAGCGACATACTTCCACACCATTGAAGGGGCCAGTGATGTACAACGAGCGAATATGACCCTGTATAGGAGGGTCCTCATCTTCACCAGAGAAATAGATAACCGCCTGACATTCAACGTTTTCAATCGTCTCGGTATGGAAGGCTTCTACAGCTGCTACCTCTGTCTCAAACTAGAGGGGGCTCCTTAGGGCCTCGGCAAGTGCCTCACGCATTTCAGATGACAGGCGAAGGGCCTCAAGGATAGAAAGCCTTACCGGAATGCTGGACAGGTGCTTCAGGACATCATACTTTCGTTCCAAATGCGAACCTCTGCCTACAGGAGGTCGTTCGGCATTTGGAGGCATAGCGGGTCCTGCCGGTTGAACCAGCGATCGACTAGTATTGGGTACATCCTGCTGCCTACTAGTTGAAGCCTGGAGAGTAGTCGCCATACTAGGATTGGACAGCGAAGGCTGTCCTGTAGCCAGGAAAGACTGACTGTGACACGAACGAGGCAACTCTCCCTGATCTAGTAGCACAAACGGCGGTGGAGGTAAAGCTGAGGGTGTTAGATGGGGCTGCGCGTACTGAGCTCTGCGATGAGCATGTTGTCTGGTCTCAGTGACGTGCACGGATTGGCTGAAAGTTCCAGCTAACGTACCTCGATAACCGGCGTGGTTGAGATTCCGCTGACGTTGACGTCGGCTGGAAATGTTGGGGAGGTTCGCCAAGCGTTCCCCCTCGTCGGGAGTCATATAAGGCTTTACCAGCTCCACGGTGTTAACCAAAGCGTACCCCTGGCTGTCGCTCGAGGATTCATCCACAACCGGGCGGATTCTGGGAGGAATCCCCAGTTCAGGGGGCATAAAGTCACCGAGAGTACGGGATGACGACGACACCGGCGGTGCACGTTGCTTCTTATTATGTCGCCGCTGCTTTCCCTTTTGGGAAGAGGTCGACTGTGAAGACGATGCGGAGGTGCCGACTACTTCTTCTGAAGGTTCCGGCTGCTTCAGGCGTGCCCGGATGATACCATGGGCACGGACGACGGTTTTTCGAGCCATCGAGTCATCGTATTTCCGGGATCCGCGGCCGGGAACCTGCTGCCACTCGCCTTCGTTGTCGCTACCGATCTCTGACCCTGCAATGACACCCACCACTTATGCTGGCACCAAGCCCAACATGACTATGTTGTTGTTAACCTGGTCTTAAAGCCATTCTTCAAACACATAGCATTGCTTGAGGGTGTGCCCTAGAATCCGATGATAAGGACAATAGTTGGGGTGATCGGTGAGATTCGCCTCTGCCGACCTTCTCTACTCGGGCAGGCGCACAATACCTTGCTCTAGAGCACTTCGAAAGTAGCCAGAGACTTGATTTTCTTCGAACGAATAAGTATGGTGCCTTCTTTCTGGATAGGTGGCCCTGGGGGCCTGGCCCTGACGAGGGGCTGGAGGGGCCTGCTGAGGAGGCAGCACCTGATTGTCTCGCCTGGGTGGCGGTGGCACATTGCGCGGGGGAACCGGTCGATTCTGAGGTGGTCACTGCTGGGCAGGGGCCTGTGCTTGAGGAGGAGGATCTCTGTGGGGTTGCGGGGATGGTGCCGCTGGCAGAAATTCCAGCTGCCTAGGGGCTTCTATTTGGGCCACCGCGGCGGGTTCAGCCCTGGCGGTCCTCCTGGCTGGGATCATAGTGGGAAACAAACGTGCCTGACTAGCATGTTTCAGAGCTTCCTCAAGGCGTTGAGCCTTATCTGAGAAATCTCTGAACCCTCCAGGGTAGTTCTGGGTAATCAGGGAGGGTACCATCTCCGATTGACGTTCCCCACACACATCGTCAGTAAATTCTCCTGAGTCAGGGGCATATCTAGGGAATATGTAAGTCCCTTCACCGGGTGATGAAATACGCAACTCGCTCATCAGACCATTGCTTGAACTTGAAGAGGTCTGCAATGCTGGTCTTCCGTGTGGTGGAACTGAACTGGTATAAGAACTGGTGGCGGAGATCCTCCCAACCGGTCACCGATTCGATGGGATCTGGCTGTACCAGATGAATGATGGACCTTACAATGTCTGTACGAAACATCGGAGCTTGGCGGCTTCTTGCTGAGCCGGGGTCCCCAGCATGGGGCACACCTGGAAGAAAAATGTGCCAAGTGCTGTGGCGGGTCCCCTGTCCCGTTAAAGGGCGAGAAAGTGGGGTTCCCAAAACCCGGGGGTGCGGGCATATCATCCACCCACACGGGATACGACTTGCCATCCGGTGGGACTACCACCTGCCGCGTTTCCAACGCCTCGAGGTGGGCTGTGAGTGCCGCGATAAGATCATCCGGGTGGGGGTCCCTGTCTTGACGAGGATCCCTAACCAAAAGTGCATTTCTAGGTTCCTCAACACGGTATATGGCTTCGACAGCTCGTGGATCAACTGGAGGAATGACCTGTGGGGTGACTGGGGGAACCCAGACTGGATTCTTCAGATTGCCCCGTCGTTCGGGGGTGTTTGGCGAGACGTATCACGCCCTCTTGCCATAAGATCCGGCTTCTACCCTGTCTGCAGGAGTAGCGTGATCAGGGTTGGCCAGAGGCATCTCACCGGGGGGAAATTGTTCCTTCCCCTGCTACCTCGGCCTGGGATTACCATAGTTGGGTCGCCGCTCTGCAGCGCGCTCAGCCAAGAGTTCGTCAACCAGCCTCTTCTGCTCAGCAAGCTGCTGGCGTAACGTGGACTTCTCAGGATCTTCATCTGTTTTCTATACAGAGGCAGACGGGTCGGAGTGCTTGATAGTTCCGACGTGCTCCTTACCCATGAAGGTATTTTGACCGAGTACCAGCGACTCGGTGGGTACAGGGAGGCCTAGCAGGTTCCTCTGCTGACGGGTAACCCTCCATGATGGGTCCAGCAGTGGCGGTACGCCCTCGGGGGGTAAGTATCCATCAAGGAATTCAAGCTCGTTTTCCTTGTCCACTACGTCAGCGATGTGGACCGCGACCCCTCTCGAGGGCACATCCTCAATGTCGAATAACGAATCGGGCTGCCGTCATATAGGGTCGAAGAGGAGAGTGGCATAGTGTCCCCAACCACGGACTTGCACATGGGGGTAGCTTCCCTGACGATTCTGCGGAGTACTTTGAAACTCTGAACACATTTCCGTTGAAGGGCGTTCTGACGGCCTGGCGACTCGGGGTGCTGGGCCACAAGGAGTGTGGCCGAATCGTTCAGGCGGCACTGCTCGCCGATTTCTTCGAAGTGCTCTCAACTTCTGGAGTACACCACCCGTTCGTAATTAAGGTGGAAGTGTGTCGCCCAAAGGATTCGACAAAATCACTCCACTTCTCCAGGGGTAAGGGACTCTGGTGTGCGAAAGTTCAGTGACGTCGTCGGCCAGAACTTCTCCGGGAAGTAATCCGCTGCAAGAATACTCCAGAATCTTCTGGGTTCAGACTTGTAGTCTGGCCCTGTATTTCCCCACTCGTCAACCGGGGTCAGCTGAGGGACCGGTAGCGGTACCGAGGCGGACCTCTGGGATAGTAAACTCGGCGGCGGGGAATACGGAGAACGAGCCGACTGGCCGCAGAATTCTGGGCCATTCTCTGAAGAGTAAGGTGACCTAGCCACGATGTCACGATACGATGGGATGATAGCCACAACTTCCGGCACAGGAGTCGCGGCTACCAACGATTGGTCATGTCGTCGTTCTACCACCGTTGTCCCCCAAAATAGCTCTCCGTGATCTCTGGTAGAGGTAGAGGGTGATTCGGGTGACAATGGTGGTGATTGCATGGTCGAGACCTGCAGACTTCCCAAGATTTCTTCCTCCTGGATGTACCTGCAGAGAGAGATGAGAATCTGGTGGACCTCATATTCGGGGAGAATGAGGCTAACTCGTCTGGTTCCTACCCCTGTCCTTGATACAGAGGAGTGGGGAGAAGGTTCCATCGCTGAGTCGTATTCCGCTTTAGAGTCGGAGAAGCGGGCATGTTTGATCTCCACCCTGGCTTTCCCAGGACTCTTCTTGTGGCGGCGACGACCCGCTATCCTGCCCCGGGGTGGCTCTTCGGGATAGGGTTGATCCCTATCATGTAGTCTCGGGGCGGCGCTGGCGTCGTGGCGGAGAGGACCCCCAGTCGAGATAGCCCAGGTGCGAGGGGAACTGGGGAAAATGTCGAAGGGTACATGGGGAGGACCTCCAGGGACAACACCCATGTGGGCAGAGCCTCTGTTGGAATCTGCAGGAGCATGGGGAGGACCTCCATGGTCGATGCGGGCGGAGCGAGGCTGACCATCACTCCTCAAGTTGCTAGGGCGAGGAGGACCTTCGCCGGTTGTAGAGAGGACGTAGTGAGGGCCCCCACGTTTGAGAAGGATTGGATGGGTAGTGCCTTCAGATCAGCGGTTAGGGGCAGGAGGTTGGACTCCATACCCTGTATAGTGGGCGTGGGAAAGGTGTATGTGCCGAGCATCACTGCCGCGGGGTAGGTCTTCCTTCGAGATGGGGGTAGCACGAGGCATACCTCCATGATGAGATTCGGAGCGGGGAAGGCCCACACACTATGGAGTAGTGGTATGGGGAGGGCCTCCGTACGAGGTGACATCACCGCAGGTTAGTTCGCGGCGATCACCACTCGGGCCTGCAACCCGGAGAGTCAACCCAGCCTGCCCTTGGGGCGGTTGGGGTCTCGATCCTCGTTGGGTGAAGGAGTGCCCCTGCTCAGTGTATGCAGGGACTTCATGATGCACGTCGGCGGTGGCGCGGGCCACTATAGCTATTGATGTCGACGAACCTGGGAGAGCATCCTCAGCCCGAGCCCGGTGCTGACATCGGGTCAGACGAGATGGTGTAGGTGGTGCAGGGGCATGGCCCGCCTGCTCTTCCTGCGGAGTCAGACGATGGCGCTGACACGGCCGGGCGAGAGCTCTTTCCTGGAGCCCTTGGTTCGGGACCCTGAGCGGGCTGATCCGGACGGCGCCCGCCTCATTAGCGTAAGGCGAGGAGTCGTCAAGGCGTTCCGGGGACAGGCTCCCGAAACGGTTGAACGTTGGGGTGGGGAGCAGGGGCTCCCTGCGCGGCCTGTTAGGGCGGCATTGACGGCGGGGCCTGGATGCCTCTAGGTCCAGGTGGGCCATATCTCGAGTTGGGATGACCCCTTCCTCCTCATACCTACACACGAGGTTGTTGATCACCCTTCGTTGGATGACCTCTAATGGGGAAAGGGGGCGTGGGCGCCCCGTATTCCGCGATGTGGCGGTCTTCGTGGCGGAAGCGGCACCATGCGAGGTGGCTATGGAGGAGTTTCCCCTGCCCCTGCGTTGGTGGGTGGGCGGTGATCTTGTCTCTCTAACAGCAACCTGGTTCTTGATAAATGAAGGGATCAACTCATCAACACTGAGAGGAAAAGGACTGACAACCAGTTCCCCTGCGTCCTTCCATTCTCCACGTCTGTATGAAGGATCCACACCAACACGCTGCAGAACGGAGTCCCCCGCGTTCTACTACCCCGACATCCGGTGAGTTTCACGACAGGCCCGCTATTTACATGGGGGGACCAGGCGCCGAATATCTGGATCCGGTGACACGTCAATCTACTGGTGTCTCGAACGCTACTAATCTCCACATTGAGGAGATGAATTTCACATTGGGTTCACCATTTCTGTTTCCGATGATTTCGTCGGGGCGCGCGCATCCGTCCGTCCGCGGAGGAGGACACGCTGCGCTTGTTGCCCCGCATTCCCGCATTCCAAAGGCGGACGGAATTCTTTCCTTATTCAGGTACGTCTTCTCCATGATCGAAACGAGATGATGGGATTTCGGTTCCTCCTTCTGTGGATTTCTCCTCGGAACTCGTCACCTAGTCCGGGTCTACCTCATAGATTTAATACGTTGTTCGTGAAACTCTTCCCAATTCCATGTTTCCATGGACGCCGGTAAATTACACTGCTTCTTTCGGGACATTCCAAAGGGTCCGGTCAGGGCAGCAACCTTCAGTCGGGGGAGTAGTCATGTTGAGGCATCAGTAGCATGTCTGGATGCTGGGGAACCTGACATGTCTGTCTATTATTCCTGGTCACAGGGCTTCTCGAGGGCGTGGAAGCCCGATGCATCCCATATCGAGCGCGGGGAATTATATGCCGTAGGCACATATCTGAGGTTTTCCTCAGCTTCCCGTGTTTAACACAGGGTACGCCGCGAGTTTAACGTCCAGTGGAGACAGATCAGCCCGACCGGAGAATTAGCTAGAATAGATCGGATTGAGGGATTTCCCTTGAAGGGGTGCCGATACTGAGATGAGCCCATGGGCGGCTGTGAAGAGGAGCGCACCAACATGGTCTCACCGGGATATGACAGTCCGGGCGAGGATCAGGGCGGATGATGGATAGACGAATGAAGTGGAAAGGGGGAATGGCAAGGAACCATCGCAAGGGCAACGATGAAGTTGGGCTTGAGCCTTGAAGGGGCTTCCTACGTATCCCCGTGGTAGGGAATCAAAGTCCGCATAGTTCGAGATGGTGCCGGTGAACCGGCATGAGGGTAGACCTTGGTCCGATGGGCATCATCAGCAAACTGACATGAATGGGGAGGACCAGGAGGGCCCTAATGGTGGTGGGCTTGAACCTCGTGGAGGATTCCTACATACCATGTCATGACATGGATCAAATACCACGTAGTTCAGAGGGGCTTCATCGGTGAACCGACGTGAAGTTGGACCTTGGTCCAATGAGAGATTTGCTTAAACCTCGGGGAGGCTTCCTACATACCATGCCTTGACATGGATCAAAGACCTTGTAGTTCAAAGGGTTTCATCAGTGAACCGACGTGAAAGTAGACCCGGGGGTCCACTATTGTTGGGCTTGAACCTTGGGAAGGTTTCTTACGTACCATGCATTGACATGGATCAAAGTCCTCGTAGTTCAAAGGATTGATGGAATACAGTTTAACGTCATGCGGGATGGTAGTGAGCCCTGACGTGAATGAACGACGGGTGGTGGGTGTCGGCCAACCGACGTAAATGAGGGACCTTGGTCCAATGGGAGATGGGATTGAACCTCTGGGAGGCTTCCTACATACCATGCCTTGACATGGATCAATGTACTCGTAGTTCGGGTGAAAATGGGGGGAGATTGGCACATTGACAAGGAGACGGTCTGGGCCAATGATTGTTGGGTTTGAACCTATGGAAGGCTTCCTACGTACCATGCCTTGACATGGATCAAAGTCCTCATAGTTCAGGTTGGTCACAACAGCTTTCCATCGGACTGGAATGCAGTTTAACATCATGCTGGACAAGGGCATACAGTTTAATGTCATGATGGACGAGGGTATAACTTGACGTGAATTGGATGATGGGTGGGCTTGATCCTCGTGGAGGCTTCCTACGTACCATGCCTTGACATGGATCAAAGAGGGTCTTACGCGTTAGGCGGCCCATGGTACCAGTAAGGCCATGGTCAAGGGGGGTTGTGGAATGAACCATCGAGGGGTACACGTTAGCATGTCTATGCGAAGAAGCAATAGCCATTAGCATGCCTATGCGAAGAAGCATTAGGTGAAGCAACACTATGAGTGGTATTGTCCTTGGGACATTGAAATTACATCGTGCAAACCTGGAGGGTCGCATGGGAAGAGGAATTGCCCAGAAAAGGAGTGTGCTTCGTGAAGTGGAGTGCCTTGGCCTTAGCATGGGGCATAGGTGTGAGTGGAGGGTGCTTCGTGAAGTGGAATAGTATTCGCGGAGCACCGGCTTGCGAAGAAGAGGAGCCTCGTGACGCAGAGTGCTGCGAAGCAGTGTGCTTCACAATGTGTAGTGATCCTACCTTAGCATAAGGATCACTAGTACAACTTGGGTGTTTCGCGAAGCATTAACGCTCTAGGGCTGCCCGGGTTCCCTTGGGAATCCCCTTCCTTCGCGAATTCCCTTGAGCTTCGTGAAGGGCATCCCTCTCGGAAGAGGGGCTCAAAACGGGACAAAGAAAAGGCGTCACGTAAAGTAGAAGTACCTCGCGGAGCTCATGATTCCTGGAGGAAAAGGGTGCTTCGCGATTCGGGAGAGGAGAAGCCAAAAGGTCGGATTGTCCGTCCTTGGGACTCAGGGGGAGTCCAGTATTTATAGGGAAGGGGCGCCGCGAAGCAGAACTCGCACGCCGCCTCAGGTGCTTCGCGGCGCGCTCGCGAACGTCAACGTCGTCCGCAAATAGATACCGCCTCTGGAGCATCGCGGCGGGCTCGCGAACGTCAAATGAGTTCGCAGAGAGTTACCGCCTCTGGAGCTTCACGGCGGGCTCGCGAACGTCAAATGTGTTCGCGGAGAGTTACCGCCTCTAGAGCTTCGTGGCGGGCTCGTAAACATCAAATGCGTTCGTGGAGATTTACCGCCTCTAGAGCTTCATGAGACCGCGATGCTCGGGGTGCTTCGCGCCGGTGATTCGTGTCGGTGCTTTGCGAGGCAGCATGCCAGCCTTCTTTTTCGTCCCTTCATTTCGGGCAATATTTTGGTGCCAATAGCTGGGAAGTGGTCCCTGATGCTGGGTTTACCTCCAGCTGGGCTGGGAAGCGGTCCCCAATGACGGTTCCGAGCCTCCCTCTAGTGGAGTACCCTTTTACGGGACTTGGCATTGGGACTCATCAACGACTTTAGCCGGGTCACCCTCCAGTGGATTACCCTTTTACGGGACTGGGCAGTGTGGCACCCGTCGACTCTTGCCGGGTCTCCCTCCAATGGGAACCTGTCGACTTCTAGGGATCACCCTTCAACGGGGCAGGTTAAGGGGTCACCTGTTGACTTTGAGGAGACCTCTCTACTACGGGGCAATGATGAGGTGTGGCTTGACGTTCCCCCAGAACATTCAAGTACGAGGGGCGCTTTCCCAACTGAGACGCATCCATGTGGTGCTACCTAAAACCATGCAGGCGAGTTAGTGCCGCCCAAAGTGGATAGTTTCGAGGTGCAGTGATTTGAGCCCCTTGACTTGTAGTTCATGGTAGACGTGCGGGATGCTGGGCATCGATGGTGTTTACTTCAAGGACTGTTGTATACTCACTTTCTTGGGCTGAGCTATGGGATGAAGATCCCCTTATGATCTTGTTTGGGCTTCTTGATTGAGCATACGGATATATATATATACCTTGTTCCAGTACCCACTCTTTGGGCCTTGGTTACCTCCCTCCAGGAGAGGCGAATACGCACGGGGTATGCCACGTGCTTTTCGTGTCTTGATTCTTGTGGTTGGATGAGTCTACTGTCCTACTATAGTTAGTGAAGACTCGATGAGAAGTTCATCTTCTCACTGTTTCCAGCTCCTTGTGTCTGGACGAGTCTACCTCCTTTCTCTTGTTGGGTTGAGGAGGACTCTTTATTGTACTATTTACTACACTTTCAGTTGTACTCATTTAATTTTCCACTATTCGATCTACTTCTCACCCTTCGGTACCTCCTTTGTTCCTCCCTCGATCCTTTGGGGTATCCAACTGAGTATTTTTATACTCACCCCTACTCGGGATTTGCCTGAACATGGTGTGCCCTTGCAAACGACGGACAGGTTGGTCATGACTTTAGCAGAGCTTAAGAGGTCGGGAGCTTGGACCCCATGCGGTGGTCATAGTCAGGTTCTAGGTGGGGGACCCTTCCATTTGTTTCTCTTTTGATTACCTATTGCCGGGTTGTGGCACTTTTCTATTTGGGTGCGTGTTTTTCCCTTTTCTTTTTAGTTTACCTTCAGCTCCTACTTTGTACTGTTAGAGGTTAATGCACTTTGTGGTTTATTTATAGTAGTCTCACTTCACATTACTTGGCTTTTCATTTTACTCTACACTTCTACATTGAGTGGGCTGCGTGAGTGTGTACAGGTACTTAAGAAAATTCCTCCCCGAGTTGTTGTGCCTTCGGTGCTGGTCACCAGCCCCTGTCCTATGGAGGTGGGCTTGGGGTAGTTGCGGCTTGAGCCTGGGTAGGGTCGGGTCGTGACAAAGTGGTATCAGAGGTGGTTTGTTCCTTGGGAAATTGTTTGGATGTCCCAAAAAATGAATTGGTTGGGATTTAGGGCAACAATGTCGACATGTCTCAAGTGCAGCTCTCTGGTGAGGGAGTCCAGTGATGGTGCAGCGGCCGACGTATCCATTCACCAGGACCCTGATAACCCGCTTGTCGACTCAGCATGCTGAGACACATGTTGCAGGGAAAATTGGTTTGTGCATCACATAGGATTGAGTCTTTGATTGTCCTTATTGAGTCAGCTCCCCATTGTTGTTGTTGTTGTGGTATACATATATGCTCATCTGATCGTGACACTCCTTGATAATATTCAGGATGTATCCGCGAAGACAGCCAGCCAGGATACCAGCCTTGGTTCGTGATGACGGCCCTGTGAGCTATGAGGCCTAAGTCCAGGACCCATCATGCGAGCCCCTTTCTCTAGGTGGGCTGATAGCATCACCCCCACCTATTTAGAAGCAGACAGCTTCAACAGAGCAGACTGATCTTGAGCGCAGGTTGAGCGGGCTCTGAGAGTTCCAGTGGAAGGGTCCCCTGAGGTTCAGTGGTGAGCCAGACCAACAAGCGGGAGGGTATTGTCTGGAGACAGTGGTTCTCCTTTTCAGGCTTGTGCAGACGCCAATATTTCTTATGGTGGTTTGGCCGCCAACCTTTTCCGCAGAGCAGCTTGGTGTTGGTGGAGTCTGGTGACTCAGTTTCTTAACGAGTCATCACTTTCGTGGGGAAACTTTCAGATTTTGTTTTTTGATGAGTTTCCCCTCCTTCTTAAGCACCATTAGGATTCAGGATATCCTATAGTTTCAGCAGGGAGGGATGACGGTGGCCGAATACGTGGCTAGTTTCGCAGACCGTGCACGCTTTTACCCAGACTTGGTCCATGACGACAACATCCGAGCGCGAAAGTTTGAGCATGGTCTCTGCCAAGACATTGGTGTTGTCATTGTACCCTTGGTAATTTCCACATATTCCGGGGTGATAGAGAAGGCGCTGGTGATAGAGATCTTCCTGTCACTTTCTAGAGTTGGTGGTGATAGCAGGCACATTGAAGCCGAGACGTCTGCCGCAGCTAGTGGGCATCGGCAAGAAGATCCTCGATGTAAGTGGCTTTCTGACAACCGAACTCGGGGGGGGGGGGGGTGGTCGTACACCAATGTGGCGCCAGAGGGCACCAGTGCAGCCCAGAGAGTGCTGGTGCTATGCTTTTGATGGGTGAGGTCACCTGGCACAGAACTGCTCGACCATAAATGCAGAGAGCTTCGGGCAGAGAGCAGGTGCACCACCACGTCAGAGACAACGCTATGATTGGAGTAATACCTAGAGATTTGGTGCTAGTAGAGGAGCGAGAGGAGATAGAAGTGGAGGATGACCTTACAAGGTCTTCACATCACCACTAGGTGGTCCACGTCAGCCATCGAGATCTGAAAGTTGGGACCGCGGACAGTCGTGAGCTTTGGATGTCTACAACCCTACAGAGCATGAGATGATAAGAGTTACACTCTACGTCTCTTCTACTGTTTGCAGTAGAATTGGTGGATGCTCTGTGTGAAATGCTTTTCTACCTCCTCCTTGATTGAGGTGTTACGAAGGTGACGCGGGGCGTCGGCGTAACCCTGTGTTAGAAAGGTAAAAGGCGTGGAACTTTTCTCTTAAGTAGATGGTGTTGACTCCTTCACTTCTGAGTGTGTAAGAGAGCCTTGGTTTTGAGACATCGACTATGAAACCTTACGTGACCAGATATCCTTGGGTGTTTCACCATATGGATATTCTGAAGGAGGGAATCACTGGGCCTTATTTCACGTGAGAGCGGTGATTCTAGTGCGGCGTGCGACGTAGAGGTTCGATCAAGGAGGTGAGCTACCCCCGAGGTCCTTCGGACCATTTGAGAATGTGCGAAGGGATGGCGAGGTTCCCTACCGCCTTTCCCTAACCCCAAAGGCTGGGTTAGGTGCATGAAGTCTCCCATGTGACTCACCCGAGAAGAAGTGTGTGTGCTCCTATGCACGACATCGGTGAGGGTAGAACTCATGTGAACAGATCCAATCCTTTGGTCTATGCGCGGTGGCACAAAACTGTACAAGAGTTCTTCTAGGTACGGGGGAGCCAGGTGAGGGATTAGTACCCTGAGTTGTTCCCTGGTTTTGATTTTCAGGGATGAAATGCATGAAGTATGGAATGATGTAAGAATCGGTTTTTTGGCTATAAAGGACTCTGGAATATTCTTGATGTTATTCCAGAGCAGCGCCTTCAGACGACGTGCGATTCCGAGCCCCGATGTGGCCAGAATTAAATTTTCAGTGCGTTCATACTGGGAATAACAAATAAATGGGATAAATCTTAAACGGTGATCCGGATCACAAATATGAGTGTATGGATGGGTCCGAAATGGGGTGTTTACCCTAGGAACAATATAAAACATGTCAGAGTGGGTCATTTGGACCCCTCGCTCACTTTCGGAACGTTAAAAGGATAATTAAAACAATTAATTTGTTTGTTTAATGGTTAAGCTAATGTATCTCTTAAACACTGGCTCAGATTAGATAACTGAGCGCGTCATTGAGTCCGATGATTTCCGTTTACCCTAGGAGATCTGTAAGTTTCTCAGGCGCATGCCATCAGTGAAAAATGGCCCCGGGGGCAATTTCGTACTTTGGAGACCTCGGGCGTTGAGTTCAATTACTTTTGAATGAGGCATCATATTAAAATTTCGAGACCTCCGTTGTGCTCTAGAGGTGGTGTTTTCCCTAGGGGAGTATTAAACTATACCCTGATGAGGGTTTGGGTACAGGACCTAAGGGTGGGGGTTTAAGTGTTTTCTGTTTAAAAACTCCCCACCCACTTTGTTTTGTTTCACCCTCACGCAAACCCTCCCAACAAAGAAGGAGGAGATCCATCCTCTCCTCCACCTCTCCGGTGAGGTGCACCAGTCCGGCGGATCGTCGTGAAGCGTGGGGTGAAGCCCTACAAGGAAGGATCATTACGGTTTCAATTTTTATTTCTTCATCTACTTTGAGCTCGAATTATTGTATCGAACCTCTGTTGAATTATCGAGAAAATCCCATGAATGTGTAGTATGTTTTATGAGATTGCTGACTCACTTTTCAGAATTGAAATCCGACTTCGGAGTCGATCGCAAACGTCTGCCGAATATTTTGGGTTTTGGTGTTTTCTGGCCGTCGAGCGTGGCGGTCCGGTGAGTTGGGTGACGACGGCTCCTTCAGATGGTTCGGCGGAGTGGCAGGCAACGACGAATTCAGCGGGGCGGTCGGCCGCGGGCTCCAGGGGCGGCGATGCAGGCTCCAGGAACGGCGGTGCGGGCTCCAAGCAGGACGCGCGGGATCCCTCAGCGGAGCTGTCCGGGCGAGGCGGTGGCTCCAGGCGGCGAGGCCGAGCCACTGGGCGCGACGACCGCGGGGTCATGGTCTGCGACCCCTATGTGGAGACAGAGACCCACGAAGTGCGGGTCGCCGCGAGAGACCAAGACTGACCCTTCATGGTCGGTCGGCTCATGGTTGACCGTGGGTCCACGACCAACCCACGCAGATGAGCCACGAGCCGACCGTCTTGGGCCTATCTAGGGGGTGTGGACCGGTTGAACCGGTTTGGTCCACCCCTGCATGTGTCAGACGGCGTTAAAATGCTGTAACTTTTAAATCGTGGGTCAAAATTGCGTTCTGTTTGAGGAAACACATCCCTTAAATAGGGACCAACATTTTGAGATGGCCTTGGGAATTTTTTATTCCTGAAATGAGGGGCCTCGGAGGCGGGTCGCGTCTTTATGTGAATTGATGTTTTTCTAGGGGATCTTGTTTTGGACGGCGCGGACGCGTCCAATGTCCGATTTGAGCGCCGTCAGTGGCGTTGCGACCCTAGCATTGAGCCAAAAGTTTCCAATGTGGTTTCGAGCGTTGAAATGTGAGTTGAGGCATGGGCCCCATGGCCCGTCTTTTGAGATGCACACAACTTTTTGTAACTTTTTCATCAGATTTCCATTCGGGGCATGCAAGTATTCGATCTTGGGTGGTCATTGAAATGATGCAATCCGCCCTCTTTAATTCAGCATGCTAGTACAGGCCCCGTGAGGGCCGTTTTGGGAGTTGGCAGTGATTTCCAGCTTTATCACTAGGTGTCCTTTTTGGACATGTGAATAGTCCATCTTGTGTACTTTTTCTAGATGATCAAAATGGCGTGATCCATTCGTAGTGTTTTTGGACAGGGATGCGGGTCCCACATAACATAACTCGTGTGCGGTGTGATGAAATGCATCTTTTTCTCCGGATATCTGTTGCACTCAAGTGATCAGTCCTTTTGACGTATTTTCCCGAGGGGATCACAATGGTGAGATGCACCCGAATATTTTCAGGGCCGAGGCTCAGGACCCCGGGACGCCATTCGGGCATAAGGCGGAGTTGGCGACTTTCCCGTTAGATATCCGTTTGAGGTGAGTACGTAGTCTATCTTGAATGTTTTTCGGCGAGGATTACAACGGTTCGATCTGTTTCATTGTGCAGAGTCTCTTACACGATCTTATTAAATGTAGAAATATGAAAGGTGTACCGGTGGTGGTTCTTCCTGCGGTGTTTGTAGTGAACCCTTAGCATGTGATCGCATTCAACCCTGGGAGAGTGATGTTATTGTTTAAAGAGATGTGGTTGGCCATGCCTCAGATGTTGAAGTGGAAAGTTGTAGTTGTTACGTTTACGCCTCTGCGTTGACGATGGGTGCCATTTGCATGTTTGCATTTGGGCTGGAGACATGGCATACTCTGGGAGTATGTGGGAATGCTGGGAGGTACTTGTGGATTGTTGTACCTGAGAATGTTTGTGGGCTTGGTTGGGGTTGACTTGGGGCCACACGTCATTTGGGCCCCATATGCTTGTCGTGTTCTGCTTTATGTACTTTTGACCTCTCGCGACGTGGAGGGTCCCTCCGTTCTCATTTTCTGACCAGCAGGGATGAGTTTCCCCTAGTCCTGTTATCGTTTGTTGACCAGCAGGGTTGAGTTTTCCCTTGGTCCCGTTCTCATTTGTTGACCAGCAAGGTTGAGTTTTCCCCTAGTTATGTTATAGTTTGGCTGGCAGAGATGGTTTGTTTTGTCTGTTCCATCAGCTGTGAGGGGTTTTAATAGTTTTCCCTTTTATCAGACTGAAGCACCGTTTACGACCACTTGTGCTCATAAAGCGTGGGTGTTTTCCAACTTTTTGGGATGGGTTGTCTCGGTCCGCTTCGATAGTGACTCAGCGGATTGGAGCGTGATCGCCCTGAGAGGCCGGGGAGTTTCTCCCATTCCTTCGTGTTCCCTGGTAGAGTTCTTGTGGAATCGGTGTGACCAACACATTACGCGGGCACTGATCCTCTACCCAAGAGGTTGTTTCCAGCATGTTTGTCCAAGAGGTTGTTTCCAGTAGGGATGGCCAGTGGGTTACCATCCAACAGGGATGGCCAGAGCAGTACCATCCAGCAGGGATGGCTAGTGGGTTACCATCCAGTAGGGGTGGTCAGTACAGCGGTGTTCACCAAGTAGTACCATCCAGCCAGGATGGCCAGAGTGGTTCTGGGTTTACCTAGAGCTGGGCTGGGAAGTGGTCCCCGATGCCGGGTTTACCTCCAGCTGGGTTAGGCAGTGGTCCTCGATGACGGTTCTGAGCCTCCCTCCAGTGAAGTACCCTTTTACGGGACTGGGCATTGGGACTCGTCGACGAATTTAGCCGAATCGCCCTCCAGTGGATTACCCTTTTACGGGACTGGGCAGTGTGGCACCCGTCGACTCTTATCGGGTCTCCCTCTAGTGGGAACCCGTCGACTTCCAGGGATCACCCTCCAGTGGGGCTAGGCAGGGGGTCGCCAATCAACTTTGTGGAGACCTCTTGACTACGTGGCATTGATGAGGTGTGGCTTGACGTTCCCCCAGAACTCTCAAGTACGAGGGGCGCTTTCCCCACCGAGATGCGTCCTTGCGACGTGACCTAAAACCATGCAGGCGAGTAAGTGCCGCCCAAAGCAGATAGTTTCAAGGTGCGGTGATTTGAGCCCCTTGACTTGCAGTTCGGGGTAGACATGTGGGATGATGGGCATCGATGGTGTTTACTTCTGGGACTGTTGGCTACTCACTTTCTTGGGTTGAGCTACAGGATGGAGATCCCCTAACGATCTTGTTTGGGATTCTTGATTGAGAATATGGATATGTATATACCTTGTTCCAGTACCCACTCTTTGGGCTTTGGTTACTCTCCCTCTAGGAGAGGCAAAGATGTGCGGGGTATGCCACATGATTTCTGTGTCTAGATTCTCGTGGTTGGAAGAGTATACTCTCCTGCTATAGGTATCGAAGACTCGATGAGAAATTCATCTTCTCACCATTTCCAGCTCCTTGTGTCTGGACGAGTCTACCTCCTTTCTCTTGTTGGGTTGAGCTGGACAATTTACTGTACTCTTTACTGCACTTTCAGTTGTACTCGTTTACGTTTCCCCTGTTCGATCTACTGGTCACCCTTCCGTACCTCCTTTGTTCCTCCCTCGAGCCTTTGGGGTATCCTACTGAGTATTCTTATACTCACCACTGTTTGGACTTTTCCCGCACTTGGTGTGCCCTTGCAGACGATAGACAGGTTGGTCGTGACTTCAGCGGAGATTAGGAGTTTAGGAGCTTGGACCGCGTGTGGTGGTCATAGTCTGGTTCTAGGTGGGGGACCCTTCAAGTTGTTTTTCTTTTGTTTACCTTTTTCCGGGTTGTGGCACTTTTCTAGTTGGGCGCATGTTTTTCCCTTTTATTTTTAGTTTAACTTCAGCTCCTTCTTTGTACTGTTAGTGGTTGATGCACTTTGTGGTTTATTTATAGCTGTTTCCCTTCACATTACTTGGATTTTCATTTTTTACTCTACCCTTCTGCATGGAGTGGGATGTGTGAGTGTGTACAGGAACATAGGCAAATGCCTCCGTGAGTTTTTTGTGCCTTCGGCGCAAGTCACCAGCTCTTGGCCTATGGAGGCGGACTTGGGGTAGTTTCGGCTCGAGCCCGGGTAGGGTTGGGTCGTCACATAATGCATCATAAGATATAAAAGATAATGAGAAATCCTAAAAGATAGATAAATGATGAATGAATTTACAAGAAGTTCCATGGATAATCATAGTTAAAATATATTAAAAAATAAATATATAAATTGAATAACCATATATCATCCAAAAAAATATAATGTTCAATAATCCATAATGACTATAATAGTAGAAATATTCTCCAAAAGTGTGATGGGATTGTAAAATAAATTTATCATGAAATTATTTGAATGAATCCAAGAAGGAATCCTTACCTCATGGCATAATGTTTATTTATTTAATACATTTTCTATTTCATGGTTTTATTATTCCTCATTATGTAATAACATTATCTATTTTATTGTAAATCTTATCATCTTCCATCAATATGTTACTAGCTCATCCAAGGTTCCTTCCCATATCCTCTCTCAATATATGGTAATTTCAGTGATAAATATAGCTATCTCTTGGGGGAATTATGTGGAAGGTTTTATAATGGGTCTCCAGGGTTCACTAATTTTTAAATAATTAATTAATTTCATTAACTTGAATAATTATTATGGGATATCCCGATGTCCTAAAATTTCAATGAGGGATACATGACCCTTAGAAAAAAAATCCCATATTACATACACAATCATGGGGTCAAAAATTCCTTACAAAATTAAATTTAGAAGATACCCACATCCACTCTCATGGGATAAATAAATATTAAAAATCCATTAATATTCATTATCCCTTGAAATTATAAAAAACTCAGTCCATGGGTAAACATTGTACCCCAGGATCAACAAGTCCTCATATGTTTTTAAGGCCTTCTATTAGTGTAAATTTACATTTTCACCCCTAGGGAGTTCTTGATATTCTGAAATCTAATATTTGATATATACCATCACTCAGAAAAATGTGGTCCACAAAAACCTTACCACTTTCAAACTATTTTGTTACCAAAAAAGGAAATAAATACAGTTCTGTAATAACGAAGCTCACAAAACAACCCCATAAGGAAGCCATGCCACATTCACACACACATCTCCTATTTTTGGAGGTTTGATATCTATACAAATTTTGTATACAAACAACCATGAAAATAGATCCATTTACCACCAATGAGACTATATATTTAAACAAATCATGAAGTAATTTCTTAATTGGAACATAAGCTGATTTTAGGTGATTCTTTACAAGAATTCACACTGAAGGTTCTTCTGGACACCTAGGATGAATTGAAATCAAGAACCACAAATATCAACCTCAAAATAGTTCCTTACCATGGTTATCCCTTGTGTTAGTCCTTTTCTCAACACATTTAATGTGTTTTCAAGGTGGTTTTCATATGAGAGAAACAAATCCATACCACACAACACAATTGAGCACATCACATGATTTTACAATGATACTAGAAGAGTTTAAATGTAGCATGATCCCCTTGACCTATGCATATTTATCTTTCTTATCCTTCCCATATAAAATGACCACCAATATATCCATCTTGTTTTATAAGGGAAACACATGCATTATTTTCTAAAATCACGTCTATAATAATCCTCTCTCAAAATTGAAATATGTAATAGGTTCTCATTCATCCTCAATGACATCCTAGTTTTGATTTCATTGAAATAAAAGAAATATACATAGACTATGGGATGTTTTATCAAAAAAAAGGGAACTATCATCCACCCCAGAATAAAGATCCATACTAGGAATAAAGGGGAGAGAAACTGGCAAATATCATGAAGTAATAATATATCTCAAATGAGTCATTGAATTAACAGCTCATCACTCACTAATCATTGGAAAGAGACCCAATTGTAGGCACATGATAATTATGATCCTAACTATATAAAATATTTGGTTATCATTGAGAAACACTCAAGATTTGATAGGATGAACCTATAAGGGTAAGAGAATATCTATACGAGATAACATAAGAAGGATATGTAATATCACAATTAAAAACTATATAATGTATGTACCAACATTTTTGTGCTTTTCAATTGATTTATTTGAGATCTTGGTTGACTAATAGGATATTCGAGTCATGAATAAAGGATATATTATCCAAAACAACTACACTAGTCTCCCTGATCTAAAGAACTACTTAACATCACTTCCAAATTTTTTTTAACCATTCATATAATGACTATTAACTCTAATATTAGTCTTGCAGACTCAACTAATTTGATAACACTTTGACATGAACCAACCCACTAGTGCCCCACCCTATCATAAAGTATGTTGAGTGTGTCCACCTAATACTACCTCCAATAGGACAAGGGCTATTGGATAGCTGATGTGAGTGTTTTTGTGTCGTAAAAACGTCAATCAATATTTTCCCTTTTAATGTATCACAGTGGTGACCACATGTTTGTCTCTCGAGGAGGTTGCATATCGAGTTGCAAAATTGTCACTTTTGTTATTTTTACAAAAATGAAAATGGGGATTTGATTAAAAATATGAAAATAAAATTATAATTAATAAATAAAGTGAAATATTTTTAAAGAAATGATAATGTGGGTTTGAAATTAGGATTAAAAATAGCAGCTGGAGACAAGCTTCACCCTCTCGGACACTCCCCTCTTCCTTGTATATAAACATATCTCTAAATTTAAATCCCTAAATGTATGCCCAAGGACCCCCAGGTGTACAATAAAATTTGAATAGAAATCATATTAATACTTTAATATGATTTGTATCCCACTTTTATAAGTGAATAAATTACTTAAATACCTCCATGTAATTAAACCAAATTGAATTCGCTATGCTCAATTGCATGACCTAACCAAAGAATTTTAAATAGGGAAAACAATTTTTCTAATTTATAGATAGAACAACAATCAATTTTTTTTTGAATATATATTTATGAAATAAAACAACCAGATTCATTAAAAAATATTGGTTCAAGATAAATTCAAAAATAGATTACACATTAAAATCGAAACTCGAAAGAGAGTGTCCACCAGGTGTCGTCGTCCGCAACCACTTACCGCTTAGCCTTCCATCACTTGAGAAGCCCTCATATTTTCTATTGAATCTTAAGAGGCTGTCATATTCTTAAGGATAAAAATCTCCACCTTCCCCTTCACTCTCTCAATCCAACTCCCTTTGTGACGGATGGTGTGGTGATTAATGGAAAATGATTTAGAGGTAGGAGCTCCTCTCCTTTTATAGGACGATTTCATCTTCAACAAGTTGTCGCGTTTTCGTCCCATTAATTGGCCGATTCACGTATGTACCTCTTAATAAATATTGTTCATAAATTTGTTGGCAGTCCACCCTCCAATGTTCAGATTCATTGGACACGTCTTGAAGGAGTTATGATTTTTTTATTGTCGATCACTTCCTATGGATGAAGCTTCCTGGAAGCTTCCTTCAAAACTCTATCATTGAATGAACCTCATAAAGGATTCCAAACAGATTGAAGTTAATTTTTTGGACGCGTCTGGGATTCCTCTTTCACATCAAAGTAGAATAGAATTATTTGAAAGAGTTTATGCTGAATTATGTTTCAATTACTATGGTGGCGTCCACGCAGTCTGCCCGGAAAAATTGTCAACTTCATTGATTTTTTCAGGCATCAAGAATAATAAATCATTCCCTGGTCCTATAGACAAAGATGATGGAAATAACATAAGGGTTAAAAAAAATTCGATTCACAAAATTTAGAAATATATTTTATGCGAAATGACCAAAATACCTCTATGATAAAAATCTGTTAAAATTATAGAATTATGCAATTTAAACTTTTTATCCCAAAACACACTCTAAATCAAAAATTGTTACAAATAAGATCAAATTTGTAAATTGTTGAGGTTTAAATCAATTAAATTGACATTAAAAATTGTGGAAATATTAGCTCTATCAATTCCCCCACACTTGGCTCTTGGACTCCTGGACAGGTGATCACGAAATCAAGAAAAATAAAACACATACCAATGGAGTTTAGCAATTTACCCCAAAGAATTAAACAGATATCATGCCTCATTAAATAAAAATATTTAAAATTTTAAATTCAAATCATTCAATCCATTTCCACTTCTTTTTTCTTCTCATTGACAAAACACACTTACCTCACATTTATTTTCTCTCAGTACACAATATTGATTTGTAACAAGGCTTTTCTCATCCAACTCAGGACTGAATTAACATAGGCTTGATAAATTTCTACATCTCCAACCGATGTGAACCATGAACATTTTATTATCATGATTAATTTACAAGGTTTTTCTGTGGCTTGGGGTTGGTAGGATTCAAATGTGAAAAATTATGTGGCTAAATAAGGAGGGTTTGGATCTTTTGGAAATAGAAAAGCATGATACTAATTTTCACTTAAGTATTGTATCCTCCGTATTCTCCTCTGAAGAAAAATATATCATTTATGACCATATATTTTCCATCCCATTACACCAATATTTTTTTCAGTAAATATTGTTCTTTTTTTAATGCTCCAGATAGGGCACAACTTATTTCCATTGCAAGCTCCATAGAGGGAAAACTCCGTTTTATTTTAGATCTCCAAATAGGAACAACTCTGAGGAAAATATATTCTAGCATCACAAATATGCCTTCAATGTTTAAATTTCCTCCCAAAGTTACACCAAATGAGGTAGCACATCACGAGTCATATTCCCCCCCCCCACACACTTAAGTTCAACTAGATCATGAATTTATACTTCCAGAGCTGGTTGGAAAGGGAAATTTGGCTTATAATGTGGCTAAACTAACAGGCTGTACATGGCTACTAAGGGCTCAAGAAAGATCAAATGTTCAAGGAAGGCCAAAATAAAAAGGATAATCATGAAAATGGGGCACCAATATCCAATAAAATTCCTCAATCATTTTAATCACAAATTTCTCAACCCTCATGTTTTGATAGAAATAAATCATGTTATGGTTTAAAAAAACACTAATTGGATCTCTCAAGATAGAGGTGAATGTGAAGATAATGTGAAAATGGGTCTAGAGGCCTCATAGGAATGAGAATTTCAATTACAATGTACGGGATATGTTCCATGAGATTTACAAATCAGTGGTCTTTTCAAGAATTGTACAAATTGTTAAACTTGAAGCAATTCCTTTTTCAGCATTCATTTATGTTCAATTTCAAATGATCAATTGGTTCACTCCTTGGCATGATTTTCAAATGAAATTCAAGAAATTTCAAAACGTTTTTTTATTTGAAAAAGAAACACGAAAAATTGGAACGAAATTTTGAAAACAAAAAATTTCAAAAAAAAGTTCGTAAAAACCAAATCTATCCAGCTTTGTGTCCCCCCCACACTTATTCTATGAAATGTCTTCATTGTGTAGTTTTTTTGCACGAAACTCAGGAAATTAAAGACATTGATAAAATAAATGACAAGGAAAGACACAACCTTGGATCAATTATATTATGCATCTTGAAGTTGAATCTCCTCCCTTGGAGGAGCTTGAAACTTTTCTCGAAATTGATGCAGCCTATTCCCATTTACAGTGAATGATGTCTCTTTGTCTAGATGTTTAATCTGTATTGCAACAAAAGGAAAAACATGAGTAATAATGAATGGTCCAGACCATTTGGAACGAAATTTACCTGGGGAGAGTTTCAATATGGCATTAAACAGCAGAAATTTGTCTCCCTCATTGATGTTTTTGCTAAGAATCCTCCCCTCATGAAAGGATTTTCTTCTCTCTTTGTAAAACCTAGATCTTTCATATGCATTATTTCTGATCTCCTCTGACTCCTGATAATAATATTTTCTTTTTTTCCCAGCAAAATATAAGATCATGTTACTTTTTTTACAACCCAAAAGGATTTGTGTTCTAACTCAACTGGTAGATGAAAATCTTTTCCATAGACTAATCTAAATGGTGACATTCCAATTAGAGTTTTGAAAGAATTTCTGTGGGCCCAAAGAGCATCATCAAGTCTCAAACTCCAATCCTTTCTATTTCGGTTCACTGTTTTTCTAGGATTTCTTTGATATCTCTATTGGAAAACTCAGCCATTCCATTTGTTTGAGGATGATAGGGCATAGAGACCCTATGATTAACACCGTATTTCTTCAAAAGAGATTCCAAAGTCCTATTAAAAAAATGGGTACCTTGATCTGTAATTAGAAACTTTGTAAATCCAACCCATGAAAACAAATTTTCTTTAAAACATTTGGACACAATCATTGCATCATCAGTTCGGGTGGGGATAGCCTCTACCCACTTGGACACATAATCAATAGCCAGCAAGATATAGAGATATCCAAAAGAATTGGGAAAAGGCCCCATAAAATCCATTCCCCATACATCAAAAACATCACAAAACAAAAGTGGGTTTTGTGGCATCTCATTCCGCCTGGAAATGTTTCCTTGGAATTGACAATTATTGCAGGTTCTACAGAATTCAAAATCATCTCTAAAAATGGTGGGCCAATACAATCCTGAATCTAGAACTTTTTCTACTATTCTCTATGGTCCAAAGTGTCCTCCACAGTTTAATATGTGGAAGAAATGTAAGATGGATTGAAATTCAGAGTTCAGAATGCATCTTTGTATCATTTGATCACTACCAATGTGCCATAAATAAGGATCATCCCAAATGTATTTCTTTGAATCGATCACAAGTTGGTCAAATTGATATTTGGAAAACCAATGGGGTTGTTCATCAGAAGCCAAATATTTCACAAGATTAACATACCATGGTATTTCACTTTGAGCAGCAAATAAATCCTCATCTGGAAAGGTTTCCTTAATTGGTGGACACATCTGAAATTTTATATTCTCAATAGATGGTATACTACTCAAATGATCAGAAACAAGGTTCTCACATCGTTTCTTATCTTTTATTTCAACATCAAACTCATGTAAAAGAAAAATCCAACTTAGAAGTCTTGGTTTTGCATCATGTTTCTTCATCAAGAATCTTATTGCAGAATGATCAGTGAAAACAATCACCATGGAGCCCAATAGATAACTTCAAAATTTTTCAAGAGGAAATACGACAGCCAGAAGTTGTATCTCAATTTTCGTGTAGTTTGATTGGGCTTGATCTAGAGTTTGGGAGGCCTAGGAAATCACATGAGATTTCTTTTCTGTCTGTTGACTCAATACTGCCCCAAGAGAAAAATCAGATTCATCTATAATTATTTCAAAAGGCATGTCCCATTTAGGAGGTTGAAAAATTGGAGGGGTTATCAATATTTGTTTCATCTCATGAAACGAATTTATGCAATTCTCATCAAAGAAAAATGGGACATATTTTTAAATTAATCTGGACAATGGAAGTGCAATCATACTGAAATCTTTAATGAATCTCCTATAAAATACAACATTTCCAAGGAAGGATCTCACATCTCTCACAGTATTTGGGTATGGTAATGAAGAAATGACCTCAACTTTGGATTGATCAACTTGAATTCCATCACGGGACACAACATGTCCAAGAACAATCCCTTTAGCAACCATAAAATGGAATTTTTCGTAATTTAGAAAAAGGTTCTTTTCAATGCATGTTTTAAAGACACATTCCATGATTTTCAAACAACTTTCAAAAGATTATCCATACACAGTGAAGTCATCCATAAAAACTTCCATGCACGTTTCCAAAAATTCAGAGAAGATGCTTATCATACACCTTTGAAAATTTCCTGGGGAATTACATAAACTGAAGGGCATCCTTATGTATGAAAATGTTTTAAATGGGCATGTGAAGGTGGTTCTGTCTTGATCCTCAGGTAAAATTTGAATTTGAAAATATCCAGAGAATCGATCAATAAAATAGCAGTGGGTTTTCCCAGCTATTATTTCAAGGACATGAACAAGGAATGGTAATGGAAAGTGGTCTTTCCTTGTAACCATATTTAGTTTCCTATAATCAATGCAAATTCTACATTTATTTGGAAGCCTTATGGGGAAAAGATCACTAAACTCATTCCTTGAGATTATAAATCCACTTTTTTTAGGAACAACACGGACTGGACATAACCATTGACAATCAGATATGGAAAAAATAATTTCAGCAGCCAGAAGGGTGGTTACTTCTTTCTTTACAACCTCCAGAAGTGTTGGGTTTAGTCTTCTTTGAAATTGTCTTACTGGTATAGCGTTCTCCTCCAGTAAAATTTTGTGCATTCAAACTGAAGTACTGATTCCTGTTATATCAGAGAGACTCCATCCTATGGCTTTCTTGTGGGACTTGAGAACTTCCAACAATTGGTTTTCCTAGACTTCTGATAAATCTTTTGAGATGATTCTAGGGAATTGTTCATGATGAACTGAGAATTCATGCATGAGGTTATCCAGAAAAGGTTTTAATTCTTCCATAGGTGGGTTGGTTCCATTGATAACAAGGAACTATTCCGAAGATAGATTGTTTAGTAAAGCTCTATGTTCATCATGGTGATCTCTTTCCGTGATTTCAAAACTTTTTTCATGTGACGAATTGGAAACCTATCCTTGGATACCACTAAAAGGTTCAGTGGTTTCTAGAAATTCATCTTCATCAATGCTCATATATTCAATCTCAACATCCCAAGACTCTTCACAGTATCCAATTTCATCTTCATTTTGATATGATTCAGTATCATACAAATTTCGATCTTTTTCCACATCAGTTGGTATTTCATCACAAAAAAAATCATCTAACATGCCTGAGGAAAACCAATCAATCATGTTTACCTGGGGATTTGAATGATCCTCAAATGGGTGTTTTATTTAATGAAAAATGTTGAAATGAAAAATATCTCCTCCAAATTCTAGTGAAAGTGTTTCCTTTTGAACATTGATGATTGCTTTCACCGTTTTTGGAAATGGTCTTCCCAGGATTAGGGGAGCATGTGTTCTGAACCGATCACCTTCTCTATCAAAAACATAGAAGTCAATAGGAAAATTCATGTCTCTCACTTGAACACGAACATCCTCTATAACTCTAGCAGGTTCGGTGCTACTTCAGTTGGCAAGTTGAATGATTATTCCAGAGGGTTTCAAGTCTCTAACCTGAAGAGATGAGTAGACAGAATGGGGAATGCCATTGATGGAGGCCCCTAGATCAAGCATTACATCTTTGAATTCACATTTCCCAATGGTACAGGGAATGGTAAATTTTCCATGTACTTTACACTTGATAGGAAGGGTATGTTGAATCATCGATGAAACATTCCTTCATAAGTTTACTTTTTCACCTCCTTTGAACTTCCTCCTTTTGGTACACATGTCTTTCAAAAACTTATCATACCTTTGAATTTGTTTCACAGCATCAGGCAATGGAATATTGACATATAATTTCTTTAATGTTTCCAAAACCTCCTTATCCAATTCTTTTTCAGCACTTGACTTCGGTGGTGGTTGACATTTTGGATAAGGCAGTAGATGTTTGAAAGTTTCTGGGGTATTCTGAGTATCTTTTGGAGAAACATAAGGACCATAAATCCTCTTCCAATCATTATTTGTTCTTTCAAACAGGATTTCCTCTCTTGACATTGTGTTTTAATAAACTTCAGATTTTTCAACATTTTTATCAAGGGTAGGATTTTCATGAACAGTGTCTGCAGCAGGCATGATGTTCTCAATCAGAGGGTTGTTCAATTTTGTGCCACTCCTATGTTCAATTGCACTCACATTTTCCTTCCCATTATTCCTCATATTTACTTGTGGTTATGAAGGTAAACCACCAATCATTATATTTGATATGAAATTAATACAAGAGGCATGTTGACCCACTTGAGTCATCAAGGTATTCATTTTGTTATCTTGTTGTTTTGAGTATTCTTTTAGTTCCCTAATTTTCTCTTGTTGTTTCCTCATTTCCTCTTGTTGTTTTCTCATTTATTCTTTGTGGTTCCTATCAGAGTTTTGAGTGGGAGGGGTTGGCTAAAAGTTTCTTCCAGAATGAGCATTGGCTTGCTTATTGAAATATCTTGGTTGAGAATTACTTGATTTTCCTTGGAAGAATCCTCTTGGTTTTTCAGGTTGATGAAATCTTTCATTTGAGTTGTTGTTCCATCCCTGATTGAAATTTTGGTTGTTTTGAAATGGCCTTTTTTGGTTTGATTGAAATGGTCTTCCTGGAAAAACTGCATTGCAGTTCTCAGGAGGATCTTGCATTTGTGGGAACTGGTCACTAAAATTTTCATTATAAGAACAAATCCCATACTGGACATGTTTTTAGAGAGCTTCTTTAGGTTTGGGTTGGGTTGTTGGGGTGTTAGAAAACATTATTGACCTTACCATGGTGGTAAGATCAGATAGTTGACTTGCAATTGTGCTGTTTTCGAGACTAGTAGTAGGGAATTGATGTGCAGCTTTGACATGAAGAAGGCCTCTTATTCCAAATTATTGGGCATTCTGTGCCATTTTTGAAATTATAATAATAGCGGTAGCTAGTGTCTTATCAACTAAAGCTCTTCCTATGGCAACATCGATCATACTTCTATCAATGAGACACAATCCTTCATAAAAGTATTGAATGAGAAGTTGGTCATTGATTTGATGATGGGGGAAACTAAAACAAAGACGTTTGAACCTTTCCCACTATTCATGAAGTGTTTCTCCTTGTTTCTACCTAATTCCACAAATCACTTTTCGAATAGAGGCAGCTCTAGATGCAGGGAAAATTTTTTCAAGGAAAATCTTTTTTAATTCATTCCAATTTCTAATAAAGGTTGAGTGAGAATATAAAAACCATTCCATAGAAACTCCATAGAGAAAAAAAGGAAATGGCGTCAGCTTTATTTGATCGGCATCAACTCCATGAGGTTTTATGTTGACACACAGGTAACCTAATTCTTGGAGATTTTTTTGTGGGTCTTCACCCGACAACCCATTGAATTTGGGAAGCTGGTGGATGAAACCAAACTTCATTTCAAATCCAGCAGGAGAATCAGGGTATTCTACGGGATTCTCTTGATTTTCATCATAGGATGAAGTGAGTTATTTGAAAGTCCTATTTTCAGCCATTTTGATTTAAGTTTCAACTAAGTCCCTCCTTGATGTATTGATGGAAGATTCACAACTTGCAACTTGGGGATTAGTAGCTCTAACCCTAGTGTGAATGGTTTTATAAATTTCGGGATCCAAAGGTAACAAGTTCGGGTCAGAAGTTCGGGTCATGCAAGAAGAAGAAAATAAAATAAAATCAACTCTAGAAAGCTCCCCGGAAATGACGCCAGTTTATGTGAGTGTTTTTGTGTCCTAAAAACCTTAATCATTATTTTCCCTTTTAATGTAGCACAATGGTGACCATAGGGTAGTCTCTTGAGGAGGATACAGATCGAGTTGAAAAAATGTCACTTTTGTTTTTTTTTCAGAAATGAAAATGGGGATTTGATTAAAAATATGAAAATAAAATTTTAAATAAAAAATAAATTGAAATATTTTTAAAGGAAAGATAAAGTGTGTCTGAAATCAGGATTAAAAATAGCAGCTGCGGATAAGCTTCACCCTCTCAGACACTCCTCTCTTCATTGTATATAAAAATATCTCTTAATTTAAATGCCTAAATGTATGCTCAAGGACCCCCAGGTGTACACTAAAATTTGAATAGACATCATATTAGGACTTCAATATGATTTTGGGACCACCTATAGAGGTGACTCAATTACTTAAATACCTCCATGTAATTAATCCAAATTGAATTCGCTATGCTCAATGGCAAGACCTCAACAAAGAATTTTAAATAGAAAAAACAATTGTTCTACTTTATAGATAGAGCAATGATCAAAAAAATTTGTTGAATATATATTTATGAAATAAAACAACCAGATTCATTAAAAAATATAGGTTCAAGATAAATTCAAAAAGAGACTACACATTAAAAACGAAACTCGAAAGAGAGTGTCCGTCGGGTGTCGCCGTCAGCAACCACTTGCCGCTTAGCCTTCCATCACATGAGAAGCCTTCATCATATATATATAATCTTAAAATGATGTAATATTCTTAAGGATCAAAATATACACCTTCCCCTTCAATCTCTCAAGCCAACTCCCTTTGTGACGGATGGTGTGGTGATGAATGAAAAATGATTTAGAGGTAGGAGCTCCTCTCCTTTTATAGGCAAATTTCATATTCGACAAGTTGTTGCATTTTAAAACCATTAATTGGCCAATTAATGCATGTACCTCTTCATAAATATTGTTCATAAATGTGTTGGAAGTCCACCCTACAAATTTCAGATTCATTGGACAAGTCTTTATAGAGTTATGATTTTTTTTATTGTCGATCACTTTCTCTGGATGAAGCTTGCTGAAAGATTCCTTCAAAACTCAATCATTTAATGACCCTCATAATAGATTCCAAATGGCTTGAAGTTAATTTTGTGGACGCGTGGGAGTCCTATTTCACATCCATGTAAAATTGAATCATTTTTAAGAGTTTAGGCTGAATTATGTTTCCATTACTATGGTGGGGTCCACACAACCCGACCAGAAAAATTGTCAACTTCATTGATTTTTTCGAGCATCAAGATGAATGAATCTTTCCCTGGTCCTGAAGACAAAGATGATGGAAATAAAATAAGATTTCAAAAAAAATTCGAATCACAAAATTTTGAAATAAATTTTATGCGAAATGACCAAAATACCCCAGTGATAAAAATCTGTTAAAAATCCAGAATTATGCAATTTAAAATTTTTATCCCAAAACACAATCTAAATCCAAAATGGTTACAAATAATATCAAATTGGTAAATTGGTGAGGTTTAAACAATATAAATAGACATTAAAAATATTGGAAATATTATCTCTATCAATAGCACTAGATAGGCATGTCACAGAATATTGGAGGTCATAGCCTATATTAACCTAGAATAGAAAAATTTATCCAATAAAAAAAACCAAAATCACACAAACACACACAAATATATATAATCAACGGAATTGTATTTAGTACATGCATGTGATATCAAATACCTGTAAAATACTGCAAAGAAAAATACTAATAGAATAGTATATATAATAAGCCTTTTTTATCCAACAGACACATGAACTAAAAAATTTCTCCTTGATATGAGCACTCATAGACTAATCTATAACTGTAGTGGTCACCACAATAAAAAATCACTATTCTCCACCATGAATCACTAATAATCATAAATAATTAGCTCTGCGAAATCCACACAATCCCCTTTCCCCATATACCATCTAAGAACTCTTTATTGTAGAAATAATCACAACACATGTGGGAAGAAGTCTCGTGTGAGGTTGATTATGAACATAGTTAGTAGGATGAACCGAAAATATAATGGAATTACATGAAACATGTCATATCAATCTTTGGTATAGGAAAGTAACTCGGAGGTAGAGAAGGGAGGGTGCACATATGATCAGCCCCTAGAAGTCATAGGGATGAAAGGAATCCACAATCATATAAGATCTAATCCTTTAAGTTCACATCTCATGAGAAATTAGGGGTTATTAGAGTGATAACTAACCCATAAAATATGAAATTGATATCTAAAAATATGATGTATCTCAAAGGAAACCAAGGGGTTCCTAAGGATTCATTGATCTTGATGTATTTGATCATCTTATTCTTTATACCACACCACCGCTAGAATATTTTAATGGGGAAAACCTCTTTACTAATATATGCACATCATTTGAGAGAGTACTGCACATCCACCAGTATAATTTCGCAATTCTAGAAACCCATAGTGGAACCCACACCTTGAATAGGGATAGAAATTGGCTAAGGGAGTATTAACCTATATAATCAAAACTAATAAAATTTTAAAAACCACACATCACCTCTCAGAAACTATAGTGGATGACCCATTCCCAATCAAGTAGAACAGAATAGAGGAACTCTTTACTCCATTGATAGAAGAACCATTACCAAAGCATGTGGAGGAGTTCTGAACTCTATTAGTAGTATGCGGGGGACCCACAATTCTTTATAATGATGGGAGTATGAACCCCATGACAATCTAGAGGACCCTAACTCCAATTATATGAGGGTATACTAAATTCTATGAAGAATATTGGGGACCCATGCTCTATCACTCATGTGCTTCTATGGTGTTCTGACCCCATGAATACTCTGATCATATTTCCCCAACCAAGTGAACCTCCATATAGTTCAAATCACGATAAAATACTTATATCACCTTATGTCACACCTTTTATTTTGAAGAGAAATGAACTATCACATTCAATAAAAAAATGATCAATGGGGACTAATAGCACATCCAAATATGAGTCCCATTATAGTTGACATGAAAGTAAATTAAAGATGGAATTCTAAAAAACATGTACTATAGTGGTACTCAGTGTGTATCCCATATAGGGAAATAGTATAGTGTGCTACTTTTCACAGGACATACAAAATCAGTCCACATAGTGTGTACACCGAGATACATGAAATATGGACCCAACTAGATCTCCCAGTGTATACTTCCATCTTTTTGAGTCATGTAGTCCTGAAAATATAATGTGCCTATATGGACACATGGTTTGGTTCCCAAAGATGACACCTTGGGCATGTATTTCTACCCATGCCTTGTTTTATATGTCATACATGGTGTGTATCCCAACGAAACACAATGCTTATGTGCATGTACTCAGATGAAAAAATTAATCTATATGGGTTTTGATATAATAACACATATAATGATATATTTATAACCCTTACAACCCTAGAAGAATAGACATGAAGGTAAATAATGCGTGTCCTTATGAACTACATATTGTTTCATCATGTAATTTTCCTAGATTTGTAGAGCCTTTTAATTTTCATTCTACCATTGAGTGATTTTACCTTCATCCATGTCATCACACCAACCAACATAGTCCAAGACAAATGGTACTGACCTCAATAGTAAATCCTTCACCACTTTTCTTATCCCATGGATTAAGCTCATTCCATCAAGATCAAATTCCATTTCAAGTTTCCCATAGATTATCAACAAACCAATAAATACCAAAAACCGGATCATCATCTCGACATGTCAACAATTTTCTTATCATATAACTCCTATTTTAATAATTATGATGTTGAATATTCAATTTGTAGAATAGGGTAAATGAAGAATGATTGTTGGTGAGAATACTGAACACTAGATAACTCATTCAAAAAGCAACATAAGATATTTAAAATGAGAAAGAATCCTTAAAAAGGAAAAAATAATGAGTATAGAGGAAGAATATAACAACCCATGTCTCATATATATATATATTATAATGTTTTTAATAAAATGATCCATAAAATAGAACCGGGAAATCTAAACACTAAGTGTATTTGGGAGACTAAATACCTAAAATAAAATATTACAAATAAAATAAACATATTTAATTCTACATCCATAGAGTTCTTCTAAATAATTTTTATGTTTTATTATTACATATAATACTATGGATATATACATAAATAAAAGGGAGAGATAAAAAACCTAACAAGGGAACATGCCTGATCATGAAGTAATACAAATGATTCAATATGCATAACTTCATTCCATAAAATTGCAAGATCAAATACACTAACAGAGGCTCATGTAATAAAAATTTGATATAATAAAACCATTACATCATAATAATGTGGAATGAAAATAAAACATGACATCATAATTATAAGTTAAGGCTCACTACCAAGAAAACAAAACTCTTTTTTTGAGGGGCTTACTACTTGTGCATAAAACATGGTATCTCATGAGATGAAAAGATTACCCAATTCCGTGGGGGGATGTATAATTTTGGTCCCACATATAACATAAAAATATGTACATGTATATGTGTTTCATATAAGGAAATCATTCATAATGAATAAGGGTAACAAAAAAACATGATAAGAAAATAGGAAGCGTAAGAAAATGATATATCTAATATATCCCTAGAAAATAAGGGATTAAATATTTTTGGATGTTCATAAATGCATAAAGGATCATAGTTCAATAATGTAGAGTTCAATTTAAAATAATGTCAAAATAAAATAGTGTCTAAGTATGAACAAAAAAGAACCATTTTTTTGGTTTTTTAAGAAATGAGTAAAGAACCACTAAAGTGGGTAAGCACATAGTAATTCACTTAAAATAGGAAATAAATTATAATTTATTAATAAAAAAATATTTATTTTTCTTAAAATAAAATAAATAAAATAATTTAAAATGGTGATTCATGAAATTGTATAATGAATATAAAATCACTATTTATTCAAGTTTACATTAAGAAAATATTGACAAGGTAACATGACAAGCATGTTTATACCCCTCAAGGAAAGGTAAAATAAAAAGGGTACACATGTAAGGAGTATATATATATATAATATGGAATATTTATTTGTGAATAAGAGATATTAATATATATATACAGAGAGAAAAATCATAACCCAAATTAATAGAGGGTGGTTTTTAATTTCCCTTACCTTGACTACTTGGAGTTTCTCGACCACATTCTACAAAACTACATTGGTATGTTGATCTTGTTGAAAGGTGTTATAAAATAGTTCCATAATTAACATTATATTAATAATGTTCCAGATATTATATTCCTTTATTTTATATACTTTAATAACCAACCATGTAAGGAGGTAATAATTTTTTTACAACACCATCTATATAAGTGGTAAAAACTATCCATGGTGGGATGAGTGTTACAAAAAACTACAAAAAATGAATATATGAATTATATTATGATATTATTGATATTATAGTAGATTTATATTGTTAATTATATTAAAACATTTATGTTTATGAAAATTAGAAATTGGATATTGGAGGAATAAGGAAACAAAATTTAATGGTGTAGGGAATGGAAAATGAAACGACATGTGTTTTTATGGACTAGAAATTTGAGAAGAAATTTGAATTTTTTAATTCATATTATTAAGAGTGATAAAAAGTAATTTTTCCCAATAATATGTTCTTAGATAATTTTTATTACCATTTCATTGGTCCTAGAATAAGGTTTTTACCCTATGTCAAGAGTTTTTTTGGAATTGCGAACCGTTAAAATTTTCCTGGAATAATAAATATTTAATATATAATTAATTAAATATTAATTTATTTTCATGAGTTAATCCAACTATATATTTTGACATATTTCCCAAATTGAGATTCCATCTCCACCGTTGAGTTTGGAATATGGAGTTTTTTCTAGGTGGGACATAAACTCATGTTAGGTGTTGGGGTTGGGCCCATGGCCGTTTTCTGTTATATTTTTAATTTTCCTTTATTTTATTATGTTTAATTTTTGTTTTATCTATTCTCCCATAGCTTCTCACACATTCCCATAATGAGTTTCCTTTTATTTAACCAAGGTATTGATATAAATAGGGATATAGGAAGAGAGGTTTCACCACAAAGCATGCGAGGAGACAAATCATCATGTGGTAGTCATTGATCATAGAAATGGGTGAGGCTTCAACAGATTCCACAAAAAGGTATGATTTTATTAATTTTGCTATAAATCCCCAAATATTTACCATTTTATATTTTTAACTCCCTATTATTACTATATAGGAACCCTTGAGGGTCGGTCTATAGCTTTTAGGGAGAAAAATAGGGCTTTATGCCGATTTGAGGGGGTTCCCATTAGAAAATACAGATCCCATAATGCGTAGTTTGGGAACACACACTGTGTATTATTCTAATTTTGGAAAGTTGATATTTTCAAAGTATACTATGTGTATAGGGGATACAAAAAATGTACTGGAACATGAATACATAGCCGAGTAAATGGCAGACAACCCATGAATGGGTACTTGGTCATATAATTTATGTTTCTGGAAAACATGGATTGATGAAAATTGTTTATAAGTACATAGATAGGAAGAATACATGGCTGGGTACCTCATGTAGGGTACACTTCTCGACCCCATGTGGGTCGCATTCCATGTAGAAGTACATGGCTAGTCTATATACATGGACAAGCCATGAGTGGTACACTGGAGGTTTCCCCATGAAAGGTACATGACATGTACCAAAATTAAAAATTTTGTACATGGGATTAATCACCATGTATGGATAAAGCACATTCCCAATTAGAGTGTCCAAGGTAAATGTTGTGTTCCAGGGTTTACACACCATGTACTCTTCCATTTCTACCCTTATGAGGGTATTTGTATATTTATTCCAGGAGTCTGAATTGGAAACAGGAATGGTACATTTAGATTGTATTTCAAAAAAAATAGCAATGGTTAAAACCTTGATGTGATTTGAGGACTCATAAGAGGTGTTACAGGTGTTTTATTATATGTGGGGGATCTTCCTTTGGTAATAAAATCCTTCTATCTCCAAAGGGTGAGAACCGTCGATCTGAGAAGGGCCATGTGATATATCTCTTGACTAATGCCTTTGTAGATCTTCCTTCAAGGTTGTATCTATTAGAAGATGTGACCTATTATCCTAGAAGGACAAGATATTAGTTTTTTCAGAGGATCTCTTATAATACTCCTCTTCATATGTTTCGTAGTTAAGGATTCCATGTAGGATGTCTATACCTCATTACTATTACCAAGGGTCCCCTATGGGATTTATTTTCATACATTTTGAACATGGGAATTACTTGAAGGATCCCCTACCTAATTAATCTTTTATTGGATCCCCTATAGGTTTCCTCTCCATATGTATATCATTTTGAGGATCCCATTCAGGATGCTTATATTTACATTCAATCAAGGATACCATGTAAGATTCCTCCTTTCACCTTTATATTTAAGGATCCAATATATGATGAATTTTATTATTTATAGACCTCAAGGATCCCAAATAGGATTCTTCTATTGTGTTATGACATGAGGGGCCCAGTGGGATTCCCAATATTTGATAGATCGTGAGAAAGTATGTCTAGTTTGGATGTAGATGGTATATGGTGTCACCTTAAAACCCTTACCGAACCTGAAAGCCATGAGGTTATGAAAATAGTAGTGTATTTATGTGTTCTACTACCTATACTCTTATATTTATGTATTCAATTGTTTACTAGTGATACGATGATGGTTACCAGAGGCGCTTCTTAGTTTTTGGTCGATGAGACTAATGTGATGTGATATTTATATTTGGGATGACTAGATGTACTTATAGGGATCCACATTATTCATTTATTTGGATTCCCAAATGTATTTCTTGGGATCCACCTTTTATGCCTTATTGGTTTTTATTATTTTACTATAATTACAAGATGTGTTTCCTAAGATCTAGCTTTTGGGCCTTATTTTTGTTATAACATTACTAGGAAGCATAGATGTACTTCCTGTGCTTTTACATTTTAACCCTATGTTTATTAAATTCAGGCATGTGATCCTTATGTTTATGATATTCTGGATTGGAGTCCCTATTGACTATTATACTCAAGGATGATTACATTCTCCCGGATCGATTACTTGATAATAGTGGTGGAAATGGAACTCCTCACCAATGATGGGACATATACTCAAGGAATATTATGATATCCTAAGTGGGACATATACTCAACAAATATTATGCTCTCTTAAGTGTTGGGGATGATTATTCTCTCCCTGATTGATTACTTGTCTGTGGGGTTGTACATGGTGCAACACATTGTTGATATACACATGGATTATTACACTCTCTTGAGGGATGCCCGGATGATCCATAGGGTTGGGTGGATACACCATTACTACATCAGCCAGAGGCCCTTCATGGAGATAGGGTCGTTGAGCTGATCATATGAATTTATACTTAGTATGTACTTGGTTCAAAAGAGTATTCCATTTACATATTTCCCAAGGGTTAGCCCCTACAGGTTTATCCAGGTTCTAATTTCATGGTAAACTACAGAGAGGGACTTATGGATCATACATCATTATGTATTTACATGGCACTGATTGACATTGTGTCCAGTTCAGATACCATTTATCAGATATCTAATTATTATATGGAATACTTCATCATAGTTATTTTAGGTAACTGTGAGTGAACCTTGGTCTAGGACATGTTTCCCCTTGTGGTGACATATCTTCATCAGTTTCATTTTCGTCACTGGTAATATAAGGTATTTTTGATTGGGATTATAGACTAAGGGATTGAATTAATGATATATGACTTGAGTGGCACAATATCCAACTCAATTCCATTTTCATAGGATGTCCAGACGATTGGGATTGTGGTTCCAAGGATCAAGTACTTTTGATTTATGTTAATTTTTACTTTAATCATGAATACATATATATATATTTATGTATATATATATTTATGGAAATATATATATACATATAAATATATATGTACATGATGGAACAATTCATTGTTGACCGAGATCATATACCAAGGGATTGACTGTAGTTTCATTTTATTTTTTTATTTATCATTTCAGTTGAGTCTCATCTAGGATGAGCATATTACAAAAGCATGAATAGAAGATTTCTAGGATCATCATTGGGGTGGCCTACTGAGATTAATTCTCTTACCTATACATTCACCATGGTGTATGTTCAGACCGTATGCTTATTTTTTAAGATGACTAAAGATACATGATGAATACAGAAAATTACTTGGGTTTCATGATCTAGTATATCCGCTTGTGTATATTATTTTCATTACGCTGGAGTAGCTAGATGATGTCTTAGTGACCGATTATGTGTTCTATCATATAGTTTTTAGAAGATCCTTATAATTTTATTTAAATTTCATTTATGTGTTCATGAATATATGGTCGACCTAGTGGTTGATTAGTGTTGTATATATGGCATGTATGTTTTGGATTTTATGGCATTTCATTTATTATTACAATATGTTTCTCTTTGTATTATTTACTGCTTTCACACATTGATAATTACTACTATAGATGTTATCTATTTTTTCTATTTTCATACATAGATATGAAGGAATATTTTCCCCACTATCAAACCCTAGTCCCTTACTACTAGTCTGTAGCCTCTAGCATATTGGGTGGCGGACTTCCGGCCTAGTGGCGAATAGGCTTGAGGCACCGTTTTAGTTGCACCTCTTTTGAGATGCTAAAAAGTGGACTCAAATGTATTCCTTTCATAATTTATTACATTTTCGTATATTTTAAACATGATTATTATTAATGTGTCATAATTTTGGATGGATATTAAATTGGTGTGTTTATAACATTATTTCTGATAAGAAGTCCAAGTTTCGAAGTCTATGGGATTGCTATTCTGATCTGCAATGTCACATTTGTATATTTTTTTTATTTCAGCAATTCTCTTGTTGTGTGGATTTTATGATTTATTTATGTATTTATGGATGTTGACCATTTGTAAGAGGCTAGTGATTTATTTTTCTATTGGATTGAAATGTCAAGTGGCATCTCATGGATCATGTTTATCATGCATGATTCACATGTTATATGCCTCTTATTGTGTGATTTTACAAATGGTAGAGGACCAATTATTTAAATTTTCAACAAAAAAATGAATTGTGATTCAGTTATAGGTTTTTGATTTCATTCTATAAAATTATTTTGATATATATACATATCCCTTCTGTTGAAAGGTTATGTTGATATTTTATGACACATTTGATATTGACGATGATGACTTAGTCCTCATGCATAGTAGGTGTAGTGACCCTTTTAATTCTATAGGGAACATTATGTTCATGTGTTGAACCTGTCATAGGGTGTTTTTATATAGGATAAATTATTTAAAGTGTCACTAACTACATATAAAATGTTTTCCAGAATATATTTAATTGAAATTCTACATAACCACACCATATGGGTGGAATGATATGGATCATTGATATGATGTTGTGTGTGTACTATTTTCCCTCATAATTAAAACATGGAAGTTGATTCATTCCCTTATGGTGGTCTTATTGGGTCACATTTTAGGACACTAATAAACACCTAAAAATTTATAGTAAACTGGATCTTGAGGGGGTATTACCATATATGGATTCCTGATGAGTGTCAATTCATCATTATTTCTATTCTATATCATCACCTTTGGGGATCCGTTCCTTATGAGGATTCTTAGAAAGGAATGGGCCCTTGTAGTTCATGTATATATTTTTAACTCTCATAAGTCTATGTTATTATTACCTTCCTTTCAGTGGTTTGAACTTTTGGTCTAGGTGGTTATACCTTGTGACCTAGTTTTCAGACTTGATCTATAGGTTTAGGTGGGTGACTTGGAGGTCTTTGGCTTTGAATCATAACGTTGTAGGAAAAACATTATTTTCATCCGGAGAAACCTATGAGTAGGATTGTCCCATTATTACAGATTCATTTTTAGGGAACGATCTTTTTTGTATGATCATTATAAAACCGATTCATGTTAGATTATATGGTTATGTGATATAGGCATATTGATTACTTTGTATCCAAATAAATCACCTAGTGTGATTGTGTTTCGATACAATGTTTGGAGGGTAGGATTATTTGGAATAATGGCCTAGTAAACCAATGTTTCCTCTATTAGCAAGTGGTCTACGAGTGAGAATATTCTCATGACTAAAATGACATCGTTCAATGGGTAGTCATGGAATAAATTATGGCTTCAGTGAGGTGTATGATTTTTTATAGGTGTTCCAAGGGAGATTATGGCTAAATGAGACTGATGTTATATTTATCATGGTTAGCTTAGCCTTATGATGGATGACTCATGGAACAATGTTTCGCATGAAAAAGGTGTACGTTAGTAACATTTCATACTATTTAAACCGTAAATCGATGGGTGGTTAGGTGTGAGTTAAAGACCATTGGCTTCATAGACTTTTAATAGGAATGGTTTCTTAAGTGTTGTGATGAAATGTCCCTATGTGATAGTGGAGAAATCAGAGATAAATCTAATGTTGTGATATGGTTGACCTATGGATAGACCTAGACACACATTGTTAGGAGAAGTGGTATCAGGAGTTAGTTAGAGGAAAGTGTATATTGTTTTGATGTGAGCATGGATCAGAGGGATCTATTAATTCTTATTGATGGAATCATAGTTTATTCCTAGTTAGAGAGTATCATTCTCTATCTTGAAATAATCTTGAGTCAGCTAAGAGAGTTTTGACACTATTAATAAATTCTTTTATTCTTAAATACCTTTCTTGGATGGTGATGGAACCTATTGTGGTTATATTTAGGGATTGGTATAAGGTAATCTATATGGTGGTAATTAAAACACTGGTTATTTGAGGGTTATGACCCTCTTTTTAAGTTGAAATTTGTTTATAGACAGAGTATAGGATGTTTAATATGATGTTTGTGTTATTAGGTGCCAATAAGGATGCTTCTATGGTGGGGAGTACCAGATTGGTCATTGTTAAACATATTCCTTGACAGTTGAGTTCATAAAACCATTAGATTAGTTGTTGGGCAGTCGAGATAGTGTGGTTGTGGATATTTTTGAGATGATATCATGGTTGTGTCTGACCACCAAGGATTATTAGGGATGAGAATGGTTATGATGGTGAGTTTTTAATGACTAGGGTTTTTCCAAGATGGAAATTTGGGAAGAAATGTGATTTTTTTTTCTTTTATATGATTGTACGGGGTAAAATAGTCATTTTACACTAGTATATGACCTCATATTTTTCGTGATAACTACTTTTTTCCAATATAGGGTTTTAAACTATGATAGAATTTTTGTGGAATTCTGAACCATTAGAATTTTTAGGTAATGATTAATATTTAATATATAATTAAATAAATATTAATTTATTCACACACATCCATTCAGATATATTTTTTTGAACAGAGAGTTTGATTTATATTCTCTCTTCACCATTGAATACAAAATGTTGAGTTTTTCATAGAGGGGGCGTAAACTCATGTTGGGCATTGAGGCCATGGTTGGGCCCCTTTTCCTTTAATTTTTTATTATTTTCCTCCTTTCCTTTTTCTTTTCTATTTTATTCCCTAGATTCTCATTCAGATCCCTCCTTGGTTTTCCTTCAATATGGAAGATGTAGAATATGTAGAGATAGATTGATAAATAGGTATAGAAAAAGATATTTATTACTGTGGTGTTCCAGAGGAGATGGATCATCATGTAATAATTATGGATTATATACATGGGTGAAGCTAAGATGGATTCCTGAAAAAGATATGGAATTATTAATTTTTTTCCATAAATATTTTTATATTTAATATTTTCTAGTTTTAAAGCCCAATAATGACTTATTTGGAAACCATGAGGGTTAATCTATTACTTTTGGTGGGAAAAGGGGGTTTCAAGATGACTTGAGGGGGGTTTTCATTTAGAAATCCCAATCACATGGTGTATAGTTTAGGAAAAAATAGAGTGTGTTATTATTTTTTGAGGAAGATGATAATATAAAAGTACACTTCATGTATAGGGTACACACACCATGTACTGGTACACTTCTGTGATGATGAGTTCATGGACATATGTCCCGTGTATGTGTATTTACATATCCAAACCCCAAGTTAGTTGTATATAATATATAAGTACACAAACAAGATGAATATAACACAAAGTATTCCGTGTAGGGTATAAAGATAGGCCCCATGTGGGTTTCACTCCATGTAGAAGTACACAACCAAACTATTTACATGGACATGCCATGAAAGGTACATGATAATGTATCCCATGTAGGGTACACATTGTGTACCTAAATTATATTCCTTATACATGGGCTTATATGTCATGTCTGGATGAAGTACACAAATAGGTGGAGCTTCAAGGGTAACCACTATGTACACCTCCCTTTCTACCATTTTGAAGGTTTTTTTGTATATTTGTGCATGATATTCAGAATTAGATACATAAATATTCTATTTTTGAGTGTCCACATCAATCATGATGGTGAAACCCTTGAGGTTACTAGTACACCTAGGAGTAATTATGGTCATTTTCTTAAATGGAGAGGTTGTTCCTCTGAAAATTGCATCCAACTATCTTCTGAGGGTGATACCCATTGATTATAGATGGGGAACAAGCTATCCCTCATGACCAATACCTTTTTAGCTCTTCCTTTGAGGACACATCCCTTAAAAGAAGTCCCTACTTGTCTAGCATGTGATTACATTAGTTGTTTCTATGGATCTCCTATAGGGCACGACTTCTTTCATTTCAAAGTAGATGATACTATGTAGGATTAATCTTCCATATTAATGTTACCAAGTATCCCCTATGGGATTCCTTTAAAAATATATTAACCTAGGTAATATTTTGTAGGATCCCTCTAAGTGTTTACTAATTTTCATGATCCTATGTATGATTATAATACCTACCTATACCATTCTGAGTATCCCATGTATGATGCATCTAATTACTTACCATTAAGGATTCCATGTAGGATTACTCCTTTTACCTTCATAGGTTAGGATCCTAATTAGGATACCTTTATTTATGTGTATTACTCAAGGATCCAAAGTAGGATGCCCCTCTAGGTTTTGAACTATGGGACTGAGTGGTTGCCTCAATGTTTGATTGACCTGTATATAGTATGTATGGTTGGGGTTGAGATGGTAGCAGGTGTAACTTTAGGACCAATACCTAACTTATAATCCATGAGGATGTGGAATTAGTGATCGGATTAAAAATTCATCTACTTTCACTCTTATATTTATGCATTCACTTGTTAACTGATGATGTAGTAATGGTTATGAAAGGTGATTCCTAGTTTATGTCCAATGAGCCTAAAATGATGTGAAATTTATCATTATGATGCATAGATTTACTTCCTAGGATATGTACTATTCATTTATTGGGATTCCTAGATATATTTATTGGGATACAGATTCTGATAATTATTATTATTTGTTCTTTTATTAGGATTACAAGATACGATTCTTTTATCCAACTTCTAATCCTTTGTTGTTATATTATTTTTAGAATTCTCATATGTACTTCTGGGGTTCTAAATATTGAGCCCAATGTTTATGATATTTAGGCATGACATCCTTATGTTTATGATATTCAAGAATGGAATCCCTAATGACTGTTATACTAAAGGATGATTACTCTCTCCCAACCGATGGGGATAATTACACACTCTCTGATCGATTAATAGATCATAGTGGTGGACTTGGAGCTCCTCCCTGCTGATCTAACATATAATTCAAAATGATTATTCTACCATGAGTGATGGGAATGATTACACTGTCCTTATTTGATTAATTGAATGTAGTTTTGGAAATAGAACTCCACATAATTTATATACTCAACTGTGATTATGAACTCCAAAGTGATAGCTAGGATGCTCTCTAGGATCGAGTAGATACACCATAACAATATAAACTAGATGTAATTCCTAGTAATGGGGATATTAATCCACTTATATTAATGTATAATGAGAATTAGTTGGGTCCAAAGAGTATTCCATTTACATATCGCCTAATGTTTATCCTCTTAAAGTTTATATAAGTTCTAATGATGTGACCTCCTATAAACTAGGACATAGGGCTCAAACATTATACTAGATTTACACGGATCAAGTGTAATGAGGCATAACATAGATAAAATCCACATTATTTCAAGTTATTACATATAATCCTTCATTAGAGTGATTGCAGGTGAGTACATGTGATCCGAGGGCTAGGACATGTATCCCCCTATGGGGACACATCTTTATCAGATACATTTTTGGTACTGGAAAAGGCATGCATTTTTTGTTGGGATTACAGAACCAAGGATTGAATTAATCAAACATGGCTTCAGTGGTACAACATCCATCCTAATTTCACTTTCAAAAGACATGCAGATGATCAGGATTATAGACCCAAGAATCTACTACTATTTATTTATTTTATTTATCTCTTTACTCATGTATATATATTCATATATTTATTTCTCTATATATATTTTTATGGGAATAAATATATACACATATATAAATATAAATATACATTATCGAACCTTCACCAGTTGATCAGGATCATGGACACATGGATCACATGTGATTTTAATAGTTTTATTTCATTTAATATTTTAGTTATGTACCATCACGAATAAGAATATTTCATGGGCATTAAATTATGATAACTTATTTCTAGGTTCATCATTCAGGTGGAATACTGAGATTATTTCTCACCCTTGTACACGAACCTCAGGGTTCATGTAGATCTTATGTATGCTTTTCAGGTTGATCATAGATACATGATGGATAAGGCTAAGGCCCAGGGTTGCATGACTGAGTGGAGAAGATCAGGAGGATTATTTTGATTAGGATGGAGCATCTCAGTATTGTCTTGGAGTCTGTGTATGTGGACTTTTTCGGGGTTAGTAGTTGATCCTTGTTATTTTAATTCTATTTATTAATGTATTCCTTCATGTATGGTTGACTCATTGGCTATTTTGTTTTTTTGTATGACATGACTATTATGAATTTTATAAAATTTTATATATTATTACAACATGATTCTGTATAAGTTATTTACTTCTTCTACACTCTAAATATTACTGTTATAGATGTTATTATATTTTTTAGAAATTTTATTACTCTAATATAAGGGAATAGTCTCCAAACTATCATTCCCTAGGCCTACACTACTAGTATGTAGCCTATGGGACATGGGGAGGTGTACTTGAGGCATTGTGATGAACCATATAATGACTTCATTTTCATGGAAACTAGGTCCGATTTTATAGAAAACTTACTTTAGCGCTTTGATGTATCTCCCTTAGACTAAAACAAAATCCTTCTTAGATTGGTCTATGGTGTTACCAAAACTAATAAAATATGGAAAAGGGTGTTATAGTGGTATATTTTTAGACTTTAGTAAAGTAAATATATTTTCAAAGTGAAGATAAAGGGGTAAAGGATGGTGGTATCAATAATTGTGGTGAGTTAAATTTCCTAGAATAAGGTATTGAATATTTTACTTTTCTAACATGTCAAGTTCCCCAATACTCCCTATAGTTCTCAAATGATTCACTTAATGGTAGAATATAATTTTGAGTTCCACAGTTAGGAAATAGGAACTACCATTACATGGTTTAGTTATATATATATATATATATATATGTTGTCTTATTTACCATATGTCACCACATTTCACAATTTTTACCATATTTTATTATTTTCCAACAATTACCAAATTTCACCCTTTGAAATTTTCTACATCCTAATTTCAAATATGAAATCCATTTTATCATATTAATCAACCAACCTTGTGTATTAACCATTTTAAAAAAGGATGATTTATTCATTTAAATGTGGTATTGGAGTAAGAAACATTTCATTTAAAAGTAAAATTCAATTTAATAAAACATAAAAACAAGCTACATAACAACATTAACACACAAGAATAATCCCAAAGGTTAATGCGTGAAATGATGGTACTTTAATGGAGTGTTTCATCCGACATTAATCTGATAGTGATTTCAATTAAATTGAATTTATTTCATAGATTATTTATTTTGAAACTCAATTATTGACATTATACTTGGGCTTCGTCAAGGGATAACACTAGTTATGTTAACTACTTTCCAATATATGATAAATTCGGTTCAAAAGGGATGTTATTACCAATTTAGGATTTGTTATCTTACTTATGTATGAATCAAATCTCATAATTACCCTTAATATACACTAATTATAACGGTCAAATTATAAAAACTATTTCACCAATACTCATAATTACTAAGGGTAAAAATGCCAAAAAACCATGTAGGTTTTTACATATTTTGAACACCTCTTATATTTCATATTCATAAATCAAATCAATTTACCTAAAGATTTTATTCAATATTTTCAAAATATTAAGTACATTCAATTTTTTTTATTTATTTCTTATAGTGTTCTTCATGAGTGTGACTTTAGAAGAGACCAAGATGACATGATTTTCATATAACATTCATATTATTTTGTTGTGGTTGTTGAATTAGTACACTACTATATATTTTATTGGGTATAGTAATCCTTTAAATGAAATGTTATAAATTAATATAATAATTAATTATTTGTTTTCATTACATTGTTCATGTTTATTATATTCCTAAATATGACACACATCTTTTTTTAGAATTAAATTTTCCATAAATGATTATGTTGTTACATTCTTCCTTCCATTAAGAATTTCACCCTTACAAATCCATTTCCTAAAAAAATATTTAAACGGGTGAGGGTGCTTCTATTTCATTACTTTCCTAGGTTCCCATTTCGCCTCTTTATTTTTTTTGGTTTCACTAATGTACTTTTACACGATGACTCATCTTTCTAAGTATAAATTTCCCTCTATGATCAATGATCTTCAATAAATGATCCTTATAAGATTGATAATCGTCAAACTATACCTCCATTGGACTTTTTATATATGATGGATCTGGTATGGGTTTCCCCAAGATGGATACATGAAAAATTTTAATCACTTGAGATATGTTTTTTTGGGAGTGATCATCGATAGGCTATAAATCAGATGTGAGCAAGTATTTCTAAGTGGTTGATGTATCTAGGACTTATCAGTCTCTTCTCCCAATCCTCATGAGTCTCTAACATGGAGATTTTAAAAGGAACAATTTATCTATAACTTTAAACCCCACGTATCATTAATGATTTTCAATATTGTTCTTCGGCTGACTCGGTGCTACTATGATGTCTTGATAAATGGATTTGACCTTGTTTTCGATTTCTTTGGCCAATTTAGGCCAAGTAGCTTATGTTCTCTAAATTTATCCCAAAATATTAGAGTAACATATTTCTCCTTATATATGGATTCATAAGGATCCATATTAATGATTGAGTGTGAAGATATTGTTGTATGAGAAATCAAATAAATGAATATATTGATCATAGACCCCTTTAATGTCCATATAGAAGGATATAAGTAATTATTATAAAATTTTAATTATTCTTTGGAGAATGAGCATATATATTTTTAATTATATTCCACACTAATTTATATTATATGTTCAAGTAATGATGAAAGATTTTCTAGAACATTATGTTGAACCTTTTATCTCAATCAAATACTATTGATAGTGGTGTTCCATAAAACATAATCACTTATTTTATATATATCTTTTCAAGTAGATTAAGAGAGAAGTAATCTAAAATGGATATACATTTATTAGTATTTGTAAGGAGATACACTGCAACCCATATAATATTATTATTTTTAATTTATTCAAAATATTTATAAGAAGATCCATGGTGATGTTCCATGATTTTTACATAGTTATGGGAAATAGTTTCATTATTCTCTTATACCTTTTCTTATCATCCTTCACTTTCTAGAATGGAAGTAAGTTTTATATATATTAAGAAATATTATTCTTTATATTTTACCAATATATGTTTCCCATGATATTTCTATACATCATTGTGATGATAGTGTTTATAGAGAATATTGAGTTATGATCGTCATATAATATATCTTTCTGTATCCTAGGATCTAATGTTATGAATAATATTGTCCCAATTCTCACAACTCCTTATTTATCAATGTTTAACTTCAAGGATTTCCCCTTCCTTATTCCATTATCCTTCTTTAGTATCTCTATATCCCCCTTATTCACTTTCTTGATCTTATCCATAATGGATGGTTGAGAAATCATTTGCATATGAAAAAATGTGGTCCCTTCCATTATGTTTGTCATGTTTGTCCATTGAATTTATATGAAGATGGGATCCTTAAAAATCCTCATCATGGATAAGGATGTGCGATCTTTTCTACTTAGAAAATCCATCACCTTATTCTCCTTCCTAGGATGGTAATATATTGGGATATCATAGTACTTTATCAGGTTTAACCATCTTCTATGGCACCCATTGAGATCCTTATTTGTGAATATATACTTCAAGATCATATGATTTGTATATATGTCACACTTATTTACATATATATAATTCCTCCAAATATTCAATTTGAATACTAATACTTCAAATTTTATACCACACAATGCGTAATTTTCCTCATGAACCTTAAACTATCTTAAAGCATGTGATATTGATTTACAATTTTGTAAGAGTAAAAAACCCAAGACCTTATTTGATACATCACTATATATATCAATAAAATTATACCCCTATTGAGGGTAGTGTGTGTATATATGTAATGACTATACTCTGATTCAGCTTGTTGGAGACTTATTATCATTCATCAGTCAAAAAAACATCACTCCCTTTCAAGTTAACTTGGTTAATAGGTTTGAAAATCCTAAAAATTTCCTCATAAATTGTTGATATTATCTAGCTAATATGAGGGAACTATGAATCTATATTATCTATTTTGGTTAATTCCATTTCTCAATCACTTTTACCTTTTATAGATCCACATATATCCCCTTTTTTATAATAACATTTCCCATGAATGTTACTTGATCTATCCAAATGTTATATATAATATACTTTTCATATAACTTTTCCTTTATTTAGGTGTTTAGAATAGTAACAATATTCTCCTCATGTTCTTCCTTTCATTTAGTGTAAAAGAAGTTTTCATATATAACATATGGCAAATATTTATTGATATATTCTCCATAGACTATTAATCATGTTTATAAACATTACTAGAGAATTTGTGAGTCTGATTAGAATTACACTGATCTATTAATTCCTATTCCTTTTATAAAAGTTAATCTTGGGAATATGCTACTTCCTCACAATCAATAAATTATACCCCAACTAAAGATCCACTACATAGAAGTTATGATCCCCATTTATTTTATTGATTAAGTCATGAATCAATAGAATGATATACTTTTTCTTTATCCTGATCTTGTTGGATTTACAATAATCAATGAAAAGATACATTGACCCATACTTCTTTTTGAAAAAGGCAGCCAAAACTCCCGATAGTGAAGCACTTTGGAATATAATATCCTTTTCCATATTCTCTAATAGTTTCATATTTATTTCTTCTACCTTTATGGGGGAATTACATATGGTCTCATGGATATGTAAATAGATATGAGTATAAGTTAAATTGATAACTCAACCACTCAATTTGGTTGAAGACTATGAAACACATAGAGGAATAAATAAACATATTCCCCTTAAAATGGGATTTTTTCAAGGATGATCCACATATTTCTTTTAATCATTTGATAAAGATATGATTTATTATAACAAAAAATTTTCCATTATTATGAAGAATTTTTAAAACAAGCTTCATCACTTTCCTTAAACGTGTAAATAATCAATGGTTGATTTGAAATATGGGGTGTTATTTCCATCTTCATAATGTTCAAGTTGGTTCTATATACAGTCATATTATACAAATTTAGTATAACATAAAATTATACTAAATAGATTATAATAGTGTTTCCTAGGATGCACATATCACAAATGTTAATTAATGATGATTTATATACTTAATATACCTAAATTTCAACCTTTAGTGTTTTCAAAGATAGCTCATGTTATATATCCCGTGGTGGTGTTTCTATATTTCATCTATAATATCAGAATATAAAATAATTCATTCATCCAAAATATAATATGATATTTTATATTATTTATTGAATAAAAATTATACCTTTCAATACATTATTTTCATGATCTACCTCAACAGTTGTGCAATGCCATTGTTGATATTCCTTTATTTGAATCCACATGTCAAAATGTGATCTTTTTTGTTGATCCAGACCCTCTTATAGCCATTAGTATCAACTTCAATAATTCTCTCAATCATCCTATTAACATCCTACTATGATGAATTAATATGGAAAGACTCATCCAAAATTTCTTCCATAGAATGAATAATCATATTTGGGAATGTTTTTTTATGTCTAACCCCTTCCATATCACCCACATCAATGCATTAGATTTCAATCCTTCCCCCTTTTCTGCATCCTTCAAGACACCATCAACTACCTACAGTTCCAGAAAACGGTATGGTTCTTTATATCTTTTAGCTGGAGTATCCTAAATCTTAAACTAGGGGTTGGGTTTTCCCCTCAGGCTTTTCAAGATCTTTTGCCATACCAAATTTAGGTGCCAATGAAACCGGCCTAGACCCCACCATATTATTATTGGATTTAATAGAATATCTAGTGATAAGGGGCTTCGGTAAATTTGAATAGTCATTATGAGGTATTGATTTTTTCCCATTGATTAATGATAAAAATTCTAGAATCTGGGATGCCTTTATTTCAATTTCACTTGTAATACCCAAAGGAAACCAAATATTGGATATCCTACTCCATGTCTGAAGTAGTATACGAGTTAACTTCTTTGTCAGTCAGTTATGATTCTATCTCGGAGGACTATCCAACATGATTTTTTTCCATATATGAATGGCTATCCCTACCCACTATAATTAGGATCACCCTCCAATTTCTCATTCCAGGATGTGAATCAGTTGTGGAACTAGGACAAGGAATTGGGATCCTAAAAATCATCAAACACCGACATTTTAAAAACTATTAAATCTGTACTAGATAATTCATGTGGACCTATTTTATCCACATTGATACCCACAAATGAAACTAGAAAAATACCACCAACCTAGATAGTTAAAATCCTACCTGTGTGTAAATGTTATAAATTACTATCTTTCTTAGAATCAGAGGAAATTTCTAGATGATAACCGGCACTGCACCCCTACACTTTTCTGGGATTTTCAATAGCTAATTCTTGGAATATGTGGATACAATATGTGGGTGGTTGGATTTTATTTCCTCTATGATATTTATCTTTTAATCCTCTATAATTAAACTCAATTATCACCTTTTTTATATTAATCCCATTGTGATTATTTGGAATCACTAATATCCATATAAACATTAAGGGCTTGTTATACAATTTTTTGTATATGTCAAAACCATTTTTTCAAATGATTTAGAAAGAATAAAATTTAGTAAAAAAAAATAATAGGTTTACATTACATTAAATATCAATGAAAAATATAGAGGAATAATTTTTAATCATTTTAAATTTTGATTCATATTACATGATTAATTTTTCCTATATTTTCATAAATCCAAGGAACTCCCTCTCCAATTTAGATGGAGTGTATAGAGAAAATAATTATTGAAAAATGTTTTATTGAATTTAAACTACTATGATGATTCAATTTCTTACTTGGGTTGATTATTCTGGATTAGTGTCCACCACTAATCAGCTTATCCCTATAAGAAATAGAGAACTAATATAAATCTAAAATTATTGGAGAATTGGAGGACATATAATATATTCATGATATAATTACTAAATTATTCCAAAAGTAGGGGATTAGATGTTGGACTAAAAGTGGGATGAATTTTCCTCATAAAATATTCAATTATAACTTATTCTCTCTTAGGAGAAGGAGGGTGTTGCACATGATTCATGCTATTATTCATAACATGAGTTAGTTTTTAATTAACTTTTATGAGGTTATCAACTCCCACTCTCATAATATTTAGAATATCATTAGGGAAATCATTACATTAACTATCACATTGGATGTTGATAAGGTTTCTGTAATTTTCATCCAGTTACTAAAACAAATGATAATTATGGATAGGATTACTCAAATAAAAAATTATAAAAAGGAAAAATATGAAACTGGAAGGAATAAATCATAAATGACATTTATATCACAATATATAAATTTATTGGATTAAATATAGGTTATTGATGGTCTATTTCCTATTAGATTATATAATTTATTCCCCTAATAAATGACACCTTTACCTATGTCAACTATAACATCCAGATTCATTTATATATATATATATTATTACGAGGTTTTTAAAACAATGATTTTTAAAATAGAACAAAAAAATATAGACTACTAGTGTCTTTGGTAGTTGCATAAAAAATAAAAAATATAAATAAACTATAAAAAATTATTTCAATCTCTATAATGTGTCCTTAAATCCCTTCGAAATTCAATTATTTCATTGGATATTTTAGAGACATACATAAATAAAAGGGTGAGTTCTAAATCCTAGTAAGGGAACAAACAAGGTAAAAATTTAATACAAATGATTCAAGAGGCATAATATGATATCATAAAATAGGATGATATAATAAAATGAAATTTAATAATAAAAGAATCATAATATATCTTAATATCATGAGATGAATATAATTCAGAAATAAAAAATATAGGATATCATAAGCATATGTCATGGCTAACCACCAAGAAATATTTCGTAGTGCACTAGGATTACTATCTATACACCATAAATGGTGTCTCATAAGATGAAAACATTACCCTATATATCTTGGGGATGTATAATTTCAATCCCACCTCCCAGATCATAAATTCATATGTATATGTATTCTACATAACGAAACCATATATAAGTAATAAGCATAAAAAACCCCATGGTAAGGAAATATTCTGCAAAACCAAATGATATTGAATAAAGAATACCCTGAAAAAGGGATATATTTTTATTTTTAATAAATTAATAAAGGATTATAGATCATGAATATGGAGTTCAATAAAAAAATATTCATAATAAAGGAGGGGAAAAGTTATAATAAAAATTAACCTATATGATGGTGTTTTAAGAATTGAGTAATGATCCTTTGAAGAGGGTATGCACATCATAATTTACTTAAAAAAATGAAACATAATATTTTTCTATAAAATATTTTCTATTTTTAGGAATCATATATGAGAAAAGTCTTTAAAATATTGACATGTTAAAAGGGATAACGTATATAAAATATCTATTTATTTGGTTTAACTTTAAGAAAATATTGTGAAGGGAACTTGAAAAACTTATATATATATATATATAATACAAGGAGGAAATAAACATAGTATATGTGGGGAACATATATATATATATTATGGAAGAATTAAAATTTGATAAGAGATATGAAATGAGATTTTAATATAAAAAAGTGTAACCCAAAATTAAAGAGGGTGGTTTGGGAGTTCACTTACCTTGGGTCCCCAATTACTTCGTACATACATATAAAATCTTAAATAATGAAATTAAATTTATTATATTCTTTATTAAAATACTTTTTAACACATATTAAATTTTTTAAAGTCTATCTATTATCACATATCAATAATTTGTTTTATCTTTGTTTTTCACATCAGCCACTTGGGGTTGTTCAGTCATCTTTTCAAAAACTACTTTAGTATATTGATCATGTTGAGAGGTGATATGAAATATATTGTTGAGAACCAAATTATAAATAATCTAATAGATTTTAAATTTATTGATTAAATAAAATTTTCAAACTATCCATTTAGGGTAGTTTTATATGTTTTATGACATCATATTTAAAGGTAGATAAAATAGTGCTTGATGAGGTGAGTGTTATAAGAAACTATAAAAATGGATTTTATAAATTATATGATGAAATAATTCCAATTACAATAGAAATATATTTGCAACTATATAATGACATTAATGTTTATAATTATTAAAATGATGGTGTATTATGAGTAAGAAAACGAAATTGAAATGTGTATGAAATAAAAAAATTACATTATCACATTGATGTGGTTCTATTATACTAAACCACAAACCTTCTTAGATTAGTCTTTTAGTGAGGCCAATTGTTTTTGTAAATGTATAATATAGTTGGGGAGGTATGTAGTCAAAGTTTAGGCAAGTAAAGGCGTTTTGAAATTAATGATAAAGGGGTGGAGTAGAGTAATATTTGTATGTGTCTTCATTATAATTTCATGGAATAAAGTATTCAATATTTTATTTTTCGATTATCTAAAGTGATCCACCAATCCATTTTTTCCAATTACCTCCCTCAATGGTCCAATATAACAGTTCATTAAAAATTCATCAAATTCAACAACCATGAATGAGTTTCATCATGAATATATATATATGATCTCATAATTATCATATTTCACCGCATTTCACTAGTATTTATCATATTTTATTAATTTTACCAACAATTAAAAATTTTAAACCATATTAAAATTTCCAAATAAAAAATCTATTTTATCATATTCTCCATCCAATCATGTACATTTTAACCTTTTTATAATATTATTAAATTTGATAAGTTGTTTTATTAGAGTAAAGATCATTTCAATTCTAAAAGAATTTACAATTTAAAACAAATTAAAACCTAGATAAATAACCCCATATAAAAATAGAATCATACCTAAAGATAATTCTTGAAATGGTGTTAATCTCATGAGGTGGTTAATCCATCAATTACTTGGTAGTGATTTCCACTATCTTGAGCTTCTCCTACAAATAATTCAATTTTAACCACAATATTTAATGTTCTATATGGTATTGGACAAGTGATAACCCTATTGATGCAACATCCTTACCAAGAAATGATAAATAAGATTTATAAGGGCTGTTCATATTGGTTTAGTCCATGGTTTCTCCCTTCTACATCAATTATCTCTCTCCATTTCTTAGAATATACACTAATTCTAATATATACTTCATAATGACTATATCCATAACTTTCATAATGTGCAATGGACATGTTGATTTTATAATTCCTATAATAACCTTATAGTTCATGAATTTATCCTCCCCTTTAATTCTGTTCATTTTCATAATTTTAATTTTCCAAATTTTGAGTACAATTCTAATGCTTTTCTTCTTTTTTACACTGTTGTTAACAAGTTTGATTATTTTTGGAGAATAAAGTGATTCAAATTTCCCTTTTCCAGTGACTTTAATTTATTTTTGTATTTATTTTCCCATTATATTATTATAAATTTTATTTGGTATATTCATCCTCTAAATGTAATTTTTTAAATTAGTATAATATTTTTTTGGTTTTTATTACATGGTACATGTTTAATATATTAAAAAATATGAAACACATGATTATTTATTAGTAAAATTAAATAAAATTCTAAGTCATTACAAGAAATGAAGAGATGAATTATTTTGATAAGAAATTGAAAACAATATATCAATAAATTGCACACCCATAGATCATCCACAACAATACCAAGTTTGATAATCCAAAATTAAAAAAAAAGGAATGTAAAATGGGGGAGGAGGATTTAAAAAGAAATTTTCATCAACAATAGGGAATGAATTCAATAAAAACCCTACATCATGGAAAAATGAATGTCTATTATATATATATATTATCCCTTAGATCTATTCATAATTGATGTGCCATCCGATTTCTGATGTTGTTGTGGGTTTGATCTCATTCCTTCAATATGCTATTATCCCCTCCAAGTTTCCAATCCCTCTCCTCACTATCTATCTATGGTTATATTAGTGAAAAATATGAATAAACATAGGGTGTAATTATAATTTGGATTTTATAAAGGGTTTCCAGGGACTACCAGTTTCTAATTAATAAATAAAATATTAATTAATTTTTAAGATTAGTTCAATTGCGAAGAGATTTCAATGGGGATCCAAATGAGAATAATGGTTACATCGCCCCTAGAAAAAATCCCATATCTTAGAAACTGACACAGTGTCAAAATTTAATTATGGGGTATAATTTAAAAGATATTGCCATTTGTTCTCATGGAATAAATAAAAATTTAATTAATAAATATTAAAAATCCCTTAGAATATCATGTCCTTATAAATTCACAAAAAAATCTGCATGGGGGAAAACACCACACCCAAAGATCAAATGAAACCTAATTATTTCTTTAAATTCATTTTTTATAGTAAAATTACATTTTGAATCATTAGTATTTCCTATGTATCTAAAATATAAATTTCTACTAATGCCACCATTGGGGAAAATACATATCACTGCAAGATTAATTTTGACATGGGTAGTAGGGGATTTTGGTGATTGTTATATGATTTCATGGTTCAAGGGGATTATTTATAAATGAGAAACATATTTATTATAATAAAAGGGGTTTAGAAATATGAAATTGATAAAAGTTTCTGTGAAACTCCCCATGATTGAATATGATGTAGTGATTGAACAAAAAATATGAATACTACATTTTTATTTGGTTGGCTGAGTTTATGTTACATGAGGTCATTCCTATGGGTTTAATGTAATGTGAGATTGATCCCGACTAGGTTAATATGATGTGAAACCTTTTTTGGGAGTTTAATTAGATGTAAAATTCATCTAGATTAGTTGACTCCAATGAGAGAACTGGATATGGTGATTTAATCTTAATAAAGGATCAGACACAACCAATTAATCACACACAAGGTAGTGTAATGATTGAAATCTGTCCTTATAAGGGATTGAATCTTCCATATAATCTTCCCCTGGATTTTTTCACATATAGGTGATGCCCCAAAATTTTTAATGATACACAAGGTATGATTTCTGTGATTTAGTTATACATGGAACCATTTCTTCCTATTTAATCTCACAACTAATCTTCAAAATACATTTTAATATTTAAAACTACCCATTTATTATTTTAATCATCTTCTACCTATGTAAATATTAGAATAATAATTATCAGTTTCTTGAACACATTTATAGTCATAGATAAATGTATTTAATTATTGAAAATAGAAAAATCTACTGTGAATCCATTTACAATACTGGCTCATCTCAACTCTATTATATTCAAATTTATTTTACTTTATGTCCCAGGGAATTAAATAGATCCATCTCTCTTTTTCCATCTCATTTTTCTCTTGGTTGTGATGCTCTAGTGTAGGTGGGATCAAAATTACGGGGTCCTCAGTTTCTTCTTCATAGCCTTCCTTAACATATTATGCCAAAATATTCATCTCGGGAAGTTATTCTACTTAATATTCTATAGATAAATCCAAATCAAGAGTAACAATATCCATTAAATTACACAACACCTTCTTGGATTTATCTTCAAAATCATCAAGAACCTAAAATGATTGAGATGACTTTTAAATGTCAGTAATCGGGGAATAGATTTTCTATCCATCTATTATAAAATTTAATAAAAAATGAGATAATGTTATAAATAAATCCCAAAATATAATCATCTATATTTTTTTTCAATTTTTTTGGATTTAGTAATATTAGTAATAAGGGCAGTGAATAAATATTACAACCTCTATTCAATCTTAGAAAACATACATTGGGAATTTTCTTATTGTATGAAGTATAGAATTAGTTATTATGAATCTCAAATCAAATTAAAAGAAATATCAATATGAATATTTAATTAAATTAAAATCTAAATGAGTTTCAAAAAGATTTATCTCCCTCATTTTTTAACAATTACATTAATCTCCATAAGAAAGGACTCTAGGAATCATTATACAAGAGTGGGAAAGAAAAAATCTATAATTACGAAAAATATCATTATATCCTTCTATTCACCTTATTCTAGAGAAAATTATAACCATGAAAAATTAATAGAATCAAAGGATGGATTATTCATTTTCAATAATATTATAGTAAAAGTAAATATAAGAGAATCTAGAGTTTATTCATCTACTTACTGTTCATCAGCTTGTATTTGACAAGATACTTATTTTTATATGAGTTATAAATCCTTAAAATATTGTTTTAAACAATTTATTTTATCAATATAAATGTTATCTATGATTTATGGAAGGTTTGAGAGCATCAGTAGCTTGTTTAGAGCCATGATCTTCGACTTTTGGAGGAGACAGTAGAGGCACATGGTAAATGCTAACTATGGACCTCAAACCGTGCATCCTAGTGGGGGTGAAACATTGTTTTTATAAAATTTTCAAGGGGTTTTTTCCCATGATAGGTTGAGATAGAGGGTGCACATGGAATATGCATGGTTTTCCTAACCTTATGTAGAAGGCCATATGGGGTGTACCCCCTGGACAGTGGGGTGTGAAGAGTTGGTGCACAGTTAGTTCATCAGTATAACCAAGCCATAAAATCCTTAAAATATAAAAAATGACCATTTTCCCTCTCTATTTACATCTTACCCATGTTTTCTCTTTTATCTCCAAAGAAAAGCTACCCTCTCCCTTTTGAAGATTCCCCCTTGCCTATTTCTAGGATTTAAAGCATCTTCTTCCTCTGAAATCTGGATCACTTACCATCAGTCTTGTTGGAAAGCTACCGATAATAACTATATTCATCTTGAACTTGTAATTGTTTATTTTGTTATGAATAGAGTTATTCTGGTGTGATATCATATACACCATTTCTTGGGTGTTTGTTTTTTCTTTATTTTATCAATTCCACCCCAGATTAAAGGCCAACAATAGATGAAGAGTAAAATACCATGATGAGGTAGGTGGTATCATGATATTGCCTCAATGTAAAGGTGTTTATATATGTTTTATTATTCCATGCACTAGATTTTTAGAGATTTTCTTATGAAATTGATTTAATCTAAATAAAATTGGATGGTTTGACCAATATGACCGGTTAGAATCATTTATAAATCCTTAGAGGTTAATAAAATTGAATTAAAACCACCCCTTTGGATGTGGTGGTAAAATCAATAAAACCACCATGGGTGGACTATGATTTAATTATCCTTTTAAGGTTGTCTCTTTTTTCCCCTAACATATCATCTGTAAAATGAATTGAATGACATGTAAAATGAATTAAATAAAAAGGGAATTAAAGACTCCCTATACCCTTTTCCATTATTTATCTATATATCTTAGGCTTTTGATGTTATTGAAATTAAAATTCCAATTGAGATGAATTTTAGTATTCATGGTATTTTTGGAATTCTAAGTCCATACTATGATTTGACCAACCTTATGAGGCAAGATAAATTGTTTTTAAATTTTATGGCGAGTTGTATTAAATGTGAACTTAAATGTTATGGATATTATTTGGGACCCTGATCATTCCTATTTCCATGTTGAGAGAGAGATATGGGTTTTTAATTGGAACACCATAAATGAACTCTTTAGGATCAATTCATTAAATTATTATCACGCATCATGGGTGAAACATAGATTCTTATACAATGCTAGGGAAAGACTCTCATGGAATCTAGTTTATATATGACATGAGTGATACATGGAATCTATATTTGGACTACCATGGATAGAAACATAGGTTAGATTATTATATATTCCATGTGTTATGCATAGAATCCGTATATTGACTTCTAAGGATGAACTTAGAGTGAAGATCATTAGATATTCCATGAGTGAAACTTAGGATCCTTTTGTGGACTACCAAGAGAAAATTCATAAGTGATAGTATACCACATCTAGAGCGATACGAGGGTTCCTATAAGGAATACCTATGATGGTTTTTAAGGTTATGAGTTCAAGTTATTCCTAGAGAGATACTTGGGTTCCAAACTAGTAATACCAAGGATGGTCTCATGTTTCCTTGAGAAGTTTTAAATTTATTATAGGACTATCTGCCAAGCCAAAGGACAAGATTGGATTTAGTCAGAGACATATTGTTATTGATGGCCTTATTATACATATCTCATATAAATTTGATTCACATGTTATTCATGGGTTATGTTCTAGGTATCGATACTTAATTATAAACAAAATCATGATTGATTGATTGCTCAGAGATATTCTAGCATGGGATGAAGCAGGTAGTAGAGGAAGGGTGTTCCATGGGAACCCAAAATTACGTGGGTTATTATTACTGAATTTAATTTATGGAATTATTTTTACTTATAAACTTATTATTATATATTCATGATGTAGATGGAATTAGTCACTTTTGGTGGTGGACTATTTATTTTATCTCACACACTTCTCAGGCCACTATTTTGTACCCAAACATACTTCATGGATGAAAGTATGGAGAAGGTAATGTGACCTGCTATGGATGCTTGACTACGTTACTAGGATAGTGTATAGTGGTAGAGGAATGATCCTATTCTTGAGATGATAATAGAGACAATTTTTGGTATTTTGGTCGTTTTTATATATAATGTTTCCCCCTATATTTCTACATTATATAGAATTACATGATCATCATTTTTTATATGAAATATACGTATATGACTAGTTAGTTATTTATATGAAAGATTTTAATTTTTTTTTTCATTTAACTAATATTCTTCCACCATTTATTAATATGATTATTATATTATGATCCACTATGATCATGAGGGTATAGTGTCGATACTATTCCACCATGGACTCTCGCTTATAGTTGGTAGCCTCTGGCATATGGGGAGGTACGTTTGTGGTCATGTGGCCAACCAGGTTTAGTTACTATTGAGTTAACCATGTTTGGGATTCCATAGATTGGTATTAGAGGAGTTTATTCCATTTCATTTATTTCTTTACTAATTTGAAAATTATAAAGGAGAAATAGGGAATTTCGACATTCGCCCATGAGCCTATGATTGGGAGTAACTAACCCATGTACAGTGAAAATCCGAATCAAATAGTGTAGGAAATGTTGTTCTAGTTGTTCTTATTATAGTTTCCTTGATTTCACCGTTGGGTGATGTACTTGATGTTTTATGTTCCTTATGACTTTGGATTTCTACGCATGGTTAATCTATAATGAAAATATTTCATCATGCATCATCATAGGCACTCCAATATTTATATGTGATGAATATTCAAGGAAATGTTTACATACTATGTTCATTGCCTATATCATGTTTTGGAACCTTGATTTTTTTTGTTTTTGAAATTGTTTTAACATTTCATGTAGGTACTTGATAAATAATTGTATTTTATTAAACCAATACAACATTTCAATTTATAAATAGTATATGAATTTATAAATTGGATATGGTGATCTATATAATTCAACCATTTAAAAATATTTACTACATAAATGAGTAAAAACCTAAATGAAATTTAATTTTGAAATGAATGGTCACCACTAAATGGGTATTCCAATTTTAACTTAAACTTTTTTTCCTTTATAACCTACAATTTAATATCGTTATACCAAGACCTTTGACATATAGTAGAGAACACAGCCCTAACCTGACTTCATTAGTGGGCATTAGGAAGTTTCTCTTCTTTCCAATAGATTGTACATCACCCAGACCTAGATCTAGGAGCTGTAAGAGGGGTTTGAATCTTATAAAAGAATCCTTGTACCTATAATATTCTTATATCTTCACTTTTAGTAGTTATTAAATCTGGTATTGAGGATTGTTCTTGAAATTTGCAGAGACATGCCACTACAATGACCTCGATTTGTATTCTAGGAGGGAGGCAATGACTATGCTCTGTAAGAGGTGGGCCCTAGGTCACCTGTAGAATGTCCAGTATTACCTCATAGGACACCACCATTAATACTTGGTATGGTAATAAATTCCTTGTGTTGATAGGATTTCCTATGAATTAGGAATACTATACATGGATCCCTATGACCTACCCCGACTATGGAAGAGTTAACATGCGAGTTTCATTAGTAACATCCACCCATTTTTGTAGGGGATGGTTGTCTATATGCTACAATGTCATTGTTAGAGGCCATGTTGTCAATTTTGGAGAATCTTAAGACACCTACAAATAAGAGAGTTAATATTTCTATATATATCATTTGGGATATCACCATGATATAGTGGGGAATTGTTACCTAGAAGTATCGTTATTGGGATATGGGATGAATGTATTTCCAGACACCCTTCTATGATTATTTCTATCCCAATACATTAAGTGAATATAGATCCAAAGAGTTTATGAACTTGGAGTAGGGAGCCTTAACATTCATAGACTATTATGCCCATTTCATGGAGCTTAAAATTTTTTCACCTATTCTCTTAGGCCAAGACTTGTCTAAATATAGAAAATTTTAGGATGTTCTTATGTATAAAATATGATTTCATGTGAATGTTTTTTTAGATTACTATAATATCTAGGATAGTGAATCAGTTTCATAGCATTGAGAATAACAGGAGATAGTTTGGGCGTATGTGCTAGGGAAGTTTGACACATAAATTAGGAACTATATAGACAAATAGTAGGAAGTGTCCTATAGATATTCTCCATGGTGTTACTAGTATCTAGGGTGCATACTTAGGTATCTAGGTGAGGTTCCATCAGTGTAGTGGACCCAGACTTACAAAACTCCTATGTACTTGGTTCCCAATCGAATTATGGTATTGTGGAAAGATGGGACATCTATAGTGATTTTAGATATAATTTTCTCTAGTAGTCATTGAGAGAGGGTTCTGACTAACTCCATGTTAAGGATTGGTGTTAGCAGTATCTCGATAGGAAGGGTGGTGGAGTACGACTGGCCAATCCAGCTAAGGTGTTGGTCTTGGATGTGGTTTCCAGACACCATACTTACTACACTTATATAGTATACCTACTCAGGGAAGCCTTGTTATACCTCAGGGATGCAGATTAGGCTAGATGTATGCAGTTCCCTCAATAATAGCGGAGTAGAGTGTCAGACCATCCATAGTAGGGGGTACTATCCTAGTCACCTCTACTTTAGTATCTTATATTTTCTATACAGGTTCCATTCCTTCATATTTTTTTCTGTTGTGAAGAGAATTGGTCTTGATGTTTAGTTGTTCTATGGAACAGTGATATTCAATACTCTTTATGGTATTAAATCAGAGATTTTATGCCAGTACAGGGAGTTCCCCCTTGATATTTGTTGCTGTAATTTTGTATGGGATTTATTTTTCCTCTTGAAGATATGGTTTCATATCATTCTCATGGTGGAAAAATAGGTTTCCTATCATACTTACATTGACTATTATCATTGAAGGGTGATTTTTTACATCACTAGTCAGTGGGTTTTTTGTTAAAAATGGTGAATGGGATGTCTAGGAGATCTGAGATTGGTATGAGAATTGTGGGATGGGTGGGATGGAAACCCATATTCCCAAATTATATCTAGATGTACAGGGAACATTTCTAGAAGATTTACATCCCATGGTAGATCATTTTAGGTTTGTTTTCCCAATTACATTTTAGGAATACCACATAAGAGATAGGTTGAGTTTCCATTGATCTAGTGGCTGGAGTTGTACCAATATCCATTCCTCCATATAGGATGGATACTACTCAGTTGAAAGAGCTGAATAGGTAGCTAGATGATTTGGAAGGTATGGATATTATACAACCCAATTCTTCACAATGGGGTTTTCCTATCCTTTTCACCATGAAGGAGAATGGTACCCATAGAATTTCTGTGAATTACCATCAGTTAAACCTTCTTAATATTAAGAACTATTTTTCGTTTCCTTGTATAGATGATATCTTCAACCAACTCTAAGGAGAAATGGTTTTCTATAATATTTATCTAAGATAGTGTTATCATCGAGTGCATGTTAGACCATCAGATATACCATGAACAATATTCCATAGAATATATGGCTTGAATGAGTTTTTATTCCATCTATTTAATATCAATAATGTGCTAGTAGTTTTCTTGGCATTGATGATACTAGTTTCCCATCCATATCAAGATTAATTTGAGGTGGTTTTCTTGTATAATATATTTATGTATTATCACACTCAACAAGACCATTACATATTTCATGAGATCATATTGAATACACTGAGAGAGAATAATTTATATGATGTTATATTAAAATTTCACTTTTGGATGGATAAAGTTAACTTATTGGGTTATATTTTTTTAGAGATGGGAGTGTCAGTTGACCTAGAGAATGATTCTGCTGTAGTTTAGTGGGATCATCCCAAGAAATTCTTTGAGATAATGAGTTTATTTGGAATAACTATTTATTAATGAATCTAAATTTAGGAATTTTTACACATATAATCAATACATATGAGCATTAATGAAAATTTGGTGAAGTTCATATGGTCCGAATCTTGTGAAATAAAATTTGATGTGATGAATGGGAGATTTAATTCAATGCCGATCCTTGTAGAATTTATACAATATATTGGGATGCACTAGGCTTTGGGCTATATGTATTTATGATGTAGGAGGAGTGAGTTGTGGTCTATGTGTCTCCTTAGTTGAGGCAACACAAGAGGAAATACTCGACACATGATCTTGAGTAAGCTATTATTGTTCATTCCATGCACTTTTCAAGTCATTATTTACTCGTAGAGTGTTTTCTGGGGTATATGAACCAAAAATGCATCCAATACATATTTACATAATGTGACATGAATCTAGGGTAATGAAGGTGGGACGAATACATTCAGTCATCCTACAATAATCTTTTCTATATTCCCAAAAAGGGAATTAAGGTTTCCAATTCTCTAATCAAGATGGCTCAGACATAGGAAGTGCAGGAGCCCAGTTGTGAGTAGAAACTTCTATACCTTATTTATGAGACTCACATTGAGGTTAAGAACCATAATGGATAGTTTGTGCATGAATAATTATCAATGAGAACTTCCCTTCTAGATATAGTGGAGAGGAGACAAAAACCAGATTCTGAGGGCTTGGTCCTATAGAAGAGAATTGTAGGTGATGACCAACCACTAGGTTAGATCATTGATGAGGACGAGATATTTCACATCAATGGATGTGATTGGGTTCTTACAGAAATATATGGGTAATTTAGGTGAGATTCAAATGCCTCTATATGGGCGTTTCAATCTTGTATTACTGAGATGTATCATGAATTATGATTCCAATACTGGTGGATGTGGATGAAAAGGGAGATAGTTGGTTTTGTTACTTTGTGTTCCACTTATCAGTGGGTGAAGGAAGAACATTGGTAACCAACATTAATTTTTTTCTATAACTTATTCTTGAGTGGATATAGGATTATGTCACTATGTATTACATGATTGGATTTTCTAAATCACCTTATAGAAGTGAAGTCCTATGGATGATCATTAATAGGTTGAAAATATTTTCACATTTAATTATAGTTTGGTATTTATTTTCAATGGATACACTCTAGAGGCCCTACATTAATGAGATCAAATTCCTCCCTAGAGATCCACATTTTATCATATTAGATAGAGATTCTCACTTCATGTCACAATTCAAACTGGGGTTATGAAAGGCACTGGGTTCAAATGTACAACTAAGTACAACCTATCAAACTTTGACCAATGGTTATACTGAGTGTATGTTACAAGTTTTAGTGAAGATTCATAGACTATGAATCCTTGATTACCATTGTTCTTGATAGAAACACTTACATCTCACTAATTTCTTTTACAATAAATGCATCCAAGAGATCTTAAAAATGAATTCTTATCAGGCCCTTTAAACTAGGTCATTATGTTCACCCGTGGGCTAGTTAGAGGTAGGAGAGTCTATGCTAATGGGTCCTCATCTCATTTAGGAGACTTGAAAGAATTTTCAACTTATTAGGAATTATATTTTTATAGATTAGTCTTCATAAAAGTAATATAACAATATTATCAATTGGAAAATAGGGGTAGAGGAGGGGTTTTAGGTTTTCTTATGTTCTCTACCTAGACTCAAGAATTGATGGATTCTGAAACTAGGGAAGTTTGATCCTTGATAAATCAGTCCCTTCCATATTCTTGAGAGAGTCGGGACAACTTCCTTTCAATTGAAGTTACATTAGAAGAACCAGGCCATGATATTCATCTTCAATATATCTTATCTTTGATGATATTATTTTGACAAGTCTCAAATTCTTCATATAGAGGATGTTGATTTGGAGGTTTATGAGTAATTTGAGGAGAACCCTTTCTATAATCTTGATTGGGTCATGAAGGTTATATAAGGCCAGTTAGTTCATTTGGTATGTTCGTTATTGAAGAATGACCATGTACAAGGATGAGACTTGGGAGTGAGAGGCCGACGTGTGTGGCCAGTGGATAGAGTTATTTTCAGAAAATCATTTACTAACCTTAGAAGGGAATCTAGGGAAAAATATTTTTTAAGGTGGGAATATTTTAAGAACTAATATTTTCCATGAGGTATGAGTCCTTTAAATATTAGTTTAATGTTCTTTATTTTATCCTTAAAAATTTTCCCTATGGTTTAGGTAAGTGTTTGAGAGAATTCAGGGCTTGTTCAGATCCAAGATCTCTAGCTTTTGGAGGGAACAATAGAGGCACATGGTTTGCTCATAGTTATTGCTAACCATGGAACTCAAACCATGTGGCCCATTAAGGGTTCCACATGGGTCTTCTAAGCCTTACAAGGGGGATTCTGGTTGGGTGAGATTGAGATATACGGTTTTCAAGGGATGTGCATCATTTTTCCAACCACGCAGTATAGGTCATGTTGGGTGTGTCCCCTGGACACTGGGGTAAACATAGTTGGTGAATGGTTTGGACAAACATGTATCTAAATCAGGAAAACATTATATTTTGGGTGAAATGACCATTTTCCCTCTCTATTTAAAAGTTACCACTATATTCTTTATTCTCTACCACATATAGTATCCATATATTTTGAAACATTCTTCAAACCTAAATCTTGGAATTAAAGTAACATATTCCTCTGAGCACTGAATCTCTTATGGTTGGTATCATTGTATACCCACACAATATATCTCAATTGCTATTTAACCACTCATATATTATCATTCTATCGATGGAGTTATTTTGGTGCAAGATCTTATGCTCTATTTTCAGGTAGTTTGTCTTTTTTCTCGATTTCTTCAGTTCCAGATTGATTAAAGGCCAAAAATGGATGACGAGTTGAAAAAAATAGAGGCAGGTGGTCTTGTGTTTTTACCTCAATGTATTGGTGTTTATATATATATATATGTTATTATGCTGTGAGCCTAATTTTATAATCATGAATTTTTAAATGGATTTATTCTTAAATTAAATGTGTAGGACTGACATATATGACCCATGAGAACCATTTACAAATTATTAAAGGTTAATGAAATTGAATTGAAATACCCCTTTAGGTGTGATGCTAAAATATATAAAACCAATATGGATGGAATACAATTTTTTAACCTTTTATGGTGTATTGTGTTACACCTATCTTAGGGGATGTCAAATGAATTGAATGACAAGTAAAATGAATTAAATAAATGACAGAATGTTAGTCCATATCCCAATGTCCTTGGATATTATTTATCTCTCTCACATTGTCTTGAGATATTATTTAAATTAAATTTCCCAATTAAGATTAATGAGATAATTCATGGTATTCTAGGCCTTATAATCCTATACTATGATTTGAATGACATTCCAAGGTGATTTAAATTGTTTATAAATGTGATTTACAATTTAATTAAATGTCAATATAAATGAAATTATTAGTATTTGGGAACATGAGTATTACTATATCCATTATGAGAGTTAGAAATGAGTTCCAACTCGAAAAACCATAAACTGACATTTCATGATTAATTAATTAAATGATTACAATGAAATTATTGTTTTCCACTAAGGTTGAATCATGGGTTATCATATGATTATAGGAAGGGACTCACCTAGTGGATTGTTTATATATTACATGAGTTATACTTGGACTCACTATACTGATTAACAAGGTTGGACTTAGAGAGAATATTCTTATATATTCAATTGGTTATAATTGGACACACTATGTGGAATTACAAGAATAGACTTAGAGGGTAGATAATTAGATACACCAAGAGTGACACATGATTTCACTTTTTGGACTTCCAATGATAGACTGAGAGGTTTGAGACCTTAAACCACATCTAGAGCTGTATCAGGGTTCCCATAAGCAATGCCTAGGATGGTATTTTAATGTGACGGGTTCATGTTATTCTTGGAGATATCTGTAAGTTCAAAATCCAGAATGCTAAGGATGGGATCTTGTTTCATTGAAATAAAGAATTAAATTGATTATACGATGAACCTTCGAAGCCAAAGAAAAATATTGGATTTAGTCAAAGCTTTACTCTTATTGATGGAATAATTATACATATCTCACTTATATATGATTCATGGGGGACCATAGGTCTATGGTATACGACTTAAGATTTATTTATAAACTAAATCATGATTGACTTGACATAGAGATATTATGACATGGGATGAAGCAAGTACTATAGGATGGGTGTTCCATGGGAAACCAGAATTATGTGGGTTATTATTAACCACATTTGAATTACATATTTATTGTTATTTCCACAATGTTTATTATATATTCACACACTGAATGTAATTAGACACAATTTATATAGACCTATATGGTTTATATGAAACCCATCTCAGGCTATCATTTAGTACCCAAACAGACATCATGGATGTAAGTAGGGACACGTTAATGATACATATTGTGGATGATTTATTAACTTTATAGGATGATGTATAGGAAAAGAATATTGGGCCGATACTCAAGATGATACCAATGATAACCTGAGGTCTTTTTCTAATTTTTATAGCATTTTTCTTATGCATGTTCCCCCATTTCATTCTTCTATGTAATGCCCCGACCCCAGTTACCTATAGTCAGTGCATTATTGCGTAACATTGGCATGATCACAAAAGATCAAGTCTCGAAATACCAATTAGTTTAGTAGCCTTGGAAACACTAGATACGTTCATAAATGTTACATTACATCATAAAGTGAAAAACAACAATAACAAAGTCTCTATAGTCCACACTCATATCCTCTTCTGACTATCCCTGCAGGTCATTCATAAAATACTTCTTCACATCCACAAAAATATTAAAACATTGGAAGGGGTGAACTCAGATGCTCAGTAAGGATAACAATATTGCGGAAGCTTTCATAAATAAAAATTATCATTTAAGGCAATGTATAACTAAAACAAAATCCTTTTTAAACTTTAACTTCAGCATTATATGACAAAAATAAAATTAAATAATGCCATTTACTTACTCACATCGATATTCTACTAGTCGAATAATCACATGTAATATCAATTACCACTTTCATAATGGTGGAATGCATAATGCAGGACAATAATAACCACATAGCCAAGGCCTCGTGCCAAGACCACAAATAAGATTTTGTCAAGGCCTCGTGCCAAGACACTAGTTTGTCTCATGAGACCTACTGATGCAACGAGGAGCTATAGCGGGCTCCACCTGTCACTTATTAAGTCCAATGAATTCCTCATATGAATAGGTTTAAACATATCATAAACCATAACATAATCGTATCACATGAAACATTCATAAAGGAAACATAAAATTTCCACATTTCAATCAAAAGATATCAATAAAACACATTGATATAATAAAAACACTTTCAAAACCATTTTCAATACCAAAATAAAATAAAATTAAAACTTTGTATTTATTTTTCATTTAAAAAAAGTTATGGCTTGTAGAGGAAGTTGAAACTCAAATAATGGTCATAGCGGCGGGGAAGTCGTTGTTGCCGCATACATACGTCAATAAAAACATTCCTTTTTGTCGTTTAGTAAAACACTTCGTATAAAAAATATTCCTTTTGAATAAACGTAAAAGTCAAAGGGGTTTATACAGCTTATAAAAGAAAGTTGTGTATAAAACCAAATATTCCTCAATGAAAGGAGATTGAGAAGAAGTCCTTACAAAGATCATTTTTAAAATAAAATAGACTTATTATGTGTATTCACTACAAGTACACATAAATAAAGTACAAATACAAGATATGACATAATAATATCATGACACAATTTGAAAGTAGGAGATTAACCCAAAGAATGGAAATTGGGTTAAGAAATTCCCTTAAAAAGATCATTTTTTAAATAAAATAGATATATTATGTGTATTCACTATAGGTACACATAATGTAAGTACAAATATAAGATAGACCATAATAATATCATGATATAATTTGAAAGTAGGAGATTAACCCAAAGAATAGAAATTGGGTTAAGAAGTTCCCTTACCTCACGTCCGACTTGACTCGACCGTTCTTTAATCTCCTGAATAATAAACTAGAGTTAATTTCTATTTTATTAAGAACCTTTTTCATTTTCATTATTTCTTTTATATCACTTATTACCATTTTATGAACATTATGTAATTATTTAAGTTAATAACGGTCATTTTGTCGATCTTTGGCACTTGAGTCAAAAGTAAACTTCTTATAATTACAAGTTGTTCATGTGGTGAAATATCCATTATATCAAGAAATATATTAATGATGTAGATATCATATATATAATATATATCCATTATATACATGCATTTATAATATACATAACATTTAGAGGTAAGAAATGAAATGCATCGTTCATGGAGACGGTAAGCCGTATGTACGCATGAACGCTACTTTCATTTATATTTCTTATTTAATGGAATGAAGTTATAATTATATAAAGGTATAATATAATTACAGTATAATATAGTGTGTAATACCATTTACTCCATCCTTTATACATCCCACATATGTCACTAACGATTCAAATCACTTTGAGGGGGCGGTAGTCCGCACTTCCTAAAATGAAATTATCGTGTTTACCCATAATGGAAATCATAAAGTGTGCCATAAATGAGAAATAAATAAGCATAAGGAAAACATAAACATAATATATATATCATATATGAAAATAGTGTCATAAAAATGGCCACCATTAGAGGTGTTAAAAGAATATTGAACAATCATCGTTTTGTGAGGCAGTATTTCGCCACCCACAGAAACAGTATGTTCTTTAACCATTAGACGATGGTGTGTGTAAGTTTAAACCAAATCCTTATCATAAAAACATCCTAGTATATTTGATATACTGGTTTTGTTACAAAATAAAGGAATTAAAATAGTTTAAGGGGTTGGATGAGAAAAATAAATCAAAACAACATTAGAGAAGACATTACCTTAAATTCAGGTAACTCTTTTTGATTTGAGCCAAAGTCTTCCTTGGGAAGACTTCTGCCCAAAGTGAGGCTTATAGGAGTAAGGGAGGGACGTTTGGAGAGTATTTTGGAAGAAGTTGGACGACCCAAAAGGCTTTGAAGGTGTGAGTAAGGTGGTAGTGGTGGGGGCCTTTTATAAGAGGAGAGGAGGGGCACTCTTGGATAGATTGAAATGTTACTTTATTATGAAATGATTTTCGGATTCTAAAGGTCCCACAATGATATATTTCGACTATAAGGTGATACAGGTTTGAAATATGCTCATCCTATAGGTTTTTGACAAGTTTAGGCCTTGGATTCTACATTATCTTTTCATTTTATTTAAATCATTAATTAATGAGGTAATCACTGCATCATCATGCTGTCATAAATAATTTAATTTATTTAATGTCTAAAAATTATAAAAAAATTATCATCATGTAGGAAATATTTTTATCTTTCTAATTAATATTTATAGTCAAAATTATGACTTGTATAACCACATTTAAAAACTGTTTTAGTAAAACAAATCATGTTTGTGACATTTTTATTTTAACATTAAATAAAACGTTTTTAATGTCATTTCCCTACTAAAGTGGCTCCATGGGGTCCCCAAGTTGACCCATGGATTGTCTTGGTCGGCCATTACTCATACAATATGGGTAGGACAAGTTTAAAGGTATTTTCATATTTTTATAATATCATTTTTACCTTAAATTCCACTAATTACCTTTAATCACGATTAATTAAACTTAAAAGTTACTATTCACCAAAAAATTATTTTAATCCCATTGAACAACATTTTTAATCCTAATGACATCCATGTATGTCGGATTTTTGAAAATCAAATCACAGAAGTGGTAATATTTCATTTAAACGAAAAATCAGTTTTTTAACTACCACTTAGTGGTTTCACTATTCATCAAAAATTGAAGTTTTTCATAACAATGCCAAAATTTCACCCTAAGCTATAATTGATATTCCGAATTAAAAAATGATGTCTATTTTAAAAAATTCCAAACATATAAGTTGCATTAATTAATTTTATAATTAATTCCCGCTGCCACAACAAATAGCATTTTTTTAAGAAGCATTATATATCAAAATATTGACAATTGTTTATGTCCAATTTCAATGTGAAATTAATTCTAATGACCACCATTTGATAAAATGGTAAAAATATATTCTAATTATACTTCAAAACCACTAAATAGTATAATTTATCACTATAAATTATTTTGAATAAAAAAGTTGTTTTAAGTATTTTTCACTATTCCTAAAAAATTTGAAGTTCTCAGAAAATTACAAAAAATTCAACTTAGGATAATTTAGATATTACAAATACAAAAATGAAGTCCATTTTGAAATATAAAATTTCTATAATTTTAAAAAGTGGGTATTACTATTTATAACGGCTACTTTGATTAGTCGTAGTGTGTTAGAATCTCGAACTTGCGTATAATGCAAGCTATTGCATTATTGAAAGAGAAGCGTATCATGGAAGCTCGGTGTGTTACATTCTCCCCTATTTCAATAAATTGCATCCTCTCAATTTGAAATTTTCCTTTGAAAATAAAAGGTTTAAAATAGAAAATACCTTTGTGGAAAACCCACATCGGAAATAAGGTTAATAAAATTTAGCTTTAATAAGAGGGAAAGGGAACTGAAAAAGTCACCACCAAATTATGATCCCAATAAGGAGAACATTGGTGGAAATTAGAGACATATAATTGGAGTAAAAGTTAAATATTTGTAGGGAGTGATTGAGGTCATTAATCATAGACAAGTGTAAAATTGAGGGCCTCAAAGCCTTCAATCTATGTTGATTTAAAATATTATCAGTTCAACAAGACATAAGGTATTAGGATAACACATTTTTTTGTTTTAATATCCCTTTAATAAAGTTTAAGAATTAATTTATTCATAGAATAAGAGATAGTTATATATATATTTATGCTATACAAGTAGAGTTTTCACCTTCAACTAATTTTTACCACAAACTCATCTTTCACTCAAAAAAGATAATAGAACTCAAAAATATTATATTTATCCTAATCATACAAGGTTAAAAATGTTAAAACATACCATTTATATTAGGGAAACTATTTTTTAATAACCAGGGACTTCATGTAGGCTAGTGGTAGGTAATAAAGGCATGTCGCACTGGTTGTGGGTTCGATTCCTGCAGCTTTGTCCGACGCGACGGGTTATCCCCCACCCTACAGGTTGTCCTTTTCCTAAAACCATAGTATTATAATATTCCAAAAATAATATTCAGAAATCTTTTAACCTTAAAAAATACTATCCAAAGATCAACTTAATCCATTCCAACCATTATAGTTATCCAAAATACCTCTGTCAAGACTTTCTCTAAAAGGTCTCTAAATTCCAAAATCAATTGTAACATCTGATTCCCCAAACAATGTAAAGTTTCTCTTATTGTCACATAATGAAAATATGATTACCTTCATCATATTAAATCCTTAATGAAAACAACAAGTACTGTAGTACAATCCTTATATATATATCACATTATCCTTATAACCAGAATATAATCCTTTAGTCCAAAAGCACCAATACATTAATTATTCCACTTCAACTGTAGTAACAACATAAGATTGTCCTTGATCCCTTGGACTTTTATGAGGTAAGTTTTCCTGACGCTTAGGACATTCATTTTCATAATGCCCCATTTCCCTACAATTGTAGAATTCAACATTGATAGCCTCTTTCTTTCCCTTACAATCACGAGCCTGGTGACCTTTTTCTCCACATTTATAACAAACTCCCGTTCCTTTTAGGCAAGCACCGGGGTGATTATTCCCACAATTATCACATAATGTAAAATCATTCTTTCCCTTTTTCCTTTTATCCATCTATTTTACACCGTTCTCTTCTTCTCTTGCTTTACTTTGTTATCATAAGACTTAGAGAATTTTTTTCTGTCTTGATAGAACACGAGAAAATATCTTCATACGATGAGAAGGATTGTGATACTAAAGCTCGACTGAGAAATGGTTTTAACCCATCAAAAAAATGATCAATCTTACTTCTTGGGTTACGTATATAATCTGTAGCATATCTCACTAACCTTGTAAAGTTAGCCTGATACTTTGCGACATTCTCATCCTCCTTCTACCTCAGACTCAGAAATTTCCTTTCTATATCTGCTCGATGGTCATGTGGAAAGTATTTTTCTAAGAAAATTTCTTTAAACTCTATCCATTCCATACTTTATACTTCTTCATCTTCCTTTGTGTTTTGAATCAGCGACCACCATTGATTGGCATCTCCAGTGAGGCGGTAGACTGCCATGACAACCTTCTCCCTTTCGCTACTCCCCAAGGCATAGAATATTTTCTATAAAAAGTTTATCCATTGCTCAGCTACTAATTGATTTGCACCCCCATTAAATGTTGGCGGTTGTTTCCTCATGAAGCGGTCTAACATTGATCCTCCACGTTGCGGATCAGGGTGCTCCATATGAGTAAGGTTATTATTCATAACCTGAGTGAGTTGTCCCAGTATGGTAATAAGTTGATCAGCACCAGTTGTATCTCCAGATCCACAATAATTATCTTGAGCAGGAGGGAAATCCCTACACGGAGTGCGTGCATTGATACAATTTCCATTCCTTCCACTAGGCGCCATTTCTAAACAATGGCATAAACTAGATTAGTTTATGATTCAAAATACATAATTCCATACTTGTAAAAACCCTAACATAAATTGAACTATTTATGGATATAATCCATAATCATAAAAAAAAATTATTTGAGGAAGAATATACTCATAACCCTTCATAGTTGTTTGTAATGAAAATTAGAATTATCCTAAGCATATCCCCTGGGAGTGTCGTAACCAAGAGTGCAGCAAGGCCCGTTGTCGTGCACCAGTTCCCGTTCGAGTCTAGCTCAAAGCGGTGTTTTCGGGTTTTACCCCTAGGAACATCTGTGCCAGAGCCACATCTACCTTCTCGTATCCAGACAGGGATGTATTGCTCGGAAAAGTCACAAAATCTCTATAATACCAAAATTCTAGGAAGTTCTTATATACTAATCCTCAAAGTCTATCTTCGGGCTATGTGCTCTAATCAGAGTTTATCTAAATCTAGCTTCCAAGGTTAGTACTAAACTGCCTCTGATACCAACTGTAATGCCCCGACCCCAGTTACCCAGAGTCGGTGCATTATTGCGTAACATTGGAATGATCAAAAAAGATCAATTCTCAAAAGACCGATTAGTTTAGTCGCCTTGGAAACACTAGATACTTTCATAAATGTTACATTACATCATAAAGTGAAAAACAAAAATAACAAAGTCTCCATAGTCCACACTCATATCCTCTTCTGACTGTCCCTGCAGGTCATTCATAAAATACTTCTTCACATCCTAGAAAATATTAAAACATCGAAAGGGGTGAGCTTAGATTCTCAGTAAGGATAACAATATTGCGGAAGATTTCATAAATAAAAATTAACATTTAAGGCAATGTATAAATAAAAAAAGCCTTTTTAAACATGAAGTTCAGCCTAATATGGAAAAAATAAAATTAAATAATTCCATTTACTTACTCACATGGATATTCTACTAGTCAAATAATCACATGTAATATCAATAACCACTTTCATAATGATGGAATGCATAATTCCAGACTATTATAACCATGTAGCCAAGGCCTCGTGCAAAGACCACAAATAAGATTTTGTCAAGGTCTCATGCCAAGACACTAGTTTGTCTCATTAGACCTACCGATGCATCGAGGAGCTATAGCGGGCTCCACCCTTCACTTATTAAGCCTAATGCATTTCTCATATGAATAGGTTTAAACATATCATAAACCATAACATAATCGTATCACATGAAACATGCATAAAGGAAATATAACATTTCCACATTTCAATCACAAGATACCAATACAACACATTGATATAATAAAAACAATTCCAAATCCATTTTCAATACCAAAATAAAAGAAAATTAAAACTTTATATTTATTTTTCATTTAAAAAAAGTTATGGCTTGTAGAGGAAGTCGAAACTCAAATAATGGTCATGGCAGCGGGGAAGTCATTGTCTCCGCATACGTATGGCAAGAAAAACATTCCTTTTTGTCGTTTAGTCAAACGCTTCGTATAAAAAATATTCCTTTTGAATAAATGTAAAAGTCAAAGGGGTTTATACACCGCATAAAAGAAAGTTGTGTATAAAACCAAATATGACTCAATGAAAGAAGATTGAGAAGAAGTCCTTACAAAGGTAATTTTTAAAATAAAATAGATCTATTATGTGTATTCACTATAATTACACATAAGTAAAGTACAAATACAAGATATGACATAATAATATAATGACATAATTTGAAAGTAGGAGATTAACCCAAAGAATGGAAATTGGGTTAAGAAATTCCCTAACAAAGATCATTTTTTTAAATAAAATAGATATATTATGTGTATTCACTATAGGTACACATAATGTAAGTACAAATATAATATAGACCATAATAATATCATGACATAATTTGAAAGTAGGAGATTAACCCAAAGAATAGAAATTGGGTTAAGAAGTTCCCTTACCTCACGTCCGACTTGACTCGAACATTATTTAATCACCTGAATAATAAACTAGAGTTAATTTATATTTTCTTAAGAAACTTTTTCATGTTAATTATTACTTTTATATCACTTATTACCATGTTATGAACATTATGTAATTATTTAAGTTAATTACGGTCATTTTGTCGATCTTTGGCACTTGAGTCAAAAGTAAACTTCTTATAATTACATGTTGTTCATGTGGTGAAATATACATTATATCCATAATTATATTAATGATGTAGATATCATATATATCATATATATCTAGTATATACATGCATTTATAATATTACATAACATTTATAGGTAAGAAATGAAATGCACCGTTCATGGAGACGGTAAGCCGTACGTACGCATGAACACTACTTTCATTTCTATTTCTTATTTAATGGAATGAAGTTATAATTATATAAAGGTATAATATAATTCCAGTATAATATAGTGTATAATACCATTTACTCCATCCTTTATACATCCCACATATGGCATTAACAATTCAAATCACTTTGAGGGGGCGGTAGTCCGCACTTCCTAAAATGAAATTATCACGTTTACCCATAATGGAAATCATAAAGTGTGACATAAATGAGAAATACAGAAGCATAAGGAAAACATAAACATAATATATATATCATATATGAAAGTATTGTCATCAAAATGGCCACCATTAGAGGTGTTAAAAGAATATTGAACAATCATCGTTTCGTGAGGCAGTATTTCGCCACCCACAGAAACAGTATGTTCTTTAACCATTAGACGAAAGTGTGTGTAAGTGTAAACCAAATAATTATCATAACAACATCCTAGTATATTTTATATACTGGTTTTGTTACAAAATAAAGGAATAAAAATAGTTTAAGGGGTTGGATAAGAAAAATAAAACAAAACAACATTAGAGAAGACATTACCTTAAAATTGGGTAACTATTTTTGATTTGAGCCGATGGCTTCCTTGGGAAGACTTCTGCCCAACGTGAGGCTTCTAGGAGTAAGTTAGGGAAGTTGGGAGAGTATTTGGGAAGAGTTTGGCCGAGCCAAAAGTCTTTTACGGTGTGAGTAAGGTGGTAGTGGTGGGGGCCTTTTATAAGAGGAGAGCAGGGGCACTCTTGGAAAGATTGAAATGTTACTTTATTATGAAATGATTTTCGGATTATAAAGGTCCCAAAATGATAGATTTCTAGGATAAGGTGATAAGGGTTCGAAATATGCTCATCAAATAGGTTTTTTACATGTTTATGCCTTGGATTCTACATTATATTTTCATTTTATTTAAATCGTTAATTAATGAGGTAATCGCTGCATCATCATGGTGTCATAAATAATTTAATATATTTAATGACTAAAAATTATAAAACAATTATAATAATGTAGGAAATATTTTTATCTTTATAATGAATATTTATAGTCAAAATTATGACTTTTATAACCCCATTTAAAAATTGTTTTCGTAAAACAAATCATGTTTGTGACATTTTTATTTTAACATTAAATAAAAAGTTTTTAATGTCATTTTCCTACCAAAGTGGCTCCATGGGGTCCCAAAGATGACCCATGGATTTTCTTGGCCGGCCATTACTCATCCAATAGGGGTAGGACAAGTGTAAAGGTATTTTCATATTTTTATAATATCATTTTTACCTTAAATTCCACTAATCACCTTTAATCACGATTAATTAAACTTAAAAGTTACTATTCACCAAAAAATTATTTTAATCCCATTGAACAAAATTTTTCTTCCTAATGACAACCATGTATTTTGGATTTTTGAAAATCAAATAATAGAAGTGGTAAAATTTCATTTAAACGAAAAATCAGTTTTTTAACTACCACTTAGTGGTTTCACTATTCATCAAAAATTGAAGTTTTTCAGAACAATGCCAAAATTTCACCCTAATCTATAATTGATATTCCGAAATCAAAAATGATGTCTAATTTAAAAAATTCCAAACATATAAGTTGCATTAATTAATTTGATAATTAATTCCCGCTACCTCAACAAATAGCGTTTTTTTAAGAAACAATATATATCAAAAGATTGCTAATTGTTTATATCCAATTTCAAAGTGAAATTAATTATAATGACCACCATTTGATAAAATGGTGAAAATATATTCTAATTATACTTTAAAACCACTAAATAGTATAATTTATCACTATAAATTATTTTTATTAAAAAACTTGTTTTAAGTATTTTTCATTATTCCTAAAAAATTGGAAGTTCTCAGAAAATTACAAAAAATTCAACATAAGATAATTTCTATATTACAAATACAAAAATGAAGTCCATTTTGAAATATAAAATTTCTATAATTTTAAAAAGTGGGTATTACTATTTATAACGGCTACTTTGATTAGTCGCAGTGTGTTAGAATCTCGAACTTGCATACAATGCAAGCTATTGCATTATTGAAAGAGAAGTGTATCATGGAAGCTCAGGGTGTTACATTCTATTTCATTTTTGTATAAAATTGCATGACCATAATTTTTTTATATTACATTGATGAATGAGACTAATTGGTTATTAATATAATGGATTTTTATTCTTTTGTTATTTATTGTCCTTATAGTTTTCCACCATTGATTTATATTGTTTTAATTCTATGATACACTTTGATCATGAGGGTATAGTCTCCCCACTATTCCCCCATGGACCCTCACTACTAGTCAGAAGCCTCTCACATATGGGGAGGCATGCTTGAGGTCTTGTGGCCATCTAGGCTTAGTTAAAATTTATTTAACTCAGTCCAAGATGTCACATATTTCATATTGATCATGGAGTTCCCAAGAAAATTACTCATTATGGTTGGGTAATGGATTATATTAAAGTGTATTCACAACCTCTTTGATATCTTCTTTAACAAAGTAGGCAAATATTGTGGTTGTTCATGTTTTTTACCACAAGTTAGAATTTGAGAATGTGTTATGAGATATCATAATGTTCCCTATCTATGTATTCATGGTACTATGGTTCACGGAATTATCTGATATCTTTAATAAACTAATAGGAAACCACACTCTAGATAAGATTTTGAAAAACCTCACTTGTTTTTTGGGCTTTTAGTACCACTATAGTACTAAAATTAAAGTTTAATATCATCATGTTGTCTATATATTTTTATATTTTTTTATATAAAAAGATATATATTTACAAAATTTACGTAACCAAGTGTGAAAGTAAGGGATCCTGAACAATTTTTCCAAATTGATTATTATCCTATCACATGGATTTTTTCATAAGAACATTTAATCCTATATCAATGCATATAGGGAGTTGAAATCATGGTTGTCTCATGATGAACCAAGAAAAAACACCATATATCCTATAATAATAATTAGTTTTAAATAAAAAATTAAATTGGGGAAACATGAAAAATTAGTTTGATGTTATAGAAAATAAAGCAAGAAAAAAAATACTAGGGTCATAGGGTGAAGGTTATAATCCCACAATGTGGTATTTGGGTCCTTTGTTATCATTTTTTAGTTTTATACCATTCATTAAGTATTCTAATAAATAAAATTCATATGATTCATAAATTTAGTTAGTTTTTTTGAAATTAACATTCCTCGGAGGACTTCACTGCACATAAACACCACTTACTACATAGTTAAATGGATATGAACACTACTTAAATGAGGAATCCATATTCCCAACACCCAACTAAACTTTATTAAATTCAATATTCAACTCAATCCATCATATAATTTATGGGATGATCCAAATAAAGGGAGGGAGAAGAATTTTGGTATATGGATGGATTATAATGAAAGTTATAGGGGGAATTAATAATCCATAAATTCTTTCCTCAAGAAAAAAACTCTCCAATGAGTGAAAATAAATTAGAATTATGAGAAAAAAAATTATAGGACTCAAAAGAACCACAAGCCTCCCTTTATGGCCAATACATAGTCAGTGATCTATGACCATGAATCTTAGAGAAGCATAATGGTGAGAACACAAGAACAAAATAGAAAGAAAATATAATTTTTATTAAAAAATAAATTTTAATTATTGGTAAAATACCGTTAGAGGTAACTTTTACTATTATGATTTAGTATCCTTTTTATACACACTTTGAAACATTGATTTCATTTAATTTTGGGAAGCATTGATAAAATAAATAAAAATAATTATTACCATATTAATAAATCTCTCAAAGTGAAAAGATCTTTATTTCCACACATTCCATTTAAATAGATTCAGGACACTATGAAAACGTCCTCAGATATAGTTTCATATAAAATCTAGAAGCATTTCACTTAATTACACAAAAATGGACATTTTAATTTGAAGGAAATCACCTTATTCATGATATGATTTGGTATTTTACTGAAATGGATTTGGGGTGTAGAGATGGAGAAATTTTGGAGATTTCATTTTATATGGGCCTTGATTTCGTAGTGTATTTTCATTTTTTTCCATGGAAGTAAACATTAAGTATTTTATCTAACATGAGTGCTTGTATATTTTTAAACATGCTAAAACCAATCTTACATTATAATCTAGGTATGTGGGTGATTTATTCATATGTTCCTGGTATGAGGGGATTATAAATATGTAATAAGAATTTTTATTTTGAAGTGATATGGTCTTGAAATCTATATAGCATAATGTGGTGTGAAACATTACCCTTGAATGAATATGATATAATGACTGATATGTGGAGATGAATCGTATGAATCAGTTCACCTAATATGAGGTCACTATAAGGGAATAGTTTTCCAAAATCCTGCATTTATATTTTCGTTGGGTTTGAAGGTGTTTAGATAGATATTTAAAGAGTTTTAAAGTTGATAGGAGAGTTTTTATTCTTATAGAGGACCACCATGCTCTGGTGGTATTCATGTTTCCTATCATGTTAAGGCTCATTTTAGAGATGTGATCATGGGGTGAATCTATTTTGGTGTTTCACCTTGGGAATGTAGTCTTGAATATTTGGGAATAATGATTTGGCTATGTTGGTTTTTATAGCATAATGGGGAGTAAAATGAAAAGGGTGACCATTTTTGTGGATGTATAATTTGATTAGTTTCCCTATGGGAAATAAGGAAGGTCTCCTCACTATAGTGGAGAGTATGATTTCATGAAGAGTTAGATGAGTATCTTTATTTGAAATGGGGAGAAAAAAATTCTATATTGGTGTGTGATGTAGTTCATGGATGATAGGAATTCGATTTGAATACAAGTAAAATGACAGAATGAGTGTGTCCTCAATACACCATTGTCTCGGTATGATGAGATGAAATGGTTGTGGAATAATCTATATAATATAAAGGGAAACTGTGGTGATAATCTAAGGATATAAAATGGAATCTTCCACCCCATGGATAATATCATGGTTCCAATTAAATGGGATTACAGAAATTTTCAAAACACACTAGGTTCATAGGGTTAATAAATTTTAAACATTTGGAATCTTATATCACATTTGACCAAGAGTCACCAATTCATGATGGTAATTCACCACATTGTAAAGGAATTTATTCATAATTACTATATAAACCTATGGTCTAAACTCCCTTGGTTCATTTTTAATTGTCCCCTTCAAATCATAAATGACCCCTAGGTGCTTTAAGGTATTTTCAACTATTTATATTGAGACTTTAAACCACATGGGTCATTAGTATAAAACCCCCCTCAATTCAAGGCACTCTATTTTTTTTCTTATCATCTTCCTTATTCTCATTCTATTCAAATATTAATGTGGAAAGGTTTCTTTGATATTGGGATTTTTTTGAGTATGAACTAATGGTTCTTTGTTGTGATTATCCTAATAAGTTTGTTTCTTCAATTTTGATCTTGGTTAATCCTTGTTCATATATTCCATCACAAAAATAGTTTCAAGTTTATATAATGGTAGGATCTATTATATATACATGGTTAATTCGTAAGACTTTCTTTTATAAATGATAGTATTTTCCTTTTGTATGAAAGTACATTCATGTATTGGGATGGTTTATTTATCCAAGTGTTGGTGTTAATTGGTGGATCTCATTTTGTCTCTTATCCTTAAAATTTAAATAATGTGTTTAATCCTTATCATTTATATGAATTCTATACCCTCAATTATAGTCACCAAAACATGTCCTATTATAGGTAGACTTTGAGGGTCATATCCTTCTTCACAACTAACCGAAGAGGGGTACTAGTGGAGGTGTGGGGATGGGTCATGATATATTTTTTGTCAGAGATAATGATTTAAATATAGGATATAGTTCGGAGTTAGTAACCAGGGAGGATTTCATGGGTTGTTTGGGTAATATTATATATTGGACTTAGTATGTACTTTTAAAAAGGGAGGCAATCAAGGATAATAGATTTTATTCCCTCAGCAACCTGACTCAATGATCCTCTTGTTTGATGAACATTATAAGGGAAGTGATATTATATACAGGGTTGTGACATAGGTAAGGATCATGCATCATTATTGTCTATTCTTATGTCTGAATTGGGTAAATAGTGGGAATTTGGTTAAAATATAATTATTTGATTAAAATAAAATATTTCATATTGTAGGTTTAGTCTTCCATAACATTTTTATATGGTAGGAATGGATCCATGTCATATCCTCATTTGTTTCTTTTTAATATGTTTAAAAGGATTCACCAGTATATTAGCTCATATTTCAGATTAATGATGATAAAAATTATAGGAGGGAATTTTGTTTTTTTAGTTCCATGGTCTTTATAAGTACGAGTGATCCATTTTAGATGATGATAAAGGGTATTGTTTGGATGAGATAGATATTTCCTTAAATTGAACTTGTACTCAAATGGTGTACAGGGTTTCACTGGTTGTTACTATTTTTCATGTGGAAGCTTGATAGTGGTAGATCATGTTCTTTTAGGATCTCAAGGAGTTGGCCACTATGTTGGAAAGAATTTGTGATCATTTTTATGTTAAGTTTTTATTAGAATTTAAATTCAACTTATTCGTAGGAAATCTTTACTCTCATATATTGTATTTAAAAGTTGTGGGAGTTAGATATCTAATATAATAACCACTTGTGTTATTTTTTATACCATCTTCTATATGAAGAGTATAGATATAGGAATTTCAAAGAGTATTTTCATCAAGAGATCTAGCTCTAGGTTACCCTATTTATGTTTTCAACAAATCTTAAGGTTCTAGAAATGGTAGAGGTTATTGAGAGGGTGATATATAAAAACATGTCCTCTTATAAGGGGTGTCTCTAGGACTATCTTTGGATCAAAATTATCACTAAATATTTTTAATTCTCTAGTTAGTATAATATTTAGGCAGTAAAGTGTCAGTTTCATCATTCATTATCCCATTTCATATGATTTGGTAGTTCTGAATCCCCTATTAATGGATCAAGAATGGTTTATTATTCATGATGGTTTTATTCACACTATAAACTTGTGTTACAAATATTGTTTGATAGTTATTTTGGATCTAGTGTCCCTCTTTAGGCTTAGTATTTGTTGTAGTATCCTCTAAGGTGGCAGGAGCAGTGAGATGTTGTATATTTCGATTGATATAGTGGATATGGATAAGGTATAGGACAATACCATAATTACCCTCATACTTTGGAATAACGAGTAGAGTATAGCCATAGTGGTAGAATCCTTTTAGTCTAAATAGTTGATGGAGTTATATGTGGCCAAATACATGCCTTAGAGATTCTAGAATTAGGAAAGTTAGATGTCTTGTGTGGTATTATCTACCCATGTAATAATTTGGTTCTTTTATTCCTTAATTAAAGATATAATGTCTCCTTAATTTCATCCAAAATTTTCCATGATTTCATATCTAAGGTGAAGAGGATTCTAGTTCGACTAGAACTAACAATTATAGTTGGAGGTCCATATAGATTTTATGATATCTATAAATACTGTGATATAATTCTTGGGAAGTATAGCTTTTATAAGGATTTCGTAAGTTTATAGATATAACCATTTGATGTTATCCTTAACATAGAGTTGCTTTATTTTTTGTGGGATAATATAGATTACTTTAGGATGCACATTGTATTATTTGACTCTAATAGAGGGATGGACGTGTTTTTTGGAAAGTGAGACCTTTGATGGGTTAGAGGTGTGTAAAATTATTGTTCTTCATAATGTTCTATATGATGTAGTGTTTAGAAAGGGAATTTCCAATGGTGTTTCACAAGGTAATAGTAGAGTACCCTGATATATATTTGAATTTTTTGGTGGGACTACTCCTTCGACCTGATATTGTGTTTGGGATAGATTTCTAGTTGGGATATACGTAGATATTGATGCCTCTATATAGGATAGTGCCTTTAGAGTTTTGATATTTATTAATTTAGATTAATGATATTATACAGTGAGAAATTATTCATCCTAGTATAACATTGTGGTGTTGTCCATTATAATTTGTGGATAAGGAATATGGAATCCTATGTGTGTGTATCAATAACCATCACTTGAACTAGGCGACAATAACAAAAATATCTCATCTTCCATAGATTGATTATTTATTTTATTCATTTATGGGATATTTTCAGTGATTTACAATTTATTTTTGGTTAAGATATCATTAAATGTGAGTAAAGGATGAGGATATTTTAAAGAAAATATTCATATTTCATTATGGAAATTCTGAGTTTCTTTAATTCCATTTAGTATTATAAATTCGTTAGTTGTGTTTGTGGAACAAATGAATTCACTATTCCATTAGTTTTAGGATCGGTTCATGGGGGTGTTTATTGAAGATATCATTGGATTTTTACTGTTGAGGGAGGTATATATAGAGATAATACATCAACTATTTTGGTATATATTTTCCAACATTAGCTATTTGGGATGTAGTTGAAGTGTATGTTATGGGATCATGAGATCTATTTCTAATTTCATGTTATTTATCAACATGGAGTGTCTCTTGGTCATTTGATTAGTAGGGTTGTTGTTTCTAGGGTATGATCCAAGAACATTTTGGAGGTTCATGTTTTCCATGGTCTTGCAAGATATTATAGGAGGTTCATAATTGGTTTATATATGATTACAAGTCCATTGGTATGTTGGAATTGCAAGGCTCTGGTTCTCATGTGGACTGAAAACTTTCAATATCCTTTCAAGTATTTGAAGGATAATCTGGTTAGCACTCCTATTCTTTTTTTAGTTTAAGAGAGCATTGTGTTTGAGATTCATTGTAATGATTAATGTTATATCATGTATTATGTTATAATTTATAAGGTTGTGGTTATCTCTTAGGAGTCTTAGTATTTATGACCACATTAATATAGGTGTGATATCCAGGATCTTGATCTTTGTTTTGTTGTGTTGGATTTGCCGTATTGGAAGAATTTCACCATTAATGTGTTCTTTTCAGTATTCATAAATCATATGATCTTGAGTAATTTATTCTCCCAATGTGATTTGAATTTGAGACAGTGAAGAGGTTAGTAATTCATAAAAGATTATAAATGTGAGATTTCATAGATGATTTAAAAAGGGAACACTCTGGATGATTCCTTGAGAAGGAAATTTTAGGGATTACGAGTCTAGTGATTATTAGAGGGAAATGGAGGATCTATCCATGGTGAACTTATATATATATGAATAACTTATGGTATAGGGTGTATTTATTATATGGTTGTGTAGTTTCTTAGTGTATCAGATGGACGAGTCCCAACCAAGGGATTCATAGGTAAAGTATTTGCGAGATCAAGTTGTTTATGGAGATTCCCTTGGGGGATGGTGTTGGAGTTGGTGGTCTAGAACCAAATACTTTGTAATTTATTCATTTAAATAAAATCCTTATCACATCTTGATTTTTCTTCTGTGTGACATGTCATGTGATAATATCCTAAGGACAACTGTTGCATTAAAGGGTCGTAGCGGATCCCTGCTATGATGAGAACCCGGAAGTTCCATAACACTGTTCTTGAATGTATGTTATATGGCTGGATGATATTATTTGAGGGACACAAATAATACAGGTCATTAGGGGTGAGGACTCAAAAAACATTGAGGCACCTTTTCATGGTGTGTGCCCTTGGTAATATCCAGGAGGATATTATGAGAACGAGACCCACCAGTAGGAAATCCATATTTCATAGTGTCATTGGATGTTCCTATCCGCGGACGTGTGTATTGGTCCTTAGACTTTAAGATTATTGTTAATGGGTATTACAAATCATGCACCTAGATGTATTGACGAAAACTATGACGAAACACTGTTCGCAGCGAGGTAGGATACATTGGGTGCGACACGAGTAATACCGCATTAATGGATAATGCGAGAAAGGATTTGTCACTTCTGTTCCATAACGAAAGTAGATATCTCAGCCCCTTTGATAGAATTGATATAGCCTAAATAAATCCATGGCCATGGTAAGGTATGGGCAAGTTCAATTCTGGGAAGTCAAATAAAGAATAATCAAGCACATGGGTTGATGGCACTAGCATACAACTTGCTTGACGGAGATATCGAGACAAAGGGATTATATTACACGGTAAGCATTCGTAGGAGGTGACACGTCATTGAGGCGTTAACTTCTTTCTCTATGGGTTCCTTGGTGTGTTGCTAGATGCTAACCTTGGACTTTAGGCAGGCTCAGCCTAATGCCACTGAGAAAGAGGCCTAGAGGGTCAAACAGTAAGTGTGTCTATGTATCTCAGTTAAATATTAATTTAACAAGTTAAATAAATATTATTCCGGACTGTGGGTTAATAATTATTTAAGGATGTCTGATCGTATTTATTTTGACACTAGTTATTCGAGAGAATATATTTTGGACAAAATAATATATTTATTAGTGAGTAATGCAGTTACATTTATTTAAGAAATAAATAGTTATTGCTCAAGGTCTAATAAATGTGGTGAAAAAAATGGAAAATAAAAGTACACGCCGTGTAGTTTTATGGAAAACAAGTAAACACCATGTATTAATTATTACACGCCATGTATTTTTTCAAGTTGGGATTTTGAGGATTTAATATTATTTTTTTAAATGATATTTATTATAATCAGCATGGGCGCATGTCAAGGAATTAATAATTAGATATGGGGGTTTTCAATAAGAGTTAATGAAATAAATAAAACGTGTAACACATTTATTTATTTCCATAACTCTATTAACCTCAATCCCAATTATAAATATCCTCGCAACCACAACATTTTGAAGATCCATTATTGTGCACAATGGATTTGGAAATACTCTCAAGCCAAGAGAGAATTCTCTTTCTACCAAGAACACCCTCAAGTTACGAGAGCAAGATCCTCCACTGGATCAAGGCGGTCAAATGCGGACATCACAAGTGAAGGTTCTTCCGTGCTAGCACCCGTAGATCCCTTCGGTGATGTCTGGAGATACGTGACACATGTGTGGATCACCGCTAGAGGAATCCTACACATGGATTCTACGACACAACGATGGTTCACCGAATCTTGACCGGACACATCAACGAAGAAAGAATTCCAACGATGTAATTCTTATGCATTAATTAAATTAATTATAATCAACATATGATGATCCTCCTCAAGGGTTCTGGGACTCTTCATTTCTTTTCGTTCTTTGTTCTATTCCAAAGATTCGGTTCTTTATATCGTGATGGATCTCGGATTGAACGTTGTTAAACGTTAAAATTAAAGTTGGGCAAACCCACAAACGCGCTTCTGTTGTGCCCGGAACATAGAAGTGGTATCAGAGGGGGTCATATCGTTGATTATAATTATTTAGTTTTTCATTGGTAATTTACGCATTTAATAATTTAGTTATTTCAATTAATGTTTAATTGTTCTGGAAATCTGAATATCGAGATCTATTCCTCCTCCCTCGTTTCTCATTCACCTCAAAAAAATGATTTTTTCTTTTTATTTTGATTAAAATAAAATAGAGGAAATCATCCGGAGGATCCATGTGTTTCTGGCCGTATAACACCAGAATACACGGCGTGTATTCGGAATTACACGTCGTGTAGTCTAGGTTCAATGCATTGACTAATCCGCAAAATCAGGCTGTGTTTGGATTCTTTCTAAGAATTTAAGACATCATGTGTTGACCAGAAACAGGTGGCACACAGTTTCTAGAATACACGCTGTGTGGTCCAATGAACACGGCATATAGTCCTTTTGGGTTAGGGTTGGGTCATGTACTCCGTACACGGCCTGCCCGGCTGGAAACCGTGTAATACAGAAACTACACGGCGTGTGTCCCACTGTACATGCTGTGTACTCCAAAAATTCCCGAAGTACATTAACGCATCCTATCCCCGGGCATGTACATCGGATGGACGTTGAAGAAAAGTACACGCCGTGTAGTCGGAACTACACGCCGTGTACTCACCCAAATTACGCAGATTTATTAAAATTTATTACTATATTATACAAACCCTTGAGACGTATACCATGGTGCAGGCGTAAATATGAGGCACAACACGTGATAGGTGTTTTATATATATGTGATTAATTTAACATCTGCGTAATAAATGGGAATTCACCGGGTTGCCTCCACGGTAAAAGTTTCGCACAAGGATAATTTTAAATGAATTTATTTGTTTAAAATTATGATGGATGAGAATCTCAAGGAAATTCAGAAAAGGCATTTAAGATAAATGGATTGATTAATTGAAGAAAATTAATTGATTTGAGCGTGATTTATATTAAAAAAGAATGATTAAAGAATTGAATGCTAGTTTTATTTATGCGTAAATATCGTTTCATGAATGGATTATCATGATATAGACTGAGACCTTTGTATTTGAATGGTTTCTTTTAATTTATTTATTTAAATTAAATTTGTTGGCCTGCGAGCCATCTCCTCATTAATATGTAGGGCCTGCGCGTCCAAGGATTATTTTATATAAAAACCTCTTTTTACCCCTCACCTGCGTGTGAGATAAATGCATATGTAATGGATGGAGCTCCCAAGCTAGTGGAGGCGGCTCAAGTAAGGAGCCAAGGTGAAACCAATCCAAGGAGATACAAAGGTGGATAGGTGGAAAGCTGTAAACACAAACCCGAAAGGTTCACGGTGTTTCTCCCCTTGGTCTTGGGTTAGTTTATCAACTGCTAGATAAACTGACCAATAGAAAATCTCATGATCATACCATTAATTTTATTTTTGTCAGTTGCATGGTTTATTTATTGTGGGTGTGTTGTCACGATCACACAATTAATTAATTAACCGAGCATGCAATATGGAACTAAAATAAAACTGTCTTATATGTAAATATTATCTTAAACATGTTTAATCACTTAAGTATATCCCACTTAATATTAACAAGCATGTAATCAACGATAATAAAATGGAATTTTACGTATAAGGATAAAATCCCTCAAAATAAATATTAAGTCGGCATAGCCTTCCATAATCGTGGTTAGAATCGAACCATAGTTCAAAGTGCTTGACCAAACCTAGTTGGGGTGCTTTCAATTATCGGGGAATTCTAATTCAAGGTTTTGGGTTGACTTGACGTGGTTCGCATCAAGGGTTGACTGCCACAACAGGACTTGGTGTGATAAAGGGGAAAAGGTTGAGGAAATCAAAAAAGGATTTCAGGATTGGGGAGTCCACTCAGTGGATCAAGGAGCTGCGAGTTAATGCAGTTGGCATTTGGAATGCCTACCTAAAACCCTTCAAGTTGCTTGACCAACCCTAGTTGGGGTAATGAGAAGGGAAATATTGATCCTTACCACTATAATATTCACGGAACATAATATTCCAAAGTCAATGGTGAGGGCTATTGGATTTCGATAAAATAGTGGGAGACTAATAAGTATTAATTAATTTATTTGTCTCAAATTTTGTAATAAAGTACCAAACCTTTTCTCATCTTAATTTGTAGAAATGGAAAGAAAATGACTTCAAACATATCATTGCACACCATACTCGAAAAAGAAAATATTCTCACTAGCACCAATTTCCAAGAGTGGCAGAGGCGTTTACGCGTCGTCCTTCGCCACGAAAGGAAATTATATCTGCTAGAAGAGCCTATTCTAGTTGCGCCTAGGATAGAGGCTAGTGATGAGGAATTATCACTCTATATGAAACACATGGATGATGCCACAGATGTCCAGTGTTTCATGCTATCGTCCATGTCTAATGATCTCTTGAAGAAAAATGAAAACATGGACGTGTATAGCATGATGTCTCACCTTAAAGATCTCCACCAAGAGAAGGCGAGACATGAGAGGTATGAGATCTCCAATGCTTTGTTTACCGTGAAGCTTGGAGATTCTTCTCAGCTGGGCCTCATGTAGTCAAGATTATTGGCTACATTGAAAGCTTGGACATCTTAGGGATTAAATTCCCGGATGAGTTGCATACAGATCTCATCCTATCATCACTGCCCAAGACCTTCTCTAGCATTATTTTCAACTATAACATGAGTGGAAATGAGAAGAGTCTATCGGAGCTTCGGACCTTGATTCTCCAGGTAGATAAGGACATGGGGCATGACAAACCCACGGTCCTTATGGTGAACAGGAAAAGGAAGTACAAGGAAAAGGGGCCAAAGACTTATAAACGGTCTGAAGCCCCCGAGAACTGTCCCTCCAAGAAGGGGAAGATCCAGAGGCAAGGCAAGGAATGAGAGGCAGTGTGTTTTGCATGTGGAAACCAGGACCACGGGAAGAGGAACTGCACCCAGAAGCGTGGGGACGCTAATGGTGTGTTTGTTATTGAGTGAAATCTTTCTATTTCTACACTTTGGGTATTAGATATTGCTTGTGGGGCTCATATCTGTATTCAAATGCAGGAACCAAGTAGATTTAGAATGATTGCCAGAGGAGAGGTGGATCTTCGAGCTGCCAATGGCGCAAGGCTGGCTGCGTTGGCTATTGGAGACTACCACCTCTCATTGCCGACTGGGATGATTTTGGTTTTACATAACTGTTATTATGTGCCTAGTGTTACCAAGAACATAATTTCTGAATCTTGTTTGGATATGGATGGATTTGTTTTCAAATTTGGAAATAAGGGTTGTGTCTTTTATAAGAACAATGTATGTTATGGTATGGATCATTTAAATAATGTTTTGTACGTATTGAATTACGAAAACCAAGTGTTGGAAATCGATAACAATAAAAACTCACATGACTCATACATCACCCAGTTATGACATCACCGCCTTGGTCATGTGAATGAGAAGCGTTTGAAAAAGCTCTGCCAAGATGGCTATTTAGACTCTACTGAGCTAAAACCACTTGATAGATGTCACGTTTTTTACAAGGAAAAATGACAAAGCCGCCTTTTGGTGGACAAGGTGAAAGGGCCACAGAGCTTCTAGGATTGGTACACACAGATGTGTGTGGACCATTTCCAGTAGAAGCTAAAGGTGAATTTTCTTATGTTATTACTTTTACTGATGATTTGAGTAGATATGGCTATGTCTACTTAATGAGGTATAAGTTAGAGTCCTTAGAAAATTTAAGTAATTCAAGAATAAAGTAGAGAATAATCTTGGTAAGAAGATAAAGAAGCTTCGATCAGATCGAGGTGGAGAATATATGAACCAAGAGTTCATCGATCTTCTACGGGAGTCTGGGATTCTATCTCAGCTCACTCCTCCTTATACACCCCAGTAGAATGGTGTTAGTGAAAGGAGGAACCACACCTTGTTGGACATGGTGAGGTTGATGACGAGTCATGCAGATCTTCCATTATCCTTTTGGGGATATGCATTACAAACTACAACATACACATTAAACCGAGTACCAACTAAGGCGGAAAATGGAATTCCATCCGAGTTATGGAATGGAAGGAAACCCACATTGTCACACACACGTGTATGGGGATGCGAGGAATTTGTTAAGGACTTCTTAGGCAACAAACTAGCACCCCGGGGCACAAAGTGTATCCATATAGGATATCCCAAGGAAATGAAAGGATATTACCTATATAACCCTCAAGACAAGAATGTGATTGTTTCCAGACAAGCCATCTTTATTGAGAGGGAGAAAATCCTCAAGAAGGATAGTGGGAGCAAGATTGACTTCGACGAAGTTGATGCTCAAGATACACAGGAGTTGGTACAGGAACAAGTTCCATAGGTCCCCATGGAAGAGGTTCCAGAAACACAAGTATTGTGTAAGAGCTCAAGAGAGGTAAGTGAACCAGAGAGATTTGGTTTCCGAGTCACCGAGGATGGTGAATCATTATTGTTGGACAATGACGAGCCTCTCTCCTACAAGGAAGCAGTAGAAAGATCAGAAGCTGTAATATGGCTAGAATCAATGAATTCTGAGATGGATTCCATGTATCAGAACCAAGTTTGGGTTCTGGTCGATGAGCTAGTTGATGTAAAGCCTGTTGGATGAAAATGGGTATTCAAAAGAAATCTGGACATGGAAGGTCAAGTTAGAACCTATAAAGAAAGGCTAGGGGCTAGAGGATTCAGACAGCGTCAAGGAATTGACTATGATGAAACCTTCTCGCCAGTTGTCATGTTTAAATCCATAAGAATCATACTTGACATAGCAGTTTACCTTGACTACGAGAATTGGTAGATGGATGTCAAAATGACATTCCTTAACGGGAACCTTCAGGAAGATGTCTATATGACACAAATAGAAGGGTTTGTGACACTAGGTGAAGCCAAACGGGTTTGCAAGTTGCAGAAATCCATTTATGGATTGAAGCAAGAATCCAGGTCATGGAACATTCGATTTGATGAAGCCATAAAAGAATTTGGTTTCATTAAGAATGAATGTGAGCCATGTGTTTATAAGAGGTTTAATGGGAATGTGGTCATCATCAAAGTGGTATATGTTGATGACATATTTCTTATTGGAAACGACGTACCAGCCTTACAGTCAATTAAGCACTTGTTGAACAAGTGTTTCTCCATGAAGGATTTAGGAGAAACAACCTACATTATAGGGATCAAGATCATTCATGACAGATCCAAGAGGCTGCTTGGACTAAGTCAGGGTACATACATTGACCAGATACTAAAGAGATTTATTATGGAAAAATCAAAGATGGGATTGGTTCTAGTGTCACATGGCTTACATATTTCTAAGAAAATGTGTCCCCAGACACAACAGGAGAAAGATAGGATGAGCAAGATCCCATACGCTTCAGCTATAGGATCCATCATGTATTCCATGTTATGTACCAGGCTTAATGTTGCCTATGCACTGAGCATGGTAGGCAGATATCAAGCAGATCTAGGAGAACAACATTGGACTGTTATTAATACTATCCTTAAGTATCTGAGAAGAACTAAGGATATGTTCTTGGTGTATGGAGGAGATGAGGAGCTTGTCATCAGAGGGTATGCTGATGCTGGTTTTCAAACAGATCAGAATGATCTGAAGTCTCAATCTGGATATGTTTTCTGTCTCAATGGAGGAGATGTGAGCTGGAAGAGTTCAAAGCAGCCAGTTGTCGCCGATTCTACAGTGGAGTCTGAGTATATAGCAGTTTCTGATGCAGCCAAGGAACCCTTCTGGATTCGGAACTTTTTCCAGGAGCTTGATGTGGTGCCTAGCAGTAAAGATACCATTACATTGTAATGTGATAATACTGTAGCGGTGTCTCTTGCAAAAGAACCAAGGTCACATCAATGGACAAAGCACATACTCCAGAAATATCACCTATGGAGGGATTTCTATCATAGGGGCGAAGTTGCTGTAATCAGAGTGTCCACAGAAGAGAACGTGGTAGACCCCATGAATAAAGCCTTATCTCTGAAGAAGCATAAATATCATGTGAGAGCTAGCGGGTTAAAGGCGGTTAGCAGTTGGCTCTAGTCCATGTGGGAGTCTGTTGGAGTTGGTGGTCTAGAAACAACTACTTTGTACTTTATTCATTTAAATAAAAGCCTTATCACATCTTGATTGTTCTTCTGCGTGAAATGTCATGTGATAATTTCCTAAGAACAGCTGTTGCATTAAAGGGTCGTAGCAGATCCCTGCTATGATGAGAACCCGGAAGTGCCATAACACTATTCTTGAATGTATGTTCTATGGCGGGATGATATTATTTGAGGGAAACAAATAATACAGGTCATTAGGGGTGAGGAATCATAAAACTTTTAGGCATCTTCTCATGGTGTGCGCCCTTGGTAATATCCAGGAGGATATTATGAGAACGAGACCGGCTAGTAGGAAATCCACATTTCATAGTGTCATTGGATGTTCCTATCCGCAGACGTGTGTATTGGTACTTAGACATTATGAATATTGTTAATGGGTATTACAACTCACGCACTTGGATGTATTGATGAAAACTATGACGACACACTATTCGCAGTGAGGTAGGATACGTTGGGTGCGTCACGAGTAATACCGCATAAATAGATAATGCGAGAAAGGATTTGTCCCGTTCTTCCATAAAGAAAGTAGATATCTCAGGCCCTTTGATGGAATTGATTTAGCCTAAATAAATATATGGCCATGGTAAGGTATGGGCAAGTTCAATTCTGGAAAGTCAAAGAAAGAATAATCAAGAACATGGGTTGATGGCACTAGCATACAACCCGCTTGATTGGAGATATCGAGACAAAGGGATTATATTACACGGTAAGCGTCCGTAGGAGGTGACACGTCATTGAGGCGTTAACTTCTTTCTCTATGGGTTCCTTGGCATTTTTCCAGACGCTAACCTTGGACTTTAGGCAGGCTCAGCCTAATTCCACTGAGAAAGAGGCCTAGAGGGTCACACACTAAGTGTGTCCATGTATCTCAGTTAAATATTAATTTAAAATGTTATATAAATATTATTCCCGACTATGGTTTAATAATTATTTAAGGATGTCTGATCGCATTTATTTTGACACCAGTTATTCGAGAGAATATATTGTGGATGAAATAATATATTTATTAGCGAGTAATACAGTTATATTTATTTAAGAAATAAATAGTCATTTCTCAAGGTCTAATAAATGTGGTGAAAAAAGAATGGAAAATAAAAGTACACACTGTGTCTATTAAATATATATGCCTTTTAGTTTTATGGAAATCAAGTACACGCCATGTATTAATTATTACATGCCTTGTAGTTTTTCCAGTTGGGATTTTGAGGATTTAATAATGTTTTATTAAATGATATTTATTATAATCAGCGTGGGAGCATGTTAAGGAATTAATAATTTGATATGGGGGTTTTCAATAAGAGTTAATGAAATAAATAAAACACATAACGCGTTTATTTATTACCATAACTCTATTCAACTCAAACCTGATTATAAATATCCTCACAACCCCAACATTTTGAAGAGCCATTGTTGTGCACAACAGATTTGGAAATACTCTCAAGACAAGAGATAATTCCCTTTCCACCAAGAACACCCTCAAGTTACGAGAGCAAGATCCTCCACCGGATCAAGGCAGTCGAAGGTGGACATCGCAAGCGAAGGTTCTTCCACACTAGCACCCGGAGATCCCTTCGGAGATGTCCAGAGATACGTGACACATGTGTGGATCACCGCTAGAGGAATCCTACACTTCGATTCTACGACGCAACAACGGTTCACCAAATCGTGACCGGACACATCAAAGAAGAAATAATTCCAATGAGGTAATTCTTATGCATTAATTAAATTAATTATAATCAACATATGATGATCCTCCTCAAGGGTTCTGGTACTCTTCTTTTCTTTTCGTTCTTCATTCTATTCCGAAGATTCGGCATTTTATATCGTGAATGATCTCAAATTGAACGTTGTTAACATTAAAATTAAAGTTGGGCAAACCGACCAACACGCTTCCGCTGCGCCCGGAACCTACAGATGGCCTAAAGATGATAATCATCAAAACTTTTCCCATTGGATAGAGTTTGTTCCTTTTCTAATGAATTATTTTTTTCTCCAGGAGTTCCCTATAATACCTTTATAGGTACATCTTGGTGTTGAATAGAGGTATTTTTTCTTTTTTGTTCAGTTTTTGAGGCCTAGGTTGAACCAATTAGTTTCCATTTTTTTCTATCAATGTTTTATTTTCCAGAGGGTTATAGTTGGAACCGTGATCCTAGTGGGTTTCTTTAACAACCTTATATTACCTAGATGAAGTGGTAAGATATCTATATAGATCTTTTTACTAGTATTCCTTGAGCTTGGGGAGACTGCGATGCTATATAGGTGATCATAGACTACGTGATGATGTCAAATCACTTTTTATCAATTAACAATTTTAGATTAGTTTGGGTTTTTGTCAAGGAAATATCAGGATGAGGTGGTGAGATTCATGTATTTCAATAGTTATTCTTCTCTAATCATGATCTTTATTTTTACTGTAAGGTTTTTGAGAGGCTTCCATTGTTCTTTTTTCTCTCAATTATGCTTTAACACAACTTTTTTATACCTAAAATGATTACTAGATAGATAAAAATTTACAAACACTATAGTTCATGTTTGAAACATGAATTATAGATATTTGAGGTTTATAGGTGAGACTTTTTCCCTTGGTGGAGTGTTATTACAATAACTGTTATCACTGTAACAATCGTATGGCCCCGTTTTAAACTATATATGGCCATCCATTTTAATCCCCATTATGTGGGACCAAGGTTTGATAGTCAATGATTATTATAATAAGTTTTTTTAGATAATTGAATAGATGGTAAAGGTGATTTTAGAAAAGATGAAGTAACCCGAAGATCACCAAAAGTTTTATGTTGTTCATCAAAGGAAGCATATAGAGTACAGAATTAGAGACCATTTGTTCTTTATGGTATCTATTTTCCATGGGAAACAAATGTTCAATCATCAGAGAAAGATTTATTTAAATTTTATTAGACTATTTTAGTTGTTAGAACATGTTGAATCTATTATGTATCAGTTATCACTTCCCTTGTAGTTGAGTAAGGTTCATATCGTATTCCATGTGCTGTATATTTTCTTGTAACATGAAGATTCTTATTTCATCGACATGGTTGAGATAAATGTTAAAGATAATTCCATTATCAAGGAGTGTATCATTGAGATTGAATAATTTTAGTATAATTTTTTGTGTGGGATATCTATTCCCTTGGTTCATCTACTATTGTGGAATGGTGGATTATAAAAGAGTACATGGGAGTGGGAATCAAAGATTTACATTCAATATCCCAAGTTGTTTGATTTTTTTATTTTTTAAGATTCTATATATAAACCTTATATGTTTTATAAGATGGTGATGGGTGTTACATTTTTATATGATGTTTCCTCATGAAGTGTTTTTGTGTTATATTCTAGAATGATCCATGAGAGGTATCTCACAGAGGGGTTATTTTGATCAATCTTCCTCTTTCATTACTATATTTGGTTTCAATTCTCTATATTCATAATTTTCTATGAGTCATATGATGTGGGGTTCCAGTTATCATAATTATATCCCTTTTTCATTTTCACTAGGGTTGAAGGTGTTAAAAGGGATAATTGAGGACCACTATTTTTTAGTGGTAGGAATAGTGTTGGCCATTATAAATCTTGTTTTTCAATAGTTAGCAAGGTGAGAATCCATTTTAGAGTTTTTCCGTGGGGAATTTGGTAATGTGTTGGCCGTTTTAAGGCCTTGGGGATAGTGAGTTGGCTATGTTGGAACTAGGAGAAAAATAAGGAGTGAAACACCACAGGTGGCCATTTTATGTGTCATTTTCATTAAATAGATTCCTTAAGGATAACAAGGAATGTCTCTATGATGTATTGGAAAACATGGTTTCGTAATGAGCTCAGTGAGTCTCATTATGTGAAACATGAAGACCACCACACTATTTTGGTGGGAATGGTAGTTCTTTCCCCCGACACACTCAATTTGTACATGGAGGAAATGTAATGGTGATTGAGGCCTTACCATGTCTTAGTCTTGGTCACAATGAGCTGAAATGACTAAGGATTATCCTCTATGTAGTAAAGGGTAGCCATGATTGTCATATGTGGGGTAAAATAGCACAATTCATACCATTAATCATATAATGGTTCTGATCAGTGGTGTTTATAGGAGTTTTCAAATTATATGAGGTTTGAGGGGTTAAGTTGTTTCAAGTAGTTAGAAACTAGGATATAAATTTATTGAGAGTATCCAAAATGTAATGGGATATCACCAAACCAATAAGGAGGATATATTGGATTCCTACAAAAATAGAGGGTCTAATATCCGTTGATTTTATTTATAATATATCACTTCCAACCATAGCTGACCCCAATGACCTCTTATCCCTCTCCAGTTATTTCTCTTGAGAGTTTAATTCTGATAGGCCATCAAGACCAAAGTATCTCGATTCAAGGTACACTTTTATAATTTTTTTAACTTATTAATTATTCAATTTCATTATAACGGTTCTTGTGGCGGGGTTTCTATTGCTTTGGGAATATTATAGAGCATTAATTTATGGTAGTTTTTTTGATTATGTTATAGAGTTGATTCCTTTGAGTTTTGGGGGTGTTGATCCAAATTCATCAATTCTTTCTCAGATAACATCAGGAGATTCATCTTGAGTTAGTGGATTCATGAATTCTCCTCATTATATGTCCATGTCTGGGATTATCAAACATTAGTTTCTTTTTTCAATGATAAAATTAAACTAAAGGAAGATAATATCCATAACTAAGAGTGAATAAGAAGGGTAACATAATTTAAAGTGGAGATTATATATTGTTGATGCAAATTGTTTTTATAGATAGTTTTGTACCATTTTTTGGATTATTTTTACTTCTTAACATGTTCAATATTCTTGAAATTAGATAAACATTATAAAACAATAAAATATGAAGTTAATAATGAAAGGGTAATGTGAATTTAATTACCATTATTCATTTAAAACAATGGAATATAATATTTTATTGAAACATGTTTATGGTTGATTCTTAGATATTATTAGCTATAAATGATAGTTTTTTTTATTTTTTTGACCTATTCAAAATGAATTAGTTAATTTAAAATAGTAATAAAATGTTTTTCACTAAAGATAAGTTTTTGGGGGTTGTACAAGCCCATACTTATTTTCAAAATGCTTGTCTTTCCTGGAGTTATGGACCTGATTTCACCTTTAATTTTTATGGTGAAAATATTTTTTGTTTTCATGAATGAATGTAGTAGGATGATTGATCCCCTGTTATTATTTTATTTAATCATGGCGTGGTTAACTTTTTCGGAAATGAATTTACTATTATAGATGGAATAGGTTGAGAGTGTGGATTTCCTATTTTCCTGATTATAGTGTGTGTCATTTTAAATTTCTAATTGTCCTAGGTTGTGATCTAGGATATCCCATATTTGTTGGGATTTTATTTTTATAGATACTTCCCTGATGTTTAATTTTTTGGGTTCCAAATGCATTCAACAGTTGTCCTATGAAATGAATGTAAATTCTCATAGTAGTATTTAAATTTCATTACTAAAATAAAAATATTAATAAATTTTAAATGAATGAAATATGAACTCATGGGATTAGTGTTGATATGGGTGATTCTAATAATTAAAAACATAGATTTTTAAATGGAATGCTCCGAGGAGGATGTGATTATAATCTAGGAATAAAAAATGAACATTTAAAATCCAACTGGATTGTGATGAAATAAATTGATTAAATGAGAATTTGTAATGAGTTTAATAAATAAATTAAAAATAACTACTAAATTACTAAATAAATATGGTAATTTATGTTTACTATTGATGCTTTTTTATATATATGAAATCAAGTTTCTTAGGTCTTCATGGCTACAACTAGGACTCATGGGGGATGGTAACTATATTTGAGTATATGTTTTGGTTGTTTCACTTAGTTTGGTTGTGTTATATAATGTCATTATATTTTATGATTTCATATGCCCCACAAACCTATTTTTATAGGAATACAATGAGAAAATGTTTTTGGGTATTGGTGATTTCCCCAATTACCTAGTTTCTTGGGGATCAAATAGCTTACTTATTCCTCTTTTCAACTCCCCCATAAGTGTAACATGATGTGCAGTATTATTCAGGATATGATGGATTATGTTTTAGGATATGTTCTTATATAGGCTATGATTATATGAATATTTACTATACATGTGTGTACATGCTGTAGTAGATTGAAATTATTGAACACACAATTATTCTAGTCGTATTGACTATGGTTTTCTATAGGTGTTCTTGCATGGGCTGTGATGGCTTGAGGTAACATTCATGAAACCTAGGCTACAATTTATTTCATATGTAAAACTTGGTTATAGATGATATAAGTATGACAAGGCTGTGATGAGCTACATGATATTTAGAATTAGATGATGATATGGCTATGATATGTATACAATGGGTGTAAAATGAATTATAGAAGGTATTTTAGCATATCAAATTTGGTGTTGGGGTGTGAGAGAGAAAAAATAGTAGGGAAGTTTATGTATGGTACCTTTATTATGCATATTATTAATATATGTAGAATAACTTAAATGTGATACTTCATGAGTAGCCTTGGTGAGGATGAGATATAATATTACATAGTTCGGTGATGAGTAAATTTAATTTGTTTCTTAACTTGGATTTAATATGATTCTTTCACATGTCCATGAGAAGTTTTGGGGAGGGTCCTACTATGTATACATGTATATTCACCAGACACACAAACACACACACAAACACTCTTTTATCAGGTCTATATAAGATGGTTGGTGATAGAGCTAGTTGTTACTAGAAAATGATGTTGTTCATGAGCTATTGAAGTCTCATGGTCACTTCCAAGGAGTTGGTTTGGGTATTTCTTATTGTTTCCATTTTTATATAGAAATGTATTATTATGGTTTATGTATCTATATTATGGTGTCTATTTTTGGATCACATGTTGTATAATATACTTATATTTTATTCAAAGAGGGAAATCCCTACAATTTTTATGCATTTTAGAGCCTCAGTGAGAGTCATCATCCTATGGCCTATTATAGATGGTATTTAAGGTTCATCCCACTATTTACATAGAACTCATGAGAATTACTAGTGGATGGGGTCGTGAAATTAAATCTCAGGTTGTTTAATCTCGCACAATATTGATTATGGCATGGTTAATATGTTATCACCCCTTATCATGGTATATTAAGCTAACATATTACAATACCAACTTTTTTTAATCCTATGTGAGAACTGGATTTCATATTTTATTGTGATTCATGCTTTATCAATAACAAATTAATCTCATTCATGTTTGTCTAAGAATATACACCTACCCTTCCCCATGAGTTAATATTTTATAGAAACTTCCCCTTGATTTATTCACTTGTAGTCTATCTATTGACCATTTCAATAATATTAATGGCGAGATTCATCCATGTTCATTATACATGGAATCATTTATTTATATTTAATCACACATGAATTCTTAAAAACCCATTTTAATATTATTTTTCTGCCTAGTGGGTATTTTATGACTATTAGGGATAAGTAAATCTCATATTGATCATCTATAATAACAAAAACTCATTTTAGTCATACTTAACTGCATTAAATTCCTCAAAAAAATTATAGCAAATAAATGTAGGACTTATTCCAATTAATTCCAAAATGCATTTAATTACGTAAAATAATAAATTTAATCGATTAAAAATTACAACAAATTAATTTCAAAATTAATTAAAATGATATAAATTTATAGATATTACATCAATTTTGATAATACCAATAATAAAAAATTGTATAAAAATGCGATAATTTAATGATTAGTTAAAATTCCAACTAATCATGGAAATAATATAAATATAATATATAGAATGTCGAAGAATTACTTCTCTAAATTAATTCCCTTGAATTAATTCTATAAAACTTTTAATAAAAACAAAATTTTTCTATAAAGATATTAATCAATCAAATTACTAATTTTAAATTAATTCTCCCATTTACACAACCATGTAACTCCCATAATCACATTATATGAACAACACTTCATTATTAAAACACCTAATTGTTTAATCATATACCATTTTAAGACACACTAATATAAATGAGTTCATTTTATTAAACAATTCAATATATTACATAAAAAATAAATGTTTTATAATTATCACCATCATAGGAATTTTAATCTTTGAAAAATTCACTAGGAGGATTCACTGTTAGAAATATCAAGCAACTATTTTTATATAAGTGATTCTATTTCTGAAATCACATCTCAAATTCATCCCTTGTTTCTCTAAAAATATTATCAATTAAAAACTATATCATTTTAGAATATTTTCTCTTCATTCAATAATTTGAATAATCCTTTCCTATAAAGACACATCTAGTTATAGATCAATCATTCCAAAATTAAAGTCTTTATACTCATAAAAAATTAATTCTTTAATTGAGAAAAATATAAAACATTTTTAATAATCACCTTATATTTTTTCACTTCCAACCAATATTCCAATTCAACTATCTATTAAGTGAATTAAAAAGGTTCCACATTATATGGAATTTAATCTCCTTATTTATCCATCATTTGATGTCCGAAATTTAAAAAATATTTGAAAAATAGCATCCCCACCCTCAATATTTCAGGGTTGTTATATTTTATTTTTGTAATAATTTTTATGAATCTTATTTGAAAACAACCACCACCAAATTAGTTAATCTTGGTACCTTAACTCTTACAATAAAATTGGCCCAACATGAGTTCCTTTACCAATCTTGACCCAAAACAATAGTGATAGACATAGTAAAATAATTCATTCTTAGAAAGGTTCAATTTGAATAATTAACTTTTGACTATTATTGTAAAAAAATCTAAAAAATAATTTATTATCTTCCCAATATTTTATAAAGTTAATCACTCATGCATGTTGAAAATCTTATAAAATCTCAAAGTCTCCCTTATTCTTCTTATTTTTTGAGAGTGATAAGTTTTACTCATTCTTAATTATGCTAACAATGAATTATAGATATCATTATTGAATCTAGTGGTCATTATTTCATTTCTAATTGAGATGATGTACTTTAGAACACCATGATGTTTAAAAAATTTACCTGTATATAGTTATCTAAGGTAATAAAATGAGAATGATTATCATATATGTAATAAATATTATGATTTCATAATTTGATTAACCATGACCAAATAAACATTTTTTCATACTATGGTCATGGTAATCCAATAAAAAATATAAGGAAATTACGTTGAAACACCATGTTAGAATGGAAAAGGTATATAATATTATTTCCTATTATCAAAGCTCTATATTTATTCGTTGATTAGTCAAGAATCATGAAAAAATATACAATATGGTTATTCATTCCTAACCCAATTGTTTTTTGATGTCATGATGAATCTTTCTAGCTCTTGCATTTATTTCCCAACTCAAATGTGAATAGTTTCCAAAACATCTTTATTTAGGATTATAGTAACCACAATATGAATCCAAAAATATAACAGTGAATATTTTTTAGTTTACCTATAATTGGAGGTATCCCCACCATATATGTATTCCTTTATCTTATTATACTCTTCATCAAAATATTATTCCTCTTTTACTGAATTAGTGATAATGAAATCAACATTAAAAGTAGATATAAACACACATTTCATCATTTTCAATTCATATATATGAAATTTATAAACAATCTTATCAACCCCGACTATTCTCTAGCTTCCTTCACCACGTGGGTTGGATCATTATTACTAAATTGATCCACCATGAATTTTTCTTTTTTCACTGTATACACATGTTCAAAATAAAAAAATGAAGATAATATACCATCATGTGTTGTATCTAGTTGAGATCGTGATGTGAAAAATATATTTAAAACTATTTATGGTCAATATAATAATTTTTCAACAAAAGGGTATTGATTCCATGTCTTTAAAGAAAAAATGTAGTAACTAATTATTGATCAGGCATATTATAATCCTTTTAATGGGGTATCAGATTCTTAAAACAATATTCCATGAAATTAACTCTTTTTATATGAACATATAATAATTCCAATCTTGATGAATTACAATACAGATCATAGGAAACTCCCAATTTTGGAATAATTTTAAATGGGTATTAAATAAGACTCTTTTTTTATTTCATAGTTGATTCATGGAACTTCGCATTCTAATATAACATCACTCCTTACTATATAACAATAAAACTATATTAACCCATAGATGGTGGTAATTTTACTACATTGAAAAAAGATAAATGGGAAAAAGTCATGAAGGATAGAATAGTTTAGTATTCTTGGTTGACTAGATACAAAAATTAATCTCAAATTACACTTGAAAGCATGAAATAAAACATAACATTATTATGAAAAATATAATATTTATTCTAGTGTATCCCTTAATTCATTCATAGATCCCTTCTTGGTATCATAGGGAAAGGAATAAAAGGTAAGTAAAGATGATATATAGTTGAATATTTACAACATAATCTATACAATAATAAAAAATCATGAATATTATGAAAGAGATAAATAATAATAAAAAATTCAATATAAATAATTTCATAAAAGGATACTAAAAAAAAGGAAGTCATAGACACACAAAACATTGCATGGATAATAACAACTAGTTTTATAATGTTTGAATTTATAATTCCAGACATCATAATCTCACATTCAATGTCTCATGTCAAGACACCATACATAAACAAGTAAGGCATTCACCAAATAACCAAAATAGTTTTCTTATGAGACCTAAATATGAATGGATGGGATGCAAAGGGTTTATACCAACACATAATATGTCTTATGAATTCCTCATATGAATGAAAAGAATAAAAATTTGATACATATTCAATATAAACATGTATATCGAAAAACTAGCATATGAAATGTTAATATTTTCCTCGGTCAATAAATAGATCTGAGTTATCAAAATACATCCATATTTGTATAGAATATTATATAAATATATTATATCCTTAGTAAAGAATAATATTCTTAAAAGGATATTGAAGTAGATAAAAATAGTTTCAAAAGATAATTGGGATATTTTCCTAGGAAAATGCCCTATTTTTTTGGAAGTCACACATATTAAAATCTAAAAACATATAGAATATTAAGGAAAAAATTTTCTTTAAAAAGATACATGAAAAATTGTAAGGTAATATTCAATGAAAATAATAGTTGTAAGGGTGGGAAAATGTGTTTGTACGATAACTGTGAAAACAAATATTTTGTTTATATCTTCAGTAGTAAGTGTCTCATTAAGAAAAAGACTAGAATAATCCCATTAAAAAATTTAATATAAATTAAATCATTGGTAAGAATAAATTTAATCAATCATTTGTGAATAGTAAAAATATTCATGATTTTTTTTGAATAAAATAAGGATATAGATGAAAAATATTCTTAGCTCAATAGAAAAAAATAATTTTTTATTTAAAAAGTTCATTTAGAATTTTAAGAAATTATAACGAGGAAAATGAAATAAAAACTTGTAATATCATGAAATAATTATAAGAGTGAAAAATATACGAGGTATAATATAGAAATATCATATAATCCCCCCTATATAAAATTAAAAATAAATAATCTTAAATAAGGATTGCATTATGAAATATTGCTTTACCTCAAGTTTGGCTTACCCCATAAGTTCTTTTAACCTCCTGTATAATAAATTTATATTTTTTATACTACTATCCTAAAACCATATTAATAATTATAATATCACTTACTATCCACTTATAACATTCCAACACTGGTTCATTGATAATTATTCATTATCATTATCATTTCGGGTGTTAACTACTACATTTCTCATATATGTTTTGATTCTTAAGTTATGGTTATAGAATCTTGATCTTAGATACAACATATCTAGAAATTCAACCATGATATAAATATCATCTATGTAAATTATACTCATATTTTATTGTCATATTTTATAGCTTGGAATGAAAAATAAATCACAACGCTTTGTGGAGGTGGTAGTCTACACTATGCACAAGCAAAATTATCATTTTTTAATAAGTGTAATGGTAAGAAGATAAATGAAATATTATGTTTACAGAATTATAATTATTTGATAAATTGCATATATATTCCATAGTTCTTTTTTTATAACCATCCAAGTAAATTGGGGATGAAAAATTAATTACACCATTGTATGGAGACCGTAGTTCATACGTACACTTTAGCATTATATTGATGTTATATAGGATGAGAAAGAGGTAAAAAATGGTTGTAATTTAATAATAATAACATATAATTATATTTAGGATAATGAATTCATTTTTGAGGATGGTTAAAACATATTTAAATGATGTAATAGAATAGATAAACTTTTAATCTGTTGGTAATGGCTGTTACATCTTATCTGTAATACCTCCATTAGATTACATCTTAAGCCGTCTCAGGATACTTTTAAGAGAATAAAAAAGATCAATAATTAAGTAAAGGAAGATATTATTTTTTTGGATAGGTCTTGTATGACATAGAAGGTACAAATTTTGTGAATATGGGAGGTGAAGAGGTGCTATTTTATAGGTGTGGGTAGGGACACACATGGAATTACTTAAAATATTTCAATAATATAATGTCAATTTCATGTAAAAGTGGCACAAAATAAAAATTAATTTTATTTTAGGATAATAAAGGTTGAATTATATTTAATTAAAAATAATTTGATAAATTTTTGTGGCATTATTACCCTTATATTTTTGTTTAAACCCCCGATATCGTGTTTTAACATTCACTGTGAGAATTTTTTTTATAGTTTTTAATATTCATTATGACCAAAATATTAGTTAACCATATAAAATTATTTAAATTAAACATATTTAAAATATTTATTCTATTCTAAAATATTTAATTTCTATAATTTCTAGAAACTCACTTTTAAAAAAAGTTCACAAAACACAACTAGGACATTGTTTTTTGAAAAATGCATTTTTCTGAAAAAAGTGGGTTTATTCTTATTCCATTACTAGTAAAAAGGATAAAATGAATGTAAATTTTTCTATTTAATATATAATAGTTAAATTTTATTAATATCATTAATCAATTAAGATTTATTTAATTAATAAATATTAAAACACATTTCACTAAAAAGCAGTTTTTAGTAAAATATTTTTTTAATCCCAAAAATGAAGTTATACCAAAATCAAGTATAATTTTTATTAATTTTAATTAATTATATTATTTATAATTAAATTAATATTATTTTTTTAAGATCAAATTATAAACATAATTGGTCTTTTTAAGTACATTATGTAATGAATTGAAATTAATGTTTTGAAAGAATCAATATTATCAATATTCAATTGAAAATAAATATTTTTAGAAAAATAAATACCATTAAACATAAGATAATATGGAAATTATTATTTAAAAATTTATATTTATTTAATAAAATAAAATATCTAATTTTTTTATAAATTAATAAGTCCTGAGTATACAGATGGGCTTTGGGAAATATTCCGTTTTTGGATTTTTCATATATTTAAGAGATCATGTAATTAGTTGATGTTAATACCCATGTTTAAAGGGTAGGATCCCAATAAAATAAAACTATTGGGAATGTAATGAGGCTTAGATTGAATTCTATGGGTTCGACAGAGCACAAGAGGGGCCCTGGGTCTGTTTGGGATATTGTAGTGGCCACCGGTCAACCAGTGGCCTATCACTATGGTGGGCTTCCCAAAATCTAGGAAGAACTATTAGTCTTATAAGATATCTAACTATCATTTGGCTAGTAAAAGCACAAATAGATATACTTATCCCCCGATTATGGCTATGATTGTTCTCCATTTGATGTTTGTTTACTCTTCCTTCATTTTCATTGGAGACATAGAGGCATTACTATGAATCATATTCCCTATATTTTAGTTTTATTTCATTATCATATAGTTTTATTTTTATTTTATCTAATATAAAAATTTTTAAGTAATTTTTATGATTTTATGTTTTCATAAAATTTAGACCAAAGTTGATGTTGATATTGGATGAGTGGTATTTTCGAAGCATGAGGTAGGAGGTCCCTAGACTTAACCCATAATCAAACTTTATTTTCAAAGTGGTCTGTTGTGTTTATTTCCAAAAATTATCCTAATTTTGATTAAATGTTTTTAATTTTAGTGTTTCTTGGTTATTATACCTAGTTTAAGTGTTATAGATTCCTAAAACAAAGGTTTTAATATGAATTGAGTATCTTGGTTAACATCCTCAAGTGAGTAGATAAATTATAAATCAATGACTGTGAAATGGAATTTTATAATAATTTATGTTCTTGATATGGAACATCAATGAATGATATAGTTTCTCATAAAATTAAATATAGATATGTTTTTATTTTGGTTGATCCCATTTATATATTAAATTACTTACCTATGGTTTGGAAGATGAATTTGGTAAATCACATTGTTATTGAGAATTGGTACCTTAGGTATCATAAATTATTATGGATTCAAAGTGGAATTCATTTTTAATGATATGTTTTATATTTTAAAATTTTTGATTTATGATTAAATATTTCAAATGTATATTAAACTGCGATCCTATGATTATGGGTCCTAATGGACTTGGAAAATTTGACTGAATGAAAAGTGGTATATGATTTAATTTAATTCCTCTATATGTGAAACAGATATTCATGTTATATAATGAAAATTATAAACTGATATTTTAATTTGGGGTGATCAGGAATACAAGGATGAGATCCTGTAATTCCTCATTCTATATGTTACTTAGGAATTCTCGGAAGACCACCTGAATTCCATATGATACATGATGATTGAGAATTATAGGATGAGAGCTTGGATTCAATGTGTTTCATAATGACCTGGGAGGGATAATAATAGTTCTTAAATATGCATGATTTTTGATTATGGGGAATGTAAGGATGGGTGTTCAGATTCAATTAGAATTCAAGGAAGTGTGTCTGGATTCCATGTTTTTAAGAAAGAATTTGGAATGTCGAGATAAGATCTCTAATTCCAATTATATTACAGGATGATCACTCATATTCCACATGATACTACATGATATTAGGAATATCATGTTGAAAATTATATTTTATGTTGTCATTTATGGTTGTCATAATCATCAAAAATTTCAATTGACACCTTAGCACTGACTGATGTAGATAGGTATGATCATTGTCACTAACATTATAATCGAAAATTACCCATACAACCATGGGTGTCATCATAAACCCCAGGCATTAGTGATTTTTTTTATTTTATATAAATCATTTTATAATTTTTGATCCATTTTTATTGAGAACATAAGAATTCCATATTATATCATATTGTTTATTTTAGGTACACCATTGGTGGTGGTCTACTAAATTTTTCTGACAGCTAGCTCAGGACACCAAGTAATCTGGGTACAGGAGGAGATTCCACTGTTTGGATGACTATTATAGGTATAGGGAAAGGTGTGATGTTGATTATGATTATCTCGACATGCCAGTGTGGGTATGGATGACAGTACTGGGACATACTCAAGATAATATTGGGAGGAGATCTTAGTTTCCTTTTCATTTTATTTATTTTTTCCTCTTTATGATCCACCAATGGGGGATCATTGACATGTATGACATTCCCATTATTATTGATTTTTATTATTTTAGTTTCTATTTGAGATTTAATTATTTTATCTATTATGATTATTTGGATTGAATTTTATATATTTCCATTACTTTTCTTTATATAGATACTCTTACATGAGGGAATAGTCTCACCACTATAACCACATAGGTCGCACCATAGGTCGATAGCCTCTCGAATACATGGAGGCATGTATGAGGCATTATGTTGTGTTAGCCTGGGGATCCAGTTTAGTGGATACCAGGGTGGGGTTCCACTAAGTAGTATTCGAAATATTTTCCTTTTGTCTTATTACATGGGAATAATATACAAGTGATTAATAATATATCAATTCATGGAAACATTCTCATCCTTGGGAGGGATCAACCTATGAATGGGGGAAATCCATGTTGTGAGGGTTGGAACTTGTTCTTGAATTTCAATTATTAAAATGATGTTTTATTTTAACCTTGAGTAAGGCACATGATTTGAGATGTTATGATTCATGAGATTTACACACTTCTCCTAGTATATAATGTTGACATGGTTCAGTTCATGTATCATTTTAGGGATATAGGGATTCACATGACATGCATCATGCTGAGGACATGGGTTTTTGATGTATATTCCATGATCTATGATTTATATAAGTATGTGATTATTTAAAACTATTAGATTCATATCTTCCATTTATTATGACTATTTATAAATAAAATGATAATTATATTTCAAATTTATATTGTTTCATATATTGTTTTTTTTATATATCCATACGATAGAATCTTAATTTACTAATTTCCATGATGATCCATTATTAAAAAATATAAAATGGAATATTAGATCTAGGTATTTGTTTAATAGAGCGTTGGTAACAAACCTATAAAGTGTTTTACTTAATATATTTCAAATGAAACCATATATAATCAACACTTATAAATTCCTAAATTTTTATTAATCCTAAAATATATTAAATTTCAAATTTTGAAGCAGAATTAAATGTACGTTCTTGGATGAAATTAAAAGAATGAGAATTCTAAAAATATGATAACTCTATGGAATAAATAGTATTGAAACCCTCTATAGAGGGAAGGAAATACTTGTTGAAATATGGTGAATTGGAGTCGTTATGTATTTGGTTTTGGCCTTAGTGAGGGTAAGTGGGTATAGATATAGAGCCTAGACTAGGAAAACCGTGTGTGGGGTGTTGGCAAGAAAGATGATCCATGACCAAGTGGCAAGTGACAAGTTCATCCCATGAGTTGTCAATTTATTGATACCTTAGTTGGGGACTAGATAGTAGGCCCTAATAACCCTTTATAGTAACTTCGGTTAAGTGTTGTGATGCCTTGTGACCTTCTAGGGTAACCATTGTTAATGGTTTACCTGATCTTTTGAGATTCCTCAGTGGCGTGAGGTGGGGGATGATACCTTAGTTAGTGGTTCATGCATGTTTATTTCTTAGAAGTGGTTATATGGTCACTGATGAGAACCTCCGGTGCTAGTTCCTTATGTTTAGGTCATTTGATAAGGCACAAATCAATTAGATTGTTAACCGTAATAGTTTTTTATGTTATCTGGGTATGTGATGCTCATATGTGTAGGTTGATGTTGGTTCTGGAAGAGATATTATGGTTGATGGGAGGATTTCTTCATAATGTTGACACACATTGGGTGTTAGGTTTGTTATAAAAGATCATATGTGATTCCTCTAGTTAGTGGAATTTATATTCTCAGAGAATGATCCATTTCATGGTTAGTTGTGTGGTTCTATGACTAGTGATTCTCAACTCATGAGATGACAATTCAGGTTCGGTAAACTACAGTGGTGGAGTTGTGACCTCTGGGTATCAGTGATGAAGGATGATGTGAGGGTTAGAACCATTTTTCTAGATAAAATTGAAGTGGTTCATGGGGATTGGATTGGTGGAATGAGGTGAAAAAAGTGTATAGAATATTCCTAGAGATTACTTTGATGGATTTGAATGTGAAAGAAGATGGTGGCATCAGTTCTTAGTATCAAGGTAGTTGGTATAAGGAAGGATCTGTTGAGTTCCCAACCTTTTCTAGTTTAGGCGTGATTTAAATAAGTTGGTGTGAGTCAGGATAAATGATTTTAGTTTGGAAATGATGGTATTTTATGGGTATTTGTGTGTCACGACTTGGCATTGGGGGGGATGTCTTTTGGAAGAGGAGTACAAAGGGTTCTCTAGATTAAGTATGGTCAACCTATGTGTGAGAATGGTCAGTGTATTTGGATTATGAACCCATTTTATATGTGGAAATAATCATCTGAATGTGAGTATGGATAATTCATAAAATGACTTCCGAGGGTAATGAAATATGGGTTCGATGAATTGTGGAAGTTGGCATCGGTATTAATTCTGCCTTTATTAATTTTGGTTGTTATTTGATTTTTCACTGTCCAATGCCCAATAAACTCAAGGATATGTTGCGGGAAGATATATCTGAAGGATTTTTATAAAAGTGAATGAAATTGGTTGAATGATAGGGGTTCAGTTTAGATCTAGGTTCTATGACATGGTTGGGAAAAGGGATTAATCATAGTTAGGTTTTAAAATGACAATGTCATGGATTAGTAGGAGAAGCACACGTATGGTGAAGGTGATACCTGTTAAGGTAAATTCATGAGGAGTAGTTTAAGGAAATAAATATAGTGGAGAGTCACCATATAATGTGGAGGGTGTGACCCTCTCTTTGGAAGAAATTCAGTGATTATCAATAATGGTAATCTATATGGAAAAAGTGTATAGTGTTTGATGGAATGTGTAGTGCTTGGGAGTGAGCTGGTTGGGCCTTGTCTAACTATTATGTTCTGTGATGGATAAAGTGTGTCCTATTAAGATCAACGTGTTGAACCGGTGATATGATGAAATGGACAATCATATAGTGGGGATCTTAGTGTTATTTGTGGGTGCATAACCCTCACACAGAAAAAGGATAATGGTGTGTGAGACGATTCTTTAGATGGCTGTGACAACACAAGATGTCAGTGCATATATTCTCTCTAGGTGGCCTGGATTCCTTTAGGAATGTAATATTATAATCTCTATGTAGATATAAATGATTTCAATTAGTTGGTTCATTATTAATAGGGAATTATATGAGTGAAACGTGGATTTATGTGGTGCCATGTTGGTTCTTGGGTAAGAAAACTATAAATAGTGTGGGTGGTTGGTGCTTTGGCCATGAAATAACATTATAGGTTGGGTTGGAAAATTATGTGGCTATATGTTTATGTGATTCATTGAGTGGTAAAGGTGTTATGATCTAGTCATTTTAAAGAACATTTTTTGTATAATCCAATATGTCTTATGTTTTTTCAGATGTGGTTTTAATTGGTTAATGACATCAGGATTCTGGTTTAGACTATGATGTACATTCATGGGTGGTTTTGAGATAGCTTCAAATATGGGAATTAGGAATAGGAAGTGATTTAGTTTGTTCGTGGAAACCAATATTTTTTTAGGTTGTTTAAAAAAAGTTTGTTCATCTTGTACCATCAAATCAAGTTATATGATGTGGTTCAGAGGCTGTATTAGGAGCATTATTTTGGTTGTGACAATGGGTTTTTGGGTTTTGGTCTATACTTTTGAAGGAGGATATGAACTGTTCTAGTTTCTCATGGGAAATTTTGGCACACCCATTTGGATTTAGAAGTGGTTAGTGAGAGTTGGTACCAAAATTTACCAATATTCACACATAGTTTGAGATAGAGTGTGTCTAATACTATTCTAATTAAGATTGTTATCCACAAGTAATATTCATTGATTGTAAATTTATTATGGTGGGAAGCACGAACGTTCATAATTGGACATGAAAGATATTTTATATGGTGGAGAGCATAATTATATAGATATTTCAATTAGATAATTCTAGGTATGTGTCTCGAGGTAGAAGGAATACACAAAGAATCATCTTGGTGTTTGATGGTAATTCAAAAATCAACTTAGGATTTGGAAACCTTTTGTGTCGTCCATAGAGATGCACTTAGAATTAATTTAGGAATTCAAGAATAGAAATTTTCCATTTGAAATATTCTTGATGACTGACGTAGTTCGGTTGATATATTTGTACGAACCCCTAGGATTTTTGGGGATTAGAAGAAATGTAATAGGGGTTTGTAAGGCCCAAGTGTTAGAACAACCTTTTAGACATGTTTTTTTGGTTTTTTACTCTAGTAGATGGGTTAACATTTCATCTATTATTAGGATTCTTGTTCTATGGGATGAAAACCCTAAAAAGATTAACTTTAGATATAGTATGAGGGTCAGGTCCCGAACTGTGGGTTTATGAGTGCACCAGAGGAAGAATGAGGATGGATGGGAAACTATAGGAGTCATCAGCTAGTTAGTGGACTTTCAATATGTGTGTTTGCCTAACTGGGATAACCATATAGATGGTGACCAAGTACAAGATAGCTAGTAATATTCCAGGTGATTTTATGAATCAGGGTAAAAATGGTATCTTCTCCTTTTGTCTCCTAAAATCCCTTATTGTGGATTATGAACCTCATTTGGCCTATAGCAGTAGAGGGAGATCTCTTTCTCCCCATTGGAATTCCAGTGTGGTTAGAATCCCCTTGATGTATTTTTTAGATTATATTAGTTGTATGTGAGATATTGAGTAATTCATATTAATCATATAGCCCCTATTTTTTTTCCTTCACTATCAGGTGGCATTCTACATAGTTTAGCTAATATTCCCTATTTTCTGCCATTTTTTTGGTTTTTCATTTTCTTCTAATTCAAGAAGAACTGGTGAATAATATTGGACATGTGGTCTTCTCTAAGATTGAGGTAGGTGGTTCATAGATTTAATATAGATTTACACTTCATTTTTAAAGTGGTGCATTGTGCAGTCATGCCAGTCATGTTATACATTGTCCAAATTTAGAGTCAATGCTTTAAATTGTGTCATGTACTTGTTAGATTCCCTAGTTTAAGTATAATATATTCCAGAAAATAATGTTTTTAGATGAATGGATTATCTTGGTTAATATCCTTAAGTGAGAAGTAAAATTTTTAATTAATTAATTGGAAATGGAATTTCATAATTATTAATGATCTCGATACAAAACATAAAAATTTGATATATTTTCTTATAAAAACATAGAAAGTTATGTTTTGTAATTAGTTAATCACCATGGTAAATTATATTTCAAAACTATTGGTTGAAAAATAAAATTTTTAGATAACCTGGTTAATGGGAATTGGTACCTTAGTTCTTGAAAATATGATGGGATTTATATTTATTTCACATTTTATGAAAGGGTTTTTTTTCTATAAATATTGATTTATGTATTAAGGTTGGAAGTAGGTATTAAAATATATCCCAATTATTATGGATCATAATAGACTGGTAAAATTGGAAATAATGAATAGTGGTATGTGATTTAAGTATATTGCATGCTATGTGAAATCCTTGTTCATATTATATAATGAAAATGAAAAAAATGAATTTCAATGTGTGGTTATTGGGAATATCTAGAAAAGATCCTTTGATTTCACATGCTATACGTTTCATGGGAATATTGAGATAAGATCTTGGATTTTGTATGATACTTGATGATTATGAAATATGGGATGAGTGCTTAGATTCCATGTGTTTTATAAAGAATTGGGATGACTAAGATGATTACCTAGACCCTAATGAGTCTTGAGGATGGAGAATATCTGGATGAGTTCTCAGATTACAATTGAAATACATGATGATTGTCTGGATTCCATGTGATTAATGACGGGTAGGTTATTTTAGTATAGGATCTTTGATTCTATGTGAATTCAAGGATGAGAACTTGGATTCATCGTTATTATTTAGGATACTAGGAATTACAGGATGAACCCTACATTCAATTTAGTTATTTCTGCTAGGCATGGTCATCCAGATGTGTTTAGAGGCACTCCAATACAGGCTTAAGTAAGTAGGTTCGATTATGTTCATAAAACTATGGATAAATAAAAATATAAACCTAAATATTAATCATCAAACCATGAAATAAATGTCTTTTTATTTTATATAAATTTATTTATAACTATTAATCTATTAAACTTGGGTACTTTTATAAGAACTCTTATATCAGACTAGTTTTTAAGGGATTTATTTGGTAGCGGAATATAGTGTTTTACTCACACTCTTCTTGGGAAACCATGACACTTGGGTACCCACAAAATTATCCCTATTTGTTTATAGGATACATGTATAAATAAAGGCCTGATGTTGATGATGAATGGATCAACATGCTAGTGTAGGTATGGATGATGAGACCAAGTAGGGCACAAGACATATTTGTGAGGATTTATTAGTGTCCTTTTCTTATTGGGGTTTTCTTTTACTATTTTGGATCATCCCATAGTGGATCCTTATCATGTATAACATAGAAAACATTATAGATTTTATTTGTTGTAGTTACTATTGGAAATGTCTCTAATTTATTGGTGATGTTCATTAGGCTTGAATTATATATTATTTCCTTACATACACTAATATAGTTATGCTTACATGAGGGAATTTTCTCCTGATGGTATCCTCATAGTCCCTTTATCTGGTCAGGATCCTCTTGTATACGAAAAGGTGTCCTTAAGGCCTTTTGGCATGCTGACCTGGTGTATCAGTTCAGTGGATTTTGAGTTGGGGAATCACAAAATTAATTATAATGTCTACAAAAAAAAAGAAATAACAACCATTTTGGAAGAATTTTTTTTAATAATAAAATTAATTTAATGAAAATTAATTACTTATTTATTATACATTAATAAATGCTTTCTTATTAGCTAAAATTTAAACACATATTTTTTCCTATGTGGTTATTCCTATTCATACCTCTAATTTACCATCTATGTTATAAAAGTCACATTTAATTAATATTTTTATAGAATATTGTAGTTTGTGTAAATATAAAAGATCCTTTTTAAGAAATCTTTCATGCATATTATACTTCTAAAGTAATTTTTCCGGGGTGTTACAATCTCTCTCACATTTAAATATATTATGACCTCAAAATTTTATATTAGTATTCAAGGGTTCAATGTTTGATAATAAATTTTTTTAAAAATCAAATTATATAAATGGATCATATATATTCATATGAAAGGGAGAAGTGGTAAATATTCAGATTACTTGTAATAACACTTAATTGGGTTCCTAAATAACGAGACCATTTGAGGGCAGTAAAAATTTGTACGAGGAGGAGAAAAAAATTCCAAATGTTTGAAGAGAGTGATAGAGAACATTATCATTGGGATTTTAATTAATACAATACCATAAGTTTGGGAGGGGTGAAAATTATAATCGATACCTCATAAATAGTTATATAATGAAAACCATTTTCATTTTCATTATTGTTTTTCCATGATTTGAGGAATTATTTTAACATGGAATTATATAAACTTTATTGATTTCTTTAAAACCATAAACATAATTTTATGATTTTTTGTGTGTTTTAATTAATTTCCACCTATTTTCATCCCATATTCCAATAAATAATGAACAATATGAATTTTTCAAGAATTAAGTAATGAAATATATTTCTAATATAAAAACGATCTATTGAAGGAAGAATAAGATATTCCTTAGGTCTCTATTCAATTTCTGAAAACTAAAATTAATATTATTTGATAAGATAACTAATATGAATAAACAATCATTCTAAAAATTATTTTCAAATAATTGAATAATAATACCCAAATATGTACTTAATTATTTAAAAAAAAGCTAAATTACAAAACTCTTTTATGCATTCTTACCTTTTATTAGAAACTCAAAAAATTATAAAAAATGCCACAAAATTTCCAAAATCCACTTAAATTGAATCCCCAAATAGTATAATGTTTTTTTAATGTTACATACCACACATGTGAATTATTTGATCCTATATTCTTCTAAATAATTCTAATTACCTGAATCATCATAAAGCCTTACTGAAAACATACATGATTATTAGAAGTTATCTTTATCATTATTCAATAAATAAAATAACATACTATCCGATATATTCAATAAATCCCAAAAAATAATAAAAATCGTCAGAGAAAATGAAAATAACTTTGTCAACAAATCAATAATCAAATAAAGATAACTTATACTATCCAATTTATATTATCAATGACAATCATATCTATATCTATGATAAAAATAATTTTTTCAATATGAAGAAAATAATAAGGTTTATATATCTGTCAATCAGGTATTTTCTAAAAATATCCTTACCACTATATCACATTTCTAGGCTTTCAAAACCATTGAACATGTTCTTGAAAATCCTTAAGGAAAAATTACTATTGATCAATCCATATGTGTTTAATTATTCTTATATGAAAAATATCTATGATAAAACACTTCTAAGACATAATTCATGTATCCTAATAGATAAAAACATTAATAAAACCACTTCAAAAATTGACATAACGTAGGTGCTTCCTTAGTCTAGGTGTTATCCCTTGTATAAGTGCATTGACATAGGTAATTCCAAAATCCCCCTTATATAAGACATTTGAAATAAATGATACCTTAAGATGTAATTTATTTTCCATTATTGAACTCTTTATTTTTCCTTGGTAACTAGTCTCTTTAATCCCCTATTCTCAATATATAAAACAACTTCCTGTTACTTTGATATATTTCCCAGAGTGCTTCTTCGCACATAGTCAATATGCAGGATGATAAATCTTCCTTCCTCTATGGTCTTCATGCATCTAAATTCTATCTTATTTGTTTCTTTTAAAAAATCACATGGGTTTTGTTTTTTAATAATATATAAAGATAAATGGTTAGGAATAATCACAATATTTCATATTCCATCTCATATTTCATTCATTTGGCCTCTCACGAGAAAAATCAAAGAATCATTCATGAAATTAAGCATTGAAATGATTCCTCATGGTTTTATCCATTGAAAAAAACTAAAAAGAATAGTTTTAGAAACAAAAATCATTCGGAGTAATTATATAATCATGAAAAATAATTTTAATTATGTATAAATAATGAAACCTTTTCTCAATAAAAACCTTTGGTTTAACCAAAGTTATCCTTAGTAATTATCTATTGAAAACCTTTATAACGGTTCATAACGAATATATAAATTATCCCAATTATAACACTGAGTAGTGTCTATCAAGGTTTGAAGTATTAGCCCCATTCATTATGAATCAGTGAAGATCAAGTTAATACTTGATTCTCTCCATTCAATGTTATTACCCCAAAGTAAAATTGTGCTATAACCACATCCATATACTAGTATCCAGGCATGTATTTTATTCTTAGAAAAATACCCAATAAATATATTACCCAAAGTTTATCATATTATTCAAAAATTAAATTATATTAATACTCTATGACAGATTTATGTCCTATAATATATTTTTTCCTAGATTTATTTACCTTAGTTTATATGAAGCTTTCTTTTATACTTACTAGAACACCATGACTAAAATAAACCAGTGTATGTTCTCAGAATTATAATGAGGGATTATCTTGTCTGAGTATTGGTTTGGCTTCCATTAAAATGGTTAATGAATTGTTTACCATGCATATGAGGGGTTTCAGGGGGGTCTCGAGGATTCAAGGAATGAAAAGGATGAAAATAGGCCATCCAGTGCAGGTTGAACAGTTGGTGCATGGTTAGTTCTAATCATGTAGTAGGACCATGTGTACTAGATAGTGATGGTGGAAGATTGGAAAAACTATTTATTATATAGGACGAAACCATGATGGCTTTGATAGAGCCATCCGGAATGGTCATTGTATGAGTTATCAAACCATGAGAATCCCTATGATACCAGGTGACCTATTCCACTCAGGGATAAAGGTTGGTTCACAGTTGGTTCACTATTTGGAAAACTGTGTGGTCAAATCATGTGCTTCATTAAAAATGGGGTAATTTCTTATTTAACCCTTGGTCTTTATTAAATTATTGCCAAATTACACCTCATTTATCTATAAACTATCCATGGGGATGGACCAAATATCTAAAACTTCCCAAGGATCAATGTCCTATATTTCTAATCCATTTGGAATGTTGGTGGGTGAAGATCAAATCCGAAAATAAATATAACACTCCTCTTCCTTATATTTTATGGTTAGGGTATTTTGTAATTTCCCACTACATCTAAATACCTAAATCTGTATTTTCCAAAAGATTTAAAAATTTAGTTTTGAAGGGGAATTTGATTTAAAAACAAATGCTAAGTTGAAGTGAGAATTTTTCAACTAACTTAATGTTTTTGGTCTTCAAGTTATGTACTATAGAACTGATGCCCCATCTGAATGCGTATGTGGTTTTATGGTGGTATATTCTTACTTTACATTTGGTTTACATGGTAGGGAATGGTAATTGGGTTAATTAAACTTTTAATTGAAACCCTCATGATCCCTATGGGATTCGACAGGGATGAGTTGACTGGGCCAATGAAAACTAAAGGGGTAAAACACTCCCTTTAACATGAATGATTGGGTTGTTGAGGGACAAATTTTGGAGTATATGATCTTAAACAAATGGTAAATATGGTTTACCTAGTAACAAGAAATGATAGGATATTTTGATTTACTTTAATATTTATGTAATTAATGATGGCTAAATGAATGGATAAGATTATTGGTTAATGGGGATTGGATTCATGGTTAAATGGATTCAAAAATGGGAGAAAATTGTTATTATGTGTTAAATGGGAAAATTGGGATTATTTTGGGAATTTAGGACATGATGGTTGTATTGAAACATTGAACTGTGATTAAATTAGAACAGTATAATCATGTTGTTTTTCAGAAATTATTTGGTTAATGTTTATGAGACTATGTGTTTGTGGTATATCATAGTGGGATGTTTGGATGATTCTCCATTCCCATGGGCAGTCCAGACTGATGCCCTAGTAAAAGTTACGCACAATAGATATTTAGTGAATAGACTGATGTTTATATAACCAATGGTATGGACATAGAATTAAATATCATGGTTGGGATGGATGAGCATGGAATTTTGAGTCCCATTAAAATTCATAGACCGAGGATCCACATTTTCCAACCAATGATCTTGTTACATGTATTAGATTACCATAATAGGCCGAAGGTGGTTTTAGAGAAATGGACAAAAGAAGGAAAAGGGAATGGAAGTAATTGATCTAATAAATTTCAAATTATGTGACATTTTTTTTTCTTATTACATTATTACATGTACATCTTCATAAATTTTTTTAGACTAGATATTTTGTAGACACCATTGGAGGTGGCCTATAGAATTGTATCTACACCCTACATGGGCTACCATTGGGTACCCGAAAAGGCTGTATGGTTGTAGGTCTGGATAAGGTAAATCTCCCCATATTTGAGGGTTGTTTTGGGGATCAGGGACATGCATGGATAAGGGAACAAAACATGATGTCAATACCTATTTTTTGGACTCTTCATCATGCCTTTATTTTGAATTTTCAATTTCACTTGCAAATATATGAAATTGAATGGAATATATACTATTTGGTTGTGGGACCATACCTAGTGTTTATAATTTTTTTAGGGAATGCATGATTATATTTTTTGTTGATCTGTTGTACCTTATATTGTATGTTGTCGATTACTCTCATAAAGAGTGTATAGTATCTGAACACATTCATTATACCCTCACTGATAGTCATCACCCACTGACATATGGGTAGGCATGCCTGATGTCTTGTTAAGACCAACTTAGGTCACCGAATAGTCTAAATAGGTTGGGTTGTTACTCCTAGAGTTAGTGGTTATTTTACTACATTGGAAAAAAATACATCAGATCACATCCCAAAAGAAGAAAACAGTTTAGTTTACTTGGGATACTATATTTACACATTTTTCTGAAATTACACTTGAAAACATGACATAATACATTAAATTATTGTTATTACATTATTATTTATTCTATTATATCCTTAAATTCATTCATAGATCCCTTCATGGTGTCTTAGGGAAATGAAAAAAATAATTAATGGTTTACTCAGACGTTCATTAAGGGAATGTATACAACATATGCTATCCCAAAATAAATAAAGTATGAATAATATAATGGATATAAATAATAATCATATATTCCATAGAATTGATATCATAAAATGAGATTAAATATATTGATGAAAAATGAAACAAAATAATGACATGGATTACAATAAATAGATTCATAATAATTGAATTTTTAATTTTTAACATCATAATATCACTATAAAGGACTCATTTCCAAACACCATTCATAAATAGGAAAGGAATACACTAATACCCAATCCAATGTGTCACACGATACCTATCGATGCATCAAGGGGATATAACAAGCCCTCCCCTCACATACTAAGTCAAATTTATTCATCATAAGATATAAATAAATAAAAATTCAATTCATAATAATAATAAAATTTCATATTGAAAAAATAAAATAGAAAATATGAATGTTTCCCCAGTTAAAAAATAGAATAACATGATCATAAGACAACCAGAGTAATACGTTGGATGGTTTTAATGAGATTATATCCCCATTAAATAATAAAATTAATCAGATGATATTAACATAGATGAATGTACTTTAAAAATATCAATAGAATACTTCTTGAGGAAACTAAGATATTCATTTTGAAATAAAATGAATTAAAATATAAAAATCTATAGAATATTAAGAAAAATAATTTCATTAAAAATTACCATTAAATAATCTAAACTAATATTCAAGGTATATAATATTCATTATGGTGGGAAAATTCATATGTGAGGTAAGAGTTAAACCAAATATTCCATTCACAACATTGGTAAAAAAGTTCCTCATTAAGAAAATAACAAGAATATTTCTATTAAACAATCCTATATAAAGTTAAGAATGGTTAAAAATGATTTTTATCAATCATTAAAGAATAGTAAATGAATTATTCATAACATTGTAATGAAAATAAGGACATGGAAGAAATATAATCTAGATTAAATGAAAAAAAATTGGTTTTTATTATAAAACTTCATTTAAAATATTGAATTCTTAGGTAGAGGAAAATTAATATAGAAAGTGTGATTTATAGAAATGAGAATATAACAGTAATATATTTGTGGTTTAATATAAAAATATCATATTAATACACCTAAAAAATAAACATAAAAAATTCCAAATAAGGATGAGATTGTGAAATAAACGCTTACCTCAAGTTTGAATTCCCTTCTATATTATTTTATCCTTCTATATAATAAATTTTTATTTGTTATAATTATATACCAAAACAATATAATAATTATAATATCATATTCGAACTACACACTAGTATAAAACTTATTTTTCACATCAGATTTTTCATATTGGTTGTATTATAATCTAAGTGAAAAACTAGTATCCCACATTATCACATCAATTATAATGTAAAAAATGTGATTAATAGGTTTTTATATTGGTTATAATTTAACCGATGCGAAAAATAATTTTTCATTGCTTTATCATGCTAGTTATCTAATAATTGATGTGATGAAGAAAATTTTTCACATCGATTACTATAAAATAGCTGTGATAAAACCTATAAAATATCATTATCATGTCAGTTATAATATAATTAATGTGGTTTATAATTAAAAATTTTATGAATTGTGGTTTTGAGTCATTACTATGTTATTTGATATCATTAAAGCTAACTCATTTCTCTCATATAGATGCCCTAACCTCATTTCTTCGCTCCTGTGGCCTCTAATATCGTTCTTCTATCAGCATACATCATCAGGTTTCATCTACCCCTTGTTTCAAATTTGATCATCTCATCTCCAAACTATCATGTAAGTATTACACATCCATCCTAGCTTATGGATTCCCTAACTCTTGTTATTTTTCAATTCTGTTTATTCAAATATCACATTACCATCGTTTAAATGTGGAGTGACTATGATATGATTAAAAAACATTATTATAAATCCTATTATGGAACTAAAATATTACCTGGTTGATTAAATTAATAATTATTCGGTAATGGAGTTATAATCATTTCTTAGTTATCCACCTAGGGTTTCTTAAATTTTATTATTACTGGGTTTCGATAAATGTTTTTCGGGTTATCATCTCTTTAATTTTTTTTATAGATTTTACAGGCTCCTCGATGATCATTTGGATTTTTAATGATATCCTATACTAATAGTAGGTTTTATAAACCCTTATTTTGAATTTTTGGGTTATTCCTGTGACATGTGTGCAACTTGTTTTTTTTAATACAGTAATAATGAGGAAAACAAATTTTAAAATTAATATTGGATGGTTTTTTATTGCTACTTTAATTTAATTATTCTGTTCATTCAAAAAGAATTTTTTATTGAATTGTGATATAGTATTACATCACCCTTATGAATATAAAACATTTTTTGTGGTTTAGTGTAATGTAAATTATTTTCAATTCATTAGATAATTATATTAATATCCACCTTGAATGTGTATTATTAAAAAATATTACAGATCCCTTTTATTGGTTTTCTCATATAACCATACCCAAGTCTTGTATTTTTTTCATTTATATGTTTCATATATAATGAATTATTTTCCTCAACATAGTATCATATAAATTTAAGTATCAAAGATGTATTATAAAATGATAGATGTGTCCCATTGATCATATTACTTATAGACTAATAGAAAACATAGAACCACATGGGAAAAAATAAGAGTGACTATTCATAAATTAAATATTTATTGGAAAATTAGGTTATCTGTATTCCTTTTGTATAATTACTATTATATTTTAATTTTCATGATTTATTAAATCACAACTCATAAAGTAATCATAATTATCCTTAAAAACATATTATATGATAGATAATTAATTAGAGTCACTCTCATATTTGTCTATGATATGATTAGTGTTTTACATCCAATTAAATATTGAATAATATATAATATAATGGTTTATTACATCGAGAAAGATGTATCTTTATTTTAAAAAATATTCACCATAATGGGTAATCGTTGTTTTTTATCCATGATGATATGTGGTTTTTGATGTCGAAACTATTCTTGTATGGGAAAATGCTTTTTAATTAAATTTGAAGAAATAATTCATTAAACCGTTAATTTAAATGTGTTTTTTCTCTAACATGTGATGGATATTTTTAAATAGTTCACTTTTTATAAATTAAAACATTTAGGATGTTTTAAATAAAATTATAATGTGAATTTATTTGATTTTGTAAAATAAATTATTTTTGAAAAATTGTTGTGAAATATTTTTTTAAAAATAATTTGATGTGAATGATGTTTTTTTAAATATATAAATATATAGTTGTATTTGGAATTTGGAATCTAAAGGGTTTTTAATTTTTGTTTTTCAATTATATTTAAACTTTTATTTTATTATTTTCTAGATTTTATAATTATAGTTTTCAAATATGCATAATTTTATTTAATTTAAAAGTTTTATTACATTCAAATTATGAAATATTTGATATAAATGCAAACCTTATTTGACATCAATAATTTATTCCCTCTTTTATCACCACTATAATATTTTGACATGATATTTATTTTTGATATGTGTTTTAGATAATAATTATCTGAATTTGTATTACGACACTTTAAAAAATGATGAATTAGAGGAAGGTGTGGATTTTTTTGGAATTACTAAAAGAATGTTCCAAACAATTACATGTTTTTCTATCCATGAATTAAATTTTTAAATATAAAGAAGTTGAAAAGTTTATAGATCAATATAGAATCCCATGTTTTTCATTGTAATACTTTGGAATATTTATACATATATTTCTAGAGCCAGGAATTGAGACAACGTGAAATTTCTAGGCCCGGTGAGCCAAGAATAAATTATACAAAAAATATAAAGTATATTTTATACGATTCGCGTGATTTAAATAAGATATGTCTCAAACAGAGGATCTGATCAGAAATATGAGGTCATGGTTGAGTCCGGTGTGTGGTGTTTACTGTAGGAGGGACATAACTTTTTTCAGCATGAGTCTGATGTTGAAAAAGCGACGGAAGACATTTTACTAAATAAATTAACAAAATTTAATTATTTTATATCAAATGAAGAAGTGAATAACCTTTGACTAAGGACTTGGATTGTAAATAAGAGACCACATGTAAGTTTGGTATGAGGTTTTTTACCTAAACAAAACCTAATGTGAGATGGAACATAAGATTTTTATTATGTGACCACTACTGTTTTCATATAAATAGGTGTTAAGGAAAAATGGGAAAAAGTTAGCTCATTTATCCAATGAATGTTAGTAGAGCTCCATCCCCTTTCTAATAGTGATTCAATGCTGAATTCTAGGCAGATTTTGGTGAAATTACAGGAGCTAGTAGATCATAGTGCATCAAACACAATAATGGATCTAAAATTGAGGTATGATTTCTGTTTCAGATTTTGAACCTCCATGATTGAAGAATTCATTGTCATTTTTGACTTTTGATCAACTTATCTACTTTGAAATCCTTAATTTATGGTCAAACTGACAATGACCATCGAATGTTTAATTTATGGATCATATGTTCTTCCATTTTCTTTGTGATTCTTTATCTTCATCATCAATCAACCTTCTAGCACACTGAAATGAAATATGATCCTGGAGCAATACATGGTTCATTGAAATTCATGATCTAGGGATTCCAAATCTAATAAGATTTAATGTTTTGGGCACCCGAGGAGGCACGACGGCGAGCCGAAGATTTAACTACTTTTTGATATGCCAAAATGTGAATGGATATTAGAGAGCAGGTTGTTTAAATGAAGGTATCATCTCGAGGAGTCCAAATATGGTCTCAAAACAAGGTTTAGAAAACTAGGGTGTTCTCGGTGGTCCGCAGAAGGACCACCGATGCAGCACCGGCGCAACACTGGTGTGCAGCGAAACCTGTGATGACCAAGAGTTCTTGTAAGAAGAATAGGGGCAAGAAACAGTGACACTGTGCAGAGATAGAGCCATAGAAGGCCTTAGTAGAGCTGGTCGGTCTGTAGTGCTTTAGGATTGACTGCAGTGGCTGGGCATGGGCGAGGTGGTCAGATTATTGCTGGTCAGGGTTTCTTCAAACCTCAATAACATCTAAATGGATCATCTATTTTGAATGCCATTTAAGTTCATGTATTCCTCTTATTGATAAAGTTCCTTTTATACCATTTTGATACTTTTATGTTTTCGATTCATGGCATGGATCCACAAAAAATATGATTTTAAAAATAATATTATAATAATTATTATTCTGAAATCTTGTATCAAACCTAGCTTAGAAACCAGATGTCTGATTCCCATGTTGTCTATGATAACATGACTCCAACATCTAGGTAAACCTTTTGAGGCTATTTTTTTATTTTTATAATTCATTATCGAGCCTTGTTGGCATTAAAAGTGTGATTATTAAAATAATAATATAGTTATTATTACTCGGGAAACTTCAATCAGACCACATGTTTGCATACGATGTCTGATTGACACGTATTCCTATGAATTTTGATGCTAGAGTCAACCCAGACATTCAAAGACTGATTTTCGTTTTTTAAACCGAAATGGATGTGTGGACCCATGGGGCCCTATTTTGGTGTTTGCGTTGAAATGTAGAATTTTCACTAGGTTCCTGTTTGGGATGAATGTATATCCAATCCTGTGTGATTTTACAAGGGGGATTGTAATTGCACATTTTATTTCATGTGTTTGAGGATCATGGAATTGGTGCAATGATGCACCGCTCGTGCGTAATGTTTCGAAATGTAGTTTCATCACCGAGAGTCTGATTTGGGTGAATGAATAGTCGTTCCTTTGTGTTTTTCCTCAAGGATTGTGATGGGGTGATCCGTTTGGTTATATGGGTTCATCTAAGGGGTCTAGTAAGTAATGTAACATTTTCACCCCTTTTTGGTCTAGTGATTAACATCATGCACTTTTTAGCCTTATGGATAGAGGTTCCACGTACTGTGGGAGTAAACTGTCATGAATAGGGTTATTTGATTATAGTATTGTACCTGAGTATGTTTTGGTACATGACTAGCTGATGAAGATAGGTCACATGTTTTGTGGGACCAAAACGTACCATGTACCACTTTATGAATCTCCTATCTCTCATATCCCCTTCTTATAAACTTAGATTTTGGCATGCGAGTAGCCTATCCTGAGTGATTTTCTATATAGAATGCGATGGTTCCCTGTGTGGTATATTTTGAGATACAATACAAGTTTTTATATGTGTGTCTCATATTTTGGGAAATAGTTGATGTCTGCAGTATAGTTCCTTGATGAATTCTAAGAGGTCTGCTCTAGTAGGGATGGAAAGAGAAGTACCAGGCTTACCCTCTAGTGGGGCTGGGCAGTCGCATTTTTAATTTACACTTTACGGATTATCCTTTAGTGTGGTTGGGCTACAAGTTCATTTTTTACTCTTTAGGGCATACCCTCCAGTGGGGCAAGGCAGTGGAATTCTCTTTTTACACTTATGATCTTACACTGAAGAAGGGTTGGGTAGTGGAATTCATCGATGACACTTTCGGGATTAACCTCTAACATATAACCCTTTAGCAGGGTTGGACAGTGGAATTCTCCAATAGAAGTACCAAAAATATCCTAATGCATGGCTATTAAGTTGGTTATCAATCTTGAGACATGATCTCTCATCTATAGAGATCAATAATGTGACACATTTTGACTTACCTTTGGAATCATGAGAAATAGGGATGCTTTTCCCAATGAGATGTGTCTTCGTGATACAACCTAAAAATGTGTGGGTGAGACAGACCTGCCAAAAGTAGATAGTATCAAGGTGTGGGAATTGAGTCCCTATGGATTGCGTGTTCAAAGCAGAATTGAGGGATGATGGGCATCATAGGTTGTTACTTTCGGAACTGTTGGCAACTCTTTTCCTAGGCTGATATGTGAGATGGATATCACCTTAATCTCACTCATTTGAGATTAATTAGTTGAGAATATATATATATATATATATATATATATATATATCCTATTTTAGTAACCACTCCTTGGGTTTTCGCTTCTATCCTCTTGAGAGAGGAGTAGATGTGAGAGGTATGCCACGTGCTTTCCATGACTATCTTCTTATGGTAAGATGACTCCACTCTTCTACTATAGGTAGAAAGGACTGAATGGAATGTTCATCTTCTCACAGGTTCTTTCTCCTTGTTATTTTATGAAAATATTTCACAATCTTGTTGGGTTTAACTATACTTATTTTACTATACCTTTTTCTATCAGAAGATCCCCCATTCTGTACATCTTTTATTGCTACCATGATCATTTGGGGCTTCCTACTGAGTATTTTTATACTCACCCATTCTTGGGATTTTCCCAAACATGGTGTTCCATTGAAAAATATAAATAGGTTAATCTAGACACTATAATTTCTTAGGGACAAGGGGTGATTGGACCATGTGTGGTGGTCGTAGATTGGGATCCAGGAGTGGGGCTCTATCAGCTGTTTTACTTTTCCACTTGTTGCTAAGTTGTGGAACACTTATTTTATGATTTTTTTATTCCCATTTAACTTTTAGTTTAATTTACAGCACCTAGACTTGTACTATTTAGAGGTCAATGCATTTTTTTGGTTTATTATACTGTATTGTATCTTGTTTTCAATTTCCTCTGATTATTTGGATTGAGTTCAATGTGTGTGTGTACAAGTAGTTTGGAAAACTTCTCCCAGAGTTTTTTATGCCTTCAGCACTGGTTGCCAGCCCTGGCCTATGGATACATGCTTGGGGTATTTGTTGATTGGGCCTTGAAATGTTTCGGGTAATCAAAAAGTGGTATCAAAGGTGTTTTATTCCTTGGTACATTGTTCAGATGCTCCCCAGAAAAGAATTGGTTGGGTTTTAGGGAAAGAGTGTCAAAATTTCTTGAGAGCATCTCTTAGGATAGGGAGTCTAGTGATTGTGTGGCGGTTGACGTAGACATTCACCAGGACCCTAATTACTTAATTTTCAACACATCATACCGAGTCAGATCCCCATTGTTGTTGATATATATATATATATGCTAATTTGATTGAGGTACTCCTTGATGAATTAGGGATGCCTTCATGATGACAAGCAGCCAAGATATCAACTCCAATTCATGACAATGAATCCATAAGAGATGAATCCTCAGTTCGGGATCCAACATTTTATCCCCTTCCTCTAGGTGGGTAGGTAGAAACACCTCCACCTTTTGATTAGCAGTTAGTTCTAGAAGTGAAGGTTGAGGACATGAACAGGTTGAGCGCACTCTGCGAGTTACAACAACAGATACAGCTAAGGTTCCATGGTGAGTGAGATCCTCAGGTAGTAGAGGCGTGGCTAGAGTCAGTGATTCACCACTTCATGATTTTTTAGACACTAATAGATCAAATGGAGGCTTTGGGAGTGATACTTTTCTTAGGAAGTGGATGGATGTTGGTGGGGTTTGGTAACACAGATGCACGTGAGTTGGAACACATGCAGGATGAATTCAAACTATGGTTCTGGGAGGAGTACTACCATATTTCATATGATTAATTTGAATTCAAATGTTCTAGGTCTTCATTAAGGTGGGATGATAGTGTCTGAGTATGTTACCAGGAACATAAACCTTACATGATACTCCCTAGGCAAGATATGCAGTGGCTACTTCTAAGGATAGAATATTGAGTGGGGAATCCATAGAGAGATCCATATTGATGTAGTTCCATTGTAAATCCCCACCAACCTTAGGGTTCTAGATAGGGAACTGGGGAAAATAGATCATTCTACCATTGGAATGTCAGTTATCTAGTTTTTTTAGTGGTCACATTAGAGTTGAGACATCTGATGCTGCAAACAGACATCAGTTAGAAGGGTCTCTTTATAGGAGGCCTTCCCATTACTAGACTCAGGCACTAGGTTTAAGACAATGTAAATCACAGGGGCATCATAGGGCAGAAAAGTGTTATGCTTGTGATAGGGAGGTCACATGCCAATAGACATACCGACCAGATGTGTAGAGATTCCTAGACAGATAATAAATGAATCGCTACAACCGAGATGATGTTGTGATTAGGGATCTCCCAAGTGGGGACACGGTGGTCCTCGGGGAGGTGGTGTAGGTAGGGGATCGGGGGGAGTTGTGGTTGGTGGATGATGTAATGAGATCATTCCACCACCACTTAGCGGCCAACATTAGGCTTAGTGAGTTGGCGGTTGGGGTTGCAAGAAACATCATGTTATGGAAGACTATAATCATGTAGAGAATGAGATGATAAGAGGTACTCCCTATGTATTTTCTAGGTTTTTTAGTAGAAATTTTTATAAAATAGGTGAGGTACTCTTTTCTTCGTACTTCTTCCACGAGGTTCTACTAGGCTGATGCGGGGTGTCGGTGTAACCCCCTATCTATGTTGTTCAACATAGATTTGAATGCATGGGGAAGAGGGATTCTTCCCCAAACGAGGCATGTTATTGTGACACAAGAAAAGCCATTAGGGAGAGTAAGTGACACCCAAAGAGGATTGTATCAAGGTCTGACAGATGAGCCCCTTTGAATTGTGTGTTCATTGGTAATTTGTGCTGTGGAGTATCGATGTAGTTCCCCGCATTGCTCGTGGAGTTTTCCTACTTGACACTTTTTTCTCGAGATGCCTCTAAGTTTGTGTAGTATTATTTGGTTTGGGGAAGAATCTCCTTTCATGGGAAGCTAAGACACACGGACTATATGACATGATTTACATTTTTAGATTAATTCGGTTGGACAAGTTTACTCCCTACACCCTTCGTTTGTTCCTTTGCATGATCAATGACAACCTTGATACAATAGTTATCATGTAAAGGTCAAGGTGATGGATATCCCGTGAACATAACTATGCGACACACTATATAGTACTGGAAGAGGTAGTCTTTGTAACACCCGAGACTTTTATGAGAAATATTTTGTTTTTATGTTATATAAATCATCAAATTAATCTTTCACTACACAAAACACTTGCTTGGCTTGCTTTACATGCAACTGCGACCTTCCTCGATAGCTTGCATCGTACGCAATACTGAGTTTCACTAAACAACGATATGCTATTAAAATATTATTAAAACTAGCCGTTATGAATAGTACTAACTGAATTTTTAATTTTATAACATTTTAATTCAACTTATACGTTTTCTAGAATGAGGTATAAAACAAAAATCATTTTTTTGGATAAATGAAATATTTTTCAAAAAATACAGTTTTACCGCCTTTTGATGGCGCACCCACATTAAATCTATTTTTTGACATGTTTATAAGTTCAATTTGACAAAATATAATTCTTCTCTTGAATCAGGGTATAAAAATTTACTTTGGATAATTTTTTGATATTTTTCTGATAACTTTCATATTTTGATGAATAGTAAAAATACGCTAATTTTTATTTAAAAACAAATTTTTTCATTGAGATGATTTATATGGATAAATTATAATATTGAATGTTTTTAAAGTATAAATAGAATATATTTTTACTATTTAATATAATTTATGTCATTAGCATTAATTTCACAATGAATTCATAGGGAAAAACATTTCAATCTTTGGCAATGTTTTAACTTCTAAAACCCGTTTTCTTAACAACGAGATTTATTTTAAATTAATTACTGCAACTTATATGTTTTGAATTTTGAAAAATGGATTCCATATTCAGAATCAGTGGGTCCAAATTATGTTAATAGACTACTTTTTTTTGGCATTAGGAATAGTAACTACGGTAAATTTTATTTACCATAGTTAAAGGTAAATCGGGTAATTAAGGGTAAATATAAGATTATAAAATTACCCTAACACCTGCCAAAATCCTATTGGATGACTAAAAGTCGACCCATATCACCTAAAGGTCGGATTATATTCATTTAATGGACTTTTTTCCATGAAAAAAATTTAATTATTATTAAAACCAAAGAATGTGACAACATGTCAATTTCTTAAATATTATAAGTATAATAATTTTAATTTGGTGATAAACTTAACGAAACTTCGAACCTGAATATTCTCCAGAAATATAATACAATTATCTACATCATAATAATTTATTTAGAATTTTTAGGGATTAAATAATTATCATTAATAATGACACAATAGTGATGTAGAAATTATTTTATTAATTAAAATATCAAATAAATTGTATTAAAAATATTTAAATAAATATTATATAAACTATTTAATGTGTTACACCAATTTTCTAGAAACATATGACATTTTATAAATCTATTAAAGCTTTTAGTTAGAACATATCTTCTCTATATATTTTATTTAAATTCAAATAAATGAATAGTGTCAAAATTGACACTATTGTTATTTTATAAAAATAACATATTATAAAACTGTTTAAAAATAACAAAAATATTTAAAAATTATAAATTAAAATTTATATGGTCGAAAATGTCATAAAGTGTCAAATTATGGAATATTCAAAACTCATATGTAATTACTGTTAATAATTTAAAATTTAGAATATTTTTACCACAAATAAAATTAAATTGATAAATAAGGATAAATCAAGTTGATAATGTTCAAAATAAATTCCTAACATGTCTAAATTTTATTGGTTGAGGATATTAAAAACCTATCTCATCTAAGCTTCGGATATGAGTCATTTTGGAAGTTTTTATGTGGGGTTGGGATTTAATATAAACTAGTATTTCTTATATTTCCAAAGGTGCCCCTCTACTCCCTTATAAAAGGGAACCTCCTCCCTCTCTTCCTCACACCAACTTGAGTCTTCAAACTCGTCCAACCCCTTCACATTTAACTTCCCCACTTCCTTAGAAACCTACTATAGGTACTGGTCTTATCAAAAGACCAACTCTAGTTCCTTAAGAAAAAGTTTAAAGGAGGCACTTCGAGAAAGAGGTAATACCTTCTACCGTTTTCTTCAAGTTCCATTCTTCTTCTACTACCTCTTATTTAGTTGTTTCATTATGAGGTAATAACATAAGTATCACTTATATACTGATATGTTATTATAAATATGAAACAAACCTATTTCACCTCTTATCCATCCTATGGAAAACCAAATCACCGCGCGTGCGTACGTACGGAATACCATCTCCACGCCGTGGTGTAATCTATTTTCCACCACCACCTTACATGGATGGGTATAAGGGTGAAAGTAATGAATATATATTATTATTTTAATGTGGTATTGATTATGAAATAGTATACATACACTCCAATACAATTCCACGACCATAGGAACGATATCATCGCTCGTGCGTACGTACGGAATACCGTCTCCACGATGTGATGTGATTCGTTCTACATGATCTTCATTGCATAATGATTATAAAAATGAATTGAATGAATTAATATGATATATATTACACTAATAACATTCTTTAAATGAGGTATCTATAACCTGAAGAGAAGAATAAGAATTTATTCGACAAACACGCATAAAAAAGTAATAAACACCTGAATAACAAGTAGTAATGAAATATTACTAATAAGAAGCTAAGAATATGACCATATATGATATCATAAAAATAAGTATGATTCTGTAATAAGTCAATAACATTATTTAAATCATTATACAGGAGTTTCGGACACATACGAAGCAAATTGGACCTAAGGTAAGGGAAAATATCACAATCTCATTTTTATCCGAGATTGTTTATACTTTGGTATTTACTAGGGTGTATTTTATTGTCCACATCCATGTTTCCTCAATATGTAATACTGTTTCCATCCACCTACAACTGTTTAAATCCAATTTTACCCTTGGTGAGTTTTTAGTAAAAGATATGAGAGGAATATTTTGTCGTTTTTCGTACGAGGTACTTTTTGACTTTTCCGACAAAAGTACGAGAAGAATGTTTTTTTAACTTATACAGCATGAATGGATTTCTAAAAACAATATTTCCAAGAATCTTCCTTTACAAGTTTTCAAGTTTATTTTTAATCAACTTCTTTTAGTTTAAAATTGTATGACATGTTAAGAAAGGAAAAATGTTTTTGAAGTAAAAAGGATATTTTCCTCAAGAATGGAGTTCAAGAGTTTTATCAAAATTATTTTCCATATAAGATAATAAAGGGTTCTGTATCTATAAATATTATTACATTTATTTGATTATGTTATGATGGAAATATTTTTATGAATTCCTTTATCTTATATGAATTGTTTTATGAAGTCACGATGTTTAAGATTCCCATTTTTATTACATGGGTTATGCAATGATGTATGATTTATGATTTTGTGGCACAAATAAGAATGGTATAATTATGGGATGGGTGGGACCTATATCACCCTCCAATGCATTAGGTAAAGATTTTATATCTCATGAGATAGACAAGGCTGGAACGGTAGGTTATACCGTTTCAGTGAAACAGGACAGAAACGAGGAGTGAACTCGGTTCAGAAATGGACTTTGTCCACTAAGATAGTCTTGGAAATGAGTCTTGACTAATAATAAATGATTCTCTATGATTATGTGTGTATTCCAAAAAGTTTCATGTTTTATGTTATGATTATTGTGATTACATTTCACTGCCATGATTTATCCCATGTTATGAAATTATGATTTCTTTTGTAGGTTAAGATTTCCAAAATGTTATGTTCTTATGAATATGATGTGATTGATTTTTGTTTTGTTTACCCTTACTGAGCATTTGAGCTCACCCTTTTGTATGTTTTCTTTTCCCCAGGTCAGGAAGATGGTTATTAAGTAAGATATGCCAAAAGGGACTATAGATATGATGAAATAAATGGGAGACAATGTAGATGCTTTATAAACCAGTTGTTTATGATTACCAGTTTCTAAAGACACCATACCTATACGGTCCTTTCGTGGATTTGTTATATGTTGTAATAAGTATGCTTCAATTCTGATGTAATAACAATGTCTATAAAGTATGGGTCGTTATAGTTGGTATCAGAGGAAAGGTATAGTCAACCTTTGGAAACTACGATTTGAAAACCTTAGTAAGAATCCTAAGGATATGTTTAAGCATAGAACACAATCTTATTGTTTTAGAAATGACAATGAATAACCTAGGATAAGACTTTAAGTGTGAAATTTTATTCTTGATTGTGTGGTTTTCCTATTATAATTTGTTTTTCTCACACTATTCTTCTTGGTTTTAGTCAATGGCTGGAACCCAAAGGAATCGTGTTAATGCGGAATGCGACGGGCAATGTAATGATTGTCCCCCTGAGCAACCAAACGTTGTGGGATATGGAATGAAAAATCTTGTAGCCATGCTCACACAACATTATCAAGCTATAAATCATGCAGGACTTCCAAACGAGCAAAGGAAGGAGCAACATTCTGTTGAATCCTTCATGAGGCAGCGTCCACCTTCTTTCAGCGGGTCTACTGATCCATTAGTTGCTGAACAATGGATTTGTACGACTGAAAATATATTTTCAGTTCTTCAATGTTCTGAACATGATAAAGTTATCCTAGCAGTGTATCATTTGGAAGGAGATGTTGATCAATGATGGAATCTTATTAAGAATACGAGGAAAAGGGATGAAATTGAGTCCATGGAATGGGACGAGTTCAAGAACATATTTTTCAATAAGTAATTCTCTCGTATTCTCCGAAAAAATATGGAGAAAGAGTTTCTTGAATTGAAGCAAAAGGATGAGGAATCTGTTGGTACCTATAAAGAAAATTTTACAAGACTTTCAAGGCAGGCTTCTGGTATTATTATCCAACCTGAGAGTAAGATCGATCGATTCTTTAGTGGCTTAAAACAAAGTCTTCGAAGAGCGTTAGCCATAAGAGACTTCAATAGCTATGAGGAAATCGTTCGATGTGCTCTCGAAGTCGAGATGGAGATTGGAGTAACCCATCAGTCATATGGGTTTGATAAGAATAGGAAAATGGAATTCAAAAGAAAATCTAAAGAGCACACTGAAAAGAAGATGAGCTTTCCCATATGCTCAAAGTGTGGAAAGAAACAAGGAGGGAGTTGTCTTAAAGGGACAAGTAAATGATTCAAATGTGGAAAGGAAGGTTATCGGGCATTTGAATGCCACAATGATGGGAAGAAGATGTCTAATGATGCAAACAAAGGAAGGGACACACAAAATGAACCTACTACACTTCAATGATTCAAGTGCAAGGAGATGGGGAATTATGCCAATAAATGCCCTAATCTAAGGGTTGTTGATGATGATCAACATCAACAAAATCATAAGGCTAAAGACAAAGGAAAGTCACATGAAATTTCTATCAGCGATGTGGAGTACGATAACGATGTGGTGAAAGGTACACTTACCATCCACTCTAAAGTAGCAAATGTTTTATTTGATTTTGGATCCACCCACTCTTTTATTTCTAAATATTTCCCTAAGGGTATCACCATATTACCTCAGTAATTAGATGTTGAGTTATCTGTGACAACACCTAATGGCACAACAGTCGCATCAAAAGTTTATAATTCTTCCTCGATTGAAGTTTGTAGGAAAGTGCTTCCTAAAAATCTTGTGATCCTTCCTATAGTGGAATTTGATGTCATTCTTTACATGGATTGGCTTTCTTTATATGGAGCTCATATCAATTGCCAAAGAAGGGAAGTCACATTTCATATTCCAGATCAATCTATGATCGTCTATCGATGTAAGGATGAACATAACCTTCCAGTGGAAATTTATTCCATTTTATGGGTCTTGATTCCACTAAATGAGGGTTATTTTTCTCAAATGGTTGGTGAGAAACTCACAATTAAGAATATTCCCATTTTATGGGAGTTTGATGATGCCTTTCTAGAGGAATTTCCAGGTCTTCCACCAAATCTTGAAGTTGAGTTTTCAATAGAACTCGTACCGGGTGCTTTGCCTATTTCAAAGACACCTTATAGAATGGCCCCAATTGAGTTGCAGGAATTGAAGAAGCAACTCCAAGAAAATCTTGATAAGGGATTCATACTCCCTAGTGCGTCACCTTGGGGAGCACCTGTTCTATTTGTTAAGAAGAAAGATGGATCAATGAGACTCTGCATTGATTATCGATAACTTAACAAGATCACTATCAAGAACAAATATCATCTCCCACGCATTGATGACTTATTTGACCAACTACGTGGAGCTTAGTACTTTTCCAAGATTTATCTTCGTTCATGGTATCATCAATTAAGGTTCAAAATGGAGGATATACCAAAGACGACTTTCCGTACAAGGTATGGACACTATGAATTTATAGTGATGCCATTTGGTCTTACTAATGCCCCTGCTATCTTCATTGATCTGATGAATAGAGTCTTTAGAGACTACCTTGATCAATTTGTGGTAGTCTTTATAGACGATATTCTTGTCCATTCAAAGAGCAAGGAAGAACATGAAGATCACTTGAGAATTATATTAAAGACCCTGAGAAAGGAGAAGCTTTATGCCAAATTTACCAAGTGTGAATTTTGTCTTAAAAAGTCTCATTTTTGGGTCACATAATCTCAAAAGAGGGGATATCTATGGATCGAGCAAAAATAGAGGTTATCGAAAGATGGTCAAGACCAAAAACAGTAACTAAGATCCGAAGTATTCTTGGTTTGGATGGATATTTTCGACGTTTTGTGAAATATTTTTCACGATTATGTAATCCACTCACCAGGTTGACTCGGAAAGGAGTTAAGTTTGTTTGGATGGAGGAATGTGAAGAGAATTTCAAGGAGTTGAAAAGAAGGTTATCCAGTGCACCTGTGCTCACACTTCCTTGTAGTGGAGAAAGGTTTGTGATCTACAGTGATGCATCCAAGAAGGGGCTGGGGTGTGTTCTTATGCAAAATGATACGGTGATAGCTTATGCCTCACGATAGTTGAAAATCCATGAGCAAAATTACCCAACACATGATTTGGAGTTAGCTACGGTAATCTTTGCATTAATGATTTGGAGGCATTACCTTTATGGTGAAAGGTGTGATATTTATACTGATCATAAAAGTTTAAAGTATATTTTCACACAAAAGGAGCTGAATATGCATCAAAGAAGATGGTTGGAGCTGATTAAGGATTACGACTGCTCAATTAATTACCACCCTGGGAAAGCAAACAAGGTGGCAGATGCATTAAGTAGACAAGACTATGCCAGTTTATCCATGATGAGGATCACAAAAGATCCAATATTTATGGATTTACCAAGGATGGATCTTGGAATTATAATGGAAGGGGGAAAATTGTATCTTTCTCAAATGAATGTTCAACCATCTATACATGTGAAGATTAAAGAGGCATAGAAAGAAGATGTAGAGATACAAAAGAAGGTGATAAATATTCCTGAATTCAACCTTGATTGTGATGGGATAACAACGTTTAGGAATCGGTTTTGTGTTCCTCCCATCCCCAAATTAAAGAAGGAGCTGCTGGATGAGGCTCATAGTTCTTCATTCTCTATTCATCCTGGAAGAACGAAGATGTATAGGGACCTGAAAGAGTACTTCTGGTGGGATGGCATGAAAAGAGATGTTGCTGAATTTGTCTCTCGATGCTTGGTTTGTCAGCAAGTTAAATTTGAGAGACAGAAGTCTAAGGGTATGTTACAACCATTACCCATACCCGAATGGAAATGGGAAAACATCACTATGGAGTTTGTCATAGGACTTCCTAAAACATCCAAAGGCAATAATGCTATCTGCGTCATAGTTGATCGTCTTACAAAGTCTGCACACTTCATTGCTATTAGAGAGGATTTCTCTTTGGATCAACTTGCCAGGGTATATGTAAAGGAAGTGGTAAGATTGAATGGAGTACCACTTTCAATTATATCTGATCGGGATCCGAGATTTACCTCGAAGTTCTGGCGAAGTCTTCAGCATAATCTGGATACAGAGTTGAGTTTCAACTCTTCTTATCATCCTCAGAGAGATGGTCAGTCTGAGAGAACAATTCAAACTCTAATAGATATGTTGAGAGCTTGCTCTATGGATTTAAAAGGTGTTTGGGATCAACACCTACCTTTGGTGGAATTTTCTTATAATAATAGCTTTCACTCCAGTATTCAGATGGATCCTTATGAAGCTCTCTATGGAAAGAAATGCAGGACTCCAACTTGCTACGGTGAAGTTGGGGAAATAAAACTATTAGGACCTGATCTCATTGATGAAATGGCAGAAAAGGTCCGATCTATTCAACAACACATAAGAGAAGCTCAGATTCGACAGAAAAGTTATGCCGACAACCAAAGAAAAGACCTAGAGTTCGAAGTGGGTGATAAAGTGTTCTTACGAATATCTCCCTAGAAGAGGGTCATGAGATTTGGAAAGAAGGGGAAGTTGAGCCCTAGATATATCGGTCCTTTTGAAATACTGGATCGTGTCAGGAAGGTAGCTTACCGATTGTCACTTACACCGAATCTCTCTCAAGTACATGATGTGTTCCATGTATCTCTCCTGAGAAAGTACATACCTGATCCTTCACATGTACTCAGCTCAGAAGTTGTAGCGCTGGAGCAAGATCTTTCTTATGAAGAACAGCCGATAGAGATTCTGGATCATAGCAAAAAAGTCCTACGAAACAAGACCAATCGCTTGGTGAATGTTTTATGGAGGAACCACCAATTAGAAGAAGCTACATGGGAGCTTGAGGATATTATGAGGGAGAGGTATCCTCATCTGTTTGTTACAGAGTGACGAATTTCGAGGGCGAGATTCATTTTAAGGGGGGTAGAATGTAACACCCGAGACTTTTATGAGAAATATTTTGTTTTTATGTTATATAAATCATCAAAGTAATCTTTCACTACACACAACACTAGCTTGGCTTTCTTTACATGCAACCGCGACCTTCCTCGATAGTTTGTGTCGTACGCAATACCGAGTTTCACTAAACAACGATATACTATTAAAATATTATTAACACTAGCCATTATGAATAGTAATAAATGAATTTTGAATTTTATAACATTTTAATTCAACTTATACATTTTCTAGAATGAGTTATAAAAGCAAAATCAGTTTTTTTTATAAAAGAAATATTTTTCAAAAAATACTATTTTGCCGCCTTTTGATGGCGCACCCACATTAAATCTAGTTTTAGACATGTTTATAAGTTCAATTTGACAAAATAGAATTCTTCTTTTGAATCAGGGTGTAAAAATTTACTTTGGATAAATTTTTGATATTTTTCTGATAACTTTCATATTTTGATGAATAGTAAAAATACGCTAATTTTTAATTAAAAACAACTTTTTTCATTGAGATAATTTATATGGATAAATTATAATGTTGAATGGTTTTAAAGTATAAATATAATATATTTTTACTATTTAATATAATGTATGTCATTAGCATTAATTTCACATTGAATTCATAGGTAAAAACATTTCAATCTTTGGCAATGTTTTAACTTCTAAAACCCGTTTTCTTAACAACGGGATTTATTTTAAATTAATTACTACAACTTATATTTTTTGAATTTTGAAAAATTGATTCCATATTCAGAATCATTGGGTCCAAATTATGTTAATAGACTACTTTTTATTTTTGGGCATTATGAATAGTATCTACGGTAAATTTTATTTACCATAGTTAAAAGTAAATCGGGTAATTAAGGGTAAATATAAGATTATAAAATTACCCTAACACCTACCAAAATCCTATTGGATGATTAAAAGGCGACCCATATTACCTAAGGGTTGGATTATATTCATTTAATGGACTTTTGTCCATGAAAATAATTTAATTATTATTAAAACCAAAGATGTGACAACATGTCACTTTCTTAAATCTTATAAGTAAAATAATTTTAATTTGGTGATATACTTAATGAAACTTAGAACATAAATAGTCTCCAGAAATATAATACAATTATCTACATCATAGGAATTTATTTAGAATTTTTAGGGATTAAATAATTATCATTAATAATGACACAATAGTGATGTTGAAATTATTTGTTTAATTAAAATATCAAATAAATTGTATTAAAAATATTAAAATAAATATTATATGAACTATTTAATGTGCTACACTAGTTTTATAGATACATATGACATTTTATGAATCTATTAAATCTTTTAGTTAGAACATATCTTCTGTATATAGTTTATTTAAATTCAAATAAATGAATAGTGTCAAAAATGACACTATTGTTATTTTATAAAAATAACATATTATAAAATTGTTTAAAAATCACAAAAATATTTAAAAATTATAAATTAAAATTTATATGGTATAAAATGTCATAAAGTGTAAAATTATGGAAAATTCACAACACATATGTAATTATTTATAATAATTTAAAATTTAGAATATTATTACCACAAATAAAATTAAATTGATAAATAAGGATAAATCAAGTTGATAATGTTTAAAATCCATTACTAACATGTTTAAATTTTATTGTTTGATGATATTACAACACTATCTCATCTTAGATTCGGATATGAGTCATTTTGGAAGCTTTTATGTGGGGTTGGGATTTAATATAAACTAATATTTCTTATATTTCCATAGGTGCCCCTATCCTCCCTTATAAAAGGGAACCTCCTCCCTCTCTTCCTCACACCAACCTGATCCTTCAAGCTCGGCCAAACCCTGCCCATTTCACTTCCACACTTCTTTAGAAACCTACTAGAGGTACTGGTCTTATCAAAAGACCAACTATAGTCCCTTAAGAAAAAGTTTAAAGGAGGCACTTCGAGAAAGAGGTAATACCTTCTACCGTTTTCTTCAAGTTCCATTCTTCTTATACTACCTCTTCTTTAGTTGTTTCATTATGAGTTAATAACATAAGTATCACTTATATACTGATATATTATTATAAATATGAAACAACCCTATTTCACCTCTTATCCATCCTACGGAAAACCAAATCACCGCGCGTGCGTACGTACGGAAGACCGTCTCCACGCCGTGGTGTAATCTATTTTCCACCACCACCTTACATGGATGGGTATAAGGGTGAAATTAATTAATATATATGATTATTGTAAAGTGGTATTGATTATGAAATAGTATACATACACTCCAATACAATTCCACGATCATGAGAACGATATCATCGCTCGTGCGTACATACGGAATACCGTCTCCACGATGTGATGTGATTCGTTCTACATGATCTTCATTGCATAATGATTATATAAATGAATTGAATGAATGAATATGATATATATTACACTAATAACATTTTTTAAATGAGGTATCTATAACCTAAAGAGAAGAATAAGAATTTATTCGACAAACACACATAAAAACAAAAAGTAATAAACACCCGAATAACAAGTAGTAATGAAATATTACTAATAGGATTCTAAGAATATGACCATATATGATATCATAAAAATAAGTATGATTCTGGAATAAGTCAATAACATTATTTAAATCATTATACAGGAGGTTCGGACACATACAAAGCAAATTGGACCTAAGGTAAGGGAAAATATCACAATCTCATTTTTATCCGAGATTGTTTTACTTTGGTATTTACTGGGGTGTATTTTATCATCCACATCCATGTTTCCTCAATATGTAATATTGTTTCCATCCACCTACAACAGTTTAAATCCCATTTTACCCTTCGGTGAGTTTTTAGTAAACGATATGAAAGGAATCTTTTGTCGTTTTTCGTACGAGGTACTTTTTGACTTTTCCGACAAAAGTACGAGAAGAATATTTTTTTAACTTATACGGCGTGAATGGATTTCTAAAAAAAATATTTCCAAGAATCTTCCTTTACAAGTTTTCAATTTTATATTTAATCAACTTCTTTTAGTTTAAAATTTTATGACTTGTTAAGAATGGAAAAATGTTTTTAAAGTAAAAAGGATATTTTCCTCAAGAATGGAGTTCAAGAGTTTTATCAAAATTATTTTCCATCTAAGATAACAAAGGGTTTTGTCTCTATCCATATTATTACATTGATTTGATTATGTTGTGATGGAAATATTTTTATAAATTCCTTTATCTTATATGAATTGTTTTATGATGTCACGATGTTTAAGATTCCCATTTTTATTACATGGGTTATGCAATGATGTATGATTTATGATTTTGTGGCACACATAAGAATGGTATCATTATGAGATGGGTGGGACCTATATCTCCCTCCAATGCATTTGGTAAAGATTTTATATCTCATGAGATAGACATGGCTGGAATGGTAGGTTATACCGGTTCAGTGAAATAGGACTGAAACGAGGAGTGAACTCGGTTCAGAAATGGACTTTGTCCACTAAGATAGTCTTGGAAATGAGTCTTGACTAATAAAAAAGGACTCTCTATGATTATGTGTGTATTCCACAAAGTTTCATGTTTTAAGTTATGATTATTGTGATTACATTTCACTACCATGATTTATCCCATGTGATGAAATTGTGGTTTCTTTTGCAGGTTAAGATTTCCAAAATGTTATGTTCTTATGAATATGATGTGATTGATTTTTGTTTTGTTTACCCTTACTGAGCATTTGATCTCACCCTTTTGTATGTTTTATTTCCCCCAGGTCAGGAAGAAGGTTATTAAATAAGATATGCCAAAAGGGACTGTAGGTATGATGAAATAAATGGGAGACAATGTAGATGCTTTATGAACTAGTTGTTTATGTTTCCCAGTTTTTAAAGACACTATACCTATACGGTCCTTTCGTGGTTTTGTTATATGTTGAAATAAGTATGCTTCAATTCTGATGTAATAAAAATGTATGTAAATTATGGTTCGTTATAGTCTTAGCCTTGAGAATGTGAAGACACTAACTTCTGGGAGAGTGATTTGTGGTTTGTTCAGAACACCAGAGTCTTATGTACGTCTTCACATAGAGATACTTCAACCAAAGAAGAGGACACTAGTTGAACATCTTGGAGGACTAAAAATTCAAGATATTTTATACTACAGGAAAGGGAAATGATGTATCATATTCCCATAGTAGTAAGTCCCATGATCTCCTAGCATGGGGAGATTCAGAGCAGTTGTCATCCATGTAGAGGACCCTAGTTTTGTAGGAGGGTACAATTTTTCTTCAGTAATTGGTGAATACTCCTTCACTTCCCAAGCATGTAAGAGGGTCTCAGTTATGATGCTAAAATAAGATATATTTCATAATTTAGTTATCCACACGTGACACACCAGATGGATAGTCTAAATGAGGGAATCGAGAGACCCTATTTCAGGGAAAAAACAATGATTCTAGTCACAACGTGAGATGTAGAAGTTTGGTAGGGGATCCAAAATGTCCCCATGTTTCATTGGGACATTTAGGACCATGCAAAGAGATGGAATAGTTTCCTACCCCCTTACCTATCCCCTCAGTTGAAGTGGGTGCACGACTTGTTCCATGAGTCATAGTTGAGTAGATACATGTGTGATATTACACACATTATCAAGAAGAGAAAAACATATATGGATGGGACACCCCCTAGTTAACATTCTGTGGTCGCAAGAAAGTGTGCAGGGGAGTTCCTAGGACTAGGAGATCCATGTTTGAGTTTGGTATCCTAAGTTGTTTTCCCTTGTTTTTACTTTAGGGGATAAAAATATTGAAGTAGGGAATGATGTAGAGACCTGGTTTTTCCTTGTAAGACATTGAAATATTTCTACATATATTTCCAGATGCTGGAGCTGAGACAACATACAATTCAGAGGAACAATGTGATGAAAATAAATTATAAAAAATTAAGTATATTTTATACTATTCATGTGACAGAAATGGGATACCTCTCAAATGGTAGATCTAATAAGAAATATTTGGCCACGATTGAGTCCAGAGCATGGAGTTTACCCTTGGAAGGACATAAATTTTGGCGGTATTGGTCTTCTATAGAGAAATCCACGGTGGGAATCTCTGTAAATAAAATAATAAAATATAACTATTTTATCTCAAACTCCAAATTAAATAACTTCATACTGGGGAGTCAGACTAGAAATCCGATATGATTGTTGAGTTCAAAATGGGGTATTTTACCAAAGAATGACGTAAAGTGAGAGGGCACAAGAGGTTCAGATTTGGTGACCACTATTTGTTTCCTCTAAATATATGTTGATTTAAAATGATAAAAGGTTATCTCATTTCACGCAAAAATGCCAAAAGATCTCCATCCTCTTATTCTGATGGCAATTCGATGCAAAATTCTTGGTGGATCAAGATAAAATTCTAGGCGATGGTAGATCAGATTACAGAGAAAACATTAAAGGATCCAAAATAGAGGTTGTGTTTCCCTTTTGGATTCTACTCCTCATTGATTGAAGAATTCATCGTCATTTTTGACTTCCGATCGATTTTAATAATTTGAAATCCCTTATTGATGGCCAATCTAACAACAAACATCAACCATTTAATTTATGGATTGTATGTTCTTCAGTCTTATTCATATTCTTCATCGGTCAACATTTTGGCACTTTGAAACAACATCTAATCATCGAGTGGGGAATGTTTATGTGAAGTTCGTGATCCAGGGATTCTAGATCTGTGATAGTTTCATATTAAGGGCACTGGAGGAGGCGCGTCGTGAGTGGAAGTGGCGACTAATTTTTGATATGTCGAAATTTTGACTCATCTTCAAACATAGGATATGTCTATGAAGGTCTTATCCCGAGTAGTACAATTCTGTTATCAGAACAAAATTTGGACAACTTGGGTGTTCCAGGTGGTCTACCAAAGAACCACAGGCACAGTGGCGTAGTGGCTACCAGCAGCGGCACACAAGGCAGCTGCAGTGAGCCCCGATGCAGTTAGTGGTGCATGGCGGAACCCCCGGTGTCCACATGTTTTGGGTGGAGGAGAGGGGGTGTGTGAAAAAATCACATTAGTGCCGCATAATTGTGATGGGACGGGCCTCAGTAGCAAGGCTAGGCCGTGGGGTCAGGTCGGACGAGGGATGGAAAGGGCTTCTTCAAACGGAAATCACTTCTAAATGTATTTTCTTGTTTGTGTGCATTCTAATACCACACATTTATCATATCGAGACGGATATATTTAGGCCAATTTGTGAATTTTATGTTTTGGTTTCATTGATTAGTTCCACAAAACACTTGAGTTTAATAAAAATAATATAATTATTATTATTCAAAAATCTTGTATCGAACCTAGCTTGCAAACTAGAAGTCTACTTCTTATGCTATTTGCAGCAATGTGACCCTTTCATTGAGAAATACCTTTTGTGGATATTAAAGGATTTTTATAATTCATTCTCTGGGATTTGTGGAAAATAAAATACAAAAGTAATAATAATAATAATATAATTATTATTATTCAGGAAACTTTTATCAGCCTGTACATCTGCATACGACGTCTGATTGACGCACCATCCGAGGAATTTTGACCATGGAGTTGAGGTTGATATTTCACAAATAATTTTGGGTGGTTAAACTGAAATGGGGGTTCATGCGTCCCAATGATTGATTTGGGTGTTTGTAGTGAAATTCATCTATTTCATTGGGTATCCATTTGAGATGAATGAATATCCAATACCATGTAATTTTAGAAAGGGTATCACCATGGTGGAATTATTATGACATGTTTTAGGATCGTAGTGTGAGTCCCATGAATCATTGTTCTTGCGTAATGTTTTGAAATTCAGTTTCCTCACAACGAGTCTGATTCAAGAAAATGGATAGTCGATCCTGAGAATTGTTTTCACAAGGATCATGATGGTTTGATATTTTTTGTTATATAGGGAAGTCTGATAAGTCTAGTCAGTAAAGTTATTCTTTCACCCCTTTCTAGACCAATGAAAAGAATTGTTCACTTTTCATCCTTATGGCTAGAAGTTCCATGTACTCTAGGAGTACACTAAATTAATTAGGAGTACTTGATCTCAGTTTAGTAGCCCAATATGGCGAGGTACACTACCATGTGATGAGGTGGGGTCACACATCATGCGGGCCCCACACGTGACGTGTACCACTTTACGAATATTCTATATCTCATATACCTTTTTTCTAAACTCATATTTTGGCCTGCGATAAGCATATCTTGAGTATTTTTCCATGTATAACGTGATGGTTGCCTCCATACTAAATTTCTAGAAATGATGAGAGATGTTTTGGGTGTTTCGCCAATCTCGGGAGATGCTTGATGACCATAGTATAGTTTCTAGATTGTTTCTGAGAGGTACCATCGAGTAGAGATTGATAGAATAATATTAAGCTTACCCTCCGATAGGGCTAGGTAGTGGTGTTCACCATTTACTCTTCATGGATTACTCCCAGTGGGGATGGGAAGTGGGGTTCGTTGTTTACTCTTCAAGTCTTACCTTCCAATGGCGATAGGTAGTGGCGTTCCCAATTTACACTTATAGGCTTACCCTCTTTGCAGGGTCGGGCATTGGTGTTCATCGATGACACTACTGGTCTTACCCTTCAGTGTATTACCATTCAGTAGGGGTGGGTAGTGGAATTCACGAATGTTAGTAACAAGTATACCCTCTAGAAGAGCTGAGCAATGGATTGTTGATCTTAAGAAACGATCTCTCAGCTATGAGGATTAGTGAGGAGAACATGTTTTGGCGTAACCTTGGGCTCATGAGAAATAGTGAATCTTTTCCCATCAAGACGCGTCCTTATGCCATGACCTAAAACCAAACATTAGATAAAAATCCACCCAGAGTGGATAGTATCAAGGTGTGGTGATTGATTCCCAATGACTTGTTTGTTCAGATAAGATTTGGGGATGATGGGCATCGTAGGGGGTAACTTATGGAGCTGTTGGTGACTCTTTTTTGGGGATGAGATATGAGATGGAGATCCCCTTACTGTTACTCATTTGGGATTCATTGGTTGAGAATATATATAAATATATACAGACACACATAGACACACATACATACATATATATATATATATATATATATATCATATTTCAGTACCCACTCCTTGGGTTTTGGCCACTCTCTTTCTAGGAGAGGTAAAGACATGCATGAAATTCCACATGCTTTCTATGTCTAGATTTTCTTGTTTAGATGAGTCTAATATCCAACTATATGTAGTGAAGACTCAAAGATATGTTCATATTCTCACCATTTCTATATCCTCGTGTTTGGATGAGGTTACTTCACTCTCTTGTTGGGTTGAGCTGAACTCCTTTTATTGTACCTTGTTTTATATAATATTCCACCTTCAATACATCTTTTGAAGCTCCCTTGAGCCTTTGGGTCTTCCTACTAAGTATTTATATACCCACCCCTACTTGTTATTTTTCCGCATTTGATGTTCCCTTACAGACGACATACAGGTTGATAATGACATTAGAGGAGCTTAGGGATACAGGGCGCTTGGATCGCATGTACTGTTCATAGACTGGGTTCTATGAGCGGGGATCTCTCACCTATTTTAATTTTCCACTTGTTTCCAGGTTGTGGAACTCTTCTGGTTGTGTGAGTATTTTTCCCATTTACATATTAGTTTACATAACAAGACATGTACTTGGACTGTTTAGAGGTCGTTGCATATTTTTGGTTTATTTATAGTAGTTTTGTATCTTTTTTTCCCTTTCCCTCAACACTTTTTCATGGAGTTGGTTGTGTGTTCATGTAGGTACATATGATAAGGCCTCCCCAAGTTTGTTATACCTTCGATACGGGTCACCAGCCACTATCCTATGGAGGCAGGTTTGGGTTAGTTATGGCTCAACCCCCAGTATGGTCCAAGTGATAAAATCAATGATCATTTAATTGTTCATGGTTTTATTTCGAGTTAAATCCCATGGATTTATCACGTTGAAACTGGGAATAATTTGAAATATAATGTTGATGATTCTTTAAAAAATGATAACACTGATGAAATTGAAGAAGTGATTTCTGATATTGATACAAAGGTAATTGAAAAAGGACAGAAAATTAATCATCTGTATGGTGATGCTGAAAAAACATCGTATCTTGGTTATATTGAATTTTTGGTTTTTTCATTAGTGTTAATAAAGATTAACATAATTAAAAAACATGGTTGGGGTGACATGAGGTTTTCTAATTTGCTCAAATTGTTGAAATATATTCTTCCTAAAGACATTGATATTCCTGATTCACATTATAAAGTGAAAAATAACTATACCCGATGGGATTAGGTTATAAAAAAAATGGATGTCTTCTCAAATTACTTTTTTCTATATAGGGAGGAATATGAATTTCTATTAAATTTTCTTAAATTTGGGACATCACATTATAAGTGGAAATAAAAATTACATACAGATTTAGTAGTTATAGAGACCCCTGCCATGGTATTTTGGTATCTCCTATAAATATTTATTTTAAATTTTTATTGGATCCTTTTTAGGATACAAAATGATTATGATGGAAGGAAGATGGGATGATATGTGATGGAAATTTATAGATTCCAACTGATTGTCCATAGTGGAAGAAAATTTATCAGAAGTTTCCTACATTCGGAAATGAAGTCATAAATCTATGACTTGGACTATGCAAGAATAGAATGAATCTATATCGAAGCCTTTTAGAACACAATGTTCATGGCCTGTTTTATTAGTAATTTTTAACTTTACTCCTATATTTTTTATGAAGTGAAAATGTATCATGTTGAGTTCAATGGTCTTTGGACCAAAACCTCCCAAAAATGATATTGATGTTTTCTTGTCACCAATAATTGATGATTTGAATATCTTATGGGAGGATATTATTAAGGTGTATGATTCTTATAAAATGGAATATCTTAAATTCCATGCAATGGTTATGTTCAATATAAATAAATTCATATCATATGGAAATTCTTCTCGATATAGTGTTAAGGTTTACAATTGATGTCCAATTTGAAAATAATAGACTTCATATTATCAATTCCATCATGGGAGAAAAATAGTATGCATGATCCTTAGAATGTTTTTGTCTGTGGATCACTCTTACAAATGATAAAAAAGGAATTTAATTGATCACAAGAATTTTATATTGATCAAAAAACTTAATCTATTGATCAATATTTTGAGAGGGAAAAAACCCTTGATGAAATATTTAGGAAGACAAAGAAATTTATAAATGATAAAAATACTTGGAGGAAATGGTGAATATTCATCGGGATACCATATTAGAGTTATCATGTAGTCAAACATAACATTGGTTTCATGCATGTGGAGAATAATATCTTTGAAAGCTTTATTTGATCACTGCTAGAAATTAAAATAATGATTAAAGATGGGTTAAATGGAATATGGGACTTACTCTCAATGGGAATATATTTGGAGTTAGTTCACACTCTAGCTAGAATGTGAACATTCTTACCCCTGGCTTGTAATACATTATGTAAGAGGGAGAAAATTATTTTTTATTGTCTTTATGATATCAAAGTGATGCATGTTTATTCATTAAATGTATATTTTTAATGGATTTGAAGTTGCAGGTAAGAAATATCTTGAATGTGACATCATGATGCAAAAAATCCTACCAGTTTCATTGAATGCAATATTTATTATTCGTGTCATAATGAATATCATGATGGTGTATTTTTTTCCAATTCCAATTGTAATAAAGATATTTATCAAAAAAAATTGAACAATTTTAAGAAACAAACTAATTTCTATACATAGTTAATTGGGAGTGTTTGTTTTCCCATCTTTTTTTGACATTCTACTACATTTAAACGATTATCTGGTGAGATAAATAATGATTTATGGACCTTTATATCTATGTTGGATATATAAATTTGAAAGTTATATGATGATATTGAAGGGGTATGTTAAGAATCCATATCAAGCTCCATACTCCTTTTTTAAGAAGTATATTTCCAAGGAGGTTGTGGAGTTTTTTAAAAACATCTCATCTACAACGGAGCACATTGGTTTACCTCTATGTCTACATGAAAATGATAGTTATGAGGGAAAGGGGATATGTGGCATTAAAGTAAAATATTTGACAAATGAACAAATAAAGAATGTACTTTTATACATATTGAATAACATAGATGATGCTCAACGATATGTAACATTGCATATTACTATGTTGAAACAATGTTATCCAAAGAATAAAGATATGAGGATTTTGAAGGAGAATAAACTTTTTTACAATGGTTTAAAGAGACCATAATGGGTAGAAAAGATGAATTTGAAACATTGAAATGATTAGTGGGTGTTCCCTGTTTAAAATTGATAACATGGTCTGAGTATGAAATTAATGGATATACATTTCATACGAATGATTAAGACAACAGAAGAGTAGTTGAAAATAATATCATATTAGTGTTCATATAAGAAATGCATTTTTTGAGTAGAAAAGAAAAATAACCAATTTCTGTATCAAGTTCATATAATGGAGTCATTGAAGAAATATGGGAGGATGATTACATGAAAATTGAAATACCAGTATTTAACTACAAATGGTTAACAGTAACAACCATGTAAAACATGAAGAAATTGGAATGACACATGTTAATATTAATTGATTTAAATTCATGGATGATATTTTTATAATGGAAATAAGGATTTTTTTATATGTTCTTGATCAATCTGATATGCAGTGGTATATTTTTCGCATAGAAAAAAAATGATGGTGATGATAAACCTGATGAAGATATTAATTTATGAGAGATAACCACTTCCGTGGAAACATTAATATATATTATTGATGAGAATGTCATAGATATGGTTTGTGTCATACAAAATGATTTCGAAGAAGGAATTTTAGAAGAAAATCTTTTAGTACATTCCTAAATTATAGGTAACAAATTTTTACTCTCATTTAATTTTTATATTTAATAAAACTTTAAATATTTTAATTTTATATTCATTAGTAATACATGTATTATAACTAATATGTTAAAATGTTTGCTTATAATAGTTTAGTTTTTTATTTCACCATGTTTACTATTACACAACCTATTTATTAATTATATTTTTGTAAATAAAATATTTTATATCTATTAAATTTATTTCAAAAATAAATATTTTAGAATATAATACTGAATAAATATTCATTTTTGTGTAAAAAATGATTTATTAGGATGGAAATTTTTTACTATTCACACTATTTTTAAATTTTTTCATTTGTTTATATGACATTTAATATCTCATTACTGTTTTTATCATTTTAGTTAACTATAAAATATATGAATAAAAATGTATTATGTTTAACGTTGTTTACCTTTTTGTCTGAAATTTTCAATTTTTTTACATTAGCACTACAACAGTTGAATTAGTATATTTGTGTAAAAATTGTTTGTTGCTTTAATTTTTAGGATAATAACGGATCAATCAACTAATCTATACAAAATTTTGGACATGATCATACTAATACCTATAGGGAGGAATTTTCACATGATTCTCTTGAAGATCCACATCCTACTTTACAAGAGACATATACTACCACATAGCCAAAGAAGAGTTCGAGGGTAGGTAAATGTAGCAACACACATTTAGAAAAATTATCAATTAATGATAGCTAGGACTAGATGATAATGGTAGAATTTGATGATAATGATATTCCAAGAGGTCATAATTCCAAACGATTCAAGAGTATTATATTAGTTCCAGATAAAAACAAAGTCAATATTCTGATTGACGATTGTAGAAGTCTTGACAAATTGAAACTACCTCACTTGTGGGAAACCATTTTGGTAAGCTCATTTTTTATTATTTTACTTATCTTGAAATTTTTATAGTAATATATGCTTTCCACTTATTATCATATGACATATGATATACCTCACATTAGAGGAGACAAGAATAATTGTTTATTATTAAATTCTAGCAGATGGAGGGATTTCAAACTATCCCTCACATCAAATTACAATTTTGGGTAGAAGAAATGTCATAATCCATGTAAAATATATCACTTTATATATGAAGATACATGGAAGAAATTTTTTGAAAGTATACGACAAGAAAATATTTTGGTAAGTGAAATGCTAAATTTTAGAGAAATTTTTAAATTAAAGATCTTATTAATGATTTATTGATGAATTCCTTATTTTTAATTACCATCAATTGAAAAGACTTCATCCAGATATCAAATCTAGAAATACATTCCCACGTAATTCATCTTGGGGAGGTTATACATTATAGGAATAACAAATGATTTTTGAAAATTTTAAAAAATTGAGATCTAACTCTTATAGCTCAGTAGATGTTTCCCCTCCACCCCCAGGCTAGACATGAAAAATGGAAGAGGGGTCATATGAGAGAAAAATTATAATATCTTATTGAATATTCATGGGTTTGGGATGAGAGTATATTAAGATGATTACTTAATTTATTTATTTAAGTTAATTCCGTTCTTTATATATTTTGTTCATTAGGCCTTTTTTCAATTAATTCTTACAGGATTATTTTAAGGATCAGAGCACACATGTAATATTTATACTAAGGATAAGTAGTATATTTTGTCTAAAATATTGGGAAATCTTGAACACTCCAGTCATGTGTGGGGATACACAATGAGTGTATTGGTGAATAAATAATTTATACATTTTTCAGCTTCTATAATGTAGGGTGTTTATAAAAAAAGAATATTTGGAGGATCAAGTTTAGGATGTTCTTATGATGATAGTGTATATGATTAGAGCATTAGTATAGTCAATGTTTGCAGATATGTGATGATAGTTTTAGACAAAATATCCATTAACCAAGCTCCTCCAACATCTCACACTACTCCGTCTCTGCATACATACCCCATTCTTTGTCCTACTCCTACACCCCTCCACATTTTCCAAGTTATTGTGATCTATATGTTGATTATCTACAACATCATATTGTTACATTTTTGATGATATTTTATAGTGGAGATACCATTAATAATCAATAATTAGAAATAAATCATCATGGGGTCACAATATAAGATATAATAGACATATCAGTTTGTTTACCGTTACCTATATATGTGGTTAGTACATTTAGAAAAATATCGACTATTTTTTAGTTTTTCCATCTAGAATTCTGTGACATATTACCTTATATTTATGTGTAAATTTTATATTTTATTTCAATTTTGTGTAATTTTTTTCTTAACATTTTATTTTTTGTCAATTTACCTTATTTTTTATTGGAATACTTTGAAGGTAAATAATTACTGTATAAATAAGGTCAAGTAAAAATTTATTTGACGTTAGATACAGATTCTAGTAATCTTGATATATTGTCAAGATATTCAAATTGTTTTCTAGGTGTTTATTAGATTCCAATTGAAGCTGGTTTCTGGGGGTGTGTAACCACTGTGATTCATTTTAAAAACTAAATCATAGAGCTTCAAAATAGATCTCAGTTATTCATTTATACTCTGCATGTTTTTTCCTTGAAAGTATTGAAATAAATCATTTCATGAATTTAATTTATTGAAACTATATATTTATATTTTTTTATTAGGTATATTTATACAAAATATAATGAGCAGGACTAGATAATTATATATGGATTTATGGACCCATGGTTAGTTTCAACTATATTGAGGACAATGAATAATGCATAAAGAACCATTTATATTGTCAAAGTATTTCAAAATGAGGCAATTATTTAGTAATGAATTTTTTCTTATCATAAATAGTTTGAAACATATATCTCATAAAGTGTTATATATATTTTAATATAACAACCAAAAACAATAATTTTTCATTTAAATTAGTGTACATTATATGTTAGGTGTTTTATGTCCATGGGAGAAGTCAATTTTTTTGGTTATGCTCGATCCCTGGAGAAGTGCAATAAAATGTTATGGATATATTGGGCATATAAGTTTGAATTTAAAAATGAGTATTTATATTATAATTAATTTTAAATTTACTTGATTCATATTATTTTCTAATAGGGGATGAAATTTCTTTGAGAGAACATAAATAAAAAGAACCCCAATATCATATATATAAAACTAACGGTGGGATATAATTTGTAATTATAAAATTTCTAATATATTAGTTAACAATGTTATTTTTAATTGACCAACTCATTTAAACATAGTATTCATAAACAAAAGGTGTAAAAGAATGGGGATATTATTTATTCTGATTTATATATGAAATAACTACAATTAGGATAGTTATGATGTTCCAAGAGGCTAGATTTTATTATAAAATTTTCCTCAATATTTTATTCATTTTATTCATAATATATGTTAAATTATTTTCTTTTAATTTTTATCTTTTTTATGACCCTCAAAATTAAATTGAACAAGATCTTAGACACTAATTAGTATAACATGGAAATCATTTTACCGGTTTTGTTTGATTTTAGTTAATTTATTATATATATTATAATTGTAAATGTGTATTGATAGTTGTTTTGTTTCTACTTCATGTTGTCTTCTGCATGTTTTCTATTTTTTCTAGATGTGGAAATGATGTTTGAAAAGAAGTATTTTTTTTAAATCCTTTTCACATCAGTTATTTGATAAACGATGTGAAAAATCTTATGTCAACAGTTTTTCAATCAGTCATCTATAATTGATATTAAAAACCCATTTCCAAGAACAATTTTTACATTTATTATAATATAACTAATTTGAAATAATATTCTAAATGGTCTAATCAAATTGATTATCTAATAACCAACATGAAAAACTAATTGGATAATTCATTTAAAACATTCATTTGTTAAGCGACATTAAAGTCTTATTTACAATGTCTCCTTCAATAATGGTGACTAATAACCATTGTGAAAAAACAAAAAAAAAATGAAAACTCATTTTCTATACTAGTAAAATATAACATTTCAACACCTATTTGTTAACAATATTTCATTATCACCATCAATTTGGGTGTTAACTACTTCTTTTTTTATGAATGTTTCAATTTAATTATATTCCTTTCATATTGAACATTCTACCATCATCTATATAATTTTAATTATGATATAAATATCATATATATTCCTTATATACATATTTTTAATCAGCCATGAAATGTTGACATGAAAAATGAATAACATTTCTCCATGGAGGTGGTAGTCCACACATATGCTAGAGAAACATTGTCATTTTTTTAACAAATGTATTGGTAAGAAAATAAATGATATGTTATATTTATATAATAATAATTATTTTATCAATATAATATATATATATATATATATATCTTATTTCCATATTTATTTCCTTCTATGTATAAGGGTGATGAAAAATAAATTACAACTCTATGTGCAGACAATGGTCCATATATACGTTCGAGCATTGTTTTCATTTTCCATATGATGTAAATTAGGTAAAAATAGTTGTAAAATAACAATAATAAAATGTAAGTATTTTCATCATAAAAGATTCATTATTTTATAATGGGTAAATTATATTTAAAGAAAGTGTATGAAGAAATAAACTTTGAATGATTTAGTAAAGACGATTAGATCTTCTTTCAGAGGCCTCCATTGACTTACTAATTAAGTCTTCTTAGGATGGTATTAGGGGAAGTAATGAATCTGAATAAATAGGGGAATTAATCTATTATTTTTTTGGGAAGGTATTTTATGATATATAAGGCTTAAATTATGTGAATAAGGGGGGGGGTGAGAAGAGGTTCCCTTTTATATGTTAAGTGAGGGAAACCCACTGAATTACCAAAAATATGTTAACAATATAAAACTAATTTCATGTTAAAGTGGATAAAAATATATATAAAATATTATTTATGATATTATTAGGTATAAATATATTCTAAACATAAAAATTATTAAATTTTATATGGCATTATTACCATTATCTCATATTTTAACCCACAATAAACCTGTTTTAACCTTAACCGTGGTAATTTTTTAACGATTTTTACTATTAATTCTGTGAAAAATTTATGTTGAACATATTAAATAAAAATAATTATTATAAATAAAAAATCCCTTTTAAAATATCCAATTATTATAAGTGGAAGAAATTCACTTCAAAAATTAGTGCACAAAATGCAATGAAAATCGTTTTTTGAAAAAATGTATTTTTGGAGTATAAAACATGATTCATTATTAATCCATGACTAGTAAAAACATAAAATAAGTGTTAGAATATTTTATTGAATAAATAATCTACATATTTAATAACAATAAATAAAAATAATTAATTTTTAATTAATTGGGATAAAAAAACATTGCACAAATAAAAACAGTTTTTAGATTATTATGTGTTTAATAAAACGTAATGAACTTCTACAGAAATTATTGATAATGATAATAAATATTTAATTAATTATATTATTTATAATTAAAGAAGACTAATATTACTATATGGTAAAATTATAAACATAATGGTACTTTTTAATTACTTTATTTAATGAAGGGATGTTACAATGTTATAAAAATGTTATTTTCACTATTCAATTTGAATTAAATATTTATAGAAAATCCCAAAAAAATAATCCTAAGATAATATTGAAATTCATAATTCAATAATGATATAAATTCTCCAAAAATTTAATTTATAAAAATTTCATAAATTAATTATAATCTCTGCAAATATAATTTAATAAAAACCATTTTTGAAGAAAAAATATTTTTTTAGAATAAAATGATATTACTGAAAAATGAGGACTTATTTATAATTAATAAATATATAAATTTTCATCATATATAACATTTTTAATTTTTTTTTATAATTTTGTATCTTTATTCATATAATCAATTTAACATCCTTTTTATAATAACTATATTTAAATAATAATTTTATAGCATATCATTGTTCACATAAAAGTCGGTGTTGCGTGTAAAGAAATAAATATTGAATAAAAGAATTTCAAACTAAACTAATACCCAACCCCTGCATTCTCACAACATAATAATTTAACTAAAAATTTTCATACATACTCATAATTTGGTTGTAAAATTTTGAAAAATACAATTTGAGAATAGAAAGAAATGTAAAATTGAATAATAGACAATACCATTCTATCTCTATCCTTATCAATACCCTATTTTCTCCCTCAGGTTTCTTCACTGTCTAGCCTAGCTGATATCTGATGGATTCAAATCCAATTCATTCCTTTTCCTTTGTTAGTTTCTTGGGTTTATTTCTCATACCATTCTATGAATTCTTTTAATTCTCTTCACACATACGTATCATTTATTGGAATCATTATCTTCACCCGGACGTCTCATTTCCTAGAATATGATGGGACAATGTCATTGCATCTTTTTTTTGTCTCATTTTCTAGAATATGATGACATAATCTCATTGTGTACTTTTTGTAGATATTTTTTTTCCTTTTGTATCTTCTCAACACCAGTTCCAGTGATGCTGATCCAATTTACTGGATCTTTGTACAATAGTGTGCGAGGTCTGAATTTGTGGGGTGTAGATACTTTTAGAACTATAAAGTTTCTTATTATGGGAAGAGCATTGATGGTATTGTATTTTAAAGAGACACCCTATATGAAGTGGAAATAGTGTGAATATCTTGGTTACTACTGATATCATTTTATACTTGATATAGAGCACAATAAAGAGACTCTTGGACATAGACATCTCAAATACCATGGGATGTGGCCTTTTCAACATGTTTATGGGATCTAAGAACCTATTTATGTTTCTTTCTCTGAATTAAATTTTTTATTTCAACTTCATGGGTGGCTATCATGATTCATACTAATCAACTAAAATCTTCCCTTCAATCCAAATAACAAAACAAACTATGAATTTATAGACTTGTGGCATGTTTATGGGATTGTAGCCATAATCCCGTGGCTCTAGAGTTCTTTTTTCCACAGCCGGGATATAGAGATGACACGGGATAGATTATTTATCAATCTATAATTTCTCTAATTTTAACTCATCATTTCCATACTAGGATACTTCAATCTGAGAGATGGAGATTCTATGGTGATGGTTTCTACTCCACTGATTGCCTTTGTGACCACCCATATATTCTATCTAAATATATATTAATTTGATTATGGTCGGAAAGATTCCACTAGATGTATCTAAATAAAAAAAATCAGATATAATGGTAGATGAGTCATAAATTATTATATGAAGTCTCATAGAAGTGTAATTCATGGTAAAAGGACAACTAGTAGTGTGCATAGAATATTCTAAACTTGATTCAATAGAAAACTCCATAAAACACATGCGTAGCTATACATAAATTCATAGGATATTTCCATACTATTTATTCGTAGTATAAAATTAATAGTATTGTTTTATACTATAGGATTATGTAAAGTAAATAATATTGAAACAATTAAAAAGTACATTTTGTAATTTGAAGACTTATGCATAAAGTTGGTAATATAGAAGATTCCTAGGAGAAAAACTAAATTATAGTCTCTCTTAGTGTCATGATAAGTGAAAATTCATAATGTAAAAAATGTAATACAGGTGTAGTCATAGTTAGTGATGTGTCTCCTGATAACTATAAAATCCTTCATGTAGATGTAGATTCATTACCTGAAATGTAATCATGAAATGAGATAAGCATCCAAACAGGTGTACATGTAGTCACTGAATCACATATCACTGTGAAATTGTAGGATTTTATAGAGTGAATTCTAAATATATTCAAACTATTGGAGGTAAATAGTAATAGTAATAATATGAATATATAAAAGTAATTATTTTCATGCAGTTTCAATGTCATATCGGCATAAGAGTTATGTAAGGGAATAATTTCAACATTACCGTGTGTACAATTGTCTATGGTTTGATTAAACAAGTGAATAAATTATGCATACAGATGTAAGTAGTTTGAATGTAACACCCCGTGATTTTATGAAAAATATTATTTTTAATTTCATTAATGTCTTGTGTTGTACGCTACACCAAAAGAAGCTTTCACAACATGCATCCTTGACTTTCCTTTCATTACACGCAATCACGACCTTCCTCGATAGCGTGTGTAGTACGCAATACCGAGTTTCAGTAAACAACGATATGCTATTAAAATATTATTAAAACTAGCCGTTATGAATAGTAATAACCAACTTTTAAAATTTTAGAAATTTTATCTCTCAAAATGGACTTCATTTTTGGATTCAGAATATCGAAATTAGCTTAGGGTGAAATTTAGGTACTTTTCGGATAACTTTCATATTATGATGAATAGTGAAAATTACTAAATTTTAATTAAAAACATCTTTTTTAATCGAAATAATTAATAGTGATAAATTATTAATTTGAGTTGTTTTAAAGTATATTTAGAATATATTTTTACAATTTAATACAATTTTGTTCATTGGATGTAATTTCACATTTAAACCAGACATAAACAAGTGTCAATCTTTTGATAGTTATTATCTCTTAAAAACACGCTATTTGTTTTGACGACGGAAATTAATTTTTTGAATTATTTAATGTAACTTATATGTTTTGAATTTGGTAAAATAAACATCATTTTTGAAATCATAATATCAAATATAGCGTAGGCCTAATTTTTGGTATTTTTTTGAAAACTTTCAATTTTTGATGAATAGTGAAACCACTAAGTGGTAGTTAAAAAAACTAAATTTTTCATAAAACTTAATTTTACCGCTTCTGTGAGTGGAATTTAAAAAATCCGAGAGACACGGTTAATATCAAGGACTGAAATGTGGTTCAATGAGATGAAAATAATTTTTGGTGAATAGTAACTTTTTACTTTTTTTTACCACGGTTAAAAGTAAATAGGGTAATTAAGGGTAAAAGTGTTATTAATATTACCCTAACACATGTCCTAATTCTAATGGATAAGTGTAATGCGACCAAAAACAACCTTAGGAATAAAATATGACCATTTAGGCCCACTTGGATTAGATTAGGACATTTATTAGTAATTTATTTAAAGAAGGGTTAAAATAGTTAAAATCAAAGTTTAATAAGTATATCATTTTTAATATATGGTTATAAATAAGATAAATTCGACTATAAATATTCATTAGAAATATAAAAAAATTTCCTACATAATGGTATTTTATTTATAATATTTAGACATTAAATAATTTAATTTATTTATGACACAATGATGATGCAGTAATTGTCTTATTAATGAAATATTGACATAATTGATGTTATAAATACCCAAATAAATGTAATTTGAGACTTTTTATGAATTAAACTAATTTTCTAGGTTAATATGACATGTTATTATTGATTTAATTAACTGTTTTTGAACTAATCATTCTGTTATGATTTTCACAAAAATCAATTACTAAATAGTGTCAAAATTGACATAAAATAGTATTTAAAACTAATATTTTATTATTAATTGTTATTTTATTCCAAAAAATCTAAGGTTCGGCCAAATGACTTAGGTAAGTTTATATATATTAATAATAAACAACTTTGGGTTCTTTTGGCTTGTTATAGTAAGTTTATGAACCTTATAGTGTAAGAACACAAGAAGACACGGTAAAAGTAAAATTATTTAACTTAATGTTAAATCTAAATGATAAGGTTAAAATAAGAACCTAAACTTGTCTAAATTCTATTGGATTAGAGGATTTAGACCCATCCCCACCTTAGCTTTTAAATAGATCAATTTGGAGCTATTTAAAACCGAATTTGGCTTTATAATAAAATAATAATTTTTGTTATTCCAAAGGTACCCCTCTCCTCCCTTATAAAAGGGCACCTCCTCCCTCTCTTCCTCACACCACTTTGTGCCTTCAAGCACGGCCAAAGCCTGCCAAATTCTCTTCTCCACTTCCCTAGAATCATCCTAGAGGTCCTGGTCCTTTTCAAAGATCGATTTTAGTTCCCTAAGTGGAGGACTCATAAAGGCGTTTCAAAGAAGAGGTAATGTCCGTTACCGATTCTTTAAACTTTATTTCTTCTTCCACTTCTTCTAATTAGGTTGTTTCATTATGAAGTAATAACATAAGTATCACTCATATACTGATATGATATTATAAGTATGAAACAACCCTATTTCACCATCTATCCATCCTACGGAAAACGAAATCACCGCGCGTGCGTACGTACGGAATACCGTCTCCACGCCGTGGTGTATCCTATTTTCCACCACCACCTTACTTGGATGGGTATAATGGTGTAAATAATAACTATATATTATTATTGTAATGTGATATTGATTCTGAAATATTATACATACAGTCCAATATAATCCCACGATCATGAGAACGATATCATCGCTCGTGCGTATGTACGGACTACCGTCTCCACGACGCGATGAGATTCATTCTCCACGTTAACCATTCATTAAATGATTATAAAGTATATATAATAAGTAATCATGAAATATATGACATAATAATTATACTGGATTTATGTGTATATATAAGTATGTCATCTACTTAATTCCATTCAACTCAATAAGGAAACAAAAACACCGTTCCTGCGTACGTACGGCCTACCGTCTCCATGAACGGTGTATTTATTTCCATTTATTGATCTATTATATATATTTATATTCTGAATATATATTATATATATATATATATATCATGTTTTATATTCTGGAATTAAGTAATCATGATCTAAGTAATCATATGAATAATTACAAATCAAAACACGGACGACAAATGAAACGATTTTACCCAAAACGCTCTTTAACATGGAATTTACAAAAGAACGGATAAAATAAAGTCATAAGTGAACCATATATGATATCATAAAAATAAGTATGATTCTGTAATAAGTCAATAACATTATTTAAATCATTATATAGGAGGTTCGGACACTTATGATGAAAATCGGACCTAAGGTAAGGGAAATATCAGAATCTCATTTTTATCCGAGATTGTTTATACTTTGGTATTTACTGGGGTTCATTCTATCATCCACAGCCATGTTTCCTCAATATGTAATATTTAAATCATTATACAATAGTTTATATACAATTTTACCCTTTGGTGTGTTTTTAGTAAAAGATATGAAAGGAATCTTTTTTCGTTTTTCGTACGAGGTACTTTTTGACTTTTCCGACAAAAGTACGAGAATAATGTTTTTTAACTTATACGGAATGAATGGATTTTTAAAACATTATTTCCAAGAAGATTCCTTTACAAGTTTTCATGTTTATTTTTAATCAACTTCTTTTAGTTTAAAATTGTATGACATGTAAAAAAGGAAAATGTTTTTGAAGTAGGAAGGTTATTTTCTTCAAGAATGGAGTTCAATTGTTTTATCAAAATTATTTTCCATCTAAGATAATAAAGGATTTTGTTTCTATCCCTATTATTACATTGATTTTATTATGTTGTGAAGGAATTATTTTATGAATTAATTTATCTTATATGAATTGTTTTATGATGTCATGTTGTTTAAGAATCCCATTTTTATTACATGGCTTATGCAATGATGTATGATTTATGATTTTGTGGCACAAATAAGAATGGTATAATTATGAGATGGGTGGGACCTATATCTCCCTCCAATGCATTGGGTAAAGATTTTATATCTCATGAGATATACAAGGCTGGAATGGTAGGTTATACCGGTTTAGTGAAACAGGACTGAAACGAGGAGTGAACTCGGTTCAGAAAGGGACTTTGTCCACTAAGATAGTCTTGGCAATGTGTATTGACTAATAAGAAATGATTCTATATGATTATGTGTGTATTCCAAAAAGTTTCATGTTTTACGTTATGATTATTGTGATTACATTTCACTACTATGATTTATCCCATGTTGTGAAATTTTGATCTCTTTTGAAGGTTAAGATTTCCAAAAGATATGTTCTTATGAATATGATGTGATTGATATTTCTTTTGTTTACCCTTACTGAGAATTTGAGCTCACCCTTTCATGTTTTATTTTCCCCAGGATATAAAGAAAGGTTTTAGGTAAGAAAAAAAAGGGAAGATATTTATGGGAGAAGTTTAAGATCTTTCACCATGATTAGAAGATTACATTCCGAGTTTCCAAAGACACTAAACTATTACGGTCCTTGTGTGTTTGTTTTTGTTATGTACTAAGTATTTCACAAAAGTAATGTCATATCTATGTACGTCATGATTTAGGTCGTTATAGTTGGTATCAGAGGAAAGGTTTAGTCAACCTTTGGAAACTAGGATGCAAAAACGTTAGTGAGATCCCTGGAGATATTTCTAAGGTATGTCTAGGGATGTTCCTAAGGATAAGTATACGTATAGGATATAGTCCTAGAACTATGGTAACGATATTAGATTAAACCAAAGAAGTTAGATATTGAATATACTCACCCTTTATTATGATTTCTGTCTCTCACACCATTCTTTTTGGGTTTTAGAAAATGGCTGGAAACAATATGATTCACGATAATGGAGGTTATGATGGACAATGGAATGATATTATTCATGAGCAACCAAATGAAATGAGATTTGGAAGTCTAAACATCATTATTATGCCGAATCAGCAATCTCATAATATGATCAATATAGTAAAATTTGGTAAGTTTCTTGACTTGGCCAATAAGAGAAAGATGGAGTTTCATGATGATCATAGAGGAAAGAAAGTTCAATTTCCCCTATGTAAATCATGTGGGAAGAGGCATCAAGGAGAATGTTTCAAAGGAACTGGAAGATGCTTTGGGTGTAGAAAAGAAGGACACAAAGCCAGTAAGTGCAAAGGAAAAGGTTTAGTTAACACCAGGGATGAGGATAATGGTATTGCTACGACATCAAAAATGGTTAAATGTTTTAAATGTGGAATGTACGGGCATTATGCAAACCAATGCCCTAAGGGAAAGTCTAATGAAGAGAATCAGTATGGTCGTATGGGTAGTATTTATGTTGATGATGATGAAGAGACTAGAAATGATATGTGAGATGAAAGAATTGTTGAAGCTCAGTCAATGGTTTAAGAATGTAGTGGAATGATTACATTTTTATCAAGTGTAATGTTGTATAAGTAATCTCATGGTACTAACGAATAAAGAGAAATCTAAGGATTGTTACACTGTTGTCTTTCCTTGAGTTTTGAAAGTGTATGATTAATGGTACTGGTATCCATGAAAGGTTATTCATATATTTTTGGAAAGTAGATGATATGCGCATAATGAAGGGATAAGGAGAAAATTAAATGTTTGATAGTATTCATGATCTCATGACTGATATAAGGAAATAGTTATATCATGGTTTGAGTATATAGAATTTGGGTGTTTTGGTATGTGGAAAGAGTTAACTTTTGACAGCACTCATGTTTTCACTAAGGTTCAATGGGTATTCATTTTTTCAAGATAATACATGATTAAGGTATTCACATGATTGGATTGCGACCAATAAGATATATGGGGTGATAAATGATGGTATTCACATGCTTGGTTGATGACATTTCAAGTAATCGTTTTCTTTATACTATGAGCTTGGGCCGAAGTATTTTAGAAAAGACTAAAGATTGGAATGGATTATGTTGGACATAAGTTAGTATTTTTTAAGGATAGAACTTTTTTTCGATATTATTGATGAGATGTTATAGTAATGTAGTTTTAGAAAAAGGATAACCTGCAGGACGGGCGACAACCCATCGCGTCGGACAAGGCCGTGGGAATTGAACCCACAACCGAAGTGCGACTGGCCTTTATCGCCTACCACTGGCCTACAGGAAGTCCCTGTTTAGTAGAAACTAGTTTTATTATATTAAGAAGTATGATATATGAAGTATAAGTCCATTTTAGGAACCATATATGATTAATCTCACTATAGATGGACTTATGTATATTTTTGATAACTTTTCTAACCTTTTGTTTGAGACAGATGGAATGACCCATCATTCTATCACATGATCTGCTAACACATCACAAATGACAAATTCAACTTCATTTCTTTAAGAGACAAAGTAAAAATTGTCCATAGAACGACCAACGGTGAGACTATAACAAAATCACAAAAGTATTTCTTCTAATTCAAATTTCATCAACTTTAGGGAAACGATCTTGAAAACCAAAAATGTTGTCCTAGTGCTCTTATATCGGATGAATTGGATGGTACCTTAGATCGTCATAAATTTATGGCTTTGTGATTGTTGGATCTTCCATAGCAATGTTCTCTACCACTCTCCATCAGAACATGATGATTAGATTTCTCTTCCATATCCATATTTTCGCCTATGTGGAAACCCAGTGATTAGTTTATTTGGGTAACCGTTACGTTTCATACTTTTGTTTTTAAAGATTGGTTTTGGTATTCCTTTTTACGATGTAGGTTTCTATTAAAGAAACTTTCGAGTATTAAACCATTTATAACCCCGACGAATTTCGAGGGCGAAATTCATTTTAAGGGGGGTAGAATGTAACACCCCAAGATTTTATGAAAAAATATTCTTTTTAATTTCATTAATGTCTTGTGTTGTACGCTACACCAAAAGAAGCTTTCACAACAATCATCCTTGACTTGCCATGCATTACACACAATCACGACCTTCCTTGATAGCGTGTGTAGTACGCAATACCGAGTTTCACTAAACAACGATATGCTATTAAAATATTATTAAAACTAGCCGTTATGAATAGTAATATCCATCATTTCAAATTTTAGAAATTTTATCTCTCAAAATGGACTTCATTTTTGGATTCATAATATCGAAATTAGCTTAGGGTGAAATTTTGGTACTTTTTGAATAACTTTCATATTATGATGAATAGTGAAAATTACTAAATTTTAATTAAAAACAACTTTTTAAATTGAAATAATTAATAGTGATAAATTATTAATTTGAGTGGTTTTAAAGTATATTTAGAATATATTTTTACAATTTAATACAATGTTGTTCATTGGATGTAATTTCACATTTAATCCATACATAAACAAGTGTCAATCTTTTGATAGTTATTATCTCTTAAAAACACGCTATTTGTTTTGACGACGGGAATTAATTTTTTAATTAGTTAATGTAACTGATATGTTTTGAATTTGGAAAAATAAACATCATTTTTGAAATCATAATATCAAATATATCTTAGGCCTAATTTTTGGTATTTTTCTAAAAAATTTCAATTTTTGATGAATAGTGAAACCAATAAGTGGTAGTTAAAAAAACTGAATTTTTCATAAAACATAATTTTACCGCTTCTGTGAGTGGAATTTCGAAAATCTGAGAGACACGGTTAATATCAAGGACTAAAATGGGGTTTAATGAGATGAAAATAATTTTTGGTGAATAGTAACTTTTTACTTTTTTTACCACGGTTAAAAGTAAATAGAGTAATTAAGGGTAAATGTGTTATTAATATTACCATAAAACATGTCCTAATTCTATTGGATAAGTGTAATTCGACCAAAAACAACCTTAGGAATAAAATATGACCATTTAGGACCACTTGGATTAGATTAGGACATTTATTATTAATTTATTTAAAGAAGGGTTAAAATAGTTAAAATCAAAGTTTAATAAGTATATCATTTTTAATATAGTGTTATACATAAGATAAATTCGACTATAAATATTCATTAGAAAGATAAAACGATTTAATACATAATGGTATTTTATTTATAATTTTTATACATTAAATAATTTTATTTATTTATGACACAATGATGATACAGTAATTATCTTATTAATGAAATATTGACATAATTGATGTTATAAATACCCAAATAAATGTAATTTCAGACTTTTTTGAAATCCACTAATTTTAAAGGTTAATATGACATGTTAGTATTGTTTTAATTAACTTTTTTGGAACTAATCATTCTGTTATGAGTTTCACAAAAATCAATTACTAAATAGTGTCAAAATTGACATAAAATAGTTTTTAAAACAAATATTATATTATTAATTGTTATTTTATTCCTAAAAATCTAAGGTTCGGAAAACTGACTTAGATAAGGTTATATATATTAATAATAAATAACTTGGGGTTAGTGTGGCTTGATATAGTATGTTTATGAACCCTATAGTGTAAGAACACAAGAAGACACGGTAAAAGTAAAATTATTTAACTTAATGTTAAATCAAAATGATAAGGTTAAAATAGGAACCTAAACTTGTCTAAATTCCATTGGATGAGAGGATTTAGACCCATCCCCACCTTAGATTCTAAATAAATCAATTTGGAGCTATTTAAGACCGAATTTGACTTTATAATAAAATAATATTTTTAGTTATTCCAAAGGGACCCCTCTCCTCCCTTATAAAAGGGCACCTCCTCCCTCTCTTCCTCACACCACTTTGAGCCTTCAATCACGGAAAAACCCTGCCAAATTCTCTTCTCCACTTCCCTAGAAACATCCTAGAGGTCCTGGTTTTCTTCAAAGACCGATTTTAGTGCCCTAAGTGGAGGGATCAAAGAGGCGTTTCAAAGATGAGGTAATGTCCGTTACCGATTCTTTCAACTTTATTTCTTCTTACACTTATTTTTCATAGGTTGTTTAATTATTAAGTAATAACATCAGTATCACCCATATACTGATATGTTATTATATGTATGAAACAACCCTATTTCACCATCTATCCATCCTACGTAAAATGAAATCACCGTGGGTGCGTACGTACGGAATACCGTCTCCACACCGTGGTGTAATCTAATTTCCACCACCACCTTACATGGATGGGTATAATGGTGTAAATAATAACTATATATGATTATTGTAAAGTGATATTGATTCTGAAATATTATACATACACTCCAATAAAATCCCACGATCATGAGAACGATATCATCGCTCGTGCGTACGTACGGACTACCGTCTCCACGACGCGATGAGATTCATTCTCCACGTTAACCATTCATGAATGATTATAAAGTATATATAATAAGTAATCATGAAATATATTACATAATAATTATACTGGATTTATGTGTATATATATGTATGTCATCTACTTAATTTCATTCAACTCAACAAGGAAACGAAAACAGCGTTCATGCGTACGTACGCCCTACCGTCTCCAGAAACGGTGTATTTCTTTCCATTTATTGATCTATTATATATATCTATATTCTGAATATATATTATATATAAATCATGTTTTATATTCTGGAATTAAGTAATCATGATCTAAGTAATCATATGAATAATTACAAGTCAAAACACGGATCACAAATGAAACTATTTTACCCAAAACACTCTTTAACATGGAATTTATAAAAGAACGAGTAAAATAAAGTCATAAGTGAACCATATATGATATCATAGAAATAAGTATGATTCTGTAATAAGTCAATAACATTATTTAAATCATTATACAGGAGGTTCAGACACTAATTAAGCAAATCGGACCTAAGGTAAGGGAAATATCACAATCTCATTTTTATCTGAGATTGTTTATACTTTGGAATTTACTGGGGTTAATTTTATCATCCACATCCATGTTTCCTAAATATGTATTATTTACATCCTTATACAATAGTTTATATCAAATTTTACCCTTCGTTGAGTTTTTAGTAAAAGATATGAAAGGAATCTTTTGTCGTTTTTCGTACGAGGTAATTTTTGACTTTTCCGACAAAAGTATGAGAAGAATGTTTTTTTAACTTATACGACATGAATGTAATTTTAAAAAATTATTTCCAAGAAGATTCCTTTACAAGTTTTCAAGTTTATTTTTAATCAACTTCTTTTAGTTTAGAATTGTATGACATGTAAAGAAAGGAAAATGTTTTTGAAGTAGAAAGGATATTTTTCTCAAGAATGGAGTTCAAGTGTTTTATCAAAATTATTTTCCATATAAGATAATAAAGGATTCTGTTTCTATCCCTATTATTACATTGATTTGATTACGTTGTGATTGAATTATTTTATGAATTCCTTTATCTTATATGAATTGTTTTATGATGTCATGTTGTTTAAGAATCCCATTTTTATTACATGGGTTATGCAATGATGTATGATTTATGATTTTGTGGCACACATAAGAATGATATCATTATGAGATGGGTGGTACCTATATCTCCCTCCAATGCATTGGGTAAAGATTTTATATCTCATGAGATAGACATGGCTGGAACGGTAGGTTATACCGGTTCAGTGACACAGGACTGAAACGGGGAGTCAACTCGGTTCAGAAAGGGACTTTGTCCACTAAGATAGTCTTGACAATGAGTCTTGACTAATAAGAAATGATTCCATATTATTATGCGTGTATTCCACAAAGTTTCATGTTTTAAGTTATGATTATTGTGATTACATTTTACTACTATGATTTATCCCATGTTATGAAATTATGATCTCTTTTGGAGGTTAAGATTTCCAAAATATATGTTCTTATGAATATGATGTGATTGATATTTCTTTTGTTTACCCTTACTGAGCATTTGAGATCACACATTCATGTTTTCTTTTCCTCAGGATATAAAGAAAGGTTTTAGGTAATAAAAAAAGGGAATATATTTATGGGAGATGTTGAAGATCTTTCACCATGATTAGAAGATTACGTTCCGAGTTTCCAAAGACACTAAACTATTATGGTCCTTGTGTGTGTGTTTTTGTTATGTACTATGTATTTCGCAAAAGTAATGTGATATCTATGTACATAAAGATTCGGGTCGTTATATTGAAACATTGTATTCATACCGAATTTATGTAATTTTAAAGGATATATTCATACTATATAGATATAGATTTATATAATTAAAAAAAATTTATACATACCATGTACGTACAATTTTCAAAATGAACCATATAGTTCTCTAGATTATAGTGGTTTTCCCAACTCTAATTGTTTATATACAATATATATATTGGTTTATGCATACTCCTATTATTTAAAAAATATCATGGTATGACTGTAGTATGAATACAAGTGTAATACATGTGGTATTAATGTAAATACAATTATAAATAAAAGTGTATCATAGATTACATATAGAAAAGTGATCTTGTTTAGATTTTTAAGGTATAGCAGTTGTAACATCCTAATTCTGGAAGCCTCCCATAGGTGCCCCGTACCTGGTTGGTCACATGGCCTCAAGCGCATTTCCCAAAATTCAAGAGGCTACTGACATGAAGTGAGGGCCTTGGGTGTGATAATGGGAAAACTATACCCTCATTGGGAGAGTTACGTAGCAGAAATAAAGAGATAACAATTGAAAAAGAAGTAATAATACTATACAATAATAAACAGTGGAATACTGAAGAAATAAACAAGTGGAGCACATATATAAATGATGCATGTTATGTATGTCTAGGAAAACAACCAAACAAGTCACAATATTGGAATACATAACTAAACTAAAGTACAAAGAAAAAAAATAAACTCCAGTAGCATTGTAAGCTTCAGCGTAGTCCCATGTTCTCAAAATACACCGCAATCAAGTACCTGAAGTAGAAGGGTGCTTTCCCTTATCGGTACCTACAACAATATAATCTGTTTGGCCCCAAAAGCATGACGCAGACTGGGTGTGAGGAAAATCCGAGTAGGTAACCACCCAAAGATCTATTTCCTGATAGTAATTGAATATATATATTGTAGGAAATAATCCAAAAAAATAAGTAAACTAGGATGCATTCAAATGTAAACAATCCTAGAGTTTCCATTACATCATTTTCATTTAACAATTTAATCTACCAATCAAAAAACATGAAACACTATAGGAAATTTTTCACAGCCTTTCCTTTCTGGTTCACCCAACAATCTCATGTAACACTCTGGGTAGTTCTCTTGTCCTAACCCCATTTGTTCAACTTACAATAAGGACATAATGAAGAAACTTTGAGGAAGCACTCACCTTCAATTCCCATTATAGTCTTGTTTAATGAAAGACTCTCTGATGAATCACTCACTATTAATTCCCACTATAGCCTTATAATGGTAAACTATAAACACCATAAAAAGTCACTCAACTTCAATTCCTCCTATGGTATCATAAATTATATATAGACACTCTGATGGGGCACTCAACATCAATTCCCCTCTATGGTCTCATAGTGTGATAAATATTACAGACACTCTGGGAAAGCCCTCAACGACAATTTCTCTTATAGTCTCACCACACAGGGTTCTCGTAGCCTCGTGTAAATCAATCATAAACAAAAAAAATAGAAACCAATGTAAACCTCAAAGTACTACTTGAATAAATAGCTACAAGTCATGGAAAAAAATATTAGATAAATAATCACTCCATCCTAACAACACTAGGAATGGAAAACAAATAGCATAACTGGAAAAGCTAGACCAACTGGTCCAAAACAAAAAGCATGGGGAAACACATTAATAGCATGGAAATTAACCCTATTATCAATAAAAAAACTTCTATTTAAACATAAAAGGCATAATAGGCATTAACAAAGTTAAAATCCCTAAACACACAACACCCCGAACAAGGGTATTGAGCACTTTTTCCCATATAACTCAAATAATAACTACAGAAAGGCACAAACCACCTACCTCGATGTAGTATGATCGATATACATAAAACATAGGCCTTGAATCACCCTATAATTCCATTGATCTATAAAAATTATAAAAACCTTCAACTAAGGATATCTTACAAAATAGGAGAAATCGAGAAACAAGGCCTTAGAAGAAGGAAGATCTTACCGTGGTGATTCCAACACAATCTACGACGGTTAATTTTGAGAATGGATGGTGTGTCTAGGGCTCAGAGAAGAATCACCAGCTACTAATGCTCCTGGATGGGACATGTCAAGAAGAATGGAGTTCTGTCGATTATACGTGACCTCGCTCCATTTAATGAAATAAAAATAAAGTAAATGGAATGTTCTTTAAAAGTAAACAACGTGTATTTCCTTAACTGACCTCTGCTTTAAGCGGCCCTTAGGTCACCCCACATGGCCATGCGCTCGCTGTTACATGGAGAGCACATGAATTCTCATGGAAACCGGGTACACGATATGTACTTATAAGTACCCAATGTTTACTCCTAAATTTTTTATAAACTCATATTTTTCTAAAAAACAACCAGAAAAGAAAGGCATGCCAGAAAAAAAGATCCATGTTCTTAGAAACATGTCTCCTTAAATAATTTTTCCCTGAATTTCCCTAAGAAGGTGTTGTAGAAGAATATTCCTTAAAAAACTTCATCCACTGTGATCGTATAATGACCTCCCTCTCCAAACACTCATCCTGTACCAACCTGTGCTGCCATAGACCTCATACCATAGGAATAGACAGGACATGAAGAACCTTTGAAGTACGATAAAAAATAAAGATATGATACTCCTTGAACGATGCATCCACCTTCAACTCAACCTCATCAGTTTGAAGGACATGAGACGAGTCTGAGAAGAAATTCCACAACTGAGAATCATGTAAAACCTCATGCATAGCTTGGTACCTCTGAGGTAACTACGACCGATAGGCTAACAAACTGACTCTCTACAAAACCTCAAATGGTCTATCATATCTCGGAAAAATCTTACCCTGTCTCTTAATCCTCATATGTCCCAACCTCAACATGACAACCAGGAAAACCTAATATCTGACCTCGAACTCCAGAGGTCATCTCCACCATTCAGTATAATACTTTTGACGTGATTGTGCAGTTTTCATCATCCTCCAAATCAACTCTATATTTTCAATGGTCTCTTGAACAAGATGAGTTCCCAACATATCTACCACTCCGTCAACATAGGGGTGATCAGAATGGCCTACCATACAAAGCCTCATAAGGTTCCATCTGAATAGTTGTTTGAAAACAATTATTTATGGAAAACACCACAAGATGTATGTGCTTATCCTAAGAACCTCCAAAATCAAGGATGAATGCTTGAATCATGTACTCCAACACATTAATTGTACACTCGACTAGCCATCTGTCTGGGGGTGGTAAGCTGTACTCAGAAGTACCTGTGTACCCAAAGCCTTCTGTAGTCCCTTCCAGACCTGAGAAGTAAAACATGCATCCCTGTCTAAAACAATGGTGTGTGGAACCCCATGTAAACATACAATCGTCCAGATGTGAAACCTTCCCTACTCATCAACACTGAAGGTCTCCTTGATCGGTAAGAAGCGAGAAACCATTGTGAGTCTTTTAATGACAACCCATACTACATAATTAACTCAAGGAAATCTCATTAACGCTATCACAAATTCTATCATGATATCATTCCACTTCCACACGAGAATGGGTATCTTCTCCCAAATCCTTGCTGGTCACTAATGCTCCGCCTTCTCCTACTGACAGATGGAGCACCTCATGAAAAACCTAGAAACATCTCTTTTAATACCTATCCACCAATACCAATGGCGTAGATCATGATACATCTTGTTGAAACTAGGATGAACTGCCCAAACTGAGGAATGAAAGTCTCGCATCAGCTCCTCACATATGTCTGCTGACACCCACATGTGCCCATGAAAACACAATATCTCATCCTCTCTTATGGTCCATCCTGGAATAGGGTGTTCCCATGACACACTCTACCATTGGACTAGGCTTTCAGAATCTTATAGCTACCTAATTCGAACTTGATCAAGGAGAGTAGAGGTAACGACCACAGAAGAAAGAAAATTCTTCCCATATCTGTCATGCACCTCCAAATGTAACTTAGAGAATATAGCCATAAGATGCCACTCACTACTAGACTCCTGAAATGCATGTATCTGAGTCCTCCTTCTCAACACATTAGTCATTGTGTTTCCTTTTACAGGCGTTTAGGCAAGATCAAATTCAAAGGACTAATGGTACTCAACCCACCATCACTGTATTAAATTCAGATCACGCTGAGTGAAGATATGCTTGAGACTTTTAGGATCAGTGAAAACCACAACCTATTCTCCCAATAGATAATGTCTCCATCAATGTAAGGAATTAACAACTATAGCCAACTCAAGATCATGCGTTGGGTGATTCATCTCATGTGGACTCAACTGCCGAGACCCGTATTCCACCTCTCATCCCCCTGTAAAAGCAATGTTTTTATCCCAATACCTGATGCATCATATTACATCGTATAGCTCTTGGACAAATATGTAAATACTAGTATCGGTGCAGAAGTAAACCTCCCTTTCAACATCTGAATGGAGGACTCATAAGAATCAGTCTGCAAAAAAATAACTCCCTTCTTAGTCAGGCTCGTCTACAGCACTGGTAAGCATGAACAATATTGTAGGAAAAATGTGTTGTTAACATCCATCTCTTTAAGACATTGCACTTCAAATACATTCTTTGTCTAATCCCAGGAAACTACTGATCTCACTTTCTCTAGGTCTACAGACACTCATGTATCTGAGATAACATGACCAAAGAAGTGAATTTGGTCCATCCAAAAGTGATATTTTGAGAGCTTAGCATATAATTGATGCTCTCTTAGTGTACAAAAAATGATCTAAAGGTGTGTGGAATGGTTGTGTCGAGTATGAGAGTACACAATGATATCATCCACAAAGACACCCACGAAAGAATCCAAGTACGGATGGAACACTCGGTTCCTCAGAGCCATGAAACCTGTAGGTGCATTCGTGAGACCAAACAACATAACCACATACTTATATAGACCATACCTGCTCTGAAAGGATGTAATAGGCATATGAGATTTTCGAATGTGAAACTAATGATAACTGGACCTCAAGTAAATCATCAATACCACCTGGTCACTTCAAAGATGATCAACGATATAATTAATCATTGATAAGGTATATTAGTTTATGACTATCAACTGGTTAAACTTCTGATTATCCATGCTATGTCTGAGGGTATAGTCCCCCTTATTTGCAAACAGGGTAGGAAAACCCCAAGGAGAAGTACTGGGTCAGATGAACTCCTTTTCCTGCAACTCCTCCACCTGCCTCTTGAGCTCTGGTGACTCTGGTGTAGCCATCCTATAAATAGGAATGGACACCGGTTCCACTCTTGGCATGATCTTAATATAAAATTATACATCACGCTCTGGAGGAAAAACATAAAATTCCTCTAGAAATACATATATGAAAGGATCCAGCACTAGAGGAAAGTCCATCTGTAAAGTCCCATGGTCATATAGATATAGACGAGAAATCTGGACTCTAACTCCTCCTAGCCCCTGATAATCGAGTCTTTCTTTGCTCACCAAGACATCCCATTCACCATTATGAAGAAATGATCAGCCCTATAGTGATGTTAAACTCACCCTACGACAATAGTAGTAGAAAAAATCCTGGAAGAGAACCAACCAGTCTGTTCTGAAAATGACAACATATCCTATCATCTCAAAGACATAGAGGTCCCCAAAGAAGTGACAACCACCATCCTTATGAGGGAACTCCATTCAGTGTCATAAACTAGACGTTATTGTCCCCAACAGAGTTTCCAACATCATGAAATCAATAGAAGAAAAGATACAGAGCCCAAGGACCTCCACAGTAGCAAAAATATGAAACTTTGGGAAGCCCCTGTATCAAAGAGTGCATAAGCTAAAACCAAGGCAACTAGAATAGTACCTAGAACTGAATAAGGGATGGGATCCTTCTTTTACTGGGCCTACTCCACTGAAAAGGCCTGGCATGTACCACGAACCTATGACCATACCTCACCAACCTGAGATGATCTTCCTTGTTGTCGCTGAAAGCCTTCCGACTGGCTACCACAGCCACAACCTCCACCTCATCCTGAATGGCTGAAAGAACTCTAGTTCCAAGAATGATGAGAAATTGGTGGTTCTTCACCTGAACATGGAGTCATAGTGGAACTATTATCATGATCTTCTGGTGAGATGAATGGAAAGAAGTGCTGAAGGTGGCCCATTTTCCCGCAAGATCGGCATTCTAATGGGAATATTGGGCAATGTGGCCTCTTATGCTTGACCTTCCCACACTGGTAGCAGACCCCATAGCTACCTGAAGGTGTATCTCACCTACTCAGATCTCCACATGTAGAATCCCTTTGGTGCTTCCATCTATCAGTCAGAGAAGCTCCAACTCTGGTTTCCAAACTTCCCTAGACCATAGATTCAGAATCCCTTAGGTTACGCTCCTTGATCAGATCTTGGTTGACTATAGACGATATAGTATCCAACCTGAAGATGTTCACCTGATCTCGAACGTCTTTCCCAAGACCATGCTCAAAATTCCTTTCTAGGAATAACTCACCTGCCCCTAGAAAGGGTTTAAAGTGTTGTAGCTCAATTAAGTGATAAGAATACTTCATAACTAAAAGAGTACCATTCTCCAGACTCATGAACTCTTGGGCTTGATCATCCCTCAATGTCTCTGGGTAGAATTAATCATAGAAGGTATGCTGAAACTCCAACCCAGTCATTACCTGCTGGCGTCCGGCCTGTGATATAACATCCCATAATCTCTTGGAGAAATCCCAAAGGAAATACATAGCAAGATTGACACTCCACTCTTTAGGCGTCTCCTGATGCTCGAAGATGGTAAGCATGGCATCTAGCCATAACTCTGTAGCATGGGGTCCTCCATCCCCTGATAAAGTGGGACAATGATGCTTCTAAAAGACCTCTGTCAATTCATCCATTGATGGGGTAGGATGCGGTACTCCCTGGAAGGTCTGCATGAACCTCATAAAGCCCTCCCAGAACTGTGCGTCAAACCCTATGTCTAGAATGATGGCTCGTGCCATGACTAGCACTATAGGAGGATCTGCTGGTAGTCCGAGATCAGCCATGTCGGGTGTTTTATCACTACCTTGTATATGGAATACAACTAGATGATGTCTTTATGTCATGACTATTAAAGGTCAAGAGCACACCTTATGATCATGATTTATCAGGAAATGAAACATAGATGTTCCAGAAAGGAACTGAATATGGAAATCATTCATGTTTTCCAAAACATGGATACAGGGATTGTATAACCCTTACACCGCATGTTCCTTTGAGCCTTCACATGGGAGTGTACTTCTACCAAAACTGGTTATGTAACACCCCATACACATGACGTGTTCTCCCAAGACATGGCATGTACTAGATTCGTTTCCCCTGCACGAGTTCTTCAATATAACTAACCAACATACTTCTATTAGGATAGGACTACACAGTGTGTACCACTTATGTTTCAACCTCCCTTGTTGTTAGTCACATGGGTGGACACATGGCTGACTCTACATGATGTGTTTATGCTAGATATGAAAAGTACCATAAGGTTTCCACTACCCTGTGTTGTTCTTTACACTATTGAAAACAAGGGTTATTCTACATGGCATGTTCAAGATTGACACGACGTGTATAACCTATGTTTTATCCTTTCGTGTCATTAGTTACATGGGTTGAAACATGGTCTACACAACAAAGCATGTACATCTGTTGCACGACGTGTCCCACTAACGATTTCCCAACCCCGTTTCTCAGCCCACATAGCTAGTGACATAGTTAGATACTACACGACATTTACATTCTGTAAATAGCGTGTACTTATGACAAATAGTTCCTTCCCAAATAAAAGGAAAAATGACATGTATTTATAATTATACGATGTGTATACTGGGTTTTTTCTGGATAGTAAGCCTCATAAACTACTCCAGAATCTAGAAAAAAAATGATATGAAAATTAAGGTGGCAATTTCTGATCCGTGAGGGCCCATACTCCCGGAAAATCAATTCATTACATATTATACAAGTAATATACAATAATAACAAGGAAATAATCCACCAAATTCTAGTCCATGAGGGCCCATAACGCCTCAGGAACCAAAGTTTTGTGTTCATTCAAATGAAACCATAAAAATTAGCAATACCCTATCTACCAGCAGGTATTCTATTAAGGCATCTATCACAACAACATGCATATGTGGCACAACATCTATCACAACAACATTTAATTAGCAATTCACCCTAAATTCCATGGCAGTAATGCAAGACATGTGATCTCTATCAAGTTCCAATATGATGCATGAGATGGCATACCCTCATCTCATCAAGTTGAAGTAGAAATAGAACTTTAATAATGTCAACAATAACAACACAAAACATGAGATTCACCCAATCTTGAAATCAAATCAACTATAAAAATTGCAAAACTAGCAAAATTGTAATAATCGAGGTAGATTAGTTTTTCCTTGTACATGGGTTTCCTACTCCGAGGCACTGCTTATTACGAACTACCTATTCCTTCCTATACGTTGCTATAGGATCCAAATATTAAACCAAGAATAAAGGAATCCCTCTAATACCAATTTGTAACGTCCCAGTTCAGGAAGCTTCCTAGAGGTGCCCAGTACCCAGTTTTTCACATGGCCTCAAGAACATTTCCCCAAATACTAGAGGCTATCGACTAGTAGTGAGGTCAATGGGTGTGATAGTGGGGAAACAATTCCATCATTGGTAGTGTAAAACAGTATAAAAAAATTTATACCAATAGTGGAAGTAGTAATCATACAATACAATAATAAACAACGGAAGACTGAAGAAATAAACAACTCGAGCACATATATAATTGATGCATGATACATATGTCTAGAAAAATATCCAAAAAAGTCATAATATTGGAATATTGTACTAAAACATGTACAAAGAAAACAAATAAACTCTATCAGTATTACAAGACTCAGCTTGGTCCCATGTTCTCCAGCTACAACACAATTAAGTTCCTAAAGTAGAAAGGTGCTTGCCCTTATCTATACATGCAGCAATATAATCTGGTTGGGCCCCAAAGCATTACCCAAACAGGATTTGAGAAAAATACTAGTAGGAAAACACCCAATGATCTGTGCCTTACGATAAATGAATATATATATGGCAGGTAATAAGAAAAGTGAAGTAGAAAACAAGGATGTACTAAAAAGTAAACAATCCTACACTTTCTGTTACATCATTTTCATTTAACAATTTAATCAACCAATCAAAAAACATGATACTCTCTGGGAAAGTTCTCACAACTTATATGTAATGCTCGAACCCCAGTTACCAAGAGTCAGTGCATTATTACATAACATTGGAATGATCACAAGGGATCAAATCCCAAAATACCAACTAGTTTAGTAGCCTTAGAAGTACTAGATACATATATAAGTTTTACATTACATCATGAAATAAAAACAACCAAAACATTTTGTCCCATTTTAACACACTTATATCCTTTATACTATCCCTACTGGTCAACAATAATATACCTCTTTACATCCTGGAAAAAATAAAACATTTAAAGGGGTGAGCTCAGATTCTGAGTAAGGATAACAATATAGCGGAAACTTTTTTTAAGAAAAGAATAATCATTTTAGGAAATGTATAAGACAAAAACAAAAGAATTTTAAACATAAACTTCAGAATAATATGTAAAAGATAAATCAAAAAATTCCACTTATTTATTCACTTGGATATTCTACTAGTTGAATAATCACATGTAATATCAAATAGCCAATTTCCTAATGAGGGAATGCATAACGTTAGACTTCATAACCACATAGTCAAAGCCTCATAAAAACAATACAAATAATATTTTTTCAAGGCCTTATTACAAGACACTAGATTGTATAATGAGACCTACCGATGCATCAAAGAGAAATAGAGGGTTCCACCAATCACTTACTAAGTCCAATTCATTCCTCACATGAAAAGGTTTAAACATAACATAAACATTCATATTCAAAATAGAATATGAAATGTCAGTACTTTATCTATAAAACATGAATGGTATAAAAATAACACATCCATATTCAAACATATCCCTAAACCATCAATACAATAAGAAATATTTGTATCATAATAAATCAACTTCAAACATTTTTAAAATCCATCAAAGGATGTTGACATAGATGAAATGAAAACAATTTGAATGAAATACCTCTTTATATTTTGAAATTATTTAAAAGTCACGTAATTATAAATGAAAACATTTATTTGGAATATAATCTTATAAGCTTGTAAAGGAATCTTTGACGGTGTTATAATGTTGGAAAATAGGCGCACTCAACCTATAAGCTAAAAAAATTTATTCCATGATTTTGTCAAAAGGGTCATAAATGACCTTGTTTGGAAAATGACGGAATGATTCCTTTATAAAATTTTCCTAAAAAGTCAAAAAAGGGTATAAATTACATTAACCCATAGTTTATAAAATAGTAAAAAAAAAATTAATACATTTTTAAGAAACAAGGATGTGGATGATAAAGAGGTCCTAGTAGATACTCACATTTAAACAACCACGAATAATGAAGAGATTGTAGAATAAACACTTTCCTTTTACTTTTCCTTGATCAAGGGTATTTTAAACCCCAATATAATAGTTAAATAATTGTTATTAAATTACTAAGATAACCATATACATAAATATGAAATCATATATGATCTTCTAATATTGCTTTGTTAATAATATTTCAGTAGTATCACCGTTTCAGTTGTTAACTGATTCGTTTTCATTTATATGCTTGGTTACGTAAGTCATGTTTGAAATGGATTGGATGTATTGGATTCATATAAAGAATGATATTAATTTAGTAAAAATTATTTTTAATCATAAAATAAAAATTATTCTTGAATTATTAGGATGGGGAATGAGTTTCATCACGTTCGTGGAGACAGTAATCCGTACGTACCCACGAGCGACAATATCATTATATTGATGGGGAAATCATATGTAAATGGATGATATATCATATATACAGAATCATTAACAAGTTATATTAATTAATTATATCAGTTATACTCATTATTATATCCATCCAAATAATTACGTGTTTGAATAACGAACTACACCACGACACGGAGACAGTAAGCCGTATGTGGTGACATGTCATTCATAAGATAGATAGAATAATGAATATGGTTGTACCATATTTATAATAGTATCATAGTATTTATAAGTTACATGTGTTATTATTTTTGTATGGAAACATCAAACAAAGAGGAAGTGGTAGAAGAAAAGAACTTTGAAAAAAGGTGGTGAAATTATTATCTCTTCTTTGGGTGTTTCCTTTTGAGTTGATCAAAAGGGATCATTAGGCTGTATTTATGTTCAAATTAAGGACACTAGGTCGAAGTGAGGGTAGTTGGGAGGATATTTGTGGAGGGTTTGTATGAGACAAATGGCTTTGGTGGTGTGATCTTGAGAGAAGGGTAACTATCCTTTTGTAAGAGAGGTGATGGTCACATTAGGAAAAGATTGAAATTTTATTTTTTTATACAATCATATTCGGTTTTTAATGGAACCGAAATGATTTATTTAAAGGATAAGGTGGGGATGGTTCTGAAAACTCTCATCCAATTGGTTTTAGATTGCTTTAGGTCACCATATTAATCTTATCATTTATATTTAACTCTTGGTTAAAAAGTTTAACATTTACCATGTCTCCTTGTAATTTTCTATTATATGGTTAATAAAAAAACTATTAAATGCCAAGAGAACCCCATGTGGTACATTAATGACATATATATTTTAATATAATTACTTTGTACAAACCTTATATTTTTAGGACTATAAAATCATTTAATAATATAGTATTTGTTTTAAAAACTCCTTTATGTCAATTTTGACATTATTTAGTCTTTGGTTTTTGTGAAAGTCACAAAAATCTGATTTCTTCAAAAACAAATTACTCAACCCAAACATGTAATGTTAAATTATGAAACTCTTGGATTGCATCAAAGTATCAATTTACATTTATTTTTATATTTATAATATCAATTATTTTAATCATTCATTAATAAGGTAATTACTGCATCATCATTGTGTCATGAATAAATTTAATTATTTAATATCTAAAAATTATAAATAAAATACCATTACATAGTAAATAGTTTTACCTTTATAATGAATATTTATAGTCTAATTTATATTATGTTTATCCCTATATTAAAAATGGTTAATTATTAAACATTAAATTTAACACTTTTTACTCTTCTTTATATAAAATAATAATAAATTTTATAATCTAATATAAGTGGATCTAAAGGATCATATTTTATTAATAAGGTTGGTTTTGGTCAAAAGAAAGTAATACAATTGAATTTGGACATGTTTTAGGGTTATTATAATATCTTTTCTTAATATTAATTACCCTATTTAATTTTAATCGTGGTAAATAAAAGTCAAAAGTTACTATTCCCCAAAAATTATTTTCATCATATTGAACCAAATTTTCCTTAATTATGCAAATAGTGTCCCTATAATTTTTGAAATTCAATTATCATAAGTGGTAAAATTATGTTTTATGAAAATTTTAAAATGCACCTAGAAGGTGGGTAAAAGACGGTAAAAAGTTCAATAAAATTATATATATATATCTAATATTATTATAACATTAATCCAATGAATTAAATTCAACATAAATAGTTATTATGTATCTATTTATACCAAATATAAATGTAAATAAAATAACTCATTATTTAAATAAAAAGTCAGTTTAAAACAATAACGCAATGTTTTCACAATTAATCAAAAATTGGATGTTTTTATAAAAATACCAAAAATTCACCCTAAGATAATTTTGATATTCCAAATTCAAAAATGAAGTCCATTTTGAAAAATAAAATTTATAAAATTTCATAAAGTGGGTACTACTATTCATAATAGCTATATTAGTTGGTCATGGTGTGTTAAAACTCTATGTTGTGTACAAAGCTAGATGTTGTATCATTCAAAGTGAAATGTATCGTAGAAGCTTGGTGTGTTACATTCTCCCATCCTTAAAATAATTTCATTCTAAAATATTCTTGAATATTACTTCATAATACTATTTTGATAGTTCTTCATCATAATTTACTAGAGTTCCTATTTTTTCTTATCAATATTATGATTTCTCCATAGAACTTTTACTAGATGAGTCATTTGGTTTCTCAACAATTGTTCTCTTATATCAAGATTCTTGAAAGGATATTCACAATAAGACATAATAGGTTCTAGTTCAATTTCCTCATAGGTGAGTACACGCATTGGGCCAAGCATCTATTTTCTCAACAGTGATATGTGGAATGCATCATGAATTTGGAGAGACTCGACAACATTGCGAAACGATAAACTAGAACTCTATTTTGTTCTAGAACTTTGAAAGGTCTGATGTACCTAGGTCTTAATTTACCATTATTACCAAAACGTGTAACACCCTTCCATAGAGATACCATCAAGAAAACATGATCTCTTACTTGAAATTCCAAATCCTTGCTTCGGTTATCAGCATAGATCTTTTGATTATATTGAGCTTCTTTGATGCAGGTTTAGATAATATTCATCTTTTCTATTGTTTCCTCAACATGTTCTGGGCCTACGAGTTTTCTTTCACCTACATCATCCCAACAACTTGGTGGGAGACATCTCTTTCCATACAACACTTCATATGGTGCCATCTGAATACTTGAATGAAATATATTGTTATAGGAAAATTCTACCATTGGTAAATATTGATCCCACATACCTTGATAGTCAAGTGAGAATGATCACAACATTTCTTCTAAGGATTGAATAGTCTGTTGAGATTGTCCATCAGTTTGAGGGTGGTAGGCAGTGCTCAAATGAAGTTCGGTATCCACAACCTTCTGAAGACTTTTCTTGAATCCTGATGTAAAATGGGGATCACGATCAGAAAAAATCAATTGGGTTACTCAATAAAGTCTTAATACTTCATTAATATATAGTCTTGCTAGACGTTCAAGTGGTAAATCTTCTCTTATAGAAAGAAAATGTGATAAGTTGGAAATATGATCAACAACGACCCATATTGTATCATTCCTTCTAAGAGTCTTTGGTATCCCTATGACAATGTCCATCGTATTATCATCCCATTTCCACTAAGGTATGGGAAAAGGTTGCATGACTCCTCTAGGATGTTGTCTTCTAGCTTTCACTTGTTGATAAACCATACATCTTGTCAAATAATCCTCAATCTCTCTCTTCATGTTGTTCCACCAAAAATGTTCCTTCAAATCACTATACATCTTAGTACTACTATGGTGTATTGTGAAATTAGAGCTATACGCATCATCCAAAAGTTCTCTTTTTAGATTAGGTATATCAGGAACATGATGTATCTCCCCAAATTTCAAAATTCCATCTACATATATGAAGTCACTCAGTCTCCCATAATTCATAGCTTTAATTTTCTTTCCAAACTCCTCCTCACTATTCTAATAACTCTTTAACCATTCTAGTAAAGATGGTTTGGAAACCATTTGAAAAATATTGATGTTTCACCTTCAATGGAAATTCCCATATCCATCTTTACTAGATACATGAAAATTTTATCCCTTTAAATTCTAATATTTTTTAAAACTCCATGATCCTTTCTGATCAGAGCATCTGCCACCTTATTTTCCTTCCCCAAGAGGTAGTGTATAGTGCAATCATAATCTCTATATAGTTAAACCCATTATCATAGCCTCATGTCAAGTTCTTTATGTGAGAAAATATACTTCATACTCTTGGGATCAGTATATATCTCACATTTTTCACCATAGAGATAGTGTATCCATATTTTTAGAGAAAATATTATAGCTGCTAATTCAAGATCTTTAGTGGGATAGTTTTTATCAGGAATTATTATCTGTTGTGGTGCATATGCAATAACTCTATCATTCCACATATGGTCACAACTAACACCTTTCTTTGAAGAGTCATTATGAATAACAAATCCATCATTCCTCGATGGTAGAGTCAGGATAGAATAATTTACTAATCTTCTCTTCAGTTATTCCAAAAATTCTCCATATTCTTTTGTCCACAAAAATTTATCCCCTTTACGAGTGACCTTGGTTAATGGGTTTTCCAATCAGGAAACATTCTGGATGAAATGCCAATAATAACCTACTAAACCAATAAAACTGTGTACCTCATTTATACTCGTAGGTGATGGACATTATTGTATTTCCATGGTCTTAGAAGTATCAACAAAGATTCTATCCATAGATACAATATGTCCTAGATAAGAAATCTCTTGAATCCAGAATTCACACTTGTTAAGCATCCCATATAATTCATTTCTTCTAAGGGTTTTCAGAATAGTGCGAAAGTGATTTTCATGATCTTCATATATTTTTTAGTATACCAATTTATCATAAATAAATAACACTACAAAGTCATCATGATGTTCCTTAAAAACTCTATTCATTTGATCCATGAAAACAGAGGGTACATTAGTCAGTCCAAAAGGCATTATTGTAAACTCGTAAAGCCCTTACCTAGATCGAAATGCAGTTTTCAGCTAGTCTATATTTTTCACACACAACTGATGATATCTGAATTGAAGGTCAATATTTTAGAAATAATGAGCTCCATGAAGTTGATATAATAAATCATCAATGAGGGGTATGGGATACTTTTTCCTTATTGTTATAGAATTGATTTCGTTGTAGTAAATACACAACCTCATAGATGCATCTTTCTTCCTAACAAAATGAATAGGGGCTCCCCGTAGAGAAAAACTAGGGTGAATAAATCCCTTATTACACAATTCCTGTAGTTGTTTATTTAGTTCAACTAATTCAATAGGGTCCATTCTATAAAGGGTCTTTGATATGGTCCTTTAACTAGGAATTAATTCAATCGAAAACTCAATTTCCCGTTTTGGAGGATGTACATGTAAATCCTCTGGAATCACATCAACATATTCTTGTACAATAGGTACGTCCTCTATTCAAACATTCTTAACCTCACCCATAGTTATTTAATTCTCTTACTCCACAATAATTGAATTTAGTAGAGATACTGGGGGTGGATCTAGATAAGAATTAGGTGGTGACATTTCTTCTCTAAAGATAAGGTACTCCTTATCACCATCAAAAATTATAACCCCCTTTTTATATAATAAATTTTGGCATCATGGTATGGAATCTTGTCCATTCCAAGGATTATATCAAATTTAATCATGGGTATGATGATGAGATCAGTATATGAAGATCATTTATATACCATAATGGGAACTGATTCAAAAAACATTGTTGCATAGATACTTCCATTAGGAGTTTTGACTGACAACTACCATGTTAATTAAAATTGGATATATGTAATTTTCTTAGAAAAATGGGGAGATATGAAAAATGTGATGATCCAAAATCAAATAAATCATTGGAATAACATGAGGAAACCATTAAATTACCTTCCACCATGTCTTTCAGAGCTTTAACATCAACAGTAATGATCACATAAGCTTGACCTTTCTCCCTTATCCCTTTTTGAGGTAACTTTCCTTGGCAGTTATGACATTCATTTTCATAATTCCCCATCTCTCTACAGTTGTAGCATTCAAAATTGAAAGCCTCTTTCATTCCTATACAATCACGATCTTGGTGGCCTTTTTTCACCACACTTATAACAAACTCCCATTCCTTTCAGGAAATCACTGGGGTGTTACTTCCCATATTTACCGCATGATGGATATTAAAATTTACCATTATTCCCCTTATTTCAATTTCCATAGTGTTTAGCAGATCTTTTCTTCTCTTCATTTTCTTTAAAGTCGTAAGACTTAGAGAATTATTTTTCTATTTTGATAGCACGTGAGAATATTTCTTTGTACAATTATAAGGATTGTGAGATTAATGCTCGATGGATAAATGGGTTTAACCCATCAAAAAATCGATCAACCATACTCATTAGATTACGTATATAATTTGATCCATGCCTTGATAACCTTGTACATTTTTCCTTATACTTTTCAACATTCTCATCCTTATTTTTCCTCAGACTTAGAAATTGTCTTTCCATATCTGCTCGATGGTCATGAGGAATGTATTTTTCTAGGAAAATATCATTAAACTCACTCCATTCCATATTTGATACTTTTTAATCATCATTTTTGTATTTAATTAATGACCATAATTGATAAACATCTCCTGTGAGGCAATAAACAGCCATGAAAACTTTTTCCCTTCTGTTACTCCCCAAACCATGAAATATTTTCTCTAAAGAACTTATCCATTGCTTAGCTACAAATAGATTGGTAGTCCCATTGAATGTTGGTGGTTATTTCCTGATGAATCAGTCTAACATTGATCATCCATGTTGTGGATTAGGGTTCCCTATACGAGTAAGGTTATTATTCATAACCTATGTGAGTTGTCCCTATATTGTGATAAGCTGATCAGCACCATTTTTATCAACAACTCCACAATAATGATATTGAGTGACAGGGAAATCCCTAAATGGATTACATGCATTGACATGTTTTCTATTCCTTCCACTAGGATTCATTTCTAATCTATGGCATATACTAGATTAGTTTATGAATCGCAATACATAATTCCAAACTTGTAAAACACTTAACATAAATTAAAAAGTTTATGGATATAATCTATAATCATAGAAATGTTTTCATTGAGGAGGTATATACTCATGAATCCTTCATAATGGTTTAAAATGAAAATGTAAATTATCCTAAGCATATCCCCCGAGAGTGTCGTAACCAAGAGTGCAACAAGACCCCTTGTCGTGTTCCAGGATAGCCCAGGTCAAGACCGAAACCCCTTGTCAGAGTTTTCACTCCTAGGAACATCTGTTCCAGTGCCACCTATGCCTTCTCATATCTAGACATGGATGTATTTATTAGAAAAAACAAAAAATCTCTACATTACCAAATTATAGGAGGATCTTCTATACTAATATTAAAAGTCTATCTTAAGGTAATGTTCACTAATCAGAGTTTTTATAAATCTAGTTTCCATGGATTGTACTATACTTCTCTGATATCAACTAAAACACCATTACCCCAGTTATCACGAGTTGGTGCATTATTAAATAACATTAGAATGATCAAAGGGGATCAAATCTCGAAAGACCGATCAGTTTAGTATCATTGGAAGTACTGGACACATACATATGTTTTACATTACATCATGAATTAAAAAACAACAACAATATTTTTTCCCCTTTGAACACACTTATATCCCTTATCTTATCTATACAGGTTAACCATAAAATACTTCTTCACATCTCGAAAAAAATAAAACATATAAAGGGGTGATCTCAGATGTTTAGTAAGGATAAAAATATAGCGAAAACCATCTTAAATAATCATAAACATTTATGTCAATGTATAAGACTAAAACACAATACTTCTTAAACATAAACTTAATCATAATATGGAAAAGATAAATCATATAATTCCATCAAGTTATTCACATGGATATCCTACTATCCCAATAATCAAATTTAATATCAAATATCCAATTTCATAATGATGGAATGCATAATTCTATACTTAAACACCACATAGTCATGGAATCATGCGAAGACAACAAATAAGATTTTATCAAAGCTTTGTTCCAAGACACTAGTTTGTCTCATGAGACCTACTGATGCATCGAGGAGTGACGCACGCCTGTCATAGGGTGTGGAAAAATAAAATTAATTTTCCTAGTGTAGCATAGAGGCTGACCAGGGTCGTCTCACTTGAGGAGTGTTGAATTCAGTTCAATCACTTATTCTAGTTCACCTAATCTAATTCTTTTTATTTTTATATATTTTATGAAATAAATGGAATTTAATAAAATAAATTAAATTCATAAATCATAAGAAACTAATATTTAATTCTATATTACCATGTAATGATAAACAGAATGTAATTAGAGAAGAAAGGATGTTCTCCCGAGAGAACATTCAGGGAGTACCTTCATTGGCCAGCTTCAAATATTCTTAGTGAACACACTCCATCGTATGTGTGCACAACTTATTCTACCCTGGTTATGAATGAAAAGTCTACTTATCGATCTCCATGTACACCCTCCATCCACCTCCTCAATTGAGGTAAAATGGTTGTAGATTAAGAAGATAAACTTTAGACAACCACAATGAAGATTACACCCACTATAAATTATCCTTTGAATTAACTCAAAGAATATTAAAAAAATGTCCTTGGGTTCAAGAACCAGATTACACCCTCGGGATATTCCTCATATTAGTTACTCATGATCATGAGTATTATAGTTCACGACGATAAGAAAAGAGGAAGAAAAGAGGGTGAATCGGTGGACACAAAAATAAAAACAATGCATGAATTTATTAGAAATCTAAATTACAATTGAAAAATAAAGAAAAGAAATAAAATAAAAAGAAAGGGGGTAAGATTTTTGGCCGGCCTCCCTCAGTGGATATCTCCTCCTTGTTGCCTTAAAGGAATGGATGAAGAATGGGATGCTTTGGGAAGGAGGTGAGGGCCTCCTTTTATTGGCAGAATTCAACCCCTGAAGGTTTGCGCCTTTTAGGCCCTCTTAATGACCTCTTCACGTGTTCCACTCTTCATGAATGTTGTTCATAAATATCTTGGCCGTCTGTCCTCCGTATTTCAGCTAATTTGGAAACAATATGAAGGAGTTATGAATTTTTCATTCTCGGTTTCTGTTTATGGACGAAGCATCCAGGAAGGTTCCTCCAAAAGTATGTCATTAAATAGCCTCCTTAATGACCTCAAACATCTCCAAAATTTATTTTAGATACTTCCCTATCTATCCTCGTGGTATCCTCGGTAGAAACACATCATTTATATATGTGTATTATGAGTTTGAGGTCCGTTACGTTGGATGGGTCCATGCTATTCACCCAGAAAAATTCTCAACTTCAATGAATTTTTAGACCCTTTATATGGCCGAATCAGCTCCTGGTCCAGAAGACAAAGTTGAATGAAATAAAATAAGGATTCTAAAAAAATTTGAATAAAAAAATTTGGATATACAATTTTACGGAAATGACCAAAATTCCCTTTGATGTAAAAATCTGTCTAAAATCCAAAATTAGGCGTTTTTCACATTTGGGCTCAAAATAACACTAAAACCTAAAAACATGATAATTAACCATCCAATAACACTTTTGTGGGATTATAAACAATGATTTACAGTATAAAATATATTAAAATATGAGCTTCATCACTCCCCCACACTTAAACATTACACTCTAGGGCAATCATCTTTCATCCAAATCAAAATCCACACAACAATCAAAAATGAGAAAATATCAATGATTTTATCCAAAATAGAATTCCATCATGTCTAATATAGGAATAATAATTATCTATTATTTTTATTTAAATCACTAAAATTTGTTCAACCTCATAAATCAATCTGTGGCCCAATCACAACCTACCTCACATTGAATTTTATGTCACTCTTCACTCAAGATAAATTGAATCTTGAGTTATAGTCATACTTGAAAATCACATGTATCACCACAAGTTTGTGAAAATTCTCATTTCTCCACAGCGTGAAATATGAAAATGAATTTAATCATGATGGCTTTAATTAATGGTTCAAATGATTATGTGTCTTAGGGTTGGTGGGAAAATTATTGAAAAATGTTCCAGGATAGAAAGAGGAGGTTGGACTTTTAAGTACAATTCCTGATTATATCAAGTGAAAACACATGAAATTACTCATTCAATCCCACTTGAAAATGCGAAACACAACACCACCCTCCTTTTAATGATATGGTACATGAGACAAAAAGTTATTATAATTAATGATATCATATAATTTCTCCTTACTTTGTTTAAAGCTCCCGAAAGGCACATCTTTATTTTCTTTTATTCTTTTTTTTATAGAGGATGAGTTAAAATTTAATACAATGAATGAATGAGAATTCATGACCTTGATATTTTTGAGAGGGACATGAGTCATAAAATAATTTAAAATGAGTAATTCAATCTTATCTCCATTTTTTTGTTTTCTTTTTTTAGGAGAAATGGATGAAAAAAATAAAGCACAATGAAATGACGACACATGCCCAATTCTCTTGTTATCCACTACACAAAGTATTGACACACACATTGCACCACCCATAAATGATACACATCCCAATTAACTCACACGAAATTCCCTTCCCCCACACTCAAACTTGAAATATCCATTCAAAAATAATAAAAGTGCGGGTAGGTAAGGAAAAAGTGGCTTGTAATGTGGCTTAAACCTATAAGGAAATTCATGGAATCTACGGGCTTATGAAGGATAAATGTAAATGTGGGTCTCAAGATAAAATTTGGCTAGCCAAAGAGATTCCTCAATCATTTCAAATACATTTCACGAAATCCAAAGCTTCAAAAGAGAATATTCACAAATTCTGGTTCTCACAAAAATTCAAGTTTCCCTCAAGAATGTGTGGGTATTATGAATAATATGAAAAAGTGGTTTAGAATACCTCACAGGATTGGAAAAAAAATATTTTGAGTCAGTGTTTCATGGGCATGGATTTCAAAAATTAGTCAAACTCATAAAAATGCTTGAAATCCATTTCAAGGGAATATAATTCATATCAACAATCATTTAAAATCCATTATTTCAAATATCATTTCAACTCTTTCAAAATCAATTGATGTGTGAAAAGTGATAAAAATATTCATTAATGCTCAAAATATGTTTTGGACCAAAAAAATTGAAGGAGTTTAGGTGATAATGGTAAAAATTTAACTCTCTTTTGAAATAATGATTCGGTCATCTTCCTCTAATTCTTGGGGCTTCATTTTGCAATCATGATCCCACACAAGAAAAATTACTCAATTAATCACAAGGATCATTTCATTTAAGCTCAAAATGAAATGTGGGAGGGGGCCACATGCTATATTATTTCCTAATACTGATTTTGAAATCTAAATTCCTAACATTGGAAATTAAATTACTATAAAGAAAGTAAATGATAAATCTTGGTATGATCCCCCAATTGGGCCTTGGCATCTCTTACTGCATCCAGAGGGCAGTACCAGCCGTTATCCATAATCTTACGGTGGGTGGATCTTCTTGGACATGAACCACCACTTGTTGTTCTTACCAGCTTGCAGTTATTTGTTCTTTGTGAGGAGAATTCCATGTATAGAGTACACCAGATCCACCCCTTCGCAATGTGGTATAGCTTTCATGGAAGGGGTAGGATGAAGTATGGATCCTTCTCCACTTCAGTTGCTACTTGTGAAATATGTTCTTCAAAATCCAGTGGTTTCTCCAGATTTGTTGCATGAAAATAATAATCAAAGGGATATTCAAAATTTAAATTTGAAATATTAATTCCCAAATATTCCCTTTTAAAGTAGGTAGCTTGTATATTTGGTTCTTCATGTAGAGCCACTGTTATCGTTTCTTGGACTTCCTCAAGTATATGATCAATGTCCTTAGGAATCTCCAGGTGTTCCTCAATAGGTGAAATTTCTCCTTCATCATCTTCCTCCAAGGTGATACAAGGATTGAACGAATCTGAAAATTCAAATTCATAAGGAGTGATACTCAAATCAGATTGAATGAAATCAGAAAAATTAGAGTTCATGGAAGGATCATCTCCCTGAGTTGTTTCTAGTTCAATCACTTCTTCAGTTGAAAGTGCCTCTTGGAGTTGATTATAACTAGATGGAGGTAGGTAGTCGGTCTCCCCCATCGTGACTTCAAATTCTAACAATTTTGTGGGGTATTATTTTATTGGTGTTGGCTCTTCTTCTTTGCAAGGCTTGGGGAGATCAAGCAGCTCCTCACATTCATTCCAGAATTTATCCAATTCTTGTTGATCTCCCACATTTGGCTTAATAGGAAAGTCATCCTCCTTTTCATCTATCTCGGGTAGAATTGGTTGAGTGAGGATGAATGAGTCTTTAGGTACCCCAAAATTTACCTCCTCTAGTTCTTCAATGATGAGTGGTGAAATTTCTTCCACCACTATCTCAGGGTCTTACTCCGGCTCAGGGTCGGGTTGCTCCATCCTTGCACGAACATAGTCCAATGCACATTCCATTTTCCACCCCAAATCATCGATATTATTATTAATCATTTCAACCCGGTAATTTAGACCATGAAAATCAATTTCTAGTTCTTGATATTTCTCATGCGAGTAATCTTCCCATGCATAAAAATTTGAATTTGAATACATCATGGAAAAAAGAAATTTTTTTCAAGATTTTTCTTAATGAAAATAAAATAAAATATTTACAAAAATGTGAATTTTGAAAATGTGATCGAAATAACTACTTAGCTCCCCAGCAACGGTGCCAATTTTGACGCATTCCTGTCGTAGGGTGTGGAAAAAGAAAATTAATTTTCCTAGTGCATCATAGAGGATGACCAGGGTCGTCTCACTTGAGGAGCATTGAAGTTAGTTCAATCACTTATTCTAGTTCACCTAATCTAATTCTTTTTGTTGTTATATATTTTATGAAATAAATGGAATTTAATAAAATAAATTAAATTCATAAATCAAAAGAAACTAAAATTTAATTCTATATTACCATGCAATGATAAAAAAAATGTAATTAGAGAAGAAAGGATGTTCTCCCAAGAGAACTTTCAGGGAGTACCTTCATTGGCCAGCTTCAAATATTCTTAGTGAACAAACTCCATCATATGTGTGCACACCTTATTCTACCCTGTTTATGAATGAAAAGTCTACTTAGTGATCACCAAGAACACCCTACATTACCTTCTCAATCGAGGGAAAATGGTTGTATTTTAAGAAGTTAAACTTTAGACAACCACAATAAGGATTACAACCACTCTAAATTATCCTTAGAATTAACTCAAAGAATATTAAAAACATGGACTTGGTTTCAAGAACTTGATTACTCCCTCGGAATATTCCTCTTATTAGTTACTCATGATCATGAGTATTATAGTTCACGATGGTAAGAAGAGAGGAAGAAAAGAGGGTGAATCAGGGGACACAAAAATAAAAACAATGCATGAATTTATTAGAAATCTAAATTACAATTGAAAAATAAATAAAATAAATAAAATAAAAAGAAATGGGGTATGATTTGAGGAATGCATCCCTCGGTGGAGATCTCCTCCTTGGTTCCTTGAAATAATGGATGAAGAATGGGATGTTTTGGGAAGGAGGTGAGGACCTCCTTTTATTGGAAGAATTCAACCCCAGAGAGTTTTCGCGTTTTAGTCCCCCTTAATGACCACTTCACGTGTTCCACCATTCGTGAATGTTGTTCATAAATTTCTTGGCTGTCTCTACTCCATATTTCAGCTAATTTGGATACCGTATGAAGGAGTTATGAATTTTTCATTCTCGGTTTCTGTTTCTGGACGAAGCTTCCAGGTAGGTTCCTCCAAAAGTATGTCATTAAATAGCCTCCTTAATGACCTCCAACATCTCAAAAATTTATTTTCGACACTTCCCTATCTATCTTCGTGGTATCCCAGGTAGAAACACATCATTTAGATATGTGTAGGCCATGTTTGATGTCTGTTACGTTGGGTGGGTCCACGCTGTCCGCCCGAAAAAATTCCCAATTTCAATGAATTTGTAGACCCTTAATATGGCTGAATCACCTCCTTGTCCAACACAAAAAGTTGAATGAATTAAAATAAGTATTCTAAAAAAAATTTAATCAGAAAATTTGGATATAAAATTTTACGTAAATGACCAAAATACCCTTGACGTAAAAATCTGTCTAAAATTCAAAATTAGGAATTTTTCACATTTGGGATCAAAATAACACTAAAACCTAAAAACCTGATAATTACCCATCCAATACCACTTTTGTGGGATTATAAAAAATTATTTACAGTGTAAAATATATTAAAATGTGAGCTTCATCAAGGAACTATAGAGGGATCCATCAATTACTTACTAGTTCCAATGCATTCCTCATATGAAAAGGTTTAATCATAACATAAACATTCATTTTAAAACTAGCATAACAAATGTCAAAACATTATTGATAAACCATGAATGGTATAAAAATAAAACATCCACAGTTAAAAATATCACAAAACCTTGAATAAAACATGTGATATTTGTATCCAAATAAATCAACTTCAAGAATGTTTAAATTCCATCAAAGGATGTCGACCAAGATGAAGTTAAAACGATTCGAAAGAAATACCTCTTTCTATTTTGAAATTATTTAAAAGTCACATAATTATAAAATAAAAAATTTATTTGTAAAATATTTTTATAAGCCTGTAAAGGATTCTTCAAAGGTGTTATAACGGAAGAAAATAGCCACACTCACCGTATAAGCTAAAAAACATTCTTTCTTTAATTTTGTTGAAAAGGTCGTAAATGACCTTGTTTGGAAAATGATAGAAAGATTCCTTTATAATTTTAAAAAAAAATTAAAATAAGGGTTTATATGAATTTAAACCAAATTCTATAAAATAGTAATAAAATTTGGAATACATTTTTAAGAAACTTGGATGTGGATGATAAAGAGGTCACAATAGATACTTATATATAAACAAACTCAGATAATGAAGAGATTATAGAATTAAACCTTACCTTATAATTTTCATTGATCAAGGGTACATTAACCTACTATATAATAGATAAATAATGTTATTAAATTATACAAGAACCATATACATTAATATGATATCATACATGATCTTCTAATATTGATTTGTTATTAATATTTTAGTAGTATCATCATTTCGTGTGTAAACTGTTTCGTTTTACTTTTTATGCTTGGTTAAGAAAGTCATGTTTGATATGGATAAGATGTATTTTATTCATATAAAGAATTATATTATGTTCTTAAAAATTATTTTTAATCATAAAATGAAAATTATTCTTGAATGATTACGATGGGGAATGAATTTTATCGCGTTTGTGGAGACGGTAATCCATATGTACGAATGACTGACAATATCATTATATTGATGGTGAAATGTTATATAATAGGATTTTATATCATATATATAGAATAATTAACATGTTATATTTGTTATTTAATTCAGTTATACTCATTATTATACCCATCCAAATAATGAAGTGTTTGAATAATGCACCACACAACGACGTGGAGTCGGTAAGCCGTACGTACGCATGTATGATGACATGTCATTCATAGGATGGTTATAATAATGAATATGGTTGCTCCATATTTATAATAACATCCCATTATTTCTAAGGTACTGAAATTATTATTTTGGTATGGAAACAACAAAGAAAGGGTAAGTGGAAGAAAAAAAGAACTTTGAAAAAAGGGGGTGAAATTATTACCTCTTCTCCTGGTATTTCTATTTTACATGATAAAAACGCTCAATAGGTCAAACTTATGATTAAACTAAGGCCACTAAGTAATTTTTAGGGTATGTGGGAGGATATTTGGGTTAGTTTTGGCCAAGAAAAATGGATTTGGAGGTGTTATTTTGAGAGAAGGGGAAGTACCCTTTTATAAGAGAGGTGAGGATCACTTTAGGAAATGCTTGAAATATTATTTTATTATAAAATAATATTCGGTTTATAATGGATAGAAATTATTTATTTATAGGATAAGTTGGGGATGGAATGAAAACCTCTAAACCAATAGGTTTCATACAGATTTTGGTCAATGTATTAACCTTATCTTTTAGATTTATCTATTGGTTAAATATTTTAACATTTACCATGTCACATTTTAATTTCATAGTATATGTCTATAAACACACTATAAGGTGCCAAGATATTCCGAAGTGGTTTATTAATGACATATTTATTATTATATAAGTCCTTTTGATGATTCTTATATTTTTAGGACTATTATGTCATTTAATAATACTTTATTTGTTTTAAAAACTCAATTGTGTCAATTTTGACATTATTAATATTTTGTTTATTTGGAAAGTCATGAAAATATGATTTATTCAAAAAAAAAAAAATTTAATCAACCGAATAATTTAATATTAACCTTGGAAATTATTTTATTGCATCAAAATTATCAATTTACATTTATTTTGATATTTAAAATAACAATTATTTTAATCATTCATTAATAAAGTAATTACTCCATCATCATTGTGTCATAAATAAATTTAATTATTTAATGTCTAAAAATTATAAATAAAATAATATTATATAGGAAATAATTTTATCTTTGTAATGAATATTTACAGTCGAGTTTATCTTATGTGTAACCCTATATTAAATTTTTTTAGATATTAAACTTTGAATTTAACACATTTAACTCTTTATCAAATAAAATAATAATAAATGTCTTAATCTAATGAAAGTGCACCTAAAGGATCATATTTTATTACTAAGGATGTTTTTTATCTAAATACACATATAAAATAGAAATAAGACATTTTCTGGGATATTATAATATCTTTTTTTACCTTTCATTACCTTATTTACTTTTAACCTTGGTAAATAAAAGTCAAAAGTTACTGTTAACAAAAAATTATTTTCATCATATTGAACCAAATATTACTTACTAATTTAAACCACATCTCTGAGATTTTTGAAATTAAATTCATAGAAACAGTAAAATTACATTTTATGCAAACTTTCAAATGCGCCTAGAAGGTGGGTAAAAGATAGTAATCTACAGACACTCTAAGGAGGTACTCACTGTCAATTTCCTTTATAATCTTATGTAATCAATGAATCTCTAAGGAAGCACTCACTGTCAATTCCCCTTATTTCATTTTAATGGTAAACTACAGACACTCTAATGAAGCACCCAATGTTAATTCCTCCTGTGGTCTCTTAACGTATATATATACACCCTAAGGTAGAACTCACCATCATCCCCCTTGTGGTCTCACAGCGAGATAAATATCCTGGACACTCTGGGAAATCCCTCAACGTCAATTTCCCCAATGGTCTCACTACACCGTGTTCCCACATCCACGTGTAAAGAAATCGTACACAAACAATAAATAACATCCAAAGAAAACCTCAAAGTACTAATTGGCTAAATAGCTATAAGGCATGGCACAACATATCAAATAAATAATCACCCCATCCTAACAACGCTAGAAATGAAAAAATAGCTTAACTGGAAAAGCTAGCCCAAATAGACATAAACAAAAAAGCATGGGAAAAAAGATCCATAGCATGTAAATTAACCCTATTAACAATAAAAAAAAATCTGTTCAAACATAAAAGGAATAATAGGCATTAATAGGGTTAAAATCCCTAAACATGAAATACCCCGAATGAGGGTATTGAGAACTTTTGCACATATAACTCAAAGACTAACTACGGAAATGCAGAAACCATCTACCTCAGTGTAATATGATCGATATACGTGAACCTTGAGCCTTGAATTTCCCTAGAACTCCATAGATCTACAAAAATGCTAAAAAATTTCAATAGAGGATATCTCACGAAAGAGGATAAATATGGAAAAGTGTCTCTAGAAGAAAGAATATCTTACCATGGTGATGCCAATACAATCGACGATGGTCAATTCGGAGAACGGATGGCCAGTTAGGGGCTCAGGGAAGAATCACCAGATACAGATGCTCTTGGATGGGACAAGTCGAGAAGAAGGGTGTTTTGTCGATTAGACGTGACCCCTGTCCATTTAATGAAATAAAAAGAAAGTACACGACATTTTCTTTAAAATTAAATGATGTGTACTTGACTTAACGAGCCTCCACTTTAAGAGGCCTCCAGGTCACCCCACACAGCCATGTGCTTGTCCACTACATGACTAGTACATGGCTACCCGCAACAACCTGTTACATGATGTGTACTTATAAGTACATTAAGTTTACTCATGAAATTTACAAAAACTCATTATTTCTAAAAAACAATCAGAAAAGAAAGTATACCTGAAAAGAAGATCCAGGTTCTTATAGAAGTGGTATTGGTTTTCCACTAGAAACTAATTAAAACTCTGTTGATGTGATTAAATTTACATAATAATAGAAATAAAGAGTGAAAATAATTTTATTATATGTGTTTTTAATATATAATTAATATATAGAGGAAACAAATAAACTATAAAGAATTGAGATAATATGACATTAATTTTTTAGAATATTTTATAAGTGGATGTCAATAAAAATTGAGAGTCTATGCTATCTAAAATAGGTAGAGGTTGTACTCTGATTTGGTGTTTGATATTTTTGAATGATGACAATAAGTCATCTATCAAATTATCTATCCATCAATATTTTTTAATCAAATCTGAATCATTTTTATTTACTCCAAATAATTCCAACCAATTTTAATGTTAATGTAGTCTATCCAATTTATTAATCAAAGATAGAAAAAATATATATCCATCAGAATTAAAGCATATGTCCCATCATAATTCATGATAATTTCATGAAAAGAATAAAAAATAGTACATCTTTAAAACCTCATAAAATCAATGAATAATCACAATTTTTACCTCAAGTGAGTGATTTTATATGTTTTGATTCAGATGCATTGGATTTCTAAAACTTTCACCATAGTCCTCACATGTATTATATTTCTTATCCTCATTTTATAGTGTTTTACTTTTAATATCATCCACATGTTAAAAATAATGAACAATATAATAATGAGAATACTAAAAAACATTAGATACAATTAATAAAAATAAAATGCAATAAAACAACTCAATTGGTGATTATGATATTTAATAGAAAATAAATTAACATACAAAGCACATGCATTATGGACATAAATAATTAATACATAATCATATATCAATATATATATATATATATATATATATATTTATATATAAACTCACACAAAATGATTGTAATATGAACAAAAAAATTTGGGAAGGATGTTTTTCTAGTGTTAATGTTTAAAAGTTTGTGTGTCAACATCAAAAGTGGAATGTCCTTATGTTTTGTACCGTGTTATGAAATTATACCCTAAATGTTTCCAAAACGATATTATTGGTGACTATTTTAATCAACTGTTTTCAAATTCCATCATAGAATTTATTTTTTCTGTATTGTTTTTTATTTAATTGAATTTATTCCAATTACATGAATATTTTTAATGGAATGTTTAATGAAAATTCTTAATAAATAAACTATAGAAACTAGTTCAATATATGAAACTACTGTATGATAGAATGAAACAAGAATAAGTGGAAAAACATTATACAACATACTCGAAGACTCATTAATAATATATCATTCAATTTTTCCAAATTGTAAAATTGATTATATAGAATTTGTAAATTTAAAGAACACAATGCATTTAATATACCTAATTGAATAAGAAGGACATGGATGGCATGTTAAAAAAATCAATGTTAAGTTTATTTCAATGAATATTAATCCTAAATGTCCAAAAAAATATTTATCTGTAAGAAAAAATAATTTTTTTGAATAATATATATGACATTATTCCATTGAAAACATTATTCATATATGAATATCATCTGAGATTACTGTATACACAACAATATATTTTTTTCATTTTAAGAATGTGTGTTTTTTGTAAAGTAATTTTCATTACTGTAAAATTTTAGGTGGAATATTAAGTATTATATTGCATAATCAGTATACTGCACTATCAACATGAAAATATAATGTGAATCATAAGTAGTAATTTATGGATAAATAGAATATAGTAAATCAGAAAACCAGAATAAATGTATGATTGAAGGTCAATGCAATCAGAATACTTAAAATCTTTAGAACTACAAACCTCTACCATGTCATGGGAGAATGATCATGTGTTTTGAGAGAGTGAACTACACACCTACTATAAATATAATGTAATGGAAGAGTAATTATTAGTTAATATAGAAAAGAAAACAAAAAGTATAGAGGTTCAGAAAACAATCAAAATTTATCTTTAATTATGGAATCGATACATTTTAAGAAAACTATTGTCTATGCAATTTTACTTTTCATATTAAATTGATCTATGTTGAATTTATTTTTAATTTCTTATGATGTCCAAGTGTCTCCGGTGAAAATAGTTTGGACTTGTTCTCTTTCGCCAATGGCCACTAATTCAAAATCATGTTCTAACAGTGTCTAGAAAGAATTCACAACATGTCAGTCAATGTCAAAAGAGTAAAAAGAGTGAAATAAAATTGGAGGAGCCATATCATTTTTTATATATAATGGATAATACATATTATACATTAGCTAAAATTAAAGGCAAGAAGAATCAAATATGTGTATAATTTATTTGGATATAGTTTCCTTGAAACAGGTGAGGTAGCACAATAAAGAATTTGAGAGAATATAAATAGAAATTAACTACAAAAATTGAATCATGAAATTGAAATGAATTAATGAAATTTAAGTAGTTTCCCATGAACATAATCACCATGAATTTTATTTTTGTTATAAGTATATAATATATTTAAGAGTGTTTCTGGTTATAAATGAATGAAGTAAACATAGTTAGTTGAAAGGAAAACAAAGTGAAATAACATTAAATTCTATGAGAAAATATGATATCCAATGGGAAATTAACATAAGGACCACTAATATAAAATATTTTGAGTGAATTTTGATATCTAAATAAATATTTGAAAATATGATTCATATTCAAAATATTTTATACAACTATTTTATAACTAAAAGGAAGAAATGATCATTGAACGAGATATAAAAGTAAAGAATTTGATAATCTGAATATGTCAATGATAATGAGACTAATTCATGTCAACCACAATATTTTTTCATTTATATGTGGTCCTAATAATTTATGTATAAGTGAAAAAATATAAATACATCATATAAAAACGACGATGAAAATACATGTAATAGTAAAAAAACACACTGTAAGATGAGATATATTGTTTAAATTAATTTAAAACATTAGATTCATATTAAGTGAATATATATTAATATAATTAGATAAGTTTTATACCTATCATATTCATTGTTTTATTAAAGTATAAAATTGTTACTTTGGTGGTTTTCTAACTCTGAATAATTGCATATATTTCTTAAGTAAATAAATTCATAATGGTGTACTTTAAAAATTAGCATCATATAAATATAGTGAAAATATAGTGAAAAATAATGCTAGGACTTAAGTATATCATATATTTGGGAAAATAGTAATTTTTTTTAGGAAATAGTCATAATTAGTTAAAAATAAAATCCTACATCACCCAGTGATTGGGCTTCTAATCTACTTTATATTTAATGATAAAAAACCCCCAATTTTTCATCTAAGCGTTTCTTTTAAGTGTTATCTAGTATAACTTTTTGGGACTTTATGACTTGAATTTGATGAACCTGAAGATTTTATTGAAAATTTGAAATGAATATTATGAATGTCTTGAACCTATGTTCAATCATGTCTTGAGTACATGAAATTAACTTCGAAGATGAACAATGGATTTGAATAGAGCCAAGGATGGATAAAGTATCAATTGGATCTTTACAAATTGAATAGGCTCATCAATGTAGGTAACCATCCAATCGATGCCATGAGGATAGATTATAATATCTAAAATAAGTGCACTAGGTACCAAGTGGACTCTTAGCAGCTACTTGATGGACATCACAAAAATGCAGTGATTCTGCCTGGCTCACTAACTAGCTGATGGGTTCAAGAGAGCATTGTCAAAGGGTTATAATGGCATGGAAAAAATACACTGAATATTGGAATTAAAGAATTGTACGAACTATAGTCTTCTACAACATCTTGAAGGTTATAAATAGAACCCATGGGGGACTTGGAAACATACTCTCTAATCTTATTAACAACATCCAAGTGTATGATATCCAAATTTCAACCAAATGCACTATTTAAAAATGATCTCATTACTTCCAATTATCGACTATTTGACAAAAGAAATTGAAAAAAATGAAATATTAGATATGGTAAATATATGTATGTGAAAATTTAGTAAACATGTAAAAAGGATTTTGAAATATGTAATTGTTCAACAATGCCATTCCAGTTGTTTTTTTATGTAATGTGAAGGTATTTTTAAACAAAATATGCATTGGAAACCTAAAAAAATGATTGTATTGTATTATAGAATGGGGATATTAAAATAAAGAATGTATGTATTTGTTATGAATTATATTTTATAACCTTTATATATTTTAGTATAATTTAACATGTATTTATTATTGGTTTTTTATATTACAATGTTCAACATATTTATTATGCTTCACATATAACCTATTGTATTAATTTTTCTTTTCATTTTTAAGTTAATGAATTAATATTACTAAAGGTTTAAAAATTTTATACTCATGTATGTGAATGTATAAAAATTACCAAGAAATTTTTCCCAATATATATGTATATAGTTTCCATAGATAAGTATATACAAAAGGGGAAATAGTATTGAAAACCTCAATGTACGCAATATTGTATATATATATAAAAAAGTAAAAATATTACTCATGTATCTAGATGTTAATTAATGAACTATAAAGATTATGTGTGTAACAGAGAGGGGTAAAGGCAATATGTCATCTAATATGGTGTTCAATGGAAATATCAAATCTGATGTAAATAAATATACATATTAACTGAACGAATATTGACATAACAGTATGAAAAAGATATGAAAACAAGAAATTGGATAAATTAAATATTCCAAATGATTCTAACATAAAATCAATAGAAAATCATTATCTATAACATATTTTAGATAAGAAGAACCATATAATTAGTTTGAGCTACCACTTCATTATTACAGACCTTTGAAATACTGATTATTTGAGCCTTACTTGAGTTTGTATTTACATATTCACCAAAATATCACCGATGAAAATGAAATACCCACAGGTAAAATCATTAACCATTTAATGGTAATGCAACAACACTAGAATAATAAAATGAATACAATAGTTTAATTATTTTCCAAATTTGTGGTTCAATAAAATCATTTAAATGATTCTCATCCACCAGTAAACCAAAATAATCAGACACCTAAGAATTAAAATATATAATACAAAGTCCAGTTATAACCACTTCTGACTAAAGTATTAGTGATTTTTGAAAAAGTTATAGTATAAATTAAAACTTAATATTGGGTTCAATCCCTTGTTGAAAAAAACACACATAAAAATTTATATTATTTAAAACAATTACAGTGTACATAATCTGAGTATATCTTCCTTTGCATAGATTTCAAACTAGTACAGTTTTTATATAGTGAGATAATAAAAGGGAGAATATCCTAAATGAAATTAAAACTTGGAAAATATTGTAAATATTATTTACAAAAGTTCATTGTTCTTAAAATTCAACTTGTTAAAAAAATTTAATAATAATTAAGGGTATCTTTTGTAGGAAATGTATAATACCTTTTCAAAGATGATAAACTCAACATTAAAGTGAGTGTTAAAAATTTCAATGATTTTTCACCGTTCCCAATATCCTCTAATCCAAACTGATTGTATGGGAATTCTAATACTTCAATTCCGAGCGAAAATAATAAATAATCCCCCTCACAAAAAAAATTAATATTATGTAAATTTGAAAAATATAATGTTAAAAACAAAAGATATAGATGCATATGAAGAACTTAAATATAAATCCCATACCATGATTACTATACTTATCACATAATTTATTATAAACCTTATTTTTTAAATTTAAAAACCCCATACAATCAATGGGGGACCGTTAATTGTGTTTTATAATTCCTTATATATAATCTGAGTATATCTTCTAACGAATTGATTACAAAAAATTATAGTTTCTACGTAGTCCCAAAATCAAGGGGATAATAGCCTAAATGAAAAAAACATGGAAACTATAATAAATATTTTTTACAAAAGTGTTCAGTGTATATAGTTTAAGTTGTAATAAAAGTGAATAATAAATAATGGCTTATAGAGAAGGAAAAATTTTAATACCTTGTCAAATATGGGAAACATGACATTAATGTGAGTAGAAGAAGATTCATGTGTTTTTCATTATTCCCTGGATCCTATGATCCAAACTAATTGAATGGGAATACCAAAACGTCTATTCCTAGAGGAAATAATAAATTATTCCACTAACATACTAAAATTAATAATATATCAAGTTAAAAAAATATGTATAAAAAGAGATATATGGATATGGAGAAGTGAGAAGCCCAACCATAATAAATGTTGTTGTTATATAATTTATTCATGCCATTATAGTTTGAATTTGATAACCCCTTACAATCAATGGATTACCATTACATATGTTTTTTTATTCCTCATACATTCCAACTATGTATCATATACAAAAATCCCCATTTATAAGACATAAAAAATTATTAATAAATTTAACCATTGGGAAGAAACATTGAAAATCAATAGGACCTTTACCTTGAAGCTTCAAAGATCCACAACCTTTCCTCTAGCATGCTGAATGTATTTGTAATGGTTTTGACATGTCGATACAATATCATTCGGGAAAAAAATCCAAATGGTTCTGCAATAAAAAATTATGATACCATTCAATTTCAAGGAAAAAAAAACAATTATACTTAAAAAAAATATTTGAATAAAAGTGATTATATCTATCAAACTATTCAGTCAAATAAATCCACTGTGAGTTGAGAAAAACCTAAAAACATAAAGTAACATGTATATAAGATTATTCATATTAATTTGTTTAATGAAACCGATCATGAATAGATGATATATCTTGGATTTTAAAATCATATAAAAAATATCTTCATTAAAATAACAATAAATAATTCATAAAATTTTTCATTTGAATGTGAAAAAATTTAGACCTAAATTACAGGATACCCAATGAAGTAATAACAAGAACCTTGAAAAATTATTCATAAAATATTCATTTTATTTTCACTTATACTAGTAATAAATATTCAATAATCTCATTGATCACATGACTATATTTATGTAGTACCTGAATATCATTCCTTTAATTGTACCAATTTGAAGACATGATGAATAGAGTAGAAACTGAATATATTAAATAAAAAATTAGAATGTAGAAAATTATCATCTCACAATGAATAAATATAACCAATTAAAATTCAAAATTTTAAAATCAATAATGTAACAATGATAAAATTGAAATTATTGTTGGAGTAACATACCATGGTAACAATGTAGAGCCACCTGGAGAAAGAGTAAGTACAACACATGTTAAAAAATACATAATTCAATATAAGAGTAACATTTCTTCCCATAAAAATAATTAGATGATAAAATTTGTACCACATGGTAAATGGATATAGATTATTCCCAAATTGGGCATTTACCAATCCACTGATGAAAGGGGGATTATCTCAGAAGACCAATTGAGGTATAAAAATGTCATCATTTTGTGTTTTTAAATTTAAAATCTAGAATCATTAAAAAATCAAAATAAAAAATGAAATTTAGGGTCCATAAATGTAGATTATTAATTAATGAGATTGAATATGACAAAATAATGTGTAATTGAATACCCCCAAATGAAAATAAAATGCTAGTCTCTTCATTTTTGTTCATTTGGTTGTTAAAAACATATTTTTGGTATGTTCTGATGATGATAACATTTAGAATCTAGGATCTCTCAATAAAAGAGAAAAAATGAAACAAACTGTCAATAACATTATACTAAATTAATCACTTAATATAAAGGGCCTAAAAGAGGAGAAAACTGCTTCATTAAAAAATCCATAAATCATCACCAAATTGAGTTGTGGATTGAGGCGGTCAAAGAAACAATATATATAGTTTTCTCTATTTAATTATTGTACTCATTGTTAACGGACCACATGATAAAAAACAAATGGTATCAAAACAAAAACACATTAATATAGAGATCATTAGAGTTAAAAACACAAACATGGATATATGAATAATATAAAACACTAAAGAAAGGGTGGCCTAGGGTGTTTTGGTGTATAATCTCAAATAATATTCACCCAAAGTCTCTTCACTAAGGATTGAAATTCTTTTATGCAACATGATTTCTAAGAAATTTCCCTCACACCAGTTCCACCACTCAAGGTTAGAGTAAAATCTTGCACTGGATCTTTATAATTCATTTGCCTCTTCCAATTGTAGCTTATAAAAGGTCTTATCATTACAGTTTAGCCAACAAATACCTTAATAAACATTGGTTTAATAGAGGGGGGGAGGGGGTCACCATATCCCATTGTACCTATAATGGGTCTCAAAATATCCTCAAATGTCACAAATGACCTTAAAATTCCAACATTCAAACATAGAGAAAAAATCCACCCACCCAACACCATCCACTATACACTGATGATGCCTTATCAGCCAGGGTAGTACCTAGAGTGAAATTGAATGACTCCCTTTAGGTTTTAATTCCTTCATGAGATATTTCCAATGTAATCCTAGAGATACCTTTGAAAATGGGTTCTTTTCTCATAGACACATGATGAATCATGTTAGAGGTTACCCAATCATTGTTAGGAGGATCAAAAATCCCACCAAGACTCTAATATCCCTTACTGGAAACAAAAAAACTATTCCTTAAACTCAACCTAAATAGATTCAACCAAAGTCATTGAAACATCTACTTTACATTGATCTTCAGAGTAATATGGTGGCATATGTCTAATGATATAATATCAAAGCCCAAAAAATAGATGACGAGACTAATAAATTTTTTCCAAATAGATGGATTTTCATAAGTAATAGGAAAACATAGGAAGGAGTTATAGATGGGTGAAAATGGAGGATACTTACTCATTTGAATCTTGAAGTTCCATCAAAAGAGGGGGAATTTCATTTGTTAATATGATTATTGGATTTAGACCACATTAAAGAAAGATCTTCTTCAACCCCAAAATAAATTGGGATGTATTGAGAATCACATAACCATATTTTTGTGTGGTTATGAAAACCCATAGATCCATTGAACATTCTATCGAAGACATCCACCAATGGTCGAATACATTTGAAATGAGCCATGAACGCAAGAGTGATTATCGAAATATTTGAGGTAGGTTGAATTCAAGCTAATAGTGAGACCCTCCGATTTGAAAAGGGGAGGGTCATGGGTAGTGGGCATTTCTTCTAGGTTATCATGGAATCAAATGACATAATGGAATCATATTCAATGAACCAAGATGCAGGAAATAATGAAACCCCATGGGTTAACCTAGAACCATTTGTAAGAAGTGTAGGAGTAATAGGAAGAGGATGAGAGGGTGGGCAGGATGATGTGTAGAGGAAGGTGGAGGCGTAGGTGGAGGGGGAGATGGGTGTCTAGGAGGGAGGGATATGGGGAATCAAGAGGGGAGGGGGAGATGGGGAATGAAATGTGTACACGAATCATGGGGAGGAAGACATGGAAGTAAAATATAGGTGGTGTTGACATGTGGAAAGGAAAAGTACATGATTTAATACAGATGATATATTTTTATAGTGTTATATATAAATTAGGGGTTTTCACTGGAAATTAAATTTATCAGTTGAATCCATTTTTCTTTAGCTAATATAGCAAAACCTTCAATTTTGTTAACTTCATGTGATCCATGCTATAAAAAGGGAGTGAAATTGGATTATTATAGGAGCTTTGTTAATTGAAAATTCCATGTACCTTTACTATAGTGGTAGTATTGAAAATACATAGAAAACAATCACGATAATGATTCACCACCACCCAAAAGTGGTTTTTATCACTTACTCACTGTTTGTTTATGAAATATCTTTAAATATTGATAAAATAGTAAGATAACATCAATTAATGTTGTATAGGATTTACCGTAATGTATATTCCATTTTTCTTTAAAGGTATGAATTGTTCTATATAGTTTCACATTGCAAAATCTCAAACTACAATAATAAATTCATGTCTAAAATGTAGTCACATAATGATTCAAAATAATTGGGTCATATGATCTCATCTTAAGGAAAAATAAATATCATAAACCGAAATTGGATAAGGTGGAAAATTAATCCCCATTAATACCCTTAACCTAATTGAGTATCAATCCTATTAGTATACAAAATAAAGTCTACTCATAATTATAACTAATCAATTAATTATGAAGCATAATGAATGTTACCTTATGTTTCAAATAATTTTTAAATAATCATTTTGGAAATCAGAATGGTACCTTTCACCCGAGAATGTCCCACGATAGTCTTTCCCGCATTTGAAGTAGGCATAATAGAAAATATTTTTTCTTAACTCTTTTATGGTATTTAAATATCTTTCTTCAAACATTTCTCTAATTTACTATAAGTTTATAACATAGTCTACAATTGTCCATCGACCTAGGTATTTGTCACCCACAGATGATTTTTCTCCCCTCTATTACTCTATTATGATAATTAGTCAAATTTTATTAAATGACCTATATTATTACAATAGAAATAATTACATGGTAGGACTAAAAAATTAGTTTTCAGGTGCCCCAATCCACCAAATTGTAGAAACACTAGTGAAGTCTTCCTATTATATATATGAGAGGATTAATTTATGAATTTTTTATTAATGTGTTTTATCGCCATCCTCTTAAGAAAATATTATTGCTTCCATTTCCCAAGATATAATTATTATTTCACTAAATAAAGTTTCAATCATTATCTCAATTATAGCTACCATACTAACTACCTCCATGTTATTATGATTTAATATAAAGATAGTCTTATTTTATATCTCTAGAAACAACTACATCATGAACCCCTATGATCTAAAAATTTAATTTATATATAAATTTTGTTCAAACCACATAATCTTGGTTTACATAATTGTATACTCCATCACTAATATATTTTCCTTCTCAAGAAATATAAATTATAGTAACTCATAAAATTTACTCAATCATTTTGGAATAAATTCCATATTCCATGATCAAATATATTAAATAGTTATGTTAATCAGTCGAGGATATTTAAAGGAACTTTAAACATATCCTTAACTTTTTTCAGTAAGAAACATTATAAACAATATAATTCTATATCATATATAATAGTATGGTAAAAATCACAAAAATACAAATTTATCATTATTAAAAAATATATTTTAAACTATATATTTTTGGGTTTGAATTTATTTATTTTGGATAGAAGAATTTCCAATTTCTTGACCATAAAAATGAAATAAAGTTCTTTACAATGTTCATTTCAAAATGACTTCGGCAAAAATAAATAATCACAGATCCATTGAAAATATATATTCAAGAAAGAATTTTTTTTCTTTTAAAACTATGGTTATGTGATTTAGTTTCATACCATTTATATCATGATTCATGGGCACTTTTAATTTTGACACATCATGGGATAACTTGAAACCATATCAACAACCAAGAAGGTCATAATCATCCTTTTATTTACTCGGACTCTTAGGTTGCCTGAGTTTCACTAAAAAGGGTTAGATAAAACTTATGATTGGTGAATTTAATGGTCTAACAATATTATTCTTCATTAGTACCATAATTCCCATGAATCAATGAAAAACCCAGCTTTTATACCAATTTTTAATGACCAATCCCAGTGAACCAACTCCCAAGACTGAAAAAATAACTATATAGACTCAAGTTCATTCCCTAAACCATTAGAGGCTAGAAACTATCTTTTATGGATAATATAAGACATTTTGGAATTAATTTCCCTAAAAAAACTAAATGAGAGACAGTTTCTATCAAATATAAAACTATTTTATCAAAAACATATGAAATCCATAGAACAAAAAAATAAGTTTTAATGTATCTATCACTGATGTAAAAAAAACATTTATAGTCAAATTGAGAAAAGGTTCCTAATAAAAAATACCTAAAATCATCTTACTATATCTCAATAGTTGATATATGGTTATTTATAGAAAAAAAGAGACCATTCCTAAGCATGAATCATAAACAATCATGTCTATTTTCTTAACAAAGTGTGCATATAGGGGTGATTATGAACAAAATATGAATTCCCCAAGACAAAAAATAAATATCTATTGATGAAAAATTGAAAAAGTTGTATTTATAACAAATTAAAAAAATTAAAATAGTTTTATTAAAAAAATATATTTACTATAATTATTTTTAGAATAATATAGTAAAACTGAAGATATTAAAAAAATTCTCAAAACAATATTTTGGTTTGAAAATCAAAATCAATTTTCATCAATAGTGTAATAGTTAATAAAAATATGTTTTTTCCTAAAAATATAATTTTATGATAACTCATTTTTTCAAAAATAAATTGAAAATATACTAGTTTATTAAAACATAAAGAACTCTCTATTTCCTTAAAATAGTATAATATCTCAATATCTGGATAAATAACTCATTTTATGGAATAAAAGAGAATAATTAATTAAAGGTCAATGGAATAAAATATAATAATTAATTAAATTTCATTATTATCTTTTTATAATTTAATGTTTAAATCATATATTACCCCATTTATATAATTAACTCCAAACCCACTTCTTTACTATGTATAAGAAGGAGTTTTCACGTTTCAGCTATTTCATAAATTAACACATACTCTATAAGTTCCATGAGTTACCATGGTAAAAGAATATATGTTTTCAAAACAGGCATCACTAAAAAAATTTGTCCATTCACATACAAAATGTGAGAACATCAGTTAAACTATATTTAAATCAAATAATAAAAAGAAATACCTTCCCTACTAATTTTCACAAAGCAATTTATCACAAATATATTAAAATAATCGTGGTAAATTTAAAAAATATATATACCAATATCATTTCAATATCATATTCAATAAACAAAGATTAAATTAAATATTCAACTAATAGAAAGCATCTAAGACATTTACCTATACATTATTTAAAAATTATCTATGAATTCTCAATCAGATGATCTATCATAGGGTCCCACAAAATACTATTTTATAAATTATCTATAAATCATAAAAAAATTATTTGTTCACAAATCATAACTTTTTGAAAATTTGGAATGGACCATGCCTTATTGGTATAACCCCATATGACTATATTTATAAGATTTCACTACCAGAGTTAGCTAAATGTCTGTCATATTACACTGCACAATCTAGAGGAACTATCTTGTTATGATGTGTAAGAAGTATATAATTATAAGGAAGAACCCTCAGTATGTGACACAACCCTTTTACTAATTTGGAATGACCTTTTTTGAGTGTTATAAAATCCAATTTTAATTCCTTAATCGAGAAAACATAAAAAAAATATAGTCTATATAGCATGTACAAAACTCAAGATACTTTAAAAAATTTAAATAATAAATCTAGAGTGACATATCCAAAGAACATTATTATATATCTTGAACATCAAAATTCTAATCACCTCTCTTCAACCTAGAAATTCAAATTCCATCATGGCTATAACCACTTAAAAGGTCTCCCAAATGACGGGAATAGATTTCCCATCCCACCCATATATAAACTATCTCAAATAACTACCATTTAATAAACCATATAAATCCAAATTAAATAGTCGATAATTCTCTCAATAAAATCCATTAAACTGATGTTTTAATATCCATTATTAACCCTTTAAATGTTTTATTTTCCAAAAATTATTATCCCCTTTACATGTAACTCCCCTACCAAGTAAAACAATCTGAATTTTCAATTAAATCACTCATTATATCTCTATCATGAAATAATTCATCCAAAATATAATTTTAATTTCTATTATTTATTATAAATACATGGTGAACCAACACCATAATTGTAGAGACCCGAAGCTTATCGTACATGGACATTACATTACTTTTGCGGAATACTTAGTACATAACAAAAACACACACACAAGGATCGTAATAGTTTAGTGTCTTTGGAAACTCGGAACGTAATCTTCTAATCGTGGTGAAAGATCTTCAATATATCCCATAAAGATCTTCCCTTTTTTTTACCTAAAACCTTTCTTTATATACTGGGGAAAATAAAACATAAAAGGGTGAGATCAAATGCTCAGTAAGGGTAAACAAAAGAAAAATCAATCACATCATATTCATAAGAACATAACTTTTGGAAATCTTAACCTGTAAAAAATATAACATGGGATAAATCATAGTAGTGAAATGAAATCCCAATAAGCATAACTTAAAACATGAAACTTTGTGGAATACAAACATAATCATAGAGAATCATTTCTTGTTAGTCATGACTCACTGCCAAGACTATCTTAGTGGACAAAGTCCCTTTCTGAATCGAGTCACCCTCGTTTCAGTCCTGTTTCACTGAACCGGTACAACCTACCATTCCAGCCATTTCTATCTCATGAGATATGAAATCCTTACCCAATGCATTGGAGGGAGATATAGGTCCCACCCATCTCAGAATGATACCATTCTTATGTGTGCCACAAAATCTTAAAACATACATCATTTCATAACCCATGTAATAAAAATGAGAATCTTAAACATCGTGACATCATAAAATAATTCATATAAGATAAAGGAATTCATAAAAATAATTCCATCACAACATAATCAAATCAATGTAATAAAAGGGATAAAAATAGAACTATTTATTATCTTAGATGGAAAATAATTTTGATAAAACACTTGAACTCCATTCTTGAGGAAAATATCCTTTCTTCTTCAAAAACATTTTTCCTTTCTTAATATGTCATAAAACATTAAACTAAAAGAAGTTGATTAAAAATAAACATGAAAAATTGTAAAGGAATCTTCTTGGAAATAATTTTTTAAAAATATATTCATGCCGTATAAGTAAAAAAAAACATTCTTCATACTTTTGTCGGAAAAGTCAAAAAGTACCTCGTATGAAAAACGACAAAAGATTCCTTTCATATCTTTTACAAAAAACTCATCGAAGGGTAAAATTGGATATAAAATATTGTAGAAGGATGGAAATAATATTACATATTGAGGGAACATGGATGGGGATGATAAAATACACCCCAGTAAATAGCAACGTATAAGCAATCTCGGATAAAAATGAGATTGTGATATTTCCCTTACCTTAGGTCCGACTTGCTTTATAAGTGTCTGAACCTCCTGTATAATGATTTAAGTCATGTTATTGACTTATTCCAGAATCATATTCATTGTTATTATATCTTATATGGTCCACTTATGACTTTATATTACCCGTTCTTTTTTAAATTCATGTTAAAGTAGCGTTTTGGGTAAAATCGTCTCATTTGTCGTTCGTGTTTTTAACTTGTAATTATTCATATGATTACTTAGATCATGATTAATTAATTCCAGAATATAAAACATGATTTATATATATATATATTGAGAATATACATATATAATAAATCAGTAAATGGAAAGAAATACACCGTTCATGGAGACGGTAGTCCGTACGTACGCATGAACGCTGTTTTCGTTTCCTTATTGAATTGAATGGAATTAAGTAGATGACATACATATAAATATAAATAATTCCAGTATAATTATTAGGTCATATATTTCATTAGTACTTATTATATATACTTTATAATCATTCATGAATGGTTAATCATTGAGAATGAATCTCATCGCGTCGTGGAGACGGTAGTCCGTACGTACGCACGAGCGATGATATCGTCCCCATGGTCGTGGAATTGTGTTGAAGTGTATGTATACTATTTCAGTATCAATATAACTTTATAATAATCATATATAGTTACTCATTACACATTTATACCTATCCAATTATGGTGGTGGCGGAAAATAGATTACACCACGGCGTGGAGACGGTATTCCGTACGTACGCACACCCGGTGATTTCCTTTTTCCGTAGGATGGATAGAAGGTTAATTAGAGTTGTTTCATATATATAATAACATATCAGTATATAAGAAATACTGATGTTATTACTTTATCATGAAACAAATAAAGAATAAGAAGTTTAAGAAGAAAGAAATTGAAAAAGATCGGTAATGGATATTACCTTTTTTTGACGCACCTTCACTTAACCTCCACTTAAAGAACTAAGGATGGTCTTTGAAGAAGACCAGAACCTCTAGGATGATACTAGGGAAGTGGAGAAGGGATTTTGGCAGGGTTTGGCCGATTTTGAAGGCTCAAAGTTGTGTGAGGAAGAGAGGGAGGAGGTGCCCTTTTATAAGGGAGGAGAGGGGCACCTTAGGAATATCTCAAAATATTATTTTATATTAAAGTCAAAATCAGTTTATAATGGTTTTAAAGGGTATTATTTCGAAGCTAAAGTGGGGATGGGTCGAAATCCTATCAACCAATATGATTTAGACAAGTTTAGGTTATTATTTTAACCTTATCAATTAGATTTAACTTTAAGTTAAATAATTTTACTTTTACCGTGTCTTTTTGTTTTCTTACACTATATGGTTAATAAAATTAATATAACATGCCAAAAGAACCCCAAATTGTTTATTATTAATATATATATCCTTATCTAAGTCATTTGGCCGAAACTTAGATTTTTTGGAAGAAAATAATAATTAATAATATAATATTTTATTTAAAAACTATTTTGTGTCAATTTTGACACTATTTGATATATGATTTTTTTGAAAGTCATAAAAGAATTATATGTTCGAACCAAGTTGATTAAATCAACACTAATATATCATAGTAACCTAGAAAATTAGTGGAACTCATAAAAAGTCTCAAATTACATTTATTTTGGTGTTTATAACATCAATTATGTCAATATTTCATTAATAAGATAATTACTGCATCATCTTTGTGTCATAAATAAATTAAATTATTTAATGTCTAAAAATTACAAATAAAATACCATTATGTAGGAAATCTTTTTATATTTCTAATGAATATTTACAATCGAATTTATCTTATGTATAACCCTATATTAAAAATGTTTTAGTAAATAAACTTTGATTTTAACTCTTTTAACTCTTCTTTGAATTAAATAATAATAAATGTCCTTATCTAATGCAAGTGGGCCTAAATGAAAATATTTTACACTTAAGGTTTTTTGGTCGAGATACACTTGTCCAATAGGATTAGGACATGTGTTAGGGTAATTGTAATATCATATTTACCCTTAGTTACCGTATTTACTATTAACCGCGGTAAAAAAAGTAAAAAGTTACTATTCACCAAAAAATTATTATTATCTCATTGAACCACATTTTACTTACTGATATCAACCGTGTCTGTCGGATTTTCGAAATTCCATTCACAGAAGCGGTTGTTTCGGTGCGGATGTGCGTCGGGTTACGCTGTTCCGCCAGGACGCGTTCGCGCATGCACCCGTCAACCCGAGGGGATGGGCGCGCGGCTTGTGGTCCCGCAGTCCCGCTTTCCAAGGGCGGGCGGCATTCGTCCCTTATTCAGGGGCGTCTGCTCCTTGATCGAAACCGGGATGATGGGATGTCGGCTCCTCCTTCCTTGGACGTCTCCTCGGAACTCGTCGCCTAATCCGGGTCTCCCTCATAGACTTAAGAATGTTCGTGAATCTCGTTCCCGGCGCCATATCTTCATGGACACCGGTTAATTACGCTGCTTCCGCCCGGACGCTCCAAGGAGTCTGGTCGGGGCAGCAACCTGCGGTGAGAAGGCCGGGTGGCTCTGGGTGCTGGGGGCGTGTCGTAACACTGCGGCTCTACACGTCTGTCTTCCGTCCCTAATAGGGCTTCTCGAAGGCATGAAGGCCTGAGGCATCCCGTATTGGGTGCAGGGAACTGTGTCACCTGAGGTTTTCCTCAGCTTCCCATGTTTAACACGGGGTATGCCGCGAGTTTAACGTCCAGCGGGGACGACATCGGACCGATCAACACGAAAAGTGGATCAGATGACAGAACCCCTTGCGGGGAACCTCTGACGCTGGGGCCAGCACATGGGCGGCTTCCCAAGTAACGTGGAGTGGAGTGAAGTGGCATGACCCCACCGGGATGTGGCGGCCCGGGTAAGGATCAGGATGAATGATGGAGTGAAGAGCTTGGACCCCGTAGGGGCTTCCTACGTACCGCGCGTTAGCACGGATCAAAGTCAACGTAGTTCAGGTATACAGTTTAACGTCATGCTGGACGTCGGCAAGCCGACTCACAGAGAGATCGAGGCCGCCGGGCGGAGGATTGAACCGAACCACCTCGCACAGAGGGGGATGGAACGGCCGGGTGGATCACAGTTTCACGTCATGCTGGACGATAAAAGGAGAAATGGAAGAAAGGGGCTGTGGGGAGGCACAGTGGAGATACACACGGGCAGTCTCCCACAGTGGCGGATTCGTAGGTGAATCGACGCAAGCGTGAACCCTGGAGGGGTCCACTGATGGACGAACCGACGTAAATACGACCGGGACGACCAGGTGGCGGGCTTGGACCTCAAGAAGGCTTCCTACGTACCCTGTTTAGAAGACAGGGATCAAAGTCCACGTAGTTCATTCTGTCAGGACTTACGCACTTGGGGCAGCCCGGATGCGGAGAAACTCAGTTGGAAGGGACTTGGACCGAAAGCAGAAGACACCTCGATCCCAGTCATACCCTCTACTGGCTTCGGCCGTGGGGAGGCGCAATGGAGATACACATGTGCAGCCTCCCACGAGAAACTAGGGGTTTGTAATACCCTGCCCCCGTAGGGAAAAGCCGCTCCCATTAAATCGTCCCAAAAGAGGGACAATCCCGACATCCCTGCAGAGACGAGCGGGTGGGGGCCACATCCAAACCGGGGGAGACCCTGCGTGCGAGGCACGGGATCGAATGATGCGGACGGTTTAGCGTCTCGCCAGACGAAGTACAGTTTAACGTCGTGTGTTGAGGACGAAGCGGACGGTTTAACTTCTTGCTGGACGAAGTACAGTTTAACGTCGTGTGTTGAGGACGAAACACTTGGCAGTTTAACTTCTTGCAGCGCGGACGATGGTGCAGGTTAACGTCGTGCGGGACGTAAACGCCTGGCAGTTTAACGTCTTGCAGCGCGGACGTGGCACAGTTTAACGTCATGTTGGACGTATGTGCAGTTTAACGTCATGCGGGACGATTGCGCAGTTTAACGTCATGCTGGACGAATATGCAGTTTAACGTCATGCTGGACGAATATGCAGTTTAACGTCATGCTGGACGAATATGCAGTTTAACGTCATGCTGGACGAATATGCAGTTTAACGTCATGCTGGACGAATATGCAGTTTAACGTCATGCTGGACGATTATTGCCGCTGATGGGTCCGTGTCACTTCGCACGAGCCTGGAAGGCTGCACGGGAAGACAGCGCACGGTGCGGGCACCCAGGATGAGGATCATCGGGCGCCACGCAGGCGGGTACCCTCAGGGGGTCAAGGGAGGCGACCCTGGCGGATTGCGCGCAAAAGAGGAGCTTTGCGCGCAATACCGCGGGTCGGCGCGCAAAAAGGCGGGCTGGCGCGCAATTGGGCCAGCGCTTCGCGCGCGGATGAGTGGGATTGCGCGCACCGGGCTTCGGGTAGCATGCGGGGGCAACGGCTCATTATCTAACTAATGGCCACTTTGAAAATGGGGGGCGCGCGCAATCGTGTCGGATTGCGCGCACCCGGGGGCAATTGCGCGCAAGAGGCTTCTTTTGCGCGCAAAGGCCTTCGGGTTGAAATTTATTCAAAGGAAAGGAGCCAAGGGGATTGCGCGCGAAGGCGGACCCCAAGGCTCTATTCCGCGAAAGAAAGGAGGTTACCTGAAGATCGGCATTGCGCGCGGAAGGGGTCAGATTGCACGAACGAGCGACGCTTCGGATTCTGGAAACCTTCAAAACGTCGGGGGTCGCCTTATATTTATAGGCAACCCCGGGCGCGGAATCCGGTCTCGGGCGCGCAATTCGCTTCGCGGGCGCGGAATCCGGACCCAGCGCGCAAAGGCGCCGCGCAGGCCACGGGCGCGCAAAATAGCGCGCCGGCCCAGCGCATTGCACGCATCCCGGGAGGATTGCGCGCCGTGACTCAACTTTGCGCGCGGGCCTCTGAAATTTCGCGCAAGCCCTCCGGGCCCTCCGGAACGTGCCTCTGACTCCAAATATCACTTCGCTTTCCGCATCCGGAGCTTCGTTTGGGAACAACGGACTTTTCCGGCGTCTACAAAAGCCCCCCCTTGGAATCTGATCGGCGAGAGGTCGCAACGATCGGGTTCCGAGGGAGACGCCGGAATGCCGAAATCCTGGGCTGCGCGGGACTTAGGCGCGCAAAAGGGGGCGCCGGGCGCGAAATTCGCTGCTGCGGTCGCGCAAAGCGCTTTCCGCGCAGCGCGGACCCCAGCCTCGCCTATAAATAGGGGCCCTGGGTCCCGCGTTCCGTACTCCGGCCTTCCGCGCGATAAGCTCAAACGCTCTCGTGCGCGAAATTGCCTTTTCCGGCGCGAAATTCGCCCGATCGGCGCGCAAAAACCGTCCGGAATTCGCCTGCCTTTGCGCGAAAACCCGGAACTTTGTGCGACATTCTTCCCAATTGCGCGTCGTCCACTTGGATTGCGCGCCAACCTTCGAACTTCTCTACCAGCCTCGTCCGATCCCGCACGCCTTATCCCTTAACCCGCACGACTCCCGAAACTTCTGAGATGGCCGCGCACAGAGGAAATGAGGGGGATGCCGCCACTCGCAGGGCTGAGATGGCGACGAACAAGGAGGTTTACGGAGCCAAGGAGATTGTTTCCAACAATCAATCCTTGTTCGACTTACTAACGCTGGCCCAGAAGACATATCCACTATCGGACAACCTGCCGCTCTGGAACTTCGGCATCCTAGATGAGGTTCCGGTGCCAGGGTTCGAGATTGATGCGCCGCGGACCTGGGTGACCCGGGAGGACGAGCTTCTCCGCTATAACATCACCAACAATGGGCATCCTGCCAGGGAGACCAGACACTTGGATGTCTATGTCCTGAACCCGAGGACGCGAACAATTGATGGGGGTGAGCCTACTGCGGAGAATTCTACAGCCCTCTACTCGAGCATATATCGCCAGAGCGTCACGGACGACACCAAGGGCTGGCTGAAGGACTGGGACTTGCGGTCTGGGGGAAACTTCACCAGTGAGTGGGCCTGGGCGTTCTGGGTACGCCACACTTGCGATCACTTCGCAGAGGAGCTGCGGTACATCGGCCTGTTCGAGGCGGTGTGGACGTCGCAGTTCCACTTCTACCAGCAGCCCGAGCTCGGGCCGGAGCTGTTCACCCGATGGTCTCCGGATACCAACACCTTCCATCTTCACCATGGGGAGGTCGACATCGGTCTCTGGGACATCCACTGCATCGGAGGTATCCCGCTGGAGGGTTACCAATACGATGAGTTCCTGCCACCGAAGAACACCTGGGAGGACAGGTCACAGACTCCCATCCTGACCTGGCATCTGCTTGACCTGGCTACGCAGCGGCTCGGGATCAAAGACTTCCAGAAGGACATAGCCTACAAGGAATGGTTCGGCCAGTTCTTGGAGCATGACCCGGCGGTCAAGATGCCAGGCAGGGGGAAGCGGTGCCCGACCGCAGCTCAGAGGAGCCGGAACGGGTCGTACTGGCGGGTCCTGGAGACGGGTGACTACCGCTCATGGGGGTACCGCGTCATCGAGGCCCGGGACCCAAATGTCCGGTACGCGGCGTTCCTGGCCACCTTTCTGAGTGGGTGGCTCCTGCCAGTGCGGGACGCGAGAATGGGAGTTCGCCCGGCGACACTGGCGATGGCAGGCGCTATGGCCGCCAACAAGAGATACAACCTCGGGGTCCCAGTTCTAGCGAGGCTGTATGCCATCCTGGGACGCATCTCACGAGGGGGGTCGCCACGAAGGATCTGTGGGCCCTTTCAGTTCTTCCACGGCTGGGTGGCTGCTCACCTCGGTGGGTACACGTTTCCGAACGCCATCATTCCTCCGGGCAACGGCCTGCGACCCTCCCTGCTGAACATCGCGGGGGTCGCTCCGATGACCCTAAGTGAGGAGGGCGTGCGGATCCGGATTGGCAATCATGCCAACTTCAACTTCGGTCCGTTCCCCACTCCCGTCGGCCAGATGATCGACAATGGGCAGGGTCCGCTGGAACAGCATGAATACTTCCTGAACATGCGGGGCGGGGTGCTCGTGGCTCGGATCGACGGGAAGGTGATCTGCGAGTCTTACGTGCCGACCCGGTTCGCCAGGCAGTTCGGGTGCCTTCAACGGATGCCGAAGAGGGTATTCACTGCTGTCCGGGAGGAGACGAACCCTGGCGTCCTTCGCCAGATGTGGCTGATGTTTGCCGCTTTCGGCTCTGGCGACGTCATCACTCTCCCTCCTACCGGAGTTGACGCAGGCTTGGCAACCGAGTACGCCGAACACTGGGCCATCGCGTACCCCGAGGGGCTTTTGCGGAAGCTAGTTCGGCGGCTCGAGGTTACCCGTGCGGAGACCGGGCGTCAAGGAAGGAGACGAGGCGCCGCCACACGGGGGAGAACGGTGGCGCGCCAAACAGCGGAGCCGGCGCGGGCAGGGACTTCGGCGGCGGGCACATCGCGAGCTGCCGCCACGACCTCAGCGCCCAGAGAGGGGGCACGTGCGGTGGTCGACGAGCGGCCCGGGAAGCAGGTGAGACATCTGCTCCAACCTTCCCATGATGCGGTCTTCCCGGCGCTGTGGTCGGCCTGGATGACTCTGCGGCAGTCACTGGGGACCGACGCCATCTGGCGAAAGATACTCAGAGAAGGAATCTATCTGCCAGAGGTCGGGCGCCTCCAGATTGCCGACAGAGTGGACTTCAACCGGCAGTATGCGTATCTGACGGCCATGGACGAGTACGCGCGCCAACGTGGTCAGCGCGCGGAGCCATCCCTTCTGGTGAAGGTGATGCTCGGCCTCGAGCCCGCTCCAGAACAGATGCCGCCGGAAGAAGATGACAGTAACGACTCCGAGGAGGAGGAGGAGACGGGGGAGGATGAAGGCTCCGAGGGAAGGTCCCATCGGGGGAGCCCACGGGAGAGCGGCGAGGTGGCCGGCTCTGACAATGTTGACGTCACTGAGCTCCTCGAGGTCCGCTTCCATCCCTACTCAACCTGCTTCATCCATTCTCTTATGCAGCTTCTAACCCGTTTCCCCACCTTTCTCAGGAGCACACGGATGTTGGCCAAGCATCCTCAGGAAGAGTAGGGGAGGCGCCGGCAGGACAAGGCGGGGGCCAGACACCCATCATTGAATTGACAAGCGCTGAGGGGTCCCCTGCTGCAACTGTTCCTGTGGCGGCCGGGATAGCGGAAGATGACGCTCCGAACTCCCGTAAGTCTCCCTACTTTACTGCTGGTGCTTGCCGTTGACGATCCGTGACTAACAATGGCATGCCCTGCGCAGTGATCTCAACACTGGAGGCTCATCGGGTTGCCGAACCCGGGCCATCCACGAGTGGACCGGTGGCAGACATGTCGCCTGCTCCAGAACAGACTTCCCAAACCGAGCCGGCCCCACCAACTGCTAATCAAGGGGCTGCGGACGTCGGCGGTGCTGCCATCGGAGAGAGGTTGGGGGCTGAAGAGGGTGTCAGCGCCACTGGGGAGAGAGAAGAAGGTCGCCCGGATGTTGGGGAACCTATCCCTCGTGAGGACCTCCCAGGGGCGGACCCTGCAGCAGACCTGCTGGCTGCCTTCCCTGCCTACCGGCCTGCCGATCCCGAGGAGATGGACGACTCAGACACGGAGGCGGTCGAGGAGAGCCGGATAACGCGCCGTAGGGGGTGGAAGTGCATCCAGTGCTTCCTCAAGAGAGACCCGTCGGAGTGGCTGGGGCGCATGGGATCACTTCAAACCTGGCTGCGCTTTCTGTGTGCTGGGGGAGCTGATGCTCAACGCCTCCATCTAACGGTCCGTGATTTCATGGCCGAAAAGATGCGCGAGAGCTGCCGGCGTGCCGACGTCACACAAAGTCGGGACATGTCGGAGAGCACGTGGGCGCTCCTTGCGGCGGAGCAGGAAGTCCGGCGCCTCGAAGGGCAGGCGGCAGAGAAAGAGGCCTTCGTCGCAACGTGTACCGAGCTTGTGGAGCAACTAGCAGCCCAGCTGGTTGACGCCCAGGTACAGCTGACAGAGGCGGGCCAACAGATGGTCACAATTCAGGTCGAGCGGGAGCGTGCGCAGGCCAGAATCGACGAACTGCGCGTTGCGACCGCCGACGAAGAGAGGGCACACAGAGAGAGAGAAGCAGCTCTGGAGGCCACCAGCCAAAGGGTAGCGGCATTAGAAAGACTCATTCAGCACGCTAATCCCTAGGGGCTTTGTTTTGCCATTCCCAAAACATTCGCTTCCGCTACTTTGATCCATTTGTCTGAATCGACACATTTATCTGCATCTTTTGACTTAACATGCTCAACCACAATTCGTTGTCTTGCGGGAGTGTTAACCAAGCATCAGGCATCCATAATCGGGCCTGGATTTCTGGAGAAAAGAGGGAGGTCATTCCTAGGAAAGGAGACCTCAGACCTAATCAATGTATCATCCCCCCAACTTGTTCCAACACATGAGCGGGACAACGCTAGGGGCGTTGAGATTTTATCCGAACATAGGGAAATGAGAAAGGGTGAATCGCGTGTCCCGAATCCGGACATCCACAACGGTCGGCCTTCTAGGAAATGCCCAAGACGGTAGGCGGACAGTGGATCGACCATAACAACTGCAATAGACGGGCCGAAAAAAGGCCATCATCCATATTGCAGGAGGCGGACCACATGTCATCATGAATGCCGCTTTGGGGTTCCTTCAGACACAAGGGTGGAAATCCAGATCAACAGGGCATGCGAAGCGTGGGGCGAAGTGACGATTTGTTCGGACAGAATCCAACGCTCTCAAAATTGCGCCACCGTGGGGAAATCGTATTAGGCGGATGCACTAATCTGGCCGTGAGTCACCCCAATTCTCAGACAGCACCTCTTTGATGAGGAAACCGTCGCTTCCCACCATTGCAATGGGGCATCCCGAGCTGGATCGGGGAGAATATCACAACTGCACCACTCTACCCGAAGTCAGGCCAGACGGCCGGCGACGAGGAGGGGCGAGACTTAATGATCCCTGAGGCTGGACCCGAGTTGGAATGCCCGGGCGTTCCTACGTACTCCATCAGGCTGGAGATCAAGCCACACGTAGTTCTGAGAGTGCAGTTTAACGTCATGCAGGACGTAGGACCCCATTTGGGGAGATCTTAGTTTAGGGTCGTAGAGCTCGGACCATAGGGGTAGATCTTAGTTTAAGATCTTAGAGCTCAGACCGTAAGGGCTAGATATTAGTTTAAGGTCTTAGAGCTCAGACCTTAAGGGGGGGGGGGGTCTTAGTTTAAGGTCTTAGAGCTCGGACCATAAGGGGGGGATCTTAGTTTAAGGTCTTAGAGCTCGGACCATAAGGGGGGATCTTAGTTTAAGGTCTTAGAGCTCGGACCATAAGGGGGGATCTTAGTTTAAGGTCTTAGAGCTCGGACCATAAGGGTGGATCTTAGTTTAAGGTCTTAGAGCTCGGACCATATGGGGGGATCTTAGTTTAAGGTCTTAGAGCTCGGACCATAAGGGGGGATCTTAGTTTAAGGTCTTAGAGCTCGGACCATAAGGGGGGATCTTAGTTTAAGGTCTTAGAGCTCGGACCATAAGGGGGGATCTTAGTTTAAGGTCTTAGAGCTCGGACCATAAGGGGAGATCTTAGTTTAAGGTCTTAGAGCTCGGACCATAAGGAGCTCAAAGCACGCCACATCGTGGTCATATCCCCTGGATATGCGAAGATGCACTGAGGGATAGTGTCAAGAGCGTCGAGGTTTCGCCTGGCCGGAATGGGGGGTGGAAAATGTGAATCATGCGGCCATTCACTCAAGGACTGGGGGCACCGGAGTAACGATATGGGAGTACTGCCGACCGTGGCGGAAAAGCAGCATCAATATCGCACTAACCGTTGGTGGAATGAGGCAGCAAACGAGCATCGACCGCTCAATCACAGGATTCATATCGATTTGCTGCCCGAGGCCATTGGGGGTACCGACCCGAGTCGGTGGGAGAGCACTAAGGCATTGTGTCCGAACCGTTCACGGGGGCCCCACCCAGGGCATAGACGATGGGTCCGAATGAAAGGGAGCACGAAGCCTGAAAAGTGGAAGGAACCTGACCAAGCTGAACCTGACACTCCTGGCAATAAACCAGAGTACTCTTGACACCGGTGGACCACGGCAAGGGGTCGGGGAACACGCCTTGAGGGTGACCTGAAGGCGGCGGATTCCCCAGAGAAGGGGGGATCTCTAAGAGGTGGGGGGCTGGACCCGAAGTTTCAAACATCCGGGCATTCCTACGTATCCCATAAGGATGGGAATCAAGCCGCACGTAGTTCTTAAAGCGCGGCGCAACACAATCGGGCACCAGCGCGGGGAAGAGTGCGGGTCTGACCCTCGCACACAGAAGGAGCGGCATTTGATATTTCTTGTTTGTCCTTAAAGATGAATGGTTTTTCTTTATGCGGCGACATGCCTGTGATTGAGAAATCTCTGGCGTCGCCACAATAATCAAGCCATGGGAGGCATTGATGAATGGCGTGGTCATTAACCAGCGCCCAACATGAGTGTCCCCTGAGGAGGACATCACGATGCAGTGCCGTTTCTCATCGGGCAGCCAAGACGATCACAGTTTACGGTCGTGTGGTAGGACCAGATAACACAGTTTAAGGTCGTGTGGTCGGACCATGGGGGAATCCGATTATCGCGGTACGGCGGACACGGCGGAGGTGGGAACATACCCAGGTCTGCGGTCACGCACGATTCCAGGAGAAGAGTCTTGGGATAGGGGTCTGCGTATGTCCATCACCCAAGGGGCAGAGATGCTAGCCTCCAGATATACTGGGCCCAGAACGCGATTGTTCGAGCGACTCCCTCCTCCTTATGGGGACGAGGGTCCAGCTACGCACGGCCCTTAGGGAGGATATCCGCATATATCCTTGGTGCTCAGATCATGGGAGCCTCGAACGACATCATTACCCTGGTTGGTCTGCCTAACGTGTAGAGGTGTACTGGAGGTCAGTATGAAGAGAGTGTCGAGATTCCACTACAACGCATAAAGGCGGAGTGTGATGAGGACTGCGCAACCAATGTTCAGAGCCTGAAAGAGCCGACATGGCGATCAAGGATGTTGCTGACGCATTCGCAACACAGCATCCGATCGCGTCAGCCTAAGACGGGGCAAGAAAACGAGCATCAACCGCTCAATCGCAGGATTCATATCGATTTGCGGCCCAAGACCCGACGGTAAATCGACCCGGAGCGGTGGGAGAGCACTGAGGCATCGTACCCAAGCCGCTAACGAGGATCCCTTTGAGTGAAGGCTCGAACAAGAGGAAGCGCGAGGCCTGACAAGAAACACAGGACTTGTCGGGATTGAATCTGACACTACGAGTCATAGACCGAAGTACCCAAAACATGTTAACAGATCTCCGGAAAGGGTCGGAGGACTCACCCTGAGAGTAACCAAAAGAGGGCAGATCCCCATGATCAACCAAGAGACGGGGCTGGACCTGAAACATAAGCGTCCAGGCGGTCCTACGTATCCCATAAGGAAGGGAATCAAGCCATACGTAGTTCTGGAGAGGCCGTTTAACGTCATGCAGGACGATGAGGGGTGTGAGGTAGTCCCACACACGGGGGAGGCGTACGGCGCGTCCAGTAGACCGACGTTAATGAGGACATAATCCCCCGCTCACGCGATACGCCTCGCACAAAAAAGAAGGGGAACTTGGGCCAGAGGCCCAACGTGGGATAGAGATTCCCGGGAAATGAGGCTGGGCCTGAAACATAATGTCCAGGCGGTCCTACGTATCCCATAAAGATGGGAATCAAGCCATACGTAGTTCTTGAGAGGTAGTTTAACGTCATGCAGGATGATGAGGGAAAAAAAAGGGGGGAGCAGAAGGCATCCCCAAATGTGGGGGGCGTACAGCGTGGCGAGAAAACCGACGTAAATGAGGACATAATCCCCCGCGCACGCGATACGCCACATACCCAGAGGCAACTGGACCAAGGGCCCGGGATGGGATGGAAATTCCCGAAGAATGGGGCTGGGCCTGAAACATGAATGTTCAGGCGGTCCTACGTATCCCATAAGGATGGGAATCAAGCCGCACGTAGTTCTTGAGGGGCAGTTTTACGTCATGCAGGACGAAGTGCAGTTTAGCGTCATGCAGGACGAAGTGCAGTTTAGCGTCATGCAGGACGAAGTGCAGTTTAGCGTCATGCAGGACGAAGTGCAGTTTAGCGTCATGCAGGACGAAGTGCAGTTTAGCGTCATGCAGGACGAAGTGCAGTTTAGCGTCATGTAGGACGAAGTGCAGTTTAGCGTCATGCAGGACGAAGTGCAGTTTAGCGTCATGCAGGACGAAGTGCAGTTTAGCGTCATGCAGGACGAAGTGCAGTTTAGCGTCATGCAGGACGATGTGCAGTTTAGCGTCATGCAGGACGAAGTGCAGTTTAGCGTCATGCAGGACGAAGTGCAGTTTAGCGTCATGCAGGAGGAAGTGCAGTTTAGCGTCATGCAGGACGAAGTGCAGTTTAGCGTCATGCAGGACGAAGTGCAGTTTAGCGTCATGCAGGACGAAGTGCAGTTTAGCGTCATGCAGGACGAAGTGCAGTTTAGCGTCATGCAGGACGAAGTGCAGTTTAGCGTCATGCAGGACGATGAACACTCAGGCAAAGTACTGCTTGAGGAACCTAGCGTTGGTGGGAGGAGTGACATGCTCACCATCCATAGTCTCTAGGGAGTACGCGCCATTGGGATAGACCTTGCGGATGACAAAAGGTCCCTCCCACTTGGGCTCCAACTTGGGTGGCTTCCTGCCGGGGATCATCGGCGCTCTTAGGGCTAGCACTAGATCGCCCTGCAGGAAGAAGCGGAGGTGAACCTTCTTATTGAAAGCTCGAGCCATTCTGCTTTGATGCCTCTCCAAGTTGTGCAAAGTGCGAAGTCTATTCTCATCCAGTGCTTCTAACTCGACTAGACGGGCTTCAGCAACTCTGTCCGGCGCTTGCTGGTCGTAGACCGCAGTGCGCAAGGACGGCAACTGGATCTCGATGGGCAGGACGGCCTCAGCTCCATACACCAGGGAATAAGGGGTCATCTGGGTGGAATTGCGAGTCGTCGTCCGATAAGCCCAGAGGGCGTTGGGGAGCTTGTCCGGCCAACTCTTCTTGTTCTGACCAACCATATTTTGCAGAATGTTAGAGAGGGTTTTGTTAAACGCCTCGATCTGTCCATTCGCCTGTGCATGATAGCGAGATGTATGGTTCGAGCGAATGTTATACTTGGCGTACAACTTCTTCAACTCGGCTGCTCGGAAATTGGTTCCGTTATCCGTGAGGATAGCGTGAGGGCACTCCAAATCGACAGATGATGTTGGAGGTCACGAAGTCAGCGATCGAACAGGATTTGACCTCTCTGAGCGGAATCGCTTCTGCCCATTTGGAGAAGAAGTCCGTGGCGGTCAGAATGAACCGGCACTGGCGAGCTGTCGCCGGCGGGTAAGGTCCCACAACGTCCAGTCCCCAGACTGCAAAGGGCCCAGGAATATCTTGTGGTATGGAGAGGCTCGGCGGCCGATGCACAAAGTTCGCGTGGACCTGGCACGCATGGCACCTCCTGGAATACTCGATGCAGTCATGGATCATAGAGGGCCAGAAGTATCCCAACCTCTGAATCTGGTGGGACAGCTCTCGGCCCAGTCTGGTGGGCGCCACACGAACCAGCATGAACCTCTTGCATGACTCGTGGGATCTCAACTCCCTGAAGGCAACGGAGGAGAACACCATCAAATCCGCGTTTGTAGAGGATCTTCTCTAGGCGGGACTGCTCTGGAGGACGAACTGCGATGCGCGGCGTCGAACTCGCTCGCGCTCGGCCCGATCCGATGGAAGAATGCCATGTTGGAGGTACTCAACCAAAGGCGTCCTCCAATCAGGGGCTGATCCGACTGTCATATCTGGGGTACTCGGGGCTCCGGGCATAGGGGCCAACCGTGGTGAGATTACTTACCAACGGTCGCGATCTTCTTCCGGGATAACAGGAGCGATGAGCCTGCGGCGCGTCACGCGGACGATCAGGTTGTCCTGTTCAGGCTCCGCAAGTGACGCAGCGAGGCTGGCCAAAGCATCTGCTCGACCGTTCTGCGACCGGGGGAACATGGACAATTTCCGGCCGAGAAGGGAACGCGGCCATCAGAAGGAGGGTGCACTCCAACAATGGCACAAGTTCCGGCTTCTGACAACGTAGTCTCCATTGATCTGCTTAACGACCAGCTCGGAGTCCCCTTTCACGCACAGACGGGCACGTCGATCTCGAGAGCCAACTCGAGGCCGGTGATGAGGGCATGGTATTCCGCCTCATTGTTGGTACAACCCTCTGACAACAGGAATGAGTATGGCAGCACGGCTCGCTCCGGGGGTAATGAAGACGATGCCCAAGCCCACTCTGTTGAGCTTAGGATTATCGAGTCTTCTACCGGTGGGGCTCCGGGAAGGCACCGTCAAAGTGCATCTGCTAGCATGGATCGGCTCGATCAACCGAGAGAATGGTCCTCATCAGGAAAGCCTAGATCCAGCGGCTGATCCGCGGAGGTCGGGTGAGCTGCCAGAAAGTCTGCCAATGCTTGCCCTTTGATGGCCTTCTGAGACACATACCTGATTTCGAACTGCTGGAGAATCACAGCCCACCGCGCTAGGCGGCCAGTCAACATAGGCCGGCTCAGGATATATTTCAACGGTCTACCCGAGAAACCAACTGTACCTCATGGTGCTGCAAGTTGTGCCGTAATTTCTGTACGGCAAATACGAGCGCCAGGTAGCTCTTCTCGATGAGGGAATACCTAACTTCTGCATCGAGGAGCATTCGACTGAGGTAATAGAGGCTATTCTCCGTTCCCTCGTTGTTCTTCTGGGCGAGAAGGGCACCCAGGGACCGTTCCAAGGCGGTCACATAAAGGACCAGCGGCTTTCCGGATACGGGCGGCATCAGGACCGGAGGTTGAAGCAGGTACTGCTTAATTTCCTCGAAAGCGGTCTGACACTCTTTATCCCATACATAGGTGGCACCTTTCTTCATGAGCCGAGAAAAGGGCTTACACTTGCCGGCCAGATTCGCGATGAATCGGCGTATATAGGCTAAGTGGCCTTGGAACCCTTGCAGTTCCCGGGCGGTACCTGGGGGAGGCATCTGGCTAATCGCCCTGATTTTCTCTGGGTCGATCTCAATACCCCGGTATCTTACCACAAATCCAAGGAACTTTCCGGAGGTGACCCCAAAGGCACACTTCAACGGGTTCATCTTCAGGCAGCGAGACCGGAGGAAGCTGAACACTTTCTCAAGATCTTTGAGATGGTCCTGACGCTGGCGCGATTTGACAACCAAGTCGTCGACGTAGCATTCCACCAGTGTGCCGAGGATTGGCTTGAATATGCGGTGCATCGCCCGTTGATAGGTGGCACCTGCATTTTTCAGGCCGAAGGGAATGACCCGGTAGCAAAAGGTACCTTGGGGGGCCCTGAAGGCAGTGAACTCCTCATCCTCAGGGGCCATCCGAATTTGGTTGTATCCGGAGTATCCATCCATGAAGTAGAGGGCTTGGAACCCTGCCGTGGCATCAATCAACAGCTCTGTCACTGGAAGGGGAAAATCATCCTTCGGACAGTGGCGGTTGAGATCGCGGAAGTCGATGCAGACTCTAATCTGCCCGTTCTTCTTCCTGACCGGCACAATGTTGGCCAGCCATTTGGGGTACTGAACTTCCCTTACGAAGTTGGCTTTGATAAGCTTGTCAACTTCAGCCTCAACCATGGCACCGTGGGATGGGTGCATCTTCCTGGGAGGCTGCTTGAACCCGCGATGGTCCGCCGGGAGACCAAGGCGGTGGACGACTACCTGAGGATCTAGCCCCGACATCTCGTCATAGCCCCAAGCGAACACATCACGGTGCTGCCTGAGAAAGTCCACGTACTGCTGCCGTTCCTCAGAGGGCATGGCGGCACTAACCAATGTGGGTCTTGGATCGGCCTCGGTTCCAAGGTTCACCTGTATTAACTCATCGACCGTGGCGGGGACGCCCTCCTCAAAGGCTGGGGTGCGTCTTCCATATCCTCTCCGCTCGGGGAGGGATCGTCCACGGGAGAGACTGCGTTGGAAACTGCATTGGGGCTACCAGATCCTGCTGGGCCACTGGTGCTGGCGCGGGCGGTCGCGGCCATCTCATCAGGAGACTCACGGACCGTCAAGACCATGGCGACGTCCAACCGGTGAATCGGGAGGACGTAAGCGTCATCCAGACTTGCCCAGGGATCGCTTGCAACAGCGACAGGATCAACCTCACCTGCCAGGATCTGCTTATCCTTGCTCTTGTAATAGTCCGCGTCCAGATAGCGGGCTTCACATGAGGCAAAAGGAGAGGCATCTCCTTGAAGCACGCCTACTCGACCATTAAGGGAGTATTTGAGGCATTGGTGGTATGACGAGGGAACCTCCGCGTGAAGGTGAAGCCATGGCCTGCCCATCAATGCGTTATACGCAGTGTCCTGAGAGACTACCATGAATTCAGTGTTGGCAACCAAGTCACCGAACTGGGTCTTCAAACGTATCTTGCCGACCGGGGTTTGCTCGGTGCGGTCGTACCCCTGGATCCTGAGGTCGGAGGGAATCAAGTCGTCCTCAGACAACCCCAATCTCCGGAGCGTCCGAGTTGGAATCAGGTTAATCCCGGACCCCGTGTCGACAAGACAGCGCCGGACTTCAAGGCCATTGAACTGGCCAGTGACATACAGCGGACGAATGTGTCCCTGTATAGGAGGGTCTTCATCCTTACCAGAAAACGAGATAACTGCCTGACATTCGGCGTCCTCGATCGTTTCGGCGTGAAAGGCCTCTGCAGCCGCAACCTCTGTCTCAAACTAGAGGGGGCTCTTCAGGGCTTCAGCGAGTGCCTCGCGCATCTCAGATGACATGCGCAGAGCCTCAAGGATGGAGAGCCTTGCTGGGATGTCGGCCAAATGCTTCAGGACATCATACTTTTTGGCCAAGCGCGAGCCCCTGGTTGCAGGAGGTTGCTCTGCGGTTGGCGGCATGACGGGCCTTGCCGGTTGGATCGGCGACCGACTGGTACTTGGCGCATCTCGCTGTTCACTGGTCACAGTCCGGGAAATGGTCACCGTACTGGAGTCAGGAGGCCGGGATGGACTCGTGGCAGGGCGGAGCTGATCGCGACGCGGCTGAGGCGGTTCTGCCTGGTCCCATACCACAAACAGTGGCGGAGGCGAATCCATCATCCCCGGATGGGGGGGCGGCGCACGTTGTGCTCGATCTTGAGCCTGCTGCCTAGTCTCAGTGGCGTGCACGGCCTGGCTGGAGGTACCAACGGCTGTGCCCCGACGACTCCTGCTGCTGCGGTTCTTCCGACGGTGGCGACGACCGGGGACACTAGGGAGGTCCACCTGGTGTTCTTCAACGTCGGGAACCGAGAAGGGATTTACCAGCTCGACGGTATTAACCGAAGCGTACCCAATACCGTCATCGGACGAATCATCCATCACCGGGCGGATCCGAGGAGGGACCCTCATCTCCGGGGGCATGAAATCGCCGAGAGTACGGGATAGTGGCGGAACTGGCGGGGAGCGCTCTTCCTTCTTGCGATGCCGCTGTTTGCTCCTCTTGGAAGAGGCAGGCTGGGACGACGATGCCGAAGCAGCACCCGCAGGTTCTGGGGGCTCAGGCTGATTCAAGCGCGCACGGATGATTCCATGGGCGCGAATGATCGTCTTGCGGGCCATCCAGTTTTTGTACTTCTGGGATCCGCGTTCGGAGACCAGCTGCCATTCGTCCTCGTTGCCACTATCGTCATCTGATCCCACGAACACGCCCGCCACTTGTGCTGGAGCTGGGCCCAACCTGATTACATTGTTGTTAATCTGGTCTTGGAGCCAGTCCTTAAACACATAGCACCGCTGGATGGTGTGCCCCAAGGCCCGATGGTAGGGGCAATAGCGGGGGTTATTCGTAAGATGTGCCTCCTCTGGCCTCCAACACTCATGCAGTCGCACAATCCTCTGCTCCAGGGCACTCCGGAAGTAACCGGGGACCTGATCCTCATGAAATGAGTAAGTCAGGTGTCGCGGGCCCCTGGGAGCATGGTCTTGACGAGGGGCTGGAGGGGCTGGCCGAGGAGGTGGGCCCTGATTATCTCGCCTGGGTTGTGGCGGTACATTACGCGGAGGGGCCGGCCGGTTCTGGGGCTGCCGCTGCTGGGCCGGGAACTGAGCCCGTGGAGGCGGATTCCTGTGAGGCTGTGGAGCTGGCCTCACCGGCAGCAGCTCCAACGGCCTGGGGGCCTCTATCTGGGCAACAGCAGCGGGCTCAGCCCTGCTGACTCTCCTTGCAGGAATCATAGGAGGCAGCGGGTGTGCCTGGCTGGCCTGTTGCAGGGCTTCCTCAAGACGTTGAGCTTTGTCTGAGAAGTCCCTGAACCCTCCGGGGTAATTCTGAGTAATCAGGGAAGGGACCAGCTCGGTCTTGACGTTCCCGACGCACATTGTCAGCAACTGCTCCTGAGTCAATGGCATGTCAAGGGAATACATGAGACCCTTCCATCGGGCGACGAAGTCCGCGACTCGCTCATCAGGCCTCTGCTTGCACTTGAAGAGGTCTGCGATACTTGTCTTCCGGGTCGTGGAACTGAACTGGTAGAGGAACTGTCTACGGAGGTCCTCCCAGCTGGTTACTGACCCGACGGGGAGCTGGATGTACCAGACAAATGCTGGCCCTTCCAGTGTCTGAACAAAGCAGCGAAGCTTAGCGGCCTCTTGCTGCGCCGGAGTCCCCAACATAGGCCCGCACCTCGAGTTGAAGTGGGCTAAATGCTGTGGCGGATCTCCATTTCCGTTGAAGGGGGCGAAAGTGGGATTCCCGAATCCCGGAGGCGCCGGCATGTCATCCACCCATGCTGGGTAGGGCTTGCCGTCCGGTGGGATCGCCACCTGCCGAGTCTCCAAGGCTTCCAAGCGGGTAATGAGTGCCGCCATCGGATCGTCCGGACATGGGTTCCAGTCCTGGCGAGGATCTCTAACCACGAGCGCATTGCATGGCCCTTCAATCGGGTCGTCGACCGAGTCGTCGAACTCGACAGCTCGTGGGATGGCGGGCGGAGCGGCCCTTGGGGCAGCGGGAGGAATCCGAGCGGGATCTCTCAGGTAGTCACGCCGCTCGGGAGGGTGTGGCGAAACATACCGCGCCCTCTTGCCATAGGCAATGGCCTCTCTCCTGTCGGCGAACACGGCGTAATCACGGTTGCCCGGGAGAGTCTCATCGAGGAGCGGTTGTTCCGGTCCCTGCTGTCCTGGCCTGGGATCACCGTAGTCAGGCCGCCGTTCTGCAGCGCGCTCGGCGAGGAGCTGGTCAACCAGCTTCTTCTCTTCGGCGAGCTGCTGACGTAGCGTAGCCTTCTCGGGATCCTCCTCTGCCCTTTGCGTGGAGGCAGATGGGTCGGCGGGCCTTATAGCCTCGCTGTGCTCTTTTCCTTTGCTGACGTTTCGGCTCAACGTCAGTGCTTCAGTGGGTGCGGGGAGCCCCAGGAGGTTCCTCTGATGACGAGTAACTCTCACCGATGGATCTGACGACGGCTTGTCTTCGGGGGGGAAGCCCCCGTCGAGAAGTTCCAAGTCGTTCCCCTCTCCCGACAGGTCAGCCATGTTGACCGTTTCTGTCCCTGGGGATATACCCTCAGGGCCACCCAACGAATCGGGCTGTCGGCGAATCACACTGAAGCGTAGGGCAGCGTACTGCCCCCATCCACGGATATATACGTGGGGAGTGGCTTCCTCGATAACTTTGCGGAGTACTTGAAAACACTCAACGCATCGTTGTTGGAGGGCCTCGTGGTGCTCAAATGACCCGGGGTGCCGAACCGCAGGGAGCATGGCCAGGTCAATTTGACGGCACTGCTCACCAATATCCTCCAGGTGCGCTTGACTCCCGGGGTATGGCATTCGTAGGCGGTGAAGACAGGAGCGAGTCTCCCGGAGAGTTCGGCGGAAGCATTCGAACTCATCCGGGGTGAGCGATTCGGGTGCATCAAAGCCCGGTCCTGCGACTGGCCAAAACTTCTCAGGGAAGTGGCCCTCTGCAAGGACGGTCCAGAAGCTCCACGACTCAGGCTCGGGACCCAGGTCTCCTTGGTCCTCTTCAATGGCTGGGAACGGACGGGGAACTGGTAGTGGTGCCGAGGCGGGCCGCCGGGCCGACGGGCTGGCCGGCGGTGAATACGGCGAGCAGGCTGATTGGCCTCCATATCCCGGGCCGCCCTCTGAGGGTGGCGGTGCCCTGGCTACCACATCACAATAGGACGGGCCGGCGAGCGAACATCCTGTCGTAGCATCGGTGCTCGCCGAGGGCGCACCAGATCGTGGTTCGACCGTCGGTCCCCAGAAAAAGTCTCCGGCTTCTCTGATCGAGACGGAAGGCACTTCCGGAGGGGCCGGTACCAACCGCAAGCTTGATCCTTGGGGGTCTACCAGGCCCTCGTTACTCCGGATATACCTTCGGAGAGAAGCGGGGATCACATCGATCTCGCTCTCGGGGAGCACGAGGCTGACGTGCCGCATTCCTACCCCTGCCCTTGACTGGCGGGGTTGGGGAAGGGGCTCTGTCGCCGAATCGTACTCCGCCTCTGAGTCAGAGAAGCAAACCGGTCGGATCTCTGTCCGGAATTCCGTAACATTCTTCCCTCGGCGTCGACGCCTTGCCTTCCTGCCCCTGGGTGGTTCTTCGGGGCAGGGCTGATCTCTGTCCTGGCGTCCTCCGGCCGCACTGGTGCTGGGGCCAAGAGGACTGGGAACCAAGGTGCGAGGGGCACCGGGACAGATATCAAAGGGGACGCGGGGAGAGATGATTCCGGGCAGGCCTCCGGGCCGGGATCGGAAGGTGGGATGACCCATGCCTCCTGGATCGGCCACACAGAGTAGATCCTGCCGGTGAATAGTGCTACCGCGAGGTGGTCCGCGGTGGCTACTGCCAGTGCCAGCAACCGGGAGAGTCGACCCAACCTGCCTTTGGGGCGGTCGGGGCCTCGATCCAGGTCGGGCATAGGAGTTCCCCTGCTCAGGATGCGCAGAGGCCTGGCGACTGGAGCCAGCAGTGGCTTGGGCCAATGCGGCCGCTGTTGCTAGAGCCCCAAGGTGGGCATCCTCTTCCGCTCGTGCCCGACGTTGGCGTCGAGACAGACGAGTCGGGATGAGCGGCGCGGGCAGGTGGAGAGCCCGCTCTTTAACTGGAGAGGCCTGGCGGCGGTGTCGCCGTAGCCTGGCGGGAGTCCTTACCGTAGATCCCTGGAGCGAATCCCGGATAGGGTGATCCCGGGCATCTTCCACCTCATCCGCATAGGGAAGGGAACTGTCAGAGCGCTCCGGGGATAAACTCCCGAAGCGATTGGACGTTGAGGTAGGCAGCGGTGCCTCCCTGCGCGGCCCTCGGGGGCAGCGGTGGTGGCAAGGCGCAGCCTCCTCAAGGTCTAGGTGAGCCATTTCCCTAGTGGGGATGACTCCCTCTTCCTCGTATCTCCGCACCAGGGTGTTGATCACCCTTCTCTGGATGACCTCCGAGGGGGAGAGAGGGCGTGGTCGTCCCGCAATTGCGGCTGCTGGGACGACTGTGGAACGGGCAGGACCGCGCGGAGTAGCCGCGTCGGTGTTTCCCCTATCCCTGCGCCAGTGGGCGGGTGGCGATCGGGCACTGGATCGGGCGACCTGATTTCTGAAAGCAGGGAGAAGAACCCATTAACACTGACAGGAAAAAGGAATCGACAACCAACCATTAGCGCCACGACGCCTTCCGTGGGGGGAACCCAGGCCCTCGACGTTGCGAGACGGAGTGCCCGATTTCACTTCCCCAGCCCCTGGCGGGTAAGACTGAATGCTTGGCCGGGCAACATGCCGGTCTTCCAACACCTCTGAAAGCCATCGGTCTTCGTATCGAGGAGAAGAGATTCACGTCGGGTTCACCATTTTTCTGTTTCGGTGCGGATGTGCGTCGGGTTACGCTGTTCCGCCAGGACGCGTTCGCGCGTGCACCCGTCAACCCGAGGGGATGGGCGCGCGGCTTGTGGTCCCGCAGTCCCGCTTTCCAAGGGTGGGCGGCATTCGTCCCTTATTCAGGGGCGTCTGCTCCTTGATCGAAACCGGGATGATGGGATGTCGGCTCCTCTTTCCTTGGACGTCTCCTCGGAACTCGTCGCCTAATTCGGGTCTCCCTCATAGACTTAAGAATGTTCGTGAATCTCGTTCCCGGCGCCATATCTTCATGGACACCGGTTAATTACGCTGCTTCCGCCCGGACGCTCCAAGGAGTCTGGTCGGGGCAGCAACCTGCGGTGAGAAGGCCGGGTGGCTCTGGGTGCTGGGGGCGTGTCGTAACACTGCGGCTCTGCACGTCTGTCTTCCGTCCCTAATAGGGCTTCTCGAAGGCATGAAGGCCTGAGGCATCCCGTACTGGGTGCGGGGAACTGTGTCACCTGAGGTTTTCCTCAGCTTCCCATGTTTAACACGGGGTATGCCGCGAGTTTAACGTCCAGCGGGGACGGCATCGGACCGATCAACACGAAAAGTGGATCAGATGACAGAACCCCTTGCGGGGAACCTCCGACGCTGGGGCCAGCACATGGGCGGCTTCCCAAGTAACGTGGAGTGGAGTGAAGTGGCATGACCCCACCGGGATGTGGCGGCCCGGGTAAGGATCATGATGAATGATGGAGTGAAGATCTTGGACCCCGTAGGGGCTTCCTACGTACCGCGCGTTAGCACGGATCAAAGTCAACGTAGTTCGGGTATACAGTTTAACGTCATGCTGGACGTCGGCAAGCCGACTCACAGAGAGATCGAGGTCGCCGGGCGGAGGATTGAACCGAACCACCTCGCACAGAGGGGGATGGAACGGCCGGGTGGATCACAGTTTCACGTCATGCTGGACGATAAAAGGAGAAATGGAAGAAAGGGGCTGTGGGGAGGCACAGTGGAGATACACACGGGCAGTCTCCCACAGTGGCGGATTCATAGGTGAATCGACGCAAGCGTGAACCCTGGAGGGGTCCACTGATGGATGAACCGACGTAAATACGACCGGGACGACCAGGTGGCGGGCTTGGACCTCAAGAAGGCTTCCTACGTACCCTGTTTAGAATACAGGGATCAAAGTCCACGTAGTTCATTCTGTCAGGACTTACGCACTTGGGGCAGCCCGGATGCGGCGAAACTCAGTTGGAAGGGACTTGGACCGAAAGCAGAAGACACCTCGATCCCAGTCATACCCTCTACTGGCTTCGGCCGTGGGGAGGCGCAATGGAGATACACATGTGCAGCCTCCCACGAGAAACTAGGGGTTTGTAATACCCTGCCCCCGTAGGGAAAAGCCGCTCCCATTAAATCGTCCCAAAAGAGGGACAATCCCGACATCCCTGCAGAGACGAGTGGGTGGGGGCCACATCCAAACCGGGGGAGACCCTGCGTGCGAGGCACGGGATCGAATGATGCGGATGGTTTAACGTCTTTCCAGACGAAGTACAGTTTAACGTCGTGTGTTGAGGACGAAGCGGACGGTTTAACGTCTTGCCGGACGAAGTACAGTTTAACGTCGTGTGTTGAGGACGAAACACTTGGCAGTTTAACGTCTTGCAGCGCGGACGATGGTGCAGTTTAACGTCGTGCGGGACGTAAACGCCTGGCAGTTTAACGTCTTGCAGCGCGGACGTGGCACAGTTTAACGTCATGTTGGACGTATGTGCAGTTTAACGTCATGCGGGACGATTGCGCAGTTTAACGTCATGTTGGACGAATATGCAGTTTAACGTCATGCTGGACGAATATGCAGTTTAACGTCATGCTGGACGAATATGCAGTTTAACGTCATGCTGGACGAATATGCAGTTTAACGTCATGCTGGACGAATATGCAGTTTAACGTCATGCTGGACGATTATTGCCGCTGATGGGTCCGTGTCACTTCGCACGAGCCTGGAAGGCTGCACGGGAAGACAGCGCACGGTGCGGGCACCCAGGATGAGGATCATCGGGCGCCACGCAGGCGGGTACCCTCAGGGGGTCAAGCGAGGCGACCCTGGCGGATTGCGCGCAAAAGAGGAGCTTTGCGCGCAATACCGCGGGTCGGCGCGCAAAAAGGAGGGCTGGCGCGCAATTGGGCCAGCGCTTCGCGCGCGGATGAGTGGGATTGCGCGCACCGGGCTTCGGGTAGCGCGCGGGGGAAACGGCTCATTCTCTAACGAATGGCCACTTTGAAAATGGGGGGTGCGCGCAATCGTGTCGGATTGCGCGCACCCGGGGGCAATTGCGCGCAAGAGGCTTCTTTTGCGCGCAAAGGCCTTCGGGTTGAAATTTATTCAAAGGAAAGGAGCCAAGGGGATTGCGCGCGAAGGCGGACCCCAAGGCTCTATTGCGCGAAAGAAAGGAGGTTACCTGAAGATCGGCATTGCGCGCGGAAGGGGTCGGATTGCGCGAACGAGCGGCGCTTCGGATTCTGGCAACCTTCAAAATGTCGGGGGTCGCCTTATATTTATAGGCAACCCCGGGCGCGGAATCCGGTCTCGGGCGCGCAATTCGCTTCGCGGGTGCGGAATCCGGACCCAGCGCGCAAAGGCGCCGCGCAGGCCGCGGGCGCGCAAAATAGCGCGCCGGCCCAGCGCATTGCGCGCATCCCGGGAGGATTGCGCGTTGTGACTCAACTTTGCGCGCGGGCCTCTGAAATTTCGCGCAAGCCCTCCGGGCCCTCCGGAACGTGCCTCTGACTCCAAATATCACTTCGCTTTCCGCATCCGGAGCTTCGTTTGGGAACAACGGACTTTTCCGGCGTCTACAGCGGTAAAATTAAGTTTTATGCAAAATTCAGTTTTTAACCTACCACTTAGTGGTTTCACTATTCATCAAAAATTGATGTTTTTCAGAAAAATCCCAAAATTTCATCCTAAGCTATATTTCATATTCCGAATTCAAAAATGAAGTCTATTTTACCAAATTCATAACATAGAAGTTGCATTAATTAATTTTATAATTAAATCCTGCTGTTAAAACAAATAGCGTGTTTTTAAGAGATAATAACTATCAAAAGATTGACACTTGTTTATAACTGGTTTAAATGTGAAATTACATCCAATGACCAACATTGTATTAAATTGTAAAAATATATTCTAAATATACTTTAAAACCACTCAAATTAACTATTAATTATTTTGATTAAAAAATTTGTTTTTAATTAAAATTTAGTAATTTTCACTATTCATCAGAATATGAAAGTTATTCGAAAAGTACCAAAATTTCACCTTAGGATAAATTCGATACACCGAATCCATAAATGAAGTCCATTTTGAAAAATAAAATTTATAAAATTTCAAAAAGTGGTTATTACTATTCACAACAGATAGTTTTAATAATATCTTAATAGCATATCGTTGTTTAGCGAAACTTGGTGTTGCGTACAACACACGCTATCGAGGAAGGTCGTGATTGCGTGTAATGCAAGGAAAGTCAAGGATGTATGTTGTGCAAGCTCCTTTTGGTGTAGCGTATAACACAAGACATAAATAAAATTAAAAAGAATATTTTTCATAAAATCTCGGGCTGTTACATTCTACCCCCCTTAAAATGAATTTCTCCCTCGAAATTCTTCGGGGTTATAAATGGTTTACTATTCGAAAGTTTCATTAATAGAAACCCACATCGTAAAAAAATACCCAAACCTGGCTTTAAAAACTAAAGTATAAAATGTAACGATTACCCAAATAAACTAATCACTGGGTTTCCACATAGGTGGAAATATGGATATGGAAGTGAAATCTAACCATCATGTTCTGATGGAGAGTGGTAGAGAACATGGCTATGGAAAATCCAGTAATCACAAATCCATAGATTTGTGATGATATAAGTTACCATCTGATTCATCAAGTATAAGATCACTAGGACAAAATTTTTGGTTTTCAAGATCATTTCCCTAAAATTGAAAATTTTCATTAGAATAAATACTTACTTTATTTTGGTACAATCTCACTGTTGTTCGTTCCTAGAACAATTTCCACTTCATCTCTTAAATAAATGAAGTTGAATTTGTTATTCGTGAAGTGTTAGCAGATCATGTGATAGAATGACGGGTCATTCCATCTGTCTCAAACAAAAGGTTAGCAAAAATTATATACATAAGTCGATCTATAGTGAGATTAATCATATATGGTTCTTAAAATGAACTTATACTTCATATATCATACTGCTTAATATAATAAAACTATTTTCTACTAAACAGGGACTTCTTGTAGGCCAGTGGTAGGCGATAAAGGCCAGTCGCACTTCGGTTGTGGGTTCGATTCCCACATCCTTGTCCGACGCGATGGGCTGTCGCCCATCCTGTAGGTTGTCCTTTTTCTAAAACTAAATTACTATAACATCCCATCAATAATATCAAAAATCTTCTATCCTTAAACAATACTAACTTATGTCCAACATAATCCATTCTAATCTTTAGGCTTATCCATAATACTGCAGTCCACTCACATAATATAGTGAAAACGATTACCAGATATTTAATACTGTCGTTGATCCCCATATATCATAAGATATGTCTTGTTGGTCACATTCCAAACATTCAAAGGCCTTAAACACGTATTCTATTGAATACCCATTGAACCTTAGTGAAGACATGAATGCAGTTAAAAGTTACCTCTTTCCACATACCAAAATCCAAAAATTATATATACTCAAACCATGATATAACCTTATCCTTATATTAGTCATGAGCTCATGAATACAATCAAATACCTCATTATCTTATTATTCCTTCATTATGCGCATATCATCTACTTTCCAAAAAAATATCTGAATAACATTTCATGGTTACTAGTACCATTAATCATACACTTTAAAAACTTAGGAAAGACAATAGTGTAACAATCCTTAGATGTCCCTTTATTCCGTAGTACCATGAGATTACTTATACAACATTACACTTGATAAACATGTAATCATTCCACTACCTTCTTAAACCATTGACCGAGCTTCAACAATTCTTTCATCTCACATATCATTTGTAGTCTCTTCATCGTAATCAACATAAATACTTCCCATACGACCATACTGATTCTCTTCATGAGACTTTCCCTTAGGGCATTGGTTTGCATAATGCCCGTACATTCCACATTTAAAACATTTAACCATTGTTGATGTCGTAGCAATACCATTATCCTCATCCATGGTGTTAACTGAACCTTTTCCTTTGCACTTACTTGCTTTGTGTCCTTCTTTTCCACACCCAAAGCATCTTCCAGTTCCTTTGAAACATTCTCCATGATGCCTCTTCCCACATGATTTACATAGGGGAAATTGAACTTTCTTTCCTCTATGATCATCATGAAACTCCATCTTTCTCTTATTAGCCGAGTCAGGAAACTTATCAAATTTTACTTTATTGATCATATTATGAGATTGATGATTCGGCATAATAATGATGTTTGGACTTCCAAATCCCATTTCATTCTGAAGAATATCATTCCATTGTCCATCATATTCTCCATTATCGTGAATCATCTTGTTTCCAGCCATTTTCTAAAACCCAAAAAGAATAGTGTGAGAGGAAAAAATCATGCTAGGGGAAAAAACATAATAAAGGGGGAGTACCTTCAATATATAACATCTTAGGATTAATTCTATGATCGTTAGAGTAATTCTAGTACTATAACCTATACGTATACTTAACCTTAGGGACATCCCTTGACATACCTTAGAAAAATATCTCTAGGGATCTCACTAACGTTTTTGCATCCTAGTTTCCAAAGGATGACTAAACCTTTCCTCTGATACCAACTGTATAGAACCGAAGCTTATCGTACATGGACATTACATTACTTTTTTGGAATACTTAGTACATAACAAAAACACACACACAAGGATCGTAATAGTTTAGTGTCTTTGGAAACTCGGAATGTAATCTTCTAATCGTGGTGAAAGATCTTCAATATCTCCCATAAAGATCTTCCCTTTTTTTACCTAAAACCTTTCTTTATATCCTGGGGAAAAGAAAACACAAAAAGGGTGAGCTCAAATGCTCAGTAAGGGTAAACAAAAGAAAAATTAATCACATCATATTCATAAGAACATAACTTTTGGAAATCTTAACCTGCAAAAAATATAACATGGGATAAATCATAGTAGTGAAATGAAATCCCAATAAGCATAACATAAAACATGAAACTTTGTGGCATACACACATAATCATAGATAATCACTTCTTGTTAGTCATGACTCATTGCCAAGACTATCTTAGTGGACAAAGTCCCTTTTTGAATCGAGTCACCCTCGTTTCAGTCCTGTTTCACTGAACCGGTATAACCTACCATTCCATCCATGTCTATCTCATGAGATATGAAATCTTTACCCAATGAATTGGAGGGAGATATAGGTCCCACCCATCTCAAAATGATACCATTCTTATGTGTGCCACAAAATCTTAAAACATACAACATTTCGTAACCCATGTAATAAAAATGGGAATCTTAAACATTGTGACATCATAAAACAATTCATATAAGATAAAAGAATTCATAAAAATAATTCCATCACAACATAATCAAATCAATGTAATAACAGGGATACAAACAGAACTATTTATTATCGTAGATGGAAAATAATTTTGATAAAACACTTGAACTCCATTCTTGAGGAAAATATCCTTTCTTCTTCAAAAACATTTTTCCTTTCTTAATATGTTATAAAACTTTAAACTAAAAGAAGTTGATTAAACATACACTTGAAAACTTGTAAAGGAAGCTTCTTGGAAATAATGTTTTCAAAATCTATTCATCCCGTATAAGTTAAAAAAACATTTTTCGTACTTTTGTCGGAAAAGTCAAAAAGTACCTCGTACGAAAAACGACAAAAGATTCCTTTCATATCTTTCACAAAAAACTCATAAAAGGGTAAAATTGGATATAAACTATTGTAGAAGGATGGAAATAATATTACATATTGAGGGAACATGGATTTGTATGATAAAATACACCCCAGTAAATACCAACGTATAAACAATCTCGGATAAAAATGAGATTGTGATATTTCCCTTACCTTAGGTCCGACTTGCTTTGTAAGTGTCCGAACCTCCTGTATAATGATTTAAATCATGTTATTGACTTATTACAGAATCATATTCATTGTTATTATATCTTATATGGTCCACTTATGACTTTATATTACCCGATCTTTTGTAAATTCATGTTAAAGTAGCGTTTTGGGTAAAATCGTCTCATTTGTCGTTCGTGTTTTTAACTTGTAATTATTCATATGATTACTTAGATCAGGATTACATAATTCCAGAATATATAACATGATTTATATATATATATATTCAGAATATACATATATAATAAATCAGTAAATGGAAAGAAATACACCGTTCATGGAGACGGTAGTCCGCACGTACGCATGAACGCTGTTTTCGTTTCCTTATTGAATTGAATGGAATTAAGTAGATGACATACATATAAATATAAATAATTCTAGTATCATTATTAGGTCATATATTTCATTAGTACTTATTATATATACTTTATAATCATTCATGAATGGTTAATCATTGAGAATGAATCTCATCGCGTCGTGGAGACGGTAGTCCGTACGTACGCACGAGCGATGATATCGTTCCCATGGTCGTGGAATTGTGTTGAAGTGTATGTATACGATTTCAGTATCAATATCACTTTATAATAATCATATATAGTTACTCATTACACCTTTATACCCATCCAATTAAGGTGGTGGCGCAAAATAGATTACACCACGGCGTGGAGACAGTATTCCGTACGTACGCACGCGCGGTGATTTCCTTTTTCCGTAGGATGGATAGAAGTTTAATTAGAGTTGTTTCATATTTATAATAACATATCAGTATATAAGAAATACTGATGTTATTACTTTATCATGAAACAACTAAAGAAGAAGATGTTGAAGAAGAAAGAAATTGAAAAAGATCGGTAATGGATATTACCTCTTTTTGATGCGCCTTCACTTAACCTCCACTTAAAGAACTAAGGATGGTCTTTGAAGAAGACCAGGACCTCTAGGATTATACTAGGTAAGTGGAGAAGGGATTTTGGCAGGGTTTTTCCGAGCTTGAAGGCTCAAAGTTGTGTGAGGAAAAGAGGGAGGAGGTGCCCTTTTATAAGGGAGGAGAGGGGCACCTTAGGAATATCTCAAAATATTATTTTATATTAAAGTAAAAATCGGTTTATAATGGTTCCAAAGGGTCTTATTTCGAAGATAAAGTGGGGATGGGTCGAAATCCTATCAACCAATGGGATTTAGACAAGTTTAGGTTATTATTTTAACTTTATCAATTAGATTTAACTTTAAGTTAAATAATTTATCTTTTACCGTGTCTTTTTGTTTTCTTACACTATATGGTTAATACAATTACTATAACATGCCAAACGAACCCCAAATTGTTTATTATTAATACATATATCCTTATCTAAGTCATTTGGCCGAGCCTTAGATTTTTAGGAATAAAATAACAATTAATAATATAATATTATATTTAAAAACTATTTTGTGTCAATTTTGACACTATTTGATATATGATTTCTGTGAAAGTCATAACATAATTATATGATCAAATCAAGTTGATTAAATAAACACTAATATATCATAGTAACCTAGAAAATTAGTGGAATTCATAAAAAGTCTCAAATTACATTTATTTTGGTGTTTATAATATCAATTATGTCAATATTTCATTAATAAGATAATTACTGCATCATCTTTGTGTCATAAATAAATTAAATTATTTAATGTCTAAAAATTAAAAATAAAATACCATTATGTAGGAAATCTTTTTATCTTTCTAATGAATATTTAAAATCGAATTTATCTTATGTATAACCCTATATTAAAAATGTTTTAGTAAATAAACTTTGATTATAACTCTTTTAACTCTTTATTGAATTAAATAATAATAAATGTCCTAATCTAATCCAAGTGGGCCTAAATGATAATATTTTACACTTAAGGTTATTTTTGGTCGAGATACACTTTCCCAATAGGATTAGTACATGTGTTAGGGTAATAGTAATATCATATTTACCCTTAGTTACCCTATTTACTATTAACCACGGTAAAAAAAGTAAAAAGTTACTATTCACCAAAAAATTATTTTTATCTCATTGAACCACATTTTACTTACTGATATCAACCGTGTCTGTCGGATTTTTGAAATTCCATTCACAGAAGCAGTAAAATTAAGTTTTATGCAAAATTCAGTTTTTAACCTACCACTTAGTGGTTTTACTATTCATCAAAAATTGAAGTTTTTCAGAAAAATGCCAAAATTTCATCCTAAGATATATTTCATATTCAGAATTCAAAAATGAAGTCTATTTTACCAAATTAATAACATAGAAGTTGCATTAATTAATTTTATAATTAAATCCTGCTGTTAAAACAAATAGCGTGTTTTTAAGAGATAATAACTATCAAAAGATTGACGCTTGTTTATAACTGGTTTAAATGTGAAATTACATCCAATGACCAACATTGTATTAAATTGTACAAATATATTCTAAATATAATTTAAAACCACTCAAATTAACTATTAATTATTTCGATTAAAAAAGTTGTTTTTAATTTAAATTTAGTAATTTTCACTATTCATCAGAATATGAAAGTTATCCGAAAAGTACCAAAATTTCACCTTAGGCTAAATTCGATACTCCGAATCCATAAATGAAGTCCATTTTGAAAAATAAAATTTACAAAATTTCAAAAAGTGGTTATTACTATTCACAACAGCTAGTTTTAATAATATCTTAATAGCATATCGTTGTTTAGCGAAACTTGGTGTTGCATACAACACACGCTATCGAGTAAGGTCACGATTGCGTGTAATGCAAGGCAAGTCAAGGATGTGTGTTGTGCAAGCTCCATTGGGTGTAGCGTACAACACAAAACATAAATAAAATTAAAAAGAATATTTTTCATAAAATCTCAGGCTGTTACAATAATTCATCTAATCAAACACCATAATGAAATCCCATTATTATTTCAGAGTCAAAATAGAAGAAATTAATTCCCATGGTTTTTTCTTCCCCACTCTCATAATAACTAATATAGGACCTCCACAATAATGTTCTAAATGAGGTACTTAACTCTCAGGTGTCACTAAAAATATTACCAAGTTAAATTCGTTTAAATTCTAATATCTCATTAATTTAGCCATTATGAATGGAAAAAACTAATTGAAACACCACAAATAAAATTTATAATAAGGAAGAAAATTTCTATAAGTTTATTAACATTAATTAATTCAATAAACCACATAATAAAAATAAAACATTATATCAAGATATAAACCCATTTTATTAATCATCATAAATTAATTATCCAATTGATACAATAAACTAACACCCATAATCACATGATGTTCAAAACACATCCAATTAAAAGAAGAATTTTTTTTCATCATATATTTATGAAAATTTTACATTTATAAATAAAAATAATTTAATGTCAACATCCTTAAATAACTGAAAAAAGTGGAGTCATAATATCAACACTATTTCTAGGAAGAGATGTAAAATAGATATATAAAGTTCACAAACAAGATAAGGACTAAAAAATTTATAATGAGATCAAATATATTTTATAATATCACAAGATCATGAATTTATGTAATTGATATTTCCTTATTATAAATTAGTTGTTGGAATTTGAATTTTGAATTGATATTTGAAGGCTTTATTTCGTAATAAATTTTATATTTTTATATTTTTCTTATATAATTTTAGATTATGCTAATATTAGGAATTTATGGTGTCATATCAATAATTTAGATGATGTTTTATTAAATATAATTCGATTTTGTTTTATTAATTAGGTGAAATTGAGATCAAGACCCTTTATTGAGTGAGACTAAGAATCTTTTGGGATCACAAGGGTTGAAAGAGTCCTTGAGGGGGGATGGGGTGAATTAGGTAATTTGTAATTAATAAACCCTTCCTCTATTACAACAGATATTACTCCAAAATTGAACAAACTGAAATTCTAAGATATTGTTGAAACATATTTAATATTAAATAAATCACAAAAATTACACATCAATTTACATAGTTTAACATATTAGTGTTTGTCCCCTAAATTCAGAGAACTGTTGATGTCTTGGGGATATTTCATGTCATATAATGTTTATTAATGGAAATACCTTATCGTTCATTTATTTTGGTTCCATAGAACCTCAGAGATGATCTTATGAAAACGTCATTTAATATATTTAATATCGAGTTATCCTTTATTGATACCAATCATATATGTTTGTGATGATATGTTAAGTATATTTTTAATTAGACCACTTATACTAATATAAATGACCACTCATAGGATAATAGTTGGTGAACTTGTATCAAGATCGACCAACATAATATACCCCAATTGGATTGTAATATATATTTCATTATTTCTACATAAATTAACATTGAATATGGACCCTTCCACTTAATTTTTTCAAATTGTTTCTTTATATGGTAGATTTTAACAATTGATTCCTTTTAAAAGTTATTTGAGAATTTTTATTATTAGAAGGTAATTGTTTATTATAATAATCATGTAGTAGGATTTTATTAATAAAAATAGGATGTGTCCCCCATTATGATGGGTTTATAAAATCACGTAACTCAATTGTGCTTTGACTAAGTTCATGTCGATGATAGGACAATTTCACATGAAGTAATTATATTTTTTTCATCTCATAAATTGGGAAAAAATATATAAGTTATATAATATAGACATTATCTATGTCTTATGTAACACCCCAGGTAAATAATGAATATGAGATTTTCATATTTATCCATATTTGTGAATAAGATATTAATATGACTTTAAAGGGGACGCTATGCTCGATGGCGTACCCAACACGCAACAACGAGTTTCTTGGGAATCTTACGTTGCACTCTAATAATAAAATAATATTATTTTAAATGGTAGTTAACATGTAGTCGTTGTAATGGCGGGAATGGATACAAATAACTAAAATATGATTATATATGTTTTTAAATGTTTTTACATTTATCCAATAAAGGATAGAGGCTTAAAATACGGAAAGAATTCAATTTTAGGCATATATGCCCTAGTTTTCACTAATGGTTCACTTATCGCCTTTTGATGGAGAACTGTCATTAAATATAGTTTTGATCACTCTTATACATTCTTTTGGACCAAATAAAACTCTTATTAAGAATCGGGACATCAAAGTTTACTTTGTGTAAATTTTTGGTATCTTTCCGATAAAGTTCATTTTTTTAATGAATAGTGTAAAATGTTGTATTTTAATTCAAAACCACTTTTTAATATAATTTATTTATATGATTAGATAATATTTTGAATTGGTTTTAAAGTGAAATTAGAAAATATTTTTACCATTAAATCCAATAGTGGTCATTGGAATTAATTTCACTTTGAAATCAGACTTAAACTAGTGTCAATCTTTTGATACTTATTGTTTTATAAAAACACGCTATTTACTCTGACAGCGGGAATTAATTATTAAATTAATTAATGTGACTAATATGTTTTGAATTTTGTAAAATAGAATTCATTTTTGAATTCGGAATATCAAATATAGCTTAGGGTGAATTTTTGGTAATTTTCTGAAAAACTTCAATTTTTGATGGATAGTGAAACCACTAAGTGGTACTTATAAAAACTGATTTTTCATTTAAATGAAATTTTGCCATAATTGTGTTTTGATTTTCAAAAATCCGACATACATGGTTGTCATTAATAAGTAAAATGTGGTTCAATGAGATTAAAATATTTTTTTGGTGAATAGTAACTTATTAAGTTTTTAATCGCGATTAGTGGTAATTATTGTAGTTTAAGGTAAAAGTGATATTATAAGAATGTGAAAACACCATGACACTTGTCCTAAACCTATTGGGTGAGTCATGGCCGACCAAGACAAGCCATGGGCCAACTTGGGGACCCCATGGAGCCACTTTAGTTGGAAAATGACATTAATATATTTTTATTTAATGTTAAAGTGAAAATGACACAAACATAATATATTTTACGAAACCAATTTTTAAGTGGGGTTATACAAGTCCAAATTTTGATTATAAATAGTCATTGGAAAGCTAAGAAGATTTCCTACATAATAGTATTTTTTTTATAATTTTTAGACATTCAATAAACTAAATTATTTATGACATAATAGTGATGCAGCGATGACATCATTATTTGACGATTTAATTAAAATGGAAAGATAATGAAAAATATACAACCTACACATGTCCAAAACCAATTGGATGAGTGGATTTCGAAGCCTTATCACCTTATCAACGAATTCTATCAATGTGGGACCTTTTAAAACCGAAACACATTTTCAAATAAAGTAATATTTCCTTACTTTCCAAAAGTGCCCCTCCTCTCCTCTTATAAAAGGCCCCCACCTCTACCTCATTTCACACACTTCTCAAGCCTTTGGCTCGGCCAACCCCTGCCCATTTACTCTCTCCACATCCCTCTCCTCATCCTAGAGGTTTCCCTTTGGGCAGAATACTTACAAAGGAAGCCTTTAGGCTTAAATCAAAAGGAGTTACACTTTTAAAGGTAATTCATGCTCTCATGTTCATTTGTTTTATTTTGCTTCTCCAACCCCCTAAACTCTTTTTATTTACATCTTTTGTAACACAACCAGTATCTTCAATATACTAGGATGTTGTTATAAGATTTATTAGAGCTACACTCTCACACAACTACATCAAATGGTTAAAGAACATACGGTTTCCGTGGATGGTGAAATTCTGCCTCCCGAAACGATGATTGTTCAATACTCATTTAACACCTTCAAAGGTGGCCATTATGATGTCACTATTTTTTTATATATGATATATAATATGTTTATGTTTTATTTATGCTTCTGTATTTTTCATTTTTGTCTTACCTTTATGGCTTCCATTATGGGTATACGCGATATCTTCATTTAAGGAAGTGCGGACTACCGCCCCCTCAAAGTGATTTGATTCGTTAAATACCATATGTGGAATGTATAAAGGATGGAAATATGATATTATATATGATATTATACTGGAATTATAATATACCTTTATATCATTATTATTCCATTCTATAAAATACGAAATAGAAATGAAAGTAGCGTTCATGCGTACGTACGACTTACCGTCTCCATGAACGGTGCATTTCATTTCTTACCTCTAAATGATTATGTAATGTTATAAATGCATGCATGTACTGGATACATATGAAATATATGATATCTACATAATGAATACAATTCTGGATATAATAAACATTTGGCCACACGAACAACATGTAATTGTAAGAAGACCACTTTCGACTTAAGAACCAAATATCGGCAAAACAAATATTATTAACTTAAATGATTACATAATGTTTGTGACATGGTAATAAGTGGTATAAAAGTAATAATGAACTTGAAAAAGGGTTCTTAAGGAATTATAAATTAACTCAAGTTTATTATTCAGGAGATTAAAGGACGATCGAGTCAAGTCGGACCCGAGGTAAGGGATCCTACAACTCTCTTTCTTTTTAAGTACACTCTTTTATGTAATTTCTTTTAAGCTCATCTTTATTATGATTGGGATATTATTTTATATTACTCCAACTGTAATTTTTATGTTCATGTGATGAGAGATCCTATTCTCTCTCATCAATCCTTTTTGAAGTTTTATGTGGCGCCGTTAGGCTGCCGAGTTTTCGTAAGGGATTTTTCATCTCACTTTTATTCCCGTGAGATTTATGCTACATTTGCCACAAATTCCCTTGAGTGGTGTATGTACTTCCCATTATTCTACTCTTTGTGTAATATACTTTCGTTTATGAGTATTTACATCAATGATCTTTTGTCCTTCTTTCATGGGGTGTATGTTTTGAAAGATACCCAAGTCGGTAAGGGAACCTTTCCCCATCCTCTTTTTTAAAAGACTTCTTTTGTTGGGTCTTTTAATTTACATATCATTATGTTGGGATATGTTCTCATATATCCTTATTGATGTAAATTTTATGTCCAAGTGATGAGATACTCTTTTTATCTCTCATCAACTCTTTTTGATGTGATGCCGTTAGGCTGTCAAGGGAACTTTTTAACCCAATTTCGATTTCTTTGGGTTCAACATGTAGTCATTGAATATGTCGTCCATTGAATATGTGTGAATGACCTTTTATTGTTTTACACTTAATATCCACTTATATTGGGTGTATTTATATTTTTCACACATATTTTTGAGATTGATCTGTCCTTAATTTAAAGATACCTTCTTTATAAGGGATTTCATCACATTTGACATTTCTATTGAGGGTTCATTGTTGTTATGCACCAATTCACTCTTATATGGTGTATATACTGTCCTTTGGAGTATTATATAATGAATCCATTTATTCTCATGATATTATAAAGTTTTGACTAAATGTTATTCCTCAACTATTGTATTCAAGTGTCTCTAATTTTGGTAAAACCCCTTTAACCAAAATATCATTTTAAATGTTTTAATTATTTGTTCTTATTAATATCCATGTTTTCAAAATGGTTTTAAGGATTTATTTATATGGATATTAATGGTTTAAAATTTTAAGCTTCAAGGTGGTATGGGACACTTTTATTCAAAAATCTCTTTATTAAGTGTTTTAAATGGTTTTGGAAATGGTTTCTTTTTGAATGGATTCAATATTTCAATATACTAAAATGTTATATTGTGATTGAAATGTGGAAATGTTATGTTTCCTTTATGCATGTTTTATGTGACACATTTATGTTATGGTTCTTGGGCATTGTTATGAAAACGGGTGGTTCCGTGATAAACTACGGGCGGGTGAGCCCGTTATAGATCTCCAATGCATTGGGTAACGCGAAGGAGTGAAACGTTAAGGTTTCTCCGAAGAGATTTAGGGAATATACTGTGATGGGTATTCCAAACGTAACCAAGAGGGTTACTCTCTATGTAAGAACGTTATGAATGCCTCAAGTTACCTTTATGTCTTATGATTTCTATGATTTATTCATGGTTTGATGAGGTATGTTAAAGTGCCTTTGTTTTATGGGTAAATTATGATTTCATTCTTATGTATATATGAACTCATGTTTCCTTTCCATATTTTTATAACTCTTACTGAGCTTTTTATGCTCATCCCAAGTTTTTGAAATGTTTTTCACAGGTCAAGGGAAAGGTATATGATGTGATGATAGTGTCAAGGATGTGTCAAGAAAGAATCCGTGTTGTATTTTAAATATGTACTCGTTGATGGGAAGAATGAATACTATCTTTTATGTAACCACTTTGTTTAAATATGGAATGTAATGCAAGTTTCATGATCTAATTCTCTAAAACTCTAAACCTGAAAAGATCCTCAATGTGTAATCTTGTAATAACTCAAGAGTAAGTAAGGTTTAAGGCTGGGGCCTTATAGTTGGTATCAAAGGTCGGTTTAGATAACTTTAGAGGTTAGGGTACTCTTTAAGCATAAGTGACATTACCATAATGGTTAGGATTTCCGAAAGAGTCCTAGTTTTAGATAAAGTGAATGAGTAAGTGTATCACAGTGTTTATCTTCCTAATTAGTACATGATGGTTTTGTTGATATACTCACACTGACCTTTTTTGGTTTTAGTAAATGGCTGGATCTAGCAGGCACCAAAGTAACAGTGGGTGTGAAGGAAACTGTGATAGTTTTTTGAGCAAGCAACTGAATGATATGGGAGCTACAATGAGAACTCTTCTGATTATCCTCAACCAACTATCTGGAGTCATGATTGACCACCTAAACCTTGGAGTTTTCTCTAAGGCATCATATATGCAAGAAACAAATCCCTACAGAAGTACAGGTAATAATCATAAAGGTATGTGTGTTCAAAAACCTATGTGTCAAAGATGTGGAAAGAAACACCTAGGGAAATGTTTCAAAGGGACAGAAATATGCTATAGATGTGGAAATGAAGGTCATAAAGCAAGAACCTGCCATGGAAAAAGGAAGCATCCAGTTTACTCGAGGAAAGGGAAAGAAGTTCTTTCTGAGGGATCAATTGAATGTTTTAAATGTGGTGTGCATGGTCATTATGAGAACACATGTTCTATGAAGAAGTTTCGTGAATGGGGTCACCAAGAGCGTACAAATTTTCGTTTACCAATACCTAATGCCATTCCTATTGAGGATGAAGAAACTGACAATGACCAATCAAAGGTATGTACTATTTCATGACTATTGTTTTCCTATTTTGGAATCTTAGGATATGATTCATGATTTTGTTTGTAGGAAAGAGGTATTTCGGAATAGGTTGGAAATGAATGGATAATGGATCATGATGAATGTTGAATGAGTAAGATGTCAACATATAAGGGCTTCAAGAGTTATGGTGAAATTCTTAAGATTATCAAGTCTCTTTTGATGATGGGGTTACATTAGAAGACTTTTTATATTATGTGTAACCCTGATGTTTAATATAGGCAAATTTTATCCAAGGAATAGTTATCTTTTCTTTTGTGGACATAGTTATAAAGAACCATTTGGGTTTATATGATCCTTACTTTTGAGGAAATTATGGGTTACTAAATGTTATGATTGAAGTGGAAGGCATGAGATAAAATTGAGGTTAAAATATGTTATGAATATTTTTGAAGATTTTATCTCGTTTTGGGGAATTTTTTGAGAATTATATAGTTTTGGAAAAAGGACAACACGCAGACCGTGTGACAACCCGTCACGTCGGACAAAGCTGCGAGAATCGAACCCACAACCAAAGTGCGACTGGTATTTATCGCCTACCACTGGACTACGTGAAGTCCCTGGTTAGTTTGACTGATTCTTTCTGGTTATATAATTTTATTAATTAATAGTAAGATGATTTTGGGTTATTTATGAAAATGATTAACCTATCATGGAGGATATGTGATTAGGTTAATTACTTTTCAATACGGGACTTTAGGAGCAACTGATGTTGTTTGGAGATAAATGTTATGATTTAACTTGGAAGACTATGTGACTAAATCCTTCAAATATTTGGGTTTCAATCTTATATTAGGTTTACTTTGAAGAATTTTATGGACAAATTGTTTATCGGATGGTCCTCGTTGAACTTTGGGTTTTGTTGGACAAATTTTGGAGATTAAGAATAGATTTTCTTTTTATAAGGGGTTATCCTTTTCTGGATTATCTGATCTTGTACTAGACTTTTTGGTTTTGGTTTTGGTTAAAGCCTAAATACATGGGAAGTATATAGTCCTCTTTTGTGGATTAGGTGATTCTCTAGAAGTTGATTATAGTACTCTTAATGTGAACAAGTCTTCCTAAATACTAGTCTTTTGGAGAAAATATGAGTTTGTGTAAGGAATCTAATAAAAGTTGAAAGTCAATATGATAAGTGATTATGTTTCCTTATGAATAAAATCCTCAATAAAAAGTAAATTAAAACAAAAATTTTGTCTATTAACTTTTCTTACTGGGGAATCGAATACCGTTTAACCCATCACAAGTTTGTGATTTTCTCGTGGTTAACTTTCTCCTAAACATGTTTTCTATCACTCTCCATCAGAACATGACCCATTGTTTTTTCCTCCATGTCCATATTTTCATACTTGGAATCCTAGTATGGGTTAACTCGGGTGACCTCTGTGCTTATCTTTCTTTATTTTAAAGTGATTGATTTACCGACTCTTGTTCCGATGTGGGACTTTCAAGGATGTTTCCAAGCGCAATTTTAAAATTGCGAGGACGCAATTCCCAAAAGGGGGGAAGGATGTAACACCCCAGGTAAATAATGAATATGAAATTTTCATATTTATCCATATTTGTGAATAAGATATTAATATGACTTTAAAGGGGACGCTATGCTCGATGGCGTACCCAACACGCAACAACGAGTTTCTTGGGAATCTTACGTTGCACTCTAATAATAAAATAATATTATTTTAAATGGTAGTTAACATGTAGCCATTGTAATGGCAGGAATGGATACAAATAACTAAAATATGATTATATATGTTTTTAAATGTTTTTACATTTATCCAATAAAGGATAGAGGCTTAAAATACGGAAAGAATTCAATTTTAGGCATATATGCCCTAGTTTTCACTAATGGTTCACTTATCGCCTTTTGATGGCGAACTGTCATTAAATATAGTTTTGATCACTCTTATACATTCTTTTGGACCAAATAAAACTCTTATTAAGAATCGGGACAACAAATTTTACTTTGTGTAAATTTTTGGTATCTTTCCGATAAAGTTCATTTTTTAATGAATAGTGTAAAATGTTGTATTTTAATTCAAAACCACTTTTTAATCTAATTTATTTATATGATTAGATAATATTTTTAATTGGTTTTAAAGTGAAATTAGAAAATATTTTTACCATTAAATCCAATAGTGGTCATTGGAATTAATTTCACTTTGAAATCAGACTTAAACTAGTGTCAATCTTTTGATACTTATTGTTTTATAAAAACACGCTATTTGCTCTGACAGCGGGAATTAATTATTAAATTAATTAATGTGACTAATATGTTTTGAATTTTGTAAAATAGACTTCATTTTTGAATTCGGAATATCAAATATAGCTTAGGGTGAATTTTTGGTAATTTTCTGAAAAACTTCAATTTTTGATGAATAGTGAAACCACTAAGTGGTACTTATAAAAACTGATTTTTCATTTAAATGAAATTTTGCCATAATTGTGTTTTGATTTTCAAAAATCCGACATACATGGTTGTCATTAAGAAGTAAAATGTGGTTCAATGAGATTAAAATAATTTTTTGGTGAATAGTAACTTATTAAGTTTTTAATCGCGATTAGTGGTAATTAGTGTAGTTTAAGGTAAAAATGATATTATAAGAATGTGAAAACACCATGACACTTTTCCTACACCTATTGGGTGAGTAATGGCCGACCAAGACAAGCCATGGGCCAACTTAGGGACCCCATGGAGCCACTTTAGTTGGAAAATGACATTAATATATTTTTATTTAATGTTAAAGTGAAAATGACACAAACATAATATGTTTTACGAAAACAATTTTTAAGTGGGGTTATACAAGTCCAAATTTTGATTATAAATAGTCATTGGAAATCTAAAACGATTTCCTACATAATGGTATTTTTTTTATAATTTTTAGACATTAAATAAATTAAATTATTTATGACATAATAATGATGCAGCGATGACATCATTATTTGACGATTTAATTAAAATGGAAAGATAATGAAACATCTACAACCTACACATGTCCAAAACCAATTGGATGAGTGGATTTAGAAGCCTTATCACCTTATACACGAATTATATCAATGTGGGACCTTTTAAAACCCAAACACATTTTCAAATAAAGTAATATTTCCTTACTTTCCAAAAGTGCCCCTCCTCTCCTCTTATAAAAGGCCCCAACCTCTACCTCATTTCACACTCTTCTCAAGCCTTTGGCTCGGCCAAACCCTGCCCATTTACTCTCTCCACATCCCTCTCCTAATCCTAGAGGTTTCCCTTTGGGCAGAATACTTACAATGGAAGCCTTTAGGCTTAAATCAAAAGGAGTTACACTTTTAAAGGTAATTCATTCTCTCATGTTCATTTGTTTTATTTTGCTTCTCCAACCCCCTAAACTATTTTTATTTACTTCTTTTGTAACAACACCATTATCTTCAATATACTAGGATGTTTTTATAAGATTTATTCGAGCTACACTCTCACACAACTACATCAAATGGTTAAAGAACATACGGTTTCCGTGGATGGTGAAATTCTGCCTCCCGAAACGATGATTGTTCAATACTCATTTAACACCTTCAAAGGTGGCCATTATGATGTCACTATTTTTTTATATATGATATATAATATGTTTATGTTTTATTTATGCTTCTGTATTTTTCATTTTTGTCTTACCTTTATGGCTTCCATTATGGGTATACGCGATATCTTCATTTAAGGAAGTGCGGACTACCGCCCCCTCAAAGTGATTTGATTCGTTAAATACCATATGTGGAATGTATAAAGGATGGAAATATGATATTATATATGATATTATACTGGAATTATAATATACCTTTATATCATTATTATTCCATTCTATAAAATACGAAATAGAAATGAAAGTAGCGTTCATGCGTACGTACGGCTTACCGTCTCCATGAACGGTGCATTTCATTTCTTACCTCTAAATGATTATGTAATGTTATAAATGCATGCATGTACTGGATATATATGAAATATATGATATCTACATAATTAATACAATTCTGGATATAATAAACATTTGTCCACACGAACAACATGTAATTGTAAGAAGACCACTTTCGACTTAAGAACCAAATATCGGCAAAACAAATATTATTAACTTAAATGATTACATAATGTTTGTGACATGGTAATAAGTGGTATAAAAGTAATAATGAACTTTAAAAAGGGTTATTAAGGAATTATAAATTAACTCATGTTTATTATTCAGGAGATTAAAGGACGATCGAGTCAAGTCGGACCCGAGGTAAGGGATCCTACAACTCTCTTTCTTTTTAAGTACACTCTTTTATGTAATTTCTTTTAAGCTCATCTTTATTATGATTGGGATATTATTTTATATTACTCCTACTGTAATTTTTATGTTCATGTGATGAGAGACCCTATTCTCTCTCATCAATCCTTTTTGAAGTTTTATGTGGCGTCGTTAGGCTGCCGAGTTTTCGTAAGGGATTTTTCATCTCACTTTTATTCCCGTGAGATTTATGATACATTTGCCACAAATTCCCTTGAGTGGTGTATGTACTGCCCATTATTCTACTATTTGTGTAATATACTTTCGTTTATGAGTATTTACATCAATGATCTTTTGTCCTTCTTTCATGGGGTGTATGTTTTGAAAGATACCCAAGTCGGTAAGGGAACCTTTCACCATCCTCTTTTTTAAAAGACTTCTTTTGTTGGGTCTTTTAATTTACATATCATTATGTTGGGATATGTTCTCATATATCCTTATTGATGTAAATTTTATGTCCAAGTGATGAGATACTCTTTTTATCTCTCATCAACTCTTTTTGATGTGATGCCGTTAGGCTGTCAAGGGAACTTTTTAACCCAATTTCGATTTCTTTGGGTTCAACATGTAGTCATTGAATATGTCGTCCATTGAATATGTGTGAATGACCTTTTATTGTTTTACAATTAATATCCACTTATATTGGGTGTATTTATATTTGTCACACATATTTTTGAGATTGATTTGTCCTTAATTTAAGGATACCTTCTTTATAAGGGATTTCATCACATTTGACATTTCTATTGAGGGTTCATTGTTGTTATGCACCAATTCACTCTTATATGGTGTATATACTGTCCTTTGGAGTATTATATCATGAATCCATTTATTCTCATGATATTATAAAGTTTTGACTAAATGTTATTCCTCAACTATTGTATTCAAGTGTCTCTAATTTTGGTAAAACCCCTTTAACCAAAATATCGTTTTAAATGTTTTAATTATTTGTTCTTATTAATATCCATGTTTTCAAAATGGTTTTAAGGATTTATTTATATGGATATTAATGGTTTAAAATTTTAAGCTTCAAGGTGGTATGGGACACTTTGATTCAAAAATCTCTTTATTAAGTGTTTTAAATGGTTTTGGAAATGGTTTCTTTTTGAATGGATTCAATATTTCAATATACTAAAATGTTATATTGTGATTGAAATGTGGAAATGTTATGTTTCCTTTATGCATGTTTTATGTGACACATTTATGTTATGGTTCTTGGGCATTGTTATGAAAACGGGTGGTTCCGTGATAAACTAAGGGCGGGTGAGCCCATTATAGCTCTCCAATGCATTGGGTAACACGAAGGAGTGAAACGATAAGGTTTCTCCGAAAAGATTTAGGGAATATACTGTGATGGGTATTCCAAACGTAACCAAGAGGGTTACTCCCTATGTAAGAACGTTATGAATGCCTCAAGTTACCTTTATGTCTTATGATTTCTATGATTTATTCATGGTTTGATGAGGTATGTTAAAGTGCCTTTGTTTTATGGGTAAAGTATGATTTCATTCTTATGTATATATGAACTCATGTTTCCTTTCCATATTTTTATAACTCTTACTGAGCTTTTTATGCTCATCCCAAGTTTTTGAATTGTTTTTCACAAGTCAAGGGAAAGGTACATGATGTGATGATAGTGTCAAGGATGTGTCAAGAAAGAATCCGTGTTGTATTTTAAATATGTTCCCGTTGATGGGAAGAATGAATACTGTCTTTTATGTAACCACTTTGTTTAAATATGGAATGTAATGCAAGTTTCATGATCTAATTCTCTAAAACTCTAAACCTGAAAAGGTCCTCAATGTGTAATCTTGTAATAACTCAAGAGTAAGTAAGGTTTAAGGCTGGGGCCTTATATCTTATGCTTAATATTTATTATAAGGAAAGTTTTTTATAATGGATATACAATGGATTAGATCACAGGAAAACCATTATAATTTAGATTTATATGATGTATTTAAAGATATCAATATTGTTTTATTATTATTAATGATATTTATAATCATTTCTATCTTTATGATTGGCTATTGGGGTCCCACACAAGATAGTTCTAGTCATAATGTTTTTACTAATGTCATTAGGCGACATGTAAAATATATTTGTTCATAAAAAAGCCTAATAAGATATGTTATTTTAATATTTGAAATATTTAATTAAATGATACATATGTAATTAGACAATTAACATGATATTATAATATATATAAATATCTATTTATACTTTTTCTACATAAAAATTAATAAATAATAAACCCTTAATGTGATTTTTGATAGAAAATGATGTAATGGTTTTCCAAATCCTATCATAAAAGGTATTCTCATTATTAATAAAAAATAAGTCATTTAATCACCTAATTGGTCAATTTTAACAATTTTTGTGGTTTTAGAGGTCGATTAATGTGCCAACCTAGGAGGTTTATCATGTTACCCACTTTTGGAGGCTATTTATCACTCAAAATAACCATTGGAAGAACTTTATTTCACATCTATTGATTTTATATGAGTTCAGATTACTTGGAGAATATTTAATGCCCAAAATTATATAAAAATATGATTCCAATGAGTGATTATACTACCAATGAGGTGGGGGTGTCAATTGATTCCAAAAACAACAACTCCAAAAAAATATATGATTCATATTTCCACTTAGTGAAAATAGATATCGATGGTGATAATGAACTGATATGATAGAGAGTGAGAATTAACACACTTGGATATAAGGTTTTTTATAGGGTTCACTCACCATTATTTTTAGATGGATAATCCTTTTTTTGAAACATTTATTATCCCACTACCCATGTTCTGATTTTTTTATCAATGTAATAAGGAAAGTAATAAGATGATTTTCTTGGTCATTTATTACAGTATGAATGATAAGCATTAAGAAAAAAAATGAGCATAACTTGTAATATCAAATGTGCCTCCAATATATGGATCTTGTTCGAAATATTATTCTCTAACTCTATATCCAAACAAATACTATTTGTAATTATTAATGATTATCTTTGTGTATCTACTTTTATTCTCACCCATATCTTTAGGCAGGTCACCACATATTTATAGGATTATCTTACATTACAATGTGATGCGTCCATTCGTGGTGTGACTATAAGATACAAAAGACATGGAAGAATAAATCCTATAGATATGAAAGTATCTTCTAATATATTTCTCTAACATTGTTGTGTGAAACATATATCACCTCATTGTATATCCAATTTTTACGAACCAATAGTCCACCAATATTTTACAGTTAGAGTCACTATGGAATGGAATAAATATCAAATTATGGCATGCCTCAAATTTAAAAAACCATAAAATACTCAATAATATATTACCTTAAACACAAAAAAAGGTTCATACCATTTTTACATGATCCATTTACTTCTCAAAATCTCTCGAAACATCCATAACAATTGACATCATTTTCTATTTACACACTCATTCAAGTGATACATGAAAATATCATAAAAAAGGCATTGTGGTGGAATCCATTACATCATGATGTGGAATCTTGTACCATGGAATTAAACCACATTATTAACTAATCAAGGTATACACTAAAATCATTAGTGGTAGTTTCCAAGGGGCCCTTGAAAACTCTTTTCATTCCTCAAATGACTCTTAACGGAGAAAGAAATCTAGCAATGACATGTGTTTTCTAAAGTTAGATTAACTATGTGGTGAAATCATCCTATATAAGATTAATTCAATATTCTACCATTATCATCATGATTTGATAATAAAACCTAAAAATTAACCTTTTAATTTTATATTAAACCCATTCTTATATAATTTTAAATCAATCCTTCTATAGTGTTGTCTTAAGTATTTGCACCGTGATTTAATTATTATTAGTATAAATTTTGTTATTTCATTATACTGTAACTAATAAAAACATTAAAGATATTATAAATCATCTATGATCATTTTTATAATGAAAACAATAATAAAACATCCCAAACCTAAGAATTATTTTCATCAAGAATGTAGTAAAAACATGCCTTTTTATATAAAGGACATATAGTCAAATCATGATAGGAAAAAAAAATTATTGTGAGAGATATAGAGACCCCATTTTTTCCTTTAAAAACTTTTAGATATTTTAATATATATTTCCCGATCAAGGTGTTGAGATGACATACTACTCCAAGACCCAGTGTGGAAAAAAATAATTTTATTAAAATATAAAATATATTTTATATTTATCGTGTATATATTCTAAAAAAATGGGATAACTCTTAAATAGAAGATTTAATCAGAAATATGAGACCACATTAGAGTCTTAAAAGAAGTTTTTATCCAATTCAGGGCCTAAAATGGGTCGGTATGGGGTGTTTATATCCATCTTCTCTTGGTGGTACATTATGTGAGTTAATTCATTCATTCATTCATTCATTCATTAGGATGTAAAAAATGATCTATAAGATTACTTAATGGGTGAGTTCAATAGTGTTGGATGTATATACCCTGTGAAAATTCTTGAGTTACTTCCTCCTCCTTTGTTGAGGAATCACCTATGATAATGACAAAACATCAAATCTGAGCAGATTAGGATGTAGTGAATTCAACCACTCCCTCTAAATTATTAGTGGGTGTGTTCTTCGATGGAGAAACATCCAATTCCTAGGTAAGATTCTTCAATTGATGATTTATACACTTTGATTATATTGTTTTAGTAGATCGATCATTATTCTTGGATCTTCACCAATTATGCCTTAATAATGAACCTATTTACCCGATTAAATTGATTTATTCAATGTTTTCTGACCCTGGGGTCACCATTCTTGATTGTTGGCCAAGAACGCTTGTCCAATGATGGTTAAACCTTTTAATTGTATTTATAACACTAATTTTCTTCATGTTTTCCCTTGATATGACCTTGTGGTACCAATTCAACATTGTAGGGTAGTACTAAGCCCAATCTAATCCCCAAAACCATGAAGGAATCACGTGCATGGATCTGATCAAAAAATGGAGCATAGATCACAAATTTTAACAAGTTATGGATGATCGTATTGATTATATGAGGCCAGATCTTCAATGGGGGAAATATTACAGATGTGAGGAACTGGTGAAAGCTTTCCCATGGGTTAATGGATCCAATTTCAGGTCGGTGGCATACGCAAACGTCGAGCGATGCTTAGTTCCACTAATCCAGGGTGCATTCATAGAAAGATATGTCATGGATTATCATGAAATGAAGAATAGATCATGGATTTTTTGACCTATTATTCCTATAGAAACCAGAACAAAATATTGTGTATGGGTATGAATACACGGAATGGGTCTGGTTAATTTCAAGGGCTAGGGTTTTGGAAAACCATAGGATGACACGACCATTAGACCTATTACCTGCCTTGTACCCCTTCCTCAGATGGGAAATAGGTGTGGTGTATCCCATGGATAGGTTCCCATGTGTAAGTACATGGTCATGTACCTACGTAAACTGACATGGCTTGGTCAAATATATGGAACCCTTTGTAAGGAAATGCACCATGTACAGAGTACACATACATGAGGATAGTACACAGACATGAGGTTCCATATACGAACATGACTAGAAGGACACATACCGATCCCATGTATCTTGGACATGCCATGTATTCAACATGAACGTCGTGAACTAATACATGGGATGGGTGTTGTGTGTCATCCAAGGATACTACCAGGTGATGGAGTGGGACCACATATCTTGTGGGTCCAATCAAATGCCATGTTCCCCATGACATCATTTTAGGAAACTTGAAGGCTCCTTATATCCATTGTTTGAACATGGATTTTGGCCCATGACTAGCCCATTCTGTGTTTTTTTCAAGTAGAACATGATGGATCCCTCAGTTTTTGATTTCGAGATACAATGTGAAATTTTATATAAACAATAATTATTGTGGTGATTCCTAATGACGGTAGTGATGGGACAGAATAACCATTGACTAATGAGTTGTACACTCTATTAAGTATGGGTAGTGGAGTCATCAACCTATAGAGTGGAGCCCACACCTATAGGTATGGGTGTGGGTCCTCGATAACTACCATACACATAGAACCCCCTATGTACATGGGTCTGAGTCCTTGATGTCTAGAGTGGAACCACTTATCATACCAAGGCACGTGTCCTTGAACTTTATAGGGACACCCCCATCAGCATGTTCATGAGTCCTATTACTATCGAGTGGAATCCCTTATCACCATAGGGAGTGATTCCCCATGACACTAAAGTAGAACCCCGAATCGGCATGGGCATGATTCCTCTACAGATACTTATATAGTGGAACCACCTGATATACTAGGTCACTAGTCCCATACTTCATGTTTGTGTCCCCTTTACTGTGAGGCATAATGATGAGGTGTGTCATGACATAGACAGTTATTTGTGGACTTACACATAAGAAATTGAGAATCAATAATAGTATTTTTTAACTATTGGATACTCTTCTTCTTGGTATGAGCTGTGAGATGGAGATCCACTTACCCTCTCATTTGAGGATCTTTTTACTGAGAATATAAATATCCTTCTATATCTAAACCTTGTATTTGGTGACTCTCCTTACCAGAGAGTTTAATATGCAAGGAGTATTAAATATGATTTCAATTTTTATCTTATCACAGTTTGATGAGTCTACTATCCTCTTATAGGTGTTGAATACTTGACAGGTAGTTCATATACACATCATGTTTACCCCCTTATGTTTAGATGAGTTTACTTTCACTCTTCATTTGGGTTGATCTGTTCTCGTCAACTATATTTTTCATTTACTGTCTTTCCTTTCTTTTTTAATCTCTTATTGTTCCACCTTCAACATTTGGGGAATTCAATGGGGTATTTATATACTCAAACATGCATGGGAATTTTTTGTACAAGTTATGTCTTATTCAGATGAAAACCTGCTCATCATTGAATTTAGAGAAGCATAGGTACACCTGGTACATTAGACAATGTACGGTGGTCACAGATTGGGATTCTACAGTTGGGATCTCTCAAAAAATTACATTTCTTGTTTTGTTAGGTTGGGACATATTTCTAGTTGGACATGTATTTTACCCATTAATTTTCATCTTTTACTACCATACTCTTGTATTTTATAGAGGATTTTCATGTATGGTTCTTCCCTTATAATTTTTCTTCTTTTACATTTACTCCATATTCACTTTTATATCAAGGAGGCAGTGTCTGTGTGCACGCGCACGTGTATTCGTACTTAAGAAAAGGCCCCCCAATGTTAGTTATGCCTTCAATGCTAGTAGCCTACCTCTGGACAATGGAGGTGGGCATGGGGTAGTAGCATCCCGAGCCCCATATTGGGTTGGTCCATGGAGGATTGGTATCAAAGGTAGTCTAATCCATGGAAACTTATTCTGACTAGTCCCATTTATGAGGATTTGGTTGGGTCTAGGGCAACAGTTTCAATGTGTCGCGAGTGAGTCCCTCAAGCTAAGGAGTTCAGTGATGGTGCTGGGGGCTGACTTGTCTATTCACATGGACATTTATTACATTCTATTCAACCTGTAACCCTAAGAGATTGGTTAAATGGATCTTTGGTTCATGAATCTTATAGGATTGAGTTTTTGACTATCCTTCTTAAGTTAGCTCCCTGTTATTATTCATATTTTCTATATGCTCATCTTTCGGTGATATATCTTGATAAATTACAGGATACATCAATAATAATAGACATCTTGGAGACCAATTATGGATCATGATGAAAATTTGATGAGAAATGAAACCCCTATTTAGTGTCCATCCTATAACCTACTTCCTCTTGGTGGGAAGGTAGCATCACCTCCACTAATCAAGTAGTAGATCATTCCAATATACGAGGATGAGGATATACACAGGCTTAGTGCACATTGTGAGTTCTAACACTAGAGGCTACTAAAGGTTCCATTGTGAGATAGATCCTCAGGCAGTAGATGAATAACCAGAGTCAACTGTCCTTGTCTTCTGGCTCATCTAGGCACCGAAATATCAAGTGGTTTCACTGGAATCATTCCTTTCCCTAGAGTAGGTGGGCGTTGGTGGAGTCTTGTTGTACATATGCACGATGAGTTGACAATCTCATGGATCAATTCCCAGTAGCTATTCTATGATGTGTAATGAACCTCCTTCTTTTTCTCAATTTAGATCCATAATCTTCTAAAGCTGTAGTAGGGATGGATGGTAATTGATGAGAATGCAACATGGTTTACAGACCTTATGTGGAACTCAATTGACATGATCTAGGATGGATACTTTAGAGTATGAAACTTTGATAAGGGACTCCAAAGAGAGATATGAGGCCACATAGTACCCTTGTGCATCCCCACCTATTCCTATGTGCTAGATTGAACACTAGTGAAAGAGATATTTTTTCGGTGGGACACCAGAAAACTACAACTTGCGGTGGGTACCACTTAGATAATTCATTTGTAGCAGCTTGAAAATTTCTGGTGGTAGGATCTTGGAACCTGATACCTCCCCATGATAATACTTATACATATGGTAAAGGGCATCATAGAGGGCCAAAACATCCCAGATAGGGGTGATTATTTTTTTTTATGGTCAAGGTCACATGGCATGAGACTGCCTGACTAGATGTGATGAGAAACACATTCATATAGCTGATGGACCACCATGGAAAAGGAAACCTAATGATCATGGATATACCTGGTGTGGAAATGGTGGTCCCCATAGAGATGCAGATGTAATAGGAAAAGGAGGAGATATGATTGGTGGATGATGTTATGAAGTCCTTCCACCAACACCACATGGTGGCCCATGTTAGGATTTGAGAGACGGCTGTTGGGGCCATAGAAAAATGAGGGCTTTGGAGGCTTGTAATCTTATAATGCACAAGATTATTAAAGGTATGATATTTATGTATTTTATTCTAGATTCATCATTAGTAGAAATATGTGATAGTTGTCACTTTATCTATATACTCTTGGTATTAGAGATGGAACTCCCAGTTGTGGAACTAGACCAACAACTTCTTCTTGAGGGTCCTACGTGGAACACTTCTTATGTATATTTAATCTGATGGTAGTGTGAGATATCAAATATTTAAGAGATGTTTATGTGGGAATTTTTAGTCATCATTATGGAAACCTATGAAATCAACTTCGGTATTTCTTGGGTTTCCATGACCTTATCTGATATTTATTATCATTGTAGACAAGTCTGTTGCCTGCACACTGATGGGATGATATTCACCTATTTGGGTAATAGAAATCTCGTGGTAGGGATAATTGGGTTCTATGAGAAGGAGGAAACATCCCATTACCCATCATTTCAATAGTGTATCCCTTAGTGTAGAAGGATATCCAGTCATATAGGTTCTTTCATTTGTATAGGGATTATATTGATTTCATCCAAAAGGACATTTTGGGACAACCTCTAATGAAAGGGATAGAATTTTGCATTGAATTAAATCTTAACACCAATCTGATATATTTTTTTTGCGTGTTTTACATTCCATAATAGGTGCAGGATCTTTTGTTGTAGTTGGAGGACCATCGTGATAAGGGTTTCATTAGAAGAATGGGGTCCCCTAGTGTAGCTTTGATGTTGTTCATGAAAAATTTGTATTGGATCTTATGACATGACATGGATATTCATCACATGAATCAGACCACGATAAAGAAAATGTACCCCCTTCTAATGATTTATGTACAATTTTTCTAGTTTTGAGGTGTTAGATGGTTATTAAAGACTGATATCAGGTACAACTATCACCAGTTGAGGGTTTTTGAGGATTAAAGTCTAAATATGGTATTTTGGGGTTGCTACAGACATTATAAGTTTCTAGTGATACCCTATAGTGTTGAAAATTACCCTATCATGTTTATAGATTTGATGAACCGTGTTTTCTATCCATCATGGACCATTTTTTGGTCATATTAATTAATGAAAATCTATTACAAACTTCATCGGGGGTGGAACATGAAAATAAATTGGGCATAGAACTAGATTTTCTTCGAGGGTACCATATTTATGGGAAACTTTTGGAGTACCTGTTCTGGATTTATGAGGTTCACATTTTGGGGAATGTAATTTCTGATTTTGTTTAAGTCGTGGAACCTATAAATATTGATGTAGTTCTTTTTTGAGAGCCACCCAAAATCGTTTTAGAGGTCAAATATTTCTTGATTTAGTGTGGCGAATAGAGGAGGTTTATGGGAGATTTCTCCAAATTAATATCCCCATTTACTACCATAATTCGAAAAGGGAAGCCTTTTACATAGTCTGAGTAGTTCCATAGGGTCTTTGAGGAGTTGAGGATGAGGATGAAAAATTCTCATACGTTGAGACAACTAGAGGAGGCTGTCGATATCATAGTGTATTGCAATGCTCTGGGAGTTTGGCTTGACTGTGTGTTGATGTATCTGTAAGAAGTTTTCATATATTGATTGAGGTAGGTGAGACACCACAAGAAGAACTATGAAACTCATGAATTTTATTTGGATGTGGTAGTCTTCTCCCTACGTATATGGAACACTACCATCCGGGGGATCAATTTTTGGTTTACTTAGACCATCCAAGTCTGAGGTGTATCTTCACAAAGGGATACCTAAACATAAGTAAAGAATTTTGGTTGGAGTTCCTGCGAAACTATGACTTTGAGATAGTTAATAATCCAGGGAATGAAAACATTGTAGAAGATTCCATTAGTAGTGTAACACCCCAGGTAAATAAAGAATATGACATTTTCATATTTATCCATATTTGTGAATAAAATATTAATATGACTTTAAAGGGGATGCTATGCTCGATGGCATACCCAACACGCAACAACGAGTTTCTTGGGAATCTTACGTTGCACTCTAATAATAAAATAATATTATTTTAAATGGTAGTTAACATGTAGCCATTGTATTGGCGGGAATGGATAGAAATAACTAAAATATGATTATATATGTTTTTAAATGTTTTTACATTTATCCAATAAAAGATAAAGGCATAAAATATGGAAAGAATTCAATTTTAGGCGTATATGCCCTAGTTTTCACTAAAGGTTCACTTATCGCCTTTTGATGGAGAACCGTCATTAAATATAGTTTTTTTCACTCTTATACATCCTTTTGGACCAAATAATACTCTTCTTAATAATTGGGACATCAAAATTTACTTTGTGTAAATTTTCGGTATCTTTCTGATAAAGTTCATTTTTTAATGAATAGTGTAAAATGTTGTATTTTAATTCAAAACCTCTTTTTAATATAATTTATTTATATGATTAGATTATCTTTTGAATTGGTTTTAAAGTGAAATTAGAATATATTTTTACCATTAAATCCAATAGTGTTCGTTGGAATTAATTTCACTTTGAAATCAGACTTAAACTAGTGTCAATCTTTTGATACTTGTTGTTTCATAAAAACACGCTATTTGCTCTGACAGCGGGAATTAATTATTAAATTAATTAATGCAACTTATATGTTGTGAATTTTGTAAAATGGACTTCATTTTGGAATTCTGAATATCAAATATATCTTAGGGTGAATTTTTGGTATTTTTCTGAAAAACTTCAATTTTGATGAATAGTGAAACCACAAAGTGGTACTTATAAAAACTGATTTTTCATTTAAATGAAATTTTACCACTTCTGTGACTTGAATTTCAAAAATCCGACATACCTAGTTGTCATTAAGAAGTAAAATGTTGTTCAATGAGATTAAAATAATTTTTTGGTGAATAGTAACTTATTAAGTTTTTAATCGTGATTAGAGGTAATTAGTGTAATTTAAGGTAAAAATGATGTTTTAATAATATGAGATGAGCTTGAAACATGTACTACCATTATTGGATGTGTCATGGTAGACCAAGACAAGCCATGGGTCAACTTGGGGACCCCATGGAGCCACTTTGGTTGGGAAATGACATAAATAACTTTTTATTTAATGTTAAAGTAAAAATGAGACAAACATGAAATGTTTTACTAAAACAATTTTTACATGGGGTTATAAAAATCCGATTTTTGACTATAAATATTAATTGGAAAGCTAAAAAGATTTCCTACATCATAGTATTTTTTTATAATTTTTAGACATTAAATAAATTAAATTATTTATGACATCATGATGATGTAGCGATGACCTCATTATTTAACGATTTAAATAAAATGGAAAGATAATGTAATATATAAGACCTACACATGTCCAAATCCTATTGGATGAGTGGATTTCGAACCCTTATCACCTTATCCTCGAAACACATCAATGTGGGACCTCTTAAATCCGAATACCATTTTAAAATAAAGTGATTTTCCTTTACCTTCCAAGAGTGCCCCTCCTCTCCACTTATAAAAGGCCCCCACCTCTACCTCCTTACCCACACTCCCAAAGCCTTTGGCTCGGCAAAAATCTACCCATTTTGTCTCTACACATCCCTATATTACTCTTTGAAGCCTCACTTTGGGCATAAGTCTTCCCAAGGAAGCCTTTGATCTCAAACCAAGGGGAGTTACCCAATTTTAAGGTAATGTCTTCTTTTGAGTCCTTTTGTTTTATTTTTCTTCTCCAACCCCCTAAACTTTTTTTATTATTTTCTTTTGTAACAACTACAGTATCCCCAATATACTATGATGTTGTTATAATAAGGATTCGAGCTACACTTACACACACCTACATCTAATGGTTAAAGAACATATTGTTTCCGTGGATGGCGAATTTCTGCCTCCCGAAACGATGATTGTTCAACATTATTTTAACACCTTAAAAGGTGCCCATTAAGATGAAACTATATTTATATATGATATATAATATGTCTATGTTTCCCTTAAGCTTCTGTATTTTTCATTTTGGGCATACCTTTATGGTTTCCATTATGGGTAAACACGATATTTTCATTTAAGGAAGTGCAGACTACCACCACCTCAAAGTGATGTGATTCGTTAATGCCATATGTGGGACGTGTAAAGGATGGATTTAATGTTATTATATATGATTTTATACTGTAATTATAATATACCTCTATATAATTATTATTTCGTTCCATTAAATTATGAGATAGAAATGAAAGTAGCGTTCATGCGTACGTACGGCTTACCGTCTCCATGAACGGTGCATTGCATTTCTTATCCCCAAATGTAATGTACTATTAAAAGTACATGTATATAATGGATATATATAATGAATGATATAACTAAATTATGAATATAATTCTGGAATTAAAATATAAATACCTCTTATTTAGTTTTAATTCCATTAATATGACAAAGAAATGAAAGTAGCGTTAATGCGTACGTACGGCTTACCGTCTCCATGAACGGAGCATTTCATTTCTTACCTCTAAATGATTATGTAATATTATAAATACATGTATATGCTGGATATATATGATATATATTCTATCCAAATCATTAATATCATTTTGGATATAATTAACATTTGACCACACAAACAACACGTAATTGTAAGAAGTCCACTTTCGACTTAAGAACCAAATATCGACAAAACAAACATTATTAACTTAAATGGCTACATGATGTTTATAACATGGAGATAAGTGATATAAAAGGAATAATGAACTTTAAAAATGTTCTTAATCAAGTAGAAATTAACTCATGTTTATTATTCCGGACGTTAAAGAACGATCGAGTCAAGTCGGACCCGAGGTAAGGGATCCTACTCCTCTCTTTCTTTTTAAGTACGCTCTTTTATGTCATTCCTTTTAAAGCTCATATTTCTTGTTATTGGGATGTTATTTTATATTAAACTTACTTTAATTTTTATGTTCATATGATGAGAGACCCTATTCTCTCTCATCAATCCATTTTTGGAAGTTTTAAGTGGCGCCATTAGGCTGCCGAATTTTCGTAAGAGATCCGACCTCACTCTTTCTTTTTAAGTACTCTCCTATATGTCACTTCTTTTAAGCTCCTCTTTGTTATGTTGGGGGATGTTATTTTGTATTCCTATTTCTGTAAACTTTATTTTGATATGATGAGAGACCCTATTTCCTCTCATCAATCCATTTTTGAAGTTTTAAGTGGCACCGTTAGGCTGCCGAGTTTTCGTAAGGGATTTTTCATCTCACTTTTATTCCTGTGAGATTTACGCTACATTTGCCACAATTTCCTATGAGGGGTGTATGTACTTTCCATTATTATACACATTTTGTAGTATAATTTAATTTATGGGTAATCATATCTTCATTGTATGACCCTTCTTCCATGGGGTGTACGTTTCGAAAGTTACCCAACTCGGTAAGGGGACCTTTCACGCTCCTTTTTTTAAAGACTTATTTTGTTATGTCTTTTAATTCACATACTATTATGTTGGGATATGTTCTTATATATCCTTATTTATGTAAATTTTATGTCCAAGTGATGAGATCCCCTTTATCTCTCTCATCAACCCTTTTTGTAAAATTTTATGTGACGCCGTTAGGCTGTCGAATTTTATCAAGGGAACTTCTTAACCCAATTTCGATTTCTTTGGGTTCAACATGTAGTTATTGAATATGTAATCTTTTGAATATGTGTGAATAACCTTTGATTGTTTTACACTTAATATCCACTTATATTGGGTGTATTTATATTTTCACACATAATTTTGAGATTGACATATCCTTAATTTAAGGATACCTTCTTTATAATGGATTTCATCTCATTTTACATTTCTTTTGAGACTTCATCGTTGTTATGCACCAATTCCCTCTTATATGGTGTGTATTGTAACACCCCGAGATTTTATGAAAAATATTATTTTAATTTCATTAATGTCTTGTATTATATGCTACACCAAAAGGAGCTTGCACAACACACATCCTTGACTTTCCTTTCATTACACACAATCGCGACCTTCCTCGATAGCGTGTGTAGTACGTAATAACGAGTTTCACTAAACAACAATATGCTATTAAAATATTATTAAAACTAGCCGTTATGAATAGTAATAACCACTTTTTGAAATTTTGTAAATTTTATTTTTCAAAATGGAATTTATTTTTGGATTCGTAATATCGAAATTACCTTAGGGTGAAATTTTGGTAATTTTCGGATAACTTTCATATTTTGATGAATAGTGAAAATTACTAAATTTTAATTAAAAACAACTTTTTCAATCAAAATAACTAATAGTGATAAATTATTAATTTTATTGGTTTTAAATTATATTTAGAATATATTTTTACAATTTAATACAATGATGGTCATTGGAAGTAATTTCACATTTAAACCAGTTATAAACAAGTTTCAATCTTTTGATTGTTATTATCTCTTAAAAACACGCTATTTGTTTTGATGACAGGAATTAATTTTTAAATTAGTTAATGCAACTGATATGTTTTGAATTTGGTAAAATAGACATTATTTTTGAGTTCATAATATCAAATATAGCTTAGGCCTAATTTTTGGTATTTTTCTGAAAAATTTCAATTTTTGATGAATAGTGAAACCACTAAGTGGTAGTTAAAAAATTGAATTTTTCATAAAACTAAATTTTACCGCTTCTGTGAGTGGAATTTCAAAGATCCGAGAGACACGGTTGATGTTAGTAAGTAAAATGTGGTTCAATGAGATGAAAATAATTTTTTGGTGAATAGTAACTTTTTACTTTTTTTACCACGGTTAAAAGTAAATAGGGTAATTAAGGGTAGAAATGATATTATTACTACCCTAACACATTTCCTAATTCTATTGGACAAGTGTAATTCGACCAAAAACAAACTTAGGAATAAAATATGACCATTTAGGCCCACATGGATTAGATTAGGACATTTATTATTAATTTATTTAAAGAAGGGTTAAAAGAGTTAAAATCAAAGTTTATTTACTAAAACATTTTTAATATAGGTTTATACATAAGATAAATTCGATTTTAAATATCCATTAGAAAGATAAAAATATTTACTACATAATGGTATTTTATTTGTAATTTTTAGACATCAAATAATTTAATTTATTTATGACACAAAGATGATGCAGTAATTATCTTATTAATGAAATATTGACATAATTGATGTTATAAATACCAAAATAAATGTAATTTAAGACTTTTTATGAATTAAAATAATTTTATAGGTTAATATGACATGTTATTATTGATTTAAGTAACTTTTTTCGAACTTATCATTCTGTTATGATTTTCACAAAAATCAATTACTAAATAGTGTCAAAATTGACATAAAATAGTTTTTAAAACAAATATTATATTATTAATTGTTATTTTATTCCTAAAAATCTAAGGTTCGGCCAAATGACTTAGATAAGGTTATATATATTAATAATAAACAACTTGGGGTACGTTTGGCTTCTTATAGTAATTTTATTAACCTTATAGTGTAATAACACAAGAAGACATGGTAAAAGTAAAATTATTTAACTTAATGTTAAATCTAAATGATAAGGTTAAAATAGGAACATAAACTTGTCTAAATTCTATTTGATGAGAGTATTTTGACCCATCCACACCTTAGCCTCGAAATAAATCAATTTGGAGCTATTTAAAACCGAACTTGACTTTATAATAAAATAATATTTTTAGTTATTCCAAAGGTGCCCCTCTCCTCCCTTATAAAAGGGCACCACCTCCCTCTCTTCCACACACAACTTTGAGCCTTCAATATCGGCCAAACCCTAACAAATTCTCCTCTCCACTTCCCTATAAATATCCTAGAGGTTCTGGTCTTCCTCAAAGACAAAGTTTAGTGCCCTAAGAGGAGGTCTCAAAGAGGCGCTTCAAAGAAGAGGTAATTTCAGTTACCGATTCTTTCAACTTTATTTCTTCTTCCACTTCTTCTTCATAGGTTGTTTCATTATGAAGTAATAACATCAGTATCACTCAGATACTGATATGTTATTATAATTATGAAACAACCCTATTTCACCATCTATTTATCCTACGGAAAATAAAATCACCCCGCGTGCGTACGTACGGAATACCGTCTCCACGCCGTGGTGTAATCTGTTTTTCCACCAACACATTACATGGATGGGTATTATGGTGTAAAGAATAACTATAAATAGTTATTATAACATCATAATGATTCTGATATATTGTATCATCCACTCCAATTCAATTCAATAATTATGGAAATGATATCATCGCTCGTGCGTACGTACGGACTACCGTCTCCACGACGCAATGAGATTCATTCTCCATGTTAACCATTTAAGAATGATTATAAAGTATATATAAGCAATAATAATGAAATATATGAAATTATAAAGCTACTGGATTTATGTGTATATATATGTATGTCATCTACTTAATTCCACTCAATTCAATAAGGAAACAAAAACAGCGTTCATGCGTACGTACGGCCTACCGTCTCCATGATTGGTGTATTTCTTTCCATTTATCGATCCATTATATATATGTATATTCTGAATATATATTATATATAAATCATGTTTTATATTCTATAAATAATGATCTATGCAATCATATGAATAATTACAAGTTAAAACCCGAATGACAAATGAGACGATTTTACCCAAAATGCTACTTTAACATGAATTTACAAAAGAACGGGTAATATAAAGTCATAAGTGAACCATATATGATATAATAACAATGAATATGATTCTGTAATAAGTCAATGAAATTATTTAAATCATTATACAGGAGGTTCAGACACTTATGAAGCAAATCAGACCTAAGGTAAGGGAAATATCACAATCTCATTCTTATCCGAGATTGTTTATACTTTAGTATTTACTGGGGTGTATTTTATCATCCACATCCATGTTTCCTAAATATGTAATATTTATATCCTTATAAAATAGTTTATATCGAATTTTACCCTTCGATGAGTTTTTAGTAAAAGATATGAAAGGAATCTTTTGTCGTTTTTCGCACGAGGTACTTTTTTTGACTTTTTCGATAAAAGTACGAGAAGAATGTTTTTTTTAACTTATACGACATGAATGGATTTTTAAAACATTATTTCCAAGAAGCTTACTTTACAAGTTTTCAAGTTTATTTTTAATCAACTTCTTTTAGTTTATGATTGTACGACATGTTAAGAAAGGAAAAGTATTTTTGAAGCAGAAAGGATATTTTCCTCAAGAATAGAGTTCAGGTGTTTTATCAAAATTATTTTCCATCTAAAATAATAAAGGTTTCTATTTTAACCCTATTATTACATTGATTTGATTATTTTGTGATGGAATTATATTTTTATTAATTCCTTTATCTTACATGAATTGTTTTATGATGTCACGATATTTAAGATTCCCATTTTTATTACATGGGTTATGAAATGATGTATGATTTATGATTTTGTGGCACACATAAGAATGGTATCATTATGAGATGGGTGGGACCTATATCTCCCTCCAATGCATTGGGTAAAGATTTTATATCTCATGAGATAGACATGGCCGGAACGGTAGGTTATACCGGTTCAGTGAAACAGGACTGAAACGAGGGTGACTCGGTTCAGAAAGGGACTTTGTCCACTAAGATAGTCTTGGAAATGAGTCTTGACTAACAAGAAATGATTCTTTATGATTATGTGTGTATGCCAAAAAGTTTCATGTTTTAAGTTATGATTATTGTGATTACATTTCACTGCCATGATTTATCCCATGTTATGAAATTATGCTCTCTTTTGCAGGTTAATATTTCCAAAATGTTATGTTCTTATGAATATGATGTGATTGATATATCTTTTGTTTACCCTTACTGAGCATTTGAGCTCACCCTTTTATGTTTTCTTTTCCCCAGGATATAAAGAAAGGTTTTAGGTAAAAAAAAGGAAGATCTTTATGGGAGATGTTGAAGATCTTTCACCACGATTAGAAGATTATATTCCGACTTTCCAAAGACACTAAACTATTAAGATCCTTGTGTGTGTGTGTTTTTGTTATTTACTAAGTATTCCGCAAATGTAATGTAATGTCCATGTACGTCATTCTTCGGGTCTCTACATGTATACTGTCCTTTGACATATTATATCATGAATCCCTTTATTCTCATTATATTATAATGTTCGGATTAAATGTTACTCCGCTATTATTTGTATTCAAGAGTCTCTCAATTTGTTAAAAACTATTTAACAAAAATATAGTTTTAAATGTTTTAAAGATTTATTATTCTAAATATTTATCTTTAATGTCCATGTTTTCAAAATGGTTTTCAGTATTTATTTATATGGACATTAATGTTTTAAAATTATAATTCCATTAAAAGCTTCAAAGTGGTATGGGACACTTTGATTCAAAAATATCTTTTAAATGGGTTTTTAAAATGTATTGATTAATTCAATATCTGGGAATTACTTATTGTGATTTCAAATGAAATGTTGTTATTTAAATATTTATATTTTCAATATTTTATGTGTAATAATGGTACTTGGACATTTTACGGGTGGTTACGTGATAAACCATATGACGGGTGGTGTCGTGAATACCAGGATAGGTGGTTACGTTATAACCTCCAATGCATTGGGTATCGAAGTCGGCTGTATGGCTATTCCATTAAGTATGTATGGAAATTGGCCGTATGGCTATTCCATTAAGTGATATGTTTGGAAGTCGACCGTATGGTTATTCCACTTAAGTATGTTTATGTCCCAAGTTACCTTTACATATGTTATGTGTTCTTTATATGGGTTTTATGGTAATACTTTGGTTACAAAAAGGTAAGTAATGATACTTTATTCAGTGAAGAGTTTTTACTACTTCATGAAGGTGAAGGTATTACTTTGATAGAGTATACATGGTTTACTTGATGTTTGAAAAACTAACAGTTTTCATTCTTTGTGTATCCCTTACTGAGCTTTTTATGCTCACCCCAAGTTTTTTTGAAATGTTTTTCACAGGACTTAATGTGGAATAAGGTCAAGGATGGGATCAAGGGAATGCCATGATATATAAAACATGGAACTATACATGTTTCTTTTTAAGTGTTTTTTTATTATGGAAACTTAGTAGAAGTGTCTACTTTGTAATCTTTTGAGCTGTAATAGTTATGTTCTAATTCTCTAAAACTCTAAACCTGAAAAGATCCTCAATGTGAATTATTCATTTAATTCAATATTAAGTAAGGATTAAGGATGGGGCCTTATAAGTAGGAATTCCTAGGATATCCTATTGAAGGATGCTTTAGGAAAATTTGCCTCTATGAACTAGAATCTGGTGGAGTGGGGGTCGAGGGTACATCTTTTACACAACCATTGGTCTTGACTCTACTTCTTGAGCGGGAGAGAGAGTACTAGCTAGGATACATAAACAATGAGATATTACATGAACAATTATCGAACAGAGACTCACCAGATGAGTATTCTGAAGTGGCAATCATGTTTTTTTGTAATAGGGGAAGACAATGGTTATAGTCATGATGTCAGGGGAGGTGAAGTGAGAGTTCACCCATTCTCACCTAGATGTAAATCTAGGTGTGGAGGAGATGTACAGAGACCATCTGTGGTATTTTTTTAGTCCATCATGAGACAAAACATAACAGAGTTCATCTCTATTTTCATCACTTGTCAGTAGGTGAAATATGAAAAACATGTTTCAGAATGTATGTTGGACTCCCTTGAGATCCCAAAACAGAAATGGGATGACATATCCATGGAATTTGTGATAGGTATTACACCCACGGGGAATGGATATGATGTTATCTAGGAGAGATTTCACAAAATCATGATGTCTTCACACATCTTTACTATTAGGGAATAGAGTTCAACAGAGAGTATGGTGAAGTTGTATACAAGGGAGATCGTTATCCTTCATTGGGTGTCCCCGACATTTGTCTCCAATCGTGATGAATAGTTTACATCATGATTGTGAAGGGGACTACAGGAGGAATTTGGGACACATATGAGTAATAATACAACCTTTCACCCATATACTGATGGGTAGACCATGTGTACTATCAAAGTGATGAAGGATATGTTGAGAGAGTGCATGTTTGACATGGGCCAGAACTGGTAGGTTCACCTACCCATGGTAGTGTTTTCCTAAAACAATTGCTACCACTATAACATTGGCATGGAACCTTTTGAATCCCTATATGTGAGACCCAATTGGTCACCCCTATTCTAGAAAGAGATGAAAGAGACATATCTTATGGGTCCATATATGGTGTATGTGACAACAGAGAAAGTCCATATCATCTTAATTGGTATGTGGATAGACCAGAGTAGGCATAAATCCTACGATTATCTCCATATTATGCCCATGGAATTCAATTTTGAAGGTCAAAATTTCTTAAGAGTCTTAAAATAATGAGGATTGTGGAGGTTCAGTCAGGGAGGCAAGCTATCCATAAGATTCATCGGGCCATTTGAGATCATGCAGAGGGTTGGTGAGGTTTCCTATTACCTCGTTCCACCCACACAGTTGGAGATTGTGAATGATGTCATCCACATGTTTTATCTAAGGACATACGTGCGTGAGCTTATTAACATTATCGACTTGGGTGAGATCAACATCAAGGATGGATCCACCTTTCCAGATCACCTGATGAAGATCGAGGAACAACATGGGAGGACCTTGGATTGATGGACCATACCATTGGTTAATGTGTTGTGGCAGTAAGGGAACATGCATGAGTGTTTTTTGGAGTGGGAGAGACATGTGAATTCTCAGTATCGTAAGTAGTTTAATTAATTTATCTTTTTGGGGATGAAAAAATAGAAGGAGGAAATGATGTAGAGACTTATTTTTTGCCCTGTAAGACTTTGAAATATTTATAAATTTATTTTCTGAAATAGGCATTAATACAACATGTGATTCAAAGGCCTGTTATTCCCATTGTTAATTTTATAAAAATATTAAATACATTTTATATTATGTATGTGTGGATTTTAAAAAAACGAATAACTCTTAAAGGGAATATTATATTGGAAATCCAAGACCACAGTGGATTCCACAAGGACGTTTTTACCATAGAAGTAACATAAAATTGGTTGGTGTAGGGAATTATGACCCCTCAACCAATGAATGTATGTTTAGTGTGTTAATTCATTTATTCATTCATTTTTGCTGTAGTGAAATGATATATAAGATTATATATAGGGTGAATTCTCTAGGGTTTCCCACATAACCCATAAGAGAATTCCAAATCTCCTCCTTCCAACTTTGTTGGTGAATCACCTCGGATGGTGATGAAATGATATATAAGAGAATATCAAGAAACAAATAACACAAATAATCCCCAAAATTGGAGTCAGGAATGGTATTTGATGATAAAATATCTAAAATCTAGGTACAACTCATCAATTTATGATTTACACCTTTTGATAATTTTTTTGAGTATATCGATCCCTATTCTTGAATCTCTATCAATTGTGGTCTAAGAACGAGCCTATGTTATGGATTAAATTGATTTATTCTATGTTTTTTTTACTTTGGAATCACTATCCAAGATTTTTTGTCATAAAAACTCGACCAATGAGGTTTAAACGTTTTTTATGGTGTCTTTATACCAAATTTGTTTTGCATTCTTCACTAGTAATACCTTGTAGTCCCAATTCGACATTATGGAGTTGTACTGAGATCGATCCAACCACCAAAACCACAACAATATCATGTGAGAGGATTAGATGAATGAATTGACCACATATATGGGATGTTTATGTGTCTTCGATGATTGTGTCGATGATTAGAGGCAAGATTTTAAATGGAAAAATCTTTGGGATATGAAGAATTCATGAAGACTTTCCCATGGAATGAAAGAATTGATTTCTAGTGAGAAGTGGATTAAAATGATGAATGGATCTTAGATCTGCCAATGTCAACTAGATTTGAGGTGGGATCTATAGAGGATCAATTGGAAAGGAAGAAGTGATCATTGATCTATAGACCTGAAAATTTTGGAGAAAAGCTGTCTACACACCGTGTATAGGGATGAGCACATATCGTGTAACCCATTAAGTGTGGTGAATTGGGTGTTGGGAAAATATAAGGTTTACATGGTGTTCAGAACTTTTAAACTTCATTTACCCCTCCCATATGGGCTACCAATGTGGTTTATGACATAGTTATATTTTCTAGTGGATGTACACAACCAGGTACATGTAAGTGTACCTGAGTACATGAAGATAGCTAGTTCACATAGGTGGCACCCCATGTGAGAAAACATGCCATATACAGAGTTAAAAAACACATGTATAATACACTAACAGATGGTCTAATTCACAAACACATCGAGAAGGACACTGCCTGGTCATGGGTTGATTGGACACATTGTGTTGTCCACCTGCACGACATGTACTACTACATGTTATGGGAGCTGTGTGTCAACCATGCACATGGCTAGGTGGTGGAGTGGGAACACATGTCATGTGGGTCCCCTCAAACACCATATACCGATTTACCTATTTTCAAAAAAACAACATGGTTTCATATCTCCTTAGTTTGTAGTCAAATATTGCACCGCAAGTAGCCTATCTTGAGTGTTTATTCCTATAGAACACAATGGTTCCCTCAGTTGTGTCTTTCATGATATAATATGAATTATTACAATCATGATGCTTATTGAGGATATACCCGATGATTATAGTGATCATGAATAATCCCCAAAGATTACTGAGTTGTATCCTACAGTAGAGCTCAGATGTGGAGTCTTATACCTATAAAGTGGAACACCACATCGACATGGGAACAAGTCCACTACAAATAACATTTGAGTAACACCCCTGACATACTAGGGTATGAGTCCTCAATGACTATATTGGAACCCCCATGTAAAACTAGTTTGAGGGTCCTAGACCTTTAGGGTGGAACCCGATCAGTATGGGCGCGGTTCCTCTACCCACTGAGTAGAACCCCCTATCAGTATAGGGTGTGGGTCCTCATGACACGAGAGTGGACCCCTCTCCCTTGACATTGAAACATGGCCTATATGAATATTTATAGTGTGTATAACATCACATAATTTACATATACAGATATTATTTGAAAATTTGAAGAATATTCATTACAAAACATAACAAAACCATACCATGACTCTATTGGTTTTGTGTCTCTAAAAATATGGAAACATAAATAATCGGTTCATAATACATATACATTGTCACCTTCATATTTCTTTATAAATACACCCATTTTTGAAATATCTTACTTCATACCCCTTTTCATGTAATGGGGAAAACATACATATGAAAGGATGAGCTAAGATGCCCAGTATGGCTAAACAAGGAATATGTCAATATTATCATAATCATAGGACATAATAAAATAACATTTAAAAATCATATCCTGCAAATTAATGATCACACTATCATGACACAGGATAAATAATAAAACATTATAATTATTAATAAATGTAATACCAAAATTCATGATATAAAACCTAAAATTTTGGGGCATACACGTAAGAATAGAAAATCATTTTATATTAGTCAAGGCTCATTTCCAAGACCATATTATTAGAAAAAGTCAATTCATGAACTGAGTTCATTACTCATTCTAGCCCCATATTACTGAACTAAGATCATTTTATATTCCATCCCTATCTATCTCATGAGATATTAATAATTACCCAATTAATTGGTGGGAGATATAGGTCTCACCAATCCCACAATGAAATCATTCTTACTTGGGCCACAAAAACATTTATCATTTATCACAACATAACACAAAGAAAAAAATGGGTTTTTTATACTTCATTCCATCATAACATAATCCATGTAAAATAAATAGACTACAGAAATAACATTACATAATAAACATAATAAAATAATAGTAATAATAGGTATAGTATACATGAAACATGAACCTATTAAATAATTCCATCTTAGATGGAAAATAAATTTGATATAACACTTGAAAATAATTCTTACAGAAAATATCATTTCTCATTAAAAAATATTCTCTTTTCTCAAAATACTTCACAATTTTGAAAGAAAAGATTTTATTTAGAAATATATTTGAAATTTTATAAATTAAGAATAATGGAAATAAGGAATTGTTACATATAAGTTAAAATAAAACATTCTACGAATAATTTTACCAAAAATTCAAAAAGTACCTTGTATAGAAAATGACAGAAGATTCCTTTCATACCATTTAATAAAGATTCTACATTGGATAAAATTTACTTTAAACATTTGTATCTGGATAGAAAGAATATTTTAGAAAACATGTTTAGGAAACATGGACATGGATGATAAATATACCCTAGAATATAATTATATATTAATAATCTCAAATAATAATGAGATTGAACCATTATTTATTAACTATGGTCATATATCCATTATATGTTTCCAAAAACACTTGTATAATGAATTAAATAATGTAATTTACTTATAAGAGAATCATAGTCATTTTTATGATATCATATATGATTATATTATCATCTATTTCTTAATAACATTTCATTAATGGTCGTTATTCGGGTATTGAAGGCTTCATTTTCTTAGGCATGTTTTGTTAAATAATTTACGTTTCTCTATATTAGGTCATATTTATATCATTAAAAAATGATATTAACATAATATATACCATAGTTACTGATTATAATAATTTATAAAATCATTTTTATTGTATATCATGTAGAATGAATCGCAGGGCTTCGTGGAGATGGTAGGTCATACGTCCGCATGAGTGATGATATCATTCCCATAATTGTGAAATGGTATGGATGTGGATGGTTTATATTTTGTTCCAAAATCTATATCATGCAATAATAATAACATATAGTTATTATCACCATAATTATACCCAACAAAGTAAGATGGTGGTGAAAAACATATTACACCATGACGTGGAGATGGTAAGTCGTACGTATGCACGCTTGGTGATGTCATTTTTTGTACGATAGATATATGATGGAATATGATTACTCCAAAATAATTATAATATATTAGAACAAAAGTGACACTATATTTATTACTTTATAATAGAAACAACTCATTAAGAGGAAGTACAAGAAGAAATATGATTGAATGATTCGGTAGAGCAGATGATCTCTTTTTGGATGATCTCCCTCTAGATCCCCTCTTAAAGAACTAGTTTTGGTATTTTGTGAATAAAATAATCTATAGAATGTAAATTGGGAAGTTAATAATGGAAATTGGTAGGTTATGAATGATATTGAAGGTTAAAAGTGAAGTGAATAAGTGAGGGAGGATGTTCCCATTTATAATTGAGGTGGGGGCACATATGGAATTTTGAAATATATTAATTTATAAAAAATAAAGAGACATAAAAAAACCTAAAAAATATCATGTTTTAGAAGATGATATGAGATATGGTAGTGATATTATCATACAATAAATTTTTGATGAGTTTTTCTTTCAATTTAAGCCTTATCGTATTAATTAACCCTTTTTATTCTATTTTTATTTTAACCAAGTTAACAAATGTTTAAATATTTAAATAGTTATTTTTTTACTTATTTGATGTAAATTAGGCCATAAATAAACAATTTTAAATATTTAATACCATTTAATAATTATTTTATATTTTTAAAAATATATTATGATTTTTAAATAATTTAATAATAAATTATTTTGGCAAAATATCAAGTGTCAATTTTGATACTATTTATTTCATGGATTTTTAAAAATATCAACATAATATGTTATCCTCAAAACCAAATTTTTTATTGTATTCTTAAGTGGTCATGGTCATATAGAAAATACTTTTTATATATTAATTATCCCAAATTATATTTATTTTAATATTTTTAATAAATTTTATTTGTTCTCTCCCTTAATAAATTAATTACTAAATCGAGAATATTTAATTATTTAATTTATGTATTTCTAAATAAAATTAAAAATAAAATACTAAGAAGAATATAGATCCTCCATATCTTATAATAATACATTTATTCAAATATATATTCTGTAAAATCCAACATAAAAAATATTATATTTTTTAAAACATGAATGCGAATACTTTAAAATCTCTTTTAATATAATAGTATAAGTGTCACAATATTTTCTATATGGCTCCAAATGGTCAATAACTGAGAAACTGGATGACTTTGACCGAGATATACTCGAAAAATAATATTTTTTAATGTTTTTGGGTTTGTTAATGGTTATTATAATTTTAATAAAAAATATTTTATTGATTTCTCATCAAATAAATAATTTATCTATCATTAATGTATTACCCTTTAAGGTAATTATTTATTTCAAAAAAAATTCAAATAAATTACCATGATAAGAAAAAATATATTTGATTAAAAAATATAATTTACAATTGAATTAATATTATATATAACATTATAATAAAAATGATATAGTTATTAAAATTTGAGTAAGACATATTTAAATTTTCAATAAATAAAAAAAATTAAATGTTCTAATCTCATCCAAGTGGTTTCCAAAAGATTCCATTTCGACCCATGGATGGTTTTTGTATAATAAAACTCATCCAATGATATTAGGAATAGTTTTATGGTAAATTAATAATATTATTTTTACCCTTAATTAACTGATTTACTATTATGCCGTATTAATTAAAATCTACCGACGTTACATTTCATGGTGACCAAAAATAACATAAAGATTTTTAAATAATTTAGAACAATTGATTCCAAATATAGAATCCATTTTTCTAAATTAAAAAGTCTTAATTTTTTAGTAATTAAATTAATGTTAATCTTGTTTTAAAAAACATGTTTTAAAAGTTAAAACATTACAATAGATTGATATGTTTTTATATCTAAATTCAATTTATAATTAAAACCAATGACCTCAATTATATTAAATGATAAAAAATTATTCTATTTATACTTTAAAACCATTAAGTAATATAATTTAACCATTTTAATTATTCTAATGATAATAGTTATTTTTTCATTAAATTTTGTATATTGTTACAATTCATCAAAACATGAAATTTATTAGAAGAATATAAAAAATACATCCAAGGTAAAATTTAATATCCCGCGTCCAATGAAGTGTTTAATTTTTTTATATAAAAAATATTAATGTTTCAAAATTTTAATTTAAATATTGTTTTCTATTAAAAGGTAGTAAAATTACCCTTAAAAAAACATGTTTTTATAGATAAAGAGGATTTATTCATAACCTATGACTAAAATATTTTTTGGATGAATATAAAAAATATTTTATTAAATATATAAGATATATATTTAATTTATTTATTTAAATTATTATAATTAACTTAATTTATCCATATAAAAATATAAATATTTCCTTTATATTTAATTGGTTTAATTTTTTATAAATAATTGGTATCTATGAATAAACCACGCATTTTAATATGTTAGTTATATTTATTCTCTCCAACTAAATGGATAGTTTATAATGGAAATTTTATACCAAAGTAATATCATGGTTCGTTTAAACTCACGATTGTGTATAACACAAGCTATTAAAATTTAAAATCAATTAATGAACATATTTCACAAAAACATCCACTTGTTACATTATACCACCCTTAAACAGAATTTTTCCCTTGAAATACATCAATTGGATATAAAAAGATGAGGATAACTCTACCTCATCACATCCTCAAGTTCCCTCATAGCTTACTCAAATTGGTAGTTCTGCCACAAAACATTTTCCAAGAGAGTGGTCTGGTTTTATAGAACTTTTTCGCTACAATCTAGAATCCCTATAGGTTGTTCTTTATAAGAAATATCTTGATCCAGTGGAATGACTACTCTGCTTAGTACATGTGAAGGATCGGGTATGTACATTCTTTGGAGAGATATATAGAACACATCATGATCTTAAGAGAGATTCTATGGTAGTTCCAATCGATAAGCTACCATACTAACTCATTTTAGAAATTTAAAAGGACCTATATAGCTTGGTATTAGATTTAACATATTTCCAAATATCATTACTCTCATTCATAGTGATATTCATAGAAACACATTTTCACCCACTTCATACTCTAGGAATTTTCTTCGGTTGTCCGCATAACGTTTTTTGACAACTATGAGCTACTCTTATGTGTTGTTAAATAGATCTGTCCTTATCCACCATTTCCCCAAACAGATCAGGTCTTGACCAATTTATTTCCCCAACATCATCCCAACAAGTTTGAGTTATTCACATATTTCCATTGAGGGTATCATAAAGAGCCATATGAATACTAGAGTGAATGCAATTGTTGTTGTAAAATTCTACCAAAGGTAGGTCTTGGTCCCAAACACCTTTGGAATCCATAAAGAAGGCTCTAAAAATTTCTTATAGATTTTGAATTATCCTCTTAGTTTGAACAAATGTATGAGGATGAAAATAAGTTTTGAAACTTAACTCTATATGTAGAGAATACTTACGACATCTCCAAAACATTGAGGTAAATCTTCGATCCCAATTAGACATAATGGAATGTGGTACTCCATGAAATCTTACCATTTCTTTTATATATATCATAGAAAGGAGATAAAGATATAAATTCTCTCTAATAGTAATGAAGTGTGTCGACTTAGTAAGGTGATCAACTATAACCCATATAACATTTTAGACTTTATATGTTTTGGGAAGTCTGAAAACAATGTACATAGTGATGTTTTCCCATTCCCATTTAGATATGATTAATGGTTGTAACATCCCCTTATACTTATGTCTATTAGCCTTAACTTGGTAACAAACCAAGCACCATGAGACATATTTAGGTACATCTCTTTTCATGCTATCCCACCATAAATAATCTTTGAAGTCTTTATACATTTTTTTTTCTTACAATATGAATAGATAATGAATAAATATGACCCTCATCTAATAGTTCCTTCTTTAATTCTGTTATGGGAGGAATACAAACACAGTTCTTAAACCATATTATTCCATCAAAATAATGGTTTAATTTAGGAACATTCCTCACATTATTTTTTAGATCTACATATTCCTTCTCCACCTCCATAATCTTCTCTTGTATAGATAGCTAAGCATTCATTTGAGAAAAATATGATTTCCCCTTCTGTTAAAATTTCAAGATCCATCCTTCAAAAATTCATAAATATATGATTTTTTTTTATCCTCATCTTTGATAGGAAAGCATGGAAATTTAAAATCAATTCATCTTCCACCTTGTTTGATTTACTTAAGTTGGTAATATATTGAGTAATCATAAAATTTAATCAACTCTAACCATATAATTTGGCACATATTCATTTCCTTTGTGTGAAAATATACTTTATTATTTTATGCTCAGTATAAATGTCACACCATTCACCATAAAGATAATGAATCCACATGTTTAATGCAAATATTATTACAGCTAACTCCAAGTCATAAGTTTGGTAATTTTACTCATGGATTTTCAATTTCTATGAGGCATAAGCTATCAACATATCATTTTTTCATGAGATCACATACCAATATCTTCTTGGATATATCATTATAGATCAAAAAACTTTCTCCACTACTAGTCAATGTGATCATAGGTACACTGGACAACCTTCTTTTTTTCTATTTGAAATTATTTATATATTCCTTTATACATAAGAATATAACTCATTTCAAGGTCTACTTGGTGAGTTGATTAGATAGTAACAAAAAATCTTTCATAAACATCGATATTATCAAACCAAACTAAGAAAACATCGGATATCATTTACCATTTTTGGTCTAGGATAACATTTAATAACATCTATTTTGTTTAGATCCATATATATCCCATCTCTTGAGATTATGTGACCCAAAAATCAAACTTTCTGAATCCAAAATTCACATTTAGTAAATTTTTTATAAATCTTATACTTTCTCATGTTCAATAGTATAATTCTAAAGTGATCATACTGTTCTTACTTAATCTTCCAACATATAAGAAAATAATCAATAAAGACAACAAAAACTGATCAACATGGTATCTGAAGACCATATTCATTAGAACCATGAATATAGTAGGGGAATAAGTAAGCACAAAAGGAATCACTATAAATTATTAGTGTCCATACCTTGTATGGAATGATATCATTGGTATATTCTCCTTCCTGGCCCTTAATTAATGATATCCTGAAAGAAGATAAATCCTGGAAATGTATTTTTCTCCATGTAGTTGTTCAAATAATTTATCAATGCTAGGAATAAGATAGTTGTTCTATATTGTGATCTTGTTATGTTTCTGAAAATAAATGTAGTGTCTCATTGATCCAACTTTCTTCTTAAAAAAATAACATGTTCAATCCATGGTCATTCACTAGGGAATATGCATCCCTTTTCTATATTCTCTTGGAGTTTCTTCTTCAATTCCTACAACTCAATTGGGTTTATTCTATAAGATGTATTTGAAATAGTCATAGCACCAAGTATGTATTCTATAAAAAACACAACTTTATTATTTGGTGGAAGTCCTAAAAAACATCATAGAAATATATCAATAAACTCTTGTAAACTATTGGTAATCTTGATATTTTTTTCTCCCGAACCATTTGAGATAGATTACCTTCATTTATAGTAATAAAGACCCATAAAATGGAAGAAATTTCCACTAGATAGTCATACACATTGTTGAATTGATAGATAATCATATATTGATCCAGAATATGAAAAGTGATTTCCCTTATTTGTAAATTGATATTATCTACATATAGACAAAGATAACCCTGTAAAGACCCGTAAATTTGAAGGAAATTTTTTGTCTTAATTTTCTTTGGAATTTTACAAGAACTCAATTTCTGACGGCACGTGATTCCGAGGCCCGGTGTGCCCGGAATCATTTTCCGAAGTTTGGCTTGGGTACATTTAGTGAACGAACGAGCAGGTTTTTCTAAATTTTGAACCGGTGCTCGGAATCGAATTCCAAGGGCACCGATGGAATCGCAGCGCCGATACTTTCTTATAAACGCCTCTTCTGGAGTTGCGTTTTCTCGGGTGTGGTTTTTAATTTTTGGGGTTAAGTGAAGAAAATAAAATAAAGTGGTGCGACGACTTTATTTTATTTCACTTAAAGCCACTTAAAGCAACTTAAAATCCACTTAAGCTAAGTTGAAGCAGGTAGGGTGGAACCCAAAATATCATACCCTCTTGGTATGATATTTGTGAGGTGGGGCCCGCATGAGCCCCACCGTTTCTTTTCCTCTAAGAAATGCACCCGCGAAAACCCCTTTTAAATGAAAGTCAACTGATGCGTTTTCTAAATTCTTAACGCCCCTATTAATTGGGCGGTTAATTCGTTGCAATTAATTATATGAATTATTTGTTCGTTTTTTTCATTTGATTTTTTCAAACATGTCATGTGTGTTAATAAAATAAGATAACTCCGATTTTATTTCTGTAGGAACGGGTGGCATGGGGAGGATTTGGAGAAAAGTGTTCTTCTTTGACGAAGAACGCGAAGAACTCTCCGACCTCCGACGAAGAACGCCAAACCCTCAGAGATCGACAACGCGACGCCGTCTACTGCGACATCAACGACGCTTCTTCCACGACACTCCTTCTGCGACATTTCTTCCGCGACGATCCTCTTCTTCCGTGACGGTTAATTCCGCGATGAGCTCGCATTCGACAACAATGCTTTAGGTAGGGGTTTTATTTGAGAATAATATTTATTCCCATGATTGTTTCCTTCTAAAACAAAGAACCCGGATCAACTCATCATCAAGTTGATCCGCGTTTGTTTTTATATGCGGGATGAGAATTTTTATTTACGGGAGTTTCTTTTTGGGAACTGGGTTCAATTTTAATATTAAAATTGTGCGTTGTTATGTTTTCATGTGTTGAATATTATTCCCAATTGTTATCACCTAACGCGGAGGGTGCAGGCCAAACAAACACGGCCCGACAACCCTCCGCAGTTTTTCTCGTTGATGCGTGGATTAATGGTGTTTATGAAATGGGATCGGAATGGCGATTGGTGGCCTTCGCAGCAAAGTTCGGTTCCTGGGAGGGCCGTAGGCGCAAGCCGCAGGCAAAACGGACCACCGGAGCGCATCCGGTGGTACGCAGACGTTTTCACCGGCGCACCACGCCGGAATGGCGGTCGGCCGCCAGGAAGCGGCGGCGCCCAGTGCGCCGCTGGGAAGACCGCCGAGGCTTCAGCCACGGCGGCGAGGGCCGGTCCCGCGGCCGTGCGGGACCGCGGGGAAGGGACGCGGCCTTGTGTCGTGTCTGGTGACACAGGGCGCCCCCCCCACGCGGGGTCGCGGCTCTCCTTCACGCGGGGGGAGCGCACCCCCGCGCCGCTCGGCCGTAACCGGCCGAGCCGACACCTTGCGGCCGGGCCGGGTCGCGCTCTGCCGGGTCAGACCCAGATTCGGGTCGGTCCGGGCCTAGACCCCCCGTTTCGGACATTTTCGGTCTTTTGCCCGTATCTTGAGCTACGGGCCTCTGATTGACGCGGTGTCAGCATTGATACGATCCTTGGATCGAGATGTTCGTTTTGGTATATTGCACTCAAGGTTCCTTAGTAATTTGGGTTCGGTAGGGTTGGTTCGTACACGAAACCAACCGGGCCCTCGGAGCGGAAACACTCATATCTTGAGCTACAGACCTCTGATTGACGTGTCGTCGACTTTGTTGGTTTTCTCTAAGTGAGATGGAACTTTTGGCTTACTCCGCCCGAGGTTTTGGTGCAGGTGGAGTACGGACGAGTTGGTTTTTCCTTAAAAACCAACCGGGCCCCTGGGACGAAAAAGCCAATAACTCTCAGACCGGGCATCCGATTGATTCGCCGTCTGCGACGTTGAGTTCCTGTTGGCGATACGGAACTTTTGGATACATCAACCCTGGACTATTTGTCAGTTGATGTGTCAGACTCTCGGCTCATGGAGCGGACCCTCTCGAACGAGCTTGCTGTGTGCGGGAACCTTAGAGCTGGCTGCGACTGACGATGAAGACTATCGTACTGGAATCCTATGTGGGTTCGACGATGAAGACTATCGTACTGGAATCCTATGTGGGTTCGATGATGAAGAATAAGTACTGGAATCCTATGTGGGTTCGACGTTGAAGACTATCGTACTGGAATCCTATGTGGGTTCGATGATGAAGACAATCGTACTGGAATCCTATGTGGGTTTGACGATGAAAACTATCGTACTGGAATCCTATGTGGGTTCAACGATGAAGACAAATGTACCGGAATCCTCTGTGGGTTAGACGACGATGACTACAGTGCTTGTATCCTACATGGGTCCCAGTAAGATGAATCAGTGACTCCATCTGATCATCACTCTTACATTACAAATGATGTGTACCTGTGTGAGCTGAATCTTGTTCTGGTTTCCTATGTGGATTGTGTTGTGCTATCCTGTGTGGATTTATGATTTTGTTTCCTGTGTGGACATGGTTGTACTTGGGCTCGGATGTTGGAGCCGAACGAGAATTGGTTACTTAGGTATATGTATGGGCATATACCTAAGCAGTGTCGGATGTTACTTCGTGATTGTATCTTTCCTTTGTGGATTATCCTTTGTGGATTCTGGGAGACCTTCGGGGGTCTCGGGGTCCCTACTGAGTAGCTTATACTCACCCCTGCACGGGCTTTGCCCGCACTACGTTGTGTTGGTTGCAGATGACGGACAGTGCTGATCGTGGTTGAGGCTTGCGGAGCAGGATGGTACCTGGAGGTGGACCACTGAGCGGGACGTACTCGGAGCGGTCGGCTGGACCCGAGGTGCAGTGGAGGCTGTCTGTACCCACCCTTCAGGTGGGATTTCCAGTGGATGGCTCGACGCTCCGACTTTACTTTTCAGTTACTGTTTTCCGTTCCAGTTGTACTTTACTTTTAGTTTGGGTTTGTATACTGGCCCACTTGCTTTTCCGCACTTATTGTTGTACTCAGTTTTTACTTAGTGTTTACATCTGCCTGCTTGCTCTATGGTATTTGTGGTTCACTTTACAAAGGTTATGCCTTTACTTTTACCGGGATTTATGCCTTGGTGCTAGTCTCCAGCCCCTGGCCTATGGAAGGTGGGCTTGGGTTAGTCACGACATGGGCCCCGAGGACGGGTCGTGACAAATTGGTATCAGAGGAGTTCGGTTCTACATCAGAACATGGGAATCTGATCTTTTTCTATGTAAAGCAATAGTGTTAAGAGTATTGAGTGTGGTTATCAGTCTAGGGAGTCCAGTTTTGGTGCGGCAGCCGACGTATCCGTACACCAGGACCCTGACTTCTGATTTCCGACATAATGCACGAAAACATTAATTGCATGTGTGTTTCAAGTTTTCTTTGTGATTACTTTGTGTCAGATCACCAGGTATACTGTTCTGACCGTGGCACACCTGTCACTTTTTAGGATGGCCCCATGATGGAAGCCAGCTAGGGTTCCGAGTGTTGTGCGTGGTGAGAGCCCACCGAGCGACGAGGCTTCGGTACAGGTCCCTTTGACAGCTGAGGCACCGGTGTTACCTCTACCCGCCGAGCCACCGATGCTTCCAGCCCCAACCGCTGATGATGCACGTCGCCTTAGTGCACTGCATGAGTTCCAATGCCAGCGACCGCCTAGGTTCCAGGGGGAGACGGACCCCCAGGCAGCCGAGGACTTGCTGGAGGAAGATGTACGGGTTTTCAGGTTAGTAAGGACACCAGCAGACCTCATGGTGATCTTCACAGTGAGCCTCCTGCATGCGGTCGCAGGAAGATGGTGGAGCTTGATGCTCCAGGTGCACGATGAGGCATCTCTCCTCTGGACAGACATTGAGAGCATCTTCCGCTCGGAGTTCGTCCCAGCAACCCTTAGTGCGGTGCGCATACAAGAGCTACTACAGCTGCGGCAGGGCAGCATGACAGTTGCCCAGAACTCGGCGAGATTTACTGATCTCTCGCGCTACTCCACAAATATGGTACGAGATCCGTTCTTCCGGGCCCAGACCTTCGAGCAGGGACTGAGGCATGAGACCAGGGCCTCGATCATCTCCCTCAACATTCCGTCGCAGGAAGAGGTGTTGGAGATATCCCTTTTAGTGGAGAGTTTCCTCGCCGAGCAGGAACCAGCGGTAAGATCCTCCGCAGGACAACCCATAGAGGAGTCTTCTGCAGTTGGCAGTCGACAGGTGACAGAGAGGTCCAAGCGGGCCAGACCTTTCGATGGGCAATCTCAGGGTGATGATTCGGTTGTGCGGGGCACACGAAGGAGAGCCAGCTACTCGAGGAGCAGGCAATGCTATGCTTGCGGCGGGCAAGGTCACATGGCTCGAGACTGCCCGACTCGTCCTGATGATGAAAAACAGGCGGTAAAGGGACCTCCCAGGCAGAGGTTCGACCATGACGGTCCGCAGGGAGCAGGCAAGCGAGACAGAGGAGCTGGCTGAGCAGCGGGTGGTGGACGACGCTTTGAGGCCTTACCACCACCACCTGGGAGACCACCCCGACCGCAGGGAGCAGATGGACAAGAGCGGTACTAGCTCCAGTCCTGGAGACTTTTGTTCATGTTGCTTCTAGATCTGTTGATGTTTTTTCGATGTTTCTTTGTGTATTTTTACTTTGAGCTGCAGTAATAAAAAGACACTTTTCTTGTGGCGTTTAACTTCCTGTCCTCTCTTTTTTTTGTTACTAAGAGGTTCCAGTTTAAAAACCATTGACTTGACCCTCAGTTTGAGATACCTACTGGAGGAGACCCAGTGACCACACACTGATGCCGATAGTGTGACTCAACCCTTGGAGGCGAGAGTAACGGTTGGATCTCTTGGTAGTAGTGTCGAGGGCTTACGACATTATCCTTGGTGTGGAATAGTATCATCCATGTCTGGATTGACTGTATTAGGCGAAGAACATGGTTCATCTAGGGGATGAGACCAGATTTCTCTTATCGGCAAAGAAGAAATCACAACAGATCTTTTAGGACCAGAGAGGTCCAAGTCATCAAAGAGCGGAAGAGGACAGCTCAGAGCCGGCAGAAGTCTTTTGTTGACAGGAGGCAGAGGCCACTAGAGTTCGAGGATGTCGGCCACTTTTTCTTGCGTGTCTCACCTCGACGTGGTTTGAAGAGATTTGGCTGAGGCGGGAAGTTGTCCCCATGCTTCATCGGACCATTCCAGGTCCTCATCCAGATTGGCGAGGTGGCCTATCGCCTGGCTCTACCACCTCAGTTGCACCGGGTGCACGACGTCTTCCACATATCTCAGCTAAGGAGATACGTGCACGATCCATCGCATATCATTGACCATGGGGAGAAAGACATTGATGATGGGGCGAATTTTGCGGAGGTCCTGGTGGAGATCGAGGATCGACAAGAGAGGGTCCTACGTGGATGATCGATTCCTCTAGTGCGCAGTAGATGGCAGCACTGGAACCTCCAGGAGAGCACTTGGGAGCAGGAGGCTTAGATGCGTGCTCAGTACCCACATTTGTTTCCCTAGCTTATGATGTATCTTTCCGGGGACGTAAAGCCCTGAGGTGGGAGTGATTTAAAGACCTGTAAATTTCAAGGAAATTTTTTTTTCTGAATTTTCTTTGGAATTTTACAAGAACGCAGTTTCTGACGGCACGTGATTTCGAGGCCCGGTGTGCCCCGAATCATTTTCCGAAGTATGGCTCGGGTACGTTCAGTAAACTAATGACCGGGTTTTTCTAAATTTTGAACCGGTGCTCGGAATCGAATTCCGAGGGCAACGATGGAATCGCAGTGCCAATACTTTCTTAGAAACGCCTCTTCCGGAGTTGCGTTTGCTCGAGTGTGGTTTTTAATTTTTGGGGTTAAGTGAAGAATATAAAATAATGTGGTGCGATGACTTTATTTTATTTCACTTAAAGGCACTTAAAGCAACTTAAAAGCCACTTAAGCTATGTTGAAGCAGATAGGGTGGAACCCAAAATATCCTACCCTCTTGGTAGGATATTTGTGAGGTGGGGCCCGCACGAGCCCCACCGTTTCTTTTCCTCTAAGTAACGCACCCATGAAAACCCCTTTTAAATGAAAGTCAACTGACGTGTTTTCTAAATTCTTAACGCCCCTATTAATTGGGCGGTTAATTCGTTGCAATTAATTCTATGAATTAATTGTTTGTTTCTTTTCTTTTTATTTTTCAAACATGTCATGTGTGTTAATAAAATAAGATAAATCTTATTTTATTTCTGTCGGAATGGGTGGCGTGGGGAGGATTTGGAGGAAAGCATTCTTCTTCGACGAAGAATGTGAAGAACGCTCTGACCTCCGAAGAAGAACGCCAAACCCTCGGAGATCGACGACACGACGCCATGTTCCGCGACGTCAACGACGCTTCTTCCATGACGCTCCTTCCACGACGTTTCTTCCGCGACGATCCACTTCTGCCGCGACAGTTAATTCCGCGACGAGCTCGCGTTCGACGACAATGCTCGAGGTAGGGGTTTTATTTGAGAATAATATTTATTCCCATGATTGTTTCCTTCTAAAACAAAGAACCCGGATCAACTCATCATCAAGTTGATCCGCGTTTGTTTATATATGCAGGATGAGAATTTTTATTTATGTGAGTTTCTTTTTAGGAACTACGTTCAAATTTAATATTAAAATTGTGCCTTGTTTTGTTTTCATGTGTTTAATATTATTCCCAATTGTTATCACCTAACGTGGAGGGTGCGGGCCAAACAAACACGGCCCGAAAACCCTCCACAGTTTTTTTATTGATACGCGGATTAACTGCATTTACGAAATGGGATCTGAATGGGGATTGGTGGCCTTCGCAGCAAAGTTCGGATCTCGGGAGGGCCGTAGGAGAAAACCGCAGGCAAAACGGACCACCAGAGTGCGTCCGGTGGTCTGCGGAAGTATTCGTCGGTGCGCCACGCCGGCATGGTGGTGCCGGCGGCCGGAGGCTGCGGCTGGCCGCTAGGAAGCGGCGGCGCCCGGCGTGCCCCCGGGAAGACCCACCGCGGCTGAAGCCGCGACGGTGAGGGCCTGTCCCGCGGCTGCGCGGGACTGTGGGGTAGGGACACACCCTTGCGCCGCATCTGGTGACACAGAGCGGCCCCCCACGCGGGGCTGCGACTCTCCTTCACGCGGGGGCAGCGCACCCCCGCGCCGCTCGGCCGTAATCGGCCGAGCCGACCCCTGGCGGCCAGGCCGCGCCCGCGCCGGCTGGGCCGGTTCGCACCCAGGTCGGGCCGGGCTGGTTCGCGCTCAGCTGGGTCGGATCTGGACCCGGTTCGGGTCAACCTGCTTCGGGCCGACCCAGGGGGGGTTGGGTCAGGTCGGTCCGGGCCCAGACCACTCGTTTTCGGACCTTTTATGTCTTTTGCTCGTATCGTGAGCTACGAGCCTCCGATCGATGCGCCGTCAGCGGCAATATGATCCTTGGATCGAGGCGGTCGTTTCGGTATATCACACTCAAGGTTTTGGAGTACTTTGGGTTTATCCGGGTTGGTTCGTACACGAAACCAACCGGGCCCTCAGAGCGGAAACGCTCATATCTTGAGCTACGGGCGTCCGATTGACGTGCCGTCAACTTTGTTGGTTTTCTCTAAGTGAGACGGATTTTTTGGCTTACTCCGCCCAAGGTTTGGACGCAGGTGGAGTACGGTCGAGTTGGTTTTGACTTAAAAACCAACCGGGCCCCTGGGACGAAAAAGCCAATAACTCTCAGACCGGGCGTCCGATTGACGCGCCGTCTGTGACGTTGAGTTCCTGTTGGCGATACGGAACTTTTGGATACATCAAATCCGGACTATGTGTCAGTTGATGTATCAGACTCTCGACTCATGGAGCGGACCCTCCCGAACGAGCTTGCTGTGTGCGGGAACCCTAGAGCTGGCTGCGACTGACGATGAAGACTATCGTACTAGAATCCTATGTGGGTTCGACGATAAAGACTATCGTATTGGAATCCTATGTGGGTTCGACGATGAAGACTATCGTACTGGAATCCTATGTGGGTTCGACGGTGAAGACTATCGTACTGGAATCCTATGTGGGTTCGACGGTGAAGTCTATCGTACTGGAATCCTATGTGGGTTCGATGATGAAAACTATCGTACTGGAATCCTATGTGGGTTCGACGATGAAGAAAAATGTACCGGAATCCTCTGTGGGTTTGACGACGATTACTACAGTGCTTGTATCCTACGTGGGTCCCAGTAAGATGAATCAGTGACTACATCTGATCATCTCTCTTACTTTACAAATGATGTGTACCCGTGTGAGCTGAATCCTGTTCTGCTTTCCTATGTGGATTGTGTTGTGCTATCCTGTGTGGATTTACGATTTTCTTTCCTGTGTGGACTGGGTTGTACTTGGGCTCGGATGTTGGAGCCGAATGAGAATTGGTGACTTAGGTATATGTATGGGCATATACCTAAGCAGTTTCGGATGTTACTTCGTGATTGTATCTTTCCTTTGTGGATTATCCTTTGTGGATTCTGGGAGAACTTTGGGGGTCTCGGGGTCCCTACTGAGCAGTTTATACTCACCCCTACATGGGCTATGCCCGCACTACATTGTTTTGGTTGTAGACGACGAACAGCGCTGATTGTGGTTGAGGCCTGCGGAGCAGGACTGTACTTGGAGGTGGACCACTGAGCGGGACGTACACGGAGTGGTCGGCTGGACCCGAGGAGCAGTGCAAGCTATCTGTACCCACCCTTCAGGTGGGATTTCTAGTGGATGGCTTGACGCTGCGGCTTTACTTTTCAGTTGTTTTTTCCCTTCTAGTTGTACTTTACTTTCAGTTTGGGTCTGTATGCTAGCCCACTTTCATTTCCACACTTAATGTTGTACTCAGTTTTTACATAGTGTTTACTTCTGCCTACTTGCTCTGTGGTGTTTGTGGTTTAATATACAAAAGCAAGGCCTTCCCTTTTACCAAGATTTACGCCTTGGTGCTAATTTCCATCCCCTGGCCTATGGAATGCGGGCTTGGGGTAGTCACTGCACGGGCCCCGAGGACGGGTCGTGACAAACCCATTCCAAGAATCACATCAAATCCCCCTAAATTATGAATAAACAAATTTATAAGAAGGACATTCCCACATAATTCTACTAGAGAATAATTATAAACTTTTGATGTGACTGTTGTTCCATTAGGATTTGTCACACCTAGATAAACATCTAATTGTTGAGGTAACGTGGAAATAAACATAATTTTTTTTGAAAACAAAAATATTGGGTGGATCCAGAATAAAATAAAACATTTTATACTTTAGATTGGATAGTAAGTATACCTTTAACCACTTCATTATCATATTCCACATTATCGATAGAGATCTCATTAAACTTTCCTTTGTCTTTATCCTTAAGATTATGCTGACATCAGTCACCATCAATAACACTATGATTAGAGAATTGGTTTGTATAATGCCCTATTTCCCGACACTTATAGCATTAAAGTGTAAGAGTTAAATTCTATGTAGCCTTTTCACTATTCACACAATTATAAATCTTTTTCCCATCACTTTGACATTCAACATCCTGATGAACTTCTCTCCCACTCATAAAGATTTTTCTTGTCCGGTTAAGAAGATTTCCTCAATGTTTTATTCCACACTTTTAGCATAAGAGGAAAATAAACTTCTTTTTAGTGTGGTCTTTATATTATCCCGTGAATTCCATTTTTCTCTTCTAATAAAACCTATTGGAATAATTTGTTTCTCCAATATCCATATCAACCTTAAGATAACATCAAACAATTTCCTCATAACTATTGATGTCCCTTATGGATAATTCCCTTCAGAGACTTTATTTAAAGACACTAAATAATCAATCCATTTTACTCCTCGGTTGAATAATAATTCTTAAAGAGTACCTTGCATGTTTAGTAAAAGTTGTTTCATAGGTACCAAAGGATTCATTAGACTTTTGGTTTACCTCAATTAACACTTTCTCCAATTTTTTTTGAAGAATACAAGGAATGTACTTACTGAAAAATAAGTCATTGAAGTCATACCATTACATGGAGTCAATATAATCTATTTTCCTCATATTATTGATTAGGTTCCACCATTTATCAGCTTCAACTTCCATACGATAGGCTGCTAATATGACATTATCATGTTCTGAATAGTATAGAACTGAAAATATCTTTTTATTGGTATTGATACATTGTTCAACCATTTCTGGATCAGAACACCCGATAAAAGATTGTAGATGCTACCTCATGAAGGACTCAACAGAATGTTGTTCCCTACATTGCTCGTTTGGAATTCATGCCTTTTTCATAGCTTGAGAAAGCTGTGAGAGAATTGCTATAATATTTTTCATTACATCTCCTATAAAATTTGGTTTCTATGGATGAAAATCCATGCATTTCCCCTAGAATTCGGCATTATATTGGTTCATTGAGGTTTTTTCCATTGACTCAAACCATGAATCATAGTGTGAGGAACACTTATCATAATCAGAATACCACAAAATCAAGAATAAAATTTCAATTTAGGAATATTTAGGTATTATCCGAGGTTATTCATGACAATTTCTAAAATATTAGTATTATAATCTATATCCATATGGGTCATACTATGTCTTTCTCATCATAGTTTCAAATGTATAACTATACATATTCTTTGATTACATCTATAATGGCCCATATTTTAGATTCATAGATAATAGTTTAAAATTTCATGAATTTTTATTACAAAGAATAACAAAACCCCCCCATAACCACATTGGTTTAGTATCTTTAGAAACTAAGAAACAACAAAACATGTTTGTAGTACATCTACATTATCTCATACTTATTTCTTCATATCTATACCCCCTTTTGAAATATCTTTCTTAATAACATTTTTCACGACCCAAAGAAAAGAATCATATGAATGGGAGAGATTAGATTCTCTGTAAGGTTAAAAACAGAGATATCAACAGATATCGGAATCATAATACATAATAACATTATAGTTGAAAATATTACCCAACATATCAAATATCACGATATCAAAACATGAGATAAATCATAAAAATTCATCAGAATCAATGAACGTAATCCAAAAAGTCATAAAATAAGACATAAAATTTTGTGGCATAAATTTCATCACAAAAAATCAATTAATATTTCTAAAGGCTTATTTTTATGACCATTATAGTAGAAAAGTCCATTAATGAACTGTGTTCACTCCTCATTCCAGTAGTACAATACTGAACCAAGATCATTTCCGATTCCATCCCTATCTACCTGCTAAGATATGAATCATTATCCAATACATTGGAGGGAGATACAGGTACCACCCATATCATAATGAAATCATTATTAAGTGTTCCAAAAAAACATAAATCATTCATCATATCATAACCAAAATAATATAATGGTATTCTTAAACATTATTGCATCATAACATAATCCATGTAAAACAAATGGATTTCATAAATAGAATTCAATAATAAAGATAATAAAATCATAGTAATAATATGGATAATATACATGAAACCTGACCCCATTAAATGATACCATCTTATATGGAAAATAATTTTGATATAATAGTTGAGATTAATTATTGAGGAAAATATCCTTTCTTCTTTAAAAACATTTTATTTTCTCTAAATTTTGAGCAATTATAGAAGAAAAAATTTTATTTTAAAATTACATGAAAACTTGTAAAGGGATTTGCAGGGAAATATGGCATTATGAAAACATAAAAATTCATTCTGGATGTATAAGTTTTGAAGCAATCATTTTTCTCATACTTTTGTCAAAAAAGTAAAAAAGTTCCTCGTATCAAAAATGACAAAAGATTCCTTTCACACTGTTTAATAAAGATTCACTAATGGGTAAAATTTATTTTAAACACTTTTATAATGTTAAAGATATTAATTTTTAATACTTATATTGGAAACATGGACATGGTTGGTAAATATATCCTAGAATACACTTATATATAAATAATCTCATATAATAATGAGATTACAAAGTTATCCCTTACATTGGGTCTGATATCCCTTGTACGTATCTGAACATCCTATATAATGATTTAAATAATTCCATTTAATTAATCCATAATCATAGTTATTTTATGATATCATATATGATCATATTATCATCTATTTGTTAATAATATTTCATTATTACTGATTATTCGAGTATTAATGGCTTCCTTTTATTATGTATGTTTTGTCAAATATGTTCTGGTTATCCTTCTTAAGTCATAGTTATATCATTCCAAAATGATATTAATGTAATATATACCATATTTATTCGTTATATACATTTATATAATAATGATTTAATTGATATCATGTAAAATAAATCACATCACATCGTGGAGACAGTAGGTCGTACGTATGCATGAGCGACGGTATCATTCACATAATTGCGAATCATATAGATGTGGACGGTATATATTTTATTACAAAATCCATATGATATTATATTAATAACATATTTTTATTAATTTCCACATTATACCCATCTATGTAAGGTGTTGGTGAAAAACATATTACACCATGACGTGGAGACGGTAAGCCATATATACACATGTGTTGTGATTTCATTTTTTGAGGAATGTATAAAAGGTTGAATATGGTCGTTACATAATCCTAATAACATATAATTATATATGTGATACTTGATTTATTACATTATTATAGAAACAACTCATGAATAGAAAGTATAATAAGAATGAAGTTTGAAAGACTCAGTTGAAGAGATTATCTCTTCGTTGACGAGCGCCCTCTAGACAGGCTCATAAGAACTAACATTGGTCTTTAGAGAATTAAAAACCTATATAATGTGGATAGTGATGTTGAAAATGGAAATGGTCAGGGGATTGAAAATATATAAGGTTCAAAAGCAAGAAAAAATATGAGCGGGATTCAGCCTTTTATAATTGAGGTGAGGGAATCATTTGGAATATATAAATATATTAATTTATAATAAAATAAAACCACATCCAAAAACCTAAAAAATGTAATATATTAGAATATTACATTAGATAAAGTTATAATATAATTAAACAATATGTTTTGGTCAAGTTTTTATGTCAATTTAAACCTTATCATTTCAATTAACCCTTAGTTTATCTGTTTTATTTTCAACTATGATAATAAATGTTTAATTATTAAAAATGTTTAATTTTTTACTTATTTGATTTCAATTATACTATAAATGAAAAATTTAGAATATTTTAGAACATATAATAATTATTATATATTTTTAAAATTGTATTATTTTTAAAAATAATTTACTAAATCATTATGTTAACAAAATATCAATAGTGTCCATTTTAACACTGTTTATTTTATTGATTTTTAAAATTACCAAGATATTATTTTATCATAATATATTTACTATATTAATATGAGGTCAAGGAAATATATAATTTTTTTAATATATTAATTATTCCATGTTATATTTAACATAATACTTTTAATAACGTTTATTTGTTATATCCATTAATTAAATAAAGACTAGATTAATTATGTTTAATTATTTAATAGTCTAATTTGTCGAATAAAAAATAAAAAAAACTACACAAGAGAATATAAATCCTTTGTATTTCATAATAATAATTTTTAGTAAAATATATATTCATGAAAATCCATCATTAAAAATATAATACTTATTAAAACATGAATGTGAAAACATTAACATCACTTTAAATAAAATATTCTAAGAGTCACATTCTTTTCCATATCTCTCCAAATGGAAAATAACTAAGACCTTGGATGATTATGTTCGAAATATACTAGGGAAATAATAGTTTTTAAGTGTTTGGGTATGTAACACCCCGAGCTTCGACGATAAACTTCTCTTTCAATAATGCAATAGCTTGCATTGTACGCAAGTTCGATATTCTAACACACCGCGACTAATCAAAATAGCCATTATGAATAGTAATACCCACTTTTTGAAATTATATATATTTTATATTTCAAAATGGACTTCATTTTTAGATTTGGAATGTCAAAAGTAGTCTATGTTGATTTTTTTGTAATTTTTTGAGAACTTCTAAATTTTTATGAATAGTGAAAAATACTTAAAACAACTTTTTTAATAAAAATAATTTATAGTGTTAAATTATACTATTTAGTGGTTTTAAATTATAATTAGAATACATTTTTACCATTTTATCCAATGGTGTTCATTAGAATTAATTTCACTTTGAAATTAGACATAAACAATTGTCAATCTTTTGATATATATTGTTTCTTAAAAACACGCTATTTGTTGTGACAGCGGGAATTAATTATAAAATTAATTAATGAAACATATATGTTTGTAATTTTGTAAAATAGATATAAATTTTGAATTTGGAATATCAATTATAGCTTATGGTGAAATTTTGGCATTGTTCTGAAAAACTTCAATTTTTGATGAATAGTGAAACCACTAAGTGATAGTTAAATAACAGATTTTTCATTTAAATGAAATATTACAACTTCTGTGATTTTATTTTCAAAAATCTGACATACATGGTTGTCATTAGGAAGTAAAATTTGGTTCAATGGGATTAAAATAATTTTTTGGTGAATAATATCTTTTAAGTTTAATTAATCGCGATTAAAGGTAATTAGTGAAATTGAAGGTAAAAATGATATTATAAAAATATTAAAATACCTTTACACTTGTAATAACCCTATTTGATGTGTCATGGCCGACCAATAAAATCCATGGGTCAACTTGGGGACCCCATGGAGCCACATTGGTGGCAAAATGACATAAATAACTTTTATTTAAAGTTAAAATAAAAATGTCACCAACATAAGTTGTTTTACTAAAACAATTTTTAAATGGGGTTATACAAGTCATATTTTTAACTATAAATATTCATTAGAAAGATAAAAATATTTCCTACATCATGATACTTTTTTTATAATTTTTAGACATTAAATAAATTAAATTATTTATGACACCATGATGATGTAGCGATTACCTCATTAATTAACGATTTAAATAAAATGAAAATATAATGTAAACTCCAAGGCTTAAACTTGTAAAAAACCTATTGGATAGGTATATTTCTAACCCTTATAACCTTAGCCTCGAATTATATAAGTTTGGGACCTTTAAAATCCTAAAATCATTATATAATAAAGTAACATTTCATTACTTTCCTAGAGTGCCCCTCCTCTCTACTTATAAAAGGCCCCCACCACTACCACCTTATTCACACATTCAAGCCTTTTGGCTCGGCCAAACTCTGCCCAAATACTCTGAAAACTTTCCTATATTACTCCTAGAAGCCTTAATTTGGGCAGAACTCTTCCCAAGGAAGCCTTTGGCTCAAATAAAAAAGAGTTACCCGATTTTAAGGTAATGTCTTCTCTTGTGTTATTTTATTTTATTTTTCTTCTCCAACCCCCCTAAACTCTTTTTATTAATTTCTTTTTTAACAACACAAGTATACTCAATATACTAGGATGTTGTTATAATAAGGATTCTAACTACACTTACACACAACTACATCTAATGGTTAAAGAACATACTGTTTCTGTGGATGCCGAATTTCTGCCCCACGAAACGATGATTGTTAAATATTCTTTTAACACCTCTAATGGAGGCCATTTTGATGATACTATTTTCATATATGCTATATATATTATGTTTATGTTTTCCTTATTCTTATTTATTTCTCATTTATGGCATACATTATGATTTCGATTATGGGAAAACGCGATAATTTCATTTTAGGAAGTGCAGACTACCGCCCCCTCAAAGTTATTTGAATTGTTAATCCCATATGTGGGATGTATGAAGGATGGAGTAAATGATATTATATATGATATTATACTGGAATTATGATATACCTTTATATCATTATTATTTCATTAAATACGAAATAGAAATGAACGTAGCGTTCATGCGTACGTACGGCTTACCGTCTCCATGAACGGTGCATTTCATTTCTTACCTCTAAACGTTATGGAATATTATAAATGCATGTATATACTGGATATATATGAGATATATGATATCTATATCATGAATATAATTCTGGATTTAATGGATATTTCACCACATGAACAACTTGTAATTATAAGAAGTTTATTTTTGACTAAAGTACCAAAGATCGAAAAAACGACCATTATTAACTTAAATAATTACATAATGTTCATAAAATGGTAATAAGTGATAAAAAAAATAAAAAACATGAATAAGGTTATTAAGAAATTATAAATTAAATCTATTATATTATTCATGAGGTTAAAGAACGGTCGATTCAAGACAGGCCACAAGGTAAGGGAACTTCTTAACCCAATTTCTGTTCTTTGGGTTAATCTCAAACTTTCAAATTATGTCACGATATTATTATTTCCAATCTTGTATTTTTTACTTTATTTATGTGTAATTATAGTGAATACACATAATAGAACTATTTTATTTAAATAAATGATCTTTGTAAGGACTTTGTCTCAATCTCCTTTCATTGAGGCATATTTTCTTTTATACACATCTTTCTTTTATACGGTGTATAAACCCCTTTGACTTTTATGTTTATTCAATAGGAATCTTTTTATACGAGGATTTTTACTAAACGAAAAATGGAATGTTTTTGTCGTACGTATGCGGAGACAACGACTTCTCCGCCGCCGTGACCATTATTTGAGTTTCGGCTTCCTTTACAAGCCATAACTTTTTTTAATTGAAAAATAAATATAAAGTTTTAATTTTCCTTTATTTTGGTATTGAAAATGGTTTTGAAAAAGTTTTTATTATATCAATGTGTTGTATTGATATCTTGTGATTGAAGTGTGGAAATTTTATGTTTCCTTTATGCATGTTTTATGTGATACAATTATGTTATGGTTTATGATATGTTTAAACCTGTTCATATGTGGAATGCATTGGGCTTAATAAATGACGGGTGGAGCCCGCTATAGCTCCTCGATGCATCAGTAGGTCTCATGAGACAAACTAGTGTCTTGGAACGAGGCCTTGACAAAGTCTTATTTGTGGTCTTGGCACGAGGCTATGACTACGTGGTTATGATAGTCTGGCATTATGCATTCCATCATTATGAAAGTGGTTATTGATATTTCATGGGATTATTCGACTAGTAGAATACCAATGTGAGTAAGTAAATGGCATTATTTAATTTTATTTTTTCCATATCATGCTGAAGTTCACGTTTAAAAAGGATTTTGTTTTAGTTATACATTACCTTCAATGTTAATGTTTATTTATGAAATCTTCCGCAATATTTTTATCCTTACTGAGCATCTGAGCTCACCCCTTTCAATGTTATAATATTTTCCAGGATGTGAAGAAGTATTTTATGAATGACCTGAAGGGATAGTTAGAAGAGGATATGACTGTGGACTATGGAGAATTTGTTATTGTAGTATTTCACTTTATGATGTAATGTAACATTTATGAATGTATCTAGTGTTTCAAAGGCTACTAAACTAGTCGGTCTTTCGAGACTTGATCTTTTGTGATCATTCCAATGTTACGAAGTAATACACCGACTCTGGGTAACTGGGGTCGGGGCGTTACAATTGGTATCAGAGGCAGTTTAGTAATAACCTTGGAAGCTAGATTTAGATAAATTCTAATTAGAGCACATAGCCCAAAGATAGAATTTGAGGATTAGAATAGAAGAACTTCCTAGAATTTTGGTATTAGAGATATTTTGTGAGTTTTCTGAGAAATACATCCCTGTCTGGATACGAGCAGGTAGAGGTGGCTCTGTCACAGATGTACCTAGGGGTAAAACCCGAAAACACCGCTTTGAGCTAGACTCGAATGGGAACTGGTGCACGACAACGGGCCTTGCTACACTCTTGGTTGCGACACTCCCAGGGGATATGCTTAGGATACTTATCATTTTATTTAAAAACCAATATGAAGGGCTTATGAGTACATACTTCTTCAAAGAAAACATTTTTATGATTATAGATTATATCCATAAATAGTTCAATTTATGTTAAGTGTTTTTCAAGTTTGTTGTTATGTATTTCGATTCATAAACTAACCTAGTTTATGAGATTGTATAGAAATGGAACCCAGTAGAAGGAATGTGAACTCCATCAATACGTATGATCCAAAGAGTAAGAAGGATCATATCTTTCACGGTATTAAGCCAACATTTATAAGGGAAATAGTCTCCCATGTGTTCTCAACATATGAAGAAATAGTATCTTGTGTTAATAAGTTAAGAAGATAATTATCTGAGTCTTATGGATTAGAAGGGATGAAGGAGAAGAAAAGGATGGAAGAGAGAATGATGGATAATGGGACGAAGGAAAAGAATAATTTTCCAATATGTGATAACTTTGGGACGAAACACCTTAGAACTTTCCTGAAGGGAATGGGAGTTTGTTATAAGTGTGGAGAAAAAGGACACCATGTGCGTGACTGCAAGGGTAAGAAAAAGGTTTCAAATGTACAATGCTTCATCTGCAAGGAGTTGGGACACTACGCAAACCAATGTCGAAATCATCAGAGTATGCCCTAAATGATGTTATTGGATAATAATCAAGTTTTTATACTACCATAGATGAAAATGAATGATTAGAGTTCTTATGTTGTTATTAAATAATTTTGTCATTTGAGTGTTGTATCAATGATGTATTGGTTATAATAATTATGGTGTATATAAGGATTGTACTGCAGTACTATTTCGTCAAGGACTTGAGATTGTGTGGAACCAAGAAAAGTGACTCCACAGTAGGTTAAATTTTTGGAAAATATATGGTTGAGAGAAAGATAAACCATAATATGGTTCTAATACCGAGATAGTGATTTTGGAATAATACATGATTGATTTGGATAAATTATATTGGATATTCTTAAATTCTATGAAACTGATTAATGATTTGTATAAATTTTTGGATAGAAGGAGTATATCTAGTATTATATAAGGAATAAGGAATCATGAATGTAATCAATAAGGATTTATGGCAATTCAGTATATTGAAGTGTTTTAAAAGAATACATGATGAAGGTGTTCACATGTTGTTACGTGGAAAAAAGGATCTTAATTATGTTTACCTTCCTTATAAAATTTGGACTGTGAGTTGGGAAGAAGTATTTTGGATAACTATAAAGTTTAGAATGGATTAAGTTGATCTTTGGATAGTATTGTTTAAGGTTAAAACATTTCTGAATATTATTTTTGGAATATTATAATACTATAGTTTTAGGAAAAGGACAACCTGCAGGGTGGGGCATAACCCGTCGCGTCAGACAAAGTTGCAGGAATCGAACCCACAACCATAGTGCGACAGGACTTTATTACCTACCACTAGCCTACAGGAAGTCCCTGGTTATTAAAAAAGAGTTTTCCTAATCTAAATGGTATGTGTTAATATTTTTAACCTTGTACGATTTGGATAAATATAATATTTTTGAGTGCTATTATCTTTTTGAGTGAAAGATGAGTTTGTGGTAGAAATTAGATGAAGGTTGAAACTCTACTTGTCAAGAATAAATATATATATACCTATCTATTATTCTATGAATAAATTAATTCATAAACTTTAGTAAAGGGATATTAAAACAAAAAATGTGTTATCCTAATACCTTATGTCTTGTTGAACTGATAATATTTTAAATCAACATAGATTGAAGGCTTTGAGGCCCTCAATTTTACACTTGTTTGTGATTGATGACCTCAATCACTCCCTAAAAATATTTACGTTTTTCCTCCAATTATTTGTCTCTAATTTCCACCAATGTTCTCCTTATCAAGATCATAATTTTGTGGTGAGTTTTTTCATTTCCATTTCCCTCTTATTAAGGCTAAATTTTATTAACCTTATTTCCGATGTGGGTTTTCGACAAAGGTATTTTCTATTCTTAACCTTTTATTTTCAAAGAAAAATTTCAAATTGCGAGGACTCAATTTATTGAAGGAGGGGAGAATGTAACACCCCGAGCTTCCACGATACGCTTCTCTTTCAATAATGTAATAGATTGCATTGTACGCATGTTCGAGATTCTAACACACCGCGACTAATCAAAATAGCCATTATGAATAGTAATACACACTTTTTGAAATTATATATATTTTTTATTTCAAAATGGACTTCAGTTTTGGATTCGGAATGTCGAAATTAGCCTATGTTGATTTTTTTTGTAATTTTCTGAGAACTTCCAAATTTTTATGAATAGTGAAAAATATTTAAAACATATTTTTTAATAAAAATAATTTTCAGTGATAAATTATACTATTGAGTGGTTTTAAATTATAATTAGAATATATTTTTACCATTTTATCCAATGGTGTTTATTAGAATTAATTTCACTTTGAAATTAGACATAAACAATTGTCAATCTTTTGATATATATTGTTTCTTAAAAACACGCTATTTGTTGTGACAATGAGAATTAATTATAAAATTAATTAATGCAACTTAAATGTTTAGAATTTTGAAAAATATACATCATTTTTTAATTTTTAATATTAATTATAGCTTAGTGTGAAATTTTGGCATTGTTCTGAAAAACTTCAATTTTTGATGAATAGTGAAACCACTAAGTGGTAGTTAAATAACTGTTTTTTCGTTTAAATGAAATATTACCACTTCTGTGATTTGATTTTCAAAAATCCGACATACATGATTGTCATTAGGAAGTAAAATGTGGTTGAATGGGATTAAAATAATTTTTTGGTGAATAGTAACTTTTAAGTTTAATTAATCGCGATTAAAGGTAATTAGTGAAATTTTAGGTAAAAATGATATTATAAAAATATGAAAATACCTTTAAACTTTTACTACCCCTATTGGATGTGTCATGGCCGACCAAGATAATCCATGGGTCAACTTGGGGACCCCATGGAGCCACTTTGGTAGGAAAATGACTTAAATAACTTTTATTGAAAGTTAAAATAAAAATGTCATAAACATAAGTTGTTTTACTAAAAAAATTTTTAAATGGGGTTATACAAGTAATATTTTTGACTATAAATATTAATTAGAAAGATAAAAATATTTCATACATCATGATATTTTTTTTATAATTTTTAGACATTAAATAAATTATATTATTTATGACACCATGATGATGCAGCGATTACCTCATTAATTAACGATTTAAATAAAATGAAAAAATAATGTATAATCCAAGGCTTACACTTGTCAAATACCTATTGTATGAGTATATTTCGAACCCTTATCACCTTATCCTATAATTATATAAGTTTGGGACCTTTAAAATCCGAATCTCATTATATAATAAAGTAACATTTCATTACTTTCCAAGAGTGCCCCTCCTCACTACTTATAAAAGGCCCCCACCACTAACACCTTATTCACACATTCAAGCCTTTTGGCTCGGCAAAACTCTGCCCAAATACTATCCCAACTTCCCACTCTTACTCCTAGAAGACTCACTTTGGGCAGAACTCTTCCCAAGGAAGCCTTTGGCTCAAATAAAAAAGAGTTACCCGATTTTAAGGTAATGTCTTCTCTTGTGTTCTTTTATTTTATTTTTCTTCTCCAACCCCCCTAAACACTTTTTATTCATTTATTTTGTAACAAAAACAGTATCCTCAATATACTTGGATGTTTTTATAATAAGGATTCGAGCTACACTTACACACACCTACATCTAATGGTTAAAGAACATACTGTTTCTGTGGATGGCAAATTTCTGCCTCACGAAACGATGATTGTTCAATATTCTTTTAACACCTCTAATAGTGGACATTTTGATGACAATATTTTCATATATGCTATATATATTATGTTTATGTTTTACTTATGCTTATTTATTTCTCATTTATGGTATACTTTATGATTTCCATTATGGGTAAACGCAATAATTTCATTTTAGGAAGTGCGGACTACCGCCCCCTCAAAGTGATTTGAATCATTAATCCCATATGTGGGATGTATGAAGGATGGAGTAAATGATATTATATATGATATTATACTGGAATTATGATATACCTTTATATAATTATGATTTCATTAAATTTGTAATATAAATGAAAGTATCATTCATGCGTACGTACGACTTACCGTCTCCATGAACGGTGCATTTCATTTCTTACCTCTAAATGTTATGGAATATTATAAATTCATGTATATACTGGATATATATGAGATATAGGATATCTATATCATGAATATAATTCTGGATATAATAGATATTTCACCACATGAACTACTTGTAATTATAAGAATTTTATTTTTGACTCAAGTACCAAAGATCGAAAAAACAACCGTTATTAACTTAAATAATTACATAATGTTCATAACATGGTAATAAGTGATATAAAAGGAATAAAAAACATGAATAAGGTTATTAAGAAATTATAAATTAACTCTAGTTTATTATTAATGAGGTTAGAGAACGGTCGAGTCAAGGCATGACGCAAGGTAAGGGAACTTCTTAACCCAATTTCTGTTCTTTGGGTTAATCTCATACTTTCAAATTATGTCATGATATTATTATTTCAAATATTGTATTTTTTACTTTATTTATGTGTAATTATAGTGAATACACATAATAGAACTATTTTATTTAAGAAAATGATCTTTGTAAGGACTTCTTCTCAATCTCCTTTCATTGAGGCATATTTTCTTTTATACACAACTTTCTTTTATACGGTGTATAAACCCCTTTGACTTTTACGTTTATTCAAGAGGAATCTTTTTTATATTAAGAGTTTTACTAAACGAAAAAAGGGAATGTTTTTGTCATACGTATGCAGCGAAAACGACTTCCCAGCCGCCGTGACCATTATTTGTGTTTCGGCTTCCTTTACAAGCCATAACTTTTTTTAATTGAAAAATAGATACAAAGTTTTAATTTTCCTTTATTTTGGTATTGAAAATGGTTTTGATAAAGTTTTTATTATATCAATGTGTTGTATTGATATCTTGTGATTGAAGTGTGGAAATCTTATGTTTTCTTTATGCATGTTTTATGTGATACAATTATGTTATGGTTTATGATATGTTTAAACCTATTCATATGAGGAATGAATTGGACTTAATAAGTGACAGGTGGAGCCCGCTATAGCTCCCCGATTCATCGTTATGTCTCATGAGACAAACTAGTGTCTTGGAACGAGGCCTTGACAAAATCTTATTTGTGGTCTTGGTACGAGGCCTTGACTACGTGGTTATGATAGTCTGGCATTATGCATTCCATCATTATGAAAGTGGTTATTGATATTGCATGGGATTATTTGACTAGTAGAATACCCATGTGAGTAAGTAAATGGCATTATTTAATTTTATTTTTTCCATATCATGCTGAAGTTCAAGTTTAAAAAGGCTTTTGTTTTAGTTATACATTGCTTTAAATGTTAATGTTTATTTATGAAAACTTCCGCAATATTTTTATCCTTACTGAGCATCTGAGCTCACCCCTTTCAATGTTTTAATATTTTCCAGGATGTGAAGAAGTATTTTATGAATGACCTGCAGGGATAGTCAGAAGAGGATATGACTGTGGACTATGGAGACTTTTTTATTGTAGTATTTCACTTTATGATGTAATGTAACATTTATGAATGTATCTAGTGTTTCCAAGGCTACTAAACTAGTCGGTCTTTTGATACTTGATCTTTTGTGATCATGAAAATGTTACAAAGTAATGCACCAACTCTGGGTAACTGGGGTTGGGGAATTGAAGGGTATTTTAATGGAAATTATAATTTTTTTAAAAAATATTTTTTTAATTTTCCATCAAATAAATAATTTATCCATCGCTAATATATTCACTTTTAAGGTAATAATTTATTACCTAAAAATTAAAAATAAATAACCATGATAAGGAAAAAAAATTTATTGTTAAAAATATTATTTATAATAGAATTTATCTTCTATATAAAATTATATTAAAAATTATATAGTTATTAAAATTCTAGTAAGATATATTTATCTTTTCTTTAAATAAATTGAATTAAATGCTCTAATCTCATCCAAGTGGATTCAAAAGGAAAAAATTTCAACACATAAATTATTTAGGTGAAAAAAACTCAAAAAATTATATTAGGGAAAGTGTTATGGTAAATTTATAATTTTATTTTTACTGTCAATTAACTAATTTACCCTTTTACCATATTAATAAAAATTTACCAAAGTTACTATGATTTATACCCATAAATGAAATAAAGATATGTACAAAATTTGGACATAATAATTCCGAATATGGAATAAAATTTTTCAAATTCAAAGTAAGGAATTTTGTGGAAAATAAATTAAGGTTAATCTCCTCATCGGAATAAAAAAAGTAGATTTTAAATGTTAAAACATTGGAAAAGATTGAATTTTTTTACATCTAAATTCAATGTAAAATTAATAACAATTAATTAAAATATAATATTTAATAAAAATAAATTATATTTATACATTGAAACCATTCAATAATTTAATTTAACCTTATTAATTATTCTGATAAAAAAAGTAGTTTTCACAGAAAATTTAATATATTTTAACTATTCATTAAAATGTGAACGTTATCTGAAAATATAAAAAATTAATCCAAAGAACATTTTTATATCGTGATTCCAATGAATAGGTTTATGTTTTCATATAAAAATTATTAATGTGTCAAAATTTTAATTTAAAAGGGGTTCTCCATTAAACAGTAGTAAAATAAAACTTTTGAAAAAAAGGGTTTTATACCTAAATCGGGATTATTCGTACCCTATGACTAAAATATAAATTGTTTGAATTTAATAAATAATTTAGTTAAAATATATATTAAATTATTTTATTAATTTAATTTACTAATTGAAATTAAAATAACGTATTATTACAAATATAAAAAATATTTCCTTTACATTGAATTGGTTTATATTTTTTATAAATAATTATTAGCTTAAGAATTAACCCTACATTTTCATAAGTTAGTTATATTTATTTCTATGAACTTAATGGTTAATTTATAATGTTTATTTATACCAATGACATCTCATAGTTTTTTTAATATCATGATATAGTGCAACACAAGATATTAATGAATTAAAAATATTTAATGAAAATACTTCATAAAATTTTTTTGGGTCTTAAAATGTGGAACCACCTAACATACTAAGATGTATTTCCTCTACAACCATTTTGTGGCATAATGACTCTGTGGCATAGTGAAACGATGTGGCATGACTTATAAAGTTACATATAAAAATACGAATGAGTTGTGGGGAATCGTGGATAGACTTTTGGAACTATTGGAAACACTCATTATGGGGCTGAGCTATGAGATGGAGATCCCCTTACTATCTAGTTTGGGATTATTTTGATTGAGAATATATATATATATATATATATAATTTTTTTATTAAGAAATCGGATTTGGTTACACTCATTTGAGGGATGGTGAAGATGTGTGAGGTATGCCGCATGCATTACAAGAAGAGATTACAGTTGTTGGATGAGTCTACTCTACTACTATTGGTGGTGAAGACTCAATGGATATTTCTTTTAGTCACAGTTATTATCCCCTTGTGTTTGAACAAGGTTACTTTAACTTTTGGTTTGGGTTGAGCTGTTCTCTTTGACTTGATCATGAATCTTCTATATTTCATTTCATATTGTATCTTTTATTACTACCCCTTCATCTCCCGGGACATTCTACTTGGTATTTAAATAACCACCCCAGAATGGTATTTTACTAATTGTGTCATTTCATATGCAAATGATAGATAGGTCAGCATTGACTTCATAGGAACTTAGGGATACCTAGTACTTTTGAACTCATATGGAGGTCACATCTTAGGATTCAGGAATAAGGATCTATTATTATTTTAATTTTCCAATTCATCAGGATGGGACATATTTTGGTTTGGGTGTGAATTTTTCCCCTTAAATTTTTATTTTATACTACCGTACTATTGCACTACATAATGGTTTTTCATGCATGGTTGTTCCCTTTGATTTTTCTTGTTTTAATTTTAGTCCCTCACTACTTTTGCATCAAGATGGCTATTTCTGTTCATACATGTACTTAGGGAACGGACTCCCCATATTAGTTATACCTTTAATTATAGTCCCCAACCCCAGGCCTATTGTGGCATGCTTGGGGTAGTCCTAGATCAAGCCCCGACTTGGTCTAGGTAGTTTAAGAGAAATCCATTCCTTAGTATAAGATCAATAACATATTTACCATGTATAACTTAAGTTCAAATCATCCCCCATTTTCAATTCACATCATGATGGTTATTTAATCTTCAATCTATCTAATGGATATTCGATCCACCCTTTTTATTTTTTAGAAACATGAAGATCAATACATGACATCTTCTCCAAACTTCAGCTTTTAACACCCCCTAATGTTTAATACTTATAAAATCCTCCCACTCAAGGTGATCACTTGAAAATGAAACTATAGTCTCCCCTATAAGAAGTGATCTTTTTGTATTAACCCCCTTTTAAAAAATTTAAATGTAATGGAAAAAATAAAATTTTCATGAAAACTTATAAGTATTTTGGGAATGAATACCCAAATTCTAACACAATCAATTGATTTAAGGTATACCCTAAAATGGGATTAATTATTATTTTTATGACTTAATATTTGGTTTAAACTTATTCTAATCAAATATCTTCATTATTGATACTTTATTTAATGATTTGATACTTAATGTCATTGTACTTGACCTAAAATGTTATACCACATTCACTACCAAGATGATTGTACATCAATTATTTCCCTGAATCACAAATGGGTATGAAACATTATCCTTAATTTATTCAAACTATGACTTGATCTATATAATTTGAGTTGATTCTTGTAATGATACATCATACTCAACTTCCATTGAAATTAGAGTGAAATAATTACACTTTATAGAGTTCCATGTTAAATATATTGTTCTGATAAAAAATGAACCTAAAAAAGATCACTTTCTAACTCAAACATCTCAATTGGAATCTAAAAAAGTATAAAAACTAATATATTATATTTTATTATAATCATACATAATTCCATAAACATGATTTAATTTTATGTTGATAAAAAATCATTATTCTGCGGTATTATGTGACTTCATTGGGTGTGATTGAAATCATGCACAATGAGTAACTATAAAAAAAATCTAGTCTTGATTTTTTCAAAATATAGTTGGATTATGATGAGAATTTAGAACTCCATTTGATCAATAATATTACCTTTTTCATTGAATAAAAATTTTTATCAAGCACTATAGGTGGGAAAAATTATATATTCCTCCATTTCAATATTTTTCGACAAAAAAATAGCTTAATTTTCTTATGATATAAGGATATAACATTCTATATTTGTGACTTTAAAACCCATGAAAAATTTCATGTCACAAAACATAAAAAAAACCAAAGATGTTTCCCATTTGGGTAAAAAATTACTCATAAGTTTCTTAATTTAATCTAGAAAAACAATTTCATCAATATAAAAAATCAAAATATGTGAGTCAGTATAATCTACATTATCATAGACAATTGAATTAGTATTTCAATTTTTTAAAAGGAATTGACATTAAAAAATTATCAATCTTTGAAAACAATTATTATGAAACTTTTTTGATCTCATATAACGTTTTTTTCCTTAACACTGAAGAACCATAACCATAAAGGGAATATAATTCAAGTTTTTCTATATAGAATACATCATGAAGTTCATCGTTTTGAAATTATGAATTCAAATGACTACTAAAAACATATAGTTACATTAATCACTGATAAAAAATAATTATTTGGATCATTTCAATAATTCTGAGTGCAGATAACTTCTAATTAAAATCACTAACTTTAGTTTGAGAGTATATTTCTCATGTAAGATGGGTTTTTTTGTGACACTTAACCATTCTCATTGATCTTATTCTAAAAACCCCACTTTTACCTAATTATTTTTTTTCTTTGGGACATGAAACAAAATACCAAGTGCTAATGTATTCTATTTTATTAATAAATTATTTCTTATTTAAAACCCAAGTCCCAAAATTTATGTCATCATCAAGAAGCATTGGTTAAACATGTGAAAAAAGATGGCATTATGGGAAATTATCGAGATTCTTCAAGTTTGTACCCATTTGATGCTATCCATCAGAATATTTTAAGGATGAAACTATTATTTATGTATTTGTAACATCAAAATTCATTATTTTTCTCCTTCCACACTGCTAGATATTTCTGAATCAACTCCAGAGTTGTGGAAATATGGTTGTTCATCCGAAGTACTTTCTTACTCTCTAAATTCCTCTCCTTTAGTGTAAACATATATGAGAAATTATTTTTATTATGTATTTTAATTTTATGACATAATCGCATAGAATATTTTTAAAATCTTCATCAACATCATTCTTTTAAGACTATTGGCTTCTTCCACTAATTGTCCACCTAATAAATATACCTTCTTCGTATATCATCTAAATTTCATAAATGTTATCCATTAATACTAAGAAACTATTGGATAAAAACACATTTAAATTTATTAAAAATGGATTCCTACTAAAATGAGTCTCATACGGTGTATTGATAGAATTTATTCAAAGTAGTAACTTATTTAGAATATAGATAATTTTGGTAATGAATAATCTCTAATAGAATTTTATTATTTTATTCTCTGAATAAATTCTGCTTCCCATTTCTACTAGATACAATTATTCTTCCTAGAAAATACATTTTTTCTAGACATTTATAGTGTTCTATGTTCATGTCTTATCCTATGATTCCTAATATATTCATCAAAAAATTTATTTTTTTATCAAGATCCATAATTAGATATAATTATTTAATGGTTTACCTTATTTTATTTTCATAAATAATCTAAATGTGCTTATGTGTCTCAAGATCCTAGAATTTACTTGAAATAAAATATATATAATTCACATTAATTAAATTAGTAATAAAAATCAGGAAATACAGGTCTTTATTGGTTGACTTCAATCCCATCGGTCTTCCCGCATCCATATATTGCCACTCAAGTGGTTAAATTTTTTAATTTGTACCCTATAGTAACTATTATTACCTATCTCTCTTTTTTGACATGTAAAAAATGTGTTGAGATATTCTATTATATCCTGGATATATTTTTCACAAAATTAATCTTAATAAGATTATATATATTATTCTTTCCTAAATATAAACGTATAATATTCCTAATAAGGTTTTCATAATTTACAAACATGCAACATAACCTTTGAGTGATATAAATATATAATATGTCTTTTTATTAAATTTCCATTCATCATTTTTTTCAGACACTAATTTTTTTATCAAACAATCATTTTCTGAAATATCACGTCATTCCAATTATCACATATTTGAGAAATACTATGAAGATTTTTCCTAAACCAATAAAAAAAGATAGCATCACTATATTTATTCATACCTATAATGGTATATCAAACTACTTTAAAATTGAATAATCCACAATTTCTAAAAGTGGAAACACCTTAATCATGTTGTGGTATTTCATTCCTGACTTTTTTCATTTCTAGTCATGTGTGATGAGTAACCACTGTTGAATATCGCAAAAAACACTTAGTTTATTTCCTTTTAAACCATCTTGACCATTATTTCAGGCTTATAATTATTTCGCATCATAATTGATTTGGAGCATTATTTTGTATTCCCCTGATATGGTAGCATGGTAATACATTTACATGTTGTGTATAGTGGTAAATCCCACCCCCAAAAATCATCTCAAGAGAAGAAAGGGAATTTCACTATTATATCTTATCTTTCTTTATTTTGTATTGACTAAACTCATGTAATTTTTATTTAAAACCCCTCTATTCATCACCTCTCTTCTATTGAGAATATGAGATACTATAAAATTTATATATTCAGTGTGTCTGTAGAATCAAAAACATAATAATCATCCCATAAATTGTAATATTTACTAATAGAAAATTGGTTCTCCAAAATTTGATCTTTGTCATTCCATTTCATTTGATATCCATATCTATTTGTCAATCTTATCATAATTATTATACTCGTGATTTTATTTGATCATTCCCCTATGCTTACTATATAAATTATTCTCTTTTCACATCACTTTGGATTTTGAATTTATGTCACTATAGTGACTAATTTTAACAATCAGTACATTTTCCATTTTAAGTGAAGTAATACTAATTTAATTTTTCACTACTAACACCAAATGAATTCAAATAATTATTGTAAAAAATAATTTTTATTCAAACAAGAAAATGATCACCAGGGATCCTATAACATTAGAATATATTGAACTATTTTTTGACTTCTTTAACGTCATTAAAATAATTATCAAACTCAATGTATTTTTATTTTCTCAAATATTTCTCACTTTCTATTTTCTTTTCCATAATATTATTCACCTCAAAAATCTTGGTAGTTATATTTTATATGGTAATATTAATCATTTTCTAATTTCTTAAATGATTTCCTTGAGTCTCCCATATTTTTTTAAACTCAATCTTCATCTCTATAGTGCATTTACTTGTTGTCTCATCGAGAAATTATCATATTGAATCATTTTCTATTTTTAATAATTTATTTTTTCTTTCAATCCTTCTTTTTTATTTCACATACACCATTATGTACACTATATATTGATTTCATTTCTATGTAATTATCATTTCTGACTTGTTCTTTACTACTCCTTTTTTATTGTTCTTCAATCAAGAAATATTTAGACTAAATTAACTTTTTAATAAAATATAATTACCTTAATTTTCTAATTTTAATTGGTCTCTTTCCCCTTTATCATAACAATATATCCAATCATTTTGTGGGAAATTTCTTTTATTCTTTTTTATATTGGTTTCACCTTTACCATTAAGGAATATACCTATAGTGAAACAATTAGACATCGTGTTCCTCTAACATGATATTTTGGGCTAATAACACTTCTCTCATTATTATTATATCTCATAGAAAACTAATAAAAATGGAAAATATTACTATAAACAAAGAAGTTAAATTGTATATTTCCTTTATATTTACCTTTTCCTAGGTGAATGATATCTGAAAATAGAGAGAAAAAATAATAAAAATAAATTAAATCAACATAAAAATCAGTTTCTAGGTCATGAAACATATTAGATTCAAAATTATTTGATACTATTAGTGAATTTTATTTGGTATCATTTTCTAATTTTAATTTTCCCCATCAGGATGAAACTGTTCTAATATCATAAGTGATCAAAAAATTATTGAGTTTTTCGATGGTCCAATTGTCATTGTTATGATCCTGAAGAGTTGAAATAGTTGTGTCAAATTTAGATGAGAGGATTCTAATTAGAATATTCATTATAGTATAACCTTCATAAATTTCATTATAAATATCAATTAAGATTATAATTATGTTTACTCAAATTAATAAATCTTACTCTGATTTATATTCTCCAATTTGGATATCATAAAATTGGTATTGGTATGTTTTTAATTATGAACCCCTAACCTTCTGTCTTATCTACATATATTAGGGATTTTCTGAAATTTTCAATGTTTATTACTATAATTTATTTAGTTTAATTTTTGATACTGAATAGATAGTATACCACTACTGGGGGTGAATCCGTGGTTTTTTAAAACACCAAATCTCAAACTATGTGATTCACAACCCCAGTTAGAGTGAATAGATAATTTTGGTGATTATGTGATGGTGTAAGAAAGGGTGAAAAAATAAAACACATAGAGAAAAGGGTCCTCAAAAGATTCACTCAATAATATTATCAAGTGAAAAATATTTGTTGTTTTCAATCTAAAATACCTTTACCTACATTACAATTTATTTCCAAGTGATCAAGGAATGGAGAATGTGAATTAACTCATACATCAATAATAAGATGAACAATAAAAGTAAAAAAATCATGAATTCTTTCTTATCATACCTCAGGTGCCTATTCTATTTTGACTTGATATAAACACCTGTTATTTTCTTTAATACCATACCAAATCCTTATTGTAATTCTAGATGGATCTCAATGATTCTCATTTTTTAATCACACTTGTTTCTCTAGGAGGTTCATCACATATTTATAGACTTATCTACAATTAGAGAGTATTGATTTATACTATAGAATTAACCACGGTTCAAAATAATATGGAAGAATAAATCCCATACATCTTAATCTGAAACCTTGATATTTTAAAATAATAATAATTTTTTCAATAGAATATACAACAAACAACAACTATCGTAAATGACCCAGAAAATATATGACCATTATAATCAAGCCATTAAATTGGTTGGTGTGAATAGGATCAACAAATTTATTAAAAAGATATATTATTTTCTTACTAAATATAAATTTATATATATATTATTATTAAATAATCATTCTATTTTTATTAATGATATTTTATTCCCCAAAAATACATTTTACTCAATCAAAATTATTATTTATTTCGAGAAAATATTGATATTGTTTTCATGAAAAATTAGAAAATATATTTTAAAGAAGTATCTTAAATTTTTTATATCATAATATCATGATTAAATTAGGGTGAAATTTTTGAAATTCTTGTAAAATTTATATATTTTAGGGAATATTGGAAGCAACTATTTTTTTTGTAAAACTTTATTTTTTTGGTAAATTAAGTAATTTTGAAGTCCCGTTATTATTTCAATTTAATGTCATGTAAATAAGTATTATATAGTTCTATTTAATCATATTTAGTGAATTTTAATCATATTTATAGTGTATTTTTGTATAAGTTTATTTTTTGGTCATGAAAACACATTTTCCTAAAAACTGTTTTAAGGTGCATAATTTGTCTCATTTTTAATTAATTAAAATAAAAAATAATAAGGAATTATTTAAATAAAATTATTAATAATATATCATTATCTTAAATTAATTTCATATAATTATCATTACTAGTTATAAATTTAATATAAGATCATATTATACTTGAAAAATATATTTATTTCAAAATACATTCATTTAAATATAATTTTGTTTTTTCTACTATGAGTTTTATTTGAAATTAAATTCTTCCAATTATATGAATTTTTTTATAAAATGGATCAAATATTCATAATTAGAATAATTTATATTTTATAATAAGGTAAAATTAATTCTCATTTATAATGGATAATAAAAACAGTAGAAATATATTTCCCCTATTAAGGAGAAAATAGTTTTACTATGTTGTTGAACTGAATGAATAAGTATTAAAATGAGATAAAAACCTGTATAAACTATATTTTATATATATTATAGACATTATATATTCTAATTACAAATATTTTTATATTTATGATACTTATTTGATGGTTAGAACTATGGTATACCTTCTTCTTTAAAAAAATCCATGGGAGTTCTCTCCCACCTTATAAATGAACACCTCTCTCCTCTCCTCTTAATACCTTGAAATCCTTTTGTATTGGAAAAATACTACCCAAATAAGTTCCCAAATTCTCTAATAACTTATTATAATACTTTCTTTATTATAAAACCCTCTAAGGGTTATTGTTTTTCAATCCTGAGGAGGTCGTCCAAAGAAGCGGTATCATTATAAATAGAGCATTCTGATTTATATCTTCTTCCAACCCAATAAAATATTCTTAAACCATAATGATATAAAAACATAATTATATCATATATAATTATATTTTTCATCTTAATTTCATAACCTAAATCTATTTTTTCTTCTATCAAATGGAAAACAGAACCATCGTTTGTGTGTGTGGCGGACTGCTGCTTTGCAAACCGATGAAACTCATTTTCCTTCATAACCTCTAATGGATAATTTAATGTTAGAATTAATGTTTTAATATAAAATTCATGAAATATTTATAATTAATCATATATAATATATCATTTATTTTTTACATTTACATTCACCAAAAAATGATAACATCGTTTGTGCATATGTGTGGACTACCACCTCCACAAAGAGATTTGATTCTTTTTTATTAATAATATCACATGGAATATATATATAAGTATATTAAAAAAATAAAATTTTATTTATGATGTTATGATAATTTATTAAATGTAAAATATTAATTATCATATTTCTATAACTATATTTGAAAATGGAAATTGTACTCATGTGTATGTACAAAATATCAAATCCACAATCGTAACGTAATTCTTTTTTAATAACCATATTTCATGACTATTTATAAAAGTATAACTGATATGTTAAATTCATAATAATTACATGAATACAATTCTGGAGAATATTTAACAATAAACTCTTTGACAAATTTCAATATACCAAATTCGTTTTGAAAATACAGACCGAACATTCTTAAAACACACAATGTGGACTTAATTGATTAAGTATTAAAATATGTCATTAAAATAATACAATAAATGAGTTAATTATAATTTATTAAACATGTAAAAGATTCTTAAAACTGAAATAATTTTAATAACAATATAATATAGGAGTTAATGGAAAAAAAATGGAAATTTTATACCTGAGGTAAATGTTTCTCATCTCATATTTATTTTCCTGAGAGATATGCAATATTCACCACATATTTTAATTTTTGGTGTATATACTACAAATCAATGTGTTTGGAAATTTTTATTCGTGAAATTTCTTGGTATTTTTGAATATATATGATTTTAGCACTTTTATTTGGTTTTGATCCATATATTACAAAAGCAATAAATGATTTCATCTTAATTTACCATTATTGGGGATTATTTATTCTTATGCACCTAATTTATTTTTGATGAAGTATATACAACCCCTTTTACAAGTCATATCATGAATACTTCATAATTCATAGTATATTAAGTTTCGATTTTAATTATTTCTTCCAAATGGATTTGACATGAATGTTACCAAGTGTTAAAGAGTTTCTTAACTCAATTTCTATTCATTAGGTTACAACACATCTTCATTGAATATCTTATAACATTATTATGTGTGAATTGATCACTAAATTTTATTAATATATATTTAAAAAGTTTTTTGGAATAATTTTTTATATAAGTAATCTCTCCATTTATTAACCATCCATTCAATTATATGATCTTTGTAAGGGTTCCTAGTCTCAAATTCCTTTTTTGGGACATACGTTTAGTGACATGATACCAACATCTTTTATAAGGTTTATTTTCTTACCATTTAACATGAAGTATAATGAATTTATTTATTTTATTGATATTTAAATTTTCATTTGAAGTTATTATTTCTTGGGGATTATGACTAAAATGTTACCAAAGTGGTAAAGGCTTTGTATTAAAATATCATTTACTTTCAGGATTGTTTATATTAAATGTTTTTTGGAGGAAATAACATGATATTATTTTATTAAACAACATATACTTTATTATACTCTATTTATGATTGTTTTGTAGATGTTTAATGTCCATTTCATACCATATCAATTAAAGAAACACTATGAAATTTATTTGTATGTTATAAAAATCATTTACCCTCTTTAAGATCATGAATCATTATCTTCCATATATTTGTGTTACAAATTTTTTTCAAAAATATTATTTACTAAAAATAAATTCTTTAATAAATCTATTTACGTGGTATTTGAACTTATATTAATTTTTTTTAAAAATTTGATTTCATTATTTTTTCTAATTGGAACACTTTTGACTCTATTTACAAATTTTTTTTAAAAGAATGATTATTTTTAACATTTTAATCATTAATATATTTTCCTAATTTCATGAACATTATTTATTTTGAAGCCTTATTTTTAATTTTTATGGTTATTTTGAATAAAAATAATTTTCACAATATTTTTGAAATTTTTAGTTTTTTATAGTAACTTTCAAAGTGAAAAGGTTATTTTTCTCATGCATTTTTTAATTAAATATTAATGGTATTCCAAATAATCAATATAATTAAACCGTGATGTTACTTATGATACACTAAGGATATTTTTTATTGATACCATCCTTATTATTCCTTTGGACAAATTATGAAATTGGCCTGAAACTCATTTCTTTTACATAGGTGAATCAAGAAATTAAATAATAATGATTATTGTATTATTGAAAAGTGAAATATTGTAAATTGTTTATTTCTAAATTAATCTTGGAAATTATTTATGAACATGGGTGCACCCATATATCATTAGTGTTCCTGAAAATGATTATATGATTGGTGCACCCAGACAATACTGGGTGAGCCTGATATAGTTTGTATGATAAGAGTGCCCAGATAACATAGGTTGAGCCAAATATAGCATATATAATTAGTGAAACCAAATATTTTTTGGTGACCCTGGTATATCTTAAATTATGGGTGTACCCAGATATCATTGGGTGATCCCGATATATCATATACAATGTGTGGGGCTGAATGATGTTATAATGAATTAGGTAATGATTCTGTTTTCGAAATAATTATATTAGAAATAGACCATATGGTTATTATAATTTTTAAGGGTTCTGTAAGGGTTCATTAAAGATAAATTTCCAATATTCCGACACATTTTTATTATGATTTCTATGGGTTAAAAATTGTTTCTTTGAACAAGATTAAAATCACATGGCTCATGATTATTGATTTTTTGAATATTTCCTTTACTAAATAGTTATTCAGTGTTTTATGTTTGATTATAATGGTATTTATGGGTATGAATATTCATATTTCATGCTCACACATGTTGATTATGTCATTATACCCATATGCTGATATTTTACACCTAAAAACTCTTAGTTGTTAATGCTTATATTTACACTTAAAAATAATTTGGGGCCACCCTTATTATGATTAAAATTATATAGGTTATCAATAATGGTGTTAAAGTAATTATGTATAGAATAATTTCATATTGATGAGTATTATGACATAATATGGTATATAAAAATATAGGTATTGACGAAAAAAACTCTCTTTAAGTCCTGAGTATTATTTATCTAAGAGTTTTTCCTAATTATTTAACCCTCTAAACATAAAAGGTCCTTCGATATATAAGTGATATAATATATATCATTGATGTTGTAATTTTTGGATGGAAAAAATTGGGTATAATTCATTAGTATAAATGAAATAAATTTAATGTTTATGTTTTCAGCATAAGATCTGGGTGTGCAGGTCAGAGGCTATTATATTTGGTATCAAAGAAGGGTTTAGATAACATTGTAGAATATGATGTTTTCATGTGAGTTTATCTTATTTTTCATGGATACCATAATAGATATATAAAATTATAGATGATCATAATTTCAATGTTTTAGACACCCATTTCAGGTTTTAAATCATGTAATATTAAAGTGTTTAATGAAATTTTGGTAGATGTTTTATTTGGTTGAAGTATATATAAATATTTTTTTAACATTATGGATGACTTTATATTTTTATGGACATATGTTTTATGGTATTGATAAAATTTAGGGTTTATATGATCATGGATATTTAAAGAATTATGGGAAAACATTTTTTATCATATAGAAGACTATGGGATTAAAAAGCGATATAATGACTAAGTGTTAAATGTCGCATCAGAATAATATCGCATTATTCTGGGGAATGTAATATAAAAGTTATGATATATAATTTGAGGTTTAAAATCCCATTAATTTCATGTTTCTTTATTTTATTTTATATATTGTGTAATTAATTTGTGGAATTATTTTGTTTTAAATTTCGGTATTATTTTATATTTTTTGGGATTATTATATTATTGCATCTTTTAAATTTTTATTCATTTTCTGAGTTATCCTAGCTTATTCTATACAATTTTGGTTTTGATTTACGTATAAATATAATGTGAATATATTTTTATCCTTATTTTTAATTATATGATCAATTAAAAGTGTAGTTTAGTGCTTTAGGAATAAAAAAAATCAACTTGAATATAGATCATTTGGTGGAAAATATTAGATTTTTGTGGTAATTAATTAAAGGATGAAATTATAGTTTTAAAGTAAGTATATTAACCTCATTTTATTATTAAAAATGGTATGAAATTATTAAATTCTTGTAAATGGATCTTTAAATTGAAATTATTATCCTATTAACTTTATTTTTGATGAGGCGATGTTCATTTCCACACCTCTTTGGTTTATGACTTTGTGGTTTTAACTTTATCACGATCTTTCAATTTATTGTGATCAATGATCTATCTCACTATATATAATTAATTATAAATTATTATTTTCTTAAATTTCCATATATAAGTATCCCTCAAATATTTTCTTATTTGGAAACCTATATTTGTCTCATTCGAGATGACCTTCGAATTTTCTTTTATGTCTTTTCAAATAGATATTTTATTAACCATTTTTATAATGTGGGATTTCAAGAAAGTAATTTGAAAATGAAAAACCATTAATTATATATATGATGTTAGAAATTTTAGGATGATATTTATTATAGTTTTTATAATGTATCACCCATATATTTTAAAACAAATATATTAAGTATGATAGCATATTGGACACACACCACAGATCTTAAAAGACCTATGAATGTTTTGACCTTTATAACTCAACCATTATATTGGTTAGTATGAATAGGATTAAATAATTTATAAAATTTATATACTAATATCTTACTTAATATAAATTCATTGAATAATTATAATTAATTAATCAATCATTTTTTAATGACATTTTATTCATCCAAAAAACATTTTCTAGAAAAATGATTTTTATTTTTTTAAAAAGAAATATTATAATTAATTTTTTGAAATTTTAGATATTTTATTGAATATAATAAAATTAATTTTTTAAATAATTATATCAAAATTATCTTAGGGTAAAATTGTGGGATTTTTTGGAAAATATTTTTTTTTCATTGAATAGTAAAAAATGCCAATTTTTGAAAAACTATTATTTCTTTAAAAAATTTTAAAATCATCATTATTAATTTAATTTTATATCAAGTAAAATAATTATTATTTAGTTATATTTATTCCAAATTATTAAAATTTAATTATCTTTATTCTAGATTTTAACATAAGTTTATTTTTGGGCTTAAAACACATTTTTTGAAAACTGTTTTAAAGTACATATTGTTTATACTTTTTAAATAATTAAATTATGACCTATTAAGGAATTAAATAAATGAAATTTATAGATTATATTTCTATAAATATTAATTTTTATTCATATAATCATCATTACTAGTTATAATTTTAATATAATATTCTCTTATGCTTGAAAAGTACATTTCTTGAAAAGCCAATTTTTCATCGTGTTAATGTGTTTTATTTCAAATTAAATTATATAATTTCATTTAATTTAATTTGATAAAAAATTACATATTTTTAATTTTAAAAATATTTTATTATATAATTAATCCAACATAATTTTTTTCATAATGAATAGTGATAATAGTAAAAATATTGTACAATGGTTATAGTGAAAAAGTGTTTATCAAGAAGATAACCTAAATAGTAAAGTGTTAAAATGAACTAAAAAATTATCTAAATTATATTTTATGGAAATATATATAAATTATATCAACAAGTTATCTATAATAGTGAATTTTTTATTCTTTTTATATCTTTAAAACTTGGGTATATCTTTTTCTTTTAAAAAATTCCAAGTGTGACCTCTCCCCCACTTATAACAAGCCACCACACCCCTATCCAATTTTAACCTTAAAATAATTTTAGTTCTTAAAATAAATTCCAAAATACCTTAATAACATCCCTACCCACATTTAAGAATCATATTTTAATTATTAAAACCTTCTAGTAAGTATTTTGGTGTAAAACTAAATGGGTCTTCTGAAGAAGAGGTATCATTCTTAACCGAGCATTCTATATTATTTCTTCTTACACCACATTAAAATAATTTTAAAACAATGTTATTTAAAAAAATGTGTTTATATTATATACTCATAATTTATTATATTATTTACATAAAATAAATTTATCTCCTCTTCTATAAAATGGGAAATGAATTCTTTATTCACGTGTATGGAGGATTATCACCTCACGAATTGATGTAATTAACTTTCCATCATTGAATCTCCTGTATATTTATAATTATGGAATTGATTTTTATTTAAAATAATTATTTTAAAATTATAAATATAAAAATATAATATCTAATTTAATTTTTACCTTTCCATTAACTGGAAAATGATAATATCATTCATGCGAACATGTGCACTACCGCCTCCACAAAGCGATGTGATTCATTTCTCATCAACACATATCATGGATGATATATATTTTTATATTTAAAGAAATAATATTTTATTTATAATTTTATTTTTATTTTTGAAATATAAAATATTACATACCTTTTTACATGATAATTGTTGAAAAATATAAATGTTACTAATGCATACATATGACCTAGCATCTCCACAATCGTAACATAGTTCATTTATCATAATAATATTCCATGATTAGGGTTAAAAAGGATAATTTATTTATCAAAAGGATAATTATTTTATTATTATTATTCATGATATGATCTAAGAATTACCACTTTGACCATACTCAACATGTTAAAGCCATTTTGAAAATATACAAATAATATCCTTAAAACACCTAATGTGGACATAACTATTTAGTAATTAAATATATCATTAAGAAAAATTAAATAAATTATTATTGTATATATAATTAAATATGGAAAAGGTTCTTTATGAATAAGTTTTATTATATAATCTTTCTATACAAGAGTTAAAGGACATATTTGGAAAGTCTAGACCAGAGGCAGGGGTTGTTCTTGTCACTTTTGTTATGTAAGATATATGTCATAATCAAAATTTATTTTTCATTTGTGATGTATACACTACAAATGAATTTATTTTATTTTTTCTTCATAAATATTATTTGGATATATTAATCTATATGATTTCATATATTTTATGAGGTTTTTATATAGATATTACTAAATAAGTAAGGGATTTCATCTCAATTTCCCTTCATTGGGTCATATTTATTTTTATGCACCTAATTTATTTTATATGATGTATTTACTTCCATTTTTTAATTTTATATCCTTAATCCATAATAATTTATGGTATTTAATGTTTTTATTTTTTTTTATTTCATCCAAGGGTGTTTTATATGAAACTTACCAATTGGAATGGTGGTTTTTAACTCAATTTACTTCGTTGGGTAATAAATATTATTTATTTACTTCATTATGAAATTATTTTGGGTGAAATGATATATAAATTTTATTATTATGTGTTTTCACTTTCTATGGATTTATATTAGTTACAAATAATTTTTCAATTGATTAATTATAAATTTAGTGATATGATCTTAGTATTGTTTTTTGTCTCAAATTCCATTTTTGTGGGACATACGTTTAATGATATGATCATAACATGTTTTATGAGGAGTATAAAATGAATATTTAACATGTAATATCATGAATCTAAAAATTTTTAATTTTATTATTTGAAGTTATTCTTTCATGGGTATTATAATTGAACATTTACAAAAGTAGAAAAAGCTTTTTGTTATCATCACCATTCTTTTTGGTATTGTTGGTGCTGTAAGTTCTTTTAAAGGAAATAATCCGATATTATTTTCTCGAACCACATTTATTTTATTATCCTACTCTTATGAATGTGATCACTTTGATATGTTTCCATTTTCACCCATATTTAGTAATGAAAATTCAAGATTTTTTTTAAGTGATGCCGACCCTATACCTTATTTTAGAAGAAATATATTTCTCTTCAATATCAGTGTTTTCGATTTATTGTTCAAAAATGTTCATTAATAAACATAAATTATTAAACAAAATATATTTTATATGGTATTTTACCTTCATTTAAATGGTTTTAAAAGTAATTATTTTATCTTTTTCTAAATGGGTCACTTTTGAACCCCTTTATAAATTATCTGAAATGAATTTTTATATTTAACATTTACTTCAAGAATAGATTTTATCACCATAGATAATATTATATTCTTTAATGATTAATTTATAATCTTCATGGGTTATTTTTAAAGGAATGTATTTCCACCAAATTTTGTGTATTTTTAGTTTTTAAATGTAATTTTTAAAGATAAATGTCTATTTTCCTCAAGAATGTTTTAATGATAGTTTAATGGTATTTCCATTCATGAAGGTTAGGAACCCTTTATGTTATATATACTTAATTAGGGATGTTTTGTAATGATACTATACTTATTATTCTTCTAAATGGATTATTAGATTAAAATAAAAACCTTATATTTTCAATGGGTGAATTATGGAATGAAAACACAATGATTAATGTTTTATTGAACAATAAAATATTATAAATGTTTTATTAATGAATGGAACATGGGAATTATTGATGGTCATGGGTGTTACCAAATAGATCTGATTGACCATGATAAACCTTATATGATGGGTTCACCCAAAAAGCATATGGTGAGCCTGATATAGCTTATTAGAAGGGTGCACCCAAATAGCAACGAGTGATCCTAGTATAAATTAAAATATTTCTGCATCCATATATTCTTGGGAAACATTGATATATATATATATATATAAGATGTATAACCCCAAGTAGTACTCCAATTCATTGGGAAATGATAATGTTCACTAGAAAATTATTTAGGAAGTCAACCATATGGTTATTCCAATTTTTATGGTTTCTATAAGGGTTAAATGAAGATAATAATCTAAGGTACCAACACATTATCATTATATTTTCTAGGGGTTATAAATATTTTCTTTAATCTGGATTAAAATCCCATGGATCATTATTATAGATTCTTATGAATCTTCCCATGGTTAAATCTTTATTCTATGTTTCATGGTTGATAATATAAATATTTATGGGTATGAATATTAATATATTTTTCTCATTCACTTTGATTATATCATCATACCTTTATGATCATATTTTTATCATTGTTGAAATTCAGATTTTAATACTTTTGTTTACCCTTATATAGAAATTAAACTCACCCTTCTTAAGTTTCATATTCCCAAGGTTAATAAGAATGATGTCAAATGAATTATTTATAGAAGGGTTTCATATAGATGATGAAGATAACCTAATATGGAATATCAACTTTTGGGAATAATGGGATGAAAATATCTTGAGTTCATGGTAATTTTTTTGGTAAGAGTGTTTAAAAAATATTTAAAACTATAAACCAAAAAAGAAGCATGGGCATGTAATTGATCCAATATATCTTCTTGATGTTGTATGTTTTGAATGAAAAAATTTTGGTCACATTCATTTATATCAATTACAAAAATGCAATGTTTATTTTATTCGCTGTGAATATAGGAGTGTGGAAATGGGGTTGTTATATTCAATGTATCATGTAATATATTTTATTTTATTTGAGACGTGACAACTATATTATGGATTGAAAAATTATAATTTTTATAATAAAAAATATAATAATATTTTACTAGTGGATTCATTGTAATGTATAACAAGTATCACAACATGACATGAATCAAATATCTAGAACCATAAAATTCAAAAATATCATAACTTATGATGAAATCGTGGGGTTTCCCCAATTTCATAGTAATCCACAAACTTCTACCAATCTTGAGGTGAATCCACTGTACCTTTCAATTTTATATCATTACGCACTTATTCTTGTTATACATGAAAACCTCATGTCTTCATCATTATGGTGAGATCTATCACATAATGACATGAGAAACCATTAATACTCTAAATTCTCCCACACTGGTCTTTATGATGAAATTGACTCATATGTTAATTCCTCAGATGACCTTTTATGGAATGATCAATTCAACATTGGAGAAAGTCTTCTCAAATTATAATAACTCAGTGGTGGTAGTAGCCTATGTGTGATTAAATCTATCAATTATAATCATTATCACAACATGAATAGGAAACCATGGAATAATTACTATAACATATTATTAAACACATTCATATGAATTTATAACACAATACTGCCCTGACATGTTCATTTCCATTCAAATAATGATTCAACCATTCACAAAATAACATTAATTCTTTCATTCATGTGCATATTTACCCCACCATAAAAATATTATAAATCACCAATTTCAATGTTTCTAATGAATAAAACATGAAAAAATTCCCAACCCCTGAATTATTTACTCAAGAATAAATTCAAAACATGACTCCAATATAAAGACCATCTAAAAATATTCCAATATGATAGAATATTGATTATAAGAGAACTGCTTTCTTAGTTTAAAAATTAATTCCATATTAACTATGCCCCAATTGATATCAAGTCACCCTCCCAATTATTAGTTCACTTTATTATTGTTATTTAATATCTAACCTCTTAATGGGAACATCAAAATAAAAAGGAGGTGGGGTGTTTATTTTAATCCAATACCAAAAAAGATATATAGTACTTACAACTATCTATATTTTCTATTATAGTAGAATACTAAATTTTTCTTCATTGAGAGGGTTCTCTAGTGTGTTTATCACCCGTTATATAATCCTTTTGATTTTTTGAGTGACTAGATTTACATTGACAAAAAACGGATCCCACCAAGGCACTGATGAATAAAATTATCATTGGAAACCATGGGTTTCTTAAATTCAATAATTTAATCAAGATATAAATATTTTAAACCATTTTAAAATATATTTTTAATTTATATTTATGTGATTGTTTTTTATTTACTCATTATAATATTTCATTATAACACCCCAAGGAATTATGATATTTTTTCAAATTCATTTAATATTTTATATATTTTCCATTACACAAAACACTAAATTTTTTTTACATGCAATAACATGTTTTTTCTGTGTTATATTAAATAATTAGCTTAGCTTGTGTTGCACACAACACTATGTTTAAACAAAACATGAAATATTATTAAAACATTATTGATTAATATGATAGTTATCACTGATCCATTGGAATGGTGGGTATGAACCAGATTAAATAATTTATGAAAATATATGGCGTACATATGTATATAAAATGTATTATTTGGTGACTATTTAATTAAAATTGAAAATAATTGAAAACTTTTTTTGAAATTTTTTTATGAAAATAAACATGTTTTACCTTAATAAATTATAAAAAAACTTTTGGTTAATTATACTAATAAAATTTATATATTTTTTATTTAATGAAAATTTTATCATTCAAATCATTTGATTTCTAGACATGAAATATGAAAAAAATACAATGTTACACTTAAAAACTATATTATTCAAAATAGATGTTTTATCTCCCTTTTGTGTGATTATTTTCTAAGAATTTTTAAATATTTATAAATTTATTTAAAAAAATATACTTAATTTTTTGAAATAAAAACATAAAAATTATCTTAGGGTGAATTTCTGATATGTTTCTGGAAAGATTATTTTTTTGATATATAGTGAAAAATATTGAATTTGAATTGAAATTACGTTTTTGTTAAAAATATTTATAAAGATAAATTATATTTTAAATTGGTTATAATTTAAAATTAGCTCAATAATATATCATTAAATCTGATTTATTTCATTTAAATATTTTTATATGGAATTTTTATATAAAAACATTATAAATATATCAACATTTTCTCATTGTAAAAAATATTTCTCATTGCATTTGTGGGATTAAATTTGAATTAATATTTTCAACTAATATGAATTGAATTTGGAAAAATATATTCAATTTATTAAATCATAATAATTTATATTATATAATAACGTTAACTAAATTTTTACCAAAATTAATACTGAAAATACTAAACAATAATTATCATGGTTAAGTTAACATTGATTTTACCGGGGGTTAAGCTAAAATGATAAGCATTAAAATGACCGAGAAAATATATATTAAATTTATTATATGGATAAGTTTCAGCCATATAGTTTATTATTCTATATAATAAACCATTTTGGATCCTTGTTTTATAATAAAAACATGGTTAGATCATTTATTTTTGAAAGAATTACAAGTGTTCATCTAACCTCACTTATTAAAGGAGAACCTTTCTACTCACATATTCTCACATTAAAACACCTTTGGTATATAAAATGACTTATGAAATCCATTAAAACATCAATAATATCATTATATAGTAATTAGTTTTGTTATAAATCTATCATAAGATGAATATTGGGGAAAACTTAAGAAGGATACCTGAAGATGTGGTAATGTTCTTCAACGAGTGTTTTTCCATTATTTATTCCTCCACCTCCTTAAATTTTTATTAAACAATGATTATGTAGTATAATTTTTATAAAATATATAATTTTATTATATAATATTAATTTCATTACATATAACCATCTCCACTTCCATCAAATGGGTTATGAACTCATCATTCATGTGCGTGGAAGACTACTACTTTACGAACCAATGTTATTCATGTATTCCATTACCACCTCTCAAAGTTGGGCATGATAAAAGATATAAAGTATATATATTATATTTATGACAAAATTATACATTTTTAACCATAATATAATATATTAATTTTTTTCTTTCCATTCCATAAGATATACAATAACGTTGTTCCTTTGTATGGAGAACAATCACCTCACAAAGCGATGTGATTCATTTTCATTAATGCTTTACATATAATATAATAAGGATAAAAATAATGAACATATATGATATAAATTAAATTATAATGATATTAATTAAATATTTATAATTCACATATGATAATATATAATTTTATTTTTTACCTTTACCCTCACTAAAAGATAGTAACGTCATTCATGTATATGTGGACTATAGACTTTTCTAAGCAATTTGATTCTATCTTTTCATGAAAAAACAACATGGATAGAATGTAAAATTATATTTAAAGAATTAATATTTTTTATGATATTATTATAATTATTTAATGATAAAATATTTCTTACCACTTTTCAATAACAATCTTTGAAAAATGTAAATGTTACTTATGTGTACATAAGACCTACCGTCTCTATGATTGTAACATGTTTTATTTCCCAAGAACATATTTAATCATTGGTAGTAAAAGTATAATAGATCTATAAATAGGATAATTATTTCATGATTAGTTTTTCTATATTATCTAACCTTGATTAAAGTTAGAGGTCCAAAAATAACAAATCAAAAACATATATAAAAAACAAATTTGTCATTACCTGAAAGATGACTTTAACAAGGAATTGTTAATAAAAAATTAATTAAAGGACATAAGTAAATAATATAATATATTTTATATATAATTATGGGTTTTTGATAGATTTATAATAGACCTATATTTAATATGCAATGTTTTGAAAACGAGTGATGTCAATACGTTCGATTACAGATTTTTATATCACTTTTATTTTATGTGAGAAAAACACCATATTCACAAGATTACTCTTTTATGTGGTGTAGATACATCCTAGATATTTATTTTATTATAATTATATATAAATTTATTATTATTTACATATCCATTTTATGATCTCTCTTCCATGGGTTTTATAGTTGAAAATTTACCAAATCGATAATACATTTTTTTCCCAATTTGTCATCATTAAGATAGATGATTATGTTGTGAACCTATCTTATTATAACAGGAGAATATACAACCCATTTTACATATAATATAGTGAATTTATTTATTCACACGATATTTTATGTTTTGTATAATTTTATTATATCATGGGGCTTATGATTGAATGTTACTAAAGGGATAATTATTTTATGTGTGAATTTCATCATTTATCGTGATTATTTACGATTATGTTTCTGATCATAAACTTAAAAGATCTATATATCAATAAATACATAAATTTACCTTTTATATTTTTATGTTATAAAAACACATGATTCCTATCATTTTCCTCCATTTATGTTCTCAAGTGTTCAAAATAATGTTTTTAATAATTATTTTATTTATCTCTTTAGTCGAAACACCATTATATTGTAAAACTATGATTTAAAAAAATTATTTCAATTTTTTTATCATTTTTTAAATGTATTAATAAATAATTTTTTACCCATTTTTTATGTTTTAAAAAAAATATTAAAGGAAAATTTAGTCTATTTTCCATATAATTACTATCTGAAATTTACTAAAAAAGTTGAAAGGAATGTTTGTTTTAATGTGTTCAGAAAGAAAATAATTTCTTTAAATCATGAAAACTATATTCTTGGAATATTGTTTTATATTAATTCAATTTTATATTAAAAATAATAATTTTCAAAAAACATTTAAGTTATAAAAGGTGTTTTCCAAAGAGAAAATGTTATTTTTCCTCTATAAATTTTATAAATTATTCATCATGATTACTTTTTTAGATTTCTATTATATTTTTAAAGAAATTTATTTTTAAAATGTTTTATGTTTTAATTTATTTTCAAAATAGAAAGGATATTTTCCTGAAGAAATGTTCTAGTTAATCTTTCAAAAATCATTTTCTATCTAGGATGACATCCTTTGATATAACCTATGATTTTTAGGCATATAATCTAAGAGAACCATTATTTTTACTTCTATAAATGGTTTATGTTTATGATGAAAAACATTTTATGATGAAAAAATGTTTATGAAACACTTTAAAATTATATGGGTTATACCATAAAAAATGTCGTATTAAACCCTCTAGTTTTTCCATAGGATATTCTATGATGAAATGATGAAATGATTACGAAACCTAATTCTCTTACATAAGATAGGTAATGATGAATTTTATATAAAACCCATTTCATTTCACAGGTCCTATTACGATGAATATTTTTTTATTGTTCCTCACATATGTGTGATTTTTAATGTGATGATGGTTACATTATAACCAAGGATGATGGTTTTATTATAAGAAAAATGGGTGGGACCTATTTCTCCCTCCAATTCATTGTGTAATGATTAATGTTATATGTGCGTAAAGGTTACAAGAGAGGTTATAAAAATCCAAAAGAGTGTAAATATTAAGGTTTCCAATGCTCTAAATAGGGTTCACATGAGTGTTTTACAAGAATAAAAGAGGTTACATTAAAGTTCATCCTAGTCTAGAAGCCGGTACATGGGTGGTTATACAACAATTTACATGTTATGAATGTTTTAGTGGGTAACCTTGACCTAGGAATTTATATTTATATTAGTATTCCACTAATCTATGTGATATTCCATTTTTATTCTCTCAAGGACCTTTTTCATTGATTCCCTTATTATTTATGTCTTATGAGAATCCAATCATTATTCCGTGAATAAATATTACTATATTTGATATGAAAGTTATGTTTTCCAAATGTTATGGTCATGGTCTCATACACTTATATTAATTTAATTCTTACATATCTTCTTTTTTACCGATACTGAGTATCTGATCTATCCCTTTCTTATGTTTACTTTCCCCATGTTATGAGGTAATGTTATTAGTATGGTATATTTGGGAATATTACAAAATGGGAAGATATTTGTGGGATATATTGAAGATCTTTAATGAATTATGAATATTGTGTTCCATGTTCACAAAGGAACTAAAATATTATGGTACTCATTTATGTGTTTGTGTAATGTATTGAATATTCATATAAAAGGAATTAATATCCATGTATGAGAATAATATGTCTCTACAGTTCATAATAGAGTAAAGGATTAACTGACCTTTAGAATCTAGGATGAAAAAACATTAGTGATATCCCTAGGGATATTTCAATGGATATGTCTTGTTATGTATCAAAGGATAAGTCTAATAACGAGTCAAAGTATTGGAAAATTTCCTAGAATTTTGTAAAAGGATAGATGATGTGGTATCCATTAAATTAAATCTCTATATAGATACTACACGTGGATGCGACTCTAGTATAGGGGTACCTAGGGGTATTAGTAAAAAAAGGTTCATTGAGAAAATCTCAATCATCACCAGATGCATGGAAATGGGTTATGCTGCACACCTAGTTTGACACTACCGTAGAATATTATTTAAAAATTCATAGACTCTTTGTGAACTATCTGGAATAATTTGAATAGTTAATGGTCATGGATTACTTATGTTAAGCATATGGTTACTTATATTTTAAAAAATGTTTCATGATTTTGACATCATATATGTGACTTATCATGATTATGTGGTTCCCCACTATGATTATTGTTTCTCACAATATGTTTTTGGTCTTTATCAATGGAAGGAACCAAAAAAAATATCATGTAACATTGAATGTGGTGAGAAAGCTATAGATGAGTAGCCAAACAGAATAATGAGTAGAGTGGTGGATAATCTAATTATTCATATTTAGTTATTAAGAAACAAGATTAACAATGTGAACCTTAACCAACTCTCAGAATCAACAAATATTATATGAGTAGATTTCAGTGATATTTTTGGTAGTGCATATCATAGAGGAATAGAGATTCAGTTTCATATATGTTGAGAATGCAAGAAGAAGCACTCATGGGAATGTATCAGTGGGATGAGAAGATATTTTATTTACAAAAAATAAGAATATTAATCAAGTAACAAAAAAGGAAAAATGAATTTTTCATTCAATACCATGGATGTGAATATTGGTCTCCATAGAGTATTATAAAAGGATGTATGTTTTAAATGTGTACGGTATGTGAATTATTAAAATAAATATGGTAAAGGGAAATATCATTAATATAATTATTAATGTTGTGCGGGTAATGTTTTTTCTATTGACGATGAAGAAAATACAAATGAAATATGAATGGAAGGAGTTATTAAGGAAAATGAGGATGAATCCTGGATAATGGATCAAGGATGAGGTTGCATAATTGATGTATTAATGTATTTTAATTCATTAATAATGAAATATAAAAATATTTATCAGTATAAATTTTTTTGTTAAGGATTTAAAAGAATATTTTTAATGGTGATGATGACCTAGAAAATTGTTTTAATGAAAAGGTGGTATTTTATGAAAAAGAGATTATTATGGGAAATATAACCATTAATATGTTCCTAGTGTTGAGATAATGATTTTTGGATAAAGAGATGATTTATATGGATAAATTAAATTGAATAACAATGATTACCTTGGAAAAAATTAATGATTTACTAATAGGGTGGTATGTTCTATCATTGATTGAGTTTATAATAATATTTGATTTATGAAATATATTCAATAGTATGTGATTTTATTAAAAGAATGAGGAATTATTCCTTTTTCAAAAAATAATTTATGGTAATTAAGGTTTTTACCATGATTAAAGAGAATACATGATGAATATATTCACGTAATTATAATGTAATAATTGAGGGATACTTTATATTTTTATGGGGTAATCGTATCCTCATTTTGAGAAATTTAGTAACATTATTTTTAAAATTTTGAATTTTGAAGGGTAATAAGGTTACCAATTTATGGAATGGTTTAATCTTGAATGGCGGATGAGGACTTAGAGTGTCACATACTAAGTCACTTTATTAAGATTTAGTCTGTTGGATAACATATTCTAAATATTTTCTTGTGATGATAATTGAAGACAGGCGAAAAGACTTACCGTTATATATATGGATATTATGATAAATTTTTGATCCATGAAAAAAATTCACCTTCTTTTCATAGAGTAAGATGTGAATTGGAAATTTATCAAGGTAAAACGAAAGTGTGAGATTTTTATTATGAAATAGAATGAAATAAAGTCATTATATCTTCTCGATAAAATTCTTCCTATTTAGGAAAACAATCTTGAAATAAAATTTTATTCTTTTACTGTCATTTTATATGATAATAATGACTTTTTACACCAAATTACTTTATGGTTTTGTGGTTTATAACATTATTTGGACCACCCAATTTCTTGTGACCAATTTTCTATATCACTCTCTATAATTATTTATTTTATTCTTTCATGTCCATATCTACAAATCCCACCACAGTTATCCTATGTGAAACCCAAGTTACGAGTAACTTTTAGTAACCTTTATTATTAGAACTATACCTTTTAAATGGAAATTTTAATATTAAATTTTATAATGTGGGTATCAATGAAGTAATTTTAAAAGTTCAAACCATTGATGACTGAGATTAATTTCATTGGAAAAATTAATTTTATGTCGGGTAGAATGTAATACCATAATATTTTATGAAATATATTTTTTCAAGTTAACATAAAATTTTAGATATTTATAATTACATTCTACACTATGTTTAAATTTTGTTATATGAAATAATGTGTTTTGTTTGAATTACATGCAACACAGATCTTAGCTAGCATTACACAAAACACGATGTTTAAACGAAATTTGAAATATAATTCAAATATTATTAATTTTTTTGATTGCTTTGAAATAGAAGTTGGAATTGAATATATCAATATAAATAACTAAATTATGAAAAAAATATCACTTAAAATCTCATATAAAATAAAATCAGTGGTGACCATTTAATTATAAATTAAAATAAAGGATTTTTTTTAATAAAAAGCTATTTTTTATGAAAACAAATGAATTTTAAGTCAATAAACTAAAAAACACTTTTTTTGAATAATTTTAATTAAATTTACATATTATAAATTAATTTAAATATTTAAAATTCACATTTTGTGTTTTATTAACAAGAAATAACAATAAATACATTTTAAAACTTAAAAACTATTTTTTTAAAAAAATTGATTTTTCACCTTTTTTATATATTTTTTTCATTAGAATATAATTTTCAAAACCTGTAAAATAATTATTTTAAAAATTAACATCAAATTTTGAAATAATCATTAAAAATATCTATGGGTTATGTTTTTATAATTTTCTACAAATATTTATTTTTTGATAAATAGTGAAGAATACTGCATTTTATTTGAAAACTTTCTTTTTGTTTAAATATTTCATAAATTTAAATAATATTTTAAAAAAATTTATAGTATAATTATATCTATTATAAATATATTAATCCAATATATTATATTGGAATTATTTTCATTTTAAATTTTAATATAAACACTTTATAAAGATTTGAACATTTTCATTTTGAAAACCTGATTTCTCATCGCGTCTACAGGATTAATTTTAAATTAAAATTTTCCAATTTTTTGAATTTAATTTGGATGAATGGATTGAATTTTTTGAATCAGAATATTGTATATTATATATTAATTGAAACTTAGGTTTTTACAAAAATTAATAATGAAAATATTAAAAATTAATTACCATAGTTAAGGTAAAAATTATTTTACTATGGGTTAAACAAAAATGAAATGTATTTAAATGATCCAAAAACTCATATAAAAAATATTTTATTCAATTATTTAGAACTTATTATGTATATTTTTCTTTGATAATCCATTTTTATGCATTCTGAAATGATACGAGTGTGGGTAGACATTTTTCATTTCAAAAAATTATAAGTGTACCTCTCACCTCACATATAAAAGATCATTCCCCCCTATTCTTCACACATTAAAACCCCTATTGTTCATCAAATATATGACAAAATCCCTTAAAAACTTCATCCACTTTTCATTTAATAGTTATTTTGGTTTTAAATTCAACATAGGTAGGATTTCGGTGCAATCCTATGGATGATACCCAACAAAGGGATATCATCAGTCAACGAGTGTTTTTATATTATCTCTTCCAAAAACACCTTAAATTATTAATAAATAATCAACATATAATACCCATAGTATATATGTCATAGTTAAATATTATTTGGTTATGTTAATTACTTATAACCATCTACATTTTCATCAAATAGTTTATGAAATCATCATTCATGTGTACGACGAACCACCGCTTCATGAAACATTTTCCTTCGTTTTCCTATTACCATATCTCACTATTTGTTATTATGATGGATATAAATTATATATATTGTTTTTATAAAATAATTATTACTTTTGATACATTATATCATATAATTTTTTATTACTTTCATTTTCATAGGGGATACAATAATGTCATTCGTGTTTTTGGTGGACTGCAACCTCATGAAGCGATCTGATTCATTTTCACTACTTATTTACATAGAAGACAATAAGTATAAAACTAAGGAATATATGTGATATAAATGAAATAATTATGATAATAATGCATTACTTACCTTTATAAAAAAATAATATATCATTTTATTTTTTCCATTTTCAATCATTGAAAGATGGCAACGTCGTTCGTATACATGTGGAGTACAACCTTCACGAAGAGATGTGACTCTATATTTTCATCATCAATACTCATGGATGATATGTATAAGTATATTTAATGAAATAATATATTTAGTGATATTATTATCATTATTTAATGATAAAAAATTACTTACTTAATTTCCATAATGATCATTGAAAAATGGTAACGTTACTCAAGCGAATTTATAACCTACCATTTTCCAGATTGTTACGTATTTAAATTCTAAACAAATATTTAATTATTGGTATTAAAAGTATAATTTATGTATAAATATTACAATTATTTCAAGATTATTATTTTGGATATGATTGAACCATGATCAATGTAAATGGACAGAAAATAACAAATCAAAACATATACAAAAAAAGTTGTTATTACCTAAAACAAGACATTAACCTGGAGTTATTAAAAAAAGAAAATAAGTAAATATTATATTGTACAATATATGTAATTATGGTTATCTTGTATATGTATAATAAATATATATTTATTATAATAGAGGGTTAAATGAGTATGAATGTTGTCGCGACCAATGGTAACAGATTTCTATCTCACTTTTTTTATAGGAGATAATTTCTATTTTAAGCACATTTTTATTTTAAATTAAGTATAAAATTTCAATGAATTAATTTTATGATTAATATTGTTAATATTATTATTATTTACATATCCATTTCGTGATCTCTATTTTTTGGGGATTGCATTTAAAAACAAACCAAATTGATAATGGATTTTTTTTATTTTTCTTCTTCTTCGAGACATAAGATTATGTTATGAACCTATCTTATTGTAGAAGGTGTATATATATCACAATATACATGTAATATCCAAATTCTGATTTCATCATGATATCTTATTTTTAATTTAATGTTTTTAATTCATGTTAAAACTTATTTAATGTTACCAAAGTGATAAATATTTTATATTGAAATCTAATCAATTATCAGGATTGTTTATGATTATGTATTCAATGGAAAAATCATTTGATCCATATCTCAAAAACTCATGAATTTTATTCTCCTCTTATTATTTCATGATTATAAATTTTTTATTTCATTTTCCTCCCTTTATATAATTAATAGTTTAAAATAATTTTTTAATAAAAATTGCCTTTACTTATCTCTTCAGTTAACATCCATTTTATTTGGAATCCATTTTTTCTAAAAATGTTTTTAAAAGTTATATTATTCATTTTTAAAATTGTTTATCAGAGAAATTATTATCCATGATTAAATTTTCATTTTTTTAAAATAATATTTATTTCATTTAAAAAAAATCAATTTTCTATTTTCCCCAAAATGTTAAAGGTATCTTGGTTTTATGGTGTATGATATGAATGAAATTTCCCACCATAATAGAAATTATTTTATTTTAACCTTACATTATAATATTTCAAGGTTATTTTCCTAGAAAATAAATTATATTTTTTAAAAAGTTAATATCAACGAGAAAAGTTTTTTTTTATTTAAAAAATTTTATAATTGATTTTTAATTCATTCTTTATATGTTTCCAAAGTAATTTTCAAAGAAAATGATTTCGAATTTTTTAGTTAGAAAAAATATTTTTCAAAGTGGAAAGGATATTTTCCTTAACAAGTGTTCCATATATTTATTCAAAATAATTTTCTATCTAAGTTGATATACTTTGACTTAACCTATGCTTTACTGAAGATATGATCCAATGAAACTATTCTTATTATTTCTATGAATGTTTTATGATTATGATGAAAATATATTTAAGATCCATTCAAATTCCATGGGATATACCATAATAAAATTCATTCTATTCCCTATTTTTTTATAAATTATTCAATCATTAAATGACTAAATGATTATGAAACCTATTTATTTCCATAGGTTATATTACAATGAAATTCTTGTGAGTACCATTTCATTTCATGGATTTTCATTTAATGAATTTTATATGATCTTATGGAACACATATGAATGATTTTCATTATGTGATGGTGGTTACGTTATAACAAATGATGTTGGTTATGTTATAAATAATATAGGTGGGACCTATATCTCCCTCCAATTCATTGGGTAATGATTGATATTATATGAGCTCAAAGGGTATATGGGTGGTTATCCAAATCCTGAAATTGGTAACATGAGAGGTTATATCAACACCAAATGAGGGTACATGGGAGCTTATCCCATGCCCAAAAGAGGGTACATGGGAGGTTATCCCAATGTCAAAGTAGGTATATAGCTAGTTATCACAAGAATAAAAAGTTATGACTATCTTGGTGGGTATACATGATATAATATTTTCTATGGTTATGTTTTCACCGTAAATATAGGAATTAGGGAAATATTATGCTTTCATTGATATTTTCATTTGATTACCTTATGATTCATATATTAATAAATGCTAATATTTATTCCCGGAATTGTGATTATGATATTTTATATATAGGGTATAGTTTTCAAATATTAAGATCATGTTATCATACCCATATGTTCTTGTTATTACTACGTATATTCTTTATTTACCCTTACTGGGCACTTGATCTCACCCTTTATTATTTTCCCTTTTCTCCATTTTTTGATGAAATTTTATTGGTATGGTATTTTTTTTGTGATTACTAAATGGAAGATGTTTTTTGGAGACAATGATGATATTTCATGAATTAAGAACATTGTGTTCCATGTTTCAAAAGTAACTACACTATCATAGTCCAAATAATTTTTTTGTAATGTATTAAATATTCAACTAAACACACCATACAAAAATACTGGACTATATGTGTTTTAAACCTCTACCATTGTTTTTAAAACAAATTCTAAATAAGTTGTCGCCATCCAACCTGTGTCGATTTCTCTAATTTAGTAGTGGTTACTAGGAAGTGTCCTGAAATATTTTTGTAGTGAATATTATTTCATTTTTTAACAATGGTTTTCACTAAAAAATTCAAGGATTTTTTATCAGTTTAAACATCCACTAATCTTTTTTTGACCATATATAGCAGTGGCTTAACCCACTGGTATATAATACTATTAAAAAAAGATGCAAAAACTTTAACCCTTGAAAATTTAATAGAAGGAAAATATTAAATTATAAACACTAATAGAAGGATAAAATAAAAGGAAAAATTAAATTAATAGGGAAAAAATATTATAAAAATGTTAAATCCATAATCCAATGTGATAAATAATATAAAACCAAAGACCCAAAATTGAAAATCTCAACCACACTATAATTGAAATTAATAAATTGTAGGAAATTCTATACAATCACTTTTGGTTAGGATGATCAATATCTAAAATTTTAACAATATGTGTAAAAATATATATAATAAAATCCAACATAATTTGGTAACTAAAATAACTTAATGAATTTATCTAAACTCAAATGAAATTTTAATTAAAAAAAGAGTAAAATTTACTTGAAATCATATAAATATCATTAATATCATTCATAATTAATCAATATGATTAATATGTAACATTAAAAATCATTTGGAAGGGAAAACATAATAAAATAACACCCCTATAAAAAGTGTATTATATGAATATGGTCTGCATCCCATTTACAATACCCCTGAAACTGACTAATACATCTTCCAACTACATTAAAAGATGTAATCATTAAAATGATGTTGGATACATAAAATTTAGAACTAGAATTAAACCTTCCCAATATCTTTTAAAAACTTTTTGTTTCAATATAAAAGTTTGTCTCTATACACTTATTCATACCTACTGACTACATCATGATGGTAATATATATTTATATCTTTAATACATTAATTTAAAGTAGTTGAACAATGATTTGAATTTTTTTATGAACCAACCAATACTATATTTACTCGATATATGATCCAACCCATGGGATAGTCTGAAGGTGAATCTTGATCCTCACTGTCAGGGAACTAGTGTTAAAGCTTCAAAGGTAAACTCTTGGGAATTAATTTTCAAAAGTTAATATAAATAAATAACTAGTAGAAACATTTTGATAATCTAGTAGGTTGTTTTCATCTATCACACTTCTATGAATGATCAAATAAGTAGATTTAAATAAAAAATAAATATAATAAGTCATAGTATAAAAATAAATAACTATCTCATTTTAAAAAAATGTAATAGATGTTTAAAAATACTCAAAAAGGTTACAGAAACAAAGCAAAAACAAATTCTCATTTTGAAACCAAGATAAAAATAAACTAGTAAAACAAAATATGGACTATAGATCTCTATGTGACCCGAGGTCACCATATAATATCATCACTAAAGCCACATAAAGATAAAAAGAGACAAATAACTTCAAGAATGAGCACTAAAAAAACCTTAAAATCCTAATAATGATTACAATAAGGTAAAATTTATCAAAAAACGTAATGAATATACCAAGAATAGAGATTTCATGCAATGTGAAGGAAATTAAGATATCCCCTATCTTAAACCACAACATGGTTGCACAATCACCATAACCTGGTGCTAGGCTATAATGAGTTTAGTCACACATATTAATCATCAAATCCAATGTGAACCTTAATGGCTACCAAATGAACTAAGATCAACACCACCTCTATCTCCATCTCCACTCCCTTCTACCGACACATTAATAAAAATTTTCTTGAAAATTATAGAGTGATGTATTTTTATATTTAATCATAAAAACAATAAAAGTACATATAACAAATTATTGTGAATTTTTGTGATTTACCTACTAAGTCAAACCATCCATCCACATAATATCACATTGGACATATCAAATCATCTTATAATATAATTCAACAAATTATTTTTATATTAAAATGACCATTAAATTTTGGCATTATATATTAGCCCATATTCTTGGATTGTACTCCCATATTGATGAATTATTCTTCGCATTGGAATAAACTCCCTATAAAAATATCTAGGTATGGACTAACTACAACTAAGAGTTGATGTGAATCAAATTACAGATGTCCTTCTAAATACATCAGAGCGTAATGTTCCTGAACACATATTTTGCATATAACCAGGATGCTCTTTCCTAAAGACTTGACCAATTATATAATCCTGGAAGATTGATACGGACTTTACATGATTAGAATACTGTAGTTCATTTATTTTTACCTATAAATAAAATATAAATCAAATTTAAAAATATATATTAAAAATAGAAAAACTCACAATAAGTTATTACAATGAAAAAGGAATTCAAACCCCCAATTCCGTTGTAGGATCATTCAAATAAATTTGATCATATTTTATATGAATATACAACCAAAGAAATATTTTAGAGACTTGGTGACCTAAATTATTTTATTGCATTAAACAATGATAAATAAAAAAAGTTTATATATGAAAAAAAATAATATTTTCTAATAAATATTTAAAATAATGAAAACATTACCATTATAGGTATGTTTATTAAAATAATATTGGAACTGATTGTGTCAGGGATTCTTTGTTTATCTCAACAAAATTTTTTTCTTTGAATCATCCTGAAATAAATAAAATAAAATTTAATATTAATGTATATAATGTCATCTCCTAACCAAATACCTATATATATATGAAATGAAATTAATATAATAATAAATTTTTGAATACACTCTGCTTCCTATGGTGATGGATATCAAAAAACACCTTAAACATCCCTCTAGGTACCTATTTAAGAACCTTATCCTACTAATTCTAAGTGTTCAATGATTTATCATTTAATTAATTCTAAAATATCCATTTAGAATATTTCAATTTCATAAAAATTTTTAATGTAAACTTTCATCTGATATGATCAGAAAATGTAAAGTGGAATAACATTAGTAAAAAGTGATATGTTTTTTAAATATTATATTTTAATTACATAATGACATTCAATTGAGCCATAATGTATTCAAATTACCTTTATGTAGGAGTCGAATACTTGATTCTTCCATGATTGAGGCATATTCCTAGAATTAGAATATGTAATCAAAAGGGTAATTGGATTAGCATTAAAATGTCCTAGAATATGGCCAAACAATCCCACAACATCATCTATAGGGATCCTATAAAAATCAAAGGAGAAAAATATATCCAATCCATTCTGATTACAAACATATGAACTATTTATATTTTTCTTAGGAGTAACAATGCTTCTATATTTTATGAAAATATTTTTATTAGTATAAAAAATTTCAATAATAATATTCACGTAGAAAATTTGTACTTACAGTATTCACACAACAATATCCTCATAAATAATTGGAGGGATGACATGTTCCCTTAATGTAGATCAACCACATGTTAAACCATCTAAATCTACAGGCAATGTGATAGATACCGATGGGAACCAGGAGGAGGGTGTGCCAAACGCTGACTGAAGGGAGATAGAGGGTGTGCAATACACTTATGGGGGTAGACGGATGGTGTCCAAGATGATATGTGTATGGTGCCTAATGGATCTTCATGTGTCTGTGAGGATGAAGAAATGGAAACTACTTGTAAACTAAGACTAGTGCAATGCTTCTTTCATGTCATTTATATCATTTTAAAATGTAAAAATAACATGTGAGCACATATTTTTAAAAAATCATGGAGAAAAATAAATTTAGAAATTATAAATGATGAACGATACAAACAAACAATATATACAATGTCTTGATTATGAATGACTATACATAAAAAAATTGTAACATTTAATTTTTCAAAATAAAAAAAATCATGTAAAAAATAAATTTAAATTAAATAATAGATCCATTGTACTAGAAATGAATAACATATAACATAGGAAGATGATAAGTTAATGGAAAACATCACATACAATCATATTTTCCTTCAATTATCCCATTTTCTTGATCCATCAATAAATCAACTCCATTATACACCATTTCAACACTAAAATATTCAATATCATGATATAAAAATAATTATGTTTCTTATTTTTGATGGGATTCAATGTCAGTGTTTAAATCATTCACCTCATCATCATCATAATACAAGTGTCCTTGTCTTACATGAACAACTACACTATACCCTTTATCTATAAAATCCCCCACATAATAAACCATTTTCTATTGTGATGAGAAGATATACTGATCAAGAAATTCATGGTCACCAATATCCATTATGTGAGAGAAGATCACATATTTAAATTGAATGAATTCTCTTTTAATGTCCCCATTAATATCAACCTACTAGCATTTGAAAAGAACTAAAAAATATATGTGGTCATTTAATTCAATAATATTAGTCAACATTCCATTGTATCCATTTTCGGAAATCGTAAATATGACACTTTTCATTGTTTTTAAACCCTCTTCTGAATCAAATTTATGAAATTAGAATCCACTCACATTGTAATAATAAGATTTTCTAGCATTTTTAGAGGACCTAAGGACAAAAAAATATTATGAAAACTAAGCCTGATAATCACTATTCATGATCTATAAAAATAAATACACATTATTAGATATATAAAATTGATGTTTCTTCCTAATTTACATATTTATTTAAATATTTGTGATGATACATTCCATGAAAACAATTATATAAGAAATTTATTAATATATTTTGTATATATTTTTCATTTCATGTTCGAAATCACATTTTTCTCTTTTGTTATCCTAATATATTTAATAAAGGGATTTATAATTTCACTATTTGTTATCACATACCTATATTCCAATGATAATTCCATTTCTATCAGTGTAATATTTGAGATCCTCCTATCTGATCATTAGATAATAGGAAATATTTTTGATCTCATGTGTATATGATATTGAATCAATGTGTCGTCAACACATCCAACTTGATTGAATCATGTCTCAATATCATCCATGTATCAAGGAAAAAATATAAGGCAATGCTCAACCAAATTTCCTTAAAAAATATAGCCTTTAGGTTGATCTTTATTTATCACCTATGATTTCAATTGACCAACGTATCTATGAAATTAAATAGGTAAAAAATAATTACATATTTAAAGATGTTATATGAATTATTTACTTAAGAAGAAATAAATATAAATAAATTACCTCTCTATTAGACATATCTATCAAAAATTTAGGGACTTACTAATTTAGTTTCCTTGACCAAATTTACTGTTAAATAAATCCTTCCATTAGAAAATGATGGAGTAAACCCCATCTTGCATAAATCTATAATAAAAATATGTTCCATGGTTATCAATATAATCCAATTTTAGATATTTTTGTCATATTTTTTTGAATAATTAAAAAAATTGGAGTTTAACTACAATAATATTTTTAGGTAACATTATTTGTAATGCCAATGGTAGTAATTGATGTAAAAAATATATGAATCCTGATTTTTAAAACAATGTAACATTTTTTGATTTATGTTGACACACCTTGATATTATACGTGAATACACATTAAATACCTTCAGATGTTTTAAAAATTGAGGTAATTCATATTTATGATTATTTTTCATCTCAAAAAATTTTTGAGCATATATTTAATTTTCATATGGTCATAGATTAAAAATTATATTCATTATTTTTAGTCCTTTTTAGAATTGATATGGTCCTTTTATTCTTAATTCTCATTAATTAATTTGAAGACAAACTTGTCACAAAAATTCCTCTTAATATGCATAACATCTAGATTATGATTTAATATATAAAATTCCCAATATAAAATTTTAAAGAATACATTTTTCCCTTATTTTAATTTTTGAATTTTATTAATGATGCACTTTGAACTTATTTCACAGTATCATTCAAATGATATACCTTCCCAAATTCTTGTTTACCATTTACAAGTTGTGAAAATATTCAAGAACCTATATATATATATATAGGTGCTCAACGACCAATAAAACCATTTAATTTTGACCTTTTCAATAGAAATATATTATATGAATCGAAAAATCTATTATGGAAAAAGGAGAACAATTTTTTACTATATGGTATTCATTAATACTCAAAATTAAAGTTATAAGTACGAAAATACATACCCATGTAATTTTTCCAACTATATATGTTCCCATGTCTAGGTCAGTCATTAATAGTCCACATTAGAGAATTTTTCATTTTAAAGATTGTTCTAGATGATATATCATATGTCCCAACACCATTTCTCCATAAATCCTATAATTTTTCAATTAAAGGATGAATGTATACATCAATATCAATTTTTGGCATTTTTTCCAAAATAACTTTCTAAATAAAAAAGATTTTTGTGGCATACACATCCAAAAAGGTAGATTTTAAGGTATCAAAACCACCATCCAATTACTATAAAAATTACTCAATGTCTTAAATGTGTTGAATCCATCAGAAACAAATCCTAATTTCAAAACCCTAGGATTAGATGATAAATATGGATGCAATAAATCCAATGGATTCCATGATTTTGAATATTTTTGATTTCATATTAAACCATCATTATTGTATCTATGTAATTCTAATTATTTTTTATAACAGTTATTGATTACATGAATAATACTAGAAATAATGGTTTAAAAGGGAAGTAATGCAAAAACATTGCAGGTGAGTTATTTTTATTCTTCTTCATAGTAGTATGATGTCTCAAACATACAACACCACTCATTTACTTCGATCTAAACGATGATTTTTTTTTTCAATACTACCTACTTGAATACTATCCCTAGTATTGAATACTACATTTTAAAAACACGTCTTTTGTATAATTTATATCATGATTTTTAACAAATTCTTTTATATCATAAAAATACTCATAGTTCTTTGTTTTTAGAAATATGTTACACAAAAATTATAATATCATGGAAATTGCAGTATTTTTAATTCCATGAAGGAAATTTATATTGTAAAACATTGATAGAAAATAATGTTTTAAATATTTTAGACATCTAGTATCAAACTCATTATTTCCATCATCTACAGAAATTTGAAACACATTTTTATGCAAAATAAGTTTCTCTCTTACATTAGTTTCTATAGAATCAAGAAGAATATCCAATGATATATAAAAATATTATTTTGGTTTTCCTTTAGTCCCATAAACATCATTTTTTTGGTTATTATTTATATCACCCTCAACTAGTTGTTCTAATAGGTTTTTATAGTGATTATTTTTCCTTTCAATGATAAAACAATTGTATATATGGTGTTTCATTTAATTTTACACTATCAATGATGTTGGAAGCCCAATTTGTTGATTGACATCAATGCTCAAAATTTCTATAATGTTAAATTCTCCATGATAAATCCAACACAATTATTTATGTGAAAATTTCTTTAATATCATGTGATCGTAATCATTAATTCTATTGAACAATAATTTAAATTTACATTTGGGAATGAACCTCTTATTGTCCATTCAATGGATTTATTAGAAATTGAAAAAATTTTAAACTCCTCCATACCCTTAGTATACTTAGTTGTATTCCTTGATAATGTGATCTAGCATTTATGTGTATATAAAAATGTACATATACTTCTTTAAAAAATATGTTGTCATTTTACAATCAATTTTCATTTTTTCAAAATCAATAATACACAAACTTATTTACAGTTTTTTATTTTATTACATTTTTTACAGCATTATTTTTCAAAGATTTAAATTTTAAGGTATAAAATCCATCACAAAGTATATTAATAGGTGAGAAAAACTATCTCATTTAGATTAGTAGAAATTAAACCGTGATGGAGAAACCCCCACTTTAAAATAGGTGTGTCAATGGGTTGGGTTGGTTTGGGGAGGGGGTATTTTGGACCCAACCCAATCAAAAAAGGTTGGGATGACTTGGGTCTAGAAAGAACCATTTTTGTATTATGACTTGACCCAATAAAACGCACAGATTACGATGTTGGTTTGGGTCGATTAAGTCTAGATTGGTAAAAATATTACAGTAAATAAAAACAAAAAACCATTAAACTATTTATTATACTAAAACTAAAAATTTATAATGATTGATAAATATGAAGTAAATATATATTAAATAAAAATTCTTATAACATTTTATAGCATTTTATAAAATTAATAAATTGTTATAACTAAAAACATGGGGATATATAACATTTTATTTCCATAAATAAAATGATATATTATTACTTAATCATTGAGAATATGAAAATTTTAATTATTTTAAAACATAATAAAATTTACTAAAAAAGTATAAGTATCATATTCATGAAGAAATATTTATTAAATTTGTGAACAAAACAAAACAATAACCAACATAAAACAATAAAATAGTGGAGGAAATGAATTCTATTTTGGTAGAGAAATAAGAGAGATGAAATAATGACACACAGTAAGTGAATTTAAGGTGATTCAATCCATCTTTAATTGATTGAAAATGATTTTATCTAACTGATAACAACTTAAAAATTATTCCAATGACTAAAATGAAGTTGTGTAGACTCATCTAATTTCCTTTAAAACAATGATCTTAGTAATAGAAGATTTCATATTTTAAAATAATATTTTCAGAAAACCCCCTTTCCAAATATAGTTAATAAAATATATTCTTAATAATAATAAAATTAAATATAAAGGTCACTACAAAACTAATCATTAGAAAAGGGGAACATTAGTGAAAACACAGACATGGAAGTGAGATATAACATTAAAATTATTATGGAGTGTCATAGTGAACATGTTCATGATGAAGTTTTTGATCAAATATATATAAAACAATGTTGTCAAATTTTTTATTGATATCATTAAAAATGATGATAATAGTTTTTTATTCAATTCCCTTCTCCTAGTGTTGAGGAATCCTTTCACTCTATAAGAATTTAAAGAAATTTAATTTATTGATACATATCTATTTAATAAAACATTCATATCATTTTTTGTGGATTGAACTATTTATACTTAATCATTTATCATAGGTTGTATTATATGGTGAATTAAAACATTAATATATAAATCCTTTTATGTAGATCAACTAATACAACTTCATAAATGGATAACTTTTCTAAAATATTATGATCCAATACAATAGAAGGGAGGTTACTGAATTTCCAAAATTAATGTAACATTAGTATCCAATCATCATTAGTTTTTTCTTTAATCATCGCATATGAAACATGTGAACACCTTCAACATGTACTCTATTGAAACATGGTAATTACTTGAATTACCATAAAACCTTGTTGAAAACATGAATTTTCCCTTATTAATTAAATAAAACATAGACTATTGGATATATTACTTAAATCTAAATTTTTTAAACCCCATCATTGATAGTATAAACCACTTAGTCATAGATATTTTCTATTATATTGAATAATATTTAATTAATCTGTAACAAGCCTCAATAATACCACAATAATTATCATAACATAATGAACATATTAAGGGTTGTCTTTCCCTAAATCATGTGTTTTATAAGAAGTTAAACTTATAAATGAAACAATTTTATTATTATTATTAGACATAATCTCTCAAATACCTAATGAAATTGTACTTATATACAATCATAATATATTTAATAATTTTTATAACCAAGATATCATCACTAAAATTATTTTACAACATTATTAATGTATTTAAATAATGAAAATAATTAACCATTCCTCATCAACTATATCAATAGTAAATGCTTTACCTTGATCCAATTGCTTCTTCTGTGGTTGAATCCCTTGATGCTTGGGTCATTCACTTGAATAGTTCCCCATCTCCACGAAATCATAAAAATAAATTATAGCCTTTTTCTCCTTTTCTTTTCATTATTTTTCCTTGTGACCTTTATGCTACACACTTATAAAAACTCCAAATCCCTTCAATCACTTCCCCAAGATATTCTTTCCACAATTATCACACGTTATAAAACCCTTCTTTCCCATCTACCATTTATCTATCATTTTTCTCTGCTTTCCTCTTCTAATCTTTATTCCCTATAAAGCTACAAGAAATTGAGAATTATTTTTCTGTATTGATATCACATAAATCTATTTCATCGTATGAAGACAAATTTTGGGACACCAACACAGTTTGGATACTTTTATTAATCTATTTAAATAAATTGTCAAAATTTCATTCCATTTTGCTTATGAAGTCTATAAAAAACCCTGGTTACCTTTTAATGGTTTTGTAATTCTCCACAACAAATTATTACTCATTTATTTAAGATAAGGATTCTTCTCTTCATATTAATTTTTTTCTCATAATGGACATAATTTTTAAATAATTTCTCCTTAAAATATTTACTTTCCATGATTACAATTTACTCTTCCTCCTATGAATAATAGATCAATGACCACCATTAATCCCATAACCATTGAGACAATAAAATAAAAGTGTAACAATTTCCTTTTCACCACATTCCAATGACATAAATATATTTTCAAAATAAATAATTCATTCTCAACTTCCATTAAAACAATAGTCCAAGAAAATGATGGGTGCCACTCTTATATATTGTGATCCAATATTAGATAATCTCAATGTGGAATAGGTGACTCCATCTAGGAATGATTATGTTTGATAAACTGATTAGTATTCCATAATGTATCTATAGTTTTCCCAGTTATAATACTTATTATATCGGCTTTCTATGTATATAAACCTCTACACTGTCCATGAGTATTGATTCCTTCTTCCTTCCAACTGTCATTTCTAAACAATGTTATATACTGTATTAGTTCATAAAATTGTGAATAATTTATAATTTCTAATATGGGTTAACACTTAACATAAATTAAAAATTTATGTATTGTTAATCTCAAAGTCAAAAACATTGGTTTCATTGGGGATATATTTACTTAAAAATACTTCGTAATGATTATTAAAGAAAAAATGAATTATCCCAAGCATATCCCCAAGGATTATTAAACTAGGTGTGTAGGCAGACCCATTATCATGTACCAGGTTACAGTTGAGTTTGGCACAATACCCCTTTTCATAGTTGTTACCCCTAGGTACATTTGTGCTAGAACAACATACACTTTTAGTATCAATAGAATGATGTATTTATAAGAACTACTACATTATATCTACCTTATCAAAAAATAGGATGTTATCTTATACTTGTCATCAAAGTCTACCTTAGGGTTATGTTCACTATTATATGATTTACTAAATTAATTTTACAAGGATTCTACTAAACATTATTTAATACCAATTGTAATTCCCTCAAATAAGATGCCTGGAGTTAGTTACATAATTTATAACATTGACATGATTATAAGGAATCAAATCCAAATGGACTATCAAGTCGAAACTGAAATAAAATACATAAATAAGTTATTAAACTCTATCCTTGAAACCCATTCCTAGAAATCATTTTCATATACTGAGGAAAGGGAAAAATATAGGTGAAATCAGATGCTCAAAAAGGGTTATGTACAATGTAATCTATAATTAATCAATAATTAATACTCAATATGGAAAGGTATATAACTAAACCCACATATCATTTAATCTATAATCTGAGAATAAAATGCATATATAGATTTTTTTCATAGTGAAAATCACAATTATAATAATAACTAAAATTAAGTAAATACATAATTATTAGATTTGATGTATATCGAACTTGAAATACTATATCATCAATTCATATATCTAACAATATTTTTATCTGTGGGTAGAAACCCATCTTATTCTTCTTCGAAAAAATATGATGGGTTTTTTGCCATGTGATTTAATCTCATGAGACTAATGATGCATCAAGGGTCTTGCATTAACCAGTACCCAACCCATTTCTAGAATGTACAAATAATTGTGAATATATCAATTAATATATCTAATTTATAGAAAAGTGCCTTATCAAATATCCATATTGAGTTAAACATACTGGTTTATCAATATTTTCCTAATTAATCAATCAACTTTCAAAGTAAAACCATATAAAAAATGGAATACCATTTATAAAATAAAAAAATCCATAATATAAGAATATTTATATTTAATAGGAATGTAATTTCTAATGAACATGTATTATAATAATGTGATTTTTTCATGGGAAATTTAATAATCACAATCCAAAGTGGGATAACAAAGACAACTTTCACCAATAGGTAATTTCCAAATAAAAACATTTTGGATGAGATAATTTTAAGTGATACATAAACTAAAATGAGGTTTGAGTGATTAAATATATTAAATATAAAAGGATAATTATATACACCACACAAAATATATAGTTGTTGAATATGACACTTATCTCACATATGTAAAAAGAGTGATGGAAATCCATTACCTTACACACCCTTTTGGTGAAATTCCCATTAAAATTATATATAATGGTTTTATTCATGTTACTAAATTATAATAAGACCATATTAATTTTTATTATATCATATAAAATCCTATTATGACATATCATATTCCATTTATTAATATTCTTTCATCATTTTCATCATTTCAGGTGCTAATTTCCTTGTTTTCGGAGTATGTTTTGACTTGTTATTCTTGTTCCTATTACATAGATCATGATTTAATCAAATATATAATGAAAAAAATGATTGAAAAAATATATTTATCAAATATATATGTATTTATAGTTATCCATAAATGTTTTTAGATAAGAAATGAAATGCACCGTTCATGGAGATGGTAGGCCGTACGTATACATGAAAGATGCTTCCATTTTAAATTCAAATTAAATGAATGAAACGTAAATGATATATATGTATATTATAATTCAGGTATAATATATATGTCATATAAATGACATATTTTTATTTAAACAATTTTTAATTCATTCGATGTAATGCATGAACACATCAGATTTCTTTGAGAAGGTGACAGTCCACACGTACACAACCGATGTTATCGTATTCCAACGAAACGGAACACATAATGTCTAGTTAGATATAGTAATTAAATAAAGAAAAATATAATATAAATATAATATATGTCATATATGAACTATAAAAAAATCTTCACTTATAAACATTAAAGGTTGTAATGGAAGAATGAATAACATCGGTTTACGAGGTGGAAATCCGCGATACACCTGGATGATGATTACATATCCCACCTTATTGATGTGTGTGAATATATAGGTAGTAAACTTAATATATCAACATATTAGAATAAATATTATATTTAGTTCATTATATATGTATGATTTAAAAATAATTTAATTTTTGGTGAAATAAATAAAACAAAAGATCCTGTGGAAGAACATTACCTCTTCCATGAGTAACTCCTTTTGGTTTATACCAAAAGTATTCCTCATTTTTAATTATGAAAATAGTGAATATTACAAGATTAGGGAGGAGATTTTAAGAGATTATTTTATAAGGGTTTCTATGAGACAAATGTATTTAGTGGTGTGAATATGGGAGGGGGTGAGTGTCCTTTTAAAATGTAAACACTACTAAGAGGTATCCCTTATATCATGTTCCACTAATAATGGAATCAATTATACCCAAGAGAAATTTTTTTATATACATGCATTAAAAGGGTTTTGGACAAGATTATAAGTCATTTGGACCCTTTTGATTAAGGTTTAACCACTAAGTAAACTAATTTTCACCTTAATCATTTATAATTATTTTATATCCCTTCCACTAATATTTTTGGTCAAAAACTAAATTTACCATAATAGAAATTATAATTTGTTTTTATTATAGATATTTAATACATTTTTCAAATTTCTGTCACAAAATTATCTGAAATTAAATTAAAATTAATCCCACAGATAGAATAATAATGGGGGGGTGTTAAAGTAAAAATATACAAAAGTTTGAAATATTTTTATATAGAAATCCAATATTATTTTTTTTAAAAAAAATAATATATTGGATTAATGGATGTAAAGTTTATCTAATTTATCATTAAATATAATTAAAAATATAATTCTACCCCACTACTTGAATAGATGAAAAATAGTTTTTAATTAAAATTCAGTATTTTCCCCATTCATCAAAAAAGAAACATCACAGGAAAATATTGAAAATTGAAACAAATATATTTTTCACATTTACCTTAAAAAATAAGTTTATTTTTTCATATATTATTTATAAAATTGTTGAAATTTAAATTTTAAATATGTGTGCCCTTAAATGGTGGCAAAAATTCCTTTAGAAAAATGTAGATTTTTATGCATAAATTTTGATTATTTATAATCTTTTGACTTTTGAACCAATTCGACGAATTTAAAAAATAATTTATTAAATATATAATATTAATATTCAATTAATATAATTCTCAAAGTGAAATTAATTTAATTTAATGAGACTCAATACATTTTGGGTACATAAAATATTTTTATTATAAAACATTTACTTTATATTCAATTGGATTCTATATTAATTTATAACACCATAGAAATATATAAACATATAAAAACTATATTTTACAATTTTTGTTAATAATTTTGATAAATTTCATTATATAGTCTAGTTGATAACTATCATAATATATAATAATATTACTATTTTTTTTAGTTTGTGAAGATTCAGTCTTTCTTGTAACAATAGATATCAAATGAACTCTGGATTATGTGTGATACAAGTCTAATTAGTGTTGTGTTTACCAAAATATAAAATTAGTGTTATGTGTATCATAACATTAACTTGGTGTTGTGTATAAATCAAGATAAAAAAAATTAAATTTATTTTTAAAGGAAAATGTTAAATCGTCTTTGTAAAACCCCAAGATTTTATGATAAGTATTCTTTTTAATTTATTTGATGTCATGTGTTTTATGCTACAAAAAGATTATCTTGTTCTATACGCAACACCGTATTAGCTTGCAGTATACGCAACACTAATCTTGGATCGTGTTAAACACAATTTTAAGTTTGTTTGATAATAGTTATTCTGTGCAACATTGAGTGTAAATATATATATATATATATAGATATATATATTCAATGTATAAATTAAATATGGTTGGATTCTGTTATATGCAACAACAAAGGAGTCTTGTATAACCCGCAACCCTGACTTGGCTTGTATTACATGCAATCACAACCTACCTCGATAGCGTGTGTAGTACGCAATACTGGGTTTTACTAAAAAATGATATATTGTTATAATATTTTTATGGACTAGCTGTTATGAATAGTATTAACTATATTTTGAATTTTATAACATTATTATTCATCTTACACATTTCCTAGAGTATGGTATGAGAACAAAATTAATTTTTTGTGTAAAATATGTATTTTTCAAAAATTGTAGTTTTCCCGCCATTTGATGGTGCACCCACCTTAAATCTTATTTTTGACATGTTTATAAGTTCAATTTGACAAAATAAAATTCTTCTTTGGAATCAGGATATAAAAATTTACATTGGATAAATTTTTCATATTATTCTGATAACTTTTATATTTTAATGAATAGTAAAAACACAATATATTTTAATTAAAAACAACTTTTTTCATCGCAATAATTTATATGGATAGATTATATTTTTAATTGGTTTTAAATTATAAATAGAATATAATTTTACCATTTAATATAATTTATGTCATTAGCATTGATTTTACCTTGAATTCATAGGTTAAATCAATTCAATCTTTTGCAATGTTTTAAACAAAAACTCGTTTTTTTTCGACAACGGGATTAATTTTAATTTATTTTTTGGAAACTTTTGTGTATTGAATTTAGAAAAATGGATTCCATATTTGGAATCAGTGGGTCTAAATTATTTTAATAAGCTACTTCTTATTTTTGGGAATTATGAATAGTAACTATGGTAAATTTTATTTACCATAGTAAAAGGTAAATTGGGTAATTCAGGGTAAATATAATATTATAAAATTACCCTAACACTTGTCTTAATATAATTGGATTCTTATATTTTTATTAAGGCATATTTGGGTCGAAAGGGAATCCATTGGAACCCACATGGAGGTGATTAGGACCTTTAATTTATTTTATTTAATGGAAAGTGAAATATGTCTCACTCAACTTTAATAATTAATGTATTTTTAATATAAATTTATACAGAATATAAATTCGGTTATAAATAATAATTTGAAAGATAATATGTTTTTCTTTATCATGGTAATTTATTTTTAATTTTTAAGAGTTATTTAATTACCTTGTTATCTTATACATTAATGATGCAGAAATTATTTATTTAGTGAAAAATAAATAATATAGTTTTTATTGAAATAATAATACATTTGAAATGGCCCAAAAATCTACTCAAAACTGATTATATGTTTATATATAAACCCTAATCATCCACTGGCCGAATTGTTGACCATTTGGATCCTTATTAAGGCGATTATGCCACTTATAATATTTTATTTTAAATGATTCCAAAGTTGTCACTTTCATAATTTAGTAAAGATAACAATTTACATGTTGTTATTTTAAGATGATAAATTCATGTAAAATTATTATTATAAAATATTTGATATTTATCTTCATCAGAGGATTTTATTTTTAATTTTTATGCAACAAATAAGTATATTAAATAATTATACCATAATTTTGTAGTAATTATTTTATTAAGAGAAATATCAAATAAATGGTATTACAAATAGTAAAATAAATATTATATGAACTATTTAATGTACTCTACTAATTTACTAGATTAATATGACATGTTAGGAACCTATTAAATATTTTATTTTGAATATATCCTTTGTGTGTATTTAATTTAAATTCAAATAAATGAATAGTGTCAAAATTGACACTATTGTTATTTTATAAAAATAACATATTATACATTTATTTAAAAATCACAAAAATATTAAAAAATTATAAATTAAAATTTATATGGTCTAAAATTTTATAAACTGTCAATGTATGGAAAATTACCAACATATAAGTAATTATTTATAATAATTTAAAATTTATAATTTTATTACCACAAATAAAATTAAATAGATAAAATAAGGTTAAATCAAAATGATAAGGTTTAAAATAAAATCAAGACATGTATAAATTAGACTGGTTGATGAGATTTAAACCCTATCTCATCTAATATTTGAATATGAGTCATTTTTGGAGGTTTTTAACTCGGTTTATATTTAATATAAATTAATATTAGTAAGATTTCCAAAGGTGCCCCTCTCCTCTCTTATAAAAGGCCACCTCCTCCCTCTCATCTTTACCCAACATTGAGCCTTCAAGATCGGACAAAACCTGAAAATTTCCCTTAAAAACTTCCCTATAAATCTTATTGAGGAACTTGTATTCTCAAAATACCAACCCTAGTGCCCTAAGAAGAAGTTTAAAGGAGGAGCGTCGAAGAAGAGGTAATTTCTTCTACCGATTCTTTCAAGCTTATTTATTATTCAACATATTCTTATTTAGTTGTTTCATTATAAATTAATAACATCAGTATCACTAATATACTTATATGTTATTATAAATATGAAACAACCCCATTTCATCTTCTATCCATCCTATAGAAAACAAAATCACCGCACGTGTGTACGTACGAAATACCGTCTCCACGCCGTGGTGTAATCTGTTTTTCCACCATCACCTTACATGGATGGGTATAATGGTGTAAAGAATAACTATATATGGTTATTATAACATCATAATGATTCTTATATATTATACCATCCACTCCAATTCTATTAAATAATAATGGTAATGATATCATTGCTCGTGCGTACGTACGGACTACCGTCTCCACGACACGATGAGATTCATTCTCCATTTTAACCATACATGAGTGATCATAAAGTTTATATTCTGAATAATAATGAAATATATGAAATAATAATTCTACGGGATTTATGTATATATATATATATATGTTTTTCATCTATTTAGTTTCATTCAATTCAATAAGGAAATGAAAACAACGTTCATGCGTACGTATGACCTACCGTCTCCATGAACGGTGTATTTCATTCCTTTTATCAATCTATAATAAATATGTATATGATGAATATATATAATATATAAATCATGTTTTACATTCTGGAATTATGTAAATCTGGATATAAGTAATAATATCAAGAATGACAAGTCAAAACACATACGATAAATGAAATGATTTTTCCCAAAACACTTCTTTAACATGGAATTTAAAAAGAACGGGTAATATAAAGTCATAATTGAAAAATATATGATATCATAAAAATGAATATGATTATTTAATAAGTCAATTAAATTATTTAAATCATTATACAGGAGGTTCAGATCCATATGAAGCATATGAGACCTAAGGTAAGGGATAACTTTTCCAATCTCGTTCATATCTGAGATTGTTTATTCGTTAGTATTTACTGGGGTTATTGTCCTCATCCATGTCCATGTTTCCTAAAAATGGTTTCATGTATGTTTAAAGTCCCTTTTACCCATTTTTTACTTTTAATACATGGTATGTATGGAATATTTCTTTTACGAGGTACTTTTTGACTTTTCCAGCAAAAGTACAAGAAGAATGTATTTTTAACTTATACGGCAAGAATGGATTTTTACGGTTTTATAAAGCCTTATTTTCATGAATCTTACTCCAAATAATTTCATTACTATCTTCCACAAAATCCTTTTCTTTTAAAATTTCATAAAATTTTGTGAAAAGAAAATGATTTTAAAGAAGAAAAGATATTTTCCTCAAGAATTCATTTCAAATGTTTTATCAAAACAATTTTCCATCTAGGATGACATTATTTCATAAGTGTGTGTGTCAAGTTTAATGTATATATGATTTACATGGTTTCACTTTTCATATGATGAATTGATATCCATTTTTTGGTATGGATTATGTAATGATGGGATGATGTTTATGAAACACATTTTATAATTTGGGTAATGATGAATGATTTATGTTCATGTTGTGGAACAAGTAAGAATGATTTCATTATGAGATTGGTGGGACTTATATCTCCCTCCAATGCATTGGCTAATGATTTATATCTCATGAGATAGACATAGATGGAACGACGAGTTAGACCGGTTCAGTAATACAGGACTGGAATGAGGAGTGAACTCGATTCAGAAAGGGACTTTGTCCACTAAGATGGTCCTGGAAGAAATTCCTTGGCTAATATGGAAATCATAACAAGTGATGAATGGTTTCCACAATTTCATGTTTTATTCCCATGCTATTTTATCATGATTTATGTTCCATTATGATCTATTCCTTATGTACTTCCATGTTTTATATAATTGATCAAGATTTTGATGTTTAGATTTTATGCTCATGTTTTTTTACATTCAAATGTCTAAGGATTGTTTTATGTTCTCTATGCTTACCCTTACTGAGAATTTGAGCTCACCCTTTATATATTTTCATTTCCCAAGGATTTAAAGAAAGGTTTTAGGTAAGAAAACAAAAGGGGAAGATCATTAATGGAGATGTTGAAGAACTTTCACCACGATTAGAAGATTATATTCAGAGTTTCCAAAGACACTAAACTATTAAGATCCTTGTGTTTATATTTTTGTTATGTATTAAGTATTCCGAAAAAGTAATGTAATGTATATGTACGTCAAGCTTTGGGCCTCTATAGTTGGTATTAGAGGAAATGTTTAGTCAACCTTTGGAAACTAGGGTGTGAAAATGTTAGTGAGATCCCTAGAGATATTTCTAAGGTATGTCTAGTGATGTCCCAAAGGTTAAGTATACGCATAGGTTACAGTCCTAGAATTGTGCTAATGATCTTAGAATTAGACCTAAGATGTTAGATATTGAAGGTACTCCCCCTTTATTATGTTGGTTTCCCTTGCATGGTATTTTCCTTTCACACTATTATTTTTTTGTTTTAGACGATGGCTGGAACCCGAAGGAACCATGTTGATCAATGTAATGGACAATGCAATGATTTTCCTACTGACCAAACCAATGTCATGGGAGATGGAGTGCACAATCTTATTTATATACTTACACAAGCTATGAATCATTCTGGACGTAAAAATGAGAAGATAAAGGAGCAGCATTCTGTTGAATCCTTCATGAGGCAGCGTCCACCTTCATTTAGTGGGTCTTCTGATACCTTAGTGGATGAACAACGAATCAGTACTAATGAAAATATATTTTCATATCTACAATGTTTTGAGCATGATAAAGTCATCTTATCAGAATATAGTTTGGAAGGTGATGCTGATCAATGGTGGAATCTTATCAAGAATACGAGGAAATTAGATGAAATTGAGTCCATGGAATGGGACGAGTTCAAGAAATTGTTTTTTAGTAAGTACTTCCCTCGTATTCTTTGAACAAAGATGGAAAAGGATTTTCTTAAGCTTAAGTAGAAGGATGATGAATCTGTTGGTATATACGAAGCGAATTTTACAAGACTTGCATGGTATGCATCTGGCATTATCATCCAACCTAAAAGTAAAGTTGATCTATTTTTCAGTGGCTTAAAACCAAGTCTTCGAAGGGAATTAGTTATAAGAGACTTCAGTAGCTATGATGAAATTGTGCTTTGTGCTATCAAGGTAGAACTAGAAGTTGGTGTAACATATCCATCTCATGGTTTTGACAAGAAACGAAAGATGGAGTTCAAGGAGAAATCTCAGAACATTGGTGAAAAGATGATGAATGTTTATTTAGGCTCAAAGTGTGGAAAGAAACATGGTGGAGATTGCCTAAAATGTACTATAAAATGTTTTATGTGGGGAAAAGAAGGTCTTCGAGAAGTTGATTGTCAAAGTAATGGGAAAAAGGTTTCTAATGATGTGAATAGAGAAAAGACTACAGAGAACTCTCCACCAACACTTCAATGCTTCAATGGAAGGAAACAGGGAATTATGAAAATAAATGCCCTAATCCACGGGTTAATGATGATCAATGTGAGAAACCTCTTAAGGCAAAGGATAAAGGTAAGTCTCATGCGATCTCTATTTGTGATGTTGAGTATGAAAATGATTTTGTATAATGATTAAGTGTTTATGTAATGGGATTTCAAAATAGTATCATGGAATCTCATTTATGGTATTGTAGAATTTTGGAATATCTATGTATTGGTTTTCAATAATTATATGGTACTGGTAACCATGAAAAAGTGATTGAAATATTTTTGGGATGAAGAAGAAATTCACATAATGAAGGTATATGGAGAAAATAATATGATAGTAATCACGAGCTCATGATTGATATAAGGACTAAGTGATATTATGGTTTGTGTATATAGAATTTATGGGATTTTGGTATGTGGAAAGAGTTACCTTTTGGAAGTATTCATGTTTTTAGTAAGGTTATATGGTAATTTATGTTTCAAGAGAATATAATACTATGGTATTCATATGTTTGGAATACAACCAACAAGATTTATATTATGATATATGTGGGATAAATGCTTGTATTCACATTCTTGGTAGATAACCTTTCTAGTAATTGTTTTCATTATACTATGAGCTTGGACTGAAGTATTTTAGATAAGCCTAAAGATTGGAATGGATTATGTTGGAAATAAGTTAGTATTATTTAAGGATAGAACATTTTTCGATATTATGGGATGTTATAGTAATGTAGTTTTAGAAAAAGAACAACTTGCAGGATGGGAGACAGCCGATCACGTCGGACAAGGCTATGGGAATTGAACCCACAACTGAAGTGTGACTGGCCTTTATCGCATACCAATGGCCTACAAGAAGTCCCTAGTTAGTATAAACTAGTTTTATTTTATTAAGAGACATGATAGATGAAGTATAAGTTCATTTTTGGAATCGTATATGATTAACCTCACCATAGATGGAGTTATGTGTATTTGATAACTTTTGATAACCTTTTGTTTGAAAAAAATGGAATGACCTATCATTATATCACATGATCTGTTAACAATTCATGAATAAAAAATTCAACTTCATTTCTTTAAGAGATGATGTGGAAATTGTTCAAAACACGAACAACAGTGAGATTGTACGAAAATCAATTAAGTATTTATTCTAATTGAAATTTTTTATCATTAGGGAAATGATATTGAAAACCAAAAATGTTGTTCTAGTTCTCTTATATCTGATGAATCAGATAGTACCTTATATCATAAAAAATCTATGGCTTTGTGATTGTTGGCTTTTTCATAGCCATGTTCTCTACCACTCTCCATTAGAACATGATGGTTTGATTTCTCCTCTATATCTATATTTTCACTAATGATCTCCTATGTGGAAAACTAGTGATGAGTTAATATGGGTAACCATTATGTTTCATACATCACTTTTTAAAATTAATTTTTAGCATTTTATTTGACGATGTGGGTTTCTATGAATGAAATTCTCAAGTAACAAACCATTTATAACCCCGACGAATTTCATGGGTAAAATTCATTTTAAGGGAGGTAAAATGTAACACCCCGAGATTTTATGATAAGTATTCTTTTTAATTTATTTGATTTCATGTGTTCTATGGTAAACAAGTTTATCTTGTGCTATACGCAACACCGTATTAGGTTGCAGTATACACAACAATAATCTTGGACCGTGTTGAACACAATTTTATGTTTGTTTGATAATAGTTATTCTACGCAACATTGAGTGTAAATATATATATATATATATTCAATGTATAAATGAAATATGGTTGGATTCTGTTATATGAAACAACAATGGAGTCTTGCATGACACGCAACCCTGACTTGGCTTGCATTACACGCAATCGCGACCTACCTCGATAGCGTGTGTAGTACGCAATACCGGGTTTTACTAAACAACGATATATTGTTATAATATTATTATGGACTAGCTGTTATGAATATTATTAACTACATTTTAAATTTTATAACATTATTATTCATGTTACACATTTTCTAGAATATGTTATGAGAACAAAATAAATTTTTCGTGTAAAATATGTATTTTTTAAAAATTGCAGTTTTCTTGCCTTTTGATGGTGCACCCACCTTAAATCTTATTTTTGACATGTTTATAAATTCAATTTGAAAAAATAAAATTCTTCTTTGGAATCATGATATAAAAATTTACTTTGGATAAATTTTTCATATTTCATAGATAACTTTCATATTTTAATGAATAGTAAAAACACGCTATATTTTAATTAAATTTTTGTTTTCATCGCAATAATTTATATGGTCAGATTATATTTTTAATTGGTTTTAATGTATAAATAGAATATATTTTTACCATTTAATATAATATATGTCATTATCTTTTATTTTACCTTGAATTCTTAGGTTAAATCAATTCAATCTTTTGTAATGTTTTAAACAAACACCGGTTTTCTTTCGACAACGGGATTAATTTTAATTTAATTTCTGAAACATTTGTGTATTGAATTTGGAAAAATGTATTCCATATTTGGAATCAGTGGTTCCAAATTATGTTAATAAGCTATTTTTTTTGGGCATTATGAATAGTAAATACGGTAAATTTTATTTACCATAGTAAAAGGTAAATCGGGTAATTAAGGTTAAATATAATATTATAATATTACCCTAACAGTTGTCTTAATATAATTGGATTCTTATATTTTGTCCTAGGGAATATTTGGGTAGAAATGGAATCCATCGGAAGCCACATGGAGGTGATTAAGACCTTTAATTTATTTTATTTAAAGGAATGTCAAATATGTCTCACTCAACATTAATAATTAATGTATTTTTAATATAAATTTATACAGAATACAAATTCGGTTATAAATACTCATTTTAAATATAAAATATTTCTCTTTATCATGGTAATTTATTTGTAATTTTTAAAAGTTATTTAATTACCTTATTATCTTATACATTAATGATGCAGAAATTATTTATTTAGTGAAAAACCGATAATATAGTTTTTATTGAAATAGTAATACATAACAAAAGGCCCAAAAATCTGCACAAAATTTATTATTTGTGTATATATAAACCCTAATCATCCACTGGCCTAATTTTTGACCATTTGAATTCTTATTAAGGTGATTATGACACTTATAATATTTTATTTTAAATGATTCCAAAGTTGTCACTTTCATAATTTAGTAAAGATAACAATTTACATGTTGTTATTTTAAGATGATAAATTCGAGTAAAATTATAATTATAAAATCTTCGATATTTATCTTCATCAAAGGATTTTATTTTTAATTTTTATGCAACAAATAAGTATATTAAATAATTATACAATAATGTTGTAGTAATTATTTTATTAAGAGAAATATCAAATAAATGGTTTTACAAATATTAAAATAAATATTATATGTACTATTTAATGTACACCAATAATTTTATAGATTATTATGACTTGTTAGGAACCTATTAAATATTTTATTTTGAATATATTTTTTGTGTGGATTTAATTTGAATTCAAATAAATAAATAGTGTCGAAATTGACACTATTGTTATTTTATAAAAATAACATATTATAAAATTGTTTTAAAATCACAAAAATATTTAAAAATTATAAATTAAAATTTATATGGTCTAAAATTTCATAAAGTGTCAAATTATGGAAAATTCACAACACATAAATAATTATTTATAATAATTTAAAATTTAGAATTTTATTACCACAAATAAAATTAAATAGATTAAATAAGGATAAATCAAAATGATTAGGTTTAAAATAAAATCAAAACATGTATAAATTTAATTTTTTGATGAGATTACAACCCTATATCATCTAATATTTGAATATGAGTCATTTTTGGAGGTTTTTAGGTGGGGTTTCAATTAATATAAATTAATATTTTTAAGATTTCCAAAGGTTCCCCTCTCCTCCCTTATAAAAGGGCACCTCCTCCCTCTCATATTTACACAACATTGAGCCTTCAAGCTTGGCCAAACCCAGGCCATTTACCTTCCAAAATTCCCTAGAAACCTTATATAGGTACTGGTCTTCCCAAAAGACCATCCCTTGTTCCCTAAGAAGAAGTTTAAAGGAGGTGCGTCGAAGAAGAGGTAATTTCTTCTACCGATTCATTCAAGTTTCTTTCTTATTCAACATCTTCTTAATTATTGGTTTCATTATAAACTAATACCATCAGTATAGATTATATACTGATATTTTATTATAAATATGAAACAACCCCATTTCACCTTCTATCAATCCTATGGAAAACAAAATCACCGCGCGTTTGTACGTACGGAATACCATCTCCACGCCGTGGTGTAATCTTTTATTCCACCAACACCTTAGATGGATGGGTATAATTTTGTAAATAATAACTATATATGGTTATTATAACATCATATTGATTCTGATATATTATTCCATCCAATCCAATTCTATTCAATAATTATGGTAACGATATCATCGCTCGTGCGTACGTACGGACTACCGTCTCCACGACGCGATGAGATTCATTCTCCATGTTAACCATACATGAGTGATCATAATGTTTATATAATGAATAATAATGAAATATATGAAATAATAATGTTACTGTAATTATGTATATATATATTTATGTCATCTATTTAGTTTCATTCAATTCAATAAGGAAACGAAAACATCGTTCATGCGTACGTACGGCCTACCGTCTCCATGAATGGTGTATTTCATTCCTTTTATCGATAAATAATATATATCTATATAATGAATATATATTATATATAAATCATGTTTTACATTCTATAATTATTTAAATCAGGATATAAGTAATAATGTCAAGAATGAAAAGCCGAAACACATACGATAAATGAAATGATTTTACCCAAAACGCTACTTAAACTTGGAATTTACAAAATAACTGGTAATATAAAGTCATAAGTGAATCATATATGATATCATAACAATGAATATGATTATGCAATAAGTCAATGAAATTATTGAAATCATTATACTGGAGGTTCAGATCCATACGAAGCATATCAGACCTATGGTAAGGGATAACTTTTCCAATCTCGTTCTTATACGAGATTGTTTATTCGCAAGTATTTATTGGGGTTATTGTTCTCATCCATGTACATGTTTCCTAAAAATGGTTTCATGTATGATTAATGTCCCTTTTACCGATTTTTTGACTTTTAATACATGGTATGTATGGAATCATTCTTTTACTAGGAACTTTTTGACTTTTCCGGAAAAAGTACGAGAAGAATGTTTTTTTTAACTTATAAGGCATGAAAAGATTTTTACGGTTTTATAAAGCCTTATTTTCATGAAGCTTTCTCCAAAATATTTCTTGACTATTTTCAACAAAATCCTTTTCTTTTAAAATTGCATGACATTTTGTGAAAAGAAAATTATTTTGAAGAAGAAAGGATATTTTCCTCAAGAATTCATTTCAAATGTTTTATTAAAACCATTTTCCAAATAGGATGACATTATTTCATAAGTGTATGTTTCAAGTTTAATGTCTCCATAATTTACATGGTTTCACATTTCTTATGATTAATTGATATCCATTTTTTGGTATGGATTATGTTATGATGGGATGATGTTTATGAAACACATTTTATAATTTGGGTAATAATGAATGATTTATGTTCATGTTGTGGCACATGTAAGAATGATTTCATGATGAGATGGGTGGGACCTATATATCCCTTCAATTAATTGGGTAAAGATTTATATCTCATGAGATAGACATGGATGGAATGGTAAGTTAACCCTGTTCAGTAATAAAGGACTGGAACGAGGAGTGAACTCAATTCAGAAAGGGACGATGTCCACTAAGATGGTCATGGTAGTAATGCCTTGGCTACTATGAAAATCATAACAAGTGTTGAATGGTTGCAACAATTACATGTTTTATTCCCATGTTATTTTATCATGATTTATGTTCCACTATGGTCTATGCCTTATGTACTTCCATGTTTTATATCATTGCTCAAGATTTTTATGTTTAGATTTTATGCTCATGTTTTTATTACATTCAAATGTCTAAGGATTGTTTTATATTCTCTATAATTACCCTTACTGAGCATTTTAGCTCACCCTTTACATGTTTACTTTTCCCCAGGATTTAAAGAAAGGTTTTAGGTAATAAAAAAAAGGGGAAGATCATTAATGGAGATGTTGATGATCTTTCACCACGAATAGAAGATTATATTCTGAGTTTCCAAAGACACTAAACTATTACGATCCTTGGGTGTCTATTTTTGTTATGTATTAATTATTCCGCAAAAGTAATGTAATGTCCATGTACGTCAACCTTCAGGTCTCTACAGTCTTGGGGTGTTACAATTAATTTGGGAATAAATCACGTTTCAAGTAGTTATAATAAAATTTATAAAATATATTTCCACTATAATAAACTATCAAAACATTCCCAAGAACGCATAATGGTTAGTAATTAACAATTTAAGAACACAAAAAAAATTATCTAGACGTTTCATGCTAACAATTTTAATTTAAAAAAGATAACCAATAAGTCACCAAAATGATCATGCAAGAAAAAAATTTATCATTAAAAGTAATAAAAATATAAGAAATTAACAATAGGTTTTAGATAATGAATTTTGAAAGAAAAATCAATTTAATAAAAACTGTAATAATCATTTAAAACTCCCCATATATAAATTAGCATTGTATTTAAGTCAAAAATGAAAGTGACCAAAATCAAATTACATAATTTGAATAGTAACTCCCATGTTTTGAAGATTTAGTACATGATGTTTTGAATTAAAAATCTCCCATTTTTTTAGATGAGTAAATAAATCTGGTATGAAAATTTCTACATCCTTAAATTTGACAAATACAAGAATTAAATTCCAGAATTAAAGTAAAAAACAAGAAAAAAATTATAGTTAGAGTATGGGAGTTTATTTCAAATTGATCTTGATTGTTTCTCTTATTGTGTACCTGAAAACAATACGTTTATTTTAAACCACGATGTAAAATTCAACTCACCACACAAATAATAAAACAATCATTAAAACTTACAAACATTAATTCTTTACAGACAAAATAATTTTTTTCTAAGAAAATTCAATTTTTTAGAATATTTTACAACTAATTCATCATGATCTAACACTCATGAGATTGGAAATAGATAAAAAATAAATAAGATTGTACCGCTCCACCACACAAAATTTAAAACATGAAATAGGAATATAAAAACTTAAAATCATTAGTTTGAATTATATAACCAAGAATCAAAGAGTAGAAGCAGAAAAAATTATTAAAATAGTTTAACAAATGGAGAAATGCACTGACACATATATCCTAAAAAACAATAAACATTTATTAAAAAGGAAAAAATTGAAAAAATACTAAATTAATTTAAAAAAAATGAAAACTTTGGATAATCCCCCAAAGGGGGTGGTATTTTGGATATTTATAGCTAGAAAACATTTTTCTTTTCATCTATCAATTGGAGGATGCAATTTCTTTCTTAGAAACCCCCACAAGTTCTTGGACCGTGTATTTTTAATTGATATTTGAGTTATATGGGAACCCAGACCTCTAAGGGAAAACATTACTCCAATTTTAACTACAAATACCACTGAAATCACCCATTAGTTTTTTTGGAAATCTTGTTATCCAATTCAAGAATTACTCAATAATTGAAAATCACTAGATTTTCAATAATGTACAACAACAAAGAAGGTGTTTCTAAGGGTGTGTCATGGTACTTGAAGCTAACATCTCCTCTTCTAAGCCCTAAAATCTAAAAAAAGATGTTAAAGACTTAGTTTTTAAAATAAAAATAGGAAGGGGGAGACCAATAATCTTTATATAATATTTTTAAATATTGTAATTAAAAATTAACTCCTCTTCCAATTTATTCACAGCTTTAGTAAGAATTTAAACACCCAAAAATGTTTATGTTAACAATTATATACTAGGAAGGTCTGAACTAAACTCTTTCAGAATACTTTCATGTTTAGGTTTTATAAAGTTCTATTTTTATTCAAAATATTCCTCAAATATAATCTGGCAACCAACATGCACTGATTTTGAAAAATAATCTACAATAATTCCATTAGATTGAGTTTAAATATTGATTTAAGCTAAAGATCGCAAATTTAAATCCCAAATAATAAATAGTGAATTGGGGTATTTCCATGTCACCCTTATAGGAAGAGAACTCTATTTCAGTATTATTAAAGATAAAAAATTACATATTAATGTTTCCCCACAAAAATTGGTTCACATTTGACTCTAATTTATCATTTATTTCAATAAGAAGATCAAGGAACAAATTATCTACATTAGTTTTAATTTTAAATCCTATCCCCTTTTTATTTATCAAAAATGTATCTCTATATTTGTTTTGTTTTCTATTTGAATACAGTTAGAATTAGTTTTAAAAAATTAAAAATCATGGATATTAAGTTTATTATTCCCATCAAAATTTTCCCAACTTGAAACTCATGTTCATTTTCTATATTATCATAATAACATGATATAGTATTTTACCATTTAAGAATTTATTTGCATGTTTCTCCAACACCCAAACTTCCATAGGTTCAAATTTCCAAAATTCAATAGGCTTTAGTAGAATTATAATATTGGGTAGATCCTCTTATAATAACTCTTTCGAATCCTATTTTTGTTATTGATGCATGTTTTGTGTTTTAATTAATCATAATAGAGTTCTTGTTCAATGTTAGTTTCCTCTTCTTATTTATATTCCTCTAAAATAGCCCATATAGGATCAAAAAAATTAGTTTCACCACTCACAAATTCAATGTTAATTTGATATTTCATTTTATTAACTAACTCCCATGTTTCAACATTCATGTTTTTTCAATCATTAATTATGGTATTATTCTTGTTCATAAAATTTATATGTAATTTTTTATAACATTTCATTCAAAACATATTGATCATTTGGTTCACGTTCAAAAAATATTTTGTTTTCTTAAAAAATGATATGGTAATCGAGGTTGGTTATAGAAACACTACCAAGAACTGTGTTCATAGCAATGAAAATAAACAAAAATATCGTTTTGTAGATACCATCCCCTTTGATATTCCATTATAAAGCCATACAAAAACATTTAGAATCTTAAATTGGAGAGTAAAAAAATTTCCCACAAAGATTTAATGATCAACATAGAAATGATGATGATTTTTTTAAAGTAACAGAAGTAAAAAATATTTTCTATGGTTTTATGAAATTTTAGTATATTTTGTAATGTTTTTTTGTTTTATTATGAATTAAATTATATTTTTAATTAAATTCAAGAATTTTTTTTAATAATGGGGCCCGAATTTTATCACATCGTTATTGAGAACCTGAAAATTTTAATTATTTTAGAACTTAATAACAACTAGTGAAGCATAATGTATGATTATTTTATCTATATATAATTCTTAAATAATTGTGAAACCAAAAAAACAAATAAAAAGAAAACAAATAGTGGAGAAAATGAATGTGATGGTAGTAGAGAAATAAGAGAGTTGAAAGAGATACTGACAAATGATGAATTTAATGGGATTTATACTTTTCTAAAGTGATTAGAAATGATTTTATATGACTAATATAAATTTACAAAACTATGCCAATGAATAAAATGAATGTTTGTAGAATCACCTAACATCCATTTAAATGTTCTACATAGTACATCAAGAACTCCTAAAAATGGTTTTTAAAATATTTTCATAAATAAATTTGTTCAACTGTGGGAAAGATATACATTATCATTTTCAAATTTTTTAACATAAAATGATTTTTAAGGGAAATGGATTATGTATCATCTCATGTAGAAAATTAAAATATCATGAAATTAATGGTCATCATGAACAAAATAGAAGGTCACTGTATATAAAGTGCACAAGAAAAATTATAAAAACTAAATCAAAAGATAGAAATTTATCAATTTGTTTAATTTTGAAATCCATAATATTTATTAGTTTCCAATGTTTTTAGCAGTTGAAACAAAAATATAGTCAGTTAAATGCATCTTGAATATGAAAACAAGAAGAGGTGAAAGGGAATATAAGCTTCCCTGTCAAGAAAATATTTTTCCTTGAGCTCCATCTCCTACAATAGAGTCGAGAGTGTCCCTGATTCTTCTCCATTTATCTCTCTAGAATCCAATATTTTTATTATGGTCCCACCACCATCGTCATGTATGTTCAATACACCTTTTTTATAATCCTCTAAAAGGCATCACCCCCAAAAATGCCGCCTTCATTGGTGATTTTTCAATAGAAAAATTCATTTTTTTTCTTTTCTATCAGTATCCATATGACATTAATAACACTCTATAGAAACTCCTCCAAATGCTCTATCAATTAAAGCTTCCACTGACAGGACTACATGCCAAAAACATTATCAAATCAGGACTTTTTATTTTAGTATAAAAAACCAACATGAATCATATATCTGACTATAGATTAGTTTCCTATGAAATAGTTTCATATAAAGTCTGATTATTTCATAAAAACGAGATAAAAAGTGGGATCTTATAAATTTTATTTGAATCCCCATTTGTTGGCACCAAAAAATATCCACCATGGCCCTGAATGAGGTCATGTTTCTCAAAATTAGGAATTCATCCTCGTAAGGAAGTTCTTGAGCATCATCAGCATCTCCCTTTTGGAATTGAAAACAACATAAATCTAGTGGAAATTTAAAGGGTATATTCCATGTGGGTATTTCATTTCATTAATGATTCAGTTTAATGTGGATATTTTATTTCATTAATATATACATTAATTGTGGCTATTTTAATACTTTAATTTGTCCATTTAATTTGGCTATTTCATTTCTTTAATTTTTCCGAATCATTTCATTGTAAATGTGTATAATTTTTTGTAAATTGTAGTCCAAAAATAATATTCAATACAAGATTGAAAGCACCTTTGTGTTCTCTTGAATTTTTATTTCATTTATTATACCGGCTTGTAGAGCTAAAAAATTGGTACCAAAGGAAAGGTTATAAGGAATCCTCCAATTTCCAAGCATTTCATTATAATGAAATGGCCACTATGTAACTTCTCTGTTCCGGAAGCCACCCAGAGGCGCCTCGTACTCGGTTGGTCACATGGCCTCGAGCGCATTTCCCCAAACTCCAGAGGCTGCTGACTAGCAGCGAGGGACTTGGGTGTGATAGTGGGGAAACTATTCCCTCATTGGCAGAGTACATAGTGGAAGAAGAATAAACATACAATAGTGGAAGCAGTAATAACCAAAAATATAAACAACGGAAGGCTAAATCAAAAAACTGGAGAACATATGTTTATATGGAATGATACATGATACATAACTAGGAATGCAGCCAAACAAGTCACAATGCTGGAAAACACTACTGTATCAAAACAAGTACAAAAGAAAAGTAGACAGCTACTCAGCATCGCAAGCCAAAGCTTGGTCCCATGCTCTCTTGCTCTAAGAAATCAAATTCCAGAAGTCAAAGGGTAGTTGTCCTTATCTACACCTGCAACAATATAGTCTTCTTGGGCCCAAAAGCATGGCCCAAACAGGGTGTGAGATAAAATCCCAGTAGGAATTCACCCGAAGATATGTGCCAAACAGTCAGTGAGTATATGGTAGGTAAAAGTACAATAAGCAGTAAACAACAACAACAAGTAGTAGGAAGTAAACAGTATGCAGTAGAATAGGATGATACATAGCACCAATCAACCCACAACAAAAAATAGTGAAACAAACAGCTAATATTCCAGAAACACTCTGGGATGTACTCGCATCTATTCACTCTGGTCTTATCCAAGATGTTCCACAACCCTCTGGTTAGTGCACTTAGCCTAACCCCTCTGGCTTGGTCATACAAATTTATGAGACTCTCTGGGGAAGCTCACTTGGTCAATTCCCCTCATAGTCTAGGGTAGTCAGGGACTCTCTTGAGGATGATCACATGGTCTAACCATCTTAGCCCCAAGTTCTAGAGACTCTCTGAGGAAGCTATCTTGGTAAATTCCTCTTATAGCCTCAGGTATACCATAGAATCTCTGAGGAAGCTCACTTGGTCAATTCCTCCTCTAGCCTGGGAAGGTTCTTAAAGAGATTCAAACAAGGTATGACTCTATGAAGAAGCTCACTCGGTCTAACCTCCAATAGTCTATAATATCCAAGACTCTTTGGGAGCTCACTCGGTCCATCCCCTATAGTCTACAATGTCTAAGACTCTCGAGGAAGGTCACTCGGTCTATCCCTTATAGTCTACAACACCAAATTCCCCCAGCCCCATGCCAGTCAGTGCATAATAATGATATAATGCCAAGGTACACCTATAGATCCACTTGGCTAACCAAAGTACACCTATAGAGATACTTGGATAAATATTCTATAAGGCATCAAGCATGTCATGAGTTTCACTTCAACCTATAACCGCAAGGCATGAAACATGTGTAATAACCACAGGCAAAATAGGCACAAATGTCATAAACAGAACGAAGAAAGGCAAATACATCCATGCACAACAATTTATCCTCTAACATGGTCATATTACCTCTACACAATCATACATGAAAGGCTAGAAATCAACAAGGGGAAAAAAGGTAAACACGCAGTACCATGTTCACAGGTATCAGTGGAAATTAGGACATCAATCTCAGATACTTTGAACGGTAGGGCCCAAAACACCCACCTTGATCCTAGGAGATCAATATACTTGACCCACGATGGCTAAATCCCCCTATAACGTTGTAGATATGAGAAAAGGGACAAACATTTAACCTTAGATAACATGAGAAAAAAGAAGAATTGGAAAACCAGGCTCAAGAAGAAGGAAGAACTCACCACTGTGCTTCCAACGCAATCGACCGTGCTCGAATAGGAGAACGAACTGAGAGGCAGGAGCTTAGAGAAGATCTGGCTGTACGGGTTTCTCTCGGATGAACCATACCTAGAAGAATATGATTATCATGACTAGGCATGACCCCGGTCCATTTAGTGAAAAAAAGAAAAGTTCACGGTGTGTATTTTTATAGTACATGGCGTGTAGTGGATTTTTCCATACTCTTCCAAAATCGGCCTCCACATCACCCCTACACCCTGTGTGTCTTGTCCGGGCAAGACCAACTCACGGCTTCGATCTAGAGAAGAGTACACTATGTGTACTCAGAAAGTACACAGCGTGTACTTCGAAATTTTCCAGAAACTCCATTTTTCTTAAAAACTCTAGAAAACGTAAAATCATACATGAAATGAAGATCCGAGCTCTTACAAACTTCCCCCTTAAAAAAATTTGTCCCCACAATTCCTTAGATGGGCGTAGAAGAAGGATCTTCGATCAGTTCCGGCCACTGCGATCGAACCTCGGCCTCCCGCTCCCAAGTCTCATCCTGTACTCGCCCCTGCTGCCATAGAACTTGTACTAGTGGAACTAACCGACCTCATATAACCTTCGGACTGCGATCGACAATCTGGATGGGATGCTTCTCAAATGATGCATCCATTTCGAGCTCAACCTCCTTGGGCTGAAAGACATGAGACGGGTCTGAAAAGTAACATCGGAGCTGAGAGACGTAGAAGACGTCGTGCACAGCCCGATGCCTCTGAGGTAGCTGGAACTGATAGGCAACCAGCCTAACTCCCTCTAACACATCAAACGGCCCGACGTACTATGTTGAAAGCTTAATCAGTATCTAAATCCTCTTGTGTCCCAGCCTCAGTGTGACACGCAGGAAAACCTGATCCCCGACCTCGAACTCCAAAGGCCGCCTCTGCTGATCAACATAAGACTTCTGTCGAGACTGTACTGTAGCCATCCTCTTACGAATCAACTCTATCTACTTTGAGGTCTCCTGACCAAGACGATGTCCTAAAAAAGCTACCTCTCCTGCATCCAGCCAACATAAGGGTGATCTGCATGGCCTACCGTACATAGCCCCATATGGTGCCATCTGAATGGTCACCTGAAAACTATTGTTGTAGGTGAACTCCACAAGAGGTATATTCTTCTTCCAAGAATGACTGAAGTCTAAAATGAAAGATCAGAGCATATCCTCATGCACTTGGATCATGTGCTAGGATTGTCCATCAGTTTGGGGATGGTATGCTATACTTAAAAGTACCTGTGTACCCAAATCCTTCTGAAGTCCCTTCCAGAACTGAGAGGAAAAGCGCGCATCCCAATCAAAAAAATGGAGTGTGGAACTCCATGTAGACGTACAATCTCTCGGATGTACAGTTGTCCTAGATCATCAACACTGAAGGTTTCCCTGATTAGTAAGAAGTGTTTTACCTTTGTAAGCCTGTCGACGATGACCCAAAAATCATCACTTCCCCGAGGTAACCTCAGTAACCCGGTCACAAAGTCCATCGCGACATCGTTCCACTTACACTCCGGAATGGGTAACTGCTGTAAAAGCCCTTCTGGTCACTGATTCTCTGCTTTAACCTTCTGACAAGTATAACATTTCATGACGAAACCAGCAACATCTCTCTTTATACCTGGCCACCAGTACTAGCGACAAATATCCCGATACATCTTGGTGATGCGAGGATGAAATTCCCACACTGAGGAATGAAAATCTCACATCATCTCCTCACGTATGTCTGTTGGAACCCATATGATTCCTTGGAAACACAATATCTCATCCTCGCCCACTATCCATCCAGGAAGAGGGTCCCCTCCTGACACACTCTCCCATAGGACTAAGGCCTCTAAATCTGATAGTTGACTCATTCATACCCGATCAAGAATCGTAGAGGTAATAACCATAGATGAAAGAAAGGTCTGTACCTACCTGTCATGCACCTCCAGATGCATCTCAGAGAATAGAGCCATAAGCTGCCACTCACTGCTGTCCTCCTGAACTGCCTGAATCTGAGTCTGTCTACTCAATGCATCTGTCACTGCATTTCCCTTTCCCAGCGTATAGGCGAGCCTGAAGTCAAAGGACTGATGATACTCAACCCACATGCGCTATCCCAATTTCAGACCACGCTGAGTGAAGTTATACTTAATAATCTTGTGGTCGGTGAAAACAACAAAGTGCTCTCCCAGAAGATAGTGTCTCCAACAGCGTAAGGCATGAACAACTGCTGCCAACTCCAGATCATGCGTCAGGTAGATCCACTCATGTGGCCTCAACTTCCGAGACCTGTAAGCAACGACCACATCTTCCTGCATGAGAACAACTCCCATCCTGATACATGAAGCATCACAGTAAATAGTTTAGCCCTTTCCCAGCTCTGGAAAGACTAGTATCGGTGCTAACGTCAAACTCCCTTTAGCTCTTGAAAGGCTGACTCACAAGAATCTGACCATAAAAACCTCACCTTCATCTTATTTTGACCTATAAATGGTGTTGATAGGCATGAGAATTACTGAATTGTGCTTCTGTAGTATCCGGCCAGCCCTAGGAAACTCCACACCTCAAAGACGTTCTTCGGCTTCTCCCAGGAAACTATAGTTCTCACCTTCTCTAGGTCCACTAACAATCCTGTCTCCAAGATAACATGACCTATAAAGTGAATCTGATCCTTCCAAAAGTGGTACTTTGAGAGTTTATCATATAGTCGATGCTCTCTCAGTGTACTCAGAATGATCTCAAGATGTGTGGCATGGTCGTGTCGAGTGTGAGAGTACACCAAGATATCGTTCACAAAGACCACGACAAAGGAGTCCAAGTACGGATGGAACACTCAGTTTATCAGTGCCATGAAGACTGAAGGCGCATTCGTAAGATCGAAAAACATGATTGTATATTCGTAAAGACCATATCTACTCCTAAAAGCGATCAGAAGTATATCTGATGGTCTGACGCGCAACTGATGATAACCGGACCTCAAGTTGATCTTCGAGAACACCCGGGCTTCTCAAAGCTGATCAAAGAGGTCATCGATCCACCACAAGGGATATCGGTTCTTGACTGTATACTGGTTCAGACTCTGATAATCCACATAAAGTCGAAGGGTACTGTCTGCCTTCTTCGCAAATAGGACAGGTGAACCCCATGGAGAAGTACGGGGTCAGATGAAACACTTTGGCTACAACTCATCCAAATACTTCTTGAGCTCATGCTACTCAGGTGTAGCCATCCTATAAGGAGGAATGGACATTGGTTCCACTCCTGGAATGAGATTAATCGAGAAGTCTACCTCACGCTCCAGAGGTAAACCTAAAAAGTCTTCTAGAAAGTCATCCCCGAAATGATCCACCACTGGAGGAAAGTCTAACTGTGAAGTCCCCTAGTCATCCAGATAAAGACTGGAAATCTGGGAAGTAACTTCCCCTATCCCATGATACTCTGGTCTAGCTCTACCCACTTGGACATCCCAATCACCTCTATGAAGGAAATATATGCCCTCTGGTGATATGAAACTCCCCCTACGACGATAGCAATCAACTAATTCCAGAAAGGGAACCAACCAGTCCATACCTAGATTGACATCATAGCCCGTCATCTCTAGGACATAGAGGTCCCATAAGAAATGACACCTCGCAACCTCAAGAGGTCACTATCTACATTTTCTTACACTAGATGTCCTCATTCCCAATGGTGTGTCAAGAGTCAACAAGTCGGTGGACGAAAAGATACATAGCCCAAGGCTCTCCATGATAAAAACAGAAATAAAGTTATGGGAATCACCAGTATCGAAAAGGGCTAAAGATAAAACTGAGGCTACTAAGAGCGTACCTCGAACTATAGAAGTGCCGGGATCTTGCTCCTGGTAGGTTTTCTCCATGATGAAATATTGGCCTGCACTGCGGCCCTGCGCCCCTGGCTGACCGCTCTGAACTGATCCACTCTACTGTCGTTGATGACCTTGTGACTGGACACCATGGCCGCAACCTCCACCTTGGACTGAATGGCCGGAAGAACTCCTGTTTCCTAACAGGTGGGAAACTGGTGAGGCATCTCTAGAATGAGGGGTCATAGAGGAACCCCTACCACCAGCTGAAGGTGAGAAGATATGAAAGAAGCACTAAATATGGCCCATCTTATTGCAAGACCGGCACTCCATCGGATCCCTCTGGCACTGAGGCCTAGTATTCCCACTCCTACCGCACTGGTAGCATAAAACATGGCTTTTAGAAGACGCTTCCCATGAACCTCGATCTCCTCGAGAAGACTCTCTACAATACTTCTTAATATCCTTAGGAGGAACACCATCTCTAGATGACGAACCGCCCAGGATCACTACTCCAGAATACCTCATATTGCACTTAGAGATCAACGCCTGGTAGATGATGGAGTATATAGAAGTCAACTGGAAGATATTTACCTAAGAATAGATCTCCTGCCTGAGACCGTCCTCAAACTTCCTAGCAAGAAACAACTCATCACCTACTGGGATCGGTGTGAAACGCTGCAGCTCAGTGAAATGAGATGAGTACTCCATAACAAAAAGCGTACCCTGCTATAGATCATAAACTCTCGGGATTGATCGACCCTCAGGGTCTCCGGATAGAATTAGTCATAGAAGGTGCGTCAAAACTCATCCCATGACATATCCTACTAACTCCCTGACCATGAGATCACCTCCCACCACCTCTTGGTGGTTTCCTAGATCATATAAGTAGCCAGCGTTACCCTTTTCTTCGGAATGATCTCTAGGTGCTCAAATATGGTCAGTGTGGCCTCTATCCATGACTCTACAGCCTGGGGTCCTCCATCCCCTGAAAAAGTAGGAGGATGCTGCTGCTTGAAAACCCGTGTCAACTCAGCCATCTATGGGCCAGGAGGCAGCCCTCCCTAGAAGGTCTGGATTAACCTTAGAAAGTCCTCCTTGAACTGTGCCTCGGTGCCTGCAATGGGTATGACAGCCGGTGCAAATGCTGGCTCGACTGGAGGATCGGTAGGAAGTCCCTGATCAGCCATATCTGGTGTCTGATCACTGCCTGATGACAGACATACAACCATAGGACATCTTGGAGGCATAGCCCTGAAATATCAAAAGTATACCTTAGATCATAAAAACAAGGATAGAGAACACAATATTACAAAACAGGAACAGGGGAAGAAAAACACACATATTTACAAAACACGACTACACGGGTTGTATAAAAACTACACGGCGTGTCTTCTGAAGCCACTGACATGGGCATGTACCCCTGCCATATAGGTTGTGTAACACATCAAACTACACGACGTGTTGAACCAACAAACAACGTGTACTTGAAGACTATTTCCCTGCCCGAGTCTCTTTACACGGATAGCTCACACGGTTCAAACTAACCCCAGACTACACGACGTGTTCCCTAGGGACACGACATGTACTAAACACTGACTCGGCAGCCCGTGTTGTTAGTTACACGGCGTGTTCCGAAACAACATGTCATTTATAAGAGATAGTGACATCATCCCGTGTTGTTCATGACATGGTCGGGCACCTGGGCCAGACTACATGGCGTGTTACAAAAGAAACACGGCGTGTCTTAGAGAAGGTCACGCCGACCTGTGTTGTTTGTGACATGGCCGATTGCTTGGACATAACTACAGGGCGTGTTCCTCACCCACCCGGCGTGTTCTACACGAGCTTCCCCGACCCATGTTGTTAGTGACATGTCCAGGTACAAGGCTCTACACTACACGTAGTGTACATACCATACACGGAATGCTCCTGACGTTATTTTCACAACACCGTGTTCCTGCACACACAGTCAGTAACACGACTTAAAAACTACACTGCGTGTAACAAGAAAGTACACACCATGTATTCTGGGTTTTTCTGGGCAATAGCTCAGAAACTGCACAGAAACCTAGAAACACATAAAATAAGGCAAAGAGGTGCCAAATTCCGATCCGTGAGGGACCATACTACCTGCGAATCAAAGCTTGGCATCCCCTATAGTCATGTACAAGAGAAAACAGTATCATGATCCACCAATTTCCGATTCAAGATATCCCATAACACCACAAGAATCAAATTTTTGTGTTCATTTAAACAAAGTAAAATACAAACAATTCTCTAACAAGCATCAGATATTCAATAAAGAATCTATCACAACAACATACATAATCTACACAATGTCTATCACAATAGTATCCAATCGCTAATGCACCCTAAATGGAATGGAAATAATGCATGGCATGTGATTCCTACAAGTGCCTATATGATACATGAGATGACATACCCTCATCAGATCAGGTTGCGACAAAAATAGAACCATAATATCAAGACAATAACAGTACAAAGCATGTGAATCACTCTAGATGAAATCCTATCAACTGTAAAATCTCAAAATAAGAAAACTGCAATAAACAAGGTAGTATAGCTTTTCCCTGTACATGAATTAGAAAATCCCGTGCACTACTTATTACCAAGTACCTAATCTGTCATATCCCTAGCTAAAGTCTCCAAATAGTAAAGCAAGAGAAAATAATCCCTCTGATACCACTTTTTAACGTCTTGGTTCCGAAGGCCACCTGGAGGCACCCCATACCCAGTTGGTCACATGGCCTCAAGAGTATTTCCCCAAATGCCAGAGGTTGTCGACTATCAGCGAGGGCCTTGGGTGTGATAGTGGGGAAACTATGCCCTCATTGGAAGAGTACACAACGGAAGAAGAATAAACTTACAATAGCAGAAGAAGTAATAACAAACAATATAAACAACGGAGGGCTAAATCAACAAACTAGATCACATGTTTATATATGAAATTAATCATGATACATAACTAGGAAATTAGCTAAACAAGTCATAATGCTGGAAAACTCTACTGTATCAAAACAACTACAAAAGAAAAGTAGACAACCCCTTAGCATCGCAAGCCAAAGCTTGGTCCCATGCTCTCATGATCCAAGTAATCAAATTCTAGAAGTTGAAGGGTTATTTCCCTTGTCTACACCTGTAACAACATAGTTTTCTTGGGCCCAAAAGCATTGACCAAACAGGGTGTCAGATAAAATCCCAGTAGGCATTAACCTAATGATCCATGCCAAACAGTCAGTGTGTATATGGAAGGTAAAATTACAATAAGCAGTAAACAACAACAACATGTAGTAGGTAGTAAACAGTAAGAAGTAGAACATGATTATACATAGTAGCAATCAATCCACAACAAAACAATAGTAGTGAAACAAATAGCTAATAAGCCAGAAACCCTCTGGTAAGTACTCACAGCCATTCCCTCTGGTCCTATCCAAGAATTACCACTACCTTCTGGGCAGTGCACTCAGCTTAAACCCTCTGGCATGATCATACAAATTTATGGTACTCTCTGGGGAAGCTCACTCGGTCAATTGCCCTCATAGTTTAGTGTAGTTATGGGCTCTCTTGAGGAAGGTCACGAGGTCTAACCCTCTTAGGCCCAACGTCTAGAGACTCTCTGAGGAATCCATCTCGGTCAATTCCTCCTAAAGCCTCAGGTATACCATAGACTCTCTGAGGAAGCTCACTCGGTCAATTCCTCCTATATCCTGGGAAGGTACATAAAGGGATTCAAACAAGGTAAGACTCTCTAAGGAAGATCCCTCGATCTACCCTCTTATAGTATATAATTTCCAAGACACTCTGGGCACTCACTCGGTCCATCCCCTTTAGTATATAATGTCTAAGACTCTCTGGGAAGCTCACTTGGTCTATCCCTTGTAGTCTATAGTACTAGGTTCCCTTAGCCCCATGCCAGTCAGTGCATAATAATGCTATATGGCCAAAGTACATCTATATAGCCACTTGGATAACCAAAGTACACCTATATAGCTACATGGATAAATAGTTTACAAGGCATCAAGCATGTCATTAGTTTCACTTCAACCTATAACCGCAAGGCATTAAACATGCGTAACAGCCAAAAGAAAAAAAGGGCCAAAGGTCATAAACAAAATAAACCAAGGTAAATACAACCAAGAACAACAATTTATCCTCTAACATGGTCCAATTACATCTAAACAATCATACATGGAAGGCAGGAAATCAACAAGGGCATAAAGTTAAACATGAAATACCCCGTTCACGTGTATCGGTGGAAATTTGCACATAAAATTCAGAGACGTTGAACGGTAAGGCACAAACCACCCACCTCGATCATAGGAGATCGATATACTTGAACCACGAAGGCTAAATACCCCTAGAACATCATAGATCTGAGAAAACTCCCAAACGTTCAACCTTAGATAACTTGAGAAAGATGACAAATTGGAAAACAAGGCTCAAGCAAAAGGAAGAACTCACCGATGTGCTTCCAACACAATCGACAGTGCTCGAATCGGAGAATGGACGGAGAGGCTGGAGCTCAGGGAAGATCTGGCTGTATGGGGTTCTATTGGATGAACCAGACCTAGAAGAAGATGATTATCACGATTAGGAATGTCCCTGGTCCGTTTAGTGAAAAAAAGAAAAGTACACGGCGTGTATTTTTAAAGTACATGGCATGTTTTGGGGTTTTCCGTACTCCGCCAAAATCGGCCTCCACGTCACCCCTACACCCCATGTGTGTGGGCCAGTCACAGAAAACACACGACTTCAAGCCGGAGAAGAGTACATGGAATGTACTCAGAAAGTACAGGGCATGTACTTTGAAATTTTCTAGAAACTCCAATTTTCTTAAAAACTCTAGAAAAAGTAAAAGCGTACCTGAAACGAAGATCCGAGTTCTTACACACTACAATCCTGTAAGTTCTTAAGTTGTTTTTGGACAACTATGAAAGGTGGTACATCCAAATGAATCATTTTTTGGGTCACAATAATTATCGAAGATCATCATCGATGGGTATATTGTTCCCACTATGGAGGAAGAATATGTATTTACAAATAAAGAAATGACTGTTCACAACAATAAAAGATGAAAGATAACAATTTGTTGTTCCTCCTCTATCATGTGTAGAAATAATCAACCATTAATGATATATCTGAAGCAACATCATGAATGAAATCTTGGGATACACGTGGAACTATTTTCAAGGGTGTTGATCTATTTAATCAGGTTTGTTTCCAAACACCTTGAGCAGGGTTCAAAGAGATACACATGAAAGAAAGTGAGAGTATCAATGATTACTTCCCATGTTTAATTATTATTATTAAAAATCTAAAAAGAAATGGTGAAAAGTGTAATAAATTATTTTCATTGAAAAATAATATCAATCTATCACAACCAAATTTGAGCATATTGTTGTGGAGATCGAAGAATCAAATGATTTGAAAAAACCATCAATTGAATAACAGATGGGATCATTGAAAGTACATTAGAAAAGAATGAAAAAGAATGTGGTTTCAACAATTGAGCATTCCTTAGAGTCTATGTTTACTCTACAAGAACAAAAGAATGGCCAAATTCAAGGAAGCAGTCATTATGAAAGAGGTTGAGGGAGTGGATATCATCCAACCCATCAGCAAAAGAAAAAAATTTAACCAACTTTTGTGGAAGAGGAAATAGTTGAGGCTGATTCACATGTGGTCATGGAAAGTAAAAGAATGTTCAATGCCACAATTGAAATAAAATTTTCCATTATGCCCAGCAGTGTTGGGGGAAAATGGATAATGGAGAACAATACATCTACACTGAAGAATCACACAATGAAGAAGATGTCACTACACTCAACCAAAAACAAGAAATGGTATGCTAATGGGTAGATGTGTGGTATATCGACATGGGTGAAACCAACCATATGAGTGTTAACAAATAATTGTTGAAGGAAATCAAAGTAGAATTTCATGATGATGAGAGTTTTGGTGACTCATAAAATGCACCCTTGATAGGAAAAGGTAAAATAGAAATCTATCAGAATAAATTTGATCAAATTACATCTCTAATGTGTATTTTGTGCTAAACATGAAAAATAATATCAAAAGTATTAGACAAATCCTTACGAAGGGGTTTTTCATACACAAGGGTGACATTTCTTTGTCTATTAGAGACACTCAGATGAGACTTGTTTCACAATTACAAATTGTGGGGAAACGCTTGATTCTGATGCATATCAATAAAAGGATAAGGATTGTTTATTTGGATTCATGAAGAATGACTAATGGAGTTTCCATATGCACTTTCAACATCTCTATTTGATAATCCATAGACGTTTATCATCATCATTAATGTTTCAAGGCTTACCAGCAATTGAAATTCCAAATCATTTGTGTGATGCGTATACACATGGTAAGAAACAAAGGAAATCTGTTCTAATTGGAGTACCCATAAGGGAAAAGGGACCACATTTATTGGTCCACCCTGATATTTTCAGACCACTTGAACCACCCTCACCTAGGGGTAATAGCTACTTATTTCCCTCATTGGTGATTTTAGCATAAAACATTGCGTGTATTGAATCCAAGAAAAATATTCTTCTATTAATATATTTAAAATACTCAAAGCCAGTGTTGAAGTTAAAAAGTGGTCAAAAAATCACTGTACTCTGATCTGATAGAGATGGAGAATAAACATTAAATATATTTCAATATTTTTTCAAAGAACAATTAATTGGTAGAAATACAGTACAACCTATATTCCCCAACCCAATGGCATTGTAGAACAAATGAACCACACCATCATCAACATGAAGAGGACCATGATGAAAGAGAAAGGGATGCCAAATAGATTTTAGTTAGAGGTAGTTTCATGTACATCCTATCTTCTCAATCAGTCTCCAACCAAGATCATTAGAAGTTTTACACCACAAGAGGTTTGGACTGGCTACAAATAGAACATGGCACAACTAATAATACTTGGGTGTGTGGCATATGTTGTTGTTTCAGAATAAAGAAGAAGTAAGCTTAATGATCATGGTAAGAAGTGAATTTTCATGGACTCCAATAAGGTGTCTAAATCCTATAAGATTAATAATTCACTTTCAAATAAAGTAGTGGTGAGTAGATATTTGGTCTTTATTGAGAAAGAAGCATAGAAATGGAAGGATAATGAATCAAACAAAGATGTTCCTGTGGAAATAGAAGATCTTAAAGAAAGGTATTATATTTAGAAGAAAACTCCCAAAACACCTTCCTTGGGAACATCATCAATACATAAGAGTCCCTCAATACATTCCACCACTCCTAAAATCACTCCGTCATGTCAAAATTTGGCCAGATCATGCTCACATATAGTGCTTATAATGTTGAAAAACATAATAGGCATCTATGAGTAGACTGATGAAGTAAATATTTTTTCTATTATAAAGATCATTAGCGGTTGACGTTTCTGGAATTCATAAGGGAAGAATGTTGAAGAATTTTTATGGAAGAAGAAATTAATTTCATAGAGAGAAATGATAAATTGGAGCTGACTACACTTCCGAATAGACAGAAAACCAACTGCGTCAAATGGGTGAACAAGATCAAGAGAAATGTTGATGGAAAGATTGATCTCTATAAGAAAATTCTCATAGAAATGGGATATAAACAGATGTAAATAGTGGACTATGAATAATAATTCACTCCTGCAGCTCGCCTTAACACTATGAGGATGATTGTCTACCTTGCATTCCGTTATAGTTGGATGATCTACAAACTGTATGTGAAGTCTACATTCTAGAATGGTATTCTAGAAGAATAGGTCTATGTTGAACTACCATATGTCTTTGTTATGCAAGGGAATGAATAAAAGATGTATCGACTAAAGAACACCCTTTATGGGTGGATGCAAGCTCCGTTTACATAGAATGCAGACATCGATAACTATCTTCAAGAGAAAAGATTCACCCAATGACCATATGGGCTTTTAGTTTACATCCAGAAGAATCCTCATGGTTATATGCTTATATAATGCCTATATGTTGATGATTTTTGGTTTATAGGGAATATCCAATCAATGTTCGATAAATTAATGAATTCCATGTCTAAGGAGTTCAAGATGGCCGACGGAGGTCTTATGTCCTTTTTCTGTGAATATAAGTAAGTAAACAACAAGGTGGAATCTGTATATCATATAATAATTATTTCGAGGAATTTTTTGAAAATTTAATTATGGCTAATTGTAACTCCATAAAAACACCTATAGAAATAATGAAAAGAAATTAACAAAAAAAAGGAGAAGGAAGAATAATTGAATCGACTTTGTTCAAAATTTTGATTGGAAGCCTATCATACCTCACAATCACAAGTCTAGATATCATCCACTGTGTTGGGATTCTATGCAAGTATATGGAAGAAACAAAAGAATCACATTGGATTGACACAAAAAGAAACCATTGGTATGTCAAATAAACAGTATAATTTAATCCTTTATATCTATACAATGATGAAGTAATGATATATGGATACTCAGAAAGTGATTGGGGTGGTGACCATGATCAAATAAAAAGCTCCACAGGATATGTATCCTTTCTTGGAAGGACTGCTTTCACATAGAATTCAAAGAAGGAAAATGTGGTCACCTTATCCACCTGTGAAGCAGAGTACGTAGTCACATCATCCACAATTCATGAAGAAGTCAGGTAGAGAAATATTCTAAAGGAGTTGAAGCATCCATAGGATGGATCCACAGTCAAATATGTGGATTATATGTTAGAAAAAGAACTATATAAAAATCTGGTACAACATAGAAGAAGAAAACACATTGATACCCAATATAATATCTTGAGAGATCATGTGAAGAAAAAAATGGTAAAATTGGAGTATTTACAAACTATAGAATAAGTGTATGATATTTTCACAATGGAATTACAGATATATGCATTCAAATAGCTAAGAATGATGCTCAGATTGAATCTTGTTTTGGTTTGAAGGGGAGTGTTGGAATTAAAAACCAAATACATCTAGTGGGAATTCAAAGGGTCCCTCCCATGTGTCTGTTTCATTTATTTAATGTGTCTGTTTAATTTTGATGTCTTATTTCTCTAATATATATATTTTTTGGGGTTTAATTAATTATTTAATTAGTTGGATTCATTTCATTATAAATTCTTATAATTTTTTTTTGAAATTAATGTCTGAAAATAATGTGCAATACAAGCTTTATAGATCCTTTGTGTTCTCCTTCATTTTTCATTCTCTTGTCCAGGATTTTATATAAAAAACTCACCAGGTTAAACCCTCTTAAAAAATAAACTCGATTTATATTTGAGAAACATTGAACTTGAATAAGCATCACCAGTCATGGTACCAATCCTTCTTCCTTTAAGGGACATATTTTGAGTTCCAAAAACTGTATCTTGGAATTTTCCTTTGTCTATAACAACCAATGAGCTTTGGATCTTGGATCCTTTATTTTTTGGTCATAATTGACATATGAAAGTGGATAGACTCTATTCATGTTCTTCTTAGTCTATATAATATTTTCTAGGCATGATCGAATATGTTTTTGGTTGTCTTTTCAAAAATCAGGGGTCGGTGCTGGTCAGATTTATTTATCTTCCTGGATTCATAGTCTCAGTTGGCTTCTGGTTCCACATATTCTGATTTTACTAGTATCAACATTGTTTGATGTTTTTTTGTCTCAAATCTCCATCACCAAATTCAATTAGGTTTGGTTGATTATCAACAGATCCGACCAGCATCAAACATAGTTTGAAAAATACCTTCCTCGGCATCAACTAGATATAGAAGATCAATTCTCTATTGAATATATCATGAAAAAACATAGATTCAGTGTAACTTCTACAATGTTGGACTTGAGTTGACTCAAAATAATCTTCAAAACCAGGTTGACTTGTTCATTTTAGATACTGGAATCTAATTTGAAGAATCATCCACTAGTGAGGCGGGGAGTCTCAGTTTTAGTCTTCATCATTACATCATCCAATCTCTAGCATCTATGACTTCAATTTTGATCATATTCACCAACGTATTCATGTTTGGTGAGATTGGATAAGGTTTTTCATTTGGTTTATTGGTTTGAGCTCATTGAGACCACTTAAGATAAATTTATAACAAAAGTAAAGGGACTGTGAGGAAAACCCTAGTTCCCAACATGCTAAAATATATTTCACAAAAATAATTTAGATTCTATATGATGATATAAATTATCTTATATGGATATTCATTTCCATAATTATATACTATATTATGCTTCATTCATATAATTATTCTTACGTAGAAAATTTAAACTACTAGACAGATTCAATTAAAATCATACATTGTTTAATGAATATAAATAAAATAACAAAATTAAATAAATTTTAACAAAATTAAATGAATATAAAATAAAAATAAATTAAATTAACATATTAGATTAAAGCATAAAATAAATTAAAAATTTTAAATGATTCAATATTAATAGATAAAAATAATTCTCTTAAAATATTAAACTGATTATTTAGTTTAGATAAATAAAAATTATGAAATAATTTATATAAAAATTAAATTAAAAATTATTAAATAATATTTTAATGAAAATTAATTAAAATATAAAAAATCACTATATTAAAAATTAAAAAAGTAAAACGGATATGAAAAAAAATATCATGTAATAATAGTTAAATAATACTCAAATAAATAATTTAAAACTACTATTAAAAAATTGAAAAATAAAAATAGCATTAATAAATTATAAAAAAAGGAAAAAATAAAATATTTAATGATAAAATGAAAAATTAAATTAATAATTTCACTACTTAACTAGAACAACATTAAAATGACCTAAAATACTTAATTAACATGAATAATGTTAAAATTAATTTAAGGCCACATCATTTCATGACATTAACATAAAATTAAATAATATAAATATATTATAATTAAATTTTATAGATAATAAATATTATGTTATATGATGTAAATATATTATAAATTTAACATAAATAAAACATCCATATAAATAAAATATAATGTAATATTTATTTTATATTTTGAAAATATAACATTATTATTTATTATTAATTTTTATTAATTAATAGTAGTTAGTATTTATTATGTACTATAAATTTGTGTTTATTATTATAAATTAAAAGAAATTATTAAAAAATAAATATATATTTTTTAAAATTATATACCAATGAATATTATTTTTTAATTATTATCTATTATATATACATATGGTTGGGTGGGCTGACTCAACCAAAAAATACTCGAACTAACCATCCCCCTTGTGTAACCCAACCCAACCTGGTCCAGTTAGGTTATGTCTATTGGTTCAGGTAGTGTTTGGACACCCCAACATTAAAACCAAAAAATATAATGGGAACCTTAAATCAATGAGGCATAATAACTTTGAATTAATAAAAAATCAATATAAAACAAATAAAATATTTAAAAATGAATTTCAAAGAAAATAACATTAGGGCCCATGAAGAACATTTTTCAATTGTAAAATCCCTTTGTAATTACTGATTTCATTTTGAAAAAATCTATTAGGTGTTAAATACTATAAACATCATACACAATTTAACAAAACATTATTTAAAAATCAATAATTCAATGGATTTCTGGAAAATAAAATAAAATAAAAAACCTACCTAGGTCAAAAAAAATTAAACGAAATACTTCAAAAAGAGAGAGGATATCATAAGGATGAATCATGATAACTTAGAAAGCTGAACAACAATGATTAAAACCAAATACCCAAATAGGTTTCTAATAACACCAACTAATATCCATGGAAAAGTGAGAAACTAGAGAAGGGATATAAGAGAGAATGAGATTAAAAATCATAAATAACATACAATGAATCAATGGAGAAAGCTTGACGAAGTGGAACATGGGGTTCAGTCGGTGATAATGGGGATTGGGGAGTGGGGGGGTGCAAAGGGGGAACAAAGTGATCAGTTGAAAAACACATATATTTTTGAATTTTCAAAAAAAAAATTATGATGAAAAATTTGACCGTGATGAAATTATTAAAATATTTAGGGTTGTTTTTAAATTAATAATCAAAAAATATTTTGGAGTTTGAATATTTTAGGGGTGGTAAAACATTAAAAATAAGATCATTATTTCTGTAATATAAATATATGAGTATGTGGTAAGATATTTTCTAATTATTATAGAAAATGATATTAATTGTGTTGAATAAATGAGAATATGTAAGTAATATATAGTTTTATTACATTTATTGGAATTTAATGAATGATATTGCTTGAATTATTTAATGGAAGTTATTTTTGGAATAAAAATGGTGAAAATGATATGGGATATTTAATAATAATAAAATATTTATTATTATTATTATTATTTATAAGGGAAATAAAAGGTATATATATTGGTTATATATATATATCTCTATGACTGTGTGTTTATGGTTCAATATATATAAATGGGTGACATTAAATACAAATTTAATGATTGATTTTAATTAATGAGTTGTTAAATATGAAATAAATAAGGGTGATGGATGATATAATAAATGGTGGAAAAGTAATGTAAAATAAATGAAAATAGATAATAATGAAAAAACCAAGGCTCGGGATATACAGGTAAAGGATGAAGTAAGGGATGAATGCTCATTAATTGATTCTTTAAAGAAACAATATATATGGGAAATCGTGTCATGAAGGGGTGCTCAAGGAATTCTAGCATAGAGTAAAATCCCACTTCCCCTCTCTATTCTCCACATCTCTCTTTTGAAGCTTCAATCATTAATATATTTTCCCATATTGATCATATTGACATGTCATTAGTGGAATTGGATTTCTGTTAATAAGAGTATGGTGTGTATCAAATTTTTTCATAGAAAATATGGTATTTGAGAAGATTTTTATTAAACAAAATATACTGATTTATTTAATTTATTCATCTATAGTCGTCGGAATAATACACCATCATCGATATTGGATTCCTATTGTGTGTTCATCAAATTTTTGGTAGGTGTTCTAAAACAAAATCTCATTGTATTGAATTTTGATTAAGTTTATGTAATTTTAGAATTACTATCTAATGTTTAGAAATTGAGTTTTTTATTAAATTCACTAATTTGGTGAATTAATTAATTAAAGAAATTTTGAAATTGGGAATGTTGAGATTGATGAACACGATTAATTAATTATATAATTAATTAATGGAAATGTTTGGGATTATGAAATTATGAATTTTGAATAATTAGTTGTAAAATGAATAATGAAGAGATATTGATTTTTAAAACCGAATAATTAATTATAGAATTAATTATTGTTATATTCCATCAAATGGCCTGAAGGCCTTCATTTTTTATTGATTTTTGATAATCCACCTTTCAAGGGGTGAGGTGGAACCCTTACATGACCCGTAGGCGTAAGTATTACATGGCTTGTAGGCCTTAGAAGAATACATTTGTCTGTAGGCTTCAAACATTACATAAAACCCAGATTAACTACTTGGAAGTACTCCTCCCCATCATCTTCATCGTAAAATCAGCTCTCCACCTTCACATGGCTGTTCAGCTAGGCACTTCCATGCATGCACAGGCTTGTCCCGATGGCAGGTGTCATACCCTCTCATTCTTGCAATCCATTTCACTTCTGCTGTCGGGAAATCTCCTTGCTCATCCTCATTATAGAGCTTGTTCTTTTTCCGTCATCTGGTTTGCATCTGAACTTAAGGTTGCCCGAAGGCCTTGAGGTGGCTCGAAGGCCTTACTGACCTAAAGGCCTGGGTGGCCCGAAGGCCTTAAAGGACTTAGGACCCAAATCGGTGGCCAGAAGGCCCAAACAAGGTCATATTCCCGACTGCTACAGTTCCAAACAGTACCTACTATAGTTCCCACTATAGTACCTGCTACAGTACTTCTACAGTACCTGGAAATAATGTCTCCACCTTGATTTGATCCCGGGTCTCCCAGATGCACTTATGGAGTCCTTACCAACCGGGCTAAGGCTCATGTGCTAATTATTTTTATATTGAAGTTGATGAATTGGGATAATTAATTAGATATTTAATTATTGTAGACTACTATTATTGTTGAATTGACTAAGGTAAAACAATTAGTTAAGGAATTAATTGGGTATATTGATTTGATTAAAGTGGAAATTTTAATTGACAAATTAATTGGTGTTGTTTAATTGTTTAAGTAGAAATAATTAATTGTTAATGTGAGAAATGAAATGATTTAATTTCTGAAAAAAATAATGTGATTCCTTAATTGTTGTATTAATTATTGGGAGTAATGTGATTATTTAATTACTGAATTAAATTATTACCCTAATTAATTGATGAATTAATTAATGTGAGAAATGTGATTATTTAATTATTGAATTAAATAATGAGATTAAATAATTGATGAATTAGTGGATGTGAGTAATGTGGTTCTTTAGTTATTAAACTAAATTATGGTTTTAATTTAATTGATGAATTATTTAATGTGGGTAATGAGATAATTAAATTATTGAATTAAATAACGAGATATGTTAATTGAACAATTAATCAACGCTAGAAATGTGTTTGTTTAACTATTCAATTAAAAAATGAGACTAATTAACTAATGAATTAATTAATGTGAGTAAGGTCATAATTTAATTATAGAATTAAATAATGTTTTTACTTAACTGATGAATTAATTATTCTGGGAAATGTGATAATTTAATTATTTAATAAAATAATGGTGTTAATTAATTAATGAATTAATTGATTTGAGTAATGTGATTATTAAATTATTGAATAAAATAACGAGATTAATGAAACAATGAATTAAATATTTGGAGTAATGTGATTATTTAATCATTGAATTAAATAATTAGATTAATTAATTGATGAATTAATTAATTTGAGAAATGTGATTATGTAATTGTTGTATTAAACAATGAGATTAATTGATTTATGAATTAATTAAAGTGACCAATTTTATTATTTAATTGTTGAATTAAATAATGATATTAATTAATTACCGAATTAATTAATGTGGCCAATCTGATTATTTAATTGTTAAAATAAATAACGAGATTAATTAATTGATGAATTTATTAGTGTTATCAATGTTATTATTTAATTATTAAATTAAATAATTGTTTTAATTAATTAATGAAATAGTTAATGCGAGTAATGAGATTATTTAATTGTTGAATTATTCAAAAGGGTTAGTTAATTTGAAAATTAGTTAATATGAATAATGGGATAATATAATTATTTAATTAAATAATTGTTTTGATTAAGAGATGAATTAATTAATTTGAGAAATGTGATTATTTAATTTTTGAATTAGAAAATTATATTAGTTAATTAACGAATTAATAAAGGTGAGTAATGTGATTATTTAATTGTTGAATTAAATATTGATATTAACTAATAATGTGAGTAATGAGATTATTTAATTGATTAATTAAATAATGAAATTAATTAATTGATAAATTAATTATTATGAGTAATATGATTATTTTATTGTTGAATTAAATAATAAGAATAATTAATTTAAAAATTAATTAATAGGGGTTATGTGATTATTTAATTTTTAAATAAATAATGAGATTGATGGGATTAATTAATTAATGAATTAATTAATGGATATGATGTTATGATTGGTGAGTTCTAATTAATTGATTGTTGAATTAATTAATATAATTTTTTGTGTTTATAACATCATTGATTGAATAATTAATTGTTGAATTAATTATGGGATAAGGATATTACCTATTGAGTAATTAATTTTTGAATTAATTATGTGATTTTGGGATTTTGAATCAAAAATAATTAATCATTGGATTAATTATGTTAAATTGATGGATTTCTATCTTAGAATTTTGAATTGGAATATTAATAAATTTATGTGATTTATTATGGTATAATCGCCTTGGATAAAGTGGTTAATTAATATATTAATTACCTTAGGGTCGAATGATTAAATAAAAAGGTTTGATATAATTAAGATGATAATTAGTAAACTTGATTAATGAAATGAATTGGTTAAAAAATGTTAATTTTTTTAAATTGATCACTGTTTCATAGGATTATAAATAGTTTTTGTTTGATACTAGCCTTGTAAACTTTCTAGCTTAGCTTATAAGCTTATATACTATCAATGCAATAGATACCAGAGGGTTTGATATTGTTTAGCATTTTGATTTGTCTGGATATGACTGTTGTTTGATGTTGACACTTGAGGTTTGGTGCAAGTTTTCATACCATACGAGTGCTAGGAACACTGTCACTTGATTCTTAAGGGAAGAGTATGTGATTATGTAAGATGCCTAAGGGCCAGATGCATAGTCACATGATACTAGAGGGTGACATTATACTTATGAATAAGGGTGAGATATTGGTGAGCCTGAGGGTAGAGGGCATATGTTTTTTATATTTTCATTGACATTCATCCTAGATAAGAGAATCAACCACCATTTCAGGTGATCTATCTTAATAGAGGAGGATCTTCCCTCATACGGTGATACCTATAAGGGCCCCAAAATAGGTTTTGATGGCATCAAGTGTTCACCCATAACCTAAGTGTAATCATGTTTATTAATTATACAGTATTAATTTATTAAATTAATGCTATGTTTTTCTCTATATTACATGCACTCTATCTCACTAATTGGATTTGTTTAGACATAGTGGCATCGACCTACTGATTTTTACTCTGAAGCTATTTGGGGTGTCGTTTGGTAATCGTGCATATTACATGGAAGCAGGTTTGAACAAGTGCAAGGGAAATTGTATTTGATTGATTACTTATTGTATGAGTTGGAGTTGGATATGGGACCAATATGTGTTTTGGGACTGGCGTTTGGAGTTTTTATTTGACACAACTTATTCTTTTATTTTTATGAATTTTAGTATGCCATTTAGATACAACATGTTTTTCATTACATTATTCTTTTATTATTTGGATTTAATTATTTTCTACCTTTCATATTTTTGGATGTTTGATTATTTATTCATATTATTTATATTATTCCTGCTACTATGTTATTATTTCTTCTTTCATTGCAACTATTACTAGAGGGTATTGTCTCCCCACTATATTCATTAGACCCTCACTTCTAGTTTCCAGCCTTTGGTATGTGGGGAGGCATTCTGGAGGTCACATATCCAACCAAATTTGTCATTTTAGGGAGTACCGGGTAAAGGAAATTACAAAGTGGTATCAATGGGAAGGTTGATTTTATATTACGTTACCATTTAATAATGGTGTAAAGGTGACTAGTATGTGTTAGGACTTGGTAATGAGTTTGTGCATGGGAGTAGCTAACCCATTTATAGAGGAAAATATCGGTTCCCTAAGATGCGATTATTTTTCATGATGTTCACTTGTTATAGTTTGATGTTATTTCACATTAAGTGATTCACATGGTACGTGATGTTATAATTTCATGAGATTTATACTTGTTATCATGTATGGCTCGAGATGGGCAAGCACACACCATTCTAGGAACTCAATACTATTTGTCACATGCCCCATTTCTTGAATGCATGTTAAAATATGTTTTGGGTATTTTATTTATCATGAACTTTTTTATTTATTTATAAATTTTATCTTAAAATAGTGCCTAGTGTAAAATGTTTGAAGTTGAAAAATCATAAAAAATGTGGAAATTGTGCTTCAAATGAAAAAATATAATTTGAGAATGATTATACCCATTGATAATAAAGACTTAGGTATAGAATGGTTATGGGTAGTGATAACGCCTTGGTTTTGACTATGTAGTGAGGTTTAGGAAAAGTCTTGTCATGAAATATTTGGATGGTACAAAAAAATGACAGGATTTAATGAATATGATATTATTATTCCAAGAAAATTTTATTTTTACTAAGCTTTGAATCATTATAAAATTATATTGCTCTAAAATTTATTCATATATGGAAAAACTTTTGTAGGGTAGTAGTGGCTCCATGATTTGAAATGCTTCTTGGGAAAAGAATTATTATGGTGGAGAGATTGTAAAAAGCCACATTATTTTCAATTTTTGTATTTTTTTACGATGAAAAATTAGACTGTGAATAAATTTGTGAAATATATATTGTTTTGTTTAAATTAATAGGTAAATATTATTTTAGAGTTTCAATATTTAATTGGTGGTAAAAAATTAATAATATGATTAGTATTTTTGTTATATAAATACATGAGTATGTGGTTAGATATTTCTTAATTGTTATATATAATGAAATTAATTATGTCGATTAAATGAAAGCATTTGAGTAATAAATAGTTTTATTAATATTGTTGAAATTTAACGAAAGATGTTACTTGAATGTTTTAATAGGCATTATTTTTAACACCCTGATATCTTATGAGAAGTATATTTTGTTTTATGTCTTATTTTATATGCAACATCAAAGAAATATTTCACTGCACACAACACTAGCTTGGCTTGTATTACACGCAATCACGACCTTCCTCGATAGCGTGTGTAGTACACAATACCAAGTTTCATTAAACAATGATATATTGTTATAATATTATAAACTATCCATTATAAATATCATTAACGAAATTTTTATTTTTATAACATTATTATTCGTCTTACATATTTTCTAGAACATTGTATGAGAACAAAATAAATTTTTCGGGTAAAATAAGTATTTTTCAAAAAATGCAATTTTGATGCCTTTTGATGACGCACCCACAGTAAATCTAGTTTTTGACAAGATTATAAGTTCAATTTGACAAAATAAAATTCTTCTTTGGAATCAGGATATAAAAATTAACTTTGGATAAATTTTTCATATTATTCTGATAACTTTCATATTTTAATGAATAGTAAAAAACGATATATTTTAATTAAAAACACATTTTTTCATCATAATAATTTATATGGTTTAATTATAACAATGAATGGTTTTAAAGTATAAATAGAATATATTTTTACCATTTAATATAATCTATTTCATTATCTTTAATTTTACATTAAATTCATAGGTAAAAAAATTTCAATATTTGCCAATGTTTTAACTTTTAAAACCCGTTTGCTAAACGATAGGATTAATTTTAAATTAATTACTGCAACATCTATGTTTTGAATTTTGAAAAATGGATTCCATATTTGGATTCATTGGGTCAAAATTATGTTAATATCATAATTTTAATTTTTTGATATTATGAATAGTAACTACGGTAATTTTTATTTACTACAGTTAAAAGTAAATCGGGTAATTAAGGGTAAAAATAAGATTATAAAATTACCCTAACACCTGCCAAAATTCTATTGGATGACTAAAAATAGACCCTTATCACCTAAGGGTCAGAATAAATTTATTTCAAGGACTTTTGACCATTATAATAATTTAATTATTATTAAAACCAAAGAAAGTCACAAAATGTCACTCTCTTTAATCTTATAAGTATAATAATTTTAATTTAGTGATAATATTCATGAAACATGTAACCTGAATCGTCTACACAAATATAATAAAATTTTATACATCATGTGAATTTATCTATAATTTTTAGGGATTAAATAATTATCATTAATTATGACACAATTGTGATGTTGAAATTATTTTATTGATTGAATTATCAAATAAATGATTTTAAAAGTATTAAAATAAATATTATATGAACTGTTTAATGTGATCCACTAATTTTCTAGATAAATATGATATGATATGAATTTATTAAATCTTTTAGTTTGAACATATCTTCTTTTTATATTTTATTTAAACTCAAATAAATGAATAGTTTTAAAATTGTCACTATTGTTAATTTATAAAAATTACATATTATAAAATCGTTTAAAAACCACAAAAATATTTAAAAATTATAAATTAAAATTTATATGTTATAAAATTTAATAACATATACAATTATTAACAATTAAAAACATATTACTAATTATTTATAATGATTAAAAATTTAGAATATTATTACCACAAATAGAATTAAATAGATTATATAAGGATAAATCATGTTGATAATGTTTAAAATAAATTCCCAACTTGTCTAAATTTTTTTGGTTGATGAGATTACAACCCTATCTCTTCTAATATTTAGATTTGAGTCATTTTTCGAGATTTTTGAGTAGGGTTGGAATTTATTATAAATTAATATTTTTTATAATTCCAAAGGTGCCCCTCTCCTCCCTTATAAAAGGGAACCTCCTCCCTCTCCTCCTCATACCACATTGAGCCTTCAAGATCAACAAAACCCTACCCATTTCCCTTATAAACTTCCCTAGAAACATACTAAAGGTCCTGGTCTTCTTCAAAGTCCAATATTAGTTCCCTAAGAGGAGGTTTCAATGATGCTTGTCGATGAAGTGGTAATATTCGTTGTCGATTGTTTCAAATTTATTTATTCTTATAATTCTTCTTATTTAGTTGTTTTATTATAAAGTAATAACATAATTATCACTCATATATTGTTATTTTATTATAAATATGAAACAACCCTGTTTCAACTTGTATCCATCCTACATAAAATGAAATCACCGCGCGTGCGTATGTATGGAATACCATCTCCACGCCGTGGTGTAATCTGTTTTCCACCACCACCTTACTTGGATGGGTATAATGGTGTAAAGAATAACTATATATGGTTATTGTAAAATGATATTGATTCTGAAATAGTATACACACACTTCAATACAATTCCATGATAATGGGAACGATATCATCACTTGTGCGTACGTACGACATATCGTCTCCACGATGTGATGCGACTCATTTTACATGATCTTCATTGAATAATGATTATATAAATGAATTTAATGAATAAATATGATATATATAACATTAATAAAATTATGTAAATGAGGTATCTATAACCTAAAATGATGAATAATAATTTATTCGACAAAACATGCATAAGAACATAAAGCAATGAACACCCGAATAACAAGTAGCAATGCAATATTACTAATAAAAAGATAAGAATATTATCATATATGACATAATAACAATGAATATTATTATATAATAAGTCAATGACATTATTTAAATCATTATACAGGAGGTTTGGATACGTACAAATCATATCGGACCTAAAGTAATGGAAAATCACACAATTTCATTTTTATCCGAGATTGTTTATAATTTAGAATTTAATGTGGAATATTTATCATCCACATCAATGTTTCCACAATTTGTAATATTATTTTTGTCCTCCTAAAATGGTTTAAATCAAAATTTACCTATTGGTGAATTTGTAGTAAAAGATATGAACATAATCTTTTGTTGTTTGTAGTACGAGGTACCTTTTGACTTTTTCCGAAAAATAAGAGAAGAATGTTTTTTAACTTATACAGAATGAATGGATTTTTATGATTTCACAGAACATTATTTCCATGAAGCTTCCTTTACAGGTTTTCAATTTTACAATTTTATGACATTTTAATAAAAGAAAAATGATTTTCATGTAGAAAGGATATTTTCCTCAAGAATGGAGTTCAAGTGTTTTTTAAAAATTATTTTCCATCTAATATAATATAGGGTTCTGTTTATATCCCGATTTTTACATTGATTTCATTATGTTATGATGAAATTATTTTTATGATGTCCTTTTATGGATTATGTTATGATGGCATGATGTTTAAGAATCCCATATTTATTACATGGGTTATGCTATGATTTATGATTTATGATTTTGTGTCACACATAAGAATGGTTTAATTATGAGATGGGTGGGACCTATATCTCCCTCCAATGCATTGGGAAAAGATTTATATCTCATGAGATAGATATTGATGGAATAGAAAGTTAATCCGGTTCGGTGGTACAGGACTGGAACGAGGAGTGAACTCGGTTCAGTAATGGACTTTGTTTGCTATTATAGTCTTGGCAATGAGTCTTGACTATTATGAAATGATTTTCTATGATTATGTGTGTATGACACAAAGTATCATGTTTTAAGTTATGATTATTTGGTATTACATTTCACCACTATGATTTATCCCATGTTTTGATTTTATGATCTCTTTTGCAGGTTAAGATATTCAAAATGTTATGTTCTTATGAATATGATATGATTGATATTTCTTTTGTTTACCATTACTGAGAATTTGAGATCACCCTTTTGTATGTTTTCTTTTCCCCAGGTCTGGATGAAGGTTATTAAGTAGAATATGCCAAAAGGGACTCTAGATATGATGAAATAAATGGGAGACAATGTATATGATTTATGAACCAGTTGTTTATGTTTCCTAGTTTTTAAAGACACTATACCATTACAGTCCTTTCATGGTTTTGTTATATGTTGTAATAAGTAATGTTAAATTTTTAGGTAATAACAATGTATGTAGAGTATGGGTCTTTATAGTTGGTATCAGAGGAAAGGTATATACAACCTTTTCAAACAAGGATGTGAAAGACTTAGTAAGAAACATAAGGATATGTCTAAGAATATAACACAATATTAGTGTTTTAGAAATGGCCATGAATAACCCGAGATAAGACCTTAAGTGTAAAATTTTATTCTTGATTATGTCGTTTTCCTATTGTGATTAGTGTTTCTCACACTATGCTTATTGGTTTTAGTCGATGGCTAGAACCTGAAGGAACCGTGTTAATGATGAATGCGACGGGCAATGCAATGATTGTCCCCATGAGAAATCAAATGTTATGGGTGCTAGAATGAAAAATCTTGTAGATATGTTCACACAACTTTCTCAAGCTACGAACCATGTAGGACTTCCAAACGAGAAATGGAAGGATAAAAATTCTGTTTAATCCTTAATGAGGCAGCGTCCACCTTCATTCAACGGGTCTTCTGATCCAGTAGTGGCTGAACAATGGATTAACACCACTGAAAAGATATTTTCAGTTCTACAATGTTCTGAACATGACAAATTCATCCTAAAAGATTATCTTTTGGAAGGTGATTATGATCAATGGTGGAATACTATCAAGAATACGAGGCAAATAGATGAAATTGAGTCCATGGAATGGGACGAGTTCAAGAACTTATTTTTCAATAAGTATATCCCTCGTAATCTTAAAAGAAAGATAGAGAAGGAGTTTATTGAACTAAAGTGAAAGGATGATGAATCTGTTGGTACATACGAAGTAAAATTTACAAGACATTCAGGGTACGCTTCCGGAATTATTATCCAACCTGAGAGTAATATCGATCAATTCTTTAGTGGCTTAAAACCAAGTCTTCAAAGGGCGTTAGCCATAAGGGACTTCACTAGCTATGAGGAAATTGTTCGCTGTGATCTCAAGGTTGAGATAGAGATTGGAGTAACCCATCAATCATATGGGTTTGATAAGTAGAGGAAAATGGAATTCAAAGGAAAATCTAAAGACCTCACTAATGAGAAGAAGAGTTTTCCTTTATGCTGAAATTGTGGAAATAAACAAGGAGGGAATTGTCTTAAAGGGACAATAAAATGTTTTATGTGTGGAAAAGAAAGTCATCAGCCAATTGAATGATGAAATAATGGGAATAATATGTCTAATGATGTAAACAATGAATGGGATACACACAATGTACCTCCAACACTTCAATGTTTCAGGTACAAGGAGATATGGAATCATGCCAATCAATGCCCTAATCCATGGGTTGTTGATCATGATCGATGTAAACAAACTCTTAAGGCCAAAGACAAAGGAAATTAACATGAAATTACTATCGGCGATGTGGAGTATGATAACGAAGTGGTGAAAGGTACAATTACTATCCACTCTAAAATAGAAAATGTTTTATTTTATTCTGGATCAACCCACTCTTATATTTCTGAAGAATTTTCTATGGGTATCTCCATACTACTTCAACAATTAGATGTTAAGTTAGTTTTGACAACTCTTAATGGCACAACAGTCACATCAAAAGTTTATAAATATTCTCAAATTGGCGTTTGTGGGAAAGTGCTTCCTGCAAATCTAGTGATCCTTCCTATAGTGGAATTTTATGGGATTATTAGCATGGATTTTCGTTCTTTATACGGAGCTCATATAAATTTAAAAATAAGGGAGATCACATTTAATATTCCCAATCAATCTACTATCATCTATCAATGCAAGGATGAATAGAACCTTCAGGTGGTAATTTATTCCATATTATGGGTCTTGATTCCAATAAATGAATGTTATTTATCTCAAATGGTTGGAGAGAAACTCACGATTAAGAATACACCCATTGTATGGGAGTTTGATGATGTCTTTCCATAGGAATTTATAGGTCTTCCACTAAATCGTGAAGTTGAGTTTTCAATAGAACTCATACTGGGTGCTATGACCATTTCAAAGACACCTAATAGAAAGGCCCCAATTGTGCTGCAGGAATTGAAGAAGCTACTCAAAGAGAATCTTGATAAAGGATTCATATGCCCTAGTGCATCACCATGGGGAGCACCTATTTTGTTTGTTAAGAAGAAAGATGGATCAACGAGACTCTGTATTGATTATCGAGAACTTAACAAGATCACTATCAAGAAAAAATATCCTCTCCCACACATTGATGACTTATTTGACCAACTACGCGGAGCTCAATGCTTTTCCAAGATTGATCTTTGTTCATGGTATCATAAATTAAGGGTCAAAAAATAGGATATACCAAAGACAGCTTTCCGTACAAGGTATGGACACTATTAATTTTTAGTGATGCCATTTGGTCTTACTAATTCCCCTGATATCTTCATGGATCTAATGAATAGTGTCATTAGATACTATCTTGATCAGTTTGTGGTAGTCATATTATATGATATTCTTGTTTATTCAAATAGAAAGGAAGAAAATTAATATCACTTGAAAATTGTATTAATGAACCTAAGAAAAGATAATATTTATGCCAAATTTACCAAGTGTGAATTTTGGCTTAAAAAAATATCATTTTTGGGTCACATATTCGCAGTAGAGGGGATATCTATTGATCAGCAAAAACAGAGGTTATCGAAAGATGGTCGAGACCAACAACAGTAACAAAGATCCGAAGTTTTCTTGGTTTGGAAGGATATTATCGATGTTTTGTGAATGATTTTTCACGATTATCTAATCCACTCACCATGTTGACTTGAAAAGGAGTTAAGTTCGTGTGGATGGAGGAGTGTGAAGAGAATTTCAAGGATTTGAAAAGAAGGTTATCCAGTGCACCTGTGCTCACACTACTTTGTAGTGGAGAAAGGTTTGTGATCTATAATGATGCATCTAAGAAGGGATTGGGGTGTGTTCTCATGCAAAACGATATAGTGATAGCTTATGCCTCACGATAGTTGATAATCCATGAGCAAAATTACCGAACTCATGATTTGGAGTTAGTTGCGGTAATCTTTGCATTAAATATTTGGGGGAATTATCTTTATGGTGAAAGGTGTGATATTTATTCTGATGAAAAAATTTTAAAGTATGTTTTCAAAAAAAAGGAGCAGAATATGCACCAAAGAAGATGGTTGGAGACGATTAAGGATTACGACTGCTCAATTAATTATCACCCTGGGAAAGAAAACAAGGTAGCAGATGCATTAAGTTGACAAGACCATGCCAGCTTATCCCTGATGAGGATCACAAAAGATCCAATATTTATGGATTTATAAAGGATGGATCTTGGAATTATAATAGAATGAGAAAAATATTATCTTTCTCAAATAAATGTTCAACCATCTATATATGTGAAGATTAAAGAGGCACAAAAAGAAGATGTAGAGTTACAAAAGAAGGTGAGAAAAGTTCTTTAATTCAACCTTGATTATGATGGGATAATAAGGTTAAGGAATCGGGTTTGTGTTCCTCCCATCCCAGAATTAAATAAGGGGATACTGGATGAGTCTCATAGATCTTCATTCTCTATTAATCCTGGAAGCACGAAGGTGTATAGGGACCTGAAAGAGTATTTTTGGTGGGAAGGGATGAAAAGATATGTTGTTTAATATGTCTCTCGATGCTTAGTTTGTCATTAAGTTAAAGCTGAGAGACAGACGTCTAAGGGGATGTTACAGCCATTACCCATACCCGATTGGAAATGGGAAAACATCACTATGGACTTTTTCACTGGACTTCCTAAAACATCTAAAGGCAATAATGTTGTCTGGGTTATATTTGATCATCATATGAAGTCGACACACTTCATTGCTATTAGAGATGATTTATCGCTGGATCAGCTTTCTAGGATACATGTAAAGGAAGTGGTAATATTTCATGGAGTACCACTTTCCATTATATCTGATTGGGATCCAAGGTTTACCTCGATGTTCTGGTGAAGTCTTCAGCATACTCTAGAAACAGAGTTGAGTTTCATCACTGCTTATCATCCTCAAACAGACGGTCAGTCTGAATGAACAATTCAAACTCTAGATGACATGTTGAGAGCTTGCTCTATGGATTTCAAAGGTGGTTGGGATCAACACCTACCTTTGGTGGAATTTTCTTATAATAATAGCTTTCACTCCAGGATTCAAATGGATCTTTATTAAGCTCTCTATGGAAAGAAATGTTAAACTCCTACTTTCTGGGATGAAGTTGGGGAATGAAAGCTATTAGTACCTGATCTTGTTGATGAGATGGCAGAAAAGGTCCGATCTATTCAACAAAAAAAAAATAGAAGCTCAGAGTTGAAAAAAAAGGTATGTCGATAACTGAAGAAAAGATGTAGAGTTTAAAGTGGGTGATAAAAAGTTCTTACGAATATCTCTTTGGAAGAGAGGAATGAGATTTAGAAATAAGGGAAAACTGAGCCCTAGGTATATCGGTCCTTTTGAAATACTGGATCATGTTGGGAAGGTAGCTTACTGATTGGAACTTCCATCGAATCTCTCTCATGTTCACAATTTGTTCCATGTATCTCTCCTGAGAAAGTACATACCTGGTCCTTCACATGTAAAATGCTCAGAATTTGTACCGCTGGAGCAAGATCTTTCTTATGAAGAACAACCGATAGAGATTTGGGATCATATCAAAAAAGTTCTACGGAAAAAGGCCACTTACTTGGTGAAAGTTTTATGGATGAACCACTAATTAGAAGAATCTACATGGGAGCTTGAGGATATGATGGGGGAGAGGTATCCTCATATGTTTGTTACGAAGTGATGAATTTTGAGAGCGAAATTCATTTTAAGGGGGGTAGAATGTAACACCCTGATATTTTATGAAAAGTATATTTTGTTTTATGTCTTATGTTATACTCAACATCAAAGGAATCTTTCACCGCACACAACTCTATCTTGGCTTCCGTTACACACAATCATGACCTTCCTCGATAGCGTGTGCAGTACACAATACCAAGTGTCACTAAACAAAGACATATTATTATAATATTATAAACTAGACGTTATGAATAGTATTAACAAATTTTTAATTTTATAACATTATTATTCATCTTACATATTTTCTAGAACATGGTATGAGAACAAAATAAATTGTTCGGGTAAAATAAGTATTTTTCAAAAAATGCAGTTTTGCGGCCTTTTGATGGTGCACCCACTTTAAATCTAGTTTTTGGAACGATTATAAGATCAATTTGACAAAATAAAATTCTTTTTTGGAATCAAGATATAAAAATTAACTTTGGATAAATTTTTCATATTATTCTGATAACATTCACATTTTAATGAATTGTAAAAACACCCTATATTTTAATTAAAAACAACTTTTTTCATCGTAATAATTTATATGGTTTAATTATAATAATGAATGGTTTTAAAGTATAAATAGAATATATTTTTACCATTCCAAATAATTTATCTAATTAGAATTAATTTTAATTTTAATTTATAGTTAAAAACATTTCAATCTTTGACAATGTTTTAACTTTTAAAACCTATTTTCTTAACAATGAGATTAATTTTAAATTAATTACTGAATCTTATATGTTTTGAATTTCGAAAATTGGATTTCATATTTGGATTCAATGGGTCCAAATTATGTTAATAGGTTACTTTTAATTTTTTGATATTATGAATAGTAACTACTGTAATTTTTATTTACTGCAGTTAAATGTAAATCGGGTAATTAAGGGAAAAATAAGATTATAAAATTACCCTAACACCTTCCAAAATTCTATTTGATTGCTGAAAATAGACCCTTATCTCCTAAGGGTCAGAAAAAATTCATTTTAGGGACTTTTGACCATTAAAATAATTTGATTTTTGTTAAATCCAAAGAAAGTGACAACATGTCACTCTCTTTAATCTTATAAGTATAATAATTTTAATTTAGTTATAAACTTCATGAATCGTAGAACATAAATAGTCTCCAGAATAGTAATTAAATTATCTATATCATGTGAATTTGTTTATAATATTAGGAATTAAATAATTATCATTAATTATGACAAAATAGTGATTTTGAAATTATTTTATTGATTGAATTATCAAATTAATTATTTTAAAGTATTAAAATAAATATTATATAAACTCTTTAATATGCTCCACTAATTTTCTAGATAAATACGACATGTTATGATTCTATTAAATCTTTTAGTTCTAACATAACTTCTGTGTATATTTTATTTAAATTCTAATAAATTAATAGTGTCAAAATTGACATTATTGTTATTTTAGAAACATTACATATTATAAAATCGTTTCAAAATCAAAAAAATATTTAAAATTTATAAATTGAAATTTATATGGTCGAAAATGTAATAAAGTATACAATTATGGACAATTCAAAACATATATTTAATTAATTATAATGATTTAAAATTAAGAATATTATTACCACAAATAGAATTAAATAGATTATATAAGGATAAATCATGTTGATAATGTTTAAAATAAATTCCCAACTTGTCTAAATTTAATTGGTTGATGAGATTACAAACCAATCGCATCTTATATTCTTATTTGAGTCATTTTTGGAGGTTTTTAAGTGGGGTCGGAGTTTATTATAAATTAATATTTCTTATAATTCCAAAGGTGCCCCTCTCTTTCCTTATAAAAGGGAACCTACTCCCTCTCCTCCTCACACCACTTTGAGCCTTCAAGATCGGCCAAACCATATCCATTTCCCTTATAAACTTCTATAGAAACATACTAAATGTCCTGGTCTTCTTAAAATACCAATCTTAGTGCCCTATGATGAGGTTACAAAGAGGTGTGTTGAAGAAGAGGTAATATCTGTTACCGAATCTTTCAAATTTATTTCTTCTTCTACTTTATTTTCATTACTAGTTTCATTATAAAGTAATAAAATCATTATCACAGATATACTTATATGTTATTATAAATATGAAACAACCCTATTTCACCTTCTATCCATCATACAGAAAATGAAATCACCACGCGTGCGTACGTACGGAATACCGTCTCCACACCATGGGGTAATCTGTTTTCCACCACCACCTTACTTGTATGGGTATAATGGTGTAAATAATAATTATATATGATTATTGTAAAATGATATTTATTCTGAAATAGTATACACACACTTCAATACAATTCCATGATAATGGGAATGATGTCATCGCTCGTGTGTACATACGACCTACCGTCTCCACGATGTGATGTGACTCGTTCTACGAGATCTTAATTGAATAATGATTATATAAATTAATTGAATGAATAAATATGATATATATTACATTAATGTCATTCTTTAAATGAGGTATCTATAACCTAAAAAGTGGAATAATAATTTATTCGACAAAACATGCATAAGAACATAAAGCAATGAACACCCGAATAACAAGTAGCAATGAAATGTTACAAATAAAAAGATAAGAATATGATAATATATTATATAATAACAATGAATATTATTCTATAATAAGTCAATGAAATTATCTAAATAATTATACAGGAGGTTCAAATACGTACAATGCATATCAGACCTAAGGTAAGAGAAAATCTCGCAATCTCATTTTTATCTGAGATTGTTTATACTTCAGAATTTAGTGGGGAATATTTATCATCCACATCTATGTTTCCTCAATATGTAATATTATTTTTATCTTATTAAAATGGTTTAAATCAAATTTTACCTATTGGTGATTTTTTAGTAAAAGATATGTACGGAATCCTTTTTCATTTGCAGTACGATGCACTTTTTGAAATTTTCTTCCAAATAAGAGTAGAATGTTTTTTTAACTTATACGACATGAATGGATTTTTATGATTTCATATAACATTATTTCAATGAATATTCCTTTACAGGTTTTCAAATTTACAATTTTATGACATGTTAAGAAAGGAAAATAAATTGAAGTAGAAAGGATATTTTCCTACAGAATGGAGTTCAAGTGTTTTATAAAAATTATTTTCCATATAATATAATATAGGGTTCTGTTTGAATCCCTATTTTTACATTTATTTGATTATGTTATGATGGAATTATTATTATGAGGTCCTTTTATCGATTATGTTATGATGGTATGCTGTTTAAGAATCCCATTTTTATTACATGGGTTATGCTATGATTTATGATTTATGATTTTGTGGCACACATAAGAATGGTTTCATTATGAGATGGGTGGGACCTATATATACCTCTAATGCATTGGGTAAAGATTTATATCTCATGATATAGACATGGCTAGAATGGAATGTTTATCCGGTTCAGTGATACATGACTGGAATGAGGAGTGAACTCGGTTCAGTAATGGACTTCGTCCGCTATGATAGTCTTGGCAATGAGTCTTGACTAAAATGAAATGATTTTCTATGATTATGTGTGTATGACAAAAAATATAATGTTTTAAGTTATGATTATTTGGGATTACATTTCAACTCTATGATTTATCCCATGTTATGATATTATGATCTTTTTTGCAGGTTACGATATTCAAAATGTTATGTTCTTATGAATATGATATGATTGATATTTCTTTTGTTTACCCTTACTGAGCATTTGAGCTCACCCGTTTTGTATGATTTATTTTCCCCAGGTCTAGATTAAGGGTATTAAGGATAATATTCCAAAAGAGACTCTAGATATTATGAAATAAATGGGACACAACGTAGATGATTTTTGAACCAGTTGTTTATGTTTCCCAGTTTCTAAAGACACTATACCTATACGGCCCTTTCATGGTTTGGTTATATATTGTAATAAGTATGCTTCAATTTTGAATTAATAACAATGTATTTAGAGTATGGGTCTTTATATTATTGTTGTAATAATAATAGTGGAAATGATATGAGATATTTAATAACAATAAAAATATTCATTATTATTTTTATTATTTTTGTGGGAAATAAAAGGCATATATATATAATGGTTATATATATAAATATCTCTATGTGTGTATAGTTCACTATATATATATGTGTAACACTAAATAATTATTTAATGATGGATTTTAATTAATGATTGGTTAAATATAATATAAATGTGGTTGATGGAAGATATAACAAATAGAGGAAAATAAATCTAAATAATTAAAAATAGATATTGATAAAAAATAGAGGCTTCAGATATGTAAGTGAGTGTTTATGTAAGGGTGGAATGACCACTAATTGGTTCTTTAAATGAAATAATATATAAGGGAAACCATGGCATGAATGGGTTCACAAATAATTCAATCATGGAGGAGAATACCACATGCCCCTCTTTCATCTCTATATCAGTATTTTCAAGCGTCAACCATAAATATATTTTCCTATATTGATCAGATTAACACAACAACAATGAAATTGGATTTTTTATGATAAGAGGATGGTGTGTATCAAATTTGTTTTCATCAAAAATGTGGTATTTTGGGAATATTTTTGTTAAACTAGATATTATTATTTATTTATTTTTTCATTCTATAGTCGTTGGAATAACGCACCATCAACGATGTTGGATTCATATCAGGTGTTCATTGTAACGCCCGAGACTTTTATGAGAAATATTTTGTTTTTATGTTATATAAATCATCAAAGGAATATTTTACTACACACAACACTAGCTTGGATTTCTTTACATGCAACCGCGGCCTTCCTCGATAGCTTGCGTCGTATGCAATACCGAGTTTCACAAAACAACGATATCCTATTAAAATATTATTAAAATTAGACGTTATGAATTGTAATAACCACTTTTTTAAATTTTATAATTTTTTTTTCAAAATGGTCTTCATTTTTGGATTCGGAATATCGAAATTAGCCTAGGGTGAAATTTTGGTATTTTTCTGAAAACTTTCAATTTTTGATGAATAGTGAAACCACTAAGTCGTAGTAAAAAAACTGAATTTTTCATCAAACTTAATTTTACCGTTTATGTGAGTGGAATTTCAAAAATCCGAGAGAAACGGTTGATGTCAGTAAGTAAAATGTGGTTCAATGAGATGAAAATAATTTTTGGTGAATAGTAACTTTTTACTTTTATTTACCACGGTTAAAAGTAAATAGGGTAATTAAGGGTACAAATGATATTATTATTACCCTAACACATGTCCTAATTCAATTGGATAAGTGTAATTAGACCAAAAACAAACTTTGGAATAAAATATGACCATTTAGGCCCTCTTGGATTAGATTAGGACATTTATTATTAATTTATTTAAAGAAGTGTTAAAATAGTTAAAATCAAAGTTTAATAAGTATATAATTTTAAATATAAGGTTATACATACGATATATTCGACTATAAATATTCATTAGAAATATAAAACGATTTCCTACATTATTATATTTTATTTGTAATTTTTGGACATTAAATAATTTTATTTATTTATGACACAAAGATGATGCAATAATTATCTTATTAATGAAATATTGACATAATTGATGTCATAAACACCAAAATAAATGAAATTTGAGACCTCTTATGAATTAAACTGATTTTCTAGGTTAATATGACATGTTATTATTTATTTAATTAACTTGGTTCGAACTAATAATTCTTTTATGATTTTCACAAAAATCAATTACTAAATAGTGTTAAAATTGACATAAAATAGTTTTCAAAACAAATATTATATTATTAATTGTTATTTTATTCCTAAAAATATACGGTTCAGCCAAATGACTTAGATAAGGTTATATATATTAATAATAAACAACTTGGGGTTCTTTTGGCTTGATATAGTAAGTTAATTAACCTTATAGTATAAGAAAACAAGAAGACAGGGTAAAAGTTAAATTATCTAACTTAAAGTTGAATCTAAATGATAAGGTTACAATTGATACCTAAACTTGTCTAAATTATATTTTATGAAAGTATTTCGACCCCTACCAACATTATCTTCGAAATATATCAATTTGTATCTATTAAAAACCGAATTTGACTTTATAATAAAATAATATTATTAGTTATTCCAAAGGTGCCCCTCTCCTCCCTTATAAAAGGGCACCTCCTCCCCCTCTTCCTCACACCACTTTGAGCCTTCAAGCTCGGCCAACCCCAGACAATTTCTTCTCTAAACTTCTCTAGAAACATCCTAGAGGTTATGGTCTTCTTCAAAGACCCATTTTAGTTCCCTAAAAGTAGGTCTCAAAGAAGCACTTCAAAGAAGAGGTAATGTCCGTCACCGATTCTTTCATCTTTATTTCTTCTTCCACCTCTTATTCTTTAGTTGTTTCATTATGAAGTAATAACATCAGTATCACGCACATACGGATATGTTATTATAAGTATGAAACAACCCTATTTCACATCTATCCATCCTACGGAAAAAGAAATCACCGCGCGTGTGTACATACGGAATACCGTCTCCACGCCGTGGGGTAATCTATTTTCCATCACCATCTTACTTGGATGGGTATAATGATGTAAATAATGACTATATATGACTATTATAAAGTGATACTGATTCTTAAATAGTATACATACACTCCAATACAATTCCACGATCATAGGAACGATATCATCACTCGTGCGTACGTACGGAATACCGTCTCCACGATGTGATGCGACTCATTCTACATGATATTCATTTCATAATGATTATATAAATGAATTTAATGAATTAATATGATATATATTACACTAATACCATTCTGGAAATGAGTTATCTATAACCTAAAAAGAATAATAAGAATTTATTCGACAAAACACGCATAAGAACAAAAAGTTATAAACACCTGAATAACAAGTAGCAATGAAATATTACTACTAAGAAGCTAATAATATGACCATATATGATATCATAAAAATATTTATTATTATGGAATAAGTCAATACCATTATTTAAATAATTATACAGGAGGTTCGGACACTTATGAAGCACAACAGACCTAAGGTAAGGGAAATATCACAATCTCATTTTTATCCGAGATTGTTTATACTTTGGTATTTACTGGGGTGTACTTTATCATCCACATCCATGTTTCTTCAATATGTAATATTATTTCCATCCACCTACAATTGTTTAAATCCAATTTTACCCTTCGGTGATATTTTAGTAAAAGATATGAAAGGAATCTTTTGTCGTTTTTCGTACGAGGTACTTTTAGACTTTTCTGACAAAAGTACGAAAAGAATGTTTTTTTAACTTATACGGCATGAATGGATTTTTAAAACATTATTTCCAAGAAGATCCCTTTATAAGTATTCATGTTTATTTTTAATCAACTTCTCTTAGTTTATAATTGTATGAAATGTTAAGAAAGGAAAAGTGTTTTTGAAGTAGAAAGGATATTTTCCTCAAGAATAGAGTTAAAGTGTTTTATCAAAATTATTTTCCATCTAAGATAATATAGGGTTCTATTTCTATCCCTATTATTACATGGATTTGATTATGTTGTGATGGAAATATTTTTATGAATTCCTTTATCTTATATGAATTGTTTTTTAAGAATCCCATTTTTACTACATGGGTTATGCAATGATGTATGATTTATGATTTTGTGGCACACATAAGAATGGTATCATTATGAGATGTGTGGGACCTATATCTCTCTCCAATGCATTGGGTAATGATTTTATATCTCATGAGATAGACATGGCTGGAACGGTAGGTTATAACGGTTCAGTGAAACAGGACTGAAACGAGGAGTGAACTCGGTTTAGAAATGGACTTTGTCCACTAAGATAGTCTTGTCAATGAGTCTTGACTAATAAGAAATGATTCTCTAGGATTATGTGTGTATGCCACAAAGTTTCATGTTTTAAGTTATGATTTTTTTGGATTCAATTTCACTACTATGATTTATCCCATGTTATGAAATTATGCTCTCTTTTGCAGGTTAAGATTTCCAAAATTTATGTTCTTATGAATATGATGTGATTGATATTTCTTTTGTTAACCCTTACTGAGAATTTGAGCTCACCCTTTTGTATGTTTTCTTTCCCCAGGTCATGAAGAAAGTTATTAAGTAAGATATGACAAAAGGGACTATAGATATGATGAAGTAAATGGGAGATAGTGTAGAGGCTCTATGAACCAGTTGTTTATGTTTCCCAGTTTCTAAAGACAATATACCTATATGGTCCTTTCGTGGTTTTGTTATATGTTTTAATAAGTATGCTTCAATTTTGAAGTATTAACAATGTATGTAAAGTATGGGTCGTTATAGTTGGTATCATAGGAAAGGTATAGTCAACCTTTGGAAACTAGGATGTGAAATCCTTAGTAAGAACCCTATGGATAATTCTAAGAATAGAACACAATCTTAGTGTTTTAGAAATGGCCATGAATAACCTAGGATAAGACCTTATGTGTGAAATTTTATTCTTGATTATGTGGTTTTCCTATTATAATTAGTGTTTCTCACACTATTCTTCTTGTTTTTAGAAAATGGCTGGAACCCGAAGGAACCATGTTAATGCGAAAGGCGACGGGCAATGCAATGATTGTCCCCCTGAGCAAAAAAACGTTATGGGAGTAGGAATGAAAAATCTTATAGCCATTCTCACACAACTTTCTCAATCTATGAATCATGTAGGACTTCCAAATGAGCAAAGGAAGGAGCAACATTATGTTGAATCCTTAATGAGACAACTTCCTCCTTCATTCAGCGGGTCTACTGATCCATTAGTTGCTGAATAATGGATTAGTACTACTAAAACGATATTTTCAGTTCTTCAGTGTTCTGAGCATGATAAAGTCATCTTAGCAGTGTATCGTTTGGAAGGTGATGCTGATAAATGGTGGAATCTTATTAAGAATATGAGGAAAAGGGATGAATGTGATTCAATGGAATGGGACGAGTTCAAGAACTTATTTTTCAATAAGTACTTCCCTCGTATTCTCCGAACAAAGATGGAGAAAGAGTTTCTTGAACTGAAGAAAAAGGATGATGAATCTTTTGGTACCTATGAAGCCAATTTTACAAGACTTTCAAGGTATGCTTCTGGTATTATTATCCAACCTGAGAGTAAGATCGATCGATTCTTTAGTGGCTTAAAACCAAATATTTGAAGGGCCTTATCCATAAGGGACTTTAATAGCTACGAGGAAATCGTTCGATGTGCTCTCAAAGTTGAGATGGAGATTAGAGTAACCCATCAGTCATATGGGTTTGATAAGAAGAGGAAAATGTAATTCAAAGGAAAATCTAAAGATCATACTGACAAGAAGATGATCTTTCCCTTATGCTCAAAGTGTGGAAAGAAACATGGAGGGAGTTGTCTTAAAGGGACAAGTAAATGTTTCAAATGTGGAAAGGAAGGTCATCAAGCATTTGTATTCCGCGATGATGGGAAGAAGATGTCTAATGATGCAAACAAAGGAAGGGATACACAGAATGAACCTATTACACTTCAATGTTTTAAGTGCAAGGAGATGGGGCATTATGCCAATAAATGACCTAATCCAAGGGTTGATGATGATGGTCGACGTCAACAAACTCTTAATGCTAAAGACAAAGGAAAGTCACATGCAATTTCTATCAGTAATGTGGAGTACGATAACGATGTGGTGAAAGGTACACTTACCATCCACTCTAAAGTAGCAAATGTTTCATTTGATTCAGGATCCACCCACTCTTTTATTTCTGAAGAATTTTCTAAGGGTATCACCGTATTACCTCAACAATTAGATGTTGAGTTAGCTGTGACAACACCTAATGGCACAACAGTCGCATCAAAAGTTTATAATTCATCTCCGATCGAAGTTTGTGGGAAAGTGCTTCCTGCAAATCTTGTAATCCTTCCTATAGTGGAATTTGATGTGATTCTTGGCATGGATTGGCTTTCTTTATATGGAGATCATATCAATTTCTAATGAAGGGAAGTTACATTTCATATTCCAGATCAATCTATGATCGTCTATCAATGCAAGGATGAACATAACCTTCCAGTGGAAATTCCATCTACCTTATGGGTCTTGATTCCACTAAATGAAGGTTATTTATCTCAAATGGTTGGTGAGAAACTCACGATTAAGAATATTCCCATTGTACGGGAGTTTGATGATGTCTTTCCGAAGGAATTACCGGGTATTCCACCAAATCGTGAAGTTGAGTTTTCAATAGAACTCGTACCGGGTGCTTTGCCTATTTCCAAGGCACCCTATAGAATGGCCCCAATTGAGTTGCAGGAATTGAAGAACCAACTCCAAGAGAATCTTGATAAGGGATTCATACACCCTAGTGCGTCACCTTGGGGAGCACCTGTTCTATTAGTTATGAAGAAAGATGGATCAATGAGACTCTGCATTGATTATCGAGAACTTAACAAGATCACTATCAAGAACAAAAATCCTCTCCCGCGCATTGATGACCTATTTGACCAACTACGCGGAGCTCAATACTTTTCCAAGATTGATCTTCGTTAGGGGTATCATCAATTAAGGGTCAAAAGGGAGGATATACCAAAGACGGCTTTCCATACAAGGTATGGACACTATGAATTTATAGTGATGCAATTTGGTCTTACTAATTCCCCTGCTATCTTCATGGATCTGATGAATAGAGTCTTTAGAGACTATCTTGATCAGTTTGTGGTACTATTTATAGACAATATTCTTGTCTATTCAAAGTGCAAGGAAGAACATGAAGATCACTTGAGATTTATATTGAAGACCCTGAGAAAGGAGAAGCTTTATGCCAAATTTACCAAGTGTGAATTTTGGCTTCAAAAAGTTGCATTTTTGGGTCACATAATCTCAAAAGAAGGGATATCTGTGGATCCAGCAAAAACAGAGGTTATCGAAAGATGTTCAAGACCAACAACAGTAACTAAGATCTGAAGTTTTCTTGGTTTGGCTGGATATTATCAACGTTTTGTGAAATATTTTTCATGATTATCTAATCCACTCACCAAGTTGACTCAGAAAGGAGTGATGTTTGTCTGGATGGAGGAATGTGAAGAGAATTTCATGGAGTTGAAAAGAAGGTTATCCAATGCACCTGTGCTCACACTGCCTTGTAGTGGAGAAAGGTTTGTGATCTATAGTGATGCATCCAAGAAGGGATTGGGGTGTGTTCTTATGCAAAATGATATGGTGGTAGCTTATGCCTCACGAAAGTTGAAAATCCATGAGCAAATTTACCCAACACATGATTTGGAGTTAGCTGCGGTAATCTTTGCATTAAAGATTTGGAGGCATTATATTTATGGTGAAAGGTGTGATATTTATACTGATCATAAGAGTTTAAAGTATATTTTCACACAAAAGGAGCTGAATATGCATCAAAGAAGATGGTTGGAGCTGATTAAGGATTATGACTCCTCAATCCATTATCACCCTGGGAAAGCAAACAAGGTGGCAGATGCATTAAGTCGACAAGACCATGCCAGTTTATCCATGATGAGGATCACAAAAGATCTAATATTTATGGATTTAGAAAGGATGGATCTTGGAATTATAATGGAAGGGGAAAATATTATCTTTCTCAAATGAATTTTCAACCATCTATACATGTGAAGATTAAATAGGCACAAAAAGAAGATGTCGAGTTACAAAATAAGGTGAGAAATGTTCCTGAATTCAACCTTGATTGTGATGGGATAATAATGTTCAGGAATCGGGTTTGTGTTCCTCCCATCCCCGAATTAAAGAAGGAGCTGCTGGATGAGGCTCATAGTTCTTCATTCTCTATTCATCCTAGAAGCAAGAAGATGTATAGGGACCTGAAAGAGTACTTCTGGTGGGATAGCATGAAAAGAGATGTTGTTGAATATGTCTCTCGATGCTTGGTTTGTCAACAAGTTAAAGCTGAGAGACAGAAGGCTAAGGGGATGTTACAACCATTACCCATACCCGAATGGAAATGGGAAAACATAACTATGGACTTTGTCACAGGACTTCCTAAAACATCCAAAGGCAATAATGCTACATTGGTCATAGCTGATCGTCTTACAAAGTCTGCACACTTCATTGCTATTAGAGAGGATTTCTCTCTGGATCAGCTTTCCAGGATATATGTAAAGTAAGTGGTAATATTTCATGGAGTACCACTTTCTATTATATCTGACCGGGATCCGAGATTTACCTCAATGTTCTGGCGAAGTCTTCAGCATACTCTGGATACAGAGTTGAGTTTCAACACTGCTTATCATCCTCTGACACACGGTCAGTCTGAGAGAGCAATTCAAACCCTAGAAGATGTGTTGAGAGCTTGCTCTATGGATTTCAAAGGTGGTTGGGATCAACACCTACCTTTGGTGGAATTTTCTTATAATAATAGCTTTCACTCCAGTATTCTGATGGCTCCTTATGAAGCTCTCTATGGAATGAAATGCAGGACTCCAACTTGCTGGGATGATGTTGGGGAAAGAAAGCTATTAGGACCTGATCTCGTTGATGAAATGGCAGAAAAGGTCAGATCTATTCAACAACACATAAGAGCAGCTCAGAGTCGACAGAAAATTTATGCCAACAACCGAAAAAAAGACCTAGAGTTTGAAGTGGGTGATAAAGTGTTCTTATGAACATCTCCCTGTAAGAGAGTCATGAGATTTGGAAAGAAGGAGAAGTTGAGCCCTAGATATATCGGTCCTTTCGAAATACTGGATCATGTTGGGAAGTTAGCTTACCGATTGTCACTTCCACCGAATCTCTCTCAAGTTCACGATGTGTTCCATGTATCTCTCCAGAGAATGTACATACATGATCCTTCACATGTACTTAGCTCAGAAGTTGTACCGCTAGAGCAAGATCTTTCTTATGAAGAACAGCCGATAGAGATTCTGGATCAAAGCGAAAAAGTCCTACGAAGCAAGACCACTCGATTGGTGAAAGTTTAATGGAGGAACCACCAATTAGAAGAAGCTACATGGGATCTTGAGGATATGATGAGGGCGAGGTATCCTCATCTGTTTGTGAAAAAGTGACGAATTTTGAGGGAGAAATTCATTTTAAGTGGGGTAGAATGTAACGCCTGAGACTTTTATGAGAAATATTTTGTTTTTATGTTATATAAATCATAAAAGGAATCTTTTTCTACACACAACACTAGCTTGTCTTGCTTTACACGCAACCGCGGCCTTCCTCGATAGCTTGTGTCGTACACAATACCGAGTTTCACTAAACAACGATATGCTATTAAAATATTATTAAACTAGCCCTTATGAATAGTAATAACCACTTTTTGAAATTTTATAATTTTTATTTTTCAAAATGGACTTCATTTTTGGATTTGGAATATCGAAATTAGCCCAGGATGAAATTTTGGTATTTTTCTGAAAACTTTCAATTTTTGATGAATAGTGAAATCACTAAGTTGTAGTTAAAAAAACTGAATTTTTCATAAAACTTAATTTCACCGCTTCTATGAGTGGAATTTAAAAATTCCGAGAGACACGGTTGATGTCAGTAAGTAAAATGTGGTTCAATGAGATGAAAATAATTTTTGGTGAATAGTAACTTTTTACATTTATTTGCCACGGTTAAAAGTAAATAGGGTAATTAAGGGTAAAAATGATATTATTATTACCCTAACACGTGTCCTAATTCAATTGGATAAGTGTAATTCGACCAAAAACAAACTTAGGAATAAAATATGACCATTTAGGACCACCTGGATTAGATTAGGACATTTATTATTAATTTATTTAAAGAAGGGTTAAAATAGTAAAAATCAATGTTTAATAAGTAAATAATTTTTAATATAAGGTTATACATACGATAAATTCGACTATAAATATTAATTAATAAGATAAAAATATTTCCTACATAATTATATTTTAATTTTAATTTTTATACATTAAATAATTTAATTTATTTATGACACAAAGATGATGTAGTAATTATCTTATTAATGAAATATTGACATAATTGATGTTATAAACACCAAAATAAATGTAATTTGAGACCTTTTATGAATTAAAATAATTTTATAGGTTAATATGACATGTTAGTATTAATTTAATTAACTTGGTTCGAACTAATCATTCTGTTATGATTTTCACAAAAATCAATTACTAAATAGAGTTAAAATTGACATAAAATAGTTTTTAAAACAAATATTATATTATTAATTGTTATTTTATTCCTAAAAATCTAAGGTTCGGCCAAATGACTTAGATAAGGTTATATATATTAATAATAAACAACTTGGGGTTTGTTTGTCTTGATATAGTAAGTTTATTAACCTTATAGTATAAGAAAACAAGAAAACACGGTAAAAGTTAAATTATCTAACTTAAAGTTAAATCTAAATGATAAGGTTAAAATTGATACCTAAACTTGTCTAAATTATATTGGATGAGAGGATTTCGACCCATACCCACATTAGCTTTGAAATATATCAATTTGGATCTATTAAAAACCAAATTTGACTTTATTATAAAATAATATTTTTATTTATTCCAAAGGTGCCCCTCTCCTCGCTTATAAAAGGGAACCTCATACCCCTCTTCCTCACACCACTTTTAGCCTTCAAGCTCGACCAACCCCAGCCAATTTCTTCTCTACACTTCCCTAGAAACATCCTAGAGGTTCTGGTCTTCTTCAAAGACCTATTTTAGTGCCCTAAAAGGAGGTCTCAAAGAAGCATTTCAAAGAAGAGGTAATGTCCGTCACCGATTCTTTCATCTTTATTTCTTCTTCCACTTATTATTATTTAGTTGTTTAATTATGAAGTAAAAACATCAGTATCACTCACATACTGATATGTTATTATAAGTATGAAACAACCCTATTTCACCATCTATCCATCCAACGGAAAAAGAAATCACCGCGCGTGCGTACGTACGGAATACCGTCTCCACGCCGTGGTGTAATCTATTTTCCATCACCACCTTACTTGGATGGGTATAATGATGTAAATAATGACAATATATGACTATTATAAAGTGATACTGATTCTGAAATAGTATACATACACTCCAATACAATTCCACGATCATAGGAACGATATCATCACTCGTGCCTACGTACGGAATACCGTCTCCACGATGTGATGTGACTCGTTCTACATGATCTTCATTTCATAATGATTATATAAATGAATTGAATGAATGAATATGATATATATTACACTAATACCATTCTGGAAATGAGGTATCTATAACCTAAAGAGAATAATAAGAATGTATTCGACAAAACACGCATAAGAACAAAAAGTTATAAACACCCGAATAACAAGAATTAATGAAATATTACTACTAAGAAGCTACGAATATGACCATATATGATATCATAAAAATAATTATGATTCTGGAATAATTCAATAACATTATTTAAATAATTATATAGGAGGTTCAGACACTTACGAAGAAAAATGGACCTAAGGTAAGGGAAATATCACAATCTCATTTTTATCCGAGATTGTTTATACTTTGGTATTTACTGGGGTGTATTTTATCATCCACATCCATGTTTCTTCAATATGTAATATTATTTACATCCACCTAAAATTTTTTAAATCCAATTTTACCCTTCGGTGAGATTTTAGTAAAATATATGAAAGGAATCTTTTGTCGTTTTTCGTACGAGATACTTTTTGACTTTTCCGACAAAAGTACGAAAAGAATGTTTTTTTAACTTATATGACATGAATGGATTTTTAAAACATTATGTCCAAGAAGCTTCCTTTACAAGTATTCATGTTTATTTTTAATCAAATTCTCTTAGTTTAGAATTTTATGACATGTTAAGAAAGGAAAAGTGTTTTTGAATTAGAAAGGATATTTTCCTCAAGAATAGAGTTCAAGTGTTTTATCAAAATTATTTTCCATCTAAGATAATAATGGATTATGTTTCTATCCATATTATTAAATGGATTTGATTATGTTGTGATGGAAATATTTTTATGAATTCTTTTATCTTTTATGAATTGTTGTTTAAGAATCCCATTTTTACTACATGGGTTATTCAATGATGTATGATTTATTATTTTGTGGCACACATAAGAATGATATCATTATGAGATGGGTGGGACCTATATCTCCCTCCAATGTATTGGGTAAAGATTTTATATCTCATGAGATAGACATGGCTGGAATGGTAGGTTATACCGGTTCAGTGAAACAGGACTGAAACAACGAGTGAACTCAGTTCAGAAATGGACTTTGTCCACTAAGATAGTCTTGTCAATGAGTCTTGACTAATAAGAAAAGATTCTCTATGATTATGTATGTATGCCAAAAAGTTTCATGTTTTAAGTTATGATGTTTTTTTGGATTCCATTTCACTACTATGATTTATCCCATGTTATGAAATTATGATCTCTTTTGCAGGTTAAGATTTCCAAAATTTATGTTCTTATGAATATGATGTGATTGATATTTCTTTTGTTTACCCTTACTGAGCATTTGAGCTCACCCTTTTGTATTTTTTCTTTCCCCAGGTCAGGAAGAAGTTTATTAAGTAATATATGCCAAAAGGGACTATAGATATGATGAAATAAATGGGAGACAGTGTAGATGGTTTATGAACCAGTTGTTTATGTTTCCCAGTTTCTAAAGACATTATACCTATACGATCCTTTCGTGGTTTTGTTATATGTTGTAATAAGTATGCTTCAATTTTGAAGTATTAACAATGTATGTAAAGTATGAGTCATTATATTCATCGTATTTCAGGTAGGTGGTCTAAAACTAAATATCATAGTCTTAAATTTTGATTAATATTATGTAATTTTAGAATTTTAATTTGACGTTTATAAATTGAGATTATGATAAAATTAATTAATTGGGTGATTTAATTAATTGATGTAATTGTGAAATTTGGACTGTTGAGATTATTTGAACATCGTTAATTAATTATAGAAATAATTAATGGGAATGGTTGGGATTATGAAATTTTGATTTTTGAATAATTAGTTTATAAAATTAATTATAATGAGATAGAGATTTTTGAAATTGAAGATATAATTATCAAATTAATTATTATTATATTGAAGTTGATGAATGGGGATAATTAATTATAGATTTAATTATTATAGATTGTTATAATAATTTAATTTATTGAGATTGAACAATTAGATGATTAATTAATTAGGGATATTAAATTGATTGATGTGGAACATTTAATTGACTAATTAAGAGGGGTTATTGAGTTGTTTAAGATAAAATAATAAATTTATTAATTTGAGTAATGAGATGATTTAATTGTTGAATAGGAAAGGTAGATTAATTAATTTATGAATTAATTATTATGAGTACTGTGATTATTCAATTGTTGAATTAAATCATAAGATTAATTAATTAAACAATTAATTAATTTGACAAATGTGATTATTTAATTATTGAATTAAATTATTAGATTAAATAATTGATGAATTAATAAATTTGTGGAATTTGATTATTCAATTATTGAATTAAATAATTGTATTAATTAATTGGTGAATTAATTAATGTGGGTAATGAGATTTTAAATTTATTAAATTAAACAGTGAGATTAATTAACTGATGAATTATTTAATGCGAGTAATGTGATTCTTTAATAATTGAATTAAATAATGAGATTAATAAACTAATTAATTAATGTGTGTAATGTGATTATTTAATTATTAAATTAAACAGTGGTATTAACTAATTTATGAATTAATTAATGTTATTAATGTTATTATTTAATTATTGAGTAAAATAATGGTGTTAATTAATTGAGGAATTAATTAATGTGAGTAATAAGATAAATAAATTATGATTTAAACAATTCTATTAATTAATCAACGAATTAATTATTGTGAGTAATGTGATTTTTTTAATTGCTGAATTAAATAATGAAATTAATTAATTGGTGAATTAATTAATGAGATAAATTTGATTATTTATTTGTTCAATTAAATAATGTCATTAATTAATTAACGTGTTAATTAATAAAACCAATGTGATACTTTTTTTGTTTAATTAAATGATGACATTAATTAATTGATGAATTAACTAATGTGATCAATGAGATTATTTAATTGTTGAATTAAATAATGAAATTAATTAAATTATAACTTAATAAATGTGATCAATGTGATTATTTAATTAACGAATTAAATAATGGTATTAATTAATTAGTGCATTAATTAATGTGAGTAACGAGATTATTGAATTCTTGAATTAAATAAAAGGATAAATTAATTGACAAATTTATTAATTTGAGTAACATGACTATTTAATTTTTTTATTAAATAATAGTGTTAATTAATTGATTAATTAATTAATGTGAGAAATTTGATTATTAAATAATTGAATTAAATAATTAGATTATTTAATTGAGGAATAAATTAACCTATGTAAAGTGATTATTTAATTATTAAATTAAATAATGTTATTAATAAGTTTATGAATTAATTAATGTGATTAATGAGATTATTTAATTGTTGAATTAAATAATGAGATTAATTAAGTGACGAATTACATAATTTGAGTAATAATATTATTTAATTATTGAATTAAATAAGGAGATTAATTAACTAACGAATTAATTAATGTGAGTAATGTGATTATTTTATTTTTGAATTCAATAATTAGATTAATTAATTGATGAATTCATTAATGATAATTTACATGAATATTTAATTGATGAATTAAATAATGCAATTAGAGGGATTAAATAATTGATGATTTAATTAATATATGTAATGATATGATTGGTGAGTTTTGATTAATTAATTATTGAACTAATTAATGTATATTGTTGTGTTTATATAATCATTGATTGAAAAATTTATTGTTTAAATAATTATGGGATATTGATATTGAAAATTAAATAATTAATTTTTGAATTAATTTAGTGAGTTTGGGTTTTTGAATTAAGAATAATTAATCATTGAATTAATTATGGGAAATTGATTCATTTTTGGCATGTACTTTTGAATTGGAATAATAATGAATTTGTGTAATTTATTATGGTATAATCATGTTTGATTAAGTGGTTAATTAATATATTAATTAATTTTGGGATGAAAGAATTGATAAATAGGTTTAAAATAATTATGCTGATTACTGGGAACCATGATTAATGAAATGAATTGGTTAGACATATGGTATTTTTTAAAAATGATCATGTTGTCTTATGATGGTAACACTGTTATGTTTGATATTATCCTTGTGACTTTTCTTACTTATCTTATGATCTTATGTGTTATCAATATGATTGTTACCTAAGGTTTTAATACTATTTAACATGTTGAGTTGTCTGGATATGACCCTTATTTGATGTTGACACCTGAGGGCTTCGTGCATGTTTTTGTACTAACATGGGTCCAGGGGAACTGGTACTAGATTCCTGAGGGCAGAGTACATGATTTTGTAGGATTCCTGAGGGATAGATGCATAGTCACATGATGCCTAAGGGAGAGATTCTATTTATGCCAAAGTGTGAGATTTTGGTTAACCTGAGAGAAGAGGCCATATGTTTACAGTATTTTCTGAGTGACTCATCCACAATATGATAATCAACTAATATTCTGAGTGATCCATCATAATACAAGAGGATCTATCCTCAAACACGAATACGCGAGAGGAAGCTAAAGTGGGAAAGGATGGCGTTGGGTGTTAACCCATAACCTGAGTGTCATGTGGTTTATTTACTATACATTATTAATTAATTAAATTAATACCTTATTTATCTCTATATGGTTTGAAATATATCACTCATATTGGATTTGTTTAGAAACAATGGTGTTGAACTACTCTGTTTTACTCACACACTATTCACGACTCCATTGAGTACCCATGAAAATTACATGGATGTAGAATTAGAAAAGAAAGAGGGACCTTGCAGTTGATTGATTTCTTATTGGATGAGTTTGATCTTGGAGTCGAGACAGACATGATGTTCGGGATTGAGGTTTGGAGTTTTTATTTGAGTCTTATTATTCTTTTATATTTTATGAATTTTAACATGTCATTTAAATAAATTTGTCTTTTCAATACATTATTATTTTATTATTTGGATTTATTTAATCTATACCCTTCTTAGTTTTGGATTTTAATTATTTATTCATATTATTTATATTAATACAACTACTTTTCAATTATTTATGATTCATTGCAACACTTAGCAAAGGCTATACTTTTAGCACTATATTCATTACACTATTGCTACTAGTTGACAACCTATAGCATACAGAGATCCACACTTGAGGTCATATTGCCAACCGTCTTAGTCACATAAGGGAGCATCGATTAGGGGATGTCAAAATGTATTATGTGATGTTGCCCGGTAAGGATCCATGTATCCCTCAATGGGGGAGGGGCGAATCAGTTACATCTTTTTCTTTTGTGTTTCCTTATTTTTGAAACAACCTTCAACTCCTATTAAAGTGTTGTTTCCCTACTGAACACAATACAAACACACATCTACATGAATACCAAAATATAAAGGGTTCACTACTCAATACGAGTAGCTAAATTCTTGGTATGTTATGGAAACATTATATTACTAGGAAATCCACTTGAAAACAATCCTTTTATGTGGAATACAATGAGTATGATATACCCTTACACATTTGTAGCACTTGGAAAACAATTTATAAGTGTGTGTGAACCCTCACAGTACACAACGATTCAATGCTTCGTAATCAGCTTTCATAGTTTCATCTTAAAAAATTATTATCTTTACTACCTAAAAGCTAGTAAGAACGACCTTGCAGAAAACTTACCACTTGTGCTGATCTCAAATAATTCACACACCATTTTAGGTATCATGGGAACAACATTAATTCCATGTGCACAACATTTGTCTTTTATTGTGAAACACCTCTTGTGGACATCTTCAATCTTGAGTGTATCTCTCTTCTTACATAAATTTTAACCATCTTAATTAAAAACTCTATTTCATTCACACAAATCCATTTATTTAAAATGATCCCACTCTATATAGTTTAAGATTTCTATATTTCTTGAGCTTATGAAATAGGGGGGGTCACCTATTATTTATAGGCACACCTGAACCCTGCATGAAAACCCCTAAGGTTTTTCTCATAATCAGGAAGAGTGGAAAAAACCACATTTGACATCACATTGGGAGTGTAACATTCTTTCAATGTTCTGATCAAGATTCATTCCATGAATAAAAAATTCCAAAATCCCTTATTTCTTTCACCCAAGAACCAATATTTTTCATGGTTCTTTCCTTTAACAGATTTGGATGTGTTGATATTCAAACACCACTTGTGTGAAACATATCAATACATCTTCAATATTTCATGCAACATACATTTCCCGAAGAACATTTCTCATGGTTCACTCAACTCCATAACAAAATCATTATTAAAATTCTATCATGAACTCCACAATCATTATATCTATCAATTGATCAATCAATATTAGCATTGACTTATTTTCTAAGGAAATTAATTTCTCTTCCTTGTCTTTCAAAAATATCTTTCATTACAATCAAATAAGAATATGACTAGTATAACCATTACTACCCCTTTAATTCAAAATAATTTCATCAAAATTTCTCCAACCAACATAATATATTTGTGAAATACAACTTAGAAAAACATCATCTAGTTTTCCAAGGAATTTATAAAGTTAATTTATTTATTCCATTCTGACAAAAAAGACAGAAATCCACTTCTCTATCCAACATGGTCCCAACAATCTCCCCCTTTTGATTTTATTGTCAACCAATATTCATAAATCACAGAAATTCGTAGCATCAAGCTATGGATTCCTTATCAACAATTCTAAGCCTACATGAAAAAACTCATTATATGAAACAAGAATTATTGATAGAAAAACCATGTTGTCCCAAAGTAGTAACTTTGAAATTTCTATAGAATTTCTTCCTCAATCATCTCCAAAACATAATAATCATTATTCCATAACATTCATCCCCTTCCATTTATTTATTTCTCATATATCTTTACATCCTCAACTTTACTAGAATACAAAACTTTTTATTCTTATAACCACTCCAACAAGCATTTAGAATAGTTCACACACATACCTGATGGATTCGCATCATACACAAAACTCCCCCTTAATGAATATTCCATAAGGATAGATTAATGAAAAAATTCCACCCAGGAAAACACAATACAATGGTAAGATAATAGATGGTACATAAACATATACCTCAACCATGATCAGACGAAGGTTGGACACCCACACTGAACCTCAATTTTAAAATGGTTCCGTTAGTAAAGAGTTTTTTGGAAATGTTAACAACTTGCTCTGATGTAGGAAAATACTCCAAATTCAATTCATTCCTTTCCACATGATCTTGGATTATGTGATACTTTATGACCATATATGTTTAAACAAGAATGTTGAACCATATTTCTTGTAAGATTTAATGCACTTTGGTTATAAAATACAAATAAAAGGGTAACATTATTTCAAAGAGTATGAATTTAAATGAGTCTTCATACACATATGTTATGTAATATCTTGAGATGGGTAATCATACTCATCCTCAGTCATTCTAAGAGTTAATAATTTTGGTTCTTTTTATTCCAAAAAAAATCCCAAAAATGAAAACCTCACTAGATGTGGATCTTCTATCATCATAATTTCCTACCAAATTAGCATATGAATACCCAAAGAAGTCAATATTTTCAGAGCTATAATACCTGATTCCAAAATTTGTTGCACCTTTGATATATCTAACAATCCTTTTCTCAGTAATCAAATGTGATTCTTTGGGACCACTCTAAAAATGTGCATATAAGGTAAAAACATAGGCAATGTCAGGTCTTGATGTAGTCAGATATAACAGACTTCCAATAAGCTTTCGAAACTCTTTATATTAAACATCCTTGAATTATCCGTCTTTAGACAATATTGTTCCCCCTAAAATTAGAGTGGAAACAAGTTTCTAATTATCCATGCCAATCTTATTCAGTAGTTCTTTAGCAAAATTATCATTATAAAGGAAAATATGGTTCTTTTTCTGTAAAATCTTTAATAAAAGAAAGTATTTGATTTAACAAATCACAGACTTCTCAAATTACTTCTTTATCTCTTCAGTAAAAATTTCACAAGATCTTTCATAATTTCTATCAAAGATAATTCCATCAACGTATACAATTATGGTGAGAGAGGACTCTTAAAATTCATTAAGGTAATGATTTCGATCAAATATTCCTTGTTTCAAACTCATATTTCCCTTTTAAGTATCCAATATTGAGTACCATTTCCCTTTGAGCTTGCTTTAGCCAATACAAAACCTTCGTCAACATGTACACATAAAATTATTCATTTCCAAAAAAAATCTACAGGTTTGTTCGATGTAAACATTTTATCAAGATTCCAATTTAGAAAATTTGAATGTACATACATTTGAAAAATTTTGTAACCTCATTGCATAGTAATTTGAAGAATGAATATGATAATTTCCAATATTTCCACCAGATAAAAATTCTCACCAAAATAGACACCATCAAATTGTGAGTACCCTTTGCACACTAATCATTCCATGTTCATTATCACTTCACCCTATTTATTCCCCTTGTTCTAGAAAACCCATTTTTTCAAATAAATTTCTTATTATCCGCATTGGGTATAAGTTTCCAAGTATCACTATTTTTTATTTGGTAAAACTCTTCATTCATTGCATGAACCCATTCTGGATGATCGAAATCTTTATTTACATCATTTGGATCAACTTTTCAATATAAATATTTGTGACATCATTTCTTGTTCTAATTTTTCGAACCCTTTGATGTTGATCACAAATAATGTTTTGAACCTCCAATTTATTCCTCATCCTAGGATGATCTATTTGAAATTCATCTTCATCATATGAAATTATTGATATTTATTCTTTTTATTGAGTAGGATTACCATTCTCTGTAGCATTATCAAAATTGTTAACAAAACATTCCTTATCCTTCCCAACTTATACATCAGCAAAATCTTCTTTTCATTCTATAAATTTTCAAAAACTTCTTCACCATAAGAATAAAAGACTAATCATATTTCTTTATTGAAAAATCTATATTATCTTCTTTCTGAAACATATCCTAGAAAAATTCCATTATCTATTCTTTGGTCAAAATTTTCAAGATTGAGAAGATTTTTCTTTATGATGCATGGACTCCCTAAAACTCTTATGTGTTTCGAACATGAATTTTTACCTTAAATCATTTTATATGGATTCTAATATAAACATGGTCAATAGATACATCAGTTTTGAATGTATAGAACAATAATTATGGATTGCCTCCAATAGTAATGAGAGAGACCATGGTCATGTTACATAGTTTGACCCTTTTCAAAAAAACATATATTATTTATTTCAACAACCACATTTTATTTAGGTGTGTATGGTAGGATGAACTCATTCATAATTCCATGATTATCATGATTTTTTTCAAATTCATAATTCTTATACTCACCACTATTATCAGTTCACAAATTCTTCACTATATACTCACATTCATTACTTGATTTCCTCTTGATACTATTAAGAATTTTTAGAGTATCAGACTTATGTCTTATATACATAACCCATGTAATGTGAGTAAATTAATAAATGAAACCGATGAAGTAATTATCTCCATTTATTTATTGCTTTCTAACCATATCATAGGTATCAGAATGATTAACATGCAGGGATAGTTTGGAACGCTTGTCAACTCTCTTATGCATAGAGTTTATAATCTTCCCTTTATGAAATGTAGTGAAAAACCAATCTATTCTTCTTGGCATATTAGAAATATCTCAGACACTATCTCATGTAGATAACTTTCTCATGTTTCTCTTAAATATGTTTCATATACTTTTATTCCATTATTTATTTTCTTCCATCAAACCCATTTAAAAAGAGTTTTGTATTTCACCATCCTGGAAGAAGTTTCATTTTGTACGTTCGCCTCTTGTAACTATCCTTCCATATTATTTATTTTTGATAAAAAACCCATATATTCTATGGATAAATTTTTAACATCCTTACAGAGTAGTGAAACACTCAGTGGTTGTGTTTTAGTCCATCAACATATAATTTTTTTGGATTTTATCTTTTCATTCCCAATGATTGGCTGATCCAACACCTCTAATCCTCAATGAATCATCATTTATGAATGTCACTATTACTTATTTAAATTATTTATTATTCTCAAAATGAATTAAGTACCCTGTCATATGATACGAACACACACTATCAAGAATCCATAGCCTTTCTCCTTTTTGTATCTCTCAATGTGGTTTCAACAATTAGATCCTTTTATTATTTATTTTATTTCTTCACATACAACTTATAAGAATTGTTAATTAAATTTTGTGGACTAAGTAGAAAAACAAGGAAAATATTAGCAATAAATATAGGGTGATCACTTCTTTCAAAAATAGTTTCCATTCATTGGATCCTACTCCCAACATTTACACCAGCCTTCTCAAATTTCATTGGAATTTCCATCTCAGACTTCTTCTTTGAGAGGAATGAATCCCCACCAAAACATGTCCTCTATAACTTTTGGAATGGTAGGAATGATTTTGGTTAAAAAAACACATATATTAAATGTCTCCGAATCCACCAAAATACAATTAGTATCCATAGAATGATTATTTCCTTCTTAAACATCCATACTAACTGAGTTGTAAACATGCTTCTCAATAACCTTATTAAATGAACTCTAATGAAAATCAACCTTACATTTTTCAATTGTAATATTTCTCTTTAGTTCATATTTCTATTCAGACTTATTGGATTTAGAATTTTATGATATATTTCTGGAATCATAATTTTTAGATGCTTCTGATTTTTTGGTATTGTTAACTTTGGTCACAGACATTGCCTTTCCAGCTTTGTTATTATCAGAGATAGATCCATATTTCTTCTCAACCATTAAAGGTAACATTTGTTGATACATCATACATTCGTCCTTACTATATGTTTCTCCAAATTATGAGATATATTTTTTGAAACTTATATTATTTTATTCAGTTTGTAAATGTTTATGTTGGACAAGGTGCAACTCTCTATCTCTTTCATTAATCTTTTCATCAAGATAATCATTATGATTTTTAATTTTCAAGGGAATTATTCATATCATCAATATCATTTTATATCTTGAATTTATCATCAATAAAACCTTCTTGATTGTTTAATGTTGAATTTTCATTTATCAACTTCCTATTTTCATTCTCAAGAATTATAATATTCTTAAAACATTCATTGAACTCTTATTTCAAATGATAATCAAGATGTGTTTTTATTTCTTATGAAATTTTGATCCCATTATCATCATTTTTCACTGAAACAATAAATTTATTCTCTCTAGTATACTCAATATTAAAAATTTGGATTTGGATTCGCTATCCTCTTCTTCTTAATCTTTTTTCAAAAATCTTCTTCTTTCTTATTTGAAGAAATTTTTTTCCTCCCCTTTGAAAAAAGATATATCGTTGTCATCCTGTTTCTTCTATGAACTTCTTGACTATCTTTCATCTTCATCACTTTCTAATTATTTACTTACTTCTGTCTTGTTAGCCGTAAAGTCACCAATCCCAACAAATTCGAAACCATTTAATGGGAATTTACCTTTCTATTTCCCTATACATATTTTCACATTCTTAGAAAATATGGACAAAATTTCATCAATGTTATGACTTAAATCATCATCATAATTATATTCATCAACTTCTTATTCAATATGAATCTTCTTTGACTTCTCTTTATTTTTAGTCTTGACAGACATTTCTCTATCAGCTTTTGTTTTTCTCTTAATAGTCTTCTCCCTTCCCATTTTATAATTGATAGGAGTTCTATGAAAATCATATAGATATAATTTTTCAGGGTCTATCTCTTCTAATTATGAAACATTATCATCAAAATTGTTGGGTATAATTATCAAGATCTTGTGAACCACCATAGAATTCTCTAACATTTCACAAAGAAATATGATTATAATAACAATGTCATTTACCCTGGTAATGAAGCCCCAAATAGATTCAATCTCTCCCATTTTTATGTATTCATACATTAACCATTAGATTTGATGTTTTTCAGTCACCACATTTTTATTTCCTTCATATATTTTTATCAGCTTATCCATTATTGATTTCGATATAACAATAACATTCACACTTAGAAACTCATTCTCCTAATGAATTGAGAGTACTGAATTTTTAGCTCTTCCATCATTCTCTAGATTATTCTTATCATTAGGTATAAGAGGAAACTTTTCATAAATAGTAGAAAATCCATCTATTATAGCTTCAATAACATGATACCCAATAGACACAAGATATGTAATCATTATATATTTCCAAATATGACAATTATTCCTATAAAATATTGGAATCACCTTACTATTCATGCAATTTAGATTCTCCATCACAAATTCTCTTCAAAACATTAGCAAAGAAAAAACTAAGGGAACATGTCCCTCTGATAAAAATTGAATTTTTTCAGTCATGATACATATATAAATAATAGGGGGAGGAGGTTAATTAGTGATATCGTTGATATATCATCTTTATAAATGTTGGATTTTCCTTGTAAAGTAATGTAACTTCCCTATCTTTTAGAAAAAATATTCCTTCCAGAAAAACAATAATATGATTGGAATCACCTTTACTCCCCCTTTCCTTCATAAATCTTGCATTACATGTTCTATAACAAATTTATGATATTTTTAAAATAAAACTCAACAAATAATCATTTGGGTTCCCAAGGCATTTACAATGATAATAGATTTATCCCCTTTTTGAAAACAAAATACAATAATCCACTTCACCGTCTAACATGGTCCCAAAATTATGGAAAATGATCATTGTAGGAAGAGGAGAATGAAACAATAATTTATAATGTGGTGTTAATAACTCTTCCACAACGAGGTCTTTCCTTGGGGGATGCTTGAGGGACAGATCCTAGGGAATGAAATATTATGTTGGTGGGGCCCAAAGTGGACCAAATCATGATCATGGGTTGGACATGGCTAAAACATTGGTAGGTGGCAAGTGGTATTAAGGAGAATTAGCTTAGTGAAGACAAGGGGATTAGAGAGGGTTATTGAAGTTAGTGGTAAACGGAAATGGATCAAACTCAGAGGAGAGATGATATGGGGATGAGGTTTTAAATAAATGAAAAATATTTAGATGTGGCTTCTCATGAACCACTCCTAAATATTTTCAATATTATTAGTAGTGGTTTCTTAAACAACCATTAATAGACCATCATTAAGTGCTGAATTTTTTTTATTAAATGATATAATAACCATGTATGAGATTCTTGGTTTTCTATATTCATGGGTGTTATTAATAATTCCACTATTTTTCAAATGTTGTTACAGTTACAAAAACGTAGTAATAGCATCAGTGTCACACTCAATTATAAAAATATACATTAAATAATAGTTAGAATATCATATAGTTTTATGATGTTTTCACACTATATAAAATTCATTTAATATTAACTTGAAATATCATAGTTTCAATAACTCTACTTAAGGTTAATTCAACTACCTCAATGTGATATATCCCATTTGTTGTGCTCTTGTCCACCAGACCCCTTTAGAATTATTGATAATTTAATCTTTCTAGAAATTAGGTAGTGACATATAATTGTTCTAGGTAATGTTATTAATGTCTTGAACATCATATGAGATACAAAAGTATATAAATTATACACAATAGTATTTAATATGTATAATATTTATCAAGTATGTAAATATATTTTCTATTTAATTTCATTAATTATATTCATCTTTGGTATGATTGTGATACATATATTATTATTGGTTAGAATAAATACAGAATCCTTTATTAAGTTTTTATGTGCTAGTTTCATTCTAAGAATAATTACAATTTAATACATTAATAAATAAAATAAATTATTTTTTAGTAGAGTATCATGGATTTATTAGGAGATAGATGAAAAGGGTACAAGTTATCCAATTATGAATCTTGGGTGACACTTTTCTATGCAGCCTAATCAAATTTCCCACTAGATATATAGTGTTGTGCATATTCATGTGTTAAATTGGGAAATATATTATCCACTAATTAATATAATATTTTTATTGAATTCAATTAAAAATACATATTTATCTAAATATTTATTCCTTATGAGATAATATTATTCCATGTTAAGACATGTAGGAATTTGGATCCAGGCCTCGTAATTTTAAAATAGGGAGGATTATTATTATAGGAGAGTATATTAAATAAAGTACAAAATAGAATAATAAAATACATGATGAAAATAAAGACGCATATTTATTATATATATTCATGATTTAAAAACAGATTTGAAATTATTAGGTCTATATAGGGAACACACCCTAATAAATGGATAGTGAATGAGTGTGTGATAATTTAAAAAAACAATTTCCATAATCATGTTACATGGTTAAGACAAAAATAACTTCTCTCTTGTAGTGAATATTAAAGTAATGATGTATAAAAGAGAGACAAAATATATCTGACTTGGTTCACCAGCATAGGGATATTTTCTAGGATCTTACACTTTGTGTTTCATCAGTGTACTATAATTAGATAAACTGCACTATTTTTTATCATGTAGAATGTATCACAAAATGACATGACTAAAATAACTAGATCCATAAAATTATAAAATATGTATCTCATATCGTAAAACTATGTGGTTTCTACTACTATAACATGATCCCCTTATAAATAGGGTTTGCTATCAAAAGGCAATAGTTCGACCATTAAGTGAATATTAGAGTATATATGCCTAAAATTGAATTTTTTTTCTATTTTAATCCTTTATCCTTTATTGGATAAATGTTAAAACAGTTAACAAACATATATAATCATATGTTAGTTATTTCTATTCATTCCCGCCTATACAACGACTACATGTTAACTATCATTTAGAATAATATTATTTTATTACTAGTGTGCAATGTAATATTTCAAAGAAACTCTTTGTTGCGAATCGGGTACGCTTTCGAACATAGCAACCCATTTAAAGTAAAATTAATATTTAATTCGTAAATATTAAAAAGTATACAAATTTATTATTCTTTATTTACCTGGGATGTTACATCATTCCCCCCTTTTGGGAATTGCGTCCTCACAATTTTATTCACTTATCAAAATAAGTGGGTGTATTTATCCCTCATAACATTTTCAGATTCTCACGTTACCTCTTCAAGCATATGGTTTTCCTACAATACCTTTACCTAGTGAATTACCTTTTTCACAACACTCGCTCTCTTCGGTCAAGAATCTGGACTGGTTTTTATTCATAAGATAGATTCTCTTCCAACTAAACTACCTCTGGGCTCAAAAGAATAGATGGATCTTGCATATACATTCTCAATATCAAAACATGAAAAACATTGTGTACCTGAGATAAACTCGGATGTAAAGCCACTCGGTAAGCAACTGATCCAACACTCTCCAGAATTTCATATGGTCCAATGAACCTTAGACTCAGCTTTCCTTTCTTACCAAATCACATCTCACTTTTCCATAGTGAATTTTGAGAAAAACATGATCACCTACCTTGAAAGATAGATCCTTCCTCCTGTTGGCTGCATAAATTTTATGTCATCTCTGAGCTGTTCTCATGTGTTTCTGAATCAACTGAACTTTTTCTTCCATCTCTTCTACTAATTATAATCCATCGAACAAGCACATGGAATATCCTCCAAAGTCTGAATTGTTTATTCATGACTGCCCATCTAATTGAGGATGAAAAGATATAAAAAAATTTAATTCAGTACCCAACGACTTTTGAAGGCCTTTCCAAAAGTTAGAAGTAAACCTGGGATCACGATCAGATACAATGGATAGGGGAACTCCATGCAACCTTACTACCTCTTTAAGATAAAATCGAGAAAGTTAATCTAGAGAGAAAGTATCTCGAATAGGAAGGAAATGAGCAGATTTAGTCAAGTGATCAACAATAACCCAGATTGCATTATTACCTCGAAATGTCTTCAGTAATCCCACAAAAAGTCCACTAATATATTTTTCCCATTTCCACTATGGCACTGGTAAAGGATGAATCATCCTTTTTGGTAACATCCTCTCTGCTTTAACCTGCTGACAAGAAAAACACTTCACAGTAAAATTAGAAATATCTCTTTTCATTCCATCCCACCAGTAATACCCCCATAGATCTCTGTACATCCTAGTACTTCTTGGATGAACTGAAAACGGAGAACTATGATCTTCACATAACAACTCTCTCTTCAACTATGAATCAAAAGGTACACACAATCTATTCCCACATCTCAAAACACAATCATTATCAATGTGGAATTCAGGAAACTTACCCTTCTGAACCACCTCTACCTTTTTCTGCAATTCACTATCTTGCTTCTATGCTTGCTTGATTATGTCTGATAGAGAATATTTCACTGATACCTGAACCAAAACACAAGGACATCCTGCACCAACAACTTCTATGCCAAAGTTCATCAAATCCTTAACAAAAGGATCACGTTCCAAACACAACATTGTTAATGAATCATTACTTTTTCGACTCAAAGCATCAACCACTTTATTTGATTTTCTCGAATGGTAATGAAATGTACAATCATAATCCTTGATTAATTCTAGCCATCTCCTCTGTCTTGTGTTCAATTATTTCTGAGTGAATATATACTTTAAACTTTTGTGATCGGTATATATTTCACATTGTACTCCATACAAATGATGCCTCCAAATTTTTAAAGCGAAAACAACAACAGCTAATTCCAAATCATGTGTAGGGTAATTTACCTCATGAGTTTTCAACTGACATGAAGCATATGCTATTACCTGATCATTCTGCATAAGGAAACAATCATGTTCCTTCAATGAAGCATCACTGTATATAAAAAAATAACCATTCTTATAAGTAAGTGCCAAAACTGGGGCATTCACCAATCTTATTTTCAACTCTTGAAAACAATCATCACATTCTTTTGTCCAGATAAACTTAAAACCCTTCCGAGTTAGCTTAGTCATTGGACCAAATAACCGTGAAAAATTTCAATAAACCTTTAGTAGTAAACTACCAAACCAAGAAAAATATGGATCTCAGTTACATTTGTGGGTCTTGGCCATTCTCCAACAACTTTTTTTTGTAGGATCCATAGTTATTCCATCTTTAGAAACAATACGACCAATGAAATAAATTTGTTGCAACCAAAACTCACACTTTCTGAATATACAATACAATTTATTTTCTTTTGTGGTTTGCAAAATAACCCATAAATGTCTTTCATGCTCCTATTTACTTTTAAAAAACACCAAAATGTGATCAGTGAAAACAACCACAAACTTATCCAAGAACTCATGGAAAATTCTATTCATAAGGTTCATGAATACAGCAGGTGCATTGGTTATCCCAAAAGGCATTACTAAAAATTCATAATGGCCATATCGTGTACGAAACATGGTCTTCAGAATATATGCTTCCTTTATCTTCAACTGATGGTACCCCGATCTCAGGTCAATCTTTGAAAAAAACTGAGCTCCCTTGAGATGATCAAACAAATCATCGATATGAGGCAAAGGATATTTTTTCTTAACAGTGATGTTATTCAAGGCTCTATAATCAATGCAAAGTCTCATTGAACCATCTTTATTTTTAACATATAAAACAGGAGCACCCCATGGTGATGTGCTAGGTTGAATGAAACATGTCTCTAATAAATCTTGAAATTTCTCCTTAAACTCTAAAAGTTCAGTTTTAGCCATTCGATAAGGGGGTTTTGAAATTGACTTAGCATAAGGAACTAAGTCAACAGAAAATTCAACTTCCCGATCTAGTATTATTCTAGGAAACTCATCAAGAAAAACATCAGGATACTCATTTACCACTGGCACATAATTAATTTTAACAGTTCCCTTGTTTTCAACGATATGTGCAAGGTAACATTCATTTCCATCTTTTACAAGTTTCTGAGCCTCTTGATATGTTATCAATAGTAAGGGTTAATTCTTGTACACAAACTGAAAGTCTTTCTGAAAATAAACTTCATTATCTCCACAGTCAATCTTATCATGGTAAATAGAGATCCAATCCATACCGAGGATAACATCAAACTCCAATATAGGTAAAACAATAAGGTTTGCAAGTAGGTTCTTTCCACGGATAAGGATATGAAGATTCGTATAAATTCTTTTTGCCTCAAAAATTACCCCAGGTGTTTTTACCATATGTTCAGGAGTCATTTCTTGATATGTTATTCCCATTTTACTAGAAAATTTTTCAGAGATCAAAGAATATATAGACCCTGAATCAAACAACACACTGGAATAATCTGAAAAAACAAACAAAGTACCTGATACAACTTCATTTGATGGCCCAAAATCTGCTGAAGTAGTTTCAAGGGATTTCACCACCCCTTTCTACTTTTTTTCTAACTGCTTCCCATCACTCAAGCTCGTTGTCGGTCACTCGTTTTCATAGTGACCCATCTCATTGCACTTAAAACATTTCACTAACTGTAATTCAAATTTGGACTCAACATCACCTTGATATTTTACAGTGAAATCACGAGACTTATGTCCCATCTTACCACATCGGTAGAACTTTTTGGAATTCAGATGAAATCCTCCAGTATGCCTTTTACCACATTTATCCTAAACTGGAAACTTATTTTTCTTACCATCAGACCTTTTTGAATAATTCTTTCCTTTCTCCTGCCACCTTGGTCTCTTCTTCTTGTTGTTGTTATAGAACACTTGATCATCGGAAAACTCTATTTCCACCTTCTCAGCACATCGAACAAGCTTTTTATAACTTTTGATCTCATGAGAAGCTAAATCCCTTCGATATTTTGGCATTAATACTGATTAAAAATGCTTGATTTTACTATCAAGGTCTTGGATAAAATTTGGAGCATACCTTGCCAATCGAGTGAACCTTTCTTCAAAGGCAGCCATTGTGTCTTCCTCTTGCCTCAATTCCAGGAATTGTTTTTCCATCCTAAGTCAAATAGCCTTAGGAAAAGACTTCTCAAGAAACATAACTTTGAATTTATCCCAGTCGAGAGCATCAATCTCATCAGTGTCCCTGATATTTTTAACCATCAACCACCACTGATCTGCTTCACCCTCCAAACGGTAAATAGAAAGAATAACCTTTTTGATTTTCTGAACACCCCATGACATCGAAAATCTTCTCCAGTGCTTTAATCCACCCTTCAGCTACCACAGGGTCAGATGACCCACTGAATGATGGGGGATGTTGCCTCATGAAATGTTCCACCACTGACTTGTCCCTCTGCGGTTGATCTGGCAGATCTCATGCATGGATACCGCCACCATTTATCACTTGAGTCAACCACACCATTACTGTAACAAACTATTCAGTTCCAATTCCGACCATCTCAGGATGCTGATTTGGAAGGTTATTTCCTTCTGTATTCCTTCCTTGCACTGCTTCCCTGTTTCCTCTATGGAAAACCATTCTGAACAAACATGGCTTAGATGAATCAACATGGTAATCTTAAAATGCTATATCATTTCAATTTGACAATAAAAAAAATATTTTTGGATAATCATTTAATAGAATTATAACTCCTAAAGTTATCTAAACCGACCTCTAATACCAACTATAAGGCCCTGGCCTTAAACCTTACTTAATATTGAATTAAATGAATAATTCACATTGATGATCTTTTCAGGTTTAGAGTTTTATAGAATTAGGAAATAACTATTAAATCTCAAAAGATTACAAAGTAGACACTTCTACTAAGTTTCCATAAAATAAAAACTCTTAAAAATAAACATGTCTATTTCCATGTTTAAGATAACATGACTTTTCCTTGATCCCATCCTTGACCTTATTCCACATTAAGTCCTGTGAAAAACATTTCAAAAATGTGGGATGAGCATAAAAAGCTCAATAAGTGATATAAAAGTACGAAATGTAAACATTATTCCATGTATGAAATCATACTTTACTCATAAAACATATGCATTTTAACATACCTTATCAAATCATGAATAAATCATAGAAATCATAAGACATAAAGGTAACTTGAGGCATTCATAACATTCTTACGTAGGGAGTAACCCTCATGGTTACGTTTGGAATACCCATCACAGTATATTCCCTAAATCTCTTCGGAGAAACCTTAACATTTAACTCCTTCGTGTTACCCAAGCCATTGGAGAGCTATATCAGGCTCACCTGCCCTTAGTTTATCATGGAACCACTCGTCTTTATAATAACGCCCAATAACCATAACATAATCGTATCACATAAAACATCCATAAAGGAAACATAACATTTCCACATTTCAATCACAAGATATCAATAAAACACATTAATATAAAAAAAACAGTATGAAAACCATTTTCAATACCAAAATAAAAGAAAAGTAATACATGGTTTTTATTTTTCATTTGAAAAAAAATTAGGTTATGGCTTGTAGAGGATGCCGAAACTCAAATAATGGTCACGGCGGCGGAGAAGTCATTGTCGCTGCATACGTACGACAAAAAACAATTCTTTTTTCTTTTATTAAAACGCTTCGTATAAATAAAATATTCCTTTTTAATAAGCATAAAAGTCAAAGGGTTTATACACCGTATAAAAGAAAGTTGTGTATAAAACAAAATATGCCTCGATGAATGGAGATTGAGACGAAGTCCCTTACAAAGATAATTTTTTAAATAAAATAGATCTATTATTTGTATTCACTGTAATTATAGCTAAATAAAGTAAAAATACAAGATAGGAAATAATAATATCATGACATAATTTGAAAGTAGGAGATTAACCCAAAGAAGGGAAATTGGGTTATAAAGTTCCCTTACCTCGTGTCCGACGTGACTCGATTGTTCTTTAATCTACGGAATAATAAACTAGAGTTAATTTCTACTTGCTTAAGAAACTTTTTCAAGTTCATTATTCATTTTATATCACTTATTAACATGTAATGAACACTATGTAATTATTTAAGTTAATAACGGTCGTTTTAACGATCATTGGTACTTGAGTCAAAAATAAACTCTTTATAATTACAACTTTTTCATGTATGCATTATATCCAGAGTTATATTAATTATTTAGATATCATAAGAGTTCTAAATCCACCCATCCAATAACTTTTTCACTTGTTTAGCTCTTAGATTTTACATTATCTTTTCATTTTATTTAAATCGTTAAATAATGAGGTAATCGCTGCATCATCATGGTGTCATAAATAATTTAATCTATTTAATGTCTAAAAATTATAAACCAAATATCATGATTTAGGAAATCTTTTTAGATTTATAATTAATATTTATAGTAAAAATTATGACTTGTATAACCCCATATAAAATTGTTTTAGTAACACAACACATGTTTGTGACATTTGTATTTTAACATTAAATAAAAAGTTATTAATGTCATTTTCCTACCAAAGTGGCTCCATGGGGTCCTCAAGTTAACCCATGGATTTTATTGGTCGTCCATGACACATCCAATAAGGGTAGAAAATTTTTCAAGGTCATTTCATATTATTAAAACATTATTTTTACCGTAAATTACACTAATTACCTCTAATCGAGATTAAAAACTTAAAAGTTACTATTCACCAAAAATTATTTTAATCCCATTGAACCACATTTTACTTCTTAATTACAACAATGTATGTCAGATTTTTGAAATTAAAAACAGAGTGGTGGTAAAATTTCATTTAAACGAAAAATCAGTTTTTTAAGTACAACTTAGTGGTTTCACTATCCATCAAAAATTGAAGTTTTTCAGAAAAATACCAAAAATTAACCCTAATCTATATTTGATATTCCGAATTCAAAAATGATGTCTATTTTACAAAATTCAAAACATATAAGTTACATAAATTAATTTAATAATTAATTCCCGTTGTCAGAACAAATAGCGTGTTTTTATGAAACAATATATATCAAAAGATTGACACTTGTTTAAGTCCAATTTCAAAGTAAAATTAATTCCAATGACCAATATTGAATTAAATGTTAAAAATATATTATAATTTCACTTTTTAACCAATTCAAAATATAATCTACTCATATAGATAAATTAGATAAAAAGGAGTTTTTGAATTAAAATTCAACATTTTTCACTATTCATTAAAAAATGAACTTTATCGGAAAAGTACAAAAAATTAACACAAAGTAAATTATGATGTCCCAATTCCAATGAAGAATTTTATTAGGTACAATAGAATGTATAAGAGTGACCAAAACTATATTTAAAGAGGGCTCTCTATCAAAAGGCGATAGTTCGACCTTTTAGTGAATATTAGAGAATATATGCCTAAAATTGAATTATTTTAATATTTTAAGCCTTTATCATTTATTGGATAAATTTAAAAACATTTGACAAACATATATAATCATATTTTAGTTATTTATATTCATTCCCTCCAATACAATGGCTACGTGTCAACTACCATTTAAAATAATATTATTTTATTACTAGTGTGAAATGTAAGATTTCAAAGAAACTCTTTGTTGCATATTTGGTACGCTATCAAACATAGAAACCCCTTTAAAGTAAAATTAATATTTAATTTGTAAATATTAATAAGTATGAAAATGTATTAATCATTATTTACCCGGGATGTTACAAGGGGGGTTGCCAAGAAGGGTGAGGGAGAAAGGGGATTAGTCTTTAAAAAAATATGATAATAATAATATTAATAATCATAATAATAATAATAATAATATTAATAACATTAATATTTATAATAATATTAGTAAACATTTTTAATAATAATAATAATAATAATAATTTTATGAATAATTATATTATTATCCATAATAATAATAATAATATCAGGCAAAAAACTTTCTCCCTTTTTTTTATTTTTTTCTCACATTATTTTATTTTATTTTATTTATCAGAATACTAGGAAACAGAACGGTTATCCTACACGGATCATGTGACCATGCACAAACCATGTATTGAATTCAATCCATTCCAGAAGCAGCCAAATAGATAGCTGGGCTAATCGCATGGTTTTTGCTAGCTGTACAGTTCCCGTGAAGCAGCCTAAATCCAACCAAAAACATCAAAACATCTAAAATTTATATAGGGTCTAAACCTGAACATCATCTAAAGGGTTCAAAGACTATGAAAAAATAAAATAAAACAGTATCGGAGGTTGGGGTGTGACAATTATCCACATCACAGACACATTCTAGCACTATAAAGTCACCACTCCAAAGGATAATCAGTACTCGATTCCAAGCGTAAACAAAATGAGAGAGGAATCAAAAACCTCTAGGTGACCACTCACTCCACAAGTCACACCCGACCAATCAAGAAGAAACCAAACCCAAACATAGTGGGAGAACATGAGAGGTTTCTCCCTACCACAAGGACTCAAATAGCATCGAAATTTAAAACTCAAACACCCCACCCTAGGAAGGGGGCCAACACGTGAACTCCTAATTGATAAAAACCAACTTTCATAGAATGAGAATAATATCTCCACCACTAGAAGTAGAATTTTTTTAATTCACCAACCAGACCCCCAAAATTCTGTGAAAAATCATGAAATGAATCACCAAATAAAACCAAATAACAAGAAATATCCAATTTCCACCCTTATCACAAAACCCAAACATCTCTATGTGAGCATATCTAAATCCATAACCCAAACCAAAAAACATGAGGGGAAACACACATTAAGATAAATGAATATTTATTGAAGCCACATTTACAAAAACATGACTTCTTGGATTAAAACATATCAATTTCATCATAATATCCCAAGGAAATGAGGGACATGCAATGATAGTAAAACCTCAATTATGAAAACAAGAATGGAAAGTCATTAAATGTTCCAATTAGAATACAGAACACAAAACAACACCATAAATTCACACACCTGGCAACCCATGACTCTATGAGATCTTCACACCAAGTCCTGTGGTTGAGGATCTTAGGGATAAGGCATGTCCTACCTCACAGTTAGGCACTTGCATCCTCTGATCATAATGTATTCTTATGGTGACGCTATTGAAAACATTTCTATATGACCCAGACAACCACAATGATGGAATGATTTTAGAAGGACACAGAACGATGGATTCGAATACCCAAACCAACCACACTAGTGGCGCACAACCGAATATTATAACAAACTAGAATCCAAAAACAATTAATAGAACTCTTTATGAAGTTGTTCTTATGGAATGTGGTTCTCACTAGATTGGTAATCATAACGGGCAACCAGATATTCCATATTTCACACCACCTGCACTCTAGAAACCAACTCATCAAGGAATGTTTCATCTACTAGATTCTAAAAATGATCATCTATAGAAGCAATGTCCCACTTGTTGATCTCTAGAGTAAGACCTATAAGAAATGAAGAAGCCTTCATCAGATCCAGTGATGCAACCTCCAAAGAAATAGAAACCAGCTCCTTGAAACGGTCAACAAATGTCTTCACCATCTGTCCGCCTTGTTGAATGCACATGAGTTATTCCCATTTCTTCATCTTCACATCCTCATGTATGAACCACAGGATGAATATGTACATAAAATCATCCCACGTCATCCAAAATCACAATGATGGGTGTGTGAACAACTCCCATTCACCTAAATATGGACCTTCAAACAAAATTAGTGGAGCCCAATATTTAAAATCCTCAAGAGTTCCCAACATCCTAAATATACACTACACTTCCTCAAGCAACTCAACTACCTCTAACTGACTCCAGTCACCATGATCAATATGAATACTTATGAATAATAAGAAAATGGGCATGAATCATTAGAAACATTGGGGACCATTCAAGGTGGCATTTTCTGAACAACATGAGAAATATAAACTCAAATCTAACATCAATCTCAAACATAATTGGAAAGAATATATCAATCCAAAACAATAGTTTGATACACCAAAAAAATACAAGAATAACCAAAAATTACCTTTCAAAATCCCCTTTACATTTTATATTTGAAAACCGCCTTTATTTAAAGCCTCTTTCAAAATACCTGAACCCACATTGTAAACTAAATTCAACTTCCAAAATCTTATCCCTTTTAAAAATTACATTATAAAAAAGCCCAATCCAATGATTTCAAAAAAAAACACCCAAGGAATCCCATGAACCTTTTCACTAATGTTCATCCACTTTTAACTATATGTTCCGACACACACTTCCCATATACATCGACACATGTGTCGATGTTCATAAAGAGTACCCAAGGATGCATACAAAACACATCTTAACCAATTCCTAACAAAACTAGATTTTTAGACTAGTCACTTTCAAATTTAAAACCCATTATACAAACATAATGTCACTTATAGAAAACATATTCATTTAAAAACCCCTTTCATTTTAAAAAACACACTTACATCCAAGGAAACCAAGACAAAGACCAACATACACCAAATTTCCAGACAGAGGGACTAATTCCTATGCCCACTTGAGGATATAATAGTAATCCATGCCCCAAGTAGGAAATAACACTAAGAGGAAGTTGAAAGAGGAACTTGGATATCACATGGGTCACTAATCCATGTGAAATCCAAACATGACACCAGCTCATCTCCATTGTCATCCCTCCATCTAAAACAAAAGTTGAAGACACAAATCCTGGACTACCCTTGGAAACTCGAGGTTCATAATGATAAGGGGTTCATGATGCCCTTCATGTACCACCTTCCGAGTCATGAAAGTACTAATCTCCAATTACCATACACCCCAAATAATATCAACCATTTATGATACCATTATTTCATGAACCATCCCAAGATTTCATCCGACCAGACAACCAACCCGATCTGTGGCATAGACTAAGGGGAATTCTAGAACCCCATTGGCTAGAAATGAGTGTCAGGAATAAAAATATTCAAGGTGAAATGATTTTAGACCATAAATAATAGGGGAAAAAAGTAAACTAAGATAGAATAGACTTACCACAATATGAATATCAAGTAATTAAATAATATTATTCAATAAAAAATACAAATAAGTAGATAGTATCTAAAAACAAGACTGAGTAAAAAAACTAAAACTAGACCATGACACAACAATCTTTATGTGACCACATAGTCACTTTCAACCACAAGAATAACTCTCCTCCAACAACAAGTAATTGAACCTCGAGAACATCGGAAAAATGGAACCTTCAAAATAGCACAGGTCTACCAACACTGAGTTGAACAAGTATGGTGTTAGCTAAAAAATATCATTAGGAAGTCCCCAGAGAAACCATGTATTTTCCTTTCCTAAAATTTTGAATTAACACTAGTATGAAAATACAATTACCAAAAATTGGGTTTTAACATTTTACAAGGAAAACATAGTCTTTTCCTTTTTTAAAAACAACACATGACACAATTCATTTTCAAAATAATTTATCCTTTTTAAACAAAAAACTAAACCAAATACCTAATAAAAACACTACAGGGCTGTGATGAAAATTTATAAACAAATAAATTAATTAATCATGATAAATTCTAAAATCAATGGAACGTAAACACATATATAAAAATGGTAACCACAGATTTTCTAAACATACCTAGAATACCCCTAAACATACTCAGTTATGATCCACCTGTCGAAATATGGTGAAGGCCCTATGTCTATAACCAACTGGACACCCTCAACAATCTAATATAAAAGCACAACCCTCGTGGCCTAACCGAAAATCTAGGAGGGTACCAACCCATCTAATTGGGGTTGGTAAACTACCATTACTCAATCATCTAGGATATTCCTAGGAACCCATGGTTGTATTATACTATGTATATAGGAGGCTCTTTCATGCATGAATCACCTTATCTTCCATCACCACATATTCCTTTCCCAAACACAAATATCACCTATATGATATCCTATGAAGGGAATTACTTTATAGGGGTTCCCACTATATACATATACATATATACATCACTTCATCAAATGTTCCAACTGGGCCTTCATATAACATGATCATTCATCCCCTTATTTAAAAACATGAGAAATGTATAACATGCCTTTTTATTTACGCACACAAATGCCATTTTTTCCCAAAACACCATAATGACGTTTCCAAACAATTTTGTAACCCTATTTTCAATATGAATTTCCAACATGCCTTCAGGTTCCATGATCTAATATGTTATCAAAAAGCATTACTAACCTTCATAGAATCACAAATTTTTATAAAACATGATCAATAGACCCTTAAGACAATCATTAACCAAAATGGAATCCATGTTCCAAACATTAATACCTTTTACGATTTCATTTAATCCCACCTTTTAGAAATCAAAAAAGGAACCAAAATTATTTAGAACCAAATATACCATTCAAGGAAATAAGGATTAAGTAAGAACTATTTTAAACCGTCATTTTCAATTGAGGGTATATCTATGTGTGAACTTCATTCACACTTAGAGGTTCCAAAATCTAATGAAACCTCCTTAAAATTACATGAAATACCCAAAACTCATATTGGATTCATTTTCAAAAGCACCGCTTAACATATAAAACAAACCATACAATCCCATTAAACTAAGAAAACACAAAGAACCCCTTTCAAAACCATTCCCAATATAATTTCTGAACCACATAAATTAGAGGATAACACACAAGGCCGAAACCACAATCCAAAAAACAATATAAAATAAAACTAATGGAAGACATCATCACAAATCTCCCAATTTATCAATCAAAATACAATTGGAATTTAATCAAATTCATTCCATATAAATTCACCTAAGAATAAATAAGGAATCACCCAAAAAGAGACTTTTAAAAAATTCTACCAACACAAAACACCATAATAATAAAACTACATACTTCCTGAAGGTGATCATTATATTTAAAAAACTATCAAAATTAGATTTGGAAATTTCTCAACACATTGTTCATATATACACATAGGAATAAACAAGAAAACTCTTCAACAGTTTTTTTTAATATTTTACCATCATAAATACTCCAAAAAAGTACATTAAGGCCATTATTCATCTGTGTGTCAAATTTTAAAATCAATTGAAAGAAAGAGATAATCATTGGTTTGTTCTAGAAAGGGAAAAAATGGAAACTCTTACCTCAATAAAGAGAAATTTTAGTAAAACAAGAAGATAAGGGAAAAATGATCCTCACGGTCCCTTCAAACGCCCTATATTCGAAGGAAACACAATCCTAAGAGAAACCCCAACCATTAGAGTTTGACCAAATAAAAAATCCCTATCAAATACAAAATAAAACTGTTAAAATGACTCCCGATGGGCAGTCAAATTCTAGATAAGATGGTCCCATCGGTGGGGTTGTGCATCAGGGAGGAGGCTGACACTGGCAAGGTCTTGCACTAGGAATGTAGGAAACTAGTGAGGGAGGGCAGCTAGAGAGGGAACCAATGAGGGTGGGGAGAGTGTCGGTGGGGAGGCCGCTGGTGAGGGAGAGTGGCTAGAGAGGGGAGGATGGATATAGGAGGAGGGCGTTGGTGAGGGTAGTCGACATGGGGTGAGGGGGTAGATGCTCATGGAGAGGGTAGGGGGAGTAGGGGGTTGCACAAAAGGTGTGAGAGAGAAGGGGGATCAAGGTTTACAAAAATAAATTAATAACAACAACAACAACAACAATAATAATAATAATACTAATAAAAATACTAATAACAATAATTATCATTATATTAATAATAATAGTATTTAAAATAATATTAATAAACAGTTTTTTAATAATATTAATAATTAAAACAACTTTATGAATAATAATAATATTATCAACCATAATAATAATAATAATATTGTCAAAAGATTATCCTTGTTTAATTTTAATTTGTTTCACAAATTATTTTATTTTATTTTATTTATTAGAATACTGGGTTACCACATGGTTACCCCACACGACTCAAGTGACCATGCATGAACCATATGGTGGATTCGGTCTATTACATAAGTGGTTACATGGGTACTTAGGACAACTTCATAGTTTATGAAAGCCATGAAATACCCGTGCACCAGCCTAAAACCCACCAAAAACATCCAACCATAAAAAATTTAAACCGAGTCTCAATTGGTTATTTTACTTTGATCATGGTAACATAATCTTCCAAAAATAAATCTTGATATAAATATCATATATATTTATTATATTTATATTTATAGTCATCAATAAATTTTAGATATAAGAAAATGAATTACACCCTTCATGGAGTTGATAGGCCGTACATATACTTGAATGTTGTTTTCATATATCATTGGTTGGAAAAAAGTTAAATTATAGTTCAACATTATATATTTATAATTATATTATATAAATCATATATATTCATAGAATCCATTATTATCATCATATATATTAAACAGAAATGAAAAAAATCACATTACAATGGTGAAGTGGTAGTCTACATGTATGCATGAGCGATATTATCATTTTCCTATATATAAAAGGGATGAATAAATATGTGGTACTAAAATTAATGGAATATAATTATGTCATAAATATCACATATATATATATATATATTAAATGCATCATTATATCAATATGTGAGAGGTGTTGATAGAAAACTACTAAAATTGATTCGTGAGGCGATAGTCCCCCATACACACGATTGAGGATTTGATTTACAGTTTGATAGAAGTGGGTATGGATATATGTTATTCCATTTAAAAAATATCATCTACTTATATCGAAAATATTTTTTTTATTCTTTAATCATGGTTGAATAATATTTGAATGAGGAAGAATAATATATAAAATGAAAGCTTGTGGTTAAGAACCATACCACTTCTTTAGACAATAATCTTTGGTTTATACCCAATTCCCTCATAGGATGCGTTTATAAAAAAATTGAGGACTCTATTTCATGAGTAGGAATATAATTAAGGGTTTTGTGTAGTTATTTGCTGATATAAATAGATATATGACTATGTAGTGTAGAGTAAATGAAGTATCCTTTTATAAGTGGGGAGACGACCGATATGGAAGTTTTAAAAAGAATAAAATATTTTTTTGAACTATTGACACAAAAGGGTAGAAAAATGCACCATTATAAAATATTTGGAGATATAGGGTATAAATATTTATATAAAATATAATTTAGATCTGTTTTAGGTAATTTTGACCATTACCTTTTTAGTTTATCTACTGATAAACTTGTTTTTACCTTAACAGTTGTAACAATTTTTTACATTTTTTACTATTTAGTATGAAAAAAATTATATCGAGCTTATTAAAAAATATTAATTCTTATAATTATAAATATTTATTAAATTTTCCTGAATTATATATAATTATGTGAAAAATTTTAATTAAAAAATAATCTTTCAAACTCAACAAAAATAGGTATTCTCAAGAAATCATTTTCCTAAGTAGAAAATGTATTTTTATAAAAATTCAACATAATATTGAATCAAAAGAGATAAATTAGTTTATAAAAATATCATTGAACTAATATTAATTTTAAATCCATTTTAAAAGTATTAGTAAATTAATTAAATGGATTTTTTTAATTAAAATCAGTTTATTTCATGATTTATAGATAAATTAATATTTTCTAAAAATTACCAATACATTAATCTAAAATAAAATGTAAATTATGTTTTAAAAATGAAGTAATTTATTTTAAAAAATCATTTTTTATATCGAAGAAAAACAAATTTTAATATTAGTGTAAAAAATTGAAAGAAACCACTTTTTCATAAAATACAGTTTTCTGCATAAAAATAGATTTATACAAATCCCATGACTAGAAAAAAATATCAAATAAATAATAAAATATTATATTGAATAGATAATATCTATATTTAAATAAAATCATTCACCAAAAGTGATCAATTAATTTATTAAGGTAAATACATATTTAATACATAAAAAATGTTTGAGAAAAACATTTCTTCTACATTCAAATGTTTTTTATTTTCTATTTTAATCAATTTATAACAAATGATTTTATTTTATAAATTTTTAAAACACATAATTTTAATAATTATTTATTTATTTTCATAAACACCAATTTATTTCCTTGGATATTTTTTTTAAAATATTTTACGATTTATTTAGATTCAGGGTTGCATTTATCAAAATCTATCGATGAAATTTAATTTATGTACGAAATAAATATATCATAAAATATCATGGTCTTATAAAATTCTCTCCTTAAAATATATTTTTACATCAATGTCTCATTACTTTGATACAAAAAATGATGATAACTCTTCTTCATCACACACTTAGGTTCCCATGTAGCTTCTTCAAGTTTTTGATTCCAATCAAGGTAGTTAAACAAATGAGTATCCTTATTCCAAATAAATTTATCTCTAATATAAAATAATTTTATTGTTATTTATTAACAATAAATATCATTTTCCATTGGTAAAAACTTTTACTCATGTATATGTGATGGATTAGGTATATACTTCCCCATTAGAGGCATGTCGAATACACTGTTAACATGAGAGAGGTTTGGTGAAAGAACACAACGATAAACTACCATCAATACAAGATCAAGAATGATGAAGTGGAAAATTTTCCTATATATCATATTTTAACTATTCCTGAATCTTATATCCTTCTTCAATAGAGAAATTCACATAAAATCCTTCCCACCAACATTATACTCCAAATATCTTCTATGATTATCACGATAGATTTTTTGTCAAATATGGGCAGCCTTGTTGTACTATTGAATGGTCTTAAATTTATATAAAATTTCCAAAAATAAATCATATTCCAATATATTTATTTCCCTAACTTTAATGTATAAATTTGGAGTTTTACGCTTCCTCCCATAGTAGGATTTATAAGGAGCTATCTAAATGCTCGAGTGAATGATATTATTCCATGGAAACTTGACATGATAACAATTTTTATCAAAAATACCTTAAAATTGAAAAGGAATAATATCTTAATATATATTCTAGGGTTTTACTAGTTCTCTTATAACGTCCATCTATCTTTTGAAGTTGATATGTTATTAAACATAACTCTATTTTAGGTCATACTAAAGACTTCAATAGAAATTTAAGGTAAACGTCAATTCCAGATCAGAAATAATAGAATATGGTAATCAATCACAACATAACTCATATATATTACTCATATATTTATTCCTTATATACATAATTATTTTTATCTAGAAAAAATAGTAATAGAAAAATGAGTTACACAGTTCATGGAGATGGTAAGTCGTATGTACACATGAATGCTATTTTTTTTGTATTAAATAAAAGAAAGGTAAATAATTATTTATACTTAATTAATTATAGTTATAATATTTATATTATATATTTTCATCAAAACCATCCTAATTTCCATCCTTGAAAAATAGAAATGAAAAATTAATCACATCGCTTCATGGAGGTGGATGTCCGCATGTACGCACGTATGACGTCATCATTTTACAATGGATTGGATAGAAAGAAGGTTTATGTAAATTATTATTACAGAGTTATAATTATATCATAAATATCATATATATATATATATTAAATAAATTATTATATCCATCGATGAGAGGGGGTGATAGAAAATGAATTACATTGGTTCGTGAGGTAGTAGATTACAGCACACATGACCAACATTTTTGTATCCCATTTGATAGAAGATGATATAGGTAAAAATTATTCGATTAGCATAAAAATTATCAGTATATGTAATATAGTGGTTTTATTATTTTAAAATAGTTTAATATTATTTTATTGTGATTAAATAAGAAATAAAATCAAAATTCATGGTTAATAACTACACATTTTTTTTTTCAGAAATCCAATTTATGTTTAAACATAAATACTTCATCAAATGGTTTTATGACTAAAATAGGGACTCTAGGTCATAGGGAGGGACATATTTAAGGTTATTTGGTATATATTTTATTATCCAATTTTTTTTAGTAATTGTGGATATAATAGGATAGGATTTGTCAATTTAAAAGTGGGGGAGATGACCCACTTGGATTTTATGAAAAGAATAAAATAATTAATACACTATCCACCCCAAATATATAAAAAGTTGGCCATTAAATTAATATAAATGATATAAGGTTCAAATATTTTTTAAAAATATATCTTATAGAATTTTTTAGGTCATATTAATATTTATCTCCATAGTTTAACACTTGGTAAACTTGTTTTTCCCTTAACCATGTGATGAAAGTTTTAGTATTTTACAGTTAATTATGAAAACAATAAGTTGAATATATTAAATAATATATGTTATACTAACTAAAAATATGTAATCCATTTAAAAAATTTAGATTCAAAGATTTGGATTAATTAAATTTAAAACAAAACTATTAAACATGATGAAAAGTGGTTTTATTATAAAAATGTTTTCTTAAGTATAAAAGTTTTTTATATAAAAATCCAATATAAAATTAATTTTAGTAACCAAAATTGGATTAATAATACTATTATTGTACTAATGATTCTTTTAAAACTAATTTTTAACAAAATGCATCATTTTATATTCTTTAAATCATATGATAATTTTAATAAACATCAATATTTCTCACTATTCTTCAATGAATTAATATTTTCAGAAAATTAAAAATAATTATCTCTAATATAATTTTAAAATGAATATTTGTAATATAAATTATATTTATTGAAATATATTTTCCAAAATTGATAAAATATAATTTTAAAATAAGTGTTCCAAACGTAACAAAATCTTTTTTTAGAAAAATACAGTTTTTTGAATAAAACTGGATTTATTCTTATCCCATTCCTAGAAAAATAATAATATGAATGATAATTATTTTAATTATTATATGATAAATAAATTAAATTAAACCATTTACAATTATTTATTTATAATATATATATATATATATTAAAACAAGCATTACTCATTAAAACAATTTTTTAGAAAAACTTTTCCATTATATTAAAATAATTTTTATTTGTATTTTAATCAATTTATTAGAAATGAATTTATATTATACAAGTGTAAACCATATAATTTTAAATATTTAGATTATCCTATTCATAACCCCCTTTTTAACATGTAGGTTATAACTTCATTCTATAGTATGGTTCATCTAGACTCAAGGTTGTGTCTATAACAATTTATTAATGATATGAAATTAAATTTTAAAAATATAACATAAAATATTTTGGAGATTCATTATAACCCCCATAAAATGAATCAACCCCAAAAAACTCATTTACTATGATACAAAAAAATAGGAAATCATTTCTTCATCACATCCTTGGGGTTCCACATAGTTTCTTCAAATTTTTTATTCATCCAGAGAACATTAACTAGATAAGTATTCTTGTTATGAAATAATTTATCTCTATGAAATATGATTTATAGTGGTTATTATATTTAGGAAATATCTTGATCTAGAGTTATGATCCCTTATTTTAGTACATGTGATAGATCAGATATGTACTTACATGGGATATATGTATTGAACACATGCTAAACATGAGACAGGTTCGGTGGAAGTGCCAAGGGATAAGCTACCATACATACTCGATCAAGTATCTCAAAGGGGAAAATATACCTATGGAATATCATTCCTTTCATCCAAAATATCATAACATTATTTCATGGATAAATTCATAGAAACACATTCTCCTCAAATTTGAACACCAAATATCATCGATGATTATTAGTATACCTTTTATATAGATTTTCGGTTTCCTTAATTTTTTGTTGATTTTATCTAAATTTCTCTCCCATTTCCATAGATAGCTTAGGTCCCAATATATTTCCTTCCCAAACATTATCCAAACTTATCACACCCCTACCTGTGCGTTTAATTTTTTTTATTTTTTTATACCTTTAATTTTTTTCCTGGGGTCTGGGGTGAGTGACAGACGAAGTTTTCAAGTTTTTGATAAAAAGTGTGCGCTTTAGGTTAGACATCATTGGACACATGAGTGGAATGTGACGTCGTGCGGCTTCGCCCATGAAAATGTATGCCCCTTTCATTAATTTTATTATTACCAAAATGATATAAATTCATTTATTATTTTTATATTATAATTAACGGTATTATTAATTTTATTAATATTATTATGATTAATATTATTATTATTATCATCATCAACATCATTGTTATTATTATTCTTATTAGTAATTTACCTTTTATTTTTATCTTATTCTATTTTATTTATTTATTTTCTCTCTTTCTCTTTATTCTTTGCTTCTTTCTTTTTTTTCATTATTTGCGTTTGTCTTCCACACGGCTTCTCCCCCCCTTTTCACTAAATTTGGTCTCCTGCCTAGCGTGCCCCTCCATCTTCTCCTCGGGCACCAGCAGCAGCGCCAGCCCGCAGTTCGGATGAAGCCTCCACCTGACCCTCTCGATGCTGCCTCGCATTCCAGCCTGCTCCTTCACCTCCTGCTCCGGCTGTACATCACTAACCCGACCCCTTCCTCTTTCCCTGTCGTGACCAGTAACCCCGTAGCACCCTCCTGCTTCACCGCACAGCACCCCGGCCTCCCGGTGCATCCCATCCTTCACCACGCACCTCATCACCCTCCAGCTTTAAGCTCACCCACACCAAGGACCCCTCTTCCTGCTGCATATAGCGCATCTCCCAGCAGATCCAGCTTCCGATGACGGCTCACCTCGGGGAACCACCTCTAGCCGCACACTCCTACTTCCCCAACATGCACCAAGCACCCCGGTTCCCTCCTGTTCGCTGGACTACACCGCCGCACAGCCACCCACAGCTCTCCTACTCCAGCACAATGTAGCCTGCTCCACACACCCTTAAGTGCACCTCCTCTTGCAGCACACTCCAGCAACTAATCCCTAACACCAGCCACTCCCCTCTGTACAGCGCGGAGACCCCCTTCTGCCAACTTCTGGATTCCATCAGGCAACCTCATGCAACCAGCAACCCCTATCCACTACGATCTGGTCCAGGTGAGATCCTCCCAGCTGGTTTCCCTCACTCGCCACTAGCCTTCGACACCCGACACAATACCCGTCTAGCGCGCACTATCAGTGTTCCCTCGTTCTCACCCCTGCCTCCCACAAGACCTACTCATTGTAGCTTACACACCCTACCAGCGGAACCCTGAACCCGCGCCCGTATCATGAAGTCATTGTTCGACTGGACTCCAGCGCTGCCTCCCCCATATGACCTCCTACTCTTCATCGTCGTGCCCTCACGGCTGGCTAGCCCCCAACTTCTTCTGTTCGGGCACTTCCCCATTCTATTTGGTCGAACGCACCTCTGGCTGAGCCTCCTTCCGGCCGTCGTGCACCGTTCATTCCTCCTATCGGCCTCTGAGTAGCTCCGACTAGTCGGTGCCCTTCGATCTCGCACCTTCCGTCCTATCATGGGGCCTTCGATCGACAACACACCCTTCCCATCCATGTTTCGTATCTTTTGGTGACATTTTCAGGGTCCTGTAGCCCCTCGCCGGCCCTCTGGGGTGGAATGACCTGCTCTGTCAACTCCTGTTTCACCTCCGTTCACACGATTAGCCATGCGCCTGGTTCGTAATTGGGCACGCGACGAACGTCGCTGCTGAAGGTGAGCGGTTTGGGTTCCCCCCATTTTAACTACTCTGTTTCTAAGGTGAGTTTTTCTCTAATTATTCATTATTATCTTTTGAAATCTGTGCTTATGGGTTTTTATTGCTCTATGACTACTACGATGTGTTGGCAGAGAGAGTCGGCGGTACCACTTTTAACCGGTTGCACATGCTTGTACAAGAGTGGGCGACGTGCCGCGTCATCGTATCCAAGATGCAAGTCGAGGTTTGTCCCCCCCTTCACTCACCTTTAAATTTATAATTTATTAATTTCTTGATGTTCTATTAATTTTAATAAATATAAAATAATATATGATGATAAATTTTTAAATGATTATATGGTTTAAAAAGAGCAGTTTATTTTATACATGACTCTTGAAATATTTTCTTGATTAGAGGACACCCAATAGTAAAAGAATTCCATTATGGACTTTAAACATAATTCTTGGAATTTCAAATGTGGTTCTGGTTTGAAAGATAAATTATTTCTTCTAAATAAGTGTTTCGAGTTTTCTTGAGAAATGAGGTTCTTCTTTAAAGTTCGTGAAGGACTATTTGGCACTTTAATAAAAAGATATTATTTTTAAAAACTCTATTTGGGGTTACTAAGGGGTGCCATTTGGGGTGTGTTGACATCATATGTTGTGTGTTATGTTTGTGCTACTTGATTGACCTTATGAGATCACCCCTATATTTTTATAGTATGTGTTGACATGGGAACCTGGTATTGTGAGTGAATCTTCTGAGAACGATTATTGCACTAGGTTAGGTTACGCACTGGCTAGTGGCCCCATAGAAGGGGAATACTGAGTTATTGTTGTTGTGGGTATTGGGCCCCTCGGTTAGTCCATGGAAGGATATGCCGAGTGTTAGGGTGTTATGACGTCATCGAGTTAAAGCATGCTTTTGGGATGAGTCACATGTATAGTACGTTCTGGATTGTTCATGATCTCCTAGGTTCGTCCCATGTTTTTTATTGTTAATTTGAAGGGGTAAGACAATTGAGAGGTCTAGTTCAGTAGCTGGCCTTTGTGTGCAACTTTTTTTCATTTCCATTAGTGTGTGTTCCATGTTGTTTTGTTTTCCCTTTTTACTAACAACTAAAAATTGAATTTCTATGTTTTTCACAACAATGTTTTAAAATAAATTCACTTATTCCATCCAATCATTAAACGTGTTTTTAAATTAAAAAGAGAAATGGACTATTATTTACTTTAGAACAGAAAGTGTGTGTGGAAACCCATATTTTATATAATTTAGTTCAAACATAGAATTATTAAATTATTTATTTAATGGTATGTGCATTGGGAATATAATTATTTGGGCCTACCCACACAGTTTTAATACTCATTCCTATAGTGCTTCCAGTTTTTTTAGTTTTGCTACAGGTTTGGCTCGAGCTTGCTCCAGTGGGCGAGTGTTGGTTTTGGACTGGTGAGGGACTCTTGGAGTTGCAAGAGTTTTTGGTCAAGATGAGGTTAGTGTGTTTTTCTTGGTTGTTCTTCCTTTTTCGAGTCATTTATTTTCATTCCGCTACTTTATTTATTCATTTTTACTAGTGGTAAATTATTCCCTCTTATTGAGTTTTGATGCCCGACACTAGTTTCCATCCTGTGGGGATTTGGAAGGCCCTTCGGGCCAGGTCGCAGGCCGGCTCGGGTGACCGATTCAGGGTCAACCCAGGTTGGATCGTGACAAAATGGTATCAGAGTCGGTCGACTCCTGAGTGGACCTTCTTTTTTAAAGCTCCCACTGTAATTTTGGGGTTGTTGTGGCAGAAGGAGTATAATTGTCGGAACTCGAGGTGTACAGATGAGAATGATGACATGAACCCTTGCTCATTCTGATCCTTGGGTTACCATGTGATGTTTGGGTTGTTGGTGTCTTTTGGTTATTTTGAATTGTTTTATATTGGTAAATGAAATGGGAGTCAGGTAACTAACCTCCGTGAGCTTGCATGGTCTGTAAAGACATGTGGAGTTGGAGACTTTACCCTAGAATGCTCTTAGTGACGGTGGTGTGACTGGCTTATGGCTGCCAACCATATGGTCGAGTAACCCATCATCACTAGTTTCCCTCTAGTGAAACGTTTTATTTTCCCTTCATTCAGAAAATCATTGTGAAAATTGTTATTTTGGTATTTTAAATGTCAATGACCATGTTTGACCCATCTTCTTGTTTTCTTGTTCCTTAGTGTTCACCCCCCTCACGATGTTTCGATGGATGCCCAAGGTACGGAATTGGGTGGTGCATCCTTAACAAATCCTCCAGTTGATCAAACCATGGATTACGTCCTTGAATTTTTGAAGTTGAACCCTCCCCACTTCTATGTGAAAGCAGATCCTCTTGAGGCAGAGGAGTGGTTACGGAAGATTGAGAGGAAGTTCAGTTTCATTGGGTTTTCTGAGTCGTTAAATGTGATTTTGACTACCTTTATCCATGAAGGTCCAACCTAGAAATGGTGGAAGTCTGTGTCTCAGAATAAACCTCAGAAAGATCTCACTTGGGAGTTCTTCAAGTATTCTTTCATCCGACAGTACTTCTCTAATGTGACAAAGGTTAGGAAGAGGAAAGAGTTGTGCAGTCTCAAGCAAGGTGTTGGATCTATGTTGGAATTATTTTTTCATTTCCTAGACTTGGATTCATATGAACCAGGGTATGTTAGAAATATTCCCAAGAAATCTCGACATTTTGAGCTTGGATTACATCCACAGTTGTTGTCAATGGTGGGAGAGTTCAACGTGATCACTTTCCCTGATGTGGTGAGACAAGATTTCCTCGTCGAATCTATGTTACCAGGAGGACATGAAGTGATTAATCCTCCTCCATATTTGGGAAGAAATACAGAAGATAGTGATAAGAAGAATGGGAAGCGACATTATGGTGTTGGAACTGGAAGAGGAATCAAGAGGCCTTCAGACATTCAGTCATTTTCCTCACAACACAATGCCTTCATCTTTCACCAGTATGGTAAGGGGTGGCACAAGAGGCCGATGTTCTCAAATGCTCCAAAACCTTGACGCACCTGTGGATGTATGGGTCACTTACAACAATTCTATTGAGGTGTTTCCAAGAAGCGCGCTGAAGCCAGACCTGGCTTGTTGAAGGTTACCTCAACCTGTCAGTAGGAGTAGGATGGTGTTTGGAGATCAGTTTGAGATTTTCTCTTTATAGTGTTTCTTGTATGTAGTTGTCGTCATCCATACCATTTTGTGGTTTTTATTTTCTTTATATTGTCATAATGATTATGGATGAACCTCTTTGAAACTTTTGATCTAATGGATGTGTGTTTGGTCAAATTCTTCTTCGTGAGTCATTTTTGGAAATTTTTGAAGCCTGACTATGAGGCAGGGGATTCTTTAAACAACAAAGCTCCAACAATAGGTCTTGGAGTGAAGCCAACACGTAGTCAGGTGAACCCCAGTGGTGTAAAAGACATTGGTATAATCTCTGTCTTTTGTGTGGAATGCTTTGTGTTCATCTGAGAGTGTGATGTCATTGGTGTAGAAGTGAAAGTAGATTTGATATTTGATTCATTGGGCCCTTCCCTTCTCCCCCCTCAGGGTGGGGGGTTTTTGGACCATATGGAATGTTTTCAAGTGTGGTTAATCTCCTCAGTCCTTATAATGACCCATACATTACATACATTGTTAATACCTCAAAATTGAAGCACACTTATTACAACATATGAGAAAACCACAAAGGACCGTATAGGTATAGTGTCTTTAGAAACTGGGAAACATAAACAACTGGTTCATAAATCTTCTACAGTGTCTCCCATTTATTTCATCGTATCTAGGGTCCCTTTTATCATATTCTACTTAATATCCATCTTCCTGGCCTGGGGAAAAGAAAATATACAAAAAAGGGTGAGCTCAAATTCTCAGTAAGGGCAAATAAAGGAAATAAAAATCATATCATATCTTTTTGAAAATCATAACCTGCAAAAGAGATCATAATATCTTAACATGGAATAAATCATAGAAGTGAAAATGAGATCCCCATAATCATAACATAAATCATGAAACTTTGTGGCATTCACACATAATCATGGAAAATGATTTCTTGTTAGTCATGACTAATTGCCAAGACTATCTTAGCGGACAAAGTCCATTTCTAAACTGAGTTCACTCCTCGTTTCAGTCCTGTATCACTGAACTGAAATAACCTTCCATTCCAGCCATGTCTATCTCATGAGATATAAATCTTTACCTAATGAATTGGAGGGAGATATAGGTCCCACCCATCTTATAATGAATCCTTTCTTATGTGTTCCACATAATCATAAATCATACATCATCGCATAACACATGTAACAAAAATGGGATTCTTGAAACATCATGACATCATAAAACAAATCATATAAGGTAAATGAATTCATAAAAATAATTCCCTCAAAACATAATCAAATCAATGTAATAATAGGGATAAAAACATAACCCTTTATTATCTTATATGGAAAATAATTTTGATAAAACACTTGAACTCCATTCTTGAGGAAAATATCCTTTCTTCTTCAAAAACATTTTTACTTTCTTAACATGTCATACAACTTTAAACTAAAAGATGTTGATTAAAAATAATCTTGAGAACTTGTAAAGGAAGCTTCTTGGAAATAATGTTTTAAAAATCCATTCATTCCGTATAAGTTAAAAAAACATTCTTCGTACTTTTGTCGGAAAAGTCAAAAAAGTACCTCGTACGAAAAAATGACAAAAGATTCCTTTCATATTCTTTACTAAAAACTCACCGAAGGGTAAAATTTGATTTAAACTATTGTAAGTGGATGGAAACAATATTACATATTGAGGGAACATGGATGTGGATGATAAAATACACACCAGTAAATACCAAAGTATAAACAATATCGGATAAAAATGAGATTGTGATATTTTCCCTTACCTTAGGTCCGACTTGCTTTGTAAGTGTCTGAACCTCCTGTATAATGATTTAAATAAGGTTATTGACTTATTCCATAATCATACTTATATTTATTATATCATATATGGTCATATTCTTAGCTTCTTTGTAGTAATATTTCATTGCTACTTGTTATTCGGGTGTTTATAACTTTTTGTTCTTATGCGTGTTTTGTCGAATAAATTCTTATTATTTTCTTTGGGTTATAGATACATCATTTCCAGAATGGTATTAGTGTAATATATATCATATTAATTCATTCAATTAATTTATATAATCATTATGAAATGAAGATCATGTAGAACGAGTCGCATCACATCGTGGAGACGGTATTCCATACGTACGCAGGAGTGATGATATCGTTCCTATGATCGTGGAGTTGTATTGGAGTATATGTATACTATTTCAGAATCAATATCACTTTATAATAGTCATATATAGTCATTATTTACACCATTATACCCATCCAAGTAAGGTGGTGGTGGAAAATAGATTACACCACGGCGTGGAGACGGTATTCCGTACGTACGCACGCGCGGTGATTTCGTTTTCCGTAGGATGGATAGATGGTGAAATAGGATTGTTTCATACTTGTAATAAAATATCAATATATGAGTGATACTGATGGTATTACTTCAAAATTAAACAACCTAAGAAGAAGAAGTGGAAGAAGAAATAAAGGTGAAAGAATCGGTAAAGGAAATTACCTCTTCTTTGAAGCGCCTCTTTGAGACCTCCACTTAGGGCACTACAATTGGTCTTTGATGAAGACCAGAACCTCTAGGATGTTTCTAGGGAAGTGGAGAAGAGAATTTGTCAGGGGTTGGCCGAGCTTGAAGGCTCAATGTTGTGTGAGGAAGAGAGGGAGGAGAGGGGCACCTTGGGAATAACTAAAAATATTATTTTATTATAAAGTCAAGTTCGGTTTTAAATAGCTCCAAATTAATTTATTTCGAGGCTAAGGCGGGGATGGGTCTAACTCCTCTCATCCAATAGAATTTAGTCAAGTTTAGGTTCCTATTTTAACCTTATCATTTAGATTTAACATTAAGTTAAATAATTTTACTTTTACTGTGTCTTCTTGTGTTCTTACACTATAAGGTTAATAAACTTACTATAAGAAGTCAAACGAACCCCAAGTTGTTTATTATTAATATATATAACCTTATCTAAGTCATTTGGCCGAACCATAGATTTTTAGGAATAAAATAACAATTAATAATATAATATTTGTTTTAAAAACTATATTATGATAATTTTGACACTATTTAGTAATTGATTTTTGTAAAAATCATAAAAGAATGATAAGTTCAAACAAAGTTAATAAAATCAATAATAACATGTGATATTAACCTAGAAAATTAGTGTAATTCATAAAAAGTCTCAAATTATATTTATTTGGGTATTTATAACATAAATTATGTCAATATTTCATTAATAAGATAATTACTGCATCATTGTTGTGTCATAAATAAATTAACTTATTTAATGTCTACAAATTACAAATAAAATACCATTATGTAGGAAATTGTTTTAGCTTTCTAATTAATATTTATAGTCGAATTTATCTTATGTATAACCCCATATTAAAAATGTTTTAGTAAATAAACTTTGATTTTAACTCTTTTAACCCTTCTTTAAATAAATTAATAATAAATGTCCTAATCTAATCCAAGTGGGCCTAAATGGTCATATTTTATTCCAAAGGTTGTTTTTGGTCGAATTACACTAATCCAATAGAATTAGGACATGTTTTAGGGTAATAATAATATCATTTTTACCCTTAATTACCCTATTTACTTTTAACCGTGGTAAATAAAAGTAAAAAGTTACTATTCACCAAAAATTATTTTCATCTCATTGAACCATATTTTACTTACTGACATCAACCATGTATCTTGGATTTTTGAAATTCCACTCACAGAAGCGGTAAAATTAAGTTTTATGAAAAATTCAGTTTTTTAACTACCACTTAGTGGTTTCACTATTCATCAAAAATTGAATGTTTTCAGAAAAATACCAAAAATTAGGCCTAAGATATATTTGATATTATGAACTCAAAAATGATTTCTATTTTACCAAATTCAAAACATATCAGTTTCATTAATTAATTTAAAAATTAATTCCCATCGTCAAAACAAAAGGCGCGTTTTTAAGAGATAATAACTGTCAAAAGATTGACACTTGTTTATAACTGGTTTAAATGTGAAATTACATCCAATGACTAACATTGTATTAAATTGTAAAAATATATTCTAAATATACTTTAAAACCACTAAAATTAATAATTTATCACTATTAATTATTTCGATTGAAAAAGTTTTTTTTAATTAAAATTTAGTAATTTTCACTATTCATCAAAATATGAAATTTATCTGAAAATCACCAAAATTTCACCCTAAGCTAATTTCGATACTACGAATCCATAAATGATGTCCATTTTGAAAAATAAAATTTAAAAAATTTCAAAAAGTGGTTATTACTATTCATAACGGCTAGTTTTAATAATATCTTAAAAGCATATCGTTGTTTAGCGAAACTTGGTGTTGCGTACAACACACGCTATCGTGGAAGGTCGTGATTGCGTGTAATTCAAGCCAGGTCAGAGATGTGTGTTGTGAAAGCTCCTTTTGGTGTAGCGTATAACACAAGACATTAATGAAATTAAAAATAATATTTTTCATAAAATCTCGGGGTGTTACATTCTACCCCCCTTAAAATGAATTTCTCCCTTGAAATTCGTCAGGGTTATAAATGGTTTACTATTCGAAAGTTTATTTAATTGAAACCCACATCGTAAATAGGAATACCAAAACCAATATTTAAAAACAAAAGTATGAAACGTAACGGTTACCCAAATAAACTAATCATTGGGTTTCCACATTGGTGAAAATATGGATATGGAAGAGAAATCTAACCATCATGTTCTGATGGAGAGTGGTAGAGAACATGGCTATGGAAAAGCTAGCAATCACAAATCCATAAATTTGTGATGATCTAAGGTACCATCTGATTAATCAGATATAAGAGCACTAGGACAACATTTTTGGTTTTCAAGATCGTTTCCCTAAATTTGAAGAATTTGAATTAGAATAAATACATACTTTATTTTGGTACAATCTCACTATTTTTCGTGCCTTGAACAATTTCCACTTCATCTCTTAAATAAATGAAGTTGAATTTGTTATTCGTGAAGTGTTAGTATGACAGGTCATTCCATCTGTCTCAAACAAAAGGTTAGCAAAAGTTATTAAATATATATAAGTCATTCTTTAGTGAGATTAATCATATATGGTTCCTAAAATGGACTTATACATCATATATCATACTACTTAATATAATAAAACTAGTTTCTACTAAACAGGGACTTCCTATAGGCCAGTGGTAGGCGATAAAGGCCAGTCGCACTTCGGTTGTGGGTTCGATTCCCACAGCCTTGTCCGACGCGATGGGCTGTCGCTCGTCCAGCAGGTTGTACTTTTTCGAAAACTATATTACTATAACATCCCATCAATAATATTGAAAAAAATTCTATCCTTAAACAATACTAACTTATGTCCAACATAATCCATTCCAATCTTTAGGCTTATCCATAATACTTCAGTCCACTCTTATAATATAGTGAAAATGATTACCAGAGATTTAATACCATCGTTGATCCCCATATATCATAAGATATGTCTTTTTGGTCACATTCTAAACATTCAAAAGCCTTAATCATGTATCCTCTTGAATACCCATTGAACCTTAGTGAAAACATGAATGAAGTTAAAAGTTAACACTTTCCACATACCAAAATCCTCAAAATTCTATATACTCAAACCATGATATCACTTAGTCCTTATATCAATCATGAGCTCATTAATACTGTTAAACACTTCATTTTCTAATTTTCCCTTCATTATGCGCATATCATCTTATTTCAAAAATTATCTCAATCACTTTGAATACCACATTAGACCAATACATAAATATTCCAATACTCCATGATACAACATTATTTTTGAGTCCCATTACATAAACACTTAATCATTCCACCACATCGTTGTCATATTCAACATCACCAATAGTGATCGCATGTGACTTCCCTTTGTCCATTGCCTTAAGCGGTTGCTCATGTCGATCATCACTAACCCTTGGATTAGGGCATTTATTAGCATAATGCCCCATTTCCTTGCACTTGAAGCATTGAAGTGTTGGTGGTGCATTCACTGCAGTGTTTTCTTTATTCACATCATTAGAAACCCTTTTTCCATTACTTCGAAACTCAGCTGCTCGATGACCTTCTTTTCCACACATAAAACATTTTATAGTCCCTTTAAGACAATCTACACCATGCTTGTTTCCACACTTTGTGCATAAGGAAACATTCATCTTCTTTTCACCATTATTCTGAGATTTCTCTTTGAACTCCATCTTTCGTTTCTTGTCAAAACCATGAGATGGATATGTAACAACAACTTCCATTTCTACCTTGATAGCACAATGCACAATTTCTTCATAGCTACTGAAGTCTCTTATAGATAATGCCCTTCGAATACTTGGTTTTAAGCCACTGAAAAATCGATCGATCTTACTCTCAGGTTGGATAATAATACCAGAAGCGTACCTTGAAAGTCTTGTAAAATTTTCTTCATAGGTACCAACAGATTCATCATCCTTTTTCTTTAGTTCAAGAAACTCTTTCTCCATCTTTGTTCAGAGAATACGAGGGAAGTACTTATTGAAAAATAAGTTCTTGAACTTGTCCCATTCCATGGACTCAATTTCATCCCTTTGCCTCGTATTCTTAATAAGATTCCACCATTGATCAGTATCTCCTTCCAAACGATACACTGCTAGGATGACTTTATCATGTTCAGAACATTGAAGAACTGAAAATATCTTTTCAGTAGTACTAATTCATTGTTCAGCAACTAATGGATCATAAGTCCCACTGAAAGAAGGTGGGCGTTGCCTCATGAAGGACTCAATAGAATATTGTTCCCTTCTCTGCTCATTTGGAAGTCCAGAATGATTCATAGCTTGTGTAAGTAGAGCAATAAGATTTTGCACACCATCTCCTATAACATTTGTTTGTTCAGGAGGACAATCATTGCATTGTCAATTGCATTGATCAACACGGTTTCTTCGGGTTCCATCCATCTTCTAAAACCCAAAAAGAATAGTGTGAGAGGCAAAAATCATGCTAGGGAAAACAACATTATAAAGGGGGAGTATCCTCAATATCTAACTTCTTAGGTTAAATTCTACGATCGTTACCATAGTTCTAGGACTGTATCTTATACGTATACTTATCCTTAGGGACATCCCTATACCTTATAAATATCTCTAGGGATCTCACTAACGCTTTCTCATCCTAGTTTCCAAAGGTTGACTAAACCTTTCCTCTGATACCAACTGTAGAGACCCGAAGCTTGACGTACATATACATTACATTACTTTTGTGGAATACTTAGTACATAACAAAAAGACACATACAAGTACCATAATAGTTTAGTGTCTTTGGAAACTCGGAATATAATATTCTAATCGTGGTGAAAGATCATCAAAGTCTCCCATAAATATCTTCCTTTTTTACCTAAAACCTTTCATTATATCCTGGGGAAAAGAAAACATAAAAGGGTGAGCTAAAATGCTCAGCAAGGGAAAATAAAGGAAATAAAAATCATATCATATCTTTTCAAAAATCATAACCTACAAAAGAGATCATAATATCTTAACATGGAATAAAACATAGAAGTGAAAATGAGATCCCCATAATCATAAAATAAAACTTGAAACTTTGTGGAATGCACACATAATCATGGAAAATCATTTCTTGTTAGTCATGACTAATTGCCAAGACTATCTTAGCGGAAAAAGTCCATTTCTGAACCGAGTTCACTCCTCGTTTCAGTCCTATATCACTGAACCGAAATAACCTTCCGTTCCAGCCATGTCTATCTCATGAGATATAAATATTTACCCAATGCATTGGAGGGAGATATATGTCCCACCCAGCTTATAATGAATCCTTTCTTATGTGTGCCACATAATCATAAATCATACATCATCGCATAACACATGTAACAAAAATGGGATTCTTGAAACATCATGACATCATAATACAAATCATATAAGGTAAATGACTTCATAAAAATAATTCCCTCAAAACATAACTAAATCAATGTAATAATATGGATAAAAATAGAACCCTTTATTATCTTAGATGGAAAATAATTTTGATAAAACACTTGAACTCCATTCTTGAGGGAAATATCCTTTCTTCTTCAAAAACATTTTTCCTTTCTTAACATGTCATACAACTTTAAACTAAAAGAAGTTGATTAAAAATAAACTTGAAAACTTGTAAAGGAATCTTCTTGGAAATGATTTTTTAAAAATCCATTCATGTCGAATAAGTTAAAAAAACATTCTTCGTACTTTTGTCGGAAAAGTCAAAAAAGTACCTCGTATCAAAAAAATGACAAAAGATTCCTTTCATATTCTTTACTAAAAACTCACCGAAGGGTAAAATTGGATTTAAACTATTGTAAGTGGATGGAAACAATATTACATATTGAGGGAACATGGATGTGGATGATAAAATACACCCCAGTAAATACCAAATTATAAACAATCTCGGATAAAAATGAGATTGTGATATTTTCCCTTACCTTAGGTCCAACTTGCTTTGTAAGTGTCTGAACCTCCTGTATAATGATTTAAATAATGTTATTGACTTATTATAGAATCATACTTATTTTTATGATATCATATATGGTCATATTCTTAACTTCTTAGTAGTAATATTTCATTGCTACTTGTCATTCGGGTGTTTATAACTTTTTGTTCTTATGCGTGTTTTGTCGAATAAATTATTATTCTTTTCTTTGGGTTATAGATACCTCATTTCCTAAATGGTATTATTGTAATATATATCATATTAATTCATTCAATTCATTTATATAATCATTATGAAATGAAGGTCATGTAGAACAAGTCGCATCACATCGTGGAGACGGTATTCCGTACGTACGCAGGAGTGATGATATCGTTCATATGATCGTGGGGTTGTATTGGAGTATATGTATACTATTTCAGAATCAATATCACTTTATAATAGTCATATATAGTCATTATTTACACCATTATACCCATCCAAGTAAGGTGGTGGTGGAAAATAGATTACACCACGGCGTGGAGACGGTATTCCGTTCGTACGCACACGCGGTGATTTCGTTTTCCGTAGGATGGATAGATGGTGAAATAGGATTGTTTCATACTTGTAATAACATACTAGTATATGTGTGATACTTATGTTATTACTTCATAATGAAACAACCTAAGAAGAATAAGTGGAAGAAGAAATAAAGGTGAAAGAATCGGTAACGGAAATTACCTCTTCTTTGAAGCGCCTCTTTGAGACCACCTCTTAGGGCACAAAAATTGGTCTTTGAGGAAGACCAGAACCTCTAGGATGTTTATTGGGAAGTGGAGAAGAGAAGTTGGCAGGGGTTGGCCGAGCTTGAAGGCTTAAAGTTGTGTGAGGAAGTGAGGGAGGAGAGGGGCACCTTTGGAATAACTAAACATATTATTTTATTATAATGTCAAGTTCGGTTTTAAATAGCTTCAAATTGATTTATTTCGAGGCTAAGGTGGGGATGGGTCGAAATCATCTCATCCAATAGAATTTAGACAATTTTAGGTTCCTATTTTAACCTTATCATTTAGATTTAACATTAAGTTAAATAATTTTACTTTTACCGTGTCTTCTTTTGTTCTTACACTATAAGGTTAATAAACTTAATATAAGAAGCCAAACGAACCCCAAGTTGTTTATTATTAATATATATAACCTGATCTATGTCATTTGGCCGAACCATAGATTTTTAGGATTAAAATAACAATTAATAATATAATATTTGTTTTAAAAACTATTTTATGTCAATTTTGACACTATTTAGTAATTGATTTTTGTGAAAATCATAACAGAATGATAAGTTCGAACAAAGGTAATTAAATCAATAATAACATATCATATTAATCTATAAAATTAGTGTAATTCATAAAAAGTCTCAAATTATATTTATTTGCATATTTATAACATAAATTATGTCAATATTTCATTAACAAGATAATTACAGCATCATCGTTGTGTCATAAATAAATTAAATTATTTAATGTCTAAAAATTACAAATAAAATACCATTATGTAGGAAATTGTTTTAGCTTTCTAATTAATATTTATAGTCGAATTTATCTTATGTATAACCCCATATTAAAAATGTTTTAGTAAATAAACATTGATTTTAACTCTTTTAACCCGTCTTTAAATAAATTAATAATAAATGTACTAATCTAATCCAAGTGGGCCTAAATGGTCATATTTTATTCCTAAGGTCGTTTTTGGTCGAATCACACTTATCCAATAGAATTAGGACATGTGTTAGGGTAATAATAATATCATTTTTACCCTTAATTACCCTATTTACTTTTAACCGTGGTAAATAAAAGTAAAAAGTTACTATTCACCAAAAATTATTTTCATCTCATTGAACCAAATTTTACTTACTGACATCAACCGTGTCTCTCGGATTTTTGAAATTCCACTCACAGAAGCGGTAAAATTACGTTTTATGAAAAATTCAGTTTTTTTAACTATCACTTAGTGGTTTCACTATTCATCAAAAATTGAAAGTTTTCAGAAAAATACCAAAAATTAGGCCTAAGATATATTTGATATTATGAACTCAAAAATGATTTCTATTTTACCAAATTCAAAACATATCAGTTGCATTAATTAATTTAAAAATTAATTCCCGTCGTCAAAACAAAAGCCGTGTTTTTAAGAGATAATAACTATCAAAAGATTGACACTTGTTTATGACTGGTTTAAATGTGATATTACATCCAATGACCAACATTGTATTAAATTGTAAAAATATATTCTAATTATACTTTAAAACCACTCAAATTAATAATTTATCACTATTAATTATTTCGATTGAAAAAGTTGTTTTTAATTAAAATTCAGTAATTTTCACTATTCATCAAAATATGAAAGTTATCCGAAAATCACCAAAATTTCACCCTAAGATAATTTCGATATTCCGAATCCATAAATGAAGTCCATTGTGAAAAATAAAATTTACAAAATTTCAAAAAGTGGTTATTACTATTCATAACGGTTAGTTTTAATAATATCTCAATAGCATATCGTTGTTTAGCGAAACTTGGTGTTGCGTACAACACACGCTATCGTGGAAGGTCGCGATTGCATGTAATTCAAGCTATGTCGGAGATGTGTGTTGTGAAAGCTCCTTTTGGTGTAGCGTATAACACAAGACATTAATGAAATTAAAAAGAATATTTTTCATAAAATCTCGGGGTGTTACAGTCCTTATGGTGGGGAGACCCATCGCAGGTCTCATCGAATTCAGTTGACTTGTTTTCTATGGTGGGGAGTCCATTTGGGCCTCCCCGTTTATGTATCAGAGTATCGTCTTGGGTTTTGTTTCGGGTGGTGTTTAAAGTGTTTGAGTTTTGGGGACAAGTTGTGTGTCATTGGTTTTTGGTGTCTACTTGGATCAATCAACTGGAGGTGCTTAAACTTTTGGTGGTGAGTGACACTTAAGGAGTTTTCTCCTGGGTCTAGGTCTTGTTGTGGCTTCCCAGGGATGGAAAGCGTTATGGTGGGGAGAAATGTCACACCCCGACCTGTGCGATTAATTTATATAATTTTTTTATACCATTAAAATTTTCTTCCTGGGGTCCGGGGTGAGTCCCAGATAATGTTTTCTTGTTTTCTATAAAAATTTCACACTATGGGTTTGATGTCATTGGACACATGAGTGGAATGTGATGCAGCGTGGCTTCTCCCATGCAACTACACGGCCCTTTCATTAATTTTATTATTACCAAAATTATATAAATTCATTTTTTTTTTTTTTTTATTATTAAGGGTATTATTAATTTTATTAATATTATTATGATAATGATTATTATTGTTATTATTATCATTATCATCATCATCATCATTATTATTATTCTAATTATTTATTTACCTTTTATTTTTAGATTATTATATTATATTTATTTATTTATTTTCTCTCTTTATATTTCTTCCTTCCTTCTTTCTTTCTTTTCATTCTTTGCATTTTTCTTCCTCGTGGCTTCTTCCCCCTTTTTTTTCCAGATCTGGTCTCTTGCCTAGCGCTCCCCTCCTTTTTCTCCTCGTGCATATGCAGCAGGGCCAGACCGTAGTCCGGCTGAAGCCTCCACCCAACCATCCCAATGCTGACTCACATTCCAGCCAGCTCCGCCACCTCCTACATAGGCTGTACAGCGCCAACCTGGCCCCTTCGTCCTTCCCTGTCAAGAGTAGGTAGACCGCGTCACCCTCCTACTTCACCGCATAGAATCCCAGCCTCCCTGCGCCTCTCGTCCAGCACCGCGCTCTTGGGCGGCCTCCAGCTTTCAGCTCACCTGCACTAAAGACCCCACCTCCTACTACATGTAGCGCAACTACCAGCAGATCCAGCTGCCGATGCCGACCCACCACAGTGCACCACCTCTAGCTACACCCTCCTTCCTCCCCGCCACGCACCTAGTTCCCTGTTTCCCTCCTGTCTTCCGCACTGCACCGCCGCACAGCCACCCGCAGCTCCCCTGCTCCTGCACACATTCGCCCATTCCGCACACCCTTCATTGCACAATCTCTTGCAGTGCCCTCCAGCAAAAAATCCCCAGCATTATCTACTCCCCTCAGTACAACACGATACCCCACTACTGCCATCTTCTAGATTCCATCGGGCTACCTCCTACAGCCAGCACCCCTATCACTTGTGTTCTTGTCCGGTCGAGCCCCTCCCATCACATTTCCCTTGCACTCCACCATCCTTCAATGCCCGAAGACATCCCCATCCGGCTCGAACTCTCAGTGTTCCCTTGGGAGCACCCATGTCTCCCGCATGACTTGCTCCTTGTAGCTTATGCACCCTGTCAATGGAACTCTGAACCCACACCCCTACCTTAAAGCCGCTATCTGACTGGCCTCCGGCGCTGCCTCCTCCATCAGACCTCATGCTCTGCAACATCGCGCCCTCATTGCTGGCCAGCCCCCAACTCCTCCTGTTCGGGCACTTCCCCATTCTTATTGGCCGCACACGCCTCTGGATGAGCCTCCTTCCAGCTTCCACGCACCCTACGAGCCTTCTTCTGGCCTCCGAGTAGCTCTGACTAGCTGGTTCCCTCTTGTCTCCCACCTTCCTTCCTATCATGGGGCCTCTGACTGACCACGCACCATTCCTAGCCGTGTGCCCTCTCTTTAGGTGACTTTTTTGGTGTCCTACAGCCCCTCGCCGGTCCTCTGGGGTGGATTGAACAGCTCTATCAATTCCCGTGTCACCTCCGTTTGCACGATTAGCAATGCGTCTGGTTCGTAATTGGGTGCACGAAGAACGTCTCCGCCGAAGGTGAGTGGTTTGAGTTCACCCCATTTTACCTGCTCTATTGCTGAGGTATGTTTTACGCTAATTATTCATTTTTATCTTTTGAAATCCATGCTTATGTGTTTTTCTGGTTTTATGATTCCTATGATATGTTGGTAGAGAGAGTCGGTGATACCATGGTTAACCAGTTGCACATGCTTGTGCACGAGTGTGAGACATTCCGGGTTATTATAACCGAGCTGCAAGTCGAGGTAGGTCCCCCACTGCACTCACATTTAAAATTATAATTTATTAATTTCTTGAATTTTTATTAATTTTAATAAATAGAAAATAATATAAGATGATAAATTTTTAATTGATTATTTGGTGTAAAAAGAGCTGTTTATTTTATACAAAGCTCCTGAAATATTTTCTTGGAGAGAGGACACCCAGTAGTGATAGAATTCCAGTTTGGCCATTAAGAATAATTCTCTGAATTTCATATGTGGTTCTTGTTTGGAAGATAAATGATTTATTATGAACAAGTGTTTAGAGTTTTCTTGAGAAATGAGGTTTTTCTTTAAAGTTGGTGAAGGCCCTTTTGGAACATTAATAAAAATAATTTATTTTGAAAAACTCTCTTTGTGGTGAATCAGGGGTGACCTTTGGGGTATGCTGACTTCATATATTGTGTGTGATGTTTTTGCGACTTAATTGACCTTGTTGGATCACCCCTTTCTTTTTGTTGTATGTGTTGACATGGGAACCTGGCATAGTGAGTGAATCTCTTGAGAACGATTGCTACACTAGTTTTGGTTACATACTGGCTAGTGGCCCCATATGAGGGGAATACTGAGTTATTGCTGCTATGGGGATTGGGCCCCTCAGTTAGGCCATGATGGGCTATGTCGAGCATTAGGGAGTTATGATGTCATTGAGTTAGAGTATACTTTCAGGATGAGTCACAAGTATAGTACGTTCTGGATTGTTCACGACCTCCTAGGTTCGACCCATGTTTCCTTTAGTGTTTATTTGAAGGTGGAAGATGATTGAGAGGTCTAGTATGGTAGTTGGACTTTGTGTGCCACATTTTTCCATTCCCCTTAGTGTGTGTTGCGTGTTGTGTGGCTTTCTATTTTTACTAACAACTAAAAATTGAATTTCTATGTTTTTTACAACAATGTTTTAAAATGCAATGCACTTATTCCCTTCAATCATTAAAATTGTTTTTAAATTAAAAAGGTAAATGGAAGGTTATTTACATTAGAAATGAAAGTCTGTGTGGAAACCCATATTTTATATAATTTAGTTCAATCTTGGAATTAGTGAATTCTTTATTTAATGGTATATGCATTGGGAATATAATTATTATGGAATATCTACTAAGTTTTAATACTCATGCCTATAGTGTTTTCCTATTTTTTTAGTTTTGATACAGGTTTGGCTCAAGCTTGCTCCCATGGGAGAGAGTTGGCTGTGGACTGGTGAGTGACTCTAAGAGTCGCATGAGTTTTTGGTTGATATGAGGTTAATGTGTTTTTGTTGGTCGTTATTCCTTTTTTGTTCCATTTATATTCATTCTGTTGCTTTATTTATTCATTTTTACTGGGATAAGTTGTTCCCTCCTATTGATTTTTGATGCCTGACACTAGTTGCTAGCCCGTGGGGATCCAAAACGCCCTTCGGGTCATGTCGCGGGCTGGCTCGGGTGACCAGTTCAGGGTCAAGCCGGGTTGGTTCATGACAAAACTCGTTAGATTTATACTCTTATTTCAATAGATGGATTCACAATAACCATCAAAATTCTCAAGTAAAATCAATTATGGCATGAAAACCTGACAAGCAGAAGTTGTTGATCCAAAACACCTGTGAATTATAGAGAAAAGTATCCAAACATATCTTCCAAGGTTTTAATTGTTCTATTATACTAACCATATCATTTAAAATGATAAGAAATGATAAACCATAACTCTATATCTAGATCCCATTGAAGGCTTGAACAGAACATAAAGGTAATATTAAGATACACATCGTATATAATAGAATGTTGTACTCCATGCAACCATACTAGTTATGCTAGGTATTTTTTGAAAATCTAATCAAGAGATAAATATTCTTTTATATAAATTTAGTTTTTTTAACACTGTATGGAGATCTAATACCACCCAAATTACATTGGAATCATTACAAATTATGGGTATTCTTACCAAAAATTCCACGGAGAAAATTTATAGTGATCAAGGCTTTCCATTCATTGATATTATATATTTTTAGATAAATATTCATTACATTAAACAAAAAAATTCATGAGGACCGTAATAGTTTAGTGCCTTTGTAAAATTGGAATATATATATTATAATCTTGTGAATGGTCTTCAATGTTCCCCACATAATAATAATTTGACATAGGTTTGTGTCATATATTTAAGTATATAGAATCATTCCCTAGAAATAAAGGTTCATTACTAAAACATATCAGGGTACATCATGGGTTTACACCTACTAGGATGGAATCAACACTATCCTTTGTCAAATCCCATCCAAAATAATGGTATGGGTTCACTCACAAAGTATCATAATGGAGAATGTCCCTTATTATACCAAGTTCACTCATTATTCTAGGAATGTCTATCTCATGAGATATATAAATATTTACACAATGAATTAGAGGGAGATATAGGCCACATACATCTCATAATTAAATCATATATATGTGTTCTTCAAGATCATAAAAATTCATCATAACATAACACATTAAATAAAATGGGTATCATAAACATTTCCTCATTAAATACCCTTCAAAAAAGAGGCAGGTTTCATAATCATTTAATCATAGTTTAATCCATGGAAAGAAGTGTGTTTCCCAATCATTTTAGAATGGTATATGACATGGAAAAGAAATATGTTTCATAATAAAATTTTAATAATAATAATAAATAATTCAGAGAAATAGTAAGAATGGTTTCCTTGGATCTTTTCCATAATAAATAAAATACTATATTAAAGGATGTTATCTTAGTTGGACAATAATTTTGAAATATCATTTGGAACATTTATTAAGGAAAAATAGAATATTTTGATGATCACATTGCTAAAAATTTATCAAAATACTTTTCATCAAAAAATAACATTTCAGAATTGTAATCAAAGATTTAAAAATTAGTTTATAACATATCTTAAGGAATATATACATGCATAATTGAAAAAACTTTTTAAAACATAAAACCACTTGAAAAAAAAATTATTTAAAAATAACCATGAAATATTATAAATAAATCTTTAAAAAAATTAAAAATACGTTCTAAAAATTAAAAACCTTTTAAATCATTTTCTTTGAAAATAAACCTTGAATCTTAGGAAAGAAAATATTTGAAAATAATTTAAAATACTTTTTAGAAAATATATTTTTTGGAAATACATTCCAATGAATTTTTTTTGAAACATAGAAATCATGATTTTAAATTAATTAAAAAAATTACCACATAAGACATTTTCCAAATTACTTTTAAAATAGATTTAAAATACAAGTGAATTATGAATTTTTGATAAAAAATTTTATTTTGATAATATTCATTAAATAAAATAAAGGAATATTCAAAGAATATAATGGTTATGATGGTGGGTAATTCTGTCCATGAAGTATACAAAAAATAAATATTTCTTTCACATTTTCGATAAAATTCAAGAGAGACTTGATTAGAAAATTTAAGAAGATTCCTTTTTATAAAATATTCTATAAAGGTAAAACATCGGGGGAAATTCCATTCAAAATTCATAGGAGAATATTATAATTTTTTTTAAAATATTTATAGTTAAAAAAAATATTTCCATATGGGTGGAGAAATAATGTGGGATTTTCATAAAAATATTTCTTAATAATATAAAGTAACAAAGAGTGGAAAATGGCCCACGTACATGATTATTATAACACCCTAAGTTTTTATGAAAATATTTTGTAGATAAATGAAAATTTCTTGTTGTATTTCATTTCATTATACACCCTGGTAAACATGCTTTATGCTCAACACCAAGATTAGATTATGCTAAAAACAACATTGAGTTTAAAAGAAATGTGACATAATATTAAAACATTATTATATTTTTCCTCTAGCCAATGGATTGGAGGGTATGAAAATGAGTAACTAAATTATGAAAACATATATTATGTATGTTTAAAAAAAATACCAATTTTTTAATAGATTAAATAATAAATTAATGAAAAAGATACATAAATATTTTTAAAAATTTCTTTTTAGAAAAACTATTTTTCTATGAAAAACATGTTTTATAACAATAAATTAAAAAAATTAATTAATTTATTTTGGTAATATTATATATTATATATTTGATAAACTATTTAACATTCATCCTAGGTGTTTTTTAGAACAAAGTCAATAATAAATCAATTTTATTTATAAAAAGATGTATTTTTCTAAAAGACAATTTTACCGACATTTAATGGAACATTTTTTTCAACTTTTTTTATGAGTTATAAATATTATTTGAAAAAATAAGTATCAATTATAATATTAATATATCAAAATTATCTTATGTTTAATTTTCTGAAATTTGTTTCATATGTTGCACATTTTTATTAATAGAAAAAAATAAAGATTTTTAATTGAAAAATGCATTTTTTGAATTATATATATATTCAAATTATATTTTAAATTGGGAAAAAATCATAATTAGTTAAATTATAAAAAGATTAATAAAATTTAGTTCATTTAAATCAATTCCATTTTAAAATATTTCACAAAACATTGTCAACTTTTAAAAAAATTTACTTAAAAAACAAACATTCTCACCATATTTATGAGATTAATTTTAAATTAAATTTTTACATTTTTATAATTTGAATTTAAAAAAATGTATACAATATTTTGAACCATAATAATTTATTAATTTCTCCAAGTCCACATTATTTTTTTCCATACTGATTAGTAAAAAAGTAAAAATTAATTACAATACATAAATAAAAAATCCATTAACCTAGTGGTTTAACGTTGAATATAAGGTGCAAGAATAACCCAACATGTCATGAACTGACCCAATGGGGATTGAGCGTCAACTACACCAAGATGACATCCATATGATAGGGGATATCAATAAGCACCAAAAAGCATAACTAATATGGGAGGCTTTTTCATAATGTAGTTGTAGACACACACTAGGCCATCTCAATACATAAGTGGAGAAGAATAAAAAAAGTTAAAATGTTTAATGAAATAATTATACATGATAAACCTCTAGGGAAATAAAAATAGTAAGATAGTGTAAAATGAAAATTAAAGGGAAAGAATACGCACCCAAGTAGAATGTCGTCCCAAACTAGAAAATATGGAAATGTAAAGTATTGAGAGAGTCTAGTCTGGATCTCCAAGCCCTACCCACCAAACAAGGTAAAAATCACCTAGTATATCCATGCTCATATGTGATCACTTCTATCCACTCCATCATCTTCATAAGACACAACATATGTGGGAAAATCCCATACAAGGGTGTGTACACACATACCTAATAGGACACTCGGAAAGATGAAGTGGGAGCAGTAAGAGACACAATATGGAATAGACTGTTCAACCCAAAGTAATAGAATAAATAAATATTAAAATACATGTATACATACATATATATATATATATATATGATCAAAATAGAAGAAAATACGTGAGGAAAATGGGATCTCCATCTCATTATCCTTTCTATGAATAGAGTGCGAACAGTTCCAAAGTGTCCATCAATGTTTCCCGGCATCATGTGTGTCTATTTGAAGAGACATCAATGTCAAGACATACCTTTATAATGTTCCAAATAGTCATGGGGAACAATCTATATGCAGAAGAACAATTCCCTATATAATGAGAGGGTGCCACTCAAATGGTCAAGGACACATGACCTAACTCCATAGGAGGGTGCTTGGTAGGTAGATAGTTATAGGACTCATGTCCAATCTCGGTAGTAGGGTCCCCCTCTGATGGTTGAGGACCCATACTGTGACTCCTCATTAGGGTTCTACTCAATAGTGGATACATGATCCATTCAGTAACCAAGTAGGAGGGTTCCACTCTAGTAGTCAATAGAGCACCCATTCCACACCCTACTGGAGGGTGTTGCTGTAAGAGTCAAGGAACCATACCCTACCCAGTAGGAGGGTTCCACTCAGTGGATAGGTAGAATACCCAAGCCCAAACCATCTTGAGGGTGCCACTCAAATGTTTGAGGACCCATACCCTACCCAATAGGATGGTGTCACTCAGATTGTAGATATAGGACATATGCCTTTTCCCACATGAGGTTCCCGTTCTATTTATAGGTAGAGGAACCATTACAAATCCCAAAAGGAGGGTTCCACTATAGCAATATCATGTGATCCTCACTAATCAATAATGTCATCGAGCATCACACAAATAGGTGTCTTGCTCAGAAAATTGTTCATTGTTTCTCAAAATCCACAATGAAGGCCACTACCACATTCGATGAGGAAAAATTAGGATTGGATATTTGTAGGACATAATCAGAGTCCAAATGAATGAGATATGATATGTATATATTTATTCAAAATAAAAGTATGGGTAAACTACATGTAAGGGGACCCACATGATGTGTGGCCCCATTCCTTCACCTGATCATGTCCATTCAATGACATGGCTTACTGACCATGTAATAATATAAGGAGTGTATAGAATCTACATCGCATGACCCATCCACTTAGGGTCCTAACTGTGCTCTTGGAAGAGTCCCTGTAACCACTACCATGTCCCTGCACTTTGGTACACGATGTTTCCTCACACACGCTTTCCTACCTATGAGCCCAACCAAAAAGATTTTCTACTCATGTTGTGTCACATGACATGTGATCTTCAAACTTTCCAGAACCCTATAATCATAGACATATGGGTACTATATGGTCTGTGTTCATCCTTACAGGCCATATGTTTATTTTTTTCATAGAAATTCATATATGTTCCACAGATCCCAGATAATCCTTCACCAATTTTATTTTCACCTCCAGGACACCTGAATTCAATAGAAATAACCTTTTTTTCATTTCCATCCATCTAGTGGAAGAAATATGTTCCCTTATTGCATGAGGATTCTCCGAATTCCCCATTCCTCTCATACACTTCCTATGATTCTCCATTCACTATTTCAAATACCAAATCTATGATGAAATAATCCAAAATCGAAAAATCCCCTGAATCCATACCTAATTCTCAAATCAATTCCTCACACATGAATATATTGTGAATCCAGTGGTCCAATTGGGCTTTGTCCCTCCTGAAAATGACGAACCGAGACCCCATAGACCAATCATTGAAGAAAAAAAATGGATAAAATCACAAAAATGAGTATGAATAATTGTACATTTTTTTATAGTGAATACATATTGGTATATTCAGATTGAAAAAACATGGAAAAATGAGAATAAACAATTTAAACAGATTCATGGGCTCATGAATAGGCTCAATTTGAACAAAAACCAAGGAAAAAACATAAACATGCTCAATAAATATAATAAATTAGATCATAATCCACCAATTTTAGATTCATACATTAATTGGATCATTCTTCAACGAGGAACATGGACATTAATGGATGAGAAATGTATTTATATTTACTATGCCTTGGTCCACCTAGATCTGAAGTTTCATTATCATGTGATACTAGTTCTCCAATGAAGGGGGTAAGAATCTCCTGTCAATAGTCCCATTGTTAAAAATATTAACCTAAATATAATCCATAACATGGATTATAAATAGGGAATTAGTTTTTGGTTTTTTAATTTTAAACAATATTTTAATTATTTATTTAACTAAATGCACCCACCAACAACTTCTATTTCTGAACACCCCACATAAACCTATTTTAGGCTACAGATAGGGTAAAACTCATTTTCTAGACTAAAATTTGGTATCATATTTTTGTTCTAAAACTCATTTTAATATTTATCCAATATTATTTTTGAAATAACATTTCAATTATTTGAAATATTTTTATAAAATTAATTACGAGTGAACTATGCCTCTTAATCGCACGCTATCTTAGTGCTTGGATCCAAAAATATTTATAGATATTTTATAAAGTAATAATTATAAAAACAAGTCCTCTAGATCATTCTATCCTTCATTATTTTTTCTTTAAAATGAAAAAACTAAACAAAAATCTTGGGATACTGAGACCGCATATGAATCTCCCACACCTAGGATCCCATATTCATGCTCCCATGCTGACAAATACCACTATCCAAGGGGTAAGTTTCATCTACATAACAATGTCTAATATCAACCCTCAATCAACACTGGGTGCTATAAGAATGTCACTCCATCATTGATGTCCAGCTCCACCATTCAATAATGTGTGTAGGTTCATACACATATCTCCCCAGCTGTGATATGTTGAAGATTTCGTGCCAGAACTCCATCTATGGGGGTAGGGAGTAGTGGTATGAATCATCAAATAGCCTATGCATGTCCTTGAACAACCCAATGAACCTTGAGGATATATTGTCTCCCTAACTGAATCTATGCAATCTTCAATATGGAGAGACTCTCAGGAAAATGTAGCTTCTTTTATTAAACTCCATGGGCATTCAACATTGATCTGGATATGATTTCAACCCACTATGATCCATCCACATCCTCTCACAGATAACTATAACCTCATCCATCATTATTTGAACCATCTCTAACTGAAAAAGAGAGGCCTAACTGATCACTACCTAGTATATGGGTGATGTACATGGTCTCCCATATATGGCCTCCAATGTTTCTGTGCCAATAGTAGTGGTGGATATTATTGTAGAAAAACACTAATAATGATAATTGATCATAACATATATGAAAAAGTCTAAATTCCAACCCTTAGTATATAGTCAAGTACCTGGATAGTTCGCTCAGTCTTCCCATCTGTTTATGGGTCGAGGGATATACTCATCCTCATCGGGGTCCTGAATTCCTCATGAAGGCCTCTCCTCATTCGTTATGTGAACCATAAATCATCACTAGTGACAATATTCTAGGTCACCCCATGAAATAAAATGATATCCCTTACAAAAATCTTCCTAATGCATTGCATCATACTCTTCTCCTTGAAATAAAGAAGCATTCTGACTTTGTGATTCGTTTGACTATCACCCATATTGTGTTATAGACTCTTACGGTTCTTGAAATATCTGTCATGAAGCCCATAGATTTTTCATCCCTTTTTCACACTGAGATATTAAAGGGATGCAAAAATCCTTCTAGAACTAGGTCCTTAGACTTTACCTGCTGATAGGTGAGGCACCGAGAGATGAGTTCCTACGCGCTTCATCATATACCAGCCCACTAAAAATCAATGGAGGTCTCTATACATATTCCAGACACTAGGATGTACATCCATAGGAGATGAGTGGAACTCTCCCATCTCCAATCCCAAATCATGACTGAGAGAACCTTCTATCACTAGAAAACGATGATGTGATTACCTCTATTTGAAGATCCATCTGGTGAATATCGTTCGAGTATCTAGTCATGAATGAAATCAAATTTTATGTCCCCCAATAGGGATTCTCTCACACATTGGAGGAGTAGAGGAGTCAATAGTGTCAACCGAAAAAACAAGCACCCTCAGGTTCATAAAGGTTCATCTAGAAAGAAGATATCCACTTCGATGCCTCCTGCATGAAATGAACATGATACTTCCTACGAAGATAATTTTACACAATGTTTCGCTCCCTAGAAGAATATAATATCTAACCTTCATAGCCCTATATGAAAAATGACCAAATACATTATATCAGGTTCTAGTCTCTCAGATTGAATACAATCCTAATACATTATTGGTCTGATTAAACAATAAAGTGATCCCCCAGATGATTGTGCCTCCAATCCCGTAGAGAGAATACTATCATAGCTTTCTATATGTCTGGATCCACATAGTTTTTCTCATGGGGTTTCAAATTCCTTGAAATGTATACAATAACTTCATTCTTTTGAATTAATACATTGTTTATCATAGTTCCTGAGGTATCAAAAAACACTACATACTCTATGCTCTCCTATGAAATACTCATAACATGATTTATCATCAGCCTCAAATTAAAATCCTTGAAGGCCCACTATATCTGCTTAGTCTAGGAAAAATTGCCTCCTTCCATGCCTAGGTAGTTAATCGGGATGAAATACTATAAAATTCATCTACAAACCACTTGTATTACCTAACCAATCATGGAAGACTCTGCACATCTGACCTAATCTTGGGTGGTTCTTATTAAAGAACAACATTAATCTTTAGGAGGATGATAACTATTCCCTTATCATAGATGACATTCTCTATAATGTGAAACTTATATATCCATAGCTAGCACTTATATTTCTTTCTATTAAGGTGGTTGTCCTAATGAAAATCTAGGACCATACTCATGTGCTCTGCATACTCCTCCTCTAAAACAAAGTATATGAGTATATCATCAATGAATAAAAATGTAATCTTCGATGTATGGATAAAATATCTGGTTATAAAAACATTAGTGGAATTCATCAATTTGAAATACATAACTAGGACATCATAGTGTCCATAGAAACATCGAAATTCCATCTTCAAAATATCATCCTTTCGAACTCCAAATTGGTGGTAGTGAGACCCATGATTGATATTTTATTACCATATCACACTTTAAACAAATAAAATAGGCCATCGGTTCTCATAGAGAAGTATTTTCTTGTGGCATGGTTCAAGTTATGATAATCCACATAATGTCGTAAGATCCTGTCCGCCTTTTTCATAAACAACACCATATCTACCCAAGGGGACTCACTGAGTCGGATAAACTACTTCGCTCAAAGGTCCTCTAACTATAACCAAAGATCCAGAATCTTGGTGGGGTCTAGCCGATATTTCACAGAATATATCGAAGTATTCCAAGGATGAAAGTCAATGAAAAACTCAATTTCCTACCTCAGAGGTTGTCATGGAACATAATTTTCTAATACACTCATAAAATACTCCTTGAATGAATCAATCCAAATTTCTCAAATACCTACTACACCAAGAGATATAAACTACAATTTTTGGGTGATCAGATGTAGCCTTCAAATCTGAAATATTACCCACCCTTCCAAGAGATATCTCAAACCCATAAAGGAGAATCTTATCCAATCAGTACACAGTAATCTGTTAAGTTTTTGTGTAGAATTACTCTAGGCTTGAAACATGGACAACACATCCATACCCAAGATGAGGTCTTATGTTTACACTATGATGAACATAAGGTCCCATGATAACCTATCTATACCAAGAGATATCTTGAAATTTCAAAATATAAATGATATAGAATATGTGTTCACTATAATAACATAATGATAATTCTTCTGGGAGAAATACTCAACTAGGATCTCCAACTCTCACACTTATAGAAAAGAGATGAAGGAATGACTTTCAATGATTTCTGTTAACACTAAATCAATAATTTAACAAACATAGATCCTACCTCTAATCATTTCATGTGAAACAAGGATATGTGCCTCCATAGCCTATTACCGTCCATGGCCCTAACTGCTAGCTCCTTGAGCCTGGTGTGGGAAGGCTGGGGTAGTGGTGGATGTATCTCATAGAATCATCCACCACCGACAACTACTCCACTTAAAGACCCACCCACTCCCCTCTCATCTCTGAATCCTTGGGGGCCACACTTCCATCACCATAGAGATCGATGATCATGGAGCTACCTCTATCATGGTGGTCCATCAACTCTCTTATGATGCTCTTAAACACATTGTGTTGGGAAATCAAGTACCATGTGACCTCTCCCTTCACAAGAATATAACCACTCTCTTCAGGATTCCCTAGTCCTTGGTGCATCCCATAAACTATGCCCAAGCCTGATCATGGGAAGATATTATTCATAGAGACCCTTTCATGTGGTGTCTGCTAGATAATAAACATGACTCAGATCTATAAGGTACTTTGCCAGCTCAAGCTTCCTGAAATCACACTAATAGGAATCTATCCATCCCTAAAACCCATTCCAATTCCCAAATATAGGTCGGAATGGACATGTGTACTCCACTGGAACAAATATCTATACAGATACCCAACCAAAACTTCCATACCCAGAAGTATACATCAAAAATCATATCATGGGAGTACCGCATAAGGTATTTAAACCTCACAACATACTTTGAAACCATCACTCCTCCTTACTAATGTTAGAAAATATCTGGAATATGAACCAATCATAATCCGAAGGGGTAACACTCCTCATAGAATAGATCCTGGAATTTGGCCCATGGGAGTGCAAAATCATCATGAATTTTCATAACAAGACTCCACTAGTACCAAAATGGTCCATGGAAAAGGATAGCTCCAACAACACATCATAATTAGTCAGTTTCTAGATAAGCCTAAAGACATGAATCAGTGACTCTATCCAATAATATTATACCTAGGGATCTAGGTCACCACAGAACATCACCAACCTTTGGATCTAGAACATTCATAATGTGTTAAGCTTGTGTACATCCTCAGTCGATTGTATTTATATGATATGTTGGACAACCAGTGTAGGTTTTTTCTACATATCCACCTATTGGAAGGATATCAGGGGATGAACCACAAACTAAGGCATCATCAATAATCGGATCATTGTAATGATCCATAATAAGAAACCTAGATAGATGTCATCATAGAAGACTCCTGAAAATTTAATCAAGATTTTCCATTGTAAGATGAGTGTATATATGTAATGGGGTTATAAATGAAGAAGTATATTCAAAGAATCAATATTATATGATTAATGTTCAATTTATCCCTGCAAAAAATGTCTCCATATGATGAGTAAAAAAGAAAGGAGTTAGAGTCCTAGTGAATGGATATGTTGGATGCCTGCACCAACACATGGTTCTATAGTTTAAAATACAAACTAAAAATCATGGAACAATTAGCCTATATCCCAAAAAAAACCTTCATAAGGGGAGTAATCTGAAAACTTTCATAATGAATGAAATTCTCTGATACCAATTTTTCATGACATGAACCAATAGATCATAAGACATAACTGCCCCAATCCCACCTCCATAGGGTAGGGATTGACGAAAAGTGCCAAAAGGAATTAATAATATGGGTGGCCTTTTTCATGTGTACTTGGATGCACGCACTATGCCATATAAATGAAAAATTGAAGAGGAAAAATGAAAAATATTCAATATCTTGGGTAATAATAATACATGTAAAACCTCTAGGGAAAAATATAAAGTACGATAGTTTAAAATTAAAAGTAAAGAAAAATAATATATGCCCAATCCAAATGATATACCAATAGGAAAAAACTAAAAAAGTAAAATTTTGAGAGTTTCCATCTCAAGATATCCATGTACCGACCACCACACATGGTCAAATGCACCAAATATATTACGATCATTTGAAATTTACCTTAACCTTTATGCCATCTTCCTAAGAGTCAAAACATGCGGGAAAATCCCATGCATGGGTTTGTATATATATACCTAGAAGCATGGCCCAAAAGATAAATATGGAGAAGTAAGAGACAAAATAGGGAATAAAAAACTCAACCCGAAGTTAGAGTGTAAAAAGGAATACATTAACCTAGATATATATATGTATATATCCTCAATGAAATAATACCATTTGAGAGAGAAAGGGGATCTTCATCCCACATCCTATCCTAAAAATAGATTTCCAGCTATTCAAAAGGTTTCGTCATTGATGGCCAGTATATCATGTGTCTATTTTAAGAGAAATATAATTAAATATACACCTCACTACTATTCCATATAGTATAGGGGAATAATATCTAGGAAGAGGACCCATTCCATGTACAATAGGGGGGTTCAACTCAAATGATCAGGGACATGTTCCCTAACTCTATAATAGGGTTCCACTCATCTAGATAGTCATAGGGTCCATAAACTATCCTCATATAAGGGTTCCACTCGGATGGTTTTGAACCGTACCCTATCTCTATAGAAGGGTTACACTCAATAGTCTGTAGATTATCCATGTCATGCCCCACAAGGAGGGTTCCACTAGTATTTAGTAAAGAAACTATGATCGACCTAACTAGAGGGCCACTCTTACAATCTAATACCCATTACCTTCCTAGAATGAGGGTTCCACTCAGTGTATAGGTATATGACACATTCATAGATTAGATGGAGGGTGCCAATCTAATAATTAAGGACACATGACCTTCCCAATAGGAGGGTTCCACTCAAATAGAATATTGAGGACTCATGCCCCACCCCACATGAGGGTTCCAATATATAGATTGTTAGATGACACAAGAACTATTCTAGTAAGAGGGTTCCACCGTAGTTGTATATAGTGATTCTTCATAAACCTTACCATCATCGAGCATCACCTAAAGTGTTGTCATGCTCAAGACATATTCCATAATATATAAAAATTCACAATTAAAGCCACCATAATGTTATAAATGTAAATTGATCCTAATAGGATACTCGTAAGATAAAATCATAGTCCAAAAAAGAGATACATGAGGTTGATTTTTCCTCAAATGGAATATAGGGGTACATGATGTGTAAGGGGACCCACTTGATGTGTGGTCCTATTACGCCACCTAGCCATTTCCCTTTCGATACATAGATATATATCCATGTAACCATTCAAGATCTCTATAAGGGCTACACCGCATTCCTCAGCCACTTGGGATCCTAACTGTGTTCTAGTCCGTGTCTGTTCGACCTTTCCAAAGTCTATGTACTCTGGTACACGATGTGTCCTTTTATACAGGGTCCTACCGATGTAATCCACCACACAACATTTCTTTCCAAGGATTTTGACATGTCTTGTGACCCATCCACATGCCTTGTGATCATTAATGTTTTTGAAAATATAGCATCACAACCATAGAGGCCCTACACAACATTTGTTCATCCATATACACTCCCCATAATTGTGTTTTTTAATAGAAACTCAAATCAATTCCAAAGATCCCTCATCTACCACCACCCCCATCAACTACCACCTCTACACCACTCAAACACCAAAGGAAATGGCCCATATTTTTATTTTCCGCCATATAATGGATTGAAATATGTTCTGTCAATCCATGGGGGTTCTCTTTACACCCCCCATACGTCTCACACATCACATGACACACCATTCTATGTTTGAGATCCTAAATCTATGGTAAAATATTTTGAAATCTAAAAATTGTCCAAATCAATAAATTATATTCAAATATATTCCACACATGCGAATCCTCCATGAATCAGAGGGTCGAATAAGGATTATTCTGTCCAGACAATGTCAAGCCGAGACCTAGTAGACAAATTGTAAAAGAACTTAAAGAATGTTTTGGAGAAAACCCTAAAAACCGTGTAGAAATTTTTTTACAATTTTTCTTGTCAAACAAATATAGATTGAGATATCTATGGTGAGAGAAAAATTGAAAAATTGGAAAAAAAATTAAACTTATTCATTAGCTCATGAAATGGATAAATTTGAACATAGACCATGGGAAAAATTTGATAATGGTTAATCTATATAATAAAGTGGTGAAGAATAAAAAAAATGAAGTGTCATACCTAAATTGGGCAGTTCATTGATATAGAATACAACTTCCAAAAAATCTAAGAAGTTATTGTCTTTGTTGTTTCTTAAATCGCCTGGATCTGGAGTTTCATTATCGAAAAATTCCAATTCACTAATAGTGGAAGGAAGATTATTCTCTTAATGGTCCCAAGGTTTTGCGGTTGACATTGTAAATCCACCATAATAGGGATTATTAAAAAGGAATTAGTTTTAGATTATTTAATTTCAATAAATTATTTAATTATTAATTTAACTAAACATACCTTCCAAAGAATAATTTTATTTGAACGCCTTGTGCTGACCAATTTTATGTTATGCCAAGTGTAAACCTCATGTTCCGAACTCAAAAAATAGAAATAAATTTTTTATTTGAGACACCTTTTAAGAGCTATCCCAATTTTTTTAGGAATCATATGCTCATGATATATAATATATTTGATATTTTTAAAAAAATTAATTCTTGGTACATTATTCCACAAAAATCACACACCGTCATAGTGAATTTCTATGAAAATACTTCTAGATATATTCCAATATATAACATGAAAAAAAGGTATCCATAAAAATCTTTTATAAAACACATTTTTTGTATATATTTCTTCCCTTATGACCATATGATAATCTTTTATGAGTCTTCGTGACACATGTCCCTGAAGGTGACCTATATAATAAGCTATGTAAGGAAAATTTAAAAAAAATACCATTATCCCTGTTTTTATTTTCACAAATCCTTGGAATAGGGAAAAGACTACCTAATTTCGGTTATACAAATTATTTTGGAATATAAATGAAAAATAGTTATCATGAAAATTTATTTTCTTTTTTGAGATGATATAATTTCATTAAATTCTTATGAAACTCCAACATAAGAATTCATTAGTTAAAAACTAAATAAAAAAGGAAACTAAAATCATTAAAAACAAGAAAAAATGAATGATTTATTGTGTTACAATATGTTTTAGATGAGTATATCATGTAACACATGTGTGAAGATATTGGTCTTAATTTCCTTTGTTACATTGAAGTTTTTTAATTTAAATTAAATTAATAATAAAAATTTTGATATTAATGTCATTTTATAATAAGTGTTATTCTACTAGTTGACTTAAAACTTCTAAAAATCAAAAATTAAATTATTTTATATTTAAATATTAATAAATATAAACTATGGACCATTAATAGAATAACTGTTTTATAATTACTATATTTCCCATTAAATAGAAAAAAACAATGTTAGAGCTCTTAATGTTAAATCAATGTTTTTTCACATTACCTAAACATGTGTAAAAATAAATATCCTACACACCCAAGATTTTTATTTTATAAATTTTACATAATATTTATAATCAATGGTTACAAAAATATCTAAAATTAATCACTTTTATTTAGCCTTCATGAATAAATTACTTAGGATATAAAACTAGTTACCATAATGAAATAAATGATAAACATGGGAAACATAAGAGTTAAAGAAAAAATGTATAAAAATGTGCCTACCAGTGTAGTATAGGATTATATCAACCATATAATCCCTAAAAAACTAAAATGATCAGTTTTGGGAAACACTAGGATAGATTGAACTGCTAATGGTGAATACTTTTTAAAATTATCAATAATACCACTACTCATCAACTATATAATGGGACTCACTATCCCCACATCTCCACACTAATGGAGCCATTTTCTTGGAACAATATAATCCAAAATAACTTTAAAACATCATTACCCTCATTCTAGAATCCTTATTTTGGGTAAAAATAAATCCTTTGAATTATTTAGTGAAAACCCAAGGAGGATACCCATAGAATAGGTACCAATATTCAAACAAGTGTTTAATTTTATATCTTCCTCCTCCTCCATAAATTATTATTATATCATTATTATATATTAAAATAAGTGTATTAAATATACTAAAATGTTTTTATATAAATTTTATGACCTAAAAAACAATCTTCCCTCGAAAGGGATACAAAATCAACATTCGTGTGCACAAAAGACTACCGCTCGACGAAGCAATTTCATTTGGTTTTTGAATACCACCTTTAATAGTTGGTAAAAATAATGGAAATAAAATTTATATATAATATATTTTATATATATGGTTTATTAATTCTTATTTAATTATTATAAAATTCATAACATCATGCTTTACATTTTTTGAGAAGATGATAATGTCGTTTGTGATTATAGTGGACTACCGCCTCACCAAATCATGCGATTTGTTCATGCTTTAAATGAAATATATTAAAGATGGGTTTAGTATAAATTTTTGATATATTTAAAATTAAAATTATAATGGAATGATGATATATATATATATAATTTACTTTTCACTCCATCAATATGATAAGAAATTTGAAACAACGTTAATGTGTATGTACGACCTACTATCTCCATTAATGTTGAATTTCTTTTCCTATTTCTAAATTTAATGATTTAGATTAAATATAATAATAATGTATATATATGATATATATCAGTCTAATCATTAAGGATTTTTTTAATCATGATCTATATATGTGGATGAAGAATAAATAGTTGAAACATGTATGAAAAACAAATCAGTTATTATTCATAACATAACTTTAACACAGAATGGTTAATAAACATGTAATATATTTTGGAGTTGGTGACCTAGAAAAAAATTAGTTGTACAGTATGATAACCTTTATTAATATTTTTTAATATTAATATGATTATTATCACATTATGATTTTTATTCTACGTATCACATTACATGATAATATCCCAAGGGTAGTTGTCGACGTAAAATGTCATAGCAGGTTCCCGCTATGGTAAGAACCCAAAAGTGCTACAAAACTATTCATAAATATATTCTTTATAGACGTGTGAAATAATTTTATGGCACAAATTATATAGGATAACAGGGGTGGTGACTAAAAGTAATTTTATGAACCTTCTCATGGTGTACAACCATAGAAATATCTAGTTGGATATTTTGAGGACGAGACCTACCAATAGGAAATCCACATTTATTTGGGTAATTAGATTTTCCTATTTTTTGATGTGTTTATTGGTCCTTATACTTTAATATTAATTTTAATGAGTATTTTTAGTCATCTACTTTTATTTATTGATTAAAAACATGATGTTACATTTTCGCAGTGATGTAGGATACAGCGGGAGCATCACAGGTAATATTGAAATAATGAATAATGAGAGAAAGTTTTTTCCCCTTATATTATTTAATGTATGTTAATATTTTTTGATCTTTTATGGAAATGATATATCCTAAATAAACCCATGTTCATGGTGTTCTGTATGAATGTTCAATTTATGGGAATTCAATGAAAGAGACATCGAGCATATAGGTTGATTTCACTAACAAACATACTTCTTGATTTGAGATGTAATGATAAAGTGATAATATTAAATAGTAATTTTCTGTATGACATATTATGTCATTGAAACATTAACTTATTTATCTATTGGTTTCTTCATGTGTTTCTAGATTATAACCTTATATTTTAGGATACTTCACCAAATTTCACTGAGAAAGCTTCCTAAATGGTCACACAAAAAGTGTATCCAGAATCTTAGTTAAATAATAATATTTCTATTTATTATTTATGAATTTGGATAAATATTATTACCATAGGTGATTTAATAATTATTTATCTTTGATTTATTGCATAAATTATATCATAAGTAATTTATGAGAATATCATGTGAGTGGAATATTTAATACATATTTATTTTATATTTAGCGAATTTAGTATTTTTTATTTAAAATAATATAGTGATATTTATTTAATAATTTAAAAGTCATGATTCAAGGCTTGATAAATATTATGGAGAAACGGCGGACCGAGTTTAATGGTTCTATGAGAGAAAATAAATATTGAATATTATTTTATTAAATGATATTTAATTAAATAATCTAGATAAGTGAATGTTAATATATAATAATATTATTATCATTTAAAATGGGGTTTATAGGGATTAAGAAAAAATTACGGGAACTTGTTAAATTATTTAATTTTAGTCCTAGAATTATATAAACCCAATTATATTATTATCTGAAATATCTAATTCATTTGTTTGGTTTTGCGCAACAGATTTGGATAAACCCTTATAGTCTAAGAGACATCCCTTCCCCATGAATTATCCCATGAATTGGGAGTTATCTTCAACCATATCCCAATGTCAAGTAAAGAGAGATCTATAAGAATGATTTGGAAGCAGTTCATGTGGTTATAAAATTTGGAAAATGCAAGTTATGGGATCTATTATTCTAGCACCATGAGATTCCTTGGGTGATATTTAGAGATTTCTTGAGCACATGGGGTCATTTATAGAGGGAATCTTCTTTGATTACTATAAAGAAATGACCACACAATGCAGATCTGTTGTCAGAACCATCAAAAAAAATAATTCCAATAATGTAATTAGTTAATTTACTAAACTGATTATAAATAATATGAGATGATCCTCTATTTGGTTCTATTGTAATATCTATTGTATATATTAATTGATTAAAATTTATAGATCATAATGTTTATCATTGTTTAAATATCAGATTGATCATTGATCATGAAAAAAGAAAATTAGGCATGACCCATCACATGTTTTTGATTCATCCGAAACATATAAGTGGTACCAAACTAGCAAGATAACTATTTTTAATTATATTGTGATCATTTATTTCTTTACACAATTTTATATTAGTTTTCAATCCATGTTTAATGATTATTTTAATCCAAATTGTTTGATATTATTCTTCTTCTTTTGTTTCTTGTAGATATAATCAATGCAATTAATTTTATGAATGAAATAAATATGAGGAACTCACCCATAGGTGATGAGGATTCTGGTTGGATATCACAAGAGTACATGTCATGTAATCGGAGTTTCATACTGTGTACTTGTGTTCAATGCATCTGAAATTCATTCGGAAGTTAATTCAAATAGTGTGCATCAATGGCAAGAGGTGTATATATTTCTTACGCCATGCATTAACTATGCCACAATGGTGTATATTAAACTGGAGTAAATTTCATGTAGCCCATGTACATGGTGTGTAGTCCCTTTGTGTCCTAGATGGGATATGTATTACCATACATGACCTACCTAAATGGTGACCTTGTTACTAAGACACAACATGCCATATGGTTTTTTATACATACCCAACACTCTAATTTTCCAAGGAACAATTTACATGATCAGTCCCTAGGTGTTTTCCTAAGATACATGATGGGATATGTTCGCACCATGTTTAATTCTATTAAAATCCATTTATTTTTTTCAAAATTATGTAGATTTAAACATAATTTATCATACTTTGTAGACCATATCAACATGTTTGTTGTGTGGATATTATGTTGATAAGACATTCCATGTGATAGGATTTAATATATATATATATATAAACTTTTAATTAATATCTACATAATGTTAATATTTTCATATCAGGTAATAATTGTATTACAGGTGATACACTATGTGCATTAAAGCATGAAAGATTATAGAAAACCATATATTTTGGGTAATCATTAAGTTGATACACACATCAGGAAGATAAATGATAAGTTTTGTATGATATATGTCACGAATAACAAATTGTATATGTGTATAACTCTTGTTGGGTAGATTTGGATGAGTATTCACCATTTATTCACCATGGTAAAATTATATAAATAGTTAATTTTATAATTTTTTTTAAATTATAATGAATGATAATCCCAAGAATATTTAGATGAGAATTTGGACAAATGAATTTATTATTTAAAGATGATAATTAATTTATTCGAGAATGATTTATCTTAAATATTAAATTATTAGTAATATAGGGCTAGTTTTATTAAATCTGTAATTCATTTCTTGCATGTGGATGATCATGATCATAGATAAGAAATTGGTATGTGATTGGTTTAATTTAATTTATTATTAAATTAAACTACGGGCCTATGTGCCTTCTACCCTTTTATTATGTAAGGTAAATTGTTCCCATGGATTCATTTATGTAAACCATTTTCCACAAACATTCATATGAGAAAAAGAATATGTCATGGATGGAGCTCCCAAGCTAGTGGAGGCGGTTCATGTTTGGAGCTCATACAAAACCAATCCAAGAGAGATACATAGGGAGACATGTAGAAAGCTGTAACACAAACATTAATTAGTTCAAGTTGTTTTCCCCTAGGTCAATGATTTTTTTATCAACCTCTATGTAAAATTACCATTAGTAAAATATCATGATCATACCTATTTATTATTTTATTTCTGTTAAGTTAAACGGTTCGTTCATTAGTGTTGGTTTGTCTCGGTCACATGAATTAATGAAATTAATGAAAATTCAATAAATAAGTAAATTATATTATATTATACATAAATATTTTCTAAGATATGGTTACTCCCATTAGTAAATCCACTTAATATTAAAAATAATGTAATAGAAATAATAATTATAAATTTATGTATAAAGAATAAAATATCAAAATTATATTTTTTATGTTGGTATATCCCTCCACTAATTTAGTTAAAGTCAAACCATAGTTTAATGTTTTTGACAAGCCAATGTTGGGGGGACATCAATTTTTGGGGAATTATAACTTGATGCTTTGGGTTGACATAACATATTTCACCTCACGAGTTGACCACTACAAATGAAATTGGTGAAACTAAGAGAAAAGCATTGAGAAAATCTAATTTAAGGGTTTTAGGATTGAGGAGTCCACTCAACTACATAGGGAAATATGAGTTGATGTAGTCAGAATTTGTAATGAATACCTAAAAGCATTCTAGATTCTTGACCAACCAATGTTGGGGTAAGGAGATGGTGAATATGGAGTTTTCCACTAGAATATCCAAGCATTAGGATATTCCGAATCTAATGGTGAGGTCTATTGGGTTTCAATAAAATCATGGGAGACTAAAAAATTTAATATTACATTATCTGTCTAAATTTTATTTGAAAACATACTAAAATTATAATCCTATTATTTGTATAATCAACATTAAAATAAAATCAAACATATCACTGTGATCTATACATGATAAAGATAACCTTCCGACTAACATAAATTTCCTCGAAAGGAAAAGGCGCCTACATGTTATACTTCACCATGAAAGAAAATTGTTTTTCTAGAAAAACATATTACTGATGCACCTGATAATGAGTCATGTGATGATGTGTTATCACTCTATGAGAAACATTTGAATGATTCCACAAATTTTCAATGTTTATTAATATCATCCATTTCCAATGAACTTTTGATGCATTATTAGTACTTGGATGTTTATAAAATGATGTGTCACCTTCGGGATCTCTATCAAGAGAAGGATATACATTAGACGTATAAGATATTCAATGATTTTTTTACAAATAAATTTGAAGAGCCTACACTATTTGGGACTCAGGTTGTTAATCATATTTGATACTTTGAATGTTTTGACATCATTGGTATTAAATTCTTGAAAGAGTTGAGTAAAAATATCACAAATTCATCACATAACAAGACCTTATCTTTTTTTATTATTAATTAAAATATGAGAAAAAATTAGAATAGTCTTTTAGGTATTCTCACATTAATTAAGAAAATGGATAACGACATGGAGTGTGATAATACTACGGTCTTGATGGTTAATAATAGAAATATGACCAAGGATAAGGGTTATAAGAATCATAAAAAGTCTAATGCTCCCAAAAAATGACCCTTCCCAAAAGAGTATGATCCAAAGGTAGGGTATATAAAATGAGGTAGTATGTTTTTCATGTGAAAATCTAGACCACTTGAAGAGTAACTACACCCGAAGTAGGAGGAAGCTAAAATTGAATTCGTTTTTGAGTGCTATATTTCAATATCTTTATATTATGTTTTATATATAGCTTATGGTGGTAAAATTTGAATCCAAATCTAGGAACCATGTTTATTTTAAAATATTTCTGGAGGAGAGGTGGATCTAAGAGCAGCTAATGGTTCGAGGAGGGCTGCCCAATCTATTGGTGACTACCACCATTCATTGACTAATGAATGATTTTGGATTTAAAAGATTGTTATTCTGTATCTACAGTTATCAATAACATAATCTCTTTATCATGACTTGATGTATATGGGTTTACTCTCAAATTTTGTAATAAAAGTTTTTTATTTTATATAGAAAATATATGTTATTGTATGGAAAATTTAAATAATTATCTTTATGTATTAAATTATGAAAACTAATTATTAGAAATAGATAATAAATAATGTTCCCATGACTCATATAACACCTATATTTGGCATCATCATCTTGGTAATGTAAATGAGAAGCATTTGGAAAATCTCTTTGAATATGGTAATTTAATGTATTTTGATCTAAAACCACTTAAAAGATGTAATTCATGTATATAATGACAAAATGAACCAAACACCATTTGGTGGATAGAGTGATAGGGCCCCATAGATTCTTTGATTCATACACAATGATGTGTGTGGATCATTTTCAAAAGAATATAGTGGTGGATATTATTACTTTATAAATATTTTTGATGACATGAGTAGATATGGATATGTCAACTTGCTAACACTACTAGGAAAAATAACTTATACCCACAGTTCTAAACAATGGGTATAGCCCCCAAAACTGTGGGTATAGGCAATACCAACAGTTTGGGTAGCTTTGGGCAACCGAGGTGTTGGTATAGGCCTGTAGGCTATACTCACCGTTTTGCATACCGTGGGAAAAATTTGTACCCCATGTCACTGCCTTTTTTCCACATTGTTATGGTCTTATACCCAAAATTTTAAAACCATGGGACAAAATATATTGAAAAAACCAGCATTGAGAATAGATCCCACAACTTGCACTTTCCTACCCGAACACTTAACCATCTAACCTTTGTATATTACTTATATGTATAAATATTCATTAACGTAATTATATATAAAATTTTCATCAATTTTAGGAAAAAACATTCAATGATTTTGGAACCTGTGACCCCCGCATTGAATACATGGTGCCTCACAACTCAGAATACGTGAATTATGTTTGTTTAATTATATATCTACTCAAAAAAGGAAGAGGGTTTCAAACCCGAGACTCCTTCCACAACCAAACGACACTTTACCAACAGAGCTATGTGAATTCTATTAAAAACACTATATTTGTATTAATATTTAATATAAACCGTAGGTATAAGATTAAAAACCACTGGTTTAGGGTTTTCCTGCCTTATTTTTCTTCCCGCTTTCAGGTGGGAAACTGATACCCATGGTTCTTTAAAACCATGGGTATGGGGTTTTTCCCCAAGACCTACACCCACAATTTTCAGAGTAAACTATCTGTATAGTTATTGAACATAGACTTAAACCCAGTGTTTTCAAAAAACCATGTGTATAGGTTCCAAACATATCCTCGTACCCAGGGTTCTTGGAAAACCATGGGTATAGGGGGCCCTATAACCATGGTTTTCCCAGAACCGTGGGTATAGGTCCAAACAGACCATTATTCCCACAGTTTTGACATAAATTTGGGTATAGGGGGACCTATACCCACCGTTTTTTCCCAAACTATGGGTGTATAGGTTTTTTCCAGTAGTATGAGGTATATGTTTGTGTACTTTAATAAGATCAAGGAATTGAATAATGAATATGAGAATCAATTTTGAAATAACATAAAGAATATTTAATCTGATCAAGGTGATGAATATCATTACCAAGAATTTATCTACATTCTACTGGTGTTTGGGATTCTTTCTCAAATCAATTTTCCTTATACACCATAGAGGAATGGTGTTAGTGAAAGGGAGGAACAATAACTTATTTGACATTATATGGTTGATAATGAGTGAAGAAGATATTCTATTATAATTTTGGGGATATGCATTACAAAATCTAACATACACATTAAACCAAGTACCAACTAATGTTGAAAATAGAATTCCCTTCATGTTTTGGAGTGAAAATGAAACATTTTTGTCACATACACATGTATGGCATTGCTAGGAAATTATTATCGCCTTCTAATGCAACAAACTACAATACCATGACATAATGTTAATCTTTATAGTGTGTCCTAAAGAAACAAATGGATACTATCTATACGACCCATTATAAAATAGTTTTATTGTCATTAGAAAATCTATATTTCTGCAGAGGGAGAACATTGTCAAAAACCATAGTTTGATCAAGAGGGACTTCAATAAATTTGATGATCAAGTTACCTAAGAGTTGGGATAAAAATCGATTCCATAGGTCCATATTAAAATAGTTCCTAAATCACATGCTCTACATTGGTTCAAGAGAGAGGACAGATAGCTGGAGAGATTTATTTTCTATTCACCAATGGTAGTGACTCATTTTTTTGGAAAATTATGAACTTCTATACTAAAAGGAGTCAATAGAGAGCTTATAATCTACAATATGGAAGGAATCCATGAATTCTGTAATGGATTCCCTATATCAAAACCATATTTGGGTTTTGATAGATGAACTCATTGGTGTAACGTTTATTGGATATAAATGTGTATTCAAAATGAAAGTAAACATAGAATGAAAAGTAAAAACCTAAAAATCAAGGATATTGAATAAATGGTTTAAAACCCGTATAGTAATTGAATACTATGAAACCTTTTCATAAATTTCCTTGTTTAAATCCATCAAAATTATTCTTTCTATAGTATCTTATCATAACTATGATATTTATCCGGTGGATGTCAGACCTGTATTCTTTAGTGAGAACCATTAGGAAATTGTCTATATGGAACAACCAGAAGGGTTAGTGACTCCAGGTGATTCCAAAAGGATTTTCAAGTTTCTTAGATCCATTAATGGATAAATGTACAAATCCAGGTCATGGAACATTCAATTTGATGAATCCAAAAAAGTATTTGGTTTCATGAAGAATGAATGTGAGCAATGTGTTTACAAGAGGTTTTGTGGGAATTTGGTCTTTATCCTATTAGTATTTTTTATGACATATTTCATATTTGAAATTACTTACCAGTATTACAGTTTTTCAAGGAATAGTTGAAAAAATGATTTTCCATGAAGGGCATAGTTGATGCAGTATATATTCTAGGGATAATGATCATTCAAGACAGTTATAAGAGGCTTCATGAACTATGTCAATGTATATACATTGAATATATAATAGAATGATTTATTATGTAAAAATACAAGAGGGGATTGGATCCATTGTCACATGGTTTGCATCTATCAAAGAAAATGTGTCCTCAAACACCAAAAGAGAAAGAGATAATGAGTAAGACCCCATACGATTCTTGTCACGACCCCCTCCCCATAATGTGTACCCCTCCTGGGCCGAAAATGTGAGAAGGGAGATAATGAACCCCGAGTCCAGCCTCTAGAAGGCCCCGGGTTATAGACTAGAACTAAGGATATAATAACACACAAATGGGAGGCATTACCTTATAAGAGAACACATGCGGAGGAGAGAGATAAGATAAACACTAATTAACTCCAACTCAGAATTGGAAATATAAAAGATCCCCAAGTGCACAAGTTCAATGTCATGAAAATATAGTACAACAAAAAGGGAAAAAACAATATGTACCTAAATGAAAGTAAAAAAGAGAAGCAAACACAACCCCGAACAGCTCCCATAACCACAAACTAGTAGAAACCATCTTGATCTCCAACATGCTCCAAGTGACCTGAAGAAATGATTATATATACATTGGGTGAGTATAACATCATACTCAGTAGGATCCTCTCTGAATCCTCTCTTCCAAAAGTTAAGAAAGCCTGCTAAACCACAGTGAACAAAAAGTGAAACTAAATCATACCCTAAATAGGTATACTGAGTTCCCAACCTCACCATGGCTACTATCACCAAGTAACGCATACAAGAATATAGAATATAGTAAAGAATATCAATTGTACCCTGTTACTACTTCCCCGCTAGTTTTCCACTTTTCCCAACTTAGAACATCCAAAGCATCTCTCTCTAAAAAGGCTTGCTCGTAGACACCTGGGCAAAGCTCCACAATCTACACCTCGTGCACTACAAATGCTTGCCCACTGAAAACTGGGCAAAGCACCACACCATCCTCATAACCCAATGTAACTAGGTAGTTTCTGAGAGCCATCACAGCTCGCATAACATGTATAATACGTCGGGTATTATACCTCAAGCCATTACAGCCCATACACCGAGTAAGGATCCTCAAGACATCACAACCTATACACATTACACCTATAGTAGTCTATAGGATACTATATCCATAATATATGTGGGTGAATAACCACATGCCATTATAGACCTCTACACACATATATGGGGAAAACAAACCATTGTTCCTAATAGCACAAGTATCTAACAAGAGAAGAGAGCGGGGCCAAAGGGGGTAGTCAGCCATTCATCCTCCCACCAGAATGATGGGGAAAACACCCCCAGGGCTCAGAATCCCCAGGGTGTCAGTTTCCCTTACTAGTATGGTGAAGTAGCGTATAGAAACACAACAAATACAAAATATACTATATCTCAAAACGACACTATGGGCATAACATAGTCTTAGAAACAACTATAGAGAACGTCTCACGGACTCCGGGCTGCCACTTCTAAGACTAGGTATCTTATAAGCACACAACCATTTATGGAACATTATTAGATTACTTCATTCCATTTTTATCAGTTTCACTTTACATTCATTAATTCATTAAACATTAATTTACCATGAACATTTCCACATTCAAGATTCCATTAGCATCAAACCCAAAATCAACTGTCCCTTCCAAAGTACAACCTCTTCATTACGTTCCAGCAGACTCCATCCCCATGGGTTAACACAATTTATTCAATTATTCATTACAGAGTTACATTCCCATATTCTCATGAATTCTAGAAAATAATTCTATGCTACTAAACACAAGGGGGATCAACACGGTGAGTAGACGTACTACTCATCCGGTATTTTCCGCCTCTAGCAAGAGCGTAGACCCATTCCCCCTTGAAATGCTAAACACGGAAAGCACGTGGCATACCCCGAATGTCTTTTCCTCTTTCGGGATAAGGGTAAGCAAGGCCAGCTTCCTTGAGCAGTGAGGAAATGTAATGAAGATGAACAACCAAAGAACCCATAAGAAACCAACAATCACATCTATCCCATTCCATCACCCCCGGTGTCATCCCTGACAACCTCAAGCATAACCCGATGCATCTCGCCACTCTAGGCGTTATCTGCTGCCACAACCAAAAGGCCTCTATGCCCCCACATATCACAACAACCATCCAAGATCACATCACATCACAAACAGCATGAAATCAAACATCATATATACTGGGCTCTTGGACCTTTAACAATCAAGAGGGTAACTCATAACCCTTCAAGGAATTATCAAACAATCAAATTCTTTAATCCATCCAGAATTAATAGGTTTATAAATCGTTGGTTCCAAAATCGGGAAACCTAACCAGTAAGCTATCACATAAGTTAAACATGCTTAATACGCCAATTTGATTAACATAAAATTGCAACAAGAACCATATTTTTTTTCATGACTCTTTATCTTTAGCCCAATAATTATCAATTAATCATGGTTTATGTTCTTTACCGATTTTCATCAGGGGAAAACAGCTAAGAAAAGAAAGCATAGATATCACACTCTCTAACAAAAAAAGAGGCAATAAAATACGATCAATAATAATTTCTTTATCTTGTTAAAATATCTATTATGTCAACTCCATTTTCATCTAGTGGGATTAAACATGCTAACACAATAGTTGCACATAAATGAAAGAGAAGCAACAAATCCCCTGCCTCAAGGGTTTTTGACGAAAGCCCCCACAAACGAAGAAGGCACATGAAATTCAGGTTGATTCTCCCGAAACCCACCTAAATATCTTCTCCTAGGAAGGACAAGACCAAATCTCATCATATTTGGCATCCACACAATAAGATCTAACCTTAACTGGTGTGGATCTAAGAATCCAAGGGAAGAGGAGGAGTAGATCCAAGTGGATCTAAGAAACCGAACAAGAATGGTGAAGAAATATCACTTACCCCCAGAAACCAGCTTAGATTTTCCAATATAAGCCTTCATATATCTTCCAAAACACTTGGTATAGGTTGTCCTACCTTCAAGGGAGGTTAATCCCGAGTTATGGCTGCTTAGGAGCATAAATGAGCAAGTTAGAGGCGAAACAGTTGAGATCCACAATTTTAGGATATAATTTAAGTGCCCGCACAGTTAGTCTGCATAGTTTGACAAACCGTGTGATAACCATGCATTAGAAACTTCCTCGAACACCCCTATGGCATGGTTGGCATACACGGTTAGACAAACCGTGGGCCTCCCGTACAGAAGCTACTGCCTCCAAGACCAACCTCGCACGGTTTGGCCACACGGTTTAGACAAACCGTGCGCCTCCCATGCGAATGTTATTGCCCTTTAGTTTTCTTTAAAAGTCCACCCAAATGCACCCCCATTTCACCTTGAACTCCTAGACAAATTATAAAACCACATTTCCACAACGTAATGGACTAGAGAGGTCATGGAAATTTAATCAAATACCTCTCAGAACATTCTCATCTTAGAGAATCCAAAATCCTCTAAAAGTGAATACGAAACAGGGTCTGAACAACCACCCATCGAGATACCTCTCAAAATAGATCATGAAAAAAGCAAAAAATAGATCCATCTCATAAACGTGAATGTTTTGAAACCACAAAATCTACATCGATACATGGAAATAGTTAAACATAAAACAAATCTGGGTACTGAGCATGTGTCTGTGACTCATGTTCCCAGGTACTCTCCCAGGCCACCGAGTCTCTACAAGACATGAACTAAGGGGATAGAATGCCCTCAAAACACCTTATCCTTGTGGTCTTGGATCTCCACAGGTCACTCCTCAAAGTTTTCATCATCATCCACATCGATATCTCCCCAATAGATGATGTGAGAGTTGTTATGAAGATAATGATAGAGATGTGATACATGGAAACCATCATGTATCCAAATCATCTGTGGTGGAACTGATACACGATATGCCACATCTCCAACATGAGTTGACACCTCAAAAGGCCCAACAAACCGGGGATAAATCTTACTTACATGAACAAACCTTCGCTGCCCACCACGGGGAGTCACCTTTAGAAACAAATGATCCCCAACATTAAACTCTAAGGGTCTCCTTATTTGATAGGAATATGATTTCTGATGATCTTGAACTATCCTCATTCTCTCACGAATCACTTGAACCTTCTCTGTTGTATTCTGCACTAGTTCCAGTCCGAGAACTGCTGACTCTCCAACCCCAGTCCAACACAATAGAGAACGGCAAGTCCAACCATACAAGGTTTCAAATGACACCATACCAATGGTGTAGTGAAAACTATTATTGTAAGAGAAATCCACAAAGGGTAAGTTCCCCATCGATGAACCTCCAAAATCAAGAACACAAGAGAATAACTTGTCTTCAAGAGTCTGGATGGTTCACTCGTTCTGACCATCTATTTGAGGATGAAAAGAAGTGTTAATGCATAGTTGTGAACCAAAAGCAGGTTGGAGATCTCTCCACACTCTGGAGGAAAAATGAGGATATCGATCAGAAATGATTTTCCTAGGGACTCCATCAAGTCTCACTGCCTCCTCTAGATACTACCTCGACAAAACATCCATCGATCATGACTCTTTGATTGCAATAAGGTGGGACGATATTGTTAAATGATCGACTACTACCCAAATAACATCATGTCCTCCCGGAGCTTGAGGTAAACTAGTAATGATGTCCATTGATATGTCCTACCACTTCCAATGAGGAATCTCTAATGGATAGAGAAGTCCACTACGAACACAGTGTTTGGCCTTCACCTTCTGGTAGACTAAACATCAAGACACAAACTCCATAACCACACAGTTCAGCCCAGGCCACCAAAACTAAATCCTCATGGACCAGTACATCTTTTTCATGCCAGGATGTACTACTAAAATTGAAATATGGACCTCTATGAGGACCGTATCATTCATCATCAAAGGAACAAAAATCCATCCGTGATACAACAATCTATGTTGTACATCCTAAGACCAACCATTGGGGCCTCACCACAGACAACTCGGTCTCTCCAGACCTCCACATCAAGATCCCCGAACTGGGACTCTTCCACCTTCTGCACCAGGGATGATTGTATCGTCATCTGAAAAAGATAGCCTCTACCCCCAACATCTCCCATATCAAGATGTAATGTTGACAGTTTTTCCATTACTCTCCAGGAATCCCCAGATTCATGCATAGCATCACTACGTGACTTTCAGCTCAACACATCAGCTACAACATTTCCCTTTCCTGGTGTATACGATATTTCAAAGTCGTATTCCTTTATGAACTCTATCCACCGACACTGTCGTATGTTCAAGTCATGCTGGGAGAAAACATACCTCAATCTCTTATGATCGGTGAAAACCACGAAGCACTCACCAACAAGGTAATGTCTCCACAACTTCAGATCAAACACTGTGGCTGCCAACTCAAGATCATGGGTGGCATAGTTACATTCATGGGGACATAAATGATGAGACCCATAAGAAACAACTGACCTCTGCTCCATGATAACACAGCCTAAGACCAGATGTGATGCATCACATAAAACATCAAACTGAACTCCCTCACCTGGAAGACAATGGACAAGAGCACTTACTAACTTATCTTTTAGATACTCGAATGCTGCCTGACACTGATCCGTCCATATGAATGTATGATCCTTCTTGGTCAAAGATGTTATAGGAGGTGCAACTAGTGAAAAATTGGCTACAAACCTCTTGTAGTAGCCTGCAACACCAAGGAAACATCGCACCTCTAACACTGTCTTGGGACCCGACAAAGACACAACTACATCAATCTTCGATGGATCCATAGATACTCCCTATTGGGACACAACATGACCCTAGAAACCGACTTATCGATCCCAAAACTCACACTTCAACAACTTCCCAAATAGTCGATGATGATGAAGGACTCCCAAGATGGATCGTAGATGCTATGAATGCTCCTCTTCAGATGTGGATTACAAAAGGATGTTGTCAATGAAAACTACAAATAACTTTCCCAAGAACTCACATAACATATATTTCATCAATCCCATGAATATAGCTAGATCATTCGTTGTTCCAAATGGAATTACAACTAACCTATAATACACATGACGACAATGAAGATTGTTGTACACCTGGTTCTATGATATATTTATAATAAACCTATATTTATTATAAATTAATTTTGAACAAGTACGACGAGATCTATGACATAAGTTAAGTTGATTTCTATTATCACATTAATTTCTATGATACTTATCCCATATTCACCAATCATTACATTTTTATGTCTCACATACTTCCCTATGAAATTTTATATAATGGATTTTATTAATTTCATGATATTAGGGGATTCAATTGATGTTATTATTTCATGGATCCCATGATTTAAAAGTTACATACATGGTAACGAATTTTCATCAAACCTTTTATTTTTGTGATACACAATATATATTCACCACCTTATTCTTTTTTGTGGTTCATATACTACCCATGAATGTAATTAATGACTATTATAAATATTTTTTTTGAATTTACATTTCTATTTTTGGATTTTCCTTTGAAAGGGTTATGACTTCAATGTTACCAATGGGGTAATGGAGTTTTGTCTCAATTTTCATTCTTTGAGACACATGTTATGTAATGTACCTATATTCATTTAAGAAGTGTATATACTACCCATTTTACATGATTATCGTGTATATATTTCATTTAATGATATTTTATACTTAATGTAATGTTTTGTATATTATTATTAAAAGTTTCCAAATTGGTATGAGTTTTTTTCTACAATCTCATCATTTATCAAGATTATTTATGACTATGATTCCATTCGGGAATTATTATTATATTAATCTCAGCAGTTCTCATGAAATTTATTATCCTATATATATTCTTGATATATTCACATAATGGTTCCATTTTTACACTATTTGGTTCTTAAAATAAATAATAATACCACTTTAAAGGAAAATCCAACTTTATTTCACTATTCGGTTCAAAAACTATTTTCTTACAAAATAATGATTTATAAAAATGTTTTAAATTATATTTTAATGTGGTTTTTCGGGAAATTTATTTTGAAAACGTTTTATGTTTTGAAAAGAGATTTAAATTATTTTAAAATATTCCTTTATAGGTTTTAAAGGTTATTTTCAATGAAATGGATTCAGAAAATTATTTTTGTTTCAAAAAGTGTTGAAAATTATTTTCAAATATTCCTTCATATGTTTCAACATTTACTTTGAAAGAAAATGATATTATAAATAAATTATGCATTAAAAAGTGATTTAAATTATTTTTAAATATTTGGTTATAATTTACGTATGCTATATTCAAATAAAAATATTTCAATAGTGTTTTATGATTAAGAAGTATATAAATGTATTTCAAAGAATATGTCATATTTTTTTAAGGTTATTTTCAAAACAAAATGTTTTAAAAGGTTTTAGGTTCTTAAAATAATTTTTCAATGAAAAATGTATATTATCCTATTGAATACTTTAAAATTAATTTTCAAATATTTAATTATATGTTTCTAATGTTATATCCCTAAAGAGGATTTTGAAAATGTTTTATGAAAGTTATTTTTAGAGAATGGCTATTTTCCTTGATAATTTTCCAAGTGAAATTTCAAAATCATTCTCTATATAAGATGGAATCCATTGGTGGTTCTCACTTTTTATTAGGGGTATTATCTTTGTTTTCAATACATATTATTTCAAGGAATGGTTTATTATTTGATGTAATGTTGTTTATGAAGCCCATTTCTCTTCCACATGTTATATTATTATGGACTCTAGCTCTTTATATGGGTTATTATATGATAACATGATTATGAAACCTACTTCTTTTCCAAAAGTTGTGATATGTTGAAATGTTTATGATACTTATTTCTAATCAAGGGTTATGATATATTCAATTTATATTATCTTGTAGAATAAATAAATATGGGTTTTATTATGAGATGGGTGGGACCTATTTTTCCATACAGTGCATTGGGTACAGATTTATATATCTCATGAGATAGACTTGGATGGAATTGGTAGTGAATGATGTATAGTAAGGTAATTTTTCCATTATGGCTCTCTAGGGAGTGAACTCATTCCACTATAAGGAAACTTTTGTGACTAAGGATGGTGGTGTGTCTCGCCTAGTTTGTGCAATCACTATGAAGTGCCATAATTGTTTTTGGAAATTAACCTTGAATTAGAGGTAATGATTTTATATTCTTATCTATATTCCAAAAATATATGTCTTATGCCGATGTTATACTCTCATGGATCATGTTATTTTATTATCTTATCATTCATGTCTTATGAATATCCCATCATTATTCCATTACTCATTATTTTGATCATTTATATGCAGGGTATGATCTTCAAATGTGATTCTCATGTTCTCATAGATTTATTTTCATGTAATGTATAGGTATCTCCTTTATTTACCCTTACTGAGCATATAATATCACGATTTCTTATGTTTCATTTCCATAGGTTATGATAAAAAAAATTTAGTAGGAGTACTAAATGGGGTGATCTTTATGGGAAACATCCATGTTCTTTTACTAGATTAGAATATTGTGTTAAATGTTTACAGAAGAACTAAACTTTTACATTCCCCGAGCATGTGTTTTTTTAATAATAAATAATCATAAAAAAGGTTTAATATCATTGTAGGTTATGACTGGGTTTCTATAGTTGTCCTAAAATGAATGGTTTATTCAATCATTAAAAAATAGGATGATAAATGTTTAGTGATATCTCTAAGACATTACTATGTATATGTCTAGGGCTCACTAATGATAAGTCTAATGATGAGTTACAAAATAAGAAAATATCATTAGATTTTGGTAAAGGATAGAGTGTGTTGTTTATAATAAACATCTCCCTATCTAGATACTACATATGGATGTGGATCTAGAACAATTTTACCTATAGGAAACAACCCCAAAACATCGTATTGATCTGGAATCGATTAAGAGGTACTGCATGCCAATGAAGATTTTTGTACACCTGGGTTGACATTCTTGAGGGACATGCTTTAGAAATTCTCAAACTCTTTATGAACCATCATAAAGGATATAAATATAAGATGAATATGAATAAAATATGAAAAAATCACAATTCCAAATATTATAGAATAAGATTTAGTGGTTTAGAATTATTATAAGTGATATTTCATTATTAAGTGATTATCCACCATGATTAGTGTTTCTCACACTATGTTTTTTATTTCAGAGGATGGGGATAGCCATACAGAACCATTTTAACATTGAATCTACCCAAAAATTATATGATTATGTGAAACCAAATTGTTTAATGATTGGGGAAAAAGATATTTTGATTACTCTCAATCAGCTATCATGGTAAAGGATTAACAATGTTAACATTAGTGAGATTACTAAGACATTGAATAAGAGGAAAAATCAATTTTATGATTATTCATATGGTAATGAAAATAGATTATAGAAGACTCAACTTCCTATATTAAATGAATTTGGGAATACAAAGCTTATGGAATAACTCAAATGGAGGGGGAGATGTTATATATATTGGAAAAATGTTTATAGAGTGATAAATTATCAAGCAGTTCAGTGTCTTATCTTTGGAGAATAGGGGAATTACCAACCAAAATTCCCTAACCCAAAAATTTACTTCTTGGCCATGTAATAACCTATTTCATTTTAATCATAAAATATTTAGGATTTAACTATTTATGTATTTTGATTTAATAATTATGAATTGTGAAATATATAAGGATTGTCACTATATGTTTTTCTTATATGATTTTAAATATATGATGAATGATGTTGATGGACTAAAAAAGTGATTTAATAGTAAGGTGATATTTTTATTTAAGGAATCTAACCCTTAAAATGTTCCTGAGGATGATAAAATGATGTTTATTATGAATAATGAGATGACTGATATGGATAAAGTAAATTGAATAATATTAAAAAACCTCATAATTTAAAACGATTCATGTAAGAAGTAGTTTATTTAATGATAGATATGGTTTGGATTATTTTTTTTATTTAAGGAATATATACAATATTTTTTTTAGGTATTGAATAATGATGTATGTTTTCAATAAGGTTTTATGGTAATTCATGTTTTTACCATGTTTCAGGGAAATAATGAGGAATAGATTCAGATGTTTGGTATGGGATAGTCAAGATTCACTTTATGGTGTATGGTTATTTAATGATATGTTTATTGTAGAAAATTTAGTGACTTTATTTGAAAGGTTTGGATTCTAATCATATTAAAGGGTCATAATGTTAACCATTTATAGAGTTGTTTTTGTTTAATTTTGGATGATGTTTAAAATATATTCATATGACTTCTGAATATTAAAATTTATTTATATTTAATTACAAGTTTTACATTTTAACTAGAAAGAGAAGGAATTTAAATGATGTGTCTTCTAATCCATTAGTTCTTCCTGAATAAAATATTCATCTTAATTTCATGGAGTAGGAAGTGATGTGGAAATTGATTAAGGCATAACCAATTTGTGAGACGGTGCTAAAATAAAGTTAGTTATCCAACATTAGGAAAAGGATATTAGAATAAAACATCATTTAGTTATGATCATTTTCTATCACTTGGTCTGCAGGCTCGAGTCACACTCATCAACTGGACCGCCTACCACCATTTTCCCTCTACACCTCACATCATAACACTCCAATTGGATCTCCATTTTCAATCTCATCATCACAACACACATCATAACAACTCTATCACCCCTTCACACTGGCCCTAGAAGTACTTCCCATCACCACTGACTCATATCCTTATCACCTACAAAGATAACCACTTCATCAAAACCAATAACACTCCATCATTTTCCATCATCAAACTAACCACCCAAATGTAATTGTGTCTAGTAGGCTCAGTTTGGTATAAAACCCCTAACCAAATTTATATATGGAACCCACCCATTTATCTCAAACAGGGGGACATCTACAACCTGAAACATAACTTTAACACGAAATTAATAATTAATAGGTAGTATGAAGTCTTTATTAAATAATACATGTTATTATATATATGAATATGGTTATGTGAAAGATATATAGTAAACATATATTTATTATATAGGTGGATTGAATGAGTATGATGAGAGTCAATTCATATGGTTACGGGATTTCAAGTCGCACTTTTATTTCTGTGCGACTTATTCCTTATTCACCACCCATTTTTTATTGTAGTGTATATACTTCCATATGAAAAAATATATCATGAAAATTATTTATTTCATGAAATTAATTGTTTAAATTGATGTTTTTATTTCATGTATTTCATGATTCAAATGTTAATCAAGTAGTAAGGGATTTCCATCTCACATTTTACTTTTGTGAGACAAATGCAATTTTAAGCACCTCTTTCTTCTATGTGGGGTATATACTTCCCATAAATGTAATTTTTGAATCATCAATTTAATTTTTTTGTTTATGCATATCCATTTTAGGATCTTTATTTCACTGGGTTAAATGTTAAAATTTATCAATGTAGTAATGGAGTTTTGTATCAATTTACCTTCTTGGAGACACATGTTACGTTATACTCTTATATTATTTTAGGAAGTATATATACTACATCTTTGAAATGATAATCATGAATAAATTTATTTTAATGGTATTTTATGATTAATGTAATTTTATCATTTCATGGGTAATATTATTCAATCTTAAAATAGTGGTAAGAATATATTTCTTTAATATCATCATTTATTGAGATTTTATATTATTATTCTTATTTTTATGAAATATTATGACCATATCTCTGTAAACCTAATGAATTTTAATATCATATAGTTTTTAATTATATAATTATGTAAACCAAAAAATTTATACTCTTTTTTACATATTATAATTTGGAAAATGTTTTCGAAGAAAATCCAACTTTATTTCAATCTTAAGTTGGAAATATATTTTATTTGAATTTTATTTCTCAAAATGTTCTCAATAATATTTTTAAATGATATTTTAAAATCATTTTAAAGAAAACATGTTGTGGATTTTTTTGTTTTAAAATGTGTTTTAAATTATTTTCAAAGTATAATGTTTAAATTTCAAAGGTTATTTTAATAGAAAATTATATTGAAAATTATCTACATCTTAAAAAAGATTTCTTAAATTATATTCAATGCTTAATATATAATATTCAAATTTATTTTCAAAGAAAATGTTTTTAAAAATTATTTATATTTCAAAAAGTGGTTTAAATGATTTTAAAAGAATCTATTATAAGTTTTAAAGTTTTTTTTCAACGAAAAACATTTCAAGGTAGTTTTATGTTAAAATGGAATTTTAAATGGGTTTGAAAGAATAATTTAGAATATTTCCAGGATATTTTCAATGAAAATGTATTCAAATGATTTTGTATTTTAAAAATAATTATTCAAAGAGAAATTATTTTTTCCTAATGAATTATTTAAATTAAATTTCTATGATTTATTTATATGTTTTGAATTTTATTATAAAATAAGAGGATTTGTAAAATTATTTATGAAAGTGATTTTAATAGACATGATATTTTTATTTAATATGTCTTCCATGTGTTATTTCAAAATCTTTCTCTATCTAAGATGACATCCATATTTATTTCTCCTGCCTTATAGGGGATTTTATCATGGAGTACCGTACATCTTCTTTCTCTTAGTGGTTTATGTTTTTATGGAATGATGTTTTTGAAAAAAAATTATATTCCATGAGTTATATTCATGTGTAAGGAAACTACTTTCATGGGTTATGTTATGATTAAATGATTATTAAACTAATATATTATTCCATAAGTTATGTTGTCATGAAATCATTCTGATACCCATTCCATTTTATGGGATATGATATGGTGAATTTTTAATATATTTTAGCACACATTAACATGGTTTTAATTATGAGATGAGTGGTAACTATATCTCTATCCAATGCATTAGTAAATATTTATATATCTCATGAGATATACATGGCTATAATGGGGATTGAAATTAGTACAACAAGGGACCTTTTCAATGATGATAAATTGTATAGTGAAACCATTCCCCTATAATGAAATGGTTTTAGACTAGGGATGGTGGTGCGTCCCGAACAAAAGGTGTTTACCCCATGAAGTGACCAGATATATATTTTTGAATGTTCCTAGACATATTTGTATGGATTTTTAAATGCTTATTTTAATTCCACAAAACTATGTCTTATGCTGATGTTATGCTCTCATGAATCATGTTCTTTGATTATATTATAATTGAAGTCATATGAATATTAAATATTTAATCCATGACTATTTATTGTAATCTTTGAAATAAAGGGCATGATATTCAAATGTTATACTAATGTTCTATTACCATTATGTTCATTATATGCTTACATATCTCTTTTATTTATCCTTTCTTAGAATTTGTGCTCACCCTTTTTTATTTTTTCTTTCCATATGTTATAAAGAAAATAATTAATTTGTATTAAAAAATGGGAAGTTATTTGGTTGAATATTTTAATATTTTTTACCATATTAATTTATTGATTTCAATGATTCTAAATAAACTAAACTATTTTGGTCCTTGAGCATGTGTATGTGTAATATAATGAATATTTATAAAAATATATGTAATATCCATGTATGATAAGACTATTTCACTATCAAGATATCAAGAATAATAGGATAATGAAATTAATGAGAATTATTGAGATATAGATCATAACATTTCATCAAAGGAATCAAAAACATAACTAATCTTGATAAAATTATAGATTGTAAAAATAAACTCAAACCACTTTAGTAACATTGAGTCATAATTACCATGAAAGGTAAACATTAAACAATGGTTAACATATAATGAAAGTAATTAGATTCATGATATTTCATGTAAAATATGTAATATATAATCCTCATAAAATAATATAGGTGCATAACATAACATCTATTTCAAAGAAGTCAAATCGTGTTAAAATTGCCTTACCGATTTGGTATCTTTTGAACCATAAACCCCCTCAAAGTGAGATCCTAACAAAAATATATAAATATTAATATGTTTTAAGATAAAAGTCCTAAAATACATTCATGGGTAGTATATAAACCACATAAAAGAAATACGTGGTTAATATAGTTTGTGTCTACAAAAGTCTAAAGTGAGCAAGAAATCCCTTTCCTTAATTCTTGACTCTTGTCATACTCATTCTAAAGGAATGTATCATATTTTTTTAAATATATCACTTATCCATATTCATATATATAATACCATATATTATATAATTATAACCTTTTTATTACCCATTTAGTAGTGATTCCATGTTAAAGATATGTTTTCGGGTAAAAAACTCTTTGTTTTTTGTGAAGGTTTTAATTTTTTATATTTGTGATTATATTAATTTAATTACAATTGAATAACATATAGAATTATTAATGTGATATAAATATCATATATATTAAGTATATATGTAATTATAAATATCTATAAAATATAGAAATCGAAAATAAATTCACCGTTTATGGAGATGATAGGTCGTACGTATGCATGAACGATGTTCCCATTTTATTTTTGGATTGAATGAATGAATTATAAATGATATATTATCATTAAAGATGTTGGGGATGGAATAAAAAAAATTTAATTGATGAATGTTACCTCTTCTTTAGGTATCTTCTTTTTGTTAGTACTAGAGGACATCGTAGATAGATATATGAATAAGTTGAGTATTCTAAGATGATATTATGGAAATTGGGAAGTGATATAGGTAGAAAATATTTAAGCTAAATTGATTTAGCTGGGTGAATATCTGGGGGAGAGTGAGTGTCCTTTTATTATTGAGGTTGGTTGTAATTGTTATAAATACTAAAAAGTATTCATTATTGGGAGGTTACCCAAACCTCATGTGGATCAAATATTGATAATTAATTTTTAGGAAATATTATATGGTCTATCCATGCATCCACCAAATAATATAACACATAACAATTTTGTTCCTTATCTCATATGTTTTCTTAATTTTTCATTTCGTGTTTTTTGTTACGTTATGTAGTAGTCTAACATTGTAAATTATCCTTTAAATATAAATTAGAGTGATTATTATTATATAATTTAGTTCCACTAATTACTAAATACGATATATAATTTATAAAATAAAAATCCCTTCTATGTTGGAAATTAATTTTACGACGAGCCCTTTTAGTGCGCCAAAACAGTGCCTTAACCCAAATCATTCTAACAATGATTTTACTATTTAGAGGTCAATATGATTATTATAAGAGATAAATTATTCTATTAATCGAAAATATTTTATATTTAATAACATGTAAAAAAACATAACTAATGATGGTATTTTTAGTACTTTCATATCCTTTAATAAAATGTCCTTTATAAAAAATATCATTAATGACATTTTTTAAATTATTTATTTAATTTGAATTTTAAAAAACCAATAAAATGATGGAATTAAAAATATATTATTTTAAAACTAGTGTGACATGATGTAAGAATATAAAAAATTAATTAAATAACATAATTTTTTTCACTTTGAATATTTTTAGTATCATTTATTTTAGTTAATTAGAAACTAAATCATTATTGCATAATTGTTTATTATGAATATAATGTAATTAATTAACCTATATAATTTTCAAATAAATCATCATTATAGAAAAAATATATTTATATTACCAAAGTATATACCTAAATGAACTTATTTTATATTTTCCAATATCATAGAGCTTTATTGAAATTAAAGTAAGAAAATAATCTTTTTTTTTCTATTTTTCTTTACTTAGATTTTTATATTGGTCTTGTTCTTGGAACATTGTCACAATAACTCATATAAGAAGTTCATAAGGTAATAAGGGGAGAAAATTTTCCATAAAATAAATTTTTTACATGTTTTCAAATGATCTTATTCTTATATTCTATGTTTAATGACTAAGTATACTCAATTTTACCTTATTCAATGTAATTAATTTAACACTTTTCCTAATCATAAAGGTTGAAAATTATGTTGAACAAGTTAGATAATATAAATTATTATTACTCAAAATATGTAATCCATTTTACCAAATTTAACGCTCAAAATTGGAATAATTTATTTTAAAATAAATCCCATGGATGGGATTAAAAAATAGGGCTTTAAATAGAAAAATATTCAAATATTTACACCATTTTTATATATAAATTTAATATGAAAATTATTCAAACAAAATTATTTGGATTAATGTATATTAAATTTAATAAAATTCACATTTAAATATATTAAAAATATAATTTTACATTAAAAATAATTTAATATAAAAGTTAGTTTTCAATTACTATTCTATATTGTTTACTATTCATTAAAAAATAAAATTATCAGAAAAATCCATGTTATTCCTAATAAAATTTTGGTATTCCTATTTTAAAAATGAAATTAATTTTTTCAAATAAAATTAATAAATTCTTTAGAATTTAATTTTTAATTTAAGTCCTCTAAACATGATTATACAGACTTTTAGAGAAGATATTTTTTTTAAAACTTTATTCTTTATTTTAAATATTCTTTTATTTTATTACTAATATATAGGTTCCAAATAAATATGAGAATCTATATATTTTACTTTATTTTTTAATCCTATTTTTTCCCTCCATTCCAACTGCTGGGTGATGACTATTTTGTAAAATAATAATATTAATTTTTTATTGTAGCTCAACCAAACTCAATCATTTGTGTAAATAAAGTTGTTCTATAAATATTGCTATTATGTGTAAACAATCTAAATATAATGTGGCATGTCCTATAAGAAAAATTTTTGTTTTCTGTACCTCAAGATTAACATGTTGTAACATATAAAGACATATTAACATATTTTTTCATGAAACTCATCTCATCAAAGAATATTAATTTATTTGAAAAAATAATTCATTAAAACTCTACGAGGTACATTATACACCCGTAAAAAAAAATTCACCATTGAAATTTTGGTGGTCAATCTAATGAATTAAACCTGATAGTAACTTTTATAGATACTGACATCATAAAAATGAATAATGAAACATCCTTTAAAAAGATATGGTTATAAACATAACAGTTAACGAAAGTAACTCGTAACATGGTTTCTACATAGGATTAAATCAGTTTCATGTGAAAAAATGGATATAGAATACATGCATAAATGATTATATAGACTGATAAAGATCACTGATCATTGAAAATTTGGTGATCCAGATAAAGTTAAAAAGCACAAAACTAAAAATATGAGATAAATTAAGGGACTATTTTGATAATCCAAAATGATTGTACATGGATATAATTTTTTCTCAAATAGAATTTTCCTAATGTTGAATAATTTCCAAAAGAATATATATATAGTTTATTTCATTTCATTTTATATACAAAATCTCATCCATCAATTTTTCCTTGATCATTTTTCTCTTTATCTCTTAATAAAATAAATAAAGGTTATTTTATCGTTTATGAAGTAGTAATTTATCATAAAATAAAAAAATATATTGATATTTCACTTCATAAATCTTTAGTTATCATCATAATAAAATTATTCCCAAAGTTTATCCAATATACATAAATAATCATATTTAGAATCATTAAGATCTAAAACCTTATTCAATGTTCAAAATAAACATTTTCTTAAAATGTTAATATTTTTATCCTTGTTAAAGATAAAAATATAAAATATTTGAGTGAAAGTCACTAATTTTCTCAGTAGTATCTTATCATTGATCTCCTCATATATCATAAAGTATATCTTTATCGTAACATACCAAATATGTTAATACCTTTATCATGTATACTCTTGAAACATTGTAATATCCTCAATTACTATAAAACCATATTGTAAGCATATATGGTTATTCATTACATACATAGAAAAAATATTATAAGATATATGACATAAATAAGAAAAATGTCTTAAACTTCATCAATGATAGAATAATACTTTTTTTCATGAAATAATTTATCAGCTATTCAGTCATCACTACTATCCAATTTACGTTTTCGGTATCAATCATCCATTTATCCATAATAAAACTCCTTTTCTTAGTATCCCGAACATATTAAAAGGGGTACCTTCCCATAATAAAAATATCCCATTGTTATTAAATCAATTTTCAAATATATAATTATAATTAAATATATTCATTCAAATCATTATCAAAAAACATATAATTAAAATTACTTATATATTTCACAGTTAATAATTCTTGAATCCAACTACTTAAATACTTAAATCCTTTAACATTATTGATCAGAGAAGAGTCGGTCCTTCCATGTTCTTGAAGTAAATTTCTTGGTCAATGAATTGATATGGTTAATGAACACATTCCTCACCAAAAATACATTTAAATCCTTGATAATTAGTCACTATATGATATGTTTTTTCCACATAGATAACATCATCCCCTACATTTGTGATTTTCCTTCAAGGTCATCCTTCCACCATCATGATAAGTAATAATATGATTATTTTTTCTAATACGTTCATTACCACATGATCTTTCATAAATTTTAATATTATTATTATTTTATGTTTGTAAATCCTCACTGATGTTTACATTATTAATCATATATCATGTTAGCTGATTATAAATAATCACGACATCTATCTCTCTAGCCATCATCCAATTTGGTATCTAATAGTCACTAAATTACCCATTAAATTAAAAGTTATAATGGTTCATTTTAGATCCACCCATTAACTATAAGAACATAGATTAAGAAAAACTAATAATAATGAAAAACCACATAATCATGAAAAATAACTTATAGGATATCTGAATAATGACACCTTATTTTAAAACATTTACACCTTATGCTTATCCTAGGTCATCCATGATAAAAATATATTTATATCATCCATGATGGTTCATAAAGGGATTCCCAATTCACAAATAATATCCCTTGGGAGTTTCAAATTAGCTATGTAACAAGTCTCATTGTCATACACATGTCTTCAAACAAGTATAGCTCAATACGGTGTTATTTGGGTTGCTTCCCCTAGGTAAATCCATGCTAGAGTCACATCCACTTGCCATATCCATATAAGGATGTAATTTCATAGAAACCAGATTCCATATACTTTACTAATATTTCATGACATTATACCATGCTTTCAATAATCCTTAGAATTATCCTCAGCGTCATCCAAAGACACATCCTTAATAATATACCCATGGTTCTCAGAAAATTATTCTCATCATTGTTTCCAAAGGTTGACTAAACATGTATTTTGATTCCAACTATATCAACCTTGTATTGACATACATGGATATTACATTTTTTATATTAATATGCAAGACGTTACAAAAAAACATGCTCATGGACAATACTATTTTTGTGCCTCGGGAAACCTAGAACACAATCTTCTACTCCGGTGAAAGATCTTCAATATTTCAAACAAAGTTATTCCCCATTATTACTACTCCTTAAAACCTTTATTTATATCCCATATAAAGGAAACATAAGAAACAGTCAGATTAGAATCTCACTAAGGGTTGTTAAAGGAGGTACATAACCATTACTTGAACATAAATGTATGAGAACATGGTAATTATATTTGAAAACCATACCATGAATATTAAATATCATTTTCTGGAGTCATGAAATAAATATTTTTAGTTCATAAGACTTAACTGATAATATAATAAATAATTGTATCCATAAGAGAATAATATCATTATAAGACATACATTTTTGGCATACAAATAAGCATATTAAATCAATCTCAATAATTATATGATCATTTTAAAAACATATTAAGGCACTTCATGGGTTCTAAAACTAATGGGCAGGACAAACCACCATCCCCAGTCACATCCCATTCATTATATTTGAGTAGGTCCACTCCCTAAACCATTTTAATGGAAAATGATCCTTACTATATTGGGTTCACTTCTTATTCCACCCATGTCCATCTCATGAAATATATAAATCATTTACAAAACATATTTGTGGGAGGTATAGGTCCCGAAATTCACATAATGAAATCATACATTTGTGTAAAATTAGATCATAAGAGTTCGTCATATCACAACCCATTAAATGATATGGGTATCATTCAAATTTCATTATATCATAACTATTGAACAAAATAGAGGTTTCATGATAATTTAGTAATAGTATAACTCATGAAATGAAACAAGTTTTAAATACATTTTATCATGGTTTAACCAATGGAAGAGAAATGAGATTTTTAAAGAAATTTTCATCCTAAACATAAACCATTAAAATAATGAATAACAATGGTTTCCTTGGATTATACTCCCAATTTACAATTAATCAAATTGAATTTTATCAAATTATATGGTGAATGATTTTTAAATAGCACTTGTGACATCTATAACAGAAATTATCATTTATTTCAAAATAAATTTCCTATAACATTTTATAAATACTTTTCATTAAAAAAATACGTTGGAATATTATAAATAAATAGTTGAAAATTCATTTAAATCATTTATTGAGGAAAAATTACTTTCAATTCTGAAAAAATTTATTTAAAATTTAAATCCATTTGAAAACCCTTTTCAATTATATTAATCATGAAAACTTATAATGTATTAGTTTAAAATAATTTAAAATACTTTTAGAAATAAAACACCATTGAAATTTGGGTTTTTTTAAAATAACATTTGAATCTTAAGAAGGTAGATTTGACAATAATTTAAACAAAATATTAAAAAAAATATATTTTTTAAACGTCCTTTTATTTGAAAATAAATATTTAATCTTATAAATAATTCATTGAAAACAATTTAAAACTATATTTAAACCATAAAAAATATTCCAAATAATTTTCATTGAAAATAAATTGATAGTTAAAATATTTCTAATATATTTAATAAAAACGTTTCTTTTGAAAATATTTTCTAAAAAATGAAGATGAATATTAAACTAATGGATTTCTCATGACAATGGGGTTTTTTACATGATATATATGTAAAAACAATGACATATTTCAGATTATTGGTAGAAGTCAAAAGATCCTTGATCAGAAAATGACCAGAATTTTCGTTCAAAACAATATTGTAAAAGGCTACACAAGCGTAAAAATTGATTTTGAATTTCAAATGAGAAAATTATAGTTTTTTATAACTCTTTTAGAAAACATGGTTTTGATATAAAATGGATTTCTAGATGATGATAGCGAGATAAAGCAGAATTTTCATAAAAAAAAACTTTTATAATTCTCTTAAGTACGAAATATAGAAATCATTATACTATTATATGAAGATATTAGGATTAAATTTAGGAGATTAAAATTCTCAGTAATTTTTGAGATATGTTTTATAATATTTTACCAATATAATCATAATCATAAAAAATACTGATAAATGATGAGTATTATATCAACAAACACTTACTTTTTTGGTGACTTTGAATCATAACCCCAAGAGAGGATAACATTACAAGAATCTGTATATAAAAATTAAATAATGATTTTAACTATATAAAATTTTCAAGGGGTAGTATATATACCTCTTAAAATAAAATAGGTTCATAACTGAACATGTATCGCAAATAAGGACAATTAAGGAAAACATTTCTTACTGATTTGGTAACTCTTGAACCATAAACCCCTTGAAACAGAGATCATAAGATGGACTTCTAAATAAATATATATTTTTTATGAATCATCAAAAAATAAATTCTAGGTAAGTATATACCAATCTTATAATAACATTTTTTTGAATAGAGCTTGTGTCTCACAAAAGTAAAATGTAAGACGAAAATCACTAACATTATGTCTTGAATCAAATAATTATCATTCGAACCACCAATAAAATAACTATAATTTTATTATAAATATATCATAGAACCATATTCATATTTATAATAATGCATATTATTTAATTATGACCTTTTACTTCACTTTTCTAATGATTCCATGATAAAGTATGTTTTAGGTAATATGAGCTTCATTTTTTTATTTTTTTATTTGTTTTATATTGGATTATATTACATTAATCAGGATTTAATAATCCACATAATGATAAATATAATATAAAAATAATATATATTTTAATATATATTCATTTATAATCATATATAAAATATATAAATAGGAAATGAAATACTCTGTTCATGGAGATTGTAGGCTATACGTACGGATGAATGTCGTACCCATTTTCTTTTTATATTGATTGAATGACAATTATATGATATATTATCATTATAGAAAAACATTATGTCATGTATATGACATATTTTCATGAAAACCATCTTTAATTAATTCTATCTAAATCATGACCAAATCACTTTGTTTCACGAGATGATAGTCCACGATACACATGAAAGGCATTATTATATTCCCACAAAATTGAAATCATGAAGGTATATATGATATAAGAAATAAATAATAATTTAGACATCATAAATATTATAAAAAATATATAAATAGTTTTCCCATCATTATGAACAACCTTGAAATGTATTAATAAAAAAAGGAATGACATTAATTCATAAGGTGGCAGTCTACCGTACACATGGAAAATGATTTTATAACCCATTAGATGAATGTGTGAGTGGTTATAGGTTATATAATTAGTAAAATATTTTTTTAATATATGAAATATACTTATGTTATTATATAATAGTGATATAAAAATAATATAAGGGTTTTAAGGAATAAATAAAAAACTAATTGTTGATGAACGTTACCACTTCCTTAGGTATAACCTTTTGATTTTCACTTGACAAGTTACTTGGTTGAATTTATAACCTCTATAAGGGTTATAGGATGATAAGATGGAATTAGTGAACTGATTTTGTCAGATATTGTTCGATACAAATTGGTTGTGATTTGTGAAGAAGTGGGGGGCGTGAGTGTCCTTTTATAGTTGAGGAGTGACATTCTTGTAAATACACCAAAGTATCCACAATTGGGAGGTATCAATTTTCTAATATGACTCCTATAATGATATATAATGGGTGTAGAAATATTATATTCTTTATAAGAACCTTCAAAACACAAAATAACAGATGGTATAATCATTTTTTCTCCTTAAGTCCAATGTTTTCTTATTTTACCATTTTCGTTTTTTTATAATGTTGATTAGTTTTCTAACCAGTGTAATTTATCCAATTAGACTAAATTGTAGTGAGAATTGTTATAGAACTAAATCCAAATTATTCCTAAATATTATATCTAATTTATAAAAAAATTGGAAATTAATTTTATCATAAGAACATATACTGAGCAAAAAGAGCTACTTTAACCCTAATCACACTAAAAAACATTTCACTATTTTGGGGTTAGTATGTTAGTTAAAAAATATATAATACTATATTAATGGAAAATATTTTAATTTTATGAAAATTAATAATTATATTTACGGAATATATTATTTTCAGTAATATTTAATCATTTAATAAAATATCTTTTACAATAAAATTATAGTACTCGAAATTTTGTCATTTTTTTAATTTTAATTTTAAAATATAAATACAATGATGGAACTAAAAAAAATTTATTTTCAAACATCGTTAAAATTATTTAATAATATAAAAAATTAATTTACGAAAATAATTCACCCAATTTACTTCACTTTTTAATTTTTTTAGTATTATTTATTTGAGTTAATTATTAAGTAAAAAATTATTGTTTGGGCATATCTTATGCATTTAAGGTAACTAATCCATATCTAAAAAAATTAAAATAAATTTATATGAATGAATAAACTAATTTATACTTCTAATATATATACATAACTAGTTATTTTTTATATTTTCTCCTATCCCAAATCATTATTTCAAATTAAATTAGGAATATAATATTTTTTATCATTTTCTTTACTTAAAATATTAAATGAGTCCATTTAATGAAATAGTGCACTAATAACTTATATAAATCAATCATATGGGGATAATGGAATACATATGTATTGAAAATGGGTGTGGGAACAATTTTTATGTAATTTTATACAGTATATTCTATGTTTAACCACTATATAAACATGTTTTTACATTAATCACTATGTTTAATATTCATAGTTTTCACTCATAATTAAGGTAAAATATTAATTTGACTTTATTATCTATTAAAAATTAATATAATTAAAAATAATTAATACAATATTCAAAATCCAACTCATATAAGTGAAAAAAGTAAATTTAAAATTAATCCTACAAATTTTTTGAGAATGATTGTTTTCAAAGTGAAAAAATGCTCATAAGTTTATAAAAATTTTATATCTAAATTCAATTTTAAAATGATTCCAATGAACTAAATTTTATTAATGGATAATAATTTTAAAAAAATTCACTTTAAAACCAATTGATTATATAATTTATCACTATTAAAAATTTAAATGGAACATCAATTTTAAAATAAATACATTATTTTTCACAATTCAAAAAAATATGAAACTTCTTAGAAGAATTTAAAAATTCACAATAATAAATTTTTTATTCCTATTTAAAAAATGTTTTTTGTTTTATAGATAATATTTTAGTAGTGGAAGAATTTAATTTTAAATTATTTTCACTCTACACTATTAAAAATTCTTTTAGAAAATATAATATTTTCAAAAAACATTTCTGTTTCTTTTATGTGATTCTTATTTCATTTATAATTGGTAGATAACTAAAAAACATGTCAAAAAGAAATATTTTCCCAATTAATTTAATCTTTTTTATTACCACCATTACAAAAACATGGTGGATTCTATTATGTTAAATAATAATATTACTAACAAACTGTAGTTTTGAAAAACATAGTCTTGCATGTAATGCATGCTATAGAAGAAACATTGTAATGTGTTTAAAACAATCCAAGAATAGTGTAAATTTTACCAAAAGATAGAATAATTGTTTTTTGTGGTGTAAGAGTAACGTGTTGTTGAATATAAAGAAATATTTTCTTAGTGTGGCATGAAAACCAAGGCATCAATTTTTTTAAATTATTTGAAATAAAATAATTCTTAAAAACTTGAGAGTTGCCCATTTTACCATTTTCATTATGGTATGGGAAATGGTTGTAGAATCCCATTAGTAATATGTATATTAGCCCTATCATGATTACATAACATGAAATAAAATATATAATCAAAAATAACTCTCTTCATGCTATCCCAATAAAAATAACATTTCATATCTCTATATATCTTTTTAGATCTTGGATATATAGTGAATGATGAAATATGAGCCTCCTTTAACCTCTAATTCTTCAAATATTGTATGGAAAGAACAAATACTTGGTTCTAGAACCATATAATTCCTCCAAAATCAAGGTTAAACTCAAGAACATTTCTCACATTATTTATTAGTTCTATATCTTTCCTTTTCACCTCACAGGGAATGATACTTGAATACCAATTTGAGTAAGATAAAAAAAATTCTATTACTTTGTAATTTCGAAATCCATTCTTTGAAAATACCTAAATATTAGATGTTTTTATCCTTATATTAGATAATGTGACATTATACTTTTGAGTCAAAACATCATCCACATGTGTTTTTTCCAGGGTGGTAATGTATTGAGTAGTCATAATCTTTAATCATCTCCAACCCTTATCTTTTTCACATATTCAGCACTTTTTTTGTGAATATATCCTTCAAAATTAAATGAGAATCATATATATCACAAAAATATATATTAAGATAATGCATCTATATACGAAATTTAAAAATTATTATATCAATATTTGTAAACAACACAACTTTAGTATCCTAGAATCAGAGGTAACTTTATTACATTGTCATTAGATAAAAGTGATCACTTCACAGTGGATGGAATAGTGAAGTAGTCTGGGTAAAATAGATGCATAATTGAATATAACATTTTGGTTGAGAACTTAAAATACAAAATTTTATATTATTTGAGAATACAACTACTCTCTTTAGAGTATCTCTTTATATCAATCCCAATACAATTATTAGAATCATCGGGAAAAGAAACATAATAATATGGTGAGATCAGATTTTAGTAAGGGTATATATATAACAAAATCTAGTGTAATGTAAATAAAAAAAGAATAATATGGTCAAAATATATGATAACCAGCTATGACCCATAACTAATACCACAAAATGTGGGATTAAATTGATGGATAACATGAAAACATAAACAGTCACATGGATGATAATAACTAGTTTCGTAATGATCGAATACATAATGTCAGACATCAAAATCCTACCGTCAAAGTCTTGTTCCAAGAAATCTCATATAAATGTGTAAGTCCATGAACGAATACCTAATAAATTTCATATATTGAGAACCTCTAATGTATCCATGGTCTATAGTGGGACACTTTGCACATTTACTATGTCTAATGCATTCATCATATGAAAGGGATGAAATATAGTTGATGTAACCATTTGTTTTGGAAAAATATAAAAATATAATAATAATTTCCAAAATAAATAAACATAATAATTAAACATCCATATTTTTATGAATTTTTTTTGATAATTCACCATACCTAATAAATCATAATATTCACAGAAATAATGTTAACATATATGAATATACATTAAAAAGATCCCTCGAAAATTTTATGAGGAAAATGCCCTTTTAAATTAGGAATCACTTTTTTAAAGACTAAAATACTTACAAAATATTAAGGGAAAACATTATATGAATCGATCCATGTAATATTATAATGTAAGATTCAAATAAATGAGTGTTCATGATGGTGGATAATAATGTACATGCCTTATACATTAAAAAATATTCCCTTCACACTGTTGTAAAAGGATAAAAAGTACCACTTTTAGAAAACAACAATAAGTTTCTATTAATAATATTTAGAGAAGCTGAATAATGGATAAAATATATTTAATAAATAATTATAGAACATTTAAAATATACTTTTATACATTTTAAGGAAAATATGGACATGTTAGAGAATGATTCATGACAAAGTGGTAAAATAATTTCAGTTTTCTTTAAAAGAATATTTTTTGTATCTTGAGTACTTAAAGAGAGAAAATAAAATAGAAAACTAATAATTTATATGATTAAATAGATTATAATTAAATATATTAGGTTTAATATAAAAATAAAAAATAATTTCCCCAATGGATATATAAACAAAAACAATCCGGATTAATGATGGGATTGTTAGATTAACCCTCAGTAATGGTTTGAATTTTTCTGAACGTTCCAAAGAAAATTTATAATAAATTTAGATTTTTTATAAATATCTTAAAGAACATTATAATATATATCAAATCATATATTAGTTATTTATAAAATTTTATTACTTTTTTATACATTTTTTAATAAAATCACTATTATGTTTGATAACTAATTCATTTTTCATGTATGTTTTCATTTAGTAGTTTTTTAATATGTACTATTACCATGATTAAATCATTATAATAATGTTAAATCTTAAATAAATATCATATATATTCATTACATAAAAATTTAGAGTCACTCATTAAATTATACATAGAAAAATAAATTACACCATTAATGGAGATGGTTGGTCGTGTGTATGCATGAATGATGCTTGGAATTTTTTAATGGATGGAATGAAAATGGTAAATAATAATTCACCATTAAAAATTATTTTTTATATAATAAATATCATATATAATCACTAAATCCATCATTTTATCTATCATTTAAAGGTGTTTATATAAAATGAATTACCTCTATTCATGAGGAGGTAGTCTTCTGTACACTTGATCAATAGATTCATATCAAATTTTATGGAAGAGTAGATAGATATATATTAAGAAATTAATTTAATAACATATAATTATATGGTATAAAATGGTTATATTATTTCATAATAGTTGAATAATATTTTAATTAGGTTGTGGAATAAATAAAACAACAATTCTTAGTTAATAACTATACCTCTTCTTCAAACAACCTCTTTAGATTTATACCAAAATCATTGCCAGTTTGCTTTTATGATGAAACTAGGGACTCAAGGTCATGGGGACTGATTCTAGGAAGGTATTTTTGGAAATTATTTTCTGAATCAAATAATTTTTTATGTGTAAAGGTGAGAGGAGATGAGGTGACCATTTATAATTGGGGGAGGGGACCCACTTAAAAATTTGGTAAAAGAATACAGAATGATAAAATAATTCCAAATAAATATCATTAAAATTAGAATATATATTTGAATTAATAATATTATAAGGTCAATATATATCCATAAAATATTGTTTTTACACGTTAAAATTGAAAAACTACCCTTCTATTTTTGGTTTACCTACGGTAAACCAGTTTTAACGTTAACTATAGAAATCACTTGTTTCTATTTTTACTATTTATTATGAGAAAAATATAGGAATACCTTGTTAAATAATGTTATATTTTATTATTAAAAATCTATAATCCATTTTACACAATTAAATTCTCATAATTGGAAAAGTTTTATTTAAAATTAAATTCACAAAAGTGAAGTAAAATGATTTTTAAAGAATATATCTTCTCATTTAAAAAGGTTTTTATATCAAAATTCAATAAAAAATTTATTCTAATGGGATAAATTGGGTTAATATTAATATAATTGAACATATTATTGAATAAAAGAAATTTTAAAACAAAATTTAACTTTTTAAATTTTTTAAATGAAAAGGAACATTTTAAATAAAAAACATTATTTTCACTATTCATAAAAAATTTAATCATTCAATAAATTTCTAAAAAATTTATACTTTGATAAATTTGAATTTTATATTTTATAATAATTGAATTTTTTCTAATTAATTTTTTAAATAGTAAAAATTTATTTTAAAATAAGTTCACCAAAATCGATGAAACCAATTCTTTTTGAAAAAAATATTGTTTTAAGCATAAAACTGAATTTATTATTATCCCACGCATGAAAAAAACAGTAGAAGAATGGTAATTTTTTATTAAATATATAATAAATAAATTTCATCAAAAATAATTCACCTATAGTCATTAATAGAACCCATAAAAACGTTTTTCACTCATTAAAACTAATTTTGAGGATAACTTTTTTTAATTTCGAATGATTTTATTATCATATATTTAAAAATGATTAATTTATTTTATATATGTGTAAAACATATATCATTCATAATTTTTTTAGTACTATTTATACCCAAAAAATTAACAATCATGGTTTTAATGGTATACTATATTACAGATAATTTTTCTCACAGTTTCATGTATAATTGGATGTTAAAGAAAATAAATTTATTAAAAATATAAATAATTAAATATCTGGGTGATAGATTAATCCATCCTTAAAAAATATAATTATCAAAACTTCTAGAATGTCCCCTTATGAAGATATTTTGTTAGTTCATTGTTATAATTTCTTCAGGTTCCCACATCATCTCTTCTGTCTTATGATTTATCCAATGTTCCATTACAATCCGAGACATCATATTCTTAAACCCTTACTCTATAGTTTTCTTATCATAACACCTTTTCATTCTGTGAGATTATTTGATAGGGGTTGAATAGACTTTTCCATTTCCATTTTCAGCTCTAATTTGTTTTGGTATTACCTACTTATTTTCACTAACTTCATCCTAGTATATTAGTTTAAGTCACGTGTTTCCATTTAATTCTTCATATGACACCAATTGAATACATGAGTGGAAGAAATTGTTATATTGGGACTCTAAAAAAGGTAAATACTAATCCCACATGCCTGAAAATTCAAGAGAGAACAACCTCAACATATCTTATGATATTTGAATAGTCCTTTTGGACTATCCATTAGTCTGAGGGTGATAAGAAGTTCCCAAATGATGTTCTATATCAAGATCCCTATATTGGATTTTCTAGAATTTTGATGTAAATAATGGATCATGACCAGTCATAATTGAAATATGTTGAACATGAAGTTAAAAACCCAAATTAATTGAGTGCCATGAAAGGTAGATAAGAGTTATTCCATCTCTTATTCTGATGAAATAAGATCATTCGTGAGGTAATCAACAATAACCCACAATGCATCATTCTTTTATGGAGTCTTTTGTAGTCTAGTGATAAAATATATTGTATTGTCATCACATTTTCCCATAAGAGTAGGTAGAGATAGCATGATCCTCTAAAATGTTGTATCTCATTCTTCACAGAGTGAAAAAAAACATATTGAAACATAATGAACAATTTCGTAACTCATATTATCCCACATAAAATATTCTTTCAAGTCTCTATAATTGTTGGTGCAACCTAGCTATATAGAGGAATTCTATTTATAAGAGCCTTGTAATAAATCCCTCTCCATATCATTTATAGATGTAAAACATAGTTACATTCTCAATTATATTATTCTATCTTCCCAAATGAAGTCAACCCATTTTCAATCATTCAAATACTTAATTTTATTTTTATAATTTAGAGAATTAGGTTGAAAACATTTTATTTGTTCTATAAAATATGGTTCAAAAATAATTTTAATATTTAGTGTTGTATCCCCATCCTTAATAATTTCGATATCCATATTTTCTAAATCATTAAATATATTATCCCCAATGAGCCTTATTTTGGTTTAAACTTTACGATCATTCCTAAGAAATGAATCAACTACATTATTTTCCTTCCTAGGGTGGTATTGTATTAATTATTCATAATCTCTGAGTATGTTAACCCACAACCGGTGTCCCATATTCATATATTTCTATGAAAATATATATTTCAAACTATTGCATTCTATATATATATATATATCACATTTACATCTATAGAGATAAGGTATTTATTTCCTTAATGAAATGATTATGGCTAGGACCTCAATATCTTGGGATGGATATTTTCTTCATAAATCATTAATTACCTTGATGCATAAGAAATAAGAATATCATTATGAATAATTAAAAAACCATGTACCTTCATCGATTCATCACTATATATCATAAATCAATAATTTCCCTACAGTGTAGTCAGAATCAGAGCATTCACAAATATCTTCTTCAGTTGTTCGAAAATTCATCACAACACATTTTCTATATAATATTAAACCCTTTATGAGTGAACATGTTTAATGTGCTATCCACTCGAGAATTTTTTCAAAAAAAATCATCGCTAATATCCTAAAAAACCAAAGAAACTATATAACTTAGTAATGTTCATTGGTGTAGGACATTCTTGGAAAACATTTTTTTCATATAATCAACTGAGATTCTATCCTTAGTGAAAATATGTACAGGAAAAAAAATTTCAGAATCTAGAGTTCACACATTTATTTTAATATACCCTATTTCTTCTAAGAGTTAAGGAAATTATCCTTAATTGATTATGATGTTCCTTTTATCTCTTGTAGTACACTAGGTTATCCTTAATAAATGCCACTAATTAATTATAATGATATTCTTTAAATACGTTATTCATTAAATCCATAAAAACAAAGATTTAATTAGTTAACCTAAAGGGAATTACAATACACAAGTAATGCCTATACCAATTTCAGAATGTTATATTTGGAATATATTAACCTTGTACTCACAATTCATGATTCCCAAAATGAAGGTTAATCATTGAAAAATCTTGAACTACATGAAGTTGATAGATTAAGTATATGCTATGAGGTAGATGATACGTTGTATTTATTCTAATAGAATTTATTTTCGTATTATGAATTGAAAAACTCATAGATTGATGCTTATTTTTAAAAAATAATAGAAGATCTGTAATGACCCAAAATTTCATTAATGGAAAATCCCTCTTGATCCAGTTAAATGTATCTTTATGAAAAATGTTTTTATAAGATGTCAACTTCATTAGTTTTACGTTAAGATTTGTGACCGTTACTTTTATAGCCGTTGAACAGTGATCATCTGAGTAGTATAAATATAAGGCTTTAACGAACCCATTTCTTCTCAGAAAAAGGAAGTGATGGCCTCATCCAGTATAATTTCCCCTTACGAAGCCCATTTGTCGGAGCTCGGAAAAGAGGTGGCGTCTTTGGGCTTCGCCCTTGACCAAGCCCAAGCCGAGCTTCATTATGTCAAGCTTGAATGGGACCGTCTACGGGAAAAGTGGAAGTTGATAGAGATTACCACTCGAGCGATGTTATCCGAGCCGCCCAAGAGTCTGTCACCATCGCACACCTTACCCTTAGGTCTTATGCGGCTATTTTAAGGGGTTATATAACAAATAAGTAGCACCATGATCATGTACCTTTTTTTGTATATAATAATGAATATAATTTCTAATCATTTTTGATACATTGTAATTAGTTTTAAAAGTACAAATGGTGTTTTTAGTTATTATTTATTTAAGAATTATATTTTATTAAATTAATGGATTTTTGAATTAAATAACATTTTAATAAAATATAATTATTAATATTAAATTATTTTTTATTAAATATAAATGCTCTTATAATTTTATGAATGCAATTAAATTTTTTATTAAGGTTTGAAAGCCATTTCTGTCAAAACCCGTGAATTTTTTATAAATGTCAGTTTTTATTGTAAAAGTGAAAATTCATATATTTAGAAAATTATTTAGAAAAAATAAATATTATTTTTGGAATCAGACGTCGAAATTATCCAATGGCGAATTTTTCATAATTTTCTAAGATAGCCGAATTTTTGGGTAAAAATTAAATACCATTTAAATATATAATGTGTTTTATGACATCATAATGACCCAATGGTGGTGTAATAAAATACCATAATCTTTATGTTCGGCCAATATGTGTTTTATCATTTAAATAATGAGGTTTTGGGTTTGTTTGACTTACTTTTCAAAGCATTGATGGAGCCCTCAAGACTTATTCAACACTTTGCCTTTTTAAATTAATTTCCATGGGAGTGTGACTCACCTCCACATAAGAAACCCTAATTTTTTAATACGTTCGGACCTTGTCCTTGTAAAATATTGTTTTCCTCTTTCCTTTTCCATAAACCGTGGGCAAATACCATGGGATGGTTTGTGGTTTGGATTATTTTAATATAAGGGGTCCCAAACATAAATAATAAAGAATTCCCTCACCTTTCCTATATAAACCCACCCAAGCTCCCACTTCCTCCCCACTCAAATCCCTTTGAGTTCGTCCAAACTCTGCCCTACTCTCTCTATAATCCTCTCAAGGTGACCCAAGCTCCCAAGAAGCCTCTCACAAGCCTCTCTCTAGCCTTTGGAAGCACACTTCCAAGTAAGGGTTTTTTCTTCCTTTCTCATTTTTGTCAATTTTCTTTAAGTTTTATTGCCCTTTTTATTTAAATTATGAATGTTGTGGTATGGTTTCACACCTCCCCCATACTTCCCTCTTATTGTTTGAATTATGGGAGAACCCTTTATCTCTCATTAAATGCCTCCCATGTACACCCGTTACTATGCCGAAATTCCGAAAGGAACGTCTCTCTCTTCTTTTACATTCAAGCAATACTTTTGTATCATGAATATAAATTCCATTTCGATTGTTGGGACATGTATATATATGACCTACATACTGTCCATTACATGTAAATATGATGAGGAACCCCTTTCTCTCTCATCAACCTTTTTTATGAATTCTTATGTCACGCCGTTATGTTGCCGAAATCGCACCGATTTGCTAAGCCAATGTCATTGTGTAGTGAATACCATGTCCATTTCTCCATCAAGGGCATTCACCTTTATGAACCTGTACTTATTTATTTTAAAGTTCATGTATGAATTCCACATTCCATTATTGTGGAATAAATGATTAGGTTTTATGAATCCATGTTTTATGATCCATGTGGCACACTTATGCATGAAATGAAATGTTTAAGAAGGGTGCGCCCTGATAGCGCTCCAATGCATTGGGTAAAGTATAGTATCATGATAAGTCATGTGCAATGAGTGTTGACTCATTCTAATTCAAGTGCAATGAGGGTTTACACGTGCTTCAAGTGAAATGAGGGTTTACTCATGCTCCATGTGCAATGAGCCTTGGCTCATGCTAATTCAATGTTAAGTGTTGTTGCCACATTTCCATGTTATGATTATCATGCTTTATCATGCCTTTCTATTCATGTTACTCTTATGCTCTATTTATATTCCTATTTCCTAACATGTATTGAACTCCTCATGTTATTCATTGTGTACTCCCTTACTGGGCTTTATAGCTCACCCTTTTCTTATGCATGTCCTTAGGTTATCCCATGCAATGCTAAGTACGAAGGATTGTAGTGGTCATTTAAAGGTATTTTTCAACAAAGATGTTGTATTTCAAGTTTAAAGTTTTCATGTAATGATCCTAATCCCCAAAGACACTAAACCTCTCGATCTTCTTTATTGTATCAAGTGAAGTTATATGTAATAAAGCATGTTTAAGTTGTAATAGAAAGCATGGTTGTCCCTGTTGGTTTCAAATGATAGGTTTAGTTATTTTTGGGATTAGGAAACCCTAGTAAAGCCTTAGATACAAGACTAAGTATAATAAAAACATCCCTAAGTTTTGGTAAATACTATTTAAGTGGATTATCAAACAAATACATCCTTGTCTGGATACGAGCAGGTAGAGGCGGCTCTGACACAGATGTATCCTAGGGGTAAAACCCGAAAACACCGCTTTGAGCTAGACTCGAACGGGAACTGGTGCATGGCAACGGGCCTTGCTGCACTCTTGGTTACGACACTCCTGGGGGATATGTTTTGATAAATTCACAATCTTAGTATGAACCCTTATTAAGGGAAAAATGCCCCTAAGAATGTATGTTAGAAGGAAGATCATGAAAAGCCTGGATTGAATCCTATAGACTCATTAGTTAAAGAGATTAAAGTTTATTTATAAGTCATCAACTTTTGTCTTTGGATTACCCTTTATGTGTTACCCCTAACTTTCCTTTTATTCCAGCCAATGGCCAGTAATAGGAGAACTTGGGCTAACAACCGTTGTGAAGATCAGTGTGATGATTTTACTAATGACATGCCAAATCCAATGGGAGCGGGAATCACGAACTTTTTCACACTTCTCTCTCAGCTAACTCAAGTTTTGAATAGAAACACGGGTCAAGAGGAACGTTCAACCCCCCCTAAGAAAGAACAAGTCGCTATCGAGAGCTTCATGAGACAAAGGCCTCCTACATTTAGTGGATCATCTGATCCCACGATCGCTGAGCAATGGATCAACTCCATTGAAAATATCTTCTCTATCCTTCAATGTTCTAAACAAGAGAAGGTTCTCCTGGAGGCTTATCGTATGGAGGGTGAAGCTGATCAATGGTGGACGTTGATCAAAAATACGAAGCCTGAGGAGGAGATCGAGGCTTTGGAATGGAAGGAATTCCGGAAGATGTTTTTTGATAAATATTTTCCACGCACCTTCCGTCTTAATATGGAAAGGGATTTCCTTTCCCTCAAGAAGAAAGATGAAGAATCTGTGGGAGCGTACGAGGCATACTTCACATGGCTTGCATGATATGCTTCCGGCTTTGTCATTACCCCCGAATGCAAGGTTGACCGCTTCTTTGGTGGGATGAAGCCTAGCTTGTGGAAAGCATTAGCGATCCGTGACTTCGACAGCTATGAGGAAATTGTCCGATGTGCCCTCAAGGTTGAAATGGAGATCGGAGAATCACAGGGGTATCATGGGGACAAGTAGCGTAAGGTGGACTTCAATGCTGGTGGTCCGATGGATAAATCCAACGGCGCTAAGATGTTCCAGCACCCCACTTGCCAAAAGTGTGGAAAGAAGCACCCTAGAAATTGCCTTAGGGGGACAAGAAAATGCTTCAGGTGTGGAAGAGAAGGGCACCTAGCTGTTAACTGTCAGCAAGAAGGACCCGCAGCTGCGACAGAGGATAGGAACGCTCCATTCGAACCTCAACACGTTGTTCAATGTTACAAATGCAAAGAACCTGGTCATTTTGCAAATCAGTTCCCTAATCCAAGGGTTATCAGAGGCAACCAGCAACCTCCATGACAGCAAGGAAGAACTTTTGCCATCACTTCTGCCGAAGTGAACCCCGAAAACGAAGTGGTGACAGGTATGCTAGTTATTCATTCAAGAATAGCGAATGTACTTTTTGATTCAGGTTCTACACATTCTTTTATATCTCAAAAGTTTAGTAGAACAATCCCTGCACCACTACAAATCATGGAAGTAAAGATGTCGGTGAGTACGACAAATGGGGAAATCATTGCATCCCATGAGTATAAGTCCTCCCCGTTTATTATCTGTGGATTTAATTTCCTGGAGAACCTCATCATACTCCCTTTGGTGGAATTTGATGCAATTCTTGGCATAGATTGGCTTTCCTTATATAGATCCAACATAAATTGTCAGGAGAGGGAAATCACACTCCATATGGAGAATCGACCCCCGATTATTTACAAGTGTCAGGAGGAAGATGAACCTCCTTTAGCTCCATCATCTCAATCATGGATATTACTACCTTATGAGCACGCATATCTGGTTCAGATGATTGAGTCCAAGGAAGAAACCACCCTTGAAGAAATTCCTATTGTGAGGGAATTCGCTGAAGTATTTCCCGAGGAAGTTCCTGGCCTTCCTCCAAGAAGAGATGTTGAGTTCTCAATTGAACTTATACCTGGGGCACTACCAATATCCAAGACTCCATATAGAATGGATGTTGTTGAGCTTGATGAGCTGAAGAAACAACTACAAGAGAATCTGGATAAAGGGTTTATATGCCCAAGTGCATCACCATGGGGTGCACCAGTCCTCTTCGTCAAGAAGAAGGATGGGCCAATGTGGCTTTGCATCGATTATCGTGACCTTAACAAAATCACGATAAAGAACAAGTATCCTCTCCCAAGAATCGATGACTTGATTGATCAGCTGTGTGGAGCACAATACTTCTCGAAGGTGGACTTGCGGTCGGGATATTATCAAGTAAGGGTGAAGAATGAAGATATCCCCAAGACTGCTTTTCGTACAAGGTACAGGCACTATGAATTCATAGTAATACATTTCAGACTCACCAATGCTCCAGAAATATTCACAGACTTGATGGATAGTGTCTTTAGAGATTACCTAGACAAATTTATGGTAGTCTTTATAGATGATATTATAATATACTCCAAAACCAAGGAGGGCCATGAGGAGCATTTAAGAACTGTACTGGAGACATTGCGCAAGGAGAAGCTCTATTCCAAGTACAGTAAGTGTGAGTTCTGGTTGAAGTAGGTCTCATTCTTGGGCCATATCATCACAAGCAATGAGATATCTGTCGACCCCTCCAAAACAGATGCAATTGAGGGATGACCGAGGCCAACATCGGTAACTGATATCCGTAGCTTCTTGGGGTTAGCTGGATATTATCGATGATTTGTGAGAAATTTCTCACGATTTTCCAACCCTCTTACCAAGCTAACTCGAAAGGGGGTAAAGTTTTCTTGGAGTGATGAATGCGAAAAAAGCTTCAAGGAGTTGAAAATGAGGCTTATCACTGCACCCGTACTCACTTTACCCATAAGTGGGGAGATTTTTGTGGTATTCAGTGATTCTTCGAAGAAGGGCTTAATATGTGTGCTGATGCAAAATGATAAAGTGATATCCTATGCCTCAAGGCAGTTGAAAATCCATGAGCGAAACTATCCAACGCATGATCTGGAGTTGGCGGCGGTGATCTTTGCCTTCAAAATCTAGCGGCATTATCTCTATGGAGAGAAATGTGAGATATATATTGACCACAAGAGTCTTAAATATATATTCACACAGAAAGAGCTTAATATGCACCAGAGAAGATGGATAGAGCTCATCAAGGATTATGACTGTTCAATACATTACCACCCTGGGAAAGCGAACAAGGTGGTAAATGCCCTAAGTAGAAAGGATCCAGCGATTCTATCAATGATGAGAATTGAGAAGGATCCAATCTTCTTAGACTTAATGAAGATGGATGTGGGAATCATAAAGAAGGGAATATCATCAATCCTTTCACAAATTATTGCTCAACCATCTCTTTTGGAAAGGTTAAAGGATGCTCAAAAGGATGATGTGGGAATCCAAGAAAAAGTGGAAGCTATCAAAAAGAGAAAATCCTCAGTGTTTAATGTTAATGAAGAAGGAATTATGTGGTTTGGGAAAAGACTATGTGTTGCATCATGTTCGGAGCTGAAGATGGAACTTTTTGATGATGCACATAGTTCAAATTTCTCTATTCACCTAGGGAGCACAATGATGTATCGAGATCTCCGAGAAAACTTTTGGTGGGATAATATGAAGAAGGAGATCGATGAATATACATCAAAGTGCTTGGTGTGTCAGCAAGTGAAGGCAGAGAGGCAGAAGTCTAAGGGGATGATGCAACCATTGCCCATACCAGAATAGAAATGGGAGAACATCACCATGGTATTTTTCACTGGACTTACAAAGACATCCAAAGGCAACCATGAAATCTGGGTTGTTGTGGATCGTCTTACAAAGACTGCACACTTCATTTCTATTTGAGAGGATTTCTCTTTGGACCAACTGGCACAGATATATATCAGGGATGTGGTACGGTTGCATGGAGTACCACTATCTATTTTTTCTGACAAAGATCCAAGATTCGCCTCTAAGTTTTGGAAGAGTCTTCAACATGCTCTGAATACTGAACTAAACTTCAATACGGCCTATCATCCTCAAACTGATGGCCAATCCGAGCAGACTCTCCAAACACTTGAGGATATGTTGAGAGCGTGCTTAATGGACTTTAAAGGAGGAAGAGATCAACATCTTCCTCTGGTTGAGTTCTCTTATAATAATAGTTTCCACTCGAGCATCCAAATGGAACCATATGAATCCCTGTATGGGAAAAGGTATAGAACACCGGCATGTTGGGATGAGGTCGGTGAACATAAGCTGCTTGGACCAGAAATGGTCGAAGAAATGGTGGAGAAGGTGAAAACCATTTAGCAGCATATCAAGGCAGCCCAAAGTCGACAGAAGATTTATGCAGATAATCATCGATGAGACCTTGAGTTTAAAGTCGGATACATGGTGTTTTTACACATATCTCCGTGGAAGAAGGTCATGAGGTTTGGAAAAAAAGGGATGTTAAGTCCAAGGTACATCGGCCCCTTCGAGATTCTTGATCGTATTGGGGTTTTGGCCTATCGACTAGCACTTCCACCTACAATGGCCAAGGTGCATGATGTCTTTCATGTATCCCTCTTAATGAAGTACATACCGGACCCTTCACATGGACTCTCTTCCGAGGTGGTACAATTGGAAGATGATCTTTCTTATGAGGAGCAACTAGTGAAGATCTTAGATCGTAGAGAAAAACTTCTACGAAATAAGACAATTCCCCTCGTCAAGGTGTTGTAGAGAAACCAAAAGTTTGAAGAAGCAACTTTGGATTCAGAGGATATGATGAAGCTGAGTTACCCACATTTGTTTTAGTGTGGGAAAAGGAAAATTTTGAGGGCAAAATTTCTTAAGGGGGGAATATTGTAACGACCCAAAGTTTCATTAATGGAAAATCCCTCTTGATCCAGTTAAATGTTTCTTTATGAAAAATGTTTTTATAAGATGTCAACTTCTTTAGTTTTATGTTAAGATTTGTGAGTGTTACTTTTATAGCCGTTGAACAGTGATCATCTGAGTAGTATAAACATAAGGCTTTAAAGAACCCATTTCTACTCAGACAAAGGAAGCGATGGCCTCATCCAGTAGAATTTCCCCTTACAAAGCCCATTTGTCGGAGCTCGGAAAAGTGGTGGCGTCTTTGGGATTCTCCCTTGACCAAGCCCAAGCTGAGCTTCATTATGTCAAGCTTGAATGGGACTGTCGACGGGAAAAGTGGAAGTTGATAGAGATTACCACTCGAGCGATTTATCCGAGCCACCCCAAGAGTCTGTCACCATCGCACACCTTACCCTTAGGTCTTATGCGGCTATTTTAAGGGGTTATGTAACAAATAAGTATCACCATGTTAATGTACATTATTTTTGTATATAATAATGAATATAATTTCTAGTCATTTTTGATACATTGTAATTAGTTTTTAAAGTACAAATGGTGTTTTTAGTTATTATTTAATTAAGAATTATATTTTATTAAATTAAAGTATTTTTGAATTAAATATTATTTTAATAAAATATTATTATTAATATTAAATTAATTTTTATTAAATATAAATGATCTTATAATTTTATGAATGCAATTAAAATTTTTATTACGGTTTGAAAGCCATTTCTGTCAAAACCCGTGAATTTTTTATAAATGTCGGTTTTTATTCTAAAAGTGAAAATTCCCATATTTCGAAAATTATTTAGATAAAATAAATAATATTTTTGGAATCAGGACGTCTAAATTATCCAATGGTGAATTTTTCATAATTTTCTAAGACAGTCAATGTTTTGGGTAAAAATTAAATAACATTTAAATATATAATGTCTTTTATGACATCATAATGACCCAATGGTGATGTAATAAAATACCATAATCCTTATGTTTGGCCAATATGTGTTTTATCACTAAAATAATGAGGTTTTGGGTTTGTTTGACTTACTTTTCAAAGCATTAATGGAGCCCTCAAGACTTTTTCAACACTTTGCCTTTTTAGATTAATTTCCATGGGAGTGTGACTCACCTCCACATAAGCAACCCTAATTTTTTAACAAGTTCGGACCTTGGCCTTGTAAAATATTGTTTTCCTCTTTCCTTTTCACGAAAACATGGGAAAATACCATGTGATGGTTTGTGGTTTGGATTATTTTAATATAAGGTGTCCCAAACCTAAATAATAAAGAATTCTCTCACCTTTCCTATATAAACCCACCCAAGCTCCCACTTCCTCCTCACTCAAAGCCCTTGGAGTTCGTCCAACCTCTTCCCTACTCTCTCTAGAATCCTCTCAAGGTGCCCCAAGCTCCCAAGAAGCCTCTCACAAGCCTATCTCTAGCCTTTGGAAGCACACATCCAAGTAAGGGTTTTTTCTTCCTTTCTCCTTTTTGTCCATTTTATTTAGGTTGTATTTCCCTTTTTATTTAAATTATGAATGTTGGGGTATGGTTTTTCACCTCCCCCATACTTCCCTCTTGTTGTTTGAATGATGGGAGAACCCTTTCTCTCTCATTAAATGCCTCCCATGTACACCCATTACTATGCCGAAATTCCGAAAGGAACTTCTCTCTCTTCTATTACATTCAAGCAATACTTTTGTATCATGAATCTAAATTTCATTTAGATTGTTGAGACATGTATATATATAACCTCCATACTGTCCATTACATGTAAATATTATGAGGAACCCCTTTCTCTCTCATCAACCTTTTTTATGAATTCTTATGTCACGCCGTTACGCTGCCGAAATCGCACCGATTTTCTAAGCCAATGTCATTGTGTAGTGAATACCATGCCCATTTCTCCATCAAGGGTATTCACCTTTATGCACATGTACTTATTGATTGTAAATTTCATGTATGAATTCCAAATTCCTTTATCTTGGAAATAATTATTATGTTTTATGAATCCATGTTTTATGATCAATGTGGCACACTTATGCATGAAATGAAATGTTTAAGAAGGGTGCGCCCTGATAGCGCTCCAATGCATTGGGTAAAGTATAGTATTATGATACATCATGTGCAATGAGTTTTGACTCATGCTAATTCAATTGCAATGAGGGTTTACTCATTCTTCAAGTGCAATGAGGGTTTACTCATGCTCCATGTGCAATGAGCCATGGCTCATGCTAATTCAATGTTAAGTGTTGTTGCCACATTTCCATGTTATGATTATCATGCTTTATCATGCCTTTATGTTCATGTTACTCTTATGCTCTATTGATATTCCTATTGCCCAACATGTATTCAACTCCTCATGTTATTCATTGTGTACTACCTTACTGGGCTTTATAGCTCACCCTTTTCTTATGCATGTCCTCAGGTTATCCCATGAAATGCTAAGTACGAAGGAATGTAGTGGTCATGTAAAGGAAGTTTTCAATAAAGATGTTGTATTTCATGTTTAATGTTTTTATGTAATGATCCTAAGCCCCAAAGACACTAAACATCTCGATCTTCTTTGTTGTATGAAATGAAGTTATATGTAATAAAGCATGTTTAAGTTGTAATAGAAAGCACGGTTGTCACAAGATCCCCATGGTGAAACACAGGGACATATAAATCACTTATTACAAAACTCCCCTAGTAGTTTTTTCAATTCCAACTAGTACAAAGTGGACATTCTATATGGGGTATTTGATATAGGTATTTCATCAAGGATTAAATCAATGAAAAACTAAACATCACATTCTATTGTATATCAATATAATTCCTCAAGAAATACCATAATGTATTCTTATATAATAGATACATCTCTAGTTTTAAGTTTACATTTTGCATCTATAGATTATATTTTCTCTACTAACCCAAGGATCTCATTTAGAATATCAACTAGGGGTGGATCTAGATATGACTCAGATTTTGAAATATTCCCTATAAATATATTGAATTACATATCTTCATCATGAATAAAAATTTCAATATGTTTGCAGTACCATTTTCATCATATTTTTAAAATCAAGTATATACCGAATATTATATTATTATCAACCATAGGTATAACAATGAAGATAGAAAATATAAATTTTTTATGATTCATAATGAGAATTTCTTGACACATCTTTTTCTCATCGAGACATCGAATAGGAGTATTGACTGATAACTCAGTTCATAATGTGAAATGAAAATATCTTTTTTAGAAAACATAGAAGAAATAAAAGTGTGTGAAGATCCAACATCAAATAAGGAATAAACTAAATTTTATTATATGGTTAATGTACCTCCCACTACATATCATGGAACATCACACTCATTTTATGTGATCACATAATATTATAATTTATCTGTTGGCCATTTCAAGAGAATATTCCATTGATGCATGTGATAATTATTATCATTGTACCAAATATCCATATAGTTTAAGCATTGAATATCATAATTTTATTTCTTGGCTTTTCAAACATGATCCAAGTGAGATTTCACTATATACATGATATAAAAATTTATAGTTTCAATATATATATATATATATATATATATATATATTATCTTAATAAATGAATTTTAATTACATAGCGTAACAATCTATTCCCAAACCGTATAATTTCAGTTACATTGGAAACATTTATACATGAACAAATTGCTTCATAAGTGAACTGAATCATATCCCACTAAGATCATATTAACTACAACCCTTCTTTCACATATCATATATAATACCTTTCTTTGTAAGATGGTGGAAACAAACACAGGAAAGGTCAATCTCAGACCAATAATAAGGGAAAATAAGAGAGATATTAAAAAATTATGAGCTTAAGGGTATTATAAAGAGTTAATATCTTTTGAAAAAAATAACCTACATATCATAGATCACAAAAATAAATAATGGAATAAATCATGACAGTTTGGAAGATTTATATAATAATGTAATTAAAGAACATGGTCTATGAGAGGAAAAATTTGCATAAGGCATCGATTTTTTGCAAACATACTAAGAAAAAATTCCTCAGGGTTACATTGTAGTGTTTTTAGGTTGATTGTGTTTGTTGCAAAATTATATTTCCATCCCATGTTTTGGTGTTCCAGATAAAGTTTTAAAAAATTGTGTTGAATGAGGTCCAAAGAAATGGAATGGATGTTTGGGAGGTGATACAAAAATTGATGCTTATAGAATGTGGTGCAGTTTCCTAGTCATCAAAAATATTTTGGGGTCCAAAATCTAGATGATGGAAAAATATGTTTTTGAAATTGAAGTGTTTTCTTGAAAATGTAATATTTTATGTGCTTGGGTGTCGGTTATTCATAATGTTACATGAAATTAACGATTTGAAATTACCACATCAAATTATTTCTAAGGAAAAAGGTTCCCATAAGATCTTAAATTTAGGCCAAAGATGGGGTTTTTCATGAAATAAGAGTTTCACATAGTTACAGTCCTAAAATTATTTTATGCACAAAATATGAGGTCAAAGTTTAGTCCTCAAATGATGTTAATCACAAGCCTAGACATCAGTAAAATAATGTATTCCTTGCACGTCTTGTGTAAGACACACATGATTTTGTGTACAGGTTTAGTCGAGTTAATAAAATGGAAGCTTACACATCTTTTCAGTAGCTCATCCCTTAGAGAAAATTAAGGATCTGAATTGCATATTAAGTTCATAAAAATCATAAATTGTTTTTTCTATAGTGTTTCACTGATAAATAAATCAAAATTATGTTACACATAGAAAAGAACATGTTTATTTATGTCCAAGGGAGTTGTATAGAAAGTGTAAGAGTTTCACTCAAGAGGACGTTCCACAATAAACCAAAAGTTTCCTTAAAGTTGAGAGTTCCATGAATAAACATATGTATTATGATAAATGTGAAAATTATTTTCATAATTCCTCCAATGGTTGTACTAAATAAAAATTTATGTGAAAAATTAAAATTGATGTTTCTTGTGAAGGATTTTAATTTCTGTTTATATATTGGCACCAGAAAGTGAGGGAATAGTGTTTTATTTATCAATAAAAAAATATATAGGGGTAGTTGTTTTAATATGTCATACCCTAATTCACCCACGATCTGGGTATTTATCCTAGTTTGGTTTAAATTTGATATTAGAGGAAAGGCTAACATTTCTGTTACAATCTCACGGGATTTAAAGGTTGTTTTAAATCACATAGGGATTCTGATCTTTGAAGTGAATTATTTTCATTTATGGAATAATCAGATATAACACTACCATAGATCATTAATATTGGATGTATTTTTAGTAGAAATTCTTGGAATTTTTTTCCAGCATTGACAGTGGTGATTTATCAGAATCTGAACTAACGGAAATGGATTCCAATTTGATATGAATGAATTATTTCGGGGGATCCCTATCCAATAAAATATATACAAAGGTAATGAAATGTAAAACACCACTTGATATATAGGAAATGATTCTAAATATTTATGAGGGAGACTAAAAATATAAAGAAGAAAAGATAGATGTTATATGGAAGAGTATAAGGATATAAGAATTTACCCTAATGAGTCTATAGATTCATTATTGTGAATCTTACTTTAGGAGAAATTCATTGTCTTATAGAAATTATTAGAGATATAAATATTTTTATGTTCATCGTGGTAATACCTAATCCATAGTTCATTCCAAAATTTTCTATATTAGACGATAATGATGAAAAGAAGTTAATGTTGGATAGCTTGAAAATTACTCCAGTCTTTTTATGAGATGAGAAATGATGACAATGAGTCTGTGAAAAATGATAAGTCCAATTAGGTGGAATTGAAGGCCATAAATAGTGTAATAATTGAATATAGAGATGAATAGGAAGAGACAGATGAGGTGATGTCATTCCTTTCCTCAAATCTACAAAGAAGAAACGTAAAGTTCAAAGGGAAACTCCCACTTATATGATTTCGATATGGAAAGGTTGGACAACTTATAGAAAAGTGACCAAATAAATTTCATGAAGATGATGAGTATGATGTTGAAATTCCCATGAATAATTATTCAACCTATGTTAAAGGTAATAAAAATATAAAGAGAATTCTATTCATAAATAAGAGTCATCTTTTACAATAAATGGAATGTTCAATAGAATATGTGGTTAAATAAATGGAGAAATGCAATGAACATGGAGAATAGAATACTATGGAAATTTCTGGTAATCCCAAAAAAAAAGGATGAATGTGAAAATTTTGATGAATAATTTGAAGGAAGAGTTGATTTGGAGGATGAATTAGAAGGTACTGTTATGGAGATAGATGTTTGAAGAGCCAAAATAAAGAATTCCAAGAAAGCAGTTTGTGATGCCAAACCTTATATAAAGAAGCATGAAGAAGAGATGTTTGAGATGAATAAAAATTTAAAAAACTAATGTCTTAAATGACATATAGATAGGAAAATGCAATTTTATACAAGATCAAAATCAATGAATAGAAAAGGGAAATCAATACTTTTACTAACTCCAGAAAAGACCAAATAAAATTTGTCAAAGAACATGAAGAAAAAATCATCAGACTATGATGAAGTGCTAAAGATTAGTAAAAACTATTGAATCTTGGTCTACTATAATGAATTTAGATCCTTAAGGATATATCAATGATAGAAGTGGTGCATAGTGTTCCAACAGAATATAAGCAATAGTCAAATCCAAATTACAAAGCAAGGATGTGGATTAATCAAAATCAAAATTCAATAATGGTTTAAGTCAGAAAAGAAGCACCTACTCTTCAATGAATGATTTATTTGGGTATGAATAAGTAGAACAAGATTCATAGATACCCAGGGAAAACTTGTAGCATGGTATTGACACCCAGAAATACACCCCATATGAGATGTTATTAGAGTGGAAAGATGAGACACTCAAAAAATGTATGTTCGATATACAAGATGTATCAAAACGAATAAGACCATGTGAGGTAGCCATATAGATCTCAATATTCTAGGGCATCATTTTATGGTCACTATTTCATGTGTTGAGGATTCAAGAACATGTAAAAAATTTATAATCAACAGTGAATACTATTTTTCCAATGTAGACTAAATATGGTCATAAGTATAATTTCAATGTATCATTAAATGTTATGAAAATGGAAAATTGTTTGGAATATTTTCAAGATGAATATGGCCCATCGATATTTGAAAAATATCCATATTATCATTCAATTTTGGGTATGATGTCTAAAACATTGATAAAAATGAAAAGAACTGATTAAAATGTGGTTATAGAGATTTCTCTTAAAGCATAAGATCACACTGGTGTATGTATCCTTGATAATGTAGTCACATAATATATGAAATGTAATATAGATCTTTTTATAATAAAAAAAATATGACAGGGAATGGGTTTTCTAATTCATAAATGATGACAGGCTAATGATAATTGGATTTGGAATAGTAAAATTGGGGGGGCATAGAAATGTGTCATGTAGATTTCATATATATTGAAGGAATCAATCACAACATATATAGTGTTAGTTAGCTATGTGACTCAGGGCATGATATTAATGTCATTAAAAAGATTTTTATCATCAAAGAGAGAGATGGTGTTTTTATTATTTGGGAAAAAAGGATGGTGAATCTCTACCTTGTTAGTGGAGAAGAATATATGTTCTTTTTTACTAAGAGATAAAGAAAACAAGCTGTGGATTAAATGGACTGACCATCTCTGACAACCATCCCTGGAAGATCTATTCATATTTGTTGAAACTCTAGATATCCCTATGTTATATCCCATTATTATACTCATATGTTCAATGATTTTCAATAAGGGAATATAATCATGAATACATATTGTGAAAAAGATCAAATGTCGACATTAGTTATTGAATTGGTTTATAGAGATGTTAGTGGACCTATTTCACCAAGACACATTGATGGAAAGAGGTATTGTGTTCTTTTTATTGATGATTATAGTATGATGGAATGGTAATTATACATTTCCAACAATAATGAGTGGTTTAATTCCATAAAAAATTCAAATGGAATCTAAAAGGGTTTTTGGATAGATGATTATAATGTTTCATACTTATAATGGTACTAAATTCAAAGATATCCAAGTGGAATATTATCTCTAGAATCATAGGATAAGGTATCATGTTTCAGTGTTAATAAATCCTCCACAAATAGGTATGGCTGAGAGGTGAAATTATATCATAAAGAAGATGGAGATAAAAATTCTCATTGAAAGTCCCTACCATTCATGTTTTGGAATTAAACAATCTATAAATAATGATACATATATAACTCGGATCTGTTGTGTCCAATGGAAGAAAATACTCCCTATAGGATGTTTTATGGAATGAACTGAACATTGAAATACATTCAAATCATTCTACGAAGATGTTTAATTCTCAACAAAGAGAAAAAGATAATGTTTGAGTCATATAGAGATAAATGAATATTGTTTGGCTATTCAGGAAAGACAAGATTATATAAATGATTCAAAAAATGTCTTGTAAAAGTAGTTCATATTAGTGATTTCATTATAGTTAAGACTGAAGAAAATATTCAACAAAAAAAATGAATATTCCCATGATGAAAGTGTTGAGGAGATAAGAAACTCTGTGGGAGAAGAAGTTGAAAATATTTATTCCGAAGAAGATAATGATAATGACTCGAAGGAATTTAAATATGTACCTACATAGAAGCCAAAGATTCATGCTATAATTCATATATAGAACATAGTCAGTGATCATACAATGCTAGTACTGGCATGGAGGACAATGACTCTACAACAAGAATAGTTCATATCACAAGTAGAGGCTAAATGTTTTTTTTCTAACTAGCACCCCTATTCGAGTTTCCAAAATTTCAGCTTCAATCACCATCTCTTAATTATAATGTATATCTTTATATAGTGTATCAAATAATTCATTAATAATTTACTTTAGACTCACATGAGTCGTTCTTAGTATGTAGAATTAGTTTTTAATAAATATTTCAAAAGTGAAATACTTTTTTGTTGTAATTTATTGAAACCACTTATCAATAATCATCCCACAACTACATTGGGAACACATTATTTCATCACAAATTCTGTAGACTACACATAACACCGGTATCACTTTGTTATCAACCATGATGAAATGATTTTTGGTTATTAATATTGATCTATCTTCAATGTACACCAAAATAAGAATTCATACTATCTCTTATTTAAATTATCATGAAATTCACACATCTTATCAATATGTAATAACTTCCCATTTATCAACAAGAAACAAAACACCACTCATAATTCTTGAGAACATCATCGTAAATCCCCCATAGAGTACAATTTGAGCTATATCATCCCATTTTTCAATAAATAAAAAAAATCACTTCCTTGAAAATTATTAAAATGGAAATTTAACTCCAAAAAAAACATGAAGATAAAACAGCTAACTAGGAAAAACTTGACGATGATACCTCCCATTAAGTGGACTAATGAATCTCAAATCCTAGAATTAATATCACTTCATTAGAGTTGGGTATTTAGAAAATTCATCTAAGTGAATTGATATTATTGAACTCTATGTGAATATAAATTCCTTTTAAACACATCCATAGATTGTAAATTCATCATTATGTCCAAAACAAGACCTTATTTTGAAACATATTATATTATCGCCAACCATTGCTTAAATTTGTCATTGATCAAGTTATACTTGAACTTGAAAAGTGTTTTACTTGAATGGTGGATTTATTGTTTTCCATTAATAATTATTCAAGGGTTATAATAAATGATTTGAATAGGATATTTCACTTCAAATATAACATCCCCATGTTATTTCTATAGACACACAAGTTTATTAAAAGCTCGAGTAGTATCTATATATTCAGCCTACATAGTTTGAAATGAGATAAAATAATTCTTCTTACTCCCCAAACAAATATAAAAATCCTGAAGATAAGATGAATTTTACATTATTCAACACCTTGAAGCTGAAAATTTGGTTTATTTTTCCACATTATCAATTTATTTAAATAAATCAATACCATCCCTTTAAGAAACCCCTAAGATTCCCAACTCCTCAACTATAACATCCAAATTGGTTTTGATAGTTTTGTTGAAAAATATTATCATTTCCCACCAAAGTTATATATTTTATTTGAATAATTTATCCATGTAATTTATTAAAAATTATAAAATATTTTATGTTAATAGAGTATAAATGATATATTCCTTCATCTCCAAATGATTCAAAATTATTATGGTTCATATCATTATTGAGACTGAATAATTTATTTCAAAATTTGGAAAATTAATTAAATGAATTATTGATCCTATAGTATATCTTCAATCGATCCTTTTCTTCACTAATATTTAAGAAGGCTCTAATTGTGATGTATAACAATGTTAATAACACTTCTTTACAAAACATCTCATGAGGTGTTTTTCAATAAGGATCATTCAATCTATTTTTTTATTATCAAGATCCTATTATTAGATACATTATTTTGTTATGGAGTCCTTACAAATGATCCATGATATCTTATCCCATGATTATTGAGATAATCATCTACATGCATATTAGTAAAATTAATTCCATTATCATTCTATAAATATCAAAATTTTTGTAATATTATCTTTCCTATTAATCTTATATGACATGTTATGTAATTATACACCTCATATTTTTGAGTGATCATCATCAACCATGAAATAAAAATAAGATAATCAATAAATATAATATAATATCAATTCACATAAATGTATATTGGTGACATCAACCCAAAAACATCCACATGCACTAAATTTAAAAAACACACAAACTTCATATCTTTCCTCATATAAGTATTCTGAATAACTTTTTCTCTTTTTGGATATATTAAATTAATGTGTATGATCATATTTAATATTTGGTATATCATATGATACATTATATATCACTAACTCTTTAATGGATTATTTCACTCAAGCGTGTAATAGGTTTTTTTAAAAACATGTTCTTTTATTATTGGATAGTAATGAAACATCTTTTTATTCACATATGTGGTAAATAAATCACTTTTGAAACTTAACCTATATAATAATTTCAATTGATATTCCTTTGATAATATAGGATTCATTGTGAAGTTTATTACATGCCACAATTCATATAATTTAATAACATATGTGAGTTTTTGACTAAGGAATTTAAAAACCAATAAATCTATTTTTCTTCATATCTTTTCCACTAATTTTGGGGTTTCCATAGCCAATAGTCTTTAAGAATTTATCATTGTTAAAATGAGTTCCACCATCCATGTCATAATAAATTCATGTGGAAATATCATTGATTCCTATCATATTGTAAGTGGATCCATTATTAATGATCCAAAATCAAGACCTGCACATTTATTATAAAGTAATTTATACTAAAACCGTAATCTCAACACTTTTCCTATTAACTAAAACATGTTTTTTTAATTATACTAGTGATTGATATGCATTTTCTTCCTCTAGACATTATGGATCCTACTCATCATTAAAATCTATGAATAATATTGTCAACTTTCTTATTGACTCCTTGAGATTATCTACAATACCAGGTTGAGTCTCCCTCAACACATTCTATCACCTATAGGATAAGAAATAAATGAATTTTTGTTAATATCAACCAGAATAATAATACTCTTAAAAATCATTGATTTTATTTTCTTTTAATAATATATTTTTTATCATGTTCCTTATAGTACGACATGTCCATGGAACCCAAATTCTACATATTACTCATCAATAGATTACTATAACACTTTGTTTTTAGTATATTCTTATATTTTTCCTATCCCTTACTTATATGGGATTTTGGATCTCACCCAATTATATCTTCCTTATAAGAGTTAGTTTAATGGACAAGCCTTCATGTCCCATTACATTTCCATATTTAGGTGTTGGATATGATTTGAAGGAGAATTGGGGAGGTTTAATGTTGGTTGGTAGTTCATCAATGCTATTGTAGTAAATTTATATCATAAAAGAGGTACACGGAATGAATTAGTTTTCCACATGATTTATAGGAAGATAGTTTCTTGACTTGTATGTGGATGAGGGGGGAACCCAAGAAAAATATCCACATCATAGATGAATGTTTCGATGTGAAAGCATCCTATCATTTTAGATGAACCATATGATCCCAATAATATTTTGTTTCACTATTAATCCTACCGACATATGTTGGTTCTATTGGATTCTCATTGGCGATCCATGGTGTTTTCTCCTCTATTACCAACGAGTTTCATTCAGGTGTTCTTTGGTGATCCTTTTTTATTCCGAGATCCATTATGGTGGTGGAGTTTTATTTTGGTTTCTGAATTAGTCAATGATTTTATAACCCTTTATGTTTTTAAGGTGATAAATTTATTTTGATGCGGTAGTGGTTTATGAGAACTTCATATTCACCATATGGTATGCAGTGAGTTGGAAAAGATTCTTTTAGCTAGAGAGTTCCTCAGTGCTTAATTTTGGGTATCATGAGGGAGGGAATCAATATTTCATATCTTTCGGGTAAGGTTTGTTCTTTCCTTATAATGTTAAATTAACCAGTTAATTGAAATTGATATATAAGGTGAATTATTCACATGATTTTAAAACAATTATATATATATTTTCAATATTTTTATGGGAAATGTCTAAATTAAAATCATGGTTGTTGGGAATAATTGGTTACTCTATAGTAGTGATATGATAACATTAGTTCATGTTGTTTTTATATTAACACAATATAAAAATTGGATAACCAAGTATATGTCGTTAATGAATTTCTTTATCCTATATTTAATGATTGTGTGATAACCCCCTATAATAAAGTGAAATTTGAAAAAATCCACGTTGTGTAATCTCTAAAATGGTATTTCATATGTTGTAATGATTGTTTGTGATGTGGGTATGCGATGTATTTTTTCTATGTGGTGTGGAGTGATTTGATTTTTTGGTTGTTATTTTGTGTAGGAAACGTGATGTTTTCTTTTGAAATTCTTTTTGCATAGATAAGTAGCATTATTTGGTCATTATTTTTTTGTTTTAAGTTAATGGTTTGTTAGGCTGTGATTCTGGGTAGGCAATGTGATAAATTTTTTGGTCATGCTTTTGGGGCGTCATGGTGAAGGATTTTTTTGGATTTTCTGTTAGGGATGTGATGTGGTGGTTTATATGGATGATCTTTTGGGAAGGATAGGTTATGGATCATTCAACTATGCATTTGGGGAGGAGAGAAGATGGGTTATTTGGATTTTCTTTTAGGGTAGTGAGGCGATGGTTTTTTGGTTATTCATTTATGGTGGTGAGGTGATGGTTTATTTTTCCATGATATTGGGGAATCATGGTTATGGATTTCTTGATCTTTTATTTTTGGAGGTTAGGTGATGGTTTATTTTTACATGCTTTTAGGGGTGGTGAGGTGTAATATTTTTTGTTTGGCCATGAATTTGGAGTGGGGAGGTGATGTCTCTTTTGTCTGTGATTTTGAGGCAACGAGGTGATGGTTTGGTTGTCCTTGCTTTTGGGGTGGCGAGGTTATGTTTTTCCATTTTTTTGGTAGCATGGTAATTTTTTGATGGGAAAGTTGATCTTCTTATGACGTGTGGTTGTGTGGTGCTAGAAGCCTGATTAGAGATAGACTAATTAATTTATAATGAATAAAATTTCTAGGGATTGTCATGGTTAATGGGATGGAAATGAATAATGAAAAAATAAATGATGGGGTTTGTTATTAAATTTGGATGATTCATAAAAATGAAATAATTGGTTTTATGATGGATTTTGTTGGAAATGTGAACATTGGAGTATTGCTTGTGTGGGGTTATCGATTTAGAGATTACAAAAAATGTGGAGATGTTGCGAGTTGGTTAGAGTTTTTTGTTAACCCCTTGGTTGGGATTCTGTGTGTTTGTATGTATATACAATTATATTCCACATTATTTCAACACGCACACCACCCAAACTAATCATTATGTATAAAAAATCATTTTTTCGTATGGATTGTGTTTTTAAAAACATCTTGATGATGGGGATGGATGGCAGGCTACCTCCACTTATATGCAATCTCTTCCAGGAAAGTTGATATGCACATGATGTGATGGTCGGGGGTCAATTAGTTCAATAGTTTATAGACAACGTCTCTTAATGTGTATGCGATGTTATCATTTTATAGGAATAATGATGGATGGGTTCTTTCATAGTAGGATGGGGTCATAAAGTTTAGGTCCTCCAAGTTCACAATAACGAATTACTCGGGTTATGGTTGTGGTAGTGATGTGATGGCCTTTGTGACTTCAAGAAAGATGAGACAAGACCATGTGGTAGTTCAATAGACTAATATTCTGTGGGTGTGATTGGATGTGACTGTGTTTTTAGGGTGGTATTAAATGTTATTCAGAAGAGATAAGAGAGCCATTGATATTTGACTTTGGTCTTTGAGAGTGGAAAATTAATGGGAAATCAGTGTGGGGAACCCTTTACCAATATAATTTCCCTTTATTGTTATACATGTATTGATTTTTTGGGAATTCATGACTTGGTGAGGTTGTGATAGATAGTTGACATGTTTATGTGATATCGGTACTACTACTTTTTCATGGGTGCATTAGTAAGATTCTTTCCCAAGTGCATGAGTTACTTTGGATTTCCTACTATGTATACGTGTATGCTCACACTATTTTTTTAAACAAATTTTTTGGTTTCTAGGAATATTTCATGGTTCATTCTGGAAATTAATAGCTCAAATCATTTTGAGTAGTTTCTATGTCACATCTATAGCCTTACTTTAGTTTATTTACTTTTTAAAACATTTATCTATACGATTTTAATTATGCAAAGAGTACAAGATTGTTTTTAATTATTTTTATAGAATGTCTTGGAGTTTCTTGTGGACTATTCATCTTATCAATGGATCCTATATTATTATTAAGGGAACTTCCTCCCACATCATTTTATTTTATACCCTGGACACTAGCCTCTAGACCAAGTCCTACTGGATGCAGGACAATGGGGGTTATTTCCTATCTCCCATCATTATGGCATCTTTGGTTATAAGGGGTTGTGAAAGTGTGATATTGAGGTGATGGTTGAGGTATAGGATAGATATTAGAGTTATCCACCACGATGATTACAATTTTAGGTATTGAAATAGACCTAGTTGACCTTGGTGTGTGAATTATGCCTCAGAGTTTGATGAGGATGTGATATTTTTAGTCCCCAATTTTCTAGTTCCTAGAAAATATTTTTATTGAAAGAACAATTGTGGTGGAACCATTATACGATGTGAAACCAAGGATTTGTACATGAATTTTGATGACTGTAGGTCCCCTTTGAGTTGGGGTTTTTTTTGGTAAGGATAAACTGAATTAAGAGAATTAAAGGGAATCTATATAAAATTCCATACTACTAGGTATAGTAAATAATTATTCTATTTTCATAATTATCTTTTATACATCTTCCTCATGATGTTTAGGTTGTAGTGGTATAATTGGATGATCTGTTTGATCGTTTTAGTGTTAATTCAGTAGAGGGGGATGGGGATTGATAGAGGGACTTATGTGCTTAATAGTGGTAATGATTATTTAAGTATGAGGTTAATGGTTTAGATTTAATTAAAGAGAGGTATAAGGTGTATCTCAAGATCAAATTCTATTTTATCCAAGGCTCGGTATGATAATACGTCATGTTTGAAGTTAGTTTGATGTGGGATGCTCTATTTCAGTGGTGGGCACATTATCCAGGTGATGGGAAGGAGGAAAATATTTTGTGGGTCCACTTTACGAAAGAGTTCGAGGAATAATTAAACTCATTAGCTATGAAGTTAGTGAAGATTTAGGAGATTATTTATCTTAATTAGGGTATTATATCTATGTGGGAGAAGAATATAATGTTCAATGGTCTTCCTTTTTTTACTAATATCTTTTTCCAGATTAAGAGTCTCATGGGAGATGTCATGAAGAGGCACTCTATCCTTCTATCCAATATACAGTTGCACATTTTTATTTACTATCATATCTACATTAAATAAATAAGATAAAGGTGATTGAGAAGATTTATTCTTGATGAGTTTTATTAAAATAGGATAATTATCGTGGTTCCTCAAGGATTGGGGTTATTAGTGACATTTCTTAAGAAGTAGGTCCTTCATGGATTTGACCATTGGGGAGTTGATCACAATAGCATCCCTTATAGACATCTAGGTAGAGTTGTTTTTTTTGAATTTCCAAGAGATTTCATGATATTTTTTTGTCTATGGGGTTTATGGAGATCATAAGAATAAGTTCCCAGTGTTTCTTTGAGAGCATCTTGGTGGAGGATGTTAGGTTTGGAACCTACCTCATCGGCAGTTTCTAGTGAGACTCTTTCAGTAGCTGGGGGAGCTATGATATATTATTCTAAGTGATGATAGAGAGTGTAGAGGCCAACCTTATATATTCCAAGAGTCTATGAACCTTGACTCGAGCACGGTGGTAGAGGTGTTCATCAGTAGAAGGTTAGAGGATCAGGGCGTGGTTTGTTACATGAAGTAGAGGAAACATTGCTAGAGAATCCATAAATCATTCAAGGTGTACTATATTTATCATATACAATTGTACAAAACATGTTTGCTTTAGTATATTTAGACTCCATTGTTTCAACCTATATATTTTCTACTCTGTGACTAGATGTAGAGTTGTGTCCCATGCCCTTGGTGTTGACTATGTTAGTCAGATTGTAGACCAACTTATTTGATCTGTCCCGGTGGTGTAGAATGGTGATGGGGGAACATTATTCAATTGTGGATATTTTAATACTACATATGTAACCATATTATTTATTCCTAATAATTTATTGGTTCCATTCTATATTTCCTTTTATTGACTACTTTTGGAGGAGATTCATTTTATTGTATGTGGATGGACAAAATCTTGTTTTTTTGTCGAGCGGGGTTGCAGGGTGGGAAGTTAGCTTTTGGATATAATTCATTATTTTATGGTAGATCTTTTCGTATACTATTTGATAAGGGGTGTTTTAGGGTTTTCGAGTAGTGAAAAATTGTTTTCACGTACAAGTTTATGGATCAAGTTCCCCGACATGATGTTGTGTTTGGGATAGAGTTGAAGCTAGGCATGTCCCTGATATTGATGGATCCATATCAAATTGTGACTATATAGGCTCATTATTTGAGGATTCATGTTGACTATTTGATGTATAGGTGTTTCATATGTACCAATGTGTCACTGTGGGGTACTCTAGTGTTTTTCTCCAAGAATGTGGAAGGTAGCCTAATATTGTGAATAAGTTGTTGGAGGTTGAGTGAGGTGATGATCAAGAACCATTATAGTCTTTTGATGATAGAACATCATTTCAACCATCTAATAATGGAGATTTGTTTTTATTATATCAATCTATAGTTTAGATAAAAACATTTAATGGATAAGGAGGATAATTTCAAAAATACATCCTTCATATGCAAGTATGGAAACTTTGAGATTTTGTCATTCTATTTGGATGTATAAACTAACTAACTATATTCATGATGATGATGAACTCTATGTTCCTGAAGTTTATAAACTAGTTTTTCATCATATTAATTGATGATATCTTGATTTAATTGAATTCATAGGAGGATCATTCTGAAGTTCTCATATCTATCTTATAGGTCATTCGACACCACCAGGTTTATAAAAAGTTGTCCGAGTGTGAGTTATGGATAAAAGAGGTGTGTTTCCTTGAGAATGTGTTTTATTAGAATGGTGTCGAAGTATACCAATATAATTATGATGTAGTTTTTTATTAGTAATCCCTTAATAACATTGAATAGGTTCATAGTTCGCTTGGTATTATAGGCTATTATTAGAGGTTTATGACTAATTTCACTTGATTTTTATCCCCATTGATAGTGTTGACCATGAAGGACCAATAATTTTTGTGTACTTATTATTGTTAATAATGGGTTTCTCATATGAAGAGAATGTTTGTTAGTGATATAGGGCATCAACATCTCGATTAAGGTGTGATGCTTGAGTTATTTTGTGATGATTCCCTTTTGGCATTAGTATGCATGCTAATACTGCAAAGATAAGTTATATCATGTGGGTCAAGGAATTTGTATCTCCATGATAATGAATATTATTCCCAATATCCAGATCTAGGAGAATTATTTTTTTCGTTGAACATGTAGTTAAATTACTTCACTGGGGGGGAATGTTGTGGTCTTCACAGATCACAAGAGTTTGTGGTATATCTTTTATCATATTGAATTGAATTTTAGATAAAAGAGGTGGATGGAGTTTCTTTTGGATATGATTTTGGGATTCCCAACACCTCATGAAATGGGAATGGTGTGTTTGATTCTTTGAGAATAAATTCATAAAAGTATATTTTTCCAGAGTCTGGGATGTTTTTAATGGAATAAAGGAGTAGAAAACCTTTCACATGGATGTAAGGGTAGATGATGGTAGTGGATGTTTGTTTTAGATGTTGGTGTAGTATTATATGATGTAGAAGGTGGAGGAGTCTCAGTGGGGAGACTTATAGGTAGAGGTGATTGATGATCATGTTAAATGTGGTGATGCAACATTGGGACTGTTAGAACAATATGTTGTTTCATGGGAGGTTTTTTATTCTAATTTTTATGATTGAGGTAATTCTTGATGAGATTCATAGATAAAATTTTGAGTTAAACAATGTAGTATCCAAGATGTAAAATAGCTTGAGGATTCATTTTTGGATTCCTGAGATGAAATAACTAGTTGTAGAGTACGTGGTATTCTATTTGGTGTTCTAGAAGGAAAAGGTTTAACATCCTGTTTTTGGAGGTTTGTTGTATCTTTCAATGATCCTGACACGAAATTGAATGAGATCTCAATGGATTTCATCATAGTGTTACCTCAATCTCAACATGTTTGTGATCTAATCTAGGTGATTGGGGTTCAGTTGATGAAATTAGACCATTTCATAGTAATTAAGGTGCAGGGTGCAGTGATTGGTTTGGCTATGACGTATACAGATGAAGTGGTGTGGTTTTATAGATTTCTAAATTCCATTGACATAGATCTTGACACATGTTTTAACTTATGAGTCTCGTGGGGATTAACGCTTGATTTTTTTATCAGCTAGACCTCAATACACATTTTTACCCTTAAAAGGACATTCATATGTATTGGATGATCCAAACATTGGGGGTAATATTGAAGGAATTCAAATAAAAATTTGGTATATAGTGGGCACACAATTTTTCATTGGTTGCTTTTGTATTATAATAAAATATACCACAGATACATTGGAATGCCCCTATTTGTGGATTTGTATGGTATGACATATTGTTCACTATTGTTATATGTGGAGGATGGGGAGTCAATAGTTTTTGGGCCCGATGTGGTGTAAAGAATGAAAACACGTTTACTTGATTTTAGAGAGGATAAAAGAAGAGAATGATCGGTATATGATTTGTAAAATTTACACGAGTGGGACCTTGTATTTTGAGGATAGGGACCCAATGTTCATGAAGTATTCCCCATAACGTGGGTAGTGGTGGATTGAGAGGGGGATTAAGATTTCTTCTAGGTTTGCCGGGCCCATTGAGGTGATGGGGTGAGTAGGCAAGGGTGTGTATTAGTTTGAGATTCCACTATAGATGGAAAGGATCCACAAAATATTCCACATATCCTATCTTTGTTAATATATTCCTGATGACTCCCATGTCATTGAATGTGGATAGTTTGATATCGAGGTTAAAGTGACATTCATGGAGTGTCTTGTAGAGATCCATGTTCACTAAGAGAAAGAGCTTCAATGATGTACCATTCCATTGGTTCCTGTTTAGTTTTTCAATGGTGGCATGAAGGATAATACATGGAAGTCAGAGAAGTAGGATCATTCATTGTAGCTAAATCTGTTTTGAGTTTCTGTTTGATATTTTTTCCTTATATTTGATAATTCGATCAATTTTTTTGTGTGTTTTTCTATTTTCATGATGTATGATGTGTGGCAGTGTTCTAAAATATGAAAATTAGAGAACTTGATTCCTAATGTAGATGCAGTATACTATGATGTGATTAAACAATTGAAAGTTAGTTAATTCTTCCCAAAGTGGATAATATCAATACATGGTGGATGTAATTCCATGATTCAGGTGTTCATGGTTGTTTATTTCATTAGTTTTAGAGTTTGATGGATTTTTCATCATAGAGGTTGACATGGTTGTGAAATGGGAGATTAGTAGTGTGTTTGTATTAAAGGAGGCAGTTTTTGGCTATGTTGTTTGTTTTTTGGAATTTCAATTGATGTGTTTGACTATTGGAAACTTTAGAGAGTAATGATATCCATTAGAGGTATCTCATAGGCTAGTTATTTGGGCCCCTTTCTTCTTGTTTATGTTTTGGATTCATATGGGAGAGAATATTATGAGTGGTATTTGATGTAACAACCATGCCTTTTTGGCCAATTATTTGGATAATTTTGGTTGTAGGAGGTGTTTTATAGGAGGATTGGGGAGGTTTTGTGGTGGATGTAGGTGAAACAGAGCAATTGTGGTAAATTAATGTCTTGATAGATGTACATAAAATGTTTTGGTGTTTCACGTATTTAGTATTTTTCCTGTTTCATGACCTTTATGTGGCTATGGGTGGAACCACATAAATGGATTCATCACATGAATGGAATTACAGACATGTAATTAAATAAATATTGAGTGAATGTAAATATCTATAGAAGTTATAATATTATAAAAACCCATGGAATTAACATTGTGAATGGGTTACATAACTTTAATGTGTTTCCTCCATGTTTCAAATAGGTCTTTTAGATAAACCACTCCTCATTCAGATGTGGTTTCTCTCTCTCATTTAAAATGAACCCTTTTAGGATTTTTTCCCTATTCCTCTTATTAAATTCATTATTTCTAATGTATGACCATTTGTGATATGTAGTTATTTTTATTCTATTTCACTTCATTTTCCTTCCATTCTTATTCATATATCCACAGTGATTGTAATTTTTTCCATTTTGTTTTGGGATATGTTATTTATTACCATTTATGTAGTGTAGTTTGTGCTAGGGGGTTTTCATGTGGTTGGGGTATTTGGGTGCTTCTTCTTCACCTTGCGGTGCACAACGAGTTGGAAAAGATTCATTGAGGTAGGGAATCCCTCATTTAACAATTTTGTGTATCACTCAGGAAGGGTATACTATTGTTTATCTATGATATGTGGATTTAATTTTCCTAATGAAAATGAATAACCAATATAATTAAAATTAATGGGGAAGGGGAATGATTTTCATGCATTATAGCTTCAATATTATTGTGATGTTGAGATTTCATAGGCTTAATTCCCCCATGAAAAACAATGGATTTTGGGATCATTTTATCAGTATATAGTTGTTGTTATATGTAATCCTTGTTGCATGTTGTTATGATATCACCCGAAAATGGAAATTGGATAACCAATTATACTTGGTTAATAAAATTGTTTCCTATGGATTTCTGTCTAGTCTGATAATTTCCTTATAATAAATTGATGTGTGATAGAAGACCATCTAAAAATTATAAAAATGGTCATTGATGTGTTTTGGGGTGTGGCTTTGATTTAGGTTGGTGATGTGTGGTTGTGAAGTGGTGTGGAGTGATGAGATAATTGTTTGGACAAGGCATTAGGGAATCTATGTTATGGTTTTATTATTATGAATTTGGGGTGTTGAGGTGATGATTTTTTGGATGTGATTTTGGGGTAGTGAGGTGATTGTTTGTTTGTATATGATTTTGTGGTAGTGAGGTGTTGATTTTTTTGACATTATTTTGGGGCAGAGGGAGATGGTATGTTTTGTCCGGATTTTGGGGTGGAGAGTTTGTTGTATTTTGGCTTATGATTTGGGGTTGGTGAGGTGATGGTTCATTTTTATGCACTTTTTGGGCGTTGAGGTGATGGTTTGTTTGGTCCTGATGTTGGTTCAGTAAGGTGATGGTTTGTTTGGACTATCATTTAGGGTGTCAAGGTGATGGATTATTTATCCATAATTTTGTGGAATTTAGGATATGGTTTGTTTGGATGTAATTTTGGGGTTATGAGGGGATTGTTTGTTTGGTTGTGCCTTTATTGAAGTGAGGCATTGGTTTGATTTGACATGATTTGGGGAGGTAAGGTGATGGCTCATCTGGGCATGCTTTTGTGGTGGCCAAGAAATGGTTTATTTCTATGTAATTTTGTGGGAAATGAGGTGATGGTTTGTTTGGTCATGCCTTTGGGGTGACAAGGTGTTGGTTTTTTTTCATTATTTTAGGGCGGTAGTGTGATGCTTTATTTAGCCATTCTTCTGGGGGTGGTGAAGTGATGGTTTTATGGGAATTATGAGATTCTGGGGATGTGTTGTTTAATTTTTTTCAAGCTCGGGTAGTGATGGAATAGTTAATTAATAATTATTTAAATGGTGGAGATTTGGTTTGGTTCCTAAGATGGAAATGACCAATGAAAACCTAAATTATCGTATGAGTGGTGAAATTTGGTTGATGATAAATAATTAAATGTTGGGATAGATAATGGGATTGAATGGAAATTCTAAATGCTAAATGTGGATTTTGTTTTGTTATACATTTAGAGATAGAAGTGAAAGTGGGTAAGTTCTTTTTTGTTTAATATTTTGTTGTGAACCCATAGGATGGTCTTGTGTGTTTCTATATGTATATACTTGCATATTCTTTGTAATTTATATATTTATCCCACTAACATCAAGCACTATGCGATGAAAACAATATTTTCATATGGAGGGTTTTTTTCCAGCATCATAGTGATGAGGATAAAATATTAGATACCCACTCATCCCTTCTATATATTCCATGTGAGTATATATGTACATGGTGTGATGGAAATAGGTCTAGTAGTGAAATAGGTGATAGAACTGGTGACATTGGGTGGGATGTGATATGCCCATTCGCTAGGTGGGCTTTCAATGGTGGTTTTTCATGCTAGGACGAGGGAACAATGTTGATGTTATTCATGTTCATGATACCCTACTTATTTGGTTATGGAAGTGGTTGTGATGTGATGGTTTTAGTGTGATCGAGTGAGATGAGACGTAACCATGCTATGGTGTAGTTACCTAGGTGTCTAAAGTCATAATGTGTTGTGGCCATTCATGTGGGGCGGTGTTATATGTTATTCCTGAGATACAAGATCACTAGGACATACAAGGATTGGGTGTGGGAGTTGGGAATTAGTGGGAAAGCGGTGTGGGGTACACTTTATCATTTTGGTTCTTATTAAGTTATTATACTTGGATTGTTTCATTTTATGAGCATGCCTTTGTGAGGTTGGCATAGATTGTTTACCTGTCTAGGTGTTGGTGGTTCTTTAGTTTTCTTGATGGGTTCATTAGTATTCTTATTTCACCTTTTCTTGAGAGATTTATATTTTCCTACTGAGTATAGTTACATGATCACCATACTTATATAAACCCATTTTCAGGTTTCAAGGAGGATTATGTGTTTCCTCGGAAACATTACTAGCATAAAACATTTGGGATAGTTTCTATGTTTATGATTTCTCTTTGCTTTTGGATTTTTACCTTTTTAGACTTTTATCTACTTTAATTGTATTTATGAGTGCATTATAGTATTTTTTGGGTTTCTTTTTATATTATTCCACAGTGTTTCTTATAGATAATTCACCGTACCTCTTAATCCTATATAATTATAAAGGGTAATTCCTCACAATTCAGGATATTTTTACACACTCAGTTCTAGTTTCCAACCCAGTTCTTACTAGAGTTGGGTCTTGGGGGTCATTATATCCCTCCCCCTATTAAGATATCTTTAGACGAAGGGGTTAATTATAGTTGGTGCTTGTGGAAATGACTAAGCCTTGATAAAGTGTTTGTTACAATAAAAAATCACATCCTATTTGTATTTTTATAATTTATTTATTACTAAATATAATAATCAAAAAGGGTTTTTTATCTCTATATTTATACATTCCATTTCTCATATATCATATAATCTAACATACTCATATCATCCTAATTGTCTGGGATATTTTTTTATCCCTGATCTATCACTCATTTTTAATAGATTCCCATATATCGAAACTATTAGTTTGTAATGTTGTATTTTTATCAATTATAATCTGATTGGAAGTCATGAAAAGGAGTATAAAGCTAGAGGAAATGGAAAGGAGCTAAGATGAATGGTGGATTTTTGGAAGTAGAAGGAATAAAGATCATAGTGTAGGTACGTGGGAAACACCATGAAATGTTTTCCATAACGTACTATTATTTTCCTAATTTTTTGTTGTTAGGTTCCTTATTTTATCATATGTAATTATGTTTTAATTAGATTCTTGATAAAAAATTTTTCTCTACTAATTTTATGAGACCAATGTTTCATCAATTCTTCCACATTATAATGTTTTTAAGGACCATTTAAGCTTCTCAAAAGTTTTTAAGGATCCTAAACCATGAATAAATTATAATTTGAATACACCAATAATATAAAATTATCAAGAATACCATATCTCATGTGTATTTACACACTATAGATAATGTCTTGTGATTTTTAATGGATCATGAGTATTTTCAATAACCATGTCATTATACCTATACCACACCACAATTGGTCCGTTAGTATGAAAATCTAAAGATGATTTAATTTCGATCTCCTAAGAGTTAAATGGAAGAGTTATCTGAAAATTGTGTTTCATAATAAAGAAAGGAGACCACATCATTCTCAAGTAAATTAACTTATAATATTAATGTTTTTTTAGAACACCATGTCGTAAGGTGGAATGTGAGTACTGAACATAGCTGAACAAAGAAATTGAAATTATTCAAATATTTTTTTTAAAGGAGGGTTAGAAAACTAAATGGGAGATTAACAATATTTTAATGCTCATGTTCAAATTCCCATTAAGTGGACATGTATAGATACTCAACATTTTCATGAAAAAATTATACATCTTATTTGATGAAAGATAAAATATATGACATTAAAATCCATGATAAAATCACATAGTTTTGGTATATTAGGAAATTTTGGAACATAAATTTTTTTTATAAGATACATATAAAATGACGAAAACATTCTTCATAAATATATTTTTCTAGGAAAATAATACATAGAAACTTTTACCATAACCTAGGGAAAGAAAAAATAATAATGGGTGATCTAAGATTCATAGTAAGGTAAAACAAGGTAGACATCAATGATAACATAAAAAAATATGATCCTATAGTAATGTCATCATGAGAATAACATTTTAAATCCTTATAAATCATATCATAGGCCATAATAAGGAGTAATGGAATAATTCTTTGCAGGTTATAGGACATCAATCATAAATGAATCAATGAACATGAGCCATGATAACATAACATTGTAATATGAAATATTGTTTTGGGAATACACATTAGAATAGAAAATAATTTCCTCAGTTAAGGATAACCTAAAATACATTCAATGTATTTTTGTTTTTCTCCCCATTCCATCATATCCACTATCAATGTTCACTCCCAATAAAATCATATTGGACATAGTCTTTTACAGAAATTGGTTCACTCCACTTTCCAATAATCATTATATCATTAGATTTCAATATTATCCAACATATTTGGGGAATTTATAATTTCAGGACCACAAATCCAATAATCATAATCGATTAGTATATGATACATAAGATTATAAATCATTCATCATAAATTAGAACCCCTGAAAAGGAAACATATTACATAAGCATTACAAAATTTCATCATATCATAGCCCATAAAAAATAAATGGGTTTCATAAAAATATCATCATTATAATCCTAAACCATTTAGAGAATGAATAAGGATGGTATATTTAGATCAAACCCCATTTAATTATAAATAATATCAAAGTATTTTATCATCAGTGAGATATTACTCTAAAAATCACTAGAATAATTCTTATAAGAAATAGCCTTTTGTTATGAAAATTATTATTTAAATTCTAAAATATTCCAAAATATTAAGTGAAAACATATCATTAAATATAACATTGGAAACATATAATGGAATAGTAAAATCATGGATTTTTCATAATGGTGGGAAATTTTATTCATACTATCTATGTAAAAACAAATATTCCTTTCTCGTTTTTGATAAAAATTCATAAGTAACTCTTTTAGAAAATAATAGGATTCTTCCACTAAAAAACATGGGTAAATTTTTTTTTAAAAAATAATCAGAGATTAGTGAAAAAAAATTTATGAACATTTTAGAAATCATAGATATGAAAGAAAAAAATTCTTTTGGCTGAAGAGAGAAATAAAGTCAAATTTACATAAAAAATTCCTCTGATCAGTTGAGCTAATAAAGAGATGAAATTGAAATGAAAACATTTAATATTAAATAATAAGAATATTAAAATATATTGGTTGGATTCATGAGATATAGTTCATAAAATTTCATTATATGAAACTTGATCGTATACAATCCCTAAAAACAATGAGCTAATAACTTAAAAACCTTACCAATTTGGTAACATTTGAATAATAATATAAATAAAAAATTGTCCCAAATATGTATTTGTATATCGAAAATTTTGTGATATTAATTATAAAATACATTCCTGGGTAGTATATACACTACACAAAATATATATTCATTTAATATGACATGTGTCTTATAGAAATAAAAGTTATAAGAAAATCACACACAAAAAACTCTAACCTAATATGTTTTAAAATTATATTTATTATAATTATTCTATAAAATATTCATGTTCATACTTATAATATCATATATGGTCAACTTATAACATTTATACATGAATTTATTAATAAATGTTTATTAAAATACTTATTTCAGGGTGTTAACTGCTTCTTTTTAATAAGAATTTTGTTTTGATAGTTCTAGTCATTATACATTGATAATGGGTCAATCATATAAAGAATTATTATCATGATTTAAATATCATATGTATTCATCATCATATATATATATATATAGATTCATCCATTAAATGTAGATATAATAAATGGATAACATCAGTTATGGGGATGATAATCCATATGTATGCATGAACATTGCTTTCGATTTTCAACCGTTTGAACAAAAGACACGAAAATAATAATTCTAATTTTTTGAGTGATTATTCTATCCTATATAATTTATATATTAATTAAATATATATTTATTAAAATCCATTTAAATAATAAATGGAAATAGAATCACATAGATTTTGGAGGTGGTATCCTACATATATGCTTGAGCGACATTGTCAATATTCAAATGATTGGAAGGTATAAAGGTTGAGATGATATTATAATTATACAAGAATTAGTATTTCATATATTTCATATATAAACATTAAACTAACATGATTAACATCAATGAATGATTGTGTTGGAAAATGAATTGTATCAATATGTAGCATGGGTATCCCACTTCTACACACAAGAGATACATTCAAATTACTTTTTTTGGAAGAGTGGGTGAATAATTGTGATTATATAATCAAAATTATATTTTATTATATTAAGGATAATAAATATATTATTTTATGATGAATACTATATATTTTAATGGGATTTAATAAGAAATAAATTGTAAGAGGTCAGGTATGATGATTTCCACTTCATTAATGAACTCCTTTAGACCCCTTCTTAAGGGATCATGGGATGGTATTTTAATAATCCAAACACAATTAATTAATTTATAGGGATATAAATAATACAATTGGATAGGGTTTTGTCTAGTTATATGAATTAACGTGGTATGAAGAAGATGAAGAAGAGGTTTAGTTTTATATGCGTGGGAGATTATAGACATTGAATTTCTAAAGTGATTAAAATATAATAATGTCGCGCTTAATAAAAATTATTAAAAATGCGAAAAATTTATGAAAGTGATTTTATTACGTATAAATAATTCCATAAAATAGTATTTGTGAATTTTTAATTGGAAAAAATAAACTTATCTCTTTTTTTATCCTCTTGGTAAGATTGTTTTATCAATAATTATTGTAGCAAAATTTTACTATTGCTATTATTTTGTAGGACAAATAAATAAAGTGAAAATGTTACAAAAAATTGATAATTTTGATTGAAAATAGGTAACCAATTTTTTCATATTCATTTCATAGAATTTATAGTATTTAATTTAAAATTAATCCCACAAATCACAATGAAATGTTGTTTTCTAGATATTTTTTTTATCTTATATATAAAAATACAACATAAAACTGATTCAAATGACATTTTTAATATAATTCATAACAATAATAAACTACTGTTATGTGGAAACAATTTTAATATAATAAATAATGTTCTTAAAATATTTAAATTAATATATATTTTTTAATAAAAATATGGATTTGTCACTATTTACTGGTAAGTTAATATTTTTAGAAAATTATAAAAATTTAAATCTATTCTAGTTTTTGAATGATAATTTAATAAATGATATTCATGTTTTCAAATTTTTTTAAAATTTTATGAATTAATTGTATTATTTTCTAAAAAAATGAAATAAAAACAATTTTTCTGAAAAATTAATCTATAAATAATATAATGAGTAAAAAAATTGAGTACTTATTTATCAATATATTTGGTTAATATAAAATTTGTATTGAAAATTTTAAAAATCCATTTAATCATATTTTTTATCCCAATTTAATGGTTATAATATAATGGTATACTATTTTATGGTTCAATTAGTCTCGGGGTTTCATGAATTACAATCTATTGAAGAAATTAAATTTATTTAAAGAAGAATATATTAAAAAAATATTGACACATTACAGTTTACCCCCTTAAAAAGAATATAACTCTTTAGATTTTGTCACTCTGATACAAAGAAATAGGATATCTTTGTTTCATTACATACCTGGGTCCCCCTATAGCCTTTTCAAATATATAATTTCTCTAAATAACATTAAATATGTTAGTAGTCTTATTCTATTCCATATTATCTCTTCGATCAAAGATTTCTACATGTTGTTATTCAAATGAATTCTCACAGTCTATTGGATGAAACTTCGAGTTTTGTGGATGGTAAGGATCGGGTATGTACATTCTCAAGAGAGATACATGGATCATGTTATTATAATTCAAGTGGTTTGGTGAAAACAATAAATGATAATCTATCAGCCCTATTTTATTAGTAATCTAGTAGGAGAAAATATACCCAGAGATTAGATATAAATTATTTCCAAATATAATAACCTTTATCAATTAACAAATTCTTAGTAATTTCATCTAACTATCATCTAATTATATATTTTTATTTTGATTTTTGAGAATAAATTTTCTATAGAACTTGAGATGTGTTAATGTCCTATTGAATGGATCTTGATTATATTTGTATTTCCTCAACTAACTTAGGTCATAATAAAATTATTCCTCCAAATACATCCTATTTAGATTTATTCACTTCTGCTAATAGAGGAATTTATAATAATACATATGAATGCTCAAGTAAAAAATATTATTAAAAGAGAACACAACACGAGGAAGGTGTTGATACCAACCACAATTGAGATATATATAATAGGATATCAATATATACTATAGGGTTTGAATAGTTTTCCCAAATTGGCCATATATTATTGGATGATATGTATTACTAAAATTCAACTAAGAATACATATTCTAATGAAGACTAATCCAGAACTCCGAGGTAAACTTCAGTTCTTATTGATATACAATAGAATGTGTTAATTAATCCAACCTTACCACTTTCTTAATGTATAATCTGGAATCCAGATCCAGAGAAAAATCTTCTTTAATATCAATTAAGTGTATTGAAATTATGAGGTGATCAACTTGAAGACAAAAAACATTATGGAATTTAGAATTTTTGGGGAGTGGGATAATAAAATCAATGATGATGCGTTCTAATTTAAATTATTTTATGGGTAATAGTTGAGATATATCTTTAGAATTTTATATCTCAAAACTAAATTTTTGACATACTACGAAAAAAGATATATACATTGAAATATATCTTTTAATGATGTCTAAAAAACAATTCTTCATAAATCAATACATCTTAAATATTATAGGATGAATAGATAATGATGAACTATGATATTTATCCAATATATCATCCATAAAATATTATATGGAAATATTGACTACAAAATTTTGGAATGTTTTCATTATTTCATAATCAAGGTTGAACTCAAGAAAATTTTGCACCTTCATTGGTAGCTCCACATCATCCTTGTTTTCTTATTTAATCATTATTTGGATAGATGGTTGAATACTCATTTGAGAGTGATACAATATGCACCCTTTCATTATGATTTTCAAATACACTCTTTTTAAATATATAAATATTGGCTATTTTGTGATCCCCATCATAGTTAAGCCTTCATGATCCTTTTTACAAAGAGAATAGTCTACCTTGTTCACTTTCCTAGTGTCTTAATATATCAAGAAGTCATAATCTATAATAAACTCCGACCATATTCTATGGAACATATTAAACTCTGTATGAGTGAATATATATAATGAAATTTTATGTTCAATATATATATATATCAAAATTATATGTAAATATAATTCCTTTATATATTTAATGAAAAAATTACTATTGTTAACTCCAAATCATGTGATTGATAATTTTTCTCATGAACTATCATTTTTTGTCAGTCATAACATATCATCATATCATTAGGCATGATGAAAAATCCCAATCCATTATTTTATGAATCCCTATATAACAAAAACCATTTTCTACTGTAGGGTGGTGTAATAATAGTTTCATTGACTATATTTCTCTTTAGTTCATTGAAATTTTACTCTCATTCATTTTTTTAATGAATCATGATTCCATTCCAATTTAAACATGATGAGTGGATTGAATATCCATGAAAAATTCAGTACAAAGTGTTGATAATATCCAACTAAACCGTAAAAAATATGGATCTTTGTTACAACAGTTAGTCAAGGGAAACTCTCAATAACTTACATCTTCTGTTGATCCACCCATATACCAACACATTATATTATATGACCTAAAAATGAAAAATATTTTACCAAAAATTCACAATTGATATTTTTTTAAAAGATATTCTCCTTCTAAATGTATTTCACTACAATCTTCAAGTGTTCTTATCACTCTTCTATACTCTTTGAATTTGTAAGACTATCATTTATAATGTCAACCAGAATCTAATCAAGGTATTTTAGGAAGACATTATTCACTAAATCCTCGATCATAGTGGGGAATTTTGAATAAATAATTGAATTACTATAAATTCATAATGTCAATACCTCATATGGTAGGTTCTACTGGTTATGTTTTAACTTTTTCCCTCAACTAATAATATCCATAAAAATGATCAATATTAAAAAAATATCGATATTTGTATAATTGACTGAAAAAATCATATTTAAAAGGTAGATTATAGTTATTCTTGATTGTGGTCCTTTTTTAGTTCCCAATAATCAATGAAGATTCTAACTAATCCTTCTCTATTCTTACTAAGAAGCATAGTTTTATCCCATGGCGATTCATCCCATGGTGTTTTACTATGGTGAATTAATTCATTATCAAGAGTATCCATGAGTTTCTTTTTAAATTCCTATAACTTAATTGCTTCCGTCCATTACGGTTTCATGGATGTAGGTTTAGAACTATATGTGAATTATAATGAGAAATGATCTTCCTGATTTAGAGGAAGGATACCAAACTCTTTCATAAATACATCAGCAACTCCACAAAATAGGCCTAAATTTGATGTTGATTTTCTCCCCAACCATTTGAGATAAACACCATATTTTTAATGTAATCAAGAGCCATATAATTGATTTAATTTCCACCAAAAGATAATTTTTATCATGTAACTAATAAATAATCATATGTTAGATGGGAATATCATATGTGATTTCCCATACAGGATAATTTTTATGGGTTTTATGTAAAGGAATCCAATCTATGCCTCAAATAACTTCAAATTAGACTAGAGGGAGAATAATGTGAATTATAGGAAGAAAATTACTATAAAATAAAATCAAAGAAGAATAATTGTATTGAGATACAAACATAATAACATTGGGGGTCTCACTGATAATTCTATATATAATATTTTAGTATATTAGTTAATATTCCTTAAGGTGTTACCTAGTATCAAAAAATCATATAACTAAGATCAAATATGGATCTTTAATATTTGAACACACATGTTACAACCTTAATACCATCATTCTATAATCACTTTATTTCAAAGAGAAAAATGGTTTGAGTGAATATAAAACATCAGAAATTAAATTGATCTATCATATGTTCATGAAAAATAGTTCATAGAATAACTAAATTATGAAACCCTATTTTCAATCTATGATATAGTAGGTTTTTCCAAAACCATATCTCGTAATTATCTATTAAAATAAATGATAATTATTTGAAAATAATAAAATAACTAACCAAATCAAATCCACCATAAGATTAAAAATAGTTAGATAGTATTGGAAAATCACCATTCACCAGAATTAGGGTGATGATATATTCAAGCAACTATTTTCAGGTTATTACCGCTATTTGAATCTATTATATAACCATGTCCATGTATAATATCTAGACATGTTGGTATTTCTAGGAAAACAATATGATCTCTTATAAATGTTTTTCATCATATATATAGACATATCCCCATGGTTTTTGAAAAACATTAATAATTATAATATCTAAATATTATCTAAATATGACTCAAATACCATCTTTAGAGACACAAGATTTTCTTACATAATGATTACTACAAATTAGTTGAAAATTAAAATATATATAATTAATATCCACACTAGAATCATAATGGTTTTGTACCAATTGAATCTTAGATACATAAAGAAATTGATCATCATATATCTATATAATTATCCAAAATTTTATTCATAACATTCACCCATTTTAGGTATATCACATTTAACACTATTCTTTATACCCATGGTAAGGGATACATTAGAATGTGTGATCTCAGATGCCCGGTGAGGGTATAAATCTGTGATATAAAATATCAAATAATCATAAAAAGAGAATAAGGGTATGATAACATAATATTACCATTTTAGAATAATACCAAGAATATAAAAGATCATAATCTTATGTAATGGAATAAATCATTGAATTTGATAAGTTTTGAATCATCAAGGAATCAGAAAATATGATGTATGGGATCATAACATGGAAATAATATATAAGTGTATATAATACTCATAACAATAGAAAATTATTTTTAGTCAAGTATCACTTCAATGCATATAATTTTAGATTGCTTTCACTTACTATTATATCATATCCTAATTCCAGTTTAACTCCCAAGACAATCATAGTTGAAAAATTCCCATACTGTAATGGGTTCACTCCCCATGATCGTCATTATTATCTGATGATATATCAATATATACACAATGAATTATAAGGATATTTATTTTTTGGCCCACTAGTCACATTCTCATAATTTATTCATATGTGTTCATAAATCATTAATCACATATCATAACACATGGAAAGGAAATATATTTAATAAATATTTTTATATTCTATTATATTATTACCCATATAAAATAAATTGGTTTCATAAAAATCACATCATCATAATACTAAAAAATAAGTATAAATAATAAGGATTTTACCCTTATTTAATAACCCTAATAATGAAAAATTAACATCAAAATATGTTATCATTGATGAAAAATTAATTTAAATGATTAGTGAAACATATCTTGAGTAAAATACATATTTTTACTTTAAAATAACTTATTTAAAATCATATAATTAGGAAAATTTTAAGGAAATAATTTTCTTTAAAAATAATATTCGAAAATTTAAAGGAAAATCCAAGTAACTTATTGGTCTGGATGGTTGTAAATTCAATTCAAGACATGTAAGTAAAAAAATGATTCCAGTCACATTTTATGTAGAAAGCCAAAAGTACCTTATTCAGAAAATGACAACAAAATTCCATTTAAACAAATTTATAAAAATTAAAAAATAGGTATTTAATAAATTAAAAATTTATTGGATATCAGTAAAAACATTATTAAAAACATTTCATGAATGATTTATATAGAAGAAAAATGACATTCGATTAAAGTGTATTTTTTTTAGTTTTCATGAAAAAAATCCTATTTTGGTCTATTGAGTTATTAAAGTGATTAACTGAAATGAAAAAATGTAATATCCTGAAATAAAATTAGGGAAGGATAATTAATTGTTTTGTTGAATTATAAATCAGAAAAATTTATCACTATAAATTTTATCATAGACATTCCCGATAAACTGTGATATTGTAACATAATTCCCTTACCACTTTGGTATCATTTGAATTATAAGGCTCATAAAATAAATAAACTTATATGGAATTCTATATATCCATAATATTAAGTATATTAATCAATATTTACATTAATGGGAATTCTATACACCTCATAAATGAAACATGTGTTGAATATGGCATGTGTTTTAAAAAACAATTGAGATAAAAATCCCTTACCTGATGTTTAACATGCATTGAAAGCACTATATCATATTATATATTAAATTTATATTAATTATAAATTTTATATATAATATTTATTTAATTACTTATAATATTATATTTTATTCACTTGTAACATTTAAAAACACATTTATTAAAAATTTCTTTTTAAAGTCGTCATTTTCTGGTGCTAATTATTTCATTTTTTATAAGACATTTGGTTCTATATTCCTAATCCTCTTACATTGTTCAAGAATCCAACATATCCATTATTTTTACATGATATAAATATAATAATATATGTCTTTATATATTCATATTCATCCATAAAAGGTAGATATAGAAAAATGAATAACACTGTTCATGGAGAAAGTAAGTTGTACGTACTCAAGACACAATTTTTACTTTCCGAAGGATGGAACTAAAGAAAGTTATAAAAATAACCATTAACAATAATTATTATATAATATATTTCATATATATTAATGAAATATATCTTTATTACAAACCATTTAATGTATAAATGAAAAAAAAAATCACATTTCTTTTTTGAGAAGGAAGTTAACTAGTACCCAAATGCAACGTTTTCTTTTTACAAAAAATTGCAATATATGAAGGTAAATATGATATTATAATTTAAAAGGAATATATATTTCACAAATAACATATATAAAATGTAAAACAATCATAATAACAATTCATGAATTATTGGGATGGATGATTTATTTAATCACTTCGTGGGGCGGTAGACAAACCTCTCACAGAGGTGATACCTTCATTTTACTATTAATGGAAAATAGGGAATACATGTGGTTATATAATCATAATAATATTAAATTATATTAGAATAAATTTATTATTTTATTATTAATACCAAATATTAATATGAGGTATAATTATAAATAATTTGAAAGTGGTTAGGTAAGACGACTGCCTCTTCTTTAGTAGACCTCTTTAGATCCCTTCATAAATACAACTTGAATTTAATTTTCCAAAAAATTATTTAACTAGAATATATGTAATTTTAGATGTGAAATTTATACTTATTAGTATAAATAATTGTCTCAAATTGATTTCATGAAGTGAAATGAGTTTTCAACTTTATAGGTGGGGGAGATGATACACTTGGATTTTCTTAAACGAGTAAAATATAATAATATCATAATCATGATGAATTCTTGAAAATAGATACCTATTGAATATGTGATATTAAGAGCTAAAAAGTTTTCTATAAAATAGAATTTATAAAGGTTTAATGGGATTAATAACACTATTATCTTTTCAAAACACCAAATAATCATGTTTTATTATTATCTATGGTAAAAAATATTTTGTGTTTTTACTATTAATTATAAAAAAAATTCAACTTATGAAATTATATTAATTAATTTGATTCAAATTATTCAATAAATTTTATAAAAGTAAATTCAAAAAAGTAGTAGAATGTAATTTAAAATTAATCCCGCAATAAGTTATGAAGAGTGGTTTTCTAGAAAAAAATGGTTTCTTATATATGAATGGGTTTTATTGAAAAATAAAATATAAAATTGACTAAAATAATGATGATTTGATCATTAATAATATGAATGTAGTAATTTTACTTTTAAATAAATTCATGAAAAAGTTACACTTTTTAAATTATTGAAATAGAAAGATAGTTATCAATTTAAATATGTATTTTTCACTATTAATTGAAATATCAATACTTTAAGAATATTATTAAATTTTACTCTAATATAATTTTGATATTATGATTTAAAAATTTAATTTAATTTTATCAAATGTAAATGTTTATGTTTTTGGAAATTAGTTGTAGTTTCTTCTCTTAAAAATCAATAAAAACCATTTTTGATGGAAAAATTTATTTTTATAGAATATGAAGACTTTACTAAAAATTGAGTAAATATTTATCAACATATTTTATTTATCTAAAAACATTATAAATAATTTTGAAATTATTTTTATTCATATTAAATCCACCAATTAAATATATTGGCCACAATGGAATAATATATTACTGTTCATTTAGACTCAGGGTTATGTGTTTTATAGGCCACCGAAGAAATTTTATTTAATTAGAGAGAAATATATCATAAAATAACAGGGTATTACACTAGAGGTGGAGAATTATAGTATTTATTTCATGTAAAAGGATTATTTTATTTGTGAATAAGAATTGGTTAAGATTAAAAGGATAAATTTTAAAATCTAGAGAAGACAAAAATTAAATAATAATTCCCCTCAAGATGAATATTTGGAAAAGGAATTTTTAGAAAAATGATGTCACACATTTTTGTTTGGTTTTTTTCTTATCTAATAAAAATATTAAGCACCCTCATGACATATTTATTTTTTACACCCTACATTAATGGAGTGAAAAACAGACAATAAGACTGTGTTTAACTTGATTGTAAGTGACCCTTAATGAACTATTTGAGACACTGATTGTCCATGGTACTAAAAACTAGGTACATCAGATCATCGTCGGTGTATGATCCTTGGAATAGGCCTTCTGGGGAATCTATGAAAACTTGAATATCCTCTAGTTAATTTCTGTATATTTATATATCTTTTTTAATTCTTGTTTTATATGTTCATGTTTCTCTTATTAACATTAGAACAAGATTCGTTGTAAATATTAAATAATTTAAAAAAATAATTCACAACCTATGGGTTTATTAACAATATGGGAACAAAAAGTGGTATAATTTCAATGTTAATATATTCCAAATATATCTCCAAGAAGGTTGCATATATAGAGAACATTTTACATTAAGCATGGGTAACATTTTTAAAAACATAAAACATTCATATATTTAATAATTTCATGAGATATAACTTATCATCTCTCGTAATTGATGTTTTCAGTACTACACTTCATAACATACAAGACAATGATCCTATAATAATGTTAATGACTAAAACTAGTACGAAAATATTTGATTCTAATTAAAATTAAAAAAATCTTGGTAAATTTACCTATCATAATATATATATTTTATGTTCATGTACAATTATAAAAAACATATATGGTATAAAATATGTAATATTTATCAGTGGGATAAAAATGTAATGGATCCTAAATTGTAAGTACTGTACAAAAAAAATTTATGAACAAACAAATGAGGCCTAATGGAAAAAACTTATATTTTTTTAATTTTTTCATTTAGGTTATAGGAGACATCCTAGAGTATAGACAATAAATAATGTAAATTGATATTATCAATATGGTTATTAGATGACTGATTACAATGTACAATTACATGCTGTCAACTCATAAAATAAAATATATTACAAATATGACTCTTGAAGAGATTCTATCCATGCTCGTACATTATGAGATACATGAAAAATGTAGAATTTTTTAGTCCAATCCTAAAATGAAATTTATTTTAAGGACACATATAATCGATATATTTAAAAATATGGAAACAATGATGGCGATGTAACTGATATATTTCACTTATTGGTAGAAATAATATTCAAAATAGGAAATCGAACGAATAAAGGTAAATGTTCATTATCTGGATTAAATTATGAAATGTATGGAAATATAACAACAATATATCCATTGATGGTGAGTAGTTCAGCTGAATAATAGGTGGTACCAACACCATAAAGAATTTTCCCTATAAGATGAATCATTTAATATAGATGTTCACCATGATAGATGCTTAAATTAGGTAATATATTGAGGAATGAAGAAGAATAAGATGAGAAGTTCTAGGAATATAATGATTTTTAGTATATCTATGGTGTGTAATATGTTATTATGGAAAAATTTAAATAACCATGTTTTATGATGATAATAAAAATCTTCTTGATGTATTTGTTAACCTCAAAATTGAACTTGAAGGTTCTCTTGAAGAGTTGGATATCCAACATATCAAAATCTTAGAGATATAAGGTTTTCTGAATGAATCAATATTATATATTGATTAACATGAAACTAAAATTACTCATCAAGAAATCATATTATTATTTTCTTTGGGTTTCTCAAAATACATATGAATAAGGGATTGATTTCAAGATATAAATTTATGGGAAATAGGGAATAATAAAAAAATATAAATATATAGTTTATGGAATGAAGTGAGAGAGTTGAACATGTTTCCTAAAAAGTTGTATCTTTATAGAAGTATCACAAGACTAAGAAAATGGTTGTTAATGATATGAAAACCTTAAAATTCAATAATTTTTATGCAAATGAGATGATTAGAAGTATATGAATAGGTATGTGTACTATTTAAAACATCCTAAATAATTATAGACAACATCATATAGGAAATTTTGTGATTTATTGTAAATTCGAGACATCCAAAGATAGTTAAATTATTGTATAAAATAATATAAAATACAAATTTGGGGAAAAATATAAAACACTAATGCCAACTCAATAATAATGTAACTATTAAAAAATTGCAAACATATCAAAAATTGTGATGAAAATAATTTTCAAGGGTAACATTTCAATTCTGTGGACTTCGTATAAGTACCACGACCTTGTGATATATGAGGAGTGATATTTGGGAAGAAAATATTTCAAAACTCATCAATTATAAACAAGAAAATATCATATATCTCAAATAAAAAATTCGATTTATGGTAATTAAAATAAATACTATAATTATTTCCACATGGAGATAAATTTTTATCAATAGAGGAATCAAACCCACTCTAATGGTATCAATAGAAGAAATATGTATGGAAAAATGAGGTTGCATTTAAAAATGATTCTATTATTTAGGGGATGTTTAGTTTAATAATGATACATAAAATAAAGGAAATGGAGAGAGATCACCATGTCTCTCATCATAACTATACATCTATTTGAAGGAGAAAAGAAAACTTTTAATACTATATTGGTAGAGATTACTCACAAATAAAAAAAACAATAGTACATGGATCACTAAAAGTGGGTGTTCATCCCACTTGATCGAAAATATAAATATCTTAATGAATTTGATAATCCATGTTTATCGAACATATATATATGTAAATGATGGATAATTGAAAATCAATGGATGTTTGTAGGTGAGGCATAATAGAGATGAAATAAAAATACTTATTTTCTATATGTAGATGAGCTGTGTAAAAAGTGTTCCATGTTTAAGTCATCTAGAAACTAGAGGCTAGAAGAAATGTTTCATTGAAATGGATGCCCAATCAAAGAACAAAATTAAATATTCTACGTTGAAAGGATGAATGACTAATGGAAATATTTTACCAATATATTATAAATAGAAAACTAGTATTCTTATAGTGTAGGAATAGAATATCCATTAGCATCATATGATTTGGAACAATAGCCAACAAATCAGGGACAATATTACCAATATAAAGTCTAACGTCTACATTCCATCTCTAAAACTAGATCATGAGAATACATGTGAAGACTTTTCAACATGGAAACTAATGAGAAATGTTTGGTCTCAAAGGGTAATGGAAGATGGTATAGAGGGGTGGGGTGAATATTCCATATAAATTATTTTTAAATAAATAGATAAATTATCTAAATTAATTGACAAGAAAAATTAACAGAGCTAATATGCAGTGTAAATAAAATAATAAAAAGAACGCAAGGATGTATTTATTGTAGTTTGATCCAAAGTGAACATAGTCCACTCTTATAAATCTCTACTCAAATATAGATAAGGTGTGAACTAATATGAACACTTTATTAGAATCTTAACATGAATAAAAATAAATTTTTCGTGTGGAAGAATAACCAAGTCAACTAAAATTTTTATGAGGAGCTAGATACCAATTATGACACTGGCATTAGACTATGGGAGTCACAACCAATACGGTCCAAAATATAAAATATGGGAGTCAAAAATGGAAAAAATAGAAGAATACTTATTTTTCACCTAAAATTATAAAACCATATGTGATTGAATCTAAGATATGGAAATAAGTGTTATAAACTAATGGAATAGATAAAATAAGATTAAAACAAATGTATTGGTCTTTCTATTTGATCCTTTTTATTTTATCATCAAGAAATAAGAATTCATATAAGTTATTTTTCATCCCTTGAGAGCATATAATAAAATATGTTGAGTCCTCAAAAGCATAATGTTCATCCCTTGAGAGCATATAAGTTATTGGTCTTTCTATTTGATCATTTTTATTTTAATGTTTATAATAAATATTGAGTCCTCAAATGTATAATGTTCTCATAAGTCTCATGTGTTTATCCTTTGATTACATCCTAAAGAATTTAAATAAAATATGTAAGAAATAACAAAATAATTTCCATCCTAGTAAAGTATTTCCAATTAAACTACATAATTATCGAAGAGAGGTAAAATTATCATTCCTAATAATTGAAAAAAATTATATTTTACTTTAAAAAATAAATACCAATTCAAAAAAATAATAACTAAACATTAAATAATTCCAATAGTCTCTATAAAAATAGGTCAATACAATCCCATGTATATTGTAAAATAGACCGACTATTAAATTCATATTTAAAATATATTTCAATATTAATGTAGTGCATAGTTGTTAAAAATTTATATATAATTCATTAAATACTATTTTTTTGAGTTTTTTGGTCATCCATGAATATAAATTTAGGAAAGAATAAGATAAAAAATCAACTCAAAATAGTAAATTTATATATTACAAATACATGTTGTATGGACATGCATGAATAAATAATAAATTTATGCATATTTTAAAACATATTAAAATATTATTATTTTAGTTATCATGTATTTCATATAGCATATATGAATTTTAGAAATTAATAAAATACTTAAAATTATTAAAATAATCATACACTTAATCATATTATTAAAAATGAAGATTAATAGAAAATGTTGATAAAATATATCAGATAGACACAAGATAACATATAGTGGGAATATTGATTTTGAACGAATGGATAGTTAATATATAAATGATTGGTAGGTATGCATACCATGAATGCATGGTCGATATATGAATATCATCATGCAGTAACTCTACTTATCGTGATTTTTTTGTCATGTGGTTGCTTCACCAGCAAGAATAATGTTAAATAGATTCATGTATAAAATAGGATACATGATGTAACAAGTAGTTTTTTTCCTATAGTAAGTTCAATAAAATGTTTTTCATGGACAAACAATTTTCCATGCGGTTCAGGGTACGTTGGTATTAAAATTCATAGAAGGTTTTAAAATGTAATTTATGATAGGATTATAAAATAAGGATACATGGTAGGATGATTGTAAATAGATTAGAATATTTTTTCGATATAAAAAAATCGTAATCTATAGTATCCCCGAACCAATTAGCCACACGAACTATGCTATTGGTCCTGGTTCCACCAGCCAAAGGCATACCTCCTTGAATTCCAAAGGAAAATGAATAGAAATAAGGGTATAAAAAGGAAATAGTGGGGAGGATCTACCATTAGGTGATGATAATATAATCGTCTAAGTATCTATATATAACGTGCTGCAGAATAAAATACTCAACAGACTTGAACCTGTACTGCCAATGGAAAAAGCATAATGGATAACAATAAATATCTAATGCATTAATATAAATATTAGCATAATAAAAAAACACAATAGACATGAAAAATGAACCAACCAAAACCGAACATGCTTACAATATCGTTCATACAGAACAATATCTAGAAGGGTCACCATTTGATGACCCCAATATAATACATACACATAATGAATGCTGATCAAAAAGGAAAACTAAAACATAAACACTATATGATGTATGAAATCATTGTCATATTCCAAAATCCCATTCGAAACATCTACTATGGTCTATCTCAAGAGCCCGAACCCTTACATGAAAGCATTATCATAATGTATAGATGAGTCCCAGAGGGCTTGTGTAGGGTGTGAGAATGATTCATAGTAGGATACCACCCATGTATTCATAACCAACATATGTTTTTAACAAGGTCTGTATATAATAATTATAGAAGAAATCACAAGAAATTAATTTAAACAAAAGATTCTTATGTGCTCATCACCCACTATGAAGCTATAAACTCCCTCATCTAGTACCAAAATTACTGAGAAGGAGAGAATACGTGGTCTATAGACCAAGGTATCCCCTAATTTTAAATCCATGTTGATCACTTAGGTTCTACCCTAAAAATATCTCTGACACCCAATGAAAAATGACACCTCTTGTCTAACTGAAAACCACTGATGTTTTGAAGGTACACCAAAAGAAAAGTAATAGATTCCTCAAACCCATAATTGAAAGCAGTCGTTGGATCAAATCCAAATATCCAAAAGCACATAAACATATGCCTTCATATATATCCCTTATTGGATCAATAAAGAACATCCCAAGGATTGAAAATCTTCATCCTCCAAAAATAATCGAGGCCCCTGATCCTCAAGAATTGAGAGCCTCATCCCCCAACTGTGTGCCTCATTACATCAACCGAAATATCCTCAACTTACCTATTGATTTCTATGGATATTACCCCAATAAATTTACCTATTCAACTATACCAGAAGCTTCTAACCATAAAACTATTCAAAATCACCTAAACACTAAGTCAAACTATGTGAAAACAATTCTAATTGGAACTTTGGAAATCATAGGTGAGTGACAATCACCATATTATTACCTAAGCAACATTCAAATGGAACTTCATTCCCCTATATCCATGTAGTTCATGTATGAATTCCGTTCCATACAATATCATGGGATATGAACTCAACCTAACAACCTCACCACCTTAGACCGACATCCATGTTGCCCATTTGATGGTCAACACCACCCATGTAATCTGAAACAAGCCCAACCAGATGTCAGACTTACCTCGATCCTGATGGACATGTCATCCCAATATCCTCAGCTGAGCCTACTCTGATCCCATGGATCACATCACACAGAACTCAATCATTTCATATATATACTATCTAACCAATCAAATTTAAATAATAAATTCAATTTAATACTATCACATTACAGAATTTAAATAAACAAAAGGATTCATGGAAATTGAATTGGACAACTAAAACCCAAATTAATAGTTCCAATTGACATAAAAATTCCCTCGACCAAAAAACCCTTGAAGTGATGCCTTATAATCCATCCTCAATCAAATAACAAGGGGAGGGAATGGACAAAAGTATCCCATAAGGATATATGAACAATTTAATATCAACCAGCATGGTCTCTCCCACCAAGCCAATGATGTGCTAGAAGTCGAGCAAACTAGAATATAGAAAAACACCCTGAAAGGTATAAACCACCTACCTTGGACATGCAGACATAGGCACAAAGGATATTCACCTTGAACTAAAATAATTTTAGAAGAAATCTACAATTCCACCAAACACCCTGAAAATTAGTTAAAATGGACAAGAATTATTTAATAATGTATGAGGTCAATAAAAAATGAAAGAGATGAATGTGTGAGATAATACATACTAATATGGATCTATTGCATCTTAATGAGACCAAAATGGTGCACTAGTGAAGGAGGGAGTGAAATCCCAAGTGATAGAGAGGGGGATTAGAATTCCACCTACAGTGTGTGACCCACATGATAATAAGTAAAGATAAAGAGGATAAAAATTGGAAATAAATATAGCGAAAACCCATAATTTTACCACTTTAAAGGGGCATAATGGTTGGATCCCATGGTTTTCCAAACCATGCACAAGCTGTGTATGGTAAAATTCTAGGGTATTGCCTATGTGTCACTACCAATGTAGCATTCCACATGATTTTCTCTAAAATTGTGGAAAAATCATCAAAATAATATAGAAAAGGCCACAAGGGAATGTTCCATGACCGCATTATTAACCTAAACCACGCATCAATTCAAAAATATGGTGCACATTCCGCTGGAAGAGGCTGCATGGTTTACCCTAAATCGTGCATCTGGAACTGCAACTCAAAACATGGTCTTCAGGCCCTCGATTCTCCCAAAAAACTTTTGAGGACTCAAGTCTCTCACCAAGCCTCTAAAACCATATAAACAAAAAAATAAGGTTGAAAAAACTCTTAGAATTTGGTTTTGAACATTGAAAAATAAATTGGCATTCCCACTAATTCCAATATTCAAAATAGGAGATGTTTTTCAACCAATACGAAAATTTGTGATGTTACAATCTCATCACCTTAACATATATCTTACCCGAGATATCAAACCAATCACAGAGATAGTAATGAATATTCCTATATTGTTTAAAATATCCAGGAATTCCCTGGCCTTAACGACATAGTTCAACTACCTCATGGGGGCCCCCTAATTTAGGAGCGACCTACCCCTGTCTCAATAGACCCAAAAACTCAAATCAATAAAACATTCCAACAACCATTCCTAGACTCAAAATTCATCCCAAAATAGAACATCACTCCCACACCTCATTAGGAAACCTTTTGTTATACCATACACCCATTATAATCCTGCACCACATTAGAGTCCACCTCATTCCCATGTCTCACATGACACCTTTGAGGTCCCACATCTAAATAGATGCTCAAATAAACCCTAACTCTTCACAGCTCAATCATGTATCGCACCACAACGGTTCCCAGAATCCTTGAACCTCATGTAACGCAAACGTCCTTGATGTCTTTGTGCCAAGAAACTCATTAATACCACATTCAATTATTCTAAAATATAGAACCTAGTTCCACACACATCATATATATATATATATATATATATATATCACACACCAGATACAATTCCATCCAACTAACTAGCACTTGGTTTTATATTTACATATCATGTACACCAAAAATAAAAATACCTAAAAAGACTATTCCAAAATAAAATTAAATACCAAGGCTACACCCATGGTGTACCTATAACCATCGTCAGCTCACGAGCCCATGTTGACCTTCGATGCTCTACAATGTGCACCTAGCATGATGATCGACTACCTGATTCCTAACCACCCTGCAGTGCTGAACCAGCCAACAACCACTGATCCCATTGCTGGATCTCCCAATCTCTTCCATAAACTCTACATATAGCTAACAATTAGCTACCATCACCTGGTACTACTCAAGGATCAACATCAGAAGCATGAGTCTACATTGGCCCCTAAGTACTAATTGTAGGATAAGGCTACCAACAGATCCTCTCGAGATTCTCGACCAATCCACATGCCTGAAAATCCTTTGGAGGTGTGTCACACCATTTCTAGACATGTTCATTCATCCGACATAGGACGAAATCCATCCATGTACCACTACTGAGTGGGCCAGATGAGTCCATGTAATGACCCGTAAAATTCAAGGGAAATGTTTTTTCTTAATTTTCTTTAGAATTTTACAAGAATGCAGTTTCTGACGGCACCTGATTCTGAGGCCCGGTGTGCCCGGAATCATGTTATGAAGTTTAACTTGGGTACGTTCGGTGAACGAGTGAGTGGGGTTTCCTGACATTTGAACCGGTGCTCGAAATCGAAATATGAGGGCAACGATGGAACCACAACACCGGTAATTGCTTAAGATCACCTTTTCCGGAGTTGCGTTTTCTCGGGTGAGGTTATTATTTAGTTGGGTTAACTAAAGAATAAAAATAAAATATTGTACTACAATTTTATTTTTATTATAAGTAATGATAAACTAGGCATGGTGGTTGGAGTGGGACCCACTAATACCCTAACTCCTAGGTAGGATATTAGTGAGGTGTGGCCCACATGATCCCCACCCCCTTTATTTCCTTTTCTCCTCCCACGAGCATTTAATTCTTTTAACACCCCCCACCTAATGAAAAGTCAACTCTCTTAATTAATTAACTGTTTAAGTTGTTCAATATAATTAATTCGAGGATTCAATTTTGAATTTCGAATTGATTGGTGGCTTGTGTGAGTTAATTAAATAAGGAAATTATTATTTCATTAAGGGTGTTTTGGTTGTGCGAGAATGATTGGAGGGGTTTTGCTCAAGTCTTGAACTTTATCTTCCTCCTTGAAGAATGCGAAGAACGCACCATCACCGATGAAGAACATTGGCCTCCGACGAAGGACGACGAAGAACCCCAAATACTTGGAGATCGACGATGCGATGCCATGTACCGCGATGCTGGCGATTCTCTTCTCAGTGATGCTGACAACGCTTACGAAGCCTTCTTATGTGATGTTCTTTACCGTGACGAACCTACGATCAGCAGCACCTTGAGGTAGGGGGTTTCGTTTAATTTGTTTTATGTGGATTATATCTCCATCATATTATTAAATTGTTGAAATTTGTTTGAACCACTAAAGCGGTGGGTGCGGACCAACGAACAAGTCTGAACCCACCGATTTTATGTTATTGATGCGTGGAACATTGGGCGACGATGAAACCGGACCGTTGAGTGATTGGAGGCCGTCGAAGTAATCTACGGTTCCCGAGAAGACCACAGGCGCAGACGGGAGCAAGAAGGAACCACCAGAGCGGCTCCAGTGGCCCGCGGACTTCACCGGAGGCATGGGACGCCAGCGTGGTGGCACCGGTGGCCAGAGGCGGCGGCTGGCACCAACCGGCCACCTGGAGGCGGCGGCGTCCCGGCATGCCACCAGGAGGGTCCGCCTCGGCTGAAGCCGCGGTGGTAGGCGACCGGTCCCGCGGCCGCGCAAGACCCTTGGGAGACGCGGCGACCAACACCGCGTCGCTGGAAAAGGAAGGGGGGACCACATACCCCCACGCTCGGCCGCTTGGTGAGCCAGCATGCCACCCGGCCGAGCCAGGCCGGGTTGCGCAGACTGGACCGGGCCGCGCCCAGCCGTGCCGGGTCGGACAGTGCCCAGACCCCCCATTTTTGGACCACTTTCTATCTATTTCCCATAACATGGGATAAGGACCCCCCATAGATGCACCGTCAGTTGCGTGGCGATATTTGGATCGAGACGGTCGTTTCGGTATATTACACTCAAGTTTTCAGAGAACATTTGGTATGGCTGGGTAGGTTCGAACACGAAACCAACCGGGCCCTTGGAGCGGAAACGCTCATAACTTGAGCTCCGGAAGTCCGATTGATGTGCCGTCGACTTTGTTGGATTCCAATTAGTGATAAAGTCATTTTGGATTACTCTGCTCGAGGGTTGGATGTAGTAGGAGTACTGTCGGGTTGGTTTGACTTAAAACCCAACCCGTCCCCTGGAACGAAAAAGCCAATAACTCTCAGACCGGGCGTCCGATTGACGCGCCGTCTGTCGCGTTGAGTTCCCTCTGTCAAGACGGTACTTTGGGATACATAAAATCTGGAATATGTTTTAGTTGATTTAGCGAACCCCTCTGTCTCATGGAGCGGACCCTCCTGAAAATCAGCATGCTATGTGCAGGAACCCTAGAGCTGGCTGCGACTATGAAGACCGTACTGAAATACTCTATGGGTTCGAAGGTGATGAATACTATACTAAAATCGTCCATGGGTTCGACAGTGATGAATACCATACTAAAATCCTCCATGGTTTTGATGGTGATGAAGACTGCACTAAAATCCTCCATGGGTTCGGTAGTGATGAAGACCGTACTGAAATCATCCATGGGTCCGACGGTGATAGAGACTGCACTAAAATCTTCTGTGGGTTTGGCAGTAATGAAGACCGTACTGAAATCTTCCCTTGGTTCGATGACGATGAATCTGTTCTTTCTATCCAATGTAGTTTTGGCAGTGTAGCTGGTCTATATCCTATGTGGGTTTGACAGCTTAGATGAATCAGTGGCTACATCTGATCATCTCTATCACCTTACGAAGAAGTATACCTATGTGAGCAGAGTCTTGACTTTCAATCATTATCTTCGATATGATTGACTTGCTTTCCTATTTGGATTGCGTTGTTCTTTCCTGTGTAAATTGGGTTGTATTATCCTGTGTGGACATGATCGAACTTGGGCTCTGATGTTGGAGGTGAACTGGAATTGATGACTTAGGTATATGTATGGGAATATACCTAAGTAGTGTTGGTTGTTACTTCGTGATTGTATATTTCCTTTGTGGATTATACTTTGTAGATTCTGGGAGACTGTCGGGGGTCTCAGGGTCCCTATTGAGTAGCGTATACTCACCCCTGCATGGGCTATACCCACACTATGTTTTGTTGGAAGCAGACGATAGACAACTATGATCGTGGTTGATGTTAGTAGAGCAGTCGGTACCTGGAGGTGGACCATTGGGCGGGACATACAAGAATTAGATGGCTAGACCTGAGGAGCGGAGGTGGCTATCTGTACCCAAACTTCAGGTGGGACTTCTAGTGGACGGCTCAAAGTTGCTGCTTTACATTCAGTTGCTGTAATTTCTTTCCAGTTGTACTTTTCATTCAGTTTGGGTATTTATTCTGGCCCATCTACTTTCCTCACTTACTTTTGTACCTAGTTTTACTTAGTATTTACTTCTGCTAGCTTACTCTATGGTGTTGGTTTACTTTATAGAGGCAATGAATTCCCTTTTTGTCGGGATTTACGCCTTTGGTGCTAGTCACGAGCCCCTGGACTATGAGAGGTGGGCTTGGGGTAGTCATGGCACGGGCCCCGATGATGGGTCGTGGAAAATTGTTATCAGAGGAGTTCAGTACTACCGTAGAACTCATGAATCTGATCTTTCATCTATGTGAAGCAATAGTGTTTAGGGTATTGAGTGTGGTTATCAGTCCAGGGAGTCCAGTGTTGGTGCGGCGGCCGACGTATCCGTACACCAGGACCCTGACTTTTGATTTCCGACTCAATTCACGAAAACATTTATTTCATGTGCGTTTCAGAAGATTTATTTGTGATTACTTTGTGTCAGCACACCAGGTATACTATTTTGACCATGGCGCAACTGTTTTTTTTTCAGGACGACCCCATGAAGGCAGCCATCTAGGGTTCCGAGCTTTGTGCGAGATGACAGACCACCGAGCGACGAGGCCTCGGTGCAGGGCCCTTTGACAGTGGAGGCACCGGAGGTACCTCTACCCATCGAGCCACCGATGCTACCAGCCCCAGCCTCTGAGAGGGCACATCACTGTAGTGCAATTCACAAGCTTCAGCGTCAGATACCGCCCAGGTTCCGCGGGGAGACGGACCCTCAGGCAGCCGGGGATTGGCTGGAGGCGGTTATGCGAGTTTTCAGGTTAGTGGGGACACAAGATGACCTCATGGTGATCCTTGTAGCGAGCCTCCTACACACGGCAGCAGGCAGATGGTGGATCTTGATGATCCAGGTGCACGACAAGGCATCACTCCTCTGGACGGACTTTGAGAGCCTCTTCCGCTCGGAGTTCGTCCCAGCCACCCTCAGTGCGGTGCGCATCCAGTTGCTTCTACAGGTACAACATGGCAGTATGACGTTCGCCCAGTACTCGGCGAGATTTATTGATCTCTCACGCTATTCGACGGATATGGTATGAGACCCATTCTTCCGGGCCTGAACCTTCAAGCAGGGACTGAGGCAAGAGATCAGGGCATCGATGATCTCCCTTAGCATTTCGACACAGGAAGGAGTACTAGAGCGAGCCATTATCATAGAAATATTTCCTGCCGAGCCTATTCCAGCAGCAAGACCTACCGTAGGGTGGCACGTAGAAGAGTCGTCTACAGCTGGAAGTCAATAGATGTCACAGGGGTCCAGGAAGACAGGACCTTTAGGTAGAAGATCTCAGGACACTGGTTTAGAGGTGCGGGGCATAGGGCGCAGAGTTGGCCTTCCAAAGAGCAGGCAGTGCTACGCATGTGGCGAGCAGGGCCACATGGATCGTGACTGCCCGGCCCGTCATGCAGAGGAGCAGAAGATGGTTGAGGGGCCACCTATGCAGAGATAGAGGGTCGACCGTGGCGGTCCTCCGAGAGCATGCAGATGAGGCAGGGTAGCTGGCCGAGCTGCTGGTGGTGGGAGACGCTTTGAGGCTTTACCACCACCACCACCATGAGGTCCACCCCTACCACAGGGAGGTGGCAGGCAGAGATAGGCTCAGCTTCATGCAGCGGAGGCCTACGACCACGGCGCGCCAGAGATGATTTGAGGTACTATCTATGTCTACTCCACCCTTGCTGCAGTTCTTATAGACACACGAGCGAGTCATTTCATTATTGCCGCTGCCCTTGTTCAGATCTCCAAGATTCCGACGGAGCCGTTGGCTCGATCCTTACGGCTAGAGACTCCAACGGGAGAAGACTCGATGATTATGCATTAGTGCCGGTAGTGTGATATTACTATAGGAGGAGAGAGCTTTGGATGTGATCTTCTTATAGCGGCGTCGAGGCATTACGACGTCATATTGGGCATGGATTGGTTATCTACAGTCCATGCTCAGATTGACTGTATTAGGCGCAAGGTGCTGTGTGTACGCACCGATGGGAGCAGGTTTACCTTCACCGGCGAGAAGGGATCCTTTGCAGCATAGGATGGACTCAAGCCGAGGAGAGGACATCCCATCACTCATCAGTTGGCTAGCCTCATCCTAAGAGCAGTTGACGTGTGGATTCTGAGTTTTCCTGTAGTGGTGGATCAGTATGCAGACGTTTTCCCCAATGACATCCCAGGACTACCTCCTCGCAGAGAGGTAGACTTCTATATTGACCTGTACCCCGGGACAGCCCCGATATCCACTCCAGTATATCGGATGGCTCCGACTGAGCTTCGAGAGCTACGGGTACAGATGGAGGACTTGCAGAGCAAGGGATTCATCTGACCCAATGTTTCACCCTGGGCTTCCCTGATATTTTTCGCCAAGAAGGTGGATAGGAGCTTGCGACTGTGTGTCGTTTATCGTCGCCTGAACCAGGTGACCGTGGGGAACAAGTATCCGCTACCGAGGATCGATGACCTCTTTGATCAGCTCTAGGGAGAATGGTGGTTCTCAAAGATAGACCTCAGGTTAGGCTATCATCAGCTCAGATTTTGGGATGAGGACATGTAGAAGACGACCTTCAGATGTCGGTATGGCCACTATGAGTTCTTGGTTATGCCTTTCGGCGTAACCAATGCTCCAGATGTGTTCAAGAGTCTCATTAATAGGATCTTTCAGCCATACCTCGATCGATTTGTCATGGTCTTCATCGACGACATATTGATATACTCGACCACTGAAGAGGAGCACGCCTACCACTTGCGGGTTGTACTAGACACACTCCGAGAGCACCAGCTTTATAGAAAGCTCTCGAAGTGCCAGTTCTGGTTATGTAAGGTTCACTTCAAGGGACATGTCATCTCTGAGGTGGGAGTTACAGTGGATCCTGCGAAGATCGAGGCATTGTTAGCTTGGGATCCACCTAGAAGTGTGATGGAGGTACGAAGCTTCTTGGGGATAGCTGGGTACTACCGGAGGTTTGTGCTAGACATCTCTAGTGTTACGACACCACTATCAGCTTTGACGAAGAAGGGGAAACCATTCGTGTGGTCAGACAGATGTCATTAGAGCTTCTAGGAGATGAGATAGAGATTGACCAACACACCTATCTTGAGGCTACCGAAGGAGGGAGTAGGGTACGTAGTCTACTGAGATGAATCAAGGACCGGACTAGGATGTTTCTTGATGAAGTAGATAGCCTTGATCGCCTATAGATGACGCCAGTTGAGGCAGCATGAGCAAAAATATGCTACCCATGAACTGGAGTTAGCAGAAGTGGTCTTCGCTCTAAAGATTTGGCGACACTATCTGATGGGCGAGCGCTTTATAGTCTACTATAACCACCAGAGTCTCAGGTAAATCTTCTCATAGAAAGACTAGAATATGAGAAAGCAGCGATGGATCGAGTTCCACCAGGACTATGACTTTGAGATAGTCTATACTCCTGGAAAGGGGAATGTAGTAGCTGATGCTCTCAGCAGGAGGACGGGAATCCATCTACTCAGGTAGGTGACAGAGCAGCTAGCCGCTTTGCAGATATCCTTCGTGGATACAGATGGAGAATCCATTTTCAATCACTCACAGTCACTCCTCCACTACTGAAGTGGGTCAGAGAGGCACAACGTGGGGACACTGATTGTGAGACGCGACGTGCATAGATATCCTCAAGACAGGCACCAGATGGATTATACGTAGGAGGAGAGCACGTCGTCCTTTTTAGAGTACATACAATGGTAGCAGTTTCTTTACAAGAGGAGGTGATAAGAGAGTTTCACACTTCCCCTTTAGCGGTACATCCAGGAGTGGCAAAGATTTACCAGGATATTAGACGACAGCACTGGTGGCCAGGTATGAAGAAGGCTGTGGAAGAGTTCATTTCTCGATTCCTCACCTGCCAGCAGGTGAAGGCAGAGCACCAGGTACCAGCAGGCTTGGTACAACCCTTGGAGGTCCCGGAGTGGAAGTGGGATGGGATATCTATGGATTTCGTGACTGGACTTCCACGTACTTCTAGAGGTCACGACTCCATTTGGGTGATTGTCGGCCGACTCACCATGTCGGCCAACTTCTTACCCATCAGAGAGAAGGGCTCAGTGGAGAGCTTGGGACGCCTCTATGTTCATGAGATCGTACGAATTCATGGTGTGTCATCATCTATCGTCTCTGATCGAGATGCTCACTTTACTTCCCGGCTTTGGAAGGGGTTGTAGGAGGCATTCGGGACGCAGCTACGTCTGAGCACCGCCTTTCACCCTCAGACGGATGGTCAGACGGAGAGGACCATTCAGAATCTCGAGGACATGCTCCGTGCATGTGTCCTCGACTTTGGTCGCAGCTGGGAGGACCACCTACCCTTAGTGGAGTTTGCGTACAACAACATATACCACTCCACCATCAGGATGGAACCATATGAGGCATTGTAAGGCTGGCCATGCAGATCACCTCTGTGATGGACAGACCCTTGGGAGTCATCACTTGTGGGACCGGAGATGGTCTAGGCCATGATAAAGAAGGTCCAGGTCATCCAAGAGTAGATGATGAAAGCTCAAAGCCGGCCGAATTCTTATGCTGACAGGAGGCGGAGGCCACTAGAGTTCGAGGATGGCGACCACATTTTCTTACGGGTCTCAACTTGACGTGGATTACGGTGATTTGGACAAGGCGTCAAGTTATCTTCGTGCTTCATCGGACCATTACAGGTCCTCAACAGGGTAGGCGAGTTGGATTACCGTTTGGCTCTACCACCTCTATTGCACCGGGTGCATGATGCCATCCATGTATCTCAGTTGAGGAGATACGTGCACGACCCGATGCATATCATCAACAATGGGGAGCGGGAAAATGAAAATGGGGATGCTTTTGTGGAGGTCTCGGTGGAGATTGAGGATCGACAGGAGTGAGTCCTATGTGGGCGGTCGATTCCTCTAGATCACATCAGATGGCAGCACATGAACCTCCAGGAGATCACTTGCGAGCAGGAGGCTCAGATGCGTGCAGAATACCCACATATGTTCCCCTATTTTATGATGTATCTTTACGGGGATGTAAAGCCATGAGGTGGGAGTAATTTAATGACCCGTAAAATTAAAGGGAATTTTTTTTCTTATATTTATTTTGTAATTTTACAAGAATTCAGTTTCTGACGGCACCTGATTTTGAGGCCCGGTGTGCCCGGAATCATGTTCCGAAGTTTAGCTCGAGTACATTCGGTGAACGAACGAGCAGTTTTTCCTAACTTTTGAACCGGTGCTCGGAATCGAAATATGAGGGCACCGATGGAACCGCAAAGCCGATAATTTCTTAAGAACACCTTTTTCAGAGTTGCATTTCTCGGGTGAGGTTATTATTTAAGTGGGTTAACTAAAGAATAAAAATAAAATATTGTGCTACAATTTTATTTTTATTCTAAGTAATGATAACCTAGGCATGGTGCTTAGAGTGGGAGCCACTAATACCCTAACTCCTAGGTAGGATATTAGTGAGGTGGGGCCCACATGAGCCTCACCCCCTTTATTTCCTTTTCACCTCCCACGAGAATTTAATTTCTGTAACACACCAGCACCCCCCCTAATGAAAAGTCAACTCTCTTAATTAATTAACTATTTATATTGTTCAATATAATTAATTCAAGGATTCAACATTGAATTTTGAATTGATTGGTGGCTTGTGTGTGTTAATTAAATAAGACAAGTCTTATTTCATTAAGGGTGTTTGGGTTGTGCAAGAAGGATTGAAGAGGTTTTACTCAAGTCTTGAACTTCATCATCCTCCTTGAAGAATGTGAAGAACGCACCGTCGCCGACGAAGAATGCCGACCTCCGATGAAGGATGATGAAGAACGCCGAATCCTTGGAGATCGAGGACGAGACGCCGTGTACCATGACACCGATGATTCTCTTCTCCGTGACGCCTAAGATGCTTACGGAGCCTTCTTCCACAATTTTATTTACCACAACGAACCTCTGTTCAACAGCACCTTGAGGTAGGGTGTTTGGTTTAATTTATTTTATGTGGATTATATCCCTGGCATATGATTAAATTGTTGAATGTTGTTTGAACAACTAACGTGGTGGGTGCGGACCAACGAACAAGTCTGAACCCACCGATTCTCTATTCTTGATGCGCGAAATGTTGGAAAACGATGAAATGGGACCGTTGAGCGATTGGAGGCCGTCACAGTAATCTACGGGTCTCAAGACGACCCCAGGTGCAGACGGGAGCAAGAACAGACCACTGGAGCGGCTCTGGTGGCCCGTGGACTTCAACAGCGGCGCGGGTCGCCGGCCCGGTGGTGTCCCGGCGTGCCCCCAGGAGGGACTGTTGTGGATGAAGCCGTGGCAGCAGGCAACCAATCCTGTGGCCATGCGGGACCCGGGGGAGACGCGACGACCAACGCCGCGTCACTGGAAATGGAAGGGGGGACCGCGTCCCCCCATGCTCGGTCGCTGGCCGAGCCAGCGTGCCACCCTGCCGAGCCGGGTCGGGTTGCACAGACCAGACAGGGCCGCGCCCAGCTGGGTTGGGCCGTACCCCGCTGTGTCAGACCCAAACCCGGGTCGGGTCTCCCCAGTTCGGGCTGACCCAGGGAAGTTGGGCCGGGTCGGACCGGGCCCAGACCCCCCATTTTCGGACCACTTTCGGTCTTTTCCCCATAACCTGGGTTACGGACCTCCGATCGACACACCATCAGTTGCGTGGAGATCCTTGGATCGAGACGGTTGTTTCGGAATATTAAAATAATCATTTTCGAGAACTTTGGGTATGGTCGGGATTGTTCGAACACGAAACCAACCGGGCCCTCGGAGCGGAAACACTCATAACTTGAGCTCCGAACGACTGATTGACATGCTATCAACTTTGTTGGATTCCTCTTAGTGAGACGGACCTTTTGGATTAATCCGCATGAGGTTTGGATGCAGTTGGAGTATGGTTGGGTTGGATTGACTTAAAAACCAACCGGTCCCCTGGAATGAAAAAGCCAATAACTCTCAGACAAGGCGTCCGATTGACGTGCTGTCTGTCACGTAGAGTTCCCTCTGTCGAGACGGAACTTTGGGATACATCAACTCTGGACTACGTGTCAGTTTATGTATAGAACCCCCTTTGGCTCGTGGAGCAGACCCTCCTGGAAATTAGCATGCTGTGTGCGGGAACCCTAGAGCTGGCTGCGACTGTGAAGACCGTACTGAAATCCTCCGTGGGTTCGACGGCGATGAAGACTGCACTAAAATCCTTCATGGGTTCAGCAATGATGAAGACTGTACTAAAATCCTTCATGGGATCGACAACGATGAATATTGCACTGAAATCCTCCGTGGGTTCGGCAGTGATGAAGACCGTACTTAAATCCTCCATGGGTTCAACGGTGATGTATACTACACCGAAATCTTCCGTGGGTTTGGCAGCAATGAAGAACGTACTGAAATCCTCCATGGGTTCGACGACAATGACTCTTTTCTTGCTATCCTACGTAGTTCTAGCAATGTAGCTAGTCTATATCCTATGTGTGTTCTACAGCTTAGCTAGTTTAGTATCCTACGTGGGTCCCAGGTTAGATGAATCAGTGGATACATATGATCATCTCTATCACCTTACGAAGAAGTATACCTTTGTGAGATGAGTCTTCACATTCAATCATTATCTTCGATATGATTCACTTTCTTTCCTATGTGGATTGCATTGTGCTTTCCTGTGTTGATTGGGTTGTATTATCCTGTGTGGATGTGATTGAACTTGGGCACTGATGTTGGAGGTGAACTGGAATTGATGACTTAGGTATATGTATGGGAATATACCTATGTAGTGTTGGTTGTTACTTCGTGATTGTATATGTCCTTTGTGGATTATCCTTCGTGGATTCTGGGAGACCGTCGGGGGTCTCGGGGTCCCTATTGAGTAGCATATACTCACCCCTGCTCAGGCTATGCCCGCACTATGTTTTGTTGGATGCAGATGACAGACATCACTAATCGTGGTTGAGGCTAGTAGAGCAGTCGGTACTTGAAGGTGGACCATTGGGCGGGACGTACACGGAGCGGATGGCTGGACCCGAGGAGCGGAGGAGGCTATCTGTACCCACCCTTCAGGTGGGACTTCCAGTGGCCGGCTCGATGTTGCTACTTTACATTCAGTTGCTGTAATTTCTTTCCAGTTGTACTTTACTTTCAGTTTGGGTTTGTATTCTGGCCCATTTACTTCCCGCACTTACATTTGTACCCATTTTTACTTAGTATTTACTTATGCTGGCTTACTCTGTGGTGTTGGTTTACTTTATAGAGGCAATGCCTTCCCTTTTTGTTGGGATTTACACCTTTGGTGCTATTCACGAGCCCTTGGACTATGGGAGGCGGTCTTGGGGTAGTCACGGCACGGGCCCCGAGGACGGGTCATGATAGTCCAAGACCTGACTTCCCTACATGAACTCATCTCAGCCCCACTTAATTCCATCTGATGTACCAGCATTGAGATAACATGAAGTCTCTTCCCATCTCGAGTATGACCAATCTGTGAGGTTTCACCAGACTATGAGTGCCTAGTTCGCAACTTTTTTGAATGATACCAATCAAAATATCTTTAACTTCACCCAAATGGAATGCCCTAAATAATCCTCAAAGCCTGTCACCCTCGAAGTATCATTGATCACCATACTTGGTGAAAAGTGAGATTATTTAGTGAACGTAGATGTATAATCCTTGATGAACATGTTTCCTTACTAAATTCCCCATAACTCCCATTATCTTTCTTCACTCTGCAAATCTAAGAAGAAATTCACTATGAACCTACCCTATATGTCCTTCATGGCTAGTCCATCGTGTCTACCTACATGAACCAGTATCTCCCTCCAATGACTATCTTGTCCTCTGAGCTTATAGGTTGATGAATTTACACTCCACCCTGAAGGCATGTCTAACAGCTCGAAGATCATCTTCCTGGACTCGATCCAGTTCTCAAAAATTTATGGACCCCCTCACCTAGAAAAATAAAAGGGTTCTATGATGAAAACTCATGGGTCAAAAACACCATTAATGAATATGAACCTTGATAAACCATATATATTTCTTTGATAACATGTACCAGGATCTCTATGTTCTTATCTTCAAGCCATCTTTCAAATGCCATACGATCTGGAGGCTGCGACACATACATTGGAATCTGAGACATTGCATGTACATGTTATGCCTAGTCCTAAGGGGTCTAAACCTTCTCTTGTGCTAATGATGTTTTGTACTCACCTACATGAAACTCCATATGAACTCATAAGGTGGCCACCTGCTGAATACCATCAACATGATCAAACAACCTGTATAACACATATATATATATAATAGAAATTGAGAATGTAATAAAAGGCAGTGCATCCTCACTACACTTAAACTTTCCTATCAAAACCATTCCACATGGAATCCCGGACTCAAAGCCTCCTTACCCACCCCCAAAAGAGATAAGTATAAAAAAACATCGTCCATGCTAATCCATATTATCACATCACTTCACAATGATGACCACATTTCCCAATTGGGTAATCAAAATCTCCCGATATCAGAGTAAATTCCTACTCTTATAAGAGTTAGGACCATCTCATATGTCCCATAAAAATTAATATATATATATATATATATATATATTATAGGCACTCAGAGAGATATATATATATATCATACCACATATAATATTAAACTTATAAGTAATTTCTCAAGAAAATTTCATACGCCAATGATGATAAATAATTAGACATCCTATAATGCCTAAACAAAATCATAAGCATGAATACACCACTTTTGATATGAAGAAAAGGGTCCAAGGTATTATCACTTTACATAATAGGACAAGGCCAAATATCATCAAATTTAACAATTCACACACCATATAATCCACTCAATGAGAAAATCAAAAAAATTGTAAATTGAGAAAAGTAGAACAACAATTCATAGCATTTGTAACTTGTTGTATCCCTTGTACATGTGGCTGCAGGCACCCGATGACATGATATAAATACAGATCCAACAACATATTAATATCCAATCTAAAATAACCCAAATAGTAAGAACGAAATAAATGAAATGAAAAATCAATCTTAATATCATTAGTATCCAGCCTTATACTACTACTAATTCCCAATCAAGAATAGATTTGATTCCATCTATAGTATCACTGACCCGTTTAGCCACCCGGATAGTGCTATATGACCAAGGGACACAAGATTTTTGGTGCACCTCATCACATAACAAAGACTTTTGACTAGTATTGAGGGTGTAAAAGGGATTAGATAGGAGGTTATACCATCAATTGATCATACTATGATGGTCTGAGTATCTATATATAACATGTAGCATAATAAAAGACTCAAAAGTCTCAAACTAGTCCTACCAATGACACAAGAATAATCAATAACAACAAACAGTGGAGAAAATAATAATAATAAATAGTGTAATAAATAAAACATGCAATACATGCCACTTGTAACAACTAAAATTGAACATGCATACAATACAGTTCATATAATAAAATATCAAGAAGGCTCACCATTTGTTGAACATGGTACAATACATACGTATAAATTGTGTTAAAATTAATGGAAAACTAAAATAACTCAATATAAGGAAATACCTCAGGGTCCTATGCCAACATCCCTTGACAAATATATACTACAATCCAAATACAGAGTAAAATACCTTACCTAAATTCAACATCATAATGTCTACATGTTTCACTAAGGGACACTGTAGGGTGTGTGAACTAGACTCAGTAGAATACCAACCATGTGTGTATACCCAACATATTTTTTAGAATGTGTGTACTATAATAAATAATGAATTAAGGATATGTAATTTAATTTAACAACTAACTCCCTGGTGCTCAACAACCACCAGTAATCTCTAACCAACCTCATCAAATGCTAGAATCACTAAGAAAGAGAGATTCCATGGCCCATTTCCTAAGGTACCCTTGATGTTAAAACACAAGTGAACTGTAAAGACCCGTAAATTTCAAGGAAATTTTTTTCTTAATTTTATTTGGAATTTTACAAGAGCGCAGTTTCTGATGGCACCTGATTCCGAGGCTCGGTGTGCCCGGAATCATTTTCCGAAGTTTGGCTCGGGTACGTTCAGTGAACGGACGAGCGGGTTTTTCTAACTTTTGAACCGGTTCCCGGAATCGAATTCCGAGGGCACTGATGAAATCGCAGTGCCGGTATTCGCTTAGAAACGCCTCTTTCGGAGTTGCGTTTGCTCGAGTGTGGTTTTTAATTTTCGGGCTTAAAGTTAAGAAATAAAATAATTTTATGACAACCTTATTTTATTTCATTTAAGCCACCTGGAAGCCACTAGAAGCCACTTAAAAGCGGCTTAAACTTAGTTGATCCAGATAGGATGCTATCCAGAAAATATCCTACCCCCTCGGTAGGATATTTGTGAGGTGGGGCCCGCACGAGCCCCGCCGTTTCTTTCCGCTAAGTAATGCACCCGTGAAAACCCGTCATTATGAAAGTCAACTAACACGTTTTCTTAATTTCTTAACAGACCATTTAATTGGGCGATTTATTTCGTAAATTAAATGAGCTATTTCTTTCGTTGAATTAATTCAACGAATTGATGGGTCGTTACTTACCATTTTTCGTGTGTTGGCATAATAATAAAATAAGACCAACTAGTCTTTTGAAAGTTTTCGCGTTGAGAGGATTTGACAGAAACCTTGTACCCTCTTTCTCCTACGCGAAGAACGTGAAGAACGCGAAGAACGCGAAGAACGCCGTCATTCATGGAAATCGACGACGCTCCAATCCGAGACGTTCTTCCCCGCCCCGATCTCCGATCACCAACCGTTTGAGGTGAGTGATTTCGGGTTTCTACTAAAAGTTATTTTTGGTTTAAAACGAAACACGGATTTAATTATTTATAATTAAAATCTGTTGTTTTTTGGTCCGTCGAGTTCGTTGATGCTATGCCCGATTCTACGACGACGCGACGCCCTTCCACGACGACGCGACGATCTCCACCTTCCGCGACGAGCAATTCCGCGAAGAACGCTCACGCACGACGACTACGAGGTAGGGATTTTATTTTTGGAATTACCCCTTTTTGTTATTTCCCGTAATTGTTTCTTTACAAAGTTAAAGAACCGGATTTGTGAACAATTTTAAATTTATTAAAATTGTTGTTTCCTGTGTGGAATAAAAATTCTCCCATTGTTTATATCTAAAGCGGAGGGTGCGGTCCAAACGAACACGGCCCGAAAACCCTCCGCCGATCTTCGTGGTTGTGCGGATTTGGCGGCGATGACAAATCGTGACGCAAGGGCGATCTGACGATCCCGCAGTGAAGAATGGAACCCGGGAGGAGCAACGGCGCAGGAAAGAAGAAAAACGGGCCCCCGGAGCGACTCCGGCGGCCCGCGGAAGCCGGCGGCGCCTGCTCCCGGAGGCGGCGGCGCTCGTGGGACGCGGCTGAAGCCACGTCCGGCCACCAGGGAGACACCTCGCGGGTGTCGTGGGGGGTCACGTGGGGGCAGCGGCTCCCCCCCGCGTCACTCGGGACGCGGCTTCAGCCGCGTCTGGCTGTCTGGCCGACACCCCGCGGGTGCCGCGGGGATGTCACCCGGGGCGGCGGATCCCCCCGCGTCGGCCGCGCGGCCGCTCGGCCGAGCCAGGCCGGGCGGGCCGAGCCAGACCGGTCCGACCGGGTCGGACCGGGTTGGACCGGGTTCGGCCGACCCAGGGGGGGTCGGCCCGGGCCCGGACCCCCCGTCTTCGGACGGTTTTCGTTCAAATGGACGTATCATGAGCTACGAGCCTCAAAACCACTCTCTGTCAGTGCAAACACGATCCTTGGATCGAGACGGTCATTTTGGTATATCACACTCAAGGTTTCAGAATACTTTGAGTTCGGCCGGGTGGGTTCGTACACGAAACTAACCGGGCCCTCGGAGCGGAAACGCTCATATCTTGAGCTACGGACATCCGATTGACGTGCCGTCAGCTTTGTTGAATTCCTCTAAGTGAGACGGATCTTTTGGAATACTCCGCCCGAGATTTGGACGCAGGTGGAGTACGGTCGGGTTGGTTTTTCCTTAAAACCCAACCGGGCCACTAGGACGAAAAAGCCAATAACTCTCAGACCGGGCGTCCGATTGACGCGCCGTCTGCGACGTTTAGTTCTTGTTGATGATACAGAACTTTTGGATACATCAACTTCGGTCATTGTGACAGTTGATGTATCAGCCTCTCGGCTCGTGGAGCGGACCCTCCCGTACGAGCTTGCTGTGTGCGGGAACCCTAGAGCAGGCTGCGACTGCTACTTCGACAGCGACGACCGTGCAGAGATCCTCAGTGGACTGCGGCAATGACCGTGCAGAGATCCTCAGTGGACTGCGATGACGACTGTGCAGAGATCCTCAGTGGACTGCGACGACTACAGCACTCAGCGATCCTACGTGGATCAGTGCTACAGGTCCTGTGTGGACCCGATCCTATGTGGGTCCAATCCTGTGTGGGTCAGCGCTCAGCGGTTCTGTGTGAGCCAGCGCCTACAGGTCCTGTGTGGGCCCGATCCTGTGTGGGTCATTGCGGGGGTTAGTTACCTATTGATCCTTCGTGGGTCCGACGACCTATATGGATCAGTGATCATCTTTATCGTCATCCGAAGAAGTAAACCTGTGTGAGCTATCCTGTGTGGATTTACTGTTTACTCTCCTTTGTGGATTCTGTTGAGATATCCTGTGTCGATTTACTGTTTACTCTCCTTTGTGGATTGTGTTGAGCTATCCTGTGTGGATTTACTGTTTACTCTCCTTTGTGGATTGTGTTGAGCTATCCTGTGTGGGTATACGTTTTGCTTTCCTGTGTGGACTGGGTTGTGCTTGGGCTCAGACGTTGGGGCCGAACGGGAATTGATGACTTAGGTATATGTATGGGCATTTACCTAAGCCATGTCAGATGTTACTTCGTGATTGTATCTTTCCTTTTTGGATTATCCTTTGTGGATTTCGGGAGACCTTCAGGGGTCTCGGAGTACCTACTGAGTAGCTTATACTCACCCATGCATGGGCTATGCCCGCAGTTCGTTATGTTGGTTGCAGCCGACGGACAGCGCTGATCGTGGTGGAGGTGTGCAGAGCAGGACGGTACCTAGAGGTGGACCACTGGGCGGGACGTACTCAGAGTGGTCAGGTGGACCTGAGGAGCAGTGGAGGCTATCTGTACCCACCCTTCAGGTGGGAATTCCAGAGGACGGCTCGACGCTGCAGTTTTTCCTTTCAGTTGCTGTTTTTCCTTTCAGTTGTACATTGCAGTTGGGCTTGTATTTCCGGCCCCTTTTACATCAGCACAGCTTGTACCCTTCGAGAGCTACGATTACAGTTGGAGGACTTGCAAGGCAAGGGATTCATCCGACCCAGTGTTTCACCCTAGGCTTCCCCGATATTGTTCACCAAGAAGGAGGACGGGAGCTTGCGACTGTGTGTCGATTATCGTCGCCTGAACCAGGTGACAGTGAGGAACAAGTATCCGCTACCGAGGATTGATGACCTCTTCTGTCATCTCAAGGGAGCACGGTGGTTCTCGAAGATAGAACTCATGTCAGGCTATCATCAGCTCAGAGTTCGAGATGAGGACGTGCAGAAGACGGCCTTCAGATGTCGGTATGGCCACTATGAGTTCTTGGTTATGCCTTTCGGTGGAACCAACGCTCCAGCAGTGTTCATGAGCCTCATGAACAGGATCATCCAGCCATACCTCGATCGATTTGTCATGGTCTTCATCGACGACATTTTGGTGTACTCGAAGACGGAGGAGGAGCACGCCTACCACCTGCAGGTTGTACTAGACACACTCCGAGAGCACCAGCTTTATGGAAAGCTCTGGAAGTGCCAGTTTTGGTTACGTGAGGTCCAATTCTTGGGGCACGTCATTTCTGAGGCGGGAGTTGCAGTGGATCCCGCGAAGATCGAGGCAGTGCTAGCTTAGGAGCCACCCAAAAGCGTGATAGAGGTGCGGAGTTTCTTGCGCCTAGCCAGATACTATCAGAGATTTGTGCTGGACTTCTCCAGAGTTGTGTCCCCACTCTCAGCGTTGACGAAGAAGGGGAAACCCTTCATGTGGTCAGACAGATGTCAGCAGAGCCTTCAGGAGCTGAGGTAGAGGTTGACCAGCGCACCTATCTTGAGGTTGCCTGAGGAGGGAGATGGATACGTAGTCTACTGCGATGCATCAGGGACCGGACTCGGGTGTGTCTTGATGCAGGAGCGGGCCGTGATTGCCTATGGATCACATCAGTTGAGGCCGCATGAGCAGAACTACGCTACCCATGACCTGGAGTTAGCAGCAGTGGTCTTCGCTCTGAAGACATGGCGGCACTATCTGATGGGCGAGCGCTTTACAGTATTTTCAGACCATCAGAGTCTCAGGTACATCTTCTCTCAGAAGGACCTGAACCTGAGACAGCGGCGATGGCTCGAGTTCCTCCAGGACTATGACTTTGAGATAGTCGATACTCCTAGGAAGGGGAACGTGGTAGCCGATGCCCTCAACAGGAGGACGGGCATCCAGCTACTTGAGGAGGCGACAGAGCAGCTAGCCTCCTTGCAGATATCCTTTGTGGATAGAGACGGAGCAGCATTCCTTCAGTCTCTCACAGTATCTCCTCCACTTCTATAGCGGGTCAGAGAGGCTCAGCGTGGGGATGCTGACTGTGAGACACGGCGTGCACAAATATCCTCGGGAAAGGCACCTGATGGTTTCTCCCTTGGAGCAGAGCACGACGTCCTTTTCAGAGGACGTACCTTGGTACCAGTCGCTTTATGAGAGGAGGTGCTGAGAGAGTTTCACACTTCTCCTTTGGCGGTACATCCTGGAGTGGCGAAGATGTACCAGGATCTCAAACGGCATCACTGGTGGCCGGGCTTGAAGAAGGCTGTGGCGGAGTTCGTTTCATGGTGCCTCACCTGCCAGCAGGTGAAGGTAGAGCATCAGGTACCAGTAGGCTTGGTACAGCCCTTGGAGGTCCCGGAGTGGAAGTGGGACGGGATATATATGGACTTCGTGACTGGACTGCCACCCACTTCCATAGGTCACGACTCCATTTGGGTGATTGTTGACCGACTCACCAAGTCGGCACACTTCTTACCCATCCGAGAGCAGGGCTCAGTGGAGATCTTGGGGCGTCTCTAAGTTCAAGAGATTGTACAGCTTCACGGTGTGCCATCGACTATCGTCTCCGATCGGGACGCTCTCTTTACTTACCAGCTTTGTAAGGGGTTGCAGGAGGTGTTCGGGACGCGGCTACGTCTGAGCAACACCTTTCACCCTCAGACGGATGGTCAGATGGATAGGACCTTTCAGACTCTCGAGGACATGCTCCGCGCATGTTTCCTCGACTTTGGTCACAGCTGGGAGTACCACCTAACCTTTGTGGAGTTCACGTACAATAACAACTACCACTCCACCATCGGGATGGCACCATACGAGGCGTTGTACGGCAGGCCTTGCAGATCTCCTTTGTGCTGGACAGACCCTGGGGAGTCAGCACTTGTGGGACCAGAGATGGTCCGGGCCACGAAAGAGAAGGTCCAGGTCATCCAGGAGTGGATGAGGACAGCACAGAGCCGGCAGAAGTCATATGCTGACAGGAGGCGGAGGCCACTAGAGTTCTAGGATGGCGACCATGTCATCTTGCGGGTCTCACCTCGACGTGGGTTGCAGAGATTTGGCCGAGGCGGCAAGTGGTCTCCATGCTTCATCGAGCCTTTTCAGGTCCTCAGCAGTATTGGCGAGGTGGCTTATCGCCTGGCTCTACCACCTCAGTTGCACCGGGTGCACGACGTCTTCCACATATCTCAGCTGAGGAGATACGTGCACGACCCGATGCACATCATTGACCATGGGGAGCTAGACGTGGATGATGGGGCGACTTTTGCAGAGGACCCAGTGGAGATAGAGGATCGACATGAGCGGGTCCTACGTGGGTGATCGATTCCTCTTGTGCGCATCAGATGGCAGCACGAGAACCTCCAGGAGAGCAAATGGGAGCGTGAGGCTCAGATGCGTGCTGAGTACCCACTTTTGTTTCCCTAGTTTATGTTGTATCTTTACGGGGACGTAAAGCCCTGAGGTGGGAGTAATTGAAAGACCCATAAATTTCAAGGAAATTTTTTTATTAATTTTTTTTGGAATTTTACAAGAGCGGAGTTTCTGACGGCACCTGATTCCGAGGCCCGGTGTGCCCGGAATCATTTTTTGAAATTTGGCTCGTGTACGTTCAGTGAACGGACGAGCGGGTTTTTCTAACTTTTGAACCGGTGCCCGGAATAGAAATATGAGGGCACCGATGAAATCACAGCGCCGGTATTCGCTTAGAAACACCTCTTCTAGAGTTGCGTTTTCTCGGGTGTGGTTTTTAATTTTCAGGCTTAAAGTTAAGAAATAAAATAATTTTACGACAACTTTATTTTATTTCACTTATGCCACTTGAAAGCCACTTGAAGCCACTTAAAAGCATCTTAAACTGAGTTGATCCGGATAGGATTTTATCCAGAAAATATCCTACCACCTCGGTAGGATATTTGTGAGGTGGGGCCCGCACGAGCCCCGCCGTTTCTTTCCACTAAGTAACGCACCAACGAAAACCTGTCATTATGAAATTCAACTGACGCGTTTTCTTAATTTCCTAACAGAACATTTAATTGGGAAGTTTATTTCGTAAATTAAATGAGCTGTTTCTTTCGTTGAATTAATTCAATGAATTGATGGGTCGTTACTTACCCTTTTTCGTGTGTTGGAATAATAATAAAATAAGACCAACCAGTCTTTTGAAAGTTTGCGCGTTGAGAGGATTTGAATGAATCCTTGTACCTTATTTCTCCTTTGCGAAGAACGTGAAGAACGCGAAGAACGCCGTCATCCGCGGAAATCAACGACGCTCCAATCCGAGACGTTCTTCCCTGCCCCGATCTCCGATCACCAACCGTTTGAGGTGAGTGATTTAGGGTTTCTTCTAAAAGTTCTTTGTGGTTTAAAAGGAAACACGGATTTAATTATTTATAATTAAAATCTGTTGTTTCTTGGTCTGTCGAGTTCGTCGACGCTATGCCAGATTCTGTGACGACGCAACGCCCTTCCGCAACGATGCGATGATCTCCACCTTCCGCGACGAGCAATTCTGCGAAGAACGCTCACGCGCAACGACTAAGAGGTAGGGATTTTATTTTTGGAATTACCCCTATTTATTATTCCCCGTAAATGTTTCTTTAAAAAGATAAAGAACCGGATTTGTGAACAATTTTAAATTTATTAAAATTTTTGTTTCCTGTGTGGAATAAAAATTCTCCCGTTGTTTATATCTAATGCGGAGGGTGCGGGCCAAACGAACACGGCCCGACAACCCTCCGCCGATCTTCGTGGTTGTGCAGATTTGGCGGCGACGACAAATCGTGATGCAAGGGCGATCTGAAGATCCCGAAGTGAAGAACGGAACCCGGGAGGAGCAACGGCGTAGACGAGAAGAAAAACGGGCCACCGGAGCGACTCCGGCGGCCGGCGCGCCGCCAGACGAGACCGGCGTGGCACCGGCCGCGGCGGCGGCGCTCGCGGGGCGCGGCTGAAGCCGCGTCCGGCCACCAAGGAGACACCCCGCGGGTGTCGTGGGGGTGTCACGCAGGGGCGGCGGCTCCCCCCCGCGTCACTCGAGACGCGGCTTCAGCCGCGTCCGGCTGTCTGGCTGACACCCTGCGGGTGCCGCGGGGGTGTCACGCGGGGCGGTGGATCCCCCCGCGTCGGTCGCTCGGCCGAGCCGGGCCGGGCTAGCTAAGCCAGACCGGTCCGACCGGGTCGGACCGGGTCGGACCGGGTTCGGCCGACCCAAGGGGGGTCGGGCCGGGTCGGCCCGGGCCCGGACCCCACGTCTTCGGACGGTTTTCGTTCAAATGGTCGTATCTTGATCTACAGGCCTCCAAACGACTCTCCGTCAGCAGAAACATGATCATTGGATCGAGACGGTCGTTTCAGTATATCACACTCAAGGTTTCAGAATACTTTGAGTTCGGCCGGGTTGGTTCGTAAATGAAACCAACCGGGCCATCGGAGCGGAAACGCTCATATCTTGAGCTACGGACGTCCGATTGACGTGCCGTCAGCTTTGTTGAATTCCTCTAAGTGAGACAGATCTTTTTTCATACTACACCTGAGGTTTGGACGCAGGTGGAGTATGTTCGGGTTGGTTTTGCCTTAAAAACCAACCAGGTCCCTAGGACGAAAAAGCCAATAACTCTCACACCAGGCGTCCGATCGACGCGCCGTCTGCGACGTTGAGTTCCTGTTGACGATACGGAAATTTTGGATACATCAACTTCGTTCTTTGTGACATTTGATGTATCAGCCTCTCGGATCGTGGAGCGGACCCTCCCGTATGAGCTTGCTATGTGCGGGAACCCTAGAGCTGGCTGCGACTGCTACTTCGACAGTGACGACCGTGCAGAGATCCTCAGTGGACTGCGACGACGACCGTGAAGAGATCCTCAGTGGACTGCGATGAAGACTGTGGAGAGATCCTCAGTGGACTGCGACGACTACAACACTCAGTGATCCTACGTGGATCAGTGCTACAGGTCCTGTGTGGGCCTGATCCTGTGTGTGTCCGATCCTGTGTGGGTCAGCGCTCAGCGGTTCTGTGTGAGCCAGCGCCTACAGGTCCTGTCTGGGCCCGATATTGTGAGGGTCATTGCGGGGGTTAGTTACCTATCGATCCTTCGGGGGTCTGATGACTTAGATGGATCAGTGATCATCTTTATCTTCATCCGAAGAATTATACCAATGTGAGCTATCCTGTGTGGATTTACTGTTTACTCTCCTTTGTGGATTGTGTTGAGCTATCCTGTGTGGATATACTGTTTACTCTCCTTTGTGGATTGTGTTGAGCTATCCTGTGTGGATTTACTATTTACTCTCCTTTGTGGATTGTGTTGAGCTATCCTATGTGGGTATACGTTTTGCTTTCCTGTGTGGACTGGGTTGTTCTTGGGCTCGGACATTGGGGCCGAACGGGGATTGATGACTTAGGTATATGTATGGGCATATACCTAAGCCGTGTCAGATGTTACTTCATGATTGTATCTTTCCTTTGTGGATTATCCTTTTTGGATTTCGAGAGACCTTCGGGGGTCTCGGGGTCCCTACTGAGTAGCTTATACTCACCCCTGCACGGTCTATGCCCGCACTTCGTTGTGTTGGTTCCAGACGACAGACAGCGCTGATCGTGGTGGAGGTGTGCGGAGCAGGACGGTACCTGGAGGTGGACCACTGGGCGGGACGTACTCAGAGCGGTCAGGTGGACCCGAGGAGCATTGGAGGCTATCTGTACCCACCCTTCAGGTGGGACTTCTAGAGGACGGCTTGACGCTGCACTTTTTCCTTTCAGTTGTTGTTTTTCCTTTCAGTTGTACTTTGCAGTTGGGCTTGTATTTCCGGCCCCTTTTACTTCAGCACAGCTTGTACCGTTTTTACTTAGTGTTTACATTTCCACTTTCTTACTCTGTGGTGCTTGTTTATTTTTCAAAGGCAATTCCTTCCCTTTTTGTTGGGATTTACGCCTTGGTGCTAGTCGCCAGCCCCTGGCCTATGGAAGGAGGGCTTGGGGTAGTCATGGCATGGGCCCTGAGGACGGGTCATGACATGAAGCCTTAGGATCCACCCCAAAACATGTCACCAAAACATCATGACAACTGACACCTCATGTCCAACATAAAACCACCTGCATCCCAAAGGCATGCCCAAATAACAGTAACCGGTTCCTCATACCCCTTATATAAGGATCCCGTCAAATTGAATCCTAACTCCTGGAGACACATCAATATATTTCATTATATAATACCACCATTACCTCAAATCACAATTTCACATTGAGTAGTAATCCCCATCCTCGCAAACTAATCCAGGCCTAGTGGTCTTATGAATAGTGAGTATCATCCCCTAATCGATAACCTTATTAACATCAACCTAAGCCTACTAACCGTTCCCATGGGTTTCAATAGAAATAACTACAACAAATTTTCCTAAGACACACTACTAGTGGCCCCTACCCACATAATTGGTCAATAAAACATCATCAATAAGTCCACATGTGTGAACATGTCTCCAATCAGCACATTTGCCATCACATATGAGCAGCAGTCACCAAATTAGAACATAATCCACAACTATCTGGCACCTCATTTCTTTTTCAACCATACCACTCAAGTCCGATGGCCATTACTTCCAATAAAATGGTACATTCCTCAAACATAACTTCCTAACCACCAAAAACTAATGTCCATGATTCCCGACCCAGGGTCAACACCACCCAAGTAATTAGGGATAATCCCAACTAGAAAACCAAATTGCCTCAATCCCGATGTCCATGCCTTCTCAATATCCTAGTATTAGACCACCAAAAATCCTTAGATCATATCACATATAACACAAGTAGTTAATATATATAATTCACCAAATACACCTTAAAATAGTTTTTCAATTTAATACAATTGGATTGAAAATTGAAAATAAACATAATGATTCAATGAAATTGAATTGAATGACTAAAAACCAAATAAAAAATTTCATTCAAAAAAATCCCACATCCAATCTCTGAAAGGAGTGACAACCACTAACTTAGACTTGATCATATAACAAGGTGACAGAATTATTAATGTCATCTCATAATGTTAGGTGATCAATTTAATATCATGTAACATGATCACATTCACCTATCCAATTATGCACTAATTGCTGAACCCCCAAGTCATTAGAAACAAAATTAAAGGTATGAAGCACCTACCATGGACTCATCGACATAGGCTTGTCGAGAATACACTCAAACTCGATGTTTTTTAGAATAAATCAATGTTTCCATCAATTTACCTAAAAATATGGTTAAAAATATTGGGATGATATAGATGTCTGTGTGGAAAAGGGAAAATGAATGATATTCCTGAGTGGGGAAACCTATATAGAGATAGTTCTATTTCATCTGACAAAAACAAAAATGGAGCATCGATAAAGGATAGAGATTAAACCCTTGTAGAGGATAGGAGGAGGAGAATTCAATCTACTGTGTGTGACCCATGAGATAAGAATAAAGAAAAAATAGGAGGGAATGAGGAATTAAAAAGAGATAAAAAAAATTAATTTTACCACATTAAATGGAAAATACTTTTATCTCATTTGGTTTAACTAACCATGCGCAAACTGTGAATGCCATAGAATACGAGCACTGAATAAGTGACATTATCTATGTAGTGTCACACATGGTTTTCTCTAGCCATGATAATACCATTAGAATGATTCTGAAAAATCATTAGACAAGGATTCATGACAGTGTGCCTCCCTCACACAGTTTACACAAACTATGTTGTAGTTCAGTTTCAAGGTCCATGGTTAGATAGAAGAGGCTAGACAATTAAACTTAAATCCTAAACCTTGATCTGTAACTCCAAAACATATTATTTGAGTCTCTGATATTCCCGAAACCCTTCTAAGCAGATGTGGAACTCAAATAGACTATAAAACCATATATAAACAAGATATATGGCTGATAAAACTCGAATAAATTTGTTTCGATTAATGAAAAATAAATTGGCATAACCACTAATTCCAAAATTCAAAACGGGAGTGGTTTTCATCTAGATTCAAAAACCCAAGAAATTACCGAATAAACTAATGGTCCAACATTATTATATATATATATATATATGCAATCAATATCATTCCAATGGATCAAATATTTCTTTATTCTAATATCTATATAATATATATCATAAAAACATTGAAACATATTATTAGAAAAATGTGGATAAAATTATTTGATTTTTAAAAACATTTGGTCCAATTTTTGAATATGTAGATGGAATTCTCATTATTTCTTTATGTTTATTGAAATATATATTAAACTGATATATTTTCAAATTAAATATAGCATGTTATTCCACGTTATGTTTTAATAGTTATAATGAAAAACCATAAGATACAAAATTTTCAAAATTGTAGTATTCGAGAACTATTTTAATGTTTTCCTCAAATTTTTAGAGCATTAAAATAATGTTTTCACAATTTAATTAATTTATGGAAATTTGAATAAATATATTTTCTATAAATATAAATATTTTTACTCAATATCTTATGTATATAAATTATTTTCCAATATAATATTTCAAGAAAACATTAAAAAACTATAAATTTAAAAAACAACTATGTTACAAAAAACATGCACCAAGTTCAGAAAAAATGTGTGAACATCCTAGAGACTACATTAGTAATTTTTTAGATTAATAAAATGTTAATAATATACTTTTATTTTATATTAAATATTAATTCAAGGATTACATTCATTATAAATAAATATATTATAAAAATATATTGAGTAAGTAAAAAGGTGATTTTATGAAAAAATGACAAACATAAAATATTTATTGAAGTAATTTAATATTAAAAAATTATACAAATGAGGAAACGCTCCCACAGAACTCCCCCATTTTGAAAATACAATTCTAAAAACAAGATTTTATAATTGATTTTAAATTTTAAATTTTTTCAAATAGATAGTAATTTTTTTTAAAATGTTATATAAAGAAATTTATTTTTAAAATAGAAAAAACCCCATTAATAAATGAATATTATTGTAATTTATAAACGAATTAATATAAAATTTTCAATGTATATTTATAAACTACCATGATAAAATTTAATTTTATCATATATTACAAAATGCAATGGTTTAGTAAGAATATATATCAATTAATTTCTATTGGAATATATTAAATAATAATATCCCCTATATTAACATAATATATATGAAAATAAAAGGGAATGTCTCTATTATTAGTTCAAGAAATAATTAATGGATTATTTGAAAAAGAAATAGAAAAATAATTGTCACAATAAATATTATTATTTTCAAAATTAAAACCATATTCAGACAATGTTTTATCCCTATAGATTGAGAGAAACCTGATGAATCATAAATATAATCAATTTTAGTATTTGATGAAGAAATGGTGGTTTTTCCTATTGACCTCCAGGAATGTAAATTATTAGAAATAGAGAGACATGTACCTGAGGTAATTTTATTATCATTTCTACAACCTCAATAATTTGAGGATGAGTACTTAATCAAATCAGAACAATTTTACTAGAATAAAATTATCCATATTTAGCCCTTTGATTAGTATATCTAATAACACACATAATAGATTTTAATTAATATTATGTTGGATATGATTGGAATCTTGCTAATAAATATAAACTAAACATTATATTGGGTTTAAAAGAAGTCATACACAACAAAAATCCAATCACGACTCTAAATAATTTAGAATCAACATATTTTCTACAAGAATTTTTATGTAATTTGTAACTGAAATTCCTACGTTTTTTACCAAACCATTATTGGTGGTGTTCTAAGAGAATAAGAAATATGAAAAATAACAATTTTCACTAATTTTTTCAAATTATAAATTATGAAATTCCACTCATTTATCGTTATTAGTTGATATGATCATTCAAACTTATTCACATTAAACTAAATTAAAAAATGTAATAAATCTAGATAAAATATCATTTTTATATGAAAAGAAATAAACCCATGAAAATATACTATAATCATCAATAATAAGTAAATTATATTTCATTCCAATAAGGCTATAAATTTTTTAGGAACTAATAGATCATGGTGTACTAACTAAAAATTTATTTTAGTACTTATCTTATTGATATGTATAAAATAATATTTATGTTATTCCCCTTTCAAACAACATTATAAACAAGATCCTGTTATTTTTGTATGGTTGGTATCTATACCACACTATCATGTATAGAGATATTATGTTGCATTATAAAATTAACATGACCTTATCATTGATGGAATACAATTATATCAAACTTCACATTATTCAAGCACACAACATGTTTAAAAATTAGTTTGTTAAATTAATAATATAACAATTTTGTTTCATATATCATATAATAATAATAATTCATCCTAAAAAACTAAACACTTAACGAGTTCAAATTTAAATTCCATTCCACATCACATAATTGAGATCTACTAAATAAATTTTGTTTTAATCCTTCAACACACAAAAATTAAGAAATAATATTTGACATAAATAAAATCTGTACTAAAAACTTTTACTTTACCTTTAGAAATATTTCTAAATGTAATATTGGCTCAATATCATTTTTTATAAAGTGGTAAAATTAGATGGGTATCTTTTCATATTCTTTTTGAATCCACTATCAAGGTACCATATGTCATTCCTGATATATTTGAGGAATTTTTCCTATAAAAAAATAATTAATTGTCAATTTTGGTAGATAAGTTTCATTGGATCCTATCAAATTAGTAATACATATTTCAGGCACCCAAACTAAATTTAAAAAAGAACTCTACGGTACTCTAGATAAAACAGATTCTGAAATATGAGACTTTAAATGTCATATCTATTTGAATGTAAGTGAATAATAATTTTTATATTTTCATTTCTTGCCACACTGAATACATGAAACAATAAACATAAAAATAATTTTTACATAGAAAAATAAATTTCAATTAATTTGTGGGTTTTTACTATCATACCCAATAAAAATATTTTTTTTATTTTATTCAATGACAAAAATTTATGGTACATTTTGTTCCATTTAATGAAAGGATAAAAAATTATCTTAAGAATTTAAAATTGAATCATCAATTTTTCATTCAAATCTTGACTATATTTGAAATTATAAAAAAAATGAATGAGAATAAGGGACATTATTATTAAAATTTTCATTCTCTTTTGAAAGCACTTTATTTAAAAAATAATATTCTCATTGTTTTTATTTAAATCAACTACCATGAAAACATATTTTCTAAATATTTATATTAACTCATTTAACTTAGAATAATTATTTTTTTACAATAATTTTTGGAATCATAAAATCTTTAATCCCTATCCTCATTCAGAGAATCCAACTGGCCCATGTTAGTAGATTCTTTATTATAAACATATTTTTCAAAGGAATCATATTATTTTGCTATAACTCGAACTATTTTATAATGGCCTATTGTCCTTATTTTTTTATTTCTGTTAATTCTATAGTTATGGATACTCAGACCTGATATGCCCTTTATTTTTTACACTCAAAACATGTAAAATATTAAATATTATAATGGGTGTGTTCCTTATTATCTACTTTACAATTTTCCTTTTAAGGGTTTCCTCTAAATGAGTTATTGAATAATTTATTTTTCAATAATTTTTCAACTCCAGTCCCGATATGATTCATATCTTATTTTTTTCACTCTAATAATTCTAAATCATAAGATTAAATAGGAATTTTTTTACATATATAAATGTTACATATTTTATTATTTTTACACCCATCAATAATTTTCAACAATTATAGTTCATAATGAAGTAATAATCAATTAAATTAAGAAAGAGTGTACCCTTTTATGTTCATTATTTCATTAATGGTGAAATTATTTTTGTTCCATTTCCTCTATAGTTCACATTGGAAACATTAAAAAGGTATTGTATATTCAATTTCTTGTCAAGGGAAATAAATTCAATTTATAATGCATGGGAATCAATAAAACATTTAGTTTACATATTCATCTTCACCCATTATGATGTATAGGTATGTAAATCAATTGACTCCATAATTATACAGAGTTAATTTATCTACGTGATGTTGAATAACTTATAGAATTTTTGAAATATCATGGGTTATTTTATATGTACAAACATGAATAAAAATAAACTGGTTTATAGAATAATATAAAATAATAAAAAACATTGGAATATAAAATATATCTTGAAACATCTTTTCCTATATGAGTATTTGGGAAAATATTTAGTTGTTTTTATGGTTTTTTCAGGATCAACCGATGTTTAATGATTAACTAATTGAGGTATTCCACTACTTTGTATTTCTAGTAGCTATAATTATTTCCATTAATGTAATGCAGATTCTATGGAATCCATAATTTTTTTTACATTTATTCATAATATAATAATGATTTTTTCCTTAAATTGTGATGTCTAAGAAAGGGTTAACACAATAAAAAAATATAAAATAATAAACTCCCAATATATCCAAGACTAGGAAATAAATGTTTTGTATCATGAAAAAATAATAAATTATCTAAAAAATCTATAATAATGTTATGATCTGATAATAATATTTTGTTCTAGAAGAGTAACGATAGATGGTCTAGAGGAGGGTGAATTGTAAAGATCAAAATTCTAAACTAAATAGATTGATTAACTAAATTAATTATTAATGATAATTAAGATAATTAATTTGAGCTGGAAATAAATGGATGAAAATAACACCATAATGTTCTTAATTGTATTTCAGCCCCAATTGGAACATGCCAAGTCTTATAATTATATATTTAATGAGATATACATTGTGAACCAATCTGATTTTTGAAGAGGAATTAAAAACTGATTGCAAAATTATTTTTCTAGTTGAAGAATTACCAAGACACCTGACTTTTGTATAGGGATTCACAACACAATTGAGACTCTACCTTTAGACTATGGGATTAATAGTCATAATGGTATTGAATTTTTAATGTGGTATTCATAACAAAAGAAAATAGAAAAAGAATAAATTTAAAATGCAGAGTACATGAGAGATGAGAAAAAGTGTTATATAATCATGAAATCATAAAAAAATAGATAATATATGAATGAAACATAGGTATTGTTTCTTCTGTTAGATGAACTTGGTTTTCTTATTACAGTGGAATAATTCATAAATGTATTTGTTAGAACATTGAGAGATTGTCCAATAAAAAAAAGGAATTGCTCGCACATGGAATGGTTCTTATAACATATCAATGTTTGCGTTAATTATGTGGTTCACAAAAGGATAATTTTCTTATAAAACATATGTGTTTATCATATTAATGTTTTCAAAATCTTTTAAATAGGAACTGTTAGATCTTACATGGCAATATTTAACCCGATAAGCAATTCAAATTTAAAAAATATTATTATCAGGGCGAGAGAAAATTATTATCCATAACAATCCTAGAAAATATCATTTGAATTTTAAATATAAATAACGATTCAAAACAAGTTATATTACTCGTTAAATAATTAAAATATTCTCTATAATAATAAATCTAGAAAGTCCCATGAATATCATAAAACAGATTTAATATTAAATTCAAATTTCAAAAAAAAATATAAATTAATGAAATGCATAATTCCTAGATATTTATATATACTACATTAAATACAACAATTGTTTTTGAAATTTTCTTTTGTCACTAAATATTAATTTAGAAATGTATATGAACATAAAATCAAATAATAATATAAAAAATTAAATATTTGTAATATATGATATATGAACATGAATGATTAAAGAATAAATTAAATTATATATTAAAAAAGATTAAAATATTTCAATAAATCCTCAAATAACTTTTAAATAATATATATGAATTTTATAAATCAATTAAATTCTTATAAAATATAAAATATTCATGAAGTTAATCATATTATGAATAATGAAGAAACAAATATAATGCTGAGAAATCATATTTTTGAAAAAATAAATAATGTTTTATAATGACTATGCATGACATGTTATTTATCATTTGGTATTCTAGATATGAGCTTATAATGTGTGGTAGCTATACCTAGCATGCCTTCAAATCATGCAGTCAGTTCAAGTAGTCTTCCAATCAGTATACTAACCATGAGAAAAATATATCATGTGGTCAAAAGATAATGTGTAGTCAGTATACTAACCATGAATGAAATATTAGTTTAAAAATAAATGTGTAGTAGGCATACATACAATTAATTTTTGTACTATAAAAAAAATTCATGCAGTTACTCTAATTACTATGAAAATAATGTGTTCTATGGTCGCTTCAGAAACAAAAGATAAGTTAAATAGTTTCATATAGTAAGTAGGATGATTGATGTGGTAAGTAATATGATCCAAATAGTAAATTCAATATAAGGTGTTCCATGGTATGTTGGTTTGGAAAGGGATTGAATATTGGTTAGTTTCTAAACTGATTTTAGGTTGTCCAAAGTGGTTCATGGTAGGATTATGTAATGCGGTTTCACTATAGGTTGATTGATTCATGATTTGGAGATTTATTGAAAGTATAATCTTTTAAATCATATAATATTCCATTTGAAATAAATTTAAATGCAATCATGATATTAACAATGTATGAAAAAATTATTTATTCTAACATCTATCATATGATATATCTTCCAAATACACTGACACATATTATCATAAAACAATAATAAAAAACTAGAATATTATGGAACATTGTTAAATTTTATAAGTATGTAGATGGAAGTTCAATTTTTAATGTAGTTGAATTAAATGTTAAAAAAATTGTGTTTCAATTTCAATAAAAATATTAATTATTATGAGTAATATCACAAGATTTATCATATAATAATAGAAGTTACAAAATTCAAGAAATTTTAGAATTCTGGAACTATTATGAAAAATTTACCTAATCATTTGAGTATTAATTTTTAGGAATTACACTTTGTTTCATGAAATGTACATATTACTATTTTGTATCCAAATAAACATGTTTTGTGAAAATGTGATCTGTAAAACATAGGTTATAATAGAATTTCAAAAATAAAATTTTAAACACTATAATATGAACAAATCCTATATATCAAAAAACATGTGCAAAGTTCAAACCAAAAGTGGGAAAATTTTGGAAACCAAATCATACATTTTCTAGTTTAATAAAATATAAATAAACGTATTATCATTTATATCAAATCAATATTATAAAATTATAAGAAATATAAATAAGGAAATCATAAAAATATATCAAGAAAGTAAAAAAGGCGATTTCTAGAAAAAATGGTTGAGATTAAATATTATTTTAGGGACGTTAATATGAAAATAAATAAAGTATTTAAAATTATTTGAAAAATAAAATATGAAGTTCCTACCATCCAAAAAAAGAATACGGCCTCAAAGCTTATTGATTTTATCTACACTTATGTATATAATTCAATGAAGGCTCTCAAATCATATAGTGAAATGTTTTTAATAATATTCATTGATGATTAATGTAGAATGAGTTTTATCATGTTTATATAGGCCACAAAAAAGGTTATATAATTAATTGAGTGATTTTTTATGACATATTAAATTTAAATTAAAAAAAATCATAGTTCTTCGATATAACAATAATATATAGTTAAACACTAATGAGGTGTAATATCACTTGGAGAATCATGGTATAAAACATGAACTTTGATAAGTGTGTGTACAAAAAAATACTATCACATAATAGTGAAATTGAATAGTGAAAAACATAAAAAAACATTTTCAATATAAATTGGAATCTATCTCCCCTATTGAAAAGAAATAATTCATGTTTCAATTTTGACACCAAATTGGGATTTTCTAAGACCTATAGAGAAGATACCCCCATAGGTGATAAGGAATATAAGAAAACCATTAGCAAATAAGATTATAGTATTTGGAATTAAATTCCACATTTACAATAAGGAATTGAGAAAGAGTAAAATATTGAGATTCAATTAATGAGGGGATGTTTCTAGGTAACTCCATCAATATTAATACCTAAATATGACTCAAGAAGTAATTGAATCTGATTATTGAAAGTAAGAATATTATGATCGTTAAATAATAAAATGGAAATATATATCAAATTCTAGATTTGATTATGGTGAGTTATAGGGAAATTGATGGGGATTTAAATTAAAAAAGAACACACAGTCCTATATTGGAGGAGGATTTACAAGAATAATTTTTTGATGAAGAAGTTATAGAGAGTGTTCTACTACGGAATTCTAGGAGAATAAAATAAGATGAGTTTTATGGTACCAATATCATCCATTAATAAATTGATCTAATATAATTTTTTTTGGAAAAGAACAGTATAGCATGCCACTCTATTGTCTCTAATAGATCTGAAATAATTTTGAAAAGAAAAAAATGATGATTCCATAAGCATTTTTATTAATGAGAAGTTAAAACAAATTGAGGAAAATTAAACATGGTATCTCATGGGAAGTCCAATGTATCAAAATGATATTTTAATAAAATGGGTGTGTAGAAATAACATTGTGAGTAAGGGAACATTATTTGATATATTGATTTGATGGTTTGAAAGGGTTATACACATGTGGAATTAGTTTATGTGAAATAAACATTTGCATTGATATAAATACTAGAGTAAATATGATTCTTCCTGAATTTTGAAATATAGAGTATGTATAGAGTCTTAAAAATATTTTTAAATGTATAATTCTTATACATAATTATTAATTTATTAGTATACATTGAAAAAATGATAGTTTTTCTAATTTTAAATGAAAATTAAAAGGTGGGGATATTGATAAAGACACTATATGTCATATAATAAGCTCCATAATCTTAATATTCCTGATTTTATAGTTTCTTTAGGGAGATAGAATTTTTTATATGAGGTTTTGATCAAAATATCTATGTATAGTTGACTGAAGGAGAACTTTTTATTCCACTTGTAGATATTGATGATACCATTTTCAATGGAAACATGTAGATTTTTGGCAAATAATTTGAAAAAATGATGAGACTATGTAAAATATTTATATAATATCGGTGATCACATTTTCAATTATGTTATAGTCTATCTAAATAGGAGTTTATTCTTTTTTCCTAGGACAAATATAAAATAATTATTACTAAAAATTTCAGTTTTTGAAAGAAACGTTCTTTTAACACCAATAATAGTCAAAAAAAAGTTTTCAATAATGAGTAGGAGAAATTTATAAATCAAAAACCTCCTTATAGTATGATTTGATGATTTTTAAAATTTTCCATTGAGAGTAGACATATTTTTTGTTGGATAACTAAATACCCACTATCAATGTTTCCTTAAGTAGAATCATCATTTGGGGGTGAAGAAAATCATGAGGTATATTTAGATATAGTTTTTTATAGTTTTTTGTATCATGAATGAAATTAAAATGAAATTTATAGATCCTATAATATGGATTGGGTTTGTGGTATTTTAACAGGAAATTCACAAGCGTATTAACCTTTTTCATAGGGAGAAAGTTTATTTTATAGCTGAGTAAGAATCATGAAATCATCCCTATTATTACAGCTAAAGTGGAATATATTCCTGTAGTAAAATCATGTACAAAACTAGATTGGATGAAGTAGTATTTATAGGATCATGGATAGAAGGTGATTCTACCCTTGCTAGTCTATTGAAATAATACTTGTGTGATATAGATAATGTATAATCTAATATAATATTCTTGGATAAATAAATTGAGATTTTGTACCATTTTATTAGATAGAAGGTTAAGCTATAGAAGATCAATCTATGTAATATTTTTATAAATTAAGATGTTATAGAAATATTTATATAATATTTTATCCCACCAATATTTGATACCCATTAGTTTAATCGTGGTCATCAACCACCACTCTCAACATAAGGAGGTTTGGATGTAACCCCATCCCCAATATATATATATTTCTATATTTGGGAATTATTTTTTATTAAATGAAAATATCATGTAATTGATGTAGAATATTTTGTGTACAAAATCTTGGTGGAGCGAGTAGTTTCTGTAAGGATGATCTGAAAATTTATTGGTAAAATTTTGGAAATCAATAACTTCCCTTATTTACCACACAAAGATTTGACTCACATAGTCTTATAGAAATGATTAAAATTACCAGTATTAGTATTTTTAGTTTTCTAAATGTTAAATAAACCTTTATTAATTTTATTATTAATGGAGTATAGAGAGTATGATGGGATTATGATTGAATAAAGGCTTGGAGAAAATCTTGTATGAAGTTGTAGGGTGACTATCCCCTAGGGGGAGAAGTTGAATGAAGTGTTCAGTATGGTGTACTGAAGAGTCATCATGAAAATTGAAAAAAAAACTTAGTGGGAAAATGTTAGAATAATTGTATTGCAATATTGGATTTGATGTCAATTATATGTTTTTTATAATAATTGAGAAGATGATGAAGCGTGTCCATTTAATAAAAAGTGATGATTAATGATGATGTTTAGGAAACAATAGTGGAATAGAAATTAACATAATGCAGTTAACCAAACCCTAAAAAATGAATAATTTACCATAATTTTATAAATTAATAGATGTTAATTTTCATTCCATAGTATATTTAATCTCCCCACAAATAGAATCTAGGGAAATTCGGGGGATCTTATAATTTAAAGATGTCTACACAGCAACAATTTTGCTACACAACAAATGTGGTCAGACCAATCAAAATGGATACTGATTTTTTATGGTACCTACTATATGAAAAAACCACATCATAATAGACTAAAAATATGAAATGATTTATAATACTATTTTAAATTTATTTTTGGTCGTTTCTATTATTCATGTTAATTTGGGATGACCAAACTGTTGTAGGTAGATCTTGTTGTGGAAAATCTATGGGAATGAAAATCTAGTGATTATTACACCATGACCCCTTGGTTTTTTAATAAACATGATACCAAATTTTGATATATGTAATTAAATTAATGATACAACTAACTTTTTATAGAAACTATTCTACATAATTCAAAAAAATTTAAGAATACAAGGCCTAAAATATGGGTGTGGTGATGTGATGATAGTGGACATATAAATTTACATGTATTCAAATTTATTTTGAAATTTATGAATGTTAGAAATTATAATGGGTGATTGATAAAATTTTACTAGGTGGTTCTAATAACAAAATAATTTTCTACAAGTGGTAGATTACATGCTACCCATTTCTAGATAAATTATTCCCTGATTTATGAAGCAGAATAAAAAATAAATGAAAAAATTGAAAATATAAAGAATATTGAAATCAGAAATTGATATCTGTATTTCATGGTTACATTTTAGTGAGTTTTATTATATTTTTTTATATATTTAAATGAATAATCATTAAAATTTATATATCATTTGACTCATTTTACATTTTATGGATGGAATCAAGAAATTTGTAGAAAATGAATGAAAAGATGGGATTCTTTTATCTAAAATACACTTCATGCAATGAGAAAAGTGAAGTGGTGAGAAAACATATTTTTTAAGACTAAGAAGAGGTGGAAAGTGAAGATAAAATATTATATTTCATTTAATGAAATTACACATCATTACTTTTTCAAATGGAATTTTTCACATAGGAAAAATTGTGATCTCATCCCAGGATGTGAAATACAAGTACACTTCATGAATAACAATTTAACAATGTGAAAATATTTGGGAGAATATTTCAAAAAGGAAATACACTGAGATTCATGGGATATGATTATTTATGGATTACATATAATGATTCCTAACTCATAATGAATGGAGTTAACGTTCAAAATCTAAGAATGATATTCTTGCGCATTCAAAGACATGGGGGGAAACACAGATTTGGAATTCCAAGATGTGTAATCTCATTTCCTGTCATGAATTGTTTCGAGTATATCCCAACCAAAGAATATAAATAAATGAGATCCATTTTTTGTGGGATCATTCTGATATTATGGATAGAGTACCACTGACTGACAACTTTAGAGATATTAAATATTTGTTTCCCTACGCATCTTTGAATTCATAAAAATATCGTTCATAGATTTGGAACGTTGAATCCTTTCATGACATGTGATCATTAATCCTGATGTATAATCCTTAAATATTAAAATACCATGATTATTAATATATTTATTCTCGTAAATCATGTCCCAAAAATTTCATGTATTGAAATTGGGATTCACAATGTGTAATTGTATTTCATAGCATGAGATGAATTCATGACTTTTACTGCATGGAAAAATACTTTTGAAAAATTCAGGATGCGTAATTTCATTACCCAAAATGTATTCATTATGCTTTAGCATCATTCTCTACATTATCTTCAATAATCTGGTTTCATTTCACTTAGCTTCACTCATGGCACAAAGTGACTTTTTGATCAAAAATTCTCCTATATTCATTCAATTTTTTAAATCTATTGTTTACTACCATAAAACATAAAACATTTGAAATAATTATAAAAATGGAAGGATTTTTCATTTGAATAAAAAATCAATACATTAAAACACTCCTAAATATATGCAAGAAATATAAAAATGAAAATTTAATTACCTTGAAGATCATTATTTACTGAAGAAATATGACATTTTACAACTACAACCTTACTAGTTTTTTTATTTTTAATTTCAAATAATCATTTTAAGAAATAAAAATATTATATTTATTTTATATTCATTATTTATAAGTAGTTTTAAAATATATATGAAGAGGGTATTCCACATGATCAATACTTCTCCTTTAAAAAATATTTCTTACACTCACAACATGATGTGAAAAAATGTGGGTACATTGAAATATTCTCTATAGACCATTAATCATTGTTAACCAACTAAAATATATATTGCATCACTTTATACATTCTATATCTGAATATCACTTGTGTGTTTCATGTATTATAGGTTCATGTTGTTCATTGTAACATGATAATAACATCCATTGTGATGAATAGATAATTGAACATAGTAATTCATCCCTCCTTAGGGTTTATTGGGACTATGTGTATAACATTATTCAATATCCCGGATCCTTTTGGCCTTATACTTCACTATATGGGTCTAACCATAAATTATTGAAGCCTTTTATTCAAATTTTATATTTATATCATCATATTTAACCTTGTTGTTTGGATTTTTAGATTTATTATTTCTTATCCCGACCATCAATACAACATTCTTCTATTAATGTTACTGGAAATAGATTTCCAAATCATATAACATTCTATTGAATTATTTTTCTTAGCCATCTAAACAAATATTCTTTTAATATTAGTATTGAATATACATTAAAGACTATTTTTTCATGAAAAACAACATTTTAACAATCAATATACTTCTTAGTTTGTGGTTTATATTATATGACCACAATAACATTTTCATCCAACACATTATAATCATCAATATCCTCCACTTTTATTTCATATGACCTATTTTATTCATGTGAAAATAGTTTTTCTTTTTAATAAAATTTTATTTATATTCTTATTACGATTAACATATTTTGAATTTTTTATTGATAAATTATATTATAACTCGTCTTGAAATTTATTTGGCCACATAGTTGTAACCTGAACAACCATTTGACCCGAAATTCTCATGTTTAGATTTTTTCCATTAAAATTTCATTCCCAATTTTAATACTTGGGTAATGAAATGAAATAATATATTCAACCTCCATTTCATTTGAGTTATTATAAAATGATTTATTTTTCAACACATTGAATTTCAATTCATGAAATTTGGTCCCATCCATTGTAATATCATCATTACTTCTAATCTCATATGAGATAAGATTTCCATGATGATTAAGTAGTGTACCATCCTATGGGTTCTTGATGTTGAGAATAAAAACCATTATATAGAAACAAGGTATAAATATTATTATAATACATCACAACAATATTAGTTTCATTAAAGGTTTCTTTATATCCACACATTTTCTCTATAATATCATTTACATTATAGTAAATAAATTATAGAATTCATTCAGTTACATCCTTAATTCTACATAATTATTCTAAAAACATGCTATCTGGCATTATTTAACATTTATTTTCCTTCATATATGGTATGAAACTCTTATCAGATGGTGTGTGTGGAATTATGTGAAAACATATTTATATGGATCGCATTGGATTTAGATCATCCAAATATATAATGTCTATTGGTTTAGACACCCAATTCTTTAGTATCTCATCATGATAGTTCTCATTTTTCCATGATGACCATAATTAGTTGTCTTAAATATACATACACATTAATAATAAGTTGGTAAAAGTATTATTTTACCATAATCTTCCAAATTGGGAATTTATTCCCATGAAATAAATGAATACCTTTATTATAACCAACTACAAACATGGCTTCCAAAAAAATTGAAAAACTACTTTAAATCAAACAATTCTCTATTATACTATGTATTGTTCATACACAAGGAATAATCTTAGAGAGGGGTGGTGCTAGTGAATTATGTAATGATGGTTTCAAAAAATACTTCTAAATAATCATGTCCAACATTTAAGAAAAACACTCTTCACTTTCTAATAAAATATATAGAATTGATAGTGTATAGAAAGGACCCATAATATTTTAATTTTTTCACATAAATTAAGATATATCCAAGAATCATATACTTAATTATATATAGATAAACCAAAATTCACAAAGTTGTACTTCTTGTACATGTAATTTTAGAGTGGAATTTGAATCCCCCTTGGGTGAAAACTCTTAAAATTATTTTGATAACTCGAAACTATCCTCACCCTAGAAACATGCACTACTCCTCTAAGTGAAATCCATAAGCCCAGGAATTGAACCGATAAATTACACAATTATCAGTTTAGAAAAATTCTCCTCTATTGTCAACATGATGAACTTCACAATTTTCATTTAGTTGAACCCATATAAAACACTGTATTATTTATGGAAATATTCTAGAACACCTCTAACAACCACACCCAATACGACACCAAACACTTCTTTATGGTGTAACTATGAATGTTGTGGCATGATTTCATTTATATAGTCCAAATGAATAATAATGAACAACCTATTGTTTTGTATATATTTTCCTTTGTTATTCAATCCATAAACTACCTAAATAATATACTCAATAAATATCCTTGGGCTTCCCTTTAGATTATGTCATTTCTCATCATGATGTAGTCTATAATGTTGTGGTGTGGTCTTGGTTCTTTATAATAAAAACTACATCATCATCCTAAAAACCTCTTGAAATTCCATTAAACTAATCCATAATGATTTTATGAGTTTTTTCAGTATTTTACCCATTCCTTATTAATAAACACAAACAAAAGGAGTATTATATTGTTTTTTCAAAAACAAAAATCATTGAAAACAATTTCTGTTTTTAAATGTTTTATAATATATCCTTGGTTTTTTATCACAATTTGATTTTTTATAAAAAAAGTAGAAATTATTAATTATATAGAAACCCACACAATAAGATATATTTTATTCTACATTAATAGTTAGAAAATATATCTATGAAATGTATCAAAATTATACATATTACATAAGATGTATTATGTTATCGACTATATAATATATGCATTAATTTTTTGACAACATGAAATCATTCAAAGGGATTGAATAACTTAAGATGAAATCAATAAATCCTGGGTGGGAAGAACTATATGATATAGAGATAAATTTTACTAACTTTTAATCATTTTTGTTTTATACTAAATGTTTATCACTTATTTATGGTAATTCATGTTTACTCAAATAATATAGGATATTGATTAATTGTAATGTATATATTTTATTATGTAATGGAGAAGGAGTTAAAACATGATCTGTGGAGATATTAAATTTTTTTCCTCTCATTTCATTTTTTTAATAGAAAAATGTTATCATGTACCATCGATAAATAAAAATTTTATTTATTAATCATTCCTAAGTATGGCATTTTTTCATTTTTAATAAACAATAATAGTAATAAACTTTATTTGAATTTTTTTATGTTTCAAAAAATTTAGAATTTATTATATATATTAGATCTTGAAAACCATATCAATATTATAAATAACAATAAATCCAAAATTAGTGATTTTAATTCCCATCTTCCTTATTATTATCTCATTTGTTATATAAATAAAAATTTTATCAAATGAATATAATTTTATAAATTATTATATCTATAGATAATGAATCATTAGATATAGGTGAATATTTTTATAGGATAATTTGAATAAATTACCATTTATGGGTAAATGGAAAAGATCACAATTTATTAGAACTCATACATATTGATGTTTGTAGTCCAATATATAATGTAAGTTGAAGAATACTATTGTACATGATTAACTTTATTAAAGACATAGTATGTATGGGTATATCTATGTTATGAAACAAAAATACGAATCCTTTGAAATTTTTAAAGTGTTATAAAATAAATCAAGAAATAAATATTGAAAAAATATTAAACAGAATAAATCTAATTGAGGTTGATAATATTGGAGGCAATAATTTATGTGATTTCTAGTACAAAATTGTATAGAATCCCAACTAACCCCAACATATTCACAATGATAATGGTGTGTAATGAAGTTGACATAAAAAATTATTAGACATGGTTCATGTAATTTCCCTTAATCAAAGTCCACTAATCATTTTTTTTCAAGTGTCACAACATCACCTCAAGCATATGTCCCTATATTTTAGAAGTAGGAAACGTGAATTGAATGTTTATATTGTTACAGTGGGGGGGCATTCTCACGACCCGACCCAACGAGGCTCAAGAAATGACTCCCCAAGACCGCCTCCAATAGGCAAGGGGATAAAGTCTACCGCGGAGTAGGCTTGTAACATCCCCAAATGATAAAGGGTTAAATGACTAAATGATATGACTCATGTCAACAAAGGTGCACCTTCCTTTTCGAGAGCCTGTATGATTAGAACTCCACAGTTAAGCGTGCTTGGCTTGGAGTAGTGATCAGGATGGGTGACCCTCTGGGAAGTTCCCCAGGGTGTGTGTGAGTGAGGACAAAGCACACTGGAAAGGACATGTGTTGGCCTGTGGGGACTATCATTAGTCAGATGACCCGTTCAGGCACGTGGGTGGACCCTGGGGTGGGCACCACGTGTCTGCGGGACAACTGGTGGTACCTGGTGGGCCAGGACCCGACGGCCATGTTAAGGCGGGGTGCCTGTGCTGTAACCGGGACCCGGTTGTCACATTTGGTATCAGAGGTGGTACCCAGCCTTAAGTGTGATGCACTGCCTGGGTTGAGATGTAGGGCCCACAACGAGGGCGTTGTGCCCTAAAGGGGGGGTGATTGTAACATCCCCAAATGATAAAGGGTTAAATGACTAAATGATATGACTCATATCAACAAAGGTGCACCTTCCTTTTCGAGATCCTGTCTGATTAGAACTCCACAGTTAAGCGTGCTTGGCTTGGAGTAGTGATCAGGATGGGTGACCCTCTGGGAAGTTCCCCAGGGTGTGTGTGAGTGAGGACAAAGCACACTGGAAAGGACATGTGTTGGCCTGTGGGGACTATCATTAGTCAGATGACCCGTTCAGGCACGTGGGTGGACCCTGGGGTGGGCACCACGTGTCTGCGGGACAACTGGTGGTACCTGGTGGGCCAGGACCCGACGGCCATGTTAAACAAACCTCTAATGAAATTTCACGCACAAAACTAGCGGGTCGCAAGCCTCTTTTCCCCTCCATTCCTTTATTAATATTATTATTATTATTTCCTCATGTCAATTTCTCTTTCCAATCTCATCTTCCCCAATTAGTGCCTCCTGCAGACCCAAGCATCCGTCCTTCATCGGCATGCCCAGAACCGCCACCATCATCTCCGGCTAGCACCGCCACCTGCACCTCCGCTACGCCGCCATACACTTTCCGCTGCACGCCCCTTCAACATGCCGACGCATAGACCACTGACTTGCGGACGTCCGTCGCAAGTCCCGGCTGACCCTCGCTATCCTTATCACGCGCCTCCGCACCTAGAACCACCCATTGCGGATTGCTCATGCGGTTGCTCCAAGAATCAATTGTGCATTAGAGTTGTCGGTCTAAATCGTTTGCGCACCAAATTATTATTTGGGTGATGATTGAAGGATAAAATCACCAATAAAAATATTGAGGAAATAAACTCAGCCGTGCTTGGATTGGTCAAGATTCATCATCATTTAAATGATGACTGGAAAGGTATAATCGTAATTAATAAATTACGGCTCGTGTGAAAAAAACAATAATCACGAATCAAAGGTAGATAAGAATTAATGATCTAACATTTAATCAGATAAGGTCAAAACCACAATTGAAAAGTCTTACATATAAATATACAAAAATCCCCCTACCTCGCAAAGACGTCGCACGTCGTCGAGCCACGGAATATTGGTGTCGATTCCTTTGACGTCGGAGGAAGAGTCGTCGTGGATGGCGTTCGTCGCGGAATCGGAATCCTTCGTCGAAGAAGATGTCGTTCTTCGCCGAGAGGAAAGTCCTCTTCTTCTTCACAAGATTTCTCTCCCAATCTTCTTTAGCACAACCAAAAACCCTCCTCCCCAAAAATAAAATAAAAGGTTACCCCTATTATTTTATTAACACAAGACCCTTCAAATTTCAAAACTCAAAACACTTAATTAATTGATTGAGTTGGTCCAATTAATTAATTAATGATAGTTTTCAAGAGTTATGAGAGGAAGATGAAAAGGTGTTGGGGGAGTTTAAGAGGAGTTCAAGGGTTTATGGGAAGGTCAATGGGTTATGGTCTCGTGTGGCCCCCACCTTCCCCATATCCACACATGGGTAGTTATGTCTAACCCCTAACTATCCTTTGTAGAAAAAAACTATCAAAGCCAAAAAATAAAATTGTACACAATTTTTTTTATTCTTCACAACAAACCTCAATTTTTAACAACTCCTCCCAAGCAAACACACCTTCGAAAAAGGTGTTTCTAAGCAATTACCGGCGCTGCGGTTCCATTGGTGCCCTCGGAATTCGATTCCGAGCACCGGTTCAAAAGATAGAAATTCCCGCTCGTTCGTTCACTGAACGTACCCGAGCTAAACTTCGGAAATTGATTCCGGGCACTCCAGGCCTCGGAATCAGGTGCCGTCAGAAACCGCGCTCTTTTAAAATTCCAAAGAAAATTAAGAAAAAATTTCCCTTGAATTTTACGGGTCTTTACATTACTCCCACCTCAGGGCTTTACGTCCCCGTAAAGATACATCAAAAACTAGGGAAACAAAAGAGGGTACTGAACACGCATCTGAGTCTCCCGCCCCCATGTGCTCTCCTGGAGATTCCTGTGCTGCCATCTGATGCGCACAAGAGGAATCGATCACCCACGCAGGACTCGTTCCTGTCGATCCTCTATCTCCACCGGGACCTCCGTAAAAGTCACCCCATCGTCAAAGTCAAGCTCCCCATGGTCAATGATGTGCGTCGGGTCGTGCACGTATCTCCTTAGCTGAGATACGTGGAAGACGTCATGCACCCGGTGCAACTGAGGTGGCAGAGCCAGGCGATAAGCCACCTTGCCAACCCTGCTGAGGACCTGGATGGGTCCGATGAAGCGCGGAGATAACTTGCCGCCTCGGCCAAATCTCCGAATACCATGTCGAGGTGAGACCCGCAAGAAGTCGTGGTCGCCATCCTCGAACTCTAGTGGCCTCCGCCTCCTATCAGCATAAGACTTCTGCCGGCTCTGAGCTGTACTCATCCGCCCCTGGATGACCTAGACCATCTCAGGTCCCACAAGAGTTGCAAGATTTCTTCTTTTCCGATAAGAGAAATCTGGTCTCATCCCCTGGATGAACCACATTCTTCGCCTAATACAGTCAATCCTGACATGGATGATACTAATACATACCAAGGATGACGTCGTAAGGCCTCGACGCTACTACTAAGAGATCCAACCGTTACTCTCGCCTCCAAGGGTTGAGTCACACTGTCGGCATCAGTGTGTGGTAACTAGGTCTCCTCCAGTAGATGTCTCACAAGTGAGGGTCAAGTCAACAGTCAAAACTGGAACCTCTTAGTAACATCACGAAAGAGGACAGAAACGAAAATATCACAAAGGTATGCGTCTTTTATTATTGCAGCTCATAATACAAGACGCTACACAAAAGCCACAAGGAACCAGATGTACAAGGATGTATCCACTAGTTCTGCTCTTGTCCATCGGCTCCCAGAGCTCCATGATCGTAAGCTTCAGCTGCCTGAAGCTGTGCTCTCCCCTGAGGTCGGGGTGGACCTCCTGGTGGTGGTGGTGGTGGTAGAGCCTCAAAGCGTCGTCCACCACCTGCTACTCGACCAGCTCCTCTGCATGGCGGGTCGGGAAGTCACGAGCCATGTGGCCTTGCCCGCCGCATGCATAGCACTGACTTCCACTCGAAAGACTGGCCCCACGCTGTGTGCCCCGCACTGCTGAGCCAGTGTCCTGAGGTCGTCTGCCTGAAGGTCTGGTCTGCCTGGACCCCTGAGTCATCCATCGACTGCCTACTGCAGATGACTCTGCCACCTTCCGCCCTGCGGTGGGTCACTGCGCTGGCGTAGACTCAGCAAGGAAGCTCTCGATCAGAAGGGCCTGCTCCAGTACTCCTGTCTGAGTCGGTATGCTGAGGGAGATCAGCGATGCCCTGATCTCATGTCTCAAACCCTGCTCGAAGGTCTGGGCCCGGAAGAATGGGTCTCGTACCATGTCGGTCGAGTAGCGCGAGAGATCAGTAAATCTCGTCGAGTACTGAGCGACCGTCATGCTGCCCTGCTGCAGCTGAAGAAGCTCCTGGATACGCACCGCACGAAGGGTGGCTGGGACGAACTCCGAGCGGAAGATGTTCTCAAAGTCCGTCTAAAGTAGAGATGCCTCATCGTGCACCTGGAGCATCAAGCTCCACCATTGTCCTGCTGCTGCGTGTAGTAGGCTCGCAGCGAGAATCACCATGAGGTCTGCTGGTGTCCTCACTAGCCTAAACACACGTACCACTGCCTCCAGCCAGTCCTCGGCTGCCTGGGGATCCGTCTCCCCGCGAAACCTGGGTGGTCACTGGCGCTGAAACTCATGCAGTGCGCTGAGGCGACGTGCATCGTCAGCGGCTGGTGCTGGAAGTATCGGTGGCTCGGCGGGTAGTGCTACCGCCGGTGCCACTACTGACAAAGGGCCCTACACCGAGGCCTCATCGCTCGGTGGGCTGTCATCACGCTCGACTCTCGGAACCCTAGCTGGCTGCTGTCGTGGGGCCATCCTGAATAGGAAACAGGTGCGCCACGGCCAAACAGTATACCTGGTGAGCTGACACAAAGAAATCACAAAGAAAACATTGAAACACACACGAAATCAATGTTTTCGTGCATTAAGTCGGAAATCAGAAGTCAGGGTCCTGGTGTACGGATACGTCGGCCTCCACACCAACACTGGACTCCCTGGACTGATAACCACACTCAATACGCTAAACACTATTGCTTCACATAGAAAAGACCAGAGTTCACGGTAGAACCGAACTTCTCTGATACCAATTTGTCACGACCCGCCCTCGGGGTCCGTGCCGTGACTACCCCAAGCCCGCCTTCCATAGGCCAGGGGCTGGCGACTAGCACCAAGGCGTAAATCCCGGTAAAAAGGGAAGGCATTGCCTTTGTAAAGTAAACAAACACCACAGAGTAAGCAAGCGGAAAGTAAACACTAAGCAAAAGCAGAGTACAACTGAAAGTGCGGAAAAGTAAATGGGCCAGTATACAAACCCAAACAGAAAGTAAAGTACAACTCGAAAGGGAAAACAGCAACTGAAAAGTAAAAGCCGCTACACCGAGCTGTCCACTGGAAATCCCACCTGAAGGGTGGGTACAGATAGCTCCTCTGCTCCACGGGTCCCGCCGTCCGCTCCGAGCACGTCCCGCCCAGTGGTCCACCTCCGGGTACCGTCCCGCTCTGCAAGCCTCAGCTAAGGTCAACGCTGTCCGTCGTCTGCAACCAACACAACGTAGTGCGTGAAAAGCACGTGCAGGGGTGAGTATAAGCTACTCAGTAGGGACCCCGAGACCCCTAAAGGTCTCTCAAATCCCCAAAGGTTAAACCACGAGGAAAGGAACAATCACGATGTAACAACCGACACTGCTTAGGTATATGCCCATACATATACCTAAGTCATCAATTTCAAATACGCACCAACCTCCGATCCCAAGTACAACTCAGTCCACACAGGAAAGTAAACGTATTCCACACAGGAAAGAAAAACGTAATCCACACAGGATTGCACAACACAATCCACACAGGAAAGAAAAACGTAACCCACACAGGATTGCATAACACAATCCACACAGGAAAGCAATAGGATTCAGCTCACACAGGTATACTTCTTCGATAGATGATAAAGATGATCACTGATCCATCTAAGTCGTCGGACCCACGAAGGATCGATAGGTAACTAACCCCCGCAAAGACCCACACAGGATCGGGCCCACACAGGACCTGTAGGCGCTGGTTCACACAGGACCGCTGAGCGCAAAGACCCACACAGGATCAGACCCACACAGGATCGGGCCCACACAGGACCTGTAGCACTGATCCACGTAGGATCGCTGAGCACTGTAGTCGTCATCGTCGAATCCACACAGGATCTCTGTACTGTCATCGTCGCAGTCACAGTAGCAGTAGTAGCAGTAGTAGTCACAGTAACAGTCGCAGCGAGCACTAGGGTTTCCGCACACAGCAAGCTCGTTCGGAGGGTCCGCTCCACGAGCCGAGAGGCTGATACATCAACTGTCACAAAGTCCAGAGTTGATTTATCCAAAAGTTCCGTATCGTCAACAGGAACTCAACGCATCAGACGGCGCGTCGATCGGACGCCCGGTCTGAGAGTTATTGGCATTTTCGTCCCCGGGGCCCGGTTGGTTTTTAAGGCAAAACCAACCCGACCGTACTCCACCTGCGTCCAAACCTCGGGTGGAGTATGCCAAAAGATCCGTCTCACAAAGAGGAACACAACAAAGCTGACGGCACGTCGATCGGACGTCCGTAGCTCAAGATATGAGCGTTTCCGCTCCGAAGGCCCGGTTGGTTTCGTGAACGAACCAACCCGGCCGAACTCAAAGTAATCCGAAACCTTGAGTGTAATAAACTGAAACGACCGTCTCGATCCAAGGATCGCATCGCCGCTAACGGTTCGTCAATCCAACACCGTATGAGTGAGATATGACCTATACAAGATCCCATAATAATAATAATAATAATATTATTCGGTGTTTCATGGCCCCGAGCTACAAACTGGAATTTAGTTTCCAAAATTAGACTTGAATCGACCGTATTAATGACAGGATTACATCGCCACTGACACCAAGGCAATCGGACGTCGCACGCATGAGTTATGGCGGGTTGAAGATTTAATAATAATATTAAATCTTCAACCCGCCATAACACATGCGTGCGACGTCCGATTACCTTGCTGTCAGTGGCGATGTAATCCTGTCATTAATACGGTCGATTCAAGTCTAATTTTGGAAACTAAATTCCAGTTCGTAGCTCGGGGCCATGAAACACCGAATAATATTATTATTATTATTATTATGGGATCTTGTATAAGTCATATCTCACTCATACGGTGTCGGATTGACGAAGCGTTAGCGGCGATGCGATCCTTGGATCGAGACAGTCGTTTCAGTTTATCGCACTCAAGGTTTCAGATTATTTTGAGTTCGGCCGGGTTGGTTCGTTCACGAAACCAACCGGGCCTTCAGAGCGGAAACGCTCATATCTTGAGCTACGGACGTCCGATCGACGTGCCGTCAGCTTTGTTGTGTTCCTCTTAGTGAGACGGATCTTTTGGCATACTCCACCTGAGGTTTGGACGCAGGTGGAGTACGGTCGGGTTGGTTTTTCCTTAAAAACCAACCGGGCCCCGGGGACGAAAATGCCAATAACTCTCAGACCGGGCGTCCGATCGACGCGCCGTTTGATGCGTTGGGTTCCTGTTGACGATACAGAACTTTTGGATACATCAACTCTGGACTTTGTGACAGTTGATGTATCAGCCTCTCGGCTCGTGGAGCGGACCCTCCGAACGAGCTTGCTGTGTGCGGAAACCCTATTGCTGGCTGCGACTGTTACTGTGACTACTACTGCTACTACTGCTACTGTGACTGCGACGATGACAGTACAGAGATCCTGTGTGGATTCGACGACGACGACTACAGTGCTCAGCGATCCTATGTGGATCAGTGCTACAGGTCCTGTGTGGGCCCGATCCTGTGTGGGTCCGATCCTGTGTGGGTCTTTGCGGGGGTTAGTTACCTATCGATCCTTCGTGGGTCCGACGACTTAGATGGATCAGTGATCATCTTTATCGTCTATCGAAGAAGTATACCTGTGTGAGCTGAATCCTATTGCTTTCCTGTGTGGATTGTGTTATGCAATCCTGTGTGGATTACGTTTTGCTTTCCTGTGTGGATTGTGTTGTGCAATCCTGTGTGGATTACGTTTTTCTTTCCTGTGTTGAATACGTTTACTTTCCTGTGTGGACTGAGTTGTACTTGGGCTCGGAGGTTGGTGCGTATTTGAAATTGATGACTTAGGTATATGTATGGGCATATACCTAAGCAATGTCGGTTGTTACTTCGTGATTGTTCCTTTCTTCGTGGTTTAACCTTTATGGATTTGAGAGACCTTCAGGGGTCTCGGTGTCCCTACTGAGTAGCTTATACTCACCCCTGCACGGGCATTGCCCGCACTACGTTGTGTTGGTTGCAGACGACGGACAGCGTTGACCATAGCTGAGGCTTGCAGAGCGGGAAGGTACCCGGAGGTGGACCACTGGGCGGGACGTGCTCGGAGCGGACGGCGGGACCCGTGGAGCAGAGGAGCTATCTGTACCCACCCTTCAGGTGGGATTTCCAGTGGACATCTCAGTGTAGCGGCTTTTACTTTTCAGTTGTTGTTTTCCCTTTCGAGTTGTACTTTACTTTCAGTTTGGGTTTGTATACTGCCCATTTACTTTTCCGCACTTTTAGTTGTATTCTGCTTTTGCTTAGTGTTTACATTCCTCTTGCTTACTCTGTGGTGTTTGTTTACTTTACAAAGGCAATGCCTTCCCTTTTTACCGGTATTTACGCCTTGGTGCTAGTCGCCAGCCCCTGGCCTATGGAAGGCGGGCTTGGGGTAGTCACGGCACGGACCCCGAGGGCGGGTCGTGACAAGGCTATCACACACAAGGGAGGAGTTTGACTAACGTACTTTTACACACACACCCTTATACACTTCCATCCAACAGTGCATATATATATAAAAATGATATGAAAATGCATGCATAAATATATCAAAAACCAGTGTGAAAAATCATTATAAAAAGGGTAAAAGAGGGCCCACCAAAAGATAACTACAAAGGAGTCCGACCTACTCTGAAGAAGGGGAACACTGCCAAAAGCACCACTGGAAAGATCCTCGGCACAAATCCGGCAAGACTCCATGGTCAGTCCCACTCACTCAGCTCCACATGCTCCAGGTCCTCAGTGGACTCCATCGAAAGGCCTGTGGTCTGCACAAGACACAAACATGTGTGTAAAAAGCCCATGCAGGGGTGATTATAACAATACTTAGTAGGCACCCCAAAAACCCAAAACAAAAGAGAGAAACTGAAAGGAAACAGTCCGCTCGTCCCAAATAGAGGGAACCCAGACGAGAGTGAAACTCCATCTAATGACCATCTTCGGCTAAACACAACTAGTCACCTCAAATCAGGTGTATGACAATATATATATCATGAAGATCCAGATATACTCAGCTCACACTCCAAGCCCCATGAGGTACTGACCTCAACACCACAAATGGTTCAAAACCATGAGAGCACACTCCAAAATCACTATTATCCTAGATGATACTCGTTCGAGAGATACAATCCATCAGGTCCCACACAAACACCTCAGACGCTCACTCAAGAGATCACGGTCATCAGATACCGTCACTGAGAATGTCACGCTGAATCAACAAAAACACCAAACTCCATGGATAGGGTATTATTCCTAGGGTCCTCTAAGGGATACTAGAACCCACACCTATATATGATTATCTCACAGATAGGGGATCATGCCTAGGTTCCATTGGAGGATACCATAACCCGATCTGGCATTCGAAAAAAACACGTCAATCAGATAGAGGATCGTTATGTAAAGGTTGTCATGATGATACCAGAACCCTATCTGGTATAACTCGCAATTTAGGGGATCGAACCGATGATGCACCAACCCTAACAAAACCACGGGCAGAGTAGTGGATCGTATAACCAATGATACCGCAACCCTACTATACACCACATGCTGAGTAGGGAATCATATACCCATCAATTCCACGACCCTACTGAACACGACCCACTACATAAGGGATCATATTCCCGATGATGCCACAAACCCTACAGGGTTATCTTGCTAGATAGGGGATCGCCTCCTGTGAATAAGCAGTTATAAATATACCAAGAACCCAATCTAGGGAAACGTTTCTAGAGGATCTCGCTCCGGGCCCACCAAAGGGATTCCACAACTCTTAAAGATTAAACATCCCATCGAGAGGATCATAAACCTATACAAAGGCTAGGATGCTGCCGGAACCCTCATAAGAACGAACCATTGGAGTACCCTCAACCACTGTTGGTCCAAACGCCGCTAACCCGAGCAACCTTCCACAACACCACACCGTGCTCCTCTAAGGTTGATACCGAGGCTACCATCGCAATTCACGCAGGAAAACACGTATTATAGGCTGTATACTCGCTCGAAATGGAAAACTGGTGAGAAAGGAACTATTCACCAAAGCTAGACCATCTGGGAACCACACTATAATCCCGAAACTCATAAAGATGATCATACCACTTCATTCCCTTTGAAAAAACCCACGGGATCAACTACTCGTTCATTCCAAATGGACTACCGGTGGAAAATGTACAATTCATTGAAGCCATTCTGGGGTGGGTCCCATGAATCGATCCCAAAACTCATCCAATAGATCACACCATTGCGATCATCTCGAAAAAACACATAGGATCGACTACTCGCTCATCCAAAACGGACACCCGGTGGTAAAGTTGCATTTCTCCGAAAACACCAAAACCCAACCTCGTGGGGCCTACACCCCAATCTCGATCCCAAAACTCGAAAACCAACAAGAAAAGTCAGCCGTACCATCAAGGCCTCATGTCCACTGACAACACATAAATCGAACACATCGGGTAGAAGATATTATGGCCCGAAGTTAAATAATAAAAATATCATTATTTTATTCGACATTTCAATCTCTTGGTCCATGATCCCGAAACTGTGAAACCACTGAACCCACCTCAACGTGTTCGCCTTATTTCTAGGGTTGCGTCACCACAGACGAAACACGAATCCAACCCCCAGATTCGTCAAAATGAGGGTTTTAAAACACCCGTGTACATGGAGAGGGCCAGCCCACGCCGGCCGACCCGGCCACCACCTTCGGCCACTTCGGCTGGTAGACCACCGCCCCTTATGGAGGTCCGATGTGATTCTCACAGCCCGCCGCAGCCAGTGCCACCCCAGCGGTCTTTCTGAGACCTGCTGGGGGCACCCCGAATGTCCAAACATTCATAGGAAGGTATCTACTTGCCCCCTGGGACCGAATATATGCATATGCAGGCTTAAAACTGAGAAAAACAATCCAAATCAGGATCCATGATTTCGAAAAGCAAAACACCTACCTGTTGGCAGATCGCCGAAGCTTCGAGTGTAGAATGACACCTCTGATGTGATGGATCTCGATCTGTGGACGGTCGACACTGAAAATGGACTCTCGGGGCTCGATCTAGTGAATACACGGAGGATGGAAGGGGGTTCATCATCTCCTTCGCGTAAAAGGGGTGGGGGAGATGGGTTTTTATTTTATTTAATTTTTTTAATAAAAACCTCATTTCATCTCCCTGCCATCACACCTCTGACCCAGCACCCAACACTGACTAAACTTAATTCACACTTGGGGTAAACACGGTGTTCTGAACGCAACAGAGGACTGTGAATTGCAATATGAGACTCCTGTCATGAGTTATTCAAGATGATTCTCATAAATAAACATTTCCATTTATAAACGAAAATGCCACTGGTGGCTTTTCTCATAATAGGCCCGCAACCGCAATGTTTACACCCCACCTAGGGTAAAATGCACATTCCGGATGCAACCATGCCCTCAGATCTTCATTCCATGCTACCATTTAGAATATTACACACCCCCACCACGTGCATAGTAAAAAAATACTTAATTTATAAGATTAATTTCGGGCACATCAGGCCTCATAATCGAACTCCGTTTTTGTGCATAGCACTGGAATTATTTGTAGGAATACTCCCAAGTATGACATGGCAAAATCCCAAGTCTCTACAGACAATATATTCATATTACTAAAAATAAAATAAAAAAATTAAAAACATATCCATAAAAAATAATTTTATTACAATTAATAAATAAAGTATAACATGATATATAAAATGAATATGGAAGCATAAAACAACATAAACACATATCTGTTGCAACATACATTAACTAATCACCCACTGGGATGATCATAAATACAAACTAATGTATTAATTAAAATGGAAAATGGCTCTACATCCATCCCCAAGTAATAACTCAATATATATCTCCAAATCCCCACTAAGCTACTCCATCCTGATCATACATCTCTAGGACTCATTTAGATCCATTTTATGTCATGTGTTCAACCTGAAAGAATACCAGATTTATTTTTGTTCAACAAAGATCTGATGCTATGGCTGAGAAATAAATCCTATATAGCCTACCTTGTGTATTGTACCATTCAGATTATATGATATTCAATGCATTCACATGTGATATTACCATAATATCTATGTAATAACTACAGTAAAGAAAAGTAATTTATAACCACCACATATCCTTGGGATTTAATGTTCCATATGGGAATTACAATACATTCATTTTCTAGGATAAACGTATCTCTAATCTAGTGGAATACTTATGTTGAATGTCAGGTGCACTTATTCCATTAATTTTATTTTATTTGTATATGATCACTTAAAGGGTAGATTTTCCCACACCAATAATCTCATAAAAACATGAAAAACATTATATGTAACCACTGGATCATTTTGTATAACCTAATAATTATTTACAGTATCAGGTACAATATTTGATCCTAGATACTACAAGAATCTAATATACAATCCTACATAATTACAAATCCAAGGTGTCTAAGTCATATCACATTTCATCATCATGAATTTCTTAAAATACATGGCATCTTAATAATCTAATAAAATATTACTAGGAATCCAACTTGATCCATGTTGTTTTTGGCATCTCACCTCTCGCTAGAATCAATGAATAGATTTTAGGAATATCTAGGAACCTCATATCAAAATGTGTAATGTTTTATCTTAGGAATCATGAATCATTTAACATAATATCACAAGGAATCATGATATAAAATAGGCACCTTAGGCATCTCACAATATATCCCCACTTATCTGGCACACCCACCAGATTTTCAAAATCAATAGGCATATTATATGAATAATGTTGGAGGGAAGTTCATCCCTCCCATCCATCTCATATAATAAATTCAAGGGCCATTATACACCTAATAAAACAACATAAAATTCTCATGATGGGGGTCATCTATACATTCATCCCATCATTCATCTCATAGGCTGGGCTCTAATGTTTACAACATAGTCCATCATCATTATTTCTAGAGTTCTATGGAGAACCTCGGATATGATGATACCACAACCTATACACTACCCCACTCAAGGGAAAATGTGTTAATGGGGATCTAAAATAGGGTCCCATTATCTATATCATATTTTTCACACCCTATATGGGTTTCATTAACTCTATATCTTATCTCTAGTCCAAGGATATCACCTTGGGTATTTCACATCCCTCAAAAATATATGGTTCATATTATGTGCTCACAAGACACACATGATAATAACAATTAGAACCATTCATGGGAGACTACATAATTCCCATATCACTTCCCATGGACATAGAAGGTTGGTCCACTCATCCAATATATCATTATATCTAACCTTGGGTGTATGAACCTGTGTCACCACATCTTAGAGTGGTAGGAAGACTCACCCCATGATCATATCGAATAGTAATAAATATTCAAGGTATCTCAAGACCCATTAATTTTTACAAGGGATATTTATTCTGAATGAAAAAAAATTTATTCTAAAGGGAGATTGGGAATCTATTTAGCACACCATATCCACCTTATTTAATCTACACCCCTCAAAGGTTTGAGTATCTTAAGAATCACATTAATAACTAAGGACCATTGTTATCCATTAATAAGGAACATTCTCATCCTCATATCCCATCTCTAAGTCACATACCATGTGTCCCTTAAGTGATCCCTCAATCTGTCATCTAGAGGAAATTTATTCTCTATCAAAAATAATATATTTTTTATCATCTCTCAATAAAATATACTAGAGGAAAATATTTCACCATCACATTTTACATGAAGAGAATAATTTTAATAAACTCCAAAATTATGAAATTGTTTCAATAGGTAATAAAATCAAGAAATCCCTCTTTATTTGGGAATTACATGATGCATACATCAGAGTACATGATGTATACTCTCATTGACTTCAATGGGGTGTGTACCTCAACCCATACAAACATGTAATTACTATATAAATGTTGTGTAACGAACATATATAGAGTGTTACCCAAAAAGGTATTTATCCATGTAGCTCTCATGGTGTCTCAACAAGTTGGCCACATAGAATCTGGTTTTTTACGTCACATAGGTTCTAGGCATGTACCCCACATGGCTTATTCCCACCCCATATGGTTCCTCACCCAAATCCATTTTGTAATGATACTACAAATAATTTCCCCATGACTACATGACATATAGTCATCTTATTCACCCTTATATATAATGGAATAAGATAGATTATGTGTTAATTAAAAAACATTGTATTATAATGTTTCTAAAACATAAATCCCATTGGGAATAACCTTGAACTCGCAATTTTACCCTAATCAAGGCATATGTAGTCACAATAAAATATAAAATGTATATATTATACATTAGAACTAATAAAATTGAAACAAAATGATAATTTTGTGAATAATAAAATATTATCCAACTTTTTTATGTAATTAATGAGGCTTCAAGCCTTGATCCACACTCCCAAGACGGTTTACCCTGATATTGTCCCAATCATTCTCCTCAAATTATGTTGAAGAGCCTCTATATTATCCCTTTTCCCTTCCTGGTGTCTCATGGTAAAGGGTGTGTAAAGAACCCAACCTTAGTAGCCCAGAACCACTGCCTAAATTTTATTACATTGGTATAATAAATAATGATGTAACATCACGAATAAATGAGTAGTGTAGTAGATTTTTAAATATAGATAAACACATAATTGATACATAACAACATTAAATAAAATATAATATTGAAAATCATATGGAAACACCCATAAACTCTTAGATTGTCCCTATAAGTCATTCATTGTACACATCATCGCATCATCAAGAAAAATAAAAAATAAGAAAGGAGTGAGATTAGATGCTCCGTAAGGTTATGAAATATAATGGAAGATATCATATATTGACAACATCAATAAATCATATTGAATAACTAAAAACACATTTTCTTAAAACATAATCTTCATCATATTATGATAAGAATAACAAATGGTTAATTAAATTTATAAATAATGACATGAGAAAGAATATTAAACTTGGATATTGTAATAGTCCAATAATCACATGAAATACAAATTACTAGTATCATAATTAGGGAGTGAGTAATTTCAAACATCATAAATATACATTCATGGTTTCATCCATGAAACCCTACCGAAGTTGGTAAAACCCAATGTAGTGTGTCTCATCAGACCTACTGATACCCTGAGCGGCTATAGTAGGCTCGTTCCATCACTTACTAAGCTCAATACAATCTACATATGAAATGTGTGGAATATAAATAATGAAAACATTCATATTAAACCGGCTATATGAAATGTTTTAAAATTTTCCTAATAACAAACATAATCATAATACATCCTGAGTAATACATAGATTGGTATTAAGATAGTACATCCCCATAAAAAATCATAAACCATTCAATAAATTTTTTTAGATGTGTATAGTACATATCAATATAAATTAAGCATATGATTCAATAGTGTCTACTGTGTAGGTTCTGGGCATAGTGGAAGTTCATTGGTGGGTTTCCACAACATTAATTTCAGCATTAAAAATGATCAATCCGGGATCATCCATGATAAAAAAATGATGGATCACTAGAATAGAATGAAAAATGAAAAAGAATGAGGGAGTCCTAGAAACATAAAGATAGGATCATCATATTTTGGTTATAATTAATTTAATTAATTGAAAAGAATTACATTTGATGGAATTATTCCTTCGTTGATGTCTCTGGTCACGATCTGATGTGATTCGTTATTACGTCACAAAATCTAAGTGTATAGTTCTTCTAGCGGTGATCCATATGTGAACCAAGTATCACTGGATATCACCAAAGGAATCCTCAGGTTCTTGCGTGGAGAATCCTTTGCTTTCATTTTCTTCCTTAGATATCCTTGATCCAATGGAAGAGGATCTCTCTCGGTCTTGAGAACATTCCTGGAGGAAGGACTTCTTTCAATCATGAGAGAATTCTCCAGAATTTTTGTGCACAATGATTCACTCTTGAAAATTGTTGGGGTTGTGAGGATATTTATAATCGGGCTTGAGGTTATAGAGTTATGAAAATAAATAAACATGTTACGCGTTTTATTTATTTCATTAACTCTTATTGAAAACCCCCATGGCGGATGATTAATTCCATGACATGCGCCCCCAAAAATTATAATAAATATCATTTAATAAAATGATATTATTTCCTCAAAATCCCGACTAGAAAAACTACACAATGTGTAATCATTAATACACGTAATTTACTAGTTTTCCATGAAAACTACATGGAGTGTACATTCAAGGTTCACATTATGTTTATCTTGTTTTCATTTTTCTTTATTTCCACCACCACATTTATTAGACCTTGAGTAATGCCTATTTATTTCATAAATAAATGTAACTACATTAATTTCTAATAATTATATATTGTTTCACCCACAATATATTTTCTTGAATAACTACTGTCGAAATAAATGCGATCAGGAATCCATAAATCATTATTAAACCACAATCATGAATAATCTTTATTTATCTTTTCAAATTAATATTTAACTGAGATACATGGACACACATAGTGTGTGACCATCTAGGCCTATTTCTCAGTGGAATTTCTCTGAGCCTTCATAAATTCCAAGGTTAGTGTATAACAACCCACCAAGGTACCCATTGAGAAAGAAGTTAACACCGCTATGATGTGTCACCTCATATGAACTCTTAGTGTGAAATATAATCCCTTTGTCATGATATATCGAATCAAGTCGACTGCATGTTAGTTCCATCAACCCATGTGCTCGATTATTCTTTCTCCAACATACCAGAATTGAACTCACCCATACCTTACCATGGCCATGTATTTATTTAGGATATATCAATTCCATCAAAGGGCCTGAGATATATACTTTTGTTATGGAACAGAAGGGGAAATCCTTTCTCGCATTACCTATTAATGTAGTATCACTAATGACGCACCCAATGTATCCTACCTCGCTGCGAATAGTGTGCTATCACAGTTTTCATCCATACATCTACGTGAGCGAGTTGTAATACCCATTTACAATAATCTTAATGTCTAATGACCAATACACATGTCAGTAGATAGGAACATCAAATGACACTATGAAATGTGGATTTCCTACTGGTGGGTCTCGTTCTCATAATATCATCCTAGATATTACCAAGGACGCACACCATGAGAAGGTGCCTCAATGTTTTATGATTCCTCACCCCTAATGGCCTGTATTATTTGTTTCACTCAATTAACATCTTCCAGCAATAGAACATATATTCCAGAATATAGTTATGGAACTTCCTGGTTGACATGATAGACAGGATCCGTTATGACCCTTTAATGCAACAACTATCCTTGGTACATTATCACATGCATTGTCACATAGAAGAATAATCCAAATGTGATATATGTTTATTTAACGAATAATGTACAATATAGTTGGTTCTAGGCCACCAACTCCAATAGACATGCACTTGGACTAGATCCAACTGCTATCAACCAATAACCCACTAGTTCTCACATGATATTTATGCTTCTACTGATATAGGCCTTTAGTCATGGGGTCCACCACATTATATTTTGTGGACACTCTTCTCACTAAAACTTCACCGTTTCTATAGAAATATCTCAAGAGGTGATATTTCCAGAGTATATGCTTTGTTTTTTGATGTGACCTTAGTTCATTTGCATGATCCACCACTGGAGTATTATCACAATACAACATGATAGGATCTTTACTACTAGGCACAACCTCATGCTTTTTGAAAATGTTCCGAATCTAGACGACTTCCTTGGCTGCATCAGAAGCCACTATATATTCATACTCTACAATAGAAATGGCGACAACTGGCTTCTTTGAACTATTTCAACTCACAGCTCCTCCATTGAGATAGAAAACCTATCCATATTACACATTCAGATCGTTCTAATATATCTGAAAGCCAGCATCAACATACCCACTCATGAAAAGCTCCTCATCTACCCCATACACCAAAAACATATCCTTAGATCTTCTCAGATACATAAAGATAGTCTTAACAACAATCCAATGTTGTTCTCCTAGATCTTATTGATATATGCCTACCATGCTCAGTGCATAGACAACATCAAGCTTGACCCATAACATGGAATACATGATAGATCCTATAGATGAATTTTATGGGATCTTAGTCATTCTATCTTTCTCTTGTTGTGTTAGAGGACACATTTTCTTAGAAAGATATAGGACATGTGACACTGGAAGAAATCCTCTCTTACAATGTTCCATACTCAATATCTATAGTATCTGTTCAATGTATGTACCCTGACATAGTCCAAGTAGCCTCTTGGATCTATCATGAATGATCTTGATCCATAGAATTCAGGCTACTTAACCCAAGTCCTTAATGGAGAAACACTTGTTCAACCCGTCCTTAACTGACTATAATACTGGTACATTATTTCTAATAGGAAATATGTCATCAACATATACTACTATGATAACAATCACATTCCCATTAAACTGTTTATAAACACATGGCTCACATTTTTTCTTAATGAAAAAAAATTATTTTATGGATTATCAAAACAAATGTTCCATGACCCAGATACTTTATATAATACATAAATGGATTACGGAAACTAGAAAACCTGTTTGGATCCACTTTGTGTCACAAACACTTTTGGTTGTGTCATATAGACATCTTCCTGAAGGTTCCCATTAAGGAATTCCTTTTTGACATCCATCTTCCAAATCTCATAGTCATGGTAAGATGATATGGAATGTATGATTCTTATGGATTTGAACATTGAAACTGGTGAAAAGGTTTCATCATATTGAATTCCTTGACGCTGTCTGAATCTTTTAGCCACTATCCTTGCATTATAAGTGCTAGCATGACCTTCCATGTACAGTTTTCTCTTGAATACCCATTTGCATCGAACAGGATTTACATCAACTGTCTCATCGAATAGAACCCAGACTTTTTTTGATATAGAGAATCCATCTTAGAATTCATATCTTCCAACCATCTTGTAGATTATGACCTTTCTACTTATTCCTTATAGGAGAGAGGTTCATCAATGTCCAACAATAATGATTCACCATCCTCGGTGACTAGAAAACCAAATCTATCCTATTACCTTACCTCTCTTGAGTTCCTACACAGTACATGGGTTTCTGGAACCTCTTCCTTGAGGGCCTATGGAATTTGTTCCTATAAAAAATCTTTATTATCATGAGCATCAACATCATAGAAGTCAATCTTGCTCCCACTCTCCTTATTGAGGATGTTCTCCCTCTAATGAAAGATAGCTTGTCTGGCGATAGTCATATTCTTGTATGAATTCTTATATAGGTAATATCCTTTTGTTTCCTTAGGATATCCTATAAATATACCCCTCATGCACCGATGTTCAAGTATGTTTCTTGTGAAGGCCTTAACAAATTCCACACATCCCCATACATGTGTTTGCGATATAATGGGTTTCCTTCCAATCCATTACTCGGACGAAATTCCATTTTCCGCCTTAGTTGGTACTCAGTTTAATGTGTATACTATAGTTTGTAATGCATATCCCCAAAAGGATAATGGATGATATGCATGACTCATCATTGACCTAACCATGTCCAATAAGGTGCGATTCCTCTTTTCACTAACACTATTCCACTGTGTTGTATAAGGAGGTGTGACCTGAGATAGAATCCCAGACTCCCGTAGAAGATCAATGAACTCTTGGTTCAGATATTCTCTACCTTGATCTGATCGAAGTTTCTTTTTCTTCTTACCATTATGATTCTCTAATTCATTCAAGCATTCGTTAAATTTATATAATGATTCTGACTAATACCTCATTGCATATACATATCCATATCTACTCAAATCATCAGTAAATGTATTGAAGTAATAATATCAACCTATATCTTCTACTAGAAATGGTCCACACACATATGTGTGCACCAATCCTAGAAGCTATGTGTCCCTTTCACCTTGTCCACAGAAAGGCGACTTTGTCATTTTTCCTTGTAATCAAGCGTGACATCTATCAAGTGGTTTTAGATTAGTAGAGTCTAAACATCCTTTTTGGTAGAGCTTTATCAAGCATTTCTCATTTACATGACTGAGACGGTGGTCCCACAACTAGGTTATGTATGTGTCAGGTGAGTTTGTTTCGTCATCGATTGCCAACACTTAGTTTTTTTTAATTTAATGCATAAAAAACATTATTTAAATGATCTATACTATAACATACCATGTTCTTATAAAAGAGACAATACTTATTTCCAAACGTGAAAATAAATCCATCTATATCCAAACAAGATACAAAAATTATGTTCATGGTAACACTAGACACATAATAAAAGTTATATAAAACCAAAATCATTTTAGTTGACAATGAGAGGTGGTAATCGCCAATGGCCAACATCGCTAGCCTCATGCCTGTGGTAGCTCAATGATGCACCACTCCTTTGGAAATTGTTATAAATATACTTGGTTCTGGCATTTGAATACAAATGTGAGCCCCACAATGTGTATCTAATACACAATGTGTAGAAATGGAAATATTACACTCGATAACGAATGCACCATTATCGTCCCTATGATTCTGGGTGCACTTCCTCTTCATGTGGCCTTGCTTTCCCTATTAAAAACATATTGCCTCCCATTCCTTGACCTACCTCTAGATCTTCCCCTTCATGGAAGGACGACACTTGGGGGATTCAGACCATTTATAAGTCTTTAGCCCCTTTTCCTTGTAATTCCTTTTCATATTCACCATAAGGACTGTGGGATTGTCACACCCCATGTCCTTATATACTTGGAGAATTATGGCCAGATGTTCCTATAGACTCTTCTCATTGTTTGACATGTTATAATTGAAAATAAAGAAAGATAAGGTCTTGGTATGTGATGATATGATGAGATCTGTATGCAACTCACCCAGGAACATAATCCCAAAGATGTCCAGGCATTCAATTTAACCAATGAGCATGAGTACATTAGGCCCAGATGGTGAAGACTCTCAAAGTTTAGTTGTAAACAATGTTTTGGAGATATCATATCTCTCATGTCTCGCCTTCTCTTGGTAGAGATCCTTAAGATTATACATCACGCTATACACGTCCATGTCTTCATGTTGCTTTAATAGCTCATTTGGCATGGACGATAGCATGAAATGCCGGAAATTTGTGGTATCATCCATGTGTTTCATATTGAGAGATAGTTCCACATCACGGGCCTCTTTTCCATGTGCAATTGGAATAGGCTCTTCTAGCACATACAACTTCCTCTCCTAGAGAAGGATGACCCGTAAAAGCCTCTGCCACTCCTGAAAATTGGTGCATGTGAGAATGTATTCCTTCTCAAGTATGGTTCACAATGATATGTTTGAAGTCATTTTTCTTTCCATTTATAAAAATTAAGATGAAAAAGGTTTTATTACTTTATTATAAAAACTAAGATGAATAAATTAATTAATATTTATTAGTCTCCTACAATTTTATTGACATCCAATAGCCATCACCATTGACTTTGGAATATTCTGTTGCCTGAATGTTCTAGTGGAAATGATCCATATTTGCCTCAGAATTACCACAAATAGGGTTGGTCAAGCATCAAGAAGGGTTTTAGGTAGGAATTCCAAATTCCAACTCTATTAACTTGTAGCTCCTTGATCTGTAGAGTGGAATCCCCAATCCTGAAACCCTTTTATTTTGGATTTCCTAAACCTTTTCCTATTGGTCACACCATGTCCTGCTGTGGCATTCAACCCTTGATGCGAACCATGTCATGTCAACCAAAAACAATGAATTATAATTTCCATATAATTGAAAGAACCCCAACTAGGTTTGGTCAAGCACTTTGAACTATTGTTCGATTCTAACAAAAAATGGGAAGGCTATACCGACTTAGGATTTCATTGAGGGATTTTACCCTTATACGTAAATTTATTTTTTATTATATTTTACTACATGCTTTTAAATATTATGTGGGATATACTTATGTGATTAACCATGTCTAATATAATATTTACACATAAGCCGTTTTTATTTTAGTTCCATCATGCATGATTGTTTAATTCATTAATTGTGTGATAGTGACAACACACCCACAATAAATAAACCATGATACTGAAAGAAATCAAATAAATGGTATGATAATGAGCTTGTTATATTGGTTATTTTATATAGAGGTTTTTAAACTAACCGAAGACCTAGGGGAGAAACACCTTGAACCTTTCGGGTTTGTGTTTACAGATTTCCACTTATCCACCATTGTATCTCATTGGATTGGTTTCACCTTGGCTCATGACTTGAGATTCCTCCACTAGCTTGGGAGCTTCATCCATTACGTATTCATTTTACTCACATGCAGGTGAGGGGTAAAAGGGGGTTTACATAAAAAAACATTGGGCACATAGGCCCTACATATTAATGAGGAGAAGGCTCATAGTCCAACCAATTTTATTTAAATAAATAAAATAAAAGGAACCATTCACATACAAAGGACTTGGTTTATCTCATGATCATCCATACATGCAATGATATTACCCATTAATAAAACTTTCATTCAAATAATTAATCTTTCCTATTTAAGATAAATCACACTTGATTCAATTAATTAATTTTAATTAATCAATCGTTTTATCTTATACCCTTTTTCTGAATTTCCTTGATATTCTCACCCATCATAATTTTAAACAAATAAATTCATTTAATATTATATTTGTACATAACTTGTACCTTGGAGGAATCCTGATAAGTTCCCATTCATTAAACATATGTTAAATTAAACACACATATATAAAACTCTTATCACGTGTTCTGCCTCACCTTTATTCCTACACTATGGTACACGTCTCAATGGTTTGTATAATATAATAATATATTTTAGAAAACTTGTCTAATTTGGATGAGTAGACGGTGTGTAGTTCTGACTACAAAGCATGTAATTTTGGTCACCTTCCATCTGAAGTATAGGCCCGAGGTCATGGTGTGTGGATGTACTTAGGAAATTTCAGAGTACACGGTGTGTTCTTTTTGACACACAGCATGTAGTATCCGCGTTACATGGTTTCTAGGTGGGAAATCCATGTACGGGGTACACAATCTAAACCTAACCCGAAGAGACTACACACTGTGTTCAATTGGACCACACAACATGTAATCTAGAAACCATGTTACACCAGTTTTTTGTCAACACACGGTGTCATAAATTACTTGGATGGGATCTAATACACGACCTGATTTGGCCAATCAATCAATGAATTGAACCTAGACTACACAACATGTACTAATGAATACACGCCTTGTATTCTAGTGTTGTTAGGGCAGAAGCATTTGACACCTCCGAATAAGATCCTCTATTTTATTTTAATCAAAATTAAAAGAAAATATTGTTTCTTTAAGGTGAACGAGAAATGAGAGGGGGGAATAGATATCAAGATTCAAATTTAATGAACGATTAACTTGAATTGAAACAACTAAATTATTAAATTCATAAATCACCAATGAAAAACTAAATAATTATAATCCACGATATGACCCCTCTGATACCACTTATAGGTTCCAGGTGCAGCGGAAGCCCATTGGTGGGTTTTTTGCCAACATTATTTTTATCATAAAAAACGATCAATAAGAGATCTGTCACGATAAACAAACGCCAGATCGTTGGAATAGAATGAAGAATGGAAAAGAAAGAGGGAGTACCAGAACTGTAAAGACATGATATTCATATGTTGGTTATAGTTAATTTAATTAATTGCCAATAATTACCTTGATGGAATTCTTTCTTCATTGATGTCTCGAGTCACAATCTCATATGATTCGTCATTGCGTCATAGAATCCAAGTGTAGACTTCCTCTAGTGGTGATCCACACGTTCACCAAATATCTCTAGATGTCACCAAAGGAATCTTCAGGTGCTAGCATAGAAAAGCATTTTCTTGCATTGTCTGCCTTAGATTGCCTTGATCCGATGGAGGAGGGTCTCTCTCGGTGTTAAGATCATTTATAGAGGAAGGATTTCTTTCGGTCTTGAGAGAATTCTTCAAAATTGTTGTGCACAACGATTCACTATTTAAAAGTAATGGGGTTATGAGGATATTTATAAATGGGTTTGAGGTTATAGAGTTATGGAAATAAATAAATGAGTTACACATTTTATTTATTTCATTAACTCTTATTTAAAACCCCCATGTGAAATGATTAATTACTTGACATGCATCCACACCGATTATAATAAATATCATTTAATAAAATGATATTATTTCCTCAAAATCCCGATTATAAAAAATATTGGGTGTGTAATCGTTAATACAAGGTGTGTACTCATTTTCCATGAAAACTACTCGGCATGTACATTCAATGTACACGACATGTTTATATTGTTTTCATTTTTCATTATTTCCTCTACCACATATATTAGACCTTGAGTAAGGGAAATTTTTTTCATTAATTAATATAATTGCATGACTCGATAATAAATATATATTATTTCTACCACAATATATTCTCTTGAATAACTAGTGTTGAAATAAATGATATCAGGCATCCTTAAATAATTATTAAACCACAGTAGGGAATAATCTTTATTTAACTTGTTAAATTAATATTTAACTGAGATACATGGACACAATTATTGTGTCACCCTCAAGGCCTCTTTATAAGTGGAATTAGGCAACTCCTGCCTAACGTCCACGGTTAGCATCTATAAAAACACCAGGGCACCAATAGAGAATGAAGTTAATGCCACAATTACGTTTTACCACATACGAACGATTACCGTGTAATACAATCTGTTTGTCATGATAACTCAAATCAAGTGGGTTGCATGCTGGTGCCATCAACCAATGTTCTCGATTAATATTTCTTTGACTTCTTGGAATAAAACATTATCAAACATTACCATGACAATGGATTTATTTAGGCAGTATAAATTCCATAAAAGGGCCTGAGATATCTACTTTAATTATGGAATATAAGGAAAAAATAATTTATCACATTATCTATTATTTTAGTATAACTCATGATGCACCCAACGTATCTTACCTCACTATGAACAGTGTTTCATCCCAGTTTTCATCAATACATCTTAGTGCATGAGTTGTAATACCCATTAATAATAATTTTAATGTCTAAGGACCAATACACACGTCTACAGATAGGAACAACCAACGACACTATGAAATGTGGATTTCCTACTGGTGGGTCTTATTCTCATAATATCATCCTGGATATTACCAAGGGTGCACACCATGAGAATGTGCCTCAATGTTTTATGAGTCATCACCCATAATGCCCTGTATCATTTGTGTCCCTCAAATAACATCATCCGTCCATAGAACATATATTCATGAATAGTGTTATGACACTTCCGGTTTCTCATCATAGCAGAGATCCACTATTATCTTTTTATGCAATAGATATCCTTGGGACATTATCACATCCATTGGCATGAAGAATAATAATAAAGATGTGATAAGGTGTTTATTTAATGAATAAAGTACAAAGTAGTTGGTTATAGGCCACCATCTCCAACATATTGAAATAGTTGAAATTAATTTAATAAAACAATTGAGAAGTTTTTAAGAATCTTCATAAATGATCCATTTTAAGGCGGTTTAAGGGAAAATATAAAATAGTATTTTAGGAGGAAAAAGGCATAGTTAATTTCATAAAACCAAAAATGATGTAAGATACTTTTTCAGGATAAAAATAGTGATTTTATAAAAATATTTTTTCCTTATAACAAAGTAATATGTGTAGTTGAAAATGGGTAATAAATTGGGATATTCCCTTAATCTAGCCTACTTATCAGAATGAATGGAAAAGGGACCCTTATAAAACATGTATTTCCCCATTGAGAAATGTTAAAATTATCTTGATAAATTTTTTTACAAAATATAAATATATTGATGAATAATTATATAAAAAGAATAAATATTTAAATTTTGGTTAAGAGAGATAAATTGTAACCTGAAGAAAAAATAGTGGTCCAGGAAGAAAACCTTAACCATATGTATTAAAATATTATGTACATATAGTTAAAATCCTAGATAAAAAAATTAGATTCATGAATAATATAATTCATAACATATTAAACATTTTTTATTATTATTTTATTAAGTTCATTTATTGTCCTTTTTATGAGTATTTAAGATTAAGTTTTGTCATTTAGAAGTGTGTGTTTCCTTGTTTTCCAATAATAATTCACTTCTATACATGTGTGAAAGATAATGTGAAATGATAACAGTTAACTAGAATTGAAATTAAATATTATTAATTAACATACAAAATATTTAATGGTCTTATATATCCTTTTTCTTAGATATAATGATGAGTAATTGTATTAAATGTTAAAGATGACCAGTTGGATTATTCAGATGTTTTCTTGATCATCACTCATTAGTTTTGTTTTAATAATTATAATTATGTACATATACCAGTTCTAAAATAATAACTATTTTTTAATATATATATTAGAATCCATTTTAACAATAGAAATGGTATTATTATCCTCCTTGAAGGTGGTATTAGAAAATGAATGATTCGTCACCCATGAAGGTGTTGAATCGACACCTCACAGATGACATTTTCATTTTTAGAACAAAAAGGGGAAGAGAAAAGAATTGATGGTGGATATCCCATTATTATAAAAAAATATAATTATATAGGATAATGGTGTTATCATTCATGTTTTTATAGAGGAGGAATGTAAAGGATAATAAAAAAAATTAAATTGAATGAAAATTAAAAAACAAATGTGTATTTTACCTCTCGAATTTCACTCCTTGAGAATTTCCTTAAGGAACATTGAAATAGTATTTCAATGATACAGTAAATACTAAAACTTTAGGGATATGTTTACGAGAGGTATTGGGATAAAATTGTTCAAGAATCAAGGCGTTAGTGGTGTGAGGATAAGAGGCGGTGAGGGGTGGTATTTATAGTGGAGGAGTGAGGTGTTTGTTGATTATTTTATACATTGGTTTATTTTTTTGGATCTATACTATCATTATTATATATTATTATGTCTAAAAACAGAAATATATTTATAATATTTCAAACTTATGGTGCCTAAATCATCCTAAATTATCATGGAATCAATAATTCACATATTTTTTTTTTAAAAACGTAAATTATCATATTTCACTATTTACAAAAAAATCAACTATTTTAGAAACATTACAAAAATTCACCCAATCCATTTTTTTTATTTAGAATTAAAAATAGACTCTATTTTATGATAATAAATTTTTAATTATGAGAAGGTTAATTTTTAAATAAAATAAACATTTAAAAGATAAATTCATATTTTAATATTGTAACTGTTTTACTGACACTTTTAAAAATTACTTATGGTCTCTTAAAGTTTAATTTTAATAAAAATACAAAACAATTAATTTATGAATCTATTTTATGAAAATAAATTTTCCTCTAAATCATTATATTAATTTTAATGTTGTATATAAACAATTATGTTTCACAAAAATACAATCACATAATATATAATATTTCTAAAACATTTATTCACTTATTCAATGATATAAATATAAAATATTTTCATTAATAAGTTACCCCAATTTTATTTATTCTTTAGTAGGTGAAGTTTCTACTTTATTGGTCATATTAATATTCTAAATGGTAATATTATTATTCGAACTATCATATTTAATAGTATATTATGTTTTAACACTCAGAGTTACATAGAACATAAACTATCAAGGGTTTGAATTTTTAAAAGTAACATACCATAAAATCATGGTGTGTTACATTATCTCATACTTAAAATTATTCATTTTAAATTTCCATAATTTCCCCTTATAAAAATATTTTTTTAGTACTTCATCATAAATCCCTCTTGTTCCCACATCAACTCTTAAATTTTATGAATTTTATGAAGTATCTATAACATCCATATCATCTTATTCCACAACAACAAATCTCTAGTTTCTAGAATCTAGACAGGATCTTTAATGTATTATAAATAAAGTTTCTATTATATTCTATTAGAAGTGAGGATTTGTGTAGGTTCTAGCATGTACTTATATAAGAAAGATATGTGGAACACGTTGTGTATTTTATAAAGTCTAGGTTGTATTTAAAAATGAAAATTATTTTCTCCAATTCTCTATAGTATTTAGAAAGGTTAATTTATCTAAGGCATTGTTTCACTTTCTATAAAAATCAGATAACACCCTTCCATGGAGATAATTTCAATAAATCATGACCAAATCCTTGAAATTCCAAATCCTTTATTCAATTATCAACATAGTTATATTTCCTTATTTGAGATGATTTGATATGGGCTTGAATAATTTTCCTTTCCTTTTGTCTCATATATAGTTTATGTGCCTCCAAGATTCCTTTGACAAACTCCATCCCAATAAGTTAGTGTACAATATCTCCTTCCAAACAATGCTTCATATGAGGTAATTTGAATACATTTATGGAAATAATTGTTTTAATTTAATTTTACCAAAGGTAAAAATCGGTGTCACATACCTTGAATGTTATTATAATGTTTTAATTGTCTTTTAGAATAGTCATATATTTTATAGTGATTGGTTATACTAAATTGAAGCTCAGTGTTTAAATATTTCTTAAGAATTTGCAAAAAATTAAATGTAAATCAAGGACCACGATCAGATTAAATTGAAATAGGTGCTCCATTAATTCCAAAAACTCAATTAATATAGATTCAGGCAATGCACTATATTGGAAAATCCTCCCTTATAGAGATGAAATATGAAAATTTGGTAACCTGATCAACAATTACCCATATAGAATCATTATTTAATTCTATTTTTGGAAATATTATGACAAAATACATAGCAATGTAATCCCATATCTATATAGGTATATTAAGGGGTTACATTACTCCTAGAGGATGTTTTTGTTTAGCCTTCATCGGTTGTCAGACTAAACATCATGATACATAATCACCAATTTCCCTCTTTATATTATCCCAATAAAAATGTTCCATAAAATCTCTATACAATATAGTTCTACCTGGTAGTTTATAGAAATTCAATCTATTTTCTTCATACATGATCTCCCTTTTTATCTTTATTATAGTGGGAACACACATCCTCTTCCCAAATTTTATAATTCCATTATCATACATGGAGTCTTCCAAATTCCAATCAATAATAGCTTTAATTTTCTGTTGAAAATTGGCATCATCAGACTATGAAATTATTATCCTTTCCAATAAATATGGTTTCGAGTCCTAATAGGTGTAATGATGGTTCACCTTCCCTGATATTTCTCATATTCATCTTTTTTATATCCTTGTACATACGATCCTTTTCAAGTCTGATTTTTTCATAAGACCATGATCCATCCTACTCAATGAATCTGCCACCTTATTAAGCTTCCCTAGGGTGGTATTTTTTTGAACAGTTATAACCCTATAGTAGATGAATACATCACCTGTTCATCATATTTGGTAACTTATTTTAGAATATATATTTTAATATATTGTCGTATATATATATATGTCACATATTTCACAATATAGGTTGTGTCTTTATATCTTCAGAGAAAATATTATATCTAATAATTCAAGAACATGAGTTGGATAGTTTTATTCATGTGTTTTTAACTACCTTGATACATTGGAAATAACTCTATCATAATGTATTAGTACACAACCAAGTCGTTTATTTGATTCATCATTATAATCATAAATCCACCATTTCCATATGGTAGAATCTAGTTCAAATAATTAACAAATATCCGCATGAATTATTCAAAGAACTATTCACATTATTTTCCCCATATATCCATAACCCTTTTATGAGTAATTTTGGTTAATAGGACAAAAAATAGGGAAAAAGTTTGAATGAAGCCACGATAGTAACGTACAACAACAATGAAACTATGTACCTCAGTTATGTACATTGTTGTTGGAAATCTGTAAACTACCTTTTTTCATTGGATTTACTAGGATTTCTTTCATAGAGATAATATGGGTATGAATATAAACAGTTTGAAGACAGAATTCACACTTCGAAAACGTACCATAAAACTCTTCCTTCTAATTTTTTATATAAAAATCTACAATTGGTTCTCTTAGTTCTAATAAAATTCCTAATAAATAATTATTTAATTAATAAATGCCACAAAAATTCATGAAGATATTTTTGAAAACCTTATTCATTAGATCTATAAAAATACAGGGTGCATCATTTAATCCAAATGGTGTTACTATAAACTCATAATGTCCATACATGGTTCGAAATGATGTATTCTGAATATCTTTGTTATTCTAACACAATTGAAGATATCCAGATCAAATATCAAACTTTGAAAATTATTGATCTACATGATTTTAACCAAATAAGTCATCAATGAGAGGTAGCGAATACATGTTTTTAACTATAATAACATTTATCTCCATGCAGTCAATCCACAAACTCATATATCCATCATTATTTTTAAAAAAAGAACAGGATCTACCCAAGTTGATTCACAAGGGAACTAAAATCCTTTATTACACAATTCATATAGTTGTTTATTTGACTCGCTTAACTCAAATGTTGATATTATAAAGGGTTTCATTGATATATGTCTTTCCTGAGGAATGAAATCAATAGAAAACTCAACTTCTATTATCAAGGATGTCTATGTAAATCCTCTAGTAAGAAAACAATGTGATCATGTACAATAGTTATGTAATAAATTTGAATATTTCATTTCTTACCCATTGATGATGTTTTCTCTACATCACAAATAATTTCAATTAGAAGAGATACTAGAGGTGGATACAGATATGAATCATATAATGATGTCTCCCATCTTAAGATAAGAAATGACAAATCATATTTTTTTTTCTCATTTTAATAATACTTTCCATTGTATTTAGAAATCCAATCCATACCACTGATTATATCAAAATCAACCACTGGTATGATGCTAAAATCAACAATTAGGGCACATTTGAGTTCCATAATTATAAATTCTCGACACATCATTGTTCTAATAAGGATTCCACTAGGATTATCTTCTGATAACTTCATTGTTATGGTGAATTTAAAATTTATAATTTTTAAAGGAAACAAGAATAATATGAAGGAATGTGATGATCCAAAAAAAATAAATATTTATCATAATTTTATTAGATTATTAAAGTACATGTCACTACATCATTAGGAACATCAACCATAGATATTGTGACTTCATAAGAATGTCTTTATTCTCATTTCCTTTTCTGGGGGAAAATTCCATGAACCATAGGATAATAATTTTCATAATGCCCCATATGTTTAAAATTATAGAATTTAACATTGGTAGATTTTATCATTCCCTAAAAATAATGGTCTTGGTGGCCTTTTTCTCTATACTGGTAATAAACTCCCATCCCTATTAGGCATGTTCCATGATGTTTATTAACAAATTTTTTACAGGATGGAAATTCAACTCTTTTCTTCTTCCCATTTTGTTTATTTCATTTTCTAGAGTTTTTTGCATCCCTCTTCTTCTTATGATTTACTTTAAATTCACTAGACCTAGATAATTATTTATATTTCTCAACAACACAGGAGACTATGTATTTGTATGATGAGAAAGTGTTAGAGACTAGTTCCCTTTAGAGGAATTATTTTAAACCATCAATTAATCAATCAATATTAATTTTAAGACTACATACATAATTTTTAACAACCCATTATGACCATGTAATGTTGGATTCATACATAGAAACATTCTCACCATCCATTTGACATAGATTCATGAATTGTCTCTCTCTATTAGCTCACAATTCACAAGGTAAATATATTAATATAAAAATTTATTCAAAATCCATCCATTCCATAATTTCAATTTTTAACTCCTTTTAGTGTTTTAAATTAATGGCCATCACTTATCTACATCCATAGATAGAGGATACAATACCATGATAAACTTCTCCATTTCATTACTTTCCAAATAATAATATATCTTCTCTAAGTAAATTATGCACTACATTACTACAAATGGGTATATAGTCACATTGAATGACAGAGGTGGTTGTCTCATGAAGTGTTATATCATTGTTCTCCAACATTTTTAATTATGATATTCAATATAGGGAAGGTTATTGTTCATAACAAGTGTTAAATGTCCCTATACATTTATAATTTTCTCAACTCTGGTTATATCTCTTAAGAAAACGTCATTATAATATATAAGAGGTATATCTCTACATAGAATCCATGCATTAATATAGTTTATATTACTTTGATAAGGTTCTATCTCTAAACAGTGGAATACATTAAATTATATTATTAATCACCGTTTATAATTTCAAACTGTTTACACTAAACATAATTTGAGAAAATTTTTCATTGAAAATATCATAATCATTAATATGTTTTATTTGGAGATATATTTAATTTTAAGTCCTTCATAATGATTTTTCGAAAATTTTAAATTATCTTAATCATATATCTAGTAATTGTTAAACCATGTGTATAGTAAGTCCCATTGTTGTGTAACGAGTTATGATTAGTCAGGCACAACACACCTTGTTATAGTAGTTAACCCAAGGAATATCTATGCCAAAACGACCAATACATATAGTATTCAGATAGAGATGTATTTTAAAGAAGAACCAATAAATCTATACCATAAAAAATTCAAGGATGTTTTTCTTTGATTATCATTTAAATAATAATTTGGGTAAAGTTCCATAATCATTGTTTTTTCTTTATCTAGTTTCCTTGGTTTCTATTAATCTTCCTCTGATAACAATTATATATACCTAGACCTCATAACCCAAAGCTGGTGCCTTACATTTATAAATTTGGTATAATAAATATTGAATGGATATAGAAAGGTACTGAAAAGATTAGTAGATTTGGAAATAAAAATAAAAAAATAATTATTACATACAAACATTAAATTATATACAACACTGAAACTCTTGTGGAAAGACCCATAAACGACTATATTATCCAATCAAGTCATTCATAATATAAATCTTTGTATCTTGGGGGAAAATGTAACATATAAAATTAGAAATCTTAGATTCTTAGTAATGGTAAAAATTCCATCGAAATTATCATAAATAAAAGTAAAAAATAAGTCATGGTGAATAGCAAAAAGAAAATACCATTATAACATAATCATGAGCATAATATGGATAAAATAAAATATGATTAAATAATTTTATAAATAGTCACAAGAGATAGAAACATAACCATGGATATTATACAAGTATAATAACCACATGGACTATTAATTACTATTATCATTATGATGTAATGCATAATTCTAAGCATAATAAACATGCCATCACGATATAGACTACGACAACATAAATATATTTTTAAAACCCGGGTCTATTTTTACTCATTACACATACTATTTCATAGAGGGAATATAGAGGGATTCTACCGTCACTTACTAATTACAATTAATTTATCATATGAAATGGGTATAACAAAATCAACATATAACTTCATATTGAAACTAGAATGTGGAATTTTAATAACTTTCCCCAATAATAAAAATAATCAGAATCAATTTGGAGTAATATGATGAATATTATCAATATAATACATCCCCAAAAATAATCAAAATCCATTAAAAATATGGTAGTTTGAAAAATATGATACCATTTTCATTTTAGTATATAATTTAATTGAGGTGGTTCAAATAGATGAAATTACTCTAATAAAATCATTGAATGATTCTTGAGAGAATTATCCCTTTTCCTTTGGAAAGAAGAGTTATTTTGGAAAATGATTATATTGTTAACATATATATCGTAGAAAATTAAAGGTTATGAAATTATATTTGATGAATATTAAATAAATATTTTTATGAAATTTTGGAAATTGATGTGAGAACAAGTAAAAATTCTATTTAAGAATCTTTAGAAATGAGGGATTTCAGTGCGATTTAAGTGGAAATATAAATGTGTCTTTAAAGAAGAAAAATGAATAATTTTTTTCATAAAACCATAAATTTAATCAGATATTTTTTCATGAAAAAAATATATATGATAAAAAAATATTGGTACCTTATAATAGAGTATTTAGTGTACTTGAAAATGGTTAATAGATTGGGAAGTTCCTTTAATCTTCCATGCTTATCTAAAATAATTAAGAATGGAACATTTTAGAACATGTTTTTCCCACCAAATAATGATGAAATGATCTTGATAATTGATTTATAAAAATATAAAATTAATTTATAAAAAGTTTATAAAATTAAATTATAATTAAATTAGGTTAATGAAAGAGAAATCGTAACATGAAGGAAAAAATGGAGGTTTTGGAAGAAACCTGCACCTTATGTCCGAATGCATTCTAAATTGTTACTTAATGTACTAGATAATGAAATTATTTTCATTAAAAATATAATTCAGTACATATTAAACATGTTTTTTGGTTACTATAATTCTATTAACATCAATTATGATCATTTTTATGGGTTATAAGATTCAATTACATCATTCAGAATTGTTTGTTTCCTAGGTTTTCATGATTGGTTAACTTGTATACATGAATGAATGATCATGTTAAATGGGAATAGTTATCCAGAATATAAATTATATATTATTAATGAACATAAATAAGGGTTAATTTTCTTATATATCATTTTTTCAGATATGAGGTTGAATAATTAGATAAAATGTTAATGAAAACTGTTTCTATTATTTAGGTGTTTTTTCTGTCATCACACACCCGTTTTGTTTTATTAATTAATATCATGTATATATACTGGTTCCAAAACACTAAATTTGTTTTAATTTATATATTATAAAAAAATTTAACCATAAAAATGGTTTTATGACCAGAATTGAATGAGTTATTATAAAACAAAAGAATTATAACTCATAGAGGTGGTGAATCAATACCTCACAACCAATATTTTAATTTTTAGAACAAAAAGGGGAAGAAAAAATAATTGAGGGTAGATAAGTCATTTTCAAAATTATGTTTTAGTATATATAATATATAGTAGTTTTCATGAATATTTGAACAAATTAGTGACATAAAGGATAAGAAAAGAAAAAAAATTGATATAAAATTAGGAAAACATAATTGGATTTACCTTTTGAATTCCTCTCCTTGAGAATCTCGTAAAAAAACATTGAAATGGTATTTTGGTGAGACCAGAAAAACAATAACCATAAGGGGATGATTTTGAGATTTATTGGGTTGAAATTGGTGATTCTAAATGGCTTTGGAGGTGTGAGGAGAAGAGTTGGCGAGGGTGGTATATATAGTATAGGATATGGGTGTTTTGTAATTATTATGTTCAATAGTTTACTATTTTGGTATAATAATATCTATATTGTTGATTATTATGACTAAATATAGTAGATAGTGCATGTGATTTTGATCTAATGGTTCCTACATCATACATACATATGTTGGGACACTATAATTCATTTATTTATCTAAAAATGTAAATTAACGTGTTTCACAATTAACCAAAATTTCAAATATTTTAAAAAATAAAAAAATAACCTACCCATTATTCTATGTCTATAATACAAAATGGAAATAATTTTATGGAAATAATTTTATAATTTTGAGAAATTTCAATATTATACAAATGGATCGTTTACTAAAAAAATACAAATTTTAATATTATATTTGTTTTATGATACATTTAGAAATTAATTAATATCTCATACAATTATCATATGACTATAAGAAAAAAATATTAATTAATGAGTCGATTTTATGAAAATAAATTTCCTTTTAAAAAAATAATCAATTATAAAATTATAATAAAATACTAGTATTTCACAAAAATACAATCTCATAATTTATCATTTCTAAAAATATTTGTTCTCTTATTCCATGAAATAAATATAACATATTTTCATTTATATGTTACCCATTTTTTATGCATTCAAAGGAAATGTTACTATGCTATAGGATATATTACTATTCTGAATGGTCAGATTACTATTCCAACAGTCATATTTAATAATTTTTTATGGTTTTTAACTTGTTGTTGTGTGAAGAATAAACCATCGAAGTTGTTAAATTTTAAAATATACATACAATAAAATATTGAGTTGTTACAGGGATAACTAAATACCATTATGAATTCAAGGGAGGAAAATGGTGTGGGATCTAAAATAAAAATAAAATGAAATAAAAACAAGCCACTTTTTAAAAGTTCCATCCCTGAGACATGGAACCTGAGTTGAGTTTATAACAATATAAAAACACCCCCCACACTGAACTTAACTAAAAATGTAGAATTTCCACACGGGACCCCATTTTGGAGATATTAAAAAAATTTCACATGAATATTTTTATTATTTCATTAATAAATTTCAAAAATACTAGGAAAATACACATGGCTAAAGATTTCACTAAATTATATCCCCAGTTTAAACACAATATCCTATGATCAATGAGAAAATATGAAGTATATAGAGGACCATATAAGGGTAAAATACTATTCCCCCATATAAGATCCCAAATAAACAAATTCATATTTCTCCTAAATTCCAAAACCTAAAAAAATATCAGTATTTATAACTACCACACCAAAAAACTAATTTTCCTAGAGAATTCAATGTGTTTATTTAAATTATAATACAAATCCCCATAAGATAATAATTCAATATCAAATCATTGAATTATACCCACGAAGATAAATGATGATCCACTATAAAAATCTAAAAACAATGCGAACTATTCCAGACAGCAGAAAACTACTCACCACCACTATCAAGCCAAGGAGATAGTCCTTACCAACACTCTTATATACCTTGAAACCATGGTTTAATTGATATACTAATTTATATACATATAATTATTCCCACTATAAGTCTTAACTCAAAATGGATGATTATGAGTTGTGATGCTCCCCACCATTAGAAAGTCCTAAAAAGTGAATTACCAGTAGTAAAATGAAATAACTAAATTATTTTTCCATATCATTGCATATAATTAAATTTTAAAACATTGATATTCCCACACCTTTATTACAATTCATGAAAATTATTTATTGTACCCTAGATGCACCGTCAAACTACTGGACCATGGTTCCTTAATTCTTAAAGGTATCCTGAGATCTTATAACACCAATGACAAAAATTATACTCACAACTCAATGTAATTAAATAGTTTAATGATCAACCACCCACATTAGTAATCATTATGTCAACCCATGAATTAAAACATCATTGATTCAACTCATTCTCAGATCACAAGAATCTATCTCAAGATGGAATCTAATGCTCGAACACTATCCAATATTGCATCATAACATCAAATATATTATTTCCCACAGAACTATGCAGAATTAGGTTCTTTGAATAGTAATCTCCCTAGATCCATCTTAAACATCCAATGACTAGTCTCATCAAACCCACGACCTTATAATATGATGGTAGTAACTTTATATCCCATGATTTATAGATTAGTGAATGCAATGAATGGACTAAACTATACAACTCATACTTGAGAACCAACTGAAAACACCATAAACCAACCCTTTCTATCCCACTATGTTTCTCAACCTCAACAACCATAAAACATTCATTTTTATTGCGGTCAAACCCTATAATAATATTTCGAACACTACCAAATATATGTATTCCCTTATACAACTCTAAGAGAAAAACCATATATAGTGTTGAAAATTTTCATTCTTAATAATTCATTTTAAGGCACACACTTGGGTAGACTCTGGAATGATTCCCCAATATATCATAGATGTCACCTCTCACATGAGAGGTATATTTAATATTTCTTGAAATTTATAGTCCAACCTTGTCCACAATCTTTTCATCGAATCTATCGATTCTTATCTTGCTCATGAACACTCACAGATCACTAAAGAAAAGGTACCACACAAGAATAGTGAATTCTCACTCATACACATTATAAAATTTCATGAAAACTACATCAACAACCACCCACCTCTATCGAGGTAGAGCAGTCCTTTATATGTCCTTCTCATGGGATCATATCCACTACCCATCATAGTATAATTCATATCAAATTGGTGTATAATTCTAAACCACCCATTCAAAAAACCCAAATTTGGATCACATGAGTTGTATTCCATTAATATGGTCTCATAACACCATATTGGGGAGTAAATTAAAGGGGATAAAAATTATAAATACATTAGCATTCACTTAGTTCCACCGTATGAGCCTTCTTCTATAACAGTTCCTAACATCACCAATTACCAAAAAAGCATAACCAAATATTCATACTGTTCTATATGATATGACAGATGACTCATTAATTCTGATATTTTAAATTACTAGGATCACACCGAAAAATAACAAAACATTCTCATAACAAGTCAATATCATCTATCTAGGATCAATATCAATAGTCCTCATTAGAATTGAGGTATTTCAGCCATGCCATGGACTATCGCATAATCGCCCAAAAATTCAGTACCATTCTTAAATCATAAGTGTCTACCTATTCTATATATTTCATCAATGCAACTATATAGGAGGAAAATTCACTATCTCATATGGAAATATGGATTAAAACTATAGGGTTAGGCATCTAACTTATACTAACCTTATAAACAAAACCATTATATTAAAGAAAGCCAATTTTTTCATTATTTAGGCTCAAGTAACCTCTATTCATATATCAAATTTTTGGTAGCACAACCCATGCATCAGTCTCATAATCATAATAAATCAACCCAGTATTCCCATCTAGAAAGCATTCGGAATCACAATATAACCCATCTCTTAGTTTAAGCATGTATATAAAAAATCTCAACTAAATAGAAGATCAAAAACACCATACTAAAAAACTATGTCTCTCGACTCACTAATATCTTTACCCACATGTCATAGAGACTAAAATCACCCACCTATACCATAAACTATTTCTACCATAAGGCATGACTCGTGAAGTAACATTTATGCTCGCATCTAAAAAAACAAGTGAAATCAGGCACAAAAATAACCACTCTAGAATACTCATACACACATATGTATGAGAAATAACATTTCATGTCACCAACCTAATAGGGTACTACTCCTCATAGGGAGTCTCTATATGATACAACCCCATGAGGATTTCAATGTCATCTATTTGAATATAGATGCATCATCCTATGATGATCCATGATTTGTATAACATATTTGTATGGTTTAGTTAAGTTTAATTCCAGAAAGAATCTATTTAGAAAACCACAATATATGTTTCTATAGATATTTTAATTAACTCAACCTAATTTCTCCCTAAACATATACCATAATCACCCATAATGGGTTGATATCATGGAATTTAATTCCACTTCCATCCCATAAATGGGTACTATTAGACCCTTAGAAGAGGGACTTTATAGTCACCATCAAGGGTAATTCCTCATTTCAATATACATGAACTATCATAAGTGAAAATAAACTTTTACTCAGTTTAGCGGAATTCTAAAAACACATTATATAGGAAAATTCCATATATTCAGTTTTAAAACAATATAAAATTTAAACCCCATTAATTTTTATATCAATCTCGTAAAATCATAAAAAAATCTTTTGATATCAATTTTCTGATAATGATTCATGTACACAATCCTTTCATCAATGGGATTAGATCATGGAATGAAAAAATCATAAATACAAAACCCAAGTGCATCACACTAGATTAAATCATACAACTTCAAAGCATAAAACAAAGAGTAATCAACCCATAATCTATATAAAATTGACTATATAGATCTAGTATTTTCGTACAAATATTTCTCACCTATTTTTATAAATATCTAATAAATAACATCGTACATTCCTTAGGACCATAATTGTTTAGATTATTTATATATTAGGTACAAAATCTTTTAGTTTTGTTAATGATCATCAAAATATCCCATAAAGATATCCACCTTTAGTAATTTTCACAAATATACCCTACTTAAAACATTTATTCATATCCTTATAAAATGAAACATAATTAATATTGATATTATATTTATATTATAGGTAAACATTGGAAATATTTAAACATAAAATAAGTGTATGTGTAAGAAAATATATACACACTTGTATAAAAGAAACGATTTAATGCCATATTTTTTTCAATTTCAACATTGAGTTCTAACATATTTCTATAAATGTGATTTTAAAAACAATTTTTTTGGGGTTGGTTTTAGGAAATCCAATGAAAAAAAATCGGAATTAGCATCATTTTAGGCGTCAATATTCATTAAAAATGTCACAAAAAACATTGATAATTTTTTTAAAATGGTTTAGTGTTGTTTTTTATGAAAATTTGTGTTGAATGTTTAAAAAAATTAGTTTTTTATTAATATGACCCCAAAATAATCATAATCATTGTAATAGATAACTTAGTATACTGTAATCAAGAAACATGTATCATTGAATAAAAATCCATAATATAGAAATACTATATCAAGTTAATTAAAATATTATCTACCCCTTTGTATGATAATGTGGAATTAAAGAAAACATAGTTGAAATTTACCACAAGATCACTGTTGGTCTATGTTGAAACATTATTTTGAGGTCATTATGTTCAAACACATAAAACAATAGAAGAATTATATTTTGAATACTTGTTATTAACATAATGTAACAATAATCATAAACATTAGAATATAAAAAACATAAATTGTAATCACTCATAACAACTATTTCACAAAAAAAGATCGAAGATGGGTATTTTCTTATTTTTATATGATTTGACATCATGTAATGTTTAGAATAAAATTGAATGATACTGAATTAGAAAAAGAATACTATAACAAAAAATATAAATTATTTAATTTAACTACCCATATAAAATTAAGATGTTAATGTAGTTACGATTATCTCATAAATTAATCAAAGAAAAAAATAACAACATTATGCATATCCTTGTTGTCAATGAAACTACAGTTATAAAAATTAACATTATAATAAAAACAAATATATATATGTATATAATCAGAATAATATCTAATATGAAAAATAATTACCATTAGTTTCACATATTGTATTCTAGTTGGGTTCTTTATCCATAAGTGATATTTGTTAAATTTCATCCATGACCTTTATTTTCATATATATCATCTTATAATAAATGTACACGCAAAAATAATTCAAAATAATGAACATTTTGAAATGAAAAAAACATACCAATCTGACAAGGTGGTAAATGTTTTACGAACAAAACCTAGGAACGAAAAAAAATATAATTAGTACTCACCTGTGCATTCCAATGGTTCTATATAATCATTGATTATTTTAAATAAGAAAATATTATTTTACAATGATATTAATGAACATTGTGAGAATTCAATTAACATCCGAAAGAAGGATTATATATAACATTTTTTTTAAATATACAATATTAAATATAAAAGCATACAATATTATCAAAGGAGATTTATAGCTGAAAAAAAACATCTTAAAAAAAAGGGAAAATCCAAATGGGTCCGTACTAAAGGGAAACTAAAACCTGTCAGTCCCCCAATGAAGGAATACCAAGGTGTCTGATGAGATAAGCATGTCTAATATCCAATGGATACACATATTAGAATTTTCCAATAAGAGGATCAAGAATAATGCTGATAACACTCATCAAGTATAACCATGTACAAAAACACACTAAAAACCAACAGTAAAGAACAAAAAGAACATTGTAGCACCACCTGAGTGGAGAACTAGATAACCAAATACAATGAGTCCATAATCTAAGCTACACCTTTTATTCCCACCTAGTACCCAACATAAAATAGCATCTATCCCCTCTGTTCCTTATTACAATGTTAGAAACTCTACATGTACCAGAGGAAACCATCAATTTACCCAAACTTACAATTTTCATGTAAGATCAGAAACCCAGAACATATGAAACTATGAAGGGGGAAATAGAGAAAATATACATGGAAAACCAACAGCACACAGAGACCATGGAGAGGATCCAAGATACATCCATATGAACTGTTGCAGGGAAGGTTACACATACCAGTAATAGTAAAATGTAATGAAATCCATAAATGTTACCATCATTTAACGAAAATTAGCAGCATTTAAAAAATACCTAAAGATTGGTGTGTGTTTTTATATTAAAAAGGATAGAATTCCCTCTATTCAAAATAATAGAATCACCGGATTTTCTAAAAAAACAAATATATTAATATATATGACATTCGTTTGATACTGTAGTTGGGAGTTCATATTTTTTTATCTATTACCATCTTAAATAAATTCCACTTTATTATCCCAAATATTCTAACACAACCATGATTTAACTTCAAAGTAAATTTTAACAATAGGTAGTATATTTTTTTGTAGTTATGGGTAGAAAAATACCTAAATAGTCCAATTATAGGATTATTACATTATTTTGGAATCAAGCTTTGCAAGTTGAAGTTCAGATCGCATTGGGCCACCCATTAGTTTTTATGCTACAAACCTACACCCAAAGTCCAAAATGCAGTCCAAATTTTTTTAATTGCAATGAACAGATGAAAAATGTTTAAAATTTTATTTGAGTATCATTTCATTCCCACTAATTTAGTGAAACAAAATTGTTATTGCCTTGATTTTTTATATTGGATTCAATCACATCCATTCCCACATGACCATCAGTTTCCCATGTAGTTAACATATTTCCATACCAGAACTACTATTTAATAGTTACAATTGAAATTTTATTTTGAATCAAAAAAATCAAAATAGTATTCATTTTTTGAATATCATCTAAAAAAACTGCAACAGAACACATGTTATGTTATCTACAAAGAAGAACTTCATTAATAATAAAATATGTAACATTTCACCTGTTGGTAAATAAATAGAAATATATTTTCAACTGAAAAGAAAATACAAAAATACAAAGAATGTAATAATATAATTATGATAACTACAAGAATAAAAAATGTCACCTAATAAAAAGAAAACTAAAAATGTGTGGAATTACCAATGTGGTGGTGTTAAATATTTTGGTAACAATATATGGGTGTGATATGAATGGAATAGTTTAAAGATATCTAGGTGACTGAGAGTTTATATACTAAAAAAGTGTATTCATCATAATGAAAAGAAATTTATAGAATGATTATAAAGCAGGTATGGATGTTCCAATTCATGAATGAATAGTTTTGAGGAAACACCTATCAAAATCCCAAACACAACCCACCTGGAAGCTGTAACCATCTGCTTTGATTTTCCATAGATAGGAACCCAAAAGAAAGAAAACATAAAAAAAAATATGAATGTTGTCTATGTATTTCAATTAAAAACATGGAAATGGAGGTGTATTTATTCACATTCTTCCATCCAAGTAATATTTTTATTGTTCCATAGGAGACTGTCAGATAGTTCATTGAGAAACTTCGATCTAAAGATACTATTCTTTAACAGCAAGGATAAGGAAATAGATATTCCTAATGATAGAGTATTACAGAATAAATGAATTTAAGAATTATAAAAAGGGAATATACAAACCCAAAATATCTTATGAAACATCTAACTTAATAAGTCAACTACCAATATTCATAAAACATTAGGATCACATACCAATAAATTCCAAAGGAAAGATAACCATTTTGAGCTATAAATAATATTTAAGGAAACCTTGGCCTTTCTTGTTCTTTCTTTAGTTTAAGAGGAAAGTCATCCTTCATGAAAAACGTCTAACATGAAAAACTGGTAATCAACCTGCAGAAAACCATTACCAAACATTTCACCCAGAGAAATATCAAATACAATAACATACATATAACCAAATCCATTTTCATAGATCCATCCAACTTTCCCCAACATGAATAGCATGATTGAATCTATCTAATAGTGAGATAAATAAAATAATAAAATAATTAGACTAGTATGTTTAATAAGCCTGCATAGAATGTGGTGTCAAATTCCAAGGTAAAAACTTCATCCAAACTAAAACCCTCCCATAAAATAACATGTTCTTCGATGCAAACACAACCCCAAAAATAAAAATAATCCATGCATAAAAAATCTATAAATTGAAAAACTCTTACTAAATTGCCATCAGAAAACAAATGAATTCAAGAAAATCTTAATGCATTGTAAATAGAAGCCTATAAAAATAACGATCATTAGGTTTAAAAACAACTTTTTCTCAGCTCATGAAGTATTATAACTCCTAGTAACTTTAAAAAAATAATTCAATACTATAATATGATGACTACCTTAAAAAATTATATTATGTGGTTATTATATTTACCACGAGTTAGAAATAGCATGTGGAAACATTATTTAATATGGAGTGGGTAAAATGACCTAAAATGCATGGTTAATATAAAATATCATCATATAGTAACTCTAGATTCATTTTTATCCATTTAATATTAAACAATTGCATGCGCCTTTGGTTTTTTATGAATAAACAAGAGTCCCATAAAAATATAAAAAATGGAAACTGATTGCAATTTATTGGAATGCATAATATATGTGAAATATCCTATATTGGTGTACAATATCAGAGGATTTAAATCCTATTTGATGTATGCATTAGAGTCTCTTTCATGATATGCTCAGGTGAATACATGGAATTGGGATGTCATGCTACATAAATGGTTCTAGGTGTAGCCAATATCATGTTCAGTGAGGGACTTTGCTCACTGCTAGTAGCATCAATGAAAGCAACACACATTTGGTTTAAAAACAACATGTTCTCACTTCATGAAGTAGAATAAATTTTAGTTAGTAGAAAATTTCATTATATAGTAACTCTATATAAATTCATTCTCCATTTAATCTTCAACCATTTTCATGCACCCTGGGTTTTACATGAATAAACATGAGTCGCATAACAATCTGAAAAAATGAAACAAATTGAAATATATTTTAATGCATAATATATGTTAAATATATTATATTAGTCTAAATTATAAGGGGATAAAAATCATATTTCTTGTAGGATTCTGATATTTTTCATTATATGAGCTGGTGATGCAATGGAAGGGGAAAATTCATGCTACATAAATGGTTATATGTGTAGCCAATATCATATCCAGTGAAGGGTTCAACTCAATGCAAGTATAAACCCATAAAAACAACCTATATTTGGTTTAAAACCAATTTTTTCTCCCATCATGAATTAGAATAACTTATTATAACATAAAAACAATAATTAAATAACTATAAAATGACAATTACCTTATAAAAATCAAATTACGTGGTAACTATATTCACTATGAGGTTGACATAGTGTGTGGACAAAGGATTTCACAAGGAGTAGGTATAAAAACATTGAATGTATGGTCAGTAGAAAATATAATCATATAATAAATATAGATAACATGATTATCCATTTAATATTCAATATTTTGCATGCTTATTTGGTTTTACATGAATAAATATGATTCGTATAACAATCTAAAAAATCGAAACAAATTGAAACATATTGGAATGCATAATATATGTGAAATATTTTTAATTGGTACCCAGTATGTGTCACGAACTGTCCCCCGGGGCCTGTGCCATGACTACCCCATTCCCGCCTTCCATAGGCTAGGGGCTGTCGACTAGCACTGAAGGCGTATTCCCTAAAACTGGGAAGGAATTGCCTTTATAACCTATAAGCACATGCAACCAAGCACACAACAAGATACAAACTCAAGTAAACTAAATAGTAAACAATGTGAGGGTAGTAAGTAAAAGGGGATAGAATTCAATCCCAACTAGAATGTACAAGTAAAACTGGAAGGTACAAGATGACTGATAGCTGAAATCAACTCTTGGTTTGTACACCACAAATTCTACCTCAAGGGTAGTTACAACTCACAATCTGGCATCCCTACAGTTTTCCTCATCTATGGTCTAACTCCGAGATACCTCTAGTCCTGGTAATATCATCCTCAGTCAGCGATGTACGTCGTCTACATCAAATACCATGATGTGCAGGCATATCCCATATAGGGGTGAGTATAACAATACTCAGTAGGGACCCCGAGACCCTCATGGTCTCACAAAATCCACCAAGGTTAAACACAAGACATGAAATCAACTAAAAACCCTACTTAAGTATATTCCCATACATATAACTATGTTATCATGTATACCCATCTCAATCATGAGGAAAACACAGAGTCTAACTCAAATCAAAAAGCTCTGCTGTTCTACAAAGGACGGAATACCACAAAGGTAATGACCACATAGGTACACCACATCGAAGAATACCATTAATGTATTACCAAAAAGGAAACTACCAGATAGGTACAGACTCGGCTCAAACAAGATATTTCTTAGCTACAATAGTAAAGATGATTAGATGTTACTACTGAATCATCTTTCTCTGTTAAGAGGTAGATCCAGGAATGATCCCTAAGTACTGACTCAAAGAGGATCACTCGGTGCTGACCCACATAGGATCGCTCGATGCTAACCCACATAAGATCGCTCGGTGCTGACCCTGAAATGATTGCTCATTACTGACCCAAACATGATCGCTAGGTGCTGATCCACATAGGATCGCTAGGGTAGTCACGCATGGAATCCTAGAGTAGTTCCATTTGAGACCCTCAAACACAGACCCATGAAGGATATCTTTGTCATGCCACAGCCAACTACTGGGTTCCAGTACTAAGATTTCACATCTCCGAGAGAGCATTATCCTCATGCCACTGGTTGATACTCCAACTACCATAAAGTCCCATGAAAATGTATTCCAACGGACTGACATTCCATATGGGTCTCAACGCAGAAGACGGTGCATCAATCGGACGCATGGCCTGTAAGATATTAGCATTTTAGGCCCAAGGACCTAGTTGGATTCTTGTTAGATCCATCCCAACCATTTCCCAAATTTATCCAAAAATCCGGTGGGGTATACTAAAGATATCATCTCACTCCATGATTTAGATTGTTGTTGAGAGTTTGTCAAAAAGATTCCTGGTGCAAATATTATGTCGTTTAGTGAAAAAAGCATGTAGCTGGTCTTGGTCTGGTCCGACCAGGCCCGACCTGGCCTGGGCCGACCTAACCCGGTTGGAGTTGACTCGACCCACTGGGTCTGGCTCGGCCTGCATTGTGTGGTCCGGCAGGCCACAAGGGCCCGGAGAGCGGTGCAGAAGCTACCAGGCTGTGAGGGAGGCGGGAGGCTCTGGGGTCATGGGGCTATGAGTGCAGCGTGAGGACATGGGGCCGCGAGGGCGGTGTGAGGCCACCGGGGATATGAGGGTAGAGAGAGGCCATCGGAGGCCGCAGGCGGGTGAGGATGGGGGTTCTGCAAGGGCTGTGTGAGGCTGTGGGGGGACACAGAGCAACACAGTGCCATGGGGTGCGTAGGCCTCAGGCGGTTGAATGTCATTGGGCACAGATGCCACGGGGCAGGGGAGGCCGTGGGGTGGCGGGGCGTCGTGCCTTCGCCAATAGCCATCTTGACCTGCCGCCCATCATTCGTCACCTTCATCGCGGTTCTCGAGTTCCTCTAGTGCCAACCACTAGCACCGGTCACCGACACCATCACAAAGATCACACAAAAGATCCACAAGATTTGCAGATGGGTCGGGCCATATTTGTTTGGCCTGAACACTCTATGTTTGGGTGGTAGCATACAGATCAAGGAAGATGATTCAATATGAGAGGGAATTTATCATTGATCAAATTAAAAGAGACACCTACCTCATTCATTTGTTGATGTCTATGAGGAGGGACATATGGTCATCGATTGAAGACGTCCTACGTTAGAGGATGTCCCAATGAAGAAGTCGAAGTTGTTCATCGGCGTTCTTCGTTGGAGGAGCTCTTCATTGGAGAATGTGTTCTTCCAAGTTCTCCTAATTCCAACCCATTCCTCTCATCCCACTAAAATGAAAAATCACACACATAATAGAACACATTATCTATTATGTTTTTTGGAATAATTTTAAATTTTCTTAATTAATTAATTGATGAGTTGGTATAATTAATTATAGGGGGAGGCAATAATAATGTTGGGGGATTTTAAGAGGCTTCCCCACATTTAAGAGGGAATTCAAGGGGGTTTTATTCTTTCATGGTCCCCACCACCATAACCTCTCATTGAAGGTTTAGTTATAGTGGTCCCCACCTCTATAACCTCTCTTGGTAGGTTTCAAAATAAAATACATGAAAAGTATGTTTAATTTTATTTCTATTTCCACAAAAAAACCAAACTATATCTTTAACCCTTGACCTAATACGGTCATGGTAAAGGTATCCTTAATAGAATACCAGCACTGGGAGTTCAATGGTGCCCTCACATTTTGATTTTGATCATCGGTTCAAATGTTAAAAAAACCCCTCTTGCATGTTTACCTAATTAACCCAAATAAAATTTCAAAAATTCACTCTGGGCCTCGGAATCATGCCCCATCAATTTTTATGGACTCATAAAATTCTCATTTAATTAAAAAATATTTTACATGTAATTTCCAGGTCTTTAAATTCAAATCACCTCAGTGCTTTACGTCCCCATAATCAAAACTCAAAACTAGGAAAACAAGTTGGGGTACTGAGAACGAATCTGAGCCTCCAACTCCCATGTGCTCTCCTTGAGGTTCCCATACTACCAAATAATGTGCGACAATGTTATCGACCACCCACGAAGGACCCTATCCTATCGATCCTCAATCTATATTGGAAACTCTGAAAATGTCACCTGATCTTCGATGTCCTGCTTACCATGGTCGGTGATGTGGGATGGGTCATGAACGTATCTCCTTAGCTGGGATACATGGAAGAAATCGTGCACCCAGTGCAACTGAGGGGGAAGAGCTAGGAAGTAACACACCTCCCCAACTCTACTGAGGACCAAAAAGGGTCCGATGAACCTCAGAGAGAACTTGATACCTCGGTCAAATCTCCACAAACCTCGTCAAGGTGAGACCTGTAGAAAGATGTTGTCGCCATCCTAGAACTCCAGAAGTCTCTATCTCTTATCGTCATATGACTTCTTCCTACTCTATGTAGTATTCATCCACTCCAAGATGATATGCACCTTCTTTGTGGTAGCCCAATCCATCTCTGGTCCCACGAGTGTTGACTACCCTAGGTCAGTCCAATAATAATGTGATCTACAAGGTCACCCGTACAATGCCTTAAAATGTTCTATCCAAATGGGGGAGTGATAGATATTATTGAATTTAAAATACACCAAAGTTAATTGATCCTCCCAACAACTGCCAAAGTCGATGACACAAGCACACATCTTGTCTTCAAGAGTCTGAATGGTCCGATCAGTCTGGCCATCTGTCCGAGGATGGAAGGCGGTTATCAAATGAAGCAGCATCCCAAAAGCATCCTACAACCCCTTCCATATCCGGGGAGTGAAACATGTATCCCGATCATAGACAATCATTAAGGGTACTCAATGTAGCTGCACAATCACCTTCACATAGAGTCATCCAACGCTCTCTAATAAACCCTACAATTTTATTGATAAGAAGTGGGTCGACATGGTTAGTCGAACGATGATCACCCAGATAGAATCATGACCTTTAGATGCATGTGGATGTCCTGTCACAAGGTCCATGGATATCCCATCCCACTTCCAGTATGGGACCTCTAAAGGCTGAACCAAACCTACTGGTACCTGATGCTCCAAATTCACTTACTGATAAGTGAGGCACTGAGAGACAAACTCTGCTACTGCTTTCGTCATTCCTGCACACAAATTCTATCATTGAAGATCCTGATACATCTTTTCCACTCCTGGATGTACCGATAGAGGGGATAAGTGTAAATATCTCAACACTTCCTCTTAAAGTTACACTAGTATCGGGGTTCATCTTCTAAAGAGGATGATGTTCTCCCCACCATCAAGAAATAATTAGGTTCCTATCCTGTGGATATCTGAGCCCATCAAGCCTCGCAGTTAATGTCCCCACACTGCACCTCCCTAACTCACTGAACAAGTGGGAGAGTGAGTGTAAGAGACTGAAGGAAAGCTGCTCCATCTCGATCCAAAAATGATATCTGCAAAGTGGCCAGCTACTCCATAACCTCACCTTGCAGTTGTATACCAGATCTCTTGCTGATTTCATCTGCTACAACATTCCCCCTCCCAAGAGTATATACTATCTTGAAGTTATAGTCCTAGAGGGACTCAAGCCAACATTATTGTCTTGGGTTCTGGTCTTTCTGTGAGAAGTTATGCCTAATAATCTTCTGATCATATTATTCTGTAAAAAACTATCCCATCAAGTAATGTCACCACATCTTCAAGGTGAAGACCACTGCTGCTAACTCCAGGTAATGGGTAGCGTAGTTCTTCTCATGTTGTCTCAACTATCGAGAACCGTATGCGATCACTACTTTCTCCCGCATCAGGACACATCCATGCATGGTCCATGATGCATCGCTGTAGACTACATACCTTACGCCCACCTATGGAAGCCTCAAGATGGGTCACTAGTCATCCTCTGCTTCATATCTTGAATACTCCGTTGGAATCTCTCCGACGACACAAAGTTTTCCCTTTCTTCATCAACAATGATAGAGGTGCTGCATCTCTAGAGAAATATGGAACAAATCACTTGTAGTATCCAGCCAATCCCAAGAAGCTCTGTACCTTCGTCACACTCCCGGGTGTTTCCCAAGCAAGAACAACCTCAATCTTTGTTGGATCTACTGCAACTCCAGCCACCGATATGACATGTCCAAGAAAGTGAACCTCTCAGATCCCAAACTGGAACTTCGAGAGCTTACCATTAAGCTGGTGCTCTTGAAGTGTGTCTAGTACAACCCGTAAATGATAATCATGATCTTAATCAGTAGTCGAGTAGATCAGAATGTTGTGGATGAAGACTACTACAAAGAGATCATGGTATGGCTGAAAAATCTTGTTCATGAGTCCCATGAACAATGCTGGAGCATTGGTCACACCGAATGGTATAACCAATATATTGAAATGGTCATACCGATATATGAAAGCCATCTTCTTTACATCCTCATATTGTACTCTGAGGTGGTGATAGCCTAATTATAGGTCTATCTTCGAGCACCATTGTGCTCCTTTTTTCTGATCAAAGAGGTCGTCAATCCTTGGGACTGGGTAATTTTTCTTCACAATCACCTGGTTTTGGCTCCGATATTCAACAAAAATCCTCCAGCTCCCATACGCCTTCATGGAAAATGGAATCGGGGTAGGCCAAGGAGAAACACTGGGCCGAATGAATCCCTTCCCCTCCAAGTCCTCCAGCTATCCCCGCATCTCACGAAGCTCTATAGGAGCCGTCCGATGCGCTGGTGTAGATATCGGCGTCGTCCTAGGATTCAAGTCAATGTAAAAGTTCACCTCTATACTAGATGGTAGACCCATAACATCATCAGGTAAGAAATCTTCGTACTAGTCCACCACTACAGGATAACTCATACCCTCCACAGGAAGTGCTCTGAGGGTAAGGCTAGCCAACTGATGAGTGATTTGCTGCACACTCCTCCGGATAAGTCCATCCTTTGTTGCAAAGGCTACCTTCATACCATTGAAGGTTAACCTGGTCCCATACTTGCGGACACACCACAAATTCCTCCGAATATAGTCAATCTATTTATGGACTATAGATAACCAATCCATACCCAAGATGACGTTGTATGGCCTCGATGCTGTAACTAGGAGATTCTAGCTGAAACTCTTACCTCCTAGAGTAAGCACACACTATGGGAACCAGTGTGTAATCATAGAATCCACTCTAGTAGGAGTCACTAGTTATAAGGATTGAGCCAACGACTCCATCAGAATCTTCGAGCTCCAAATTAGGGTAGTGGAAATTATAGAATGTCTGAACCAATATCTATAAGTACTGAAGCTATGGTGGATTAGACACAGATCATACCTCATATGATCTTCGGAGCACCATGATTGTAGGCCTCATCATCCTAGAGCTGAGCTCACCCCTGTCCTCATGCTTCATATGGTCAGGGTGGACCACCATGTGGTGGTGGCAGTATCATCTCGAATCATCGCCAATTGGCAGCTTCATGACCAGCTACTCTGCCACATCCTCTTGCTTCGTGCGGACCTCCTCAGTTGAGTCTCTATCTCTGCCTAGGCATTCCATTGAACATCTTATGATCATCCGTATAGTGGGTTGGATAGTCATGAGTGATGTGACTCTGCCCGCCGCATTCGTAACATTGCCCACTCCTTGCATGACTGGCTCTGCCTCGGGTGCCCCGCACAACCGACCCTGAATCCCGCAGTCGTCCACCTATAGGTTTGGTCCTTTTGGAAAATTGTGTCATCTGTCTACTGCTAGCTATAGAAGACTCTGGTACATGACTATTGGTGGTGGGTATCACTTCTTTTGACTGATCATCAAGTAAGCTCTCTACTAAGTGGACTCTCTATAAAAACCCTGCCTGCGTTGGGATGCTAGGAGAAATCATCGATGCCCTAATCTCACACCTGAGGCCCTGATCAACGGTTAGAGCCCAGAATAATGGGTCCCACACAATATTTGTGGATTAGCGTGAGAGGTCAGTGACCCTCGCTGAGTACGGAGCCATAGTCATGCTACCTTACTGCAGATGAAATAGCACTTGTCTACGCAGTGCGCAAAGAGTTGCTGGGACAAACTCTGCCTGAAATAGGCTCTCGATGTCTGCCCAGTGAAGCGTCACCACATCATGAACCTAGAGCATCAAGCTCTCCATCTGACTATTGGTTCCTGTAGAATGATGTAAGCATGTATCCCCATGATATCTGCTAGTGTCCATACTAGTCAAAAGACTCTCACCACGAACTCCAACCAATCCTTAGCCTCTTGTGGGTCAGTCTCTACCCCAATACAGGGTGGATTATGGTGCTGGAAGTCGTGTAGCGTGCTCAAGAGGTGCGAAACCTCTACTGTTGGGGCTGGTGGCATCAGTGGCCCAACGGGTAATTGTACCGCAGGTGCCTCCCCTAAATGAGGGCCCGGAAATGTGACCTCATTGCTTGATAGGCTATGAGTGCGTACTATATCTAGAACCCTAAAATGTTGTATGCGTGGAGGCATAATATAAAGAAACAGTTATGCCACGGTCAAAATGTTATACCTGGTGAGCTGACTCAAAGAGATCACAAAGAAATTTTTTGAAAACCACACAGGCAATCAGTGTTTTTGTGTAGTAAGTCAGAATCAGAAGTCAGGGTCCTGTTGTATAGATATGTTGGCCACCATACCCATAATGGATTTCCTAAAATGATAACCACACTCACTAAACATAACAATATTTTTGTTAAAAATAAGGATTATATTCTTATGTTCTATGGTAGAACCGACTACTCTAATACCAATTTGTCATGACCCGTCCCCCATGGCCCATACTGTGACTAGCCCATACCCTCCTACCATAGGATAGGGGAGGAGAATAGAAATGAAGGTGTATTACCTAAAACTAGGAAGGCATTGCCTTTATAACCTATAATCACATGCAACCAAGCACACAACAAGATACGAACTCATGTAAAGAGAATTGTAAACAGAGTGAGTGCAGTAAGTAAAAGGGGCCAAAATACAAGACCATCTGGAAAGTACAAGGAAAACTAGAAATTACAAGACAAATTATAGGTGAAAAATAGATCTAGGATTGTCCACCACAAATCCTACCTAAAGGGTATGTACGACTCACGATCGGTCATCTCTGCAGTTCGCCTCGTAAAAGGTCAACCTCCGAGCTCCCTCTTGTCCTGGTACTCTCGTCCTCATTCAGACCTGTCCATCATCTGCACCAAACACAATGATGTTTGGGCATATACCATGTAGGGGTGAGTGTAACAATACTCAGTAGGGACCCCAAGACCCTCAAGGTCTCAAAAAATCCACGAATATTAAACACAAGGCAGTAAATCGACTGACAACCCTACTTTGGTATAGTCCCATACATATACCTAAGATACCAAGTATAACCATATCAATCATGAGGAAAACACAGAGTCAAACTCAAATCCCAAAGATAAAATATTCCACAAAGGAAGGAAAACCACAAAGTTAGGTACCACATAGGTACGCCACACATAAGAATACCACCATGGTATTACCACAGAGGAAAGTACAACATAATTTCAAACTCAGCTCACACCAGAAATTTCTTAGGTACAGTAGTAAAAAAAATAGATGTATGTAATGAATCATCTTTCTCTATTAAGAGTTATATCCACGATGGATCCCTATGTGCTGACCCACACAGGATCACTCGGTGCTGACCCACACAAGTTCAGTCGGTGCTGACCCACACAGGATTGCTAGGTGCTGACCCGAACAGGATCGCTACGTGCTGACCCAGACATGATCACTAGGTGATGACCCACACAAGATCACTAGGGTAGCCCTGAAAGGAATCATATAGTGGTTCCATGTGGGAAAATCAATAATAAACCCACGAAGGATCTCTTTCTCAAGTCATACCCAGCAACAGGGTTCCCTCACTAAGCATGGTCATCTTCGGGAGAGTCCACTTCTCAATCCACTGGTAGATACTCTAAGTGCCATGAAGTCCCACGAAAAAATATCCCTATGAACCACCACACTATAGGGGGATCAATGCAGTATATTGTGCATCAATCGGATCCCTGGCCTTTATTTTATAAGCCTTTTAGTCTCAAGGGCTAGTTCAGATTCGTGGTCGATCCAACCTGACTGTTCCCCAACAGTATCAAAAACTCTAGTGGGGTATACTAAAGGGATCATCTCGTTCCATGGTTTACAGTGTCATTGACAATTTGTCAAACGGAGGGTCGGTGCCAATGTTATGGCTATTAGAGCGAAAATATCATAGGAGGTCAGGGTTTGATCCGACCTATTTGGAGCGACCTTGCCTTACCCGGCATGGGCCGACCCGACCCATTTTGGGTCGACCCGGCCCACTGGGTCCATCCTGGCCCGCAAAGTTAGGCCTGACTCATGTTGGGTGGTCCTGCAGGCCGTGAGGGCCGCAAGGGTGGCTCGCGGCCTTGGGGCCTTGAGGGCTGCATGAGGCCGCAGGGCCGCGAGAGCGTGCGGCCGCGAGGGAAGTGAGAGGTCGCGAAGGCAGCGCGAGTCCGCACAAGCTGTGAGGGAAGCGTGAGGCTGTGGGAGGTGCCATGCTACGTGGGCCGTGAGGGCTGCGCGAGGCCATCGAGACCAAGAGGGTGGTGCGAGGCCACGGGGGGCTACATAGCGGTAGAGTCCACAGGAGGTGGAGTGTCGTGGAGAGCAGCATACATGGTGCATGGTGTCTGAGCATGGTGGAGTGCCGCGAGGCGCAGATTCCGTAGTGTGGTAGAGTCTGCAGGCAGCGGAGCACTGCGGGGAACGAATGGCGGTAGCATACGTATCAAGGAAGATGATTCAATGTGATAGGTATTTTAACATTGATCAAATTAAAACACACCCCTACCTCATTCATTTGTTGTTTTCAATGAGGATGGAAGGATGTTGATTGATTGAATACATCCCCCATTGGAGGATGTCCTGAGGAAGAAGTCGAAGTCGTGCGTCGGCATTCTTCATTGGAGGATCTCTTCGTTGCAGGATGTGTTCTTCCAAGTTCTCATCTTCCCAACCCTTTCCTCTCAATTCGACCAAAACGAAAAGTAGCCCACAAAATATAACAAGATAACTATTATGTTTATTGGCCTAATTTCAAATTAGATTAATTAATTAATTGATGAGTTGGTATAATTAATTAAAGGGGGTGGCACCATTCTATTGGGGGGAGTTTAAGAGGCTTCCCCCCATTTATGAGGGAGTTAAAGGGGGTTTTGTGTTAGGTGGTCCCCACCACCATAACCGCTCATGGGAGGTTTAGTTTTGGTGGTCCGCACCTCTATAACCTCTCATGGGAGGTTTCAACATAACAAAAGTAGGTTTTGTTTTATTTTTGATTCCACAAAAAAACCCAAAATTCAATCTATCACCCTCAACCTATAGTGATCGAAGTGAAGGTCTCCATAAGTGAATATTGTCGATGTGAGTTCAGTAGTGCCCACTGATTTCAATTCTATGCACCGTTTCAAAAGTTATAAACACCTGCATGCACATTTACTAAGCCAACCCAAATAAAAGCACAAAAATTCAGTCAGGGAACACCAGGACTTGGAATCACACACCGTCAATTTTCTCAGACTCATAAAATTCCCATTTAAATAAAAAAAATTACATGGAATTTCTAGGTCTTTACAGTTGGAGATGATAAAAATCATATTTCATGTAAGATTCTGTATTTTTCGAGATCATAGAAGGTGAATCCATTGAAGGGGATAACTCATGCTACATAAATGGTTGTAGGTGTTGACAATTTCATGTTTAGTGAAGGCCTCCACTCACTGCAACTAGCAGCCTATAAAAACAACCTGTATAAGGTTTAAAAAAATCTATTTCTTATATCATGAAGTAGAATAACTCCTAGTATCTTAAAAACATTATTCAATAACTATATAATGATAATGTGTCCACCTCTTTTCAGATAATAACCATAAAAGTAGGTACACTTACGTTACAGTCACCTTAATTAGGGTTCACTGTAGGTGTAATAACCTTTCACGTCAAATATTTTGGTCATTTTTTGTCCCTTATAAACAACAGAATCATCAAATTGTAAATTTTACTTAAATTTATATAAAATAATGATATTTCTAATAGAATAAATAAAACATTAGTATATATTCTATATCTTAATATATTATAAAAAATAGTGAAATATATATACTAAAACTATAGAGTTATATAACTGGAATGATTAAGTACACCATTCATTTTTAAGGTATCTAAATAGAAATATCATCCTTTGATGTATTGTAATAAAATATTGAAAACTATCATAGATTTTTTATAAAACAAACAACATATTATTATGAAGTATATCATAAGAGTTATGAAGAAAAAATATATTTTTGGAATTCTGGAATTCATGATCAGTTAATGAGAAATAAGGGTCATGAAAAAGATTTTAATACTACAATAGACTATAATGGCTCTATTAGGCTAATGAAAGTAAGACTAGTTGGTATACCTTGAAAATTATCAATTGTCTGATCCCACCTTGTAGTACAATTTCCAATAACATAGAAGAATGAGGTATAGTGGTAAAACTCATTATTTAATGATATATGAATGGGGAATCCAATAGTTAACATTCAAATTGTTATCTAATAAATCTGGAAACAAAAAAAAACTAATTGGTTGATATTTCATAACCTACAAAGGTTTTAAAAAACATTTTTAATGACACAAATGAAGTAAACTATGAATAGTATTCATGATATTTATAACAGAGAGCATGATACATGAAATATTTCTTGAAAAGAAAATAAATAAGTCAACTATGAATGGTTTGGATGAAAATAAAAATAAAATATATGAAAATTATACTTCATCTTCAGAAATGAAACTCTAAGAAATAATTCTGTTAAATAAAATCAAGTCGACATTTTGAAACATCCCAGTTCTCTAATGCGGTGGTATAAATCTATTACAACCATGGTAAAAAATAATAAATAATTTAACATTGATAGAAAAGAATAAGAATAAGGTGTAATTGGAGAATCAAAATTGGAATTATATAGTATTAATTATTGAAAACATCATGTATAAATGGATATATTTACTTATGGAGTGAACATAAGAACAAACCTTTTCGATAGTACAGATTTGGTCCTCGATTGAATATAGTGGATCATTAATTACTGATTCCAGAAGGAATATGTATTGAAATACAGTGTCGAGATTTTTTATGAATATTTTTAAATGGAATACTTATAAGTAGAGGATATCAATAGAGAAAGATTGGTGGAAATCTCACCTCATTCCTAATGTGTTCGGAGAAGGTTCAATCAACCTGATGTGTAAATGTACACCCGGTTTCGAGATATGAAAATAAATACAAAGATAAATCTTAATGATATGAACAACTTTGAGCATGATAAAAGAAAATTTTCATGTAAAAAAGATCAGTAAGTAAATTATGCATGTTTCTAAAGACAATAAAAAGAAAATCTAGGAAAATTATAGTTAATCTTCATGAATGAAATTGTACTAAAGTATTGCGTTGAATGAAATATGGTAGACATAATGAAAAATCCTAGCACTCTAATGGGGTTTGGTGAAACCGTGATAAGGAGGAAGATAGAGTAAGAGGTTGATAGACTATAGGGAAGAGAAATAGGGAACCAGATGACCCCGATGTTGGGATTTTTCATGAACCCTTGGATGTGAAGAACTCAATCTGGCTGTGAGTGGGAGAAGGAAAAGGCCCATGGGTAGAATAGAAACTTGTAGAAGGAGGACGTCAGTGACAGAGGTTGAACAAGTGAATATTGACCATGAAATGAAAGATGATGGATGTGAGGGTTTTGGGAGAGTGTAGGTCGCGACACTCGATAAAATCTGCGGGAGAGGTAGAGGGATGAAGATAAAGGTAGAGGTATTGTGTCGGCGATTGGTGATGTGGTGATATAGAGAAATAGAATGTATGGAAATAATGACATCGAATAATGGGAGTTTGATACGTGGGAGTAAGAAACCTAGGATTACTATATATAGTAGATGTGCATTTACATAGGTACAATATATCTAAAATCCAATTCCCCCTACAATATGAAATGTTCACATTTAATAAAATTATAATTAAAATTGTTTTATAATTATTTTTGGGGTATAACCCATCATGAAATGGAAAAACCAACACCTAGTCTCTATATTTGATAATATCTCAAAAATATATGTAACACTATCAAAAGACTTCAAATATTTTACAACTGTTGAAATGAATTATGGATCTATAATATAATAATTATCTATCACCTCATTTTGACCAATAATCATGTGCAGATAACTAATTAAAAAACTAATATAAATATTCAATTTAAAATATATTTAATTAAATACATAAAAACAAAAATTTCAGTTTATATACATGGAAAAAAATAAAACACAGTTTTGATGAGATTTTTAAAATAAATTAGTTCCATGATATATTTTCAAAATATTCTCAAAAGATATTTTATTCCACATATATCAAACATCTTCAAAAACTCATAAATATTATCGAAATAATCATAATCATAAGATAATATTTTATCCCATTAGAAATATCAAAAGAATATTCAATTGTCTGTTCCTATACCCTTTGTTTCCTTTATTCCATTTATTCTTATTTTAGATTCTCCTTTGTAACTAAAATTTCAGAAAACAATACATGTAATTTTCAATTAGATTTAATTAATATTAAAAACTAAATAAATACATCATATCAATGAAAATGATGAAGGCTAGATGAACAATGTATAAAATGAGCCACACAATCCCCAACATTGGTAACCTCCTCCGTAGGTAGTCGTAGTAGATCAATATGATCAATAATATCATGTAGTGATACTCTAACTTGACCCATCATCCGAGGCTAGTGATGTACATAATCTTCCAAAAAATCCACAATTCCATTCAATAGTATAATAATATATAAGTCTTTAGAAAACAAATTAATATTTAAATTTGGTTCTATGTGTGGTGGGGGAGGATCTGAGTAGGTGGGCTAGACTGTATTGGAGGGATTTATAGGATCACAACTAGCTAAAAAGACTATATAAGCAGGGAAGGAAACAAAGACTGTGATTTTATAATCAATTTTTATAAAATAGAATACGCAGTTGATTTAATTTGATTTCCAATGGAATCTTTCATATCAATCATCTCATATTTTAAGGATTTTTTTTTTGATCTCTTGATCTCTTACATTAAAGACTAAAATCTTTTCGAATACTAACACCTACCTTACATCCACATATACAAACATGGTCTTCTATCTGTCATAATATAGTGGCTAGGATGTCCATCATACCCTCTAGGATAAATGTTCCATGTGATAATTTCTCTTTAATTTCATCCAAAAATGAAAAATGAAAATGGTATATTAGTGGTATTAATTTATAAAATAGAAAAATTCCTGAATGAATTTTACTTATAAAATTTTCAGTTATTTCCCTAGCTATCTCTGTTAGATAATTTTTATTTTTTATTCTTCTATCTCATTTACATATTTCATGGTGGGTGGGGGAGATAGAGGAATGAACTAGACCTAATTAGAACCACTAGTAGACTTATCTATTAATTCGTTAATATTTTCTCAATCATTATTTTCTCCGTTAAATTATACCCTCCACCCAATTACGTATGAGGGTGTACATTCTTGAATTATATGTCCTACTGGAATTTACTAGAGGTCTATTATATAAAATTTAAACTAATAAGTAATTTGGTACATATATAAGAAATTTTACAATATAATATAATTTTCATACCATAAAGTCTTTATAATGTCAACCAGAAACAAATATCTTCCATGTCTCTGCATCTAAAAACTCATACTTGAGTCATGGGTTTTCTTTTTATCCCTTTATAAAAACATATATTTTTTTTGATTTGTTTGAAATATCCCTATGAAACAAATAATAAAGATACACATGTTTTGTTAATTTTCCTTGATTCTTCAAATGTAATATTATAATTAATTGAATAAATAAAATATTAGTCATTTAATATATATCATTTCTGAAAAATTATCTAAAATAAAAAATTTGAAATATTTTACGGTTACAACCTCCCAAAGTTGATTTATCATCTTTATGTTGACGTAAATATAATCAGGATATAAACAAATAATCCTATAATGACTCTATATATAGATATATCAAATAAACTACTTTGCATTTAAGATAGTATCATTATTTTTAGCATCAAAACTAGAATAAAATCCTTGATCTCCATGAGAGAGTTATATTTTTGGTAAACATGTCATGCCACGTTTTCTTACTTGAGAACTCAATTTACTAACATTAATTTTAAAATAAACCACCAATTAAGTCTTATCAGTATTCATAAAAATTATTTTTTGTAAATGAATAGTTTATTTCAATAAATAGTTAAATTAATGGATATTTAATAATATGAAAAAATACCTCAGTACATGTTCATTTATCTCTGTATATATATCCATGATTGAAATAAGAAAATGTAATAAAATTCTGTTGTATATGAATATTATTAGACAAGTAAATAATCAAAATATAGGAAAACCAAAATATGTATATAAAAAAGTGGCACATATGTGTATGTTTAAAGAAAAATAACAGTGTTATGATTCTTAAAAATAAAAATATAAATGGTGAACTATTATATATAAAACAATACATCTAAAATGATAGCAACATTTGTCAATTTAATTGTCAATGTTTGAAAATGTTTTCTCATATGTATATATTTAACGAAAATATATTAAATGTAATTATGTATTTCAATGAGAAAATGTTTAACCATAATGGTAGAATATCAAAATTTAACACAAGAAGTCATATAAAGAATCAAATGTATATAATAAAATATCCAATAGTAATTAAATAATAAAATTTAGACCATTTAAAATTCAATTATTAAATATAATTTAAATAATTACCAGATTAATTACGAGAGTAATTTAGTGTTTTCTCATATTCATTCAACATGATAATTTTGTTCTGTATGAATTATGTCACCATTATAGTCATTTTTATCTGGAAATATTGTAATAGATAAACAAGCTTCATATAAATTAATAAAATCATCCACATCCCCATCGACTAAATGGATTCTTTTCCCTTTCATAACGAAGGACCACTAATCATTCAACATGACAATGACATACAAAATTATCTTTTCATGTGGGTCCATGATAAATTATTCCTAATTGCAAAAATTGTATTTCAAATCAACTAGATTAAACCCATATTAATCATATCTCACACAACTATAATATTCAACCCAATTACACTTAATCACGATGGCCCAAAATTTATCATAATTTATTTCCCATATGTATTTATAAAATTTAGAATATTTTATTGATGCATAAATTGGGTTTTTATCATTTTCAATTAAAAAATGTAGTGCTTCCACAATGACCATTACACAAATATTTTGAATCGTGGTATCTCTATCTAGCTATTTATATAAAATGTGTACCCATTAATGTCATAACCAGACCATGTTTTCTCATTATGAGATGATGCAAGGCCAACTATTTCAATGTTTTTGATGCATATATATCTGTGGTGACCATCTCTTTAAAACATTAATCTAATTCCTTTTTATGATCGATCAGAATCCCCTTTTCATTAGTTTTCAGATATCATACCATTAATTCGACAATATGTGATGATATATATGACTAAACCTCATCTAGGTTGTTCAAAATCTATAAATGTGGTTGAATTACTTCATCATGTGGAATGCACATTAACTTTAAGCCTGAAATTACTCTACCTTCTCAATCAACATTCATATTTCAAGATATAGGGAGTCCGATTTTCTCAACATCAATAAAATAATCAGTATATAACTCAATAACTTATTCTAATACATATTTTTAAACAATATAGGCCTCTTTCTGTTAAGTATTTTTTAAACATACCTTCAAATTTTTTATATATTTCTCAAGATGATAAATCCCTCATAAATTAAAAGGCCCACATATTCTAATCTCACACAACAAATAAATCACAAGAAGAACCATTATATCAATAAACGTAGGTGGTAAATGCATCTTTAGTCGAAAAATAATTAGAGATAATTCATTATATAGCATGTCTAACTAAACACGGATCAATTAATTTTCTGAAAATGGACTAGAAAAAATTACCTAACATGATGATAGACATTCTTACAACTATCAGTAATATACCATGTAGTCTGACTGGTATATTTTTTTATATAAATACATGATAATCATCATATTTCATACCTATTACATTAAAATAATATAATGATACCAAATTATTCACATTCTAAGAGTAACCAATGGTTACATTAATACCATGAAGTCAATGAAAAAAATTCATCTTTTTCAATATAACTTAATTTGTGGCAAGTCAGAGGAAAATATGTTATACATCCTTTCGTAGTTGGAGTTAAATCAACATGTATTTCCATTGATATGAAGTCGAATCCAGTATGTAATCTCTCTTTTTTATTTCCTTTTATATCTAAAAATTTTCTAACAGAAATGTCACAAATTTTTTTCTCAACATCCATAACATCCATGTAATGTTTTATCTCTAAAAAATATCCAATAAGGTTATCTGAAAAATATAGACCATTTCAAGGAGATATTTTTTTGAAGGCCAAAACCTCTTTTCTTTCCCAATGTAAAATCAACATTTTTCACCCTTTCATAATATTCTTCAACTTACATTGTTAATGGGAGAATATTATATTACTATAATTCATTACATACTTTATTTTTCAATCTTCCATAAGTATGAAAAAATCACCAAAAACTGTGATGTCCCATGTACAATGTCTTTTTTACATTCTACAATTGATAATATGAAGTCTCTTATTCACAAATTAGAAATGATTTTATCTAATAACATTGTATCCAAATAAGTTTCCATATATAGGAAATTAATTTACAGTGAAAATTATTATATGAAAAAGAAGAAAATACATTTTCTTGTATGCATCGAAAAATTTAACACCTATCTCCCATAAAATATTAAAATCATAAATAAACGGTGAATGATAAAAATCAATATCATTTCTCAGTTTTTGTGTCCATATATCCTCAATCTCATCTTAAAATATTTTTTCAACATACATATATGTAGGGATAGTTGTAAACTACCTAAAAAAACAAGACATTCACTGTGTTGGACACTTAGGCTGGTATATGGATTAATTCTATCATTACACAATACCATTATGAAATTTCTAACTTCACATCCAAAATCAATTTTTTTTAATCAAAACTCTTCCAATATGGTGAATCATGATGGTGATGTAAGTTACCATTAGATATGTGCTCCTCTAAATTCCATCTAAATTTTTTTTAATCAATTGAATTTGAAAATAGACTCTTCAAATGAAGAATTATTTGAAGGTAAAAAATTTCTTTAGCTGGATATTTTATTATTTTTACTATGAATGAATCAAAGTTGTATTATCAGAATAATATGAATAAACAAATAAATGAAATTTTTTTAAAAAAGAAAAAAAATATCTTTCATGATGTTAGATGTCAGTTTATGAGAACGAATATATGTTGAATTTTTCATCCATCTTATAGCATGATGTCCCACATGAAGGATAGTTTGATAAATATTTACATTATTTACTATAAAACACATAGTCATTGTGGAAAGAATGTATCTTTTTATACCCCAGTCCCAATCGACATAGTTTCTTTTTCATATCATAATTGATATCTGGAAGACCATTTCATTTTGGAAGATTCTATTTTAAAATATCTAGTAATTTATAAAAACATTTATCACTCCAATGATTTAGAGATTTTAAGTAATCTAATCTTAGAAGTGCTGATAACACTGTATATTTACTAAAACTTGTGAAAAATGGTTTTTTAGAATATATATTCATTTATTCAATATTTTATATTTTTGGATAGTTTCAGCTCCTAAATCAGCAATTAATTCTTCAATATGACCCACTTTCTAATTATGAATATTGTTATTACAATTAGATGTTGAGTTTTTTTTCATTAAGCATGGTAGATCCAATGGGTTTAATAAAGGCCAAAACAATAGAAAATGAGACAATCCATTATTTATATAGAGTTTAACTATATTTTACTCCAATAATTAACTAATTTATATAAAAACCAATATTTTTTTTGAATATTTAATTTAGAAAATTGCAAGAAATAATTTACTCATTTTTCATAGTCATTAGTGGTTCTTTATAAATTTTTCCAATTACGATATTTTCAATTTGTGATATCACCAAATAATATATGGATATTCTATATCAAATATAATTTTAAATAAATATATATATATATATATATATAAACTATTAACATAATCACATTCAATAAAAATGATTGTTAATTAGATAAGAAACATCTACGATTATTTTGAAAAAAATAAAAACTAATCTAATAAATGTATTTATTTTTGTGTGATGTGTGTCATGTTAATCCAATGGACATCACATGTAATGCCCCCAGGAAAAATTCTTCACATAAATTCATGATTTAAAAAAAATATTTTTTTGGTTTTAATTTATTTCCTTTTATTTCATTATTTATATGTGTGTGTGATATTCCTATTAGAAAATCATTATTTTTTCAATATATGTATGTTTTCCACACCTCATATTATAATATCATGATGCTTATTAAATTTCATTCCCTAATATTTGTGGGTTTTTACGATTAATGATTACTTATGATACTAATTAAAATTATAATTAGGGGGTATACTCACCCCATGGTAACCCCTTAGACCCCCTCTACTATTGAAACATATTTTTAGTAAAAACAATATTAATAATTAATTACATCAAAATACATTATTTCTGAAAAGATCCAAAAATTTTATACTATAGTGATATTGAAATTATAAATCAATAATTAATGTTGATTTTAAAAATTATATTTCATATAATTATATTTTTTTAATTAAAGTATTATTTCTAAAGAATTTTTTTTATTAAAGTATGACCATTTGAACATTTATTGTTTTGTATTATTACATTGAATGAATATGCGAATTAATTAATGGTTATATATTAGTTCATATATAAATATATCTTATATTTTTTCAATTATTTAAAAGTTGTCAAATTAATTTATTAAGTTCAATTATACAAAATGTCAACAAATTTTGTTTATAAAAATTTCCCTTTCTAATATAAATTACATATCTTCTGAATTTTCAAATACTATTTTTTTAATTTTCAGATTTTATAAATTTGGTATATTGATATTATAATTTAATTATTTTCAATCATCATACTTTTATTAATTTATTTTAAATACTTGTTACATTTGTACAGTATCACGTGTGACAAAAGTTATTGATGATTGTATTAATTTAATGAGTGAAAAATATGGAGGCACAACATGTTATGTACATTATATTGGTGAGTTATGACACCATATGACTTAATTTATTTCATAATATCATCAATATCATTTTGTAATTTCATCAAATAATAAATTTATCAAAATAAACAATCTTAAAAAACAACATTTACAAACAAAAATCAATGACAAAAAATAATTGAAACAATATGTCAAAAATATTACTAAATGATAAAAAATTTAAATTCAAAATTTATATAAAAAACCATCACTATTTACCACCAAATAATGAAAATTTTTTCATTAAACTAAAATTCCTCCCCTGAATTTATTTTAAGATTAAAAACTATAAGATCTAATAAATTGTTTTGTAGAAATGAAAAATAAATAAGAACAATGAAATAAAATCAAACCATGGTACAATGTCGACCGAGAAACTATTCCCAAAGTGAAAACATTATTTGGACTATAAAACAATGATATAGGATGATGAATAGAGACCAAAAATCATGAAATGATGATAAAAATAGTGAAAATAAACAACAATGGTTGTTGAGTGTTAGCAGGTCACTGTCAGGTTCATCTTGAGTCAAGGACAATGTTTTGAAGATTCAAAAAATGAGGTTTCTGTGAACATGAGTTTCTTTCAAAAAAAATTAGATTCATTTTTTATATAAAATTATGTTAATATATACTTATCATCATTGTTGTTTTAAAACTGATTCATCTTTTTTAATATATTGTGTTAATTTTTATAAATAACCGACTCCATAAAAATAATATAAAAAATTACTTGTGACAATTTATTTTAAAACTGACCCCATAAAGTTCTCATTGATAAATATTTCATCGGTTTATAAAAAAAGCGATGTCAAAGAATCAACATTGAAACTACTTTTTCTACTAGTGACATAACATTCATCAACCATACCCTACGTATAACAGATCAAAATCTTAAACCATGGAATAAATATTGGCTATTCATAAGGCATGAATCCAAAGGAAATCTAAGAACATGATCCATGATAACAAAAACAAGGCATAATACATATATTTTTTCCATACACATCAACTCATAACACTGTGGACACGTGAAAATAGAGTCAGGTTCACTCATTAGGTTAAAAGCATGAAATATGGACATTTCATAAATTTATGGACATGTAACAAGGTCCATGCATAACAATATGGACATGAAAAATAGGTCCTTGAATAACACTGTGGACATGAAATTAGGTTCACACATAAGATTTTGAACATGTAATTTAGTTCTAAAATTGAATTTTTAATATATAATCAGGTTCATGCATACCAATATGAACACGAAATCAAGTTCAGACAGAACATTATGAACATGAAAGTAGGTTCATGCATAACATTTTGAACATGTAATTAGGTTCATCCAATATATATTTACTCATTATTTATCTATCATTACACAATTTAATGTAGTAATATATAATCCCCACCCTCTCATAAAAACATCTTAAATATATTATTCAAAAGATTATAAAAATTTCATTATTTCATAACCCACGAAATGAAATGCATCTCATTAAATTTTCATTATATCTTAAGATATGGAAAATAAAAAGGTTTCATAATAATTTCATATTTTCACCATTGAATAATCAATGGAAAATGAAGAGTGTTTTCTAATAATTTTATCATGGTATAACCTATTAAAGATAAATGGGTTTCATAAAAATAGTTTCTTGATAAACTATATAGGGAATGAATAAAATGGTATCCTTGGCCCATATCACCAGTAAAGCATAAGATACAATAAATTACATCATCATACATTGAATATTTTTTTGAAATAAAATACACAGAGAACATGTTATGAGGAATTTTTGTTTCATTGAAAATATTAATTTAAAACCTAAAATAGATTGAAAATAATTTTATTTTATATAACCATAAAAAATAATAAATATATCTTTAAAAATAATTTAAATTCTACTTGGGGGAAATATCATTTTATATTTTAAAAACTATATGTGTTAGTATTGTGATGCTTGTGAACAATTTGACATTTTTGTATTTAGTGTCCTACCAAAATAAAATAATCACAATAGGTCGAAAGAGCATTGATTTTTATTTAGATGTAGGAGAGGCTCCAAGAAATTCAAAGAGAGTTGTTTCCATCTTGGCTATTAAATGTTAAGATCTAGATGAGAAAGAATAATCATTGGAGTACCATTGTAAAATCCTTCGGATAGACTAAGTAGAGTCTTATACCTTATTATCCAGAACCTGCATTGCATATAGATGTTCATTTCCAGTTAAAAATCTCAACTGATCTTCTTTATTTTTCTAGATTGTTTTAAATTGAATTTTTTATACGTACCCTAATTTATAAAGGTCTATTTTGGAAACTTATTTGTCATCGTAAGATTCTTCTTAGCAGCCACACTGGATCACATCAAGTTGTAGTCTTGGGGCCGAACCGGTCTACATACCCTAATACTACAGGTTCACTAGAGAATAATGTTTTGGAAAACAATCATAGGCTAAAAAAATCCTCTCATCATAAAGGTATTTTAAATTTTCCCAAAAAAGGAACAATACTTGTTCCTAACATAAAAAATATTGAACTAACCAATAAATCATAACAAAAAAGTGAACACAAAAATAAGGGGGTGGTCCTTTTAAACTAGGGCCCAAATGAAGATAATATTTTAGATCTATCAGAACATAACCAACCATGACTGCATAAGTTATCATAGGCTATTTGAAGGAAAATAAAATAATATGTCAGTTAGACTCTCTTATCCCATGAAGAATCTCACTAACCCAGACACTCCTCCCATAAGAAAGGATTATTTCCTCTGAAAAAATTAGAGCAGTAGAAACACTGATTGTCATTGGATTTTGGACCACATAGTCGTAGTAAATTATATTTTTTTAAAGAATAACAGTTTTCCACATGAAGTTTATCTGATGCTGGAAGAAAAATATTATCATTTTAGTATATGCATCTAACTCCAATGTCGATATGAGATATTTACAGTCACACTTAAACAACCTTGCTAACATCATAACTGATCCATGGATTATTATGGGTGACTTCAATTATATTCATAAAATGGATGAAAATCAAGTTCTATTTACTCAGCCTACAACTATAAAAAAATTTATGGGATTTATCTAAGTTTAAAATCTAATGGAGATTAATCATGTCGGGGAAAGTTTTATCTGGACAATAAAAATATAAAGGGAACAAAAACAATAATAATTGAATGATCATTTTCCAATGATGTGGCACTATTTAACTAGGGAAATTTATCTTGTGTTACACTTTTCTAAAAGAAATCATTCCATCACCCCATATTTACAATATTCCTTGAATTCTTTTTGAAGAAAACCACTTCTCTTTAGTTTCAACAATGCTTGGACTACTTTTCTAGTGTTTAGTAACATTGTCCATGACACCTGGAATCCCCTTGAAGGATCCAACAACCATATGGCTTGCATCAAAAAAGTTTAGAGACTAAAATCATGATTAAAATACATGATTAGGAATAATTTTTCCATTATGGATAAAGAAATTGAATCCCTCAAGTCCTGCCTTCCCTCCCTCTAGTATTCTCTCAAAAAGGATGCTCTTCATGGGGATAATTCTCAAGAATCTGATCTGGCCAAAAAACAGAACAGAATCTTCAGGCTTAAAGACAACATTCAAAGGTATATATTTAATGTTATGTGGACTAATTAAGGAGATAAAAACAATAATTTATTTAATTCCCTCTAGATAATCTAAACGGATAACCAGCCCCTTGAAAACAAACAAGCTCTCTCTCAGCACATTGTCACTTTTTTATATGAATATCTTTAATTCCCCATATATAAATGAACCAATCCTAGTACATTTCATCCCAAATATCATTACAGATGAAGACAACATGATTATCACATCCTACCTGAACCAAATTGATATCAAATATATTGTCTTTGGCCTCAACAAAGGGAGACCCCCAGACCTAGATGGATTTTACAATCATTTTTTCAATTTTATTAGGAATTTAATCAGTAGAATGTCTGCAATCTGGTTATCTTTTCCTTATTGAGTAGATCTATTGATCATGGAATTAATGATCAATTTGATTATTTAATTTATATGGTGGCTAATTCTAGTGATATCAACCAATTCAGTCTAGTTTCTTTTGTCAATACTATCTATAAGATGATCACCAAAATTCTTGATAATAGACTTGACAATGTCTCAGAAAAAATTGTATCATGGAATCAATTTAGTTTCATCCAGGAAATAAATATTCAAGAATAAATTATCACAACCTCATAATGAGTGAACCATATCAGGAATCCAAATAGAGAAGGCATTGTGGTTATTCCGATGGACCTCAGGAAATACATTAACACAATGGACTGGAATTTCATTGGTGAAGTGATCCATCGATTTTTCTTTTTTATGAAATTCATCCTTTAGATAAAATCCCTTATTTGTTTTTTCCAAATATATGTTCTCAAAAATGGATCACTGGAAGGGTACTTCACTTATTCAAGGTGAATGAGGCAAGGCGATCTAAACTCTCTAATTATTTTTTCCATTGCTAAATATTATCTTAGTAGAGTTTTAATATTATGGTGGAAAAGGTGATCTGAGGTATGTCAAAGATGCTTGAGGTGCCACTACTCCTTCCTGCCCTTTTTTGCTGATGACGTTATTTTTTCACAATTAGATATGAGAAATATCAAAATCAATAAGAATTTTATTGTCAACTATGATGGTATTTTGAGATAATAGGTTATTTGGGGGAAATATTTCCTTTATTATGGAAGGAATTTAAATTCCTATAAAAATGGTCCCTTAGTAACACTATGGGTGTAAGATTTGGAGATCTACCCTTTAATTACATAGGGGTACATCTATTTTTGGGTAGACCAAAATCTATCCACTTTACTTCTATATTGAACCAGATGAAAATAAATTTATATTCATGGAATTGAAAATAACTCTCTATATTAGGGAGAGTATTTCTTGTTAATCAAATTTTTATGGAAAAATTAGTTAACTCCTTTATGGCTTACATATGGCTAACCTATATAATAAAAATCATCAAAAAATCCATGAGGAAATTCATCTCGAATTGTAGTATCTGTGCAGGGAAAGTTTTTACTGTCAATCGGAAAAAATGATTCAAGCTTTATAATCATGGGGATCATGTTTCAATATTCTATAACTATTTAATCAAGACCTTCAAACTCAATTCATTTTGAAGCTAGACAACATCACGAGAAAATTAATGAATCTCCTAAGTGTTATAATGATGGACTTATAAATGTCTAGGGAAAATCATTACATGGATTCCTCCATATTTCCTTGTATAAAAATGTTGTTCACTAAAGTTAATAGACATGTTCATTGGTTGGCCATCACTATTTCTTCACTCAAATTCTAGAAAGATAATTGGATAGGGCCTCCATGCTGAACCTGCATAGATATCTATATTATGATCCCGACATTACAATTAAGGAACAACTAGCCAATTGGGATTCTCTATATAATTAACAAAATTATAATCTCTCCAATATGATTTTATGCCTGAGGATGATTTTTTTGTCTGAGATCTAATCCTTAACGGATTACTAGATTCTAAATCCTTTTAAAATGATGAACATCAAGGAAATTCATGCTGGATTGGAGAATACACTACATGCTGGATTCATCATTCATGATTCTCCATTCTTTGGATAGTCTCACACCAGAATCTTCTAGTGTATGATTGCATACGAAGTTGATTCATCAATTTTTGTATGAGATTTAGATTATGTCACCATCATAGAAAATTTTTTGACTACCTCTTCCATGCCGGTAAAAATTATTCCTCATTAAAGATTTATCTATTTGATATGTTTGAAATCAGTCCACCACATGAAGACAATATTGATGGTCTCTTGCATGAGATACATAAACAATGGATGTCCAAACAAATTGAAGATCTATTTAATAGAGCTTGTGTGGAAGAAATTCATACTATTTGGTTTGGGAATTACAATAATGTTTAAAATTACACTCCTTTCTCCTTGTATGATTCCATCATGCAGGTCATTAATTCAACAAACCGTGCCATCCTTCTTCAATATGGGTGCTGCAACAATACTACCAGTGACATGATAGTTCTTATATGTCTCCAGACAGCTGGTTTGTGTCCCCCTCATGGGTTTCTTGAATTTTATTATTATTATACTCAAATAGGTTTGTTAAAATGAATCAATCAAGGATCATTTTAAGGAAACCCCTTACTTATAGGCTTTGTGGTTATTGCAAGGGATCACCTTGGGGACATAATTCAATGCTCTTACTGATCGTGTGCCAATTTCACAATTGTGGAAGTGGAAATGATGGATTTCATTAAAATATTTCATATGGTTTATCAATGTAATTGGAATGCATTTTGGTATGAATGTGACTCTTGTACTATTGTGTAAGCAGTTGGATTTCACATGCCTCATCTGTCATGGAAGCTCGCTCCACGATGGATCGATTTCATGAACATATTGAAAAAAATGAATAATATTACCACTCATGTATTTCGAGAGGATAACTTTTTAGTGGATTCACCTTCCATTATAGGAGTTACTGAGGAACTCAGAAGTCATTTAGATACTCCACCACTTTACCTCCTACCTATTCAGAAAAATGACAGTTGTAAATTCCCTTCTTTCCACCAATTGTAATTTTGGTTTTGTTGAATAAATAAACATATTGTGCTAACATTTTTCAAAAAATTATAATACTATAGGAATGTTTACAAAGGATCTATATTACATTCTATGTAAGGATTTAGTGAAAAATAAATCACATCGCTTCATGAGGTGGTAGTTTTCCATATAGATGGATGACATTATCATATCCCTTATAGAATTTATATTTAAAAAAATGTAAATATGATATAATTAATTCCAATGTATAATTATGTTATAAACATCAAATATTTAGTTTAGATCCATTATCATACCCAACCGTGAGAGGTGGTAGTGGAAAAATGAATGACATACATTCATGAGGTGGTAAATTATCGTACACATAAATGATGATATCGGGAACTATTTGATAGATATTTAGTTGGTCGTAGGTAATTCACATGAAATAAGAAGATATAAGTATTTTTATGATTGTTATTTAATTATATTGACATGGTTTTATTAACAATTTATATAATTTGAGGAAAAAATAAAATAAAATCACTTATTGAAGAATGTTACCACTTCTTTAGGAATCCTCATTAAGAATAAACTAAATGTTTTCTTTAGTTGGAATTCTACCCAATATAAGGTCTATTAGATTATATTATTAGAATTTAGAAGTGATATTGATAGCTTTTTATTTAAATTTCTTGAGAGGTGTGAATAAGTGATGGGAGTGAGTACCCTTTTATAATTAAAGAGGGGTGAATTTTTTTAAAATAACTACAAGTATTGAAAAGTGGGTGATCAGAATTTTTTCATGTGCCTCCAAAATATATCAATAGGGGAGTAATTTAATGTTATTTTAGTAATACAAATTTACCACATAAAATATGCAAAACTTTTCAGCAGGTTATTCCTTAGTCGTTATGTTTACTCAAATTTACCATTTTAGTTTTTTTACCATGGAAACTATTACCGTTCTATTTACCTATGGAATCAAACAAATAAGAATAAAAATAAAATGGGATTTATTAGATTATTTAGTTATATTTATTATAAATATAAATTAAAATTTATTAACAAAAAATCAGATTTAATTGAAAAATTAGTTTTGACCAAACCACATGTAACATGAAACCACATATTTTAATAATAATCATGGTAATAAATTTTAACTATTTCACAAATAATATTGGTAAAACATTGTGTTCGAAATATTAGATAATATAAATTATTATTATTATAATATTAAATGTATTTTCCCAAATACCATTCACATAATTGGAAAAATTAAAATTGATGTTAATCCTAAATGCTAGGTAAGAAAGATTATTTTTGAAGAGGAATAAATTAAAAGGTTGCAATGTTTTTATATTCAATTTCAATATGAAATTGATTCCAATGTCATTAATTAGATGTATGGATGTTAATATTTCAAAGGTTCTAATAGAAATATAAAGGGTGGGTGGTTGAATCAATATTTCACTTTTTATATGTTTCAAAACTTTTAGAAACATAACCCTTGTAACCTTTTATAAATTTTTATCATCTTTCATTAAAATAATCATGCATAAGAAAGTAGAAATGAATGAAAATCACACAAGATATAAAACTATCTAACTCAATGTGAGAACCTACTTCCTTTCCATAGCCACTCCCATGGTACAATGAAAATAGAATATTAATAGGTATAAAATAAAACTTATGTCAAATCCCATTAGACACCTTATATACCAGGAAATTAATGATTATTTCAACTCCCATCAGTTTACAAGGATTTCTTATAAAATTATATACTCAAAAAAATTAAAAATAATTTTATTAATCTACTCCACAAATTCATAGAATGAATTCTCAGTACTATTTGGATGGGTTTGATTTTTTCAATCTGAAGATGGTAGATCCAATTTTCCCAGTATAATGATGATGGAATTTGGATCTAATTTTTTGTGTATAATGATTCAGTATATGATTCTATGAATATGATAATTATAGATCCGATATCCAATTTTTTGAGTATGAAAATTATGGACACCAGATCTGATTTTCAAAGTATGATAAATATGTATTCTATATTCAGTTTTCCAAATATGATGATTCAATTAAATGAATTCATTCTGAAGATTCAAAACTCAAACTTCTGCTATAATTCTCAAAAAAAAATTCTTCAATTAGATAGTAAATTTTACATCAAATTCACTATAGATACACCTTTTATATGTATATGAAATTTTGTTAATAAATGAATATTCTAATGAATTATCTAAAGGTGACTGAGAAATTCAAAGGTAGGAAACTTGGAAACATTCAATGCTTCATCAAATATAAAAATATATAAAAATATCCCTCATTTAAATCATAAACATTAACATCTTAATACCTCATTATTTTTATTTGAGATTTATTCATAATTTAAATTCATGTTTGACCACATAAATTCATTATACATTTCCCTACTCATTACAATAAGTATCTTTCCCTGATCAATATGATCTTCCTCTTACCCATCTCATTATAATCTTTTTCTATATAAGCTTATTAAGATATTTTTCATTAAAATATCACTATGATATCATTCATTATAAGAATTAATAATTTATTATAAATGCATAAATATTTTTTCCCATTACAAAAATATATGTAGGAAAATTTTAGTACAAAATCTCAGTATGATATTCCCTATACAAAAATATCAGTACAAAAATCTGAGTATGAAAATAGTTTTATGAATTTATTCTTCCTCAATACCAGAAATACATTATTCATTATCATATCATTATTATGTAATTCAAATTATGATGAATGTACCATTATAATGGAAATACCTTTTTGAAAACTTGAAATTCATCAAACCCCTCCACTATTTCTTCAAAACACTTATCTTGTGAGTCTTTATGTATTTTGAGATCTTTTTTGATTAGTAAATCATTGTATAGTTCATTTATAATTTATGAAAAAATTATAACTACTAACATCACATTATAATTTAAAAAACACTTTATAAATATAATTATTTCTCTAATTATAGAATAGATAGATTTACATCAGATAATAAATTCCTCCCTTAACTCATTTTGAATCCTATGATTTTTATTTTTTATGCAGACGGATCTGAAGAAGATATAGTGTACAATCAATAAATTCATTATTCATACTTCTCCTACATGTAGTGAATATTAATATGAAAACAAGGTCCTATAAACATGTTCCTAGAACACCACCTCATTACAATGGGAGGGGACTGATTCCTGAATAAGAAAGAAATTTTTCAACAAAAGGTTGTCATAAAATATTAATACTTTTCTATAAACAATTCACAATGGTTATTCACTATCCCCATTTAGATATGTTTATATACTTAGTTAACTAATTCTCAAACTCTCATAACTTTTTCACAACTCAAATTATTTACTTTTATCCAAACAGAAAAATTCTTAAAAGAGAGTTTTCTAAAGCCAGAATACTAGATAAAGTAATTTTTTGAAGGAATTCTATCTCTTGGATGGAATGAAAATTTTGTGGCCATGTAAGATAAACTCTCATCACATTCCTTTTGACATTTATTTTCACACTATCTATTTTTCTCCATCATTAATTAATTTATAACATTATTTTTTCTCTCCGCCATTATACGATAACCACAAAATCCGATTCATAAAAGAATGATAAGTAAAACATTGTTACAAAGTTAAACATTTTTACTTTATCTCCCCATTTTTTAACATAATCTATAGTATAGTGGTGGAAATTATGTTTTTGGTTTAGGGAGCCATGGGAGTAGGCTGAACATGATGTTGAATACCCCTTTCCATAAACCTTTCTTTTGGAATTTCTTTTGTAATGATATCAACAATTTGATACCTTTTTAAAATGAATTATAGAAAAACATTTCCAGGAACAACTTTCTCTTATATAAAGTGAAACATTATATTGATGTTCTCTAATATTTAATACTATATAGTATTAATATAATGATTAATTTTAATATGAATTTAATAATGTATCTTCATTGGTTTAGAAACATTTACTTTCAAATAATCTAGCTAAAATTTCATCCATAACATTTGAGTACACAATTGAGTACCTACAACATATTTGGATTCAGATATGCTCAATGTTATTAAACTTTTTTCCATACCATTACAACTCTCATAACATTCACATAAGAAAAATTCTCCTCTTTAAGTTGATTTTCAATCATGGAAATATCTATCCCAATCAACATTAGTATAAACATGAAACATCAACTTTAAAATTATTTTGTATAACATCCCATGTGAAGTTATTACTTTAATATATCTGAAAATTATTTTTTCTACCAAAAAAATGTGATTCTTTTGGATTACAATGATACTTAGAACAGAAAGTCACAAAATAAAAATATCAGGCATTGAGTCTGTAAGGTAGATAAGACTACCTATCAAGGTCAAAAAGACCTTCCGATTCACCATTATTCTAGATTTATCTTTACTCAACTTTATGCACACTTAAATGGGATTTGAGACTTATTTTTTTTGTCCCCAACTTTTTTTTACAATTCCCTCAGTTACATTTCATGAGATAAGATTATTTATTTTTATTTTTGTTGAACTTTTTTGCTAATGAAGAAGGTCAAATATCTTAACATAGATATCAAAAAATTATTATTCATTTATTTGGAAAAGGTTTAACAAAAATATTCTCTATCCCCAAAAAATTTATATCATCCACATAAATGTTTACAATTAGATCTCCAGAGTCAATATCTTCTACATACTACATTCTATCATCTTTTCCTTTAGAAATGTGGAAATGTTCAATATTCTGAAACAATTTTCATGTTTAGAATATCAAGAACACAAATATTTTTTCAGCCCAAATAATTATTTCATTAATTTAAATAATTATTTTTAATTCTCATCACATAGAAACCCACAATGTTGTTTAATGTAAACATCTTCCAAAATATCACTATTTTTGAAAGTTGTCTTTACAAACACATAATAAAAAATCGTAATTCCGATGTGAGGATACTAAAAGAAATATTCTAATAGTTTCAAATATTTAATCTTGAGAAGAATGTTCTTTAAAATACACACCATACCCATTTTTATTTTCGTTACAATAAATCCTAGATTTTTTTGTTGAAACTTCTCCATGTTCAATTTATTTTTTTGTCAAACCACTTAGTTTCAATTAATTTTTTTTCTAGACATGGAAGAAGTTATCGTGTTTCATTCCTGTAAATATAATCAAGATCTTATTTAAAATAATCCACACATTATTTATGTTGAATATCCTTTGAAACTAATTATTGTTCAACATTTGAGATAATTGATGTTTTATATCTTAATCTCAACTTCCTTTTGGACTGAACTTGATCCTTCTAATTCCCAATATTTTATTGAACTCCACATTTTTTAAGGTAGAAAATATCAATTTGTATATCCCAGGTTCTCATTCCACATGACTTGACACATATGAATCTTAATAGGGTTGTTCTGGGTAATATTCAATATTATTGTTATTATCCAATTTATCCTCCACAAAATTCTCAACAACTATTGTTAGGGAACATTTGTTTTTAATTACCTTCACATCATATGATTCCAACAAATTTTTTTAATTTTTTTATATCATTTGTAATTTTTTTTATTTTTTGAATAACCAATAACATTTACTTCCATATCTTTCTCATCAAAATTTCCATGTTCAGATTTTTTATTTTAATGAAACATGGACTTAAAAATCATCCATGTATTTCAATGATGGGTTTTGGTAACACTATATTTCATAAGGATTCATGATAGTTTCTTATATCAACAAGCATATATTTTAAACATGTACAATAATACTAACAACTTCTCTCCAGTAGAATTTTGAAAGTCTCTATTCTTCAAAGATACTTTTTCTCATTCATACAAAACATTTATTCAATCTTTATGATACTCTATTTTTTGTGGAGTATAGGATTCAATATACGGATTGTTCAAACCATGATTTCTTAGATAAGATTAAAAATTATTTCTTGTGAATTTGGTTCCATTATATGTTCTCAAAATCATTACTATAAAAACATTTCTTGCTCAACAACTTTCTTAATAAATTTAATCATTTAAATAGTTTCTGATTTGTTCTTCAAAAACACGATGTTTGTCATCCGGGTCAAATCAACAATAAAATTTACAAATTATAATTTTACTTTTATTGATTGATGTATCATAAACCTACATAAATCATAATGAATAAGTTCAATAAGTCTATTATATTGAATCTCAATTCTATTATGAAATTTTTTAGTCGTATTTCATTTATGAAATGTAATACACACATCTTCATCTCTTGTTTTCTATTCTATAAAATTCCAAATATAAACAACATTAGAGAGTATGTTCATGTTTTTCTACCCATGGTGGCCAAGTCTTCATTGACATAATTTGTTATCATCTTCATAACTTATGTAACAAGAGTTATCAAATTATCATATTTTAATGAGACTACCACTGGTTCATTCCGCTTTTATAATGACTTTTCAATCATTCACACTTATGATGATACAAAAATCATTTCTAAAAAAAATTATTTTCCATAATCTAAATATTGAATTAGAATATGTATGTTATGTTTTAGCCAATTAGAAAATAAAACGTCCTTATATTTCAACTTTTCAACTTCAATATCAGTCTTTCTAATTCCTCTTCTATTGATTGAAATATCATTACCAAAGGTAATTGCTCCTCCATCACAACCTTTAACATGATTCAATATTTTTATATCACCTACCATATTTGAATAGAAACCACTATAATGTATCAATGGTTTGTTACTTTTACTGGATTTCTAAGATATTTCAACAATGAATGATCTTTCCTCAAATTTCATCTATTTAGATTCCTTATCTTTTATCTCGTAAGGAATTTGTTCTGGTCAGACTCTTATAAATCATTCAACATGATGACCATCCTAATCACATCATTCAAAAATTTATTCCAAACTATCAAATTTATTTTTTGTTAGAACATTTCCAATATGTTAAAAAATCACCTTTTTAACTTTTTGTGAGTTACAAAAGTTACTCATTATACATTCAATATTTCTTCCTCTTTTATCAAACCTTTTTTTAGGTGGAGAAAATTAGTTCAAATAATTATAAGATAAGTACCCATATATTCCACAACCACAATAGTATCTATTAAACCTTGATTTTATATTCATGAAAGATCTTTCTCTATTTAATACTTTTTTATTTTGGAATATTATTTCAGCCATAACATACTAGAGATGAGGACCATCATATCTTTTGTGTGAAATATCTAATATTGAAGATTCAATAAGTTTCTCACATCCATTTTCCACCTATTATTTCCCAATACTTCTTCTAGAACATAAAAATTTAAAATAATATGATGAAAAATTATTTTTTGTAAGAGAATATTTCACCTGATTCTCGTATTGAGAATTCTCAACATATTTAGAAGTTTTAGCTTTTACTTAAATAGATTTTTTGAATATATAATTCATCTTTATCAGGGTACTTTCATACTCAAGATGTTTTGAAAGATAATTATTAAATTATTATTCTGTATCTTACAAATTATTTCTAAGATCTTTAATCATCTTTCCCTATTCAGTAATTCATTATTTGTAACATAAAATCTCATTGATGTATAAATCCTCTTATAGGATGAAATCTTTTCATCCATTAGTGACTTATTAAAAATATTTCTTTATCATTTAGTTTTTTTCATAAGAGAGTGGTTTTTATCATGACATACAAGAATCTATATTTTGATATGATACTCTCTATAATATTCTTCCCCACCATTTTGACGATCAGATGAGTATTTTGTTTTCTCAACTATTTTAATAGACGTTGGGAATTTTTCATAACATTAATATTTAGAAGAGTTGATGTTAGTTGAGTCTAATTCAACTTTTATACTCAACATAGTTTTTCAGTTACCATTAAACATATTATTTTATTTCATAGATGAATTTTCCTCTTCAACAATTTTATATCCACTTCTTCCCTCTAAGGTTTTCATTGAATTCATCTTCATATTATCCAAATCTGTTCTGGGGACAATTCATAGAAAATTTTCCAATTCCCCCACAGTCAATACATTTGATAGGATTTTTTACCATATATTCATCTTCTACTTCGACAATTATTGAATATAAGAAACATGATTTTTACTCATTAAACTCGTTATCCTCTTTATATTAATATTCATAAGGATCACATTCTTCATAATCTTATATTTTCAACTTCCTCATTGCTTCAAAATCCATTTCATATTTCATCTTCTTTTTAAACACTCAGTAAATCCTCATTTCACAAGAAACAACAATGTTATTAAAATTATTAAGTGATAAATCATAATTTTCATCTAAAGAAGAAATTTTAGAATCAAAAAAGTCTTGAAAGTTTCTCATATGTTTCTTTATATTTGTATAATCTTCCAAGACATATCTAAATCCTCTATTATTGAAAATAATTTCATTTACTTTGGTGAAATATTCCTCAATTGTTTCATTATCTCTCAAAATGATGTCTGTATACTTACAATACCATATTGGTATCTATTCTTCCATGAAATTAGTATTACCTTCAAAAAAATAGTATAGAATTTCCCACAGAACTTTTGATGTTTTGAGATGTATAAACTTTTGATAAAAATTCACTGATTAGGACATAAGTATTTCATTTCTAGACATTCCAACAAATTCTATATTTTTCTTATTAAAAATTATAATATAAGAATCTTTATCAATAGGAGGAAAACTAACAGTATCAACATAAAAAACCTTCAATTCAAGAGATATAAGATATGGAATCATCTTATTTTTTCATCCACAATAATGTTTTCCATCAATTTTTGGAATTTCTATTGTATTGAAAGAATTGATATTATTCATGATAAGGATTCAACAATGGAACCTTCTCTTTGATACCAACTGAAATTTTAAGTGATTTAATAAAAACTGATAGGGGGAGAGTTTTATAAGATGATCACTCTTTATATGTCTCAACTAATTAATAAAATTAACCTCTTCAAACATTTATGATTTATTTCCTTATCATCATTTAGTAAATAAAAGTACATTAAAAAGTATGAAAGAAATTAATGCGCACAATATTTACAGGGTTAGGCCTCATTGTTTGAACCAACATCCTCACCATATCCACTCTCATGGTCTATAGAAATACCCAATTACAAGTAAGAGAATACTACCTGTGAAAACTCTCATTAGACACCTTTTATCCCCCATAAGAAAAAATTATTCCGACTCCTGTCAGTTTTCAATGTTTTCTTAAATGACCTACTGTCCCAAAAAAGAGACACTGATGTCCTTGAATCGTCACCATAAATTCTATAACCAAATCCTTAATTAGATTTGTCTAGATCATATTTTCTCAATATAATGATGTTGGATCCTATTTTCTCAATATAAAGATACTTGATTCTGGATCAAATTTTTTATATACGATTATTATGGATCTCAGTCACTATAAATGGTAATGACATATCCTAGATTCAATTTTTTTAGTATGATAATTCTGGATCCTATATCTGATTTTCTGAGTATGATAAATCTATACTCTGGATATGATTTTCCCAATACGATGATTATATATAATGAATTAATTATCCGTTTACAAAATAGAAACTTATGCTAGAATTATCAATTCAATTTTTATTCAATTAATTATCAAATTTTACTTAAAATTTTCCAGAACTTCACCTAAAAAATATTTATAAAATTTTGAAAATGAAAAAAATTTCTAAACAAGTATTTATGAGAGACTCCAAAATTAAAAGGTATGAATCATAGAAAAATTCACTACATCCACAAATCAAAAAAACTCTGTATTATTTTAATCTTCCTTAGGCATTACATCATATTTTTAATTCATTTTAAATTATGATGTAACTCACATTATGATGGAAGTACCATTATTATTGAAATCTCATTTTTAACTCTATAATTCTTCAAACATGTCAACATTTTCTTCAAAAGATTTTATCATCAGAGTCTTCATGATTTGTGAGAACTTCTTGATCAGCGAATCATAGTTTTATTTTGTTTTAGAAACTATGAATAAAATTCTTAACTCCTTAATTCACATTCTTCTTTAAAAAATATTCATCAAATTCATTCATTTACTAATGATATAAAAGATTGATTTCTAGAAAACAATATATTCATTCCTCAATTCTTTATGAATATGATGATTTTTAATTTTGATGCTGATAAACCTAAAAAAGATAATGTTCAAGATAAAAAATTTAACCTTATTAACTTATATAGTGTTCAGTGTTTCTCATGATGAAAAAAACTGTCAAAAAATATTTTTTTCTAAAAACACCCACATTAGGATGGACTTGGTCTGATTCCTGAATAACAAAAAAATTATTCAACAAAATGGGTAGTTATTAACAACTACAAAAACATTGTTAAAAAATTCAAAAACATTCTTCCGATGTACTATTGAACTGATTGTACTTTAATAAAATTTATATATGTAATTTAAATTTAAAAATAAATTAAATGGAATATATGTTTTCAATTAAAATATTATATTTTGACTATTCATCAAGAAAAGAATCTTTAAAAAAATCCAACATAATTTCCCTAAGAATAATTGGAAATTATTATTAAATGAATGAATTTAATTTTATAAATTTAATTTCATTAATGTGTCGAAAAATTAATTTTAATTTAAGTGCACTAATGGAGATAAAAATTATTATTTAAAAAAAATACAGTTTTAAGTGTACATTTTATTTTTTTCTTATATATTATATAATAATCCCATAAGATGAAATTTTAAAAATTAGACAGAATAAATAATATATATATTTCAATAAAATCAATCGGATTTTTTTTTTGAATTATATATGTAAAACATGTTTGTGCATAAAAGAATAGTTTTAAAGAAAATAATTTATTTATCTTCATCTTTTTCTTATTTTCATTTCTAATTAATTGGCCATAAAATAATATATTTTAAATAAATTTTTTAACTATATTTAATAATTTTGTTAGTATTATTTATACCATCAATTATAATGGCTAGGTTATCACTATCATATTAGATACTAATATTTTAATAATATATCACGTTTTTTAAACTCAATGTTTCATGAAACACATTTTATAATCTATATTGTGTGCGACACAATTCAAAAACGATGTTGTGTATAATAAAATCTAAAATCATAATAGAGTTTCACATGAGCCAAAACATTGTATTGTAATTAATATAATCTAAACATAGTTTTATATATATCATAATACAAACTCAATGTTCATTGTAAAGAAAGCTAAAATTATTGTTGTGTGTAATGTCAAATATCAAAAAGAATAAATTAATTTAAAAAATATATTTCACAAAATATTAGAGTGTTGAATTCTAACACCCATAAAATTAATTTCTCCCTACTTTTTTTTCTCAGCCATCAATGGTTTAACATTTAATTTTTTTTCATTGAATACAACATCATACAAATGAAATATAAATCATCCCTAAAAAATGAAAAGTTAGAAACATAATGTTTACTTAATGTATCTCCTAAAAATAATTCCAAATTATGTTAAGTAGGTGGTAAGTTAAAACATGGAAGTATAAGAGAAAAATAACATCCAATTATTGATGGAGAGTATTAGAAAACATTCATCATAATAGTGTGGGTGATCCAGAGAAGGTTGTCGACCACAAAGACATAGAACAATGAGGTGTGAAAAAGGACATTGATAAAACAAACAATGATGATAATAAGGATTTTTCTTATTTAATTATTGTTTTCAAAAATTTTGGAAATTTAATTTCTATATTGACTAAGAACATATGAAATTTACATACATGATATATTTTTTATTTGATAATAAAATTTCAACTTTTAGTTGTTCCTTGATCAATTTACAATTCATCTCTTACTCTAAGAGATGATTTTTGTCCGTATATGATCCAGTAAATAAGATCCATGTGTCATTAATAAGGCATTCCTTCTATATTTAGTAAAAAACGGGTAACTTGGGTTATCTAATATGTATAAATCATAATATGGTGAAGTAATACATTAATCTCTACAACCTCAAACAAATTTAATCATAAACCATTAATTCAATGGTTAACCATATAACTCTAAAATAATTCCAAAAATTACACACAAGGTAACATAATTTATTGAAATCAATTGAACATTGATCCCCCTTATATAATAAAATATATCTTTATTGTCACTTACCAATCATGTGAACGAAATCATCTTGTTTCTCTTGAAACATGGTAATTACCTGAATTACAATAAAAAATATTGAAAACAACTTTTTTCCTTATTATATACGTAAAAATATATTCTTTGATATATTAATTAAATTAAAGAATTTAGTGACATCCGTCAATGACAGAATATACCACTTCATCAACAAATCCTAAATCTGTTCTAAGGACATAAATACTATTTGATATATATTATCTATATATATCATATATTTAACAAAACTAAACACCATTTTCTCAATATCAGGGAAATATAAATATTCTCTTCCATTAATAATGTGTTTTCCATAAAACATAACTTTATCTTTAATTATAATTTCTAGTTAATCACTACCCTTTAATATATTTTTTGAACATCATTAACAAAAAAATTATATTTAACAATCTATATATATTTCCAACTTCATATTACATAATTAGTGAATTCCAATCCATTAATACATCAATAATGCCACTTATTTATAAATCCATTATATATTTTTCATCATCTTATTCCTTTATTCTCCTTTTCTATCATATATCATTCAGTGTCACTTAATCATTAATAAAAAACCCACCATATAAAAAAATTTACGATTTTCATCACCTGATTTCCCCTCAGGACATCAATTTTCACGATTCTCTTAAATTTAAAATTTAAAGAATTAATCTATTGATAGTACAATTGTGATACCAATATTCTCAATCATTATGTTAACTGTAATTTTCATTTCTCCTTTGCAGTCGCTTACTTTTTTTTACTTCCACTACACACATAAAACATCATCTCATTCACCAGAGACAATCCTTAGAGGGATTATATCCACATTATTGAATTATAAGAAATTAAATTTTCTATCCATCGTGGTCTCCAACACCAAAACGATCCGTGAAATGTATCCTATTGTTATTTTTTGAGTTCATGATTTTTTTACGTTTAATTTTGTTAATCATGTTTCAGGATATATGATTCATCATAATCCAAATATACATCACTCTGGTTATAATACTATTTGGTTTCTTATCATATAATATCCCTTTAAATTCCTTGTTAACATAGTTCCTTTGTGTTCCAACAATTGAATCAAACAAAAAATCGTAGTGTGAGAAGCACTAATCATAAGAGGAAACCAAATAATCCAGAATATCAAATATAGGAAGTATAAATCATTAAATCTTATTTTTGATCTGGGAAACCTTAGGATTATTTTTTTCCATTTATAGTCATTTTCTATTTAATTCCTTCATGATGTTTCATAAAGTGTTTTTGAATTTTGAAATAATATCCCATAGGAGTATTATAAAAAGTTTTTAGTAAAGACCTTTAGGGAGAACCAGTTGATTATCGAGTCCAAGTCAATAATCCCTTTTCATAATTATGACCTCTAGGTATGTATGTGCTAGATATAAAACTACCTATAGTTTCAAAAACTGATGTAATTTCTTGGAAACCACTTGTTATATCCTTCATAAAAAATTTAGGATATTTATCTATGCTTTGTATCATACTTATACTTATCCTTAGATACATTCATAAAAAAACCTTATAAATATCCCTAGTTTTCTCATTAAATTTTTCTTATCCTAGATTCTATAGGTAAACTCACCCTTTCCTTGGATACCAACAATAATGACACAAGATTTTCAAACATAGATATTACATATTTTTAGATTAATATTAAAAATATTACATATCACATGCCAAAGGACAATAATAGTTTTGTTTATTTAGAGACTAAAAAAATAATATTATAATTTAGAGAAATATATTCAACTTTTCTCATTAAGATATTCCCCTTTAGTAGTATTCACAAAAATACTATACATAAAACCATTCTTCTTATACTCATGAATTGAAGCATAATATAGAGTGATATTAGATTATAAATAAGAGGGAAAAGGGGAAATACCTATACATAACGTGACAATAAGGCTATTATAAAATTAGCATAACATTTGAAATCCATATCTTGCATATCAAAGATAATAATAATGATTCTTGGAATAATGATATGTTATTAATAAGACAAAAATCATAAAGAAATAAAACACCATGACCCATGAGATGATAATATTAGAAAAGAGACGATTCTTTGTTTCATAAAAATCATATAATACAATTATGAACATGAAAAAAACAAGGGATCCCTCATTTGGATGAGGACATGAAATCAGGTCCTTCTATAAATGTATGGACATGACACTAAGTCCGAAAATGAAATTATGGAAAATAAATATTAGTCAATGAATAACATAATGAACAAGAAATCAGGTTCATGCATAGCATTGTGATAATTTATTCTTGTTCGTTCTAAATAATGTGAACTTGTTATCAGGATAACATATAGAATTATGTGTATAAAAACAGTATCATTCATAACATTGTAAACACATAATCAAGTTCAGACATAACATTGTAAACATGTGATTAGGTTCATGAATTACATATTTTCTCACAATTTATCTATATTTTCCCAATTAATTATATGGAGATATAGCTCCAAACCACCACATAATGAAAATAATATGTATCTATGGCTCAAGATCATAAAACAATCATCATATGATAACCCCTGAAATGAAAAGAGTCTTATAAAAATTTCACAATATCCTAACCTATAGAAAATAGTAATGTTTCACAATAAATTAATCAATTCATAATATAATATACCCAAAATATAGAAGTTGGTTTCCTAATAATTTTATCATTGTATAACCTATGGATGATAATTGTATTTTATAAACATTTTATCTTGGTAAAAAATATAGAGAAATAATAAAAATTACATCTTAGGTCCAAATACCTAGAAAAGAAAAAGTTACATCAATGGATGGAATATTACATAGAAAATAATTTTTAAACAAAACACTCTTAGAATGTATCATGAAGAAAATTTATTTTATTTTAAAATCATTTCATTCAAAACATAAAATAGTAAGAAAAACTTTTTCATTGAAAATATCGTTGAAAACTTATAAAAGAAGATTTAAATATAATTTAAAATATTTTAATAGGAGAATATCCATTTGAATTTGAAAAAAAACATTTTATTACATAAAAAATCTAGAAAATCTTTTCGAGAATGTTAAAACAATTTTTTTTATTAGAAACCATGGTCTTGAAAAAAAAAATGGGTTCTAGACCATGATTTGAAATAATGTCTAATTTTATTAATACAATTTCTCATATATTTAATGTACTAATGAGTGAAAAAATTGTACTATTATTTGGAAATACCATGAATTACAATAGGATATGAAAACGCATTATTTTATTGAGTGATTCATTAAAATATTTGTTTATTTGAAATATAGTCAAAAATAGTTTTCATAAATGATGACATTGTAAAACAAAATATTTTCCCCTTTGGAAATATTGAAATGGAATTTTCTTGAATGAGAATAAATAAAATATACATAAAATATTATGATGTTATATAAATTAATGATATTAAATGTAAAAGGTGTTGTATATAAACCTTTTAAAAGAAGATAGGTGTATAACATAACCACTTTCCTAGATGAAGGAAAATTTCGATGAAATCCAGTAATAATTTAATATATTTTGATCCTTACACACCAAGATTGAGTGATAATAAAATAAATTTTCAAATTAAAATAATTACAATTATAATGACCAAAAAATGAATTCTGGGGTAGTATATATACCACAAAAAGATAAATGTAGTGAATATGAATTTTGTCTCAAAGAAAATAAAATTGATATTGAAATCCCATACCATATGTCTTGACATACATCATTCAAATTAAAACCACCTGTATAATGAATAATATTTTTTTAGATAAATTAAATATCCATAATCTTAGGTATCTTTAAATATATAATTTTCTTATGGAACTTTATTAACATTTTATTATCAATTCCTTGTTAAAATTAAGTATTGGGTATTAACTGCTTCAATTTTCCCATAATTTTTAGATTGTTATTTTCAATATTTTTTCATTGATCAAGGTTCCATTAATTCCAAAATTTTAAACATGATAACAACATAATTTTTTATATTTTTTAATATTAATCGATTAATTTTACTGATATAAAATGAACCACACGGTTTTTTGAGATGTTAGGCCATAAGTACACATGGGCACAATTTATTTTTTCTTGATGGAAAGAATGTATGAAAGGTAATTAATATACATCCCGTAAAGAATAATTTTGATTTTATATATACCATATATATACCATATATATATAATATATATATATATATATATAAATTAACTATATACTTATTACCGTCCATGTAAACCGTTAGTGAAAAAAAATCACATTGCTTCACGAGGTTTTAGTCTATCACACACGTGAAAGACATTGCCATATCTCCTATAAAATTGAAATTAAAAATTTTAAATGTGATATAATGAATATATAGGTATAATTATGTGATAAAAATCATATATACAGTCCTTATATCCATCAATATACCCATCAATGAGAGTTAGAAATGAAAAAATGTACGACATTAGATTGTGAGGTGGTTGTCTATTATACACACAATCAATGATTTCCTAGACCATTTGATGGAATTGATGACGGTTATAGGTAATTACAATAAAATAAGAAAATATATTTATATTGTATATATATAGTTTATTATATCATCATGGTTTAATTACAATTGAAGTATGTGAATGAATAAATAAAATAAAAGTGCTCATTGAAGAACGTTACATATTCATTAGAAATCATCATTATGTTTTCACTAAATCCATCATAGGAAGTATTTATTAAAAAAATAATATTTCTAGGATGATATTCTGAAATATTGGATGTGATATGGGTGGTGTATTTTTAATCCAAATTTCATGATAGGTGTGAAAAGGTGGTGGTGGGGGGCTGAGTGCCCTTTTAGAACTGAGGAGTGATGACAATTTTGTAAATAACTTTATGTATTCACTATTGGGATGTCAATATTAATTCATGTTCCTTATAAATAGACCAATAATGCAGTGTAAAAATTATGTAGTTGGGAAAAACATCCAAAAAAAGGAGCAATTTTTTTATTATGTTATTCCTTTTCCATTAAGTTTACTCAAATCTAACCTTTTAGTTTTTTATTTACTATGGAAACTTTTATAATTTTTATTGCAATGTAATATATAAAATAAGAATCAAATAAAAAAAATGAATTTTTAGATAAAGTATACATATTATATATAAATATTAAATCAAATTACTAAATAAAAATAATTTGTGTATGGAAAAATTTATTTTAACACAACTACCTATTCTGTGAAAAAAACTTATTTTATCCCCAATCATGGTACTTAATTATAAATATTTTCACCAATAATAATATTATATTTTATTATATTATTATATTATATAAAGTATAATTATTAATAATATTAAATTCATCTTTCCAAATTCCATTCGTATACATGAAAAAAATTTAAAATTAATCCACAAGATGTGATTAGATTTCAGGTTTTTAAAGAGAAACATTTCAAAACATTACAGTGTTTTAGTATACAATTCCAATATAAAATTCATTTAAATTTCCTAAATTATATTAAATTATTTATTACTTAAATATTTTCTCTAAAAATAAAATAAAATATAATTTAAATATAAAAATAAATTAAAAAAATGTAGTTTTCTATTATCATTTAGTATATTTCATTTTTCCTGAAAAAATTATCCTTTCATGACAAAATAAAAAAAAATCACCCAAATATAATTTTAAAATTATGATTTATAAAATATATTTTATTTTATAAAACTAATACTCTCAAATTGTCAATAAGTAGTTTTAATATAAGTAAGCTGAAGGCAACAATACTACTTTTTATAAAAATAAAATTTAAGCATAAAATTGGATTGATTATTATTTTTTATCTAGCAAAAATAATAATAATTTTAACAATATAATTGAATATAATATATATATATATGATTTAAATAACTCAACAATATTTGATTGGTTAATTTTTCATACATGTGTAAAATATATTTTCATAATTTAGTTAATCTTATTAATTGTTTCCATTCCAATGGATTTGTGATAACTGTCATATATAATATAAAAACTTTAATATAATATCACGTTTTGTTCAAATTTAGTGTTTAGTGTAACACAATATATAGTCAGTTTTGTGTATAACAAAATTCATATATAGTGTTATGTGCAATGAATGATAAACATAGTATTGTCTGTAATAGAATCAAAAAATATTGTTTCATGTAACACAAGGTAATATAAGTGTTATGTGTAATATAATTCAGTCTCTGTATTTCTTGTAACACAAACTAAACTAATTTTCATGGGTTATAGAAAATATCAAAGAGATTAAATAAAATTGAAAAAAAATATTTCACAAAATCCAAGGGTGTTATATTATACCCCCCTTTAAAATGAATATACTCTATAAATTTTTCTTTGTCATCAATGGTTTAACATTTGAAAAGTCTATTATATAATCCAGCATCTAAAAAATAACTAATAAAATAAACTATAAAATGGGAAAGATATAAAAATATGGTTTACCTAATGTAACATATAAATAGATTTCCTCATAGGATAACAATGGTGGAAATTGAAAACATAGTAATAGAAAATAAAAATAAAACCAATATAATTATGTAGAGTGATAATGTATATTGATCATAAGAATGTGGGGGATCCACTGAAGGTAAATAAACATAAATCCATAAACAAATGTGTTTTTAAAAAAGAAAATTGATATAAAAAATGATATTAAAAATAAAATATTTTATTCCATGATCATTTCCTTAATGATTGGAAATTCGTTTTCCTTTTATATTGAGAACATATGAAAACATAATTATTGGATATATTTTTTATTTTTTTTATGAAAAATTCCATCCTTTAATTATTCCTTTATCAGTTTTCACTTCAAAAGATTATCTAAGAGTTTAATTTTTTTCTTATCCAAATAAATAAATAAGATGCATAAAATAATGATTAGTTATTACATATATCTATATTAAAAATGGGTTAACATCAGTTATCCAATATAGATAAATCATAATATGGTGAAGTAATACATTAATCTCAAAAACCTCACCCAAATTTAATCGTAATATATTCAACAAATGGATAACCTTATTACACTTCCAAAATTCCAAAATTTTAATATATGGTAACTAAATTTCTCAAAATCAACATAATATTGATCCCAATATATCATAAAGTATCTATTTATTATCACATATAGAAGACATGAATTAATACATAACTTGTTCTCCTGAAATATGGTAATAATATGAATTACCATAAAACCATATTTAAAATATTTTTCTTCCTTATACCTTTCAAAAAAACATATTATTGGATATATTCCTTAAATCTAAAATTATTGTGAACTCCTACAATGATAGAATAAACCATTTAGTGAACAAGTAATTTATCGATTATAATGACCTAAATACAATACAATTTACTTTACCCATATCAATCATCACTTTTACTAAACTCTACAACATCTTCTTAACCATAGGATAATGTTAAGGTTTATCTTCCCTTAATCATGTTTTTTTAAATAAAAACATTCTAAAAATTCACTTTTTTATATATACAATAAAATTCAACATTTTGTTGAAAATACATAATTAAAAAGTAATATGATACAACCCTTAGAAATTTCACTCTTCATAGAACATAATAATTGAATTCTAATAAATTAATTCCCCAATAATCCCACTTCCTTCTCAAAAAAATTACTAAGATTCATTATATTGTTCTTTTTTACCAACTTACATTCATATGTCATTGAAATTATCTTTATAATAAATAGAAAAACCATTACACATAAAACCTTAAGGATTTTCATCAAAATCCTTCCCCTTAATACATTGATTTTCATAATTTCCATGCATTCCTCATTTAATAAATATAATCCATTAATAATACATTAGTGAGACCAACATTCTCATATATTGCTTTAACATAACATTTCTATTTTTTTTAAGAATCACATAATTTTTTTACTTTTATCCATTCATAAAATATTATCTCATTACTTTTAGACATTTCTTATTGTGATTATTTACACACTCTTAACATATTGTAAATTGAATATATATTCTTCTATGGCCTCTACTACCAAAAAATCATCAAAATATATCATTCTCTTCAATGTTGAGCCTATGAGATAGTTTAGGGGTACTTTGTTAAACATATTTTGGGATAGATGATTATGAATAATTAAAAAAATTATCTCTAGTCATCATAACTTTTGGTTTCTTATCACTAAATTTTCCATAACATTCAATGATAACCCATTTCCTTTAGGTTCCATCCATTGACTAAAAATAAAAAGTATTGTGTGATCAACACTAATCATGATTGGAAACTGAATAATAATAACAATCACTTAAAGTATGTTTTAATCATGTCACCTTAGGTTTATCATATGTTATTATCATTTATTGTCTATTTATATCCATGATGATAATTTATAAAGAGACTTCATATTTTGAAACAATATCTCCTAGAAGTTTCATACTTAGTGTGAAGAAAGGCCAATTGGCATGTATCAAGTGAAAATAGAGTCTATCTCAATGAACCCTTTTTTGATTTATTACCCCATATATACATGATCTCGAAAAACATCCACTTATACTTTATATAAAGAAATGTAATTAGATAGAAACCACTTTCTCTATCCTTTACAGGAATTCCTAGCCATTTTCTTTTACATGTACTCATTATTAAACATATCCATAAAGACATAACTCGACAAATATTTAGAAATAAACCTAAGGATTTATATAAATTTATCTCCTTATAGTATCAAAAGGTTCACTAAATCATTCATTTGATAATAACTATAGAGACCCTAGATTATCAAACATCGATATAACATATTTTTAATTGAATATTCAATACAATATATAACACATCATAAAATTCTTAATATTTTTGTTTCTTTAGAGACAAAACACAGAATATTTAAATTTGGTTAAGGATCATCAAAATCCCTCATAAAAATATCTCCATTTTTTTACTCTTAAAAAACATACCCAACATAAAACATTTTTTCATAACATGGGGAAATACCCATAAGAAACGGTGAGATTAGATTATTTATTAGGGTAATTAAGGGAAATATGTAAAAATAAAATGAGAATAATAGAATGGGATAATGATAATAACAATTGGAAACCATGCCACACATATCAGGGAACATAATATTGAGCTTTTTAATTAATATTGGTAGTTCATGAGACATCAATCACAAGGAAATAAAAAACGATCCTTGGAATAGTAAAATTGGCCAAAGATAATGATTTGCGGAAAGAAAATAAGCTTATAACATTATGAACCTAAAATAATAAACAATGGTTTAGTCTATTAATTTTTTACATGAAATGAAGTCCTTAAATAACATTATATACTTGAAACTAGGCCAAAAAATAATAATAGGGACATGAATTTTATGTCTACTAATAACACTTTGAACATGTAATCTAGTTCATGGATAACATTATAACCATGTAATCTCGCTCACTTAAAAAATTGTGGACATATAATCAGGTTCTTGCATAAAATTATGAACATGTTATCATGTTCATTCATAACATTATGAATATGTAATTAGGTTCCCACAAATAATTTTCAATAACAATTAAATTCATGCATAAATTATTTACCCATGTGTTATACATATTTACAGAATTCATTGGAGGTATATATTGGCCCCACCAAACACAAAATCAAAATAATACGTATGTGTGCTATAATATCATAAAATATTTATCACATCATAACCCATGAATAAAATATGTTTCATAAACATTTACCATATCCTAACCTGTGTAAAATAGATAGGTTTCATAATCATTTTATTTTTTTCATAGATTGGCCCATGGAAGAAGGAGAGGGTTTACCAATAATTTTATCATGGTATAACCCATGGATGAGAAATATTTTTTATAAACATATTATCATGATTAACCATTAAGAGAAAGAATAATCTTGGTTTCCAAGGTATATATATCGAAAAAACATATTTTTCATCAACATATGTAATCATTAATGGGATATTATTTTGAATGAATATCACCTATAATTTTATTTAGGAAAATATATTTTTTGAAAATAATTTTTTATAAGGATAGAATAAGTTAAAAATAAATTTCATTTAAAATAACATTTAATACATATAAAAGATGATTTATCTATCATTTATAACATATATTAAGTAAAATATCATTTTTGATATGAAAAAACTTTTTAATTCATAAAAAATTTGAAAAAAATTTTATATTGTGAAATGATTTTTAAATCCACTGTTTTATAGAATACGTGATTTTGAATGGAAAATGATATTTCGATCTAGGTGAGATATAAATTTATATTTTCATCAAAATATTTTCTCAGCTGTTTTAAGTGCCGGTGATTGGAAAAATGGTAAAATTACAATGAAATTTCCTGAATAACTATAGGATAAAAAATTTATTATTTTCCTGAGATATGGATTGTAATATTTTTCAGTAGAAACATAGTCATAAATTTTCTTGATATATGATGAGATTGTAACGTAAAATCATTACCACTTTAGTAACATTGAAATAGAATCCACAAGAAGGAATATAATTAAATTAATATTATAACATCATTAGGGAATATATATTTATGATATTACATGTCAAAGGGGTTTTATATTTTACTTTTAAAAGTTGATAGGTGCATAGTATAACCATATGTCTCAATGAAAGAAAATTCAGAGAAAAACCCCTTATTAGATTGGGTGATTTTGAACTATAAATTCCATAAAATATTGATCCTAAAATGTATATATAAATACCAATAATTTTATGTAGACTGATCATAAAATAAAATAATGTGACCATTATATGACACATGAATGAAACATGTGATGAATATGGAATTTGTCTCATAGAAAATAAATATGAGACAAAAATCCTATTAAATTATGTTTTGAATTACTTCACATCCATTAAAATATCTATTATATAATAAATATGTTTCTTATAAATATATTAATAAAAATAATTATCTGAATAACACCATATTTTATTTATTTATTAATTTTTATTACATATTTATTAACAATTCCATGTTAAAATTATGTTTCAGGTAATACCTACTTCATTTTTTCCATTTGATTTGTTTTGATATTCATGATATTTTTTATTTGATAATGGATCCATAAATTATATAATTTTAACCATGATATAAATTTAATTTATATTAATTATATATGTATTTATATTATTACATAAATGTACGATATATAAAATAAACCACACCATTCATTTAGAGGGTAGGCTATACATACATGTGAATGTTGATTCCATTTTATTTATAGATGCACTATAAGAAAGGTAAAAAATATATCAGACTTATAGAATAATATTTATTTTATAAATATCATATGTATCCAATAAATATGTCCTTATTACCTTCCATGTAAATAGATAGTGAAAAAGGAATCATGTCACTTCGGAAGGTGGTATTCCTCTGTACACACAAATAATGTTATCATATCCCCTAATAAATGGAAATTAAAAAGTTAAGTATGATATAATTATCAAAAAGGTATCAATATATTATAAAATTCATTCATATATTTTATATACATCATCATATCCAATAGTGATAGGTGCTAATGGAAAAATGAATGACATCGGTTCATGAGGCATTAGTCCTCCAAACACATGAATGATGATTTCATAACCCATTTTATGGAAGTGAAGGTGGTTTTAGTTCAAAAAAACAACACAAAACTATATAATTATATGGGATATAATGAGGATATGACATCATCAAGGATTGATAATAATTTAACTAATTTTTGAGTAATGTTAAAAAATCTCATTGAAGATTGTTATATCTTCTTCGGGAATCTCACATAGTTGTCATTAAATCCTTAATAGGATGGATCTATTCACAAACTAAGGCATATATTATGATAATAATGATGATTTATCTTATTCCCATAGGACTTGGTCCTTCACAATTTCATGATAGCCATGAATCAACTGAGGGTGTGAGTTCACATTTATAATTGAGGAGTGGTGGCATTTCTGAAAATGCGCACAAGTATTCAGTATTGTGAGGTGACTCTTAACTAATTTCATTAAAAAAACATCAATAATTGACTATAGGGATGATTGTTTCTATAAACATCTATACCAAAAAATGGAAACACATTTTTTAGTCTCTTTTTTCGTAGTATTTTTGTTTACAAAATTTCAAACTTTTAGTCTTATTTACTGTAGTAAATTTTTCATTTTTTATTTATCATGACAATGAATATATTTATAATAAATTTAGGATGAGTTTTATTAGATACATTAGACATATTAATTCTTAATATGAAATAAAAATTATTAAACAAAAATAATATTTTTTATGGAAAAATGAATTTTAACTCAAGCACATGTGATGTAAAAAACCCCATTTCAACCTTAATCATGATAATTAATTATAACTATTTTCCCTTATTTTTATGGTAAAAATTTTATTTTAACTTATTAGATAATATATATTTTAAATATTACATAAATTAATTAAAAATTCCCAAATTAAATTTATAGAAGTGGATAAATTAAATTTAAAATTAATCCTAAGGAGTCATCAAGAAAGAGGGGTTTTAAAGAGAAAAAGTTAAAGAGATTACAATTTTTACACATAAAATATCAAAATAAAATATTTTAAAATGTACTAAATTATATTAATATATTCCTCATTTTACAAATTTTAATTTAAAAATAATTTAAAAAATAATTTAACATTATAATAAAATTAAATGAAAAAACATTTTGTAATTATAATTTTATAGATTTAATTATTCATAAAAAGGCAACTTTTTAGAAATAATAAAAAAAATTAACCGAATTTTTTTAACATGATAATTATGAAATGATTTTTTTTATCAAATCTATTTTATAAATCTGAATATTTTAATTTTTAGATATGTGTTCCAATGGGGAAAAACTGTATTGTAGAATAATACAGTTTTTATAATAAAAAAGTTTATATTCTTATATATTTCCATGAAAACACATATTTTGATTTTGATTTTATATTATGTGTATATAATATATATATTTCATTAAAATCATTAAAAATTAGTTTTTTAATATAGAGGTAAAACATATTTAAGCACTGAAAAATTATTTTTAGGAAAAACAAAATTCAATATTTTAAAATTGTTCTTATTTTTATTTCTAAAGAATTAGTCACCAAACAATTAATTTCACATACATGTGATAAAAATATTATCAAAATTTATTTAATTTTATTCAAATTATCCATTCCAATGCCTAGTTGATAACAATCATATTAAATTAAAATATTATAATAATTTTTCATGTTTCCATTAAACTCAATGTTCTATGTAACACTAAATAAACTCAGTTCTATGTGTGACACAAGCCAAACATAATGTTAAATTTATGAAAATATAAACATACTATTATGTATAACACAATAAAATATTTTTATTACATGTAACAGAAGATAAAATTAGTGATACATCTAACAAAATCTAAATTCAGTGTATTATGTAACAGAAGATAAACTCAGTGTTTCATGTAACAAAAATTAAAAAAAGATTACATTTATTTGAAAAAAATATATATTTCAAAAAATAACTATTTTTACATTCCAACCCAATAAAAATTATTATTTCCAAAAAAAATCAATTATCTAATATTTGTGTTTTTCAAATTACAACATAGAATCCCACATTTTACAAATGAATTAGAATAATTCCTTGACAATAGGAAATTTGAAAAAAAAATTAACTAAAGTAACTCATAAATTGGATTTCACATAGGAGAACATAGGTCGTGAGTGAAAACATAGACATAGAAGAATAAAATAAGACCCAAATACTAATGTAGAGTGATAGAGAACATTGTTCATAAGATAGTATCTAGAAAAGGATAAAAAAAATGTAAACCAAAGAGGAACAGAAGTGGTGATTGGTAACATCAAAAAATATGATAAACTATGTCAATTGTTTTTCATGATAGTTTTAATAATGTTAGATAATTCGTCTTCCATCTACACTGATAAAAAATGATAATGTACTTTAAGTATTTTTTTTATAAGACAATTTCATTCTCTTTTTATTACATGATCAGTTCCCACTTCATATTGGTACCAAACTAAACAAGAATCCAAAGGTCGGTGTCTACTACTAGTTACATTGGCATGATTACAAGACAACATTCCCTGAAGGACTGATGAATTTAGTAGTGTTGGTAAACAAGATACATACATGAGAAAATAATACACTAATTACAACATATTTTTATTATTATTTCTAACTAAATAACATTAATGGTAACTATAATCCATTTTTTAAATCCACTATTATATTTCATAGTACTCTTTTTGGACAATCGGGAAAAGAAATACATTTAGGTTGATCTCAAATACTTAGTAAGGTTATGTAATGTGAAATTAATAATGAACCAATGAGAATAGTAAATATTGAATGGTAAATAATTGGCCACACATTCTATTTGATCAATATACTAAATATAAGTATGTAAAAAAATATTGAATGACAAATACAAGAAACATATGACATTAAAATAACTATATAAAGAAAAATAAATATTGGAAGGTAATAAACTAAATCCCATGGCATATAAATAACTAAAAATGTAATGTATCTATAAATATGTTTACAACAATGTCATGGGTGGATAATAACTAAAGCCAAAAAATTATATACATCCATACATATGTCAATGGAAAATATCATGGATGAATAATAACTGAATATAAATGGGGGAAAAATGTTGTTATTTTGTGCAAGGATTCCTAGGTACATTATACATTTACCATGAATACCTTTCACTAGATGGTTTATAATAATTTGGGTAAAAACCAATATAATGAAGCTATCCAAATTACCCATCCCCTAAGACTATCGATGCATCTATGGGCTATATATAAGCGGAGCCCACACATAACGTACTATTCCAAAATATTCATCATATATCAAATAGTTGATTTAATAATGTGCATTATGAAATATCTTTATAGAGTAAGAGATACTATTTTGTCAATATTTAACCAAATAATCAAATAATTGTCAAAGTATACACCTTTAGAAAAATGGTATACCATTTGGGAAATAGTAATATTCATGTTAAATGTTATCGATAATTAGGGAAAATTCAATGGTCACAAGAGATTGAATATTTCAAGGGTGAAAATGATACCAAGGAAGTGAATTTTAATATGATAATTTTCTAAATCAATCATAAACCATCCATAAGAAGATAAAGTATGGTATTAATACAACAAACCCCAAATGGAGGTAAAACCATGGTTGTTTTAAATGAATAGTAAAATTAATAAAAATATTTATTTTAAAATCATTATTTTGGAACATATCCTTTTGATTTAAAAAAACATTTTGAAAATCCTTTTATTTGAAAATATATTTTAAAAATAAATTTGATAAATTACATTTCAAAAATGGAAAAGAATCTCCGAAAGAATAAAAATGGGTAAATATGACAATTTTATATAATAAAGAAGAACATTAATATTTCATTGTAAAATGGTATAAAAAATTCATTGTTCGGAAAGAGAAAATTATAATTCCATAGAAAAAATTGGTAAAAGATAAAAAGGGTAAATTTTATTTCCAAATAATTTCAAAACATTTAAAAAAACGGTTTTTAGATGAAAACATGTTCTCTGATTGAAGAGAGAAATGATGTCAAGCTTTCTAAAAAAAATTAAAACCCTTTGTATACCACTGAGTGGTTAGATGGTACTAATAATTGATAATTTTCATTCATAAGTAGATAATAATGATTGGGTTTAATGAAAAATGGTTATATAATTTTCTTAATGGAAATTACATTGATAGTTCATTAGTATTAGTCTTGAAGAAAATTATAATTTAAAATACCAATGTATGCCATACCACAAGAAACATTTAAATCATAATTAGCATTAAGTAAATTTTTTTATACCATTATAAAAATTATTCATTATATTATTTGTCATAGAGGGAAGTAGATACAATATAAAAAATAATTAAGTTGTGTATATAGAGTATTCCTTTAAAAAAAGAACAGTAATAAAAGAATCCCTTATATATGAATCAAAATAACCAAAAGTAATAATCATTAATTGAAAAATCTAAATACCCCGAATATAAATTAATTAAAGATATTAAATGTCAATTTTGAAGTATGAACAACATATATCAGAAACTAGGTGCACAAAAATAACACATGCCTCATAGAAAAAAAGTGATACAAGAGTCCATTACCTTATGATTACTTTTGGGTGAGCATCCCTTAACATAATGTTTAATAAAAAACTGTTAATTTTCAACATTCTTGATAACCTTTTTCATGTTTATAATTACATTTATTTAAATTATTAATATTTTTTAAACAACTACTTCAACAATTATGTATACATCAGGTGTGTTGAAAAAATTTGGTTTCAATGTCAAAAACAACTATGAAAGGTCAAATATGGTAAATGGGATAAATATATAACATCTTCATCATAATAATAATAACTAAATAATTATCATTTTTATATATCAATTATACTTTTCATATCAATCATTAAATATGGCTTTTTCAAATTATCCAACGTTACAATCACAGAGACAGTATGTTTTTGGTACACATGACTAACATTCTCATTTTTCAATGATCATTATGGAAATAAGGTTAAAATAATTATATCTTTAAAAATGATCATAATAACATTAATAATATATTACTTTGTTATATATTCATATATATTAAATTATTGGTATCTGAAAGGAATATAATCGTGTCGAGCACACGATAGTCCACACACCCACGACAGATATGATCGTGTTTTAGTGTGTGAAAGTATAATAGAGAAAATGGCATGTATATATATATATATTCAAAAGGTAATTAATACATGAATATAATATATATATATATATATTATGTATCATATTTTAAAATATCATAATCTTTTATACATTCAATGTATCATGTGAACGAATCACATCGCTCGGAAGGGGCGGGATTCCAAACTTCCTCAAATGATGTTATCGTATTAAAAAAATGTAAAGTATGAGGTTATGTGTTGTAAAATAATTAAAAAAGATAAATAAATAAAAAATTTAATATTTAATATATAGGAATATCATTTCCATTATAATGTCCATCCATGAACATTGGAAATGGAAAAATAAACAATCATTGTTTTATGAGGTAGTAGTTCTCCATACATAAAAACAATATGTTTGTTACCCATTAGATGGAGTTCTGGGTATTTTTAGGTATAAATATTAATATAAAAATATCATAGTGTATTGATAATTCTTGTTTTTCTATTAAATCATAAAATAAATGAAGTATATGCATTGAAGAATAAACATTAAACTAAAAAGCATGAGAGAATAAATGACCTCTTCATGAGGTATCTTATTTTGGTTTGAATCAAAAGATTCAATGGATTGATTTATAAGAAATATGATGCTTATACGATTAGTTTAGGTATGATAGAATACAACTTGGGCATAATATGGAAGAGAAAACATGGCTAGAGAGGTGTGAGGAAGGGGGAGAGGTTGTGGCCTTTTATAGAGAATGAAAAGGACTCCAATAGAATTTTTGGAAACAAGATTGATGTACCCATGTTCATAACTATAAAAAGTCATTTCAACCAAAAAAATATTAATAATGGAAGGATCATGGATGAATAATGGATATAAAATTTGGGGTCGAATAAGTTTCTACGACATTTGGGCCCTTAAATATAATGTTTATCCAATTTAGGCATAATTACATCTTTATAACCATAACTAATTCTAATCACCGACACTAATAATTTTAGTATAAAATTAGGTTGATGTATTAGAAAAAAATTTACATTATGATTAAAATTTTGTATGCCCATTTTTTTAATTCCAAATAATATAAGGGGAACAATTAATATAAATACTAATCTTACATATAGAAAATTTAACTACTTTTAGTAAGAAAATGATCAAAAGGTTGTTTAGTTTTTATATTCAATTTCAGTGAGAATTTGATTGTAGTTAGATAAATTGTACTAATATATGTATTATTGATCTAATTTTTCTTTATAGAAAATATAAAATATAATTTATCATTAATAATTATTTAAATTAAATATTGTTTTTATATATAATGATATATTTTTAACTAATCATAAAAAATCATTTTTTTTCATAAAAATTCTAAAAATTAAACCTAGGATATTATATAATTTGTGAATTAAATAATTATGTTTTTTTAATAAAATTAATTTTATAATAGTGTGAAAATTAATATTTAAAATAGGTTCTCTATTAAAAGGTGATAAAATTGCCTTTATAAAAATATGGGTTTTATGTGTGGAATATGGTTGGTTATTATTTAATTAAAATAAAAACTAATGGATAAAAATCAAAAAAACTTTATTGAATATATAACATATACGATTCAATAAATTAATTCCCTAATTTAAATTATTTATGTTTATAAAGGTAAAAATCTTTTGGAAGCATAATAATAATAATTTTTTAAAATCCAACTGGTTCTTATTTTCATTTCTCATTAATTTTTAACAAAGGAAATAATTTTATATTGGTGTAAACTATAATTTTGGTAAGAATGTTATTACTATGACGAACAACTAATTTATCATCTAGTTTGTATCACATTATATTAAATAATATTATATTAATATTACATTTTTTATTTGGTGAAACTCAGTCTTTAGTGCAATAGAAGCTATCATGGGAGGTCTCTCATGCATGTGACATCATCTATCGATGAATTTCACTCTTGTTTGTAAGAGAAAATATCAAACAAAGTCCATTTTACATCTAATGTAGGCTATCTCTTTGTTTCGTGTCATACAAGCTATTGAGTACAAAGTTGTACATTAAAATTTCAAGGTGTTACAATCTCCCCACTTTAATAAAAGTGCATCCTCACTTGTGATAGATTATTTTATACCTACTATGTTTTAAATACCACATCATGTGAATTGTTAGTAAAATATCCTTTATAAAACAAGGAATGGGAAGTAAATGGGTCACATGGTCTACCATGTATCTTGGTTTCCATATAAGAGATAATTAGTGGCATGTATGGTCACCTGATTAAAGGAAAGAAGCATAAATATTTATAGGGATTGAATGTGTTCAGAAATAACAACAATTGAATGATAAATATAGCATTGAGGTATTCATTGACATAAATCCGAGATGATTTAAGAGAGGATCAGTTCAAAATAAATAAAAATTTTATGACAATATTTTTTTCTAATTAGTTTTTCTAATTGTTGGGAAATTCTTTTACTGACCCTGAATATAAGAAAATATTTGTACCCAATAGGGTTCAATTTCATGAATAAATAAAAATATTTTATTATTAATTGATAAAATTTTAATTCATTATAAACACATAAAAATTAATTAACAATTATGAATTTTTTATGTCTAGAGCATTAAAATAAACTATTAAAGGAACATAAGGCCTATAACGTTGTGAAAATCCCAACTATTTGTCATTAACTATCTCCTAAAACCATTACGGTTAACATATTAATCTCTAATCCCCAAAATTGACACAATTTGTTCATCATTAACCTTTATTCATCCAATTATTTAACCACAAAAATGAAAAATTAACTAAAAATTTATGTTGGTAACTGGTTTGCATGAAACCCTTATCATTCTTCATCCATGAGTTCAATACCTATGACCTTCTTGGAAAATATTGATTATCACCTTAGTTAAAGGTTGTCCTTTTGTAAAACCATATTAATATAATTTTAAAAAATTATGTGATAGACATCATTGAAATAAGGTTAATCGCTAAATAACCTTTTAACAAATGTTTTTTAATACAACCCAAATACATAAATACTTAATTCTATTATTTTCACATAGATTATCCCATAGTATAGAGATTATCCATTATTCCATTATTTGGGTTACTAGATCATGAAAACATATCATAAATCTAAGACACCATAGATATAACTTAGTTTAGTCATTATAATTATATATTAAAGTTAAATATATTGGTTTGTAAAGGCGATGTGAATTTTCTTAAGAAAATCCACAAAGATTGTCAAACCAGGTGCGCATTAAGACTTGTTTTCGCCTACCAGGTTACCCCATGTCTGTCTCGGAACACCATCCCAGATTTAATACTCCTAGGTACATATTTAATAAAACCACATCCACTTTTAGTATTCAAAAAAGGATTTATTCCAAGGACGATCCACCTAATATACCAAAATTCTAGAATGTTCTTCTTTAGTTATCCACAAATTCTACCTTATGTTTATGTTCTATAACCTTTGTTTTCCTAAATCTAGTTCGCTGGTTTCTACTAAACATCCCATGATACCAAATATAGTGACTTGACCCAGATTCCCATAGTTGGTGTCTATTTTCAACATAATTATTATGATTACATGAAATCAAGCCCTAAAGGACAAATGAGTTTAATAGTATTTATCGACCAAACATATACATGAGAAAATTATAAAATAATCAAATAATATTTTTCAGATTCTTTCTAAATATATAAATTTTATGTAAACTATAATCCATTTAGTAAATTCTTGAATATCATTTATTGTACACTTCTTGGTTATGCGGGGAAGGAAACATAATATGAGTGAGCTCAAATTCTCAGTCTTGGTATGTAAAGTAGAAGAAATAATGAATCAATGAGAATAGTCAATGTGGAAAAGTATATAATTGAACACAAACTTCATATAATCAATAAACTGGATGGATGTTTGTAAAAAAATATCTAGGTAATTACTAGAAACATGTTCTATTCAAATAACCAAATTAAGAAAAATAAACATGGAAAGGTATGAAACTGAAACACATACCATCTAAATATCTAAAAATGAAATGTATACATTGATATGTCAATAATAAACTCACAGATAGATAACCAAAAAATCCTTTAACTGAAATAAATCAATATATATATCAATGAAAAATATCATAGATGAATAAAAAATAAATATAAATGAGTGGAATATGTTATTTTTGAATGCTATGTTTCACAGGTACGCAGTTCCTTTATAGTCAATACATTTCCCAAGAAGGATTAATCAATTTTATATAAAAATCTATCTAAGTTAGCTACCCAATTGACTCATCCCATGAGACCATAGATACATCGATGGGATATCTATAACAGGTCCTCACCCATTTCTGACTAGTTCAAAACATTCCTCGTATATCAAATAATCTATTTAGTAATGTTCCTCATCAAATATCCATTTAGTTTAAGAGATACATAATTATCAATATTTTCCCAAATAATCAAATAATTGTAAAAGTACACAACATATGAAAAATGGTATATAGTTTGGGGAATAGTAATATACATGATAAATTATATGAATAATTTTGGAAAATTGAATGATCAAAGGATATTGAATATTTCAAGGGGTTAAAAAAATCAAGGATGTTAATGTGAAGTCTATAATTGGAAGGATCCATCGTAAACCATCCATTGGAAGATTGAGGATGGTATTAACAGAGAAAAACCCCAGTGGAGTAAAAAATGTTTTTTGACATTGATGAATATAAATAATATACAAATAACTTCTAAAAACATTCTAGAGGAAAATATATTTTTTTGGAAAAATCCTTTTGAAAATCCTTTTCTTTGAGAATCAATTTCAGAAAACATTTTCATTAATAATTTACTATTCAAAAATTCAACATAATAATTGATGAAATTATAGTGGGTGAATCTATACATGACGTACAAGGTAAAACAATTCCTTTTTCATGGGAAAAAGGTAAGAAAAATTCCTTGTTCAGAAAGAGATAAGAATATTACATTTAACGCAATGGTAAAATTAAAAAAGGTTAACAATGTATTTACCAAATCATTTTAAAAAAAATTGGACTTTTTTTAATAAATCATGGTTTTTATATGAAAACAGGTTCTCTGGCTAAAGAGTGAAATGATGTCTGGTTTTTCAAAAAAAACATTTTTAAAATACATAGAGTAGACAAGAGTAGAAAGATGTTACTAATACATTAAAATTTTCATGAATAACCAATGAAAAATTGAAGGGTTTATTTAAAATAAGTTATATAATTTCCTTGAATAGAAATTACATTGAAAGGTCATTACTATTAGTCATATGAAAAATAAACATTTAACATCCCAAAGTGTCCCATACCTCTAGAAACATTTTATCAAAATTCCAATTAGTGAAATTCTTTCATATCATGAATAAAAATTATTCATGATATAATGTATCAAAAGGGGCATTAGATTCACTACAGAAAATAAGGAATTGGTGTGTATAGTGTATTCATTAATGAAATGAAATAATACATGAATCCCATACATATGAATCAAAACACCCAAAAGTAATAATCACCAATTAAATCATCTAAATACGATAATGACAAAACAATTCTTGATATTTCATGTTAATGTGTCAGTATGTACACCATATATAATAAATTAGGTTGAAAACAATATTGTATGCCCCACAAAAACAAAAGTGTGAAAAGAGTCTCTTACCTTGGGTTTCATTTTCGGTGAACATTCTTTAACCTCCTTTATAATAAACATATGTAAATTTTATTCATGGTTGAATTTTTTTTCTTCATATTTACCATTTTTTCATTTCAATAACTTCAATTTTGTATATAACTACTTATACAGTTATGTGTATATTAGATGTTTTGAAAAATTCAGTTTATGTGTTAAAAATAACATTGGTTGGTCAACTATGTTCAACGTGGTAAATATCCAAGATCATCAAAACATTAATCATGAATTAATTATTATATTTATACATCAATTGTTTTTTTTAAAATAAATCATTAAATATAGTTATGTAAAATGAACCAATGTTACATTCATGGAGATGGAAGGTCATACGTATGCATGAGTAACATTTAAATTTTTCAATGATCGTTATAGAAAGAAGGTGAGTAGACTAATATCATTTCAGAATGATCATAATATCATTAATAACATATTATTTAGTCATATATAATTATATAAACAAATATTTATATGTAAATGGAATCACATCATGTTGAGGAGGTGGTAGTCCACGCGTCCAGGAATGATATTATCACTTTTGTGTGTGTCAAAGGATATTAAATAAAATGATACGTATATATATAATTTACCCAGAAATGTAAATATTAGGCAATATCATATATATGTTAGGAATGTATCATATTTTCATATATAATCATCATTTATACATTCCATGGATCATGTAAATGAATCACATTACTTTGAGGGGGTGGTAGTCCGCTATTCATCAAACGATGTAATCATATTAACAAAAAATGGAATGTATAAGTGTATGTGTTGTAAAAGAATAAAGGAAGAATAAATATATAATTAATATCATATTTAATATATATAAACTATATTTCCATCAAAATTGACATCCATGAATGTTGGGAATGAAAAAATGAACAATTATCACTTCATGATGCAACATTTCTCCATACATAGAAACAACATGTTTGTTACCACCTAGATGGAGGCGTTTGTGTAAGTGTATGTAGAAATATAAACCTAACATAATACTATTATATATAAATTATTAGTGTATTAATTTATGCATAAAATAATAATATTATATGGTTTTAATAATTAAAATGAAACTAAAAAGTTTGAGAGAAGACATTTTCTCTTAATAGAAAAACATCTTTTTGGGTTGAACCAAAAGCTTCCTTTTATATATTTTTTCCCAAGGGGAATATTCTAGGATTAAAGGGGGTGAGTAATTTTAATTACAAATTGGGTAGAAGTTGGATGATAAAATGTGAATTAAGAGGTGTCAGGAAGGGGGAGAGGTGGTGGCCTTTTAAAGGAAAGGAAAAGGACTCACTTGGGATTTTTGGAAACAATTTTAGTGTTCAAATGTTATTACTTTAAAAAAAGTCTTAAACCCCAAAATATCGATAATTTAAGTTTCATGGTGGAATTATGGACATCCAATTGGTGTTTCCATGTTTCCAGGACATTTGTTCCATTAAATATAATGTTTATTCCATTTTAAGCGTAATGACACCGTAATCACTATAATTAATTTTAATCAATTTCCCTAATCATTTTGGTGAAAAATAATAATTTAATATTATTAAAATAAAAATTTAATCCTTATTAAAATTTTTATGATAATTTATTAATATTAAAATCATTAAATTGGAAAAATTAATATTAATGATTACCCTGTAGACAGACGGTGTAACTGGTTTTAGCCAAAAAATGCCCAAAACATTGCTGAGTTTATATATCCTATTAAAATTTTAAATTTATTATAAAAAATAATATTTTATTAATATATGTGTTAATGATCTAATATGAAAATATAAAATATAAAATATAATTTAACATTAATAATTATTTAATCGAACAATTTTTAACTAAAAATCCATATTTTTAACTATTTATAAAAAATGAAGTTTCTAAGAAAAAAAATTCAACCTAGGATGATTTTGAAATTATGAATTCAATATTAAATTTTATTTTATAAAAATAAATTTATAATTGTTTCCAAATTAATATTTATAATTGGTACTCAATTAAAAGGTGGTAAAATTACCTTTATAAAAAATATAGGTTTTGTGTGTGAAATAGGGGTTGTTCATATATTTTTCATATTAAACATAATGGATAAATATAAAAAATATTTTTCTAAATATATAAAATATATTTTTCCTTAAAACCATTCACTAATTGAAATTATTTATGTTTATTAACCTAAAACTCCTCCGGAATCATAAAAATAATAAATATATTGTTATATCCAATTGGTTTTTATTTTCATTTATCATTCATTCTTAACAAATTTATTCCTTTAATATTGTTGTAAATTATATTTTTTATATGTTAGTTAATAATATTCATAAAAACTAATTTAATGGCATGTTTATAACATATTATATTAAAAAATAATATTTCAATAATATGTTTTCATTTTGTGAAACTTGATCATGTGTGCAATGAAAGTTACCCGAGAAGGTATCTATTGCATGTAATAAAAGATATCAAGGAAAGCCTGTCTAGAATGTATCATAATCTGTTGATAAATGTCATTATTACATGTGACACAACCTAACTGAGTATTTCGTGTCATACACACTATTGAATATAATGTTATACGTTTGAAATTTGTCATGTTACAAAATATTAATCTAACAGAAGAATTTTTTAAATGTACAATGAAATAAATAAGATCTATAAAATAATGATAAATTATAACCTCTGTATCTAGTAAAAAAAGATATCAATTATTGTCGAATATGGATAAATATTAATATGGTGAATTAATACACTAATCTCTAAAACTATATCTGAGATTAAACATAAACCATTACCTAAAATGTTAACATTATAATCATTAAAAAATTCCAAAATTAATAGAGATGGTTACATAATTTCTCAAAATCCTCCTAAAATTGATCCCCCATATATATTAAATTATTTCTTGATTTTCGAAAACCAAGCATGTGAATAACTTCATCATTTATTATCTTGATGCATGGTAAAAACATGAATTACCATATAAAATCAAGGAAAACAAATGTTCTTCATTTTTTTCTCCCATAAAACAGAGATTATTGGATATATTTCTTAAGTCAAAAAAATTATTTAAAAACTATCAATTATAGAATAAACCACATTGCAAACAAATCCTTTATCATTTTTGGGGTCATAAATACTATCCAATTTACATTAACCATATCAATAACCTATTTAACAAAACTAAACCCCATTTTCTCAACCTCATGAACATGTTAATGGTTATATTATGTTAATCGAAAGTTTTTCATTAAATATAACTCTGAAATTAATTATATCTTTTTGAAAATAAACATAATTCAAAATGTTTTTTTCATATACTTATTAAAATAACTATAATGAAAAATCATTATAAATTCCATGATTCCTATAAAATAATAATTGAATTAAAATAAATTAAAAAATCTGTAATTCCCCATACTTCTAAAACAAGTAACTATGATTCATTAAATCATACCGTTTTTTAGCTCAAGGAATTTACAGTGGAATATGAGTCTTCCATTTAAGGGATATACCGTTTTGTAAATCAAGTTTCAGAATGAGATAACATGACTTGTAAAACATGGAAGTGTTTTTTATACCTTTTGAAAGAAATTATGGGTTCCTTGGGTGTTCTGTCAAAATTTTGGAGAAACATTTTCTGAAACCTCATGTAGGGAGGAGATGATAGGGGAGCACAATAAATCTAAAACAATGTGGACCTATAGATGTACCTATGTGGCTATTATAAAGGGATTGTGGGTGCCACAAGGTTGTATCAAACTATGCATCAAAAGTCACATGGATGTGTATCCTTTTGTATATTTTTGATTGAGGGAAACCAAAAGGTTTTTTCATAGTTTCTCAAACGAACTGCATGAATTGTTCAATCGCTCCCCCATATTTTTTTTATTTTTTTATCACATCCTTTATTCTACCTTTATGGACACCAAGGTTCTCCAACTCGAATCCTCATCTCCCCTCGTAGGGATGGAGATATGTCCATCTTCCGATGTTGGTATAGAATGTCATCATGTGAATTGAAATCATAGTAGTAATCAATTGACTCTTATCCTTCATTAATATATTACATTACCATACAAAATTTTTATCATCGTTTGAGATAATTTTTACAATTTTCAAGGCATTGTTTTGTTTATATATTTTCTCTTGAACTAGAACAAATAAATCATTGATATTGGATGTGGGGGTTGTATTAAGATTGAGGTATGTTGTATATAGTCATTCCATAAAATTGTTAGTGTTTTATAGTTTATGTTCCTATGCCACTTACTAGTCCTTCAGTAAGAGTCTTCAAAATTGGGAATTTTTATATCTAGAACCAAACACCTTGAATTTAGTAGGCCTTATATTATAAACTGGAGATGTTACTATCAATGGTCCTTGGATTTGAGCATCCCAAAAGGTTGTGAGTTTTGGGTGCGTTTATGTTATTTAATGGGTTTTCTAATAAGCCTCATTGAGGTTCACTTCCACCGAAAACATAACAACTGAAATAAATTAGAATGTGTGATGTTTTAAGGAACCTCCATGTTATTTATTATGTGACAAAACATATCCCATGTGATTGTGGACAAATTTTTGTAAAAAAATCATTTTTTTAAATGCTATGTGTGTTATGTTTACATATTTTGTTACCTATTTCATGAATGGTGTTATCTTCTATGGGAAGAACACCTAGACCCAATAATATTAAAAAATTCATCGAAATAAATGGTAATGATATAGAACACATAATGAGTTAAATTAAATGGTTTTGGGAATGAACATCTTTAGTCTCCATAATGGGGTTATGGATTGCTGAAGCTCATGGCCTCCTCCTTAGTGTAAATAGTATGATTAATGGGTTTTCACCTCCACCTTGTTACCATATAAATGATTAAATGATTGATGATATAGTATACACCTTTAGTGATACAGAGGTTCCTTTCTATGTAATTATAAGGATGATCTCATGGGTTTTTGAGGGTGTATACATCGGGAGGGATGCCATTTAAATCTTGGATGAGCTCATAGTGTGTGTTCCATACCTGCATATAATCTACACCAATTCATAGGGTAAAACCTATGGATGGAAAGTGTGGAAATATGGTTACTTCATGACACCAATGGGACTCTGAACCCTTTATGACATACCAATGATGGGCTTTGAGGATACGAGTTTTATTTTACATGGATACTAATACCTGGAATTTCATTTATGGATTCCATGGGTGGGATATTTTAACTTTGAATATTTATTTACCCTCATATTTTGATAAAATGCTTCCCACATAAGGAACACCGTGGACTTGATTGGGATTTTATTCAATTAAATTTAATATAATACTCCCTAAAATTCATAGAGATTACTTATATATCAATGGGAAAGATTTAATACCTCATATCTAGGGATGAGTCCGACAGACTGGATAAAATGACCAGGCTAGCACTGTCTTGATGATTATTATTTTTATTCACCCATTATAACATTACATTACATTCATAAATTCCCACCTTATATAAATCCTTATTCGTTTAGTTAAAAGTGGGTATGGATTTCCAAGTTTCCTTTTGGAACTCGAACTATCTTATTTACTTTTATTTACTTATTTCCTTACTTTTAATATCTTTATAGTGTTGTGATTTATATTCATAGACTGGTTATGATTTAGAAACTATTTGTGGTGGCCTGTTTAGAATATCTCACACCCTTCTCAGGCTGTCGTTGAACTAGTGTACCCAATAATATCTTAATGTTCAAGAGACTATGGTCTATTTCATTTTTGTGCATTGTACATGGGAGTTAGCCACACAAGACAGAGAAGGAACTCTTGATGCTCATGGAGCGAATCACAGATATTTTATTATTTTATTTAATTTAAACTATTAATAAATTTATTTCTAATTAAATTTTTGCTTTCATTGAGAAATTAACTATTATATATTTAAGGAATTATCCAACATTATCTTGTTATTACATTTATCTATGGTTGTTTTTCTCATTAATAATTTCCACCTAAACAACTGTCTATTTATTTCATTAATATTATTATACCATTTTTTCACGTTTACATTGAGGGTATAGTGTAACCACTGTACTACCATTTGAACCTCATTGTTGGTCAACAACGTCTTTTGTTTGGAGAGGTGTTCTTCTCGCCATGTGGAAACTGGTCTGCCTATCGGTTTAGTGGTCAGTCAGGCTAAGGCATTTCAAAATAGTATCAGAGTGCCTTTCAATTTTTCCATTTTCATACTATTTTGATAAGGATGATAGGGGACTCTGAATGTGTCATGTATTGGTAAATTTATGTGTCTGGGAGTGATCAACCCACTAATTGGGAAGATTGCATGTTTCCAGGGATGGTATTGTTTTTTGTGTTGTTCACTATTCCATTAGATTTTTATTTCACAATGTGTTATTGGTTATCATTCCACTACATGTTGATTTATGTGATTTATATAATTTTCCTTGTCCCAATATTATATGTTAGTAGAATTATATTAATCATGATAGGCATATAGAAATTCACATTCCATTCATATGCCATCCCCTGTAGATTGCACTGTTATCCAATTTGATAATTTTGATGTTTTGTTTCATTATTTTCTTTATATCTATCATGCTATGTGTTTTAGTAACATTATTAGCTTTTAAATACATATGTATTTTATTATATGCTTGTTTGTAACATGATAAGTTGTTTATTTGGAAGGCTTAGTTAGTGTGTTATTCAATGATTTTTGTGATTTTAGTGTTATGGGTTTCAAGTTGTTTATGTTTCTCTAGTTGTGTAGTATCCTTCCATAGCACATTTTCATGCTTACCTATTTCCATGCCATGTTAATCCATATTTAATTTTTATATTTAACATTCCTAGTTATAAATTATAAATTCTATAATTGGATATTTTTCTTAAAAAATCTACCTAAATGGTTTCTCCTCACATATATTGACGGTGACAGCTTACTAACCAATCATTAAATGTTGTTCCATTAACCATTAGATCAATAGGATGGACCATTTTTGGTCACGGTTAAATGGGATCCAATTTATTAATTTCAATTCATATGGGAACAATATAAGTTCGAAATGGGTAACCCATAAAATCGAACCATTGTAGATGCCCCTTATATACATAAAGGATACTACATAAATGCTAATTTTGTGGAATTTTCTTCTTAATCTGGGATAATATGGATGTCAGTAGATGAGATTCAACTGAAATATGTAAGGATTACGAGTTATTTATAAATTTAGAAGTTGTAATTCATATAACTAAACTAACTATTATGAGACTTATATAATTATTAATTTCTGTAAATATAAATTTCAATAAATTTATACCTCCAATAATTTGGTTAATTTATTAAGGCATTTCTACTCTATTTATTAAACATATTGACCCTTGGGAATAGATTTTTAAATGGACAATAGGACCCAAATAGATTATTTTGGGAATTTTTCTTTTGAAATTATCCATTATAGGTATTTTTAATATTAATGTTTAAAAACAATTAGGTTATTATTGTTGAACATAAAAATTATTAACATGAATCTTTTAGTTTACTTTTTCAGGATATGCATTAGTTATTAAATTCTTTATGATATATTTATTCCATGGGTTGATGGAAATTTTAAGTGTCCCCAACTATTTATATTTTTTTTTTCATATAAGTGTATGGTGGAATCATACATGACCAATGCCCACTAAATTTATAAAAGTAAATTACATTTTTTGAGATTTATTTTTTATAATGAACTACTTAATTCTGATTCTAACTTCAACCAAAAGACTATTTTACTCTATGGAAAAGATATGAATTTTTATTTAAAAAATCATGTTGTGGATAATTCTAAATAAATGAATAATGTTTTAAATGTAAATTTGTGCAATAAATAACCTATTTTGGATAATATTGATGTTAAAAAATTAGTGTTCAAATGGAAGTTAAAAAAAATTTCTTGTAGTCTTCTAGTGTTAGTCAAATAAATTTCCATGAAATTTTACCTCATTATTGGTTCTTGACACCCTATAAATATAAACCAATAAATTTTTAGAAATTTAAACATGTTTTTGTTTAAATAAATTACATGAATCCTTGAGATTTTTTCATAGTCTACCCCCCTTTTAAGGGTAGTTTATAAATTGACTAGTGTAGATAAATTGAAATGTGAAATTGAGAATTACCTATAGGACCTTCTTTTTATAGGACGAAATAAATGATAGGCCCATAAGGCTAGTGACTCTTCAGGCGTGATGTCCTTAATGGTTTAGTGCTTCTTATTTTTGTATGATCCTAGCTATTTCAAGTAGTTACCATAGATCATCGATGACCTTTCTAGTAACTTGTGAACATTTTTTGGTGTGTGGTAATATTCAAATTACATTTATTACAAGTAGGTGTCCTTATATCTAGTCATAACTCATTTTGGATGAGTGATCATTCAGTTTTCTTCTTATTTTTATGGGAACCACCATCGTGCAATATTGGGTATCAATGTGTCAGAAATGAAAATAGAATTGTTAGGTACTTAGTAGGTCATTAATCCATTCATCCTCCTCTCTAATGATGGATAACATGGTAAATAATTAGTTAGATTAGTTTTCATACATGGTAATTTCACATGAGATTCAATATTTTTTAGGAAATTAGAAACATTAATTTATATGGGCATTTTCGCCAACGGAAAGTGCCACAGATGTTCCATTATTCATCTAAAACCAGGGGTATAATGTGTTGATACTATTGAAAGCCATAATCTTGTTAAATATTTCAATTATCCATTTATGATTCAGGGAACACATTTAATCCTTTATATTTTATGATTTGAGCACTGGTTAGCTGGTAAGTAGAGTCATCTATGTGTTAGAAAATAATCGTGCACATCCCAATGTTGTGATAATGTTCCAAGATGGACCTATTTTTTTCAAACAATGGTCAATTATGATGGATTTAATTCCTTATTATTCTAAAAAAATGGATGTAACATGGAATTATTGTATCACACATTCCTAGAGAAAATTGGTTTCAGTGAACTTTCCATCCCATCAATTTAGATTTTATTCAAGTGTGTTGGCCACATCTATTAGCCACAATTAAATGTATATTGAGCATGTTCAATGTGATCATATTCCATTTAATGTGAATCTAATGATAAGGACACATCCATGCTGTAGAGAATCATGTAAATTATTGTTAATCATGAACATACATGTAGAAGGACCACAACCAAGGAAGACCATTTAAAAATGGTCTCTTTCCTCAGGTAACAAAGTCATCATAATCTGTCATCTTATGTTGGTTCTTTTGTGATTTAAAAATGATTTCATGGTAATATTTTGTACATAATCTTTGAAAATATTGATTTTTTTGGGTTGTATTTTTTGGATGTGCTTTTGCGATCATGGAATGCCTCACATGGTATGGGCTTGGTGATAAGTTAATATGAATGCATCATAAGTTGAAACCAGGTTCCTCTAAATGAAGTCAACATGATTGTCTGGAATAACCATTTAATTTGTGTCCTGGTATGGATGGATAAAAACCATTTCGAGTACCTCATTTTTGATATCGTGGGGGTGTCCCTAACCTTTTTAGAAATAAGATTTTCCTACCTATGTACCTTGTATAATTGATTCCATTGTTTCATATCATGGCATCATCCAGGTACACTGAGAGTGCATCAATTATATGACACAATCAATTTGAAACATCATTAGGATTATTGAGGAAACTATAATAGAGTAAAATTCACTATCTGAATTATTCATATAGGCTATTTAGATCTGAGTGATTCATAGGTTCTAATGTAGGAAAACCATTGAAGGGCTCATGGATACCAACTATAACCCTTCGACTAATTTCTAGGTGGATTAATGTTTTCAATTGTTTCGTTTTCTTTGTATGTGGATGTTTAGTTATTACTAACATATTTCCTCTATGTTCCAAATGTAGGCTTCCTTGGTTAAGCTCCATGGACTCCAATTCTTGATTTGGTGGTTACCTCTATCCTTAACTAATCATACATGAGTTTTTTAATGGGTAAAGATCTATGTGTGGTGGATATGAAATGACCCATATTCATGAAGGTAATGAAATTTTTATTGGACTGTTGATGGATACATAACTGGAATATGGTTATTTTAATCAATGAGCATGATCAGAGAAAATCCCGAGTCAATCTATTGAAATGAAACAGCATTCTTTGTCATGTGTTTTGAGGGTAGTCGATTAGGGGAAACATGATTTGATATCCCTCTCTCTTGTCATATGTAATTGGTGAGAAACTATTATATAGCACGTCATCGGGTTTTTTCAAGTGCGGTGGGTGTGGGTGATAATTTATCATGAAATATGAATCGGCCAAACATTATGGTTAATTTACAATTGACCATATTTTAAAGTTAATAATAATGAAATGATCATCGTTAGAATTATAATGGTGTGCTTAATTAAATACTTTGATGGTGTATGTGCCATGATTAATATTTTAGACTATAAAATTGTAGATCCAATGGTGTGGATTGACAAAGGAAGATTGTAAAAATATATGATGTGATTATTCAATCAGTATTGGGGATTGTTTTAGTGTATCCCTAATGTTCTAGTGTGGGAAATGAGCATGGGATCATGTCTTGATAACACATGTATCATATGATTAAATTAATTCTTGGAAGGTTCATTGGGAATTTTAAATGGAACACTACCATTTAGATGAATCTTCATGACTCGAGTGGGTTGGGTTTTTCATTTGTTTTCTTCTTAAAGGGTTCTCAGGGACACAAAATTCTATGGTGGGGAGGTTTTCACATCTTATGTTTTCAGACTGGATGGAATTTCATGAGATGTTTGGGTTTGTCTCCTAGTGGAAGGTCTAATTTTTAAACAAGATTTTGTATTAGAATATTTTAATTTTGATCCCATTGATGTATTTTTATTTGACATTGTTAAAGGATGAAGTGGTTCCTCATATGTTTTGTAATGTTTTAAGAGTATTCGGATCCAAAACATCAAGTTGGGTGGAGCTAACATGGGATTTTTTTATGAAATTGTCTTCCCCTCTAGCAGTAACCATGAAGCCAGTAAATGGGGATAGTGGGTGTCACATAGTTGTGTCAAATAATGTTCACAAGGTCGCATTTATTTATGTCCTTATACAGATTTTAGATAGATGGAAAACACACAGTTTCTACATGGTTTCCAAAACCATGTCCATGAACTGTGTGACCCCTTTCTGTGAATAGTGAAGCTCACATGGTTGGCGCCATATTTGGCCAACTATGTAGCCAATCCTTGAGCTTCATTAGTGTGTTTAGAATTAGGATCCCCCTTTTCTTATTTCCTTCGTACCCATTTTCATCATACATTGTGAATTGTAGGGGTCTCCTGCTTGAGCTCCTCCTCTCCTCTCCATCGGATAGAGATAGGTCCCTCAAATAATAAAGAAATAAAAAACTGTCAAGTGTTTTGGATGTATAGAGATATGATCTCAACAACACATCATTCATTCCTTTAATTATCTATCATCCATAATTATTATCATGGTTCACCTGATTCTCCAATTTCTCATGGCATTGTTCTATTTCTAAATTTTTCTCAAACCAGTCGAAATCAATCTTCTATGCTAGATGTGTGGGTCTTCCTCAACATGAGATAGGTGTTTTAAATCCATTAACTCAATATCTTAGTGTTATATAGTTTACGCTTCTAAGACACATGTTGGTCCATCCAAACAACACTTATAAATAGTGTATTCTAATTTTTTAGAACATAATTATTTGAATATAGTTTCGCATATATTATAAATTTTCCGTGGACCTCATATTTTGACTGTACTGAAGGGTCTGAATCAAGGGTGAATTTAAATTAATTATTGGGATTTTTAATAAAACCCATCATTGAGGTGGCTATATATCTTCTAAAAAAATGGTTGGTTTAAATTAGAATGTGGTGGGAGTTAATTTCCCTCCACATTATCTCTTGCAACATAAAACATCTCATTAGTGATTATATATTAATTTTTATAACATAATTCTACTTCTTATAAATGTTAATCATGTTCAATAAGTATATTTTTCCACCAATTTCATGCATGGTGTTATCTGTGAGGTGTTTAACACCAGGCCAAAATACCTTAACTAAATGACATGTATTCCCTAATAATAGTATGGACAACCTAATGATCCAAATGAAATGGTTATGGGAATGTCCATTTTTAGTGTACTTTAAGGGGTTATGGATTTCTTATTCTCATGGGATCCCTCACAGGGTAATTGGAATGATTAATGGTTTTAGAACTCGACCATATTATACGATAAGTGATTAAATGATTAACATTACTGTTTACACCTCAGTAAGTACATATTTTATTTTTATGGAATTACATGGAAGGGATAATGGGTTGTTAAGGCATTATATACTAGGAGAAATACATGTCAAATCATGGAAGGGATCATTGGGTGTGTTTAATACCTCAATATGAGCGACACTTGATCCCAGGGGAGAAATGATGGGTGAAATCAGTGGCAAGATTATTACAGCAAGCCAGATGTGTGACTCCAACCCATTTGATGGGAAACTAGGGATCATCTCATATTGGAATTTTTTTACTTTAGGTTGGGGGCAATACACATAATTCCATTTATGGATTCCTTGGATGATCTCCTTCATATTAGAATAATTGTTTACACTCTTGGTAAAATACGATGGTTCCCACTTGATGAACAAGTTGTATTGGACATGGAAACCATTCAATTAAATTTAGGTGAATACACCTATTAATTTTTATTGATTAATTATTTATAATCAAAAAATATTTTATAGGATTTATCCAAGAATTTATCTACCATGAAAAATAACAAGCTCAAGAATTTTCCATTCACACTGGTAATTATTTTTATTCACCCATTGTTACATCACATTTAAACATGTCTACCTAAAAATCCTTTCCATATTATACTGAAGTAGGTATGGTCATCTTGGTTCCCTTTAGAAACCTAAGTTAATATATTTACTTTTATTTATTTATTTATTTACATGTTATAGCTACAGACTACTATGATTTAAATTCATGGACTGGATTATACTATAAATAACATTGGTGGTGTCATTGAAAATATATATCACCTTCTTCTTGGGATACCATTATAGTTGGTTCCCATACAGATCATCATGTTCTCAGGACAACAATTTATATGTTGTGCATTTTCTTGTACATGGGAGTTTTGATAACATGATTAAGCTAGTACTCATGATGATCATGGATCATGTCATTAAGACTTTATTATTTTATCGCATTGTAATGACTCCATTATTTGGTAATTATTTAAATTGATAAATCATATAGATATTTATGATTATTTTTATTTGTATTTGGCCGCCCTTATCTAGTCATTACATTTTTCTTCCACTATTTGAATAGTTATTTGTCACTATTTGCACTATATTCACCTGATTTTAATTATTATCATACAGTTGTTCCACATTAACATTGATTGTATATTATACATAGAATACCACCATTTGACCCTATTTTCTAGTCTGTAGAAATAAGTGTATGAAGCGGCATGCTTGATGCAACTTGTTGACCAGTCTAGCTAAAAGTTTAGTGGTCAGTCAGGGCAGGGCATTACAATCATTAACATCTTATTTATTAATAAGTCTTTCATTTCATATGTCATTTTGTGTCCCACCACCATCAATAGAAAATCTATTACTCATAAAACCTTGGTGATTTTCATCTTTAGATTTCCACTTATGTCATAGACATTCATAGTTCCTTATCTTCTTCATTTAAAACATTAATCCATTAATAATATAGTATTGAGACTAATGTTCACACCCATTGAATTAAAAAAACATTTTTTTTCATTTTAAAACACTTAAATTGTTTCCATATTGTCCATACATGGAAAAAAATATTCTAATTTCAATAAGACATATAATGGAGTGATTATTTTCATATTCATAACATAAATTATATTTAATCGTCTTTTCTCCATGGTCTCCACTACCCAAACTCTCAGTAAACTCCTTCAATATCTTATTTGGTGAGTCAGTGTGTTGGTTAAGGTTGATATTTTTAATCATGTTTCAAGATAGATAGTTAGGAATAATAACAACATCATTAACTCTATTAATCATCCTATTTAGTTTCTTATCCAAAAAAATTTCTCCACATTCAATTTTAATTAGGTTCCTTTAGGTTCCCTCCATTATCCAAAACAAAAAATTATAGTGTGGGAAACAACGAGTATATTGGTTAACCAAATAATTATGAAATTAACTTACAAGGTGTCCAAATCATGAAAACTTCATTTTAAAATATGAAACCATAAGTTTATCCTAATTCATTCAAAATCATCATCTATTTAATTACATTATAATGGGTTGTATATAAAATTAAATTTCCAAAGACTTCCCATAGGATTATCAAACCAGGTGTGTAACAAGGTGTACTGTTATTCCCTAGGTGATGATCGATTCTAGATCAATTTTTTTAATTCAGAGTTATTAAACCTAGGATTATTTGTCTCCAATTCATATACAATGGTAGTATCCAGACAATGATGTAATTTATTGGAAACCACTTGATCTATGATTTAATAAAATTTTAAGTTAGTTTCCTGTACATTGAATCATACATAGACTTATCCAGGGAGATATTTCTTGATATAATCCTAGAAATATCCATAGTGACCTAACTAATTTTTTCTCAACGCAGTTTCTAAATGTTAACTAAACCATTCCTTTGATATTTAATGTTATGACCTAGGATTATCATACATAGATATTACATCTTTTTAGACTAATATTCATTTAATTAAATAAAACTTTTCATAATAAAATCATAATTTATTTACCATGGATAAACATTATATAGTAATATAATGTGTTGAATAATCTTTAACATTTCCCATAAATACATCACCCTTTATTACTCTATAAAAACATAATATACATAATTCATTTCTTCATATCCTTGGGAAAGGAAACACAATTATGTGGGACCATGGATTCATATTAATGGAAAATAAGGGAAGTCCATAAACATAATGTGAGAATAAGTGTTTGAGAACATTATAAAAAAAAATTAATACCATACCCTTCATACTAGAGATTGTAATGTTTAGTCATTGAATAAAATATTGGCAGTTTTTATTACATGAATCACAAAGATATCAAATATGATTATCCATGAGATCATAAAATTATCACAAAACAAAGATTTATGGCATACACATTAGTATATAACTTTGTGAACATGTAAAAATAGATACAGGTTCAGTCATTTGGTTATGGACATGAGATGAAGACGTTTCATTAACACGTAGAAATGTACTAGGTCCACCTATAACTTTAAGGACATGAAATATAGGTCTATGAATAACACTATGAATATGTAATGAGGTTCCATATTACATTTTGAATTTTTATTCAGGTTCATTCATAACATTGTGAACATGTAATTAGGTTCAAGCATAAGATTGTGAACATGAAATTCGTTTTACACATAACATTGTGAACATTTAATTAGTAACATGTATAACATTGTGGACATGTAATATTGTTTACAAAAAATCTATATACATAGGATTCATCCAATTTAAAAAATAAATCAAAGGTTTATATAAGTCCCACCCCTCACATAATGAAAATCAAATGCATGTCATCCACAAGATTATAATACATTCATCATATCACAATTCATGAAATTAAATGGGTTTCATAAAAATTTCATCTTATCCTAAACTGTGGAAAACTGATGGGTATCATAATTATTTCATCATTTCATCATACCATAAAATGTTTAAAATGATGTATATTTCATATGAATTTTATCATTTAATAACCCATATAATAGAAACATGATTCATTAAAATCATGTCATGATATTCTATCCAGAGAATGAATAAACATGATATCCTTGGTTTATATCCCCTAAAAATCAAATATTACATAAAAGGATATACTATTAGATGAACAATTATAATGAAATAAAAATATGTTAGAATAATTCTTGGGGAGAATATATATTTTTTGTAAAATAATTTTAAAAAAATAGTTTGAAAATAATTTTCTATAAACGTACCCTTGTAAACATATAAAGTAAGAATTACAAATCATTTAAAACATTTCATGAGTACAATATAAATTTGTATTCGAAAATATATAATACATTTAATATTTTGAAAATCGATTTGGGAATGCTGAAATATTTTGGAAAACAATATATTTTTTAAAACATGGTTTTGGAAAAAATGTGTTTCTGACCGTGGTGAGAAATAAATTTATATATTCATAAAAACAATTTACCAAGAATTTATTGTACCTAGGAGGGGAAAATATTATTGATACTTGGAAATATATTGAATAAATATAGAATAACATAATACTAGATTTTAATGAGATATATATAATAATATCTTATCATTGGAAACATATTCATACACAATCCTGATAAAATGATGATATTATAACATAAAATCATTTCAACATTGGAAACATAAAAATATAAGAATGATGATATTATATCATTAAAATAAAAACAAAATTAATAGAAATAAATATATTAAATATATTACATGTCGAAGGTTTTGTATATACTCGTCATAAAATATTATAGGTGCATACCAAAACCATATGTATCAAAGAAGCCAAATTGAGACATAAATCCCTTACAAATTATATAAGTTTTGAATTGAATACCCAATGAATGATTTTTACTAAAATGGATATGTAATTAATAATAATTATATGTATTATAATCTTAAAATGCATTCACTATTTTTATATAAAAAAAATTAAATAAACATGTGATGAATATTGTTTTTCTGTTAACGAAAATTAATGTTTGACGGAAATCACTTACATTATGTTTTGGACTTCAGTCATATAATTTAAAAAATACATTATAATAAATATATGTTTATCATACATATATTAAATATCAATTAAAATATGTATCATACCATATATTATTTAATCTTTACATTTTAATACATGTTTATTTAAAATTCATTGTAATGATAGCAATTCAGGTAATAACTACTTCAATTTTCATATATGTTTTGATTTAGTATTTTGGTCTGTTTTACATTGATAATAATTCTATTCCATCACTAAATTTTACCATAATATAAAAATAATAAAATTTTGTTCTATTGATATTTATTGTAATCCACTACTGTTTGAGATATAAAATAAACTACACATTTCCTAGAGATGGTTGGTTGTACTTACGCAGGAATGTTATTTCGATTTTATCAAAGGATGGAATGAAAGGAAGGTAAATAAAATATAATTATTATAGAATAATAATTAATTAATATTATATATATATTCATTAAATATAACCTTATTATGTTCCATGTAATGAAATAATGAAGAAGAAATCACATCGATTTGTGAGGCGGTAGTCCTCTGTAAACACTAAGACATTATCGTACCCCCTACAGAATGGTATGTAAAAAAGATAAATATTATATAATGACTCAAGAGGTATATTTATGTTATAAATTAATATATATAATTTATATCTATAATAATTAAAATCATTGATATGTGGTAATGTATAATTGAATCACTTCCGTTCAGGAGGTAGTAGACATGTGTATGCACGATTGATGATGTCGAAACTAATTGGATGGAAGTGGAGGTGTTTCATGTTAATTAACATAACATTAAAACACATAATTATATGTTATATAGTTATTTTTTATATCATCATGGTTTAATAACAATTTTATTCGTGGAAGAAGAATTAAAATTAAAACACATGTTGAAGAATGATACATGTTCTTCAGATATACTTCTTAACTTTTAACTAAATCCCTCCTTGGATTAAAATATACAAAAAAAAGGATTATATTATGAGATCATAGAAGATTTTTATGTGATTTGGTAAGGGTTTTTTACCCAATTGGACTGATCTGTGTGTTTAATAGAGGGGAGTGAGTTCCCTTTAAAAATTGAGGAGGAGTGGAATATTTGTAAATACCCAAAATTATTCATGTCATAAACTAGCCCATAGGGTCCCGAGTCTTGAATACCCCAAGGAAACCACTGACAGGCTGTTGATAGGGACCAGCACCAAGTAGGAATATCCCACAAGTGGGGGGAAGTTTCCTATATGCCTTTACACATGTACAGATCACCAATTAAAAAATTCTAAAATGTAAAAACACGATTTAAACAATATTGTGTGTCACTAATATAGCAAAAAAGAGTACTATATTAGAAAAATTTAATTTAGATATAGCCCAAATGGAAGCCCATCCAAATTAAGCCTCTGAAAAGTTAACACACAATCTCCTGTAACTTATCCTTAGAATACCCTAACTAATGGGTAGGTACATGGATAACGATCTGAACCAGCAAGAGTACACCTTTATTGTCTGATCTCTCTTAGAACCACCTTGTCCTTATCAATCTAGGACTCCTTCAAAGAATCTAATGTATGCAGAAGAAACAACATTTGTTTTCAAATCTTGTGCAAGCGTGAGTAAAAAAATACTCAGTAGGACACCCTGAAACCACACAAGAATACTGTTATGAAATACACGAAGTACACCAAAAAGAAACACCAAGATGGGACACTGCAAAGGAACACCATGAAAGAAAACAACAAAGGAACACCACTGAGGAAAACCATGAAGGAAAACAATAAAGGAACACTATGAAGGAACACCAATGATGAACACCATGAAGGAACAAGAAAAAGGAACAACACAAAGGAACACCACCAAGGAACACCACGAATTACCACCAAGAATGAACACCACGAAGGAACAACAAAAAGGATCACCATGAAGGAACACAATGAAAGAACACCATAAGAGGAACACCACTAAGGAACACCGTGATAGAAAACCATGAAGGAACACTACTGAGGAACACTAAGAAGGATCACCACTAAGGATAACCATGAAAGAACACTACTAAAGAACAAAAAGATGGAACACCACAATGAAGCACTACTATGAAACACCCTGAATGAACTCCATAATGGGACACCACTAAGGATCACCGTAAAGGAACACCATGAAGGAACACCATGAATAAAAACCACTAAAGAACCTCATGAGGGAACACAATGAAGGAAGACATTAAAGAACCACCATGATGGAACATCACCAAAGAACACCATGATGGAACACAACAAATGGACACCACTAAGGAACAAAAAAATGGAACAACATGAAGAAACATCACAAAGGATCACAATGAAGGAACACCATGAAGAAGTACATGAATTCTATTTAGGTCACCCAGGTATAATTCCAAAGAATGAAGATATGTATTTCTAGTTGTAGTCCATAGATCTCATAGTCACCATGACACTAGAAGTATCGACAACGCACATAGAATCCATGACACAAGGAGCATCAATAGTGCACAGAGCATCGATGGTGCTGAAAGCTACGGTGGAACATAGAGTGTTAGTGGTGAATGAAGCATCGATGGTTCTAGGAGATGTGACGGCACCAAGGGCATTGATGTTTCATGGAGAATCGATGGTTCATAGAGCATAAATGGAATACGGATCATCGTTGGTGCCCCGAGCGATGATAGAGCCTGGGGTGTGGATAGTGCATGGAGTGTCAATGCAGCATGGAGCATCGATGGTTTACAGATCCTCGATGGAAAATAAAGAATCCAGGGTGCATGAAAAATCATTGTGTCATGCATCCCCCAAGGCACATAGTCACCATGATCACATTGTCACAACCAACTACAATATTACGCTCGTAACATGCTTATTCCAGGATAACTTAAACCTAAATCAATTAGTTCAAAAACCATCATCTGTAAAAACAAACATAGGTTTTCTTAAATGTACTATCTCATCCTAACGGTCCAACACCAAAAATGTATTATCAAACATGCTTCCTTTTTCAAGGATATATTCGCCTTAGTAAAAAGGGTCAGGTTTGGTCTGGGTCCAAACTAACCCAAGCTGACCAAGTGCGACTGACCTGAACTAACCATGTTGGTCTGGTACAACCCTATGTAGCCGTACCTAATAGGCCACATGTTTTAGTTCATTGAGCTTCCCCAGTTACCCATTTCATGATCCCATTCCCCACTGTGTAGGCTAGTTCTACTCTGCTGGATGTTGCTCGCCATGGTGACATTCCTTTTATAAGGCCCCTGCCTTAAACCTTACTTAATCTTGAGTTATTACAAGATTACACATTGAGGATCTTTTCAGGTTTAGAGTTTTAGAGAATTAGATCATGAAACTTGCATTACATTCCACATTTAAACAAAGTTGTTACATAAAAGACAGTATTCATTCTTCCCATCAACGGAAACATATTTAAAATATAACACGGATTCTTTCTTGAAACATCCTTGACACTATCATCACATCATGTACCTTTCCCTTGACCTGTGAAAAACATTTCAAAAACTTGGGATGAGCATAAAAAGCTCAGTAAGGGTTATAAAAATATGGAAAGGAAACATGAGTTCATATATACATAAGAATGAAATCATACTTTACCCATAAAACATAGGCACTTTAACATACCTCATCAAACCATGAATAAATCATAGAAAACATAAGACATAAAGGTAACTTGAGGCATTCATAACATTCTTACGTAGGGAGTAACCCTCTTGGTTACGTTTGGAAAACCCATCACAGTATATTCCCTAAAATCTCTTCGGAGAAACCTTAACGTTTCACTCCTTCGCGTTACCCAATGCATTGGAGAGCTATATCGGGCTCACCCGCCCTTAGTTTATCACGGAACCACCCGTTCTTCATAACAATGCCCAAGAACCATAACATAATCATATCACATAAAAATGAATAAAGGAAACATAACATTTCCACATTTCAATCACAATATAACATTTTAGGATATTGAAATAATGAATCCATTCAAAAAGAAACCATTTCCAAAACCATTTAAAACATTTAATAAAGAGATTTTTGAATCAAAGTGTCCCATACCACCTTGAAGCTTTTAACATTTTAAACCATTAATATCCATATAAATAAGTCCTTAAAACAATTTTGAAAACATGGATATTAATAAGAACAAATAATTAAAACATTTAAAATGATATTTTGGTTAAAGGGGGTTTACCAAAATTAGAGACACTTGAATACAATAATCGAGGAATAACATTTAGTCATAACTTTATAATATCATGAGAATAAAAGGATTCATGATATAATACTCAAAAGGACAGTATATACACCATATAAGAGTGAATTGGTGCATAACAACAATGAACCCTCAATAGAAATGTCAAATGTGATGAAATCCCTTATAAAGAAGGTATCCTTAAATTAAGGACAAATAAATCTCAAAAATATGTGTGAAAAATATATATACACCCAATATAAGTGGATATTAAGTGTAAAACAATAAAAGGTCAATCACACATATTCAATGGATGACATATTCAATGACTACAAGTTGAACCCAAAGAAATCGAAATTGGGTTAAAAAGTTCCCTTGACAGCCTAACGGCATCACATCAAAATGAGTTGATGAGAGATAAAAAGTGTATCTCATCACTTGGACATACAATTTACATCAATAAGGATGTATGAGAACATATCCCAACATAAAAATATGTAAATTAAAAGACCCAATAAAAGATGTCTTTTAAAAAAGAGGAGGGTGAAAGGTTCCCTTACCGACTTGGGTATCTTTCAAAACATACACCCCATGAAAGAAAGACAATAGGTCATTGATGTAAATACTCATAAACGAAAGTATATTACACAAAGAGTAGAATAATGGGCAGTACATACACCACTCAATGGAATTTGTTGCGAATGTAGCATAAATCTCACAGGAATAAAAGTGAGATGAAAAATCCCTTACGAAAACTCGGAAGCCTAACGGTGCCACATAAAACTTCCGAATATGGATTGATGAGATCAAATAGAGTATCCCATCATATTACAATAGAATTTACAGAAAGTTGAATATAAAAGAAAATCCCCCAACATTGCAAGGAGGAGTTTAAAAGAAGTGACATAAAGGAGAGTACTTAAAAAGAAAGAGAGAGGTTAGATCTCTTACGAAAGTTCGGTAGCCTAACGACGCCACTCAAAACTTCCAAAATGGATTGATGAGAGAGAATAGGGTCTCTCATCACATGAAAATAAAAATTACAGTAAGTTTAATATAAATGATCATCCCAATAACAAGAAAGATGAGCTTTAAAAGGAATGACATAAAAGTGTGTACTTAAAAAGAAAGAGAGGAGTAGGATCCCTTACCTCGGGTCCGACTTGACTCGATCGTTCTTTAATCTCCTGAATAATAAACATGAGTTAATTTATAATTCCTTAAGAACCTTTTTCAAGTTCATTATTACTTTTATACCACTTATTACTATGTCATAAACATTATGTAATCATTTAAGTTAATAATATTTGTTTTGCCGATATTTGGTTCTTAAGTCGAAAGTGGACTTCTTACAATTACATGTTGTTCGTGTGGCCAAATGTTTATTATATCCAGAATTGTATTCATTATGTAGATATCATATATGTCATATATATCCAGTACATTCATGCATTTATAACATTACATAATCATTTAGAGGTAAGAAATGAAATGCACCGTTCATGGAGACGGTAAGTCGTACGTACGCATGAACGCTACTTTCATTTCTATTTCGTATTTTATAGAATGGAATAATAATGATATAAAGGTATATTATAATTCCAGTATAATATCATATATAATATCATATTTCCATCCTTTATACATCCCACATATGGTATTTAACGAATCAAATCACTTTGAGGGGGCGGTAGTCCGCACTTCCTTAAATGAAGATATCGCGTATACCCATAATGAAAGCCATAAAGGTAAGACAAAAATGAAAAATACAGAAGCATAAATAAAACATAAACATATTATATATCATATATAAAAATAGTGACATAATAATGGCCACCGTTGAAGGTGTTAAATGAGTATTGAACAATCATCGTTTCAGGAAGCAGAATTTCACCATCCACAAAAACCGTATGTTCTTTAACCATTTGATGTAGTTGTGTGAGAGTGTAGCTCGAATAAATCTTATAAAAACATCCTAGTATATTTAAGATACTTTTGTTGTTACAAAAGAAGTAAATAAAAAGAGTTTAGGGGGTTGGAGAAGCAAAATAAAACAAATGAACATGAGAGAATGAATTACCTTTAAAAGTGTAACTCCTTTTGATTTGAGCCTAAAGGCTTCCTTTAAAAGGATTCTGCCCAAAGGGAATCCTCTAGGATGAGGAGAGGGATGTGGAGAGAGTAAATGGTCAGGTTTTGGCCGAGACAAATGCTTGAGGAGTGTGTTAAATGAGGTAGAGGTGGGGGCCTTTTATAAGAGGAGAGGAGGGTCACTTTTGGAAAGTAAAGAGATATTACTTTATTTGAAAATGTTTTTCGGTTTCAAAAGGTCCCACATTGATCTAATTCGTGGATAAGGTGATAAGGCTTCGAAATACACTCATCCAATAAGTTTTGGACATTTGTAGTTCATATATTTTACATTATCTTTCCATTTTATTTAAATCGTCAAATAATGATGTCATCGCTGCATCATTATTATGTCATAAATAATTTAATTTATTTAAGGTATAAAAATTATAAAAAAAATACTATGATGTAGGAAATCTTTTTATCTTTCCAATTAATAATTATAATCAATAAGATGACTTGTATAACCCCACTTGAAAATTGTTTTAGTAAAACATATCATGTTTGTGTCAATTTTACTTTTACATTAAATAAAATGTTATTTATGTCATTTCCCAACCAAAGTGGATCCATGGGGTCCCCAAGTTGACCCATGGCTTGTCTTGGTAGGCCATGATACAACCAATGAGGGTAAGACATGTGTCAAGATCATCTCATTTTATTAAATCATTATTTTTACCTTAAACTACACTAATTACCACTAATCGCGATTAAAAACTTAATAAGTTACTATTCACCAAAAAATTATTTTAATCTCATTGAACCACATTTTACTTCTTAATGACAACCATGTATGTCAGATTTTTGAAAATCAAAACACAATGATGGCAAAATTTCATTTAAACGGAAAATCAGTTTTTATAAGTACCACTTAGTGGTTTCACTATTCATCAAAAATTGAAGTTTTTCAGAAAAATCCCAAAAATTCACCTTAAGCTATATTTGATATTCTGAATTCAAAAATGAAGTCCGTTTTACAAAATTAAAAACATATAAGTCACATTAATTAATTTAATAATTAATTCCCGCTGTCATGTCAAATAGCGTGTTTTATGAAACAATAAGTATCAAAAGATTGACACTAGTTTAAGTCTGATTTCAAAGTGAAATTGATTCCAACGAACACTATTGGATTTAATGGTAAAAATATTTTCTAATTTCACTTTAAAACCAATTAAAAATATAATCTAATAATATAAATAAATTAGATTAAAAAGTGGTTTTGAATTAAAATACAACATTTTACACTATTCATTAAAAAAATGAACTTTATCGGAAAGATACCAAAAATTTACACAAAGTAAATTTTGATGTCCCGATTCTTAATAAGAGTTTTATTTGGTCCAAAAAAATGTATAAGAGTGATCAAAACTATATTTAATGAAGGTTCGCCATCAAAAGGTGATAAGTGAACCTTTAGTGAAAACTAGGGCTTATACGCCTAAAATTGAATTCTTTCCGTATTTTAAGCCATTATCTTTTATTGGATAAATGTAAAAACATTTAAAAACATATATAATCATATTTTAGTTATTTCTATCCATTCCCGCCATTACAACGGCTACATGTTAACTACCATTTAAAATAATATTATTTTATTATTAGAGTGCAACGTAAGATTCCCAAGAAACTCGTTGTTGCGTGTTGGGTACGCCATCGAGCATAGCGTCCCCTTTAAAGTTATTTAAATATTTTATTCACAAATATGGATAAATATGAAATGTCATATTCTTTATTTACCTGGGGTGTTACATCCTTCCCCCCTTTTGGAAATTGCGTCTTCGCAATTTTAAAATTGCGTCCTCGCAATTTTAAAATTGCGCTTGGAACATCCTTGAAAGTCCCACATCGGAACAAAAGTTGGTAAAACAAACACTTTAAAATAAAGAGAGATAAGTACAAAGGTCACCCGAGTTAACCCATAATAGGATTCCATGTATGAAAATATGGACATGGAGGAAAAAACAAAGGGTCATGTTCTGATGGAGAGTGATAGAAAACATGTTTAGGAGAAAGTTAACCACGAGAAAATCACAAACTTGTGATGGGTTAAACGGTATTCGATTCCCCAGTAGGAAAAGTTAATAGACAACATTTTTGTTTTAAGTTACTTTTTATTGAGGAATTTATTCATAAGGAAACATAATCACTTATCATATAAACTTTCAACTTTTATTATATTCCTTACACAAACTCATATTTTCTCCAAAAGATGAGTATTTAGGAAGACTTGTTCACATTAAGAGTACTATAATCAACTTCTAGAGAATCACCTAATACAAAAAATAGAACTATATACTTCCCATGTCTTTAAACAAAACCAAAACCAAAAAGGCTAGTACAAGATCAGATAATCCAGAAAAGGATAACCCTTTATAAAAAGAAAATCTATTCTTAATCTCCAAAATTTGTCCAACAAAACCCAATGTTCAACGAGGACCATTTGTCCATAAAATTTTTCAAAGTAAACCAAACTAAGATTGAAACCCAAATATTTGAAGGATTTAGTCACATAGTCTACCAAGTTAAATCGTAACATTTATCTCCAAACAACATCAGTTGCTCCTAAAGTCTCACATTGAAAAGTAATTATCCTAATCACATATCCTCCAAAATCAACTTACTCTTAATTCATAAAATCATATAACTAAAAAGAATCGGTCAAACTAACCAGGGACTTCATGTAGTCCAGTGGTAGGCAATAAATACCAGTCGCACTTTGGTTGTGGGTTCGATTCCCGCAGCTTTGTCCGACGCGACGGGATGTCACACGGTCTGCGTGTTGTCCTTTTTCCAAAACTATATAATTCTTAAAACATTCCCCAAAATGAGATAAAATCTTCAAGAATAATCATAACATATTTTAACCTTAATTTTATCTCATGCCCTTTATTTTCCATTATATCATATAATAACCCATAATTACCTCAAAAGTAAGGATCATATAAACCCTAATGGTTATCTTAATAATTATTACCTGAATTTCCACATCGATTTGGCCATCTCGGACATGATGCATTAGAGAACTCACCAAGGTTCAAGTGGTTGATCATGACTCCTTGATAGTTGGTTTAGAAAAACCATGAGATTCCTCATTGAATCCCCCATCTCATCGAGTATCTTAATCAGAGAACCACCACAGTTTCTTTCAAACCCATTGTCACTTTGGTGCCTGCTAGATCCAGCCATTTACTACAACCAAAAAGGTCAGTGTGAGTATATCAACAAAACCATCATGTACTAACAAGGAAGGTAAACACTAAGATATACTTATTCACTTTATCTAAAACTAGGACTCTTCCTGAAATCCTAACCATTATGGTAATGTCACTTATGATTAAAGAATACCCTAACCTCTAAAGTTATCTAAACCGGCCTTTGATACCAACTATAAGGGCCCAGCCTTAAACCTTACTTAATGTTGAGTTATTACAAGATTACACATTGAGGATCTTTTCAGGTTTAGAGTTTTAGAGAATTAGATCATGAAACTTGCATTACATTCCACATTTAAACAAAGTGGTTACATAAAAGACAGTATTCATTCTTCCCATCAACGGAAACATATTTAAAATATAACACGGATTCTTTCTTGAAACATCCTTGACACTATCATCACATCATGTACCTTTCCCTTGACCTGTGAAAAACATTTCAAAAACATGGGATGAGCATAAAAAGCTCAGTAAGGGTTATAAAAATATGGAAAGGAAACATGAGTTCATATATACATAAGAATGAAATCATACTTTACCCATAAAACATAGGCACTTTAACATACCTCATCAAACCATGAATAAATCATAGAAAACATAAGACAAAAAGGTAACTTGAGGCATTCATAACATTCTTACGTAGGGAGTAACCCTCTTGGTTACGTTTGGAAAACCCATCACAGTATATTCCCTAAAATCTCTTCGGAGAAACCTTAACGTTTCACTCCTTCGCGTTACCCAATGCATTGGAGAGCTATATCGGGCTCACCCGCCCTTAGTTTATCACGGAACCACCCGTTCTTCATAACAATGCCCAAGAACCATAACATAATCATATCACATAAAAATGAATAAAGGAAACATAACATTTCCACATTTCAATCACAATATAACATTTTAGGATATTGAAATAATGAATCCATTCAAAAAGAAACCATTTCCAAAACCATTTAAAACATTTAATAAAGAGATTTTTGAATCAAAGTGTCCCATACCCCCTTGAAGCTTTTAACATTTTAAACCATTAATATCCATATAAATAAATCCTTAAAACAATTTTGAAAACATGGATATTAATAAGAACAAATAATTAAAACATTTAAAACGATATTTTGGTTAAAGGGGTTTTACCAAAATTAGAGACACTTGAATACAATAATCGAGGAATAACATTTAGTCAGAACTTTATAATATCATGAGAATAAAAGGATTCATGATATAATACTTCAAAGGACAGTATATACACCATATAAGAGTGAATTGGGGCATAACAACAATGAACCCTTAATAGAAATGTCAAATGTGATGACATCCCTTATAAAGAAGGTATCCTTAAATTAGGGACAAATAAATCTCAAAAATATGTGTGAAAAATATATATACACACAATATAAGTGGATATTAAGTGTAAAACAATAAAAGGTCAATCACACATATTCAATGGATGACATATTCAATGACTACAAGTTGAACCCAAAGAAATCGAAATTGGGTTAAAAAGTTCCCTTGACAGCCTAACGGCATCACATCAAAATGAGTTGATGAGAGATAAAAAGTGTATCTCATCACTTGGACATAAAATTTACATCAATAAGGATGTATGAGAACATATCCCAACATAAAAATATGTAAATTAAAAGACCCAATAAAATAAGTCTTTTAAAAAAGAGGAGGGTGAAAGGTTCCCTTACCGACTTGGGTATCTTTCAAAACATACACCCCATGAAAGAAAGACAATAGGTCATTGATGTAAATACTCATAAACGAAAGTATATTACACAAGGAGTATAATAATGGGCAGTACATACACCACTCAATGGAATTTGTGGCGAATGTAGCATAAATCTCACAGGAATAAAAGTGAGATGAAAAATCCCTTACGAAAACTCGGCAGCCTAACGGCGCCACATAAAACTTCCGAATATGGATTGATGAGATCAAATAGAGTATCCCATCATATTACAATAGAATTTATAGAAAGTGGAATATAAAAGAAAATCCCCCAACATTGCAAGGAGGAGTTTAAAAGAAGTGACATAAAGGAGAGTACTTAAAAAGAAAGAGAGAGGTTAGATCTCTTACGAAAGTTCGGCAGCCTAACGACGCCACTCAAAACTTCCAAAATGGATTGATGACAGAGAATAGGGTCTCTCATCACATGAAAATAAAAATTACAGTAAGTGTAATATAAATGATCATCCCAATAACAAGAAAGATGAGCTTTAAAAGGAATGACATAAAAGTGTGTACTTAAAAAGAAAGAGAGGAGTAGGATCCCTTACCTCAGGTCCGACTTGACTCGATCGTTCTTTAATCTCCTGAATAATAAACATGAGTTAATTTATAATTCCTTAAGAACCTTTTTCAAGTTCATTATTACTTTTATACCACTTATTACTATGTAATAAACATTATGTAATCATTTAAGTTAATAATATTTGTTTTGCCGATATTTGGTTCTTAAGTCGAAAGTGGACTTCTTACAATTACATGTTGTTCGTGTGGCCAAATGTTTATTATATCCAGAATTGTATTCATTATGTAGATATCATATATTTCATATATATCCAGTACATGCATGCATTTATGACATTACATAATCATTTAGAGGTAAGAAATGAAATGCACCGTTCATGGAGACGGTAAGCCGTACGTACGCATGAACGCTACTTTCATTTCTATTTCGTATTTTATAGAATGGAATAATAATTATATAAAGGTATATTATAATTCCAGTATAATATCATATATAATATCATATTTCCATCCTTTATACATCCCACATATGGTATTTAACGAATCAAATCACTTTGAGGGGGCGGTAGTCCGCACTTCCTTAAATGAAGATATCGCGTATACCCATAATGGAAGCCATAAAGGTAAGACAAAAATGAAAAATACAGAAGCATAAATAAAACATAAACATATTATATATCATATATAAAAATAGTGACATCATAATGGCCACCGTTGAAGGTGTTAAATGAGTATTGAACAATCATCGTTTCAGGAGGCAGAATTTCACCATCCACGGAAACCGTATGTTCTTTAACCATTTGATGTAGTTGTGTGAGAGTGTAGCTCGAATAAATATTATAACAACATCCTAGTATATTGAAGATACTGGTGTTGTTACAAAATAAGTAAATAAAAAGAGTTTAGGGGGTTGGAGAAGCAAAATGAAACAAATGAACATGAGAGAATGAATTACCTTTAAAAGTGTAACTCCTTTTGATTTGAGCCTAAAGGCTTCCTTTGAAAGGATTTTGCCCAAAGGGAATCCTCTAGGATGAGGAGAGGGATGTGGAGAGAGTAAATGGTCAGGGATTGTCCGAGACAAATGCTTGAGGAGTGTGTTAAATGAGGTAGAGGTGGGGGCCTTTTATAAGAGGAGAGGAGGGTCACTTTTGGAAAGTAAAGAGATATTACTTTATTTGAAAATGTTTTTCGGTTTCAAAAGGTCCCACATTGATCTAATTCGTGGCTAAGGTGATAAGGCTTCGAAATACACTCATCCAATAAGTTTTGGACATGTTTAGTTCATATATTTTACATTATCTTTCCATTTTATTTAAATCGTCAAATAATGATGTCATCGCTGCATCATTATTATGTCATAAATAATTTAATTTATTTAAGGTATAAAAATTATAAAAAAAATACTATGATGTAGGAAATATTTGTATCTTTCCAATTAATGTTTATAATCAAAAATATGACTTGTATAACCCCACTTAAAAATTGTTTTAGTAAAACATATCATGTTTGTGTCAATTTTACTTTTACATTAAATAAAATGTTATTTATGTCATTTCCCAACCAAAGTGGATCCATGGGGTCCCCAAGTTGACCCATGGCTTGTCTTGGTCGGCCATGATACAACCAATGAGGGTAATACATGTGTCAAGATCATCTCATTTTATTAAATCATTATTTTTACCATAAACTACACTAGTTACCACTAATCGCGATTAAAAACTTAATAAGTTACTATTCACCAAAAAAATATTTTAATCTCATTGAACCACATTTTACTTCTTAATGACAACCATGTATGTCGGATTTTTGAAAATCAAAACACAATGATGGCAAAATTTCATTTAAACGGAAAATCAGTTTTTATAAGTACCACCTAGTGGTTTCACTATTCATCAAAAATTGAAGTTTTTCAGAAAAATCCCAAAAATTCACCCTAAGCTATATTTGATATTCTGAATTCAAAAATGAAGTCCATTTTACAAAATTCAAAACATATAAGTCACATTAATTAATTTAATAATTAATTCCCGCTGTCATGTCAAATAGCGTGTTTTATGAAACAATAAGTATCAAAAGATTGACACTAGTTTAAGTCTGATTTCAAAGTGAAATTGATTCCAACGAACACTATTGGATTTAATGGTAAAAATATTTTCTAATTTCACATTAAAACCAATTCAAAATATAATCTAATCATATAAATAAATTAGATTAAAAAGTGGTTTTGAATTAAAATACAACATTTTACACTATTCATTAAAAAAATGAACTTTATCGGAAAGATACCAAAAATTTACACAAAGTAAATTTTGAGGTCCCGATTCTTAATAAGAGTTTTATTTGGTCCAAAAGAATGTATAAGAGTGATCAATACTATATTTAATGACGGTTCACCATCAAAAGGTGATAAGTGAACCTTTAGTGAAAACTAGGGCATATACGCCTAAAATTGAATTCTTTCCGTATTTTAAGCCATTATCTTTTATTGGATAAATGTAAAAACATTTAAAACATATATAATCATATTTTAGTTATTTATATCCATTCCCGCCATTACAACGGCTACATGTTAACTATCATTTAAAATAATATTATTTTATTATTAGAGTGAAACGTAAGATTCCCAAGAAACTCGTTGTTGCGTGTTGGGTACGCCATCGAGCATAGCGTCCCCTTTAAAGTTATTTAAATATTTTATTCACAAATATGGATAAATATGAAATGTCATATTCTCTATTTACCTAGGGTGTTACACCTTTGGTCAACATGACCTCCTGACCATGTGGCCATCCAACACCCCGAGTCAATGTGGTGTGAGACCACGTCTCATGTAGATGACCTGTGTCATCTACTTGTTGTTTCTTTTATGTCGTCGCAAGGTCCTCCATCCAACACAACATAGGGCCGCAACACACATTCTTCTGCAATGACCTCATGTCACGGCCTTAGTCATAGCTAGTGGTCTCCACCGTAACTCCCAGAACGCAGTTATCAAAAGTCTGTGCGTTATTAAGTAACATTGGCATGATCACAGAAGATCAGGTATCTAAATACCAATTAGTTTTGTAGCCTTGGAAACACAAGATACATTCATAAATGTTACATTACATCAGAAAGTGAAAAACTACAATAACATAGTCTCCATAGTCCACACCCATATCCCCTTTAGACTATCCCTACAGGTTAGACATAAAATATTTCTTCACATCTTGGGAAAAATTAATACATTGAAAGGGGTGAGCTCAGATGCTCAGTAAGGATAAAAATATAGCGGAAGCTTTCATAAATAAACATAAACATTTAAGGAATTGTATAAATAGAACAAAAGTCTTTTAAACTTGAACTTCAACATAATATGGAAAAAGTAAAATGAGATAATTCCATTTATTTATTCACATTGATATTCTACTGGTCGAATAATCACATGCAATATCAATAACCACTTTCATAATGATGGAATTCATAATGCGAGACTATCATAAACACATAGCCAAGGCCTCATGCCAAGACTACAAATAAGATTTTGTAAAGGCCTCGTGCCAAGACACTAGTTCATCTCCTGATACCTACCGATGCATCAAAGAGCTATAGCGGGCTCCACCCGTCACTTATTAAGTCCAATTCATTCCTCATATGAACAGTTTTAAAATATCATAAACCATAACATAATCGTTTCACATAAAACATGCATAAAGGAGAAATAAAATTTCTATATTTCAATCACAAGATATCAATACAACACATTTATATAATAAAAACATTATCAAAACCATTTTCAATACCGAAATAAAAGAAAATTAAAACATGGTATTTATTTTTCATTTTAAAAAATGTTATGGCTTGTAGAGTAAGCCGAAACTCAAATAATGGTCACGGCAGCAGAGAAGTCATTGTCGCTGCATAGGTACGACAAAAAAACATTATTTTTTGACGTTTAGTAAAATGATTAATATAAAAAAATATTCCTTTTAAATATTCATAATGGTCAAAGGGGTTTATACACTGTATAAAAGAAAGTTGTGTGTAAAACAAAATATGCCTCAATGAAAAGTGATTGAGACGAAGTCCCTTACCTTGTGTCTGACTTGAATCGATCGTTCTTTAATATCATGAATACTAAACTAGAGTTAATATCTAATTTCTTAAGAACCATTTTCATGTTCATTATCCCTTTTATATAACTCATTACCATGTTATGAAAATTATGTAGTCATTTAAGTTAATAACGGTCGTTTTGTCGATCTTTGGTACTTGAGTCAACACTAAACTACTTATAATTACATTTTGTTTATGTGGTAAAATATCCATTATCTCCAGAATTATATTCATGATCTAGATATCATTTATATCATATATATTTTGTATATTCTTTCATTTATAATATTAAATATCATTTAGAGGTAAGAAATGAAATGCACCGTTCATGGAGACGGTAAGCTGTACGTATGCATGAATGATACTTTCATTTCTATTTCATATTTAATGGAATGAAATCATAATTATATAAAGATATATTATAATTCCAGTATAATATCATATATAAAATCATAAAATCCATCCTTTATACGCCCCACATATGGCATTAACAAATCAAATCACTTTGAGGGGGCGGTAGTGCGCACTTCCTAAAATGAAGATATCACGTTTACCCCGAATGGAAACCATAAAGGTATTCCATAATTGAAAAATACATAATAATAATGAAAACATAATCATATTATATATATCATATATAAATTGAGTGACAACTTAATGGCCACCATTAATGGTGTTAAAAGAATATTGAACAATCATCGTTTCGTGAGGCCGTAATTCACCAACCACAGAAACAGTATGTTCTTTAACCATTAGATAGATGTGTATGTAATTTTAAATCAAATACATATCATAACAACATCCTAGTATATTGAAGATTGTTTTGTGGTTACAAAATATAGGAATAAAAAGAGTTTATGGGGTCGGAGAAGAAAAATAAAACAAAAGAACACAAGTAAAGAATGTATGTCTGATTTTTTAAATTCAATTCATAGATGTGGTAAAGTTTCATTTAAATGAAAAATCAGTTTTTTTTAACTACCACTTAGTGATTTCACTATTCATCAAAAATTGAAGTTGTTCAGAACAGTACCAAAAATTCACCCTAAGATATAATTGATATTCCGAATTCAAAAATTATGTCTATTTTATGAAATTCCAAACATATAAGTTGCATTGATTAATTTTATAATTAATTTCCGTTTCCAAACCAAATAGCGTGTTTTTAAGAAACAATATCAATCGAAATATTGGCAATTGTTTATATCCAATTTCAAAGTGAAATTAATTATAATGGCCACCAATGGATAAAATGGTAAAAATATATTCTAATTATACATTATAACCACTCAATAGTATAATTTATCACTATAAATTATTTTTATTAAAAATGTTTTTTTTAAGTATTTTTCACTATTCATCGAAAATTGGAAGTTCTCAGAAAATTACAAAAAATTCAAATTAGAATAATTTCGATATTATGAATACAAAAATGAAGTTATTTTTGAAATATAAAATTTATATAATTTCAAAAAGTGGGTATTACTATTCAGAATGGCTACTTTGATTGGTCGCAGTGTGTTAGAATCTCGAACTTCCATATAATGCAAGCTGTTGCATTATTGACGGAGAAGGGTACCATGGAAGCTTGGGGTGTTACATTCTCCCCTCTTTCAATAAATTTCATCCTCGCAATTTGAAAATGTTCTTCAAAAATAATAGGTTGAAAATAGAAAATACCTTTGTGGAAAACCCACATCATATATATGGTTAATAAAAATATAACTTTAAAATAAAGAAAGATAAGTACAGAGGTCACCCGAGATAGCCCATACTAGGATTATATGAAAACATGGATATGGAGGAGAAACAAACCATCAAGGGCTGATGGAGAGTTATAGAAAACATGATTTGGAGAAAGTTAACTACAAGAAAATCACAAACTTGTGATTGTTTAAACGATCATTGATTCCCCAGTAGGAAAAGTTAACCGACAATGTTTTTGTTTTAAGTTACCATTCATAAAGTTGAGGAATTTATTTAGGACATTTACTAAAAACATAAGGAAATATACATACTTGTAATGTAGACTTCCATTCTTTAATAAATTTTTACCACAAACCCATCTTTCACTCAAAAAGATAATAGAACTCAAAAATATTATATTTATCATAATCGTACAAGGTTCCAAATATTAAAACATTCCATCTAGATAAGAAAAACTATTTTGTAATAACCAGGGACCTCATGTAGGCTAGTGGTAGGTAATAAAGGCCTATCACACTATTGTTGTGGGTTCAATTCTTGTAGCTTTGTCCGACGTGATGGGTTATCCCCCAACCTGCAGGTTGTCCTTTTCCTAAAACAATTGTATTATAATATTCCAAAAAATAATCTTCAGAAATGTTTTAACCATAAACAATAGTATCCAAAGTTAATCTGAATCTATTCCAACCTTTATAGTCATCCAAAATACCTCTGTCCAGACTTTTTCTAAAAGGTCTCTAAATTCCAAAATCAATTGTAACATCAGATTCCCCAAACAAAGTAAAGTTTCTCTTATTGTCACATACTAAAAATATTATTACCTTAATAATATTAAAACCATAATGAAAACAAAAAGTTTTTCAGTACAATCCTTATATATATCACATTATTATTATAACTAGAATATAATCCATGAGTCCAAAAGCACAAATACATAAATTATTCCACTTCAATTATAGTAACATCATAAGATTGGCCTTGATCCCTTGGCCTTTTCTGAGGTATGTTTCCCTGAAGCTTAGGACATTCATTTTAATAATGCCACATTTCCCTATAATTGTAGCATTCAACATTGATAGCATCTTTCATTCCTTTGAAATCATTAGCCTGGTGACCTTTTTCTCTACAATTATAACAAACTCCCATTCCTTATAGACAATTACCAAGGTGATTATTCCCACAATTATTGCATAATGGAAAATCCTTCTTTCCCTTTTTCCCATTATCTGTATCTTGTTTCACTGTTATCTTCTTCTCTTGCTTTACTTTATTGTCATAATGTTTAGATAATTCCTTTTCTGTCTTGATAGCACATGAGACAATATCTTCGTACGACGAGAAATATTGTGAGACGAAGGCTCGACGAAGAAACGATTTTAACCCATCAATGAAATGATCAATTTTACTTATTAGGTTATGTATATAATCTGCTACATGCCTCACTAGCCTTTTAATGTTAGCCTCATACTTTGTGACATTCTCATCCTCCTTTTGACTCAGACTCATAAATTTCCATTCTATATCAGCTCGATGGTCACGAGGGAAGTATTTTTCTAAGAAAATATCTTTGAACTACCTCCATTCCATATTTGATACTTCATCATCTTCCTTTGTATTTTGTATCAATGACCACCATTGATCAACATCTTCAGTGAGGCGGTAAACTTCCATGATAACTTTTTCCTTTTCACTAATCCCCAAGGAATGTAATATATTATCTAAGGAATTTATCTATTGCTCAGATACTAAGGGATTTTTACTCCCATTGAATGATGGTGGTTGTTGACTCATGAAGCGGTCTATCATTGATCATCCACGTTGTAGATCAGGGTGCTCCATATGAGTAAGGTTATTATTCATAACCTGAGTGAGTTGTCCCAGTATGGTGATAAGCTGATCAACACCAGTTGTATCACCAGCTCCATTATAATTATCTTGAGTAGGAGGGAAATCCCTACATGGAGTGCATGCATTGATATGGTTTCCATTCCTTCCACTAGGATCCATTTCTAAATAATGTCATAAACTATATTAGTTTATGAATCGAAATACATAATAAAAAACTTGCAAAACACCTAACATAAATTGAACAGTTTATGGATACAATCCATACTCATAAAAATGTTTTTCTTTGAGGAAGTATATAATCATAAACCCTTTATAATGTTTTATAAAGAAAATGAGAATTATCCTAAGCATATCCCTCAAGAGTGTCATAACCAAGAGTGAAGCAAGCCCCATTGTCGTGCACCAGTTCTCGTTCGAGTCTAGCTCAAAGCATTTTTTTCGGGTTTTACCCCTCGATACATTTGTGCTAGAGCCACCTCTACCTGCTCGTATCGAGACAAGGATGTATTACTCGGAAAACTAACAAAATCACTATAATACCAAAATTCTAGGAAGATCTTCTATACTAATCCTCAAAGTCTATCTTAGGAATATGTGCTCTAATCAGAGTTTATCTAAATCTAGATCCAAGGATAGTACTAAACTACCTCTGATACCAACTGTAATTCCCCGACCCTAGTTACCCAGAGTTGGTGTGCTATTACGTAATATTGGCATTATCTAAAAAGATCATGTCTCGAAAGACCGATTAGTTTAGTAGCTTTGGAAAAACTAGATACATTCATAAATGTTACATTACGTCATAAAGTTAAAAACTACACTAACATAGTCTCCATAGTCCACACTCAAATCCCCTTCAGACTATCCCTGCAGGTCAGTAAAAAAAATTCTTCACATCTTGGGAAAAATAAAACATTGAAAGGGGTGAGCTTAGATGCTCAGTAAGGATAACAATAGAGATGAAACATTCATAAATAAACCTAATCATTTAAGTCAACATATAACTAAATCAAACGACTTTTAAACATGAACTTCAACAAAATATGGCAAAATTAAAATGAGATAATTCCATTTACTTATTCACATGGATATTCTACTGGTTGAATAATCACATGCAATATCAATAACCACTTTCATAATGATGGAATGGAAAATTTTCCAGACTATCATAACCACGTAGCCAAGGCCTCATTCCAAGACAACAAATAAAATGTTGTCGAGGCCTTGTGCCAAGACACAAGTTTGATTCATGAGACCTACCGATGTATCAATGAGCTATAGCAGGCTCCACTCGTCACTTATTAAGTCCAATGCATTCCTCATATGAATAGGTTTAAACATATCATAAACAATAACATTATTGTATCACTTAAAACATGCATAAAGGAAACATGACATTTCCACATTTCAATAACAAGATATCAATACAACAAATTAATATAATAAAAACATTATCAAAACCATTTTCAGTACAGAGATAAAACAAAATTAAAACTTGGTATTTATTTTTCATTTAAAAAAATTTATGGCTTGTAGAGGAAGCCGAAACTCAAATAATGGTCATGGCGGCGGAGAAGTCCTTATCGCCGCATACATACGACAAAAAAACATTCCTTTTTTTCATTTAGTTAAAAGCTTCATATAAAAAATATTTCTTGATAATAATCGTAAATGTCAATGGGTTTTATTCACCGTAAAAAAAAAGTTGTGTATAAAACAAAATATGCCTCAATGAAAGGAGATTGAGACGAAGTCCCTTACCTTGTGTCTGAATTGACTTGATCATTCATTAATATCATGAATAATAAACTATAGTTAATATCTACTTGAAAAAGAACCTTTTTCATGTTCATTATCCCTTTTATATCACTTATTACAATGTTATGAAAATTATGTAGTCATTTAAGTTAATAACGGTCGTTTTGTCGATCTTTGGTACTTCAGTCAACAATAAACTTCATATAATCACAAGTTGTTTATGTGGTAAAATATCCATTAACTACAGAATTATATTCATGAACTAGATATAATAAATATAATTTATATCTAGTACATGCATGCATTTATAATATTACATAACATTTAGAGGTAAGAAATGAAATGCACCGTTCATGGAGATGGTAAGTCGAACGTACGCATGAACGCTAATTTCATTTCTATTTCATATTTAATGGATTGAAATAATAATTATAAAAAGTTATATAATAATTCCAGTATAATATCATATATAAAATCATAAACTCCATCCTTTATACGTCCCACATATGGTATTAACGAATCAAATCACTTTGAGGGGGCGGTAGTCCGCACTTCCTAAAATGATGATATCGCATTTACCCATAATGGAAATCATAAAGGTATGAAATAAATAAAAAATACATAATAATAATGAAAAAATAAACATACTATATATATATATATCATATATAAATATAGTGACATCTTAATGGCCACCATTAAAGGTGTTAAAAGAATATTGAACAATCATCGTTTCATGAGGCAGTAATTCGCCAACCACAGAAACAATATGTTCTTTAACCATTAGATGGAGGATTGTGTAATTTTAAATCAAATAAATCGCATAAAAAATCCTAGTATATTGAAGATACTTGTGTTGTTACAAAATATAGGAAGAAAAAGAGTTTAGGGGGTTGGAGAAGAAAAATAAAACAAAAGAACATAAGTGAAGACATTACCTTAAAATCTAGAAACTCTTTTTGATTTGATCTAAAGGCTTCCTTGGGAAGACTTATGCCCAAAGTGAGACCTATAGGAGTATGAGAGGGAAGTTGAGAGAGTATTTGGGCAGAGTTTGGCCGAGTCAAATGGATTTGATGGTGTGAATAAGGTGGTAGAGGTGGGGGCCTTTTATAAAAGGAGAGGAGGGGTACTCTTGGAAAGTCATGAAATGTTACATTATTATATAATGAGTTTCGTATTTTAAAGGTCCCAAAATTATTTATTTTGAGGATATGCTGATAAAGGTTAGAAATATACTCATCCAATAGGTTTTCTACAAGTTTATGTCTTAGATTTTACATTATCTTTTCTTTTTATTTAAATCTTTAATTAATGAGGTAATCGGTGCATCGTCATGGTGTCATAAAAAATTTAATTTATATAATGTCTAAAAATTATAAAAAAATTACCATGATGTAGGAAATATTTTTAGCTTTACAATGAATATTTATAGTCGAAGTTTAACTTATATAACCCAATGTAATAATTGTTTTAGTAAAACAACAAATGTTTGTGACAATTTTATTTTTACTTTAAATAAAAAGTTATTAATGTCATTTTCTTACCCAAGTGGCTCCATGGGGTCCCCAATTTGACCCGTGGATTTTCTTGGTCTTCCATGACTCATCAAATAATATTAGGACAAGTGTAAAGTTAATTTCATATTATTATAACATTTTATTTACCTTAAATTACACTAATTACCTTTAATCGCAATTAATAAAACATAAAAGTTACTATTCACAACAAAATATTTTCATCTCATTGAACAACATTTTTACATACTAATGAAAACCATGTATGTATGATTTTTAAAAATCAATTCATATATGCGGTAATGTTTCATTTAAACGAAAAATCTGTTTTTTTAACTACCACTCAGTGCTTTCACTATTCATCAAAAAATGAAGTTTTTCAGAACTATACCAAAAATTCACCCTTAGGTATAATTGATATTAAGAATTCAAAAATGATATCTATTTTACAAAATTCCAAACATATAAGTTTCATTAATTAATTTTATAATTAATTCCTGTTGTCAAAACAAATAGCGTGTTTTTAAGAAACAATATCAATTAAAATATTGATAATTGTTTAAGTCCAATTTCAAAGTGAAATTAATTATAATGACCACCATTGGATAAACTGGTAAAAATATATTCTAATTATACTTTAAAACCACTCAATCTTATAATTTATCACTATAAATTATTTTTATTAAAAAATTAGTTTTTAAGAATTTATCACTATTCATCGAAAATTGGAAGTTATCAGAAAATTAAAAAAAATTCAACTTAGAATAATTTCGATATTCCGAATACAAAAATAAAGTCTATTTTTATATACAATTTATATAATTTCAAAAGGTGGGTATTAATATTCATAATGACTACTTTGATTGGCCGCGGTGTGTTAGAATCTCAAACTTGCGTACAATGCAAGCTATTGAATTATTGAAAGAGAAGGGTGTTGTGGAAGATTGGGGTGTTACATCCACTGTTGTGGTCCATACACAGTACAAATGCACCACATGAATGGTCTGACCACCGGTTAATTCTCTTGTGATCACAGCAGCATCCACACATTGTTGCCGCCTTGTGCCACCTGACCATGCTATGCGCCGCCAGAAGAACAGGTTCTATGGGTCTCCCTCATTTATCTAGTATTCTGTTTTTTTTTTGAATCAGAGCCATATCTATGATCCATGGGTCATGATCATCAGTTCCTTGGGCTAGATTCACCTTTCCATCAATCTGGGAATTTAATTATGCTCTGAACAACCCGAAAAAATCAAGTTGGGAACCATATGGTTCCAATGGTGAAGAATGTGTAGAATGTAGGTATAAATTCACATATAAAATGATTAACGTCATTGGAAAATCATTCTTGGACAAAGATCTATATCCCTAAAATTTTGGTTAGATCAAATTAAATATAATCATTTTGACCCACAACATATTACCACTCACAACATACGGTCGATCCGCAGACTAATTTGTTTGTGGATTTGTCCCCATTCATCCTAAAAATCATGAATGGGAAAAGTGGAAATCAACAAGTGATCAACATCCTTCCTTGAGTTTGGATTGGTCCCTATTGGGGAATAGTTTCATCAACATCATTGATGAGATTATCCATCTCTATTGGCACAAATATCCACAATATAATCTCCAATTCATCGTCATTCGATTGGAAGGATTCATTATCTAAGCACTCCCTGTATATTATATGCCATTCCCAAGGTAATGTGGCTAAATATTGGATTTCGTCATAAATATTTTTTTAATGGAAAACATCATTACATTAAAAAAATTATTTATCTTTAAATTAAATAATAATGATTACGTCTTTTTTAGGGATTTCCATAGATTATTTGTGATGACCAATGTTAAGTCACACCCAGGGAAAAACCACATTATTAACTCAACAGTGGTCTCATATTCCAATCTGAGTCTCCATTCATGAGTTATTAGGAATTGAAAATAAACTAACTATTGTTTAATTATATAATTTACAGTTACATCCAAAAATGAACTTTTCGAGCTACCCCACGTCAGTTGATGTTAGGCTTCCCCTAAGGTAAATCGACTGATCTAAACAAAATAGTGCCCCCAAATTTCTAAACGTAGAACCATTGAATTGTTATTCATGTTTTTTAGGAAAATAACACATGTCTTCTATTATGAAATTTACACTTTTAAACTAACTATTCTGGCCGAACTATATCTCAGATTCACATGTTATATCAGCTCCAGGTCTCATTATATTACCAAATAATTTCTAAAATTATGTTTGGGAAAATACAAGTCATTACATTCTCCCAACCTTTTGGATTTAATTCCACAAAATAAAAACCATGGGATACCCAAACTGATCTGGGTACTAAGCACGAATCAGACCTCCCACCCCTACGTTCTCTCTTTGAGATTCTCATACAGCCACTAGATGAACAACAAATGAATCAATATCCCATGAAGGATCCACTCCTCTTTATCATCAATATCCAGGAATAGGATGTAAAATAAGCATCATGATCTGAAACTATCATCAATGTAATTCCATGGAGTTGTATTTTCTATGAAACATAGAGGTGTCTCAAGGTCTCAAATAAATAATTCTCTCGAAGAGTTAGGAGGTGGGATTCCATGGTGAGATTTTCAATGATTACCCATATGGTATGGTGTCTCATTGAAGTTCATGGTAAATCTGTCACAAATTTCTTCAATATCTCATCCCACATCCACTCTAGCACTGCAGTGGGAAGGGTGGAGCTCGTTGCAACCAAGTCCATGACCTTAACTTACTGACAAGTGAGACATCAACACAAAAACATTGAAACTCCCTTTTCATCACTGGTCACCAAAACTTATGTTAGAGATATTGTTACATCTTCTCCACACACAGATGTACTGCAAATGGGGATATATGGAACTCCCTCAAAACCTCCTCCTATAATTCCACTTGTACTACTGAGCTCCCATTGAAAATAATGACGTTCTCCCCACCCTATGAATATCAATTAGGGACATTCCCTTTATAAATTTGAGAACATAATGACTCAAAAATTGTATCTTTGAGCTATGACTGCATAACTTACTATAACAGTGCAGAGGTTATAACCATCGACTAGAGGTATGTTGTTCCATCTAAATCCAAAAAACATTACTGCAATGAGGCGAACATCTTCAAAACCATATTCAGTAATTGCAGACTTGATCTCATGTAGAGAGCATCTTTCACAATGTTCTCCTTTCTAGGCGTAGAGAAAATATCTATTTCATAATACTTGAAGAACTCTAGCCAATGCCTCTATCTCAAATTTTTTTGATCAATAGTAACTCCAACACAACTATAGAAAACAGGGGACTCGTCTCATATACTATTTCAAGGGTCTGGCTACCAAACTAATGTGTGATTGACTACACCCTCCTACATTTCAGTCTTTCCAACATTGTATTTGTTTCCATCTCACTGAAAAATGAAAACCTGGTCCCATCTCCACTAACACACTACACCCTATGCCTAAAACAATGTATCTGTGAATGAATTGCATATAACTAGTTCGTACCAAGAATGGTGACGTAAGGCCTTGACACTGCCACTTGGAGATTCCAACTGAAACTCTATCCCCCCATTGTAAGGTCACACTATTAACACCAGTGTGTGAACATAAAATTTTCCCTTGTAGAAGTTTCTTGGCATAAGGAACGAGCCATTGGTTAAACTAGAATTTTAGAGTATTACACAATGGTTGTGGTGAGAAATTAGTGATTGAATCATATTTCTATCAGAACTATAGTTGTGGTGGAATAGAAAAATTCCATACCTATTATAATATCTTGAGCATCGTGGTCATAAGACTCCATCACCTGAAGCTGTCCTCATCCCATTTCACCAGCTCCATAAGCCTATGGTGGACCACACGGGGGGTGGTGGTTTTATACAAACTCCTGCTACTCTAAAATATCATCTGACATGCCCACTGTCTCATGGATCTATCTACTCCAGCTTACCCACTATGGACTATCACTAACTATATCAATTTACTAATGGGAATATTAACCAAAATGGTTCTCCCTAGAACCCTAGCAGTGATAGGAATTCATTGAAGGTTAATACTGGATCAGATGTACCTACGTATACCTCGTTTGATTGTCCAAGCCCTAAATTATTGTTTGTGTATCACATCCATCGTGTACTAGAAAGGATTGTATACATCAATGAATACTCATAGACCGACATGTCATCCTGTTTGAATAATAGAAGGTCCTGAACACGCACCATCACCCTATACATCCATTTAGAAGGATCTCTATCAGAACCACCATATGATCTTCTAGTGCTTTTACTAGAAAAAAACATTAGACCATAACCATATGCCAGTCCTCAATCGCATGTGTTTCGGGCACTCCTAGGAACCTAAGGGGTCTCTATTGCAGAAACTTGTGAAGTATGCACAACTAGCATTCCTCATCCACTAGTACAACATGTTCCAATTTCTACTCTACAATGGTAGAATATATGGTGTACCATAAGGAGGTTATATATCTAGTAAGAATACTTATACCGATGTCTCAACAACCAGTGGATCATCCTCAGGATCATGGGGTAGAATCTTGAATGGTTCCCTATATGGAAGAATTGTTAAATATAACAAAATGTACCACATTCAATATTATAAAATAGATGATCTGAATCTAGAAGGACATTAGAAAAAAACAAATTCAATATGATGCATGTACCATTATTTTTTTCCCTGCAACACATGTTTCATGTACTGAGTGAAAAAGAATAATTTAGAGTCCTTGTGTATGGATATGTTGGCTACCGCACCAAACTGGATTACTAAGCCTGAAAGGTAAACTCGAAACATATAACACTATTTCTCCAAACCAAACTCACAGACTCTAGGTCCTCAAGTTGAACCAAACCCCTCTGATATCACTTGGTCACAACCTATCCTAGAGGGGCCCATGCTATGACTACCCTAATATTGCCTCTGGTAAGCCAGTGGCTGGAAACATGAACTAAGTAGGAATATCCCAGAAATGTGAGAAATTCACCAAAGTACCTATACACACAAACACCTATCTATTACCAAAATTTTGAAGTGTAAAAAGAAAACATAATCAAGAATATATAACATTAAGATACCAAAAATAGAGTATGATAATAGAAAACTAGAGAGTAAATAGGGCCAGAATAAAATCCCACCAAAAGTAAGAGTCTGAAAAGTGAACACATAGGATCTAGAAACTCATCCTTATAAGATCCTTCATGAAGGGTAGGTATAATGAAATCTTTCTAAAGATGCTTGAGCACAAATTTAAAACTGATCTCTCAAAGAACCTCCTAGTCCTAGTCGACCTAGAACTCCATCAATGAATCAAATGTCTGTAAAAGAGACAACAAGTGTGGGAAAGTCCGTGTAGTGGGAGTAAAATAATACTCAGTAGGACACCCCAAACCCACAATGGAGTACTATTAATAAATACATGAATTAAACCACAATGAAATATCATGAAGAAACGCCACTGTGAAACTCCATGAAGAAACACCATGAAGGAACTCTATGACGAAACACCACTAAGGAAGGCCATCATGGAACACCACCAAGGAACATCACGAATGAACACCACTATGAAACACCATGAAAAAACACCACAAAATATAAATAAAACCACGAAGGAACACCATGAAGGATCACCTGGATAGAACACCATGAAGGAACACAATGACAATACACCATGAAGGAACCCCAATAAGGGAAACTATGAATGAACATCACGAAGGAACACCAAGAAGGAACACCATGAAAAAACACCATAAAGGATCACCATGATGGATCCACACTAAGAAACAACCAAAAGGGAAAAAAGAACACTATGATGGAAAAATATAAATGAACCCAATGAAGGAACACAACTAAGGTACACCATGATAGAACACCATGATGTAACACCACTAAGGAACACCATAAAGGAATTCCATAAATGAAAACAACCATGGATCACCATGAAGGAACATCACAATGCAACACAAAAAATAATACATTAACTAGAGCCATATCACATATGTATAAGCATAAAGCATGAGGGGAATTATTTCTAGTGGTTTTCAACAAATCTATTAGTATTTATGAATCTAAATGTATTGATGGCCGACAAAGAATTGATGTTGCATAGAGTGTCGATGGTGCACAGAGTGTTAATGGTTCATGAAGCTTTGGTGGATTATTGAGTGTCAATGATGCACAATGAATCTATGGTACCAAGAGTGGAGATAGAGAACACTGTGTCGATGGTTCAGGGAGAGTCTTTGACACATGGAGTGTTTATAGTACAAGAAACATCGGTTTCACCTGGAGCAGCTATGGAACCTATGGTGTCTAGGGTTCATGGAGAATCAAAGTCTCATGAATCCTGGATGGAGAATGGAGCATCGATGGTTCATGGTGCATAAATGGAGCATAGAGAATCAATGTGTCATACAGCCCACACGTCACATAGTCACCATGATCACATAGTCTCTAAGATCACATAGTCATAGCCAGTCGTAGGATTCCGCTCATAGTGTGCTTGTTTTGAGAGAACCTACTCCTGAATCCATTTTTTTGTCAACAAAATTCAATAAAACTCTCCTAGATTATCTTATAAGGATAGTCTAATTGAATGAGTCCCAAAATTTTAAATATTTTGTTAAACATACATCTTGTTCGAACGATATGGCCAATTTTGTAAAAAGTGTCTGGTTCGGTCATGGTCTGACCAAACGAGGTCCGATCTTGGAGAAATGGTCCAATAGACCCCACCTGACCCAGTCGGTTTGTGTTGGACTAAACCAAATCAGCCTAGTGGGAATAGCCCATTGGGTGGCTAGGCTACATGGTTTATCCTGCTGGGCCATTGGATCTGCCCAATTCTTGAGTGCATCCTACATCATGCAGGACAGTTCTACAATACCAGACATGACCAAACCTAGATAAATTCATCTGGTCCATGCGGTCACCCGTCCACATGGCCTTCCATCTCCTTAGGTAAAAGTGGTGCCAGATTGCATTTCACATGGCCAGTCTACATCGTTTGTCTAGTCTTGTAGTCACGCCCACATTGTCTCATCATTCCAACGCAGCTTTGAGCTGCATTCCAACTGCCTCCTCTATGACCTCTTGCTTTTTTCCCATGTTGCTGCTCATGGATCCCCCATTGAGGGGCCTATGTGGTCCGTCCATGCCTCCTGTAATGTCTGGCCACTGCCACTGGGGTGACCAATGTCCTCCACCGAACATGCATGTGGCTACCACTGCGTTCCACCTGCCGCTGCCACGTTTCCCATTTCGCTGATGTACACCCCCACTGGTGGCCCTAGTTCTACGGGTCTCCCCCATCACTCTGATGATCTGATTTTCAAAATGGATCCTTATCCCCGATCCATGGGACATTATTTTCACTAATTTGGTACGGAATTGGCTTACCATCTCTTCCATGGTCCAATCGTTCCTAGATCTACCCATGAACATTTAGTGGGAAACCATTGTGTTCTAGTGGTGAAGAACATATAGAATGGAGGGAGAAATGAACACAACAATGTTTTAAGTCATTTTCCACACATTCATGGATAATGATCTAAATTAGGGTTATTTGGGTTAGAATTTTTTTGGATATAATCCTTCTAACCCACAACATATTCCCTCCAACACATTATGGTTGATATACGGGCTATTCTATTCAAGGATTATTCCACCTTATTCTTAGAAATCAAGATCAAGAAAACAATAAATCACAAATAGATAACTATCCTACCTTGAGTTTAGATTATTCATTATTGAGGAACTGTTACATCGTCATCATTGATGAGATTCTAAAACTCTGTTAGTGTGATGATCTATTATATGTTCTATGATCTGTCAACATTTTCTTGGGATTTTTCTTTCTCCAATATCTCCATAGAGATTCTCCCACATTCCCAATTTTATGCGGCTAAACCTAGGATTTCTTCTTAAGGATATTTTTAAAGGAAAAATGTCACTACATCTACAAAATAATTTATCTTTTAATTATTTAATGATGATTACGTCCTTTTCGGGTTTTAAAAAAAATACCTCTGCCGAATAAAGTTAAGTCACACCTAGGATAAAAACAAAATTAAAAACTCGACGGTGGTCTAAAATTTTTTAATATGAGTCTCCATTCATGAGTTATTAGGATTGGAAAATAAAATTATTTTTATTTATTTGTTCTATTTATGGTTACATCCAAAAACTAAATTTCACAACTGGCCCATGCATGCAGATGTTAGGCCTCACCTATAGTAAGGCTACTACACTAAACATATATCTGACCTCATATTACTTATTCGGGAACCCATTTAAGAGTTATTCCACATTTTTTGGAAAACTGTGAATGCATTATTAAAAAAACATTTTTCATTGAACTGTTCTGTGCACTGCAATCCTCGGAATTGCATTTCATTTCAGAGTCAAGTCTCTAAATTTCTTCAAAAAATTTCTAATAAAATATTCAAGAAAAACCAAGTTGGTAAAATTCACCATTAGAAGGTCCCTCTTAACTTATGTACCTCAAAAATAAGTCGACAATGTTCTGAATGAATTATGTGGTTGATAAAAACCTCATCCAAAAAATATATACTCATTTTTATCATCTTATTATTTATTATTTATGTTTATATAATTTTAGAATTTATTTTTTTAAGCATGTTAACTTGTATATTTTTATTGAACATGAAAATATATCGTCAAATATTAAATTTGAAATGGTATTTATTATATAATTTAAACAAAATTATTATAAATATGAAAAAAATTATTAAAAAAAGAAACTATCTGCATAAAAAATCAATTTTAACAAAATCACATGTAATGCACAAAACCTCATTTTAACCATAATCACGACAATCAATTTTAACAATTTCAATATTATTTATGGTAAAATATTAATTTCAAATTATTATACAATATATATTATTTTTATTAATAATATGAAATTTATTTTAAAAAATTTCATTAACATATATGGATGATTTTAATTTCAAAATAATTCAGAAGACATGTTAATAAAGTAAGTTTTGAAAATGAAAAAGTTCAAATATTTGCAATGGTTTTGTATATAATTTCAATATGAAATTTATTCCAATTTCCTAAATCAGAATATTAAATGTATTAATGACCTAATTGTAAATTATATATAATTTAAAATCAAACATAACATTACAAAAATAAATAAATAAAATGTATGTTTTCAATAAAAATTCATTATTTTTAACTATTCATCAAAAAATGAGATTTTTCATATAAAATCCATTAATTTCCCGCTAAGATAATTTTATCAATTATGATTTCAAAAATTAATTTTATTTTATCAACTTAATTTTCTATAAGATTTAAATAACTAATATTATCATAAGTGTCCCTAAGGAAATAAAACTACATTTTGGAAAATATAGTTTTACACATAAAATAAGATTTATTAATATTTCTTATCTTGAAAACACATAATTTGAATGTTAAATATTGTATTTAATATATAATTTTTATATTTCATTAAAATCATTCATCAAAATTGAATTGTTTAATTTTTTGAGGTAGAACTTGTTAATTCATAGACAATTTTTAAGGGAAATGTTTCTTTAATTTCAAATGCTTCTTATTTTCATTTATAATTAATTGGAAACTAAATAATTCATTTTATATACATATTTAAACAATATTTTAATAATGTATTAAATATTATACATACCCTACTTTATAATGATTATGTGATAACTATTGTATTAAATAGTAATATATTAATAATATGTCACCTTTCTTTTAAACATATTGTTTTGTCTAATGAATGTTAAATTTGTTGTTTTATGTAACAAAAGAAAAATATATTGTTTCTTTTAAAACATGAAAAGATAGAGTATTATGTTTAAAAAATAGCAAACATAATGTTTTGTATAGGATATGATTAAATCAATTTTACTTATAATGGAATCCAAACTCGGTGTGATGTATAACACAAGATAAACATGGTGTTGCATGTAACAAAAAATATTAAAAATTTTATGATCACCTAAAATAAATATTTTAAAAAATATCAATTCCTTACATAATAATTCCATTGTAATAGGTTTTCAGGATGCGATTTTATGAGGTTTATCAAAAGCTCCAACAAATTTCTATATCACATGTCCACCGTCTCCTCAAATAGTATGGAAAAATAAAACATTATATTACCACTTTATAACATACCTCAGTTAGAGAAAGAAATTTTATATCCCCAATAGAGCCAACATATGACCTCAGGTACACCTTCAATTATTTTAGAAGGTGCTGACTAGAAACCATGGTCTGGGGTGTTATAGTGGGGAGACGATAAAATCCTATACGAGTAAAAAAAAGTGTAAAAAAACCAAAAAAAATATAAAAAAATAACTAATGTACACATTGTAAATAAATAAATAACATAAAACTATATGAAATAAATTTAAAATCATATTGTAACACAAACCCATATCCATGTGTTGATACATCAACTAATATTCCACTATGATGATAATAAATTAAAAAGAACAGAATAAATAAAATACGTAAGGGGTCAACTATTACACCTAGTCGATAGAAAAAACTAGGTCTCCAAATCCCTATTGAGTTTCTCCATCATGGTAATACATTACCGAGCCACTTGATGATCCATTATATGTCTCGTATATATTTTTAAAGTAAACAAAAGTACCCCACACATAGCATGGTGCCCATGTAAAGTGTGAAAACAACTTCTTAATAGGTTACCCTAAATGGTGTGTCTATCATTTACAACCATACATAATTAAAATAACACATCATATTCATAACAATTACATGCAATACCTATAGTAATATAAAAAAATATCAATATTTGAGTTCAAATATGCCACCGAGGATCAACCATACCAAGCTCAACCATTGTCCTGGTGTATCTGGCAACATTGGATCAACATTTTGTGTATGGGTATAAAACCCCTTATTATATCACCATATGTGTATATGGTTACTCAAAGAGTAAATAATCCAACCTATATATTATCAGAATACACTTGACATCCCTCAGTTGTAATAAATGGATCCATGGACATACCCTTTTAATCCTGATAGTGTGAGGAAAAAAACAGATACCAAGAACCCTAGGAATCTCATTCATCATCCTGAGAAATTATAGAAATGATAAATCCTAGGAATATCAATGTCATCACAATACATTCCATTAGAATTGATGTATCATGAAAAGACCCAAGTTACCCAAATACATACTATCTAAGATGGTCAAAATAATCACCAAAGGGAATTCTCGATTCCCATGATCTAGAGACAATCAATTTGGAAACAAGAATTACAATTATGAATGGGTTTTCCAGGACAAAATACAATCTATATTTCATGAATAAATAGTATATCAGAATTCCAAATAATATATACAACTAGATAGGGGAAAATGTATGAACAAAAGGTGTCCAAAAAACAAAAATACATACCAAAGTATAAGTATAACAACAACCCAAATGTATGTGACATCATATAACATCAAAAAACCCACAACCTAGAAAGGAAAAGTATCACCACCAAACTGTGGTTCCATTCCCATCCATGTTTCAGAAAAAATGATTTACAAAAATTCGATGGTTTATTTAGTCTCTGAGATAAAGATCCCAGTATGATCCGACCAATTATTTTATATTTATTTTCAAAAAATAAAATAAATTTCCTCAAGAGAATATAGATGATTTAAGAGATTTAATATTAAATTATTAAATATAATACATGGAAAATCACCCTTTTTCAAAACATGTAAAACATACAAATAACGTGGTTTTCCAAGAACATCATTAATCAATAAAAACATATGTTTCAATTTTAGTCAAAATAAAAGATTCTACATTGGGTCATTTTTTTTAATTAAGATATTTGTATAATTTATGTGACTCTTATGGCTCATGGTGTTCAAATTACCCTAGAATAAACTTTTATTGGGTAAAAATTCACAACTGAGAGTGGATACATAACACAAGTTAGGACACATAGTGTACACATTACCATAGAATAATATGTCTAGGAGCTAAGATTTTTTCACAAGGTATTGATCCCAACCTCATCATTGATCAAAATCAGGTTACTATATCAAAATATTTTAAGGGAATATCATCTTTAAAAACACATTAATAATTATTTTTAACGTTTTATGTTAACAATAAAAATGGGGATATTCTATTTTCATAAACATTACCAAACCCAATATATTAAAACAATTGTTACAATAAAACCATTTCTAAATAAATTATAATGATAAATCAATAAAATATTTTTTATATCATTTTTTAAGCTATTATTCATGTTTGAGAAGGTATAGTTTGTTTAACAAATACATCACATGAAATCACCTACCTTGAAATACTTGGAATATCGACAATCATAGATAATAAAAAAGCTAGGAAGAACTAAGGACTCATGGAATTGATGAAGGATCCAAAAAAACTTATTATTTAACACATGTATCCAAATTTCAATCCTTTATAACAAGGAAAACAAAATCCGTTACTTTCCACCAATGTTTCTTAACAATACATAATAAAGATTAGAGATCCAAATAAGAACCCTTCATTTAGTGTATGATATAAATGGAATATAATTAAAAACCCATATTAAAATATTTCTCATTGTTGACATGATAAATTTATAGAGGGAAACAATATGGAAATAAAAAAAAGGATACAAAAGTCTAAAATGAAGATGAACATACAAAGATATGATCACAACATTAATTGGTACATCAATCCACCAAGAATTCACTTTTTGGGAGATAAATATCTCTAGGTGGTGTCCCAAATTTCATATAGATCGATTTTAGGTCAAGGGAGGAGGATAATGTATTAATAATAGGGTTTTAGTGGCCAAAAATCTAAATTCACCCTCACTAATATGACCTAGATCAGTACCACTAGAAAACCGGTGGCTCATATTACAGAAATTTTGGTAATATGGGTTGATTCATGACCCATGAAATCCTATGAATCCCATAAAATGTCCTCGGATCCTAGGTGCATTGGGTATCATCCATCTCAAATGGTAAAATGAGTAGATCCTTTGAATCACTAGAAATATAATATCCCCAAGAACAACATTAGATATTTGTAATCACTATAAATCAATTATAATATCACTAATCATCCTAAAATATCCTTATAACCCTAGGAATTTCAATAACTATCCTCAATCATTGAGTACAAATACTTGATCGTAAGAATCATTAGGCATATCATATCACTAAGTTCATATGACAATGCATCTCTCCCATAAATATCAAATAATATATCAAGAGTCCAATATCAACCTATTAAAACCACACAAAATAATATTCTCAAGGTTTATCCACTTGTGGATCCCTCCAAATATCACATATGTTGGCCTCCCAAGTTCACATAGTAGTCCCTCATTTTCAATTCCATTGTCTTATGGTGACACTTGAAATCAGTGTTGTAAGATAATTTTCACAAACCATAATTATATTCAATGAGTTATTATGTATCCAATATACATTCCCCTTGTTCAAATCAATGTTTGAAAAACATACATGAGTTTAATTTTATTTAACCCATATCTTGAGTCTATGTTCATCACCCAGAGGGAATTGAACCCCTTAATGTTATGTAGTTTCTCTAATTAGATGACTAATCTCACTAGGTAAGATACATTGAAATAAACCAAGGGAGATTTTATAATAACCATCTCACATCCCGAGTTCATCCCTGGTAATTTTACTAAATCAACATATACATAAATCCTATCTAGATCATCCTCATGTGCGTCTCCATACCTCAATGTGGATGGAACTATCTCTTGATTCATGTCCCGACTATCTTGAAGTGTTTAAGGGATATAAATGTTATGTTATAGCCTATTGGTATAGGTTATTCCCAAAACAACAATCATACTATTTTAAGGGAAATAGGGTAACTTATCTAGGTCCCCAACATTCACATAATTCAATTAATCTACACCCATCCAGGGTCTGAGTCTCTCATGGATCACATTTGAAATGAACTACCATGGTGATGATATATTAATTTCTTTAGTGAAACATACATCCAATTATAGGGAATCATTCATCGTATCCCTTAGGAGATCTCTCAATCCACCATTTAGAAGATAAAATCACTCCATCAAAATTTTCCACCTTGAATCATTTCACAAAAAATTCTAATAGAGACAAATACTTTATATTTTTGTGTTCTGTGAAAAAAATACTCATAATGGACTCCTCACATTCCTATTTTTATATATAGGGAATGAAATCATGAATATTACCTTTATAGTGTAGTACCCGGTTTTTACCTCAATGAACATAGAATTTACTCTAAGAGCCCTATATTATGAATTTACCTCAGTCTGTATTGGCATGTAATTCTCATATATACGACTTGTAGAAGACATTCACATTTTGTAACCATCGTGGGAATATGTCTATTTACCTCAGGTGACTTCTAGAAAATTTCCCCACTTGTAATCTATCCCATGTAAATCACATGCGGTCTAGCTGTGTACCCCAACAATCATATACTTCTACACATGGTGTCTAAAAAACTACTTGGCCACACCCCAGGTCATGTACCAATGGATGAACATAGACTGTACACATCCTTACATGTTGTTTAGTAAAAATCATAACACTTACTCAATATCAAATAAAACGTGTTGTTTACTCATTAACTACACACTCTACCATCTTGTTTCATGAGTGAAGAGACACTTCGAATAAGCGGAAACCACCTATTCTCCACAAATTAAACCATTGGGGGCCACAACATGATCTTATTATTCTTTATTACATGTTAAAAAATAAAAAAAATAATCATAAAGGTAAATTGGTGAATATTAAAATATACGACTACCTACAGGTGAAATCATAGATTATTCTGCCCCAAATTCAAGCACCCTACCCAGTGCACCCCAATCCAGTCGCGATTGAGTTCCTCCAGTAATGTTAGAGAGCATCCTCCACCCCTTTCTCTCGTCTTTACATTTTTTGATAAAGGGAGAAACAAATACCCTTAGTATTTCATGGGATGCGTTAAGGGAGTGGGGACTTTATAAATAAAATTTTATTAAAAAGAAAATGATTTAAAAAATAGTCTTTAAAATTCTATACCCCATAGCCCAGACCTGAGAATATTTTATATCTATCCGGGGTAAAACAACATATTTTTAACACAATTATGATGTTGTAATTTCAATTTGGGACACCATTTAGTAAATTTTAATTTTAATATAGAGAGTTATATTTAATATTTATTTAATAAATATTAAAATATCCTAGAAATACACGAGGATTTAAATTAAAAAAATACTACATTATGATAAAATCCACTTGTTCAGATCATTATTGTCATAAAAAATATTATAAGATCATATGATGGGGTAAATAATAATTTTTACACCTAGAGTAAAAAATTTAAATTTCCCCCAAATTTTGAGACATAAAGAATATAGATATTTATTATTATATTTTTTTATATTGTATCATCAGAAAGAGATCTCTTATTTTCCCATCTAAGATATTCTCTACTATTTTGTAACATCATCTTCCAACATTTTATTTTTTGAGTGTAAAATATTAGTTGGGTTAGAAAAGGATTCCATAAAGGCATTAATGTTAACTATTATTGATGAATACCAAATGTGGTTTTGATTAAATTATCCAAGATTTAATTAAATAAACTATATTTTTTAAAAGAAATTTTGTTTTTATTTTATTTTCATTTCATTGATATGATCATGGATGTGTTTCAATATCACATAAAATATGTTTTTCATGTTTGTATCATTACAAAAACCTATAAAACTGATAGTATGGATTCTTGTCTACAGTTTTCAAATATTACCATTACTCAAAAACAACTATAATCACACATATTATATGTTTCATAGTGTCACAATCTACTTAAAGGTTAACTATAAAATAAACATTATTAGATTTGGTGTCCTAGAACCAACTATTTGTACATTGATTATATGGATATTTAATGTATTTAAATATTATACATCTTATTACACATTTTTCATTTTTATGCATAACTATGATGTAACAATTTACTAGAGTATTTGTTTAATTGATAAGGTTATAGAAGTTCCCTACTATAATGAGAACCTTGAAATTCTCTAACAATATTCATAAATATTGTGATGTGGTTGGATGACATACTATGATGGGACACATAGCATACAGACCATCAGGTGCGAGTAGTCATAAAAAGTTGTGGCTTCCTCTCATGAAGTTCATAGTTGGTAGTCTCCAATATAAGAGATTATGAGAACTGCCCTGCCAGTATAAATTCCTCATGTTTTTGTGTCATAAAATATTCATATTTTAGAGTGTGTTAAAATATCCCTAAACATTAATGTTATAAATAATATGTGTCATGACTCTCTCACTATGATTCACTAATGAAAATCGTCACACAAATAGTTGTCGGGAATTAGGTTATGTTGTGTGTGTCTCGAGTGGCATGTTATTAATGTCTAAGTCAAGGAAGGATTTGACCCTTCAATTTATTGATGTTGAAATATTGACCCTTAGATTGAAATAGAACTGTCACACGAAAATCCATGTCTATGGTGTAATGATGTGTTTATTTTAGGTAGTTAAAGAATGATGTATCAAGCCAATGGTTGATGACACTATCATTAAACCGGATTGATGAGATACTGAGACAAAGGGATTATATTACCCAGTAAGCATTCATACGTGGATGTTGATGTTGTGAATTTATGTTAATTTTCATGAGTACCTGGACCCATTGATAGATATACTCTTGGACATTAAGCATGCCTGTATAATGAGAATGAGAAATAATCCTAGAGGGTCACACATTATGTGTTTTGGGTTGTCTCGATTATATTTAATTTGAATTTAATTGATGAAATAAATATTATTCTCAAGATAGTGGAATTTTGTTTCACATAAATATGAGAGCAGAAATTAAATAAATATTTATACACCAGATTTTGAGTAAAATATATTTATTCATTTTATTGAACATGTAGTAAATATTTATTCTGTAGTCTAAAAATAATTTTTTTTAAGAGAATAAATCATTAAATAATTTATTTGGGTGTTCAATAAATTGATATGGAGTTTTATAGGAACAATTCTGGTCTGATAGTAAAATAATTATTTAAAAGACGGTAAATAATTATTTAACCAGTTGGGACAAGATAAAATAATACTAACACTACTATTATATTGTTACATTGAATTTTATATATAATACCATTTTGTGCATGTTGGAACACCATAAATAATGACATGAAATTATTATTCAAAAAACGGTTTTATCTCTAAGGTTATGAATGTATTTAATTGCTGTTACACAATTAAATATTGTAACTGAATCCCCAGGTCAATATATAGACATGTATGCCTATTGTTCAATGTACTGAACTACACTCCCGATGAATTTAGAATTTTTGAGCTAAAAAATTTCTCTCCTGAATCATCTTCCTATCCCTCTCAAAAATTAGAGTCGTTTGTCAAGGCCAGTGAACAAGTGATCAAGAATGACCGACACATGACACTCTTTTTTCCGTGATAGCACCCATAGAATGAGTGGTGTCGATTAGAGGCCATCAAAGCACATGTGGATCAACACTAGAGGGATTCTAGTTTGAATCCTATCAAGAACAACAATATTATTCAGAAGGGTCATTTCTGATATTCAACATAATGAATGAAGAAAATACTGAAGATCGAGGTATTATTTTCATTATGAAATTAATTAACTTAATCATAAACATGATGTGAAAGATCCTCTTTAATGGTTTCATGCATCTTCCATCTTTATCAAAATATTTGATTCTATTACATGGAGACTGGTGTTCATCATTGTATTGATCCTAGAATAATCAATGATCATGGTGAAAATTAAATTCCAGTGCCAACCGAACCACGCTTTCCCTACACCCAAAACCTTATAATTCTATCAGAGCGGTTACATCATATTTTATAATTATTTAAAAAATTTATTGATTTATTTATGGTTTAACAATATAGTTAGTTAATTTATATTAATTTTTCAGAAAATATGAATCTTGAGATATGTTCCTCCTATTTCGTTTATCATTCACCTTTATAAATAATATTTTCATTTAATTTTGACTAAAATAAAACATTTGACCTCATCTAGAGGTTCCAAAGGTTCTTGTCCATACAACACCAGAATACAAGGCATGTAGTTGGATTCACACACCTAGTATCTTGTTTCAATTCATCATGAATGGTTCACCAAAGCAAGCTATGTCATTGTATTTTGTCTAAGTCTTAAAGACTCTGTGTGTTAACTAAGAATAAGTGCCACACTGTTTCCATATTGCATGCCATGGGTCCCATTGGACATGGCATGTAGTCCCTTCAAGTTAGGGTTGCACCCTATACCTCGTACATAGCTTACTCGTCTAGAGACCCAATAATGCAGATATTACCCAATGTGTGGCCCACTGGACACGCCGTGTAATCTGAGGATTTTGGAAGTACATATACACTCTGTATCTCTAGGAGTATACATTGGATGGACGGTAAATGATTCTACATGCCATATAGTAGGAACTACAAACTATGTTCTTATCCAAATTTAATAGATTTATTAAAAATTATTTTTAGATTATAAAAACCCTTGAGATTTTTACCATGGTACAGGTGTAAAGATGGGGCACAACACATGATAGGTGTTATATATATATATATGTGTGTTTTGTTTAATTTAATATCTATGTAATGTTCATTACTACTCATTTGATAGATATGAGATGTAATTAAATGAGTTTCCTCAATGGTACAAGATACACAAAAATGTAATTTTAAATTAATTTATTGGTTTAAAAATGGTGGATGAGAATCTTAAATAAATTTATAAAAAAGTTGTATAAAATAATTGGATTGATTAATTAAACAATATAATTAATTTATTCGAGCATGATTTATCTTAAACCAGAATGATTAATGAATTGAATACTAATTTTATTAGTTATTTAACTCATGCCATGTATCTGGGTGATTGAGAGCTAGAACAAGACCATTGTATGTGATTGGTTTCCACTTAATATGTTTAATTAATTATTGGATTATGATCCATCTCTCCTCATTAATATGTAGGGATTATGTGCCCATTATTTATTTTATGTATACCCCCTTTTTACCCCAAACATGTGTGTGAGTCAAAAAGTCATATGTAATGGATGGAACTCCAATGCTTGAGGAGTTGGTTTCAGATGGAGATAAGACCAAACCAATCCCAAGTGATACTGAGGTGGATAGGTGGAATGTTGTAAATAGAAACCGAAATGTTTCAAGGTTTTTCTACCCTAGGTCAGGGTAAGATTGTCAACTACTAGATAAACTAACCATTAGAAAATCTAATAATCAAGCCCTTTTCTTTATTTTGTTTCTGTAGATACATGGTTTATCATTATGGATGTCTTATCATGATCATATAATTAACGAATTAAACATGCATATAAAATGGAACTAAAATAAACTATAATTATGAATAAATAAAATAAAGACATTGTTAATCACTTATGTAAGTTTCACATAATATTAACAAGCATTTGTTAATGATAATAAATAATTAACTCATAAGTGATAAATTTCCCTCAAATACAATATTATGTCAGACCAAGCCTTATGTTACTTGATTAAGAGAAAAAACTCAACAAAATTATGTATTTAACAATCCCTTATTGGAGCACTTACATTTATACAATAATCCCTTATGAATGGTTTCTGATTGAATTAACCATATTACATAAAGTGTTGTTTCCCTTTATATACATGTTGTAATATTGGAGGAAAGAGTTGAATGAATCCAATGATTGGATTTCAGGATTGGTGAGCCACTCAACATATCTAGGAGCTGAAGGCTGATATTTGGAAATTACCTTCCTTCCTAAATTCCATCAAATACCGTGACCAACTATTTTTGGAGTTATGGGAAGAGGAATATGGATCCTTGACACTAGAATGTGATTGAAATTAGACATTCCTAGTTCAATGGAGAGGTCCATTGGGGCATGACAAAATAGTGGGGGACATATTAAAATTTATTTATAATTTCTCATAACATTTAATCAAGAATGTACTAATGATCTGTAATATTAATTGTTGGATAAAATTACAACCACAGTATCCCTGCGATCAATTCTATATAAAGAAAACATCCTAAATAGCAGTAACTTCTAGATATGGATAAAAAACCTTTGTTTTTCCTATTCCGTGAATGGAAGTCTTACATGTTGGAGTCACCATTGTATGATCAAACTTGAAAAGAGGGAGTGGTGTTGATTTTCTTGTATAGGAAAAAAATCAATGACATGGTCGATGTTCAATATTTGATGCAATCATAATTGTCTAGTTATCTCATGATGTCTCACAAAAACAAGGATGTAGATAGAATAATCATGAACCTTTGTGTTCATTACTAGGAAAGAGCAAGACACGAATGATTTGATATCTCCAAGGCACTCTTTCAATGCATTCTGGGAGAGGGTTCCCAAGATGGGCCTCATGTAGTAGATCTCATTGGATTCATTGAGAACCCAAAGGTTATTAGGTATAAGCTCCCTGATGAACTGGGCACCTATTTCATTCTCGCATCACTCCCTCAAAGCTTATCCATCTTTGTTGTTAATATTAATAGGATCTACATTGATAGGTATCTATCTGATCCTCTAATCCTCATTCTCCAAGTGGAATAATATATAAAGCATGAAAATCCTTCTGTCTTTATGGTGAATAAGAGGAAATGGAAGGAAAATAGAATTATGTCCAAATATTCATTATCCCCTTATAATAAAATGAATATAAAATGTGTGGCAAGGGAATAAGAGGATGTTTGTATCACATGTGGTATGAAGGGATAATGGAATAAAAACTACCCCCAGCCTAAGAATCAAGGGGAAGCATCAAGTGCAATTATTATCAAATTAAATATATATGATTCTACTAATTTGGTATTGGATACATATTGTGTTACTCACATATGTATCCAAATATAGGAACCATGTATATTCAAGATTATTAAACAACTGGGGGTAGATCAAAAAGTAGCCAATAGAGCTAGACTTGTTGTTGTAGCTGTTAGGAACTACCACATCACATTTCCATCTAGGTTGATGTTGGTGTAAAAGGGTTGTTATTGTGGGTCATCTATTACTAAAAACATTATTTCTATATCCATATTAGATTCAGGTGGACTTTTTTCATGTATGTAAATTAATGTTTCTTATTTTACCATGATTACATTTTTTATGGTAGGGATCATTTATACTATGGGCTTTAAATGTTGGATTACAGAAACCATGTAATAGAATTCAATTGCAATGTTACCTCAGATGAATCATTCTACAGCCAATATTGGAATCACCGACTAGGTCATGTAAATGTGAAATGATTTAATAAGATACTTTAATATGGATGTTTATATTCTTTCAAACTAAAACCACATGGCGTATGTCATGCATGTTTACAAGGAAAATAACCAAATCCCCTTTTCATGGGATAGGTGAGTGGGATAAAGGGAATATTTAATTTGTTCATACCGATGTGTTTGGAATATTTCCTATTGAAAAAAGGGGAGGGTACTCATGATTCATAACTTTTACTAATGATTTTAGTATATATGGATATATCTACTTGATGAGGTATAAGTAAGATTTTTTTGATAAGTTCAAGGAAAACATGAATAGATTTGGGAACAAGCTTGGTACGAAAATTAAGAAACTCTAATCAGACCCTGGTGTAGAATATCTTAATCAGGACTTCATTTATTACTTACGAGAGTTTTGGATCCTATCCCAAATCACTCCTCATTACAGGACATAGTGTAATGGTGTTAGAGGAACAATGAACCCCACCTTGTAGGACATGGTCAGATCAATTATGAGTAATTAGATTCTTTCATTATCCTTTTAGAGATATTAATTACAAAAAATGGCACACATACTAATACATGTACCAAATAAATCGATAAATGGTATTCCATACATGTTCTGTAGTGTAAATAATGCTAGGTTATGAAATTTACATGTGTAGGGAAGCGATGTTTTTGTTAAAGAATATTCAGGTAACCGACTTACACACTGAGGCCCAAATTGTACCTTTATAGGAATCCCCAAGGAAACAAGGATATTACCTTTACAACCCCTCAGGAAATTTTTTTTTCTGTAAGGACACACTATATTATTTTGAGAGGGAGAACATCTCTAAAAGGGATAGTTGGAGAGACATGGACTTTGATGAATTCGAGGATAAAGGTACACAAGTGTTTGTATAGGAACATATTCAACAAAGCCCCGTGGTAGAAAGAAATATTTCAGAGACACAAGAACTACACAGGTGTACAAGAGAGGTTAAATAATCATAATGTAAGGATTTTCTAGTTACTAAGGAAGATTATTCATTATTAGTCGATGATAATGATCCTCTGACCTACTATGAAGTATTAAGTGGAACATATATTTCCATGTTTGAAAGAATCCATCAATTATGAAATAATTTCCATATACCAAACCCATGTTTGGATTTTGGGAGATCCTCTAGTGGATTTAAAGCCTGTTGGTTACAAATGGATTTTTTAGACAAAACAGGACATGGAAGAACAAGACTATACCTATATGGAATAACTTGTTGAAAAAGTGTTCAAACAATATCAAGACTTTGACTATGATTAAACCATTTCACCAGTGGAAATGATAAAATCTATCATTATTCTGTTGTACATTTCCGCTTACCATGACTATGATATTTGGAGAATGGATATCAAAATTGCCTTCCATAACTGGAACCTATAGGAAGATGTAAACATGACACAACCTAAAGGGTTTATGACTCAAATGGATGAAAATAAGGTATAAAAGTTGAAAAAATCCATTAATCAACATAATAAAGAATCCATGTCATGGAATATTCATTTTGATGACACCAATTTTTTTTGTATTTATCAAAAATTAATGTGATCCATGTCTTTTAACACGTATTAGAGGGAGTGAAATTATTTTACTAATAGTATATATTGACAATATATTACTTATTGGAAACAAGATACTAGTCTTATGATCTATGAAGGCATGATTTAATCAATTATTCTCTTTGAAGGACTTGGGATGGAAGAATATATTACGGGGATCATGATACATGTGATATATCCAAGATATTGCAGGACCTAAGTCAATCTACATACATTTATAAGACACTGAAGAGATTCAGTATGGACCAATCCAAGAGGGGATTGATTCCAGCGTCACATAACTTTCGTCTTTCCAAGAAAATGTGTCCTCAGACACATGAGTAAAGAAAGATAATGGCAAGGAATCTATACGAATCAGAGATTGGGTCAGTCATGTATTCCATGATAAGTATTTTGATAGATGTCACCTATGCATTGAGTGTTGTATGTAAATATCAAGCTGACCCATGTGACCAAAATTGGTTGGTTGTCAAGACTATTCTTATGTAATTGAGGCATAATAAGGATATGTTCTTTGTTTTTGGGGTATATGAGGAACTAATAATCAGTTTTTATGTTGATGCTAGTTTCAAGATTGATCATTATGACATGATGTTACAAATGGATACATATTCACTTTGAATAGAGGTGTTCTGAGCAGGAAGAACTCAAAGTAGAGTGTGGTGGCAGATTCTAGAGCAGTGTCCGAATATATCGAAGCTTCTAAGTTAGCTAAAGAAGTAGTTTGTATGTGATGCTTATTTTGGGAGATATATGTGGTACCTAGTTGAAAGGCTCACATCACACACTGTTGTGAATATATTATTACGGTGGATCTTCAAAAAGAGACAAGGTCACATCAGCAGACGAATAACACACTTCAAAGGTATCATATCTTTAGTGTTTCTTCATAGAGTGGTGATATTGCAGTTAACAGTATTTCGACATAAGACAATGTGGTGGAGCACTTGACTAAAGCCTTGACTCAGTAGAAACATGATTTTCATGTGATGTCTAAAAGGCTAAATTACATTGGTATTTGGCTCTCGTCCAAGTGGAAGTTTGTTAGAGTTAGCTTCCTAGAACCAACTATTTCTTCTTTGATTACATGGAAATTTGTTGTATTTAAATATTGAACATATTATTATATATTTCTCATTGTTCTACATGGCTATGATGTAAAAAGGTCCTATAGTATTTGTTACATTAATAAGGTCATGGAAGTTCCCTGCTATGATGAGAACGTTGAAATTCTATAACAATATTCATAAATATAGTTATGTGGTTGGATGACATACTATCAAGAGAAACATAGCATATAGACCTTCATGTGTGAGTACTCATAAGAAGATGATAATTCCTCTCATTATGTTCACATTTGGTAATATTCAAGGCATGATATTTTGAGAACATGCCCACCAATAAGAATTCGGCATGTTTTGGTGTCATTGGATATTCCTATATGTGAGCATGTGTAATAATCCTTAGAATTTAAGATTATTATTAAAATGTGTCATGACCTGTAAACTTTAATTTACTGAAGAAAACTATCATGCAGGTAGTTGGCGAGATATTGGGTATGTTGGGTGGGTCCGGAGTGTCATGTTATTTTTGGATAAGTCATGGAACAATTTGTACCTACCATTTATGGATGTAGATATCCGGGCCCTTAGATTTAAATAGAAATGTTGGCTGAAATTCCATGGACATGGTGTAATGACATGTTTTTATCAGGTATTCAATGAATAAAGTTTCAAGAACAATGGTTTATGACACTAGCATGAAACATGTTTGATGAGATATTGAGACAAATTGATTACATTACACACTGTCTGATAATTTGTGTATTTCTTTGTTGTGACTTTATGTTCATTATCTTTGGTCCCTATACCTGTTACTAGAATGCACTCTTGGACTTTAGCCAAGCCCACCTAACGCCAATTAGAAATAATCCTAGAGGGTCACACACTATGTGTTTTTAGTGGTCTCGGTTAGAATCTATTTTAATTTAATTGATTAAATAAATATTATTCTGATGAACCTAGAATAATTTTAATAATGTTTAAATGATCAAAAAAATTAAATAAATTCTTCTTCAACGGATTGTTAGTAAAATATATTTATTTTATTTTATTGAACATTTAATAAATTTTTAATTAAAAGTTAGAAAGTAAAATATTTATTTAAAAGTATAAATTATTTATATAACTATTCAGGTGTTTAATAATGGAAGTAGAGTTAAGTACACCATGGTCGGTCTGGTAAAAATATAATTTTTTTAAGATGGTATATAATTATTTATATAGTTGGAATTGGCTAAAATAATAATAATGATTCTATTATTTTGTGACATAAAATTTTATTTATAATTCAATTTCTCACAACTGGGAAAACTATAAATAATGGCATGGAATTATTATTAAAATAATGGTTTTTATCTATGGTTATGAATGTATATAATTTTTATTACGCATTTTAATATTGTAACTGAAGTCCTATGTCGATAAATAGACTTGTAAGTCTACTGTGCAGTGGATAGAACTACACACCCAGTGAATTGAGAATTATTTTTCTAAGAAATTTCTCTCTCAAATTCACTTCATGTACCTCTCTTGATAAAGGTTATTTCTTCAAGGTCAAAGAAAAAACAATCAATAATGACCGAATCAAGACACTAGCTTTGTTGCACTATAACCCGGAGAACATGTTGTGTCGATTAATGGCCATCAGAGGACATGTGGATTACAACTAGAGGGATTCCATTTTGGATCTTCAAAAGTAGAAAAGGATAATTCAAAAGGGTCATTCTGGATAATCAACATCATCAATGAAGAAAATAATAAAGATCCTTGTATTATTTTCTTTATGTAATTAATTAAATTAATAATAAACATGATGTGAAAGATCATGTCTATAGGTTTCGGGCCTCTTCAATCGTTATCTGAATCTTTTATTATATTCCATGGAGACTAGAATTCATCATCATACTGATCCTAGTATAATTTTATATTACAGTAAAAATTAATGTTGGGTGCCGACCCTACCGCGCTTCCCCTACTCCTGGATCTGTAAAAAATTTGGTAAATTAGAATTATAAAAACTCACCAAATAATGATAAATATAGTGAAAATATAAATCATAATAGTTTGTTAAGTTACTAATTTTATATAGAAATGATAAAATGATATTGGTTCTATGGGATTTGAGATTAATTCCACAGATAATGTAAAACATTAATCTAGTTTTTATAATTTATTTTTAAAAATTAAACATAATTTGGAATGTAAAATTGAACTTGTATCTATTTTTAAAAATCATCATAGTATTCTTTAGCCTATGGCTCCCTGTAAGATTATTTTTTTTTATATTTTTATTTTTCATAATTAAAAAAACATTAAAATTTTTAATTGTCACTTATAAACTATTTTTACAACAGTTATCCTTATTTCTTTATTTCACTAAATTAAAATTATACGAAATTTTCAATGAAAGGATTCATTTCTTCATGGTCCAACAATGTATGCACATAAACCCTGAGTTTATTTGTTTTTTAATTGTAATGAAATTAAAATATATTATTTAGAAATCTATATATGAATAGACACATATGTTTTTTATTTTTTAAATTCAAAATAAATTAAGTTAACGTAATTATGAAGTTATAGAAAAATATGTTAAAATGCATATATGGATAGTTTAAAATCTACTTATTAGGAAAATAGTTTTAAGCCACTACCACATGAGATATGATTTATTTTTCTACACTATATATATAGGTATATAATTTTTATATGTATATAAAAAATATATTATGATATATTTCCTTTTCTATATAAAATGATTCAGGATTTTAAATTTTGTATTATAAAGGAAATTTTCCAAAACTAGTACAACTAAAATAGTCCAAGGAATGTTTACATCTAACCCACAAATTTTTTATTAATTTTAATGTAACCTCTAGAAAAATTTTATTCTAACAAAATTCATTAATTAAATGAAACAAAACATTGATCTATTCCACATTAAATTCCTTATATGCACTCTAATGTGAAACAATGTTCCTCAGGATATTCTTATTAGTTCCCCATAATTCTATATCTCTATGTGTTTCAATATATTTAAAATCAATTGTTTTCTGTATATTTTTAATATGAACCTACTATATATTATTCTCTTTTTAACTTAAATACATTAGTCAAACCTTCGATATATTTATTATTAAATATAAAATTTAAATGGACGTATCAAATATCTAGTGTTTTCAAATATTGATAAGAATATAAAAAAATCTTTATTGTGAAAATATTTTTCCATGATATGAAAATGTTTTAGGAAAGGGTTTTTATTGGAAAAAGGATATCCCAAAAACGATAAATATAATAAATGAACTCATTAAAATTCATGAGTTAATTCCTTATTTTATATCTAATACAGTGGTGTGGTTTTAGTAACAATGACGTGGATATTCAACATCAACAAGGGAGATGATTTATCAAATATTATATAACTTGGGAATTATTCAAATAAACCATTATCATCTTCATATTATATATGAAAAATGAATAAGAACTATATTACCATATCATGGTTATCATTTTTAGTTCCATAACGTCTAATGAATTTTATTTTCATTTATGTGGATTGAAAATATTTTTAATTAAATCTTCTCCATTTTAATAAAAAAAATTAAAATTTAATAAATTCATTTCTATTGTATCAAAAAAATCTCATTCATCCTAAACTTATACTCATATACCAAGAAATTTTCATCTTCATAGGTATTCATATAACAACAATATATATATATATATATAAACAGTTCATATATAATAAATAGTAGGACTTCATACCTATATATTTATCTTGAAATTATTAAATTTTTAGTTAAAGTCATTATTTATATTCAAGAATCTAAATAACATATTTTATAACATCAAACATCATCAAATTATTACGAAAATGCAAAAAAAACATAAACATGAATGATATACTCAACTTAAGTATATAGATATTCCTAAATAAAGGATACATGTATTTATTTAATAATATATTATATTTAGGGAGTTAATAAATAATTACATGAGTCATTAATGGTTAATGTTATTTATTTATCTTTATTAAAAATAATGATATAGATAAATTAATAGTATAAAACTATGAAAATAGTATCAATAACATCAGAAACTATTATAACGTGGGTAAATTAATGTGTTTTAAGATATTAATCATTTCTTATAATTTCTACTGTAGATTATTAATCATTTGTAATATTACTATGTTACCTACGGGGTTTCATAATTAAGTCAACAAAAAAGTGGTGAATGTTTAAAATAATTTTAACTAATCTAACACAACCTTTGATCCAATTAAGAAAAATTTAATTCAATTACATGAATATATTTATAATTTATAAATTTATAATTAAAATCAACAGAATCATAACAATTTATTTGATTTCTGGGTATAGTAATCTTAATTAAATATATTGGAATTATTTCATGATAATGAAATAATTTAATTGAATATATGATATATAAAGAAATTATAGATTACTCAATATGAAATTAAATAAAAAATGAATACAAATAATATAATATTATATATATATATACATGAAAATATGATAGATATTGAAATTTCATATGCAAAAATATAATATCATAGATCAAAACACTAAAACATATGTATTTTTGTATGTTAAATTATAAAAAAAGAACAAAATTAATCTAAAAGTGTGTTTTATGGGAATTTAATTTCTGATTTTACTCCATCACACACCTATAAGGGAAAATAATATATTCTTCCTAGTAAAAAATAGTTTCATTACTCTTTGACCTTTTTTAATACCAATTTTTTGGTTATATATAACACTATGTGTTATGTAACTAATTCATTTAAAAAAATATTACTTATCTTTTGTTTTTAATGAATACTGATAGATGACGATTTAGTTCTTATAAAATAGTGTTTCCATTCTTCCTTAGTTTATATTGAAATATTTATCCATATATGGTTTTATTAAAAATGATATTGTGTAATATTAGGGAAATATTTTCTTATTATGCTCGATGGAGAGTGGATATTTGACCAAGTAGATAATAGTTAAAAAAAATGCTAAATGTTTCAACGATATTGTAATGGTGTATTTATTCAAATTTAGAAGATATAATTTGACAACTTATTTTATCTTTTTGGGATCATTTATGGGTAACTATATGATACTATGTGAAAATGTAAGTTTTTAATTTTTATACATGATTAAGGGTATATTTTATAAATTTCAATTTCCTAATACCTAGATGAATAACCCTAAAATGGAATATTTTAAGGGATAAAATATTTTGAAACATCTCTTTTGTGGTTTACAATATTGTCACATGTGAAGGGGGTGTTTTTAGGGGAATGGTGGAGGTGAAGTGGATTCCAAGATTATACTTAAGTGAAAACATGGTTAAATAATTGATGATATATGTGACAATGTGGTCCATTTATTAAGGAAAATTAGTTTCTATAGTTATGTTCATTATAATCTGATAAATGAGATACTAGTAAGAAAATGTCAGTTGTTGTGTGAGGAGGTATGTTGTGGCATGGGGTCAAGGGCCATATTATTCTTGTGAGATTTTTTTTGTATGGTTTTTGGTTGTAAAAATAGGGTTATAAGTGTTTATCCACAAATTTTTTAACTTTGGAAGTCCTTCATTTTAAATTTTCTATTTTTTTTCACCATGGTTATTAGAGTTAAACCGTGGTGGTTCTTTAGGGTTGATTGGGATTGAGAGAGAAAGAAAATAAATTTTCCATTGTTCTCAGAAACTAAATCATTAATGAATGAGTCTCCTAGTAGTCTAATAACTTCTATTTGTTTCTTGAAATTTTTAAACATTGGATCCATGGTATTTAGGATAGATCACGCACTTGTTTTTGAATCAAGCCACCATTTCATTGTTACCAAGACCATCAGGATATGATGTCATGTTTTTAATTATTTTTAATATATTATTAAATTTTTAATAGAATTTATCTCATTTCATCAATTTCATTTAAACCCTTATCAACCAATGACTTATTTTGGCTTCCATTAGGTTATTTATTATTGAATATTTTATCCTTACCTTTTATTGTCATAGATTAAATGATCCAAGATGTGTTTCTATTACTTTTTTTATTTTCCTACTCATTTATCCACTTCTCAGAGGTTATAATAGCATGAATCTATTGGTTTGACATTATTTTTATGGTTTTTAGGGTGTTTGTTAATGTATAGGACATTCAAAGGTTCCTTGATAGTTTAAGGTAACAATAATTTTTTTTACTTATTCATCTAGAACAATTTTCAAATTATCAATTGAGGTAAGAGATTAATGATATATATTATTATATTTATATTATGAGGTTTAATTATCATGATTATGTTTTAAAGCGATACGTGGTCATAATTAACAAAATGACGATAATGGACATGGTTAATGAAATTTAAAGGTGAATGGTTTTTAAATATGTTGTAGGATTTCACAATATATCTTATAAACATCAAACATGTAAATTTATATGTTTTTTATTGATAATTCCTTTCCACATAAGGTTATTTTTTATCACATTTATACTGTGATAATCAAATAGTGATGGTATTGAATTGGCAATGAATGAAATATATAATTAAAAAGATTATCATTATGGAATAAAGTGTTAAATGGGTATGAATATTTCTTTAAAAGAAATATTTTCATTGGTCATCATACAATGGTTTTTTTATTTTTCCATTTATTCATTGTGTAAATATTATTATTTTATTATGTGTAAATTTTCTTCATTTTGTTTGGATGATTTTGGATAGTTGATGTTTAAATGTTTTCATAGTGGTTTTATAAATAATTAATAAGGGAATGAGATAATATTTTGGCTATAATATTTTTTTGGTACATATTAGCATGAATTATACGGTTGAAGATCTTTTCTTTTAAATTAGGGTTTATGTAGTTGTGTCATTAATTATGATAACATAGAATGTAGCTCAAATAAAAGAAACTATTAATGGGTTATGTGTGGTCCATATAATGAAAATTCATAACTGTCTTTTCACATCCATAGAAAGTGCCAACACACTCATGAAAAAAGTGAAATGTGTAAATTTTATCAATAAAATTGACATCTCAAAAGCTTTTGAATTTATTAAATTAATGATTATCCTTGAAATCTTCAAAACAATGGATTATATAATTACTACATTAACATAATCAGTATTAATCTAAAAAGATCTAGGCTCTGAATCCATATCAATGGGTCCCCCAGAGGTTTATTATTTTTCAATAGGGGTTATGAAAGGAATGCCCCAATGTGGAATTATCTTTTCTATTTTTTTTGAATATTTCAGTTTCTTCATGAATGATCTTATACATACTAGTCTAAAAAAGATAATCAAGGTTATAAGGGGTCTTTTCAAAACCATACACCTCCTATTTACAGATGAAATCCCCCACAAAAAAGATTAATTATTATTCCCTCTATAAAATAAATTTTGGAAAAATATAAAGAGATGGATAGATATGGGATTAGATGAATTAAATCCTCTATAGTATGTGGGGATGTGGTTTCGGTTTCTTGAAAAAAAAAAGGATATTTTAACCCTTGGAGTGAATAGAGGATTCAAATACTTTATATATTTTCATATTTCCCTCTTTTGGGATTAGATAAAAAACGTAGACATTGAAAAAATCATTTTCAAGATTACTAATCAGATAGAAACATGGAAAGAGAAAACCATGTCCCACGTATGGAGAATTTTATTGGTCATATCTTTGATAACTCTATGTTTCTAAATACATTCATAGTGTGTAAATTACCTAAATACCTTAGTAAAAATATTTTTATTTTGATCAAAAATTAATTATTGACTACATATGTAAAATTTGGGAGACTAATTACTTTGTCCTGGAATGATTTTATGAATCCCATTGACTATGTTGTTTGGGGAAAAAGTACCTGAGACTCTTTATTGAAGCCCTCCGCAAAAATGGCAAGTAGAATCTTTAAACCTCCTTTGATAATTCCTAGGAGTTCTTATAGAAAATGTTTGCAAAAAAATATACAAAATAGTCACTCATCATATATATCCTCATATGTATTTAAAACCATCAAACACTCCCACAATGTTCTATTGTAAACCTCTAAATGTTTGGTATGCAAGACATCTTATACTAACTATTGAAGCACCCAATGAATGAAATGGACAAAACATAAGGGTATGGTAGTCTCTCAAAAAAGTACATTTCCATTGTTGGAATGAACTAAAATACTACTGATATACATGTCATGGAACCACGTCACATTTTTATGGAAATTGACATGTATGATTATGTTTGTAGGGAGATCTTTGTCTGGACACCAAATAGCTACTGCTAGATCAATGTTAGAGACTTCTACATATAAAAGAGTGAGGAGATCATTTGTATTACATCATAGATGCTTATTTTTATAATGAAAATGACCCAACTATTCTTCACACTAATATTGGGGATCACATGGAGAGTCTGACTACCTCTTGGCATCCTACTTTAAAAAATAGCTATATAACATTCCCCAATCATCCACTAATTCCTAAAATTTATGGTGGGAACCAACCACATTTTTTGTAACCTGCTAGTTTGTATCTATGATAAGTTAATAATAGTAAGAATTATTTTGAAAAAAATTTATTTCTAGATTTTTTTTAAATTTATGTGTAATATCCCATGATTTGAAATGAATGACTACGTTGAATAACATAATCGATCAACAACACTGAGTTTAAACAAAAAATGATATAATAATTTATAAATATGCTTATGATAACCTATTCACTTAATTAGAAGGTATGAATAAGAATAAATAACAAATGAATTATATATAATGTACTAAATCAATATAAAAAATTGAAAATTTTTAGTAAATAAGCACTAAATTTTATTAATGTCATTTTATGCTTCGAAAATATATTTTTTTACAAAAACAAATTTATAAATTTTTATGATCAAATATTATAAACAATTTATATAAATTTTATAAATTTTTCAGATAAAAATAGAATCATTTTTTAAATAATAATATAAAAATTAATTTATGGTGAAATTTTGTTAATTTTATGAAATGATTGATTTTTTAATGAATAGTCAAGAAATATTTTTTTTAAACTGTATTTTATTTATGATTAATTATGAAGTAAAAATAATTTCTTTAGTTTTAAAATATTATTTGTTACATTATATAATAAAAAATCCAAATATTATTATTTATATGAGTTTCATACTTTATTTTAGTACAAATGTTTTATATATAAAAGAAGAATTTTTTGGAAAAAATATTTTCCATCACGTTTTACAGATTCAATTTTAAATTAAATCACTAAAATTCAATATTTTAAAATTTTAAAAATGGATTTAATATTTGAAATTTGTAGGTTATATTTTTTAAATTGGGGCCTTTTATTTTTGTAATTTCCCAAAAGTAATGTCAGTAATTTTTGTTACTATAGTAAGGGAAAATATGGTAATTTATTATTAAAACTAATATGATATTTACTATATTATAACCTTAATAGTCACCTTAATTTTATTGGAAGATGGAATTTCAGCTATACTGCTAAAATATTTTTTTATATGGCCTTCATTTCAAGGTGAATGTGATTATGAAATTTATAATATTTTATGTATGAAAATGTAAACACATTCACACACTTGTTTTGAATAAATATAATAATTTTTAAATGTGGTTGAACAAAAGAGATGTTTTATTATAATTATATTTGTAAATATAAATGATTTTATTCATTCATGGTATTTTATTTCAAATTTTTAGTTTACAAAAAATTACATTAAATGCTTACACAATGCAATCACAATAATTTTCTGTTTAATGGAATAAGAAAACAATAGAATTAAAAATATTAGATGTTATAATATTTGAAATAATTAATGTGATCAATATAACTTAGAGATAATAATAAAATTTTAAATATTTACTAAATTATTTTATTCTAATATCCTATTTTCCATTATCTTTTAAAAGTAAAAATAAATGAATCATTCTGAAGTTGACATTGTTGATATTTTGAGAAAATTATATTTAATAAAATGATAAAAAATTAATAAAAATTATATATTAAGACTATTTATTTGTATATAATATTACATATTATCCCTGATACATTTATTGGTCTTTTTCCCTATTATGTAATCTTTTATGGGCGTCAAGGAGTAAAAAACTATGTTATCATTGTATGTGTGAAAATAATTAACATGTGTTAAAAAAATGAGATATGAGTAATAATAGAGTAAAAAATAGTCTAAGTTTTATTTTAAATGAGGATTTAGAATCATTATCATCATATATATTAATATTATCAATTATTTCATTTTGACATCAAAATTAATTTATATTAATTTTATATTTCAAAAAAATTAAATAGTGTGCCTCCCCTCTCTTTTAAAAGGGAGCCTCTTCTTCTCATCTCATTAAAACTCATTAGCTACCTTGATCAGACAATATCTACCTATATACATTCCAAAAATCACCCCCTTAATCTCAATGTGCGTTATTTTTGGAATAATAAAAATCTTATAGGACATAGAGTGGAATGAATAGGATATAACATGACGAATAGGTATAACATTTATCCAAAAGTATTAATTTTATTTCTATTTCTAGATCATTAATATATTACATAGCCATGATGATGTAACAAAATCAATATCTCACATATACTTTTATGGTGTTATGTTAATGTAATAACACATATCCATCTCCAACACCCATAAAATTTGAAAAGAATCCAACATTGATACATACAAAGGATTACATCCTCGAGGACCTGTATAATTATTTTTATATCACCACCTCCCATGACTAGTTATAAAGATGGATTTAATTTACATATATTATATTAATGAGATATTAATAATTTTTAGAATGTAATATTTCCTTTTACTTCTTACATTTTCATTCACTGATAATTCATAATGTCATTTGTGAATACGTGGGGCCGTCCACTTCTACAAAGTGATGTGATTATTTTTTCATCACCATGAGAAATAGATGATATGTATAATTATATTTATATAAATAATATGGTATTATGATAAGATGATCATTTGTAAGGTTTATATAAGGCTTAAATGTTTCCATATTTATTTTTGTGAAATGGAAATGTTACATATGCATATGTACCACCTATCATCTCACTGATTGTAATGTAGTTCAGTTTGAATAACCATATTTAATTTTTTTGACCTGAAAGTATAATTTATCTATAAAGTTTATAATATTTTCAGGATTATTATTTTTATGAATATGGAACAATATCCCCTTTTTACCATGATCATCACACTAATGTTATTTTAAAATTATGGACCGAACTTCCTCGAAACACTGGATGTGAACATAATTGATTATGTAATTAAATATTTTATCATAAAAATTAAACAAAATTATTAAGTATAAGGTATTAAACATGGGAAATTTTATTAATAAACCATATAATTGATATGAGTTTGTTGTAGAGGAGTTAAATTAAATATGTATGAAGTCTGGACTTGAGGTAAGTGAATTCATCTAAATTTCTTTTCATGGAGGTATATTTTGCTCTTTTGAAACTAATTTATTTTATATGTTTTATATAGTTCAAATTTTATATGTAATATTTATAATCCTTAATAATTAATTACATTATATGTTTCAATTTGAATTATTTTATCCATGTGAGTTTGATTTGAATGTTTCCAGGTCGTAAAGGGTTTCATAAAACAATTTCCTTTTGTTAGCTTATAAAACTTCTTCATTGACATTATTATGGCATGATTGTGATTGAATTGATCTATAAATTTATTTATAAACTAATTAATATTTTGATTTTTTGGATATAAATTTTTTTCACATACGCTCTCCATTAAAAAATTCTAAATTCTATGATATGAACTTTATAATATATTTCTTTGTCTCAATATCACGTTCATGAGAAATGTTTCATAATGTTCTCAATGATTTCCTTGTATGGTATTCTTACAACCTCAGGAATTAATTTTAACATATTAATTTATGTAATTCAAGATATTCATATATACATAACTTATTGTTTTTTTAAATGATTATGATAGAAGAACTACCAAAGTGTAACAATCTTTTTTCCACAATCTCTCTTCCTTTCGGTATTTTTTATGTTAAAGGATACATTTGTGGAAATCATATGCAATTATTTATAATTATAAAAATATATTTTCTTATCCTATGGTTATAAATGTTGTTTAAATATTTAATTTCCATTTCCACCATTATTTATCAATTAAAAGTCATGAAAATTTTTTTTTGAGTGATATCGATATAGTACATTCTTTCATATCAAGAATATTTCTCTTCCATATACATGATTTAAGAAAAATTAAAAAAATACTCTTTTAAAAACATATTCTTTTTAATAATTATATTTTTCATGAAATTTGACCATATATTAAAAAAATTCAAATTTTTTAACATTTTCCAAATGGGTCACTTATGATTCCCCTGAAAAAAACGTTTAAATTGAATAGATACATTTATTATACAAAGCATGAATTTATTTTCCCTCCACCATGATAAAAAATTTATTTGATGCCTATATTTTTTTTCTATGGATAATTTCATGGATAATTTTTTTCGTTATATTTTATGAATTATTCATTTTTCAATCTGATTTTCAATATACGAAGTGTATTTTCATCAAGAATGTCGTTTATGAAATTTTATAGGTATATAAATTCATCAACATTAACAAAAATTGATGTTAACTATGCTCCACTTTGGATATTTTAAAATGATAATATCCATAAATTTTTTTGGTAAGGCGTATTTTTTTTAAATATAGTTTCACAGGACTTGTTTTTCTTACATGATTTAATCTTGTTATGAAATGAGAAATGTATATTTCTATGAATTTTTTGATGAGATACAAGATCTATCAATATTATTTATGTTATAGTTCTTGGGTGTTGTTATGAATTTGTTTGGTATAATTATAAATTAAATACAAGAGGTCATGTTATTAAACAATGAAGGGTGGCTTCAAGATAAACCAAAGATTTATGGGTATCTGATAGCCCTTCAAAGAGTTGGGTATGGAATTCGACCATATCGTTATTGCATTTGTATGACTGATTGTTTGAGTGATATGTATATTATAACACATGTTATTTAAATGTATTATCTATCATTTCAGAGATATTTAATTGGAATCATATGATTTAACAAGTTATGTAAATGGGATTATATTGAATAGAAATTATTGTCTACTTCTTATGGGTAATTATTTAGGTGATTTTATTGATTAATTGGGTTATGATTGAAGGTACATAGATTATTATAATTTATGAATCTTACCATAGTAAAATTATTATTGAATGTTTCATCATTTATGATCTAGGTATTGATGGGTATAAATTCCCGTTTTTATTTCCATGAATCATGCTTATGTAATCATACTCATATTCCCTTCTTACTCTCACATATGACATTCAATTATTAATACTTATGTTTACCCTTAAAAAAATATACCTCACCCTTCTGATGATTCTATTTTTGTTGGTTTTGAATAATGATTTTAAACAATGTGATTCTATAAAGGGTTCATATGTGATGAAATTTGTGGGATATTTTCAACAAATAATATAGAATATGAAAATCTTGGTATATTGGGAAAAATACTATCATAGAGTCAAGAGTGTTGTTTATATATTAATTTTTCCTTTATTTATAAAATAATAAAACAAAAATATATGTATTAATGAGAGTTATCACACATTTAAAATTCATTTTGTAAGGATTTTATTGGGAAAATATTTCCATATTTATCGGTATCATAAACTAAAATTTAAAAGATATCATTTTAACACCCGATCGGGGAGAGAGTGTCTTGAGATGTTACAGTAAGTATCAGGGGATTATCTATATAACATTAGATATAATTATTATTTCATGTGAGGTTATCTTAAGAGTTATGTATACCATCATCGGTTTATATGTTTCAAGTTGATTATATGTTTAAATTGTAAGAAACCCACTTTGAGTTATTATGTGATGAATTTTTATGTATCTAATGATATTTTGGGAGACTATTTTTGGGATTGAATCATATGTAACCCTTAGTTTTATCAGGAAATAATATTTCAGAAATTGTAATATTTTTAAACCAATATGATGTTAAAAAGGATTAATGTTGATTCATATTATACAGTGAAATTAATACCATATATTGGACACTATATGACTATACCATATACATTTTTGGGTATATGAATTTCTGAGTGACCAATGTTATCTAGAGATAAGTGATAAATTTATATTATAAAATCGTGTGATCATGTACCTCTCCTTTTTGGGATTTATTCATCGAATATTTTTTGGAATTTTAATGATAGTTATTTAGGGAATGATTTGGATTAATATAGGGTATTTTGTTTTAATTTTGTATAATAATTTATTTTTTATTCATATGAAGGTTTATTCATTTTTTAATTATATTCAATTTTTATAACCATTTTTCTTTTGGATAATGTCTAAATATATGATAAATAGATTGTTATCCTTTTATGGAAGAATATGATATGATGAATGTTCATTCTTTAAATTATTGAAAGAAAAATTCATCTTTATTACTCATCGTTTGGATAAAAAGATTAAATTATTATGGAAATTGATCGGAAGATGAAATTATAGTTGGTATATATTTCTAGTTACTTATGATGATAGTCTATATATTAAAATAATTCATCAGCACAATGAAAATGATATTGAACCACGAATGATGACCCATTATCTACATTTTTTTATGAATCACTTGTAATTTTCAATCCTCTTTAGTATGTAGTTTTATGGTTGCTGAGTTTATTATGATCACCCAGATTTTTTTGATTAATTATATTTATAACTCTCCAAAAATTCATGGAAATACATTTTTTCTTACATGTATATATCCTCAATTCGTGATAATGTTATCTTATTTAGAAACCATGTATGTGTTATTTCAGATGTCATTTATCTTTTATGTTCCCTCTTTTCAAAAGGATATTTTTTTAAACTGATTATGATGATAGTTTTCAGAAATTTTAATTTGAAAATTGAAAAATCTAGTTTTACCATCCAGAGGTAATCTTGTTAGTAAACGAGTCATTGAAGTTGGGAGAATTTAATCTCCTAGATTTTAAAATAAATAATATGATCAAAAGAGTACAAGACACACAACACTAACCATAAATGAACCATGATATAATAAAATTGAAATATGAACATTAAAAAATAGCCATTTAATTAGCAAGAATGAAAAGGATTTTGAACTTTTTGAAATACATATAATGATATTTTTATGTATAAATTAATTTATTAACTCTTAGGAAATTATCATAGTGTTTTCTAAGTCATTTTATGCAACAACAAAAATGTTTTTTTCAAAAATATTTTTTAATTGATTTATATGATGGAATTTTAATAATAAATTATAAAATATTTTTAAATTTTATTTAATGAAATTAAATTCATTTTTGAAATTATAATATAGAAATTATTAATGGGTGATTTTTTTAAAAAATTCTAAAATATATGATTTTTCATGGAATAATGAAAAATGCTGATTTTTATTTAGAATTGTATTTTATTTTTTATTATTTACAGAGAAAAACTAAATATTTTTAGTTTTATAAATTCATTAGTCAATTTTGATTAAAAAAAATTATCCAATTATTATTTTTAAAATTAGTTTCTTAAATTTAATTAGTGTAAAAAAATTTAAAATTTAAATGTGTTGTTTTTCAAGAAAATGTCACCATGTTTTATTGATTTCATTTTATATTAAATTTCACAGATTAGTTGTTTTCAATTTTTAGAAATAGATTCCATATTTCGATTCATTGGGTTTAAATTTAGAAATATCTTTCCTTGTAATTTGGGACATTATAAATTGAAACATTAGTAATTCTTATTACCATGGTAAGGGAAAACCAAGTAATTTATTGTAAAAAAATATTGCATTATGGAATAAAAATTGATCTAACATAGGAAATAATTTTATGATACAATTAATTTTTTTCAATTATCATCCATTATTCAGTAATATAACCTTTACATCCATTTTCCATTGATAATAACTTTTAAAATACATTGTGTAAATAAAAGTAAAAAATTTCACTCTATTATTTTTAATATCGATAATTTTTGGAGATGGGGATGAAAAAATTCTATGTTATGTGATAAAAATTAATTATAAAGATATATTATTTAATATAATAATGGATATTTATTTAAACTATTTACTGAATTAAAAATAATCTTACATACTTTTACAATGATTATATAGTAATTATTCAATTAATAGAAATATAAATTAATTGATATTAAATTTTCTATAACTATTATATTTTTAACTACTTAATGCAATAAATAAATTTTTATAGAAAATAATATAATATTAGTTTTTTGTTAAATTATTTTATTCAAATTTAATTTCTGTTAATGATCTTATAAAATTCAATGTAAATAAATAATAAAAAAGGGATATTATTGAAATTTTATGAAAATAATATTTTTTTAAATGATATAAATTATCTAAAAATCTTATATTGGTCCAAGTGAATAGGATATTGTTTTTCCTTGAATGAGTGCAATGGATAGTTGGGCTTGGCCTCTACGGGTGTTTGGGATAGTGGTGAGGTGATCTGGATATGGCCTAGAGCTGGGTTCTTCTTCGGTTTTTTTGGTCGATTTCTTCTATTTACTGTTTCTTAATGATTGTTTGCACTGGGGTTTAGTTTCCGAGTTTTTTTTTTGTTTGGGGTGACGAAGGATGTCAGTGAAGCTCGTCAAGAATTTTTGTTGAGGCGGATAAGGTAGTTCGCTTCAGGGCACGATGTGGTTTGGGACGTCACAGATCAGGCGTTTTGACGGTTCATGGCTATAGATGTTGAAGGCAGTTTTTTTTCAGTTTTTATTTTTTTCACCGGTGGGATGTGATGAAGGTGGTGATCTGTGGTCCCAGTGTTTCTCACCACCGATTCGTTGATCCTGGGGCGGATGATGTCTTGGATGAGTCTGTGATTATGTTTCGGCAATACCAGAGGTGTTCCCACCAACGTTGAGCGATGAAGGCTTGTAGGTGACGTTGATGGGTCTGATGGTAGGTGTGCGTATCGAGGTCGTGAGCGGCTCGATGGTGAATGGACTTGTGTGCGGCTTGACGACGTGCAGATCGAGGGCAGCTATCTGGTTTTCTTGTTTTTGAAATTTGAAATGTGAATTGGTTTTGGATGTTGTGAAGTGGTGAATTGGAAGTGGTGAAGTTGTGTAATGGGTACCAGAAACCCTTAAACTGGCCTTTAGAAAATGAAAAAAATGATTGGATGATTAATTTATATTAATTTAATTATTTATTAAATTCCAAGCATGCCCCTCCCATTTTTTATATAAGGGTATATATTTTTCCCATTTCTTAACACCACAAGAAACATTTAGTTCGTATGATATATATAAAAATACCTTAAAAAATCTCTACCCACTTTATGGAGTCCTTATATTTTGAATAATTGCAATCATAGAGGTCCTAAGGTGTAAAGAAATAGAGATTTTCTACAGAATATGTATAACATTTAACTAAATATTTTTGTTTTATTTCTTCTTCCACCCATTAAAATTACTCCTTAACCATGGTGATATATTATAATTACTATATACCATATAATGATATGTTTTTATTTTAATTTAATATCCTATTTCAAAATATATCCTGCATCAAATGAGAAAGGAGTGAATTGTTCATGTGTACGGTGGACTACAACCTTGCATATAAATTTAATTCGTTTTATAACCCCACTACTCACATATTGTTATAATTGTGGGATTTAATAAATATAAATACAATATAAATTAGATATTTATCTTTGAGAAAAGATAATATATATTTTAATTTCATACCTTTCCATATACGGAAATATGATAACGCCATTCGTATGTATGTGTAGACTACCACCTCCACAAAGAGATGTGATTAATTTTTCATCACCACATCGCATTGATGACATTGATAAGTATATTTATAAAATTAACATGGTATATATCATATAATAATAGTTATGTAATGAATAAATAAAACTTTCATTCTTTCTAAAATGATCACGTAAAAATTAATATGTTTTTCATGTGTACGTACAACCAACCTTCTCCATGATTGTAATTTGGCCAATTTTCAAAACCCTATTTAATTATTGTATTTCATAGTATAATTAATTTAAAAAAAATATAATTATTTCATTGTTATTATTTTTTATATTGTGTTACAATTACCCCTTTGACCATGCTCAGCATAACGATGCTGTTTTGAAATTATGAATCAAACATCCTCAAAACACATGATGTAGATTAAATTGATTCTATAATTAAAAATGTAATTAAAATAAACGTCATAAATGGAATAATGATAAATGATTTAACCATGAACATTTTAATATTAAATAAAATAATTAAAATTGTTTTATTATATAGGAGTTATAATATATGTGTTGTAAGTCTAAAATTGAGGTAAGGGATTTTATCTTAATTGCCTTTAACTGAATCATATTTTAATTTTATGCTCAAAATTTATTTTACAAGGTGTATATAATGACCTTTTACTTGTTTTATCATTATGAATATATACTTCATCATATTTTATTTTTTCATTTAAGTTATTTTTATCATTGATGATTTTATCGTAATGTTACTACTTGTATAGAGTTTCTTAACTAAATTTCATTTCATTGGGTTTAAACTCTTATTAATTGACATTGTTATGCCATTATAATGTGTGAATGTATTTATTAAATGATTTATTATTTTTTTAAACTATTTTTTTTGTGTATTTAGTTTTTTTACAAATAATATATCCTTCTGTTAATTCATAATTAAATGATATGAAATTTGAAAGGGCTTTTTTGCCTCAATCTCGATATCTTGAGACATGTTTCATGTTTGACACTATAATTTATTTTTATGGTAAAATTAATACCTAAATAATGTATCCTGAGATATGAATTCATTTAATTGATGATATTTATAGATCCTTATCATATTATTACATTCAATCATTTGCAATTGAATAGTTACTCAAGTGGTAACAACTTTATGTTATAATATATCTTCTTTTGATGATTTTTTTGTTCAAGGTTTTTTTGGGGAAATAATATAACCATTTTTTCATAATATTATATATTTATATTTTCTGCATTGTTTATTAATGGGGTTTATATTTTCAATTTTCATTTCCCCCATTAGTATTTAAATAAAGATGATGAAACGATGTTAGTAAGTGATACTGATATTGTATCATGTTTGGGACTCAGAATATTTCATTTTCAGGTCTTTTTTTAAAAGTTTATCTAAAATTTTATTTTCTGAAAATAATTATTTAATTAATTCTATTTCATAGGTTCATTCACATTATTTTATAAAAAAAATTATATGGTAATTTTATAAATATTTCCAAATGGATCACCTTTGATTCTCGAGTAGAATATGATTGAAAAGAATGATTATTATTAACATAAACCACTTGAATGGAATTCTCCACCATCATGAAAAATATTTTATTTCATTCTTCATTTATAAATTTATAATTTAATTTTACTATAAAAGGTGTTCTATAATTTTTGATGAATTATTTGTTTTTAGAAGTTAATTTCAAAGTGAAAAATGTATTTTCCTGAAGAACGTTATTATGGTATTTGAATGGAATTTCCATTCATCATAAAAAAACATTAATGTTAATTATGATATAATGGTTATATTATAAAAATGATAATATCCATATTCTATCTCTGGTAGGATTATTTTTGTTTAAACGATATTGTTATAGAAACTATTTATATTCCAAAGGTTAATCATGTTATTAATGGGGAAAAGGGATGTTTTTATGAGTTTTACAACCATATAAACTCTCTATAAACATTATTTATGTAATGTTTTTTGGTAATTTTAATGATAAATGGTGGTTCCATTATAAACCATGGATGGGTGGAAACATTATTATCCAATTATGTGTGCTTCAATGATAATCCAAAGATGGATGATTCTGTGATAACACACCATTGAATGGGGTATGGAATGTGATCGTATCATTCTTCAATTTTTATGAGTAATTTTAAGAGACATTTTAATAATTATCCTTGTAACCTACATTTTTTTTATATTCATACCATGGTATTTTAAAAATATATTCTAATTTCACATGTTAAGCTATTGATTCTATGTTTAAATAAATGTATTTGGTACTTCTTTTGGGTGAAAATGTATGATTTTTTAATGATTATAATGATCACGAGAGACATCACATTTCTCGTGAATATTGACGACTCTTACTATTGTTAAATATTTATTCCATGTATATTGATTAATGATCCATGTATTGATGGGTATAAATTCCCTTGTATGTGCTCATGCATTATGTTTATATCATCATACCCTTGTTATAGTCTTACTCTCATTGAGGAAATTCACTTTTTAATTCTTATGTTTACCCTTATTAATAATTTTAGTTAACCCATATTATCATTTTATTTCACTAGGTTATGATGAATGATGATAAATGATTTGCAGATATAATTGTTTAATATGTAAAAGAATTTGGGGGAGATGTTGATGTCATAATATGAAATTTTAAAAGATTGTTATAGTGGGAAAACTCTCTTGATGTTATGAGTATTTTTTATATATTATTTATTCCTAAATCTATAAAACTATAAACAAAAAGTTTATATGAAATTTACGTGATTCAATATTTATTTTTAATTTGTATGGTTTGGATGGAAATATTTGGGTCACATATATCAGTATTAAATCTCGAAATGTAAGGGTTCTGTATTTAGAACTGAATCATGGGGTGAAGGTGTTGATCTATTAGATAATGAAATCCATGATTTAAGCTACACATAGCGATAGATCTATATAATGTTTCATAAATATTTACTTATACAATTTTATACAAATGGAGATCATGTAATGGTTTAGCCTTTGATAATCATAATCCCTCACTGAATGTGGGGATCACTACCTTTCACATTGTGGCCATTATTGCTTTCCAAATCCAAAAGTTTTTGGTAAAAATTATTTCTCCAATATTATCATATTATTCCTAATTATTTATACTAGATGTTTAAAAAAAATGGTGATGAAGTACATATGGTGGATCTGTTTGATCCCATCATAGATTACATGAATATTGATTGGGAGGCTATAGGTGTAATATTACACTTGGGTTATGGTGGTGTATTTTTAAACCATCAAGGAATTTTGAAAATATAATTCCACCTCTATATAGATAATAGAGGTTCCATTGAGCTGAATTATGGGTGATTGTTAAGGATATTAAATATCATTCTCATCATGGTTGTAAATTCTTCTTAATTGTACCTAATTCAACAATGAGAATATATATAATAAAGTAATTATCTACTAATTTTCAATGGATAAATCTATGTTCCTATATTTAATTCCTCAATATTACCAATCAACTCATCCTTAATATTACATAGGATTTATAGGACGCTAACCATGTAGTTTTTCCCCTCTAAGTGAAAGTGATAATATAGTCATGTTTGATGTAGTCTTTTGTGATCCGTAACATCTTATCAACCCTTCTTGTGGTGGATGTGCATGGTATAATTATATTAACCATTGAAAGACACTCACATATATGATGCTAAAATATAATGTTTATAGTTTTTGGTTTTTATGTTGATGAATGTGACACAATTTTTTTCATTCAAACATAGAACATAAAAAATACCTATTAGATCTTTTATATGCCTAATGAACTTTTAGGATTATTGGATTAGTGAATTAGGACAATCTCTTAAATAAAAATACTGATTATTTTAAGAGTGTATTTTTTACAAAATATCCATCTTTTTAAATTCCATATTCATTCACCATCATCATCCATATAAAACCCTTCAAGACATAATTCATTTAACATCAATCTTGATAACTCGGGGAGATGATATATAAGTAGGTTGATAATAAATATATATAAGCGTGTACATTATCATTAAAAACTAAATGTCATGAGTGAAAAAAATATGAGCATAATCTCATGATAAAAAAATCAAAGTCCATGAGTATAACATACAAATATTAATACCCATACATACCTAGTTCATCAATCATGAAACATTAATTAATTCACTAATAAAGAAATTATTCCTAAGAATAAATAATATTCTGCCATTGGATTTTAATCTTGATCAAGGTAAACATTTATAAACTATATAAATGATAAAAAAATGTTTGTATGTGGGAAAATTATCTTTATAGAATCTTTATAGATCCCATAAAAATTTTAATGACCATACTTCCTACTTCCAAAATAATTATTTGGGGACCATAATCATAACCCAATGAACTAGAGCGCTCTCTTTATTTTAACCAATCATATACGATATTTCGGTCTCATGTGATGATGTTTGGTTACACCTATTTTATAATATATGTCATGATTGGCTGATGATATCTTGATGAAGCTATCATATAAGCTATATTAGGCACACCCAACATGATCTGGGATCATAGATCATATAAGCTACATTGGCCCCAACCAACACTATCTGGGAACACCCATCAGATAAGATATATTGGGATCACTTTGTCTTATATGGTCACACCCATCATATAAGAAATAATATGATCAATCATCTCTATTTGGGCACACCCATGATCATCAATAATATTCATGTATCATTAATTAATAAAAAATTACAATCTTTCACGTTTCAAAAAAACAATAACAATTGTTCTTTAATTTATCAATACACTAGTGGAAAATATATATGTTTCATTCCAATATCATAATCCATCATATGGAAGAATAAGGATGGTATCATTAAAAAATACCCAGTGGAGCATAATTAAAATAAATGGTTGTTGATGTTGATGAATGGAAATACCATTGAATGATAATTTAATCATTCGTGAGTATATAAACATTTTCAAATTGAAAATAAAAACATAAAATTCACTAAATATTGTGAAAATATATCCCCTTCAAAATAAACATAGAAAATTATAAAGGAATATTGAAATTATATGTCACGACCCCCTCCCACCAAATATGCCCCTCTTGAGTTGGCAATGGTAAAAGGGAGATAATGACTCTCAAGTCCCGCCTCCAGTAGGCCCCGGGGGGGGGGGGGGCGACTAGCACAAAGGGTATGAGTTTTCACAAATATGGGAGGCATTACCCTTTTTTTTATTTAAGATTGGGGAAATAGGACAAGTCAACCACCGAAAAGGAAAAGAACAAGTGTATAGAAATAAACCCAAACCAAGCCCACATGCATGTTTAAACAATTTTATAACAAGGTACAAGTACAAGAAAGCTCAAAAGTACAATACCAAAAGAAAAAAAGAGTACACCAACTGCAACAACTCCAACTGTTTGACTAGTAGGGTCCTGCACGGCCCTGGTAGTTCGCCTGGAAAACTGAAAGTAAACGTAGGGTGAGCATACAAGTATACATAGTAGGAAAACATAAAGCTCTCGTGCACAAGTGGGGAGACATCCTAAAGTCCCGTGAGAAAAACAGAAGGAACCTAGCAAGGAATTCTATCCACCCAAACTCACCAGCCACACTCACCAAAACACAATCACAATAGGTAGTAGTATATAAGAACAATAGTATTGGGTACCCCGCACCACTCCCCTTTAGTTAGCTGCTCTTCCTAACGAAGAACATCCTGGCACTGCCACACTCTCCCCTCCATCACACACCTGGGCCTCACAACCACGTATCTCGCCCGCACACATCTGGGCCTCACAACCACGAATCTCGCCCGCACACACCTGGTCCTCACAACCACGCATCCCGCCCGCACACACCTGGGCCTAATCCCAAAGGTTCTTGGGAAACTATAAAACCTGCCTGAAGAGTCTTGGGCTAGAACCACCCCAATCGAAACCTCCCTGATGGGTCTTAGGTGTAAGGTTTCCTCAAGCCATCACAGCCTAGGGAAGAAGGAGAAGGAAGGAGATGGTAACTAAGGGGAAAACACCCTCTCCCATGAAATGGTAGTGTTCGAAACTAAGTTCTCAACATGGGTGAGGTGCGAAAAAACAAAAAGATACAGTCATATATATATATAGAAACCACTCTGCCCAACCTATGGCTTCTAAACCGAGAAACTGAGCATGTGCCTCGACACTGCTACCACGAAGCATGCATACAACAAACAACCCCAACCCCATTTAGGTTCTCACTTTTCAGTAGAATTAGTTTATTAGTTCCTTAACTATTGGGAAACTATCCACAACCAACCACATCGATCATTCGTAATGCATATCCCTGCCATTCACAAATCAAGTTAAGAAAACCCAAGCAACACAACAAGTCCCTTCTTAATAACCAACCAACCCATTTATTAACATTCTCGTTCCACTACCATTCCCCACCATTTGTTATCTCTTCCACATTTTATTTATTATTTACAACCCATAGTTTGTTCACATTCAATCACATCCCTGCAGCCCCACTACCAACCACCACAACCACACTGAAACCCATACATCATTATCCCTTTAATACCATTTATCACAGCCCCGCCGACCATCACAATTATAGTATTATCCCACAACCAAGTCAACTGCAGCCCCGCTACTCACCTGATCCACAACAACCCACAAAACACCCCCATCACATGCCACGTAACCAAGCCAACACCCACTTGTTCATTATTCAATTTTGTTCAACTTGGGTGATCACACAAGGGTTCCAGATTTTAATTAGCCAAATTTACATGATTAACCAATTCCCGCATTCCACAAAGTTTCCAATCACAAAAATGGTCTAGAAGATAGGTCAACATTTAATTACGCAAGCAAAGGACCCCAAAGACCATGATTTTCAATAGGCATAAGCCTATTCAATTCAAAACATAATATCACAGGATATAAAAAGTAAAGTAACATAAATCACAGCATCCCAACCCCATATATAATCCAGTTATTATCTTCATTAAACCAGTTAAAAAGTATTTCACGTAAACCAGAGGACACCCACCTCGCATGATGCACAATTTAGAGAGACGAAGGTAAGATCCCAACCTCAATAGATTCTGATCACAACGCTCCCCCGGATCACCTTTAGAAGACGTCCATCGGCGTCCGTCACTTCTAGAAACACCCTTAAAAACCTCCTTGGGTGGAATATGGGAAGGAAAGGCCAACAGATCCAGGCTCAAGAGTTCCGCCTCATCGTTACGATCCCGTGGCTTCTGACAGATCGTAAATCGGAGCTCGTACGAAGAAGTTATGGATGAAAAGGAGCCTTCGAGTCTCTTGGGAGAGCTCTGCTCAGAGGAAAGGGGAGGAGAGGGGTGTGTTGAAAAGGAAGCGGGGACCCCTACTTTTATAGGAGTGAAAAGAAAAAGCACACGGTGTGTACTTTATGGTAAATGGCGTGTACTCGGTTATTTCACACGGTCCCCACGCGGCTTCCAACACGGCTCCGCGGACGCATGGTTTGAGGGTAACGCATACACGGGGAAGGACTACACGACATGTAGTTTGGACACATAGAATGTACCCATTTATTTCACACAGTAAAAACACATCTACAACACGACACACGACCGTTTATTGGTAACACATATGCAGGGAAGGACTACACGGTGTGTAGTTTAGGGTACACGGCGTGTGCCCATTTACTTCACACGGCAAAGACACGGCCTTCCACATGGGGTATACCCTGCGAGGGAGTACACGACGTGTAGTTTGGGGTACACGGTGTGTACTCATTTCTTTCACATAGCAAGGACACGACCTTGAACACATGGTATACTCGGCAAGGTGGTACACATCGTGTACTCACACAACACGACGTGCACTTACAAAATTCCGGAATGTGTGGGAAAAGTCAATTTTACCCTCCAGAACACTTCAAGACCCTCTTTTTGACAAAGGAATGGGCCAGAGAGGTCTGGTCCATTACATCAGATACCTCATAAAACAATCTTTTCCCCGAGAATTCCAAACCATCCCAGTGGAATCCAACAAGATACCTCTTAGGGCTCTTGTTATAATAGGAACCCAACCACCAACCCTAATTATAGGTGTTATGAATTCCTTATGCTATGTCGAGATATTATCCGCTTTAGGCGGCACTGACTCGCCTGCATGTGTTTAATCGCATCCGCATTAATGCGTCTCGGTTAAGGATTGGGTATTCCCACTTCCAAACATTAGGATTTTTCAACTCACACTGCCCCAACACTGCACAACCCACACACTATCCGAACACATGGTTTGGTGAAAATTCCTTTTCCTATGTCAAGATATTATCCGCTTTAGGCGGCACTGACCCGCCTGCATGGGTTCAATCGCATCCGCATTAATGCATCTCGATTAAGGATCAGGTTTTTCCCTTTCCCACACACCCGGACATGTTACACACTCCCAATGAACAAGGAAAATAAAGGTCTCACAACTGACAAGCCATGCATTCCATATATCAAAGGTACATAGTCCAAAAAAAAGCTCAAGAGAACAGGGTAAAACACAAGTCAAAATAACTCAGTGTAGTAAGCATGCATCTGGGTCTCCCACTCCCATGTTCTCTCCTCGAGGCCGCCATTCCTCCACAACACGTGAACCAAGGGGATGGTTCGTCCACATAGCACCTTCTCTTTACGATCCTTTATTTTGACTGGTCGTTCCTCGAAGTTCGCGTCGTCTCCCATATCTAACTCTCCCCAGTCGATAGCGTGAGAGTCGTCGTGTAAGTACCGACAAAGCTGGGAGACGTGGAAGACGTCATGAACCTTCTCCAACTGAGGTGGCAGGGCTAGCTGATATGCCACCCCGCCGACTCGCCTCAGCACCTCAAAAGTTCCGATGAACCTAGGGGAGAGCTTACTCCCCTTCCCAAACCTCTGCTTCCCCCGTCGAGGGGAAACATTCAAGAACACATGATCTCCCACCTCAAACTCCAAGGGCCTCCTCTGACGATCAGCATAAGACTTCTGTCGGTCCTGAGCCGCATTCATCCTCTCATGTACATGATGGACTTTCTCTGTGGTGCTCTGCACTACCTCTGGCCCAAGAGCACCTATCTCACTAACCTCTACCCAGCAAATGGGTGAATTACATAGTCTTCCATACAAGACTTCAAACGGTGCCATGCAAATAGTAGAGTGGAAGATGTTGTTGTAGGCAAACTCGACTAAAGTCAAGTGTCGTACCCATGACCCTATGAAATCTAGAATGCATGCTCGCAGTATGCCCACCAACGTCTGGATAGTCCGCTCTGTCTACCCGTCGGTCTCTGGGGGTGTAAAGAAGTGCTAAGGCGTAGCTGGGTTCCAAAATCATGTTGTAACCCCCTCCAGACTCGTGAGATGAACCATGTATCCCAGTCCGAGACAATAGTCTTCAGAACTCCATGAAAACGAACCACCTCGTATACGTACCTCTGTGATAAGGAACTCAGCAGGCCTGACTCCTCAATTGCTAATAAGTGAGCTGATTTCGTCAGTCGATCCACCACTACCCAGATAGCGTCATAACCACCCTGGGCTCTGGGTAGTCCTGTGACAATTTCCATTAAGACGTCATTCCACATCCACTCGGGGACATCTAAAGGAGGCAACAAACCACTAGGAACACGATGTTCAACATTCATTTACTAAAACACTAGGCATTTAGCCACAAGCTCTGCCACTACCCGTTTAACCCTGGGCTACCAAAAATATTTCTCAGGCCTTAGTACATTTTTGAAACTCCTGGATGTACCGCCAAGGCTGAGCTATGGAAATCCCGGAAAACTCCATCACACATCGCCTCCGAAAGAAAAACCTTCCATGGAAAAACATCTGATGTCGGCTGTCCTCTGAACATCCCTCTGGAGCGTTTCCCTGATCGACATGATCCCGCATTACTTCCACCTCAGAGTCCCCCCACTGAGACTCTCCTACCTACTACAACAAGGAGGACTGCACCGTCATCTAAAACAAACAACCTCTAACACCTTCTACCCTTGCATCCAAGTGCAAGGCAGCCAACTCTCCCATTGCTTTAAAAGCATCAGCAGATTCCTGAACCACTTCCTTATGCGACTTCCTGCTCAGGGAATCCAGCACAACGTTGCCCTTAACTTCAGTGTAAGTGATCTCGAAGTCATAGTCTTGGAGAAACTCAACCAATCTCCGCTTCCATATGTCCAGGTCACGCTGGGAGAAGATATAACGTAGGCTCTTGTGATCTGAGAAGACCACAAAGCGCTCCCAAAAGAGGCAAGGTCGCCAAAACATCTGTGCAAACACTTCTGCTGCAAGCTCTAGGTCATGGGTGGCATAGTTACGCTCGTGAGGGAGTAACTGACTAGACCCAAAAAAGATCACTCCCTTCTTCTGCATCAGCACCCACCTCAGAACAAGGATATAAGTATCACAAAACACCTCATACAATAACCATTCCTCTGGAAACCTGAGTACGGGAGCACTGACCAAATTCTCCTTCAGGTAGTCGAAAGCCTCCTGGCATTTCTCACTCCATAGGAAGACCTAGTTCTTCCTAGTCAAAGCTTTCAATTGAGTATCAACTCGAGAGAAGTCTGAAACGAACCTCCGATAGTAACCTGCTAACCCCAGGAACTAAAAACTTCTCCCGCGCTCTTGGTTTCTTCCCAAGAAACAATTGCCTCCACCTTCGATGGGTCCACTGACACTCCAAGCCGAGACACCATGTGCCCTAGGAATTGTACTTCTTGCATCATGAACATACACTTTGATAGATTCCCATAAATCTGGTGGTGTAGAAGGACTTCCAAGACTACCTTGAGATGCTCAACGTGCTCCTCCTCTGATATTGAGTATATCAGGATGTCATCGATAAACACAACGACAAACTAGTCCAGAAAATCTCGTAAGACAAATTTTATAAGTCCCATGAACATAGCTGGTGCCTTCGTAACTCCAAACGGCATCACTACAAACTCTAAGTGCCCATACCAGCACCTGGAAGCCGTCTTCGAGATGTCATTGTCTATTACCCTCAGCTGATGATATCCCGATCGTTCATCAATCTTAGAAAACCAACCTGCTCCCCTCAGCTGGTCGAAGAGATCATCTATCCTTGGAAGGGGGTAATGGTTCTTGACCGTTACCTTGTTAAACCTTAGGTAGTCTATGCATAACATGAGACCACAATCTACCTTCTTTACGAACAAAACTGGAGCACCCCATTGCGACACACAGGGTCGAACAAAACCCATCTCCATCAGATCGTAAATCTGAATCTGCAATTGCCGCAACTCCGAAGGTTCCATCCGATAAGGGGCCATCGAAATCGGACTGGAACTAGGCTGTAAGTATATCTTGAACTCAACGTCACGTTGGGGGGGGGGGGGGTAGAGTCACAACCTCCTCTGGAAAAACATTGAGGAACTCCCCAAAAACCATTGGGACATCCATCATCTTTGTATCAGCTGGAACCACTGATAACCCACCTAACAAGGAAAGGAGTGGCTTCAATGTTGGCTTCCTACCTGACAGCTCCTCTCGCCAAAAAAATATACGTGCATCCCATCCATCTCGGAGAAAATGACTCTTCTCCGGAAGTATTCGATAATGGAACTAACAGAAAACAACCAGTCGATGACTAGGATGACATCGTATGGCTGCATCTATAACAGAAGAAGGTCCCCACATGATTGATGTGGTCCCAACGTCATCCCACATCTCTGACAAAAACAAGATACATTGGCCAGGCCTCCAACTACAATACTACACACCAGTGGTACAGAAAGTCTCTCTACATCTCGTCCCAAAGTATGGCCTAGATCAGGTGAAACAAAGGAGTGTGAAAATCCCGAATCGAACAAAGTAGAAACAATAGTTCTGAACAAACAAATCGTACCTCGCACCACGTCTGGTCCCGCTGGTACTGTCAACTCTGTTGCATGCAAGTGTCCACACCCATCTCCTCTGCCTCTCTAATGTCGTCCACCTCCCCGACCACGCCCTGGTCGAGGTCCCTGAGGAGCACTCTGAGGTCGGCCTCCTCCCGCAAAGTCTGACCTCAGAGGAGCATGGTCATGCTGCTGCTGGAAGGGCCTCATTGGCAACTAGTGCTTCTGAGGTGGGTTCTGAACCTACCCACCTCCACCGTACTGAGCTCGGGTCGGGCACCGACTCTGAACGTGCCCGAAACCTCCACAAGAAAGACATGTTGGTCTTGGGCTCATGAAGAAGGGACAAGGACTTGAAGATATGAACTGGAACTGCTGGGGTCTTCTCCCCACTGGCCTCAAACTGGATGTTCCCATGCTAGGAGGCCAGCTGCTGACTGCCTTCCCCTTCGACGAACCCGGCTGGATCCCCTCTTTTGGTGCACCTCCCAGCGAGTGCAGCCTCTCTACAACCTCTGCCTTCTTCTATACCGCTAAGTACGTCGAAAGGGTGAATGGGGTGACAACATACTGGAGTGAAGTACAAAGCGCCTCCTACAAATTTCTCGCCCGAGACTCCTCTTCCAAAAAGAGATCTAGATAAAAGAGTAAGAGATCCTTGAACTTGATCCCCAGCTCTCGTACTGATATACTCCCCTGCTGAAGGGAGAGTAACTCCTTCCACTTCTCCGCCTTGATCATGGAAGAAAGGAATTACTCTCGGAATTCCTTCTCAATGTCATCCCATGGAACCTCTGCCTCTATCCTCTCTCCAAGGTAGAGCGTCCACCACTGTCGCACTACACCTCTGAACTAACTGACTGATAGGGGAACCCAGTACTCCCTCAGAGAACGGATCAAGGTAAAAGTGATCCCTAGATCCTAAATCCACCCCTCGGTCTCCGTATCCGAAGTATTACCCTCGTACTTCTTGAGGGTTTGTCGCTGGAAAGAACAGAGAATCTTCTACCACTGGCTATCTTCCTTCTCTCGATCAATCATCAACTGATCGACCGCCTAAAACTGCTGGGCTTTGGCCGTTTGAGCCACCTGGGGACGTCGTCTATGTACCATAGCTGTACGGTAAACAAGGATCGCCTAAGCCCAAGTAGTAAAGGAATTTATCAAGGTTTTATTTTATCAGTTTATTTCAATTTCCTTCCCAGAACACCCAAATCAAGTAAAACACAATAATGATGATGCATGTACCTTCCCTAGGGTCTCTACCCTACAATCAATGTGGTCTCACTTGGTCATTTAGTAGGCTCAGAGTCCTTTCATCGGATCACGGGGGGCCCTAAAATCCCGTGTCCTAGCCGGTCTTCTCTGGCCTATGTCACACACTAAGATTAACCAACATTGTTTCCCTACCATCCCATTCAATCCTCACTATGCCTAACTCCATACTCTATCCTATCTCTCAACCTTCCTATGATACCATTCTATCACATCCCCCTCCCACCAAAGATGCCCCTCCTGAGCTGGAAATGGTGAAAGGGAGATAATGACCCCCGAGTCCTGCCTCCAGTAGGCCCCGGGGTGGCGACTAGCACCAAGGGTATGAGTTTTCACAAATATGGGAGGCATTACCCTTTTTTGTTATTTAAGATCGGTAAAATAGGACAAGTCAACCACCAAAAAGGAAAAGAATAGGTGTTTAGAAATAAACCCAAACCAAGCCCACATGCATGTTTAAAAAAATTTATAACAAGGTACAAGTACAAGAAAGCTCAAAAGTACAATACCAAATGAAAACAAGAGTACACTAACTGCATGAACTCCAACTGTCCAACTAGTAGGGTCCCGCAAGGCCCTGGTAGTCCTCCTAGAAACCTGAAAGTAAACGTAGGGTGAGCATACAAGTATACTTAGTAGGGAAACCTAAAGCTCTCGTGCACAAGTGGGGAGACATCCAAACATCCTATGAAATCAGCAGAAGAATCCTAGAAAGGAATTCTATCCACCCATCCTCACCAGCCACACTCACCAAAACACAATCACAATAGTTAGTAGTATATAAGAACAAGAGTATTGGGTACCCCACACCACTCCCCTTTAGTTAGCTTCTCTTCCTAACTGCGAACGTCCGGACACTGCCAAAATCTCCCCGCCCACACACACATGGGCCTCACAACCACGCATACCGCCCGCAAACACCTGGGCCTCACAACCACGCATCCCGCCCGCACACACCTGGGCCTCATCCTGAAGTTTCATGGGAAATAGTAAAATCTCTCTGAAGAGTCTTGGGGTAGAACCGCCCCAATCAAAACCAACCTGAAGGGTCTTATGTGTATGGTCTCCTCAAGCCATCACAACCTAGAGAAGAAGGAGCATGAAGGAGCTGGTAACTATGGGGAAAACACCCTCTCCCATGAAATGGGAGTGTTCAACACTAAGTACTCAACATGGGTGATGTGAGACAAAACACAAAGATACAGTCATATATATATAGAAACCACTCAACCCGACCTATGGCTTCTACATAGAGAAACTGAGCATGTGCCTTGACACTACTACCACAAAGCATGCATACAATAAACAACCCCAACCCCATTTAGGTATTCATGTTTCAGAAGAATTATTTTATTAGTTCCTTAACTACTAGGAAACTATCCACAACCAACCACATCGATCGTTCGTAAAGCATATCCCTGCCATCCACAAATCAAGTAAGGAAAACACAAGAAAAACAACAAGTCCCTTCATAATAACCAACGAACCCATTGATTAACATTCTCATTCCATTACCATTCCCCAAAATTTATTAACTCTTCAACTTTTTATTTATTATTTACAACCCATAGTCCATTCACATTCAAACCAACCCCTACAGCCCCGCTGCCAACCACCACAACCACACCGAAACCCGTACATCATTATCCATTTAATTCCATTTATCACAGCCCCGATGCCCATAACCATCATAGCATTAACCCAAAACCAAGTCAACCGCATCCCCGCTGCTCACCTGATCCACAATAACCCACAAAACACCCCCATTACATGCCACATAACCAAGCCAACACCCACATGTTCATTATTCCATTTTGTTCAACCGGGGTGATCAAACAAGGGTTATAGATTTTAATTAGCCAACATTACGTGATTAACCAATTACCACATTCCACAAAGTTTCAATTCACAAAAACAGTCTAGAAGATAGGGAAACTTTTAATTGTTCAAGAAAAGGCCCCCAAAAACAGTGATTTTTAGTAGGCATAATACTATTCAATTCACAACATAATATCACATGATATAAAAAGTAAAGTAACAAAAATCCCCACTTCCGAACCCTGTATATAAGCTAGTTATTAACTTCATTAAACTGGTTCAAAAGTGTTTCACGTAAACCAGAGGACACCCACACCGGATGATGCACAATTTAGAGATATGAAGGTAAGATCCCTACCTCAACTGGTTCTGATCACAACGCTCCCCCAGATCAACTTTAGAAGATGTTCGTCGTCGTTCGTCACTTCTGGTAAAACCAAAAAAAACCTCCTTGGGTGGATGCTGGGAAGGAAAGGCTGACAGATCCATGCTCAGAAGTTCTTCCTCGTCGTTACGATCTTATGGCTGCTGACGGATCGAAAATCGGAGCTCGAACGAAGAAGTAATGGAAGAAAAGGATCCTTCGAGTCACTTGGGAGAGCTCTGCTCGGAGGAAAGGGGAGGAGAGGGGTGTGTTGAAAAGGAGGATGGGACCCCTCCTTTTATAGGCATGAAAAGAAAAAGTACACGGCGTGTACTTTATAGTACACAGAGTGTACTCGGTTATTTCACACGGTCTCCACACGGCTTCCAACACTGCTCTGTGACTATTGACTGGTCAATACACGGTTTGAGGGTAACGCATACGCAGGGAAGGACTACATGATATTTAGTTTGGATATATGGCTTGTAACTATTTAATTCACATGGTAAAAACACGGCACACAACGGTTGACTGGTAACGCATACGTGGGGAAGTACTACACAGCGTGTAGTTTAGGGTACACGGCGTGTACCCATTTACTTCACATGGTAAAGACACGGCCTGCCACACGGGGTATACCCGGTGAGGGGGTACAGGGCTTGTAGTTTGGGGTACACGGCGTGTACTGATTTCTTTCACATGGCAAGGAAATGGCCTTGAACATGGAGTATACTCGGCAAGGTGGTACATGGCGTGTACTCACACTACACGGAGTGCACATACAAAATTCTAGAAAGTGTGGGAAAAGTCCATTTTACCCTCCATAAAACTTCAAGACACTCTTTTTGACAACGGAATGGGCCAGAGAGGTTTGGGTCATTACATCAGATAGCTCTTAAAACATTCTCATCCCCGAGAATTCAAAACCATCCCAGAGGAATCCAACAAGATACCTCTTAGGGATCTTGTTATAAAAGGAACCCAACCACCAACCCTAATTATTGGTGTTAGGAATTCCTTATCCTATGTCGAGATATTATCCGCTTTAGGCGGCACTGATTTGCCTGCACGTGTTTAATGGAATCCGCATTAATGCATCTCGATTAAGGATTGGGTCTTCCCACTACCATACATTAGGATTTTTCAACTCACACTGCCCACAACACCGCACAACCCACACACTGTCCGAACACATGGTTTAGGGAAAATTCCTTTTCCTATGTCGAGATATTATCTGCTTTTGGTGGCACTGAATCGCCTGCACGGGTTCAATCACATCCGCATTAATGCTTCTCGATTAAGGATCAATTTTTTCCCATCCCTACACACCCGGATATGTTACACACTCCTAGAGAACAAGAAAAAAAGGTCTCACAAACGACAAGCCAAGCATTCCATATATCGAAGGTACTTAGTACAAAAAAAGCTCAGGAGAAAAAGGTAAAACAAAAGTCAAAACAAATCCAAGTACTGAGCGTGCATCTGGGTCTCCCACTCCCAAGTGCTCTCCTCGAGGCCACCATGCCTACACAACACGCGAACCAAGGGAATGGTTCATCCACAGAGCACCTTCTCTTTACGATCCTCGATTCTTACTGTTCGTTCCCCGAAGGTCGCGTCGTCTCCCATATCTAACTCTCCCTAGTCGATAACGTGAGAGTTGTCGTATAAGTACTGATGAAGCTGGGAGACGTGGAAGACGTCATGAATCTTCTCCAACTAAGGTGGCAGGGCAAGCTGATATGCCACAATGTCGACTCGCCTCAGCACCTCAAAAGGTCCAATGAACCTAGGGGAGAGCTTACTCCCCTTCTTGAACCTCCGCTGCCCCCATCAAGGGGAAAATTTCAAGAACACATGATCTCCCACCTCAAACACCAAGGGCCTCCTCCGATGATCAGCATACGACTTCTGTCAGTCCTGATCCGCTTTCATCCTCTCACGTACAAGCTGGACTTTCTCTGTGGTTCTCTGCACTACCTCTGTCCCAATAGCACCTGTCTCACAAACCTCTGCCCATCAAATGGGTGAACGAAATGGTCTTCCATACAAGGCCTGAAACGGTGCCATGCCAATAGTACAGTGGAAGCTGTTTTTGTAGGAAAACTCTACTAAAGGCAAGTTTCATACCCCTGACCCTCCAAAATCCAGAATGCATTCTCGCAGCATGTCCTCCAACTTCTGGATAGTCCGCTCTGTCTTCCCATCGGTCGAGGGGTGGAAATCAGTGCTAAGGTGTAGATAGGTGCCAAAAGCATGTTATAACCCCCTCTAGACTCATGAGATTAACCGAATATCCTATTCTAATATGATAGTCTTCGAAACACCATGAAAACGCACCACCTCATATACGTACCTCTGTGTCAAGGTACTCATAGGCATGACTCCTTAATTGCTAATAAGTGAGCTGATTTCGTCAGTCGATCCACCACTACCCAGATAGCGTCATAACCACCCTGAGATCTAGGTAGTCCTGTGATGAAGTCCATTTAAATGTCATCCCACTTCGACTCGGGGACATCTAAAGGATGCAACAAACAACTAGGAACACGGTGTTTAGCCTTCACTTGCTGACACAATAGGAATTTATCCACAAACTCTACCACGGCTCGTTTCACCCCGGGACACCAAAACTGTTCCCTCAGGACTCGGGACATTTTTTGAAACTTCTAGATGTACCACCAAGTATGAGCTATGGAAATCACAGAGAACTCCCTCACTCATCGCCTCTGGAACAAACAACTTTCCATGGAAAAGCATCCGATGTCGGCAATCCTCTGACCATCCCTCTGTAGCATCTCCCTAATTGACATGATCCCGCATTACATCCGCCTCAGAGTCCCCCCACTGAGACTCTTCTACCTGCTGCAACAAGGAGGACTGCACCGTTATCTGAAACAAACATCCTCTAACACCTTCTACCCTTACATCCAAGTGCAAGGCGGCCAACTCTCCCATAACTTTTGAAGCATCAATGGATTCCTGAACAACTTCCTTATGTGACTTTTTGTTCGGGAATTCATCAAAAAAGTTTCCCTTACCTTCAGTGTAAGAGATCTCGAAGTCATATTCCTGGAGTAACTTGACCAATCCCTGTTGCCGTACGTTCAGGTCACACTGGGAGAAGGTATAACGCAAGCTCTTGTGATCTGAGAACACCACAAAGTGATCCCCAAATAGGTAATGTCACCACAACATCAGTGCGAAGACTACTAGTACAAGATCTAGGTCATGGGTGGCATATTTACACTCATGAGGGTGTAACTGCCTAGACCCATAACAGATCACCCCCTTCTTCTGCATCAGCACGCACCCCAGACCAAGGCCGAAAGCATCACAAAACACATCATACATGAACCCTTCCCCTAGAAACCTGAGTACGGGAGCACTGACCAACTTCTCCTTCAGTTAGTCGAAAGCCTTCTGGCATTGATCACTCTATAGGATGACCTGGTTCTTTCTAGTCAAAGATGTCAATGGACCAGCAACTTGAGAGAATTTTGAAACGAACCTCCGATAGTAACCTTCTAACCCCGGGAAACAATGAACGTCTACCACACTCTTGGGTGCTTCCCACGAAACAACTGCCTCCACCTTCTATGGGTCCACTGACACTCCATGCTGATACACCACGTGCCCTAGGAAGTGTACTTCTTGCGTCAAGAACATACACTTTGATAGTTGCCCATAAAGCTGGTGGTGTTGAAGGACTTCCAAGACTACCCTGAGATGCTCAACGTGCTCCTCCTCTGATCTTGAGTAGATCAGGATGTCATCGATAAACACAACAACGAACCGGTCCAGAAAATCTCAGAAGACAAAGTTCATAAGTCACATGAACACAACCTGTGCATTTGTAACTCCAAACGGCATCACTATAAACTCGATGTGCCCATACCTGCACCTGAAAGCCGTCTTTGAGATGTCTCTATCTATTTCCATCAACTGATGATATCACGACCGTAGATCAATCTTAGAAAACCAACCTTCTCCCCTCAGCTGGTCGAAGAGAACATCTATCCATGGAAGGGGGAAATAGTTCTTGACCGTTAACTGGTTCATCCTTCGGTAGTCTATGAATAACCTGAGACCACCATCTTCCTTCTTCACGAACAAAACAGGAGCACCAAATGGTGACACGCTGGGTCGAACAAAACCCTTCTCAGTCAGATCATAAATCTGAATCTGAAACTCCCACAACTCCGAAGGTGCCTTACAATAAGGGGCCATCGAAATCGGACGGGCACCAGGCTGTAAGTCTATCCTGAACTCAACATCACGTCGGGGGGGGGGGGGGGTAGGGTCACAACCTCTTTAGGAAAAACATGGAGGAACTACCCAACAAACTCCGGGACATCCATCATCTCTATTCTTTGTATCAGCTGGAACCACTGATAACCCGCCTAACAAGGAAATGAGAGGCTTCACATGCGGGCTTCCTACCTGATAGCTCCTCTCAAAAAAAATGGATATGCGCTTCCCATCCACGTTGAAGAACACCACTCTTCTCTGGAAGCAGTCGATAACGACACTAATAGAAAACAACCAGTCGATGCCTAGGATGAAATCGTATGGCTACATCTGTAACAGAAGAAGGTCCCCACTAGATTGATGTGGTCCCAACGTCATCCCACATCTCCGGAAAACACAAGATATGCTGGTCTGGCCTCCAACTGGTGCACTCAGCACCAGTGGTATGGAATGTCTCTCTACGTCTAGTCCCAAAACATGGGCTAGTCCAGGTGCAATAAAGGAGTGCGAAGCTACCGAATCGAAAATAGAATAAAGAAGAGTGCGGAACAAACAAATCTTACCTCGCACCACCTCTGGTCCCGCTGGAGCTTTCAACTCTACTGCGTGCAATTGTACAAACCCAGCTCCTCTACCTCTCTAATGTCTTCCACCTCCCCGACCACACCCTGGTTGAGGTCCCTGAAGAGCACCCTAAGGTCGGCCTCCTCCTTCAAAGTCTTCCCTCGGAGGAGCATGGTCCTGCTACTGGTGGAAGGGCCTCGCTGGAAACTGGTGCTGCTGAGGTGGGCACTGAACCTGCCCACCTCCACTGTACTGAGCTCGGGTCAGGCACCGAATCTGAACGTGCCCGAAAACTCCACAAGAAAAACACTTCGGTCCTGGGCTCGTGACGATTGGTCGAGGACCTAATGATCTGAATTGGAACTACTGGGGCCTGCTCCCCACAGGCCTGAACCTGGAAGGTCCCATCCCAGGAGACCTGCTGCTGACCGCCATCCCCTTCGATGAACCAAGTTGGATCCCCTCTCGTGGTGCACCTCCCAGCGATTGCATCTTCTCTACATCCTCTGACTTCTTATGTACTGCCACGTACATCTGAAGGGTGAAGGGGGTTATAACATACTAGAGAGAAGGACGAAGTGCCACCTCCAAACGTCTCGCCCGATACTCCTCATCCGGAAAGGGGTTCAGAGCAAAGCGCAAGAAATCCTGAACCTGATCCCCATCTCTCGTACTAACATACTCCCCTACTGAAGGGAGAGTAACTCCTGCCGCTTCTCCACCTTGATCATGGAAGAAAAGAATTCCTCTCAGAATTCCATCTCAAAGTTAGCCCATGGAACATCTACCTCTATCCTCTCTCCGAGGTAGAGCGTCCACCACTATCGCGTTGTGCCTCACAGCTGACTGACTGCTAGGGGAACCCAGTACTCCCTCGGAGCACGGATCAAGGTAAAAGAGATCCCTAGCTCCTCAAGCCACCCCTCTGTCTCTGTATCCGAAGTACAACCCTCGTACTTCTTAAGGGTTTGCCGCTGGAATGAACGAAGAGTCTTCTGCCACTAGCTATCTTCCTCCTCTCGGTCAATCCTCAACTGATCGACCACCTGAATCTACTGGGCCTCAACCATCTGAGCCACCTGGGGATGCATCCATGTTCCATAGCTGTACAGTTAACAAGGATCTCTTAATCCCAAGTTGTAACGAAATTTATAAAGGTTTTATTTTATCAGTTTATTTCAATTTCCTTCCCAGAATGCCCAAATCAAGTAAAACACAATCATGATGATGCATGTACCTTCCCTAGGGTATGAAACCTGCAATCGATGTTGTCTCACATGGTCATTCGGTAGGCTCAGATTCCTTGCATCGGATCATGGGGGGTCCTAAATCTCGTGTCCTAGCTGGTCTTCCCTTGCCTATGTCATGAACCATGATTAACCAACACTGTTTCCCAACCATCCCATGCAATCCTCATTGTGCCTAAATCCATACTACATCGTATCTCTCAACCTTCCTCTAATACCATTCTCTCACTACCCCCTCCCACCAATGATGCCCCTCCTAAGCTGGCAATGGTGAAAGGGAGATAATGACCCCCCGAGTCCCGCCTCCAGTAGGCCCTGGGGTGGAGACTAGCACCATGGGTATGAGTTTTCACAAATATGGGAGGCATTACCCATTTTTTGTTATTTATGATCGGTAAAATATGAAAAGTCAACCATTGAAAAGGAAAAGAACAAGTGTATAGAAATAAACCCAAACCAAGCCCACATGCATGTTTAAACAATTTTATAACAAGGTAAAAGTACAAGAAAGCTCAAAAGTACAACACCAAAAGAAAACAAGAGTACACCAACTGCAACAACTCCAACTGTCCGACTAGTGGGGTCCCGCACGGCCCTGGTAGTCTTCCTAGAAACCTGAAAGTAAATGTAGGGTGAGCATACAAGTATACTCATTAGGGAAACCTAAAGCTCTCGTGCACAAGTAGGGAGACATCCTAATGTCCTGTGAGAATAACAAAAGAAACCTAGCAAGGAATTCTATCCACCCAACCTCACCAACCACACTCACCAAAACACAATCACAACAGGTAGTAGTATATATAGACAAGAGTATTGGGTACCCCCCCCCCACACTCCCATTTAGTTAGCTTCTCTTCATAACGGCGAACGTCCTGACGCTGCCACACTCTCCGCACCCGCACACACATGGGCCTCACAACCACGTATCTCGCCCGCACACACCTCAGCCTCACAACCAGGGATCCCACCCACACACACATGGACCTCACAACCACGGATCCCGCCCACACACAACTGGGCCTCAAAACCACGCATCCCACCCGCACACACCTGGGCCTCATCTTGAAGGTTCCTGGGAAATAGTAAAACCTGCCCAAAGAGTCTTAGGCTAGAACCACCTCAATAGAAACCTACCTAAAGGGTCTTAAGTGTAAGGTAACCTCATTCCATCATATCCTAGTGAAGAAGGAGTAGGAAGGAACTAGTACATAAGGGGAAAACACCCTCTCCCATGAAATGGGAGTGTTCGGCACTAAGTGCTCAACATGGGTGAGGTGTGACAAAACACAAAGATACAGTCATATATATATATAGCAACCACTCAGCCCAACCTATGGCTTCTAAACAGAGAAACTGAGCACGTGCCTCGGAACTGCTACCACAAAACATGCATACAACCAAAAACCCCAACCACATTTAGGTTTTCACGTTTCAACAGAATTAGTTTATTAGTTCCTTAACTACTGGGAAACTATCCACAACCAACCACATCGATCATTCGTAAATCATATCCCTGCCATCAACAAATCAAGTAAGGAAAACACAAGCAACAAAAAAAGTTCCTTCTTAACAATCAACCAACCCATTGATTAACATTCTCATTCCATTACCATTCCCCACTATTTATTAACTCTTCCACTTTTTATTTATTATTTACAACCCATAGTCCGTTCACATTCAAACCCATCCCTACATCCCAGCTGCCAACCACCACAACCACACCGAAACATGTACATCATTATCCCTTTAATACCATTTATTGTATCCCTGCTTCCCATCACCATCATAGAAATAACCCACAACCAAGTCAATCGCAGCCCTGATGCTCACTCGACTCACAACAACCCAAAAAACTCCCCTATCACATGCCATGTAACCAAGCCAACACCCACATATTCATTATTCTATTTTGTTCAACCGTGGTAATCACACAAGGGTTCCAGATTTTAATTATCCAACTTTACGTGATTAAAAAATTCCCACAGTCCACAAAGATTCCATTCACAAAAACGGTCTAAAAGATAGGGAATCATTTAATTGCGCAAGAAAAGGCACCCAACGACCGTGATTTTCCATAGGCATAAGTCTATTCAATTCACAACATAATATCACAGTACATAAAAGGTAAAGTAACATAAATCACAACTTCCCAACCCCGTATATAAGCGAGTTATTAACTTCATTAAACTGGTTCAAAAGTATTTCACGTAAACCAGAGGACACCCACCCCGCATGATGCACAATTTATACATATGAAGGTAAGATCCCTACCTCAATAGGTTCTGATCACAACGTTCCCCCAGATCAACTTTAGAAGTCGTCCATCGGCATCCATCGCTTCTGAAAAAACCCGGAAAAACCTCATTGGGTGGATGCTAGGAAGGGAAGGCCGACAGATCCAAGCTCAGAAGTTCCGCCTCATCGTTATGATCTCGTGGCTGCTGAAGAATCATAAATCAGAGCTCAGACGAAGAAGTTATGGAAGAAAATGATCCTTCGAGTCTCTTGGGGGAGCTCTGATCAGAGGAAAGGAGAGGAGATGGGTGTACTGAAAAGGAGGAGGGGACCCCTCCTTTTATAGGCATGAAAAGCAAAAGTAAACAGAGTGCACTTCATGGTACATGGTGTGTGATCAGTTATTTCACATGGTCTTTACACGGCTTCCAACACGACTCTACGGTCATTGACTGGTCAACACACGGTTTGAGGGTAACGCATGCGCGGTGAAGGACTACACGGCATGTAGTTTAGACACACGGCGTGTACCCATTTATTTCACATGGTAAAAACACAGATTCAACATGGCACACAGCTGTTGACTGGTAATGTTTACGTGGGGAAGGACTACACGATGTGTAGTTTAGGGTACACGGCGTGTACCCATTTACGTCACACGACAAAGACACAACCCTCCACATGGGGTATACCCGGCGAGGGGGTACACGGCTTGTAGTTTGGGGTACACGGCGTGTACTCATTTCTTTCACACGGCAAGGACACGACCTTGAACATGGGGTATACTCAGCAAGGTGGTACATGGCGTGTACTCACACTACACGGCGTGCACTTACAAAATTCTAGAATGTGTGAGAAAAGTCCATTTTACCCTCTAGAACACTTCAAGACCCTCTTTTTGACAAAGGAATGGGCCGGAGAGTTCCGGACCATTACATTATACAATTTTAATGATGGAAAAAAATTTGTCTCTAATGTAATGTTAAAAAAATATTTTCAATAATTTGGCCAAGGGAGTCAATAATCATCTATTTAGAAATGTTAAGAAGTATCTTCTAAAAACAATTTATATTCAGATCAGATATCTTAAATTTTGGATTTAGGAAATAATATTTTTTTTATAAATAACATTTTTATAATATTTTGAAAAACATGAGGTGGTGAAATTATATATGGTTTATGAAAATAATATAACATAATTTCTTTTAAAAAACATTCATCATAAACAATTGCCTAAAGGAAATATATTATTATACAAATACTTTTCCACTTTGGTAACATTTGAACCGTAAAACCCATAAAAGAATAACAAAAAAAGATAGATTAAATATCCATAACATAAATTGATTCATTATATTACATATTAATGGGTTAGTATGTATATGTTATAAAATTTTTTAAGAGCATACCCCTAAATATACATCAAAAAGAAAGGGAATTTGAGAAGAATAACTCTTTAAAAATCATATCATCGAACTGAGAGTTAATAAATGGAAAGATAATATGTAAAATATTAAATCCACAAAAAACAATAAATACAGATTAATAATATTTATAGATCAATTCATACATCCACATTTTATAATGGTACCAATGAAAAATAGTTATAACCAAACAAAAGAATTTTTTTTATGAAAATCTTTAAAACATTGTAACTATCATGTTAATTAACTTGGTATTAAATAATTAAAATATAAACATAAAATTCAATTAATTATGAATAAGTAATGATATAATATTTAATAGGTGTATTATTTACACCATATAAAAAATTAGGTGCATAAAAACAAATATTTCTCAGTGAAGGGAAATTGAGATGATATCCTAGAGTGTTTTGGTGATCACTTTATCAAATCCCCATAAAAGTGGAAACATTATAGGGATTCATATATCCAAAAAACATTCATGAAAAAATCATAAAATAAATTCATGGGTGTTATATACCAAACATAATCAAAATCAGATTAGAGTATGACATAAGTATCTCACAAATAAAAGTGAGATAAGAAACTCATTACTCCAGTCTAGATATTCCATGTATATATATTAAATACTTTATAGTCTGATTATATCCAATATTTTTTTTTATAAAAACCTTTTATAAGTTTAAAAATTATAATCATTTTATGATTTTATTTATTTTAATGAGGTTTTTAATTACTTAATCACATATTCCCACCTTAGTTGTTTTGAGGATGTTCAGTCCATGTTTTCTATATTGTTTTGGTATGTAGACCATGAAAAAAAAGATATGATTATTACATCAAATCTATAATATTTATTGGTAAATAATTATAGTTATTATATATCAATTATACTATTACAAACAGTCATGAATTCTAGTTGTGAAATATTTAATTTGTTACGATAATGGACATGGTAGGTTGTATATACACATGAGTAAAAGTTTCATTTTTAAAAGATCATTGTGGAATGAAGGTAATTATTTAACACACTAAATTAAAATGGCTTATTTGCAGTGGATTTTTTGTATTTTTTGGCGATATAAACCTCCTCTACATGTTTCTATGGTGGTTTCAAAAAACCACCACAAAATCGTGTATCTGCATGCAACATGTGGATGTTTCCTCTATTTAGTGGCAGTTTTTGGTAAGCGTCATAGAAAGAATATTTTATGAAGTCATATCAATTTTGAGGTGGTTTTATAGTTGTTAAAAAAAATTATTTGGTGGGTGTTATAACCATTTCAAAATTCAATACCCGCAAAAAAATTAATAAACTAATTACAACCACTCAGAAATAATAATTCATCATATTTAGCAGTGATTTTAACAACATTAAAATTGAAAAATAACTCTAATAGTGTCATTTATAACTACCAAGAATAAGAGTATCCCATATGCAGTGGTGGTTTAAACTGCTGCTAAATGTTGATTTACAAAAAAAAACAAGCTGTAGTTTCTATAGCCCTAGAACTACCTTGAAAAAAGTTAATTGAAATAAAATTGTATCGACTATCAATAGAATACAAAATCCATTTCAAAAGAAAAATAAATCACAAATATGTAAATAATATTCCATAATATATATATATATATATATATTAGTTTACATAAATCCATAAATTTTCTCAGTTCTGTGTGAAAAATAATACATCAACCCTCTCATTCTATATTAGTCCAAAACATAAAAAAGACCACTAATCACTGCTAGAATAACTCTTCTCATCACCCTCTACATATCTATCTCCAACTCCATATCAATCCATAATTACTGCTACTATCACCTGTATAAATACTAAAAAATGATCTATAGCCACATATCAATAGACACACCTTAAATGATATGTGGATATAGATAAGATATATCCATGCCCAAATAGCTGGGCATGGCAAAGGCTTATGTGAGAATTATTTTGATCGACATTCCTTCCTCCCGCATTGCGAATCTCCTCCCTCACCGTCCTCGTTGTTCCTCCTACATCACGATTCCCCCTCACTCACCATCGTCATTGTTCTTCTTCCCCTCCTCCTCTATGTATTCATCCTCCCTCGCCAATTCTCTTACCTCCTCCCCTAATCACCTTGTTATTTCTCCTCCTATCGCGATTCATCCTCCCCCTTCAGCTCTGATGCTGCTAGAAAACCTCCCCTCTGGCTCCAACACCTCCCTACCAATGCTGCTCTGGCACTACCAGCCCACCTCCCCACCGACACGACCTACCCACCTCCCTATAGTCACCTCACCTCCCAGTCAACACTGCTACGAGGCTTCCTTCCCATCTCATCCTCCAACACACCTCCTATGTGGAGATTTTAGGTTGCAATCTTCATCTATTTCCTTTTTTATTGGTTGAGTTGTTCATTTTTTTATATGGATTCATTGTAGGAGATAAATTATCATGTTACTTGGAGTTACACTCTTTTGGTATGTTAACTTTGATTAATTTTGAATTGAGTAACCTTAGCTTCTACAACTCTTCTTCACATAGGGTAATCATAAACTTACTAGAAAGCGGATAAATTTTTTCAGGTAACAAGTAGGATATGGATGATGATACTCATTCCCCATTATACTATGTTTAATTTTATTGAGTTTGATACATTGGAGTTAAATTTTTGTTTCACATTTTAATTCTACTATTTCAATCATTTTCTTCCAATACTATTGTCTTTGTTCATTTGTAGTGGTCTATAAAAGATACTGTGGTGATATTGGTGCATTGTTTTTTATGTTATAGACTCCAAAGAATGAGATCAACTATATGTAATTTTATTCCTCTTAATTTAGTTTTGGAGGATTTATTTAAGGGGTATTCTGGATGATATCCATGCACCCAAAAAACCCTCTCACAAATAGTCATACCTTGTAACTCTATCTATCATTTGCTACCTACCCTAGAGGATACATCTATTTATTCCGAATAAATTTATTTCTATCAGGCCCCTCAATTTTCTCCCATATCCCATACTCATCGAGGGAATCATTTTCATCCATCATGTATAAATCCCACTAATTTATGTCTTTCAAATATCATTCCTCTTTTATGATATTGGGTTCTCCATCATCCATTAGATACATGAAACACAAGTTAATTTCATACCTTTTTACATGGCACCAAGGCAATATAATTGGATGTTTAATAACTTCATGGTGAATATGAATTTCATCTAGAGAAATAACAATATTTTATGTTATTTTTGGGTGTTTGATGATAGGAGATACATCATCCCACTTAACTATGGTCATAAAATGCTTATTTAAAATCCAGTAAAGGAAAGGGTCAATGTGATGAAGACTGAATTGTCAAGAAGTTTTGAGATGATAAACACCAGTTTGAATAAATGGATATTTAGGATGATTATTTTGATGGACATATGTTTCGGTACATAATAATTATATTATTTGGATTACATCTAGAATTTGGTGGATCACTTCATCACGGGCGAGGTGAAACTAATGACCACACCCCTAGTTGAACATTTCAAATTGAGAAAGGAGAAGGAACACATAGAATCCCATAATATATTATTGGGTTGATGTGAAGTTTATTTTATAGAAATTAATGGGTTCTAGAAGCTTTGAAATTTCCACAAAAATAGAAGAGACATTTCCTGGTTTCTCTAAGTCATACATTGAGATATATTATTACACATGAAAGAGAACCAATATATATGTGTTCGATTACATAGGAAAGGATTAGTGTCAAATGTCAAAGATTTAATTGACATTTTTAATTTCAATTATAAAATTAGATTATATTTCTTTAACAGAAGTTGGAAATGTGTTTTTTGTGTTGAAGGGGACATTGAATGATAATAGAAGGAGGAAATATGATGAGATGTTGTTTTTTGAATCACATATTGTGATTCAATTAGTAAAAAAATTGTTGTTTTAATCTATTATGAAGAATATTTTTAAGGATTATCACTTTATCTTAATGTTTTAGGGGGATAAAGTACTAGATATATGGAAAGATAGAAGGGACTCAAAATATGGTAGATATAGTAAAAAATGTCATTGTCCAGAATTTTTTGAGGGGATATTCACCTCAGTTGAGCTAGGATAAATAAAATCATCACGTGGGAACCTTAAATTTGTTATGGAATTTTGAGGAATAGAAATAGATTTATAGAAGTTGTTGTGGGACTCAATAGTGAATTCCAAAAAAGATTCCAAATTATGAAGAATGTTAGGTTTCATCTATGTGTGTGAAAACCGTTTTAGGTTCCAAAACATAGTAAAATAGAATGAAAAATTCTAGAAGATTAATTTTAGGAACATTGATTAAAAAAATATAGTATTAGATAAAAATTATAGAAGAATAGAAGTTACTTTAACTTGATGGTGCAATCAGAAAATGAAAATCAAATATTACCCAACAACATATTAAAATGGAAGTAGTGTGGGAAATGAAAAGGAACTTCATATATTTTCCCCTATTGAAGAGTATTTAAGTTTTTAATCTTGGAATATTTTAGAAAATTTAATATACAAGTTTATTAATGAATCAAACATAATTTTTTTGTCATGACATTTTTATAATGAGAACAATGTACTAGGTGAATGATTTTAGGTGGTGGGATCCTTTGATGGAATGGAGTGATAGTTGTGAAGCTATGAGATATATAGAATCACTCCTCAAAGAGACTAAAAGACATGGAATCTAGTTTCATTGGATGGATTCTAATATATTTATTAAAATGGATTATTTAATCACTATTAGTAAATTGTAAAAAAATTTGATTCCTTGAATAAAAATAAAATAGTATTCTCCTTGTGGAGTAGGAATCATATCTTGAAAATGTAAATAATTTTTTTTTCTTTGTTTAATTTTGATAATTATATTTTGATACTCTTGTATGTGTCCCATAGAAGTGGTTTGTTCATTGTAGTGTTATGATTTATCTGCATATCCTTCCATGTATTTGAAACCATAGTGTGGGATGGAATATTAATACATTATTTCTGAGTAATAAATTTCTAGAAGATATCTTCTAGTTGTCTTCCAAAATTTAGCCATGATCCTAAAAAATCCTTTTACAACTAGCTAAATCTTATACCTCAATATACCATTTCCTTCCTCCTTCAGCTTCTAAACATATATTTTTTAGCAATATTCTTCCTAAAGGTCCCCTCTATTATCACTTATGCTCTAAACCCATGGAGGGAATCATTATCAACCCTTGTTTCCAACTCACATTATTTGGAGTCTTTCAGATTTATGAACTTATTAGAGAAATGAGGTTGTCTATCATTCAAGAGAATCTCATAGTGAAAGATACTTTTTTACTATTTCTCTTAGAAACAAGGAAGAAGAATTAGAAGATTAATTACATTGCAATGAAATAATATTTCATCTAAAATAATACAAATCATTAATATTCCATGAATTTTTTCTAAGATTGGATTTTACTCATCCTATATATCCATGTTAATGATATTATTATTTGCAGTCCAATAAAAGAAATAGTTGATGAGATAAAGATATAATTTTCAGGATGTTTCAAGATGAAGAATCATGTTCCAGCAAAATAGATCCTAGGGATGAAGATTTTGAGGGACATAAGTTATGGTACATTATACCCGACTCAACCCGATTACATTTGGATGGTGGGGGGGAGTTATTCAGAATTAGTGAGGAAAAACTTGTTACTTTGGTTACCTTTCCATTTTATTATTTTTGTTACCTTACTACTAATTACATTCATCCCGAAAGTTGTAAAGATAAAACCTACATTTCTCGATGCCTACCTAAACCATTGAAATTTCTATAATGTGTGTTGTGGTTAAGTTGTGTTGCAACAAGTGCCTAATATTTTAAATGACTGAGGCAATTTTTAACCATTTACAGGAACTATAAATTCTAGATGAGGATATTTTGTGCTTAAAGTGTTCTATTCAAACACAACCAAAACATGACATGAACTGTGCTTGATATTCTACTGATAAAAGCTGCATGTATTGTATCATATCTTTATATTATCTATATTCTCCCTTATATCTTAATGTTTTATGTTTTGTTTTTGCAATTACACAAGGAGATAATAGTACAACGCAACATAGACAAATAACCTCTCAATGGAGCTGTGTTAGGAAGGCCCAGTTAGTACCATGTTTTTTAACAGGTTCATCTTTTATTCCACAATTTAATAGGTTCATATTTTGGATCTAATTTATTCATGTTTTTTTTAAACAGGTTTATCTTTTAGGCCATACAGGTATGAAGATTCTACCTTTCCCAAGGTTTTTATAGGTGGAAGTTCATCCCCATGCCTTTGTATCATCAAACTGCTTTGATGCATACTTCCTCTAGGTGTCTGGCCATCTTGGAGCTGTGGTTGCGCCGAGCGAAAGGGTTTTTATTCTAGGTGATAGAATCATAAATTGTATTATTCTGGAGGAATTATCATATGCAGTGGGATCTATGTGAGTTTCCATTAAATAATCTATACATTTTAATGTATTAATTTAAAATATGATGATTTATTCCTTACAAATAGTTCATTCATGTGGAAGGGATTCCCCAAGCCTTTGTGTAATCAAACTGCTTTGATGGATACTTCCTCTTGGTTTTAGGCCAGCTTAATGCTATGATTGGACTATGGGAAAAGGTTTTTATTTCATGAAATGGAAACATGAATGGTATTATTATTGATGAATTAGCATATTTTTATATATGTTAACAATTTATTTTTTAATCTCTACACATCAAGGTATGGTTTCCTGAAATACAACTCTTTCTATTGCTCCTCCCTGGGATTTCAGCGAGGGCCTATTTTTGGTACTACTATATTCTCTATGATTTAGTTTAATTTCAACAGAGGTATGTCTCTACACATAGATATTAATTTATTGTCATTTTCTATCCATTTTTTTTCATTTTGTAACTTATTGACTATTGGTGAAAACTAGCTGTATTAAAAACATTATTACTATTAAAATATTGTATCCACCAATAGGTTTTTCCAAATTTATTACTCATAGGGAATTATTTTTCTATAATAGAGGATTTGGTTTTCATCGCAATACAATAATAATAGTGGATTGGGTTTACTACTTAGTACTAAAACTCATTTTATTGTTTCTACTTCCATGACCTATGTGAAAAGTATACTGGGTTTTATCCCCAGTACCATAAAAATATTGATCTCATTACATGTAAAAATCATTTACTTATGTAATGGGTGAAATTAGCCAAGTGGTAGGGATTTTGGGATTTGTGTTAGGTCTAATATAATGTGAACACAGGAAAAAAGAAACACATGATGGTGACAACTACCTTAATCTATCCTTTCTATAAACATACATGTGACCAATAAAAACATTCATAGGAATTAATGTTTTCTTGTAGAACACACATTTGTATTACCTTGAGGCCACGAAACAAGATTGGATACATTTTTATGTTGCCCTTATCCATGTCCATGTTTCTGGTGCTCAAGATACACTGTCTTCATCAAGCCAAGCGGTAAGGTTTCCATTATCAAAACTACACACTAATTATGTATCATAAGTGTTAGTTTTTAATACTTTATTCTCTCATTAATTCAAAGTTAGTTTACATTCCAACTAGTGTAATTTGAACTCACAATTAACATGCATGGTGATTTACAGTCACCCTCCTACTCATTTCCTTCCAAATAACAAGGAAAATGAATAATTTGATAGCTGATATTTTCCATCACACTTGTTCATAGTACAAATCTATCTTCTGCTTGCCTTCTCCACATGGATAGAGGGTAAGGTAAAATAGATTAACACATTTAATTTGTAGGGACATAAACTCTACTACATACTATATAGGAATAGTAATTCATCAGAATAATTCATCAAATCCACCCTCTATGATACTTGCACAGTTTTAAGAACCTGAAATTTCATTCACTGATATGTACTGAACTAGAATCTGTAGAGAATTAGGATTGAAGGGTGATCCATTCCCAGTTGCTAAATATAATGATGGAAAATTGAACTCAGAGTTGGTTGATGTGTTTTCAGAGCTAGCATAACTAGCATCAACTTCATGGTCATCAGGAATAGATGTAGAAGTGGAGGATGAGGCCAATAAAATCATTTTTATCCCATGAAATTTACCAGACATGGAGTATATCATCCTAAAGCACGATGTTGAGTGAATCTTGGAGTGGATGGACTCTCCTTTCTACTTCTTCTAATTTCTTTTTTCTATCTTCACATGATTTCAAGGATTATTTTTATTTCCATTAAAATCATATGATCCTTATTTCTCTGAGAGTGAAAATTCTTGAATAGACATCAGCTTCTTAACTTTTGTGGAAAGTGTTTCCATTAGGATGGTGTTGTGTGCAATCGAATAATTTTTAAAAACATGGAATGTTTTTACAGTTGATGTTAGAGACACCACATGCATATCAAAATATTTTTTTGACTCACAGAGGGGTGTGCATTCTAGGGGGTGTTCCAGGCTAAGTGGTGGGAAGGATAAGGGGGATGGTGTAGGTTAGGGGTGGGGGTTGAAATGTGGTGTAGGGGGGCTGTGATAGCTAGGGGGATGGGTGGAGGGGGTAGGGGATAGGGGGGATGAGGCAAGGGGCTAGGGGGAGGGTAGAGGGGGAAGGGGGTAGGGGGAGGTCTGCAGAGTAGAGGGGTAGGGGGCAGGGGGTAGGGGTAGGGGTGGGTGGAGGGGGGCAGGGGCCATGGTGAGGAGAGGTCGGGGAGGAGATGTCTAGAAGGAAAAGTCATGTCTTGGAAGCATTTATTATTGTTTTTCATCATCCATTGTGATTATATTACACAACTGGCTTGTTCATCTATTCCTTTTCAAGAGAGGCCACCCTAATCAGTTGTCAATATCCTCCTAGAAGATTTTGTTGGGATCTACCTATCTCCATTATGGTTTAACTTTTAAATCCATACATGATTTTTTGAATCATTTGTTCATCAGGAGATGGGATCCCATGGAATAAAATATTTTTTAATGGATGAGTGATGGTTTAGTTTAATGTTATACCTGGTATTCCTTGACTACCTTTTATGAAAGCTCATCTAATCTTCTTATTTTATTAGACAATTTAAAATCATTATTGTCTGGTGCTGTTCAATATCTAGATCATCTTTGTGTGTATATGGAAAAAAAATTTGGATATAAAGGTCTGAATTTTGAAAATTAGTTTTATTTTTCCATTAATTTAATAGATTTATGTAAAGTGCTAAATATGAATTGCTAATTTTCATTTTTGAAATTATGGATTACCAAGATAATGCAATTTTATATCTATATAAATATTGATCTTTCTTATATGGGAATTTATAGATTCATAAATGTTTTTGTTATAAAAAAATATGGAATATAACAAATGAAAACATTTTATATCAGAGAAAAATTATTTATACTTTTCCATTAAATCATTTTATTTATATTCTTCTTTGGTTTTATTTACATTCATTTTCCATTCTAGATAAACTGATATTTGTTCTGTTATCAATGTGTAATAATTATTAGAATATTGGTGTAATAGATGTGATATATAAATAAAAGAAACCTTCAATCCTACCGAACATCACAGGTAAAATATGGCCACTAATTACTATTGTAAAAGGAAGGTTACAGTACAATAATGTCAATTTTACCATCCATAAGACTAAACTATTTGACAATGTACTCTTAAGGTAATGTAATCATAATGACCCATACTTCTCGAAGGTAACACTTTGGAATGTTCATTTATTTCTTATTACCATACTACAACTATAATTTTGAGAGGTGTATTTTCTCATTATTAATTCTTGTGGCTATCCATATTGAAATTCCTGATAAATATGTAAATACCATTATCAAGATTAAAAACATTGACATGCCATATTTCATTTTTACTATTTGTTTGTGGTTCACGATTACAAAGTTCATTAATTATGCTTATTTGGATGGTACTATAATAATAATTTATGTCTTTAACATTTTTTCTTTATGAGACCTTTTATACATGACTCTACTTCTGTGTTATATCTCATTAAACATTTTGGTTTAGGTTGATTATTGTATAGGTACTGTCACTTAAGTAGTCTGGTTGATGTTAAGGGGGTACATACTGGGATGAGCTATTGAGAGGTCATAATGTAAATCGTATTGACTTAACTCAAGTTTATGTTCATTGGAAAAAACAATTAACACTCAATAGAAACAAGATGAGGTGGTTCCTACTCTGATGACTACACCCATAGATGGACTGTGGTTGACTTTCTAGAACTGTCCAACTTTTCACAGGTTAAACACATCCCGGGTTCAGGGTTTGAAACCTAAAAATTATTTTCTATTTTCTTATCTTTTATTTCCCTTAGTTATTTTACTATTTAATAACATTTTTCTGGTGTTTTATGGGTAGGAAAAAAGATGTACAAAACCTCATGCACATGTTTAAGATCGAATCATACTGTTGTTGGAAGCGTAAACAAACATCCATCTCCGTGTTTCTACTTTTTTCAATGTTTTTTATGATTTCCACCTTCCTCTTTAAATTTTATGTGATAAATTTCCCATTTTATTTGAAGGTTTCTGTAAAATACGTTTAATGTGTGGGATCTAGGTCACTGTTATCCAAGATGTGATTTAGTGAACTCTATAATGGACATTTTTGAGACTATTTATTTAAATATCTCACATACAATGTGTTTCCGCTCCAAGAGACACTCAACTCATCCTCCAATTTTCATACTATGTGATTTATTTCATTCAATTTATTGTCTTTATTATTGTCATATCTCCTTCCCAATATTCGTGCCACTTTCCTGGTATTTTTAATTAGTTTTTGATGAAGGTAACATTAAATTTCGAAATTGTGAATGTTGATCCGTAGGTTTTTTCATCTACAGAGTATATGGAGAAGACCAACCATCGTAACCATGCCGTTATTTTTGCGACGTCGGGGGCCTTTGTAGTAGGGCGTTGGATCATTTGTATTGGTTCAGGTAGATTTGGTTCTCCCAATAGAGGTAAGGTTTTAATGTCGTTGGTTGGTTTCTCACTGGTTATGTAGCATTCTATATGTGTGTTAATGTTCCTAATATACTTTGTGTAGTGTGTTGATCCCTTCTCATTGGTTTCGAGTAGCCATGTTAAGTGAGACTCTCCTGTGTGTGCATACGTAAGAAATTATATGTATGTGGGTTCCCCCGTTACATGTATTGTCAACCATGGCAGTGATTATGCTTTTATAGTTCTATATGTGGCCATGTATATATATATATAAATTCATACGCAAGTGAGTGGAGACTGGTATATGCATATAAACTAGTGTGCAAGGATCCCCTTTCACATGCTCATGGCCATGAAGGTGTGTTCTTAGTGGATAGGTTTCATTGCATGTGTGTAAAGCTGCGTATACCCATTGGGGTAACAAAAACTTTTAGTTAGAAATATCCAAGAGCCGATGTGGATGGTTTGGTTTTACCTTGAGGTTGGATCCCTCTTCTAGCCAATTTAATTCAAGAATGTTTTAAATTGAATTTAGATTCTTTCTTAATTCTGCTTAATTATATTTAATTGCATATATTGAATATGTTTTCTGTAATATAATTGTTTCATTGATAAATAATTTCATGTTTCTATAATAAAATCCCTCCAACAGAGGTGTGTTGTCTGCGAAAACTCACAGTGATAGTTATGTTGATCTAGTTGCTTAAATTATTGCATTTGATTTGTTCTGAATGATTTTTAGAATAAATGTTAAATATAACTAAATTAAGTGTGTGATAAATAAATTCCATGATTTTATAATAACACCCCTCCAACGGAGGTGCGCTATCTTCTAAACCATAGAGTAGTGATAATTATTTGTATTAGGTTTAGATTTCTCTTGAGTCTATCATATACCTCTTCTGGGTGTTTGTTTTGTGGCTAGTTATTTTTTGATTTCATTGAATAATATAAAATGTCTTATCATACTCATTTAACTCAAATGAAATTGCTCGAGTAGGAACATGCCTTGACCATGACACATTCCTTTTCACGCATTGAATATTATAAATAAAATTTCCTTGTTTAGGAAAACTGAATGAATTTATTAATGCTTTGTGTAGGGTGTATGATTTTTTTCATCATTTTTTCCCTTTAGAAGTTGCATCATTGTGCCGCCCGCTACAACCTTCTCTGGTGATTCCTTGGTATAGCACAATAAATAGTTGATCTATTCTATCATTTGTCGATTGGGTGATGGTTGGATTTTTCTCCACCTCCTCTAGCTCCATTCACTTCTGGCCGGAAGATGCTACCCCATAGATGTCGCTAGATCGGGCCAACACAATGGGGTCATGTCGTGGTCTTGCGATGGTCATTCCATGATTTGGCCCTGCTTCTGGATGAAAGCTCTTAGTTGTTCGTATTGGTAGTATTCTATGAGTCTTGTGACCAATGTTGAGACTGACTAGTCAGAATTTATGTTGGCGGGGTGATGACTAGAATGTTTCCCCACCTCCTCCCACTCCCTTCGCTCCTGGTTGGTAGATGCTACCCCAGAGATGTCTTTGGGCTGGGCCAACACGCCGCGTTCAGGCCGTTTTCACGCCGCTGTCACTCCTCTTTCATGCCACTGTCTCGCTGTGGTAACGTCGTGATTTGGCCTAGCTCCAAGATGAAAACCCATGACTGTTCGTGGTGTTAGCATTCCATCAGTCTTGTGATCAAAGTTGGGATTGACTAATCATAATTTCTCCCAGCGGTGCGATGACTAGAATGTTTCCCCACCTCCTCCAGCTCCATTAACTCCTAGTCGGACGATGCGGCCCTACAGATGGTGTTGGACCGGGCTGGAATGTGGAGGTCACTCCATGGTCATGCCGCCATCACACCGTGGTCACGCTGCGGTTATACCACGGTAATGCCGTGATTTGGTCCTGCTCCAGGATGAAAACCCGTAGTGGTTCGAATTGATAGTATTCCACGAGTCTTGTGATCATTGTTGAGAGTGAGTAATCACAATTTTTGCTGGCAGGGTGATGGCTGGAATGTTTCCCCGCCTCCGCCCACTCCCATCGCTCTTGGCTGGAAGATTCTACCCCGCAGATGTCATTGGACCAGGCCAACATGCTGATGTCATGGAGAGGATACGCCACAATCACGCCGCGGCCACACCGCGATCACGCCGTAGTCACGCCGCGGTCACGCCGCAGTCACGCCGCTGTCACGCCGCACTCACTTCGTGGTCACTTCCCGGTCACGCCGTGATTTTACCCTGCTCTAGAACAACAACCCGTGGCAGTTCATTGTGATATTCCATGTGTCTTGTGATCAATGTTGAGACTGAATGATCACAATTTCATTCCTCAGGGTGACGACCGGAATGTTTCCATTCCTCCTCTAGCTCCCTTCGCTCCTGGCCGGAAGATGCTGCCTCGTGGATATCGTTGGACTAGGGTGAAACCCCATGGTCACGTCGCAGTCAAGCCGCAGTCATGTTGAGGTCATGCCACTGTCACGCTGCAGTCACGCCATGGTTACAGTGCGGTCAGACCCCGGTAATGTCGTGATTTGGCCCTGCTATAGGACGACACTGCACGATGGTTCGAAGTGATAGTATTCCATGATAGTTGTGATCAATGTTGAGAATGACTAATCACAATTTCTGTCGGTAGGGGGATGACCAGATTGTTGCATCTCCTCATCCCACTCCCTTTGCTCCTTGCTGGAAGATGTTGCCCTGCGGATGTCGCTGGACCGGCCAACACGCCGCGGTCACGCCGCAGTCACACTGCGGTCACGCCACTGTCACAGATTAGTAATGCTTTGATTTGGCCATGCTCCAGCCACATCCATCCCACACTAGCCCCCTTCCACCTTCATTTCAGACCACTTCCACCGGCATTCTAGCCCGCAACAGCCCCCCTTCCACCATTGAATCAGCCCGCACCATCTCCCCAACACCTACATCTAGCCCCCTTCCACCAGCATTCCAGCCCCCTTCAACCTACATTCGACCCTGCACCAGCACCCAGCCACCTACATTCCAGCCCGCACCAGCCACCACACCAGCCACCTCCCCCAGCCTCTTATAAAACACACATGGTAGAACACTTCCACCTGTAAAATAGCCCCAACCATCAGTTACATCCATCACCATCCCCCGACCTCCTACTTCCCAGCCTGCACCAGCCCCTGCCACAAGCCCAACAACCCCCATCCACCTGATATCCAGTGCACACCAGCCCCTTGCCACATATTCCAGCCCACACTAGCCCCCTGCCATCCCCCTACCGACTGCCTTTCCACCCATACTATCCACTCCGGCCCGCACCAGCCACCACACCATCCCCCATCCTCATGAATTCCAGGATACACGGGAAAAACTCCATGCAAATCACAAAAAGTAAAGGCGAAAGTGGATCCCCATGCTTGATCCCTCTTTTCCCAGAAATGTGTGCACGTAATAAATAACTCTAAAAGCTTCTCAAGGGTCTTCTCCACTCATATCCCAATCATGTAGACACACTATCTTCACTCCTTCAAGGCATATCATTCCTTTTGATGTTCTTTGCCGGGGTGGGGTGTGCAGGGGGGTAGGGGCGGGGTGTGCAGGGGGGAATGGGTGGGTTGGGTGGGGTGGTAGAATGTGTGTGCATGATACAAAATGATTTTAAATCCCCGGAATCATTTAGGGGTTGTTCAAATGTCCTCAAGTTGAAACCAAATGATGCCAATTGATATCTTCATTCTTTTTGGAATTACAACCTAAGATCTTTCACTCATCTAAATACACATGTTTAAAACAATCAAGTACATGTAGAAGGTTTTAGAAATATTCCTTAAGATCTCAAATTTCATCAACATATTGTCATTGATTAATTCAATTTGTCTCCCTAAATATCAGACTTTATTCGGTCATTAATAGGGATGAGAGAAATTCATACCTCGTCAGTTATTTTTTCAAGAACTTTCCAGAAATTCCAGATTTTTATGGAATAAATAAGTTTGGAAGCTTCTCAAAGTTCTTCTCCACTCATCTCCCCGTCTAGGAGACACACTATCTTCACTCCATCTAGGATGAACTTTCCTTCTGATGTTCTATGCAGGGGTGGGGTGCGTAGTGTGTCAAGGGGTGTGTACATGATACCAACTGATTCTAATTCCCATGAATCATTTAGGGGATATTCAGATGTCCTCATGTTGAAACTGAATGATTCCAGTTGATATCTATATCTTTTTGGAATTACAACATGAGATCATGCACTCATCTCAATACACATGTTGAAAACATTCAATTACATGTAGCAGGTTTTAGAAATCATCCTTGAGATCTCAAATGTCTGCAACTTCTTTTCATTGATGGATACAATTTCTCCCCCATAATATTAGACTTTATTTGGTCATCAACTGCAATGTGAGAAATGCATACCACATTAGTGATTTTTTCATGAAATTTCCATAAATTCTAGGTTTTCAATGAAAAAATAAGTTTGGAAGCTTCTCTAAGGTCTTTTGCACTCATCTCCCAATCGAGGAGACACACTATCTTCACTCCATTAAGGATGATCTTTCCTTATGATGTTATTTGTAATACCATTTGATAAATTATACCAACATGTGCATGGGTCAGGGGTGGGGTGTGTAGGGGGGCAGGGGTGGGGTGTGCACGAGGGAGGGGGTGTGTGCACGGGTGGCAGGGGTGGGGTGTACAGGGGGTAGGGTAGTGGTGTGAACATTATACCAACTGATTCCCATTCTCGTGATTCATTTAGGGGATGTGCAAATGTCCTCATGTTGAAACCAAATAATGTCAATTGATATCTACATTTTTTTGGAATTACATAATGAGATCTATCACTCATCTCAATACACATGTTGAAAACATTCAAGTAGATATAACATATTTTAGAAATAAGCCTTGAGTTCTCAAATTTATTCAACTTCTTATCTTTGATTAATTCAATTTCTCCCCTTAATATCAGAATTTATTTGGTCATTAACAGGGATGAGAGAAATGCATACATCATCAGTGATTTTTTCAAGCACTTTCCAGAAATTATAGATTTGAATGGAATAAATAACTATGGCAGCTTATCAAGGGTCTACTCCACTCATCTCCCCATAGAGGAGACACACTATCTTCACTCCATCAAGGAATATTTTTCCTTATGATTTTACTTGGAATACCATTTGATAAATCATTCCCAAATGTGTAGGGGAGAAGGGGTGGGGTGTGTAGGGGGCATGGATGGGGTGTGCTGTGGGGGGCAGGGGTGGGGTGTTAAGGGGGGGAGGGGTGGTTTGTGCAGAGGGGTAGGGGGGTGTGTGCATGGGGGGGGGGGGGGGGCTGGGTGGGATGTGTAGGGGGAAGGGGTGTGAACATGATACCAACAAATTCTGATTCCCATGACTCATTTAGGCGTTGTTCAAATGTCATAAAGTTGAAACCAAATGATTCCAAATGATATATTTATTCATTTTGGAATTACAACCTCAGATATTTCACTCATCTCAATAAACATGTTGAAAAAATTCTAGTACTTGTAGTAGGTTTTTGAAAACACCCTTGATATCTCAAATTTCCTCAACTTATTTTAATTGATTAATTCAATTTCTCTCCCTTAATATCAAACATTATTTGGTCATTAATAGAGATGAGAGAAATGCATACCTCATCAATGATTTTTTCATGGACATTCCAGAAAATCAAGATTTGCATGGAATAAATAAGTCTGTCAGCTTCTCAAGGGTCTTTTCCACTCATCTCCCCATCAAGGAGAAACATTATCTTAACTCTATCATGGAAGATCATTCCTTCTGATGTTCTTTGGAATACCATTTGATAAATCATACCAAGATGGTGACTTTTTTTAGACTTAGAATAGTTGTTCCAGCTTACTTCCCTTCATTTTCTCTCCTCTTGAGAACTTGTTTCACCATCAATTCACTGCATTGTATGGCACACTAATAGAAAATAAAAAATAAATAATAAGGGATTAAGGTGGATGTCCTTAATCGTCAATGTGAGTTGTTGGGTTGAGAAAATTTTCTCACCCAGTTTGTCCTTTCCAATTTAGCACCAAATCTAGATGGACTCTTCATGCATGTACTACTGTATTTTGAAGCATCCTTGGGCATGATGGATTACTTTATCCCCTCCAAATGTGATATTTTCTTTTTAACATGATGATAGAACACGTGATGCTCTAGGATATGTGAATGTGATGTGGGGGGGGGTTGATGTCCAGTAGGGGGGCTTTTGTCTAGGGGGGCTGTCTAGGGTGTCCAGCGGGGGGGTTGTCCCGGGGGGCTAGGGATGTTGTCCAGGGGGGCTAGGGATGCTGTCCAGGGGGTTGGGGCTATTGTCGATGTGGTATGGGGCTGCTGTCCAGGGGGTCCAGCAGTGGGTTGGGGTGGCTGTCCAGCGGGGGCAAGGGGTGTGTAAGGGGGTGTGTGCATGTGGTGCAAGGTATGTGTGTGTGTGAGTTTTTTTTTGGGGGGGGGGCTGTTGTGAAAGGGGTGTCCAGTAGGGGTGCAAGAGGGGGGGGGGGTGTCTAATAGGGCTGTTGTCCATGGGGGGTCTTGTAGGGGGGGTGCTGTCTAGTGGGGTCTAGTAGGGGGTGGATCCACTATTCTTGTTTATTGAATTATATTCTAAGTGAATATTATAATATGATTTGTTTTACAATAATTTTAGGGGACGAGAACTACTATGTTATACCTGGTGTTATTGGTACTTTTGAGATGGTTGAAAACTTCTTCGATAGTTTGTGTCACTGGGAGACTCATGTATGTAAAATTATCGGTTTTTTATATTGGGATTTGTTTAATACATATTATGTAAGTAGCTTTCATGTATAATTTAATTTGAGGGGGAATTGCAGGGGAAGGGGGAAACTAGCAAGGGGAAAAATTAGGGGCCGGTAGGGGGTGGAAGTGCGGGCTGGTAGGGGCAGGGGGAGGGGAAACAGGTAGGGTGGGGAAGGGGGCCGGACTGGGGGGGGTGTCCAGGTTCTGGGGGGGGGGTCCAGGTTCTCTCTTGGAGGGTAGGGGTGGTGCTGTCTAGGGGAGTGTAGGTCTGGCCTGTCTAGGGGGATCTGCCCAGGGTATGTGGGTGTCCATGTTCTGGGGGAGGCTCTAGGGTCTATCCAGGAGGGTGGGGGTGCCTGTCTTGGGGAGTGGAGGTCTGGGCTGTCTAGGGGGATCTGTCCAAGGTCTGGGGGGTCCAGGTTCTGGGCGTCGGTGGGGTGTCCTGGGTCTATCTGGGGGGTGTCCTGGATCTATTTGGGGGGGGGGGTGTCCTGGGTCAATCCGGGGGGTGTCCTCGGTCTGTCTGGGGGTGTCCAGGGTTTGGCGGGGGAGGTTTCTAGTGTCTATCTGGGGGTGTCTTGGGTCTATCCAAAATAGGGGATTTGCAGGGTGTCTTTCCAGGGGTTTGGGGTTTATATTGGGTGTGGGTGTTCAGTGTCTAGTAGGAAGGGGTCTGCAGGGGAGTGGGATACTATAGGGGGGATGTGTAGGGGGTGGTTTTTTTTGGGTTTTCAGACCCTATGGCCACAGTTTGTAACAGTGGCTTTAGGTCTGTTTCCATGGTTACTATCCATGGATATAGTTCTAATTACACAGTTTCAAACTGTGGTAATAAATTGTGTCCCTCCTTTAGTATAGCCACAATTCTAAATAGTGGATATAAAGTTATTACCACGTTTTGAACCCTTTGTTTTATACCTATCGTCATGGTTTGAACTATGACTCTAGTTCTATAGACACATTTCCAAACCATGGCTATCATTCTAGGCCTATAGCAATGCCAAACTTAGCCACGGTTTCTCAAACTGTGGATATTACCTATAGACATAGTTTGAGGACCTATAACCATGGTTTTAAACTGTGGGTATAACACGAATTTCCATTAGTGGTAGGAAAATTATATTTAAAATTAAATTGTTATGTATATTTATATTGTTACATAAAAACAATAAAATTTTGTGAACTAAATCATTCTGATGTTGTGGGTTTTTCATGCTCACCACTAGTCATCAATTCAATATCATCAGGGACAGATCTTATCATCTGTTGAAATAAATCAATAAATGCATTCAAGGTAATCTTCTTTTCTATAACATCAACCAAAATAAGGTGAGAAAACATCTGTATAAAGATATTTTATTAAAAAAATATTAGAACATAACAACTAAATTACTTTGAATTACACCATAATGTATTAAAATTCCCATTATTTGTGAATCAAAAACAACTTTTTCCAACGATGATTTCCTATTTATCAAATAAACATATGTAATAGGAAGGGTAACTAGGTCTACCACTAGTTGAACTAGAATATGAAAAAATATTCCCATGAAATCATCCGTTGGGACTCCATAGCAGTCAAATGGGACAACTATCTTTAGTTTATTTAAAATATATACATCTAAAATATTCATTTTTGTCTTCATAGTAGCATTGTTTCCATATTTTATGAAAAAAAATGTAGTACAAAAAAATAGGAATAAAATTATCCATATATTTTTTTACCTATACAAGTCACCCTCCAACATCCTTGTTAAGAACAAAGATAGGCATGTTGCCTCATTGTTGAGGGTCGACAAGTATCAATATAACTCTTAATATTTCTCAATAAAAACATTTAATCAAATAATAGTAACATTGGAACATATATTTTAAGAAATTCATGCATTATAAAATTAAAAATGATAATAGTTTCACACTATTGAGAAATAAAATATACATAACTATGTTAATGAATAAAAACATCAATGACATAAGTTGTTGATAAATGAATGGATTTATCTACAGAAACTCATTTTATTCTTCAATCATGTCATTTTTATGCTCCATTTTTATTTCATCTACCTTATCCACCCTTTCAAGACCAATTTTTTCAATATCATGATAGAAAAATAAGTTCTCTTCTTATTGTTGTTGGGATTCAATGTTAGTGGTAAAATCATCCACTTAATCACCCATTTCCTACAAGTCTCCCTGTTTTGTTTGAGAAACTACACTCCACCATTCATCTGCATCATCTTCCACATAATTTACCATTTTTACTTGTGATGAGAAGTTATAATGATCGTGTAATTATCTTTCACCAACATCTATCCATCAAGATATGTTCATGAAAGTAAATTTAAAGGATTCCCTTTTAACACCCTTGATAAAATCAACCCAGTTTCATTTGAATAAAACAACTAAAAAATGAATGGGGTACTTTAATTTGATAATATCATCCAGCATTCCATAGTATACCACTTTGTAAAATGTTAATATACCACTATTCTCTATTTTCAAACCCTCTTCCCAGTAGACATTACAAAATTTTAAAACATTAACATTGTAAGAATCAAACATTATATCTTGTTTTAGAGGACCTCTAGGAAGAAAACTAAAATCTTATGAAAACACATCTCAAGTATTATGATTCAAGATCTAAAAAAAGTAGTATGAAATATTAGATTCACACAATATATGCATCAACCAAATATCTATACTGATTGTAATATTTATGAACATGCACATCATGATAAACATTCATCAAAATATTTATTAACATATGTTGTTATATCATTCCTATTTTTGTTTTGTCCTCTCACACATCTCCTTGTTTCTTTCATTTACTCATTAATAAATGGATCTAAAATTATGCTATTTATAAACACACATCTATCTACCTGTGATAATTCTATTTTTATCAGTGTAACATTTTTGCTCCCCGCAACTGATCAGTAAATAACAAGAATAAGTTTTTATTTCCCATGTAGTTGATATTGATTTGATGTATCATAAATATGTGTAATTCGATTAAATCTTTTTCAATATCTTCATAGTATCTATAAATAAAGTAAAGACACTCCTTTTCTAAATAGAATTTAGAAATAGTGACTTTAGGTTGATCTTTGTTTTTTATAAATGATTTTAAATGCCAATGATATATGTGAAAAAGGAAAAGAAGATAAATTTTTATTTCATGAAGTGAAGATAATTGATTACATAAAAGAAATACATATAAAAAAGTACCTCTCAATTGGATATATTCGTCGATAATTTATGGGGCCTCCTAATTTAGCATCCTTAACCAAATCCCCATTTAAAATCACCATGACAATAAAAAATGATGGAGGAAAGATAATCTCCATTTCTCAAGGTGTGGATAAAAAACTCTCAAGAAGGTTGTAAAACTCAAATGGTTTTATAATTTTCCCACATAGTTGTTTGAATAATGTGAAAAAATTAGGGTACAATAATAGAAACCTTTTCATATAATTGTGTATGCAATGTTAATGGTAGTGACACATTCCTGTCATGGGGTGTGACAAAAACAAATATTACCTATGTTAAAATGTAGTAAAGTGGTTAACCTAGATTGTCTCCATAGAGGAGTGCGCAACAATTACGTTTGTCACTTAATTAGAGGAAAAAATGGGTGGTTTCTGAGATTTAATTTATTTTGGAATGAAAAATAAAAATTAAATGAAAAATATTATCTAAAAAAATATTGAAAACTAAAATATGAGAATGGAGATTAGGTTGGGGTTGGTTTTCTAATTATAATGCTATCCTTGTTTTATTTTATTCTACCCTCTTCTGCTACGTTGTTTAAAGTGAGATTCTGTGATTGTTTCCTCTCACTCCTTTGGTTGAATGGTGATGGTGAGAGAATTACTTACCAAGATCTCAGTTTGGTCTAATCTCCTTTAATGTGCATGAGAGGTGAATTAAATATCCTCAATTGACTTGGGAAATACCTAATCGGGTCTTGGTTATCCCAAGCTATCAAAAACATTCACTTCCACTTCCACACGTACATAAGGTCACAGACTATTTCACCAATAAGAATTGGTCTATTCCATCGTATATAAACCAAAACCTAGTGGAGGAAGATAATGATCATTGACCAAATAAAAAATCAATAACGGAATCAAAAATCAAATACGATCTCACTTGATAATAAAACCTACCATATGAAATTGAAAACAACATTATAGAAAAGAGATAGAATTTTTATTCAATAAAGCGCATGAACTCAAGAATTATGAAATAGAAAATATACACTTCCACAATCAAGAAATTTTTTTACCCCACCATGGTAAAGGAAATTGATATTTATGGGGAAGGAGAAGGCATTAAAAAACTATGAAAAAGAAAATAAATAAATAGAAAAGAATAAAAACAGTTTAGCCTATTCTATTCTCCAAAATTATTCTCCTGATTGGCACCCCCTTCTCGAATAACCCAATGGTCGCTTCTTATAGAATTATACAAATAAAATTTCCTTTCGTTCCTCCAAATCTCAAATTAATTGGACGGTTATAGAGAATGATATGTAATATTTATTGAGGTTGAATTTTTCTCAGTGATATTTCCAAAAATATTCCTTCAATGATTCCTATCCCATATCCGCCATAATGAAGCTGAATCTTCTTGATATTCCACAGAGATATGAATATATGACTTGGCTGAACATTCCAACATGAATCACTTTAATTGGAGCTATTATGATCGATTTATGATGGATTGACTGATGTGGGGTCCACATGGTCATCCAGATTCTTTTTCCACATTAATTGATTTCTTTAGGGTCCCTTGATGGTCGAATTATATCACACCATAGAAGACAATGTTGTATCCCAACTCTCCAGGGTTCCTAAAAAAGGAATCACATAAATTGGGATTATATTTTAAAATATATGGTCACATTACCAAAACATATTAAATCTATTAAATTCCCAAAATTAGGAACCTTTCTAATTTTAACACAAAACATACCATAAATCCAAAAATGATGTAATTAAACTTAAATTGATGAATTTTGGGGGGTTTAAATATTTGAAATTCATATAAAAATGTGTAACATTTTATATCTATCAATTCACCCATACTTAGAACTTGGACTCTCGGACAAGTAAACATCAGAATCAAAGAAAATTCAAAACGCATAGCCACAAGATAACCCACTCCACACCATGAAACAAAAAGATATCATTGATCATAAAAATTTATTTCTAGTTCTCAATTTATATCATTTATTATATTTCCACTTCATTCCTCATCCCATTCACACAATAAACCTACCCCACAATGTTTTTTCTCTCATTTCTCAAATATCAATTTTTAACAAAAGTTTTTATCATCCAAACCAATGAAAGGGTCACCATAGATTTGAAAAACTCATTATTCTCCTCACGATGTGATTCAACGACATGTATTTCTCATGAGGAATTTTCAGGATTGTTCTTTGGATTTCATTTGGTAGGATTTAGATGATAAAAAAAATCTGAGGCCGAAAAAGGAGGCTTGGCACTTTTTGAAGAAAAATAGCAAGATTCTAATTTTCACTCAAACATGGTCTCGTTCTCTTCATCTTTGTAGAAAATAGGATCCATAATCATTCAATCAACTCAGGGTTTCAGCAGAAAATATTTCAATATCTTCAAACAGGATTTTTCTTGAAAGATCCAGATAGGCCCAACATCCTTATTACATTTGAAGCTCCAGAAAAGGCACAACATCTCTTATCATGAAAGCTCCAAAAAAGACATAGATTTCAACAGAGTGATTGTTCCGCAGCATGCACATATCTGCAATGATTTATTTTCCACCGAGAGATTCACCAAATGAGGTAGCACAACACAAGACAGCTTCCCTCACACTTAAGTTCAACTAGATCATGCAATTTCACATCAAGAGTAGGTTGGATAGGGAAAATTGGCTTGTAATGTGACTAACCTATCAGGTTGTTCATGGATTCTTAGGGCTACAAGGATAAAATGTACAAGGTAGCCCATAATGAAAGGGATTATCCTGAAAAGGGGTTTAAAACCCAAAAAATGCCACAATCATTTAAAACACATGTACCACAAACCCTCATGTTTTTAACGGAATAAATCAAATTCTAGTTAAAGCAAACATGGTCTGGATCTCTCAAGAAATGAGGTGAATGAAAAAGAATATGACAAACATGGTTCAGAAGCCTCACATGAAAGTGATTTTAAAGATATAGATAATGAAATATGGCATGGGTTTCAAAAATCAGTGTACTTTTCATTAAATTCAAAAATATTTGAACATGAAACAAAATCATTTTCTACATTCATTTATGCTCAGTTTAATGGAATAGATTGGTTCACTCAATGGAATGGATTTGAAAAATGACAATGATAATTATTTCAGAACACAATGAATTGAAAAATAAACACACAAAAATATGAAAACATGTTTTTTTTAAAAAAAAACACAAAATGAAAATCCTAAACTACAAAGGATCCCTCCCCCACACTTAAATGATGAAGTGTCTTCAATGAATTCAAGTGGTTTAAACATGTAAGTAGATTTTAAAATGAATCACAAAAGCAAGAAAGTGTAAAGGAGAGCTACGACCTGATTTATTGGTAGTGGAACATTGATTTAAGCTACTAAGTGTTGCACAATAAAAAAATACAAGAAAAATTACAATAGAAATCCTAAGTTATTTATTGAAAGAAAGAAATATATATATATGATGAGAAAAGAATGATAGATATTGGTTTAATCCCCTGAGTGGGCCCTGGGTTTTGACTGCCTCCTGATGGACAGTTCCAGTTTGTTATCCCCAATCTGATTGTGGGTGGATTTTCTTTGTGATAAACCAAAAGACCTTATTATTTACATCATGTTCTTCATCCTTTTTGTTAAGGACTCTATTGGTATACTACACCAAATCCACCCACAAGACAATAAGATACATCTTTCATGTTGGGGGTAAGATAAAGAATGAGTCCTCATCCTTCTTGGTTTCCACTTGCACAATATCTTCTTTATTCTTAATTGGTTGGTTAAGTTATGCTTCCTCATTGGAAAAATCAAAGGGAAAGTCAGAGTGTAATTCAATTTGAAAAAAATTAAAGCACAAAGGATCAATATCAAATTCTTCCCATTAAATGTAAGAATCTTGTGTCTCATTTTCCTTAGGAAATTCCACTTGAATCATCTCATGTACTCCCTATAATAAATGATAAACATGTTTGGGGATCTCCATATGTTCTTTATCAGATGCATCATCTTTTTCATCCTCTTCCACCAATTCAATACAAGAGTTATCTGAATCTGAAAATTTCATGCAAGGAGAAGTAGTACTCAATTCATCATCTATAGAATCATAATGAAGAGATTTTAGAAAAATATTATCTCTTTTAAGTGTCTCGACATCAATTGATTCTTCCGTGGAGAGATCCTCATAGAGTAGAATTTCATTAGGTAGAGGTAGGTAGTCAGGCTCCTCTATTTGAAAGATGAGTGGTGAATCGACTTCCCCCACTGGTTCTGATTCTGGTCCAGGTTGAGGTTCTTGATCCAATGTAACCTTCTCTATGGACTTCAATCGTTGATAATCAATGTTGATTTGATTCACTATGTCCATCAGTTCTTGAATCGAGATACCTATGACATGTCCATTCATCATTTTCATGGCCAAAATAGAGAGTTCATTAAGACTTTGAGAAAGGGATTCCTCATAATTATGAACCATTGTTCCCTGAAACCATGAGTAACAATCCAAGAATAATAATTGCAGTTGGCATACATCATGTATTTTTTATATTTTTTTAAATAAAATAAATGAAGATATTATCAAATTGTTAGAATTAGACTGTTGGCACAGCCTCCCTGGAAACGATGCCAATTTTTGACACGTTCCTATCGTGGGGTGTGACAAACACAAATATTACCTATTTTAAAATGTAGTAAAGTGGTTAAACTAGATTGTCTCCATAGAGGAGTGCGCAACAATTACGTTTGTCACTTAATTAGAGGAAAATGGGTGGTTTCTGAGATTTAGTTTGTTTTGGAAAGAAAATTAATAATGAAATGAAAAAGATTAAATGGAAAAAATATTGAAAACTATGATATGATAATTGTGATTAGGTTGGGGTTGGTTTTCTAATTGTAATGCTGTCCTTGTTTTATTTTATTCTACCCTCTTCTGCTATGTTGTTTAATGTGAGATTCCACGATCATTTCCTCTCACTCCTTTGGTCGAATGGTGATGGTGAAAGAATTACTTACCAAGATATCAGTTTGGTCTAATCTCCTTTAATGTGCATGATAGTTGACCGATTTATGATGGATTGACTAGTGTGGGTTCCACATGGTCGTCCGGAATCTTTCTCCACATTAATTGATTTTTCCGAGTCCCTTGATGGCCGAATTTTATCATACCCCAAAAGGCAATGATGTAGCCCGTCTATCCAGGTTTCCTACAAAAAAGGAATCACATAAATTGGGATTATATTGTAATATATATGGTCGCATTACCAATACATATTAAATCAATTAAATTCAAAAAATTAGTAAACTTTCCAATTTTAACACAAAATATATCATAAATCCAAAAATGATGTAATTAAAAATAAATTGATTAATTTGGGGGTTTATATATTTGAAATTAATATAAAAAATCTGTAAAATATTAACTCTATCAGGAAAAAACTATTGTTACAAAATATGTGAATAATTATATTTAAATTCATGTGACCTATGATGATTTATGTCAACACACCTTGATATTTAACTTGAATACACATCATATACCTTGAAATGTTTTATAAATTTAAGGATTTTATATTTACTTCTAATTTTCATTGAAAAAAATGCCATAGTATACTTTCCATTCTCATTTGTCCAAAGATCATGCTTTATGTTCATTTCATCTAATTCAATCTGACAATTGAGATGATCCTAGGATTTTACAAGAGCATTATTCAATGTAAAGATGAAATTGTCACCAAAATTATTCTCAATATGCATCACATCATGATTATTACACAAAAAATTAAATTCACAATATAGAATTTTAAAAACTATTTTTTATTCCCTAGTTGTGTTCTAATTTTAGTCGACGATGGAGTTCAAACTCATTTCCCACAATTATTCAAATGATATAACCTCCCAAATTCTGTTTCTACATTTCCAAGTGGTCCCAATATTTATGAACCTACTAAAATCATTTCAGGTTGCCTAATATCAATAGAACAACTGAATTTTGACTTGCTCAACTGAAATCTAATAGATAAATAGGGATATCCATGATGAAAAAAGAAGCACCATTTTCATCTATGAGGTTGTTGCTGGGGATCAAAATCATTCTTACAAAAAGGACATGCCAAACCCATGCACATGTCCCAACCAGATAAATTCCCATGTTTAGGAAATTGACTAATGGTCCAAATTAGTGAAACATGCATTTTCAACCTTTTTCAAGAAGCTGCATTATATGTCATAACATTTTTTCTCCATAACTTCTATAATTCGTATATTAATTGTTGAAAGTATACATCAATATCATTTCCAAGAATTTGTTTTCTAGCAATAATCATCTAAATGATTAAATATTTTTGTTGTGTACACATCCATAGAGGAAGATTATAAGGGATCAAAACAATAGGCTAAATTCTATAACTGGAGGTGAAAGTCCCAAATGGGTTAAATCCATCAGAAACCAATCACAATCCTTCATTTTCTATGATAATATGATAAATATGGATGTAATTAATTAGATCTATTCCACGATTTTTATTCCCTTGGATGTAGCATTAACCCATCATATTTATTACCTCTGGAATGCCACTTCATGTGTTAAGAGGGTTTTGAAGCCATGAATAATTATTACAATCAAGAATTTAATGGAATGTAAGACCAAAACATAGCAGGAGTGATAATTTTATTTTTCCATATAGTAGATTGATGACTCAAACTTCAAACATCTCTCATTAGCTGTCATCCAGAAGATGAAGAAAAATTCCAATCCTACTCACTTGAATCCTCTCCCGAATACAGAATACAAAAAGTGGGGAACACATTTATTTTTGTTTAATTCAGACCAATATTGTTAACAACTTTTTTCATGTCATAAAATGTCTTATAAATCATTGCTTTAGGAAATGCATCATGGAAAAATTCCAATATCATGGACATTAGCTTATTTGTAATTACATATAGGAATTCAATATGGTACATCATTAGCTGAAAATAATTCTTTGAATATTTCAAACATATACTATATAACTCTTCATTTACATCATCTAATAATCTAGGAAACACATCTTTCTACACAAGAAAGTTTTCTCTTACATTAGTCTCCCTAGAATCACGAGGAGGATCCAATGATATGTTACAATAGTGATCTAGTTGTCCTATATTCTCAAGAACATAAGCTTTGAATTTTCTCTTTGTATAACTAAGAACTAGTTATTCTGATAGGTTTTGAGGTTGATTATTTTGTCCTGAAACATGGAGTGAATCAATTATAATATTTCTAATTTTAGTATCCATTATCAATGATTTTGGGATCTCATTCTGTCAATTGACGTTACTGCTCAATGTATATATGAATTTCAATTATTTTTTCCAAACACTACAAAAATAGTTAGAATGGAATTGCTTCAATATCAATTTTCAAAGACTTATTATCTCTTCAACCATCTTTTAAATTTAAATTTACGACATTGAAATCTTATTCTCACATCAACAGATCGATTGAAAATTGAATAATATAAAGATTCCACCAAACCCTTTTCATATGAGGTGTGTTTCTCAGTAATCTGATCCATCTTTTATTCATATAAATTACAATGTGCCTACAAATTATTAAAATAAAATAAAACACCTAACTATTACAAAATAGTAAAATAGATTATGGTAATATTTGATAATGTGGTGAACGATAATAAAGGGAATGAATATCCTAGTAGTTATATCCTTCAAAACAACAATGGGGATACATGATATGAGTTAGTTTAGATCTCACCTCCTATTAGAGGACTAGCATAATGATAGATTCTAAATATTTATATTATATTTGATATATTGGAATCAAAATGAATCCCATTGTTATGGGAATCAATACACACATTGTTATTGATAAAGAATCCTACAATAGAGATATTATTTATATAGAGGAGGGAATAAGAGAAATGTATAGATTGAATAGAGAGAGATATGAATAAAACCATCATGTAATTAAAAAATCACTCATCACTATATTATAACTATTTATGGAAATATAATAATTGTCTCATATATGACATGAAGAATTTCAAAATATCAATTAGAAAAAGTGAAACATGTCCAATGAACATAAAATCAATTAGAATAGAGTACGATCAAAATTTTACTAGAAGGATCTCCTATACTCATTTACTCAAAGGGAACTAGTATAGTCATTGAGAACTCCCATGATACCTTAGTAGATACCAATGTTGGTGGTGAAAAAATAGAAAGTCAATGGTCTATTAATATGGTATATATAAATGAATCGTCTTCTTTAATTATAATACCTATTGATTATGTGATTCCATTCACTGATGAACAATTTCTTATAAAATATGTATCCTAAAGAACATCATAAAAAATTTAACATAGGATTAGATAACAAACAATAACAGAACTATATAATTTATGATTATGAATAACCTTTCTTATTATTGATCAAACCATATATAAATCTACTATAATTGGGAGGTTGTGACCACAGTGCAGAGCTGCACAGACAAGGGATTAGGGGGCTTGGGATATGAGGGCTCAGGACAGGGCATGGTCGGTGAGGGATTGGATGGATCCATCTCAGGCGATGCCAACAAGGTATTTTAGGTTTAAAATATAATTGATCAGTCTTGGATGGTGAGGTATTAGAGTGACTAGGCTTGGGAGACGTCGAAGAGGGCTTGGAGGGATCAATCATGGGAGCCGATGATGATGGAATGGGATGATTAGTATTGGGTGACAGTGGGGGGGTGTTCTAGTGTTTGGGGGGAGTCTAGGGAGGAGGAAGGGGGGATATTGGAAAAGATCACTTTTTAATTAAAAACTAAATATTTAGGAGGGGTTTTTAAAAAACTGCTACAAAATCCTAGAAATGTTTTTATCAACAGTTTACTAAACCACTGCATCAAAACCGCCACTAAATAACAATTTTAGTGGAGTGACATAAAAATTATAATAATATCATAATGAAAATATTTATTCTTTAAATAAACATATATATAAAATCCATGTGATGTGGTGATGGAAAATAATCACATCTAATTTTGGAGGTTGTAATGCACATGTACGAACAAATGATATTATCATTTTCAGTGAATGGAAAGTTAAAATTTAAGTGATATATTAAATTTTAATAATGATACAGATTTCATTAATATCATTTATAAACATTAATTCCATAATTATAAACATATGTGTGATTCAAATTATGGAAAATGAATTACAATGGTTCGTAAGGTGGTAGTCTGATGTACACACAAATGATTTTTTCATTTCGCATTTTATAGAATAAGAAATTGATATTTTTTGTAAAATAAAAATAAAAATATCAAAATATATAAGTTGTACTATTTTTATATAATATTGGTTAAATAAAATTTTAATAATTGTAACAATAATCAAAAACAAAATGCTCGGTTAAGAAGGAAACGTCTTCTTCGGATATCCTATATAGGGTTCACCAAAATCATTCAAAGGATGATTTTATAAAAAAAGTATTATATGATTTTTATAGGGAATTTAGAAATTTAATTGTGTTGGGATTTTCATATCAATAATTATTTTATGGTGTGAAGTGGAGAGAAGATAGGGTGGACGTCTATAAGTTGGGGAGATGTACAATTGGAATTTTTGAAAATAAAAAGGTATACCCATATTTTTAACTTGAAAAAAGAATAAAAATTGTACAATTATAAATATTTATATGATATAAGATCAAAATATTACTAAAAAAATAAAATTTATAAATTTTTATTCCTTTTTAACCCTTCTCTTTAATGTTTTACCCATTGTCACTTGTTTCCACCATTACCGCGAAAAAAGTTTTTTAATTTTTTTAGTATGCATTATGAAGAATAATTATGTTGAAAATATGGATTATATAAATAATTATTATTCTAAATATTTTATATATGTAGAAAACTATTTTAAAAAATTGTAAGAATTCAATTTATAATAAAAACCACAATCTAGATGAAAATCGGGTATTCAAGAAATGCATTGTTCAAGAATAATATGATCTTATATTAATACTATGACATGTAATAATAAATATATTAATTTAAATTAATTTTTAATGACATATAATATATAAATTTAATATAAATAATTTATTATTAGTGGTTATTTTAATTAATTGAATAAGTTAAACATTAATCACTTTAAAACTATTTTTTATAAAAACACATTTTAATCCAAAAACAATTATTCTAAACTCTAGTATAATAATGATTCCAATGTGATCAATTAGATTCAATATTAAAAATAATACATATTTTTTGTAAAATAAAGTTCCAAATATTAATGAGTTTTGAAAATTATGTATTTTTTGTGAAAATACATGACCATTTATTTAAATTGATATTTTTCACTATAAATTAAAAAATCATCATTTTTTTGAAAACCCTCATAATTTAACCCAATGTTAATTTTGATGTTATGATTAAAAACTATAAAATATTATTTCATAAATTTTATATAAATTAATATTAATATTTTCTCTTAAAAATAAATAAAAATTTTCTCAAAAGAAACTACATTATTTATGAATAAAACCTGATTGCTAAAAATTGAGTGACTATTTAATAAAAATTTATCTGTAAATTTATAGTTGGTTAGAAATACATATATATATATTCATATGTTTTAAATTATTTAATTGTATTTTAAGCCACAAATTTAATTACTTTGTTATAATGACAATATATTTCACAAATCATTTATGATCAGTGTGGAATGTCATATACACTATACAAAATAATGTTCTTAGTTTGATGTATTTGTGTGTTACATTAACCACACTAAATAAATTCTATCCTGGAAATTTGGACTGGATCTCAATAATTAAAGGATTTAAATTTTAATATACCTTTCTTGAAATCCATTATCATAAAAATGGTTATCAAAACATCCTTTAAAAAAGATGAAAAATAAAAATTGATGGTCATCAGAAATACAAAATAGCTTTGTTTCCAAATTGGATAAAATTGGTGGTAAGTGAAGATATAGACATGGCATAATATAGTAATTCTTAATTAAGGTTGTAGTGTGAGGGAGACCATAGATTAAAATAAAGTGAATGATCATGATAATGTAAACAACTATAATATTATAATCCAAGGATGTGTGAAAATGACCATTGTCTCATCAGAAATGAAGATAATAAGATAAAATATTCATTTTCTAGATAATTTACCAAAATTTTATGAATTTAATACTAAATTGATTAATTATATAAGGATAATATTCTTAATTTACTATTGAAATTTCATACATTAATCAATTTCCACCATAATATGATCATTTACTCCAAATGATGAGTGCTCAAGATGAATAATTTTTACTAAGGCACTAAAATTTACATTTAACATATCACATAATTCAACATAAATATAAGAAAACATTCTTTATTAATTAAAACATTATCCAAAAAAATGGTATTCATAGGGTACGATAATTCCTAGAATTACTAAACCACCATATGAAAAAACCATACCCCAATCTCAAATATTTAATTGTAACACCCAATGATAAAAGTAAATTATTCCATAAATAAATACCTCTATATCTCAAATGACCTCAATAACATAAAAATTATTTACTAATTCAATCTAAATAGTTATATCATACATTTATTCTTACGAGTCATAAAATATAGTGATCATATTTTGAAATAACATTTATCACATAGTCATCAAATCACTTTTCAATACCATGGTCATCTATATGATAAAAAATGAGTTCTAATAATTACATAAATATCCAAGATCATATAACCCTAATTTTTTTAAATACATTAAATGTTTGGTACAGAAAATGTAAATACATACTTCATGTAAAACAAAATATTTATAAATACCTAATCCCAATAATACATTTCCCATAATTTCATTAATCACAATATGATATCATCTCATAAAACCATAAAAGGGGTTTCCAAGAATTTCAACATATAATGAACCATAATATTATAGAACTATGATGGTTTCAACAACTATGAATATAACATCATCATAAAAACTATTCATTTCCAATGTTATATAAAACACAATTTAATAAAAACTATAATAACCCTTGAACCACACTCCCATATCCCGTGTGAAAAACATAAACATAATATTATTGGATTTTATACTAATGAATGTTCCATAATTTATTCATTATAATCAAAATAAAAAAGATATATTTTATCAATTACTTACCCTAGGACCTTTTAAGTTTATACTTTTTTATAATTACAGAGATTCTATTATATAGGCAATACCCATGAATTCTAGAGATTATTTTTCCACTATACCCAGCTTTTCATTCTCTATATTTATTCAACAACATAATTCAATATGAAACCCTTCTATACATTATTCATTTAACATCATTCTTAATTATGTGGGTATTAGGAAACACAAGAAGGTTGAGGTAACATTCTTATTAAGGGTAAACATAATCGTTAACAATTGAATAACATTAGTGACAAAAAGAAGCGAATATTAGAATGACGACATAAGAAAAGGTAATGATTAAAACATATGAATATTCATTACCATCAATACCTTGATCATCTATCATTAAACATATAATAAATCATTAAGAAGTGAAAGATTAAAAACTATCAATAATCAGGAGCCATGTGATTTTAATCTTGACCTATGTATTCATTTAAAACCCATAACAATAATAAAAAAAATGAGTTGGTATCTTTGAACATTATCTTCATAGAACCCTTACAGTTTGGAATCACCATACAACGTACATTGAATATAATTATCTAGATATCATAATCATTATCCAATGAAATAGACTGTTATATTGGTCCACCTATCGTATAATCTATATTGGGATCACATGGTGTTATCTTGGTAGACCCATCATATAAGATATATCATGCTCAACCAACACTATCGTGGTTCCTCTATTGTATATGCTATATTTGAATCATCCGGTGCTATCATGGTGGGAACATCAAATAATCTATATCTATCACACCTAGAGAAATTTGTGTGTACCCATCCTATATGTTATATCTTTCTCAACCATCGCTATAATGGTTCTCTCATAATATATTATATATCTATCCCACTTGGTGCCATATGGGTGCTCCCATAATATAAGCTATATCATGCTCACCCAGTGATATCTAGGTGAAACTGTCATATAATCTATATTGGGATAAAACATCACTATATGGGTGCTCCAATAATAATGAATAATTCTTATATAAAATTCATGAATAAAACATTTCCAATCTTTCAATTTTCTAGAAATTAATAATTTTTTTTTCATGATTTAACCATGGAAGGAAAAGGGGACTCATTCCTATTTTATAGTCTATACATAAGAAGAAATAATATTTAATCATAAAACAATATCCCAAGTGGAGTATAATTAACATCAATGGTTGATAACATTGATGAATGGAAATACCATTAAAATATCAGTAAAACATTATTGAATAAAATAACCAGTTAACTATTAAAATTAATTCAAATAATAAATAATTCACATGATATTGTGAAAATATTTTTATTTTAAAATTCCATTGGAAACAAATAAATAATGCTTCAAATATAATAATGGTCCTATGGGCAGGAAAATCCTTTCATGATGTAAATGTTAAAAATAAGAAATCATTTAAAATATTTTTTAAAAGGAGTCATGGGTGAACCAATTGGATAATTTTACAAAATTTACATTTGGAACCATTTAAATGAAGGAGAATGTCCTTTAAAAATAAATTTAGGAAATAATTTATGTTCAGTAAATATATTATTTGAAATTATTTTTGGAAATATGGATATGGAAGATAATTATTTCTAATTTAAAAGAAAGTACAAGATGCGTATTTTTCAAAAACAAGGTTATTGATATATCATTAATGAAGAATGGAGGAAATTGAAACCAAAAATGTTGAAAATTTTAAAACTAGAAGATAATAAAAGAAATTTTTTCAATAAAATTAATATTACACTACTTCTTCCAAAATAACACTAAACGTAAATAATCTCAAAGATAACTGATATTATAACGTAAAGCCTTGTCCAATTCGGTAACATTTCCATCCTATGACCCATGAATAAATAAAATCAAATGAAAGTAGAAATATAATCAACATATTTATATTCATGATATTAATATAAAATGTGTATCATATTCACATCCCAAAAGATGTTAGATACATATAATTAAATGTATGTCCTAATGAATTGTAATTTTCAATGAATTAACCTTACAGAGATCGTGTCAATGAATTTTGATTTAATCAGTGTATTAATTATGATTAATAAATTATAAAGCAAAAAAATATAAATATATAATAATATAATTTATAGATTAATTCACCCAAATATCATTTCATAACGTACTAAATTAAGATGTTTTATAACCCAATGAATGGAAATTGAGTTACGAAAAACTTTTCTACAGTGACAATTTTCATTAAAAAATCCTCTGTTGAAATAATATAAATTTAAACATAATAATACATGAATTATAAAGGATTCATGATATAACATGTAACAAGGGATTTATATAACAATATAAATGAAATTTTTGTTTAATAATATGTATGCCTCAATAAATGAGAATTGAGCTGAAATCTCATACTGCATCGGTAATCTCTAGATAAAAACCTCTTGAACCATTGAACATAATTAAGATACATTATTCAAAAAATTATTCACGAAATTAATCATAAAATAAATTATATTTTATTATATACAAAACATAATAAAAATAAATGTCAAATATTTTATATGTCATAACAAACTAATGTTGAGAGGAGAAACTTATACATCAATTCATGAATTTTATTCTATTTCCTTTAAATATTTATTATATAAATTATTTAATTTCTCAAAAACATTTTATAGGTTTATTAAATTATAATGAAATTTTTTATTTTAGTTATTTTGATAAATTATTAAAATAGATAATGACTTATGTCCACTATGGCTGTTTTTTTGGAAATTAAATCCATATAATCAAAACGATTATGGTATGTTTACCTTTGTCAAAGTGATTATTGCTAAATCATATACATAATTACAGTAATAAACTAGTTATCATTTTTATACAACAATCATACCTTTAAAACTATTCATTAAAGGAGATTATAAAAAATGAACTACATTATGATCATGGAGTTGGCTAGTCATACATACAAATGAATAATGTTTCCATTATTGAAAAATAATTATACAAATAAGGTAAGTAATATTTTACATTTAAGGAATGATAATAATATCATATATAACATATTATGTAGTTAAATATACACGTATATATTATCCATGTTATGTGGATAGGGAAAAAGAATCACATTGCTTCATAGAGATGGTAGTCTACACCTATATATGAACGAGGATATATGTTTTTTGTGATAGGAAAGGTAAAATTAAAATGATATATTATAATCAAAAAATTAAAAATATTTCATAAATATTATATATAATAATTAATTTCTTAATTATAAAAAGTAATGATATGTGATGTTAGTAAAATAGTTACATCGATTTCAGAGGAGGTTGTCTATTGTACACACGAATGATGGTTTCATTTCCTATTTATTGAAAGAGGTGATGGATTTATGATACAAATTTAACATAATAACATATAATTATTTAGTATATAATTATATTACTATGTAATTATTTTCCAATAAGATTTTAATGTTGTGGAATAAAAAATAATATTAAACGCTCAGTTAAGAAAAATATATATTATTTGGATTACCTCTTCATGTTTCCACCAAAATCATTAATAGGATTGTTTTTATAACAAAAATGGATTAAAATAAATATGGATGGATGTGAAGAATGATGTTTTTCTATTTTTCGATGAACCAATTTTCTTTTAGTGTGTGAATATGGGAGGATATGTAATTACCTTTTAAAAGTGAGCGAGATGGCACCGTTAGAATGTTTGTAATGAAAAATATATACACACATGTCAAACATATAAAAATGCTAAAACATATACCACAATGGACTAATAGTTGGTAAATGGTAAAAATTTATTAATAAAATATATTTTTGATATGATTTTTGGTCAATTTAACAATTATATTTTTAGTTCAACCCTCGGTAAACCTATTTTCACCTCAATGGTGGTAAAATATTTTTACTATTTCACTATTAATTAAGAAACAAATTAAGCGAATTTGGTGATAATAACTCTATGATGTATATAAATATACAAATAGATTTTTATATGGAGAATTAATGAAATTAATAATCCAAGAATATATGGAAGAAAATGGGTGACATAGATAACATAATTTTTCGTGGTCAAAATCTATTGCTTCGTACAAAGGGGTCTGACTCCTTATGATTAGAGTATCCATTAATGAAATAACCCAAAGTTGTAATATCAAGTGTTGAAAAACAATCAATTGTGTTCATAAATTAATAATAGTATGGCTGAAATCAGGAAATATTTTAATAGGAGACAAGTATGAATATTTAATTGATAGATGCATATGAAGGTGATAGATAGAGAACAATGATTAAAAAGTTGAACGTGAAAATAATTGACATAGTTAGGTAGTATTTAGATACCAACATATGGTATCACATAGAAAGAGATGAAGTTCATGATAATGGGGGGTGGGGGTGATAATAACCAAATATATGGTTTGTAGGATTTTGATGAGAACTCAAGGATCCCACATGTACAACCCATGATCATTAAAAATTTTATGTGTAGAGATGTTGATAATTTTATTCCATAAGGAATTATATTTTTAACAACCCAATATTTTATGAGATATATTATTTTTAATTTCTTTGATCTTCTGTTATACACTACACCAAGATTAGCTTATACTATACGCAACACCGCATTAGCTTTTAGTATACGCAACAATAATCTTGGATCATGTTACACACAATTTCATGTTTGTTTTATAGTAGTTATTCTATGAAACATTGAATATATATATATATATATATATATATATATATATTCAGTGTATTTAGTTATACATAACAACAAAGGAGCCTTTCACTACATGCAACCCTGACTTGGCTTGCTTTACACGCCATCGCGACCTTCCTCGATAGCTTGCGTTGTACACAATACCGAGTTTCACTAAACAACGATATGCTATTAGAATATTATTAAAACTAGCCTTTAGGAATATTAATAACCACCTTGTGAAATTTTATAAATTTTATTTTTGAAAATGGACTTCATTTTTGGATTCAGAATATCGAAATTATCCTAGGGTGATTTTTTGGTATTTTTCTGAAAACATTCAATTTTTGATGAATAGTGAAAACACTGGGTTACTATTCAAAAACCGACGTTTTATTTAAATAATTATTTATTTTATTTAAATTTAGTTTAGGTAAAAAATGATACATAATACTAATATAAGTTCAATTTATGTCATTGGAGTCATTTTATAATAATTTTAGATATATAAATATTTTATTGAACTTTTCACCGTATTTTACCCACCTCCTAGGAGAAGTTGCAAATTTACGTAAAACATAATTTCACCGCTTCTGTTAGTGGAATTTAAAATATCCGAGAGACACAGTTGATTTCAGTAAGTAAAATGTGGTTCAATGAGATGAAAATATTTTTTGGTGAATAGTAACTTTTTACTTTTATTTACCACGGTTAAAAGTTAATAGGGTAATTAAGGGTAAAAATGATATTATTATTTCCATAAAACATGTCCTAATTCTATTGGATAAGTTTAATTCGACCAAAAACAAAGTTAGGGTTAAAATATTACCCTTTATATCCACTTGGATTAGATTTGGACATTTATTATTAATTTATTTAATGAAGGGTTAAAAAAGTTAAAATCAAAGTTTAATAACTAAATCATTTTTAATATGGGGTTATACATAAGATAAATTCTACTATAAAAATTCATTATAAAGCTAAAACGATTTCCTAAATAATGGTGTTTTATTTGTAATTTTTAGACATTAAATAATTTAATTTATTTATGACACAATGATGAGGCAGTAATTATCTTATTAATGAAATATTGATATAATGGATGTTATAAATACCCAAATAAATATAATATGGGACTTTTTTTGCATTACAATAATTTTATAGGTTAATATGACATGTTATTAATGGATAAGTTAACTTTGTTCGAACTAATAATTATGTTTTTATTTTCACCAAAATCAATTACCAAATAGTGTCAAAATTGACATAAAATTGATTTTAAAACAAATATTATAATATTAATTGTTATTTTATTCCTAAAAATAAATGGTTCTAAAAAATGACTTATATAAGGTTATATATATTAATAATAAACATCTTGGGGATAGTTTGTCTTGTTATTGTATGTTAATTAACCTTATAGTGTAAGAAAACAAGAAGACACGGTAAAAGAAAAATTAATTAACTTAAAGTTAAATCTAGCTGATAAGGTTAAAATAGAAACCTAAACTTGTCTAAATTCTATTTGATGAGATTATTTCGACCCATCCCCACCTTAGCATTGAAATAACTCAATTTTAATCTATTAAAAATTGAATATGGTTTATAATAAAATAATATTTTTAGTTATTCCAAAGGTGCCCCTTTCTTCCTTTATATAAGGACACCTCGTCCCTCTATTCCTCACACCACTTTGAGCCTTAAATATTGGCCAACACCTGCCAAATTCTCTTATCCACTTTCATAGAAACATCCTAGAGGCCATGGTATTCTTCAAAGACCAATTTTAGTGCCTCTTAGAGAAAGATTAAAGGAGGCACTTCGAGAAAGAGGTAATACCTTCTACGGTTTTCATCAAGTTCCATTCTTCTTCTACTACCTCTTCATTAGCTGTTTCATTATGAGGTAATAACATCAGTATCCATAATATACATATATGTTATTATAAATATGAAACAACCCTATTTCACCTTCTATCCATCCTAAGGAAAACAGAATCACCGCGCGTTCGTACGTACGGAATACTGTCTCCACGCCGTGGTGTAATCTGTTTTTCCACAACCACATTACTTGGATGGGTATAATGGTGTAAAGAATAAATACATATGATTTTTATAACATCATAATTATTCTATGATATTATATCATTCACTCCAATTCGATTTATTAAATATGGGAACGATATCATCTCTCGTGCGTACGTACGGATTACCGTCTCCACGACGCGATGAGATTCATTTTCCTTGTTAAATATTCAAGAATGATTATAAAGTATATATAATAAGTAATCATGAAATATACGAAATAATAATTCTACTGGATTTATTTATATATATGTATTTCATATACTTCAATTCAATTCAATAAGGAAACGAAAACAACGTTCATGCGTACGTACGGCCTACCATCTCCATGAACGGTGTGTTTCTTTCCATTTATCGATCTAATATATATATTTATATTCTGAATATATATTATATATAAATCATGTTTTACATTCTGGAATTATGTAAATCAGGATATAAGTAATAATATCAAGAATGACAAGTCTAAACACATACGATAAATCAAATGATTTTACCCAAAACGCTGCTTTTACATGGAATTTACAAAATAATGGGTAATATAAAGTCATAAGTGAAACATATATGAAATCATAAAAATGAATATGATTATTTAATAAGTCAATGATATTATTTAATTCATTATAGAGGAGGTTCAGATCCATATGAATCATATCGAACCTAAGGTAACGGATAATTGTGCAAATCTCAATTTTTTTATCCGAGATTTCTTATACGAAAGTATTTACTGGGGTTATTGTTATCATCCATGTTCATGTTTTCTAAAAGTGTTATTATGTATGTTTAATGTCATTTTTACACATTTTGACTTTTACTACATGGTATTTAAGGAATCTTTCTTTTTTCTACGTTATGAGGTAGTTTTTGACTTTTCCAGCAAAAGTACGAGAAGAATGTTTTTCTTAACTTATATGGCACGAACAGATTTTTACAGTTTTATAAAGCCTTATATTCATGAAGCTTCCTCCAAAATATTTCATGAATATTTTCAACAAAATCTTTTTCTTTTAAAATTGCATGATGTTTTTTGAAAAAAATTTATTTTGAAGAAGAAAGGATATTTTCCTCAAAAATTCATTTCAAGTGTTTTATCAAAACCATTTTCCATCTAAGATGACATTATTTCATATGTGTAAGTTTCAAGTATAATGTCTCTACGATTTACATGTTTTAACTTTTCCTATGATGAAATTATATCCATTTTTTTGTATGGATTATGTTATGATGGGATGATGTTTATGAAACCCATTTTGTTCTTTGGGTTATGATGAATGATTTATGTTTATGTTGTGGCACAAGTAAGAATGATTTCATTATGAGATGGGTGGGACCTATATTTCCCTCCAATGCATTCGTTAAAGATTTATATCTCATGTGATAGACATGGATGGAATGGTAAGTTAATCTGGTTCAGTGTTACAGGACTGAAACGAGGAGTGAACTCGATTCAGAAAGGGACTTTGTCCACTAAGATGGTCTTGGAAGCAATGCCTTGGCTACTATGGAAATCATAAAAAGTTCTGAATGGTTCCCATAATTACATGTTTTATTCCCATGCTATTTTATCATTATTTATGTTCCATTATGATATATACCTTACGAAATTCCATAATTTAAGTCTTTGCTCAAGATTTTGATGTTTAAATTTCATGTTCATGTTTTTTTGCATTCAAATGTTTATGGATTGTTTTATGTTCTCTATGCTTACCCTTACTGAGCATTTGAGCCCACCCTTTTTATGTTTTATTTTCCCAAGAAATAAAGAAATGTTTTAGGTAATGAAACAAAAAGGGAAAGAACTTTATGGGAGTTGTTGAAGATCTTTTAATATGATTACAAGTTTATATTCCAAGTTTCCAAAGACACTAAACAATTACGATCCTTGTGTGTCTGTTTTTGTTATGTATTAAGTACTCCAAAAAATTAATGTAATTTCCATGTACGTCAAGATTTGGGCCTCTACAGTTGGTATCAGAGGAAAGGTTTAGTCAACCTTTGGAAACTAGGACGTGAAAAAGTTAGTGAGATCCCTAGAGATATTTCTAAGGTATGTCTAGGGATGTCTCTAAAGATAAGTATATGCGTAGGATATAGTTATATAACTACGGTAATGATCTTAGAATTTAACCTAAGATGTTAGATATTGAGGATACTCCCCCTTTACTATGTTGTTTTCCCAAGAATGATTTTTTCCTCTCACAATATTCTTTTTGGGTTTTAGAAAATGGATAGAAATACGAAGATTCATGATAATGGAGGATATGACAGACAATTGAATGATATTCTTCATGAGAAACCAAAAGAAACGAGATTTGGAAGTATAAACATTGTTATTATGCCTAATAAAAAATCTCATAATATGATCAATAATCTCAACTTTGGTAAGTTTCCCGACTCAGATAATAAGAGAAAGACGGTGTTTCGTGATGATCATAGAGTAAAGAAAGTTCAATTTACCTCATGTAAATCATGTGGGAAGAGGCATCGGGGAGATTATTTCAAAGGAACTAGAAGATGATTTGGGTGTGGAAAAGAAGGACACAAAGCTAGTAAGTGAGAAGGAAAATGTCAAGTTAACACCATGGACAAGGAAAATGGTATTGCTACGACATCAACAATGATTAGATGTTTTAAATGTGGAATGTATGGGCATTATGCAAACCAATTCCCTAAGGGAAAATCTCATGAAACGAATCAGCATGGTCATATGGGTAGTATTTATGTGGATGATAATGAAGAGACTACAAATGAAATATGAGATGAAAGAAATGATGAAGCTCACCAAGTGGTTAAATAAGTTAGTGGAATTATTGTATGTTTATCAAGAATAATGTATGGTACTATGGAATATAGAATCATCTAAGGATTGTTACACAATTGTTTTTCCTAAAGTATTTGAAAGTATATGTTGAATGGTACTGGTAACCATGAAAGGTTATTCATATATTTTTGGAAATAAGATGATATGCGCATAATGAAGGGATAATGATAAAATAATATGTTTGATAGTATTCTTGAGCTCATGACTGATATAAGGACTAAGTGATATAATCAAACATATCATAAGATATGTTTGATTATATAGATTTATTGGGATTTTGGTATGTGGAAAGAGTTACATTTTGTAGTATTCATGTTTTCACTCAAGTTCTATGGTAATTTATGTTTCATGAGAATATATGACTAAGGTATTAATGTGTTTGGAATTCAACCAACAAGATATATCTTACGATATATGTGGGATAAATGCATGTTTTCACATTCTTGGTAGATAACCTTTCTAGTAATTGATTTCTTTATACTATGATCTTAGACCGAAGTATTTTAGATAAGCCTAAAGATTGTAATGGATTATGTTGTACATAAGTTATTATTGATTAAGGATAGAACTTTTTTCGATGTTATTGATGGGATGTTATAGTAATGTAGTTTTAGAAAAAGGAAAACCTGCAGGACAGGCGACAGACCATCGCGTCGGACAAGGCTGTGGGAATCAAACCCACAACCAAAGTGCGACTAGCCTTTATCACCTACCACTGGCCTACAAGAATTCCATTTTTAGTAGAAACCCGTTTTATTATATTAAGCAGTATGATATATGAAGTATAAGTCCATTTTAGGAACCATATATGATTAATCTCACTATATATGGACTTATGTATTTTTGATAACTTTTTCTAACCTTTTTTTGAGACAGATGTAATGACCCATCATTCTATCACATGATATGCTAAAACATCACGAATGACAAATTCAACTTCATTTTATTAAGAGATGAAGTGGAAATTATCGAAGGAACGACCAACGATGAGACTATACCAAAATCAAGAAAGTATTTCTTCTAATTCCAATTACTTCAACATTAGGGAAATCAACATGAAAACCAAAAATGTTTTCCTAGTGCCCTTATATCCGATGAATTAGATGGTACCTTAAATCATCAAAAATTTATGGCTTTGTGATTAATGGCTTCTTCATAGCCATGTTCTCTACCACTCTTCATCAGAACCTGATGGTTAGATTTTTTTCCATATCCATATTTTCACCTATGTTCTCCTATGTGGAAACCCAATGATTAGTTAATTTGGGTAACTGTTATGTTTCATACTTTAGTTTTTAATGTTATGTATTGGTATTTCATTTTACGATGTGGGTTTCAATTAAAGAAACTTTCAAGTAGAAATCCATGTATAACCCCGATGAATTTCGAGGGAGAAATTCATTTTAAGGGGGGCAGACTGTAACACCCCAAGATTTTATGAGATATATTATTTTTAATTTCTTTGATCATCTATTATACACTACAACAAGATTAGCTTATACTATACGCAACAACGCAATATCTTGTAGTATACACAACACTAATCTTGGATCGTGTTACACACTATTTCATGTTTGTTTGATAGTAGTTATTCTATGCAACATTGAGTATATATATATATATTCAATGTATTTTTTTATACGCAAAAACAAAGGAGTATTTCACTACACGCAACCCTGACTTGGCTTTCTTTACATGCCATCGCGGCCTTCCTCGATAGCTTGCATTGTACACAATACCGAGTTTCACTAAACAATGATATGCTATTAGAATATTATTAAAAATAGCCATTATGAATATTAATAACCACTTTTTGAAATATTATAAATTTTATTTTTCAAAATGGACTTCATTCATGGATTCAGAATATCGATATTATCCTAGGGTGAATTTTTGGTATTTTTCTGAAAACTTTCAATTTTTGATGAATAGTGAAAACACTGGGTTACTATTCAAAAACCGACTTTTTATTTAAATAATTACTTATTTTATTTAAATTTATTTTAGGTCAAAATTGATAACTAATACCTATATATATTCAATTTAATTCATTGGATTCATTTTATAATAATTTTAGACATATAAAAATTTTATTGAACTTTTCACCGTCTTTTACCCACCTCTTAGGAGAATTTCCAAATTTACATAAAACATAATTTTACCGCTTATGTGAGTAGAATTTAAAATATCTGAGAGAAATGGTTGATGTCAGTAAGTAAAATGTGGTTCAATGAGATGAAAATAAGTTTTGGTGAATAGTAACTTTTTTTATTTTATTTGTCACGGTTAAAATTAAATATAGTAATTAAGGGTAAAAATGATATTATTATAACCCTAACACATGTCCTAATTCTATTGGATATGTTTAATTTAAAAAAAACATCATTATGGTTAAAATATTACCCTTTTTGTCCACTTGGATTAGATTAGGACATGTATTATTAATTTATTTAAAGAAGGGTTAAAATAGTTAAAATCAATGTTTAATAACTAAATCATTTTTAATATAGGGTTATATATAAGATAAATTCAACTATAAATATTCATTAGAAATATAAATATATTTCCTAAATAATGGTGTTTTATTTGTAATTTTTAGACATTAGATAATTTAATTTATTTATGACACAATGATGATGTCGTAATTAACTTATTAATGAAATATTTAAATAATGGTTGTTATACATACCCAAATAAATGTAATTGGGGAATTTTTAAGAATTCCACTAATTATCAAGGTTAATATGACATGTTAGTATTGGTTAAGTTAAATTTGTTCGAACTAATCATTCTGTTTTGATTTTCACAAAAATCAATTACCAAATAGTGTCAAAATTGACATAAAATAGTTTTTAAAACAAATATTATATTATTAATTGTTATTTTATTCCTAAAAATCTATGTTTCGGCCACATGACTTACATAAGGTTATATATATTAATAATAAACAACTTGGGGTTCGTTTTTCTTATTATAGTATGTTTATTAACCATATAGTGTAAGAAAACATGAAGACACGGTAAAAGGAATTTTTTTAACTTAAAGTTAAATCTAAATGATAAGGTTAAAATAGAATCCTAAACTTGTCTAAATTCTATTGGATGAGATTATTTCGACCCATACCCACATTATCTTCTAAATAACTCAATTTGGAGCTATTAAAACCAGAATATGACTTTATAATAAAATAATATTTTCAGTTATTCTAAAGGTTCCCCTCTCCTCCCTTATAAAAGGGCACATCCTCCCTCTCTTCCTCAGACCACATTGATCCTTCAAGCTCGGCCAAAACATTCCAAATTCTCTTATCCACTTTCATAAAATCGTCCTATAGGTCCTGGTCTTCTTCAAAGACCAATTTTAGTGCCCTAAGAGAACGGTTAAAGGAGGCACTTTGAGAAAGAGGTAATACCTTCTACCATTTTCTTCAAGTTCCATTCTTCTTCTTCTACCTATTCATTAGTTGTTTCATTATTATGTAATAACATCAGTATCCCTAATATACTGAAATGTTATTATAAATTTGAAACAACCCTATTTCACCTTCTATCCATCCTATGGAAAATGAAATCATCGTGCGTGCGTGCGTACGGAATAGTGTCTCCACGCCGTGGTGTAATCTGGTTTTCCACAACCACCTTACTTGGATGGGTATAATGGTGTAAAGAATAAATAAATATGATTATTATAACATCATACTGATTATAAAATATTATATCATTCACTCCAATTTTATTCAATAAATATGGTAACGATATCATCACTCGTGCGTACGTACGTATTACCATCTGCATGACGCGATGAGATTCATTTTCCATATTAACAATTCAAAAATGATTATAAAGTATATATAATAAGTAATCATGAAATATATGACATAATAATGATACTGGATTTATTTGTATATATATATTTATGTCATATACTTCCATTCAATTCAATAAGGAAAGGAAAACAGCGTTCATGCGTTCGTACGACCTACCGTCTCCACAAACCGTGTATTTCTTTCCATTTATCGATCTATTATATATATGTATATTCTGAATATATATTATATATAAATCATGTTTTAAATTCTGGAATTATGTAAATCAGGATATAAGTAATAATATCAAGAATGGCAAGTCGAAACACATACGATAAATGAAATGATTTTACCCAAAACACTGCTTTTACATGGAATTTACAAAAGAACGGGTAATATAAAGTCATAAGTGAAACATATATGATATCATTAAAATGAATATGATTATTTAGTAAGTAAATGACATTATTTAAATCAATTTACAGGAGATTAGGATCCATACGAAGCATATCGAACCTAAGGTAAGGGATAATTTTTCAAATTTCAATTTTTTTATTCGAGATTGCTTATACGTAAGTATTTAATGGGGTTATTGTTATCATCCATGTCCTTGTTTTCTTAAAGTGTTTTTATGTTTGTTTAATTTCATTTTTACCCATTTTGACTTTTGCTACATGGTATGTAAGGAATCTTTCTTTTGTTTACATTACAAGGTACTTTTTGACTTTCTTGGAAAAAGAACAAGAAGAATGTTTTTTTAACTTATACGGAACGAACGGATTTTTTCGGTTTTATAAAGCATTATTTTCATGAATATTCGTCCAAAATATTTCATTACTATCTTCAACAAAATCTTTTTCTTTTAAAATAGCAAGATGTTTTGTGAAAAGAAATTCATTTTGAATAAGAAAGGATATTTTCGTCAAAAATTCATTTCAAGTGTTTTATCAAAACCATTTTCCATCTAAGATGACATTATTTCATATGTGTATGTTTCAAGTATAATGTCTATATGATTTACATGGTTTCACTTTTCCTATGATGAAATTATATCCATTTTTTTGTATGGATTATGTTATTATGGGATGATGTTTATGAAACCCATTTTATTCTTTGGGTTATGATGAATGATTTATGTTTATATTGTGGAATAAGTAAGAATGATTTCATTATGAGATGGATGGGAACTATATCTCCCTACAATGAATTGGGTAAATATTTATATATCATGATATGGACATGGATGGAATGGTAAGTTAATACAGTTTAGTGTTTCTGGACTGAAATGTGGAGTGAACATGATTCAGAAAGGGACTTTGTCCACTAAGATGGTCTTGGCAGCAATTCCTTGGATACTATGGAAATAATAACAAGTGCTAAATGGATTCCATAATTACATGTTTTATTCTCATGCTATTTTATCATGATTTATGTTCCATTATGATATATGCCTTACAAACTTCCAAGATTTATGTCTTTGATAAAGATTTTGATGTCTAAATTTCATGTTCAATTTTTTTTGCATTCAAATATTTATGGATTGTTTTATGTTCTCTATGCTTACCCTTACTGAGCATTTAAGCTCACGCTTTTTATGTTTTATTTTCCCCAGGAAATAAAGAAAGGTTTTAGGTAAGGAATAAAAAATGGGAAGATTGTTATGGGAGTTGTTTAAGATCATTTAATATGATTACAAGTTTATATTACACATTTCCAAAGACACTACGCTATTATGATCCTTGTGTGTCTGTTTTTGTTATGTATTAAGTACTCTGCAAAAGTAATGTAATGTCCATGTACATCAAGCTTCGGGTCTCTACAATATGAGAAATGGGAATTTCTAGAAAATACATATTTTATCATTTTATAAGGAATAGAATGTAGAGAATATTCTAATGATATAATACAATTATCATAATAAATTTGAATTTGGATAATTCCTGATGAATACCTTTCCTAAAAAACATTTTAAAGTCATCAATTGTATGTAAGAGTTTAGTTGACTCCCCATGCTTGAACAATATAGATGTCGTAATACATATCCATAGGTCATGATGTGTTTTCCAATATGTTCTAATATATGTTCATTTCCATGTTGTGAAAAAAAGGAGAGACTTTTTTGTTTTATGTAAAAAGTGAATATGTTGTAATCAAGTAAATGGTAGAATCTAAAATTGGGAGTAGGAAATATGGGGGAGTTTTAGATATGGTGATCATGAATTTGATATATTAATGGGGAATAATCATAAAATGAGTTAAATTTTGTTTTAGGATGCTAGAAGATGAAAGGTGGATTTTGAGAAGTGATATCGATGGATGATCATGTTTAATATTGGGGTTTCAAGATAGTTTTTGAAGGCATGATATTGAAGAAAGTGACTCATAAATTAAATTTTCTTGATATTTTTGTTTCTCATGTGGATCTTGTCTCATGTGGTCTTGGAGTATTGTTTAAGGATGTCCTTGATAAATATTTTAGGTCATAGGGGAAAATCATTATTGATGTTTTTAAGTTCCTTTAATAAACCCAAAGGGCTAGCTTTTTCGAAAAAGTACATCATGATTGTATTTTTTTTAAATGTGATTTGTTGAAAACGCTTTATATTGTGGAATATTTTTTTCCTCAAATGAGTTGTGAAGATGTATACGAATTGCGATCATATGAATAGATGGGACATAACTGATAACAGTTTATGTAGAGTGAAAAAATACTAAATGATCATACAAATCATGTAATTCATAATGGGTCCCACAGAGATTAGATTTACTACCAGGTCATGTGGAGTGTTTAAATACAAAAGGGTCACACATGGCACATAAGACGTTTTGGATGATGTAAAACCATAAACCGTAGGTGATTACATGATAATATGAAGTAAAGTTGATCCCGCAACAAAACTTGAGCTAAGGAATAAAGGTAAAATGGATTCATTGAATTATGTGATCACATATGAACCAAAGGATAACCTAATGATGGAATGGAATGAATGTGAGGTAATTTTGGTTATAAATGATGGATTTATCCCAAATTTGTTCAGAGTCATGAAAATTAAATAAATGATGATTGAATGAAAATGACAGATTCATCTCATGGATTCGCTGATTCATGTAAAGTAAATTATGGATGTTCTTTATGAAATAAATGATTCATCTCACTATCACTTGAAATCATGTAAAAATATAACTATAAATGGAAATTTAAAAGTAATAATGTTATGTAATGGAAGATAGTGACATTGATTGAGGTTGAATGTTCTAAAACATGAGATATGCAATGGAGGTTGATCCCATTAGTTAGATGATATTATAAAAATAATTTATGTAAGGGGATAATATTAATGTAGTAGGTGGGTGAATAAATATATATGTTTTTTAGTAAATGTAATGGAATTAATTCTATAAATACCAATTATCACGTCCTTATAAAATTATATTGTTTTCTTAAGTGGTTTGATATGAAGAAAAATAAAATAGATGCATTTCATGTGAACTATAGGGAGTTACACAAAATCTTATGCTGCATATCATGAATCACATAAGACAATTTGTATGATGAATATGTTATTACCTGATAAAATCAGAATCAAATAATTATCTTTAACAGATGTGAATAAGGTCATGTGATCGTGAATATGTCAAATGGAGTTATGGTCTCAAAGGTTCATTTATATGAATGGTGATATATATTCTATGGTATTTCATAATTATTATGTATTAGGGATACATGGGAGGGCTACATTCCAATGTCTACAATAATGGTTATGTGACGGGGTTTTATACAAGGGAAACATGCTAGGTTGTATTGCATTGATTAGTCATTAACGTCTCATTTAAGGAGTTACATGATAGGGCTACCTAGTGAATAATACCATTTTCATATCTAAATTATGATGAAGGAAACCAAATAGGATATTCAACATTTACAATGGAATTTATTCATTGCTACATACATGTTTGTTAATGTAAGAAGGTGGTTTGACTTTCAAGAATTTATATGATTAAAAAAATCATTAAATAAAGAAGATTTTTATATCATATATATATTTCCCAACTAATGAAATTAATACAATACATGTTAATGTTTGTTGATGCTCAAGAAGATTATCACATCCTGTATGTGACATAATACATGATGTTTAAATTCACCTTTCCAGAATTTAGTAAAACATTGAAAAATAGACGATATTGTTCATTAACTAGCCTCCCAATTGTTTAACTTTCTAAATTTGTTTTATTAAGAGGGATCTGTGAGGGATGTGATACTAGGGTAACCTTGCATCTATCCAAATAATTTCAAGTTTAGTGGCAACAATTAGGAGTGAACAATCCTAAAAAACAAAATTTGTGGTCTTAATGACATTAGTGAACTAGGATACCATTTGATACATTCCAATTTTTCTAGTCCATAGTGGTGAACAGATTAAAATTACGTTTGAATTTTTAATTTATTATTTTATCAAAATTCTATTCAGAAACATCTTATACATTTGTTTAAGTAAATATAAATACCAATAGATATTAGAGAATGTTCAAGTAAATATAATCAACATGTTAACCAAAGAGCAAAAAAGTAACCCTAAAAATAAATAGGTCAATTAAAAATAGGGAACACAGAAATTTTAAATGAATATATACACCTTAATTCTTTCCCAACATTTGTTTATATAATCACCTTTTGAGAATAACATTTGGATTTTAAAACCTCTTAAATAATGGAGATATTAATTGGATAGTTAGTGAAGTTAAAATCATTATAGTAAATATTAAAAATAGTTTGAACCTCCAAAATTTAACCAAATCCATTAGGTTCCTATGAAACTATTCATGCAATACCTTTAAATACTTCTCAAATTATTGATATTTTATTCCCCTATTTTTGTATAGGGAAATATAATGATGATATATTAGAAACTACTTCTTCAACAAGATTATATTACTTTTTCATATTTTCTTCACATATTCTTGTCAGAGTCATCATCAAAACGATTCTATGGTGCTACCATGGTTTTTCTTTTTATTCTATGAATCCATATTCAGAGAAGTTAAAGAGATCCTAATAATGAACTAAGTATTTCATAGTGTTCTCAATTACTATTCTAGTTTTTAACGAATGTTTGAAGTATTCCAATAATTTATTATGTTCCTTCTCCTAAGTGATTTCAAACAACGAGAAATATTATAGAATTTATATATCCATCACTATTGATAATAATAATAATATTATTAAAATAGAATAAACTGTAAAAGTTATTTGTTATAGAAAATTCTATACTTTGATTCACCCTCATCATTAGTGTGGTCATAGATACATTTACAATCACAAAAAATATTTCATTATGGTAACATCCTAGTTATGGTACGTATCCATTTAAAATTAAAGTTGTTATCTGTAATTTTTTAGAGGTGTATGAGGATACATAGTGTATTTTTTAGTGAAAATTGTATTAATGGAGGATACAAAAGACCATTGTTCAGTTGGGGTATTTGGATATATACACCCATGGCTTTAGGGCCCACCAGCTAACTGGTGTTTTTATTTGTGGTTATAAAACTTTACTTCCCTAGTTATCTAGTATGTTGAGATGTATTCCCTAAAGTTTTACAATTTCAACTGGTTATATGATGTCCTACCACTAGCTCACCAATGGTGTCTACATGATCTTGATTGGTAAGGACTGTTTTTCCTTTTATTTCCACAAACATCCTATTTTAACTCCTTAATCTCTACTCCTTGAAACAAATTTGATTAAGTATATTTTAGACAATTCCCTTTTGTTTTCTTGGCTCCTAAAAAATTCTTTATTTGGTGTTTTGATCCTAGATCGATTAGTTGAAATATAATTGTTATGTTTGATCCAATATCTTATGTTCTTCTTAATATCTTGTAGTAATTGATGATATATGTTGTGGTCATTTGATCAATTGATTGTGTGATTATTTTTCTCTTATTTTTTAGATGTCCATTGTAAATATGTTTTATGGAATACAAATCTTGTTCTTCTGGGATTAGATCTAATGTTCTATAATTTATTTCATCTTCTATCTTGTACACTAAGCTTGTTTTTATTGAAGCACAATTATATGATGTTGGAATAATTTAAGAGGGCCACCTCCGGATTTATTATGTGTTTATTTTTGTAACACTATGACCCCATAAGCCCAGAGTCGATGCATTATTTTAATACATTGGCATGATTACAAGGAATCACGTCTCGAAAGAATGATCAGTTAAGTTGTATTTGATAATATATTACATACATAACTGTTACATTACATATTAGAAAATAAAACACAACATAAATGATCCTTTGATAATTCTATTAATCCCATTACTTAACCCTTCTTATCAATCATAATAAAGTTCTTGGAATCTTGAGAAAATTAAAACATAGAATGGGGTGAGATCAGATGCTCAGTAAGGATAACAATATAGCTGAAACAATCATAAATAAAAATAAAAATTCAAGGAAATGTATAAAACTAAAACAAAACCCATTTAAACATAATGATCAACATAATAAGGAAATGATACAATAAAAAATTTCCATTTACTTATTTTCATGGATACTGTAGTAGTCGAATAATCACGTGCAATATCAATAACCACTTTCATAATGATGGAATTCATAATTCCAAACTTAATAACCACATATCCAAGTCCTTGTGCCATGAATACAAAAAAAGGTTTGTCAAGGCCTTATGTTAAGACACTAGTTTGTCTCATGAGACATACCAATGCACTGATGAGCTATAGCAGGCTCCACCCATCACTTACTAAGTCCAATGCATTCCTCATATGAAAATGTCTAAATATAATATAAACATTAGTATTAAAACTAGGATATGAAATTTCAATACATTATCCATAAAACATGAATGGTATAAAAATAAAACATCCACAAAAATAGAAAAAAACCTAAAATACAATTTGGGAGATTTTTATGATAATAAATCAACTTCAAATATGTCTTAAATCCATCAATGGATGTTGACATAGATGAAAATCATTTGTAATAATCTTTGAGAGAAATATCCATTTTTCTTGAAAACATTTAAACGTCACACAATATAGAAATGAAGATATCTAAAAACATTTGTGAATAAAATTATCCCATACCACATTGAATATTTTGAACATAATTAACCTTTTAAAAAACAGTCATGTCCTTATATATAAATCCTTAAAACCCATTTTGAAAACATGGACATTAATAAGAATGATTTAGAAGAATAAATATTTAAAACATTTAAAAGGAAGTTTTATTAAAATAATTCCCTTAAAATAATCCCTTTGAAAACTCTTTCATGAAACATGGACATAGAAAATAAATATCTTCCAGTAAATACTTACCTAAAAACAACCGCAGATAATAAAGAGATTGTGAAATTAACCCTTACCTTGTACATCCTTTAGTCGAGGGTACGTTTAACCACCTATATCAAGACCGTAGTATGTCATTAAATTATAAAAAACCCATGTTAATATTCATGATATGATACATGATTCATTTATTATTTAATACTAACCATTTAATAATAATTTCCATGTTAAATTGACATTTTGGGTAATATTCGCTTTCTTTATTGTAAGTGTTTTAACTTGTTACACTTGATTGTATCACATAGATATTGATTTAAATACATCGAGAATATAAAACACGTTTTAAATATAAAATATATATAGAATAAAAATATGTATAATAGACATATATGTGAAATGGGAAACACCATTTATGGAGACGGTAGGCCGTACGTACACATAAACATTGGTTCTGTTTTCATACTGTATTGAATGGAACTAAGTGAATAAGATATATATATGTACGTATATATATATATATATCTTGTTTCATTATTATTTCATATATTACATAATAAATAATGATATATATATATATATATTTATTTATAATCATCATTGAATGTTGAACATGGAAATGGATCCCATCGCGTCGTGGAGACGGTAATTCGTACGTAAGAATGAGAGACAATATCATTATATTGATGGAGAAAACATATGTAATTGAATATTATATCATATATAAAGAATCATTAACATGTTATAATTATTATTTACATCACTTATACTCATTAATATACCCATCCAAATAATGAAATGTCGGAATAACAAACTACATCATGACGTGGAGCCGGTAATCTGTACGTACGCACTTTCGGTGACATTGTCATTTATAGGATGTATTGTCAAATGAATATGGTTGTAACATATTTATAATAATATAAAATTATATATAATATTATTTTTTTATTATTTTAGAATGGAAACAACAAATAAAGAAAAATTGTAAGTAGAAAAGAACATGAAAGGGGTGATGAAATATTTACCACTTCATCTGGTTATTACTTATGATTTGATCAAAAGGGCTCATTAGGTTGGATTTATAACCAATGTAAGGACATTAGGATGAAGGTAGAATAGTTATGAGGATACTTGAGTAGGGGTTGGCTGAGCCAAATGGCTTTGAAGTTGTGAATTTGAGAGAAGGAGAAGTGCCCTTTTATAATAGAGGTGAGGGTCACTTTAGGAAAATCCTGAAATATTATTTGATAATAAAATAATTTTGGGTTTTTATTTTCTCCAAAATTATTTATTTAAATATTAAGGTGGTGATGGGTCGAAAACCACCCAGCCAATAGGTTTTAGATAGGTTTAGGTCATTATATTAACCTTATATTTTAGATTTAACTCTTTGTTAAATAGTTTGACATTTACCATTTCTCTTTTTATTTTTATATCATATGGTTAATAAACATACGATAAAATTCCAATAGAACCCCATGTGGTTAATTAATGTAACATATATTATTTTATTAGTCTTTGGTCCAAAACATTGTTTTTGAGGACAATTATACCATTTTATAATATAATATTTGTTTTAAAAATAAATTATGTCAATGTTGACACTATCGATTCAATCATTTGGACTTATCCAAAATACTTCTGTCTAATCTCACAGTCCAAAATTTATAAGGAAGGTAAACACAAGGAAGAAAATTTTTTCCACATAATAACATCTGAATACCTTCATCATGTATTCTTTTAAAACATGGTAACACCCTGAAATATTGTACAACCCGATTGATAACATTCATGATTTCTTATTCCTTGTAGAATATTATATATACACTTCTATTAAAAAATGATGTAAACTCCAAAAATTATGGAATTAAAAAACCATTAAACAGTTTTGAGGATATCAATAATATCCAATATAATTATTCCAAATCAATCCTCTAATATTCAAATATCAATACCTTAGTATCAGGACCATATTAAAGATTTGTGTTTCCTTCAACCATGTATTTTCCAAAAAAAATTAACATTCTATTGAGTAACTTTTCTTGGTTCCAAAAAATCTCAAGTCCTTAATGAAAGAGTATTGTAGAAAAATCATTATATACTCTATTATTCTTATAACATGTACATCATTAAGACAATACTCAAATGACATAATACAATAATAACAACATAAGAACTCTAAATCATTCCTCTTCATATTCGGTAGTATCATAACTTGATTATTATCCAATAGCAGCATTTGGGGTATACTTTGATGATTTAGACATTGATTTGTGTCGTGTCCCAACTCCTTTAAGATAAAGCATTGTAAATTTGAAACATTTTTCTTACCCTTGCAATCAAATACATGGTTTCCTTTTTCTCTACACATATAACAATATCTTATTCCTTTCTCGCATTTACCAAGGTGATTCTTTCCATAATTATCACATATGAGAAAATTCTTCTTTCCCTTATTCTCGTTATCCATATGTCTTTCTTCCATCTTTTTCATCTTTGAATTTCTTTCAAAGAGATAGGAGTCAGAGAAGTATTTACTTATCTTATTAACACATGATAATATTTTATTCATATCATGATAATATGTGGGAGACAATTGCTATTCTAAATGATGTCTTAATACTGTGAAATATTTGATCCTTCTTACTCTTAGGATCATGCGTATTACTGGAGTTCTTCTTCCATCTACTAGGCAACATTTCTAAAAAATAGCATACACTAGATTAGTTTATGAATAAAAATACATAATTACAAAATTTTAAAATAGTTAACATAAATTGAACAGTTTATGGATATAATCCATAATCATAAAAATGTTTTATTTGAGAATGTTTATACTCATCAATCCTTTATAATGGTTTGAAAAGTAAATGGTAATTATCCTAAGCATATCTCCCAGATGTGTCGTATACAAGAGTGCAGCAAGGCCCATTGTTGTGCACCGGTTCCCATTCAAGTCTAGAATAAAAATGCAATTTCATGTTTTAACCCAAGGTAAATTTGTTTTAGAGCTCCCTCTACCTACTCGTATCGATACATGGATGTATTTCTTGGAAAAATCTAAAAATATCAACATTACTAAAATTCTAGGAAATTCTTCTATACAAATTCCCAATGTCTATATTAGGATACTGTTCTATAATCAAATTTTATATAAATCTAGTCTTTATGGTTATTGATAAACTTCCTTTTATACCAACTATAAATCCCCAACCATAGAATCCTTGAGTCGGTGAATTATTTTAATACATTGGCATGATTAAAAAAATCATGTCCTGAAAGGTCGGTCAGTTTAGTAGTCTTGGAAAATAGATTAAATACATGAACATTACATTACACATTAGAAAATAAAACAAAACATAAAATATCCTTTGAGAATTCCATTAATCCCATAGCCTAACCTTTCTAATCAATTATAAAACACTTCTGGGAATCCAGGAAAAATTATAATATAGAAAGGGGTGAGATCAGATTCTCAGCAAGGATAACAATATAGTAGAAACTTTTATCAATAAGAATAATCATTTAAAGAAATGTATAAGACTGAAAAATCCTTTTCAACTTAAACATCAAAATAATATGGAAAATATAAAATAAAATAATTCTATTTACTTGTTCACATGGATATTCTACTAGTAAAATAATCACATGCAATATCAATAGCCATATTCATAATTATTGAATGCATAATTCTAGACTTCATAACCATATAGTCAAGGCCATGTGCCAAGAATACAAATATGATTTTTTTCAAGGACTTGTTCAAAGACACTAGTTTGTCTCATGATACCTACAGATGCATCAAGGAGCTATAGAGGGCTCCACCTGTCACTTACTAAGTTCAATTCATTCCTCATATGAAAGTTTTTAAACATAATATAATCATTTGTATTAAAACTAGCATATGAAATGTCAGTACATTATGCAAAAACATTGAATGGTATTAAAATAACACATCCACAGTCAAACATATCACAAAACCATAAATACAACATGGAATATTTGAATCATAATAAATCATCTTCAAACAAGTTTAAAATCAATCAAAGGATTTTGACATAGATGGAAATGATTTGTAAAACTCTTTGAGGGAAATATCCATTTTTCATGAAAACATTTAAAAGTAACACATTTTATAAAGGATGAAATTTAAAAAAAAAATTAATCAATTTCTTCTATTCCACTTTGAATCTTATGAAAGGTATTGACATTTTTACAAAACATTCATTCCCATATAGATAAATCCTTAAAAACAATTTAAAAAACATGGACATTAATGAGAATGAATTAGAAGAATAAGTATTTACAACAATTAAAATGATGTTTTAGTAAACATTCCATTAAAATAATCCCTTTGAAAACTCTTTCATGAAGCATGGTCATGGATAATACATAAGTCCCATTATATAATTAAGTAAAAACAACATCAGATAATTAAGAGATTGTAAAATTGACCCTTACCTTGTACTTTCTTTCGTCGAGGGTACATTTTAACTCATGTATAAAGACCATAGTATGTTATTAAATTATTTAAGAACCATATTAATATTTATGATATCATACATGATTCATTAATTACTTTATACTACCCATTTAATAATAATTTCCATGTTAAAATAACATTTCAGGTAATAATCGCTTTCTTTATCGTACGTGTTTTAACATGTTAATCTTGATTGAATCACTTAGATAATGATTTAAATGCATCCAAAATATGAAACATTATTTATATATCATATATATTTAGACTATAAATATGTATATTAGATATATATATGAAATTGAGAACACTTCTTATGGAGATAGTAGGCCATAAGTACGCATAAACTCTATTTCTATTTTCATAACGTATTGAGCAGAACTAAGGGAATAAGACATATGTAAGTATATATATATATATATCCCCAGTATCATTGTTATGAAATATATTAAATGCTTATTAATTGTATACATATATATTTTTATAATCATCGTTGAATGGTAAATGTGGAAATGAATCTCATCGCGTAGTGGAGACGGTAATCCGTATATACGCACAAGCGACAATATAATTATATTTATGGAGAAATCCTATGTAATTAAGTGGTATATCATATTTATAGTATCATTGAAATTTTATATTTATTATTTAAATCAGTTATAATCATTATAATACCCATCCAAATAATTAAATGTTTGAAAAACAAACTACACCACGACGTGGAGCCGGTAATCTGTACTTACACACGTCTGGTGACATTATCCTTTATAGGATGGGTAGAATAATGAATATGGTTGTACCATTTTTATAATAACATAACAGTATATAAAAGATAATAGAGTTAATATTTTTATTGGAAATAACAATGATTGAGAATGTGGAAGAAGAATATAACATAAAAGAGGTGATTAAATATTTATCTCTTCTTCAGGTTCTTCATTTTGATTTGATCAAAATGGATCACTAAGATGGCCTTCTGTCCAATGGAAGGCCTCTAGGATAAAAGGATGAAATTTTTGATGGATATTTGGTAAGGTTTTGTCCGAGACAAATGGATTTTAATGTGTTAATTTTATAGAATGGGTAGTTCCCTTTTATAAGAGAGGCAAGGGTCATTTTATAAAATGCTTGAAACATTATTTTATAATAAATTCATTTTTGGATTATAATAGCTCAAAAATGAACTATTTAAAGGATAAGGTGGGGATGTGTCTAAAAACATTCAACCAATATGTTTTTTATAGGATTAAGTCATTATATTGACATTATCATTTATATTTAACTCTTAGTTAAATAGTTTGACATTTACCATATCTCTTTGTATTTTTGTATTATATGGTTCATAAAACTACTATAAAATGACAATAGAACCCCAATGGGTTCATTAATGTCATTCATATAATTATATACGTATTTTGGGGGAACCATATATTTTTAGAACAATTATATGAATTTATAATATAATATTTGTTTTAAAAACTCAATTATGTCAATTTTGACACTATTTTGTATTTTTTTTAAATCCATAACATCTTTATGACATAGAATAAAATTTATTTAATTAACCATAATATGTCATATTAATTTATAAAATACATATAATTCATCATATGTCTCAATTTATATTTATTTGGATATTTATAATATCATTTATTTTAATATTTCATTAATAAGGTAATTACTGCATCATCATTATGTCATAAATAAATTAAATTTTTTAATTTCTAGAAATTATAAATAAAATACCATTATGTAGGAATTTTTTATATATTTATAATGAATATTTATAAACAAATTTATATTGTGTGTAACCTTATATTTAATATATTTTAGTTATGAATCATTGAATATAACTTTTTTAAACACATCATTCTATAAAATAATATTAAATGTCCTAATCTAATCCAAGTTGAACGAAGAGGATCATATTTTATTCCTAAGGTTGTTTTTGGTCGAATAATACTTATCCAATTGAATTAGGACATGTGTTTTCTTAATTATGATATCATTTTTACCATTAATTACCCTATTTTCTTTTAACCGTGGTAAATGAAATTCAAAAGGTACTATTCTCAAAAAATTATTTTCATCTTATTAAACAACATTTTACTTACTGATATTAACTATGTCCCTCGTATTTTTAAAATTCAATGCACAAAAGCTGTAATAGATGGTAAAAAATATTGATAAAATTTTATATATCTAAATTTATTAGAAAATGACTAAATGAATTACATTAAACATATATAGGTATTATATATCTACTTTTTTACTTAAAATAAATTAAAATAAAATAAATAGTTATTTAAATAAAAAGAATTTTTTGATTAATAACATAGCGTTTTTCACTATTCATAAAAAATTGAATGTATTCAGAAAAATACAAAAAATTTACACTAATATAATTTTAATATTGAAATTTAAAAAATGAAGTCTGTTTTACCAAATTCAAAACATAGAAGTTGCGTTTATTAATTTTAAATTAATTTCAGTTTTCAAAACCAAAAAGTGGGTATTTAAAAAGTAAAATCTATAAAAATATTGGCATATGATTATTTAAAATTTAAATGTGAAATTACATATAATGACATACATTATATTAAATAAAAAAATATAATCTTATCATACTTCCAAACCATTCAAATGCATAAATTATTTTGATTAAAAAAGTTTTTTTCAATTAAAATTTAGTATTTCTCACTATTCATCAAAATATGAATGTTATCAGAAAAGTACAAAAAATTTATCCAAACTAAATTTTTATATCCCTACTCTAATTTTTTTTCCATTAAATTGAGTATATAAAATTATTGAATTTTTGTTTTAAAACGGGGTCTCCATTAAATATGCATTATGATTGCATTTTTTTTGGAAAATAATTATTTTATCTGAAAAATTAAATTTTACCTTATATTATGTCTAAAAGACATAAATTTTGATTCTAAAATTATATGGAATATATAAAATTCAAAATTTAGTTAATACTATTCCTAACTGCTTTTTTAATGGCTAGTTTGTTAAGTCGTGGTGCGCTCGATCTTAGTGTTGCATGTAGCCCATGCTATTGAATTACTTTAATGAGATAACATACAATGAAATCATCCAGTTTTAAAATTTTCTTTCGGATTAGTGGATACCAATATTGTAATTATGTGAACAAAAGTGAGATGTAGGTGGTTTTATATTTGGTATTTTTTACTAAACTACACATTCTCTAATTTTCCGTCAATTTTTTTATAAAGGATGATTGTCTTGAGATCTGAGCTTCTTTATATGTGTGAATGAACGATTTTTATAAAATAAATTAGTCCCTATATTTTTGTAAATGAAATATATTATCAAAATTCTATAAAAAGTATCCTTGAATTGTTTTTCAACATTAGATTTTTGTCAAGAAGGGTTGTTTGAATTTTTTTAAAATTAATATAATATATTTAAAATATTTTGACATATACAAAACATTTTAGACTTGGGAATTAAGTTGGGGGTTAAATAATTTTTGAATTTTTCTTGTTTTTTTAGGTAGGGTTCACTTATGGTGCGTACCTCTAGTCCCTATGTTATGTTTTCTAGATAATTGATTCTCTAACAACATATTGGATCCTCCTTGTAGTGATCCATTGTTCTCTAGGATTTATTATTATATGGATTTTTTTTGAGTGTAGTGAGTCTTGACTTGTTTACTGAGGGTTGAGAGGCCTATATATCCCAACCTAATGTTACAAAATAACCGATCATGATTAATATTTTATTTTCATCGATTTTCATTTATTTTGGTTTTAATATTAAAATTATCCATTCTTTGATAGATAGTTTGTTTAAAATTTATTTGATCAGTTTTACATCGAATAAAAATTTGATTTGTGAATAGTGTAAATGTTTTAACCATTATTTGGATATAAATGTGAAAACTATGTTATAATGCCATATTTTTCATAAATTAATAATATTGGGATTAATTAATATAGATATTCTATGGAACATGTTTTATTGATCCTATAGGTCATATTTACTCACACACTACACACTCACACTGGGTCATATAGAACATATTTTCCCTGATATAGGAAATGGAATTGTCATAAAGTGAGTACGTGAGGTTTCATTTCTTCTAGTTGTGGGTATTTGGTGGTGAGATGGTGGTATGTTTCCCACAAATCACAAAGAGTAAGTGTTGGTTGTTTGAGAAGCCTATTGATTTGATTGTCTTCATATAACATGCCTTTCTATTGTTTATTTTGTTGTATCAGTATCACAATTAGTTTATATTTATGTAAAATTTCCTTTTTTATCCTTATTTGCATATATTTCAGGTTTATTTAGGTTAAAAAAATCATTCCCTCTTGGTTTTAATGGATTCCTGGGTACCATCGACTAGATCTTGGGTATTGGTACTGTAACACCAAAAGTTTTTATGGTCTATTTTCTTTCCTAATAAATTAAAAATTTTGTATTGTAATTTACAAATTATAATATTCCTTTAACATTGAACAAAAATGTAATACATTACATGCAACACTGAGTTCGCATACGATACACACAACATGGAGTATGCTTATGATAGAAGCAAAACTAATTTGGCATACGATACACACAATAATGAGTTTCCACAATTTTTTTAAAATAATATAATAATAACATATAAATTATAATTATTTATATTTATATAAATAAGTACTTTTCAAATATTTTCTATAATTTTTTTATATAAATTAATCACATTGATTAGGAAAAATATGTTTTTTATAATGTCCTTCTTTCTAAAAAAATAATGTTTTAATGTACTTATAATAAAATTAATTATAAAAAATTATAAATTTAATTTGATAAATAAATCACATTTTTTAGTTTATAATTTTGAAATTTTTATAGGGTGAATTGTTGATAGTTTTCTAACAAACAAAATTTTTAGACAAAAAGTGAAAAATATGATATTTTAATTCAAAACTATTTTTTAAATTAATTTATTTATAATGTTAAAATATATAATAATTTTATTTAAAATTTAAATTAGATAATGTTTTTATCAATTAACGCATTTTTTATCATTGAAACTATCTCAACATTAAAATTGGACATAAAGACTTAGCAATATTTTAATCATTTTACTGTAAAAACTCACAGTGTCGTCCTGAAAGTGGGACTATTTTTAAATATATGTCTTCCTCTTTAGCAATTAGAATTTGGAAAAATTGATTCCCCATATAGAATCACAATAATTTTCAATTTCTATTAAGTGATAAATTTTTTGACCATAATGAGTAGTAAAATAGATTAAAATTAATCATAGCATTTAAGGCCAAATTATATTTAATTAGTGAGTAAACTATAAGATTAAAGGAACCAACAACCTAGACACATGTCCATCAACAATTGGTTGTTCATATATATTCCCTACAAACAGTTTGATTTACCTTGGTACATTATTGGATCAGCGTTAAACATTAAAAAGGTTGGATGAATTCTCTCTTCAAAAATTAACAAGAGTGCCACTCCTCATCCATTATATAATGCCAATACCTCTTCCCCTTCCTCACACATCTCAAAACATTTATGATTGGCCAAGATCCTTCCATTTAGCCTCAAAACATTCTTACCTATAACCATTAATCCACCCATTGGTCATAAAGCTTCTCAAGGGAGCCTTTCCATATAAGTAAAATTGTGTTACCTGATTAAGAGGTAACATATTCTCTAAATCTCATTTTCTATATTTTCATTCTTCACCACCTAAAATCTATTGATTAAAATCATATGAAAAGAAACCAATATAATAATAACATTATGATGTTTTTATTAACATTTTCAACCTAAACATACACACACCTCTATCCATTGGTATCAAACATATTTTTTTTCTACACTGTACTACTATCTCACAAAATGATGATTATTCATTTTTCATTTACCACCAATCAAGTTTGCCATATTGATGGAAACCCTATTTATATATTTCATGTAACGACCAAATGTTTTTAAATGGAAATTTAATTCTTATAATTATGCCATAAAATCACATTAAATCCCAAAATAATGAACTAATAAGTGCTATGTGACCTTTAAAAGTAATTTTTACACCTCTGTGTTTTGAATTTTGAAAATCTGATATACACGGTTGTGATCAGTACGATGTTTGGAGTCTGATAAAACTATCATAATTTTTGGTGAATAGTAACATACCCCAATGAATGTTAATATTACCCTTATGAATAGTGATATACCCTCAATGAATAGTACCCTTGCCTATTATATTATAGATATAAGATTCATGTGCAGGTATAATATAACTATATTTTTGAATATGTAATAAAATGTTTTAAAACTGGATTTAATGAATAAATTATGATTATAATTAAATATTAATTTAATAATATTTGGAAAATTATTTTTGAAAAATTCATCTAATGTTTTGATTCTAATCATCGAAAAATGGTTAGGATGATTTTTTTTGGGATTTTTCTAAATTACATGATTTTTTAGTGAATAATAAAATACGTTAATTTACTGTATAAAAACATTATATTTTAAAAAACTATTCCAAACATCATAAGTGATGTAATAAAAAAAATCTCGAACTCACATTCATTTATTACCATTCTTGGTCATGGAATCACTACTATTACATGTCTTATAGAAAATTAATAAACTACCGATTATAATATTATGAAAATCCTCCTCTCCTCCACTATTAATACCACCCATCATTACAACTTTTCTTCACTCCCCAAAAGCCTTGTTCCTTACTTAAATTCTATCAAAATCACTTCCGAACATCGTTTTAAACATCCATCTACCGTTTTTCTCCTCAAAAGACCAAAACCTCTCTCCTTAAGCGGTTCTCAATGGAGATAAACTGAAGAGGTAAATTCATCATTTTAATTCTGTTATTTCATTTCAAGTTATTTTCTTTTATTTTGTCTTTATTCACCTTAAATTTACCAAATGGTATTATAACTAAAAAAATAAATATATTTTAATATAGTTAATCTATTGGTATAATTCTTTATCATCTCTCCTTTCTTTTTCCATTATACAAAATAAATGAAAACATCATCTGAGATCAGTTAATTTAGCACATTCAAATATGATGGTTTGTCAATTTCTATTACCATATTCTATTCTGGTCACTAAACCATTTTTATGGTTTAAAAATACAATTAAAAATGTATTTTATATTACATGTTGTTCTGGAATCATATTTCACACTTAATGTAAATTAATAATGCAAAACATGTTAATTATGAGAAATATTTCTAAATTAATTCAAGTGTTTATCAAAAAAGTTTTATATAATGATTCAACATTACTCCAAAAAAAAAATTAAATTTTAAACCATTTGTACTTTTGGATATTAAAAAATTAAATATAACTTCAATTCTGGACAATCTTCATCACCATACATGTTTATCTAAACTTGAATGTAAGTGAACCAATCATTGAAACCAATTAACCAAATAGACTGGGCCAATGAATTTAAACCAATTAACCAATACAAATGGTTATAAATGAACATATAATGATTTTAAAAAATATTCTAAATATAATAGGTTTTGTAATTATTAATTAATGAAACTAATTTTACTATTCATTTCATTGATATCAAGTTGAGAACTCCAATGGACTTAATGCAAGGGATCCTCTCTATTTCATTTTTATTCAAAAATGTAGTCTATGCACAACCATTTTATGAGTAATACCTAATAATTGGGTATGATTTTTAACCTCCACCATACTTAAATAATTATTTTTATATGATTAGGAACCCCTTTATCTCTCTTGAATTCCTCTTAAGTACACCTGATACCATGCTGATAATCAGTAAGAAATTCTACCTGAACCGACATTATTCTTTTGGGTTGCTCTATCCATATTTATATCGAAATTAATTTGACTTTTATTATTTGTTTAATACATCTAAATTCTTTTATGTGCCCAAAACTCATGTTTCCATACCCATACCTCATTCTTTTTTAGGTATATATATGCATTTAAGTGATTCCCTCCGGGTAATTTCCAAATAAGAAAAATCGTTTTAACTAAAATTACCAAATTATTAACCAATTTCATGTGCACTAAATCCTTAATTTTAAGACACCATTTTCATTATAAACTAATTATTTTTATTATGAAATAATTATTTTTTTAATTCTGATTTTTTAGAATGTATTGTTTCCTTTTCTATTTGAAAAACCTTATATATTTCCCATAAAACCACACAAAAATGTTTTAATAAAAAAATTTATCCTATAAATTTTCTAAAAATTCTCAATTTTGTTTTATATAACATACCATTATATATTTCAAATTTACCTGTTTAACTTCCATCTATTTTATAATTCCTTTCTTTCATGGACAATTTTAGGATACTCCCATTGGTTATGCTTTATGTCATGATTGTGGTAAACAGTTATTTCCATGGGTAACCCTTATGTTTATGAAAGATTGATAATCTAAAATTTTTTATGTGGAAAACATATTCATGGAATTTAATATGGCTTCACCCAGATATCTCCCCAAAGCATTGGGCAATGTTGAGTCTCATGAGGCGTTATGTGCAACGGTTATGGCAGGTAACCATGGCTTGGGAAAATATGTGCAACAATCTTGACATTTAGACTTTTTTGTGCGAATATGTGATATATTCGTGTCGGTTAGATATCAAATGGTATTAATTGTACACCACATATAATAAATAAGAGGAGAAAAATGAAATTCTCACATAAATAAATATGAGATGAGAAACCCCTTACCTTATGCCCAAAGTTGTTTTCTGATTGATCTTAATGACAAGAATACTCAAATTTAACTTCATTAAAAATTATTTACAAAACCTAAAATACATGTAATATATTTATTATAACCATATTAGTATCATTCATTAACTTATTATTGGTTTAATAAGTTCAATTTTATTTTTATGTAATCACTTTATTCATTGGTTTTCATGATTGATTACTTATATTATGTAATGGAAGATATTTTGAAATATGGTTGATCATCCAAAATTGTTAATATATATTATTACTATAATTAAATATATATTAATTATATTATGTTGATTTTTCATAAACCATGAGGAAGAAACATTTGAAAAATGTTAATGATAAACGCTTGGATTAACATGGAGATTTTTTGCACAATGAACACGTTTTGTATTATTATTTTATATTATGAGTGTATAAGGTTTAAAGAAAATTTTATAAGAAAAAATAAAATATAAGGATATAGTTCAAACATTAAAAAAATTTCATGACTAGAATTTAATATAGTAATAAAAATTGAAATCCCATAGTCCCTGAATGTTATAAATTAACACATCTCAGACAGTGTACTCATTTTCTTTATAAGAGGATGGGGAAAGGAGATATGATGATGAAATTTTCCAATAGAATAATAATATTACAGTTCATGTAAGGTAATGGAATAATCATAGAATTTTATTATAGGAAGTGATATGAGTTCAAAAAAATAATTGTACTTGTAAAAGAAGTTGAAAGAAAAAGGAAAATAGGTTTACCTCTTCAGTACTCCTCCTTGAGAATCTCTTTAAGGCCTTTGTTATTGGAATTGTATTTTGGATAGTATTTCACGGAAGTGGAGGATGGTCGTGGGTAGTGTCTTTGGTAGAACATAAGTATGTCTCAAATCTTGAGTTGAATGGTAGGAATAGGTGGTTAGGGGTGGTTTAAATTATGGAGAGGAGGATGATTTTCATAATATTTTAATCATTAGTTTATGATTATTCTATATGAAATGAAATAATGACGATTCCATTAACAAAAATACTAATACGTGCATTTGAGTTCTAAAAAAGTGTTCTATCCTTAGTAGAACATAATTAATGACTCAATAAATCGTTTTTTATCATTTTTAATAATTTATCATATTTTACTATTAATAAAAAGTTCATTTATTTTATAAAAATCCCAAAAATTCACTCAAACCAATTTTGACATGTAGAATAAAAAAAATCATTTTTTCAAAAATAATAATCTAAGTAAAAGAAATATAATTTTTAATTAAAAAAATCATTTAATCCAAAAATAACAACACTCAAAATATACATCTTTATTTTTATGGTGCCTAAATTTTATTTACAATTTCATGTGTATGGTTACAAATCAAAAGAGTCATATTAATATTTATAAGGGTAGGTTATGATTCATAAGGTAGGTTATTATTCATAATGGTAAGTTAATGTTATCAAAAAAAATAACTTGATTCTATGAGACTCCAAATATCACCCAAATCGCAACTGTCTATGTCTGTTTTCTGAAATTTAAAACACAAAAGTGGAAAATTTATGTTTAACGGCTTGGTTATGACATTCTCATATAAATAACCATGTTTTATTTCACAAAGACTCATTGCATCATAAAATATAGTCTATATAATGAATATAATGTTTTTAAGAAAAAAATTCCATAAAATGTTTGGGCTGTTATAAATTAAATGAAATTCTATTTAATTTATTAATTTTAAAATCATTTACTTGATATTTTTATTAATAAAATAATTCCATCTTCACTATTGTGTCATAATTAATGGTATCTATTTATTAAATAAAATATATAAATAAATTTCCATGATGCAATTAATTATTTTATATTTCTAAATAATATATATTGTTTATCATTTCACTTATATATCCACATATTAAAAATTATATAGTTATTAAAATTCATATAAGACTTTTTTAACTCTTCTATAAATAAATTATAATAAATTTCATAATCTGACACACATGGCTTAAAAATGATCATATTTGGGACCTAAGATTGATTTTATTTGAATCCAAATTAACCAATAAAATTATTCAAATTGTTAGGGTAATTTTATATTATTAAAATATTATTTTTAGATTTATTTACACTTTTTACCATAAACTGTTGTAAATAAAATTAAAAAATTAGTATTCAAAAATATTATTTTTATCCCATTAGACCAAGTTTTTAATAGGGATTATAACCATGTATGATTATTTTTTTCAATTCAATTTAAAAAATTTAAAAAATTACATTTATTGTTAATCCACAACTATGGTTTTAAGGTAGATACATGTGACGTTCAAATGTCGAATAAATATTAATATAAAATTTTATTATGAAAATGATTCCAATGACCTAAATTGGGTTTATAAATTTATTCCTTATTTCTTATGACATTAAAATAAATTTAATGTAAATTAATTATCTAAATAAAATGGTGGGTTTTAACAACAATGCACTATTTTTCACTATCCATATAAAATTGAAACTTTTCAAAAATAACCAAAAATCACAATAAGATAATTTTGATAATAAGAATAAACAAATTAAGTTTGTTTTTAAAAAATAAAATTTATAAATTTCATAGCATGGTTAATAAAATTCCAAACCACTTTTCAAACGACTAGTTTGATAGGTCATTTTGTGCTCGAATTAAGTGTTCCATGTAAGACAAGGTATTGAATTATTAAAAAAAGTGTATCATTGAAGATTGGTGTTTTACAATTTTTATGTATAATATGACATCATAGGTATATTTATGGTCAGTTTTTTGTTTTCCTCATCACTCCTTAAGTTGATTATATAGAAAAAATAATAAATACTGTGTTTAGAGACTGACTGACTGAAAAAGTAAAATTTTACTTCTAAACAACTTTTGAGGGGGAAGTGGGAACTTAAAAAAATTACCCAAGACCAGATACATCAAAAGTACCAAAAGGACTGCATCAACCCAGATTAAAAATTCAAACATTCAAAATTCAAATCACCTCAAACTATTCGCCTGCCGAAACCAAAACGACCCCCTAACACCATCACTACAACCCATATGAAATCATCTGAATCACATAATTAAGGAATTTAACGGTGAACTTTGGGGAGACTATAATAGAACATCCCTCTGACTTGAAACTAGCGAATCCACTATTGTTGACCAACACATCTGAAACCCCACACTAATTACCAAAAAGGATGCACGTCTTGTGACATTGTCGATCGATCAGACAGAACATCCCAAAGTTTCCTTGAAACCACCATAGCTACACGAATGGGAGTGTCGTGAGGGAACATGACGCCAAAGCAGTGTTCAAAGAATCCAAGGGCACCAACAAAGATACTCATCCTCACCTGGACCACCAGTAAATTATATGGTAGGGAGACCATTCCTAGTTGGTCTATAACCATTGATAGAATTCATCACTTTCTGTATTGGTTTATATTCCCTTTATCTATCATAAATTTGAGGATTCATGATTTTCATAGTTCTTTATTTTCATTTAATCTATAACAAAGAATATATATATTATAATGAGATGAAATTTCTAGTATTTAGGAATGAAGAATGACATTACTCAGTATGATTCTCATTATTATAGATCATTGAGAAGTATGGAAGAGAACCAAAATAAATAATGTTTTCTTCATATGACTGTGTGTTTTTAATAAAATGGGATGAAGTTTTCCTTAGCATCATAGTTGCAACACCCTAAGCTTCCATGGTATGATTCCTTTTTAAGTACATCAATAGTGTGTGATGTATGCAACACCGAGTTCAAGGGAAACATGACCTATTAAACATGCTATTTAAAAAGTGATAAGGAATATTATTAACCAAATATTGAATTTTATATATCCCATATAATTTTAAAATTCATCTTTTTAATTTCTTAGTCATAATATATTGAAAAATTCAATTTTCTTGATAATATAAGTATTTTTTAAAAAATGTAGTTTTCTGCCTTTTAATATTGAACCATTTTTAAATCCAATATTTTAAACAATTGTATATTCAACATGATTTAATCCAATTATTATTTATATGTTGGACACGAAAATCTTGTTTGTATAAATTTTATGTACTTTTTTGATAAAATTTATATTTTGATGAATTGTGAAAAATACTAAATATTAATTAAAAAACATTTTTAATCGAAACAATATATAGTTATAATTAAATTTTTTATTTTTTAATGTATAATTAGATTATATATTTATCATTTAATATAATTTAGGTCATTGTATATAATTTAACATTAAAATTAAGCATAAACACGCGTCAATCTTTTGATAGTTTTTAGGTCTTAAAAACATGCTTCTTGTTTTAACAACATGAATTAATTTTAAATTAATTTATCCAATTATGTGTTTCTAATTTGGAAAAATAGATTTAATATTTGGAATTAGAATTTCCAAATTATGTAAATAGTTACCTTTTATTTTTTGACATTATTAATAGTTACTTCAGTAATAATTTTTATTTACCATGGTTATGGGCTAATCAGGTAAATAATGGTACAAAATAATATTATAATTATATTAATCTACAGCCACAAATGAACTAATCCTATTTTATGTGATATTTCCGACCATGTAAATTATTAGTAATATTATATGACACAATGGGCCCACATGGGTTTGATAATGGCACAATATAAGAATTAATTTAAAGTAATTAAAATTATAACAAAATCAAGTAGATTTTAATAAAACAATATTAATATAGGGTTTTATTACAGATATTTTTTACTAAGAATATTAATATGAAATATACAAAGATTTATTACATCATGTAATTTTATTTATAATTTTTATAGATTATATAAATATATATATTTTTGACACAATGATGATGTAGTGATTAAATTATTAATGAATGATTCAAATAAACGAATTTATAAATATTAATATAAGTATAATTTCAATATTTTGATGAAATTCATGAATTTTATGGATTACATTGAAATATTATGGATTATATAATTCTTTTTTAAAGAATATAGTTTTTATGACGTTAACAAAAATCATTTACTAAATAGTGTCAAAATTGAAAAAATGAGTTATTGAAACAAATATAATTTTATAGAATGATATAAAAATATTCAAAATTGATGATTCATAAAAATGACTTATATATGGTTATAATTTTCATTAATGATCCATTTTAGGTTATCTTGTATTTTTATAGTATCCAAATTAACGTTATATATTAAAATAGGCGAAGACACAGTAAGTGTTAGGCTATTTAACTAAGGGTTTAGTCCAAATCATAGGGATATTTTCATAAACAAAAATTCTCTAAAAATAATTTTATGATATTATTTCAACCCATCATCGTAATATTTTTTAAATAAATTAATTTTGAACTATTATAAACTGAATATAAATTTATAATAAATTGATATTTCAACTATTACCTAAAGTGCCCCACCACTCTTTTAAAAGGGAACTTCTCTTTATATTTAATTCAAACCTCCAAAGCCTTTTTTTCAAAATAACCCTACCCATTTCCTCTACCAAAATCCCTCATATCATTATAGATGCAATACTTTTGGACGAAATCCATTCTATGAGGTCTTTTTGTGAAAATCAACAGGAGACACCCAAAAAGAGTTAACTATTTTATCACCTATTTCAATGTTCTTTTATTATTCTACCTCCTATTTATCTGTTTTTTCATAATAAAATAATATATATTGTACCTTAAACATGGTTACATGTTATTCTAATTATTTTACATCCATATTCCTATTTTTTACCAATCCAATGAAATACAATATCACCAAGCGTGTGTACGTACAACTTATCATATCCACATCATGGTGTAAATTGTTTTTTATGTACACAATATTTCTACTGGTAAAATGATGAATATAATTGATGTAAATTAAAAATATAACATTATATTACTTATATAAATTCATATTTCATCCAATTTCATACCATTTGACCATTAAGGAAATGATATTTTCGTTCGTACATACGTACGGCTTACCGTCTCCACAACACGATGAGACTCATCTTCCACGTTCACTATCCAATAATGATTATAAGAATAAATATTATAAATAATTATGAAATATATGAAATAATAATTCTACTAGAACGATATATATATATATGTATGTATGTTATTCAATTAATTCAAATCAATACTATAAGAAAACAGAAACAACATCCATGCGTACATACGGCCTACCGTCTCCAGGAATGGTGTTTTCCATTTTTTATATATCTATTATCTATATTTGTACACAAAATATATATGATATATAAATCATTTTTTACCATTACAATTTATGTAAATTATGATCAATGTTTATGATAAAAAATAACATGTAAAACACATATGATAAACAAAGTGATTGTTACACGAAATAATCCGTTAACATGGAATTGTTAATAAAAGTGTATTATAAAGTCATAAAATAATCATATATAATATCATAAATATTATTATTATTGGTAAATAAGTTAATAATATGTTTAAAAACATTATAAATGACTTTTGAATATGTATGAAGAGTATCAGACCTATGGTAAGGGTTAATTCCTCAGTCTTTTTATTATCTAAGATTGTCTATGTGTAAGTATTTATTGGGACATATTTATCATCCATGAAAATGTTTCATAAAAATTATTTGAAAATTAATATTAAGGGTTTTATTTAATATAATATTGAACTATATAATCATTTTAAATGTTTACAGATATATTTTTTGAAGTCAATTTAATTAATGTCATTATTTTCCAAACAATATTAAGGATTTAATTATATGGACATGATTGTTCAAAAATGATTATTAAATTAAAATGATTCAATGTGCTATGGTACATATTGATACAAAAATATATTTCATTTTTATTCCTTTATAAATTGATAGAGTTTTATATGATTTCATGAAAAAGAGATATTTCTATCTATTATTTTTACTAGTCATTTGCAACAACGTGAACATCCTTTAAAGGATATTATTATTGATTGAGGTTCATTTATTATAATAAAATCTTCCATATTGTAGTGAATGAGTTATGATATGTTTGACTATGGATGTGATATTTTTATACCACTCGTGGTTTATTATTAATGTATTGAAATTTCATAGGCTTGTTTTAATACAAATGATTATGTTATGTTTCACCATTTCTATATGAGGATTGAATTGGACATAGTAAGTGATGCGTAGGGTCATCTATTGCCCCTAAATTCTTTGGTAGGTCTTATAAAACAATATAATGTCTTTGAACAAGTCCTTGATAGAATATTTGTGAATGGTTTTGGCACAAGTCCTTGATGTTGTGGTTTTGACATCCAACATTTTTCAATCCCTCATTATGAAATTAATTATTGATTTAACATTTGATTATTCAACTTCTAGAATATCCATGTGCATTTTTATATGGTTATTATGGATTTATTATTCCCATATTATGCTGAATATAAATTTTAAAAAGGCTTGGGCTCCAATTTTGTACCTTCCCATAAGGGTTTATGATTATTAATGATAGCTTCTGCTATATTTTTTATCTTTATGAAGAATTTGAGATCACCCCTTTATTATGTATTATTTCACTAGGATTCCCAGAAGTGTTTAATTATTGATATTTAGGGTTAATATAGGGAAATAATGGTGTTCTCAATAGATTATATATGCTGAATTTTATGGTAGGAATTGTAATGTAATGTTCATATATGTAATATATTTCCCAAGAATGTTAAAATGATCAGTCCTTTAGGCCGTGATTCCTTATAATGTTGACAATGTATTAAAATAATGCACCGTCTTTAAGCTTTTGGGTTTGGGGAATTACTGTTAGTAATAGAGGATTTTTATAAAAACCCTTGGAAATAGATTTAGAAAACATATATAAGGGATCAAAACCTCAAGATATAGTATAACAATATGTATAAGAAAACCACCATGAATTTTGGAAATTATCATGGATAACATAGGATTAAACAATTGATGTTATAGATTGAAATAAACCTCCATTGGCTATGTGGTTTTCTTTAATGAGAATTGTTTCACACCCTATACTTTTTGGTCTTTGATAATGTATGAAACTTGAAGGAATTTGATTTACATTGAGTTTTTTTGGAAAATATGGTTATTTTTAGCTAGAAAATTGGATAATTACTCGAGATAATGTTATTGTGATTATAACGAATCAGCTATCATGATATATGATTTAAACTGTGATATTTGATGAATTATTAATACATTATGTACAAGGATGATGAATGTATATAACAGTTAAAATTTTTTTAAGCATAGATGAATAAAGATTCGGTTTCCTAGATGACAAGAGTATGTGAAGAAGAACCTTGAAGAAAATATCATATATAGGGTATGATTTTATCACTATAGGAAATAGGTGAATATAGTAACCAATTACTATGGTGTTCAATTTATTATACGTGGAAATCATAGAAATTACCCAACTCAATTACCTAACAGAACAATCAATATCTAAACCATGGTCCTATTCAATACCAACCATTAAATTTTAAGGATAGATGTATTTATGTTTTTGGATCCAAAAATTATGAATTCAGAATTATATTAAGAGTATTTTGTTTATGTTTTTCTCTATGTATTTTCATGAATATGTACTATAGTATTATTTTACAATAAAATTTATTTAAGGGTATGATAATATTTGGAGAGCGTATAATTAAGTTAAAGATAACCCTTGATATCTTCCTTATGTTATAATAATGCTGTTTGGATAATGATATTATGGATTGGAATTAGTAAATTGGATGATTCTAGTTTCTTGGGAACTAACTAAGTATTTTATAACACGAGGTTTATGCTATCATGGATGAAATATATAACATTTGGGACTTATGTAATACTTCACTATGTTTTGGAACAAAGAAACATTCATGTTTTCAAAATTGATTTTTGATGACTCAGGTTGTTACCCTGACTCAAGAGAAGAGATGATGAAGGTGTTCACATCTTTGGAATGAGACAAACAATAACTTCCCTAAGATATATGGGAGATAAATGCTTTTGAAATTTGGTTCTCCTCTTTTTAAAGTTTTAGACTTTCTGTTTTCCGAAGGATTATAGGGTTTTCCATTTATAGAAAGTATAATTTAGACTTCTTTTGAATTTTGTTTGATTAATGTATTATATCACTACAGGTGGACTTAAGTATATTTGATAACCTGTGATAACATTTTTTTGACATATGGAATGACCTATAATTCAATTTAGGGACGACATGATCCACCAAAACATTAGAAATGAAAAAATCAACATCATTTCATTGAATAAAAGGTGAAGGGGAAATTGTTCAAGGAATAACCATGGATTGATTATATTGAAATCAAGTAGGAATTTATTTTCATGTTCTTCAATTTTTGGGAAAGGATTTTGAAATCCAATTTTTTTTCCTATTACATTATTTTATAATTAATCTAATGGTCCCTTAGATCATTGCAGATTTTTAGATTTCAGATTGTTATATTCCTCCTAATAATATTCACTATCACCCTCCATTAGAAAATTATGGTTAGTTTTCTCTTACATATCCATTTTTTCCTACATGGAACCCTAGTATGTGTAATTTTTGGTAACCTTCATACTTAAATTTCTTTTTTTTAAATAGAGGCATCATTAATTAATTCTTCGATGTGGGATTTCAACTAATATATTTTGAAATGTCAAACCGCATGTTTTTAATTTCGATATGAAATTTCGGGGATTAAATTTATTTAAGGAGGGGATAATGTAACACCCAGGATTCCACGATATGCTTCTTTTTCAAATAATTAAATAGCATGCGATGTACACAACATCGAGCTGAAGCGCATCATGACCTATCAAACATGCCATTTAAAATGTGGTTAGGTTTAATGTTAACCAAAATTTGGATTTTATATTAATCATATAATTTTAATTTTAATATTTTGTGTTTTTTAGACATAATAAAAGGGAAAATTCAATTTTACGGATAATAGAAGTATTAAAAAATGATTTTTTTTCTTCCCTTTAATGGATAACGCTTTTTAATTATAATATTTGAAACTATTATATTTTAAATTTTATGAAATTAATTTAATCATTAGAATAAGGACATAGAAATTTAGTTTTGATTATTATTTGGTACTTTTCTGTTAACATTCATATATTGATGAATATTGAAAAATGATAAATTTTTATTTTAAACAAGTTTTTTAAAAAATATAATATATAGTGTTAAATTATATATTTTTGAGGTTTTAAACTTTTTTTATATTAAATTTTTATAATTTAATATTTTTAAGATCAGTGGATTTAATTTCACATTTAAACTAGACATAAACACTTTTTAATATTTTTATAGTTTTTCTTTCCTAAAAACCCACTCTCTTGTTTTGACAACAAGAATTAATTTTAATTTTTTTCAATTAATTGTTTTGAATTTCAAAAAATGGATTCTAAATTAAAAATCAAATTCTCTAAATTATTTAAATTTCTCTGATTTATTTTTTAAATTATGAATAGTAACATTAGTAATAATTTTTTTTTACCGTGTTTAAATGGTAAATCTAGTAAATGACGGAAAAATTAATATTATAATAATATTAAACTACCCAAAAACATGTAATAATCATATTTTATGATATATTTCGGATGATGGGAATCATTAGAACGAATTTAGGACCCCATGAGACAACTTGGTTTTGATAATGACATGTTATAAGAATTAATTTAATGTAATGAAAATTATAACATAAATATGTATCTTTTACTTGAAAAATTTGAATATTCGATTATATTATTGTTTTATTTGAAAATAAATAGTCATAATAAATATAAAAATATTTCATACATCATGGTATTTTATTTATAACTTTCAGACATTATATACGTATATTTATTTATGACAAAATGATGATGCAATGATTACCTTATTAATTAATGATTGAAATAAATTAATTTATAAACATTAAAATAAATTTAATTATAATATATTGATTCCATAAATGGATTTATTGGATGAAATTGACATATTTTAATTTATTTAATTCTATTTTTACAATGAATCATGCATTTATGACATTAACAAAAATAAATAACTAAATAGTGTCAAAATTGATATAAAAGTGTTTTTAAAAGAAATTTTTTTTGATTAAATTAAATAAAAAAATCATAAAAAAATAATATTCAACAAAATGGCTTATAAAATATTACAAATTTAATAAATGATCCAATTTTCGTTCTCTTTACACATTATTGTAACCAAATTAACACTATATTATAAAAATACAAGAAGATATTATAAGTGTTAAATTGTTTAACAAATAGTTAATCCCAAAAGATAAGGTTAATTTCATAAACTAAACTAGTATAAAAATAATTTTATAAAATAATTTCTACCCATAATTATCCTATCCTTAAAATAAATTTCATTGGGGCTAATAGAAAATGAAAATAAATTTATAATAAATTAATATTTCTATTATTACATAATGTGCCCTCACCTCACTTACAAAAGGGAATTTCTCCTTCTCTATAATTCAAACCTTCAGTGAATTTTGGAATGGATTAACCCAACCTATTTCCCCTCCAAAAATCCATCATATAATTACATAGGAAACAATTTGGGAAGGAAGGCATCTTATGGAGTCCTTTTGTGAAAATCAAAAGGAGACACCCGAGAAGAGTTAATTATTTTATCACCTCTTTCAATGTTATTTGTTTCTTCTACCTCATATTTCCCTATTGTTTCCTTAAAAAAATTTGACTCTAGTACCTTCCTCACTCTCAGATTTTATTTTAATTATGTTACAACCATAATACTCTTTTTTAACCCTCTTATGAAAAACAATATCACCATGTGTTCCTATCTATGGAATACCGTCTCCACACTATGGTGTAAATTGTTTTTCTTGTAAACATTATTTATATGGGTATAATTTTTAATAATATGTAATTAAAATATATATATAATGATATTTCTTCTTTAAAATTCATATTCCATAAAATTTCATACCATTTGACCATTAAGGAAATTATATTATAGTTATTGTGTCCGTACAAATAACCTATCCACAACGTGATGAGACTTATCTTCCGTGTTTTCCCTCAAAGAATTATTATATGAAAAAATATTATTATTATGTATGAAATATATGACATTATAATTATAATGAAATTATTTATATATATATATGCACATATATTTCATTCAATTACTATGTTCAATAGGATAAGTAAATGGAAACAACATTCGTGACTACATAAGACATGTTGTCACCATGAATGGTCTGTTCCATATAATTTATCTATTATATATATATATATATAATATTATATAAAAATCATATTTTAATTATGGAATTAATAAAATTATGTTCAATTTAATATGAAAAAAAATAACAATTCAAAACAAGTATGATAAACTAAACGATTTTTTGCCAAAAAATTGCATTAAAATGGAATTGTTAATAAAATATTAATTAAAACTCAGAAAAGAATAATATATGATATAATAAATATTATAATTATTTTTCTATAAGTTAATAATTTGTTTAAAAATATTATATAGGATTTTAAGACATGTATGAAGAGTATGAGACCTATGGTATGGGTTAATACCCCAATCTCATTATTATTCAAGATTGTTTAGGTGCAAGTATTTAGAGAAAAATATTTACATTCCACATCCATGATTCATTAAAATGTTTTCAAATGTAATATTTTAGGGTTTTATGGAAGGGTATATTTATCAAGATCAACATTTTAAATGTTTTAAATATTTATCTGTCTATGTCATTTAAATTAATGTCCATGTTTTCAAATTTATTTTAATGATTTATTTATATGGACATGATTGTTTTAAAATGTTAATTCCTTTAAAAATATTTAAAGTTATATCAAACACTTGGATTCCAAAATATCATTTAAATGACTCCTGTTAAAAATATTTTGACTTTTCATTTTTTTCATGAAAAAATGATATTTCTCTCAAAGAGTTTTACTGATCATTTTATACTATGTCGACATCCTTTGTTGGATATCATTCTTGATTGTGGTCGATTTATTATACTACAAACATTCATATTGTATTTAATGAGTTATGATATGTTTGACTATGGAAATGCTATTTTTATACCATCTTTGGTTTATTGTTAATGTATTGTCATTTTGTATGCTAGTTTTAAAATGAATAATTATGTTATGATTTTCCCTTTTCATATGAGGAATTAATTGGAATTATTAAGTGAAAAGTGGGGCCCACTATAGCCCCTAGATTCATCGGTAGGTCTAGTGAGGAAAAATAGTGTCTTAGAACAAGGCCTTGATTGAATATTTGTGATTGGTCTTAGCACAAGGCCTTCACGTTGTGTTGAGGAGGTATGGCATTATTCATTCCCTTTTTTTTATTAAAGGTTGAGGCCGAAGCCTCATTTTATTATTAAATAAAATCAAAGACCTCTTTTAACTGGGTAGAGGGAGACCCATTACATAGACCAAAGGCCCAGTGGGTTTATAGCCCATTACAAAGCCTGTAGGCCCAATTTTTTGCCCCAATTGATTTTACATATGATTATTTGACTATTAGAATATCTTTTTTCATGTTTAAATGGTAATTATTGATTTAGTAATTCCATATAATGCTGATGATCATGTTTTAAAAGGACATTGTTTCAATTTTTTATATTTCTTTAATAGTTTATGATTATTTATGATAGCTTCCTCTATATTGTTAATTATTACTGAGCATCTAATCTAACCCCATTCTTATGTTTTATTTTACTAGGATTCCAATATGTTTTTATTGTTGATATAAAGGGTTAATATAGGGAAATAATGTCTTTCTCAAATGATTAAATATGCTTTATTTTATGTTGTAAATTATATTGTGATGTTCATCTATGTAATATTTTTTCCAATACTGCTAAACATACCAGTCCTTATGGACATGATTCATTGTAATCATTTCAATGTATTAATATAATGTACCAGGTCTAGGCTTCTGGGTTCGGGGCATTACCATAGTAGGATTACCATGGTCCCCCTGATGAAATAATATAATTTGTGTTTTTATTAATTGGTTTAAATATAGGTTCATTTTTTTCTGGATAGGGAAACCATCATGGTTGGTGATCTTTGTAAGATATATGTGCTAGATACTGAGAGATTTTATGTGGTTCCCTCTACCATTATCTTTGATAGTTATCCAAGGATTTCATCTATGTTCTAGTATTGTATCTAAGAGGTGATGGGGAAAAGGGTTAGGTTGAGTAAAACATATCTTGTATAGACAGATATCTATAGAGAGCATGTTATTCAAAATATTTAGGATATACTCCATTTGTTTTCCTTGGATTTTAGAGAATCTTGGGATAAAAACAAGGACTATATGAGTCTTCATAAATCAAATAATTCCAATTTTTATTTAGAAGGGATAATTTTGCGACTATTTATGTTTTCCCATATAGGTAACTACATTTTTATCAGAGGTTGAAGATTCTTCTAATAGGGGATGGAGTATTGTTCTGTATAATATGATGATAATTTATGATATTATACAATGATTGGTTTAAAATCACATTCATAACAAAAATATATGAATATCATCAATGTGTCCCAATGAATTTTATTTATTTATTATTGGATGTAATTAATGTTTTCCTATCGATTGGGTCCCCATTGACAATGGACGAAGGGTAAGTTGGCACTAAGATATTTTAGGTCATTTGATACCACTATGTAGATTTGGCATGTTCCTTATTGATTAGATTCACTATCTTCGTTGATTTGTATTATTAATTTTTCCCTTATGTCAAACCAAAAGATGTATCATCCTAATACTTACTATGTTCTTAATTGGGAGGAAGTTGAGTTGGATATAGACATGTAGTAGTGAATAATTGATTGGAGATCATTGAATCCTATATAAATGTTCAATGTTGGAATTGAATTTTATTTTTCAAATTGTAATGGTCTCATAAATAACATTCCCTTGAGACTCGGGGGGCAAGAATCATCAGTGAGGCTGTATTGGCATCATTTCTATTAAGTGTATCCTTCTTCAAAATTCATTTTTATTGAGAAAAATTATTATGGTGGGAATAATTGTGACACCCAAGTTGAGGTATGTCAATATTTTATGTTTGAGATGTTATTATTTCGGCTTGGGAGTTGTTGGAGGATATGCTATAGATTATATAGGCTGAATCACATTAATACTATATATATAAGGCAATAGGATAGATATTAGGTTGGGGAGTAGCCATAACACATATACTATGGGTAGTTGGTGGGCCACTACCTATTTTTTAGTGGAATTGACCTAGGCCAGTTATGTAGTGTTGAAAACCAATCTATTAGTAACTTAATCCATATTTATCTGAACTAATCCAACAAGGGATCTTGTATAGGATTCCATTTGGCATTATTGATTCCATTGAACTTCATTCTTTGTTGTTTTGATCCTAGATAGATACATTTTCATTGAGTTTTTTGATTTGATCTGATATTTTTTTCATTCATTCTTTTTCTCTTGGATTGACAGTAGATATTTGTATTATTGATCTGGATTATGAATCATGAGATGATTCTTATATTTTTTTTGTTAGATTTATTGTAAATTTGGTTCTTAATGGCCACATATTTTTTGGTTTGGTTAAAATATCATTTTATTTGAGGTATGTGGTATCATATCTTCGCTATTAACCTTATTCTCATGAAAATTAAATTCTAAATATTGTGAATCTATGTATGAAACCTCTATTCCATTTATTCTATTTACCATTCCTTATGGATTATAAATCCAATTATTATTACGATATGAACTCATGACTATGGTAAGTGGTTATCTATCTAGATTTTATCTGGAGATGCATACATGATCTAGTTTTCAATCATTTTTTTAAAATATTTATTGGAATGATATGTGAACATCTTAATATGTGTTCATAAATTGTTTTATAACAATAAAAATTCCCCCCATTGTTTGGTAAAAAAAATATTTTCAATGCATCAGGATTTTTTGGAATTGGTTTTCAGGGAATGATTTATGTGAAAAATGATTTTTTTTTGGAAATTGTTTTGTGAAAGTTGATAATAACATGGAAATATTTCGACATGAATTTTACATGAGTGTATTTTGTAACAATTATGGGGTTATAGTGTTAGTAACCATCTTTATTTTTGAGGTCTTTCACTCATGGTGTGATCTATTTTTACCGACTCCTATTATTATAGGGACATGATTCTCTCACACTCGAGGGGTTCATCCAATGGGTGTTCCTTTGTTCCCTTGGACATATTTTTTTAAGGATATTTTTTATATACAATGAGTCTGGAATTTATTTATAATTCATGAGAGTCCTAGACTTCCTAGACCTATGTTATCCTAGTGGTTATCTCCATAGTATTTTTGAATTTTTATGGTCATTATATTAAAATCGATTCTTTGTGTGTCAAATTGTTCATTAGAAAATGTTCATTAATATATTTTTATATGGAATCTACTTTAAAACAATGAGATGTTAAATTGTTTTTACCATTAATTTGATATAAATGTTACAAAAATATGCTATCATGTCATAATTCGCTATATTCATCATATTGGAATTAATTAGAAAAAATTACAATAGAACACATTAGTGGGATCTTATGGGGATTCTCTTTACCACACCATGCATAGTCCCTCAATAGTGTTTAAAAATTGTCTTTTTTCATGTAGAAATGGGAATGGATATTCTTTGAGGAATATGAGATTCATGGCTGTTAGGTGTGAGATGTTATTAGTGAGATGACGATATATTTCCAATGTATCACATGAAGTAGATGTGAGTAGTTTGATTTGAATTTGGTATTGTTCTAATAAATTTACCTCACTATTGGATTATTTCTTTAAAAGTATTTTTATCATTATTGGCTTATTGTTTTGACATATTTCCATTATCTTTATCATTCTCTACATGTATCTCATGTTGGTTTTGTCATGTTTGTAAAATTAGTCCATCTTACTTTCATTATATTTCTATGTTATATTCTCTATCCTAGGGGAATTTGGAGTTCCCTATTGGTATTTCCATAGTATAGTTTAAATCCTTATATGATGGGTTGAAATAGCATGGCCATGACAACTATTTCTAACCTTGGGGTCAATCTACAAGATACAATTTCATTTATTTGATTGATTCCACAAAACTGCATATGTTTTTCAACTAGTAAGTATTTTATAATTTAATAAAAGATTAATCAATATTGGAATAAATTATGAATGGATATTTCATGAAAATAATGAAAAAAATACAAGGGGATATGAAATATCAATGAAAAAAATACCAAATGAATATTATTATTGTAAGCATGATTTACGACAGGATCTGGGATGATCCACTATCAAATAAATATAAGGGATCCATGGAATGATAAAATAATCAACTAAAACCTAACTAAATATATTTAAAATAACTTCATTTAGACACCTCTACCTCCAAAAACATTGATAGATCACGAATGAAATGGATTCCATTACCCGGGAGTTGTCCCAAAAGTGATGAAGTCACTCATTTGAAGGACCCCTTCAATTAATAACTTCCAGGATAAAGTGATATTTATGAGATAATCACATACACTACCTACATAAGACACTGATGTCAAATAATCTTAGAGTAAATGTGGTAATATCAAAAGGGAGAAAGATTTGTAATTATCTGACCTGAATTCCACATAAGTGTGTCCCTGTGATGGTGTAGCATATAGCCTCACATGCACCTCCTCATATTCTAATTTATTTAGAGTGGATGCAGGTGTCTATAGGGGGAACACTGATTAGTCTATATCCTCTCTTCTATAGTCCAACCAAAATATTTAATAATGGAATTTTTATATAACATAAAAATATATATAAATAATGAGTAGATGCTAAAAAAATAATCACATCCCATGAAATATGAAATTGATGATCCATATATATAGGAATACAAAAAAATATACATGGAATACATAGAAAACCCAAAATAAAAAAATGGATGGACCGACGAACAAAAAACCACATTAAAATCATGAGATCTATCCCAGATCCCATCAACAATCTCTATCATGTTCATAACAAATTATAAAGCATCAACCTTAGTCCATGCCTTGATCCAAAAACATGTGACAAAGGAGTATTTTCTTAGGAACCCTAGTACCATGGATTTCCTAGTAGGGTATGATTAAAAATTTTATGGCTACCATCAATGGAATATAATTGAAATATAATATATGAGTGTAATTAATGTATAATGGTGTGCTGTAAATAATGAAATAGTAAAAATAGTAAGCTGTGGTGGGAGATATAACCTTGTCAAGGCTCAGCTCTAATGTAGACAATAGAGGTCAACTTAACGTACATCAGATATCATTGGTATGTCTAAATATAGTCAATGTTTCATGTATAATTATGTTTATGAAACACATCACTAAAATCAATTATCAGGTAACTTGAGAGGAACCCAAGATGTTCATATGGGCCTTACCTCACAACAATAACCAGAAAAAACCCATTTATCTAATATGAATTCAAAGTAATGTCCTTGAAATGTATAAGATTTCATTGATTAGAATCCATGATTACACCCAAAAAATTACACACTAATAATAATTAGGATGAATATAGGGAGATCACCCCATAACATTCAACAATGGACTCCCTCAAATATCTACAACATTAATTCCTGGAAATCAATAAATGAAATCATTAATAAAATGTAGGGGGTTATTACTCAAAGAAATAATAGCAATGAATATATGTTAAATCAACCAGTACACATGATTAATTCCATATAATTAGACCTAACTAAATCCAAGGTTGTTCCCACTCATTAAATTCACATGATTCATAGATTGGAATAAAATAGTTTTCATGGTATCAAACTCCAATACATTTCACATGAACGCTGATGATCATTCCAAGGCATTCAATTCCTCATATAAAAAATAAATAATACCAAATCACTCATTATACATATATAATAAAAAAATATCATTTCATGTAAAATTACTCAATTTTTTTCAAATTCCATTAAAATAATTTAATACTATAAGAAAAAAACATTATTTATTCCAACCATATTATTATGTTTTTAATTTCCATGATTATTGCACTACTAGTTCCTATGATAAACCTAGGTGACCCACATTTTAAAATTAATCCATTTAATATCATGTGAATTCCAATGCTAACCCATTCGACAAAACAATTTCCAAGGCACTAGCCTAGCCCTCCCAAAATATAAACGTTTCAGCAATGCTCCTTCCCAAAACAAAATGTTCATCAGGTTTCAATAGGGTTTTCTATGCAATAAAAGATAAAATAAAAAAATTTATTTTATTATTTGTTCACGATCCCAATGATCCCACACATCAAAAAAAATAGAAACACAACACGTTAAAATAAATATTAGGAAAAATATTTGCGACAACCAACCATAACCTAATAGATATCCACTCATTCTATATCAACTTCCATTTTGAGATTGACCAATATAAATAAATGTATAAGATCAACTCCCTAAAAATAGGTCTTATTATCCTAATATAGAAAGATATTTTGAAATATGAAATTGAAAAATTAGATTAAGGAAAATGATTCTTATAATAACCTAAGATCTTAGATTACATCATATATATGTATAAACAACCCAGCAATGGAATATAACAAACAAGATCCAAGAAACTAAAGCTGTTTTCATGTTGTTAGGGTTTTTATATAACATAATTCTAGGATTCAGGTAATAAAAGAAGGATGTGTTAGGTAAAAATGGTAATTTCATCCATTTTCTTGAGGGAATCATTGTTTGGTACTTTGGTTGGCCAAACCATGAAACAGAACCACAACCTCCTCAGTACAGGGACAATAATTACATATAGTTTACAAACCATATAGAATGTCTCTATAGTTATCTTGAGTGGTCATATTGTTCCTCAAACACTTATTCATAGTAAACTAACCATGCACCTATAAAATCTATTCATTGTGGTTGGAGTTCATTATTATCACTGCGTATTTTCCCCATCTTGTGTTTCCACAACCCTTGAATTTTATGTCATAACCCCCATAGCCAACTCCCTCCCCCTCCCAACCATGAACACTACCAAGATCTACAAAATTCCGAGATAACTTCTTTTGATATCCAAAATTGATCTTTTTTGGGGTCCCAAACCTTATAATTAAAATAAAATTTCAATATAGAATGTATCAACTCCATTAAATGAAAAAATCAAACATTTCTCAACCCTAATAAAATATTTGGACAATTGGTTCTATAATGTCCCCAATATTTGTAAACTCAACAGAGAGCATTATTCTTGAAAAACACTAATCCCTGACATAAGAATGTAACATAAATGAATCAATGGTTTAGGTCATACCAAAACCAATTGAATATATCTATTTCTTAAAACCACATAGGAGCATACACCATGATCCCAATCAATCACCAAAAAAATCATAATTCACTAATTTGATTGGTTCCCCAGGACATATAATAAAATACACACCCTATAGGGTTTATTCAACATTTTGTAGAAGAATATTTCCCACAAATACCACATAAAAATGAAATATATCCCTACTGAGTCTAACTGTCTATTGAGGCCATTTCTAAGCACTCACACTAATGTGCTACATTAAAACAATGAAGTCAGATATAATTAGTAACCCTACCAGATTTCCTCCGAATATAAACATTTATTCTAGAAATCTTACTATCATTCCTCACTAATAGTCACAATGCATGAACCATACAATATAATCCAAATAAAATCATTTTAAATAGTCACTAATTGTGTTTTTCAAAACTCCATTTCTTACATTCAACAAAAAAATATTGAAATGAGAACCACATACTCAACCAATCAAATGAATACACTCCAACATAAAACATATTTATTACTAATGTATAAGAACAAACTACCATTTTACACTCCCCCTTCCAAGAATTTTTTATGCAATTCCTCACTCACAACACTTGATTAAACCACTAAGCCGAACATTTACATCATCTTCTATAAAAACATTAAAATCTTGAGAACCCACATTGGATCTATGACCAAATAAAACTAGAAACATAGACTATACATGAATAGTCAATATTCATGAAATTCACACCACCACATGGCTCACAAATCTCATCATTCTATGGTCCATATTTATAAAATTCCATTTTCCAACCTACTATGTCCATTTACAAGTGAAGAAAAAATATATATCCACCAAATGAATATTATAAATTCTCAATTATACAAATAGATACATCACCCAAGCTTCGAGTCATAATGACTTAAACTCTAGAGGAATCCCATGATCATCAAATAAAAATAATTAAAAAGTATAACCCCGTCATTCATTGAGAAACCAAAGTCAATCTACAAAAAAAAACTACACGATTCATCAAGGTCCACCATATTTATCAACATCCCAATGATCATATTAACAATAAAGTCAAATCCAAAAGAACTCAATCCAACAAACACACACTATAATTTCTCCTCAGATAACATATAATATTCTTCCTATCATTGTCCATGTAATATATATAATTAAAATCTAGTATCCAAATGGATAGTCTCACCACCCTGATGATCACAGAACATGAGGTTTGAACCATCCATTATTAATTTGATGATCCATACAAAGGAGTGATATTATCATAATAGATGATAAAAAATCCCAAATCCCAATGATTATGGTCCATCGACCACAAAACATGAATGATGTACATGGATTCTACTCTCAAACATGATCTTTAGACACAATTCAATAACCAACATTCAAATATGGATCTTGAGAATGTCATCTATGGAATCTATAAAAACCTTATTAATGATGAGGGAACCCCTCCAAACATATCATGGTGAACTATCAAGAACATTTATTTTATTACACCACCTATAGAATAAAACACAATTGGTGTAACCACAAAACACAGGTCCCAGTTTTTTAAACTATTCTCCCATGAATTCTCTAAGAAACCATTCCAAAAAGTATCAACAATTCTTTGGTCAATATATTTAGAGAAGACTCTTTTTGATAAAAAAAATTAATGAATCCATGTGTCATCTGTTTGTGTTCATGATCCAATTCTCGACATCAAACTACCACTATATCATCACCTGAGTTCCTACAAGACCCGAAAAAATTATGGCAGACTCATATGGGGATTATTTTACCAAAACTGAACCAAAATATCTCACACATAGCCAATTTAAGGTAATTATCATGTGGAAGAACGGTTTATAATCTCTATATATCGAAACAATTACATAATTTTAGTGTAACCACTCCCTCCACATAGGTTCTTTCCATATTAATTTCAATATAATCCCCACGGGTTTCATGTTTTTTCAATACCCATTTGTGACTCACAACTCACAATACCTAGAGTCATATAATGCATAGAACAATTCAAATAATTTTTTCAACCACATATCCAATCCATAAATCTATCCATAATCACCTATTAAGTATATTTGATTCAATACTAGAACTAATAACCACCCACAAATTCTAAAGAAATTCATTGAAAATAAATAGGTCCTTGAATCACATTAATCCTCCCACAGCCTATCTGGGACATGACATTTAGTAGTATCTAAGGATAATTCATACATAAATTTTCAAAAACCCCATCATGATAATTATTAAGGAACCTAATTCCATAAAATAAAATATTTCATCCACTTTGAATGATTTGGGTCCATCCCTGTGCGTTTAACCATTCTTTAGTAGTCCTAGACACTCTTATCAATGGTTGCCATTGATCGAACTATAAAAAATCCATCTCAAGTAAAATGTTTAGGTGATTTAAGAATCTTACATTCCCCAAAAAAAGGATTTATGATACTGCCTCATGAACACTAAGAAATCTACCTTTCAATACCAAAGGTATAATAAAAATTGAAACCACAAATTCACTTGAAACTCCCATTGATCGATTCCATTGGCTAATGTTTCAATCCAATCTTCACTCATCCAACAACACACAAGGTAAATTTATACCCACTGCCCCTATGAAAACATCTCAGGATCTACCAATACATTCCATGATAGAACTAACAATCATTTTCAAATTCTCCCATAAAAATAATAATAAGAATTCCATAATGCATCTAGAACTTGAGAACATGATTTTTCTAAACCCATCTATTTTATGGTCAATAACCACCACATGAGGTCACAACATAGGCACTTCCCCAATCCACATGAAACACTAATCCCCACAAACCTCTCCTCCGGTGGGAATAATATTTTTTAATCTAATTATGGATACGATTATTATATAGTATTACACATTATGATCCTTGTCCTAATAAAATAATAATCCATTCAAAATTCACAAGGAAAAAAATTATATGTTTCTTAATGAAATATTATTTAACCGAAACCACCAGTAAACATGATCTCAGAGACAACCAAATACACCACTCAAGTTGAATCTAATCAACTATCAATAAAAAAATAACAACAATTCCCAAACAAGTAAATTTGGTTTTCACCATATGTAGGGTTACAACCCCAATGATTGTGATCATTCTCATGATATGAATATATCCTAGTCACATATATTCCATATATAATAGTAAATATTGATTAAAATGTTTAGATATGAATTTGTGATTCCATGCTCTATTTGACACTAAACCAATAACCTGGTCAGGTTTTCCACATGTCGTAAACAATACTACATGGTATTCTAGATCCTATTGACTAGTAGATTGGTTCTTTATGTTGTACGTGGGGACAAAATGCCCTTATTACTAGATTTTGCAGCATAATATTATAAAGGGGAATCATCACATTCAATCACAACAATGAAAAATATAATTCATGATCTAAAAAAGTAATCACATCCCATGTTTTATGTTAATGATTATCCTTATATATAGGTGTAAATAAAAAATTGATAGGAAAAGTATAAATAACTAAAAGTAAACAAAAAACCTAATGATATAACCACAATATGAAGTCATGAGATATAGCCAGATTAATAGATCCCAATTTAAACCGATACATATCTAATAATAAACCATCAAAAATAGGTTATTCCATGTTCATATGATATACAACCACATAGAATAGCCCTGGCTATCCTAGCATTATGGAGGCCCGAGTAGTGTGTGAGTAAAACTGGATTGGCCACCACCAATGGTGACTGATTGAAATATAATCTATTATTATAACAAAATATGTTATGTAAGGAATAATGAAACTGTAATAATACAAATACGTGGATGAAAATATAATATTGTTGAGGCTCAGGTATCAAGTGGACAATCTGGGTCAAATCTGCCTACTTCCCCAATTTTTTGTATGTATGAAGAATGTGGAAGCATAACGTCTCAATACATTTCAAGGTAAATCACTAAGGAACCCATAATAATGTTTCATGAGTGGAATCCAAAAAGGATTCATCCCAAACCAACATTTTGATCTAGGTTCAAGATTGTTTTCCATATCAAAAAATGGAATTTAATATTTTAATTAAATTATTAAGTCTAGCAATCGATAAGAAGGAATGGAAAAACAATTGAAACACCATACGATGAAATTAATTTATAGGTAATCAATTTAGAAAACATTATTTTATATCAATGTGACCCACTCATTTAATATCAATCTTTGGTTCAATCAAAAATGTGATAAATCCATTAACCAGACCAAAACCTTAAAAATATTACATATATTTCTCTTAAAATATGATAAAACAACAATACAGAATGAATAAAAGAATGTGAGTAATTAAAGGATTTTCATCACCATTGGACTTTTATCACCTTAAATAGTAGGATAAATTTCCATGAAATTTAAGATAACCACAATTTTTCAAGGGAGTAAGTAGTGGTGTGTAGTTGTGGCGATTATATCCATGAAATACCATTAATAGGGTACATAAGAGAGGAGAATAAGGGATAAAATATGAATTCATCACATTTTCAAGGGGTGTTTGGTTAGAAAAAGAATTTCCCAAACCACTCTATTATCATAGGAAAAACCTTACACACAGTAATAATGAATAGTTTATAAAATGTCCTCATAGCCATGTAGAATGTATCTAATATTTTATGAAGAAGTTTTCATGTTTCCATAAATCATTATACATGGTTAAAATATTATTTACCTATGAAATAATGTCTGTATATTTAGGGTTAATTGTTAAATCTAGTCACAAACCCCATTATATAAAACCAAAAATCCATATTCATGAGTCTAAACCATACTAGGATGCTCCAAAGGACTTGGAACACCATATATCACATCATATATAGTCCATAAATGAATATTTTAATGGTTACTCCCCTAAAATTTTGATAAAAATCAAGGAGAATAATGAAATTCTTCCACCAAATGAAAAACCTAAAATATTCTAAAAAACGGGAATTATTGTTGACAAATTTGTTTACATATATCAAAAACATCAAGAAATTTTTTGAGACACTACATATCCCATATAAAAACACTCATAGAAAATTGTATAGTATAAGGGGACTTTCAACACGTTGATTGATCACCAAGTAGTTTTGGGATTCAATTCATAGAACATGACATGAAAATTATCCCACCAATGTTAATGGTCTGAGATCTAATAATTGGGAATATATAATACTATGCTATTTTTATTTTTAATAATGAATATAAATATAAATATAATTGGGTAAATAAAGAAACATAATTTAGTTACCATAACATAGAATTCCTAAAATAGAATGGGAACTGGTCCTCTTATTCGAAAAATTAATTTCGTATAAAAATATAAAAATATGATTCTAATAAATCATGTTATTTTTGATTCTCTTCATCAGTTTTCAGCATAACCCCAATTAAATATCATAAACCCCTCAAATAAAATGTTGAACCACACATGGGGTACTAATTTTGGGGAATCTACAACTTAGTATTTTACCATTGAGTATGTATATAATTCTCTAGTAAACGTTGAGTTCATTAATATTATATTATCCTTCAATTACTAGGACTCATCAATTTCCATCGATTACCACATTTTATAATATTTAGGCTACCTACTCTTTTTAAATTCGCTTTCTATGGTAGATGTTTGGTAACTCAATGGTACCCTTAATTATAATTTCAAGTATGAAAGTTCTCAGTTTACAGTCTTGATAATGTTACCCTTTATACACACCTTTTTACAATTTTGAAACATGATTCCTTTGCTTAACTACTCTTACAAATAAATTGTAAACCATTCTGTTGTTTATGTCTATATTGACTCCATCATGAACTTATCCCAGCATGTTTAACCACCACTAGGAGGTTTTACTTGTGTATTCATGGACCTAAACATTAAATACTCCATAGGATCTCAAATCATCTAACCAACATAAAAAATTATTAATCCATTTCTTTTTTTATCCAATGTGAACATAAATTTTCCACTCTAACCACAACATTGGGTGAGTCAAAGGTCCCTTCATTTATCATGTAACATGTTGGATAATTTAAATCCATTTAGAAAATCATCATTAAAAATTAATATAGAGTTTTTTAATATAAATATTTTATGTGTCTTAATCATCATTCCAATTTATCCTTCCTATAATTATTTGATGATGAATCTTCAAAATCAGCAATCTATCTTTGAAGAAACTCTATCACAGCTTAAGATGAGTTCTCTATAGTAAATCTAACTATATGTTTTGATTTATTTATCAAATAAAAATTTTGGATAATGCTTTCTAAACATGGAATTTAAAATTATATATGTCACACCCCGACTGACACTTCTTTTAATTTAATTATTTTAAGTCGTTCTTTTTATTTTCAGTTTGAATCAGTTATCATTTTAAAATGGGTTTGAGATCATTTACGAGTGCTTGACCGTAATCGCGACTAGGCACGTGAACGCACCCGCACAGGTCACCACGCACACGACCGTGTGTGGTGTCCAACATAAATTAGTAATGATGTTATTATTTTGGTTGGTTTTATTATTATTATTATTATTATTTATTATTATTATTATTATTATTATTATTTCAGCTAATATTTTAACCTGGTCGTTTCTATTATTTTGGTTTCTTTTGCGGGCATGTGACTATGCGCATGACCGTGCGTGCGACCATGCATGGTGTTTATTCCTAATAAACAATGTATTTTTGTGGTTTATTTTATTATTTTCATTTTCTTATTAATATTAAATTTGTTAGAATTTATTAGGATATAAATTTATCCTTATTTTTATCTTTATTTCCTTTTATTTTTTTTTCTTTTCTATTTTTCTTTCTTTTCCTCTTCTTTCCATCTCCCTTTCTTTCTCTCCTCTATCCCATCGCGTGGGCCTCATCTACCCCTCTCCTGTTTTGCTTAGCGGACTCCCCCCTTATAACCCTAGCGCTCCTATTCCGCCGCCCCAACACCCAGCTCCGGCACCTGGCTCTCCTTCGGTCGTGCTGCCCTCCCTTCGCCGAACCAGCCTCACGCCGCCCTCCCTTCGCCGAAGCCACACCGCCCCTTCACCGGCCTCCCTCCTCCCAGCCGGCCTCCCGACCTCCTCTGACCCCTGCCGCAACCGTGACGGCCGCCCCTATTTCCTCTCCCAAAGCCGCACTGCCCGCTTTCCTCGCCCGAAGCCACGCCGCCCCCTTCGCCGGACCTCCTGAACGAGTCGCCCTGCCTCCTCACTCCTCCATTCCGGCTTGTTTTTTTCCTACGCAATTCACCCCAGATGGCCTCCATCATCCTCCAGCCGACCGCCCGCACCCTCTCCGTAGGTGCGTTCTCCTCCAATCGATCGATTCCTCTTTTGGGCATTCTTGCGACTAGGGTTTAGCTTGGATTTTGGTTTGTCTTTGGTGTTATATGGTTCATTTATTATGTCATTGATCAGATTTCTTATTTTAAGGATTAATTGCATTGTTTGAGGTGTGGTTGTCATGCAGCGAAGTTTGCGCACCGCGTTTGCGAAGTTTCGATACCAAAGGTATGTGTTTCCGTATATATGTGTTGTTTGAAAAATTAATTTTCTTATTTAATTAATTTATTATACTCATTGATTAGTTTTCTTGGTGCGAATATAGTTTCACTTAAGGTTTAATATGATTTTGATGTGTTTCATAGGGTGTTTGTTTAATATGAATGTTTTTTTCTATGAAAACCCATTTTGAACTGTTTAAATAGTGATTTACAAATTGTGCATTTAATTTGTTAGTATGTGCAGAGGGTGCAGTTGTTGTTTTAGTGTAGCATCTATGTGCCTGTAGTAATAAAATAAATGATGATTAAGTCATTGTCATTTTGAGTCATTCGATGAATTTTGAAAACTATTTAATTAAATTCCCATTTTGTAATTGGTTATTTTAATTGTGTGGGTGATACAGATGGAATTTTCAAAGGTTTTTATTGTGCGTCATTTTTTAAAATGGAATTGGGGTTTGGGTGTGTCTTGTTGTGCATCCCTCAACATGTATGGTAAATTCTTTTAAATTATGTAAGGTATGTTTTAATGTCTATTTGTTGTAAATTTGGATTCAAAGTGGCTTCACAACTTAAAGTTGAGTTTGTCGTTGGCGCGAGTCTTTGATGTGTTATTTTGAAGTGTTTTATAGAATGTTTAAGTGTTTGATTTGTTTTATTAAATTATTTATGTAGTGTTTTGGGCCTCACTATGGTGGTTTGTGGCCGCGGGTTCGTGGTATCCTACATGTACATGCATAGGGTAAGGCATATATATATATGCCCTCTTTGTATATATTCTATCATGGCGTGGGGAATATGTTCAATGCAGCTAGGTGTGTATATATATGTGTATAAATGCATGTGCGTGTATGCGTCAAACGTGGGATCGAGTGGTCGTCGACAAATAACGAAACATTTGAGGTACGTCCCCTATGCCTATGCTTTTAATTTGAAATTTAAAATTGCTTGATTGTTTTAAAAATATGTTTTACACTATGCTATATACACATGCTATGGAATCTTTTTTCAGTTGCTAGAAACTATTATGCCCTTGTTTTGGAAATTGAAATGTATTTCAAATAACGTTGGTCTTAAGTGACTTTTCTTGAAAATTTATTTCTTAAGTGGTTTTGAATTTGTAAGGTGTATTTCCAAAGGTATTTTGCCTTTTGGCCTTTTTATTGTAAAATGTGTTACCATTAAGTAATTAAGCCCATTTGGAATCTTAAGAATGTTTTATGAAAATGAAAATCCTCTCTTGAGGAACGCCCCCATTGGTTTTAGAAAAATGATTTTTTTAGGTGGAATGTGTTATCATGTGCCCAATTTGAAGCTTATGAACTATGTGACGTGAAAGAGGGGGAATGCGCTCAAAGAGGGAGAGAGGTGGTGAGATTTTGAATGAGTTTTAGAAGAAGACTGTTTTATGTACATGTATGTTTTCTTAATAAAGAAAACTCACCATCACATGAAATAGAGCACAATGGAAAACCTGGGTATCTAGGTGGGTGACCATGACTAGTACGCTAGATGAAACGGCAGCGGTTCGTCACAGTTTATCTAGCAGGATTGACGCAACAACACTAACTAAACGTATGAATTTCTGAGGGTCGTGGTCTTCTAAGACACGTTTTCTGAGGGTCGTGGCCTTCTAAGCCATGTTTTCTGAGGGTCTTGGTCTTCTAAGCCACGTTTCACTGAGGTACGAGGTCTCTAGGATCCCACTTGTTCTAGCTGCCTATAGGGATTTACCCATGGTGCTCTTCTGTGACATGATAATAGTTATATAACTTTCTTTTTAGTTGTTTCATACTTGATGTCTTGTTTGTGAAAACCATATATTAATCCAAACTGGTTTCTTTTAATTTTAAAATGTTAACTCATGCTTGAAACCTATTTTGAAAATGTAGTGGGAGTAAAACGCTTTACCTGAAAATGAAAACGCGTTACATGAATTTGAAAAGGAGAAATATTATTTTATTATTTCTTATTTTCAAACTGGGATAATTGGATTTCTTACTAAAGGCAGGGACATAGGACATGGTTATATTTTGGCATTCCTACTGAGTATTTCGGTGCTCACGCCTACTTTACTTTCAGTTGCAGGTTTCAGTATCAGATTGCTTTTGGAAGTGAGTGTAGTTAACATACCATGGTGATCTATGGGGTCACCTGAGGTATGTCACGTTTCTTTGTTTATTCCTTTTTCCACTATCAAGTTGTTTAGTTTATTTTCCTTTATTGATATTCTTGTCTAGTTTATGTTCATTTATCTTCGTTATGGGCCAAACCGTTCCCAACTGGTTTTTTGGATGCCCAGAACTAGTTTCCAGCCCGTGGGGATCAGGAACGCCCTTCGGGCCATGTCGCGGGCCGGCTCGGGCGCCAGGTCGGATGGAGACCCGGGCTGGTTTGTGAAAAAATGGTATTAGAGGCAAGTTTTCGTTCTTGTTATTTGGGGTGTCAGGTAGATCAGAGATAGGACTGTCGGTACTCGAGTGGTAGGTACGGGAAGAGCGTCATGAACTCTTACGCGTTCCGAACTTCGGGTAACCAAGGGAAGTCCAAGATTTATGTTTTGGTTTTTCTGTGTGTGTATGGCGATGAAAATAGGGGTAAACCGGTACTACGTGTGGTATCACATGGAGTAGATACCCATGTGATGCCCGAGAGTATAGTTCTACAGTCCTAGTGGGTGGTTCTTATAGTATCTCGCCTTTTTATAACATAAACATTCATTACATTACACAAAACTGAGGATCTTTAAGGTTTACTGTCTTGGAAACCAGGAACATAATACATGAAAACAACATAAAACATTCTTCTTAAACACTTGAAAGGCTTCTCCTTAAATTCATCTTAGGATCATTATTACATCTCATAACCTGGGGACACACATCAAAAGAAGGGGTGAGCAGAAGGCCCAGTAAGGGAAACAAGAGAAACATTTTACATGTGAACTTGAGAAACATCAATAAGGCCAAGAAAAGAACTTTAAGGCATGAGAAAGGAATCATGAGGCATTTCATAATAAAAATAAAATTTTTCATAACTTGAAGATGTGGCTACATCATTTAACATAAAAAATCATGAACATATCACCAAGGTCCATCACCAAGGTGTCATATGAAAATTACCAAGGTTATTCACCATGGTATCGTGAAAATTGTAATCTCTAGTGGTTACATCATTACCCAATGCATTGGAGCGCTATCAGGGAGAACCCTTAAATTTGAAATTATTTTCATGTGAGCCACATATATCATCATCAAAAATTTCATAAATAACCCATATAGCATAAAATAAAGGTGTTTCATTTCATAATCATAATGTTTTAAAAACTGCTTTAAAGACATGATCTTAATGTCACTTTAAACCCACGGAAGGGGAGAGCGGGTTTCATGTATGTAAATAACAGAAATTAAAATAGAACATTTTGTTATATATGTGAATACCCCTGTAGAAATAAGATCTTGGAGTATTCACTTTATAACATAAAATAATTTTGAGACAGGAGAGAGGCATTTTGAGATGAAACTTCTGCAGCATAACGGGTGTGTTTTGGGGTTTTAGAAAACATTTAAAAGAGAGGGGACACGGGTCAAACATTCATAAATGACCCATAAAATAGTAGAGGGACATAATAAGAAGGATACATGAACATGGTAATGAAATTTCAAGGACATACCATTTGAAATTAAAAACATGGAAGGAAGACAAAAATTAGATTTCTCTTATGAAAATTCGGCATCCTAACAGCATCACTTAAAACTTCTAGGAATGGATTGACGAGATCAAATAGGGACTCTAATAATATGAAAATAAATGATCAGTATTATAGATATAGAAATCATACCCCAAAATAATGAAAAGGAACTTGAAATACATGACCAGAAAATATAACTTGAAAAAGGCAAGGGTGAACGGATCTCTTAAAAATTCGGCAGCCTAACGGCATCACTTAAACTTCAACAAAATTGAATTGATGAGATCAAATAGGGTCTCTCATCATATGAAAATAAGAGTTCAGTATGATAGATATATAGATCATACCCCAACATAATAAAAAGGAACTTGAAAGACTTGACATGAAAATAGATCTTGAAAACGAGAAGGGTGAAAGAATCCCTTAAAAATTCTGCAGCCTAACGGTGTCACTTAAACTTCAACAAAAATGAATTGATGAGAAAAAATATGGTCTCTCATCATATGAACATAAAAGTTCAGTATGATAGATTTAGAGATCATACCCCAACATAATAAAAAGGAACTTGAATACCCCTGTAGAAATATGATCTTTGAGTATTCACTTTATAAAATAAAATAATTTTGAGAAAAGAGAGAAGCATTTTGAGATGAAAATTCTGAAGCATAACAGTTATGTTTCGGGGTTTTAGAAAACATTGAAAAGAGAGGGGACATGGGTCAAACATTCATAAATGACCCATAAAACAGTATAGGGACAGAATAAGAAGGATACCTAAACATGGTAATGAAATTTCAAGGACATACCATTTGAAATGAAAAACATGGATGGAAGACAAAAATTAGATTTCTCTTATGAAAATTCGGCAGCCTAACGGCGTCACATAAAACTTCTAAAAATGGATTGAAGAGATCAAATAGGGTCTCTAATAATATGAACATAAATGATCAGTATGATTGATATAGATATCATACCCCAACATAATGAAAATGAAATTGAAAGACTTGACCCGAAAATATAACTTGAAAAATAGAAGGGTGAACGAATCCCTTAAAAATTCGGCAGCCTAACGACGTCACTTAAACTTCAAAAAAAAAATGAATTGATGAGATAAAATAGGGTCTCTGATAATATGAACATAAAATTTCAGTATGATAGATTTATAGATCATACTAAAACATAATAAAAAGGAACTTCAAAGACTTGACATGAAAATAGATCTTGAAAACGAGAAGGGTGAAAGAATCCCTTAAAAATTCGACAGCCTAACAACGTCACTTAAACATCAACAAAAATGAATTTATGAGATAAAATATGGTCTACAATCATATGAACATAAAAGTTCAGTATGATAGATTTAGAGATCATACCCCAACATAATAAAAAGGAACTTGAAAGACTTGACATGAAAGTAGAACTTTGAAAAGAATGAGAAGGGTGAAAGAATCCCCTTAAAAATTCGGCAGCCTAACGACGCCACATAAACATTTGTAAAACTAATTGATGAGAGAAAGATGGGGTCTCTCATCATATGAACATGAAAAGGGAAGTAATATGAATATATAAGAACATTCTCCAACATAAGACCACAGAGTATAAAAGAAATGACATATAAGAGATTACTTGAAAAGAAGAGAGAGGTCGGATCCCTTACCTTAAAACGTAACACTTAAAACTAAATATTTGGGACCTTGAGGGCCTGGGGAAACCTTGAAAGGACTCCTTGTGAGGTAAGGAGACTATAAATTCGTTGGGGGAGAGTGGGGAGTCGAAATTATGATTGGATTTCTTGGTATTTATAGGGAAAGTGAGGGGACAAGGCATTAATGGCCAAGGAAAACCTCAAAAGTGGTTTTCTCAAAAGCATGGGCCCTCCCATGTGACTTCCAATGGAGTTAGGCCACATGGGGCCCCCAATACAATAATTCATCACCTTTGGTCGGACAACCCATAAAATATCTCATGACATCATCATGACACAGTTATGATGTCATTAAACATACCGAAACCCTAAAACTGTATTTTTACTATTCACAGAAAATTCAACTTTCTCATAAAAATACCAAAATTTCACCTTAACCAAATATCTATGATCTGATTTCAAAAATGAACTCCATTTTATAAAAATAATTTTCAAAATAATTTTTATTTATTTTTTAAATAAATACACTATTCACTAAAAAATCATTTTTTCAGAAAAAACCCCAAAAATTACCTTAACATAATATCAATTCTCTGAGTTGAAAAATTAAAGCCATTTTATAAAAATAATTTTCTAAATATTTATAATTTAATTTTTAATTAAAAACACTATTCACCCGAAAAAACTAATACTTGAATAATAATATATGAAACTGTTATTTAACCATTTTATTGAATCACATTACTTAATCAAGGTGCCTAGATTATATTAATACTTTCTTTAAGTGAGATTACTAATCTATTTGGTCATATTACTAATCCTAAGCATAAATCACTATTCATAATTTACTATTCATCAAAAATTAAGTTGATCTTATTAGACTCTAAATTTCATGCTGAACATAATTGTAGAAGACTATTTTTTTGAAAATCATTACACATTTTTAATTATTTAAGGTTTACATAAACATTTTTAAAATATTCTTCTTCTAAAATTCATCAAAAAATATGCATACTATATTTATCCGGTCATTTGAAAATACATAAACATTATCATAAGAAGAAATACCATTTTTTATTTAAAACAAAGGATTACACAAGGCAGTTACGGTCTCCTTACATCGCCCCTTATTACACCAGCATATGACCTAAGTGTAAGGTGTGCTAAGGTGAGAGAATTTGAGGGGGGCTCGGCCAACATTGCACGATTAGTAATTTCTATCAGTTTGAACTTCTTGTGAAGGCGATTCCATTTTAACTTCACACAATGAAGTTTGGCTTGGGTTTGGTCCAGAGCAAAGCCCAGTGGTGCTACCTCCTTCGCAAGTTCTGTTAGATGGGCTTCGATCGGTCCAAGACTACTGGGTGAGGCCACAGAATCTTCTTTCTATAATAATTAACCAAGATTACTTGTATTTAGAGACAATAATCAAAACCTTAGTTTCCAGCGGTTATATTGACCAATGGTCATATAACAGTCAAAACCCAACAGTCTCAAAAAAATAAAATACCACACAAAATTAGGAAATAAGATTTATTCAAAATTTTGGGTCGTTACAATCTTCCCCCCTTAAGAAATTGCGTCCTCGCAATTTTTAAAATTGGGTTTTGAAATTTCATTGAAAGTCCCACATCGGAAAAGGAGTCAGTAAAACTGTTACTTTAAAAGAAAGAAAGGGAAGAACAAAGGTCACCCAAGTTAACCCACACTAGGATTCCATGTAGAAAAACATGGACATGGAGAAGAAAACAAAGGGTCAAGTTCTGAGGGAGAGTGATAGAGAACATGATTAGGAGAAAGTTAACCATAAGAAAATCCCAAACTTATGATGTGTGTAAACGGTCTTTGATTACCTAGTAGTAAACGTAAACCAACAATGTTTTTGTTTTACCATTCATTTCATAATTTTGAGGGATTCATATAACAAAAATATAAGGAAATATACCTACCTTCATGTAGAGTTTAATCTTTTAATAAGTTTCTACCAAAACTAATCTTTTCGCCAAACGATGAGCATTAAAAACTACTTGGTCTAATCAAAACACAAGAATAATATTCTAGAGAATTACGTATTCCAAAAAAGAGAAACTATCTATCTTTAGACATTTATCCAAAAAATATAAAGGGTAAGATAAAACAACTCTTTAAAATGAAAGATTCCCATGGGAAGGGAAACTACTTTTAAATCTTCAATGTTCCACGGTACTACCCAGAGTTCATCATAGACCATTCCATAAGTAACTGTCCTTAAAATTCTTCAAAATAACCCAAACTAAGATTGAAACCCAATACAATAAGGACTTGATAACATAGTCTTCCAAGATAAACTTTATCGTTCATCTCCAAACAACATCAACCACTCCTAACATATTATTACCAAAGTAACTAACCTAAACCTATTTTCCCAATATAGGTCAATCATTTCCATAAGTAACCTATAATACCATAAGTTCACCTTAAATTCATTGATTCTTCAAAATATAATTGAACCTTTACTCCTCAATGAAAGTACCGTAGTAATCTCTTTACCTCGATAAAATAAGGTTCCCAAAATAGTGAATGTCTTCAAAAATAATAATCATCTTTTAATCCCCTAATCATCACTGTCATATTAATACCGAAATCATCACATTTTCTATCACATTGGTTATTGGGAAATCTTCTTCCATTTCCCACCATTAACTAGTAAGAGAAAGTATAATTAGGGGCTTAAATACTTAGCCAATAATCATGAAAATGAACTTAAATCATACAAGGATAAATTGTAGATGAAAATTATACCCTAACTTATGATCCCCTAGGATTCAAACTAGGTTATCCATGATCATATAACCTTATGTGAATCTTTATTTTATTTTATGTTTGTTCCTTTAATAATGGTTCATACTAAGCTTATGAATTTACCAAAGCATATCCCCCGGGAGTGTCGTAACCAAGAGTGCAGCAAGGCCCGCTGTCGTGTACCAGTTCCCGTTCGAGTCTAGCTCAAGGCGGTGTTTTTGTGTTTTACCCCTATGTACATCTGTGCAAGAGCCACCTCTACCTGCTCGTATCCAGACAGGGATGTATTTTCTTGGAAACCCCTTACTCAATACTCACCAAAATACCAGGAAGATTTCCTATATATAAACATTTCTATAGGCTTCTTCCTAAAGTTTTCATATCCTAATTTCCAAAAATAACTAAACCATCCTTTGATACTAACTATAGCATCCTGCCTTTTTATTACATAAACAGTCATTACATTACACAAAACTGAGGATCATTAAGGTTTAGTGTCTTGGAAACCAAGAACATAATACATGAAAACAACATAAAACATTCTTCATAAACACTTGAAAGGCTTCTCCTTAAATTCATCCTAGGATCATTACTGCATCTCATAACCTGGGGACATACATCAATAGAAGGGGTGAGTAGAAGGCCCAGTAAGGGAAACAAGAGAAACATTTTACATGTGAACTTGAGATACTTCAATAAGGTCAAGAAAAAAACATTAAGGCATGAGAAAGGAATCATGAGGCATTTCATAATAAAAATAAAATTTTTCATAACTTTAAGATGTGGCTACATCATTTAACATAGACAATCATGAACATATCACCAAGGTCCATCCCCAAGGTTTCATTTAAAAATTACCAAGGTTATTCACCAAGGTATCGTGAAAATTGTAATCTCTAGTGGTTACATCATTACACAATGCATTGGAGCGCTATCAGGGCGCACCCTTAAATTTGAATTTATTTTTATGTGAGCCACATATATCATCATCAAACATTTCATAAATAACCCATATAGCATAAAATAAATGGGTTTCATTTCATAATCATAATGTTTTAAAAACTGCTTTAAAGACATGATCTTAATGTCACTTTAATCCCATGGAAGGGGAGAGCGGGTTTCATGTATGTAAATACCAGAATTTAAAATAGAAAATTTTTTATATATGTGAATACCCCTATAGAAATATGATCTTTGAGTATTCACTTTATAACATAAAATAATTTTGAGAAAAGAGAGAGGCATTTTGAGATGAAAATTCTGAAGCATAACAGTTATGTTTCGGGGTTTTAGAAAACATTGAAAAGAGAGGGGACACGGGTCAAACATTCATAAATGACCCATAAAACAGTATAGGGACAAAATAAGAAGGATACATGAACATGGTAATGAAATTTCAAGGACATACCATTTGAAATGAAAAACATGGATGGAAGACAAAAATTAGATTTCTCTTATGAAAATTCGGCAGCCTAACGTTGTCACTTAAAACTTCTAAAAATGGATTGAAGAGATCAAATAGGGTCTCTAATAATATGAACATAAATTATCAGTATGATAGATATAGATATCATACCCCAACATAATGAAAAGGAACTTGAAAGACTTGACCAGAAAATATAACTTGAAAAAGAGAAAGGTGAACGAATCCCTTAAAAATTCGGCAGCCTAACGATGTCACTTAAACTTCAACAAAAATGAATTGATGAGATAAAATAGGGTCTCTGATAATATGAACATAAAAGTTCAGTATGATAGATTTAGAGATCATACCACAACATAATAAAAAGGAACTTGAAAGACTTGACATGAAAATAGATCTTGAAAACGAGAAGGATGAAAGAATCCCTTAAAAATTCGGCAGCCTAACAGCGTCACTTAAACTTCAACAAAAATTAATTGATGAGATAAAATATGGTCTATCATCATATGAACATAAAATTTCAGTATGATAGATTTATATATCATACCCCAACATAATAAAAATGAACTTGAAAGACTTGACATTAAAGTAGAACTTTGAAAAGAATGAGAAGGGTGAAAGAATCCCCTTAAAAATTCGGCAGCCTAACGGTGCCACATAAACATTATTAAAACGAATTGATGAGAGAAATATGGGGTCTCTCATCATATGAACATGAAAAGGGAATTAATATGAATATATAAGAACATCCTACAACATAAGAACACAGAGTATAAATGAAATGACATATAAGAGATTACTTGAAAAGAAGAGAGGGGTCGGATCCCTTACCTTAAAACGTAACACTTAAAACTCAAAATTTGGGACCTTGAGGGCTTGGGGAAACCTTGGGAGGACTCTTTGTGAGGTAATGAGACTATAAATTCGTTGGGGGAGAGTGGGGAGTCGAAATGATGATAGGATTGCTTGGTATTTATAGGGAAAGTGAGGGGACAAGGCATTAATGGCCAAGGAAAACCTCAAAAGTGGTTTTCTCAAAAGCATGGGCCCTCCCATGGTACTTCCAATGGAGTTAGGCCACATGGGGCCCCCAATACAATAATTCATCACCTTTGGTCGGACCACCCATAAAATATCTCATGACATCATCATGACATAGTTATGATGTCCTTAAACATACCGAAACCCTAAAACTGTATTTTTACTATTCACAGAAAATTCAACTTTCTCATAAAAATACCAAAATTTCACCTTAACCAAATATCAATGATCTGATTTCAAAAATGAACTCCATTTTATAAAAATATTTTTCAAAATATTTTTAATTTAATTTTTAAATAAATACACTATTCACTAAAAAATCATTTTTTCAGAAAAACCCCAAAAATTACCTTAACATAATATCAATTCTCTGAGTTGAAAAATTAAAGCCATTTTATAAAAATAATTTTCTATATATTTATAATTTAATTTTTAATTAAAAACACTATTCACCTGAAAAATCTAATACTTGAATAATAATATATGAAACCGTTATTTAACCATTTTATTGAATAACATTACTTAATCAAGGTGCCTAGATTATATTAATACTTTCTTTAAGTGAGATTACTAATCTATTTGGTCATATTACTAATCCTAAGCATAAATCACTATTCATAATTTACTATTCATCAAAAATTAAGTTGATCTTATTAGACTCTAAATTTCATGCTGAACATAATTGTAGAAGACCATTTTTTTGAAAATCATTACACATTTTTAATTATTTAAGGTTTACATAAACATTTTTAAAATATTCTTTTTCTAAAATTCATCAAAAAATATGCATACTATATTTATCCGGTCATTTGAAAATACATAAACATTATCATAAGAAGAAATCCCATTTTTTATTTAAAACAAAGGATTACACAAGGAAGTTACGGTCTCCTTACATAGCCCCTTATCACACCAGCATAGGACCTAAGTGTAAGGTGTGCTAAGGTGAGATAATCTGAGGGAGGCTCGGCCAACATCACACGATTAGTAATTTCTATCAGTTTGAACTTCTTGTGAAGGCGATTCCATTTTAACTTCACACAATGAAGTTTGGCTTGGGTTTGGTCCAGAGCAAAGCCCAGTGGTGCTACCTCCTTCGCAATTTCTGTTAGATGGGCTTCGATCGGTCCAAGACTACTGGGTGAGGCCATAAAATCTTCATTATATAATAATTAACCAAGATTACTTGTATTTAGAGGCAATAATCAAAACTTTAGTTTCCAGCGGTTATATTGACCAATGGTCATATAACAGTCAAAACCCAATAGTCTCAAAAAAATAAAATAACACAAAAAATTAAGAAATAAGATTTATTCAAAATTTCGGGTCGTTATAGTGCTTGCCTAGGGCATGGTCTACTAAACCATGTATCCGGGTTAGACACAACCACAATTCCTTCTCCCAGGTTCATTAATGTTTGTGATGTCTTGGTTCAATTTTGGGAATGACGCGAAATTGTTTTCCTTTAAAAAGTTCTTTGCTGCTGCTCTTATTTGCGGTTGACATGATATTTGGTGTGAGTTTCTCTTAGACCTTGTTTTTGGAATTTGGCGTTGATTTGTCGAAGTTGAATTTATAAAAGGATGTCTTGGGTTGTTTGAAATTGGATTGAGTGGTTTTATAAATGGAAATCATTTTGGAAAATTGTATTGAGTTTTTGAAATGATAGAAAAAAGGTATTTTAGAAAAATTGGGAATGTATTGTTTTGAAAGCGAAAGATCCTTGTTTCTTTTCCAGTGGTATTCCTATGGGTGCTCGTATGTGCTTGTGGAAGTGATTAATGGATAGTTGGTGGATTGTGTGGATGGGTGCCTGGGAGGCACGAAAATGAAAAACTGTGAGGCATCCAGGAATATCACTGGTGAATGTTTGATTTTAAAAGCTGCATATTGTTTTCTGAAAAGGGGGTTTTCTCTCAAACTGGTTTTTGTGCGTAAATGGTTTTGGAGTTGGAAAATGGTTTCGAGTCCAGAATGAAAGCGATGAGTTCAAATAGTTATTGGGTTTTAATGTACTGTTCTTGGTTTTTTCAAGTTAGTGTTTTCCTTAAAAATGAATTGACGTTTTAAATTGGAATTTTTGGATTGGTGTTCTGGAGTGTTGATGTTTTTTTGGTAATGTGTTTGGGTTTGTGGAAGGCTGTTTTGTGTTCTTGTTTGGGATATGCCCCTGGAAACGTCCCATGGTTCCAGTAGGTCTCTATCATTTCTTGGCCCGGCTTAGACTCCCATTGGAGAGGCAGAGTTAGGTTCTGCTCGGTGGTGTCGACTGTTCATAAATGTCAATGTCAGTTGAATGTCATTGAGTGATTTGGGAAAGTTGTAAGTGTCTCTGGTTTTGGAGGAACTCCAGATGTCGTGTATGCGTATGTTGTCTTGGGTATGTTTGGAGGAGAGAGACTAAACTGAAAAATGGTAATAGTTCCGTTTTCGTTGTGAATAGCGACGCCATGATCAACCCTCAAGACTAGTCTCATTCCGTGGTTATAGCTAAGTAAAGGAGAAGGAAGGTGGTGGATCTTTTAGGGGCTTGACTAGTCAACGATGGGCGAAGGAGGTATGTTGACCTTTCTGATGAGCTAGTTTCATGTTCTCCAGAGGTTGTGTTGAAAAACCAGCTTAATGTTCATAATAATTATTGGTCCCGTTTATATTGTGGTAAGTGTAGGTTCCTCCTCTGATGAAGAGTGTGAACCAGAGGGACTTGTTCTTGGAGTGCCCCTCTCATCAGTTGTGTCGCGCGTTTGACAGACCGCTCAATCTCCTACCTCTAGCATGGTCAGTCAGACACTCTAAGTCGTTCGATGCAATTCCCTATTGGTATGTTGATAGAGTGGCTGCACGTGACACGAGGAGAAGTATGTGGGATGCTTTTCTAGAGGAGGAAGTTCCAGTCAGAGGTGGTCAGCTTGTGACTGGGAGTCTGTAGATGCTTCAGACATCAGGGCCCCAACTATAGGTTTCAGGGTGAAGCTTGTGCGCAGTCAAAACTCGTCTGACGTGGGACGGGCTTGGTCCGACTTAAGTCCTCAATGTCGGGATGGGGACAACTTAAATTTCACTATTTTGATACCATCTATGAAGTCCTTGTATCTTTTTTGTGGTCTTCATTTATGGGAGTTCCTCTTGAGTCTTAAAGTGGTCTGAAGAATCAGTATCCTTGTAAAAATCGGTGGGTATTTTTTGTGATCCTTCTCGTAGTCAGTAATGGATCGAAATTGCACTTGTTCCAGAGATTCCTCTGTCTTGTGGAATTTTTGTGTGCCTGTCTGGTTCACCTTCTGATTAGGGGTTTCTGCTATCAAATCTATCTCATGTGGTGGAGTGTTTTCCACTGTCAGAATAATCAGTGCAGGTCGACCTGTGTTGGTGGGTTCATGATGCAGAGTTCAGTCTGAATTTCTTCAAGTAAACTTGGAATTCCCGCGCAGATTCTGTTGTGTTAGGAAATTTTAAAATGGTGGGGAGACCCGCCTCAGGTCTCGCTGACATCCCCTCTTGTGTTGGTTGGCTAAACCTAGGGAGCTTGGATGGTTAACCTAGTGTTAGATGTTTGTATACGTTGGTGAGTTGTTTTGATCTGAAGAGCCAATGTTTGATGAGAACCCTAATATGGTGGGGAGACCACCATAGGACGAGCTTATGGAAGACTCTATTTTCAATGTTCACTTGGCGGTGCAACCCCTTGCTTTTTCCCCGCCTGACCTCGACCATGCTAATTGGTTAGCTCAGATAGTGGGTCACTTGATGAGTGTTCTTGGAGATCTCAAGCGGCCCCGGTGATCCCTAAGTTAGGGGTCGAGGTGTTTCTTGTTGTGGTTCTATTTCAAGTTGAATTCCTTGTTGTTGGTATTTTTCTTGGTGATTCTGGTTTTGAGATCTTTGATATTTCAGGTCTTCGGAATTTTAAATGCTCGGTATTTGGGCGATTGAGGTTTGGCTTTAAGCATCTTTGCGGTCTTTCTTGGAACTCTTGGTTGACCTCGTCTCATGGGAATTTCTGGGGGAAGAAAGTGTCATGCTGGGGAGAATTGTCACACCTCGACTGACACTTCTTTAATTTAATTATTTTAAGTCGTTCTTTTGAGTTGCAGTTTGAATCAGTTCTTTTTTTAAGGAATTTGAGATATTTTACGAGTGCTCGATCGTAATCGCGACTAGGGGCGTGAACGCACCCGCACACGCGACCGCACACGCGACTGTGTGCGGTGTCCAACAAAAATTAATAATGATGTTATTATTTCGGTTGGTTTTATAATTATTGTTATTATTATTATTTTAGCTAATATTTTAACCTAGTCATATATATTATTTTGGTTTCTTTTGCGGGAAAGCGACTATGCGCATGACCATGCGTGTGACCATGTACGGTGTTCGTTCCTAATAAACAATGTTTTTTTTTTGTGGTTGATTTTATTATTTTCGTTTTATTATTAATATTAAATTTTTTAGAATTTATTAGGATATAAATTCATCCTTATTTTTATCTTTGTTTCCTTTTATCTTCTTTTTAATTTTTTCCTTTTTTCTTTCTTTTTTTATCTTTTCTCTTTTTCTTTCTTTTCCTCTTTTTTCCCTCTACCTTTCTTTCTCTACTCTATCCCATCACGTGGGCCTCTTCTCCCCCTCTCCTATTTTGCACAGCGGACTCCCCCCCTTCTAACCCTAGCACTCCCCGTCCGCCGCCCCGACACACAGCTCCGGCACTCGGCTCTCCTTCGGTCACACTGCCCTCCCTTCGCCGGACCAGCCTCATGCCGCCCTCCTTTTGCCGAATCCACACCACCCCTTCACCGGCCTCCCTCCACCCAGCCGGCCTCCCGACCTCCTCCGACCCCTGTAGCAACCGCGCCGGCTGCCCCTGTTGCCTCGCCCAAAGCCGCGCCGCCCGCTTGCCTCGCCCAAAGCCACACCGCCCCCTTCGCCTGACCTCCTCACTGAGTCTCCCTGCCTCCTCACCCCTCTATTCCATCTTGTTTTTTCCTACGCGATTCACCCCCGACGACCTCCATCATCCTCTAGCTGACCTCTTGCACCCTCGTCGTAGGTGCGTTCTCCTCCAATCGGTTGATTCATCTTTTGGGTGTTTTGCGACTAGGGTTTATCTTGGATTTTGGTTTTCCTTTGGTGTTATTTGGTTCATTTATTATGTCATTGATCATATTGCTTGTTTTAAGGATTAATTGCATTGTTTGAGGTGTGGTTGTCATGCATCGAAGTTTACGCACCCAGTTTGTGAAGTTTCGATACCAAAGGTATGTGTTTCCGTATATATGTCTTTTTTGACGAATTAATTTTCTTATTTAATTAATTTAGTATACTCATTGATTAGTGTTCTTGGTGAGAATATTGTTTCACATAAGGTTTAATATGATTTTGATGTGTTTCGTAGTGTGTTTATTTAATATGAATGTTTTATTTCTATGAAAAACCATTTTGAACTATTTAAATAGTGCTTTAAAAATTGTGCAGTTAATTTGTTAGTATGTGCAGGGGGTGCAGTTGTTGTTTTAGTGTAGCTTCTATGTGTGTGTAGTAATAAAATAAATTTTGATTAATTCATTGTCATTTTGAGTCATTCGATGAATATTGAAAACTGTTTAATAAATTTCCCATTTTTTAGTTGGTTATTTTAATTGTGTGGGTGATACAGATGGATTTTTCAAAGGTTTTTATTGTGCGTCATTTTTCAAAATGGAATTGGGGTATGGGTGTGTCTTGTTGTGCATCCCTCAACATGTACTGTAAATTATTTAAAATTATGTAATGTATGTTTTAATGTCTATTTGTTGTAAATTTGGTTTCAAAGTGGCTTCCCAACTTGAAGTTGAGTTTGTCATTGGCGCCAGTCTTTGATGTGTTATTTTGAAGTGATTTATAGATTGTTTAAGTGTTTGATTTGTTTTATTAAATTATTTATGTAGTGTGTTGGGACTCACTACGGTGGTTTGGGGCCACGGGTTCAAGGTATCCTACATGTACATGAATAGGGTAAGTAATATATATATATATATATATATTCCCTCTTTTTACATATTCCCTCATGGCACGGGGAATATGTGAAATGCAGCTAGGTGTGTATATATATATGTATAAATTCATGTGCGTGTATGCGTCAAATGTGGGTTCGAGTGGTCGTTGACAAATAACAACACGTTTGAGGTAGGTCCCCTCTGCCTATGCTTTTAATTTGAAATTCAAAATTGCTTGATTTTTTTAAAAATATGTTTTACACTACGCTATATACACATGCTATGGAATCTGTTTGCACTTGCGAGAAACTAATATGCCCTTATTTTGGAAATTGAAATGTATTTCAAATAATGTTGGTCTTAAGTGACTTTTCATGAAAATCTATTTCTTAAGTGGTTTTGAATTGGTAAGGTGTATTTCCAATGGTATTTGTCCTTTTGGACGTTTGATTGTAAAAAGTGTTCCCTTTATGTAATTAAGCCCGTTTGGAATCTTAAGAATGTTTTATGAAAAAGAAAAACCTCTCTTGAGGCACTCCCCCTTTGGTTTTAGAAAAATTATTTTTTTAAGTTGAATGTGTTATCATGTGCTTAATTTGATGCTTATGCACTATGTGACGTGACAAAGGGGGGATGCGATAAAAGAGGGAGAGCGGTGGTGAGATGTTGAATGAGTTTTAGAAGAAGAAAGTGTTATGTACATATATGTTTGCGTGATAAAGAAAACTCACCACCACTTGAAATAGAGCATAATGGAAAACCTGGGTATCTAGGTGGGTGACCAGGACTAGTACGCTTGATGACACGACAGCGGTTCATCCCGGTTTATCTAGTAGGATTGAGGCAACAGCACTAACTAAACATATGAATTTATGAGGGTCATGGTCTTCTAAGCCATGTTTTCTGAGGGCCGTGGCCTACTAAGCCATGTTTTCTAAGGGTCGTTGTCTTCTAACCCACGTTTCACGATGTACGAGGTCTCTAGGTTCCCACTTGTTCTAGCTACCTATAGGGATTTACCCATGGTTCACTTTTGTAACATGCTGCTAGTGATGTAAATTTCTTTTTAGTTGTTTCATTCTTGATGTCTTGTTTGTGAAAACCATATTTTAATCCAAACTGGTTTCTTTTCATTTTGAAATGTTAACACATACTTGAAACCTATTTTGAAAATATAGTGTGAGTAAAATGATTTACCTGAAAATGAAAACGCGTTATTTGAATTTGCAAAGGAGAAATATTATTTAATTATATCTTATTTTCAAACTGGCATAATTGGATTTCTTACAAAAGGTGGGGACATAAGACGTGGTTATATTTTGGCATTCCTACTGAGCATTTCGGTTCTCACTCCTACTTTACTTTTCAGTTGCAGGTTTCAGTCTCGGATCGCTTTTGTAAGCGAGTGTAGTTAACGTACCGTGGTGATCTACGGGGCCACCAGAGGTATGTCACGTTGCTTTGTTTATTCCTTTTTCCACTATCAAGTTGTTTAGTTTATTTTCCTTTATTGATCTGATTGTCTAGTTTATGTTCATTTATCTTCGTTATGGGCCAAACCGTTCCCAACTGGTTTTTTTGGATGCCCATCACTAGTTTCCAGCCCGTGGGGATAGGGAACGCCCTTCAGGACATGTCGCGGGCCAACTCGGGCACCGGGTCAGATGGCTACCCAGGATGGTTCGTGACAATATACAAGCACAATCAACCTCAATATTCTATCATGGTCTACAACTGTTTATTTTTGATTCATTATTAGCTCTCACATGATCGTATCATGGTCTTAGTTTTCATTTAATCACCTACACCCAAGGACAACTTCCATTTTCCCATTCATAACATTTTAATTGAACTCTCTATTTATGTATTATATAATTCATTGATTCATGACCTTATTTAGTATTTTACATAGATTCTAATGGAATTTCATTATCAATTGGCCCCCCTTATATCAAGGTTATCTTATAGCCACTCTTCATATGTGTGATTAAACATCCAAGAAAGGTGGGTTTTAGCCACACTTCCCTTAATATAAAATTACATAGTCACTCCCTTATTATGTTAAGAATCCCTCTTGTGGTCACTAATTCGAAATCTTGATTACATTTAACATCCATTTATGGTTATTTCACCCGATAATATATTAGTTTGAACTCTTGGTGTGTCATTTTTTTGAATGATATATTGGGCTCCACTTGGTGGGTCAATGCTTATTGGTAGTTTTTCATTGATGGTCGTCCTTTATTGCTATACTTTTTATTGTGTGTCCAAAGAAAATAGAATTATTATTATGTATATATACTTTCTAAAAATTAAGAAACTACGAAAACATAAAATCTAACAATACAAGTATAAAAACCTAGTTCAATGAAGATATTAAATTTATAAAAGATAATTAATTGTTTTCCAGAAATGTGTTTATGAAATAAAAAATGGAATTTAAAATATAATTAATTCTGAAAAATCCAATATCATTAAAATTATTAATAAATCATATTATTAATTATATAAAATTAAAAATGAAATTCTTAAACAAGAAATAATGGAATAAATTATCTTTTAATCATCGATTAAATGAAGAAAATAATTTTCATGAATGTATTAAATGAATGAAGTCTTTAATATTAAATAATCCAGTGATAATAAATTATCCCTCATTATATAATTTTGACCTAAAATACCTCAAAATACAAAAAAATATAGAAAAAAATGTATCAAAAAATAGGACTTATCACATGCCTTCTCAAGTAATGAAACAAAAAAAATTATATTATTTCATTAAAAGATCAAAAATAATTATCTATATACAAAAATAAAAGTCGTAAATTGTTATGTAGGATTTTTCCATTGGGATGAAAAAGATATCTTTTTTGGCGAGTAATAGAAACTACAAAATTAAAAACCAAACAAAAAATGATATTAGATGAATTAGTGGGGGACTAATATTGAGTGAAAAATGGAGAGTGATTGAGTTGTGATAAAAACATAAAAATATAGTCAATTATGATTTTACATGGGAAGTGAGTTCGGATTGAAAGTGGAAATGGAAAAGTAAATTTGAATTGACTGTTCATTTTTAAATGTCATTGATCTTGTGAAATGTACTGAACCAAAATCCACTGAAATATTTCCTACTCACTTTTTCATGGAAAATATAGGGCATAATAGTGTCTCAAACATTTCAATAGTTAATGTAAACAATTAGTTAATATATGAGAGGATAAATACATTATAATGAACAAACTCAAATTTTTATTTTTTCATATTTTTTTAATTGAAAAAATTATTTTTATAATAGTTTAAAATTGAATGTTTAAAAAATGAAAAATCATCAAAAAATAAAAAATAATGAATAAGTGAATATTTGAATATTTTATGACCAAGAATAATGGAAATAACGAATGTGATTGAGAATATGGAGATATGTCATGATAAAAGATCAATTATAAAAAAATATAATATAAATCCTCAGTCACATTTCATTCAAATCTAATTATTGAAACAAGTGTTTTTAATAATATATTTTATCATGATTAATTACAAGAAAAAGATAAAAACAATTGAACTATTAGTATGATCTTGGAAAGAAGAAAAATATCCTCTATCGTGTTAATTATCATACCCCCAAGCTCTATTTCCATAACTATGATCCTACTAGGATGACCTCACAATCATCCAGTCTCTATTGGCATGATAAGTCTTTGTGATCTGTCAATTGATCAATTCTTTTATGAATTGGGTATTAGTATCTTTAAGATATATTTACATTAAAATTATCATCACTATGTTATGTTAATTATCTCCACACACATAACCTTAGTTTTAACATATAATGACTCTCCCTAATTTTCATTACCTTTACATGACACTAGCATAACCCTGAACCAAATACAATCCCCCACACATGGGGCATGCATTGTGCATCTCAATTCATCAATCTATGTAACACCCTAGTAATATTTCCATGTAATAATTTTTTCAAGTATTATTTTGTTTATTTTTTCTTCATTTATGAATTGGATTGTTTATTTTTAGTTTCTATGAGGGGTTATGGGAACTATTCAAGGAGTTAATGATGTGTGGACCAACACCTGTAGGTAATGAAGATACATGGGGTTTATCAAAAGGATGATAAGGGACACCTACGTTCAAATGGTCCTCCACTAACTATTTGGCATGTTATTTCATTATTTCTATATAATTTAAAAAACCAAAAAATAGAAAGTGGCCTCCTTTGACTCACCGATGGCACTTATCATGGATGGTAAACAATCGAAGGTATCACAATTTTCTCAAAAAAAATACCAGTTTAATTTTTTAATCATAAACATAAAATTATAATTATATGTGTTCAATACTATAGAGTCACTTTTCATGTAATTGGTTCTCCCAACGAAATTTATTTTTTGAACGACATTTCAAATAAATTTATGTTCTTCTCTTTGAATTATTATATCTATTTTGTTATTAAATATCTGTATTCATTGAATTACACTTATTTATCTTTATGTGTTGGTTTTAATAATTATTATAATAGTTGGATATATGTTTCTAATATCATTCAATTATGACTCATTAAATAATTGAGGAGTTTTCATTTTAGATGTTTAACCCTCTTTGTGTGTAGTTCAAGATTTGTCGTGGTAAATGTTTAATTTTTGTTACATAATTCTAGAACATGATTACTTGTAAATTTATTATTTTTAGTTCTATATTGATGATCGTTAATTTATTCCATATGTCCATGGATTATCATAGCTTGTGGTTTCTACATTGGTGTTGATTTACAAGTGTATCATGGTAGGCAGATTAATAATTTATCTTTATTATTAAAACCATTCTTACTTTATGAATGTTTCTGGATTCTAAATTGGCTGGATTATAAGATTTATAGATTTATATTAGTAATGTTTTTGAAATGGTTTTTAAGTGAATTAAGTATATTTTGATGAAGTTATTTTTTTAGAAATGTTTATGAAAAATCTTTATCTCTTAGTGTTGTTAATATAAATGGTTTTCTACCATGTTTTACTTTGTTGAATGATGGAATTCCAATTTTAGGATTCTAGTATGGAAGCTCAAAATGTGATCAGTTATGAGATAGTAATCCATAATTGTGGATTAATTATTCCCCATCGACATGTTCTACTAGGGTAATGTGTGATTCACATTTCCTTAGTTGAGGTAAGGAGACACTCTTTGGATGGAACTCTTACTGGGAAGACCAATTACACTAGGGTAATGTACACACCAGGTGGAATACTGAGAAGTATAATTTTTCAAGGGTCTTACCTAGCCTAGAATTATATTAAACTATGTGAATGTTTAAACTCATTTCTATCCTTGAATTGTATATTTGGAATGTTTATAGAAATAATTCTAAAACTAGGATATCAGTATGAATTACTAATTAGTGAAAATAAGGTTTAAAATTATTTTATATTAAATTATTTTGAATAATATATCATTACTTATAATTATTTTGATGAGAATACATTGTTTATTTTATAAATTCTTCTATTGAAACACTTGCTGAGATCCTATGTGGATTATTTTCTGACACCCTTCATATAATATTCAGTGTGGATATGTCTTGTTTTATATAATTTAGTTAATGAAATCATGCTATTGGATGTTGAAGGTTTTTTATTAGATGGATTTGGAGTCTGGTGGTGGCATTACATGAAATGTAGTTTGGACATTGAAGTTCATATATACTTTTTTTTGTTTATAGACCTTTTTGCAATCTTCCCATATGATTGAATATTTTTAAGTACTATATTTTTTATGGTAGAATGACATTTTTCATATACATACCATAACATTTATGGTACATTATGTGAAAATAATTACTAAGGGTAGTTCTTGATTCCCATGTTCTCTTCACTAGAATGTTGGGATTGGGTATATCCTTTAGGCCATGTTAGGACTAGCTCGGGTTTCAGATTGTTTGGTAATCTGGATAGGTATATTAAATGGGTATCAATGTATTATTTTTCTCTTTTTAATATTTGTATACATTTTGGAATGTCATGTTGGAAATGATATAGGAATGTGGGGACTTATGTGGTAGGTTGTGAGTGAGTTGTTGACAAGGTGTCATCAGCATGGGACTTATGTTTCCACGGTTGGTTAAGAAATGTGTCTTTTTGGATATAATGTTTTTTAATAGTGGTATTTTATTTCTTATATTGATTTATTGTTATAAATGAAATATATTATTTTAAATCCTAATTAATTCATTGATTTTATGTTTTTTATCTCTTTGTTAGTTGATTTTTAGTTTCATGTCCCCAAAAGAGTTTTCTTTAATCAATAAGAGAACAATATTGATAAACCATGAGATGGAAACAATCAAATAAACCAGAATCATTTTGGCGTAGTAGTGACCAATATGTGGTATTATACACTATTCATTTAGGAGAGGATAAACCATTAAGATAATAGGATATGAATTTGGTTTATGTGATTCTTCACTAGAACCCAAAATGATTCATTGATAATAAAGATACACAAAAATCTAGATATTGGTTGGAAAATATCAATTTCATTTTGAATTTTTAAAGACGTATGAATCTATTAAGGAGAGGTGTTTCATTATCAAGATTAAAGGTCTGATTAGAATGTGGTGGTAATCAGTTGTCTTGGATAAGAATCATTAGGACATGGATTACAAGGAAATCAAGGTTATTTTTTCCCAAAACATATACATGGATAAAATTTATATAGTGTAATCTATGGAGTTCCCCACCCGTGAGCCAAGGTATAGGTCAATTATGGATTGTGATAAGTTTTTCTCTAATATAAATTTGTTTTTCCTATGAGTAAATGTAATTAATTGATTATGACTCAAATATTTTAGATGGGTATTATACCTAATATCTCTTCATTTTTCATCCGGATAATTGTTCCCACTATTTTCAAGGTGCTGGATAACACTATGATGGTCAAGATTAACATGGTGGGAAATTCACGGATGATTGGAGTTACTTTCACATCTAGTGGAAGCTAAACTGGTTAATTTAATGGAAAGATGAATTAGAGTGAGTTTTTTAGAAGAATAATTGGTGGTGATATTCAAAATTATCATCTAGGACTATCGTATATAATTTGTGGCCTATCTCATTACTAGTGTGGCAAGATAGGACATAGAATTTTGTTTTGCCATGTACTAGAAAAATCATATAAATCATGTGGGGATTGTGCTAAATTGAATATGTTCTATTTGGTTATCTATTTTACTCAATATATCATAGACACAAAATCACCTATAAGATTTTTGAGGTAGTCAGATTCTTCAAAAACAACATGTATCCCCCACTGACCTCCAGAACGAAAAAGTTACATGAAATAGAAGAGACTCTAAGGGATTTTTATGTGTGTCCAAGACTATGATCCATATGATTTTCCTTGATTCTAAATGAGTGAATAATTTTTCTAGTATATTTTCCAATCAATCCATAATTTTTACTAGTTTGGCTAATTAGTTAAAAAATCTAATAGTACTCATGTGGTATATTATAGAAATGGTGACACATCCAAGGATAAAGAAAGAGATGGGTTCCCAATTTATTTGACAAACGTTATTTATGTGAGGTGTATATATGGTTTAGATTTTCATTGTAACACCTCTCGATTTTATGTAATATTTTTTTTAAAACAATTTAATCTTTTCGATTTTTTGAGTTACACACAACACTAGGTTTCAATGAAACATGGACTATTGATAAAATATATTTATTTAATATGATTGTTATCACAAAGATGTTGAAATGGTGATGATGAATAATATTAAATAAATTTTGAGAATTTGGTTTAGATATTTATACAAAACTAATATTTGAGAGTAAATTAATTACAAATATAAATTAAATAGTTTAAAAATAAAATAAAATCTATTTCTAAAAAACAATTTTAAGAAAAAAAGTGTTTTTCATGTCAATAAATTTAGAGAATAATATTTTTTACTAATATTAATGATGTACATAGAGATTATTAAACAAAATGTTTAATATTCATTATTCATGTTTTTTAGAAAACAAATATTCATAAATCAAATTTTACTCTTAAAAAGATTATTTTTCTAAAAAGTAGATCCATCACCTTTTTGAAATCTCATAATAAAATTAATTTTTATTGTTTTAGATAATTTATTAGATTAAATACACCTAATTGTTTGAAATAGATTTTCAAATTTGTCTTCTAGTGAACATTTACAAATTTTATGTAAGGTTTTATTTTTTTGATTAATAGCGAAAAATAGTGAAATTTTATTTAGAAAAATGATTTCATTTAATTTATATATAAATTTAATTTATATTATTAAATGGTTTAAATGTAAAATTTGTTAAAATTTATACCTATAATCTAAATTAATGTATTTGGATTCAATTTTACATTGAATTGGATACAAAACCATTTCAATATATGGATCCTTTTCTCGTGAAAAATCCGCTTTCTTATCATGTCTACGAGATTAATTTTAAATTAATTAATGTGATTTAAGTGAATTTAATTTGAAAAAAAGGATTAATTATTTTTACATACATTATTTTATACCTTATAATTATGTGGACATATTTTTTTGACACAATTTAATGGTCAATTATATAAAAAGAAATTACCACAGTTAGAGTAAATTATGGGTTTACTAGGGGATAAATTAGAATGATAACAGTGGAAATGACATTAAATATTATCTTAAATTCATTGGATGTATTTATATCAATAATTTCACTAAATGTATATAAAATATGGAAATATATTGGCACTTTCAATTGAATATGACACATATAATATGTTATGTAAAGATATATGAAAAAATGAAAGTTTTCAAAATTATAATATCAATAATGTATTTGGATTGGAGAAAATACAAATATTCTTGTTTATATATATCATATTTATATATAAATTATTTTCTTCTCAGTATAATTTATTTCTAATTTTTTTGATTAAATATTTACATTAAATTCCTAAGAAACACTAGTCGGGCATTTACTTAATTAAAAATAAAATAAAATAAATGATAATAAGAATAATAATAGTGAAGTAAAATGAATGAATAATTATGATAAATTATTATTTGAATATGAATATATAACTATACACTAGTTTCAATATAATATTTTCTAATTCCATTATTTTTAGTTATTTTTCAATTCAAAATAAATAAATAATGTCAAAAATGGCATTAATGAATTTTTAAAATAAATGATAGAAATTTTGTTGATTTAAAGTTACTAAAAACCTATATTCTTAAAAATAATTTTTAAATTATAATAAATATCCACTTTGTTATATTAATGAAAAGCATGGTTTATTTTAATGACTATATTGACCATTAAAAAAATTTATGTTAGCATGGTCAAGTTTAATTTGGTGTTGTTGAATGTTAAATGCAGTTGTGTGACAATTAATTTATAGAAAACATATGATTTATAATTTATAAATTATATATCATATTTATAATCATTGGTCCTGAATTATATAATATTTTTCACTGTAATTTGGACTTAAAAAAATTACCAATGTTATAAAATTAGTTACCTTAGTGAGAAATGGTAAAAATTGGGATACATAGATGTTATGGAATAAATCACTTAAATAATGTGTTCCTTTGGGTATTAGAGGTATTTATAGACTATATTATCCCTAAAAACCTTTAATTTACATATTCGGTGCCACTTGAGGTAATATTGACCTCCCAATAATGAATACTTTTTATTATTTACAATAATGTCCATCCTCCTCAACTATAAAGGGGAACTCACTCTCTTATATTATTAACAAAAATGAATCCATTTGGGTTAAAAAATATCTTCCCAATTTACTTTAAAACATCCCCAAACACTTCTTAGAAGCCTTATTTTGGGCCAAATATCTTACCAAGAAAGGCTTATTGAAAACTAAAAGAGGATACCTGATGAACATGTAACAATCTTCATCAAGGGTTTTTATTTTATATCTCCTTCCACGAATTTAAATTCTTATTATGAAATTCTGATATTATAAAAAAGATTATTCCATATAATGATATTATTTATGTTATGATTCTGAATAAAACCACACACACTTCCATCAAATGGGTTACGAAATAATTTTTCTTCTCTACAACGAACTACCACCTCCTGAACTGATATTGTTCATTTTTGCATTACCACCCTTTATTGGTGAGAATAATGATTTATTTATAGTTTATAAATTATATAATATATATATATATATAATATATATATAATATATATATATATAATGATATTATGGTTATGTAATTGTTATATACTACATACCTTCATGCATTCCATTTTATGGGAATACAATAACATTGTTTGTGTGTATGATAGAGTACTCCCTTACAAAGCGATGTGAATAGTCCACATGTTACATGGAATGTATTAATGATAGTTTTAATAAATATATTTAATATATATGAAATTAAAAATATTATTTACCTTTCATTCATTAAATATGATAATAAAATGGAAACTACCTTCATGAATACATACGACCAATATCTCCCAGAACGATTTATTTCATTTCCCACCACTAACATTATAGATTACCATAACTAAATATATACAGGATATATATTATATTTATATCATGTTTTAAATTTTTTAACTGATTGAATCATGATCAATGTTTAAGAGAAAAAATTTAATAAAAGAAAACATAGACAAAAACAAATAGGTTATTACATGTAACATAAATTTAACATGTAACTGTTAATAAATAGGTAATGAAATGAATATGGAAAATCATATATGATATGGAATATATGAATATGGTTATATAATATATTTATAATAAACATATATTTATTATATAGTAGTTTTGAATGAGTATGATAGAAGTCAAGATATAAGGTAAGGGATTTCTGCCTCACTTTTTACTTCTGTGAGATACATGTCATATTCACCACCTATTTATTTTATGCGGTTAATATAATATACGTAAATTTATATTATGATTCTTCTAATTAAAACTATTTTTCATTAAATATACATTATATGATCTCTCATTCATGACATTTATGTTTTAAATTTTAATATACTTGTTAGGTATTTTTCCTCAATTTTCTAACCTTGAGACGTACGTTATGTTATACCCCTATATTCATTAATGAGGTGTATATAAATCAAATTTGACATGTAATATCTTGAATGTATTCACCCTCATGATATTGTATTATTTATTTATATTTTATTATTAAATGGGACTTATGATTCAATTTTACCAATTTGTTAATGATTTTATGTAACAATCTCATCATTCATCATGATTCTTTATGAACAAGTCTCTAATGTTGAAATATCATGACCTACATCTCCTGAATTATCATGAATTTTATATTCATCTAGTGATCAATTATATAATCATTTAATGGTATCATTTTTTCACTATGGTAAATATGGCTTTTTGTGATGGGTTGTTTGCAATCGTAACAGATCTCATTGCAAATAGTTTGTCGAAAAGTTTATTTTCCAAGTGGACATCAACCCGTCACAAATATTTAGTTATTTGTGATAGGATAAGGTGTCCAGTCACAAAAGGTTTTGGATGCCAAACCGCAAGAAGGGTATTTGTGATGGGGGTTTCCCCTAGTTTCAAATACCTGATGGCGGTAAATACTTTTTAAGACATGATATTCCCCTGTCACAAATGGTGTGTTGGTAGATCACTATTTGTGATGGTACCCATCCGAAATATCATTTTAATCGCCGAAAATAATTATTGTGGTCGAAGGTATTTGTGACGAGTCTCGTCACAAATAGTAGTATTTGTGATGAGAGTCTTGTTGCAATAATCTAACCTATAAATACATCCTCATCCTTTTTCCCAACATTCTCTCTGTTCTAACCTTTTGTCTCTCTCTCTATCTTGAAATTATAATTTTAGAATTACAATTTATTTGAGTTAAAGAATTTTAACCAATAGATTTTGTAGTCGTCTACACCTATAAGTCATTAGTATTAAATATATTTATGTTTTATTTATTATAATATTTATTTAATTTTTATATGAATTTTAATTATTGTTAATTAGTTGTAATAAATTATATTTAGATTGTTTTGTTATCTATATTTATTTGTATTAATAAGTTGTCATTATTAGTGCTAATTATTAATAATAAGTTGTAATTATGAATTATTAATGATAATTAGTAATGAATATAAATAATTAGGTGTAATTAGTAGTAAATATCATTAATTAGCAGTAATTAATAGTAATTAACTTTAATTAGTAATAATTAGCAATAATTCGTAATAATTAGGAATAATTATAAATAACTAGTATAAAATATTAATAATTAGTAAAACAATTGCAATAAATACTAATAATTAGTAATAATAAATATTAATTACTAATAATTACTAATAATTACTAATAATTAGTACAAAATGGTAAAAATTAGTAAAAAGGTAAAAAATACTAATAATTAGTAACAAATATTAATAATTAGTAATAAATAGCAATAATTAGCACTAATTAGAAATAAATATAAATATTTACCAATAATTTCTAATAATTAGCACTAATTAGTAATAACTAGAAATTAATTGTATTACATAGAAATAAATAGAAATAATTATAAATAAATAGTAATAATTAGAAATAAATATTATTAATTATACAAAATAATAATAATTAGGAATAAATCGTAATAATTTATAGAAAGAGTAATAAATACAAAAAAAGTAATAAATATTAATAATATGTAATTAATATAAATAAAAAGTAATAAATAACAATAATTTGTAATAAATAATAATAATTAGTTATAAATACTAGTAATTAGTAATAAATATGAATAATTAGTAATAAATACTAATAAATAGTAATAAATAGTAAAAATTAGTAAAAATTAGTAATAATTGGGAATAATTTGGAATAATTAGTAATAATTATTATTCATTTGTTATAAATACTAATAAATAGTAATAAATATTAATAAATAGAATTAATTTGTAATAAATAGTAATAATTAGAAATAAATACTAATAATTTGTAAAAATAGATAAAATACTAATAATTTGTAATAAATAGTAATATTTAGGAAAATAAAAAAAATAAAAAAAATATTAATAATTACAAATAATTAGTCCACATACATCGTTGTGTACAATTCCTAGAATCTATGAATCCCTTTCACATTTTCCACACAAATGATGTTAGGTATATTTTCCATGAAAACAAGCATGAAAATTTTCAAGTATTTTTATCTGAGAAGAGTCTTAAAAATCGCCTCAATATATCCTTATCAAACACATCTCATTTAAATGAAAATGAATATAACGCCATAGGTACCCATTATATGAGATTTTTGGATAGGATTTATTTTCAATTGATAATACTTTTCATTCAAAATTTAATAAATAAGGACCAATTTTTAAATATGTTATATCATACAATATAATTTAATTATAATAGAAACCAATTTGACTTAAATACATGAAAATAAACTGATATGTATCCATGAATCATAAACAATTATTCTTATGGTAACCATTGGTATATAATAAAAATATTTTAAAACCAAAATCTTTCATGTTTGAAATGAATGGTGGTATTCGTCGATGGCTAGAGAAACCAATCTCGCACCATTATCAGCTCTAAAATCAACATTTCCTCTAGTAATATTTTGAAATATACATGGTTCATACATTTAGATACATATGTGTGCACCAAATGCTGTATCTAATACCTAATTTATAGATAATGAATTATTACACTTGGTAATGAAAGAGCCATTAGGTTATACTTTCTTTTGGGTGTATTTCTTCTTCTAATGGACAAGCATTCCACATTTTAAACAACACTTATCCTTTTACTTTTTGTAACTATGAATCTACTTTCCCATGGGAGGTTATTTCTCAAGATATTCAGAATTTTTATGAGTCTTTATCCCCATTTCCTTTTTCTTCCTTTTCTTATTCACTATAAGTATCGTGGGTTTATCATGTCACATTTCCTTACAAACATTGATAATCAAAGTATTATGCAATGAAATAATCTTTTCATTATTTATCATAGTTAAAAAAATTATATAATTGGTGAAGGTATTGGATAGTGATGAATGTATTAGATCTATATACAACTATTCCAATATTTTTATCTCTATAGTGTCTAAGCATTCAATATTTTAAATAAGCTTGAATTCATGATTGTTATCTTGCAAAGACACCCCATGAATAGTTGTAAACAAACCATTCGATATCTCATACCTCTCTTGTCTCATATTCTATTGATATAGATTTTGAAGGCAAGAAATGTTGTTACATACATCCATATCCTCGTGTTTTTTTTCAAAATCATATTGTTCGTGAATGAAAACATGAAACAGTAAACATCTATGGAGTTATTCAAATGATTAACATAGTGTGATAAATAATCATCACATTTCTCATTAATAGAAACATTAGTAATTTGTTCATCAAACCAATATAATTTCATTTCGTGATGCATGATAACATGTTAGTGACTTTACAAATCATGTAATTTTTTTTGGTGAGAAGGTTGTCCTTATCATATATGGATCATAGTGATATGTTTGATTCTATTTTTTTTTGTTTTTTTTCTAAAAGTAAGCTAATATGAAATTTAATTCTTTATGTAGTATAATTTAGACATATATATATATATATTATATAGTAATCAATAACTATTTTATGGAAACCCAATAGCCCAAACCATTGGCTTCAGAATATCCTATATCTTGGACATTATAGTGGAAAGTATACATATCCCCATTCATGTTACCCCCACATTGGTCGGTCAAGCTACATGGGTTGTTTTAGGTAGGCAATCCAAATTCTAAATATATTAACTCATAGTTCTGTGATCTGTTGAGTGGACTCCAAAATCCTCAAAATCCTTAAATTTAATTTCCTCAATGCTTTCCTCTCAATTACACCATGTCATTCCATTATAGTCAACCCTTGATGTGAAGATAGTTAATTAATCCCAAAATATCTTGTTATAATTCTCTGATAATGGAAAGAACCCCAACTTTTTCTTTTTTATCACTTTGAACTATGGCTCATTTCTAATTGATGTATTGTGAGGGAATTAAAATATAATATATAATTGAGGAATTTTATCTTTTATGCATAAATTCACAAATATTAGCTTTCTAAAATTCTTATTATGATGAATTGTATTTACTTCAGTTATTAAAAATTTCTTAGATAATATGTACACAAATGATATTTAATTTTAATTCTATATTGTATGCTTGTTAATTCATTAATTCATGTGATCCCTAAAAAACAACCATAATGAAATAACCATGAAACATTATAGAAGTGAAATAATAAATTGATATGATCATGATCATTTACAAATGTTCGGATTATCGAGAGGTTGAAAAAATCATTGTTGACCTAGTTTAAAAAACCTTGATCCAATTATGGTTCATGTTACAGATTTCCACCTATCCATCATTTTATATCTATAGGATTGGTTTCACCTCAACTCCAAATATGATCCGCCCCCATTAGCATTAGATCTCCATCCATTAAATGTGATTTTACTCACACACATGTGAGGTGTGATGGTTTAACATAAAATAATCCATGAGAATTCATTCCATTAAATAATAATATGGGAGAAGGCATGAACTCCAAAAGTTTAATTTAATAATAAATTAAACTAAACCGATCACATATAAAAGTTTGGTCAATGCTCATGATAATCCACATGAATGCGACTAAATATGCATTTAATTAAACTATCATTAAACTATCAATCATTTTTTAATATAAATCACAGTTTATCCAATTAATTATCATCATTAATTACTCAATCATTGTATCGTAATTATCACCCTTATTTCATTAAAATTACCATCCATAATTTTTTTTAAAAAATTCAATAAATTTATCTAAGATTCATTGTGTACATAAATGTACGTTAGAGGAAACATGGTGAATACCCATTTGAATATACCCAACATGTATTATACTCGTATAATTTTGTTACTATTGTGATATATGGAATACATGAATTATCACATACTTTCATTAAATGTACTATAAACACAATGATTACATGTTTTTCAGTCATGTGTTATGCTTTATTGCACATACACTAATCACTGTAATATGACTCATACATGATATACAGATACAAACATTGTTCCAAAATTAATAAATCAGACACACACACACACATATATATATATATATGTATATATAAACCCATACCATATCATGTCTCATCAACTAAATGACCACATGAAATCACTTACCAATATGGTTTACACAATATAATAAATCTAATTTAATTATGTGAAATTTTTATATGTACATGATGTGTAAAATCTAGAAACATGATTTGTAAATCTCTTTCCATCTATTGGAGGAATGAACTTAGGGACTCGACATGTGAAATGTTCCATATATAAATTGGAGTACACAGTATGTACAAAGTGCTACACGATATGTGATATCTAAGTTACATATTCAATATTTTTTTAGGCAGTGTATGGAAATACATGACCTATCTATGAATAAAATAAATACACACCAAGTACATGGGATACACAACCTGTAATACAGATTATTGTGTGCCAATATTTCCCAGTCAGCACGTAATTTATAAAATTAAACACAACCTTTGTATTCGATGTACACGGTTTGAATTAATTATGTATTCATCATGCTGCATTGAATACAACTAAATGACATATAAATACATTTACACGATCTTTTATCTTGTGTTATCCAGCCAGAATCCTCAAAAATTCCCAATAGGATCACTGATTTTATTTCATTAATAAAAAATTAATTGATTTGATTAAATCAATGATGAATGAAAGGGGATGAAGCTGATCATGAAATTTAGATTAAAATAATGATTAGACACGAATTGAATTCTAAATAAAAAATGTGTCAATCAATCTATGATATTTATATAATATAAATAATTATTTGACCTGTATGATACAACTTTTTGGATTCAAGCACAGTGGGAGTGTGCAGTGGGTTATTACAAAAATTTATTTTTTTTCCATCATCAAAGATCAGTCAAATATTTTAACAATGATAAATTTTGTGATCAAAATAATTTATTCTAATAAAATAGATTTGGTATAGAATGCTGAGTCCTTATGCAGTATCATAAAAATTCATTTATAATTAATATAATTATATAAATAATTGCCTTTCTTGAATTATTGTATCATTGAGGGATTTGAAAATTGATATGTGTTATAACATCATTACATTTACCGAATTAGGTGCATATTCCTTCTTGCGTTGATCCACACATATTCCAAAAATCTTTGAACATCACTGTAGGAATCACTATGTGTTAGCATTTGAGATATTATCACATGCATCACACACCATTGATAACCATGTGAATTGCTTCCAATGTTATCTCCTTTACCTCTATAGACAAGAGTATGGGATGAGGATGATTTCTCTCTATTTTTTGGAGCATTCACGGAGAGGGAACTCTCAAGGGGTTGAGAGGATTCCCTCTATCTATTATTGTACACAACATAAAATTAATACGATCTTCATAAACAAATTAATTATGTTAAAATCACACTATAGTTTAAAAATAAAGACTTATACAAGTTCCCAATAAAAATTATTTCATCATTTGCAGAACCCGCAGTCAAAATAATAATAATAAATTTTATATTTTCTCAACATGCACATTACCTAGAAATTACATTAAATATTAATGAATAAATATTATTCAATACATATCATTTCTCACCTGACCTAAAAAAGTGGCCATCCATTCATCAAAAATATTTATCAAGCTCAAAATAATGACTATTTATATAATATAAAAGTATCATTACATTATTCTCCAATAAATAATTAAATATTATATTACCTAAATAAAAAATAAATATTTATTAAATACCCTACTCACATTATATTCACTTGAATAACTTGTCACTGAATATATGAAGTTATGAAAACATGAATAATAATTAAACCATTTGTGGGGATAATATTTATTCAACATTTAAAATAATAAGTAATTATAGATTATTTAACAGAGACTCTGGATACACATAATGTTAGAGCCTCTAGTCCACATTTGGAGGGGAATTAGATAAAGCAGCCTAATGTCCAAGATTAGCATCTAAAAACATGGGATGGAACCAATATAGAATGAACTAAATGCTGCATTGACATAATACATCATAAAATTTCACAATGTTTAATAAAATACCATTATAATGATATAATTAATCATGAAGGTTGCATGATGGAGACATCAACCTATGTGGTCGATTTGTTTTTCTATGAATTTTTAGAAAATGAACATTCCCATATAACACCCTGTCCATTGATTTATATAGAATATATCATTTCCCAAAAAGGGAATGAGATATCAATATTAGTTAAAAAATATAAGTGAAAAAACCATTCTCTCATTGTTCATTAATACAACATTACATAGGATGAACCTAAAATATCCTAACAAACTGAAAACATCTATCATCAAGTTTTTCATCAATACATAAATATAATGAACATGAAATACTCATTAATAAAAATAGTAATTTTTAAAGACCAATTTAATAAACTGTAGACGAAATCATTCAATGACACATATAAATGTCCCTTTTCTAGTGTCAGTTCCCATTCTCATAATACATGTCACTCGAAATTACCTAGGGAATACACCATAATAAGGTTCCTCAATTTCATATGAGTCTCAACCCCGGATACCCTATATCATTTTCATCCATCAAATGATATTATCTTTCTATATAACAAATATTTAAGAATAATGTCTATAACAACCCGAGATTTTATGAGAATTATTCTTTTTAATTTCATTGAAGTCGTGTGTTGTACTCTAAACCAACATTATCTTGTTCTATATGAAACACCGTATTAGCCTGCAGAATACGCAACACTATTCTTGGCTCGTGTTACACACAATTTCAAGTTCATTTTATAGGAATTATTCTACGCAACATTAAGTATAGATTTTGTTTAATGTATAAATGATATAATTTTTTTATGTTATATGCAACACCAAAGGATGATTTCACTACACGCATCCCTAACTTGGCTTACATTACACGCAATCACGACCTTCCTCGATAGCGTGTGTAGTACGCATTATCGGGTTTCACTAAACAATGATATATTATTATAATATTATGAACTATCCTTTATTACTACTATTAAAAACATTTTGAATTTTATAAAATTAATATTAATCTTACTCATTTTCTAAAACATGGTATGTGAACAAACTAAATTTTTCAGGTAAAATATGTATTTTTCAAAAAATGCAGTTGTGCAACCTTTTGATGGAGCACCAACATTAAATCTAATTTTTATAGGCTTATAAGTTAAATTTGATAAAATAATATTCTTCTTTGGAAATAGGATATAAAAATTAACTTTGGATAAATTTTCATATTATTATGATAACATTCATATTTTAATGAATAGTAAAAACACGATATATTATAATTAAAAACAACTATTTTTCATCATAATAATTAATATGGTTAAATTATAATATTGAATGGTTTTAAAGTATAAATTGAATAAATTTTTACCATATAATATAATATAATTTATTACCGTTAATTTTATATTGAATTCATAAGTAAGAGCATTTCAATCTTTGACAATGTTTTAACTTTTAAAACCCGTTTTCTTAACGATGAGATTAATTTTAAATTAATTACTACAACATATGTGTTTTTAATTTTGAAAAATGGATTCCATATTTGAATTAATTGGGTCTGAATTATTTTAATAGGTTACTTTTATTTTTTTGATATTATGAATAGTAACTACGGTAATTTTATTTATTCCAGTTAATGGTAAATCGGGTAATTAAGGGTAAAAATAATATTATAAAATTACCCTAACACCTGCCAAAATTCTATTGGATGACATAAAGTCAAACCATATCATCTAAGGGTCTGAATATATTAATTTTATGGACTTTTTACCATGAAAATAATTTAATTATTATTAAAACGAAAGAATGCGACAACTTGTCAGTCACTTAAATCTTATATGTATAATAATTTTAATTTCATGATAAACCTCATGAAACTTAAAACATTAATAGTCTCCATAAAGATAATAAAATTATACACATCATTTAATTCTATTTATAATTTTTAGGGATTTATTAATTATCATTAAAGGTGACACAATTGTGATGTTGACATTATTTTATTGATTGAAATATCAAATAAATGGTTTTAAAAATATTATAATAAATATTATATGAACTATTTAATATTCTACACTAATTTTATCCATAAATATGACATTTTATGATACTATTAAAGCTTTTATTTTGAACATATCTTCTGTAAGTATTTTATTTAAATTCAAATAAATGAATTGTGTGAAAATTGAAACTATTGTTATTTTATAAAAATAACATAATATAAAATTCATTAAAAATAACAAAAATACATAAAAATTGTAAATTAAGATTTAAGTGGTCTAAAATTTCATAAATTAACCAATTATGGACAATTCAAAACACATAAGTAATTATTTACAACAATTTAAAATTAAGAATCTTATTACCACAAATAAAATTAAATAGATTAAATAATGATAAATCACGGTGATAATGTTTAAAATAAATTCCCAACATATATAAATTATATTGGATGAATATATTACAACCCTATATCATCTATGATTATGATTTGAGTCATTTTGGATGTTTTTATGTGGGTTTTAAATTTATTATAAATTAATATTTTTGAGGTTTCCAAAGGTACCCCTCTCCACCATTATAAAATGACACCTCCTCCCTCTTCTCATTACACAATTTTGATCATTCACGCTTGGTAAAACTCTATCAATTTACCATATCAACTTCCCCAGGAAACATTATATTGTTTCTGGTCCCCTCAAAAGATCAACTCTAGTACATTAAGAGGATGCTTAAAAGAGGTGCGTCGAAGAAGAGGTAATCTCTTCTATCGATTCTTTCAAGTTTATTTCTTCTTCTACTTCTTATTAATTTATTGTTTCATAATAAAGTAATAACAAATGTATCAATCATATATTAATATGTAATTATAAATATGAAACAACCCTATTTCACCTTCTATCCATCCTACGGAAAACGAAATCATCGCACGTGCGTACGTACGGAACACCGTCTCCACGCCGTGGGGTAATCTGTTTTTCTACCATCACCTTACATGGATGGGTATCATGGTGTAAATAATGACTATATATTTTTATTATAACATCATATTTATTATTAGATATTATATCATCCACTCGAATTCCATTCAATAATTATGTGAATGATATCATCGCTCGTGCATACGTGCGGATTACCGTCTCCACGACGCGATGAGATTCATTCTCCGTGTTAACCATTCAAGAATGATGATAAAGTATATATAATGAATAATAATGAAATATATGATATGAAAAATATACTGTATTTATGTATTTGTTTATATATATCATCTACTTCACTTCAAGTCAATAAGGAAAGGAAAACAGCGTTCATGCGTATGTACGACCTACCGTCTCCATGAACGGTGTATTTCATTTCATTTATCTATCTACTATATATATATATACTGAATATATATGATATATAGATATTTATTTACATTCTTGAATTAATTAAAACATGATATATGTAATAATAATATTAATAGCAACAAGTCCAAACACATACGATAAATAAAATGATTTCACCCAAAAGCCGCTTTAACATAGAATTTACAAAAGAATGGGTAAAATAAAGTCCTATGTGAACCATATATGAAATCATAACAATGAATATGATTCTGTAATAATAAAATTTCATTATTTAAATCATTATACAAGGTATTCAGATACATACAAAGCATATCAGACCTAAGGTAAGGGTTAATTTTGTAATCTCATTTTTATCCGAGACTGCTTATACATATGTATTTACTGGGGTTATATTTTTCATCCATGTCCCTAAAAATGTTTTTCATAAAGTTTTTAATATTATTCCATGTATTTTTAATGTCATGTTTACCCCTATTTGACTTTTACGTTGTGTTATGGAAGGAATATTTCTTTTGTTTACCATATAAGGTACTTTTTTACTTTTCCGGCAAAAGTACGAGAAAATGGTTTTTTTACTTATACGAAATGAATGGATTTTTATGTTTTCATAACACCTTATTTTCATGAAGATTAATCTATACGATTTCATAACTATTTTAAACAAAATCATTTTCTTTTAAAATTGCATGGAATTTTGTGAAAAGAGAATGATTTTAAAGAAGAAATGATATTTTCTTCAAGAATTAATTTCAAGTGTTTTATCAAAACCATATCCATATAAGTTGAAATTATTTCATTTGTGTATGTTTCATGTATAATGTCTCTATTATTTACATGGTTTCGATTTTTTTATGATGAAATGATGTCCATTTGTTTTATATGGATTATCTTATGATGGAATTGTGTTTTTGAAACCCATTTTATTCATTAGGTTATGATGAATGATTTATGTTTATGTTGTGGAACACATAAGAATGATTTCATAATGAGATGGGTGGGACCTATATTTCCCTCTAATTCATTGTGTAAATATTTATATCTCATGAGATAGACATGGCTAGAACGATAAGTTAATCCGGTTCAGTGTTACAGGACTGGAACAAGGAGGGAACTCGATTCAGAAAGGTACTTATTCCACTAAGATGGTATTGGTAGCAATGCCTTGGATACTATGGAAATCATATCATGTTCTTAATGGTTTTCCACAATTAAAAGTTTTATTCCCATGCTATTTTACCGTGATTTATGTTCCTTTATGATCTATGCCTTATATACTGCTATGAATTATGTTATCTTTATGTTTTTATGTTCAAATGTTTATGGGTGGTTTTATGTTCTCTATGTTGACACATACTGAGCATTTGAGCTCACCATTTTTATGTTTTCATTTCCCCAGGATAAAAAGAAAGGTTTTAGGTAAGAAAACAAAAGGGGAAGATCATTATGGGAGATGTTAAAGATCATTCACCATGATTAGAAGATTATGTTTCGAGTTTCCAAAGAAACTAAACTATTACGATCCTTGAGTGTTCGTTCATATTATGTATTAATTATTCCACAAAATTAATGTAATGTCTATGTACGTCATGTTTGGGTCTCTATAGTTGGTATCAGAGGAATGTTTTAGTTAACCTTTTGAAACTAGGATATAAAAACTTTAGTGAAATCCCTAGAGATATTTCTAAGGTATGTCTAGGGATGTCCCCAAGGATTAGTATACGTATAGGTTATAGTCATAGAATTGCGTTAACATTCTTATAATTAAACCATAGATGTTATATACTAAAAGAAATCCCACTTTATTATGTTGCTTTCCAAGCATGATTTTTGCCTCTCACACTGTTCTTTTTGGGTTTTAGAGGATGGCAGGAACTCGAAGGAATAGTGTTGATCAATGTAATAGACAATGCAATGATTGTCCTCTTGATCAAACCAATGTTATGGGATATGGAGTGAAAAATCTTATTGTTATACATACACATTCTATGAATCATTCTAGACTTCCAAACGAGAAGAGAAAGAAATAATATTCTTTAGAGTCCTTCATGAGGCAACGTACACCTTCTTTCAATGGGTCTTCTAATCCACTTGTTGCTGAACAATGGATCAGTAGCATTGAAAAGCTATTTTCCATACTTCGTAGTTCAGAAAATGAAAAAGTCATTTCTGTTTACTGTTTTGATGGTGAAGTAGACCAGTTGTGGACTCTAATTAAGAATATGAGGCCCCAAGATGAAATTGCATCCATGGAATGGTACGAGTTCAAGAACATGCTTTTAAGTAAGTATTTCCCTTGTATTCTTCGAACAAAGATGTAAAGGTATTTCCTTGAGCTTAAGAAAAATGATGATGAATTTTTTGGTATATATGAGGTGAAATTTACAAGGATTGCAAGGTATGAATCTAGATTTATCATTTAACCTGAAAGTAAATATGATAGATTCTTCAGTGGCTTAAAACCAAGTCTTTGAAGGAAATTATCTATAAGAGACATCAGTTGCTATGAAGAAATTTTGCATTGTTCTATCAAGGTAGGAATGGAAGTTGGTGTTACATATCCATCTCATGGTTTTGAAAAGAAATGAAACATGGATTTCAAGGAGAAATATTAGAATAATGGTGAAAAGAAGATTAATGTTTCTTTATGGTCAATGTGCTCAAAGAATCATGGTGGAGATTGTCTTAAAGGGACTAGAAAATGTTAAGTGGAAAATAAAAGGTCATCGAGTATCTGAGTGTCGAAGTAATAGGAAAAATGTAGCTAATGATATGAATAATGAAAATATTTAAGAGAACTCACCACCAACACTTCAATGCTACAAGTGTAAGGAAATGGGACATTATGCTAATCAATTCCCTAATCCAAGGGTTAATGATGATCGACGTGATCAAACTCTTAATAAAAAGGATAATGGGAAGTCACATGTGATCACTATTTGTGATGTTGAGTATGAATAAGATGTTGTGGAATGATTAAGTGTTTTTATAATGGGATTTCAAAATAGTATCATGGAATCTCATTTATGGTATCGTGGAATTTTGGAATATCTATGTATTGGTTTTCAATAATTATATAGTACCAGTTGTAACGCCCCGACCCTAGATACCCAGATTCGGTTAATTATTACATAACATTGGTATGATCACAAGAATGATCATGTCTTGAAAGACCGATTAGTTTAGTAGCCTTGGAAACACAAGATATATTTATAAAGTTTACAATATATCAATAAGTGAAAAAATATAACAACATATTGTCTTCATATACCCTCATACTATCCCTACAGGTCATTCATAAATTACTTCTTCACATCCTGGGAAAAATAAAACATTGAAAGGGGTGAGCTCAGATGCTCAGTAAGGATAACAATATAGCAGAAGCTTTCATAGATAAGCATAAACACTTAAAGAAATTTATAAATAAAACAAAATCCTTTCAAACATTAACTTCAGCATAATATAGAAAAGTTAAAATGAAATAATTACATTTACTTATTCACATGGATATTCTACTAGTCGAACAATCACATGCAATATCAATAACCACTTTGATAATGATGGAGTGCATAATGCCAGACTATCATAACCACATATCCAAGGCCTCGTGCTAAGACTACAAATAAGTTTTTGCCAAGGCCTTGTGCCAAGACACTAGTTTGTCTCATGAGACCTACCTATGCATCGAGGAGCTATAGCGGGCTCCACCCATCACTTACTAAGTCCAATTCATTCCTCATATAAAATGTTTTAAACATAACATAAACATTCGTATTAAAACTAGCATAAGAAATGTCAGTACTTTATCCACAAAACATGAATGGTATAAAAACAACACATCCACAGTCAAAAATAACTATTTTGATATAATATGGAAGATTGTATTGTATCATATTAACCGCAATAGATAATGATAAAGGATATTGACATATAAGAAAATAATCATAAAAACAATTAGAATGAAATGTCCCCCTTTTTCTTGAAATCATTTAAAAGTCACACTATTTTTCAAGAATCCATTTAAAAATAGATTTTTGAATCCAAGTGTCCCATACCACTTTGAAACTTTTAAAAGTAATTTTAATTTTAAAACATTAATGTCCATATATATAAATTCTTAAAACAATTTTTAAAACATAAATATTAATGAGAAATATTTAGAAGAATAAATCATTAAAACACATACAAATATATTTTAGTTAGAGTTTCTAACAAAAAGAGAGACACTCAAATAAATAATTGAGGTAATAAAAACATTATAATATCATGAGAATAAATGGATTCATGATATACTATGTCAAAGTACATTATATACACCATATAAAAGTGATTTTTTGTATAATAACAAAGAAGTATCAATGGAATGTAAATTGAGATGAATTCTCTTATATTGACCATATTCTTTATCTTAAGGATAAATCAAGGACATAATTATGTGTGAAAAATATAAATACACTCAATATTATTGGATATTTAGTGTAAATAAATTATATGAAATTCACACATATTCTTGTAAAAACAACACCAATGAATTGGATGTTTATCTCAACAAATCGAGATTGAGTAAAAATTACTCTTATCAAGTTCATACCGATGAACTGATAATTTATCAATGGAGTTATTACGTGTATCAAAAGTATATCCACAGAAAGGGGAGTTGAATTTATGACATAATCAACTGAATAGAGATTCTACACATAATCTTGGAGTAAACTAATCAATGAAGTTTTCATAAAGCCGAATAAATGGAAATTGAAATTTCAAATTCCCTTATCGATTAGCTAACATATGAAACATATACCCATGAAAGAAGGATCATACAATTATGATTTAAATACCCATAAATTAAATTATATTACAAAATGAATACAATCATGGGTAGTACACATACACCACATGCAATAAATATGTGGTGAACAATGGAATTCTCACGAAATTAAGAGTGAGATAAGAAACCCCTTACATTGTACTTTTTCCTTGGTCGACTGTAGGTTAACCTCCTTTATAATGGTGAAATAATTTTTATTCAATTATAAAAGAATCATTTACATTAATATGATATTATATGTGATCTTTTAACATTGATTTGTTAATAATATCTTAGTATTATCGTCATTTCGGGTGTTAACTTACTCATTTTCCTTTATATTATTTATTATGTAAGCCCTATTTGTTATGGATAGGTTTTATCTTATTCACATATAGATTTATATGAAGTCCTTAAACATTATTTTTAATAATCAAATGAGAATTATACTTGAATGGATATGATGGAGAATGAATCCTATCGCATTCGTGGAGACGACAGTCCGTACGTACGCACGAGCGACAATATCATTCTTTTGATGTTAAAATAATATATAATTTGATGGTATATCATATAGACATAATAATTATCATGTTATATTTATTATTTACATGAATTACACATCATTATTATACCCATACAAATAATAATTTATTGAATGACAATTACACCACGACGTGGAGACGGTAAGCCGTACGTACGTACGTATGGTGACATGCCATTCAAAGGATGGATAGAATACTGAATATGTTTGTACCATATTTATAATAACATCACAGTATATATAATATACTGGAGTTATTATTTTAGAATACAAATAACAAATAAAGAAGAAGTTGAAGAAGAAAGGAACTTGAAAGAGGGTGGTGAAAACATTACCTCTTCTTGGGGATCATCATTTTGATTTGATCAAAAGGGTACCATAGGTTGGCTTTCTGACTAAGGTAATTACTCTAAAGATAATTGAGGGATGTTGAGATAGTATTTGGGCAGGGTTTGGCTGCACTAAAAGGCTTTGAAAGTGTTAATTAATGAGAAATGGGAGTGCCCTTTTATAAGAGGGGTGAGGGGAACCTTCGGAAATGCTAGAAATATTATTTTATAATAAATTCATATTCGGTTTCTAATGGCTCCAAAGTGGATTATTTAAATTTTAAGGTGGGTATAGGTCTAAAATCACTCAACCAATAATATTTAGACTAGTTAGGATTACTATATTAACCTTATCATTAAGTATTAACTCTTAGTTAATTAGTTTCACTTTTACAATGTCTCTTTGTATTTTTATATTATATGGTTAATAAACTTACGATATATATCCAAGAGACCCCCATGTGGTCCATTAATAATAAACCTATAATTATATAAGACTCTTGTCCGAAACATATATTTTTAGGAATTTAATATCAATTAATAATATAATATTTGTTTTAAAAACTCTTTTATGTCAATTTTGACACTATTCAATAATTGATTTTCTTGAAACACATAACAGAATGATTACTTCTAAAAAAGCTAATTAAATCAATACTAATATTTCATATTAACCTATAAAATTAGTTTTTATTCAATAAAAGCCTCCAATAATATTTATTTGGGTATTTATAATATCAATTATTTTAATTTTTCATTAATTTAGTAATTACTGCATCACCATTGTGTCATAAATAAATTAAATTATATAATGTCTAAAAATTATAAATAAAATATCCTTATGTAGGAAAGATTTTTATCTTTCTAATTAATATTTATAGTCTAAAATACAAAATATATAACCCTATGTAACAATTTTTTTGCTAAAAGATATATGCTTGTGTCATTTTTGTATTCATTTTAACTTAATTAAAATAAAGTGTTCCTATCACATAGAAGTGGCTCTATGGGGTTCAAAAATCGACCCGAATATGACCATGGTCTAAAATGTATTAACCAATAAAGTTAAGACACGTTTTAGGGTAATTTTGTATTATTATAATATTATCTTTTAACCCTTAGTTGCCGGATTTACCCTTTAACCATGGTAAATAAAATATTTACCGAAATAATCATTCAAAATGTCTAAAAATAAAAGTTACCTATTTAAAAAATTTGAACATCATGATTCAAAATATGGAATCCATTTTTCCAAATTCAAAACACAAAAGTGGTAGAAATTAATTTAAAATTAATTACCTTTGTTAAAACAAAAAGCGTGTTTTTTCTATGGAAATTCATCACTTTATGTCCTTCCTTCCCGTATGTAAAGCATTCCTTTGTCCCATTATGAAATTTTCCTGGGTGTCTCCTTCCACATTTCCGGCGTGATGGAAATTGAGGATTTCTTTCTCCATGGTCTCCACTGCTGGAGCTCTTATCATTCATCACCTTTCTCTTCTTTGTTGAGTCCAGGAATTAATTAATATATATATATTGTTGATCATATTTTTGGAAAACTGATTTGGTATGAACACGATCTCTTTTACGCCTATCAACATTCCATTTTGTTGCTCTTTTCCACTACCATTCCCACCTTGTACATCATTCTCAAAGTCACTATGACTTCCTTGGAATCCAGCCATTGACTAAAACCAGAAAGAATAGTGTGAGTAACAGTAGTCGTAAAATCATTTAGAGATTAACATGTCACCATATTCTCAATTTGAAACACATTAGGATTAACCTAGGGCATTTACTCTCATATTATATATATAATACATCAAATCAGTTTTTAAAGAAAATTTAAATTATCCGGAACATATCCCCCGAGAGTGGCATAACCAAGAGTGCAGCAAGGCCCGTTGTCGTGCACCAGTTCCCATTCGAGTCTAGCTCAAAGCCGTGTTTTCGGGTTTTACCCCTAGGTACATCTATGCCAGAGCCGCCTCTACCAGCTCGTATCCAGATAGGGATGTATTGCTCCGAAAACTCACAAAATCTCTACATTACCAAAATTCTAGGATGTTCTTCTATACTAATCCTCAAAGTTTATCTTAGGTCTACGTGCTCTAATCAGAGTTTATCTAAATCTATCTTCCATGGTTTTTACTAAACATCCTCTGATACCAACTGTAACGCCCGGACCATATATACCAATAGTCGGTGCATTATTACATAACATTGGTATGATCACAAAAAAGATAATGTCTCTAAAAACCGATTAGTTTAGTATCCTTGGAAACACTAGATATATTCATAATGTTTACATTAAATCAATAAGTGAAAAACTACAACAAAATATTGTCTCCATATCCCCTCATACTATCCCCGCATGTTATTCATAAATTACTTCTTCACATCATGGGAAAAATAAAACATTGAAAGGGGTGAGCTCAGATGCTCAGTAAGGATAACAATATAGTAGAAGCTTTCATATATAAGCATAAACACTTAAAGAAATTTATAAATAAAACAAAATCCATTCAAACTCTAACTTCAGCATAATATGGAAAAGATAAAATGAAATAATGCCATTTACTTATTCACATGGATATTATACTAGTCGAACAATCACATGCAATATCAATAACCACTTTCATAATGATGGAATGCATAATTTCTAGACTATCATAACCACAGAGCCAAGGCCTTGTGCCAAGAATACAAATAAGATTTGCCAAGGCCTTGTGCCAAGACACTAGTTTGTCTCATGAGACCTACTGATGCATCAAGTAGCTATAGCGGGCTACACCTGTCACTTACTAAGTCCAATGCATTCCTCATATGAAAATTTTTAAACATAACATAAACATTCATTTTAAAACTAGCATACAAAATGTCAATAATTTATCCACAAACCTTGAATGGTATAAGAATAGCACATCCACAGTCAAACATTACTAATTCGATGCAATATGAAAGATTGTATTGTATCATATTAAACTCAATCAAGAATGATTAAAGATATTGACATAGATTAAAATAATCATCAAAATAATTAGAATGAAATGTCCCCTTTTTTCTTGAAATCATTTAAAAGTCACACTATTTTTCAAGAAGCCATTTAAAAATAGATTTTGGAATCAATGTGTTTCATACCACTTTGAATCTTATAAAAGTAATTTTCATTTTAAAACTTTAAAGTCCATATAAATAAATTCTTAAAACAATTTTTAAAACATGGACATTAATGAGAAATATTTAAAAGAATAAATCATTAAAACACTTAAAAATATATTTTAGTTAGAGTTTCTAACAAAAAGAGAGACACTTGAATAAATAATTGAGGTAATAAAAACATTATAATATCATGAGAATAAAGGGATTCATGATATACTATGTCAATATACATTATATACACTATATAAAAGTGATTTGGTGTATAACAACAAAGAAGTATCAATGGAATGTAAATTGAGATGAATTCTCTTATAAAGACCATATCCTTAGGTTAAGGATAAATCAACGACATAATTATGTGTGAAAAATATAAATACACTCAATATGATAGTATATTTAGTGTAAATAAATCAGATGACATTCACACATATTCTTGTAAAAACAACACCTATGAGTTGGATGTTTATATCAAAAAATCGAGATTGAGTAAAAATTACTCTTATCAAGTTCATACCGATGACCTGATAATTTATCAATGGAGTGATTACATGTATCAAAAGTATTTCCACAGAAAGGGGAGTGGACTTTATGACATAATCAAATGAATAGAGATTCCATACATAATCTTGGAGTAAAATAATCAATGAAGTTTGCATAATGTCGAATAAATGGAAATTGAAATTTCAAATTCCCTTATCGATTAGCTAACTTATGAATCATACACCCATGAAAGAAGGATCATACAATGATGATGTAAATACCCATAAATTAAATTATATTACACTATGAATACAATCATGGGCAGTACACATACACCACATGCAATAAATAAGTGGTGAACAATGGAATTCCCACGAAATTAAGAGTGAGATAAGAAACCCCTTACTTTGTACTTTTTCCTTGGTCGACGATAGGTTAACCTCCTGTATAATGGTGAAATAATTGTTATTGAATTGTACAATAATCATTTAAATTAATATGATATCATATATGATCTTTTAACATTGATTTGTTACTAATATCTTTGTACTATCGTCATTTCGGGTGTTAACTTACTCGTTTTCCTTTATATTCATTTTTACGTAAGCCTTGTTTATTATGGATAGGTTGTATCTTATTCATATCCAGATTTATATCAAGTCCTTAAACAATATTTTTAATCATAAAATGAGAATTATACTTGAATGGATATGATGGATAATGAATCTCATCGCATTCGTGGAGACGGTGGTCCGTACGTATACGCGAGCGACAATATCATTCTTTTGATTTTAATATAATATATAATTGGATGGTATATCATATAGACAGAATAATTATCATTCTATATTTATTATTTACATGAATTAGACATCATTATTATAACCATCCAAATAATAATTTATTGAATGACAATTAAACCACAACATGGAGACGGTAAGCTGTACGTACTTACGTATGGTGACATGCCATTCAACAGATGGATAGAATACTGAATATGGTTTTACCATATTTATAATAACATCACAGTATATATAAGATACTGGATTTATTGTTTAATAATAGAAATAACAAAGAAATAATAAGTTTAAGAAGAAAGGAACTTGAAAGAGGGTGGTGAAAACAATACCTCTTCTTCGGGTTCTTCCTTTTGATTTGATCAAAAGGGCACCATAGGTTGTCTTTCTGACTAAAGTAATGCCTCTATGATGAATTGAGGGAATTTTAGAGAGTATTTGGGCAGGGTTTGGCCGAACCAAAATGCTTTTAAAGTGTGAATTAATGAGAATGGGGAGTGCCCTTTTATAAGAGGGGTGAGGGGCACCTTTGGAAAAGCTAGAAATATTATTTTATAATAAATTTGTATTCAGTTTCTAATGGCTCCAAAGTGTATTATTTAAAGGTTAAGGTGTGGATAGGTCAAAAATCACTAAACCAATAGGATTTATACACGTTTGGGTTGCTATAATAACCTTATTTTTAAGTATTAACTCTTAGTTAATTAGTTTCACATTTACAATGTCTCTTTGTATTTTTATATTATATGGTTAATAAACATACTATATACATCCATGAGGCCCCCTTGTGGTGCATTAATGATACAGAAATAATGATATAAGACTCTTGGAATAACCTTAGATTTTTAGGAATTTAATATCAATTAATAATATAATATTTGTTTTAAAAACTCTTTTATGTCAAATTTGAAACTATTCAATAATTGATTTTTGTGAAACTCATAACAGAATGATTACTTCGAAAAAAGTTAATTAAATCAATACTAATATGTAATATTAACCTAGAAAATTAGTGTAATTCAATAAAAGTCTCCAATTATATTTATTTGGGTATTTATAATATCAATTATTTTAATTTTTCATTAATTTAGTAATTACTACATCACCATTGTGTCATTAATTATTTAATATATATAATGTCTAAAATTTATAAATAAAATATAATTATGTAGGAAATCTTTTTATATTTATAATGAATATTTATAGTCTAAAATCCAAAATATATAACCCTATGTACAATTGTTTTTCTAAAAGATATATGCTTGCGTCAATTTTGTATTCATTTAAACTTAATTAAAATAAAGTGTCCCTATCAATTACAAGTGGCTCCATGGGGTCCCAAAATCGACCCAAAGATGCCCATGGTAGGAAATGTATCAAAAAATAAAGTTAGGACACGTTTTAGGGTAATTTTTATTATTATAATATTATTTTTTAACCCTTATTTTCCGGATTTACCCTTTAACCATGGTAAATAAAATATTTACCGAAATAATTATTCAAAATGTCTTAAAATAAAAGATACCTATTTACACAATTTGAAAATCATGATTCCAAATATGGAATCCATTTTTCCAAATTCAAAAAACAGAAGTTGAAGAAATTAATTTAAAATTAATTCCCGTTGTTAAAACAAAAAGCATGTTTTTAAGAGATAATAACTATCAAAAGATTGGCACTTGTTTATCTCTGGTTTAATTGTGAAGTTATGTCCAATGAAAAACATTTAATTAAATGGTAAAAATATATTCTAAATATAACTTAAAACCACTCAAATTAATAATTTATCAATATTAATTATTTCGATTAAAAAAGTTGTTTTTAATTAAAATTTTGTAATTTTCACTATTCATCAAAATATGAAAGTTATCCGAAAATACCAAAATATCACCCTAGGCTAATTTCGATAATCCAAATCCAAAAATGATGTCCATTTTGAGAGATAGAATTTATAAAATTTCAAAAAGTAGGTATTACTATTCATAACGGCTAGTTTGATTGGTTGTGGTGTGTTAGAATCTCAAAGTTGCGTACAATGCACGCCATTGCATTATTCAAAGGGAAACGTACCGTGGAAGCTTGGGGCATTACACCGGTAACCATGAAAAGTGATTGAAATATTTTTGGAATGAAGATGATATGTGCATAAAGAAGGGATAAAGAGAAAATGAAATGATCTCATGACTGATATCTTGGTTTAAATAAATATTAATTTTGGGATTTTGGTATGTGGATAGTGTTAATGTTTGACTTCATTCATGTCTTCACTAAGGTTCGATGGGTATTAATTTTTCATGAGAATACATGATTAAGGTATTCAATTGTTTGGATTATGACCAACAAGATATATCTTATGATATATGGGGGATAAATGATGGTATTCACATGCTCGGTAGATGACATTTCTAGTAATTATTTTCCATATACTATGAGCTTGGACAGAAGTATTTTGGATAAGCCTACAAATTGGAATGGATATAAGTCTGTGTTGTTTAAGGCTAGAACTTTTTTTGATATTATTTATGGAATTTTATAATAATGTAGTTTTAGAAAAAAGAACAACCTGTAGGATAGGTGACAACCTGTCGCGTTGGACAAGGCTGAAGGAATCGAACCCACAACCGAAGTGCGATAGGCCTTTATCACCCATAACTAGCCTACAGGAAGTACCTGGTTAGTAAAAACTAGTTTTATTTTATTATGTGTTATGATAGATGAAGTATATGTCCATTTTAGAAACCATATATGAATAATCAAAAGATATATGGACTTATGTATATTTAATAAATTGTGCTAAAATTTCTGTGATTGAAACAGATGGAATGACCTATCATTCGATCACATGATCTGATAACACTTCTAAAATTACATTTTTAACTTCATTTCTTTAAGAGTTGAAGTGGAAATTGTTCAAAGCACAAACAACGGTGAAATTGTACCAAAATCAATTAAGTATTTCTTTTAATTAAACAATTATTAAAAATTGGGAAATGTTCTTGAGAAATAATAACGCTGTCCTTGTACCCTCATAACTGACGGTTAGATTTCTCTTCCATACCATATTTTCACTTATGTTCTCCTATGTGGAAACCCAGTGATGAGTTAATTTGGGTAACAGTTTTTCTTTATAATTAAATTTTTAAAATAATGTTTTAGTGTTACTTTTTACGATGTGGGTTTATATGAATGAAAATTTCAAGTAGTAAACCATTTATAACCCCGACGAGTTTCGAGGGTGAAATTCATTTTAAGTTGGGTAGAATGTAAAAATGCAATATTTTATGAGAATTATTATTTTTAATTTCATTGATGTCTAGTGTTGTATGTTACACAAAAATTAGATTGCGCTATACACAACACCGTATTAGATTGCAGTATACGCAACACTATTTTTGGCTCGTGTTACACACAATTTCAAGTACATTTTGTAGGAATTATTCTACGCAACATTAGGTATAGATTTGGTTTAATGTATAAATGAAATTAGTTTTGATTATGTTATATAGAACACCAAAGGGAGATTTCACTACACACATCCTTAACTTGTCTTTCATTACACGCAATCGCGACCTTCCTCCATAGCGTGTGTAGTACGCAATATCAGGTTTCACTAAACAATGATATATTATTATAATATTATGAACTAGCAATTATAAATAGTATTAAATACATTTTGAATTTTATAACATTAATATTCATCTTACACATTTTCTAAAACATTGTATGTGAACAAACTAAATTTTTTAGGTAAAATATGTATTTTTAAAAAAATGTAGTTTTGACACCTTTGGATGACGCACCCACTTTAAATCTAGTTTTGAGAGGTTTATTAGTTCAATTTGAAAAAATAAAATTCTTATTTGGAATAAGGATATAAAAATTTACTTCGGATAAAATTTTCTTATTATTCTGATAAATTTTTTATTTTAATGAACAGTAAAACACGCTATATTTTAATTACAAACAACTTTTTTTCATTGAAATAATATATATGGTTAAATTAAAATATAGAATGGTTTCCAAGTATAAATAAAATATATTTTTACCATTTAATATAATATAAGTCATTACCATTAATTTTATATTGAATTTATAGATAAAAACATTTCAATCTCTGTTAATGTTTTAACTTTTAAAACACGTTTTTTTTACAACGAGATTAATTTTAAATTAATTGCTGAAAATTTTGTGTTTTTAATTTTGAAAAATGGATTCCATATTTTAATTCAGTGGTTCCAAATTATTTTAATAGGTTAATTTAATTTTTTTGATATTATGAATAATAACTACGTTAATTTTGTTTACTGCAATTAAAGGTAAATCGGGTAATTAAGGGTAAAAATAATATTATGAAATTACCCTAACACCTAAAAAAATTCTATTGGATGACTTAAAGTTGACCCATATCACCTAAGGGTCGGAATATATTAATTTTATGGAATTTTGACCATGAAAAGAATTTAATTATAATAAAAACCAAAGAAAGTGACAACATGTCACTCTCTTAAATCTTATAAGTATAATAATATAAATATAGTGATAAACTTCATGAAACATCGAAAATGAATAGTCTCCAGAAAGATAATAAAATTATATACATCATTTTAATTTATCTAAAATTTTTAGGTGTTAAATAATTATCATTAATGTTGAAACAGTAGTGATGTTGAAATTATTTTATTTATTGAAATATCAAATAAATGGTTTTAAAAATATTAAAATAAATATTATATGAACTATTAAATATTATCCACTACTTATATAAGTAAATATGACATTATTTGAATATATTAAAGATTTTAGTTCGAACATATCTTCGGTAAGGTTTTTAATAAAATTCAAATAAATAAATAGTGTCAAAATTTACACTTGTTATTTTATAAAAATAACATAATATAAAATTGTTGAAAAATCCCAAAAATATTTAAATATTATAAATTAAAATTTATATGGTCTAAGATTTCATATATTATCCAAATAAGGACAATTCAGAACACATATGTAATTATTTATAACAATTTAAAATTTAGAATCTTATTACCACAAATAAAATTAAATAGATTAAATAAGGATAAATCAAGTTGATAATGTTTAAAATTAATTACCAACATGTCTAAATTTTATTGGTTTATTATATTACAACCCTATATCATCTATGATTTGTATTTGAGTCATTTTGGATTTTTTATGTGGGGTTTGAATTTATTATAAATTAATATTTTTGAGGTTTCCAAAGGTGCCCCACTCCTCCCTTATAAAAGGACACTCCTCTCTCTTCTCTTTACACAATTTTGAGCCTCCATGCTCGGCCAAACCCTAACCATTTCCCTTATCAACTTCCCTAGAAACATTATATAGGTTCTGGTATCCTCAAAATACAATCTCTTGTGCATTAAGAGGAATCTTAAAAGAGGTGCGTCGAAGAAGAGGTAATCTCTTCTACCGATTCTTTCATGTTTCCTTCTTCTTCTAGTTCTTATTCATTTTTTGTTTCATAATAAAGTAATAACATAAGTATAAATAATATAATTATATGTAATTATAAATATGAAACAAACCTATTTCACCTTTTATCCATCCTACGAAAAATGAAAACACCGTGTCTGCGTACGTACGGAACACCGTCTCCACGCCGTGGTGTAATATGTTTTTCTACCACCACCTTTCATGGATTGGTATAATGGTGTAAATAATAACTATATATCATTATTATAACATTATAATTATTCTGATATATTATATCATCCACTCCAGTTACATTCAATAATTATGGGAACGATATCATCGCTCGTGCGTACGTATGGATTATCGTCTGCACGGCGCGATGAGATTTATTCTCCATGTTAACCATTCAAGAATGATTATAAATTATAAAAAATGAATAATAATGAAATATCTGACATGATAAAGCTACTGGAATTATGTATATACATATATATATCATCTAATTACATAAATTCAAGTCAGTAAGGAAAGGAAAACAACGTTTATGCGTATGTACGACCTAGCGTCTCCATGAATGGTGTATTTAATTTCATTTATCTATATTATATATATATATATATAATGAATATATATGATATATAAATCATGATTTATATTCTGGATGTAAATAAAACATGATATAAGTAATAATAATATCTAGAACAACAAGTACAAACATATACGATAAATAAAACGATTTTACCCAACACACTGCTTTAACATAGAATTTACAAAGAACAGGTAACATAATGTAATAAGTGAACCATATATGACATAACAACAATGAATTTGATTCATTAATAATTAAATTAAATTATTTAAATCATTATATAGTGGGTTCAGATATGTACGATGCATATCGGACCTAAGGTAAGGGATAATTTTGTCATCTCATTTTTATCCGAGATTGCTTATATGTACGTATTTACCGGGGTTATATTTTTCATCCATGTCCATAAAAATGTTTTTCATAAAGTGTTTAATATTATTCCATGTATTTTTAATGTAATTTTTACCCCTCATTGACTTTTACTTTCTGTTATGGGAGGAATCTTTCTTTTGTTTACCATATAAGGTACTTTTTGGACTTTTCGGCAAAAGTACGAGAAGAATTTTTTTTAACTTATACATCAGGAATGGATTTTTACTGTTTCAAAATGCCTTATTTTCATGAATCTTACTCTAAAAAATTTCATTACTATTTTCGAAAAAATCATTTTCATTTAAAATTGCATGGAATTTTGTGAAAAGAAAATGATTTTAAAGAAGAAAGGATATTTTTCTCAAGAATTCATTTCAAGTGTTTTACCAAAACCATTTTACATATAAGGTGACATTATTTCATATGTGTTTGTTTCAAGAATAATGTATCGATTATTTAAATGGTTTTAATTTTTTTATGATGAAATGATATCCGTTTGGTTTATATGGATTATATTATGATGGGATGCTATTTATGGAACCCATTTTACTCATTGGGTTATGATGAATGATTTATGTTTTTGTTTTGGAACACGTAAGAATGATTTCCTTATGATATGGGTGGGACCTATATCTACCTCTAATGCATTGGGTAATGATTTATATCTCATGAGATAGACATGTCTAAAATGGTAAGTTAATCAGGTTCAGTGTTACATGACAAGAATGTGGAGTGAACTCGATTTAGAAAGGGACTTTGTCCACTAAGATTGTCTTGGCAGCAATGCCTTGGATATTATGGAATTCATATCATGTACTTTTTGGTTTACCACAATTACATGTTTTATTCCCATTCTATTTTATCATTATTGATGTTCCTTTATGATTTATGCCTTACGTACTGCTAAGATTTATGTCATATTCATGTTTTTATGTTAAAATGTTTATGGGTTGTTTTATTTTCTATTTGTTTACGCTTACTGAGATTTTTAGCTCACCCTTTTTATGCTTTCTTTTCCCCAGGATATAAAGAAATGTTTTTGGTAAGAAAACAAAAGGGGAAGACCTGTATGGGTGATACTGAATATCATTCACCATGATTAGAAGATTATGATTTGAGTTTTCAAAGACACGAAACTATTACGATCCTTGAGTGTTGGTTCTTGTTATGCATTAATTATTTCACAAAAGTAATGTAATATCCATTTACATTAAGTTTGGGTCTCTATAGGGTCATTGATGTTCTGGGTTCTCATCATACTGGGTAACATCTATGGACTTTTAGTATGACAACAACTCTTTGGAAATTATCACATAACATGTTATGATGAAAACTAAACATGATTTTATAAAAAGTTTATTAGTGTTAACAACTATGAATAAAAGTTATCATGAAGTACACAGTTGTTTATTGTAGGGAACCAACTCAAAATCATGAAACATATAAAATTTAAAACCATGTACCATATAACATTTAGTTACCAAATACTCCAATTACTTTTAAAGTTCTAAATCAATTCCAAATCCATCATCATATTATTCAATCTATATAAATCAAATAAATACATATTTTTTAAAAAAAATTGTAAATTAATTCATCCAAAGGATGTAGAAAACTTCATTAAAGTTGTCACATCATTAATTAATGATAATGAGGCATGAGGAGGGTCAAAAGAGTTTAAATTTAGGGGGAGGGAAGACTTGTTTACCAACATTGTTAATATAATATTTTTGATATAATTCCCTAACCAAATATTACCTTAATAATAATGAGATACCTTTATATGTTTATTTTATCGGTAACATGGAATATAAAACATGAAATTAATAATAAAAAATATTTCTATAGATATTTAATCTCTTAGAAATACTCCTTTTAATTCCATCGAATTTCACATCACTTCATGTGATTTTATGGGGACATCCATCAATAGGAAATGGTGAACACAAATCCTAACATTGGATAAATAAAGGAAATGGAATATGGGTGATCATAATTTATAAAACATTAGTCATAACTTGATATTTATATGATATTTATATGCATAAAACATTTAAGTGTGCATAAAATATAAAAATGATACATTTATAATCATATCAACAAGGTTCATCACTATGGTGTCTTAAAATATAGTTACAATTTTAATAACCAAGGTATCATTGATATTTAATCTATGGATGTTAATTTAATACCCCTTTAATTATAGATCTATCAAGGTATACACTTCAATTTTTCTAATTCACCTAATACACTTGAATCCTAATAAATATTTTCATAAATAAAAATTAGTTAATAAATGATATGTTTCATATAAAATAATTTTGTGAAAAATTGTTTAATCGAAAATAAATTCATAATTTTCACCCCAAGGGAAGATAATATGGAATTAATACATAAAAAAACAATCAATGAATTATAATTAATATTATTTGAATATATATAAACGAAAATTTAGTTGGTTGTTCACAAAATAAACATGAGGCATATAAAAACAATGAATGATTTTAGCAGCATAACTGACATTAATTTCTGTTTAAGTAATGGGTTTAATGAGTGAGGACGAAAGTTTGTCATAAATAGACCAAAATTTTAATTTTAATAGAATGATCATTAGTTTCAGAAAACATAATAGGATTTAAATGATAATAATAACTATAATGGATATATATAGATAAAAATTTAGAGGAATATAATCCCTTATATTGGGGGATAACTTAATAAATTGTTAAGAGAGTTTATTGGAATCATAATAACTCCATGGGATGGCTCAAGAGAAGTAAAATGAGGGGAATGTTATTCATTATGTATTATGAGTGGACACGAATATGAATTTTGGTGTGTATTTATATAAAATGTGGGATGAATGTTTATTAATTTCTAAACATAGGACTTCAAAATCTTAGTTGTTGAAAATATAATACCATTTCTTACCCATGGTTTTGGATCATGTCTTATGAAATTAAGAATATAGTTAATGAAATAGTTATTTTTTGAAATATAAAATAAATAATTTATTTTTCCATTTGGATGTGAATATTATTTATTATATGATAATGTTCTTATGAACATAATTTCCTTTTTATATTATGGAATGTTATTTATATCATCGAAAAAATATTTTTTTATTTCATGAAATAAATTTTAATGAAGTGTGAGAAACCCCAAATGTTCATCATGCCAAAAGAATCATCAAACAACATATGATAAGACCTCGTAATACAAAAATAAAAAAATAAGTTAAAATTATTTACCCAATATAATTTTCATTGGATATAGGTTACATTTATTTATATATTTTCCGTGATGAGTTCCAAAAATTGAAAATCCATAATATCACATGTCCATACATTTTCCACCAAGATATTCTTCCCCTCATGAAATTTACATCTTAAATAATATTTCTACTTAAGAATCCACAAAAGATGTTATTTACTAAAGTCATCATGAAATGTTATTTTAATCATTAAATAAGAATATTACATATAAATATTATTCTAAAAGGAATCCACTTGAATCACTTCCTTAAAATGTATGATTATCTCTTAAACCTCAACTCTATTACAAAACTTTATGTATTCACCCTTCAGAGTTATAACAATTGAAACTGGATTTGGATCTGGGATGATTTTCCTATAATATTGTGTTCTCATCAATAGTTATGAGTCCATTTTTATGACACTGTGATTCTCCTTGGCTATAACACTGGAAGTTGAATCTTTCTAACCCTACTTACCAATATTCAATGAAATATTTATTATAGATGTTGACTCAACCAACATTTTATCTACCCAAGGATTTTTTTTATTTTCCTGAAGATGTAGTGACCATGGTTTTAGGTAAATTTTGTTTGTCCTTATGTGGAATAGATTTTTTCCCTTATGAACTAATAAATTTCTATAATGATGGATTCATTAATTTCAATTTATTTATCTAGACACAAAAAATCATAACTCTACAGTGGTATTACTTATAGACCATCATTTTATAGAAGTATTTTTCTTTGTAACTAAGTATAGTATCCTCAAAGGACCATGATCCATTTGACAATATTCTTATATATTGAAATTTACAATTGGTTCTACATTCTCCTAATAATCACAATTAATGAATGTTAAAATATTTTGGATTTTATTTATAATCGTGGAGATTCTTGGCTAGAATACCTCTAACATAGAGAAAAAAAAATTCAGAAAAGGGGAGACCAGAATTAAGGAGAGTGGGATTAAAATAGTTGAGGTTTTTTGAAACCCCAATGGTTCCCACTTCAAGATTGAGCACCTTCAATTTCCCACACCTATTGATTTTATCTCATTATCAAAGGTGGAATATACAATAAGAGTGTATAGTCCAATGTCTCCTAGGACCTATGTTATCATACTAAAATCACCCAAATCACATTTAAAGCTAAGAAATATATCCACTACCATTAGATCAGGGTAAAATGTAACCATGTATTTCGTTAGAGGATTAGTGAAGGAGGGATCTCGGATATACTAATCATAAATATAAAGGGATGAGATATCAATACCATTTTACTCGGGGATAGAAACAACAGACCTTATTGGTCCTTTCTTCCTGACGGGCATGATAAGAATACTTTCCCTAGGCATTTACATGTTGAGAAGAAAACAGTCAAATTCTCAAAGACTAACATATGTTTTGAGATAAATTCTTCCCCAACCAAGATCCACACCATCTCAATGGATGGAACTTAAAAATAAAATTAGACACATATATAGAGGGAGATAAAGTGACAGATATCATTTTTTATATTCATAGAACACAAAAAATGTCCAACCATATTTCCAGGAATGTGAATAATTGATTTTTTTTTCAATGAAAGTTGATCATTAAGAAATAATAACCAAAAAACCTTTTTCCATCCATCTCATTTCATATGATAGTATTGTGACCATATAAAGAGGTATAAATGGGAACCATTAAATTTATTTGGATCTTTGTAAAAATCATTGATCAAATAATAAATCAATGATAAATGAACCATGATATTGTTGGTGTTAAGGACAAAAATTTCTAACTCTAGTAGACCCAAAAATATAATCACAAATTACCCAAAATAGGAAACTGATAACCACTATAATCTAAAAAATATATTTACAATACATGAGATTTTTATAATAGTTAATTTTGATTAGATATTTTCAAAAAAAATGATTATGTTATAACTCTAACAAAAAATATATTTTTCATAGTTATCTTATATTTTTTTTATTTTCTAAAATATTTATGAAAATGGTACTTTAGAGACCACTATTTAATTTCAAAAAATAAAATTAAACATTATAATAATAAGGTCTAAATAAATAACCCATTATTAAACCAGTATATTCTACATGGTTATGATGTATGAAAATGTTACTTTAATAGGGAAGATTATCTAACATTAATATAGTGGTGATATCCACTATCATGAGATTCTTATATTGAAATGTTTTCTTTGATCCATATATTTTGATGTAAATTATTAGTCTTGTTTAAGGGAAAACCCATGTGATATTACCTAACTCCCACATTTTGATATAAGGGATTAAAATGGATTGATCATATTGGTTGGGCCATTTTTTATCCCTTAAATATCAATATCCCATTCCATTTTAATTTATATTCACTAATTAATATGTTAAAATTATTATAAATGGTTATAAGTCCCAAAGGTCTTATTGATCAATGGTTATATTAACCTATGTAATGGTAACAATAAGATAATAACTGTCACTTTCCATTTAATACCCTTTATAAACTCCTTTGTTCTCATAATTCCTCATTTAATAGCTTTCATAAAAAGGTTCTAAAAATCCATTCATAATATATATCACATTAAAAAATAATCTCTATATTTATACTTTTTTATAGTAGTAATAATCGATATTGGATAATTCAATCGTATGTAGTTTACATAACTTTGTGCATTGTTCTTTTTTTTCTCCTTGTATCATTTCTGGATGTTATAGTAAATATTAATTAATGATATGGAAATAAATTTAAACTTACTTATATGTTAATGTATTTTAAAAAATAAAGTATTTATTTTGAACCATTAGTTCTTTTATAAGAGATATTTTTTGGGGATCTTATAGTTTAATAAGGAAATAATTATTTTTAAAAATAGGGAATATCTCATGATTTGGATGCATATTTTTTCAAACTATATTCAAAAAATTTGGGTTTAACAAGAATATAATGGAAAACTATATGGTTTGATAAATTTTTTAGTTTAATCCAGTTCTAAAAGTTAAAATCCCAATAACTATGGGATATTATTCATTTCATGGTTTTCCACACAATTCATACTAATTCTGAACTAATCATTTGACTTACACCAAAACCACAAGATATCAATAATTTAATTGAAAAACAAAAAAAAACACATGTCCATGGAGTAACACCATGAAAATTATAAAAAATAACAATGAAGGAAAACCATGGAGTGATATTTCTACCCACTAAAAAGAAAATATGTCTAAAGAAAGTCACCAAGGCTCTAATGAAAGGGGAACATGAATGAATCTAACAAGGAAAATAGAAAAGTATGATATATCATTCTAGAGTCATATGACTCTAATAAATTCTAATTAAGATACCTCTTTGAAACCATGATGAATCCCTTTAAACCTAATCCCAATATAACAGATATATGGGAATTGATGATCTAACGAGATAATTGAAGGTCATAGTCAATAGGTGGACTCTCGTATAATAATATTCACACTAACCTGGTGAATATAAATGGAATCATAGAAGGAATAACCTTGAACACAAAAAATGGGGTAATACTAGTAGTATCATTAGTGACACATCCTTAGTCCCATGAAAGAATTTTAGATTCCTCTGAGAGTCAAAATACCAAATTTTCTCAAGGAAGACAACTTGACTGAAAGTTATTTTTTATTCATAATAAACAAGAACTAGTAACAACAAAATAAAACCCTTCAAGGGGGACGGAAATGGTGCAGACCCAGGGAATCCTCTCTAACCACACGCTGACATTCGAGGGGAAGAGAGAGGGGACTATCAAAAACCACAAGGGGATCCTCCTGACTGCCCTGGCGGGCCAGCAGATCGGCTGCGAAGTTAGTTTCTCTCCAGCTATGATGGATAAACCTTCCATGGTTGGATTCCACCTTGCACCTACGTATAATGTATGTCAAGTCCCACGGAACCCCAAACCTTCCTTGTACCGCTTTAACCAGGACCTCTGAATCAGATTCAATTTCTGAAACTTCCAATCTCTTCTCCTTGCAGATCAGAAGGCCTGAGAGAAGGGCGCGAGCCTCTGCTCTCAAGGAATTCCCAGGACCATAGAAACCACTAAAGGCAACGTAAACTGATCCCCAACAGTCTCTCAGTAAGCCTCCACCCCTCATAACTCCCTCCATGCAAGAGCCATCAACATTGAGTTTCAACCCAAGTTTAGGTGGCTGCCATTTTATCCAACAGCCAAGCTTCTTTTGGATTCTGCAAGGTTTCCCAAGGAAGCTACAAACCTCCACATACTCCCTCCCCCCTTTGATCAAGGACTCCAGCTCTACAATGAGGGTTCTTATCCTTATAAAAAGGACTATGGTAGACTTTTTGGATCCCAATCTAACCTGATTGCGTGCCTCCCACAGGACCCAACAAACAGCCACCAAAACAACGGCCCTGATGGACCTTTCCATAGTCCTGTCTTGGGATCCCAAGAACCATGCAACCACAAACTCCGAACAGGTCCCAAGCATCCCGGCGTTAACTGGTGAGTTGGAGAAAGAGGACCAAAGAGTAGAGGCCCATTGTCCCTGGAAGAAAAGGTGAACCGTTGATTCAGTCCTTGGAAATTCACAGCAGAAACACCGCGATGCCAAACATATTCCTTTCCTCTGTATATTCTCCTCTGTTGGTAATGCAGTGTTGGTAACGCTCCACACCAAGAAATTCATCCTCGTCGGAATCTGCTTACACCAATAGAATTGTCCTCCTTCCACTGGTCTCTCTCTGCAGAATCTTCCTGTAGTCGCGGGAGTTGTATCTGCCCGAATCAGCCTCCGTAAAACAGCATGTATCCGGTTCGTTGCTCAATACGATATCCGTGAACAGGTCTCGCTGAGGGGGACTCAACGCGGTCTGTATAACATCATCCTAAATACAATCTTCCCTAAAGGACATTTCTGGAAACGGACAGCCTTCAAAGGCCAGAATTTCACCCGCCCAATAATCGAAATCAATATGAACACCTATACTAATTCCATTATATAACCATACAAATTAAAACTACAGCAAGAATACTCACTCTTAATAAATATATTAACTCATAGAGGATCCAAATATAAATAAATTACCCATGAAAAATATGGGTTGATTTCTATACCACTCAACATGATGTTTATGTAGGGGATGAAACATGAATCAATACACCTGAACCATATCATACAAATAAATAAAGAACTTACCGATCCAAAATTACCATTAAATGAATAACCACAAAAGAGAACAACCACTATATGAATAATTTATACAAAAACATCAGAAGGTCTATTTGAAATTTCAGTATAAAACATGAAATCTACTCATAAAGGAATTTTAAATCCCTTAGTTCATCACTAAAATCACTAAAAATTTGATAAAACATATAAACATCAGTTTACCTGAAAATAGTTCTATTATTTACTATTAAAACAAAAAATTCAACATTTAAACTATTTTTACACAAATTATACATGATAAAAATTAATATACATTAATATTCCTTCAAAATTATATCTATTAAAATGAACAATAGTTTTAAAATAAGATAATCCTCCCAAAACATTATAATTATTTCACATTTCCAATGATTGAAATAATTTTCCCAAAATTCATTATAAATATCAAAATGAAATTTAATAACTACATTACAATACTTGAACTAATTTTTTACAACCATCTGGTCACATTAAACCAACATACATATTTTTAATTTTACTGGAATCTTCTTTAAATATTTCAAAGCATAAAATTAGTCACATGATTTTGAAGATATCAAAAAGAAATAAATTAATTTAACCTAATAAGTGAAAAATTGTATCCAAACACCCGACAATGATAAGGGTTCCAACACCAAATTAATGGATGATTGGTAGTTGTCCATGAGTTGTCCATAGGGTTTGGTGAGAATGATATTGATCTTGTGATCCATATAGAGTGTTTTTTATAATGATGTTTATATGATCCATATAGATTACTATACCATGTGGGTAAACTATTCATTTTTAGTTCATTGAACATTCTGAAAAAAATTTCTAAACTAACCATATAATGATACTAAATTCAAAAATTCACTAATTTAAATCAAAAGAATTTCAGGATTAGTGATATGGAATATTAAATTTATGATTATACATGACCAAATATTAAATTTTAGGGTTAGAATAGGGAAATACGGGATAGATACTTCCTTTACATACCACTCATGTTTTGATATTCTAATATCTAGTCTACCACTGCATCAAAATTAATTGTAGATCATCACGAACATATGGTTATCAATGACAATTCACCCTAAAAATATTATTTCATGAACTAAAATTAGAATCCCATGGAATGACCACCTAGGATATCTATTGACATGACTTGTGGTGTGTTCCTGATCATCCCAAGAGTCCAACAATGGAAAAGGCATCAAAACATTTCATAAGAGAATGATATTTCTGTATTTACATAATTAGAGAAGAAACATGATTCTATTATAAGTCTAACATGACCCAATCATATATTAGAAATATATGAGAAATAATTATTAAGATAAAAATGAATTAAAATGTATGTAAGGAACCATAAAAAATAAACACACATGACGTATCCATGACATAAAATGTGTGTAGAGAAAATAAAAAAATACAAGATCAAAACCAATGAGAAATTTTATGAAACATCTAGGACACATGATTGGAATACTAAAACTAAAAAAGAAAAGAAATTTTTTTAGTTTCCCATGGTCACCTACTGAAAAATCCACCCAAATAGCGACTCAAACATGGAAGTACACATGTGGATCCTCCCAATGCTCCTGAACCTAAACCAGAAATGTTAATACAAGTATGATACTATATTTTATAGTTGGTATGAAAAATATAAAACCGATTTATAATCATTAAAAAAATAAAATCCCCACATTCTACAATGAAATTATAAATTAAAATGTAAACATTACATTTGGATTCAAAAAAATTATATACATCCAATATAGAAATTCAATTCATTTCAAAATAATTGTTTCCATATTATTTCTCAAAACAAAGATTATAACGTTTTTTGAATAATGGAAACCGGTTTAAAAGGTGAAATATAATTTTTGAGTATCCAAACCATAGGAAAATAATGAAAGGAAACAAAATTTTATATAAAAATAGAAAAGTTGGTATAAATTAAGTATCAGCATAAATGATATAAAAAAAATAATAGTATATAAGTTTTAAGTAAATATATCAATAAGATAATAACCAAATGTAAACATAATAATAAACAATTGAAGATAAAACAAAAGGTAAACCAATATCTTGGTAGTACCTCATGTAAAATATGGCCACGGGATCCATGGATCTTTGTACTCATAGTCATTGAAAAATACCAAACTATTCCTAGGTATGAGCTTCAAGGGAGGATAAATAAAATATCTTATCTTTAACCATATCTGTACCATCAGGTTATTTATTTAGTGTTCTATCATAGTATAAATGATATAGATAATAAAAATATATTTTTAGTAGTTATCCTTTCACCACATATATTATCCCATGGGTTAATTGGATCAATAGATAGAGAGGTGAATGAATAAGCTAGATTCATCCACAACAAAAACTAATAACATAAAAAATATCCCTCACATCATTCCATATGTACCTCAAAAAATCATCTCTTTATAAAGTTACCATCATGCTCAAAATATTAAAATCCACGTACACCTCACTAGTTTATTTCAAATGTTCTAGTTGTCCTTTAAAACAATTTTTATTAATATAACATAAAATTCATTTTAAAGTTAAAAAATTAAAATTTATTAATTAATCAAAAATTTAAATTATTTAAATCTATTTGTAATAAATCTAAATAAAAATCACAAAATTGAGAAAAATACTTCAAAAAAATCAGAATAATTCATTATATGAAATAAATTATTAACTAATCCAAAAAGAGACACATATAACCATTTAAATCATAACTAAAATTCTTAAAAATCATACAATGTAAAAATTATTATCAAATCATATTCAAGAAAATAGAGAACTCAACTATATTAAAAATCCCATTTGAATGTGTCTATTTAATTTCAATTGAATAGATTCATGATTTATTAATATTAGAAAATATTTCAATTTTATTTGTATTATTAAACAACATTCCAACAAATTTATTTTACTTGGGAAACCATTGGGGTATTTTATTAAACGCCATATGTTATATAAAAATCAATTTCCAACAAAATATGGACCACATTCCATTTAATCTTAATTTTTATCCTTGAAAAATTTTGGAAGAGTGATAATTAAATAAAAAATACCTAATTTATATTGAATTGAAACTCGTACATAAAGAAAACTATGTTTGAAATCTTGATTTACCTAATTAAATAATTAACATGAAGCCTCCTCACTTAAATAAATAGAGACATGCATATTTCAATGAATTGGACTAGAAAATTTTGTGATATTATCTTAAAAAACCCATGACAGATAAATATGTACATTATAAAAACCCACAAGACATAGGGTTTGAGAAACAAGACATAATTAAAAGATAAGGGAAAATACCATGAATGAGGGGGGGGGGTAGAAGAGAAATAAATCCCTATACATGAAGGATTCAGTTATAATTGAATGCATAGGCTAAGAAACCACAGAATATGAAAGGTTAGAATGTCTAGGGATCCTCTTAGAATATGTTGTGTGAATGGGGGAGGAGGATATATTAATGGGTTTAATACTGGTGGTGGTTATAATATAAATCTAATAATTTTTAAAAATATTTTATAAGACATGGTTTGGCCACACATTTTATGAATTTGTTCCACAATATTTTGATTCTCCATGGTCTAACATAAAAAACCATATGGTTTGTTCAAAAAATTTTGTAAAACATGCACCAACCATTCACATCCCAAATACTAGGAAATTTCAATATTTTTGGCGTTTTTTTTATGGTTCATAAAATCCATTAACAAATTGTGTTCTAGATAATAAATCCTCAAGACAAGATATTTCTATGGAAAACAAACCTAAAAATCCACTAAAATGTTGAAGAACAAAAAAATGAATAAAATAGTAATGAAAATTTTTAATTTGTGTGTGATAATATTCAAGTGTACACATCAACAATTATTTGTATTATGTTTGTAGTTGAATATTTCATCATTTAAGTATATGTTGAAAATCATTATTAAATATATTTGATTAATATATATTTTAAAACTTATTTATAATTGTGTTAAAATATTATAATGAATATTATTTGTGTTTCTGGATTTTGAAGAATATAAAATTCCATTTTTAGGTGTGTCAGGGTTTTATATAAGATATATATATTGGTAATTGTTTTTTGGATTTTTATATTTCTTGTTTTTATCGAATTTGATTTTTGTCTTTAGTGTGATTTATTTTCATATATGGTTTTTTTGGAATCATCACATTAATGTGAGGGACTCTCTAGTCTAGGGGGTTGGTTGTGAAATCAATATTTGAGTGTACGAACCATGTTGGTTTAGTTGTGGTACATTTTTTAAACTCTAGTTTTCTGTTGGGGCTTTGTTGGGTTATGCGGGTTTGGTTTTGGAGACTAACTTTTTTGGTAGAATTAATTTAGTTTATAAAACCCAATTTTTTTGATTTTATTTAGAAAATGATGGTTGGATAATTTGTTTTTAGTTTTCATGTGTTTGAGTAGGAAAGGTGAGTGTGAGTTGGGTTTCATGAAAGACAATGGGTTATCAATTGTTTTGTTAATTTTATATGAAAATATTTTTATTATTATTATGATATTTGTTTTTGGTTTTATTCATTTTTTAAGGAATTGGAACATTTTAATAAAATTAAAAGGAGCTACTTGTTTTTCATATAGTTGTGGTTGATGATGAGTATTGTTAATTTTTTTTGATTTTATACACAACCATTTCATATCTATCCCTATAGAAGTCTAATTGATGTATTAATTGTTTTTTATTTAATATGTATATTTTCTTTATTTTTTGATGTATTAACATGAATATTATATGGAAACCCATCAATGAGTAATTTAATCATTACGTGGCCCTTGGAACCTTCTCATTTCCTCCAAAATCCCAGTACTAAATATATAACATACAACACATGTCATGGGGAATTATATTTCAAAATCCATTTTGTGAAAACTAAATCCTTGTAGAATAGTACATATTGTAATACCATGAATGTACTTGTACAAAACGATACCTATAGTAAAAATTAAAATATACATGATAGTTCAAGTATATCCCTATAAAACTAAACTAAACCCAATTGAGGAAACAAACTCTACCATTATATACATTGTTCCTAACTATATTACTAAAGAAATTAGTTATTCATGTAACCTAAAAATTATATAATAATAAAACAACATGTGTAATATGTTATTAATTTATAAGATTATTATAATTATAGTGGTATTATTCTTAGACTCCCTATGCACCTCATTTATCTGAAAACCATGTATCTTATATGTGTTTTATAAAAAAAAATTATATCCCATGGTAATGGGAATAACAATGAAATATATACAATCCTTAACTATCATAAATAAAATTTTACAAAATCTTAGAAAAACAATCCATATATTTTCAAATTTTTCATAATCATCTCACACCCACATTTTCACCTCAAATACAAGATAACTAAAAACCCATGTCACACTGATTAATGTCTAATCAAAAACCCCAACAATAAATTCGGATTTCCAAACAAACCTTGAGGCCCCCTCACCCAATTTGAGTTTCTAAAATTAATCTAACATAACATGACATGTTACCCACACTCAAGTTGAGTTTCAACAACTAAACCTATTTGATCCTACAATGCTGGAAAATAGATGTGGATATATCACCAATAACCACACCTATGATAGAGAGTCCACATAGAGTTTTTTTTACAATCAAGAAATTGATATGACCCATAAAATCAAAACACTATAACCAATTATGATGACTATAATAACACATATTATAATATATTTTTCATGAAATAGTAAATAATTTAATGACTTAGATATTCCAAAATTGAACAATTATTTAGAAAACAACCACACACATTTAAAATAAACTGTTCTCTTTGATATCCAAAAAAACCATGAATTAAAAAATATCAACACCTTTATAATCAAATTTTGAAATATAATTTAAATAATTATTAATATAATATAAAATTAAATATAATTAATTCTATTACATAACTATATAAATAAAGATGACTGTAACATTGTTGAATTCATAATTCCATTCTTATATATCATAATAATAGAAAATGATAAAATCATATAAAACCCCAAATCATTATCATGTAGATTTCTATAAAATCCCTCAATGTATTCCAAAAAGATGATAAACTCACCTAGTTGCAAATAGAGATTGATTGGAGATGAAATGAAATGAAAACCCCACATAATAAGCTTTTATATAATCCTTGAACAATATACTTATCATTTTAGTGGGTTTCAAAATACCTCAATCAAACCATTTTATCAATTCCTTAGGTTTAGCATGAAAATAGTGGGATAGGAAGAACAATATATAATATATCCTTAACATGGAACTTAAAACCCATATCTCTAAAAGGAGGATATATAGTGGTAACAATCTACCAAAATCACCATTAAATATCATAAGTAGGAGCCTACTATAATTTTTTTATAAATGATGAATATATAAGGGTATAATGGTTGAGAAATTGAATATTATGTTATTTTAATCAAAAAAAGTATCATTTTTTTTGAAATCCTGATAGAATATGGGTCTTGAAATCGGCTTACATGTTAATAAATATCCAATACCATCAATGACATATAATTAAAATTAACTATAATTTCTCCCTTACAATATATTATCTCATATTTTTGTAAATATAAAAATAAAATTATCAACATTTCTTAGAATAAACACATAAAAATACAACTATCCCCAATAAATATTACATGAAACATAACTAATATTTTATTTTCATATGTTCAAATAGATCCTACTTTTTTTAATATTCACATAATTTTGAATTTAACTATTGTAATCACAAAAAAATTCATTATATCTCTAATCTATAACCATACCATCGTCTAGTAACAATACCATAAATAATGAATCCATACATATTTTCCCAGGAAAAAAACTATCTTATACACAAAATTTTAATAGAAATCATAATTCGTGATATTAATAGGTCTTAATTACCCAAAGATCATAATTCATCTTACACTACACAAACATCTCAAAACCCATTTAATTAGTGAGTTATGGTTCATTACTTATTAAAATATTTGTATATTTTTTAAATTCTTCAATTTATTTCCATACTAGTCACACAACATCGATCACAGGATTATATTTTCTTGATTTTAAAAACCATACATTATTATATTAGAAATAATTATCCTTAAACATTGTATAATATTTAGATATCAATAAAAAATTCATTCTCTTAAATTTTTTAATCATTTTAGGGTTTGATTTTTTTAAAATAAGCCATAACTCATACTTAAAAATATTATAATTCATTGTGGATAGATTTTTCATTATATATTTTCCCAAAAATATTAGAAATTTATAAAAAATAATGAATTACATTCATATAAATATTCCTCGCTGTATTCAACAAGACCTTTTCTTTTACCTAACCTATCCTTTAATCCTGGGAAAAATATTTTAAAAATAGGAAATGAACAAAAAAATATATTTTAGGGATATAATAATAATGATAACTAGTTTTCTAGTGAAAAAAATAAAAAATAAATTTATAGTTAAATTTAACTTTATATTTCTTTGATTATAATATTTATACAACTTTTACATGAAGAGACACACATTTTTCTCAAAGGACGTCTTTAAAACCCAATAATATGAAAATAAAAACATTTTTCAATAACATAGAGAATCAAATTCATAAGACATTGTAATCCTGTGTCAGAATTTACAAGATACCAACTAAATACAAAAGAGAATTCTTTTCTTAAATCCCTTCTTATTTACTATTAAAAAATATAACATTAACCAATTCATTAGATTATTTATAGGGCACACCCATATTTTATGTTATAATAGGCTCACCTAATGCTATTTGGGAACATTAATCATATATGATGTAACAAACTAAGCCGAAACTATTAGAGAGCCTCAATTTCTCATCTATAATTTTAAAGTATCATATCACTAGTGAAGAATTTTTATGAATTCAATTTATCAGTATAAAACATTTGAAATACTCTTTTTAAAATTTAATAAATTCACATTTGGATATCAATATACAATTTTCTTTTGATAAAAAATTCCATTATAAAAATGAAAAAGGATTTTTTTTATGAATTCATGATTTCATGTAAAGGAATATTTAAATCAAATAATTTTTATGGTGGAAAAAAAGGTTGTTGTCGTTGTAAGCATTAAAATAAATTATTCCTTATTTCATTTGTCAAAATAATTTTTATAAAACTTGGAAATTGATAACTTTTTTTAAACATTGAATGAAATTAAAAGTTTGATACAAATTATTTTATTAATATATTATGTATAAATAAATTATTTCATTAATTCATTTTAATAAACGTGGACATGGAAGAAAAATAGTCGGAAGGAAAAAATTTATGTGATGATTTTTCCAAATGAAAAGTGCATTATCACTTGGGAAACATTTAAATCATAAACCCCATGAAATAATATCATTTAAAAAAAATTATATATTATGATAATAGATAAATTCATGATTTAAGATGTTATATGGGCTCTATATATACATTATAAAATAATGAAGGTGTGTAACATCAAAATATGCCCCAAGGAAAAGAAATTGAGTCGAAGTCGTTTAAATTGAATCTGACTTGTCATGTGTGTCTTAGTATTCAACTGTAGTATTTGAAAATTACTTTCTAAATCATTTGATATCTAATCATGATGATTTATACATTATTAAAATATATTCCAAATTTTTTTAATATAATGAACGAACTAATTATAACTAAAACACCCCACCATTAAATAGATATCAATTAACTATTTCATTAGTTTCTTAAGACTCTTTTATTTATAGTAACAGACATGGTTACTGAACTAGTCACATTGAAAAATATTTCTATATAACATTACTCATTCTTTGAAACAAAATACAACAAACATGGATCATTATATGGGATTAAATAAATATTTCATAGCTTTTTTCTTCTTTATTTAATGTCACATGTAGCTTTTTATGTTGTCATTCTGTCCGAGAACACATATATTAGAAAAATACATCTCAAAATTTTCATAAAAACCACTTTATTATAAATTTCAAATTCAGTTGTTCCAATTCACTTAATAAATGTGGATTCATACTTTAGTAACATATATTAATTTTTTCATGTATTTTCTAAATAAAATGGGAAATATACATGGACCATATTGTGATGTTTACTTCAAATGAATCTACAAAATATTTATTTGTTTCCTCAATTCTAGAATGTTTTTATATGGATTCAAAAACCCATTGGGAAAATTTTATAAAATATAATATCCTTACATTTTTCTTTATTTATAGAATAAATATCATCCTTATCATTAGTATTATCAACCATATACAACAACTTAAAAACTTCACCTTGAAATGATAATTATAATGTGTTACCTTTTGATGTTGGGAACATCCCATGACATCTGATAACTTTTGTAGGGCATTAGAAAAATAATAAACTATCATATGGATTGATAATCGGCTAAATTATTGGGGATTTTGAATGATTAATCTCTTAAATATTGAAAAGTTATTTCATGGTAGATCATGTTCCTCTATGTAAGGGATTCCATAACCATTAATATCATAGGCCATACGATCCCTCAATAGAAATAACTATTCTATTCCAATTCCTTCCACCTAGGGATGATAATTTGGAAGGATCGTTTCTTATTTGGGTCCTCTAACTATAGCTTCCATGATTCCTCTACAAAAACCATTTTGAATTGTAATTTTTTAGATAAAGACACATGGTAATCTTTAATGATTATATAATTTCACCTTCTCCAAAAATTAAAATATTTCAAGGGAATGATATTATCATTATAATAAACTATAAAGTTATCTAAAAACGCCTTTACAAAATCTATATGTATATAATCATAGACATTAAATAATCATGATATTTAGGTCAATAATTACATCTCTTACATTTGATGATATTTTTAGGTTTAGAGTTTTATAAAATTATCCACAACTCACATATAACCAAACCATATAATTCAATGTTGATACTTCATATTAGTATCTATTTTTTCGCCACATAAAACTTTTAAAACAAACCATGATTTATTTTCATAAAAAAATATGAAAAAAACTCAACTTGACCATATCCTTTCCTTTTCCCATCATTAAATCCATTGAAAATATTTTTATAAATATAGGATGAGGATGAAATATCATAAAGGTTTATAAAAATAATGAAATATGTTAATCTAGTGAAAACCTGATAACTCATGTAACATTTACCATTATCTACAAAATTTATTTGGGAATTTGAGAAAACATTTTTCCATCAAAACACATGTACTTTTCACTCTAAGGAGGCCACTAAAACCACATATGAAGCATTTAAAAAAACTTCATAACTTATAGCATCACATTCATATACCTTTATAAAATCTTGTTAGATGTACCTGGATCCTAGTGAAATGAACATGATAGATCCTTTGGTAACTCCTTCCTTACTTCCTCTTATAACAAGGAACATTACCCAATGAATTAATGAACTATCGTGGAACACCAATTGTGTAAGCTTTAATTGGATCACCCGATGCTACTTAGGAACTACGATTAAATAAGATGTAATTGGATCACTAGATGATATTTATGTGAAACCATTTATCTTTTATAATTTTCAAGTAACATATCATGAATATATTTTTTATTATTTTAATTTTCTGTCATATAAAATTTTAAAAACACTTTTAAAATATAAATAAAATCGCATTTGGATATCAAAATACCATTTTCTTTTAGAAACTCTTTTTCATTAAAAAAAAGGAAAAGGGATTTTTATTTGAAAAATTTATGAATCATACTGGAAGAATATAGGAATTAAATAATTTTCACGATAATAGAAGAACACAGTGTCTATATAAATTTTGAAATTCAACGTTCCTTTTATCATTTTTCAAAACATTCCACATATTACATGTAAAAATATTCATATTAAAAACCTTTTAAATTAATTAAAAGTGGAATAAAATGTAATTTATAAATATTTTTTGTCTATATTAAAAAAATCATTAAAAATTTTAAAAAATATATACATGGAAGAGAAATAGTTGGAAGGAAAAATATTTAAATATTATTTTTAAAAGAAAAGTACCTTACAACTTGTAAACCACTTGAATTTTATTAATAATGGAAGAATAAAATTAATAAAATTATTTTATATTGGGAACTAAGAAATTTAAAATATTACATTTCAAATGGACTATATAAACCTTATAAACGAATAAATGTTGATAACAACAAAATATTCTTCCATGAAAGGAAATTGAGATGAAGCCCCCTACATTGATTGTGACTTGTCATTGCTGTTTTTATATTCTTAAATAATAAATTTATGTTAATTATTTAAAATATTTATAACCTTTTACAAGATTATTTTTAATTTTAAATCACTTAATATCATGTAATATTCAATTACATTACCAATAATTTCAGTAACATATGTTTTCACCATATTTTTATTGTGTGTCAAAAATGGCTTCCATGTGTATACAATAATTGAATTGGTCCCAATTTAATTATCTCTTGAATAATAATCACAAACCATTTATCATATATATAAATAATTATTTATTTTAATACTGATTATAAAATATGGTTTTGGTAAATAATCTACATTACTATGTTGGATATGATCGGTCTTGTGTATGCATGAGTAATGTTTACTTATTCACTGATCATTATGGAAAGGAATTAAATAATATTTTATATATAGATAATGATAAATATATAATATATACAATATTATTAATATAAATATAATTATGTTGTAATGCACCTCCCCTATAATCCTTTATTTGAATGATTAATTTGTTACATTGTCATGATTACATGGAATCAAATCAGGATGGACTGATCAGTTTATCAGTATTGGAAATACAATTTACTAACATGATACCTATAATACATTGGGAAATATAAATAATAATATGATAAATAAGAAAAATGAAATAAACTTAATCCTTGAATTCTTATTCAATTGTTTATTCTTTATATCATATAGAATGGAAACATAGTATGGGTGAATTCAAATGCTCTGTAAGGGTAAGTAAAGTAGTCATAATAATGAATCAATAGAAATAAATTAATATGTATAGGTATATTTAAAAATTCTCATTCCTTAAAAATAACATGATATGTAAATATCCACATGGATGGGTATGAAACTAAAAACTCATGCCATTAAATCAATGAAATGTAAATGATATTCATTCGTAGACCTATTGACAGAAAATGTCATGAATAAATAATAACTGAGTTTTTGAAAAAAGGAATTAATTAAATATAGTATTTCATGTTTACTAGTATCCTGATTAAATTACCATCAAGATAATGTTTTAAATAGGTGGGAAAATAATTCTCCACATGGTACTACTGATGCATAAAGGGGATTGCATTAAATGATCCCCAACCCGTAGGGCTTACCATAGTCGGGCCACAATGGATGTGTTTCATTTCAAAATAATTCATAAAATATCAAATAAATATTGTTCCTTATCAAATATATGCATTTAATAAATAATATAGATTTATCAATAATACCTCAGTGGAGGATAAGTAACTATAATATTTATTGACATTAAAAAATTCTTGGGGAAAAATAAACATCAAACATTCCAAAGCGTCCTGTACCAATAGAAAAATACCCTATAAATGGCATGTATATTTATATCATCGATAGGCCTACACGCCCTATGTACTCATTCCACATTTCCAAACTACACTGTGTGTGGAAAAGTACACGGCGCGTAGTCACAAAATTTAAAATTTTCTCCAATTTTCTTTATTTATTCAAAAACACATAAAGAAAAGGGAAAAGAAGAAACTTGTACCTCAAGAATAAGAACCGGGTTCTTACAAACATCCCACTTAAAGAAATTTGTCCTTGAATTACCCTTCCAAGGGTTATGAAGGTAAAGCTCAAAACAAACCAGGCCACTGAGCATGTACGTCAGTCTCCCGTTCCCAGGTCTCGTTCTACACTTGGCCATGCTGCCATAGCACCCGTACGAGAGGATCTGACCTACCTTGGTGAACCTTTATGCTCCTATCCACGATACGAATCAGATTCTCCTCAAAGGATGTATCGGCTTGTAGATCAACCTCCTCATGCTGAAAGACGTTAGGCGGGTCTGAATGATAAAGGCACAACTAAGATACATGGAGGATGTCATGCATGGCCCAAAATATATTTGGTAACTACAACTGATGGGAAACAGGCCCGACTCTCTCTAGAATCTCAAATGGCCCACAAACCTCAGTGAAAGTTTACCTTTTCTCCTAATATTCTTGTGTCCCTAACTCGATGAAACATGCAAGACACCTAATCCTAGACCACAAACTCCAAGGGTTGTCTGTAGCGATCAGCATAAGATTTATGACGAGACTGTGTAGTAGTCATCCACTTTTGAATCAATTAGACCTGCTTAGAAGTATCCTGCATGAGATGTGGTCCCAGTAATGCTGCCTCACCGGCCTCCATCCAGCACAAAGGTGATCGACATGGCCTACCATATAAAGACTCGTATGGTGCCATCTCAATAGCTGCCTAAAAATTATTATTATAGGAAAACTAGACTAGGGTTATATGATTCTCCCTGGAGCCCCAAAACTATAGGACGCATTCACGAAGCATTTCCTCTATCACATGTATCATACGATCTGATTGACCATCAGTATGAGGGTGGTAATCTTTGCTCAGAAGCACCTGTGTACCTAGTGCCCTATGAAAACCCTGCCAGAAACGAGACATAAAACGTGCATCCCTATCTGAAAAAATAGAATGAAAGACTCCATGAAGTTGTATGACCTATCAGTTATACAACTTTCCGAGCTCGTCAACTTTGAAGGTCTCCTTGATCGTCAAAAAGTGAGCTACCATTGTGTGTCTGTCCACAACAACAGACAAGACATCATTTCCTCAAAGTGTTCACAGCAACCGAGTCACGAAGTCCATCGTGACATCATTCCATTTCCACTCCGGAATTTTTAACTGCGGTAACAGTCTGTCTGGCCTCTGATGCTTTGACTTCACCTACTGATAGGTAGAACATCTCCCAATAAAACCAGCTACTTTGTGTTTCATAACCTCCCACCAATACTGATGTCTCAAGTCACGGTACATTTTGGTAAACCTGTGATGAACTGCCCAAGCTGAATCATGAAACTCTAGGATCAACTCCTCGTGTATATCCCCTGGAACCCACACCCATCCATGGAAATTTAGTAACTCATCATCACCTATCGTCCACCCAGGAGGAGGGTCCTCACTTGCCACCGACTCCCGTAGAACTAAGCCTTCTGAATAAGATTGTTTTCTCATCATCACTCTATCTCGGAGGGTAAAAGTCACAGCTAAAGATGAAAGATAGGTTTGACCCTGACTGTCATGCACCCCTAAATGCATCTCAGAGAAAAAAGAAATTAGTTTCCACTCACCACTGTCCTCATGAATTTTCTGTGTCTGAGTCTTCTTACCCCGTGCATCAGCAACTACATTAACCTTACCAGGTGTATAGGCAAGCTCAAAATCGAAGGACTGAAGATATTTGACCCACCTTTGCTGCCTCAGATTCAAGTCATGATGTGTAAAGATACACTTGAGACTTTTGGGGTCGGTAAAAACCACAAAATTCTATCCCAAGATATAATGTCTCCAACAGCGTAACACATGAAAAAATGCAATCAACTTGAGGTCATGTGTTGGGTAATTCCTCTCATGTGGCCTCAACTACCAAGAACCGTACACAACTACTCGATCGCCCTACATCAACATAGCTCCCAGCCCAATACTTGATGCATTACACTAAACTGTATAACTCTATCCCTGCTCTAGAAGTATGAGGATTGGTGCTGATGTAAGCCATCCCTTCAGCTCCTAGATGGCTGTCTCACAAGCTTCTGTCCAATTGAACATCACACCATTCTTCGTCAAACCCATCAATGGCACTGCTAAGTAGGATAAGTCCTGTATAAAATGCTTATAGTAACAAGCCATCCCCAAGAAACTCTATATCTCAAACTCATTCTAAGGCTTCTCCCAGGAAACTGCTGCTCTCACCTTCTCTAGGTCAATTGCAACTTCTCCCTATGAGATGATATGATCGAGGAAGTGAATCTGGTATATCCAAATGTGGCACTTTGAGAGCTTAGCATATAGCTGATTCACTCTTATTGTACTCAGCACGATCTCAAGATGGGTGGCATGTTCATGTCAAGTGTGAGAGTAGAACATGATATCATCCACAAATACTACCAAAAAAGAATCTATAGAAGGATGGAACACACGATTCATCAAAGCCATGAAAACTGCTAGTGCGTTCATGAGTCTGAATGGCATAACCAAGTATTAATATAGACAATACCTACTCCTGAAGTTTGTGAGAGGTATATCAGATGGTCTAACACACAACTGATGATATCCGGAACTCATGTCAATCTTCGAGTACACTCGTGCACCTAGAAGTTGATCAAAAAGATCATCAATCCTTATAAAGGTATATCATTTCTTGACCATCAACTAGTTTAGCTTCCGTTAATCCATATAGAGTCAGATGGTACCATCCGCCTTCTTCATAAAAAGGACCACATAACCCCAAGGGGATGTACTGGGTCGGATAAAACCCATTGACTGTATCTCCTATAACTCTCTCTTGAGCTCATGTAACTCAGTTGTAGCCATACAATAAGGAGTAATGGACACCAGTGCCACTCCTAGAACAAGTTCAATAGAGAAATCAACCTCGAGCTCTGGAGGTAGACCTAAAAATTCTTTCTGAAAGACATCCCAAAAATGAAAAACCAATGGAGGGATGTCCTTCTAACAAGTCCCCCAATCATCCAAATATAAACTAGCAATCTTGTATGTGACTCCACCTCGCCCACGATGCGCTGGTCTAGTTCGACTCGCCTGAACATCTCACTCACCTTTCTATAGAAACTCTTCACCCTCTGGTGAGGTGAAACGCACCCTGTGACGATAGCAGTCTACAAAGGCTCTAATGGGAACCGACCAGTCCATCCTGAGAATGACATCAATTCTCCTCATCTCTAAGATATAGAGGTCCCATAAAAAGTGTCTTCCTCCAACCTCAAGGGGGCACTCCTTGCACTAACACACACATGTCTTTCGCATTCCCAATGTAGTGCCTTGCGTTATAATCTTAGAATAAGAAGAATCATAGAGCCCAATGCTCTCCACAATAGGCACAAATACAATGCTAGTCAAAGCCCCCGTATCGAAAAGTAATGAAGATAAGACAAAAGCGACTAGAATAGTACCTTTGATAATAGAAGGTCTGGGATCCTGCTCCAGTTGGATCTATTTCACTGCATATGCCTTCCCAGTGTCGCGGCCCTGCGACACAGCCTAGCTAACCTGAGCTGTCCCGCCCTACTGCCTCTTTGATCCTGGTGTTTGGCAACCACGGCCATGACCACCATCTCGGCCTACACACCCTGACGTATTCCAGTTTCCTGACTGGTAAGAAGCAGCTGTTCTTGCTCTCGCTCACATAGTCTAAACAAAACCCCTATTACTAGCCACTGGTGTAAACGCCCTGCAAAAGCATTGTAGATGAGCCATCATGCTGCAATCTCAGCACTCCACTAGGTCATGTGGACACTGTGGTCTCTTGTGCCCCTCTTTACCACACTGGTAGCACATGACTTGACAACCTGAAACATTTTTCTGGGTGGTATACCCACCGTGAGATAAATCCATCTCTCTCTTCCTCTTACCAGTTGAAATAGTACCAGAATCTAGTGTTGAACCGCCCTGGCCCACCCCACTAGCTTCCTGTAGATTCCGCAAGGTAATCAGTGCATGGTTCACAATAACATGTATAATAGGCAACCTGAAAACATTCACCATTGCTCAGATGTTAGATCAAAGACCATCCTCAACGCGTCTATCCCTCAACGTATCATCAACCACCAGAACAGGTGAAAAAGGCTGAAGCTCAGTGAAACGAGAAGAATAATCCATCACCGATATAGGGCCCAGTTGTAGATTCCTGAACTCTAAAGCTCTATCTTCCCTTAGCATCTCTGGTAAAAATAAGTCATAGAATGCTGTCTAAAAATCATCCCACTCCATGTCTCTATGATTCTCTGTATGAGTGGTAACATCCCAACATCTCTTGGAGGAATCACGCATCATATAAGTCGCGAGCATGACCCTTCACCCTAGATGCATCTCAAGATGCTCGAAAATAGTCTGAAATGAATTTATCCAAGACTCTGGTGCCTTTGGTCCTCCATCCCCTAAAAACTTAGGAGGATTCTGATGCTGTAAGATATGAGTCAGCTCAGCCATAGATGTGGAAGCCGGCGGTGGTCCCTGAAAGGTCTGCATGAACCGCATGAAGCCTTCACAGAACTGTGCATCCGCGCCTGTGTCAATTATAACCGTTGGCTCAACGTCCGGCTATGCTGGAGGATCCACTGGTAGCCCATGGCCTTCCATCTCTGTAGTGTAATCATTACCTCTCACTTGGAGAACAACATGTGGTCGTCTCAGCGGCATGACTCTAGAAGGTCAAACTCATACCTTAGATCAAGAATTATCAATGACCGAAAACAAGGAGATGGAGAAAGAAAGTATTCAAAATCTACCAAACATGACTACATGGCGTGTTTAAATACTACACGTCGTGTTCTCACAACCATCCACATGTGCATGTACTCTAGCTTAAACTAGCCGTGTAACACCCCAAACACAAGGCGTGTCATCTAAATACATGGCATGTACTTGAATCCCCTTTCCATGCCTGAGTCCTTCTACACAGCTAAGCCACATGGTTCACATTGAACAAGACTGCACGACGTATATGTAATCAACATGATGTGTATGGTTTAATTTCAAACTGCCCGTGTCGTTTGTGACAAGGCCAAAGAATCTTATGACACCACAAGGCGTTTTACATCCACACATGACGTGTACACCACCCCATTTCCCCAACCACACGACTATGTCCACACGGTCTCCCACCGGTATGGACTACACGGTGTGTCCCTCAGGTACACGGCGTGTTCAAGAGGAGGTAACACTGACCAGTGTTTGTTAGCTACACGGTTGGGTCCCCAGGTCAGACTACATGGCGTGTTCCATGGTGGACACAACGTGTATGTCTCAAGGTCTCCCCAATCTATGTTTTTAGTTACACGGGCAGACTCCGGGTCAAAACTACACGGCGTGTACATATGGTACACGGTGTGTTTTTTCCAAGCCTTTTCCTAACTCATGTCCTCACCCACAGAGTCTATTACATGGGAAGAGACTACACAGCGTGTACTCAAAAAGTTTTCATTTCTTCTCGAATCGATGAACACACGACGTGTGTCTGAGGAACTACACGGCGTGTATCCTGGGTTTTCTGGACAGTTAGCCTCTAAAAATACTCTGGAACCCAGTAAATTCTGAAAAACCACACATAAGTTCCAAATTCTTATCTGTGAGGGCCCACCCCCCCTGATAGTCAAAGTTTGGAATCTTATACATGTTATACACAACTAACAAGTCAATGATCCACCAAATTCCAGACATTGAGGTCCCATACTCCCCAAAATCCAAATTTTGGTGTCCATACTATCAAAAAGCTCACAAAAAAATTACCCTATCACATAACATGTATTTATCAATGCAGCTATCACAACAACATGCTTTTCTAGCACAATGACTATAAAAAACATGCAATTTCTAATGCTCCTACATGGCATGGAACTATGCATGACATGTGATTTATAGAATGTGACTAAATGATGCATGAGATGGAATACCCTCATATCATTGGGTTGCAACTAAATATAATCCAAAGATAACATATAGAAAACACAATCACAAGTGTGTCACCAAACAGTGAAAATCAAATCAACTGTCAAATTTGCAAAATCAAAATAATTGAAAAAATATGAAGTTGATTAGTTTTTCCCTGTACACGAGTTAGCTACTCTCAGGCATAGCTTATTACCAAATACCACTTCTTTCCTATCGCCAACTACGTCTCCAAATTTTATGTGAACCAAAAGAAATGCCTCTGATATAACTTTGTAACGTCCCAGATCCGGGTGCCACTCCACGGGTGCCCCTAACCCGGTTGGTCATATGACCTCAAGCACATTTACCCAAATTCCAGAGGCTGCCAACTAGCAGTGAGGGACTATATATGATTGTGGGGAAACTATGCCCGCATTTTTCAATGTGTAGCACAACAGAATACAAGATAAAATATACAAGAACAACGGAAGAAGTAAAAATACACAACTGAAATGATAAACTGCAGTAAAAAGGAACCAAAATTTATATATATAATGATGCAACATGTCTCTAGTTCTAAGAAAATAGTCAGAACATGTTACATAACATTAAAATACAATGGAATGTATAGGTACAACAAACAAAGAAAAATAGTGCAATAGGAACTCATCAGCATTGCAAGCCTAAGCTCGGTCCTATGCTCTCCTACAACTCTGCAATAATCAATTACCTGTATGTGGACCCTTTCCCTTATCCACACCTGCAACAACATATTCAGTTTGGGCTGAAGACATGACCCAAATAGGGTTTGAGAAATGAAGCCCAGTAGGCACCCAACAAAGGTCCGTGCGCAACTGTCAGTGTAAATTCGAAACATCGTGTGTATTAGTAAAATTCAACCACTAGGTAATACTCAAAAGTAACTAACATACCAGTTATATTTCAATTTTAATATTCATTTAATCATTCCAAGCCTATGATTTAACTTGTCAGGTATAACATATGAGAATAACTGTGGTGATCATTCATGATAACACTGTCCTTAGACATACGAACCTTACCCTCAGGTAATCAGAGTCACAACCCGCATGTAATTTCCCACTAGCATAACAGATATTACCCTCAGGCGTATGAAGTGTCTCCCATAAGAATAGTATCTACAACCCACAGGCACGAAAGAAGTTTCCCTCAGGCTGAACAGAGCACTACCCTCTGGATAAATAGATCACTACGCTCAGGCTAAATAGAACACTGCCCTCAGGCGCAAGTAACTAGACCGAGCCCAAAAAATATGTAAGAAATTAAATAAAATTCCTTGCAAGGAAAATAAAATCATGTTAAATATTATGGTATACCCTCGTGTAACTTGGCCAAAAGGCTAAACAGAGTAACGCACCATCGGGGTGGTCCTAGATCCAAGCAGTGATCCCAAACACCAGTTTATAATAATATTTAATTACCCATACAATTCCAAGTATTTAAAACATCCAAGTCATCAGCTACACGACACCCCAACATGGGTTCGAAGCACAACAATACAAGAAAATTCACAACAGTTGAAAGTTAAACACCAGACCACCTACCTCTATCGCCCCTAATCGGTATACGCGAACGACGCTCCTCGAACTGTCCAAGAACGACGTAGATCTAAGGTAAATAAATTTCCATTCAAATGAAAATAACTTTCCATCGAGAAATAATTTGTAAGAACAACTCAAGGAGATGAAAGGTCTTACTCGTATGGTTCCAACGAGATTGACAGAGGCAGAATCGTATTCTCGGTGCTCGATCAGGTGATCCCCAAAGCTCTGGTCATCCGGCTGATCTCTCCTCCAGTTCTAAGCCTTCTATGTGAATAGAGGAGCCTACTTCCCATTTTATGTAAAATAAATAGACTACACAACCTGTACTATTGAGTACACAGCGTGTACTTTCCATTTTTAACTGTTCCTATGGAGGTTTCTTTCCACCGAGGAACTGCTTATCTGTTAAAATGAGTACACGACGTGTAATACTTGAGTATGCGGCATGTAATACCTGAGTACATGGCGTCTACTATCGCTCAGCTAGAGGATGCCTTCACCGCCTTACTATTCACCTGTCGACTAAATACATGGCATGTAATGACCCTATACATGGCATGTAGTCCATTTTTACATCCCTCATCATTGATAGGCCTACACGCCCTGTGTACTCATTCCACACGGCCAAAGTACACGGCATGTGGGAAAGTACACAGCGTGTAGTTACAAAATTTAGGATTTTCTCCCATTTTCCTTATTTCCTCAAAAACACTTAATGAAAAGAGAAAAGAAGAAACCCATAAATCAATAATAAGAACCAGGTTCTTACAATAATTATAAGATGGAAAATTTATATAAAAACATCCTATTATATTGAGGATAGTAGTTTAGTTACATGGGAATTGAATAACGATATATTAGGGGGTGTATAGTGGAAATAAAAAAACAAGATAGAAGATGTTACCTCTTAATTGGATAACATATTTTGGTTAATAACAAAGGGAATCCTTGGGAGGATTTATTAAAAGAGGTTATAATAATGGAATAGAGGTGGAATTTTGGGAAGTTATTTGGGATGATATTGGTAGAACCTATGTGTTTTGAAATGTGTGAAGATGTGGTAGAGGTGGTAGCCATTAATATGGGATGAAAAAGACTCACTAGGATAATTTGGAATCATGTTAGGGGTATAAATATTCTTACCTATATAAGTCCAAAAAACAAGAAAAATTGTATAATGGAATGATTATTTCCTAGATATTTCCAAAAAATGCGTTTTTGAGAAATGTCTAGGTCATTTGGTCCATAATGTAAAAGGTTTATTCCTTTATTAAGCATATATTTTCCTTAATAATTAATAAAATTTGTAATTACATTCACTAATATTTTTTGTCCAAAAATAAGTTCATTTTTTGAAATTATAAACTATTTTGATTCCAAATATGGAATCTATTTTTCAAAATTACAATCACCGAAGTGTCAGCAATTAATTTTAAATTCACCCTATAAATGTGATGACAATGTGGGGTTTTATTGTAAAAATGTTCAAAAGATTGTTATGTTTTTATTGTGAATTTCAATGTGAAATTTTTTTATAAAATATATTGGATTAATGGATAAATATATTATCTAATGAAATTTGAAAAACTAATAAAAAATAACATAACCTTATAAAAATATCATATGAAAATGTTGTTTTGAACTAAAATGCAGTATATTTAACTATTCATTAAAAAATGATATGTATCCAAAATATATCAAAAATTGTACATAACATAATTTAGACATCTTTATTTCAAGGATAATTAATATTTTGAAAAATTAAACCAATTATTGTGTCAAAAGGCATATTTAAATTGGGTTCACCCTTAAATGGGGGTGAAAATGACTTTATAAAAATTTAGGTTTTTATGTGTAATATTTTGGTTTTTATTTTCATATGATTTTAATATTAATTAGATGAACATAAATAATATTATATTTTACATATGATATATATATTACATTACTATCACCCACTAACTATTATTAATTAAATATATCAGGTTAAAATAGCTTGGGGAAATAATTTTTTCTTTTACATTAAATCAGTTTTCATTTACATTCATGATTAGTTGGAAATCAATGAATTTACTTTATATTTATATATAACATAAATTTTCATAATGTAGTTAATACTATTCATAACTGCTACCATAATGGCTATGATATATCATATTATATTATATTTTAATATTTTAATAATACATTGTTATTTATCGAAACCCGCTCATGCATGTAACACAATATATCGAGGAAGATATATCTTGCATGAAATGAAATATAACTCAATTTTTCTTTCATCACAAGATATATCATATATTGAATATATTTAACATAGTGAATATATAGTAGAGTAGCATGATATAATATTCTGTTACGTTCTTAAGGATTCATGTCTTTTATTCCATTGAATAAAAACATTGAAATTGGAATATTAGTGTGTTACATATATATATATGTATTATCCATATGGGATGATTATGAAAAGAGTGTCACATTGCTTTGTACAGGTGGTAGTAAAAATGTCCAGGAATAATTTTAACATTTCTCATTGAGTTAAAAGTTAAGAAATGAAATGATATATTATCTTTTTAGAATTATAGATGTATCATTAATATCTTCATTATATAATGTAGATCAAACTTATTCATTATCTTTACCATTATTAAATTCTTTTTGACACTTTTGTGAAAAAATAATCACACTCTGTTATGATACAATAGTTTATTATATTCAAGAGTTAAATTATCTTATCCCCTATGGAATGGAAGGTAAAAATATATATATGATATAATGACTCCATAGGTATAATTTTATTGTAAATATAATATATATAATTTATACACATCATCAAAACCAAACCGTGAGATATGGTAATGAAAAAATGATTTTCATGTGTTTGTGAGGTGGTAATCCACTATTGACACGAATGGGGACTTCATAATCCATATGATGGAAAAATATGATGTTTTAGATTATTCCATAAACATAATTCCATATTAATAAAATATATAAACATTGTCTGTTTTATATAAATAGTTTAAAAATAATTAAATCTGTTGTGGAATGAAATAAAATAAAAAACCATATTGAATAACATTACCTATTACTTGGGTAACTTCTTCTAGTCTGACCCAATGGAATTTATTTGATAGATTTATACAAAAAAAGGCATATTTGATAATATGTGAATATTATATTGGTTATTAAGGGTGTTATTGTTCCAAATAATTTCCCATTAATTTTTGAAAAGAGGAGGATTAGAGTGGCCTTTTATAAGTGAGATGAGGAGAACAAATGTAAATTTTTAAAAGAAGGAATTCCTATCATATTGTATTCATGTAAAATGGAGATAAATAATAGAAAATTATCTATAATAGGACTTATATGGTATAAATATTAAAATTAAATGGATTTTAAAGAAATAATTATGTAATTTTATCCATTATCTTTTTAGTTTAATCACATGGTAATTTCTTTTTTACCTTAACCACATTAATTAATTATTTTCAGCATTAATTTTTATCATAAACTATTATAAAATTGTTACAAAATATAAATTATTATAATTATAAATATGGAATTAAATTTTCCAAACATTAATTCACATATATTGAATACTTAAATTTAAAATAAAACCTACAGACACGATGAAAAATAGGGGTTTCAAGGAGAGTTTTTTTAGCAAAGGATAACTCTATATTAACTCTATGACTAATAATAAAAACAGTATCAAAATATATTAATGTATAATTATATATAATATATATTCCATATAAAAAATTCCCCATATGGTATTTTAATAATTATTTAAAATGGAGAAACAATATTCATTTTAATTCTCTTTTTAGAAATTGTTGTTTTTACACACAAAAATAAACTGATACAAAAACCAATATTAAAGTGAATCAAAATTTAACTTGTCAATTAAATGGATATAGATACTAATTATGTTACTTATAATCAAATTCAAAACATAATGGTGCATTCTAATTATTTATGTTATTCAAAATAATACACTCTATAAAAATTATTGGGTTTTTTACTATTCATTGAGAGACCAGTATTTTCAGAAAAATCCCATAACATCACTATAGGTAAACATTTATATTCTGATTTTAAAAAGGATATTATTATTTAAATATAAACATAAAAAAATTATAGATTTTATAGTTAAATAGAAACTATATAATAAAAGGGATTTGTTAGAACTATTTCACTTTTTGTGTAAAAACTATATTTTTTTAAAATGAATATAACTGTCTAATTCCATTAAATAAATAAATAATTGATTTATCCTATAAATATCAATGTTGATTCATATACCCTCTAATTAATTCAAAAAATATTATATACTCTCACTAAATATTATACACTATCTTAATGTCTTAAACATAAAATGTGTATACTATCACTATTGCAAGTCATACTAAATAAGACATCCTTTTATGAATTTCAAATAGTATATCCTTGTTTTTATTATAATAAAATAAATTAATTATTGGTTTAAAAATTCCATGAATAATTTTCATATAAAATAACTCATTTCTAGTATTCCATATAATTATACTACTACGAACACCCAATATTCAAGGGGAAAACAATCACCTACAATCCTACATTAAGATTATTTGGTGTCTTTGAAAGAGTTTTATTTTAATTTTTTATTTTTTATTTTAGTTTATTCATTGTTTTATATAAATTATATTCATTATATTATTCTTTGTGATACTTAATATTGGTATGTGGGTGATGTTGGTGTGTAGATATTACGCCCTTATCCTTAGTTTCGAGAATATTATACCACTAGTCTCAAGCCCTTGGAAGTTAGAGGATGAAGCTAAGGGATGATAAATAGTTTTATTAGTCTCACGGTTAGTTTTGAGTAGATAGAATTATTAGGGATAATATAAATAATATTTTTTTTGTTTGGCCAAGTTATGGTAAGTGGTGTCATAAGTTATTTCTTGAGATGATAGGTTACTTATGAAAATACCTAAAGAGGATATTTATAGTGAGACATGAGTTTGTATGCATGTAACGACATATGATATGTTTATGGAATCATAATGAATATATTTATTTTGATTTCACATAGGTTTATGATTTTTCATATAATGGACCATGGCGATTGTTTCATCTCATGAATCACATTATTCCATGATTGGGATTTTAGGGAATACATTTTAATATAAATTATTTTTAATGTGTTTTTCTATTGTTGAATTTCAAATGGGGTCATGGAATATTTTTTTGATTTTTGTTAAAATTATAATAAATAAAATAATCTAAACTGTAATATTTTCTATTAATGTTCAAAGATAAATATGGAGAAATCAAATATTTTGTAAAATTATTGATATAAAATTTTTCTTTGTATATTTAAATTTCTTGAGGTTGTGTAATGGTTATTTGATTAATAACTTTTACATGATATTTAATTTCTATTCAAATAATCTTTATATCTATTATTTATTCTGTTTATTAATGTTAGGATTTCATAAAGTTATATCAACATAGAACAATTTAATACTCTATAACGGGCTACCTACCTATAAATATGTAGTTCATTTTGTAATTATCTAATTTGATAGATAATGGTAGAAACAATTATGGAAAAAGTAATATTGATGTAATGGATGTTCGTAATAAAATTTTTATGTCTGAAATTGTGAGTGTAAAATAATTCATTGCGGTTAAATATTATAAAAAATAATTTAACAAAAACAAATTTTTTATGATTTTTTATTCATTTTGTGTTTCGATTTTGATATTTAAAAGTTTTTAAATAGTATTTAATTTTAAAAAAAATATTTTTTTATGTATTTGCACATACATTTAAACTTTATTTCCCTTTTGGGAATTAATTGTGAAGAATGAAAATATTATTATGTTGTAACTCAGGTTTCTAATGGGAGCGGGTGGTAAAAATATGTTTTTAGTTCATTTTTTATAAAGTACTTTATTGATATATGATGTACTGACAAAAAATAGTATATTTCTATTTTTGGATCTCTGTGAAATTTTTAAGGGAATATATTTTTCAAATTTTAAGAGATGCGTGTTCATAATTATAAAATTGAAATAAAATCATTAGTTAGTTTTGAAAAAGTAGTGAATGACCAGAATAAATTTTAGTTTGGAATCTAATTTTTGAAAGGATAAAATAAATTTATAGTGTGTCTTCAAATATAATGTTAGAATTATATGTTTTTAATATTTATTATCATGATAATAATTAATAGAAATTCTAGGTGGTTAGTTTCTCAATATTTCTTTTAGTTTTGGAGGGAAATGGTTTTGAATGTTTGCACAAAATGAATCAGTGTGTTAGAGTAATTATTTTATATTATTATTTTTTATAGTCTTTAAAAATACATATAAAATATATATAATTATAATTTAAATGTTATTATAATGGATTGATTTCTAAAATAATAGATTTCGAATAGTTAAATATTGGATTTGGATATTTAACATGGGGTTTCAATAAATTATGTTATGAATTTTAAATCTTTTGAAAATTGTTTTGGGAAAATTATACCTTAAAAAAGAATGGGAATTTTTTTTTAATTGTTTCTTAATTTTTGGTTATGATTTATGTATAATTATAAACATATAATTTGGATAAAAATTCCTTGGTTAGAATAGTAATTTTCTTTCGAAATAGTTGTGTTATCCTTGGGAAAGGAACCTGGTAATTATTATATGATTTTTTCTTATTTTTAATCCATGAGATATAGATATACTACGGATATCACTTAGATTTTTTAATGTGGATACTCAATGGGATAAATAAAGGAATTCATGGATGTTTTGGTAAGTGATAAACTATTATTAGTTTATGGATATCCTAAAAAAGTATCTTATCCAACTTATTGTTATTTTTTTTATGGGTGATTTTAAGGAAGGTGTTTCACATTGAGTTGTGAAGGACAAAACTACTTTCAGTTAAAATGGATGATAGTTTTTTGTTGGTTTATACAATTTTAAGAAATGTAGTTGTATTCTGTAATTTTATGTTATTATCTTGATATACAAGTTATGTAATAGTTGAAAGAAATGGAGATGTATATTATTTATATTTTCCTAGAATTTAATGATGTTCGATTGTTTGTGACTGTATTTTACTTGGCAATTTGTGGTGGTGGTGGTGTAGTTTTTAGGTAATATAAAAACTTGTTATTTTAAATAAAAGTTTTTAGAGGAATTTATATCTCAGAATTTCATTGATGTTATGAGACTAAATATATTCATATAGAATTAATATATAATATATAAGTGGTTGGAAAAATATAAGGGTGTTGGAATATTAATTGTATTATAATTAGGAGTGGGTTTGGGATAAAAATTTATTCTATTTGAGAGATTGGAACAATTTCATATTTATTAAAATCAACAATTGTATATGGCTGTTTCTTATATTTTCAAAAAGCATAAAACTAATGAATGTTGTGTGATTAGTTGGACATAAAATTTAATAATTTAAGAGTATTCAATAATTATACAAGAACAACTGAATCGTAATAATATTATACAATGTATTTGAGGAGATTTAGGTATTTTAATGTGAATTATAATCTTTGGATACCAATAATCTATTTAATGTTGGAATGAGGTTATAAATTATCATGATTAGTCTTAAAAATGATATTTAGTGTCCATAAATTGGTGATTGTTTATTAGTTTGTAACATCAAAGACATCGGTGAGGTTTAAAATCAGATACATATAAAATTTTAGTGTGATTGTATTGATTTAATTTATATGGTTCTAAAGATAAAAATCATTTTGATGAGGTTGTTTAAAATATATTAAAAAAATTATGTATGTTATGGGGAAAAAATAACATTATGGGAAATTACATAGAGTGAATTAATTATAAAATTTGCGTGAATACGTATCAATTTTTTGGAAAAATTGATAATATTCTTGAGATTTTTTATTGTGAAAATGGATTATTGACTAAAAATAATATTAATCCCATATCTCTTATTTTATATCTATACCTTAGTTTTTTATGTTTCATAACCCTATTGTACTGAAACTCTCCAAAAGTTTCTCTCCCACTCAAACTTATTGCTTTGTTTGTAATACATTTATCTATTTCACTATGGATTTCCACTATATATTGAATACTAATATATAATGTTTTAGGTATTTAATTTTTTGAGTACATTCATTCAACAACTATGGATGATATTTCCTTAAAACCCATCATATATGAAACTACATTTTATCATATGTGGTGAATTTTTTGGAATTGATGTTGAGATGTTGTGGGTTATGTAATTGTTTGATTTTTTATATAATATAATTTTCATATAAGAGATTCTTGTTCTCTATTTTTGGTTCCATATTTTTTAAAAGGTCATAATGGTGTTTTGGTATTGTTGATGAACAATGTTCATGTTTTCACCCAGTATTTTGTATCATTTAATAAAATATAAAAATTATCCCCATATTAGTCATGTTTAATGAGATTTTAGTGGTATGAGACATGTGATAGATAAGGGGAATGTGGATAATCTACCTATTGGGGTCACCCATTATCTATGTTTAGTTTTTCATTTATGATGGGTTTGGATGTTGTGTCTTATTCTATTAGTGTACTCCAATAGTGGTAGTTAAAATCAGAATCAACCATATATTTTTATGTATACATTCAATTTTCTATTAGTCCATCATTAATGATCTAATATTAGTGTATCTTACTGAAAAATTTCTCTAATGATATTCTCTCTAGTAAAGTTAGTGTGCTTCAGTGCATTGATAGGTTCCCCAAGAGATAATTTTCCACATGACCGGTGCCATGATGATATTTGATTTAGTATCCTTATTTACTAGATTTTGGTATCTACAATGATCAAATATGAATTTATTTTATTTATGTGGTGATAATGACCCACACTCTCTTGTATGAAGAGGAAAATCCATACATTACCAAGAGGATGATGTATAATGTGATAGGAGAAAATTTAAACATATATTTATTTATTCTCATTTACAAATGATTAACATTACATTTCAAAAATAATAACAAAATACCATAAGTTAAAGGTTTAGTTCCATTGATAAAAACATATATAAGAAATTTATATTACATTACTTGTGAAATTTTTTCAATAATTAATCCTCACCATATCCCTTCTAGACATCCCATAAATAATACATACCTTCATAACCTGGGGAATATATATATTTAAAATGGGTGAGATGAAACACTATATTATAGTTAAAATCATCTATATTTTATTAAAGGGATATATTATAATTATAGGTCAAACATTTGTGTGGGAGAGATATCTTGTAAAAACTATTCTAGAACAATACAAGTAGTCAATAAGTCATAATAGAGGGATATATAATCTCAAATGAGAAACCCTATAACAAAGTAAAAGAGTGAGAGATAATTAATGTGATCCAATGGACATAATCAAATGAATATAGATATATGGAATGTTATTGAATTGTATAATAATATTTTTTTTCATATCAAAAGGATTGAAAATATTTTGAACAAAGACACATGTATCATGTTCACCCAACTAGTGACCAAATCATCGCACGTCATGTTCCCAAAATAAGCATGGGAATAAAAATTAATGAATCACATTAAAAAAATGACCATATGATAAAATATACCCAAATAAATTTTACATAACAATCCCTATAGTAATGATACACATATAACATTCACAAAATAAAATTATGAACAAAGATGCCTCATCAATTTCACCCAAAAAAAACTATTAACAAAGCTACAATATAAAATTCAGCGAACAGGCATAGGAATAAAGCTACTCACATCACAATAGAAAAATAATATTATAAAAAACTATACCTACATCATGTAAACATAAAAACATGTGAAAAAATATACCCCCATCATTTTTACAACACATTACTTGTATACAATTTTAAACACATCATGCTCACACAACAAATATGTTAAAACATGTACATGTATCACATTCATGTAACCTTACATTGTCTTTGGTGTTATGAATCCTTAAAAAATTAAATAAGGGTATATATAATACTATAATGTTAATAAGAATTATATTACATTCATGTGTTTTCCATTAGAGAATGAAAACATTCATACATTAAAAATAATTTATTTATCTATTAAAAAAATGATTTTCCATAAAATCGTTTCAAGAAAATTCCATAAGTCATCTAGAGATATTTTTTTATGGTTTCATAAAAATAAACTTATATAAACATATGTATCATTATGGATGATGGTATATACTGTAAATAACATCTTAATAGAATTTTATAAATAACATGAAAAACAAGAATAATTACCGCATTATGGGAAGGCATAAATACACCTCAAAATGTGTTCCTTAAAGTGAATTAGTTTGACCATATTATGAATATTATTTTTAAAACTGAATGTGGTCTTTCAGAAAATAAATTTTATTATTGAAAGAGGCTTGAAAAAAAATTTGTGGACTATATATAAACATTCCTATGAATTATTTCATAAAAATAATTCCTTTAAAATAACATTTAAAATCATGAATTCTTATTTTCAAATTAATATATTCCGTTTATAAAATATATGAATATTTTATATCTTTTCAAGATAATAATTATTTATAATAATTTCCAACGAAATTTTAAATCATTAAAATAATCATTATAAATAAAACTTCTCATTGAAGAGAGACAAATCATAATAGAACTTTTAGAATGAATTTAATCATATTCTTAAGAGAAGTATTTATAGGTCAAATTCCAAAGAAAATTTAAAGAAGGTGAAGTAAAATTTTTGGAATAAAAATTATTTTTAAAACAAATACTCTATAATTAATCCATGAAAATTATAAGAAATTTTTTTTGAGGTATTTTGGAGTGGAAGATAAAATTTTTGATCTTGAATGGAAACCCTTTTGAATATTTTAAAATACCTTTGTGGAGATAGACATCATAAAAATAGATAATAAAACATCATTTTAAATAATTAAAGTGGAATGAAATAGTCACATGAGATAAAACATAATTGGGTTTCAATATATTATGGTGATCATTGGAAACAAATGGGAATATGAAATCATGGTTGAGAGAGAATCATTTTAGATGAATAAAATTATTCATAATAGTGATTTAATTTGTGATAAAGAATGTATCCCAGAAAAAATAATTGAATATAAAACTAAATTTCCACCAAGGAGGAAGATATTATTTTTTGGAACTAAATATTATGGTAGAGGAAACCGTGAATAGAAAAAAGGTTCATTATATATGTCATAACTCATGAAAGAATATTTGTGTTGTTAAAACACCTTATAGATGTATTAATATCATAATCAAATGAAAATGAGAGTAATATCATGAAATAGACAATAACAACTCATTAAATGGACTATATTTATCATAATGGAATGAAATATTGTAGAAAAAAACTATATAAAAGAAAATATGGTGTACAATATTAAACATGTATCATGGACATGAAAATTGAGATAAAGAAACCGTTTCTTCATCATTAACATTCAAATTGAAACCCCATGAAAGGTATAACGTGATATAGATTGGTAATTACATTATATTTCATAAAAAATTAAATAAAAATAAATCCATGAAAAATTTATTTACAACACAAAAATTAAACAATTTGCGACTACACATCCTTTATTAATGAAGTAAAATTTAAATGGGAAATTCCATACCACTAATCCTGCTAATGTGAACAGGATTTAAACTCCCATAAAAAATAATTTTCTTAAATATGTATTTAAAAAAATTATTATTATATATTTCCTTTTATATTCATAGTTTTTAATAATTTATTATTACTATATATGTTTATTTTATTTTATTTTCAACATTTAATGTTTTTTAGAATAAATTATTTCATTTTGTTCCAGTTGCATAATTGAAATGTGGATTTTTATTTATAAATAAAAAATTAATTTTTTTTGTGTAATTAAATATAATTAAATAGATGATATATAATTATTATTAATTTAAATAGAAATTAGTTATTGTTCTTATCATTTAGTTCATCAACGTCAAGGTAGAGAATGTTTCAGTAATTTAAATGAATGGAGAGTGGTAGGTTAATAAAAATTTATATAATAAAATTACCATTAAAAAATTATTTATGTATTATTTTCAAATATAACCATTAATTATGATTCTATAGGGATCAATGATAAAAATTTATAGGAATTTTCATATAAGTAGTAAAACAAACCAAAATAAGAACAATATATAATCTATGATTGAGTATGGTAAGGAAAGTGATACAATTATTAAAATATAATTATTAACAAATCATAATAATATTATTCATATGTTTTCATGGGGGTGAATTAGATTATAATCATGTTTTAAAAAGGAAAAATAATACTAGATTGGGAAAATAAATACATCACATACGTGGAAGCTATTGTTTGTACATATGTATGGGCAATGAGTTCATTTTCCATCCATGAGGATTGCAGGTAATGAATTATATTTATTCTTTAAATAATGTTATAAATATTATATTAATCCATTAAATAGTATTTTATTACTATTTTTATGATGCAGTAGTGAAAAATCAAGCACAACATATATAGAGGTCATTTTCAACACCTACAAATGATGGTGTGCTCATTTTTAAAATTATTTAGGAAGAAGGTAGAAAATGAAAATTCCATTGGTATAATTTCATATCTGAATATTATTAAAACCTATGTTATATTACATTCATGTATAGATTAATTTTTGGGATTAGAAGAAGAAAAGAACTAAGAGAGCTCATTTAAGAACATTACCTATCCCATTGGATGTTTTCCATAGGTTATCAACTTAAGGGTCCTTAGAATTATATTTTAGATAAAAGGATTATACGATGTAGGTTCAAATATTTTTATTCAAGAAAATATTTTCTAATTTGTAGAGAAATTTGGCATAAGGATTCTACTTTTATAAATAAAATGTCATTTTTTTAAAAACCCAATACTTTTTCCACAATGGAATGACACTAATCAAGGTTAAATGTTCAAGAAGGGGTATATATTGATGTGAAGTGTGTTAAGGTTTAAAATAATTGTCCATTACTTTTCTCTGTTTTTTAAACATGTTTCAAATATTTTACTATTATATTTTTACATTTTACCATGTTTGTGTTTTAGGAAGGTAAATTGTTATTGCCAATGTAATTTTTATTTTATAATAAACAGAATGCAATACCTAATGAAAAATATTAATGTTCATCAAATATAATTATTCTAAACATAACATAATTATATTTATAAATCTCATAAAATTATATTCAATAATAAAATAATTGATATCTTGAAGACCTTTTTTGTAGAAAAAATTTGTTTTCCCAACTATGTGTTTTTAATAATAAATAACAATAAATAATAAATAAAAATGTGATAATATATTTTTATATATTTTTAAAATAATATAAAATTCATATTAAGGAGATCGATTTAATATATTAGATCAAAATTATAGAACAATAATAATACAATCCATTGAAAACAACCTTTAAACCATTATCATAGTAATAATGTTTAATAATAGTAATAATAATTTTATGTCAAGAAATTAAATTGTCCATATTAAATATTTTTAATAGATTTATCTATAACCGGAAATTAAATTTTTATATTTTATTTATTCGAGGATATTTTTCAAATTTTTTCAAATATAAATAGTCATTAGAGTAAAATATTACTTATGATTCCAAAATGTTAAACACGGGATTATAGAATTCAACATTGTATGTTTTTTAATTATTTATTTTACATTATATATATATATATATATAGAAAAAATGTTTCAAACAGATTTCTTTCAATATATTTTTATGGTAATGTCATTACCAATTCTAGTGTTAAAAAACTGATATTTTTTAACTATTTACTTATATATCATTTATTTTATAAATATATTAAACATTATCTGTAAGATAATTTTTGCAGGATGAATTAAGAAATTTAAATAATTTTTTTAAAATTAATATTCTAATAATTTTAAATTCATTTATTAAAAAAATAAAAGATATAAAAAAATGATTTTATATAAAATTTTCGTCTTAATATTTTTAGGGTTGTTATAAATAATTTTTTAAAATTTAAAATTGATCAAAATAATATAATTTATTTGATGATATATTATTCCTTAAATGTTTAAATAATATTCATATAAGTTTTCTTTATTCATTTTAATTTATTGGCCCATGTGAAACAATATTTTGGTAAATTTTATATTTATAGGGTAATTTATTCCAAAATCGTGGGGTGGTACATTACCACCCTTTAAATAAATTATATCTTCATAATTTTAAATATAAATTATTTATGAAATAATATAACATAATCAAAATAAACTCAAGATACATTTTCATGCTTGGATATAATCATCATAATCTATGATACTAGGAGACTCACTATTTTCTGCATAATTTTCATATATTAGGATCATTCCTTTATCTCAAAAATTTGTACCCAATATGATTATTTAATTATTGTAGTTTATATAGGCATAAATTTCACTAAAAAAATTCATGAAAAAAATTTAACTAAATACCAAATCTAAAATATTTATTATTGTACCCAATAAAATCATTCTAAATTCGCTTATATGTATGAAAACTCAAACCTATGATGTGTTATCTTATGAAACATTTATTTCAAAATACTTTTCATTCATTTCAACTATGATATAATTATATCAATTGATAACAAATTTATTTTAACTTATATTTTCAAAGGTCACATTATTATTTGGTTCACTAAACTTAATATATTTAATTCTCCCAGAAATGGGTTTAAAGAGAATCTAAATAACCAAACCATATCCCAACAGTGTGTCTAGCTAGTTGTATTGTATTAGGCCCCCAAAACATTCATCGAGTGAAGATTAGTTTTCAAGTCAACCAAACTTATTTATAGTGATTACCCTTATATGCATATGTTCCAAAACAACATCCACTTTTCTGCATCCTTATAGGGGTATAATTTCAAAACAAAAACCACATACTAAATACATTAATGAAATTATATGATTTCATCCTAAACATATATTTATCCCAAGGGGTTTAGCTATTAGTATGGAATCTTAAGACCCAATAATTACTAAAATAATCTCAAGAAATTAATATACCCAGTCCTAATACAAACTAATTTTATTCATACCCAAACACCTGTTTCTAGTAACAAAACGAATTCCATATAGGATTTAATAAAAAGTTTGAAGACTTAGGATTGGAAATCAATATTCAATAACATTTAAAAAATTTGAACATTACATCTCACCAATAATGATATAATATAAATAATTGAGGGAATATTTAATTTGTGAACACGGTGATTAATAAATTTATTTTATAATACCTGTTAATATTTCTCCATAATTAAGCCACACTAGACACCCTTCTAGACTTAATGTATATTATACTCATCTTGAAAAACCGGGGAATAAAAAAATAGAATGGTGTATCTCAAAATAAAAATGATGGAAATAAACATCAACCCACCATCAGGGAGTTAGAAAATATATATACAAGAGAACATGATAAGAGTAGACATATATTATTAATAAGTAACACTAAAATTAAGAGTTTTTCATTAGTTATAATAGATTGACATAAAACTTTCTATGGGAAGACCTATATTAGTGTAAAAGATATTGATAAAATAAAAAAATCCACATAGAATAATCATTTGAATATAAAAATATATAATTTCATTAAAAAATTTCATAATAAGGAATTATAGTAAAAACATACAAATAAATTTTCTTTTGAATCGTGTTACCACATTACATTCATAGAAAAAATTATGAACTAATATTCCCACATCTCATTCAATATAAAACTATCATACAATGCTACCAAAAACATTTTGAAAAAAATATGTGAATTAAGAAACCATTTTCACATTCACTCAACAAAATCTATGAAAATGTTAAATACAAATTGTTCACACAATAATCTTGTGAAAAATGTTACCCACACCGTGGTTATGAAATATAAATATGAACAATGATACCCATATCTAATTCTTGTACAAAACCAATAAACAAGAATATACTCATAATGGTCACCAAAAAAAATATTAAAATAGGAAATTATATCTTGTTAATAAAATAAAATTATGATAAAGGTACCCATATCACACTAAGAAACAAAATTGTTAAACAAATCTGCCTCTATCAAATTCACACATGAAAAATTGTAACAAATCTATACACATCACATTCACATAATATTTAATCCTATAATTTTACATGAAACTTTAGAAAATGAATTATAGGGATATATTGTGTGTTTAACCAACCATAATTATATCTATAGTAAAGATATAGAGTTACCACTAGACCTTTGTTTCAACTATATATATTCCTGGGTTTTCCAAAAAGTGTCTCCGGTATGAGGTGGTGTTGTGGGGAGACTAAAATCTCATATCATATCTTATAATAATATATTTGCAGTAACCATCAGATTAAATGAAATGAATATATATAAATATTAATAATAAGTATATATAAAAGTACATGGTCATATAAAATCATTGTCATATAGTACGATTGATTTACCTCCAAGATTATTGAATATACAATATAAATGGAACAAAAAATACTAGAGGCTCAAATATATCCATGAACATCACCTCATCATAATACCTAATATATATCATTATATATGGTTGAATGATCTAATCCTAGTCCTCTGACCAACCTAATCCTGTAATCAGTGAATACTTCTGGTGTACCCATGTTTTATGGTTTTACGAGTATTTTTGTGGGTCGTTTATCTAGACCAAACTCCTTTATGTACATTTATTATAATTATATGTATGTATTATTATATATACATGTGTTTATTCTAAGTATAAGAGTGTTTATACTCCTTCATCACCTATTTACTTGCTAATTTCCATAGATTATATGTTGTTTCATAATGTTTTAGTAGTTTTAATCATTAATGAGAAACATGAGATAATATTACAGTAATATTTATTATATTTACAATGGTGAAGGTATTTTATACTATCAACACATATATGATGTATTACTATCACATGTTGTGGTCTCACAAGAATTTAGACTTATTCTCATGAAGTTATGACTAGGTGATATCAAATAGAATATGTCATGAGGATTAACCCACTAATTGGAACACCACATGATTTAGGTGTCAAGGGTTGTTCATATCTATAAACATGTGTATTGGTCTCCATAATTGTGATCATTGTCTATGTATACAATTTAATGTGTACATTATTGCATGGAGAAAAACATTACATTGATTTTGTAATGAAGTATATTGTTTAGGGTGAATCTTTGGTTGAATGAAATTTTTTGAATGATAATGATAGAATTTTTTATTTCTAAATTTGGGAAGACATATCATGTGAGACTAGGTTGTATTATCCAATTAAAATAAAATAAAATAAAAGTATATATAGTATAAAATATACAATAGTATTCATAAAATAACCATGAAACATTATTATATACATATTTCCACCATAACATTGTTATTTAATCGATGTGTTTGAATAGGAATAACAAGATTTTACAATATACACGAATTTTATATTCAATTCAAATACATTGACTATATTTTAGGAGATAATGTGTCAATTATTTGTAATGTCGTTTTATTCTTTAAAAACGAATTCTCTTCCATTTTTTCTAATTTTTTTGGGAAAATAGTATAATTTATTTTTTTCCAACTATAGAACATATTTATGAAAAAATTTAATTATATTTTTTAATTATATAATCAAAAATTACATAGGGTGTATTTTGGGATTTTCTTAAATATTTTTTGAGGAATAATGAAAATTGATGATTATTATTGAAAGATACCTTTTCATTTCAACAATTTACAAAGTGACATTTTTTAATAATGGTTTCAAAATAAAAATTATTCATTATTTTTTTTAATTAAAAAATATTGGGGTTTTAATTATTATTATTCCTTAAATGTATCAAAACTTATTATTCTTAAAAATACATTTCTCCCAAACTACCCTTTTCCATCATGTTTTATATGTTTAAAATATAATTTATTTTTTCCAATTCTATGATTTTTTTTGGTAAATTTTATTCCAAATTTGTAATTATCATACCAAAATATCTTAATGATCCCTGTTTTATTTTTTTCCATAATGCATAATAAAAATAAGAAAATAATTCTACTACGGTTAATGTTTAAATCATGTTTACTTATGGTTGAATGAAAGAGATAAGGTTTAAAATATCCTACAACCTTGTGTAATTTTGTTATTAGAAATATTTTATCCCTTTAACATCAAGTAATCTAATCTTCAAAATTTTGGTTCTTTATTTCATGAATATGATATTATTATATTTTATTCTTTTTGAAATTTTCATGTATGTTCTCTCCCACACTTATAAAAGGACACCCCTTACCTCTCTTTACCCAAATTTTATCCATCAATCTCAACAAAAAAACTTTAAACACCCCTCTAAAATATCCATATCCATTTTTCAGATATTATGGTCATCCCTAAAGTCAAATTTTATGCTTCTTAATAGGAGATAAGACATAGGTATCCTAAAGAGGAGGTAATCATCTTAAGGATGTGTTTTTATTCTTATATTACCATAATCTATAATATACTAAAAATTAAAAAACTATATAAACAATATATACCATTTAATAATATGGTATTATAATTATTTAATAATAATTATTTAGATCCTTCATCATCTGATGGAATAAATCATTTCTAGTGTGCATTGAAGACTACTGCCTCACAATCCAATGCCAATTTTTCCATCATCAACTCAAATCTATGGTCATTATTCCAAAAATAATGAATATATATATATATATAATAATTATGACATGATATTTATTATTTAAAATAAAAATATCAACTAATTAGTTTCTATTTCACAATTATTTAAATAATAACATCACTCATGCGTATATACACTCCACCGTCTCAATAAAGGGATTTGATTATTTTTCTATGTACAAAATTGATTAATGATAATAAAAAATGTATATAATGCATAAAAATAGTATTGAAAAAATTTATTTCATTCCTAAGATGATGGAACTATATTATATATACAAGAATCATAATTTCTATATCAAAACATGTTTAATAAAACAAAACATTTTATAATTTAAATGATGATGTTATTGAAAGATTTTTAACAAATGGGTAATAAGATTTTATATGATGATAATATATGAAATTATAAATAATAATATAGTTTTTTAGTAAATAAATAAATTGTTTAAACCATTATACATGATATTGAAAAATTCTATAATAAATTGAAGAATTAGGTAAGGGATTTTATCTGAATTTATACATCATTGACACATATTTGGTATTATGATACCGTTTATTTTTATGAGGTTTATATAATTACCCCTCATGGTATTTAGCATGAATATAAATTTTTTCTTGATAATTAATGACTCATTTAATTTTTACACTTTTATAGAGTTTCAATATTTTCTTCCACATTTTATCCTTATGGAAAACAAAATCAAGGAATGAAATGTTTAAAAAATGTATATTATTTATTTTTTCCTAGGTATATTTTTTTTCTATTTATATATTTATATTAAATTATTTATATTTTTTACTATTCTATAATTATTAATCAAATAAATTGTTTACCCATGATTTATTTTTTTTACAAAATTTTTTATTGTGAAATTTTTATCTATTTCTAAAACATTGTACTTTTCTTACAAAAGATAAATGTAATGTAGTTTTATCTTAAATTAAATGAATTAATTTTACAATAATCCTATATAATGTTCTATTTTAATATTCAATTATATATTTAAAAGGTTAGATTCAAATAAAATTGTTTCATTTATATTTGCACCATTTTTTTAATAAGTGTTTTCAAAATGAAATTTTTATTTTCCATAAATATATTATAATCATTTGGTGGTGTATATTTTAATCAATTAAAAACTGATTATTTCACTAATTATTTACTTAGGATATTTTCAATTGATACGATCCTTTAAATATTAACTTTTTATGATCATTCATCATTTGAAATTACCTTTATCATCAATATCCCAATTCCTTGTATCGGGGATTTGTAAATTTCTTAATCCATTTATAATTTCTATATTTGGTGACATGACTGACTTTGGGAATATTGGTAAATTCAAATTATTTAATCAATATAAACATTTTTTTATAATTATTATTGTGTTTGAATTGAATTTATCTTTTAATATATAAGTAATTAAATGAAACTAAAGTGATATGTGGAGCTCAGGTATAGATTGTCCCTCGATGCATCTACCTATATCATAAGGCTGATAAATTTGAAAAATTAAATGTATCTATAAAAACATTATTAACATTTCTTTTGAACTATATTGATAGTAGTGGTATCATGATGCATGAAATCATCACTTCAATAATTATACATTTCCTTCAAAGAGAATTTAGTTATTATTATCCATGATATTACTGCCCGGATATTTTCCATAGATTCATTTCATGATCAATTTTTCATTGAAGTAGAATTTTATTTAATTTATATACCATTAAATATATAATATTACTTCTATAATAATGGTATATTCCAGAACATGTTACCCTTTCTAAGAATTTGAGATCACCTTTACTTTGTTTCCATTCTGCATGATATGATGCAGAATTATTGTAATGTGTTTTAGAGATACTAAAAATTTAATATCCTTGTGCTTTATATATTATCCCATAAGTAAAATGGGATTCATCTATGTTTTTTGTATTGAAATAATTCTAAACAAATCAATCCTTTGAGATTATATACCTTGTATCTATGATAATCTAAGAAAATAGAAACCCTTTGTGAGATGGATGTAATAGTTTTCATCAGAGATGGCTATGTAGAAAAATTGGGAATAATATCAAATAAATCATTACTTTGATAACCCTATGATATAATTTTAGGATATGTATATAATAACATCATAACATTTTGGTAAGGTAGATATTATGTGGTTTTCCAAGAAATAAAACCCTTTATGGATAATACATGTGGATAGGGTTCTAGAACAAATGTACCTAGGGGTGATAACTCTAGAAAAGGTACACTTGACATGACGTGTGTATTACATGGTACTATAAAATGATCCTTAATTCAAATAAGTATTAAACTTATAGGGGATAAACATGGTTTAATAAAAAAATTATTAACAAACCATTTTGTTGGATTAGAAAATGGTCCCAATGACAAATTGTTTATAATTTGAATATCAATAACGCATAAATATTTAATTTATGATTAGAGTAACATAATATTTATTATTTTGAATTTTTACTCATAATTATATGAACTAATACATTATATTGAATTATTAGAAATGTTTTTTAGATAGAATAATGATATCAATATTCATGGCCAATGTAGAAATTCCACTTTTGAGAAAACCTATAAAATAAGTGATTGAGCTAATAAGATAATGGCCATATTATGGAATATTACGCAAGATAGGACAAATAATCATTCCCTAATAGAGAAAGATATTTTCCAATACTTTGATTTCCCTTTTTTGGACCGTTTCATTTGTTTGAAGCCTCCAAATTTTATTTAAACTAGAATCCTATGGTAGGTGTGAAATGGATTAAGTCCATTGAGAAGATATTTCTTGGTTTGGGATGTGATTAAAGGGGAAAAGTTATATTTTAGATAAATTTAATTAAGTAAAATTTTATCCAATGGTGGCCATTGATTGATAATATTATAGGGGAAGAATAAGTCAATGGAATGCAAATAAATTTAAACCTTATGAAAATTATGTAATGAAAACTCATACAAAATTACTAAAGGGAATTGGAGACTATTATAAGGGTAAAATTGTGGTACTTATGTCTCTTAAATTTAAGGTAATGAAATTTAACACAACTATAATGTTCTTACAAAATAAATATATGAGGTATTATTAAAATATATGTCACAATGGACAAGGTATCCTTCCAAAAAATAAGAAATATATAGATGTATAAGCGTTCAAGATCACTAAAACTTATGTGGATTTTCATAAGGATATTGTGGTGGGTATATTAATCATATCTTGAAATTTAAATACTTATTTATTTAATTTTGGATACTTTTAATCCTTTTTATCTATTAATCTTTCAATGAAAATTACACAATTCCCTTTCAACATTAAAATGTATTTTTCAATCAAAAAATATTTTGGAAACCTCATTTAAAAAAAATGGTTTCAAGAAGTAACCATTATAAAACATAAACAAACATTATTCTCTACATTTATTATCATTACTGGAAAAATTTGATATAATCCTCAGTATGGAATTGCTTTTAAAATATGATTCAAAAAAATATTTTTAGCTGACTTTTTTATTAAAGATAATGATATGGGATTATTTTTATTTTGAGGCAAAACATAATCATATGATTCAAATATAGAAATACCTACACTGGATCTTCATTATGAGATTATTGTGGAGGAAAATAAACAAATCCTATATATGATAAAAATAACATTAAAAATTAGGATGACCCTATTGTAAAGGAATACATTTATGTATTTCTGTGGAATTACATAAAAAATACACAAGAGTTTGATATTGATTTTCCAATTAATTTAATACTAAATTAGAAATATATTTCAAAGTATCTCTATATAATGACCACTTTGGAGTTAGTTATGTTCATCAATAGAGTATAGGATTTTAGTGGTAATGGATATATATTCCATAGTGTTTCACGTTTAGTATCCCTTGTTCTGTTCGTTATGAAGGAAGACGGTTCTATGAGGATATTCAATTATTATATGGGAATTAATGATTTTATGATAAGTAAGAAGTATCATCTACCTCACATTGAAAACATATTATATCAAATTCATAGAGATCAATATTTTTCAATTATTGTACTTCGTTCTTGGTATCATCAATTGATAGTGAAGAATGAATGTTCTTCAAAAAACCACTTCAAACAATGTATGGATATTACGATTTTATAGTAATGAATTTTTATTCACTAATTTTCTTTTTTTATGGACCGAATGAATTGAGTATTTAAAAAATATCATTATATAATTTTATGGTATTTATTGATAATATCTATGTGTAATCTAAAATATATAAAGACCCTGGGAATCAATTTCATTTTATTCATGTGACTATTAGAAGGAGATAATTACATGTTAAATTTATAAATTGTATGTTATGGGTATTTAATAGGTTTTCTTCTCTTTTATATATGCCTAGTGAAATGCTCCGGAATTGGAGTCTTTATGGAGTGATCTAGAGGGCTTTAATCCTGATGCGGCTCCCTGGATTGTTGGTGGTGATTTCAATATCGTTGCTTGTATGGAGGAGAAAAAAGGGGGTGGAGATTTCCCTAGGAATTTCATTAGTTTTTCATCTTTTTCATGGCACATAGTGGATTGTTGGATGCGGTTTATGAGGGAAGTATCTTTACCTGTTGTAATAATCAACGTGGGGGAGGCGCTCATACTTTTAGCTTGACCAATGTCTGATGAAAAATGTGGAATTATCTATGGTCCTGGACTCCAATGTCACTCACTTGACTCGAAGATTGTCTGGTCATTCCCCGCTATGCATTTACCTTGGCGCATTCATGCCGTGGGAGATTCATGATATGTTTTCAAAAATCTTGGGTGAATTATTTGGGCTTTTTAGAGGTGGTCCGGGAAGCATGGGAATTGAAACATTAGGAGAATCCATGGACTAATATTCACAATAAGATTAGGTAGGTTAAAAATCATCTTTGTAGTTGGAGAAGAACTATCTCGGCACGTGATCGTGATGTTTCTGAGATCAGTGAGGAGGTAGATCATCTGGGGAAATGATTGGAACAATAATGGTACGACTCCATATTTCCTGAGTTAAGAAGGAAAAAAGACTCTTTATCTGATAGTCTGCTTAAATTGGAAAGTGTTTCTAGAGGGAAAGCACATGTGAGATGGTTTTAGAAGGGGGATTAGAATACAGGGTCCTTCAATGATTTCACTAAATAATTCCAGCATGTTCAGAGGCCCAATACCCACAGGTATGATGGATCCTTTTACACATATTGGGAGAAAGTGGGGGCAATGGTTAATGAAGCTATACAATCATTAATGGATTCTCCTAATCCTGCCCTGGAAGGAGGGTACCCAAGTGGTGATGTTGAGATATTTTAGTTGATATCCATTAGTGTTTCAGAGATCATTGATATTTGATTGAGAAGAAACCTGATGATGATGAAATGCATGAAGTGACCTGGACCTTGAACCCAAAAATTTCACAAGTTCTTGATGGGTTCCATAGGTCTTTTTACAGGGATTCTTGGGAGATTATTAAAGGGGATCTAGTATGTGCTGTATATGATTTCTTTCTGGGATGGGAGTTGTCGCGTATTGCATGTGCTACCAAAATGATTATTATCCAGAAAGTGAGTAATCCTCAGTCCATTGATAAATATAGACCCATCAGTATGTGAAAATTACTGAATTAGATCTTAGCCAACATTCTTAATAATATATTGTCTATTCACCTGGATGAATGGATAAATCCAGAACAACGTGGTTTCAAATAAGGGCGGTCAATTTAGGGTGCAATTGGTCTGGCCTAAGAAATTGTTAAAGGCATCAACAAAAAATCATCCGGGGGAAATTTTCTAGTAAAATTGGATATGATAAATGTGTGTGATATGATAGAATCGGGTTTGTCCTAAGAGTCATGGCTTTCATGGGGTTCTCTAACTAGACTATCAATATCCTTTTCCATTAATTTAGCTTAGAATGGATTTCTACTTTGTTTATGGGAAAGCATTTTGGTTTTTTCAAGGATTTCTGTGGCCTCAGGTAAGGGGATCCTCTATCCACTACCCTTTTCATTCTTTCACAAAATGCTTTCAGCTGCTACTTCAATAAGGGACTAAAATCATTTAAAATCGATCCTTATCACAATATGTATGCCACAAGGGGAATTTCTCACTTGATGTTCGCGGATGAAACTATTATATTAATCAATGTTAGAAGAAGATCTGTGAGGGGTCTCAACTGGATTTTAAAGAAATATTGCAAGTGGTGTGGGAAGTTGGTGAACAAGGAACAAATTCTCTTCTCTACATCAAGAAGGACCTCTATCAAGAGGGAGAGGGTTCTGAGAGCCAGCTTGAGCATGGGAAGGGGCTATTTTCCCAGGGAATACATCGGAGCTCTGGTTAGTCCTTCTTCCTTGAGGGTGAATCATTTTGATAATCTTATAAGAAAAATTACAGGGCATATCTAGAACTAGAAGAATAGATTTCTCTCTTTTGGAGGCTGTATCACTCTGGTCAACAATGTTCTTGTTTCCATCACTATGCATATTATTTCTACTTTGAAGGTTCCAAAAAATTATAGTATCCAATTTGGAAAGGATTATGGTGTCCTTCATATGGTATGTTCATATGGATGGCAGACAACATTGGGTTTCAGGGAAATGGTTAGCAAGATCTCTATCCGAATGGGGTATTAATGTGAGAAGTGTCTCTAGTACGATTCATGGGATCCATGCTAAGTTATCATGGGAGGATATGGAAGGCTGATAACTCTAGGGAAGAATCATGTAGGATGTATATGGACTGAATGTGAATATTCAAAGAAGGCGACCATCTTGGATATGGAATCTGAACCTCCCATATGTAGAAATTTTGCATCATCACTCTCGATGGATTGTGGGTAGGGGGAAAATCAACTTTTAGCATCAGGATTGGGGGGTGGGCAAGTTGTTGTTCCTGGGGTGTCCTATCCTGAACATATATTTTAAAGGGTCTAGTAATAACCCAAGTTTCCTATAGGCTAATCATAATAAGAGTCAAAGAGATGTTTTCAGCACTATTATTGCTAACAATGAGGAAGATAGGCTGGTTTTCATGAGCTCTTCATCAGGTGCATTTTTTGTTATGAATTTTGATCATGTGACAAGGATCATAGTGAATTTTGATTCATGGGGGGAGTATCTTTAGTGAAAATATATCCCCTCAAAATTTATCTTTCTTTAGTGGCGTGTGCAGAACAAGGCTTTTCCTACAGAGGAAAACCTTCATAAAATGGGTGTTAATATGGTTTCAATGTAACAGCCCAAGATTTTATGAAAAATATTATTTTTAATTTCACTAATGTCTTGTGTTGTATGCTACACTAAAAGGATCTTTCACAACACGCATCTTTGACTTGCCTTTCATTACACGCAATCGCGACCTTCCTCGATAGCGTGTGTAGTACGCAATAACGAGTTTCACTAAACCACGATATGCTATTAAAATATTATTAAAACTAGCCGTTATGAATAGTAATAACCACATTTTGAAATTTTGTAAATTTTATTTTTCAAAATGGACTTCATTTTTGGATTCGGAATATCGAAATTAGCTTAGGGTGAAATTTTTGTAATTTTCGGATAACTTTCATATTTTGTTGAATAGTGGAAATTACTAAATTTTAATTAAAAACAACTTTTTCAATAGAAATAATTAATAGTGATAAATTATTAATTTGAGTGGTTTTAAAGTATATTTAGAATATATTTTTACAATTTAATACAATGTTGGTCATTGGATGTAATTTCACATTTAAACCAGACATAAACAAGTGTCAATCTTTTGATAGTTATTATTTCTTAAGAACACGCTATTTGTTTTGACGACGGGAATTAATTATTAAATTAATTAATGAAACTGATATGTTTTGAATTTGGTAAAATAGAAATCATTTTTGAGTTCATAATATCAAATATATCTTAGGCCTAATTTTTGGTATTTTTCTGAAAAATTTCAATTTTTGATGAATAGTGAAACCACTAAGTGGTAGTTAAAAAAACTGAATTGTTCATAAAACTTAATTTTACCGCATCTGTGAGTGGAATTTCAAAAATCTGGGAGACACGGTTGATTTCAGTAAGTAAAATGTGGTTCAATGAGATGAAAATAATTTTTTGGTGAATAGTAACTTTTTACATTTTTTACCACGGTAAAAAGTGAATAGGGTAATTAAGGGTAGAAATGATATTATTATTACCCTAACACATGTCCTAATTCTATTGGACAAGTTTAATTCGACCAAAAACAAACTTAGGAATAAAATATGACCATTTAGGCCCACTTGGATTAGATTAGGACATTTATTATTAATTTATTTAAAGAAGGGTTAAAAGAGTTAAAATCAAAGTTTATTTACTACAACATTTTTAATATGGGGTTATACATAAGATAAATTCGACTATAAATATTCATTAGAAAGATAAAACGATTGCCTACATAATTGTATTTTATTTGTAATTTTTAGACATTAAAGAATTTAATTTATTTATGACACAACGATGATGTAGTAATTATCTTATTAATGAAATATTGACATAATTGATGTTATAAATACCCAAATAAATATAATTTGAGACTTTTTATGAATTCCACTAATTTTATAGGTTAATATGACATGTTAGTATTGCTTTAATAAACTTTTTTCGAACTTATCATTCTGTTATGATTTTCAGAAAAATCAATTACTAAATAGTGTCAAAATTGACATAAAATAGTTTTTAAAACAAATATTATATTATTAATTGTTATTTTATTCTTAAAAATCTATGGTTCGGCCAAATTACTTAGATAAGGTTATATATATTAATAATAAAAAATTTGGGGTTCTTTGGGCTTCTTATAGTTTGTTTATTAACCTTATAGTGTAAGAACACAAGAAGACACGGTAAAAGTAAAATTATTTAACTTAATCTTAAATCTAAATGATAAGGTTAAAATAGGAACCTAAACTTGTCTAAATTCTATTGGATGAGAGGATTTAGACCCATACCCACCTTAGCCTCTAAATAAATCAATTTGGAGCTATTTAAAACCGAACATGACTTTATAATAAAATAATAGTTTTAGATATTCCAAAGGTGCCCCTCTCCTCCCTTATAAAAGCGCACCTACTCCCTCTCTTCCTCACACAACATTGAGGCTTAAATCTCGGCCAAACCCTGCCATATTCTCCTCTCCACTTCCCTAGAAACATCCTAGAGGTTCCGGTCTTCCTCAAAGACCAATTTTAGTGCCCTAAGAGGAGGTCTCAATGAGGCGCTTCAAAGAAGAGGTAATTTCCGTTACCGATTCTTTCAACTTTATTTCTTCTTCCACTTCTTCTTCTTAGGTTGTTTCATTATGAAGTAATAACATCAGTATCAATAATATACTGATATGTTATTATATGTATGAAACAATACTATTTCACCATCTATCCATCCTACGGAAAATGAAATCACCGCGCGTGCGTACGTACGGAATACCGTCTCCACGCCGTGGTGAAATCTATCTTCCACCACCACCTTACTTGGATGGGTATAATGGTGTAAATAATAACTATATATTATTATTTTAAAGTTATATTGATTCTGAAATAGTATACATACACTCCAATACAGTCCCACGATCATGAGAACGATATCATCGCTCGTGCGTACGTACGGACTACCGTCTCCACGACGCGATGAGATTCATTCTCCACTTTAACCATTCATGAATGATTAAAAGTATATATAATAAGAAATCATGAAATATATGACATTATAAATCTACTGGACTTATGTGTATATATATGTATGGCATCTACTTAATTCCACTCAATTCAATAACGAAAAGAAAACAGCGTGCATGCGTACGTACGGCCTACCGTCTCCATGAACAGTGTATTTCTTTCCATTTATCGATCCATTATATATATTTATATTCTGAATATATATTATATATAAATCATGTTTTATATTCAATAATTAAGTAATAATGATCTAAGTTATCATATGAATAATTACAAGTTAAAACACGAATGACAAATGAGACGATTTTACCCAAAACACTACTTTAACATGAATTTACAAAAGAACGGGTAATATAAAGTTATAAGTGAACCATATATGATATAATAACAATGAATATGATTCTGTAATAAGTAAATGACATTATTTAAATCATTATACCGGAGGTTCGGACACTTATGAAGAAAATCAGACTTAAGGTAAGGGAAAATATCACAATCTCATTTTTATCCGAGATTGTTTATACTTTGGTATTTACTGGGGTGTATTTTATCATCCACACCCATGTTTCCTCAACATGTAATATTATTTCCATCCACCTACAATTGTTTAAATCCAATTTTACCCTTTGGTGAGTTTTTAGTAAACGATATGAAAGGAATCTTTTGTCGTTTTTTTGTACGAGGTACTTTTTGACTTTTCCGACAAAAGTGCGAAGAATGTTTTTTTAACTTATACGGCATGAATGGATTTTTAAAACCTTATTTCTAAGAATCTTCCTTTACAAGTTTTCAAGTTTATTTTTAATCAACTTTTTTTAGTTTAAAATTTTATGACATGTTATGAAAGGATAAATGTTTTTGAAGAAGAAAGGATATTTTCTTCAAGAATGGAGTTCAAGTGTTTTATCAAAATTATTTTCCATCTATGATAATAAAGGGTTCTGTTTTTACCCCTATTATTACATTGATTTGATTATGTTGTGATGGAATTTTTTTTATGAATTTCTTTATCTTATATGACTGTATTATGATGTCATGATGTTTAAGATTCCCATTTGTATTACATGGGTTATGTAATGATGTATGATTTATGATTTTGTGGCACACATAAGAATGGTATCATTATGAGATGAGTGGGACCTATATCTCCCTCCAATGCATTGGGTAAAGATTTTATATCTCATGAGATAGACATGGCTGGAATGGTAGGTTATACTGGTTCAGTGAAACAGGACTGAAACGAGGGTGACTCGGTTCAGAAAGGGGACTTTGTCCACTAAGATAGTCATGGAAATGAGTCTTGACTAACAAGAAATGATTCTCTATGATTATGTGTGTATGCCGCAAAGTTTCATGTTTTATGTAATGATTATTGTGATTACATTTCACTACCATGATTTATCCCATGTTATGAAATTATGCTCTCTTTTTCAGGTTAAGATTTCCAAAATTTTGTGTTCTTATGAATATGATGTGATTGATATTTATTATGTTTACCCTTAATGAGCATTTGAGCTCACCCTTTTATGTTTTCTTTTCCCCAGGATATAAAGAAAGGTTTTAGGTAAAAAAAGGAAGATCTTTATGGGAGATGTTGAAGATATTTCACCACGATTAGAAGATTATATTCCGAGTTTCCAAAGACACTAAACTATTACGATCCTTGTGTGTGTGTGTTTTTATTATGTACTAAGTATTCCGCAAAAGTAATGTAATGTATATGTACGTCAGGTTTCGGGACTCTACAGTTGGTGTCACAGGAAAGGTTTAGTCAACCTTTGGAAACTAGGATGTGAAAGCGTTAGTGAGATCCCAAGATATATTTCTACGGTATGTCTAGGGATGTCCCTAAGGATAAGTATACGTATAGGATATAATCCTAGAACTATGGTAACTATATTAGATTAAACCAATGATAATAGATATTGATGTTACTCCCCCTTTATTATGATTTTTGCCTCTCACACTATTCTTTTTGGGTTTTAGACGATGGCTGGAACCCGAAGGAACCGTGTTGATCAATGCAATGGACAATGAAATGATTGTACTCCTGAACAAACAAATGTTATGGGAGATGGAGTGCATAATCTTATTGCTATACTTACACAAGCTATGAATCATTCTGGACTTCCAAATGAGAAGAGAAGGGAACAATATTCTATTGAGTCCTTCATGAGGCAATGTCCACCTTCTTTCAGTGGGTCTTCTGATCCACCTGTTGCTGAACAATGGATCAGTACCACTGAAAAGATATTTTCAGTTCTTCTATGTTCTGAACATGATAAAGTCATCTTAGCATTGTATCGTTTGGAAGGTGAAGCTGATCAATGGTGGAATCTTATCAATAATACGAGGCCAAGAGATGAAATTGAGTCCATGGAATGGGACGAGTTCAAGAACTTGTTTTTCAGTAAGTACTTCCCTCGTATTCTTCAAACAAAGATGGAAAAAGAGTTTCTTGAGCTGAAGTAGAAGGATGATGAATCTGTTGGTATATACGAAGCGAATTTTACAAGACTTGCAAGGTATGCATCTGGCATTATCATCCAACCTGAAAGTAAAGTTGATCGATTTTTCAGGGGATTAAAACCAAATCTTCGAAGGGCATTAGATATAAGAGACTTCAATAGCTATGAATAAATTGTGTGTTGTGCTATCAAGATAGAAACGGAAGTTGGTGTTACATATCCATTTCATGGTTTTGACAAGAAACGAAAGATGGAGTTCAAGGAGAAATCTCAAAATAATGGAGAAAATAAGATGAATGTTTCCTTATGCACAATGTTTGGAAAGAAGCATGGTGGAGATTGTCTTAAAGGGACTAGAAAATGTTTTAAGTGTGGAAAAGAAGGTCATCGAGCAGCTGAGTGTCGAAGTAATGGAAAAAGGGTTTCTAATGATGTGAATAAAGAAAACACTACAGAGAACGCACCACCAACACTTCAATGCTTCAAGTGCAAGGAAATGGGGCATTAAGTGTTCATGTAATGGGATTCCAAAATAATGTTGTATCATGGAGTATTGGAATATTTATGTATTGGTCTAATGTGGTATTCAATGTGATTTAGATATTTTTGGAAATAAGATGATATGCGCATGATGAAGGAAAATGAGAAAATGAAATGTTTAACAGTATTAATGAGCTCATGATTTATATAAGGACTAAGTGATATCATGGTTTGAGTATATAGAATTTTTAGGATTTTTGTATGTGGAAAGTGTTAACTTTTAACTGCATTCATGTTTTCACTAAGGTTCAATGGGTATTCATTCTTCAAGAGAATACATGATTAAGGTATTCAAATGTTTGTAATTTGACCAACAAGATATATCTTATGATATATGAAGGATAAATGATGGCATTCACGTGATTATTCTGTGACATTTCAAGTAATCATTTTCTTTATACTATGAGCTTGGACTGAAGTATTTTAGATAAGCCTAAAGATTAGAATGGATTATGTTGGACATAAGTTAGGATAAAACGTTTTTCGATATTATTTATGGGATGTTATAGTAATATAGCTTTAGAAAAAGGACAACCTGTAGGACGGGCGTCAACCCATTGCGTCGGACAAGGCTGTGGGAATCGAACCCACAACTGAAGTGCGACTGGACTTTATCACCTACCACTGGCCTACAGGAAGTCCCTGGTTAGTAGAAACTAGTTTTATTATATTAAGCAGTATGATATATGATGTATAAGTCCATTTTAGGAACCATATATGATTAATCTCACTATAGAATGACTTATGTATATTTAATAACTTTTGCTAACCTTTTGTTTGAGACAGATGGAATGACCCGTCATTCTATCACATGATCTGCTAACACTTCACGAATAACAAATTCAACTTCATTTATTTAAGAGATGAAGTGGAAATTGTTCAAGGCATGAAAAACAGTGAGATTGTAACAAAATAAAGTAAGTATTTAATCTAATTCAAATTCTTCAACTTCAGGGAAACGATCTTGAAAACCAAAAATTTTGTCCTAATGCTCTTATATATGATTAATCAGATGGTACCTTAGATCGTCACAAATTTATGGATTTGTAATTGTTGTCTTTTCCATAGCCATGTTCTCTACCACTCTCCATCAGAACATGATGGTTAGATTTCACTTCCATATCCATATTTTGACCTATGTGGAAACCCAGTGATTAGTTTATTTGGGTAACCGTTACGTTTCATACTTTTGTTTTTAAAGATTGGTTTTGGTATTCCTTTTTACGATGTGGGTTTCGATTAAGGAAACTTTCTAATAGTAAACCATTTATAGCCCCGACGAATTTCGAGGGCGAAATTCATTTTAAGGGGGGTAGAATGTAACAGCCAAGATTTTGTGAAAAATATTCTTTTTAATTTCACTAATGCCTTTTGTTGTACGCTACACCAAAAGGATCTTGCACAAAACGCATCATTTACTTGCCTTTCATTACACACAATCGCGACCTTCCTCGATAGCGTGTGTAGTACGCAATAACGAGTTTCACTAAACAACGATATGCTATTAAAATATTATTAAAACTAGCCGTTATGAATAATAATAACCACTTTTTGAAATTTTGTAAATTTTATTTTTCAAAATGGACTTCATTTTTGGATTCGGATTATCGAAATTAGCTTAGGGTGAAATTTTGGTAATTTTCGGATAACTTTCATATTTTGATGAATAGTGGAAATTCCTAAATTTTAATTAAAAACAAATTTTTCAATAGAAATAATTAATAGTGATAAATTATTAATTTGAGTGGTTTTAAAGTATATTTAGAATATATTTTTACAATTTAATACAATGTTGGTCATTGGATGTAATTTCACATTTAAACCAGACATAAACAAGTGTCAATCTTTTCATAGTTATTATTTCTTAAGAACACGCTATTTGTTTTGACGACGGGAATTAATTTTTAAATTAATTAATGCAACTGATTTTTTTTGAATTTGGTAAAATAGAAATCATTTTTTTGTTCATAATATCAAATATAGCTTAGGCCTAATTTTTGGTATTTTTCTGAAAACATTCAATTTTTGATGAATAGTGAAACCACTAACTGGTAGTTAAAAATAAACTGAATTGTTCATAAAACTTAATTTTACCACTTCTGTGAGTGGAATTTCAAAAATCCGAGAGACACGGTTGATGTCAGTAAGTAAAATGTGGTTCAATGAGATGAAAATAATTTTTTGGTGAATAGTAACTTTTTACTTTTTTTACCACGGTTAAAAGTAAATAGGGTAATTAAGGGTAGAAATGATATTATTATTACCCTAACACATGTCCTAATTCTATTGGACAAGTGTAATTCGACCAAAAACAATCTTAGGAAGAAAATATGACCATTTAGGCCCACTTGGATTAGATTAGGACATTTATTATTAATTTATTTAAAGAAGGGTTAAAAGAGTTAAAATCAAAGTTTATTTACTAAAACATTTTTAATATGGGGTTATACATAAGATAAATTCGACTATAAATATTCATTAGAAAGCTAAAAATATTTCCTATATAATTGTGTTTTATTTTTAATTTTTAGACATTAAATAATTTAATGTATTTATGACACAACAATGATGCAGTAATTATCTTATTAATGAAATATTAACATAATTGATGTTATAAATACCCAAATAAATATAATTTGAGACTTTTAATGAATTACACTAATTTTATAGGTTAATATGACATGTTAGTATTGATTTAATTAACTTTTTTCGAACTTATAATTCTGTTATGATTTTCACAAAAATCAATTACTAAATAGTGTCAAAATTGACATAAAAAGGTTTTTAAAACAAATATGATATTATTAATTGTTATTTTATTACTAAAAATCTAAGGTTCGGACAAATGACTTAGATAAGGTTATATATATTAATAATAAATAATTTGGGGTTCTTTTTTCTTCTTATAGTATGTTTATTAACCTTATAGTGTAAGAACACAAGAAGACACGGTAAAAGTAAAATTATTTAACTTAATGTTAAATCTAAATGATAAGGTTAAAATAGGAACCTAAACTTGTCTAAATTATATTGGATGAGATTATTTAGACCCATACCTACCTTAGCCTGGAAATAAATTAATTTTTAGCTATTTAAAACCGAACATGACTTTATAATAAAATAATATTTTTAGTTATTCCAAAGGTGCCCCTCTCCTCCCTTATAAAAGGGCACCTACTCCCTCTCTTCCTCACACAACGTTGAGCCTTCAAGCTCGGCCAACCCCTGCCAAATTCTCCTCTCCACTTCCATAGAAACATCATAGAGGTTCTGGTCTTCCTAAAAGACCAAGTTTAGTGCCCTAAGAGGAGGTCTCAAAGAGGCGCTTCAAAGAAGAGGTAATTTCCGTTACCGATTCTTTCAACTTTATTTCTTCTTCCACTTCTTCTTCTTAGTTTGTTTCATTTTGAATTAATAACATCAGTATCAACAATATACTTATATTTTATTATAAGTATGAAACAATCCTATTTCACCATCTATCCATCCTACGGAAAATGAAATCACCGCGCGTGCGTACGTACGGAATACCGTCTCCACGACGTGGTGAAATCTATTTTCCACCACCACCTTACTTGGATGGATATAATGGTGTAAATAATAACTATATATTATTATTTTAATGTGATATTGATTCTGAAATAGTATACATACACTCCAATATAGTCCCACGATCATGAAAATGATATCATCGCTCGTGCGTACGTACGGACTACCGTCTCCACGACGCGATGAGATTCATTCTCCACTTTAACCATTCATGAATGTTTATAAAGTATATATAATAAGAAATAATGAAATATATGACATTATAAAGCTACTATACTTATGTGTATATATATGTATGTCATCTACTTAATTCCACTCAATTCAATAACGAAAAGAAAACAACGTTCATGCGTACGTACGGCCTACCGTCTCCATTAACGGTGTATTTCTTTCCATTTATCGATCCATTTTATATATGTATATTCTGAATATATATTATATATAAATCATGTTTTATATTCTATAATTAAGTAATAATGATCTAAGTAATCATATGAATAATTACAAGTTAAAACACGAACGACAAATGAGACGATTTTACCCAAAACGCTACTTTAACATGAATTTACAAAATAATGGGTAATATAAAGTTATAAGTGAACCATATATGATATAATAACAATGAATATGATTCTTTAATAATTCAATGACATTATTTAAATCATTATACAGGAGGTTTGGACACTTACGAAGCAAATCGGACTTAAGGTAAGAGAAAATATCACAATCACATTTTTATCCAAGATTGTTTATACTTTGGTATTTACTGGGGTGTATTTTATCATCCACATCCATTTTTCCTCAATATGTAATATTATTTCCATCCACCTACAATTTTTTAAATCCAATTTTACCCTTTGGTGAGTTTTTAGTAAAAGATATGAAAGGAATCTTTGGTCGTTTTTTTGTACGAGGTACTTTTTGACTTTTCCTACAAAAGTGAGAAGAATGTTTTTATAACTTATACGGCATGAATGGATTTTTAAAACCTTATTTCCAAGAAGCTTCCTTTACAAGTTTTCATGTTTATTTTTAATCAACTTCTTTTAGTTTAAAATTTTATGACATGTTATGAAAGGATAAATGTTTTTGAAGAAGAAAGGATATTTTCTTCAAGAATGGAGTTCAAGTGTTTTATCAAAATTATTTTCCATATAAGATAATAAAGGGTTCTATTTTTATCCCTATTATTACATTGATTTGATTATGTTGTGATGGAATTATTTTTATGAATTCCTTTATCTTATATGAATTGTATTATGATGTCATGATGTTTAAGATTCCCATTTGTATGACATGGGTTATGTAATGATGTATGATTTATGATTTTGTGGAACACATAAGAATGGTATCATTATGAGATGGGTGGGACCTATATATCCCTCCAATGAATTGGGTAAAGATTTTATATCTCATGAGATAGACATGGCTGGAATGGTAGGTTATACCGGTTCAGTGAAACAGGACTGAAACGAGGGTGACTCGGTTCCGAAAGGGGAATTTGTCCACTAAGATAGTCTTGACAATGAGTATTGACTAACAAGAAATGATTCTCTATGATTATGTGTGTATTCCACAAAGTTTCATGTTTTAAGTTATGATTATTGTGATTACATTTCACTGCCATGGTTTATCCCATGTTATGAAATTATGCTCTCTTTTGCAGGTTAAGATTTCCAAAATGTTATGTTCTAATGAATATGATGTGATTGATATTTCTTATGTTTACACTTGCTGAGAATTTGAGCTCACCCTTTTATGTTTTCTTTTCCCCAGGATATAAAGAAAGGTTTTAGGTAAAAAAAAGGAATATCTTTATGGGAGATGTTGAAGATCTTTCACCACGATTAGAAGATTATATTTCGAGTTTCCAAAGACACTAAACAATTACGATCCTTGTGTGTGTGTGTTTTTATTATGTACTAAGTATTCCGCAAAAGTAATGTAATGTATATGTACGTCAGGATTCGGGACTCTACAGTTGGTATCAGAGGAAAGGTTTATTCAACCTTTGGAAACTAGGATGTGAAAGCGTTAGTGAGATCCCTAGAGATATTTCTAAGGTATGTCTAGGGATGTCTCTAAGGATAAGTATATGTATAGGATATAGTCATAGAACTATGGTAACTATATTAGATTAAACCAAAGATGTTAGATATTGAAGTTACTCCCCCTTTATTATTATTTTTTCATCTCACACTATTCTTTTTGGTTTTTAGATGATGGCTGGAACCCGAAGGAACCGTGTTGATCAATGAAATGGACAATGCAATGATTGTCCTCCTGAACAAACAAATGTTTTGGTAGATGGAGTGCAAAATCTTATTGCTATACTTACACAAGCTATGAATCATTCTGGACTTCCAAATGAGCAGAGAAGGGAACAATATTCTATTGAGTCCTTCATAAGGCAACGTCCACCTTCTTTCAGTGGGTCTTATGATCCACTTGTTGCTGAACAATGGATCAGTACCACTAAAAAGATATTTTCAGTTCTTCAATGTTCTGAACATGATAAAGTCATCTTAGCAGTGTATCGTTTGGAAGGTGAAGCTGATCAATGGTGGAATCTTATCAAGAATATGAGGCCAAGAGATGAAATTGAGTCCATGGAATGGGACGAGTTCAAGAACTTGTTTTTCAGTAAGTACTTCCCTCGTATTCTTCAAACAAAGATGGAAAAGGGGTTTCTTGAGCTGAAGCAGAAGGATGATGAATCTTTTGGTATATACGAAGCGAATTTTACAAGACTTGCAAGGTATGCAACTGGCATTATCATCCAACCTGAAAGTAAAGTTGATCGATTTTTCAGTGGCTTAAAACCAAATCTTCGAAGGGAATTAGCTATAAGAGACTTCAGTAGCTATGAAGAAATTGTGCGTTGTGCTATCAAGGTAGAAATGGAAGTTGGTGTTACAAATCCATCTCATGGTTTTGACAAGAAACGAAATATGGAGTTCAAGGAGAAATCTGAAAATAATGGTGAAAAGAAGATGAATGTTTCCTTATGCACAATGTTTGGAAAGAAGCATGGTGGAGATTGTCTTAAAGGGACTAGAAGATGTTTTAAGTGTGGAAAAGAAGGTCATCGAGCAGCTGAGTGTCGAAGTAATGGAAAAAGGGTTTCTAATGATGTGAATAAATCAAACACTATAGAGAACTCACCGCCAACACATCAATGCTTCAAGTGCAAGGAAATCGGGCATTATGCTAATAAATGCCCTAATCCAAGGGTTAGTGATGATCGACATGAGCAACTGCTTAAGGAAAAGGACAAAGGGAAGTCACATGCGATCACTATTGGCGATGTTGAATATGACAACGATGTGGTCGAATGATTAAGTGTTTATGTAATGGGATTCCAAAATAATGTTGTATCATGGAGTATTGGAATATTTATGTATTGGGATAATGTGGTATTCAAAGTGATTGAGATATTTTTGGAAATAAGATGATATGCGAATAATGAAGGGAAAATGAGAAAATGAAATGTTTAACAGTATTCATGAGCTCATGATTTATATAAGGACTAAGTGATATCATGGTTTGAGTATATAGAATTTTGAGGATTTTGGTATGTGGAAAGTGTTAACTTTTAACTGCATTCATGTTTTCACTAAGGTTCAATGGGTATTCATTTTTCAAGAGAATAAATGATTAGGGTATTCAAATGTTTGTAATTTGACCAACAAGATATATCTTATGATATATGGGGGATAAATGATGGAATTCACGTGATTATTCTGTGACATTTCAAGTAATCATTTTCTTTATACTATGAGCTTGGACCGAAGTATTTTAGATAAGCCTAAAGATTAGAATGGATTATGTTGGACATAAGTTAGGATAAAACGTTTTTCGATATTATTTATGGGATGTTATAGTAATATAGCTTTAGAAAAAGGACAACCTGCAGGACGGGCGACAGCCCATCGCGTCGGACAAGGCTGTGGGAATCGAACCCACAACCGAAGTGCGACTGGCCTTTATCGCCTACCACTGGCCCACAGGAAGTCCCTGGTTAGTAGAAACTAGTTTTATTATATGAAGCAGCATGATATATGAAGTATAAGTCCATTTTAGGAACCATATATGATTAATCTCACTATAGAACGACTTATGTATATTTAATAACTTTTGCTAACCTTTTGTTTGAGACAGATGGAATGACCCGTCATTCTATCACATGATCTGCTAACACTTAACGAATAACAAATTCAACTTCATTTATTTAAGAGATGAAGTGGAAATTGTTCAAGGCACGAAAAATAGTGAGATTGTACCAAAATAAAGTAAGTATTTAATCTAATTCAAATTCTTCAACTTTAGGGAAACGATCTTGAAAACCAAAAATGTTGTGCTAGTGATCTTATATCTGATTAATCAGATGGTACCTTAGATCTTCACAAATTTATGGATTTGTGATTGTTGGATTTTCCATAGCCATGTTCTCTACCACTCTCCATCAGAACATGATGGTTAGATTTCTCTTCCTTATCCATATTTTCACCTATGTGAAAACCCAGTAATTAGTTTATTTGCGTAACCGTTACGTTTCATACTTTTGTTTTAAAAGATTTGTTTTGGTATTCCTTTTTACGATGTGGGTTTCTATTAAAGAAACTTTCGAATAGTAAACCATTTATAACCCCGACGAATTTCGAGGACGAAATTCATTTTAAGGGGGGTCAAATGTAACAGCCCAAAATTTTATGAAAAATATTCTTTTTAATTTCACTAATGTCTTGTGTTGTACGCTACACCAAAAGGATCTTGCACAACATGCATCCTTGACATGCCTTTCATTACACGCAATCGCGACCTTCCTCGATAGCGTGTGTAGTACGCAATAACGAGTTTCACAAAACAACGATATGCTATTAAAATATTATTAAAACTAACCGTTATGAATAGTAATAACAACTTTTTGAAATTTTGTAAATTTTATTTTTCAAAATGGACTTCATTTTTGGATTCGGAATATCGAAATTAGCTTAGAGTGAAATTTTGGTAATTTTTGGATAACTTTCATATTTTGATGAATAGTGGAAATTAATAAATTTTAATTAAATACAACTTTTTCAATCGAAATAATTAATAGTGATAAATTATTAATTTGAGTGGTTTTAAATTATATTTAGAATATATTTTTACAATTTAATACAATGTTGGTCATTGGATGTAATTTCACATTTAAACCAGACATAAACAAGTGTCAATCTTTTAATAGTTATTATTTCTTAAGAACACGCTATTTGTTTTGACGACGGGAATTAATTTTTAAATTAATTAATGCAACTGATATGTTTTGAATTTGGTAAAATAGAAATAATTTTTGATATCATAATATCAAATATATCTTAGGCCTAATTTTTGGTATTTTTCTGAAAACTTTCAATTTTTGATGAATAGTGAAACCACTAAGTGGTAGTTAAAAATAAACTGAATTGTTCATAAAACATAATTTTACCGCTTCTGTGAGTGGAATTTCAAAAATCCGAGAGACATGGTTGATGTCAGTAAGTAAAATTTGGTTCAATGAGATGAAAATAATTTTTTGGTGAATAGTAACTTCTTACTTTTTTACCACGGTTAAAAGTAAATAGGGTAATTAAGGGTAGAAATGATATTATTATTACCCTAACACATGTCCTAATTCTATTGTACAAGTGTAATTAGAGAAAAAACAAACTTAGGAATAAAATATGACCATTTAGGCCCACTTGGATTAGATTAGGACATTTATTATTAATTTATTTAAAGAAGGGCTAAAAGAGTTAAAATAAAAGTTTATTTAATAAAACATTTTCAATATGGGGTTATACATAAGATAAATTAGACTATAAATATTCATTAGAAATCTAAAACGATTTCCTACATAATTGTTTTTTATTTTTTATTTTTAGACATTAAATAATTTAATTTATTTATGACACAACAATGATGCAGTAATTATCTTATTAATGAAATATTGACATAATTGATGTTATAAATACACAAATAAAAATAATTTGAGACATTTTATGAATTCCAATAATTTTCTAGGTTAATATGACATGTTAGTATTGATTTAATTAACCTTTTTGGAACTTATAATTCTGTTATGATTTTCACAAAAATAAATTACTAAATAGTGTCAAAATTGAAATAAAATAGTTTTTAAAACAAATATTATATTATTAATTGTTTTTTTATTCCTAAAAATCTAAGGTTCGGCCAAATGACTTATATAAGGTTATATATATTAATAATAAACAATTTGGGGTTCTTTTGGCTTCTTATTGTATGTTTATTAACCTTATAGTGTAAGAACACTAGAAGACAAGGAAAAAGTAAAATTATTTAACTTAATGTTAAATCTAAATGATAAGGTTAAAATAGGAACCTAAACTTGTCTAAATTCTATTGGATGAGAGGATTTAGACCCATACCTACCTTAGCCTCGAAATAAATCAATTTTGAGATATTTAAAACCGAACATGACTTTATAACAAAATAATAGTTTTTGTTATTCCAAAGGTGCCCCTCTCCTCCCTTATAAAAGGGCACCTATTCCCTCTCTTCCTCACACAACTTTGAGCCTTCAAACTTGGCCGACCCCTGCCAAATTATCCTCTCAACTTCCATAGAAACATCCTAGAGGTTCTGGTCTTCCTCAAAGACCAATTTTAGTTCCCTAAGAGGAGGTCTCAAAGAGGCGCTTCAAAGAAGAGGTAATTTCCGTTACCGATTCATTCAACTTTATTTCTTCTTCCACTTATTCTTATTAGGTTGTTTCATTATGAAGTAATAACATCAGTATCAATCATATACTGATATGTTATTATAATTATTAAACAATCCAATTTCACCATCTATCCATCCTACGGAAAATGAAATCACCGCCCGTGCGTACGTACGGAATACCGTCTCCACGCCGTGGTGAAATCTATTTTCCACCACCACCTTACTTGGTTGGATATAATGGTGTAAATAATAACTATATATTATTATTTTAAAGTGATATTGATTCTGAAATATTATACATACACTCCAATACAGTCCCACGATCATGAGAATGATATCATCGCTCGTGCGTACGTACGGACTACCGTCTCCACGACGCGATGAGATTCATTCTCCACTTTAACCATAATAAAGTATATATAATAAGAAATCATGAAATATATGACATTATAAAGCTACTGGACTTATGTGTGTATATATGTATGTCATCTACTTAATTCCACTCAATTCAATAACGAAAAGAAAACAGCGTTCATGCGTACGTACGGCCTACCGTCTCCATGAACGGTGTATTTATTTCCATTTATCGATCCATTATATATATGTATATTATGAATATATATTATATATAAATCATGTTTTATATTCTATAATTAAGTAATAATGATCTATGTAATCATATGAATAATTACAAGTTAAAACACGAATGACAAATGAGACGATTTTACCCAAAATGCTACTTTAACATGAATTTACAAAAGAACGGGTAATATAAAGTTATAAGTGAACCATATATGATATAATAACAATGAATATGATTCTGTAATAAGTCAATGACATTATTTAAATCATTATACAGGAGGTTCGGACACTTACGAAGCAAATCGGACTTAAGGTAAGGGAAAATATCACAATCTCATTTTTATCCGAGATTGTTTATACTTTGGTATTTACTGGGGTGTATTTTATCATCCACATCCATTTTTCCTCAATATGTAATATTATTTACATCCACCTACAATTGTTTAAATCCAATTTTACCCTTTGGTGAGTTTTTAGTAAAAGATATGAAAGGAATCTTTTGTCGTTTTTTTGTACGAGGTACTTTTTGACTTTTCCGACAAAAGTGCGAAGAATGTTTTTTTAACTTATACGGCATGAATGGATTTTTAAAACCTTATTTCCAAGAAGCTTCCTTTATAAGTTTTCATGTTTATTTTTAATCAACTTATTTTATTTTAAAATTGTATGACATGTTATGAAAGGATAAATGTTTTTGAAGAAGAAAGGATATTTTCTTCAAGAGTGGAGTTCAAGTGTTTTATCAAAATTATTTTCCATCTAAGATAATAAAGGGCTCTGTTTTTATCCCTATTATTACATTGATTTGATTATGTTGTGATGGAATTATTTTTATGAATTCCTTTATCTTATATGAATTGTATTATGATGTCATGATGTTTAAGATTCCCATTTGTATTACATGGGTTATGTAATGATGTATGATTTTTGATTTTGTGGCACACATAAGAATGGTATAATTATGAGATGGGTGGGACCTATATCTCCCTCCAATTCATTGGGTAAATATTTTATATCACATGAGATAGGCATGGTTGGAATGGTAGGTTATACTGGTTCAGTGAAACAGGACTGAAACGAGGGTGACTCGGTTCAGAAAGGGGACTTTCACCACTAAGATAGTCTTGGCAATGAGTCTTGACTAACAAGAAATGATTCTATATGATTATTTGTGTATGCCACAAAGTTTCATGTTTTAAGTTATGATTATTGTGATTACATTTCACTGCCATGATTTATCCCATGTTATGAAATTATGCACTCTTTTGCAGGTTAAGATTTCCAAAATGTTATGTTCTTATGAATATGATGTGATTGATATTTCTTATGTTTACCCTTACTGGGCATTTGAGCTCACCCTTTTTTGTTTTCTTTTCCCCAGGATATAAATAAAGGTTTTAGGTAAAAAAAAAGGAAGATCTTTATGAGAGATGTTGAAGATCTTTCACCACGATTAGAAGATTATATTCCGAGTTTCCAAAGACACTAAACTATTATGATCCTTGTGTGTGTGTTTTTATTATTTACTAAGTATTCCGAAAAAGTAATGTAATGTATATGTACGTCAGGTTTCGGGACTCTACTGTTGGTATAAGAGGAATGGTTTAGTCAACCTTTGGAAACTAGGATGCGAAAGCGTTAGTGAGATCCCTAGAGATATTTCTAAGGTATGTCTAGGGATGTCCCTAAGGATAAGTATACGTATAGGATATAGTCCTAGAACTATGGTAACTATATTAGATTAAACCAAAGATGTTAGATATTGAAGTTACTCCCCCTTTATTATTATTTTTTCCTCTCACACTATTATTTTTGGTTTTTAGACGATGGCTGGAACCCGAAGGAACCGTGTTGATCAATGCAATGGACAATGCAATGATTGTCCTCCTGAACAAACAAATGTTATGGGAGATGGAGTGCAAAATCTTATTGCTATACTTACACAAGATATGAATCATTCTGGACTTCCAAATGAGCATAGAAGGGACCAATATTCTATTGAGTCCTTCATGAGGCAACGTCCACCTTCTTTTAGTGGGTCTTCTGATCCACTTGTTGCTGAACAATGGATCAGTACCACTAAAAAGATATTTTCAGTTCTTCAATGTTCTGAACATGATAAATCCATATTATCAGTGTATCGTTTGGAAGGTGAAGCTGATCAATGGTGGAATCTTATCAAGAATACGAGGCCAAGAGATGAAATTGAGTCCATGGAATGGGACGAGTTCAAGAACTTGTTTTTTTGTAAGTACTTCCCTCGTATTCTTCAAACAAAAATGGAAAAGGAGTTTCTTGAGCTGAAGCAGAAGGATGATGAATCTTTTGGTATATATGAAGAGAATTTTACAAGACTTGAAAGGTATGAATCTGGCATTATCATCCAACCTGAAAGTAAAGTTGATCGATTTTTCAGTGGCTTAAAACCAAATCTTCAAAGGGAATTAGCAATAAGAGACTTCAGTATCTATGAAGAAATTATGCATTGTGCTATCAAGGTAGAAATGGATGTTGGTGTTACATATCCATCTCATGGTTTTGACAAGAAACGAAAGATGGAGTTCAAGGAGAAATCTCAAAATAATGGTGAAAAGAAGATGAATGTTTCCTTATGCCCAAAGTTTGCAAAGAAGCATGGTGGAGATTGTCTTAAAGGGACTAGAAAATGTTTTAAGTGTGGAAAAGAAGGTCATCAAGCAGCTGAGTGTCGAAGTAATGGAAAAAGGGTTTCTAATGATGTGAATAAAGCAAACACTACAGAGAACGCACCACCAACACTTCAATGATTCAAGTTCAAGGAAATGGGGCATTATGCTAATAAATGCCCTAATCCAAGGGTTAGTGATGATCAACATGAGCAACCGCTTAAGGAAAAGGACAAAGGGAAGTCACATGCGATCACTATTGGCGATGTTGAATATGGCAACGATGTGGTGGAATGATTAAGTGTTTATGTAATGTGATTCCAAAATAATGTTGTATCATGGAGTATTGGAATATTTATGTATTGGTCTAATGTGGTATTCAAAGTGATTGAGATATTTTTGGAAATAAGATTATATGCATATAATGAAGGGAAAATGAGAAAATGAAATGTTTAACAGTATTCATGAGCTCATGAATTATATAAGGACTAAGTGTTATCATGGCTTGAGTATATAGAATTTTGAGTATTTTGGTATGTGGAAAGTGTTAACTTTTAACTGCATTCATGTTTTCACTAAGGTTCAATGGGTATTCATTCTTCAAGAGAATACATGATTAAGGTATTCACATGTTTGTAATTTGACCAACAAGATATATCTTATGATATATGGGGGATAAATGATGGCATTCACGTGATTATTCTGTGACATTTCAATTAATCATTTTCTTTATACTATGAGCTTGGACCGAAGTATTTTAGATAAGCCTAAAGATTAGAATGGTTTATGTTGGACAAAAGTTAGGATAAAACGTTTTTCTATATTATCTATGGGATGTTATAGTAATATAGCTTTAGAAAAAGGACAACCTGCAGGACGGGCAACAGCCCATCGCGTCGGACAAGGCTGTGGGAATCAAACCCACTACCGAAGTGCGATGGGCCTTTATCGCCTACCACTGGCCTACAGGAAGTCCCTGGTTAGTAGAAACTAGTTTTATTATATTAATCAGTATGATATATGAAGTATAAGTCCATTTTAGGAACCATATATGATTAATCTCACTATAGAATGACTTATGTATATTTAATAACTTTTGCTAACCTTTTGTTTGAGACAGATGGAATGACCCGTCATTCTATCACATGATCTGCTAACACTTCACGAATAACAAATTCAACTTCATTTATTTATGATATGAAGTGGAAATTGTTCAAGGAACGAACAACAGTGAGACTGTACCAAAATAAAGTAAGTATTTATTCTAATTCAAATTCATGAACTTTAGGGAAACGATCTTGAAAACCAAAAATGTTGTCCTAGTGCTCTTATATCTGATTAATCAGATGGTACCTTAGATCGTCACAAATTTATGGATTTGTGATTGTTGTCTTTTCCATAGCCATGTTTTCTACCACTCTCCATCAGAACATGATGGTTAGATTTCTCTTCCATATCCATATTTTCACCTATGTGGAAACCCAGTGATTAGTTTATTTGGGTAACCGTTACGTTTCATACTTTTGTTTTTAAAGATTAGTTTTGGTATTCCATTTTACGATGTAGTTTTTGATTAAAGAAACATTCGAATAGTAAACCATTTATAACCCCGACGAATTTCGAGGGCGAAATTCATTTTAAGGGGGGTAGAATGTAACATCCCAAGATTTTATGAAAAATATTCTTTTTAATTTCACTAACGTCTTGTGTTGTACGCTACACCAAAAGGATCATTCACAACACGCATCCTTAACTTTCCTTGCATTACACGCAATCGCTACCTTCCTCGATAGCGTGTGTAGTACGCAATAACGAGTTTCACTAAACAATGATATGCTATTAAAATATTATTAAAAATAGCCATTATGAATAGTAATAACCACTTTTTGAAATTTTGTAATTTTTTTTTTCAAAATGGACTTCATTTTTGGATTCAGAATATCGAAATTAGCATAGGGTGAAATTTTTGTAATTTTCGGATAACTTTCATATTTTGATGAATAGTGGAAATTACTAAATTTTAATTAAAAACAACTTCTTCAATCAAAATAATTAATAGTGATAAATTATTAATTTTAGTGGTTTTAAAGTATATTTAGAATATATTTTTAAAATTTAATACAATGTTGGTCATTGGATGTAATTTCACATTTAAACCAGACATAAACAAGTGTCAATCTTTTGATCGTTATTATTTCTTAAGAACACGCTATTTGTTTTGACAATGGGAATTAATTTTTAAATTAATTAATTCAACTGATATGTTTTGAATTTGGTAAAATAGAAATCATTTCTGAGTTCATAATATCAAATATAGCTTAGGCCTAATTTTTGGTATTTTTCTAAAAACTTTCAATTTTTGATGAATAGTGAAACCACTAAGTGGTAGTTAAAAATAAACTGAATTGTTCATAAAACATAATTTTACCTCTTTTGTGAGTGGAATTTCAAAAATCCGAGAGACACGGTTGATGTCATTAAGTAAAATGTGGTTTAATGAGATGAAAATAATTTTTTGGTGAATAGTAACTTTTTACTTTTTTACCACGGTTAAAAGTAAATATGGTAATTAAGGGTAGAAATGATATTATTATTACCCTAAAACATGTCCTAATTCTATTGGACAAGTGTAATTAGACCAAAAAAAATCTTAGGAATAAAATATGACCATTTAGGCCCACTTGGATTAGATTAGGACATTTATTATTAATTTATTTAAAGAAGGGTTAAATGAGTTAAAATCAAAGTTTATTTACTAAAATGTTTTTAATATGGGGTTATACATAAGATAAATTCGAATATAAATATTCATTAGAAAGCTAAAAGGAATTCCTACATAATTGTTTTTTATTTGTAATTTTTAGACATTAAATAATTTAATTTATTTATGACACAACAATGATGCAGTAATTATCTTATTAATGAAATATTGACATAATTGATGTTATAAATACCCAAATAAATATAATTTGAGACTTTTTATGAATTCCACTAATTTTATAGGTTAATAGGACATGTTAGTATTGATTTAATTAACTTTTTTTTCGAACTTATCATTCTGTTATGATTTTCACAAAAATCAATTACTAAATAGTGTCAAAATTGACATAAAATAGTTTTTAAAACAAATATTATATTATTAATTGTTATTTTATTCCTAAAAATATAAGGTTCAGCCAAATGACTTAGATAATGTTATATATATTAATAATAAACAATTTAGGGCTAGTTTGGCTTCTTATAGTATGTTTATTAACCTTATAGTGTAAGAACACAAGAAGACACGGTAAAAGTAAAATTATTTAACTTAATGTTAAATCTAAATGATAAGGTTATAATAGGAACCTAAACTTGTCTAAATTCTATTGGATGAGATAATTTCGACCCATACCCACCTTAGCCTCGAAATAAATCAATTTTGAGCTATTTAAAACCGAACATGACTTTATAATAAAATAATATTTTTAGTTATTCCAAAGGTGCCCCTCTCCTCCCTTATAAAAGGGCACCTACTCCCTCTCTTCCTCACACAACTTCGAGCCTTCAATCTCGGGAAACCCCTGCCAAATTATCCTCTCAACTTCCCTAGAAACATCCTAGAGGTTCTGGTCTTCCTCAAAGACAAATTTTAGTGCCTTAAGAGGAGGTCTCAAAGAGGCGCTTCAAAGAAGAGGTAATTTCCGTTACCGATTCTTTCAACTTTATTTCTTCTTCCACTTCTTCTTCTTAGGTTGTTTCATTATGAAGTAATAACATCAGTATCAATCATATACTGATATGTTATTATAAGTATGAAACAATCCTATTTCACCATCTATCCATCCTACGGAAAATGAAATCACCGCGCGTGCGTACGTACGGAATACCGTCTCCACGCCGTGGTGAAATCTATTTTCCACCACCACCTTACTTGGATGGGTATAATGGTGTAAATAATAACTATATATTATTATTTTAAAGTGATATTGATTCTGAAATAGTATACATACTGTAACACCTGAGATTTTTATGAGTAATATTTTGTTTTTATATATCATCAAAGGAATCTTTCACTACATACTAGCTTGGCTTACCTTACACGCAATCGCGACCTTCCTCGATAGCTTGCATCGTACGCAATATTGAGTTTCACTAAACAACGATATGCTATTAAAATATTATTAAAACTAGCCGTTATGAATATTAATAACCACCTTTTGAAATTTTATAAATTTTATTTTTCAAAATGGACTTCATTTTTTGATTCGTAATACCGAAATTAGCCTATGGTGAAATTTTGGTATTTTTCTGAAAACTTGCAATTTTTGATGAATTGTGAAACCACTAAGTGGTAGGTTAAAAACAGAATTTTGCATAAAACTTAATTTTACCGCTTCTGTGATTGGAATTTCGAAAATCCGACAGACACGGTTGATATCAGTAAGTAAAATGTGGTTCAATGAGATAAAAATAATTTTTTGGTGAATAGTAATTTTTACTTTTTTACCGCGGTTAATAGTAAATAGGGGTAAATATGATATTACTATTACCCTAACACATGTCCTAATTCTATTGGATAAGTGTAATTCGACCAAAAACAACCCTAGGAATAAAATATAACCATTTTGGACCACTTGGGTTAGATTAGGACATTTATTATTAATTTATTTAAAGAAGGGTTAAAATAGTTAAAATCAAAGTTTAATAAGTAAATAATTTTTAATATGGGGTTATACATAAGATAAATTAGACTATAAATATTCATTATAAATCTAAAACGATTTCCTACATAATGGTATTTTATTTATAATTTTTAGACATTAAATAATTTAATTTATTTATGACACAATTATGATGTAGTAATTATCTTATTTATGAAATATTGACATAATTGATGTTATAAACACCAAAATAAATGTAATTTGAGACTTTTTATGAATTACACTAATTTTCTAGGTTACTATGATATATTAGTGTTTATTTAATAAACTTGGTTCAAACATATAATTCTGTTATGACTTTCACAAAAATCATATATCAAATAGTGTCAAAATTGACACAAAATAGTTTTTAAATCAAATATTATATTATTAATTGTTATTTTATTCCTAAAAATATAAGGTTCGGCCAAATTACTTAGAAAAGGATATATATATATATTAATAATAAATAATTTGGGGTTCGTTTGGAATGTTATAGTAAGTGTATTAACCATATAGTGAAAGAAAACAAAAAGACACGGTAAAAGTTAAATTATTTAACTTAGAGTTAAATCTAATTGATAAGGTTAAATTAATACCCTAAACTTGTCTAAATTCTATTGTTTGATAGTATTTCTACCCTTACCCACTTTAGCTTCGAAATAAGACCCTTTGTAACCATTATAAACCGATTTTGACTTTAATATAAAATAATATTTTGAGATATTCCTAAGGTGCCCCTCTCCTCCCTTATAAAAGGGCACCTCCTCCCCCTCCTCCTCACACCAATTTGAGCACTAAATCTAGGCCAAACCCTGCCATTTTCTCCTCTCCACTTCCCTATAATAATACTAGAGGTCCTGGTCTTCTTCAAAGACCAATCTTAGTTCCCTATGTAGAGGATTCAAAGAAGCGTTCCAAAGAAGAGGTAATATCCATTACCGATCTTTTCAATTTCTTTCTTCTTCAACTTCTTCTTCTTTAGTTGTTTCATGATAAAGTAATAACATCATTATTACATACATACTGATATGTTATTATAAATATGAAACAACCCTAATTAACCTTCTATACATCCTACGGAAAAATGAAATCACCGCGCGTGCGTACGTACGGAATACCGTCTCCACGCCGTGGTGTAATCTATTTTCCACCATCACCTTACAAGGATGGGTATAATGGTGTAATGAGTAACTATTTATGATTATTATAAAGTAATATTGATACTGAAATAATATATATATACTCCAATACAATTCCACGATCATAGGAATGATATCATCACTCGTGCGTACGTACAGAATACCGTCTCCACGATGTGATGCGACTCGTTCTACATGATCATCATTACATAGAAATTATATAAATGAATTGAATGAATAAATATGATATATGTTACAATAATACCGTTATGGATATAAGGTATCTATAACCTTAAAAGAAGAATAAGAATTTATTCGGAAAAACACGCATAAGAACAAAAGGCAATAAAGACCGGAGTAACAAGTAACAACGAAATATTACTAACAAGAAGCTAAGAATATGACCATATATGATATCATATCAATATGTATGATTATGGAATAAGTCAATAACATTATTTAAACCATTATACAGGAGCTTCGGACACGTACAAAGCAAATCGGACCTAAGGTAAGGGAAATATCACAATCTCACTTTTATCCGACATTGTTTTTACATTGGTAATTACTGGGGTGTATTTTATCATCCACATCCATGTTCCCTCAATATGTAATATTATTTCCATTCTTCTACAATAGTTTATATCCAATTTTACCCTTCGGTGAGTTTTTAGTAAAAGATATGAAAGGAATCTTTTGTCGTTTTTCGTACGAGGTACTTTTTGACTTTTCTGACAAAAGTACGAAGAATGTTTTTTTAACTTATACGGAATGAATGGATTTTTAAAACATTATTTCCAAGAAGCTTCCTTTACAAGTTTTCAAGTTTATTTTTAATCAACTTCTTTTAGTTTAGAATTTTATGACATTTTAAGAAAGGAAAAGTTTTTTTGAAGTAGAAAGGATATTTTCCTCAAGAATGGAGTTCAAATGTTTTATCAAAATTATTTTCCATATAAGATAATATAGAGTTATGTTTTTATCCCTATTATTACATTGATTTGATTATGTTGTGAGGGAATTATTTTTATGAAGTCATTTACCTTATATGGTTTGTTTTATGATGTCATGATGTTTCAAGAATCCCATTTTTGTTACATGTGTTATGCGATGATGTATGATTTATGATTATGTGGCACACATAAGAAAAGATTAATTATAAGATGGGTGGGACCTATATCTCCCTCCAATGCATTAGGTAAAGATTTATATCTCATGAGATAGACATGGCTGGAACAGAAGGTTATTTCGGTTCAGTGATACAGGACTGAAACGAGGAGTGAACTCGGTTCAGAAATGGACATTGTCCGCTAAGATAGTCTTGGAAATGAGTCATGACTAACAAGAAATGATTTTCCATGATTATGTTTACATGACACAAGGTTTCAAGTTTTATGTTATGATTATGGGGATCTCATTTTCACTTCTATGATTTTTTCCATGTTAAGATATTATGATCTCTTTTGCAGGTTATGATTTTCAAAAAGATATGATATGATTTTTATTTCCTTTATTTTCCCTTGCTGAGCATTTGAGCTCACCCTTTTATGTTTTCTTTTCCCCAGGTCAGGAAGATGGATATTAAGTAGAATATGCTAAAAGGGACCCTAGATATGATGAAATAAATGTGAGACACTGTAGAAGATTTATGAACCAGTTGTTTATGTTTCCCAGTTTCTATAGACACTATACCTATACGGTCCTTTGTGGTTTTGTCATATGTTGTAATAAGTGTGCTTCGATTTTGAATTATTAACAATGTATGTAAAGTATGGGTCGTTATAGTTGGTATCAGTGGAAAGGTACAGTCAACCTTTGGAAACTAGGATGTGAAAGTCTTAGTAAGAACCCTAAGGATAAGTCTAAGCATAGAACACAATCTTAGTGTTTTAGAAATGGCCATGAATACCCTAGGAGAAGTCCTTAAGTGTGAAATTTTATCCCTGATTATGTGGTTTTCCTATTATAATTAGTGTTGCTCACACTATTCTTCTTGGTTTTAGTCAATGGATGGAACCCAAAGGAACCGTGTTAATGCGGAATGCGATGGGCAATGCAATGATTGTCCCCCTGAGAAACCAAACGATATAGGAGCTGGAATGAAAAATATTGTAGCCATGCTCACACAACTTTCTCAAGCTATGAATCATGCAGGACTTCCAAACGAGCAAAGGAAGGAGCAACATTCTGTTGAATCCTTCATGAGGCAGCGTCCACCTTCATTCAGCGGGTCTAATGATCCATTAGTTGATGAAAAATGGATTAGTACTACTGAAAAGATATTTTTAGTTCTTCAATGTTCTGAACATGATAAAGTCATCCTAGCAGTGTATCGTTTGGAAGGAGATGCTGATCAATGGTGGAATCTTACTAAGAATACGAGGCAAAGGGATGAAATTGAGTCTATGGAATGTGACGAGTTCAAGAACTTATTTTTTAATAAGTACTTCCCTCTTATTCTCCGAACAAAGATGGACAAAGAGTTTCTTGAACTGAAGAAAAGGGATGATGAATCTGTTGGTACCTATGAAGCAAATTTTACAAGACTTTCAAGGTACGCTTCTGGTATTATTATCCAACCTGAGAGTAAGATCGATCGATTCTTTAGTGGCTTAAAACCATGTCTTCGAAGGGCGTTATCCATAAGGGACTTCAATAGCTACGAAGAAATCGTTCGATGTGCTCTCAGAGTCGAGATGGAGATTGGAGTAACCCATCAGTCACATGGGTTTGATAAGAAGAGGAAGATGGAATTCAAAGGAAAATCTAAAGAGCACACTGAAAAGAAGATGAGCTTTCCCTTATGCGCAAAGTGTGGAAAGAAACATGGAGGGAGTTTTCTTAAAGGGACAAGTAAATGTTTCAAATGTGGAAAGGAAGGTCATCAGGCATTTGAATGCCTCGATAATGGGAAGAAGATGTCTAATGATGCAGACAAAGGAAGGGATACACAGAATGAACCTACTACACATCAATGTTTCAAGTGCAAGGAGATGGGGCATTATGCCCATCAATGACCAAATCCAAGGGTTGATGATGATGGTCGACGTCAACAAAATCTTATGGCTAAAGACAAAGTAAAGTCATATGCAATTTCTATCAGCGATGTGGAGTACGATAACGAAGTGGTGAAAGGTACAGTTACCATTCACTCTAAATTAGCAAATGATTTATTTGATTCTGGATCCACCCACTCTTTTATTTCTAAAGAATTTTCTAAGGGTATCACCGTATTACCTCAACAATTAGATATTTAGTTAGCTGTGACAACACCTAATGGCACAACAGTCGCATCAAAAGTTTATAATTCTTCTCCGATCGAAGTTTGTGGGAAAGTGCTTCCTGCAAATCTTGTGATCCTTCATTTAGTGGAATTTGATGTGATTCTTGGCGTGGATTGGCTTTCTCTACATGGAGCTCATATCAATTGCCAAAGAAGGGAAGTCACATTTCATATTCCAGATCAATCTACGATCGTCAATCGATGCAAGGATGAATATAACATTCCAGTAGAAATTCCTTCCATCTTATGGGTCTTGATTCCACTAAATGAAGGTTATTTATCTCAAATGGTTGGTGAGAAATTTAAGATTAAGAATATGCCCATCGTACGGGAGTTTGATGATGTCTTTCCAGAGGAATTACCGGGTCTTCCACCAAATCGTGAAGTTGAGTTTTCAATAGAACTCATACCGAGTGCTTTTCCTATTTCAAAGACTCCTTATAGAATGGCCCCAATTGAGTTGCAGGAATTGAAGAAGAAACTCCAAGAGAATATTGATAAGGGATTCATACGCCCTAGTGCGTCACCTTGGGGAGCACCTGTGCTATTTGTTAAGAAGAAAGATGGATCAATGAGAATCTACATTGATTATCGAGAACTTAACAAGATCACTATCAAGAAAAAATATCCTCTCCCACACATTGATGACTTATTTGACCAACTACGCGGAGCTCAATACTTTTCCAAGATTGATCTTCGTTCAGGGTATCATCAATTAAGGGTCAAAAGGGAGGATATACCAAAGACGGCTTTCTGTACAAGGTATGGACACTATGAATTTATAGTGATGCCATTTGGTCTTACTAATGCCCCTGCTATCTTCATGGATCTAATGAATAGAGTCTTTAGAGACTATCTTGATCAATTGGTGGTATCTTTATAGACGATATTCTTGTCTATTCAAAGAGAAAGGAAGAGCATGAAGATCACTTGAGAATTATATTGAAGACCCTAAGAAAGGAGAATCTTTATGCCAAATTTACCAAGTGTGAATTTTGGCTTCAAAAAGTTGCATTTTTCGGTCACATAATCTCAAAATAGGGGATATCTGTGGATCCAGCAAAAACAGAGGTTATCGAAAGATGGTCAAGACCAACAACAGTAACTGAGATCCGAAGTTTTCTTGGTTTGGCTGGATATTATCGACATTTTGTAAAATATTTTTCACGATTATCTCATCCACTCACCAAGTTGACTCGGAAAGGAGTTAAGTTTGTTTGGACAGAGGAATGTGAAGAGAATTTCAAGGAGTTGAAAAGAAGGTTATCCATTGCACCTGTGCTCACACTGACTTGTAGTGGAGAAAGGTTTGTGATCTACAGTGATGCATCCAAGAAGGGATTGGGGTGTGTTCTTATGAAAAATGATATGGTGATAGCTTATGCCTCACGACAGTTGAAAATTCATGAGCAAAATTACCCAACACATGATTTGGAGTTGGCTGCAGTAATCTTTGCATTAAATATTTGGAGGCATTACCTTTATGGTGAAAGGTGTGATATTTATACTTATCATAAAAGTTTAAAGTATATTTTCACACAAAAGGAGTTGAATATGCGTCAAAGAAGATGGTTAGAGCTGATTAAAGATTATGACTGCTCAATCCATTACCACCCTGGGAAAGCAAACAAGGTGGTAGATGCATTAAGTCGACAAGAACATGCTAGTTTATCCACGATTAGGATCACAAAAGATCCATTATTTATGGATTTACAGAGGATGGATCTTGGAATTATAATGGAAGGGGAAAATATTATCTTTCTCAAATGAATGTTCTACCATATATACATGTGAAGATTAAAGAGGTACAGAAAGAAGATGTAGAGTTACAAAAGAAGGTGAGAAATGTTCCTGAATTCAACCTTGATTGTGATGGGATAATAAAGTTCCGGAATTGGGTTTGTGTTCCTCCCATCCCCGAATTAAAGAAGGAGCTGCTGGATGAGGCTCATAGTTCTTCATTCTCTATTCATCCTGGAAGCACGAAGATGTATAGAGACCTGAAAGAGTATTTCTGGTGGGATGGTATGAAAAGAGATGTTGTTGAATATGTCTCTCTATGCTTGGTTTGTCAACAAGTTAAAGCTTAGAGACAGAAGTCTAAGGGTTTGTTACAACCATTACCCATACCCGAATGGAAATGGGAAAACATCATAATGGACTTTGTCACAGGACTTCCTAAAACATCCAAAGGCAATAATGCTATCTGGGTCATAGTTGATCGTCTTACAAATTTTGCACACTTCATTGCTATTAGAGAGGATTTCTCTCTAGATTAGCTTGCCAGGATATAAGTAAAGGAAGTGGTAAGATTGCATGGAGTACCACTTTCTATTATATCTTATCGGGATCCGAGATTTACCTCAAAGTTCTGGCGAAGTCTTCAGCATACTCTGGATACAGAGTTGAGTTTCAACACTGCTTATCATCCCCAGACAGACGGTCAGTCTAAGAGAACAATTCAAACCCTAGAATATATGTTGAGAGCTTGCTCTATGGATTCCAAAGGAGGTTGGGATCAACACCTACCTTTGGTGGAAGTTTCTTATAATAATAGATTTCACTCCAGTATTCAGATGGCTCCTTATGAAGATCTCTATGGAAAGAAATGCCGGACTCCAACTTGCTGGGATGAAGTTGGGGAAAGAAAGCTATTAGGACCTGATCTCATTGATGAAATGGCAGAAAAGGTCAGATCTATTCAACAACACATAAAAGCAGCTCAGAGTCGACAGAAAAGTTATGCCGACAACCGAAGAAAAGTCCTATAGTTTGAAGTGGGTGATAAAGTGTTCTTACGAATATCTCCCTGGAAGAGGGTTATGAGATTTGGAAAGAAGGGGAAGTTGAGCCCTAGATATATCGGTCCTTTCGAAATACTGGATTGTGTTGGAAAGGTAGCTTACCGATTGGTGCTTCCACCGAATCTCTCTCAAGTTCACGATGTGTTCCATGTATCTCTCCTGATAAAGTACATACCTGATCCTTCACATGTACTCAGCTCAGAAGTTGTATCGCTGGAGCATGATCTTTCTTATGAAGAACAACCGATAGATATTTTGGATCGTAGCGAAAAAGTCCGAAGAAACAAGACCACTCGATTGGTGAAAGTTTTATGGAGGAACCACCAACTTGAAGAAGCTACATGGGAGCTTGTGGATATGATGAGGGATAAGTATCCTCATCTGTTTGTTACAAAGTGACGAATTTTGAGGGAGAAATTCTTTTTAAGGGGGGTAGAATGTAACACCCGAGATTTTTATGAGTAATATTTTGTTTTTATATATCATCAAAGGAATCTTTCACTACATACTAGCTTGGCTTACTTTACACGCAATCGCGACCTTCCTCGATAGCTTGCGTCGTACGCAATACCGAGTTTCACTAAACAACGATATGCTATTAAAATATTATTAAAACTAGTCGTTATGAATAGTAATAACCACTTTTTGAAATTTTATAAATTTTATTTTTCAAAATGGACGTCATTTTTTGATTCGGAATACCGAAATTAGCCTAGGGTGAAATTTTGGTATTTTTCTGAAAACTTTCAATTTTTGATGAATAGTGAAACCACTAAGTGGTAGGTTAAAAACTGAATTTTGCATAAAACATAATTTTACCGCTTATATGATTGGAATTTCAAAAATCAAACAGACAAGGTTGATATCAGTATGTAAAATGTGGTTCAATGAGATAAAAATAATTTTTTGGTGAATAATAACTTTTTACTTTTTTACCGCGGTTAATAGTAAATAGGGGTAAATATGATATTACTATTACCCTAACACATGTCTTAATTCTATTGGATAAGTTTAATTCGACCAAAAACAACCTTATGAATAAAATATGACCATTTATGCCCACTTGGGTTAGATTAGGACATTTATTATTAATTTATTTAAAGAAGGGTTAAAATAGTTAAAATCAAAGTTTAATAAGTAAATCATTTTTAATATGGGGTTATACATAATATAAATTAGACTATAAATATTCATTAGAAATATAAAAATATTTCCTACATAATGGTATTTTATTTACAATTTTTAGACATTAAATAATTTAATTTATTTATGACACAATTATGATGCAGTAATTATCTTATTTATGAAATATTGACATAATTGATGTTATAAACACCAAAATAAATGTAATTTGAGACTTTTTAGGAATTCCACTAATTTTATAGGTTACTATGATATATTATTGTTGATTTAATCAACTTGGTTCGAACATATAATTCTGTTATGACTTTCACAAAAATCATATATCAAATAGTGTCAAAATTGACACAAAATAGTTTTTAAATCAAATATTATATTATTAATTGTTATCTTATTCCTAAAAATCTAAGGTTCGGCCAAATGAATTAGATAAGGATATATATATTAATAATAAATAATTTGGGGTTCGTTTGGCATGTTATAGTAACTGTATTAACCATATAGTGAAAGAAAACAAAAAGACACGGTAAAAGTTAAATTATTTAACTTAGAGTTAAATCTAATTGATAAGGTTAAAATAATACCCTAAACTTGTCTAAATCCTATTGGTTGATAGTATTTCGACCCTTCCCCACTTTAGCTTCGAAATAAGACCCTTTGGAACCATTATAAACCTATTTTGACTTTAATATAAAATAATATTTTGAGATATTCCTAAGGTGCCCCTCTCCTCCTTTATAAAAGGGCACCTCCTCCCCCTCCTCCTCACACCAATTTGAGCACTCAATCTCGGCCAACCCCTTCCATTTTCTCCTCTCCACTTCCCTAGAATAATCCTATAGGTCCTGGTCTTCTTCAAAGACCAATCTTAGTTCCCTAAGTGGAGGATTCAAAGAAGCGTTCCAAAGAAGAGGTAATATCCATTACCGATCTTTTCAATTTATTTCTTCTTCAACTTATTATTCTTTAGTTATTTAATGATAAAGTAATAACATCAGTATTACATACATACTTATATGTTATTATAAATATGAAACAACCCTAATTCACCTTCTATCCATTCTACGGAAAAATGAAATCACCACGCGTGCGTACGTACGGAATATCGTCTCCACGTCGTGGTGTGATCTATTTTCCACCATCACCTTACAAGGATGGGTATAATGGTGCAATGAGTAAATATTTATGATTATTATAAAGTAATATTGATACTTAAATAATATATATATACTCCAATACAATTCCACGATCATAGGAACGATATCATCACTCGTGCGTACGTACGGAATACCGTCTCCACGATGTGATGCGACTCATTCTACATGATCATCATTACATAGAAATTATATAAATGAATTGAATGAATAAATATGATATATGTTACACTAATACCATTATGGATATAAGGTATCTATAACCTTAAAAGAAGAATAAGAATTTATTCGGCAAAACACGCATAAGAACAAAAGGCAATAAAGACCCGAGTAACAAGTAACAATGAAATATTACTAACAAGAAGCTAAGAATATGACCATATTTGATATCATATCAATATGTATGATTCTGGAATAAGTCAATAACATTATTTAAACCATTATACAGGAGATTCAGACACGTGCAAAGCAAATCGGACCTAAGGTAAGGGAAATATCACAATCTCACTTTTATCCGAGATTGTTTTTTCTTTGGTAATTACTGGGGTGTATTTTATCATCCACATCCATGTTCCCTCAATATGTAATATTATTTCCATTATTCTACAATATTTTATATCCAATTTTACCCTTCAGTGAGTTTTTAGTAAAAGATATGAATGGAATCTTTTGTCGTTTTTCGTACGAGGTACTTTTTGACTTTTCCGACAAAAGTACGAAGAATGTTTTTTTAACTTATACGGCATGAATGGATTTTTAGAACATTATTTCCAAGAAGATTCCTTTACAAGTTTTCAAGTTTACTTTTAATCAAATTCTTTTAGTTTAGAATTTTATGACATTTTAAGAAAGGAAAAGTGTTTTTGAAGTAGAAAGGATATTTTCCTCAAGAATGGAGTTCAAATGTTTTATCAAAATTATTTTCCATCTAAGTTAATATAGAGTTCTGTTTTTATCCCTATTATTACATTGATTTGATTATGTTGTGATGGAATTATTTTTATGAAGTAATTTAACTTATATGGTTTGTTTTATGATGTCATGATATTTCAAAAATCCCATTTTTGTTACATGTGTTATGCGATGATGTATGATTTATGATTATGTGGCACACATAAGAAATGATTCATTATAAGATGGGTGGGACCTATATCTCCCTCCAATGCATTGGGTAAAGATTTATATCTCATGAGATAGACATGGATGGAACGGAAGGTTATTTCGGTTCAGTGATACAGGACTGAAACGAGGAGTGAACTCGGTTCAAAAATGGACTTTGTCCGCTAAGATAGTCTTGGCAATGAGTCATGACTAACAAGAAATGATTTTCCATGATTATGTGTACATGCCACAAGGTTTAAAGTTTTATGTTATGATTATGGGGATCTCATTTTCACTTCTATGATTTATTCCATGTTAAGATATTATGATCTCTTTTGCAGGTTATGATTTTCAAAAAGATATGATATGATTTTTATTTCCTTTATTTTCCCTTGCTGAGCATTTGAGCTCACCCTTTTATGTTTTCTTTTCCCCAGGTCAGGAAGATAGATATTAAGTATAATATGCTAAAAGGGACCCTAGATATGATTAAATAAATGGGAGACACTGTAGAAGATTTAAGAACCAGTTGTTTATGTTTCCCAGTTTCTAAAGACACTATACCTATACGGTCCTTTGTGGTTTTGTCATATGTTGTAATAAGTGTGATTCAATTTTGAAGTATTAACAATGTATGTAAAGTATGGGTCGTTATACATACACTTCAATATAGTCCCACGATCATGAGAATGATATCATCGCTCTGCGTACGTACGGACTACCGTCTCCACGACGCGATGAGATTCATTCTCCACTTTAACCATTCATGAATGATTATAAAGTATATATAATAAGAAATCATGAAATATATGACATTATAAAGCTACTGGACTTATGTGTATATATATGTGTGTCATCTACTTAATTCCACTCAATTCAATAACAAAAAGAAAACAGCGTTCATGCGTACGTACGGCCTACAGTCTCCATGAACGGTGTATTTCTTTCCATTTATCAATCCATTATATATATGTATATTCTGAATATATATTATATATAAATCATGTTTTATATTCTATAATTAAGTAATAATGATCTAAGTAATCATATGAATAATTACAAGTTAAAACACGAACGACAAATGAGACGATTTTACCCAAAACGCTACTTTAACATGAATTTACAAAAGAACGGGTAATATAAAGTTATAAGTGAACCATATATGATATAATAACAATGAATATGATTCTGTAATAAGTCAATGAAATTATTTAAATAATTATACAGGAGGTTCGGACACTTATGAAGCAAATCGGACTTAAGGTAAGGGAAAATATCACAATCTCATTTTTATCCGAGATTGTTTATACTTTGGTATTTACTGGGGTGTATTTTATCATCCACATCCATGTTTCCTAAATATGTAATATTATTTCCATCCACCTACAATTGTTTAAGTCCAATTTTACCCTTTGGTGAGTTTTTAGTAAAAGATATGAATGAAATCTTTTGTCGTTTTTTTTTACGAGGTACTTTTTGACTTTTCCGACAAAAGTGCGAAGAATGTTTTTTTAACTTATACGGCATCAATGGATTTTTAAAACCTTATTTCCAAGAAGCTTCCTTTACAAGTTTTCAAGTTTATTTTTAATCAACTTCTTTTAGTTTAAAATTGTATGACATGTTATGAAAGGATAAATGTTTTTGAAGAAGAAAGGATATTTTCTTCAAGAATGGAGTTCAAGTGTTTTATCAAAATTATTTTCCATCTAAGATAATAAAGGGTTCTGTTTTTATCCCTATTATTACATTGATTTGATTATGTTGTGATGGAATTATTTTTATGGATTCCTTTATCTTATATGAATTGTATTATGATGTCATGATGTTTAAGATTCCCATTTGTATTACATGGGTTATGTAATGATGTATGATTTATGATTTTGTGGCACACATATAAATGGTATAATTATGAGATGGGTGGGACCTATACTCCCTCCAATTCATTGGGTAAAGATTTTATATCTCATGAGATAGGCATGGCTGGAATGGTAGGTTATACCGGTTCAGTGAAACAGGACTGAAACGAGGGTGACTCAGTTCAGAAAGGGGACTTTGTCCACTAAGATAGTCTTGGCAATGAGTCTTGACTAACAAGAAATGATTCTCTATGATTATGTGTGTATGCCACAAAGTTTCATGTTTAATGTTATGATTATTGTGATTATATTTCACTGCCATGATTTATCCCATGTTATGAAATTTTTCTCTCTTTTGCAGGTTAAGATTTCCAAAATGTTATGTTCTTATGAATATGATGTGATTGATATTTCTTATGTTTACCCTTACTGAGCATTTGAGCTCACCCTTTTATGTTTTCTTTTCCCCAGGATATAAAGAAAGGTTTTAGGTAAAAAAAAGGAAGATCTTTATGAGAGATTTTGAAGATCTTTCACCACGATTAGAAGATTATATTCCGTGTTCCCAAAGACACTAAACTATTACGATCCTTGTGTGTGTGTGTTTTTATTATGTACTAAGTATTCCGTAAAAGTAATGTAATGTATATGTACGTCAGGTTTCGGGACTCTACAGTTGGTATTAGAGGAAAGGTTTAGTCAACCATTGGAAACTAGGATGTGAAAGCGTTAGTGAGATCCCTAGAGATATTTCTAAGGTATGTCTAGGGATGTCCCTAAGGATAAGTATACGTATAGGATATAGTCCTAGAACTATGGTAACTATATTAGATTAAACCAAAGATGTTAGATATTGATGTTACTCCCCCTTTATTATTATTTTTGCTTCTCACACTATTCTTTTTGGTTTTTAGACGATGGCTGGAACCCGGAGGAACCGTGTTGATCAATGCAATGGACAATGCAATGATTGTCCTCCTGAACAAAAATTTTTTATGGGAGATGGAGTGAAAAATCTTATTACTATACTTGCATAAGCTATGAATCATTCTGGACTTCCAAATGAGCAGATAAGGGAACAATATTCTATTGAGTCCTTCATGAGGCAACGCCCACCTTCTATCAGTGGGTCTTCTGATCCACTTGTTGCAGAACAATGGATCAATACAACTAAAATGATATTTTCAGTTCGTCAATGTTCTGAACATGATAAAGTCATCTTAGCGGTGTATCAATTGGAAGGTGAAGCTGATCAATGGAGGAATCTTATCAAGAATACGAGGCCAAGAGATGAAATTGATTCCATGGAATGGGACGAGTTCAAGAACATGTTTTTCAGTAAGTACTTCCCTCGTATTCTTCAAACAAAGATGGAAAAGGAGTTTCTTGAGCTGAAGCAGAAGGATGATGAATCTTTTGGTATATACAAAGTGAATTTTACAAGACTTGCAAGGTATGCATCTGGCATTATCATCCAACTTGAAAGTAAAGTTGATCGATTTTTCAGTGGCTTAAAACCAAATCTTCGAAGGGCATTAGCTATAAGAGACTTCAGTAGCTATGAAGAAATTGTGCGTTGTGCTATCAAGGTAGAAATGGAAGTTGGTGTTACATATCCATCTCATGGTTTTGACAAGAAATGAAAGATGGAGTTCAAGGAGAAATCTAAAAATAATGGTGAAAAGAAGATGAATGTTTCCTTATGCACAAAGTTTGGAAAGAAGCACGGTGGAGATTGTCTTAAAGGGACTAGAAAATGTTTTAAGTGTGGAAAAGAAGGTCATCGAGCAGCTGAGTTTCTAAGTAATGGAAAAAGGGTTTCTAATGATGTGAATAAAGAAAACACTACAGAGAACGCACCACCAACACTTCAATGCTTCAAGTGCAAGGAAATGGGGCATTATGCTAATAAATGACCTAATCTAAGGGTTAGTGATGATCGACATGAGCAACCGCTTAAGGAAAAGGCCAAAGGGAAGTCACATGTGATCACTATTGGCGATGTTGAATATGAAAACGATGTTGTGGAATGATTTAGTGTTTATGTAATGGGATTCCAAAATAATGTTGTATCATGGAGTATTGGAATATTTATGTATTGGTCTAATGTGGTATTCAAAGTGATTGAGATATTTTTGAAATAAGATGATATGCGCATAATGAAGGGAAAATGAGAAAATGAAATGTTTGACAGTATTCATGAGCTCATGATTTATATAAGGACTAAGTGATATCATGGTTTGAGTATATAGAATTTTGAGGATTTTGGTATGTGGAAAGTGTAAACTTTTAACTACATTCATGTTTTCACTAAGGTTCAATGGGTATTCATTCTTCAAGAGAATACATGATTAAGGTATTCACATGTTTGTAATTTGACCAACAAGATATATCTTATGATATATGGGGGACAAATGATGGCATTCACGTGATTATTCTGTGACATTTCAATTAATCATTTTCTTTATACTATGAGCTTGGACCGAAGTATTTTAGATAAGCCTAAAGATTAGAATGGATTATGTTGGACATAAGTTAGGATAAAACGTTTTTTGATATTATTTATGGGATGTTATAGTAATATAGCTTTAGAAAAAGGACAACCTGAAGGACGGGCGACAGCCCATCGTGTCGGACAAGGCTGTGGGAATCGAACCCACAACCGAAGTGCGACTGGCCTTTATTGCCTACCACTGGCCTATAGGAAGTCCCTGGTTAGTAGAAACTAGTTTTATTATATTAAGCAGTATGATATATGAAGTATAAGTCCATTTTAGGAACCATATATGATTAATCTCACTATAGAATGACTTATGTATATTTAATAACTTTTGCTAACCTTTTGTTTGAGACAGATGGAATGACCCGTCATTCTATCACATGATCTGCTAACCCTTCACGAATAACAAATTCAACTTCATTTATTTAAGAGATGATGTGGAAATTGTTCAAGGCACGAACAACAGTGAGATTGTACCAGAATAAAGTAAGTATTTATTCTAATTCAAATTCTTCAACTTTAGGGAAACGATCTTGAAAACCTATATCTGATTAATCAGATCGTACCTTAGATCGTCACAAATTTATGGATTTGTGATTGTTGGATTTTCCATAGCCATGTTCTCTACCACTCTCCATCAGAACATGATGGTTAGATTTCTCTTCCATATCCATATTTTCACCTATGTGGAAACCCAGTGATTAGTTTATTTGGGTAACCATTACGTTTCATAATTTTGTTTTTAAAGATTGGTTTTGGTATTCCTTTTTACGATGTGGGTTTCGATTAAAGAAACTTTCGAATAGTAAACCATTTATAACCCCGACGAATTTCGAGGGCGAAATTCATTTTAAGGGGGGTAGAATGTAACAGCCCAAGATTTTATGAAAAATATTCTTTTTAATTTCACTAATGTCTTGTGTTGTACGATACACCAAAAGGAGCTTTCACAACACGCATCCTTGACTTGCCTTGCATTACACGCAATCGCGACCTTCCTCGATAGCATGTGTAGTACGCAATAACGAGTTTCACTAAACAACGATATGCTATTAAAATATTATTAAAACTAGCCGTTATGAACAGTAATAAACACTTTTTGAAATTTTGTAAATTTTATTTTTCAAAATGGACTTCATTTTTGGATTCGGAATACCGAAATTAGCTTAGGGTGAAATTTTGGTAATTTTCGGATAACTTTCATATTTTGATGAATAGTGGAAATTACTAAATTTTAATTAAAAACAACTTTTTCAATCGAAATAATTAATAGTCATAAATTATTAATTTGAGTGGTTTTAAAGTATATTTAGAACATATATTTACAATTTAATACAATGTTGGTCTTTGGATGTAATTTCACATTTAAACCAGACATAAACAAGTGTCAATCTTTTGATAGTTATTATTTCTTAAGAACACGCTATTTGTTTTGACGACGGGAATTAATTTTTAAATTAATTAATGAAACTGATATGTTTTGAATTTGGTAAAATAGAAATCATTTTTGAGTTCAACATATCAAATATAGCTTAGGCCTAATTTTTGGTATTTTTCTGAAAACTTTCAATTTTTGATGAATAGTGAAACCACTAAGTGGTAGTTAAAAAAAACTGAATTGTTCATAAAACATAATTTTACCGCTTCTGTGAGTGAAATTTCAAAAATTCGAGAGACACGGTTGATGTCAGTAAGTAAAATGTGGTTCAAAGAGATGAAAATAATTTTTTGGTGAATAGTAACTTTTTACTTTTTTTCCCACGGTTAAAAGTAAATAGGGTAATTAAGGGTAGAAATGATATTATTATTACCCTAACACATGTCCTAATTCTATTGGACAAGTTTACTTCGACCAAAAACAAACTTAGGAACAAAATATGACCATTTAGGCCCACTTGGATTAGATTAGGACATTTATTATTAATTTATTTAAAGAAGGGTTAAAAGAGTTAAAATCAAAGTTTATTTACTAATACATTTTTAATATGGGGTTATACATAAGATAAATTCGACTATAACTATTCATTAGAAAGCTAAAAATATTTCCTACATAATTGTATTTTATTTTTAATTTTTAGACTTTAAATAATTTAATTTATTTATGACAAAACGATGATGCAGTAATTATCTTATTAATGAAATATTGACATAATTGTTGTTATTAATACCCAAATAAATATAATTTGAGACTTTTTATGAATTAAAATAATTTTATAGGTTAATATGACATGTTAGTATTGATTTAATTAAATTTTTCTAACTTATTATTCTGTTATGATTTTAACAAAAATCAATTACTATATAGTGTCAAAATTGACATAAAATAGTTTTTAAAACAAATATTATATTATTAATTGTTATTTTATTCCTAAAAATCTAAGGTTCGGCCAAATGACTTAGTTAAGGTTATATATATTAATAATAAACAATTTGGGGTTCTTTTGGATTCTTATAGTATGTTTATTAACCTTATAGTGTAAGAACACAAGGAGACACGGAAAAAGTAAAATTATTTAACTTAATGTTAAATCTAAATCATAAGGTTAAAATAGGAACCTAAACTTGTCTAAATTATATTGGATGAGAGGATTTCGACCCATCCCGACCTTAGCCTCGAAATAAATCAATTTGGAGCTATTTAAAAACGAACTTGACTTTATAATAAAATAATATTTTTAGTTATTCCAAAGGTGCCCCTCTCCTCCCTTATAAAAGGGCACCTCCTCCCTCTCTTCCTCACACAACTTTGAGCCTTCAAGATCGGCCAACCCCTGACAAATTCTCCTCTCCACTTCCCTAGAAACATCCTAGAGGTTCTGTTCTTCCTCAAAGACCAATTTTAGTGCCCTAAGATGAGGTCTCAAAGAGGCGCTTCAAAGAAGAGGTAATTTCCGTTACCGATTCTTTCAACTTTATTTCTTCTTCCACTTATTCTTATTAGGTTGTTTCATTAAGAAGTAATAACATAGGTATCACTCATATACTGATATGTTATTATAATTATGAAACAATCCTATTTCACCATCTATCCATCCTACGGAAAATGAAATCACCGTGCGTGCGTACGTACGGAATACCGTCTCCACGCCGTGGTGAAATCTATTTTCCACCGCCAACTAACATGGATGGGTATAATGGTGTAAATAATAACTATATATTATTATTTTAAAGTGATATTGATTCTGAAATAGTATACATACACTCCAATACAGTCCCACGATCATGAGAACGATATCATCGCTCGTGCGTACGTACGGACTACCGTCTCCACAACGCGATGAGATTCATTCTCCACTTTAACCATTCATGAATGATTATAAAGTATATATAATAATAAATCATGAAATATATGAAATTATAAAGCTACTGGACTTATGTGTATATATATGTATGTCATCTACTTAATTCCACTCAATTCAATAACGAAAAGAAATCAGCGTTCATGCGTACGTACTGCCTACCGTCTCCATGAACGGTGTATTTCTTTCCATTTATCGATCCATTATATATATGTATATTCTGAATATATATTATATATAAATCATGTTTTATATTCTATAATTAAGTAATAATGATCTAAGTAATCATATGAATAATTACAATTTAAAACACGAACGACAAATGAGACGATTTTACCCAAAACACTACTTTAACATGAATTTACAAAAGAACGGGTAATATAAAGTTATAGGTGAACCATATATGATATAATAACAATGAATATGATTCTGTAATAAGTCAATGACATTATTTAAATCATTATACAGGAGGTTCGGACACTTACGAAGCAAATCGGACTTAAGGTAAGAGAAAATATCACAATCTCATTTTTATCCGAGATTGTTTATACTATGGTATTTACTGGGGTGTATTTTATCATCCACATCCATGTTTCCTCAATATGTAATATTATTTCCATCCACCTAAAATTGTTTAAATCCAATTTTACCCTTTGGTGAGATTTTAGTAAAAGATATGAAAGGAATCTTTTGTCGTTTTTTTGTACGGGGTACTTTTTGACTTTTCCGACAAAAGTGTGAAGAATGATTTTTTAACTTATACGGCATGAATGGATTTTTAAAAGATTATTTCCAAGAAGATTCCTTTACATGTTTTCAAGTTTATTTTTAATCAACTTCTTTTAGTTTAAAATTGTATGACATGTTATGAAAGGATAAATGTTTTTGAAGAAGAAAGGATATTTTCTTCAAGAATGGAGTTCAAGTGTTTTATCAAAATTATTTTCCAAATAAGATAATAAAGGGTTCTGTTTTTATCCCTATTATTACATTGATTTTATTATGTTGTGATGGAATTATTTTTATAAATTCCTTTATCTTATATGAATTGTATTATGATGTCATGATGTTTAAGATTCCCATTTGTATTACATGGGTTATGTAATGATGTATGATTTATGATTTTGTGGCACACATAAGAATGGTATCATTATGAGATGGGTGGGACCTATATCTCCCTCCAATGCATTGGGTAAAGATTTTATATCTCATGAGATAGACATGGCTGGAATGGTAGGTTATACCGGTTCAGTGAAATAGGACTGAAATGAGGGTGACTCGGTTCAGAAAGGGGACTTTGTCCACTAAGATAGTCTTCGCAATGAGTCTTGACTAACAAGAAATGATTCTCTATGATTATGTGTGTATGCCACAAAGTATTATGTTTTAAGTTATGATTATTGTGATTACATTTCACTGCCATGATTTATCCCATGTTATGAAATTATGCTCTCTTTTGCAGGTTAAGATTTCCAAAATGTTATGTTCTTATGAATATGATGTGATTGATATTTCTTTTGTTTACCCTTACTGAGAATTTGAGCTCACCCTTTTATGTTTTCTTTTCCCCAGGATATAAAGAAAGGTTTTAGGTAAAAAAAGGGAAGATCTTTATGGGAGATGTTGAAGATCTTTCACCACTATTAGAAGATTATATTCCGAGTTTCCAAAGACACTAAACTATTACGATCCTTGTGAGTGTGTGTTTTTATTATGTACTAAGTATTCCGAAAAAGTAATGTAATGTATATGTACGTCAGGTTTCGGGACTCTAAATTCAAGGTGTTTGTGCTCTAGGTCTTCCAACCAATAATCATTAGGGAATCTTTTCTATGATAGTAATTGGGGTAGAGGGATTTGGAATGCCTATGGGGATTTCTTCAGTTGGAATGGGTATGACAGATCTCATCTTAACATTCTCCATGCTTGGTTTAGTGGATCTGGATACCAAGGGGTGTAGAGAAAGGCGAGATCGATCATCCTAAGTACCAGGTGCTGGAAATTTTGGAAGGCCCGGAATGAGGGTCAACACAATAATGCTTCATGGTCCTTGGCCTGCATTCTTTTCAAAATGAAAAACAGTATTTGGGATCTGCTTCGTTTGTCCTCTGATTGTCACTCAGCGCCACCAGTTAGTGTTTTGGTCCCATCTATATCTACTGATCACCAGGTGAATGGTTTAGGGCAGGAATGTTGGGTACGGTGGTGTAACACCCCGATATTTTATGAAAAATATTCTTTTAATTTCAATGATGTCTTTTATTATACAGCACACCAAGTTTATCTTTTACTATATGCAACACCGTATTAGCTTGCAGTATACACAACGCTATTCTTGGATCGTGTTACACACAATTTCATGTTTGTTTTATAATAGTCATTCTATGCAACATTGAGTGTGAGTGTGTATATATATATATTCAATGTATAAATGAAAAAATGGATGAATTCTGTTATAACAAAACAACAAATGAGTCTTTCACTATACGCAACCCTGACATGGCTTGCTTTACATGCAATCACGACCTTCTTCGATAGCGTGTGTTGTACGCAATACCGGGTTTTACTAAATAACGATATATTATTTTAATATTATTATGAACTATCCTTTATGAATATTATTAACTAAATTTTGAATTTTATAACATTATTATTCATCTTATACATTTTCTAGAAGGAGTTAAGAGAACAAAATAAATTTTTCGGGTAAAATAAGTATTTTTCAAAAAATGCAGTTTTACCGCCTTTTGATGGAGCACCAACATTAAATCTAGTTTTTGACAAGTTTATAAGTTCAAATTGAAAAAATAAAATTCTTCTTTAGAATCAAGATATAAAAATTTACTTTGGATAAATTTTTCATATCATTCTGATAATTTTCATATTTTAATGAATAGTAAAAAAATGCTATATTTTAATTAAAAACAACTTTTTCATCGTAATAAATTATGTGGTTAAATAATAATGTTGAATTGTTTAAAAGTATAAATATAATATATTTTTACCATTTAATATAATTTATGTCATTAGCCTTGATTTTATATTGAATTCGTAGATTAAATAAATTCAATCTTTGGCAATGTTTTAACTTTTAAAACTTGTATGCTTAACAACGAGATTAATTTTAAATTAAGTACTGCAACTTCTGTGTTATGAATTTTGAAAAATGTATTCCATATTTGGAATCAGTGAGTCAAAATTATGTTACTAGGTTACTTTTATTTTTTTTGATATTATGAATAGTAACTACGGTAATTTTTATTTACTACGGTTAAAGGTAAATAGGGTAATTCAAGGTTAATAGAATATTATAATAATTCAAAATTACAGTGACACTTGTCCTAACCTTATTGGATGAGTATTGGCCGACCATGGTCATCCTTGGGTCGATTTGGGGACCCCATGGAACCACTTATGAAAGACAATGACACATTAGATTAATTAATTTAATGTGAAGACAAAATTGGAATTAACAAATATCGTTTAGTAATTAATTTTTATAAGGGGCTATATAAATTATATTTTGGACTATAAATATTCATTGTAAATCTAAAATTATTTCCTACATGTTGGTATTTGTTTTATAATTTTTATACATCATATAAATTAAATTATTTATTACACAATAATGATGCAGTATTTACCTCATTAATAAATGATTTAAATAAATAAGATTAAAATGATTAAAATATCATCCAAAACCTGTCCAATTCCTATTGGATGATTTTATTTCTAATATGAGTCATCTTATCTTCGACATTAATGTGTTTTGGACCTCTTCAAACTGATGATATGTTTATAATAAAATAATGTTTTCACACTTTTCTAAAGAGCCCCTCTACTCCCTTATAAAAGGAGACCACTTCTATGAAATTCCTCACACCTCTCAAGCCTGTTAGCTCGTCCAACCTCTACCCAACTAAGCTCCCTACATCCCACTACTCCCCATTGAAGCCTTAAATTAGGCAGAAGACTCTACAAGAAGTCCTTTTGGTTCAAACCAAGGGAAGTTACCAAAATTAAAGGTAACAATTTCTCTTAAGTTGTTTTCTTTTATTCTAATTCTCCAACCCCTAAAATATTTTTAATCCTTTATTTTGTGAAAACACTAGTATCCTAAAAATAATTTTATGTTGTTATGAGAAGTATTATAACTACACTTACACACACCTCCATCTAATGGATGAAAAACAATATGTTTCTATGATGGCAAACTAACGCCTCACGAAACGATGATTGTTCGATTTTCCCCTACCGCCTCTCATGGTGGCCATTATGATGGAAATGTATTTATATATAATATATATTATATTTATTATTTCTTTAGGCTTCTTTACTTCAAAATTATATCAATCCTTTATGGTTTCCATAGTCGGTAAATACGATAATCTCATTTGAGGAAGTCCGGACTACTGCCCCCTCAAAGTGATGTGATTTGTTAATACCTTATGTGGGATGTATAAAGGATGTGGTTAATGATATTATATATGATATTATACTGGAATTATAATATACCTATGTATCATTATGTTTTAATTCCATTAAAATAATAAATAGAAATGAATGTAGCTTTCATGCATACGTACGACTTACCATCTCCATGAACGGTGCGTTTCATTTCTTACCTCCATATGTTATGTACTATTATAAATGCTTGTATATGATGGATATATAATCAATTTATATTATATGTAAATCATTATTTACATTTTGGAGGTAAGTAAATCATGATATAAGTAATAATAACATCAATAACAACAAGTCCAAACACGTATGATAAATAAGATGATTTTACCCAAAACGCTACTTTAACATTAATTTACATAAGAATGGGTAATATAAAGTCATAAGTGAACCATATATGACATCATAACAATGAATTTAATTCTGTTATAAGTCAATGACATTATTTAAATCATTATACAGGAGGTCCGGACTCTTACGAAGCAAATTGGACCTAAGGTAAGGGAAATATCAAAATCTCATTTTTATCCGAGATTCTTTATACTTTGGGATTTAATGGGGTTTATTTTATCATCCACATCCATGTTTCCTAAATATGTAATATTTATATCCTTCTACAATATTTTATATCTAATTTTACCCTTTGGTGAGTTTTTAGTAAAAGATACGAAAGGAATCTTTTGTCGTTTTTTGTACGAGGTACTTTTTAACTTTTCCGACAAAAGTACGAGAAGAAATTTTTCTTTTAACTTATACGGCATGAGTGGATTTTTAAAACATTATTTCCAAGAATCTTCCCTTACAAGTTTTCAGGTTTATTTTTAATCAGCTTCTTTTAGTTAGAATTTTATGATAGGTTAAGAAAGGAAAAGTGTTTTTGAAGTTGAAAGGATATTTTCCTCAAGAATGGAGTTCTAGTGTTTTATCAAAATTATTTTCCATCTAAGATAATATAGGGTTCTGTTTCTATCCCTATTATTACATTGATTTGATTATGTTCTAATGGAATTATTATTATGAATTCTTTTATCTCATATGAATTGTTTTATGATGTCATGATGTTTAAGATTACTATTTTTTATTTCAAGGGTTAAGCAATGATATATGGTTTATGATTTTGTGGCACACATAAGAATGGTATCATTATAAGATGGCTGAGACCTATATCTCCCTCCAATTCATTGGGTAAAGATTTTATACCTCATCAGATAGACATGGCTGGAACGGTAGGTTAAACTGGTTCAGTGAAACAGGACTGAAACGAGGAGTGAACTCGGTTCAGAAATGGACTTTGTCCACAAAGATAGTCTTGGCAATGAGTCTTTACTAATAAGAAATGATTCTCTTTGATTATGTGTGTATGCCACAATGTTTCATGTTTTATGTTATGATTATTGGGATTACATTTCACTACTATGATTTATCTCATGTTATGATATTATAATCTCTTTTGCAGGTTAAGATTTCAAAAATGTTATGTTCTAATGAATATGATGTGATTGATATTTCTTTTGTTTACACTTACTGAGCATTTGAGCTCACCCTTTTATGTTTTATTTTCCCCAGGATATAAAGAAAGGTTTTAGGTAAAAAAAGAATATCTTTATGGGAGATGTTGAAGATCTTTCACCACGATTAGAATATTATATTCCGAGTTTCCAAAGACACTAAACTATTAAGGTCCTTGTGTGTGTGTTTTTGTTATGTACTAATTATTCCGCAAAACTAATGTAATGTCCATGTACGTCAAGATTTGGGTCTCTACAGTTGGTATCATAGGAAAGGATTAGTCAACCTTTGGAAACTGGGATGAAAGAACTTTAGTGAGATACCTAGAGATATTTCTAAGGTATGTCTAGTGATGTCACTATGGTTAAGTATAAGTATAGGTTATAGTCCTAGAATTATGGTAACCATATTAGATTAAACCTAAGATGTTAGATATTGAAGGTACTCCCCCTTTATTATGTTGTTTTCCTAGAATGATTTTTGCCTCTCACACTATTCTTTTTGGGTTTTAGACGATGGATGGAACCAGAAGGAACTGTGTTGATCAATGTAATGGACGATGCATTGATTCTCCACCTGAACAAACAAATGTTATGGGATATGGAGTGAAAAAATCTTATTTCTATACTTACAAAATCTATGAATCATTCTGGACTTCCAAATGAGCCAAGAAGGGAACAATATTCAATTGAGTCCTTCATGAGGCAACGTCCACCTTCTTTCAGTGGGTCTTCTGATCTACTTGTTGCTGAACAATGGATCAGTACCACTGAAAAGATATTTTTAGTTCTTCAATGTTCTAAACATGATAAATTCATATTAGTAGTATATCGTCTGGAAGTTGAAGCTGATCAATGGTGGAATCTTATCAAGAATACGAGGCCAAGAGATGAAATTGATTCCATGGAATGGGACGAGTTCAAGAACTTATTTTTCAATAAGTACTTCCCTCGTATTCTACGAACAAAGATGGAGAAGGAGTTTCTTGAGCTTAAGTAGAAGGATGATGAATCTGTTGGTATATACGAAGTGAATTTTACAAGCCTTGCAAGGTATGCATCTGGCTTTATCATCCAACCTGAATGTAAAGTTGATCTATTTTTTAGTGGCTTAAAACCAAGTTCTCGAAGGGCATTAGCTATAAGAGACTTCAGTAACTATGAAGAAATTGTGCGTTGTTCTATCAAGGTAGAACTGGAATTTGGTGTAACATATCCATCTCAAGGTTTTGACAAGAAACGAAAGATGGAGTTCAAGGAGAAATCTCAGAACAATGGTGAAAAGAAGATGAATGTTTATTTATGCTCAATGTGTGGAAATAAGCATGGTGGAGATTGCCTAAAAGGTACTAGAAAATGTTTTAAGTGTGGAAAAGAAGGTTATCGAGCAGCTGAGTGTCGAAGTAATGGAAAAAGAGTTGCTAATGATGTGAATAAAGAAAATACTGTAGAGAGAACACCACCAACACTTCAATTCTTCAAGTTCAAGGAAATGGGGAATTATGTTAATAAATTCCCTAATCAAAGGGTTAGTGATGATCGACATGAGCAACCACTTAAGGAAAAGGACAAAGGGAAGTCACATGCGATCACTATTGGTGATGTTGAATATGACAACAATGTGGTGGAATGGCTAAGTGTTTATGTAATGGGATTCCAAAATAATGTTGTATATAATATTGTGGAATATTGGAATATTTATGTATTGGTCTATTGTGGTTTTCAATAATTTTATGGTATCGGTAACCATGGAAAGTAATTGAGATATTTTTGGAAAGAATACGATATGAGCATAATGAAGGGATATGGATAAAATGAAATGTTTTACAGTATTCTTGAGATCATGACTGATATAAGGAAATAGTCATATCATGGTTTGAGTATATAGAATTTTGGGGTTTTGGTATGTGGAAAGAGTTAACTTTTGACAGCACTCATGTTTTCACTAAGATTCAATGGGTATTCATTTTTCAAGAGAATACATGATTAAGGCCTTCGAATGTTTGGAATGTGACCCACAAGACATATCTTATGATATATGGGGATCAACGATGGTATTAACATGCTTCTTATATGAAATATCTTGTAATCGTATTCACTATAATATGAGAGTGGACTGCAGTATTATGGATAAGCCTAATGATTGGAATGGATTACGTTGGACATAAGTTAGTATTGTTTAAGGATAGAAGTTTTCTCTATATTATTGATGGGATGTTATAGTAATGTAGTTTTAGTTAAAGGAAAACCTGCAGGATGGAAGACATCCCATCGTGTCGGACAAGGATGTGGGAATCAAACCCACAACCGAAGTGCGACTGGCCTTTATCACCTACCACCGGCCTACAGGAAGTCCCTGTTTAGTAGAAAATAATTTTATTATATTAAGCAGTATGATATAAGAAGTATAAGTCCATTTTAGGAACCATATATGATTAATATCACTATAGATGGACTTATGTATTTTTTGATAACTTTTCTAACCTTTTGTTTGAGACAGATGGAATGAACCATCATTCTATCACATGATCTGCTAACACATCACGAATGACAAATTCAACTTCATTTCTTTAAGAGATGAAGTGGAAATTTTCCAAAGAACGACCAACGGTGAGACTATACCAAAATCACGAAAGTATTTCTTCTAATTCCAATTACATCAACTTTAGGGAAATGATCTTGAAAACCAAAAATATTATCCTAGTGCTCTTATATTTTATGAATCAGATGTTACCCTAGATCATCACAAATTTATGGCTTTGTGATTATTGGATTTTTCATAGCCATGTTCTCTACCACTCTCCATCAGAACATGATGGTTAGATTTCTCTTCCATATCCATATTATCACCTATGCTCTCATATGTGGAAACCCAATGATTAGTTAATTTGGGTGACCATTACGTTTCATACTTTAGTTTTTAAAGCCATGTTTTGGTATTCCTTTTTACGATGTGGGATTCTATTAAGGAAACATTCGAGCAATAAATGATTTGTAACCCCGACGAATTTCGAGGGCGGAATTCATTTTAAGGGGGGAAGAATGTAACACCCCGAGATTTTATGAAAAATATTCTTTTAATTTCATTGACGTATTTTATTATACTGCACACCAAGTTTATCTTTTACTATATGCAACACCATATTATCTTGCAGTATACGCAATGCTATTCTTGTATCGTGTTACACACAATTTCATGTTTGTTTTATAATAGTCATTCTACGCAATATTGAGTGTGTGTGTGTGTGTGTGTCTATATATATATATTCAATGTATAAATGAAAAAAATGGTTGAATTCTGTTATAACGAAACAACAAAGGAGTCTTTGACTATACGCAACCCTGACTTGGCTTGCTTTACATGCAATCACGACCTTCTTCGATAGCGTGTGTTATACGCAATACCGGGTTTTACTAAACAACGATATATTATTATAATATTATTATGAACTAGACGTTATGAATAGTATTAACTAAATTTTGAATTTTATAACATTATTATTCATCTTATACATTTTCTAGAATGTTTTAAGAGAACAAAATAAATTTTTCGGGTAAAATAAGTATTTTTCAAAAAATGCAGTTTTACCGCCTTTTGATGTTGCACCCACATTAAATCTAGTTTTTGAAAAGTTTATAAGTTCAATTTGACAAAATAAAATTCTTATTTAGAATCAACATATAAAAATTTACTTTGGATAAATTTTTCATATTATTCTGATAACTTTCATATTTTAATGAACAGTAAAAACACGCTATATTTTAATTAAAAACACCTTTTTCATCGTAATAAATTATGTGGTTAAATAATAATATTGAATGGTTTAAAAGTATAAATAGAATATATTTTTACCATTTAATATAATGTATGTCATTAGCCTTGATTATACATTGAATTCGTAGATTAAATAAATTCAATCTTTGGCAATGTTTTAACTTTTAAAACCTGTTTGCTTAATAAGGTGATTAATTTTAAATTAATTACTACAACTTATGTGTTTTAAATTTTTAAAAATGGATTCCATATTTGGAATCAGTGGGTCTAAATTATGTTAATAGGTTACTTTTATTTTTTTTATATTATGAATAGTAACTACGATAATTTTTATTTACTACGGTTAAACGTAAATAGGGTAATTCATGGTTAAAAGTATATTATAATAAATCCAAATTATAGTGACACTTTTCCTAACCTTATTGGATGAGTATTGGACAACCATGGAACTCCTTGGGTCGATTTTGGGACCCCATGGAGCCACTTATGAAAGAAAATGACACATTAGATTAAATAATTTAATGTAAAGACAAAATTGGAATTAACAAATATCGTTTAGTAATTAATTTTTATAAGGGTATATATAAATTATATTTTGGACTATAAATATTCATTGGAAATCTAAAAATATTTCCTACATGTTGGTATTTTTTATAATTTTTAGACATCATATGAATTAAATTATTTATGACACAATAATGATGCAGTATTTACCTCATTAATAAATGATTTAAATAAATAAGATTAAAATGATTAACATATCATCCAAAACCTGTCCAATTACTATTGGATGAATTTATATCGATTATGAGTCATCTTATCTTCGTCATTAATGTGATTTGGACCTCTTGAGACTGAAGATATGTTTATAATAAAATAATGTTTTCACACTTTCCTAAATAGCCCCTCCACTCCCTTATAAAAGGAGACCACTTCTATGAAATTCCGCACACCTCTCAAGACTTTTGGCTCGTCCAAACTCTACCCAACTAATCTCCATACATCCCTATCCTCCCCCTTGAAGCCTTACATTAGGCAGAAGACTCTCCAAGAAATCCATTTGGTTCAAACCAAAGAAGTTACCAAAATTAAAGGTAACACTTTCTCTTAAGTTGTTTTATTTTATTCTACTTCTCCAACCCCTAAAATCATTTTAATACTTTATTTTGTGAAAAAACCAGTATCCTGAAAATAATAGGATGTTTTTATGAGAAGGATTATAACTACACTTACACACATCTCCATCTAATGGATGAAGAACATAATGTTTCTGTGATGGAAAACTAACGCCTCACGAAACGATGATTGTTCGATTTTCGGCTACCGCCTCTCATGGTGGCCATTATGATGGAACTGTATTTATATATAATATATATTATGTTTATTATTTCTTTATGCTTCTTTACTTCCCAATTATATCAAGCCCTTACGGTTTCCATAGTCGGTAAACACGATAATCTCATTTGAGGAAGTGCGGACTACCGCCCCCTCAAAGTGATGTGATTCGTTAATACCTTATGTGGGATGTATAAAGGATGCAGTTAATGATATTATATATGATATTATACTAGAATTATAATATACCTATGTATAATTATTTTTTAATTCAATTAAAATAAGAAATAGAAATGAAAGTAGCATTCATGCGTACGTACGGCTTACCGTCTCCATGAACGGTGCGTTTCATTTCTTACCTCCATATGTTATGTACTATTATAAATGCTTGTATATGCTGGATATATAATGAATTTATATGATATGTAAATCATGATTTACATTTTGGAGGTATTTAAATCATGATATAAGTAATAATAACATAAATAACAACAAGTCCGAACACGTATGATAAATAAGATGATTTTAACCAAAACACTACTTTAACAATAATTTACATAAGAATGGGTAATATAAAGTCAAAAGTGAACCATATATGATATAATAACAATGAATATGATCCTGTAATTTGTAAATGAAATTATTTAAATCATTATACAGGTGTTTCGGACTCTTACGAAGCAAATTGGACCTAAGGTAAGGGAAATATCACAATCTCATTTTTATTCGAGATTGTTTATACTTTGGAATTTACTGGGGTGTATTTTATCATCCACATCCATGTTTCCTCAATATGTAATATTTATATCCTTCTACAATATTTTATATCCAATTTTACCCTTTGTTGAGTTTATAGTAAAAGATATTAAAGGAATCTTTTGTCGTTTTTTGTACGAAGTACTTTTTGACTTTTCTGACAAAAGTACGAGAAGAATGTTTTCTTTTAACTTATATGGCCTGAATGGATTTTTAAAACAATATTTCCAAGAATCTTCCCTTACAAGTTTTCATGTTAATTTCTAATCAACTTCTTTTAGTTAGAATTTTATGACAATATAAGAAAGGAAAAGTGTTTTTGAAGTTGAAAGGATATTTTCCTCAAGAATGGAGTTCTAGTGTTTTATCAAAATTATTTTCCATCTAAGATAATATAGGGTTCTGTTTATATCCCTATTATTACATTTATTTGATTATTTTGTGATGAAATTATTTTTATTAATTCCTTTATGTCATATGAATTGTTTCATGATGTCATGATGTTTAATATTCCCATTTTTTATTACATGGGTTATGCAATGATGTGTGGTTTATGATTTTGTGGAACACATAAGAATGGTATAATTATGAGATGGGTGGGACCTATATCTCTCTCCAATTCATTGGGTAAAGATTTTATATCTCATGAGATAGACATGGATGGAATGGAAGGTTAAACCGGTTTAGTGAAACAGGAATGAAACGAGGAGTGAACTAAGTTTAGAAATGGACTTTGTCCACTATGATAGTCTTGTCAATGAGTCTTGACTAATAAGAAATGATTCTCTATGATTATGTGTGTATGAAACAATGTTTCATGTTTTATGTTATTATTATTGGGATTACATTTCACTACAATGATTTATCCCATGTTATGATATTATGATCTCTTTTGCAGGTTAAGATTTCAAAAAATGTGTTGTTCTTATGAATAAGATGTGATTGATATTTCTTTTGTTTACCCTTACTGAAAATTCGAGCTCACCCTTTTATTTTTTCTTTTCCCCAGTATATAAAGAATGGTTTTAGTTAAAAAAAGAATATCTTTATGGGAGATGTTGAAGATCTTTCACCACGATTAGAAGATTATATTCCGAGTTTCCGAAGACACTAAACTATTACGGTCCTTGTGTGTGTGTTTTTGTTATGTACTAAGTATTCCGTAAAAGTAATGTAATATCTATGTAAGTCAAGATTTGGGTCTCTAAAGTTGGTGTCCTCCGAATCAATGGCTCAAAATAAATTTGTATGGATTATTGCACGGGGGGAGGGAAATGAATAGTGGTGGTGTTGTGAGAGAACAAGTTAGGTCAGTGTGTGTGGCATTCACTACATCGTTCGGGGAAGGTGATGCTCTTCAGGCGGGGGCCCTAGCTTTGGCTAAGTGTTTGGAAATGTGTTCCAGTAGACAAATTCAGTTGACGATGGTGGATACATACTCCCTTCTTCTGTACAGATCACTGATGGACATGGGAATAATTTCTTGGAATATAGATTATACAGTCAGGAGATGAAAAGTTCTCACAAGGAATCACATGGTGATATCACATACATGGAAGGAGGGAAATATAGTAGATGATTTTCTAGCATAAATGGATACATCTAATCATGGTATGGTTTCCTTTATTAACATGGGATCATTTCCAAGTGAGGGGATGAAGTTTGTTGTCCATGATTTGTTGGGGTTGAATTACTTTAGACCTTCATGATGCTTTCCATTCTTCCTATGTATTGTGATCTCTCAAAATCATTAAAAATGATAACAGTAAGTCATCTCCAAGGATGGAATCATAGTTGATCCTATGAAGACTAGGGTAGTGAAGTAATGGCCAAAATCAATGAACATAATAGAGGTATGTAGTTTTATCCGTGTAATATGACACTTCCAGTGATCGATTATAATATATTAATGATACAATTACCAATTAACCAAACATACACATAAATGGGTTATGTTTTTGTGGAAAATGTATTTCCAAAAAAAATTATGAATTAATGTGGAGATTGATCAATGCTCATATTTTTACTACACCATCAGGAAATGATTGATTTTTGGTATATAGTGATTCATCAAGTATTGGGATTTTGTTGTTTCAATCAATACCCAACCATAGTTGTCCATAATTTAATTTATTTTTATTTATATCTTGATGTTGTGTATTGTTAGTTGAGTTTTTGGTTGAGCTTCCAGTGATCATTATTGATTTTTGGAGGATTCATGTTTTTTAGCCCTCTGGAATGTTAGTGTGAATTGTTTGTGGAGAATCTATGCAGATGGTGAAGAGTGACGATGTTTTCAGTTCATTGTTTTCTTTCACAACCTGCCCATGGTTTCATAAAATAAGAGGATCCAAAGTGGTAACTGTGTGACCTATTGGTGGTGTCTGAGTTTAGGTGCACAACATGAACATTATTTTTATAAACCATACAGATGTTATCTGTGGGGTTCTTTAATTTTGATAGACCATATTTTCATAGTTCACACATAGTTTCTCAAACCATTCATCCATCACATGTGTGTTCCCCTTCCATAGAGTAGGGTGTTTATGGTTGGCACACTATTTTACAAACTATGCGACTAAATGATATTCAAATAAAATCAAATTTATATCTTTTTCCCTCATATTTTTAACCCCATTTCGGATTTATCCTCCACCAATAAAAATTGGTTCACAATGGAGATCAAGAAACCATCCTCTCTAACTGCTCTTCCTCCATTTAATCTCCTTTATGGTTACAATGTATGATTCATAGATTTTTTACTAATTTTATCTTCTTCTTCACTTCTTCCACTTTCCTTGGTTGCTTCTTGGCCAAACCCTAGGATGAGTGTTATCTTATGAGGGATGTTTTCATTGATTTTATTGTGTGTAGCTCACTTATTATGATTAGTTTATCCTTTTCCATTAGTTTCATAGAATTTACACATTGTTGAGGTAGGTGTTTCCATCCATTAACATTACAGAAAATTCCATTTGATGCTTGACATTTCATAAATAATTTTTCAATGTGTTATTCATGTTTATGATGTGCTAGTTTGATTTTTATGATGTTTCTAAATTTCCAATTTGATGAAAAAAAAATTTCAATGAAATTTAATATTAATGTCGATAAACATATCCATGTAAGGTATTTTATTAAATTACAGTCTTCCATTTAAAATAAATTTGAGTACTTAGTGTTTTTTATTTCCTTTTTTGGGTATTGGAAATTTGGTTTCTTTTAGAATTGAGCTTTGTGTGTGGTTTTGGTGATTTTTTGTTATTTTTTAATGTGTGTGAAATCATATGATACGATGTGAAAACATTTTTTCTTCTGGATCAGACCCATGTAACTCATTATGGATATTAATTTACATATTGGTTAATATAGGCATAACTATATGTTCACAGGGTGTAAATATTGATATGAATACACATATGAATGGTTGCTTCATAATGATGTCCGTATTGAAATCCTTAGTTTCATAAACACTATTCATCTATTACATTATATCCTAAATTATATCTTCGAATGTTTTCTCTTAAATATTCCAATTTTCCCTCTATGTAATCCTATTTCCAAAAGAAATTCAGTCACAATGTTTAAATGTGTTATCTAGAACATGGCCCATTTAGTAACATAAGAACATGATTTCTAACCCCTGAACTAGAGGCCCATTTTCTATATTCACACCAGGAATTATATATTTGACATGGTTTTGGAAATGGTTTTAGGGTTGGGAATATTAAGGCTATATTGGTATTTTTGATGTACTGGAGTTTTTTTAGAACTCAAATGATATGTAGTCCAAGTTGGAACATGTGAATGTTTCTATGTATACTGAAAACCCCTATGGTTATCCTTTTATTTTTAGGTCCTTCTAATAGTTGGTGTATGGGATTGGGTAAAAAATACACGATGACATCTATGAGTTATGGCTAATTCCAATCATGTGATTCCCTCATTAACTATTATAATATTGTTGTTGGATTCCTTTATGTCATCTAGAGGGTTGAAATGATATTGATTTATTAACCTGGTTAGAATAATTATAACCACCTAGATAGAGGATCATCCTGGTGGTATTTTCCTTTGGTGATGTTAGTTTAGAGAATCTAGGTTGGTAATAAACTATAGAGGTACACCATATACTTGTAGGTGGTTCTGAGCATGTACAGGGATTTCATCTAGGGATGATTATGAAATTTCTATGATTACATATATATATATATTTCCTTATTTTATTTCATTTAAATTTAGTAAAATATTTATTTAATAATTAACTACTTTTATTTCTACTATTTGTATTTATTTATTGCTTTATCTACTCTACCCTTCAGGTTGTGTTTAGTTTTATTTCAACTATTATACTATACCATCTTTATGTTGTGTTTCTACTTTCCTTTTTGTTTTTAAAAATGTGTTTAAAAAATAAGATGATGTTTTTGAATTTTAAATTGAAAAAAAACCTTATTTTTCAAGTATTTCAAACTATCATATATAGATAATTTTAGGAAATATCTTGTATGTATTATATGATTCTTTTATATTGAGCTATTTTATTCTCACAACCTAGTTGCACTACATGGTATTATATTACCCAATCTATTTTGTTGGTTCTACTTTTGTTCTACAGTGCTTATCGTGAGACCTAATGTTTTAGATGCTGGTGACCAAGAGGTATAAGGATGATCATATCAATTCTACTTTGGGTTTTGTTTTTGTTTTTTAGTTTTCTATTTTGTTATAAAATAGTTGTGTTGGGATATGTTTCTATATTTATATCTTCTCAGTGGTCATTGGTTTCTCCTATATATAATATTTGTTTTTTCTTGCTTCATTTATTATGGTTTAAGATGTTTTGAATCATTCACAAGTTCATTATCATTTATGTACTACACTATTTTAATGCACATGGGTATTTGGAATGCCTCTTGGGCCTTCTTTCCTACTAGCTTGGTTGACTTGTTAAACATTGACATGGGTTGGTTCATGAAAAATTGGAATCAGATCTAGGTTACAATAATTTAGAGCACCAATTTATCTGTAGATATGACTTTTTATGGCTCAGGATGTAGATAAGGGATGATTTTCATGAACTCTTATTCATATAGAGCCTCAAGTTACAATGGATAGTCCTGGATTTGATTATTTAATTTTGGTTATTGATTTTTTGTTGTTGGTGCTTGTTGGGTTTGTTGTTTGTTGAATGATAATGGAAATGGGGCATTTCTAAATGATGTTATTTCATGGAGTAACAACATGTGTGAATCGTAAGTGCATGGTTCAAGATAATTCCAATGGTTGGTTCATTCAGGGAGAATGGTCTGCTAAACCATGTAGTTGTGTTAAAAATGATCACTAATTACCTATTTCAGGGAATTTAACATGATTCATTTTGTGTTTTATTTTTGTTTTTATGACTGTATTTATAATGAAAACTTGAATTTGGAAAAAGCGTTTGAAATGTAAACTTATTGTTGGACGCTATTTTAATTTTAAAAGTGAGATTTATTTTTTGAGATGTATTTGAAAAACAATTTTTGTATTTTATTAAATGATTCCTTAGAATAAAGGGATTTTGAGTTTTTTGAATGATGATAGTTCTTTTTTAAATATTTTTTTTTATGTTTTGATTTTTTTCTTGCTGTCATTGATTTTAATTTCATTATAGGTTTAATTTTGATTTTTTATTAATTTGGTTTTGTTTTTATTATTTCATTTATATTATGCCACATATAATTTTTCCAAAGCTTTCTAGTGAGTCTATTTGAGTCAATAATCATTCACAGACTCCCAGTGGAGTCATGGAAATGAGTTTGTAGTAGTTTTTTCCTATTTCTCATTGAGATCGAGGTCCACTATAGATTATAAAATAGATTGAGGAAGTTTAATGTTTTTCCATGTTTTTTAATAACCACAATTTTTTTATAGTGTGAGCTGTTCTTGGTTTCATTGAGGGTTGGGAATAATGATAGAAATTTTTTTTCAAATGGATTATAACTAATTAGGTAATGGGAAGGAATGTATTAATGCAATCAGGTGTCCAGTAATTTCATTGGATGTTGAAGGCCTATGATGGTAACTTCAATGATCTGGTTTCTCTTTCTCTAGAGATATCATCAAATAAAAAGCTAATAGTTCAGCTCTTTGCATGTGGTTTTTTAGATATGAAGGATCATGTTCTCTTATACATGGATGTTTTTTTCTTAAAGCCAGTAGATGTAAAATTTGTATCTATGTTGGTTCTAGGAGTGTTGTCTTTAGTTATTGGAAATCCATTTTCATTTAGCATTCATTATGGTTCTTCATACGGTGAAAAGTGTGCACTATAGAAGCTCATTATAGAGAAGTCTATGTTGTCATTTCCTACCACTACTTCATCAGATCTCTTGTCCAGGTGTTTGTAGTATGGTCGGATTAGGAACATGAAACCATCATTTAATAATTCTCTAAAGGTTTTTTAATAATATATATTTTTGGTCAATTGAGGATGTTCTAAATGTCACATCGATAGTAGAGGAAGTCACGTCTATAGGATTCACTCCCCTGACTACAGGGTAGTAAAAGCATCAACAAACCTGTTCTCTATCAACGGTTCCCAAAGTGATGCATTTACCATTGTTGGGAATTACATGGTGAGGGGGTTGTGGGACTAACAATTTTCCAAAATGTTGGAGTAGTAATGATTTAGGTTTTTCTATTTTAGTTTTCATTGTTTCTGAAATTACCATTCATGAGAAAATCATGTGGGCATCTTTTCCCTGTATTTATTTATTGAACTATGTGTTATGAAACTATTGTAGGTGTCCACTGTGAAATGGTTTTGGGTGTTGGGTATTTCCCATTTCGGTGATAATCTTATCTTTTGAAAATTATGATTCATTGTTTGGATTGGTGATTATATTGGGATCCATTTATTATGTTTCCCTCATTATGGAAATTTTGATGTTTTTCCCTCACTCTAGTTAGTTTCTAAATGGTGGGGATGACTCAATATTTTTCAATGTGGTTTACCTTAATTTTATTTTCCCAATATATAGTTTGGTGTTACTTGTGGAGTTGAAAATGTCACACAATAGACCATTTTATTGATTAGGTTTCAGGTTTAGTTCATTATTTAACTCTGTGGAATTTTTATGGTGGAGATAATTGTCCCACCCCCAACTCGGTTTTCATATATTTGTTTTATATTTATTTATTTATTTTTATTTGGGATTTTTGGATGAGGATCAGGTTTCATCTTTAGGATAATTTTATAGTTTATGAGGGGTTTTAGACACGATATTAATTGTTAGGGTGTATAGTTTGGGGAAAAAGTTTGTTGTTGGTAATGTTAGAAAGATTATTCAGATTAGTTTATTCATTAATTGTGTTTCTTGAAAAGTATATGCACATTTTTTCAAAAACTATGAGACAAAGGGGTCATCTTGTGATGTGTTTGTTGTTTCTAAGGTAAGGCACATGACTTCCACCAGGTTAGTTAAAAACATTATGTAATCATGCGAGGGGTTATTTCATTTTTAATGAAATAATTTTCATCGTTAGTAATAGGTTTCCCAACTAATGTGGACAACCCATGTGGCATTCCATTATTCTAGTAGGGTGGGTAGGGCTGGTGCATAGTTTTTCAAATGGTGCAGTAAATCCTCTCAACTTACTTAGATTCTGAAAATCTAGAATTTACATATTCACCTCTTATGTTTTAATCCCATTTCACTCTTATCCCCATACTAATCATAGGAATATCATGGGGATCCCAAATTCCTCCTCCATTGTCTCTCCTTCCTTAATTTATTCTACTTCAAGGATCTTAGGTAACTTTCATTTTGTTGTTGGATATTTTTCTCATATTCCTCAATTCCTATATTGTTCGTATTTCCCCTCATGCCTTGGTTGCTAATTTAATGAACCCTATGGTGAGGGTTAGAATATGTGGTTCATTTTTGTTGATGTTAGAGAGTTGCTTCTTGGCCTTGTCTATTCATTTCCATATAGTTTCATTAAATTTTTACACCAATTAGGCATGTGTTTCCATTAATGTTATTTCTAGGAAATTGTATTATATTCTTATTCTTCCTTCAATAAATTATAATTCTTTTATTCATGTTTCTGATGTGTTAGTTTTATTTTTATGTTTTTTATTTGTAGTAAATTTGATAAAATGGGTTTTAAAGGACATTATTTTTTATGTCTATATGTATATGCATGCACGATGCTTGATATTATTAAAATTACCAATTTAAAATTAATTTTCGTACATAGGAGTTGTGTTTGGACTTTAATGAGTTTTGGTAATCTTGTTTTATTTTTAATTGATATTTTTGTGTGGGTTTCTTGATTTTTTATGGCTTTTTGCTTATGTGTGAACTCTTATGATTTTTTGTGATAAACTTTTTTTATTCTAGATCAAACACATATACATCCTTATATAAATCCACTTATATTCCACTTAATGTGGGAACACCTATATGTTCTCATGGTGCACATACAGATAGGAACAAAAATTTTAATAGTTAGTCCTTAAATAAGTTCATCGTGAAATTCCTATTTTTAAAACACACTTCTTCTATTTCTTACTCTACTCTATTCTATCTCTATTTTTTTAAATAAATAAATTATTCCCACTATAGATTCTTGGTTTTCAATAACCTCATTTTTGGTTATCTATTTAGTGAAATATGTGAGATATACATAGATCAAAAGAGTCTATAATATAGAATTTCATATAAGTAACTCAATATGAGGTAAAGATGATGGATCGATCTTCCGAATGTATTATTATTTCTTGAAACACAATCACCCATGGAAGGATAATAATATTTTTATGCATTGAGAAGTAAATATCATGTATTTCACACCAAAATGATGATTTCAAGGGATAATATATTCATTGATCTAGTAAACATGGATATCAGAATTGATATGTAATGGGATTGAATTTTTTTTCAAATGAATTCTAAACCATCATTATTAGAAAAGATAAAAATATAAATCCCTAATATTGGGAATTATCAAATGAAAAGTTTATATATGAATGATGGAAAATTAGAGGACTTAATATATGATGATATCATTATAAAATTTGGAATGATATTTTATTTTCCCTCTATACCTTATCAAAAAATGGGATTATTGGATGATTTTCGTAGATTGAATTTCATAATTCACGCTAGATACATAAATATGTATAGTAATTTGAAGGAACACATTTGGAGGTATAATATGATTATGTAAATAGTGTATTATGTGTTATGATTCATGGTGTGTCAATAGGTGATGGAAAAAAGACAACATCATGTATGATACATATAACCAGTTCCGATTCTAGGGTAGAAATGAAATAATATTACTGTCAAGTTTCTTAAAAAACAATAAAAGACTTTATATAATTGTAACCCCTCAATATTTTATCAAATCAGTTATTTTTAGTTTCTTTGATGTCTTCTGTTGGACGCTACACCATGATATTCTTGCACTATAAGCAACACTGTATTAGCTTAAAGACTACCAAACACTATAATTGGCATGTTTTACACACAATTTCATGTTTCTATGATAGAATAAATTTCACGCAACATCCAGTGACTATTTTTATTAATTTATAAAAGAACTATGTTATTCAAAACACCAAAAGAAGGTTTCACTAATCGCGACCCAAAGATGGCTTTCATTAAATGCAAGAACTCCCTTCTTCGATGTTTTTCATTGTACGCAGTACCGTGTTTCACTGAACGGTGACATATTATAAAATTATTATTATTTAATGGGATATAAACTAGATTTTAGAATATAAATAACAAAATTTGGAATTTTATATATCATTAAATGTATTCCTATTTATTTTCAAGAACATTATATAAAAATCAATTTTTTGTATAAAAAGACATATTTTTCAATAAAATGTAGTATTTCCACCTATTGATGGTGCAACCATTAAAAATCTATTTTTTAGAATTTTTGTATAATATATTTGATGAAATAAACTTATTAATTGAAATATGTAAATCAAAATTTTCTTCGGATTAATATTTTTTATTTTTTGAAAAAAATAATATTTTAATGAAGCGTGATAAATACTACATTTTTATTCAAAAGATCCTTTTCATCTATTTTTTATATAGATATATTATATTTTTAATATGTTTTAATGTGTAATTGGATTATGTTTTTATCATTTAATCAAATTTTGGTCATCTGAGGTAATTTTACATTTAAATTGGACATAAACACATGTCAATCTTTTGATATGTTTTTAGATCTTAAAATACTGCCTTTTGGTTTTGATAATGGGAATTAATATTAAATTAATTTCTACCAATTATATTTTTTTAATTTGGGAAAATTTATTCAATTTTTGGAATCATAAGTTTAAAATTCATTAAATTGGTAGATTCATTTTTGTATATTTTGAATAGTAACTTGGTTAATATTTTATGACAATAATTAAAACTAAATCAACAATATTAGGATAACAAACTATATGATAAGGATAATAAAATTACCCAAAAAAAGTTAAAATCCAATTTGATTAATAAAAGTCGACCCATATCACCTAGGGTCAGAATTGATTTATTTAATATAATTTTTTCCATGAATATGATGTAATTATTATTAAAACAAAAGAATGTGACAACATGTACCTCTCTTATCTCTTATAAATATGATAATTTTAATGTCGTGATAAACATGATGAATCTTAGAACATAAATAGTCTCCAGAAAGATAATTAAATTATCTATATCATGCGAACTTATTTTAATTTCAAGATATTAAATAATGACCATTCATATTGACACAAGAGTGATGTAGAAATTATTTTTCTGGTAGAAATATCAAATAAATAATATAAAAATTTAAAATAAATATCATATGAACTAATTAATACACTCCAAAAATTATCTAGGTGACTATGTAATGTTTTTAGTGTTTTAAATAATATATTTTTAGTTTATATTCTATTCTGATTTTATTTACAATTGAATAAATGAATAGTGTGAAAATAGACACTATCGATATTTTATAAAAGTAACATATTATGAAAAATATTTAAAATTAAAAAAAATTAAAATTAAAAAGTGAAAATAATATTATCTAAAATTTCTTAAAGTTTCCAATTATGGATAATTTACAACATAATTAAAAATTAATAACCATTTAATATTTATAATGTTATTAAAAGAAATAAAATTAAATAGATCAATTAAAGATAAATCAAAATGATAAGGTCTAAACTAAAATGAAAAATATATAAATTTTATCGGTTGAGATTATTCAGACCCATAATCATTGTATCTCTCAAATAAATGATTTTGGTACCATTATAATCTAAAAATAAATTTATAATAAATTTATATTTCAGGACATTCAAAAAATGCATCTCCTCCCTCTTATAAAACGAAAATACATCTACCCACACACTCACACCTTGCAAGCCCATTGGCTCATCCCACTAGAGATAAACTATGTTCCCAACATCCCTCCCTTCCTCTTAGAGGTCACACATTAGGAATAATGATCTCTTAGCGAGGCCTTTTGTGTAAATCAATAAGAGATAATCGAAAAGAGGTAATTGTTTTATCACACCATCCAAAATTATTTTCATAATCTACTTCTTCCTCTTAGGTTGTTCACATACTAAAGTAATGAATACAATATCTTATAAAATATTAGATTTTTTATCAATAATGTACTACCTTATATGTCCTTTTTTCCATCCTACAAATGTACGAATTACTATCTCAACACCATTGTGTAATTTGTTATTCAAGGATACATAAATTAGATGGGAATAATGATTAGTATAATGAATGTAAATAATTTATATGTCATGATAATTATTCATTATAATTAATATAAAATCCAATTCTATACAATTTATCCATTATGTGAATGAGGTCATCGCTCATGCGTAAATACGGCCTACCGTCTCCACGACGTGATGAGATTAATTATCCATGTTTACCATTCAAGAATGATTATAATGTATATATCATAAATAATTAGGAAATATATGACATAAAAATTCTACTATATTAATGTATATATATATATTTCATTAACATTATTCTATTTAATTTAATAAGGAAATGGAAAAAACGTTCATGCGTACGTACAACCAACCATCCCCATAAATGTTGTAGTCTATTTCATTTATATATCTATTATATATATTTCAATATAGAATATTTTTGATATATAAATCATTCTTTTTTCATTATGGAAGTTTGTAAACCATGATCAATGTAATAATATCATGAATAATATGTCAAAACAAGTATGATAAATAAAACGATTATTACCCAAAACATTGTGTTAACACAGAATTGATAAATGAAAGGGTGATATAATGTCATAAGTGAATCATATATGATGTACTAAATATTATTGTGGATATTTTAAAATTTAATAATATGTTTAAACACACTATATAGTAGTTTCAAATACATATTATTAATTTCATACCTAAGGTAAGGGATAATTTTTCAATCTCATTTTTCTCTGAGGATGTTTATATGTAAGTATTTACTGGTGTATATTTATCATCCACATACATGTTTCTTAATTATTTAATATTATTTATATTATGATTCAATATTTTACAATTAATTATTCTCGTTGGTGATTTTTATTAATTGGTGTAAAATAAATCTTCTATTGTTATTCGATTTGAGTTACTTTTGGACTATTCTAACTAAAGTATAAGGAGTATTTTTTTTAACAAATATGGAATGAAAAAAATTTTAGGTCATCATGAAGACCTATTTTCATGAAGATTCTTCTATATGATTTAAATTTTCTTTTCAACTAAATTATTTTCTCTTAAAATTTCATTGCATTTTTTGAAAATAATATGTTTTTAAAAAAGAAAGGATATTTCCCCTCCAAAATTATGTTCAAGTGTTTTATCAAAATTAATTTCCATATATGATGACATATGGTTGTGTTTATATCCCTATTGTTACTTCTATTTAATTGTTTTTATAATTTAATAATTTTTATGAAAACCATTTATATAGATTATGTTGGAATGATTTTTAAGAAACCCACTTTTTCGATATCTGGGTTATAGTAAGATGAATGATTTATGTTTTTTTGGAACATGTAAGAATGATTTCAAATTGAGGTGGAAGGGAACTATATCTCACTAAAATGAATTTGGTAAAGATTTATATCTCATGAGATAGACATGACTGGAACATAATGTAAATACGGTATAGTAATATATGGGTGGAAAAAAATTTAAATCTGGTTCATTATGACATGGCTGGACACCTAAATATCATCCCAGTTGGTGAGGTCTCACTAAGTGCATCAATGAGGAATAAGTTCGAGACCAGTAAGAGGAATAATTCCAGGTACTGTAGTAGTTTTTAGTAAGAACTATAGAAGTACGATTTCATGTAATTTATAAGTACTATGCGGGTACTGTATGAGGTACTGAAGCAGTATTGTAAGGTGTACTGTTCGGTATTGTAGCAGCTAAAACTATTCACCTTTGGCAACCATTTTGGGCTTGTAGTCCTTAAGTACTTTGGGAGAACTAGGGATTTGAGTTAGTAAGTATTGTAGGCTACCTCATGGACTTCATGATACATCAAGGCCTTTAGGGCCACCTGATTTGATTTTTCACAGACAAAATCTACAAGGAACTGTTGTAGAAGAGGATTCAAGAGCTGGGTGAATTCACCAGAGTAAGGCTAAACAAATTTGGATAATTGAGAGGGTATGGTATTTTCCATCAGAACCATGCTTATGAAGATATGCACATGTACATGCTATCCACCAACCATGAAAAGGTGGAGAGCTGATCAAAATGTAGATGTTGGGAAAGGGTGCTTTCAAGTAGTTATAGTCTGTATGATTTTCATTAGACCTACGGGTCTTGTAATGTATCCAAGCCTACAAGAAATGTAATATGAAATCATATGGGAATTTTAAGGGTTCCCCCTCATCCCTTGAGAGGTGGGTTATCAATATATCAATAAAAAAGAAGTCCTTCGAGCCATTCAGGTATGACATGGACGAAACTGAAAGTAAAGTCGATTCAGTAATGGGCATTGTCCACTATGATGAACTTGGAAGTACTGCATTGGATACTATGAAAATCATATTATGATTTAATTTTTTTCCACAATTACACATTTTTTGATCGTTCTATTTTATCATTATGAATGATCATTTGTGATCTATGTTTGATGTACTACCATGATTTATTTCATGACTCATGATTTTTATCTTTAAACATTATATTCCAGTTTTTTAATTCATATATTTGTGGTTTGGTTCATTTTCTCATTGTTTTCCCATAATGATAATTTGATCTCAGACTTTTTATGTTTTTATTTTCCTAGGATAAAAATGATGGTTTTTGGGTAGGAAAACTGATAGGGAAGATCAGTATGGGTGATGTTGAAGATCATTAACCTAGTTAGAAGATTATATTCCAATTATTTAATGAATCTAAACTAATACGGTCTCTGGGGGTCCATTTGTGTCACGTATTAAGTATTACATAAAATAAAATTAATTTCCATGTACATAATGCTTGGGTATTCAAAGTTGGTATCTAGGAAAAGGTTTAGTCCATATTTGGAAACTAGGATGTAGAAACATTGGAGATATCCCTAGAGATATTTCTGATGTATGTCTAGGGATATACCTAAGGGTAAGATTAACTATATGTTAAATTCCTACAATTATGGTAATTATCATGAATAGCCTTGGTTTAAACCTATATTTTTAGAGATTTAAAGTAACCCTGGATTATGTTGTATTCATAGTATGATTTTTTCCACTCACAGTCTTCTTTTTGGGTTTTAGACAATAGATGGAACACAAATTAACCACGTTAATATTATATGTGATGGAAAATGCAATGATAGTCCTCTTGAACAATAAAATTTTATGTGTTATAGAATAAATAAACTTGTTTCTATGACCAAAAATCCTACTTGGCTTCCAAATGACCAAATATGGGAATATCGTACTCTTCAATTTTTCATATGGAAATATCTAACTTATTTTATTGGAATGATCGATCCACTAGTTGAAGATAAATGGATTTTTACCATTGAAGATATATTTTTTATTCTATTTTGTTAAAAATATTAAAATGATATGTTGAGAACTTATTGCTTGGATGGTAAAGTGAATCAGTGGTGGTGCATTATCAAGAATATGAGTCATAAATATAAAATTGAATCCCTAGATTGGGATAAGTCTATGAACTTATTTTTCAGTACGTACATTGGTTGTATTATTCTTCCAAAAAGGGATATTGTAGTTCCACATCTATCTCATTTTTATGATATGAAAAGAAGGATATAATTTAAATGAAACTATAAAAATTATGGATAAAATATGATTTTAATTTCTTTATGATCATAGTTTGTAAGGAACCATAGAGGAAATTGTCTTAAGGTGATTGATAAATATTTTTTATTGGGAATGAATTTCTTTGAGCATTTTTATATTGATTTAACGGGAGTAAATAAAATGATCCAAAGAGTGAACCTCTCACAAGTCAGGGTTAAAAGATTATTAAAATGGGTCATTATGATAATGAATTCCCTAATCAAATGGTTATGGATGATTTTTTATGCCAAAAACATATTAAGGACAAACGAAAAGGAAAATCAAATGCAGTCACTATTGGTGATGTTGAGTATGATAACAAAGTGGCGGAAAGATTATGTGTTTATATAATGGGATTCCATAATGGTGTTGTAGAATCTCTTTTATAGTATTATGGAAAACTAAAATATCTTTGTAGTGGTCCACAGTGGTTTACCACAAGTATATAGTACCAGTAACCATGAAAAGTGATTTAAATATTTTTATAAAGAACATTATATGTATATAATGAAGGTATAAGGTGATACATAGATGTTTTATAGTATTATTGACCTCATGACTAATATAAAGACAAAGTGATATCATGGTTTGAGTTTAAATATGTTTGGGAATTTTTTCTGTGTCAAAAGATTTAATTTTTACAGAATTCATGTATTCACTATGGTTCTGTGGAAATCCATGTTATTACCATGTTTCAAGAGAATACATTATTAAAAAATTTACATGTTTAGAATGTGACAACAAAGAACCACCTTATGAGATATGGGAAAAAATGTTATGTCAATTTAGTTTACCACTCTATAATGTTTTATATTTTTAGATTTTGGATGGATTATAATTTTATCCATTTTGGATTGTATAAGTTATATTCTATTTTAGGTTTTTTAGATTAATGTATTATCAAATTATAGGTCGACTTATTCATATTTGATTACCTATACTAACCTATTTTGGTGGGATATATGGAATGACCTATCATTCAATCATATGATCTACTAAAACATCATGAATGAAAAAATATATTTCATTTAATTAAATAATAGATGACGTTCAAATTGTTAAAGGCGCAAAAAATGATGTGATTGTATCAAAATCAAATAAGTAATTATTCTCAAGAAACATTGTCCATCTTTAGAGAAAGGTTCTTGAAATATTAAAATTTTATAATTGTACCTTTGTATCTAATGAATCAAATGGTCCCATAAATCATTGCATATTTATGGCTTTATAGTTGTTAACATTCTCTATAAATTGTTCTCTATCACATTCCATCAAAATTTTATGGATATATTTTTTTTCCATATCCATGTTTTGACATCTCATCGTTATTATCTTATGTGGAAAACCAATTTTGAGTTACATTGGTTAACTATTATGTTTATAAATTTCCATTTCTTAAATGATGTCTTATTATTCCTTTTTACAATGTGGGTTTCTAGGAAAAAAACATTCAATTATTAATAATTTTATAACCCGGACGAATTTCGAATGGGAAAATTATTTTAGGGGTTGTATAATGTAACTGCAAAAGATTTTATAACATAGATTCTTATTAATTAATTTGATGTCTTCTTTTGTAAGCCATACCAAAATTATCTTGCACTATTTGCAACACTGTATTAGCTTGCAGTATATGGAAAACTATACTTGACTTGTGCTGCACACAATTTCATGTTATTTTAATAGAAATAATTTCATGAAACACTCAGAATAGATTTTTTTCAATGCATAAAAGTAGAATGTTATACAAAAAAATAAAGGATTCACTAAATGAAACATTGACTTGTATTTCATTACATGCAATACTGACCTTCTTGGATAACTTACGTTGTACCCAATATAATGTTTCACTAAAAAAATATATTATTAAAATATTATTATATAATGGGATATAAGCTAGTTCTTATGATTGGAATTGACAACATTTTTAATTTTATGAATCATTATATATCATATTATGTATGTTCTAGTAAATTATATAAGAACAAATTCAATTTTTCATATAAAAGAATTATTTCTCAAAAAAATTAGTTTTTCCACCTCTTGATGGCGTACCCATTTGAAGTAAATTTTTAACAATTTTAAATAATATATTTTAAAATATAATAATATTTTTGCTAAGAGTGATATCATAATTTTTTTTATTTTTTGGGGTTTTTCTTATAAAATTCATATTTTAATGAATAGTGAAAAATTCTGTATTTTAATTCAAAACTGCATTTTCATATAATTTATTTATATAGTTAGATTAACTTTTTAATTGGTTTTAAAGTGTAATTTCTGTAACTTTTTATAATTTAATCCAATTTTTTTCATTGGATGTAATTTTACATTTAAATTGGGCATAAACACATGTCAGTCTATTGATATGTTTTTACTTCTAAAAATCACACTTTTCAATTTTAGATAATGGGAATGAATTTTAAATTATTTTGTTCCAATTCTGTGTTTTGAATTTTTTAAATTGTATTAAATATTTGGAATTAGAATTTATGAATTGTGTAAATGTGTACCATTTATTTTTTGACATTAATAATATTAACTTTGATAAATTTTATTTACAAAAGTTAAAGTTAAATCAGGTAAATTAGTATAATAGGAAATATGATTAGGATAATAAAAATACCCTAACACCTGAAATAAACCAATTGGAGGTATAAAATTATACCCATATAACCCAATAGTCTGAATTTATTCATTAAAATTACTTTTTTCCATGAAAGATATGTAATTATTATTAAATCAAATGAGTGGGACAACATGTCACTCTCTTATCACATATAAGTATAATGATTTTAATGTAGTGATAAACATAATGAAACATAGAAACTAAATAGTAAAAAAATGATAATGAAATTATCAACATCATGTGAATTTATTTTGAATTTATAGTGATTAAATAATTCTCATTAATGATGACACCATAGTGATGTAGAAATTATTTTATTGATAGAAATCTAAAATAAATATCTTAAAAAATATGATCATAAATAGGATAGAAAATAATTAATGTGATCCATGAAATTTAAAAGAGACTATGACATATTTTTAGTATATTAAATATTTTGGTTCAAATTTATCTTTGGATTAGATTAATCAAAAGTCAAATAAATGAATAGTGTCAAAATTGAAACTATTGAAATTTTAAAGAAATAACATATTATTAAATTTTTATTAAAAAAATAATATTGAAAAGTTAAAAATTGAAAATTAAATTATTCAAAATGTCATAAAGAATCCATTTATGCATATTTTAATACAAACAAGTAAATATTGGTAACCATTTAATATTAAAAATATTATTAACATAAATAAAGTTAAATATATTAAATAATGATAAATCAATTTGATAGGGCTTAAAATAAAATGATAACATGTCTAAATATTTTTGGTTGAGAGTATTTCACCACATAATCAACTTACCTTCGAAATAAATTTGGTTGGGACCATAATAAACCGAAAATCAATTTATAATAAATTAATATTTCAAGACATTCCTAATGTTCCCCCCTCTTATAAATCAACACAAACTCTACCCACTTAATCACACCATTAAAACACATTGACTCATCCAAAATCATCTAAAATAAGATCCCAACATACCTCCCTTCCTCCTAGCGCCCAAACATTTGGCATATACCCATCCTAAGGATACCTTTTGTGAAAATAAAAAAGTGTATTCTCGAAAAGGAGGTAATAGTTCTATCCCCACATTAAAAATTATTTTCATCTGCTACATCTATTATTATGTTATTATCATTCTACGGTAATAAATCCAGTATATAATACATTATAATATGTTAATATAAATATGGTACAACCATATACCTCCTTTTATCCATCCTACAATTAACAAAATCACTATGTGTACGTATGTACGACATACCATCTCTATGGCGTGGTATAATTTGATAGTCAACAATACATAACCTAGATGGTTGTAATGATGAGTATAGCCTCATTAAATAAATATTATAACATGATAATTATTATTTTTATTTAATATACCATAAATTTCCATACCATTTATCCATTAAGTGAATGATATCATCACTCGTGCGTACAAACGGCCTACCATCACCACGACGTGATAAGATTAATTCTGAATGATAACCATTAATGAATTATTATAAATAATAAATAATAAATTAGAATTAAATATATGAATTAATAAAGTTACAATATTTTTGTATATATATGTGTGTGTTATTTACATTCTTCCATTCAATTCAACATGGAAACAGAAACAATGTCCGTGAGTACGTACGACCTACCGTCTCCATGAACGGTGACATCCTTTTCATTTATCTATCAATTATATATATTTATATACTGAATATATATGATATATTGATCATTTATTACATTTTGGATGTCATAAAATCATGATTTATGTAATACGACCAATAATAATAGGTCAAAACACGTATGATGAATAAAATAATTATTACACAGAACGCCCGTTTAACATGGAACTGATAGATAAAGGGGTAAAATAAAGCAATAAGTAAATAATATATGATATAATAAATATTATTATGGTTATATTATAAGTTAAAAATTAATTTTAAACAAACTACTCATGTATTTTGAATATATATGATGCATATCAGACCTAAGGTAAGGGATAATTTTCCAATCTCATTTTTATTCGAAGTTGTTTATACATAAGTATTTACAATGGTATATTTATAATACAAATGCATATTTCATATGCCGTTAACATTATTAATATTCTTATTCAATTTTTAATGATTAAATTTAACTTTTTTGAATTTTTATTAAATGGTATGAAAGGATTCTTTTGTCATTATTCGATTTAAGGTACTTTGGGACTTTTCCAGAAAATATATGAAGAGAATGTTTTTTTTACTTATATAATATGAGTAATTTTTCACATCAATAAAATGATTTATTTACATGAATCTTACTCTACACGAATGATTTTTTTCAACTAAATTCTTTTCTTATTAAATCATGTGTCATTTTGAGAAAACAAAATGTTTTTAGGAAGAAAGGATATTTTCAATTAAGAAATAAGTTAAACATTTTTATAAAAATTATTTTCTATCTTAGATGAAATAGGGTATAGTTTATTTCCCAATTAATACTATGAAATTATTGTATTAATATTTACTTATTTTTAGGAAGTGAATTTATATGGATTATGATGGAATGTTGTTTAAGAAGCCCATTTTTTTTGTTTCTTGGTTTATGCTATAACTAATGATCAACGTTTTTGTTGAACATGTAATAATGATTTCATTTTGGGATGGTTGGGACCTATATCTCCCAACAATGAAATGTGTAATGATTTATATCTGAGGAGATAGACATGACTGGAATGATATTTAAATCAGTTTCAGTAATACATGGCTAAAACAATATTTAAATCAGGTTCATTAATACATGAATGTAATTAACAGTAACCCAGTTTCAGTAATGAACTTTGTCCAGTATGATGTTCTTGGTAGTAATTACTTAGATACTATATAAATTATTTTATGTGATTATTTTTTTCTATAATTCAATGTTTTATACCAATTTTATTTTTCCATGGCTATTACTCCTTTATGACCTATTCCTCACACACTTCCTTTTTTATTTCCTGATGCATGATTTTGATATTTAAAAAATATGTTCGTGGTTTTAAATTTTTATGTTTATGTTTTGTCTTATGTTTCAATGATTACCCTTACTGAGAATTGTTTCTCATCCTTTTTATGTTTTCTTTTCCCTAGGATATATTGAATGATTTTTAGGTGGCCAAAAAAGAGGAATATCGTAAAAGGGAGATGTTGAAGATCTTTCACCATGTTAGAGGATTATTTTCCATGTTTCCAAAGATATTAAACAAATATAGTCTTTCGGTATCTTTTAGTGTCGTGTATTATGTATTCCACAAAATAAATGTAATTTCCATGTACGTTAGGCTTCAATCATTAAAATAATAAAGATACAGTATAATTTATTCTTTACCTCATTACTAAAAATGCACATTTAATTTATATAAGATATGATTTACCGCAGAAAGTGCCTTACATGACTCTATATTAATGATGTTATAATTATTTAGGGTGGAACACTTTCAATAGTTTTTGGTTTTTATCCATGTTATACATTAAAATTATATTAATGTATTTTGAAAGCTACGAATAATGATCTTCATTTGAGCATTACCTCTCATCCTCAAACTGATGGATCTATTAATTGGAATCTACAAACATTAAAACGCATCATGAGATCATCATCATAATAATTTCAATGTAATTGGGATCCATATTTACCTTTGATTTATTTTTTCATTAACAATAGCTTCTATTGAAGTATTCAAATAGAAATTTTTGAAGAATTATATATAATGGTATTTCGTACTCCATGTTGTTGGGATAATGCCTGTGAAAATAATCTTGTAGTCCCATAGCTTGTATAGATTCAATGGAAAATGTAAAGTCTATTTAGTACAATATTAAATTATCTTAGTGATTGAAAAAATAATTTTATAATAACTATATAAATGATTCATAAATTTTAGAGGGATATAAAGTTTTCATAAAGGTATCTCCATGGAATTGTGTTATATGGATTAATAAGTAGAGAAAAATTTTCTTCTTGTAAATCAAATATTTTGAAATTCTGAAAAAATGGTCCTTGGGCTACCATATGAAAATCGAACTGAGCCTCTGTAAATTACAGTATGTTTTCGATATCTCCCTGTCAAAGTAGTACATGTCAGTCCCAACACATGTTCTTACCATAGAAGAGATATAATTGGAACATGAATTATCATATTTTTATGAATTTTTTTAAAATCCTTACACTAGAGAAATTTTTTTGAGGAGTTAGATGACCTGGCTCGAAAATGCACTTTTGAAAAACATAATATAGAGAAAGAAATGTGGGACCTAGAGGATTTTATGAAGAAAAAAACACATTTTATTAGAAGTTAATACTCATGAAAATTTCAAAGTTGATTTTTTATGGGGGAAGAATGTAATATCCCCATAATGTTAAATAATAAACTAGTATAAAAAAGTGTCTTCAACAATGGTGATTAAATTTAATTTCATAAATAATGAAATTAAAGGGCTTATATGAGGACATTTAATGCCATTTATTATGTAACTAATGTAAAATACAAAATTTTAAATTTATTTTATGAAAAACCAGTGTTAAAAGTTTTCATGGAATACTTATAGTGTAGCTTATTTAGTAAATAATTTTAAAAGACTACTTTTAACGTTGATTCATTAAAAAGTGGAATTGAAATACCACATAGATGACTTTTAACATCAGTTTTTTTGGAACCATTCATTAATGTAAATAATTACATATTATTTTTAAAAACACAATGAGGGAAATGTTGAGAATTATGTGGTATATTATAGATGATTTAATTTCAGTTATTATTGGTCAAAAATGAATTATTGATCAAATTCTATAGTTATCTGATGTTCAAATTATATAAGATAATTATTAGAGAAATAAAACATTAATGAAGATAACTTTTGATATGAAAGTCACTTTGAGCTCTAGAAGTACTAATATAATATCATATAAAATTAATATGATTACGGTTAAAATATTAAATATCATCATTTTGAAAAACTGATGTCAAATGTGACTTTGAACTTCAGTACCTAGAAAAGAACCAATGTTAAACATCTTTTATGGAGACATTTAATGATAATTTTTCATGAATCGATGATAAAAGTAGGAATTTAATGTCAATAATAAAGTAACCAATGTGAAAGTTGATGCATAAATCCTTTAAAAATTATTTTAAAAAATGTTACATTAAAAACTCAATACATGATGATTTCTAACATCAAAATTATATGTACCCAATATTACATTTAAATTTTCAAATATACAGGATTGTTATTTGCATTAATTTCACACTGTAAATTTTAAAATTTAAAATCCAACATAAGTTGTACTAAAACACCACTGAAAGTTTTTCTATTAACTTTATATGAATCCATATTCCCTTTAGGTCATCATTTTTGACCTCTTGTATCCAATCAAATTTTCAGTGTGTCTTCAATATATGAATTTAACATGGTATCTATTCTAATCCTTTAATTTCCTTATTATTATTTTAGATAATATAAAAAATGACAGATAATTCATTTATAAAAATGATTTCATATTCCAATCATGTTATGAGGATAAAAAATCTGCAATATATTTACCAACTGAGGAGAATTTTTTTTATCAGTCCCAGTTTTCATTCTTGTATATGTTTGCCACTAAAAAGATATAAAATGATGATAAAAAACACATCGATTCGATGGATAAACCTAAAAGCATTGAAATTAGATTGAATCATTAGTTTTATTTTTTCAATATTTAATTTAAACCATCATTTAATGTTTCTCATGTTTTCATTAAAATGAGTTCTAGATATGGAATCATAGAAAAATATAACTTCTGATGGACATAAAATTTGACTTATTACTATATTTTTCCTTGATGACTACTAAAATGAAATTTTTTAAAATGTACTAAAAAATTGTAGATATATATAACAATTTTTTCACAAAATCCTACATCATATGTGACTTTTAACAGTAGATCCATAATAAGATGGACATTAAAAGTATTTTAAAATACTATTAATATTAGTTTTTCTTAAAAATTTGTAAAATATTGGATTTTGTAAACCATTACAAAAAAATTGTTGTGAAAATACTTCAATGAGTAATTTTAACATTGTTTTTATAATAAAAATACATTAAAAACTATATTTAAATCTTCTTTTGACATTAGTTTTCCAAAAAAAACCGTCATCGAGAGGCCAATATTTTTTTAATGTCCATTTATAAAAAATTAATGTTAAAAGTACAACATTTAATGTTTGAATAAGAAACATTGGATAAAAATAGATTTTTTAATTAAAAAAGAATCATGAATTAATCTTTTACTACTGGTGACATTTTATTTTACGGCATGAAAAAGAGGCAACACTAATTTTAAATGAAAAAATAAATATTATTATTTAAATATGACCCATATAACATATACATTTAATTGGATGCTATGAAAATGAATAAAAAAATTAAAATATTTTTTAAGTTCATTTGAATATAAATTTTCTGACTAACATTTATGATATAAACATTCAATTATTTTTTATTTTATTTTATTTAGTATACATACATGTTTACTGATAATGATCCATGATAGACCCAAGAATTTCTTCATTTTTAATTTAATTTAATAATTATATTTATGTAATTAAATTTTATGGTGGATTTATTTTTATGACTTATTCAATTCCCCTCAATATTAAATTTTTATAAGGGAGTACATGCCCTCATTTATCGGATTAAATATATTTTTGCACACTAATTTTCCAACGTCTACATGTGAGTATACATTGAAAATATTGTTGATGTTGTTGGAAATGTGGTTCGAGTCGAGCGCTAGCATAAACCAAACAAGTGAAGTGTATATGAGTTTTATGTTCAACAATTCAAGCTAGGTATTTCCATATGTAATTATCTAGGTGTCTTTGTTGAGTGATTATTCACAAGATATATTAACTGATTGTTAACAACTCATGATGACATCTTTAATTATTTATTTTATCCTGTGCATGGTTTATTATTTTATGAATGTGTATTTATTCTTCATGATCACATAGTTTAATAATTAAAATCATTCCAATATAAAATGAATATGTGTACAAAATGATTTCAATTTAAAATAATGGTAAGGTTGTGAGCGTGATCTCATAGAATAAGAATTTAAACAACAAAAGTATTTCCTTTACTAAAATTTACTTTCTCAATACCACATAGAAAATTTAAAGTCATTAAAATCATTATATAACATGAATTGGGAGAAAACATATTTTTTAAGGTTCTCTTTATACCTAGTTTAGGGTGTCTCTAACTACATAATAGTTCTTATATGTGTTGTAGGTTGACCTAACTATATTAGGAAGAAGAGGATTAGCTATAACTATCTTTTTTCAAAATTAGAATAAAATCATTGATTAATTAAAAAAATTCTTTTCAAGAGACGTGACATCCTTCAACTCATCAAGGTTTCATTTGTTAATGTGTTACTCTAGTCCAAATACTACCACAAACTCTCGAATTAGTGAAAATTCTATAACTTTGGATATGAAGAGTGGTTTAAGGGCCTATTCTACTAGATTTCCTTATAGAAAAAAATAATATCTAGTAAGAAAGGGATACTAGGATCTGATAAAGTCATAGGATATATTTAAAATTAATAATTTGAAATTTTTTAATGGTAATAAAGATCAATGTATTAATCTTATTGAGTTTATTTTTTTACAAATATGTAGTGTAATACCATATATAAACTGATATTGTTATTGGAAAATGAAAATTTCCTCAATGAATTAAATTTCCATGATTATTAATATATCAATTAAAAATTACCAAATTATGGGAGCTTCAATGTACCAGTTTCTCCACTATTTATTAATTCACTTAGTAAGAGGGTGAGAAAAAATTTCTTACAGAAGACCCATATATATCAAAGATTATGTTTTTTGCACAATTTTATCATCAATAAAATATTTTTTGTATATAAATTATAAGTAAATGTATTGTTTCATATATTTTCTCAAATAAAACATGCTTGTGAGGAAAATGTTCACCGAGATATGAAAAATTTATGATTATTCTGAATATACTTAAACTGCGAGATGAATAAAAATCCTTTAATAAAACTCTTTATAGAGTCATTATCTCCCAAATTACTATAGTTTTTAAAGTTAGAAAAAAATAGTAATTGGAGATAATGATTCTTTACCGGTTGGGTAAGTCTCCCCATGATGATATGAACTAAATGAAATATTAAAATTTTATTTCATATGGCGAATAAGTTAGAAACAAGGTGAAAATGAAAATAGAATGTGTGATATGAATGAAACTTTAAGAACTACCTTCATGAATGAAGGTGGATCATTATTCATCATACATTTGACTTACCATTACATTACATTATTCTATTTAAGTTAAAATGAAATAAAAAATAAATAAAATAAGTCTCTTTTTTTAGGAATATTCATCATTGTATATATTATTTCTATTGTACTACCTGATTCATAAATACAGTATTTCCATATTATGTGTTTATTTAAATAACATAACTAAGATTATTTTTAAACATTTTTACATGTAAGATTAATTTTTCATCTAGATGAGAAAGAGATTTTCCAAATTTAATGGTGTGATGTTCTCAACTTGTAATTTCTATGATTAATTGTTCTATTGAATCTTTATCGAATAAACAATTAAATTAATTAATTTTTTTCTAAAAGGAGTAGGCATTATTTTTTTTTAGAATGAAAATTTTTTTGGTATCTAATTATAAACTAATTATTCATCAACAAATGAATCATTCGGAATAACTAATGAATATAAAAAATGATAGGCTCAATTATACCAAGTATCAGAAAGATTAATATTTTTATATTACACTAAAACTATTTTTCAAGGATACTCCCAGAATGGTATCTGGAAACTATGGAGCTAAATACCAAAATACATTTTCACATATAAACTATATTTTGACAAAGAAACCTTTATAAATAATGGTCAGCCCCAAATATTTCATAATTTATTCATCTGGAGAGTGTGAACTATTATACGTTTGGGCTAGTGGTAAATATATATTATAATATTCCCTTAAGTATAATTAAGGAATTGAAAATGGATGTATGATTTATTCATTACTATAAAATATCAGTTTTTTTGGGTTCATGTGATGAATAATATCTTGACCAAGACTTCATCGATCATGAAATTTATAAATGATTTATTCCTAAAATCAACTTTCCATATACACAAAGATACTATGATGTTAGTAAAGAGTATTTATTATTAGTATAACATTAAAAAATTTATCAATAAAACATAGAATTTTGTAAATTTGTATCAAAAATTTCCTTATACACATAATATTCAACATGCAATTAAAATGATCATCAATATGGAAACTAATTTTTATTTTATGAAAATTAATTATTTTTTTCTAAAATTGTTTTAAAAATATTACTATTATCCCCTAAAAATATTCCAACTGTAATGAAAAATGGCTATAATTTGATTTATAGTATTATATAAATTCATTATGTCACCAAAAAATGTTTATATATGAAACGTTTTTATTAATAAAATAAAAAACATTATCACGAAAAAAATTCAATAAAATTTATTAACCTAAGGGCTTCTAAGGATATTACAGAAATCATTCTTTCTTTAAATGGAGAAGTTATCTATTTTAGTCAGTGGGAGAAATGTTTTCTGGGATTTAGGTAATTAAAAAATGAAAATATAGATATCATAGAAACAATTTCTAAAAGAGAATGTTGAAAATAAATGTTTCAGGGAAACATACTACATATAAAGGTTAAAACAATTGCGGTGGTTCAACATTCACCGCTTCCAGTGATACATTATTAATTTAGAATAATAAATCCTAAAAATAAAAAATAAATGAAAATAATATATGGTTGAAGAGGTATATTAAAATTCAATAATATATTAAATGTATTAAGTTACAGTTTTATATTATTTTTAAATATTCAAAAATTGATATTGTGGTAGTTTTCAATAGGAACATTACATGGGTGGTACAAGTGTTCTCCTAATAAGGAATTATTTTTTATTTTATGTAATCATTAATAAATTAATTAGAATTAATATTTGAATATAAACTTTATATAATAATTTTATATAGGTAATTTTATGTTAATATCGCCAATCATGTATATACGATGTAAACAAAAAAGGCCGGTGGATCTATAGAATTTCAATAAGGGCTGCAATTTAATAAATCTAGTTTTTTTATGTATGAAACTATATAATATAATATTAAATTGGAATTATGTATTACCATATGTATACCAATGGTTATATAGAGTGTAATAATTTTCTATGTAATATATATTTAATATCATGCGGAAAAAACCAATTGGTTAAATAGTTGTTTAATACAATAGTGAAAGGGTCTCTATAAAGATAAACATAAAATAATAATAAGAGTTCTATGGAAAAAGATATATTTAGGTAGATATAATGGTTATAATTGACCATGTCAATGTACATATAATGAGATTGTATTTGAATACAAATTTTGGAATAATTTGAGAAAGAATTGCTACCATAGTCACATTCAAAAATATCACTAAGAAGACATATATGGGATATTCGAGGAGATTATTTTGTAAAGTAGAATTCAAAACACTTATATAATAGATCAATCACATATTTAATGGTATGTATATGATCTCACATTTCCAATGTATATTAAATGGTGGTAAAATATCAGTTGAATCCAAGATAACTACATGAGAGGTAGTAAAATCGATCCAACTATTCTTGAGAAAGTATAAGGGATATATTCCAGGTACTTGAGAAGGAAGGAATAATAGATTTTTTAAGATATAAACAAGTATTACATTAGAAAAATATTTATTAATAATATAGTCATGATAATGAAAGAAGGAAGTGAAACTCATTCTAGCCAGTTGTAGGTATATATACCACTGTTGAGTACTTTTCTAAAATTGATACAAATATTGAATCAATATAAAAATGTAATGATTTGTTTCAATTTATGGATTTGTAAATAGTATATGATGATTTATCATAATTATAAAAAAATATTGGTATTTTCCAAGATATCATGTTTTTTTATTGTTGATGTGTAACACCCTGATAATTTAAAAGAACTCTATGTATAAAAACATGTTCAACAAACAAACTAAGTTAAAAAACCAATGTATAATATTAAAATATTATTTTTTAAATGTGGATGATTTAACAGAACCATTAAATTAGAGTTTATGAATAGTAATTGATACATTATTAAATATTTACAAACATTATAATTAATAAAAATTTAGGGATCAAGTCATGTTAAATCAATACCCAACTTTTAATAATGTTATTTTTTCCATCAATAATATGCATCCGTTATAAATTATTTGTATTTATTATTTTTAAAAAATATTATAATTAATTTATAAAACATATCTAAATTTAAAATTTTAAATTAAAATCATATTTTACATAAATATATCAAAATTAAATTATTATAAATTGTTAGGATTTTTATTAAATATTTTATTTTTCAATGAATTGGGACAAATACAAATTTTTTATATAGTTTCATTTATATTAATTGCGAAAATTAAAATTTTCATATTATTTTCTTTTAGGTAATAAATTGAAATATGAACTATTTTATTTTTAATAGTCTCATTAATAAAATTGTAATCATAAAAATCCATGACTTTGGTATATGTTTTTTATGCATTAAAACATTGGGTTTTTAGAAAAAAATAAATGCATAGAGTGTGTTCAATAAATTATATAAAATAACACATATTAAATAAAATTTTAAATGAAATAAAACTATTATTAGTATTTTTATATGTCTTTAATTATACGTAATTATGAATACTAGTCCAGAGGATAATGTAATATCATCTATTACTTGAAAAATACATTTCTTGAAAATCCATTTTTGGCTTGTTTTTCAAGTATTATTTAAATTTTAATTCTTAAAATTATACGATTTAAATTGATAAATATTATAATTTATTTTTAAATATAATATTTATTATTATGGGTTATGACCACTTCAAATTTGACATACTGAATAAAAAACTATAAATAACTTATAACGATGGTGAAAAATTAAAAATTTAAAGGTGAGTAACCTTAGAGTAAAATTGAATAAAATGGATGAAAATGGTTATTTTTTAATTTTTAATGCTTTCATAAACTATATCACCCCTAAAAACCAATTTTTTAGATTTTGGTGGAAATGTTCTTATGTGTGAATTCATATTATATATTAATTTTAGGTATTCAAAGAATTTCCAATCCTCCTTGATTATAAAAGGCCACCCCTTCTTTCACTTATTTACTCGACTAAATCTATTTTGATAAACAATAACATACCTAGTATCTACGAAAATAATTATACACATTTTATAGTATATTTTATTACCAAAAGTAAAACCTTGTGGTTTTTAATACATTATTTTACAGGAGGTTATTCCTAGAGAAGGTAGATATCTTCAAACAACTCCTTCTTTTTTTCTTCTTTTTTACAACTTAAATTATATATTGTCAATAAAAATATGATGAAACCACTATGTAATATATAATTATATGTTATTATATGGGTGTAATAATATTTCTCTATTTATAATTCTATCAAATTGGAAATGAATCTATAAATCATGTGTACAACAGACTACCGCATCACTAACCAGTGTAATATTTTTCATCCTAAACTCTGAAAGACATTAGTGATGTCATATTTTATTTTTATATATAGTATTTATTAAATATTAATCATTATTAATATTTAACAAATCATATACCTTCTTACGGCACCAGCCATTCTGAATTGATAGCATCGTTCATGTGTGTGGAGGACGAACACCTCATGAAGCGATGGGATTCAATTTTATTATCACAAAACATGTATGGAATATATAAATGTATTTAAAGAAATAAAATTTGATTTATGAAATAATAATAATTATTGGAATTGAAAATAATACTTACCTTATTTCCATAATGATCATTAAGATATGAAAATTTTACATATTCATACATACAACCTACTATCTCTGTGGCTATAATGTAGTTCATTTTTCATAACCATATTTCATGTCTAGTTTCAAAATTATAGATTATGTATTAAAATAATAATTATTCCATTATTATTATTCTAGATATAATTGAATAGTATCCATTTATCATTGTTCAATATACATATTCTATTTGGATATCATGAATATTTCATCCTCAAAACACCAGATGCAGATAGAATAAAATAATTAATTAATTATGTTATTATAATAAATTAATTAGTTTTTAAGTATATTTTATCAAACATGTAAATGGTTATTAATTAAATTAATTGATATAACATTATTATACAAATGATAAAGGACATACCTGACATGTATAGACTCACCCTAAGGGATTTATGGTCAAACATTTACTTTGGGGGGACATATTCCATATTCATTACAATATTATTTTGTTTGGTGTATAAAGTTACCCATTAAATGTTATTTCATGGTTATATTTATCTTCAAATTGTTTTAATTATCTTTTAATGAAATATCTTTCATGGGGGATGTGATTAAAAAGTTACTGATGTGGTATGGTTTTATTGCTCAATATCATCAATATTTTGGATTATTTATGTTTAAACCACCCATATTGGAAATTTTTGATATTTAAATAATAAAACAAATATAGATTAATCTCATATGCTCATTTATGAATGTTTAATGTAACTGTAATAATTTTCACTATTTTTTACTAAAAAATGTTGAGAAAATGTTTTGTGGAAATTCATCATTATTTATCTCATTGGACGAAATTATTATTTCCACAATATTAATTTATTATGAAATTATTTTCAATAATATTTTTAACATTACAAAAGAGATTTATTAAAGAAATTTTTACCATTTCATAACTTTTTTTAAATTTTATTAACAGATTCTTCTAGTCATTTTCAGAATAAGGTAAATTTTATCTTTCATTCAATAGTATAAATGGAATTATTTTTTTTCATATAATAGATGTATAAAATTACCCAAAAATATAGACACTATATTTATTGAATATTAATTTATATTTTTATATGTTTATTTTTAAATAAAATATTTTCTATAATATTTTATGAATTTTAATATTTTGAAAAGGAGATTAAAATGTGAAAATGAAATTTTCCTCTTGAAATATTCCATATAAGATTTTGATAACATATTCATAGATGATGAAAACCTTAAATTTTATAGATTTCTTATAATTTATGTATATGTGTATCGTATACATATTCCTAACTTATTATCCCTTATCATGATTGTGTAATAAATCATTATGTTGAACTGTAAAATTCAATCATTATAAAATATACTTTGATTATGATATGAAACATTATTATGCAACCAATTTTCATTTAATGGTTAATTTTTATGTATATGCCTTATGATTTATTTCCTTATTCTAGAACTCATTAATCATGAACATATTTTGATTGGTGTTCCTAGAGGATTTTATGATGAATTGGGTAAATCAATAGCCTCATACAGAATCATGTTTGGGATTAGGGAGTAACAAAATCAATAATATGACTTGGTCAACCAAGTTATATTGTCTAGACAGTTGGCCATGGGTCATGTTTATGTCATGTTATATGTTACTGCCAGATTTCCTATGATTCCATGATATTGTGAAACATTGTTCATTATGTTATTATCTAATATGGTAACTAATTTTCCTTTTCTTTCATGATATCATGATATCAATTCTACTCCAATGTTATAAACCCCTGTAAATTTTATTCCCTTACTGGGATTTCGATATTACCCCTATCTTTTATGTACATACCTCATTTATGAAATGCAGTTTTAGGAGCTCTAATTAATTTAGGAATTCATTATGTAGAATAAAATATTTATTATTTATTTTAGTGTCACGTTGATATATTATGAACCATGTTTTCCAAAGGCACTAGGCCTCACAATCTTTGGCTTTAAATTAATGAATTTCTATGATAAATAAATCATAGAATAATACGCTTACATGGATTATGTTTCTATAGTTTGTATCAAAGATAGGTATAGTTATTTTTTGAGATTATGACTAGAATAATTTATAGATATCCATATATAAGAGTATAAGGATAAAAATATTTAAAAAGAAATATCCCGAAATTTTGGATAAGTATAGAGTATGTGGGTACTAGTGAAATTCATACATATATGGAAATTACAATAGGGTGCTTGTAAAGAATATTTTTGCATAGGTTTAATAAGCTACAAATGGGTGAATTTAACTATAATCAATCTTCAATTGGTGCATTTCAACGATCCTTTATCTACCGATAGTGTAACAGACCTAGGGGATATATATTGTAAATTTACAAAAAAAAACTTATAAAACATTATGGGGGACATGAAAGAGTTGTTGAGATACAAAATATTATATGAATATTTAACATAGATAAAAAATATTGAATCCCAAAGACTAATAATTACGGTTGTACTTATCAATTTTACGTTATTCCTTGTAGATTTATAAGTATTAATTTTTTATGTTAATTCATTATCGACATTTTTTTTACATAATTGATATTCGAAAAGGAATGACAATAAATTTTTTTAGGGAAATATACTGATTTATATAATGAGATAACTAACCTAATAGAAATATATGATAGACATATTATGATCATTCCAAATGGATTTTCTTTAATTATTATTAATAACTAGAATATGGTTGAATTTCCAAACACATCTAATGTTGGAAGTGGCACTATGAAAAAGTACTTAAATTAATTAGTTGGTGGTTTAGGTGTTGAAAATGTTGGTACAAAATATCAAATTACATAAGAAAAATAGATATTTATGTTATCAATACACAAGGAAATAATGTTCACCCAAGGGAACCACTAAGAGGTCAATGACATAGATGTGGGGAAACTAGTCATTATCCATGTAAATAACCTAATCCAAGTATTATTTATTAAGGTAATCTAAGACTAATATAATTTGTGTGGAATTATTGAAGTGTTTAGGTGTTAAAACTCAGGAATCCTGTTTTTTATGTATTGTTTTATCAATTTTACTATAGTTCAAAGAATCATCAAACATTTAATGATTATAATGTTTATTAATTATTTGTGAATTTAAAAAAAATGTTGAATGGTAGTAATGACAGAAAATTTTTATTTAATTGTAAGGTGATATATTATAGAAAACACATGATTGAATAAAATGTAGTACCAGATATGTTCATGATGTTGTGGTAATTATAGTCAATTATGATTTTGTAATTTGTAGGAAAATAAAAAATCTATATAATTGAATATAGTTGTTAAAAATCGATTTGATGATTAATACTATTTCAATTATGTTAATCATGTTATTGGGTATATTATAGGATTTATATTAATATTTTTTCATAAATACAAACAACCTATATGATGGGAGATAATTCCTCATATCATGTTTGGCCATGGACCGTGAACACACTACTGAAGGGTGATAAGGGTGCACCACCTACCATTATACCATGTTATGTGTTGGTGAATATGATGTTTATTTTAGCTAAAGTATTTTATGTATAAAAATTATATTTCTTTTTTAATCCTATTACGGGATCAATAATTTTTAAAATTTTAAGATTTTTAGGTGATTATGTATATTTTAGGATATAAGTTATTGCACTGAGGTATACATAACCCTTAGGTCTGACAAGTGGTTTAAATTGAATGGTAATTTGAGAAAAATAGAATTAATGTTTTGAACATTGATTTTATTTGGGATATAACGTTATGGATTTATATAATTTGAAATTGTTATTTAGAGAGTAATATATATTTTTATTATAATGACACCAACCCTAGTATCTTACATTGTGTGGTTCCATTACTAAATTTTATTAAGATACACATGATCATATCATGAGGGACCAAATAGTTTAGTATTATCTGTAAACTTGATACATATGTTAGTATTAAAAAACTTTTGAATATATAATTTAATAAATTAATTTTTTTTAATATAATAATTTTATATAAAATATCATTTGAATTTAACCATAGTACACAACCTGTGTGCTGAGGAATGGAAAAAATTAGTGATCTCTAATTCAGACTAATATATATGTAAAGTAAAAACATTAAAATTCAAAATTGAAAGGTAAATTTCTGAACAAACATTACATTTAAATTATTTTAATATCATTATTAGATAATGGAATAATAAATATAGCTAAATAAAAAACCTAAAACACATTCTATTTAATCAATAACATGTCTATTATAATTAGATCAGGTGTAATTGATATGAAAATATAAATAACAGAAAACACATTACAATTAATCAATAAAATAATAATGAAATGAATCCAGATATAAGATTATTTCAAAAATACCATTAATAATACTAAATTAATTATTATTGAAGGAAATTATTAATTACTAATGTTTATGATTTCCGACATCAGGATACCCTTAATATCAGTAAATTTCACTATATTGTTTAAATATGAGTGGTAGGTTTTCACTAGTCACCAATTTATCTAGCTATATCTAACTGATTCATCTTAGGAGATTATAGATGTATTGATAGGCTATCCATAATTGGACACAACCCATCATTGAAAGTCCAAATATTTCATTATATATGGACAATCAATTTCATTCATGAATAATGCAACTTCTCATTAAATATCCATTTTACGTAAGGAATAGAGACTAACAATAATTTTCCCACTCAATAGTATATCGTTCAATGTTAAATATAATATATAGAAATTTTTTATGTTTTAATTTTTATGTATATAAATGATAAATATTATTGATATTTTGGGGAAACATAATCTCTAATTTTAATAGGTGAACATTTTAAGGGAAAGCTAGTGATTATGAAAATAATTCATGAAGGAGAATATTAGTATATTCCAAGGTTAAAATGATTATAATCTATCTAAATAAATAGTAAGTATGATATCAATACAATATATCACTAGTAAATCATAGTTATATTTAACAATTTAAGTTGTTAATGAATAGAAAAAACATAATAATGTGATTAAAAAAGTTCTTGATTAAAAATAAATATTTAACATTAATATACATTTTAAAAACATAATGTTCAAAAATTATTTTGAAAATAATTTCCCTTTAATATAATATTTTAAAATTTTAATTTATTCATTCAAATATTGAGTTCTCATAATGGTGGTAATTTCTATGCAATCCATATAGGTTAAAACAAAGATTCCTTTCTAATTTTTGGTAAAATCCAAATGAGCATTGAATGGAAAATGAAATCAAAGATAGATTCTATTTTTAAAGGTAATAATGGTACAAATTTAATTTAATATCAAATCATAAGAAATCCTGACAAAAATGGAATTGTGAAATAAACCCTTATAATGATTTTTGGATCGAAAATGTAAATGTATATGTATATTAGATAACACAATACAAGAGGGGGTGAATTGTAGGTTTAAAAACATTGTGTTTAAACACTTAGAGATTGGTTTAAAAGATCTTAAACTAATAAAATTCAAACAACCACAATTGTATTTAATATAAAGGTATGATGTAATGTAATACTATTAGAAAAGTAAAGTTATTGTATTCAAGATGAATACAATAATCAGAGTAATACGTGTTTGAGGGATTTTACCATAAAGCGTATCAAATCTATTAATAAAATATGTAATAGGATAATCATAATTGAAGAAATTACAATTATAAGAGTAATGATGAAAGGAAACAATACAAATTCTTCTCTAATACAAATAGTAGCAGAAATGTAAAAGTATTACAATTCTTTTGACCCAAAGAGAAGGGTTATCCTTTCACCAAGGATAAGAGGTCTGTCTTACCACCACCTTGGTAAGCCCTCGATACGATGATCGGTTTGTCTGTCTGCCTATCCCTGGCAGCCCTCAATATGATGATCGATTTTTCTGTCTTCCTATCCCCAATATCCCTCGATACGATGATCAGAACGTCTGTCTGGCTATCCCTAACAGCCCTCAATTTTGTAGGTAATCAACACCACTGTCTTTCAATCCCTTGAAATCCCTCAACACAAATATCAGTCGAACATGGCACAAGGCATGAGAGAAGTCACAACGTCTCTCTCTAGATCTTGATAGAAGCAATGTATCACAGTTATCTCAGCGCATTATCCTTTTCTCGACTTCAAATGAACTCCTATTTATAGGCCTCAGGTTCCAATGGTCACATTTCCTCTAACAGTCATATTTCTCCGAAAAACTCGGAGGGACTTGGACACTTGGCATTATAATGGTCATATTGAAACATAAAGAAAGACATCATTTTTATTAGTTTGTAACTAACTCAATGACATCGTATTGGTTTAAAAAAGACATATGAAGATGATAAACAAGAGTACGATTAATATGAAACATGTGTTTTTGACTATGTTCCAAAACAAGCAAGTAATGAATGTATGAGTATTATAAGTATTTCCAAATATAATGTATTGATATGATACAAAGTAAGATACAAAAAAGTAAGTACAATTGAAAGAGTCAGTATGATATGATTGACAGAGTCAGTACGATACGATTGATAGAGTCAGTACGATACGAGTGACAGGGTCAGTACGATACAATTGACAGGGTCAGTATGATACGAATGACAACGTCAGTACGATACGATTGACAGGGTCAGTACGATACGATTGACAGAGTCAGTACGAAACTATTTACAGAGATAAAAGACATTTGTGATTTCCAAAACATGATATAGAAGTCAAAGGAGAACTTTTGACTCAACAATCTCCCCCTTTTATGAAATCACAAAACACAAAGTGAAAACAATAAGAAAAACATATCTCCCCCTTAGTTATTGGAAACTATTATGAATTTGAATTTTAAAATAACTAACTCCCCCTTAGGTGTTTACTTTCCTAAGGATTTTATTCACATATTTTCCTTGGTTTCGAAGTATTTGATTAAAACATTCTCCCTTTGTAAAAAATTCTCCCCCTTTGTGATTTAAAAAAATAATAAGGTAACTTTTAGTTTACTGAAACAGTTAGAGAAATGAAATACATGAAAAAAATAAAGTATCATAAATGTTATTTCAAAACAGACAAGTTCTATTAGAAAAGAAAAACAAATACAACAGTCATTTGTTTTCACATTCCTTTTCCTTCTTTATCAGCTCATGAAGAACTGCTTTTATCTTTTTGATTTTTTTTCTTGCCTTCAGAAATTGTATCACCCTGAGATCTGAGAAGATCTTATTGGTCAGCAGAAATATGATCTTGATTCTTGATAGTCTCCTCCTGGAATCTGATTACTTCCTCAAGGGTATCAATTTTGTCTTGCAAATTTTTGTTATCTTTGGATAACACAAAATTTTGTTTCCTCAACAAAACCATTTCATCTTTGAAAGATGAAACCATTTGAGAATTCAAACTGAAAAGCATTCATTCTATCTTGCAATTCTTTTGCTGAAGGAATATCAGCTCCATGAGTTACCTGATTTAGTATTTCAACAGTTTCTTTGTCAAGTTTATTAAAAGAAATCGAAAGATAATTTGACAACCTCTTTATATCTTCAATTTCTATATCATGGTCATTCACTGAGCTTTCTGTTTTATATGACCACTTGGTCATCCTGTTGCAAGCCATCTTATGAGCAGCTTATGTTTCAGATAATACATTCAAATCAGCTTCAACTGAAAAAAAATTCATTCTCAATTCTCTTATAGAGCCAAATTTCTTTTTCTGATTGTCAGTAATGAAATCAATTTTCGCTTCTAGCTTGGGAAAGTATGGAAATGTCTTTTAAACCCTTCTTAAACATGATCGATTTAATCACTTCTCTTGAGAGAAATTTTTTGTTCTGAATCAGTATCTTCATCGTATGAAAGCAGTTCATTTGATCTGCTTGAGTCAACAACTGGCTGTTTTCCTTTTGTTTTTTCTTTCTCCCTTATTTCTTTTTCTACTTTGTCACCAATGACAATAACTTTTTTAGTATGAGAAGATTGAGAACCTTGATTTTATCGATGGGGTGTTTTATCCAGAGTTTTCGAAGTTTCAATAGGTTCTTGATCGGCATGAGGAACTTGTTGAATACCATCACACTGCTTTTTAACCGATTCTTCTCTACTCTTTTTTGTTATCTGAAGGAATTCCAAAAGAAAATATCCTTCCTCTTCTTCAAATTCCTCTATCTCTTCCATCATGTGTTTTTCTTTTTCGTTCTCTAGAAGACTTTGTATGATAAGTTCTTGATATATTTCGTCCATTAGTTTTTCACTAGCATCCTCAACCATTTTGAGTACATTAGAGATATCAATTTCTTGAGCCTTTCTTTTCAAAACAGACTTCTTTTTCATTTCAGATTGAAGGGTTTCTTATACCCTTATTCTTTCTAAAAAAGCTTCATCTGGGTCAAGACCGATCTTTGGATCACCTTCCTTTCTCTGTTTTCTTTCTTTTCTCCACATGGCCACAACCTCCTTACTGTACTTTGGTTTCTTCTTTGGCTTTGAACTGTTTTGTGGATCTGACTTTTGAGGAACACCAACAGAATGATTATCTTTGACAGGTATAGGTTCCAATTGATTCTAAGTCGATTCTACTTCTAATTATTTTAAAAAAAGATTTGAATTTTGGTCAAAACAAACATTCAACTTCTTCAATGTACTCTTACTAATCCAGGAGGGCTTCAAATCTATCAGATTTCCTTTCAAAGGAATATTACAAAACATCATACTCTCAAGAATGAAGTTTGTAAGAATGGCTGGATAAATAATCATTTGGGACTTAATTCCTCATATCTTAACATTCTTGATGGTTCGAAAAACATGTCTCAAGAGATTTACTTTTCTCATATTTACAAGATAGTCAAGCATAAAAACATCATAAACTTTCATAGTTTCTCTATCTCTTTTCCTTGAGATAAGAAAACCTTGCATCCAAAGAGTCACAAATCTATTGTCCGGAGAAAGATGAACTACTTTCCTCTTTTTTTCTTTTATAATAAACAGAGACTTTTCATAATTATCATTGTTAAACGTACCAAATTCCTTTGGTAGTTTATGAGATGGACATAAAGAGTCACCTTCTATCGGAACATTCAGAAAATGAGATTCTTGATTCATAGACATGGAAATATTTCTATCGTACACAGCAATGTTGATAGTCATGTTTTTTTCAAATGATATGGTTTTATAAAACTGATTGACTCCAACAAAAAGAAACAGATCTTGAGATACTGGTTTTTCAACACATAAATGTTCCTAGTCTTGAAACAAAATGATCCTTCTAAATATAGTATCGTACGAATCAAAAAAGTCCTGAGAAAATAACCATTATCTAAAAAAGTATTACTTTATAAATGTATTTGAAGACATTTTAGCGAGATTATTAGCAGAGTACTGAGTCATATAGGTGAAGCCGGTTGAAAGATAGTATGATGACTTAAATCAGTGGAGCAGAGCTTCGCCACAAATCCTGAAAAACCGGTGTGGGTTTGGGGAGGGGTGGGGTCTATTTGTTGGCGGCAAAAGAGAGATCGTTGATCTTCTGTGGTTGAGATTAGAAGAAAAGAAATCAACTGATAGGAAAAAATATAATAAAAAAATGAAAAGTTTGTACCTGCCGGAGATTGTAAGGTAATTGTTGGTTTAGATGGTATTGAATGAAAAACACAGGCGTACGAAGTAAAAGAATACTATCAATCATCATGCTGATGGAAAACAAAGTCGTTACCATTAATTGATGAGACGATGGAAAACAATCTTGTTATCATGAACTGACATGCCGATGGAAAAGAAATCCATTACCATGAACGGACGTTCCGATGGATAAGAAATTCATTACCATGAATAGACGTGCCGATGGAAAAGAATGTCATTACCATGAATGAATGTGCCGATGGAAAAGAAATTCATTACCATGATCGTATGAACCGATGGAAAAGAAATTCATTACCATGATCAGACGAGCCGATGGAAAAGAAATTCATTACCATGATCGGACAAACTGATGGAAAAGAAATTCATTACCATGGTCGGACGAGCTAATGGAAAATAAATTCATTACCTTGATTCGACGAGCCGATAGGCAAATTGTTAAATAATATACTAAAACTGTAAATAAAATAAATAGAAACGTAAGTAATATGATATTACTGTCAATACGATAAACAGATAGGCAAAAAAATCATACCAGGAGAAAAAAAAATAAAATCAATAATTAAAGATCTCAAGATAAAAAGAAACACAGTAAGAAATGTTCTCCCCCTTTCTAAGAGTAGTGTGTTTAATGTAAAGAGAAATGTAAAACATGATGTAGATATGAATGATTAATTTAATGTAATCATTCCATGCTTCTGTTTTATAAACTCAAACTTATCGGAAGGTAATGGTTTTGTAAAGATGTCAGCAAGTTGTGCCTACGTTCTGATGAATTGTAAAATGATATCTCCTTTTTGTGTGTGATCACTAAGAAACTGATGCCTAACATCTATGTGTTTTGCATGAGAGTGATGTTCTGGGTTCGTATTATGTGCTATGGCGCTAGTATTATCAAAAAGAATTTGAGTTAAGGGAAAAATTAATCCATAGTCAGTGATTGTGTGTTGCATCAACAACACATGCTCACAACAACTTCCAGCTACTACATATTCAGCCTCAGTAGTGGAAAGTGCTACTGAGTGTTTTTTCTTACAGGACCAAGAAACCAGAGAATCTCTTAAGAAATGACATGTTCCAGATGCACTTTTTCTATTCATTCTACAACCACCGAAGTCAGCATCTGAAAAACATTTTAAAACAAAATCACTTCTAGAAGAGTAAAACAGTCCTAAATCCATAATGCCTTTTAAATACTGAAAGATTCTCTTTAAATATTTTAAATGAGACTCTTTTGAATTATATTTATATATTTCACATAAGCATACGGAAAACATCAAGTTTGGTCAACTAGCTGTCAAGTATAGGAAACTTCCTATCATACCTCTAAAAATTGTTTGATCTACTGGATTCCCAGTTTCATCAAGATCAAGTGTATTTGAGGTACAAATTGGAGTGCTAATAATATTATTGTCGTCATATCCATACTTCTTATGTAAATCTTTAATATACTTATGTTGGGATATATATGTTCATTCTGGTTTTTGGGAAATTTGAAAACCTAAAAAGAATGTTAACTCACCCATCATACTCATTTCAAACTCAGATTTCATTAAATTACAAAAATAATTAGTCAAAGATTGCTGAGTTGATCCAAATATGATGTCATGAACATATATTTGAACAATAGAGACATTTTTATCTTCCATTTTTATAAAAAGGGTTGGATCTGATGTACCTTTCATATAATAGTTTTGTAAAATAAATAATGTAAGTTTATAATACCATGCTCTAGGGGCTTGTTTAAGACCATATAGAGCTTTGGTAAGTTTAAAAACATGATTAGGAAGTTTTGGGTCAAGAAAACCAGGGGGTTGTTCAAAAAAACATCTTCTTGAACAAAACCATTAAGAAAAACACATTTAACATCCATTTGAAATAGTTTGAAGATAATGTATGCTGCAAAGGCTAATATAATTAGAATAGATTCAAGTCTAGCTACCGGAGCATATGTTTCTTCATAGTCTATTCCCTATTATTGATTATATCCCTTAGCAACATGTCTTGCTTCATTTCGTACAATGATTCCATTTTCATCACATTTGTTTCTAAAACCCCATTTAACACCAATTACAGTTGTTTCTTTAGGTCTTTCAACTAAACTCCAGACTTGATTCCTTTCAAATTCATTTAGTTCCTCTTGCATTGGTTTTATCCAATAATCATCACCTAAGGCCTCACTTGGACTTTTAGGTTCAAATTGGGAAAGAAAAGAAAGATGTTCTATTTCATTTCTTAAGGAATTTCTGGTCCTTACAGGTTGATTAACAACACTAATGATGTTATCACTGGGATGATTCATAAGAAACAATTGATTTGGGTTTTGTAAAACCTGTTCATCAACATATGGTAGAAATTCTTTTGTGGTAAATGTTTCAGAATTATCTTCTTGATCATTTTCCATATCAGAAAGATCTTCTATCAAAGGCTGATAATCAGTTTTTGAAAACACATCTAAAGATGTAGGTTGGTATGATTTAAAAACAAATGTATCAGTTTCATCAAATTTTACATGTACTGTTTCCTCAACAGTACAAGTGTTTTTATTGAAAACTCAATAAGCCTTAGAAGTTGTGGAGTAGAGCAGAAATATTCCTTCTATAGATATTGGTGCGAATTTGTGTAGATTATATTTTGTATTCAGAATGAATACTTTGCACCCAAAAACATTAAAGTATGAAAATTTAGGTTTTCGGCTAGTACATAACTCATAACGTGTTTTATTAAGAAATGGTCTAGTTAAAACACGATTTATAGTATAACAAGCAGTACAAATAGCTTCAGCCCAAAAGTGCTTAGCAATTGAGTATTCAGTTAACATGGTTCTAGTCATTTCCTGAATAATACATATTCTTCTTTCAACAACACCATTTTTTCTGAGGAGTTCTTAGAGCTGAGAAATTGTGAGTAATACCATTCTTACTACAAAAAGTTTCAAAATCACTATTTTCAAATTCACCCCCATGATCACTATGAATAGTTATCAATGATAGTTTTTTCTCATTTTTAACTTTGGCTCTAAAAGTTTTGAAATAAGAAATGGATTCAGATTTCATTGTTAGAAAATAGACCCATGTAGATCTAGTAAAGTCATCAACGAAAACAAATACATAGTATTTGCCTCCAATAATTCCAGTTTTTGAAGGGCCAAAAATATCCATATGCACTAGCTGTAATGCATTAGAAGTTGAAACTTCATTAATTGATTTAAAGATAGTTTTATGTTTCTTGCCAAATTGACAAGGATCACAGACTTTTGAAGAATCATATCTAAGATCCAGTAGTCCCTTTACAAGTATTTTCATTGAGAGTTTACAAAGGTTTCATAGATTCCAGTGTCCTATTCTTCTATGCCATAGCCATGAATGGTCTTTTATTGCACTTAAGTAGGGTAAATTTTGGCTCCTAAGGTCTTTTAATATAATAGTGTATAAATTCTCTTGCCTATGGGCATATAGAATGAATTCATCCTTTGAATTGTGAACTAGACACTTATCATTTCTAAAATTCACAAGGTAACCTTCATCACATAATTGACTTATGTTGATGAGATTGTGCCTAAGACCATTAACAAACAAAACATTTGAGATAAGTACTTTTCCAAGAAAAATAATATTACATATACCAACAATATTTCCATGAGCATTATCTCCGAAGGTAACCTTTACTCCTTTTATTTTGATAATCTTTTCAAAGAAATCTTTGTTTCCGTTTGTGTGTAGAGAACAACCACTATCCATGTACCAAATATTAGTGTTGGTACACTTCTCATTTTCCTGAAAAAGAAACAATTAGTTTTTTGGAATCCAAACTTGTTTGGATCCAGAATGGTTAGATAATAGAATTTTAGGAATCCACATTTGTTTTCCAAAATTAGCTTTATAAAATCCTAAAGATTGAGTTTTATTAAGAGAACACTCTCTTTTCCAGTGTCCACCACATTGGCACTTAGAAAAAAAGGGGTTTTTTGTGAAAGAAATAGTTGTTACTAAAAAAGGTTTGGAATGAGTATAACCAAGTCTAGAATTATTTCTCAAAGGCTGGATTTGGGAATACATTTTGTCAAAATTTTCTTTTCCATGAGTAAAGTTTGAAAAACATTTCTTTAATGATAAAATATCTGACTTTAGTTTTAAAACTATGTTTTTATCTTTTAAAACATTTGATTTTGAACTAGATTTAGGCTCTAAAACATTTTTCTTAGAAATCACATTTTCTAGATCCTTATAACGTTTATCCTTGTCGGATTTGACTTTCTCAAGGGTTTTTCAAATACTTTCAAAATCAAAACTTTTTGTATCAAGTTCATTTGAAAGATCTGATTCTTCTTTTGTTAAAACTAAAATTCTAGAATTTGCTTTATCAAGATTTTTCTTAAGTTTAGAATTTTATTTTTCAAGTAATTTAGAAAATCTAGATACCTCTTCAAAAAAATTTAAAGAATCATCTTCTGATGATGAAGATTTATCATTTGAAGATTCATAATATTTATTATCAGTATAATTTTCATTTAAAGAGACATTGTAATAGCTTTAGAATTATGTTCCTTAGCCATGAGACAATGATCATCAATTGGTAATCTGGCGATAAGTCCAATATTCATTTTTCATGAGGACTCATATTTTGAAGAATTATCTGATGAATCACTACCACTTTCTCTCCATGTATCATTTGCCTTCAAGACTTTCTTTGTATTATATTAATTTTTCTTATTTCTTTCAGAATGTTTCTCCTTTTCTCTTCAGTAAAGGACAATCAGGCCTTACGTGTCCTACTTTCTTACATTCATAACATGTTACCTATGAATCTTTCTTATCCTCCAATATTTCTTTATGAATCTGTATTGGAAGTCTTTGTTTCCAACAATCTTGTTCATCCTTCGAGCAATATTTGACAACTCATTATCCGAGTGATTACTATCACTTGATTCTGATATAACAACTTTCTGGGCTTTGGATCTTGTTATCCTTTCAGGTGTTTTAGCTTTAGATGTAATGGCTATACTACCATTTCCATTCTTATTCTTATTGAAATCATCATCCCTCTTCATTCTTGTCTCATGCTATAAAAGAGTTCCAAATAGTTCATCAAGATTAATTTGGGAAACATTTCTATTTTCATCAATAGCTGTCCTTTTTTACTCCCATTAATTTGGCATTATATCAATAATCTTATCTACAAGAGCTTCATCATCAAGACCTTTTTCTCCCATAGATTTTAAGCTATTGACAATTTTCATAAATCTTTGTTGCACTTTACATACGGGTTCTCCATTTGGAAAAATAAATCCTTAATACTCTACTCGAAGCATTACTCTTCTTGTTTCTATAACCTTGGATGTACAAAAATGTGTGACATCTTATTTCTTCCAAATACAGATGGCTGCTTCACAAGAAGATATCTAGCTGTATATATTCATGGTCATAGAGCATAACAAAGTATTTCATACCTTGTAATTTAGTTGATATTTTTTCTTCTCTTGGTTAGTGAAAGTACTAACTTCTTTATCATGAATTTTGTACCCCCTAGAAAGCATAATAAAATTGTCTACACCAGTATTAATGAAAAAAGTCTTCATTCGATCTCTCCAGTACTCATAATAATTCCAACCAAAGATAGGTTGTCTAGAAGGATTTAGTTTTTCAATTGACCCAATATTTATTCCTTCCATCTAATAAAACAAAATCATTTCCACTCCACACGTTAGTGTAGTAAGAGTTTAAAATGAAAGTTTGAAAGAAAAAGAACAAGTAATACAAAACAGTGGAAACCTCTTCTGATACCAATTGTTGGATCGAAAATGTAAATGTATATCTATATTATATGGAACGGTACAAGAGGGGGGTGAATTGTAGGTTTAAAAACATTGTCTTTAAACACTTAGATATTGGTTTAAAATATCTTAAACTAATATAATTCAAACAACCACAATTATATTGAAAATAAGGAATGATGTAATGTAATACTATTAGAAAAGTAAAGTAATTGTATTGAAGATGAATACAATAATTAGAGTAATACGAGTGTGAGGTATTCTACCATAAAGCGTATAGTATCAATTAATACAATATATAATAGAATAATCGTAATTGAAGAAATTAAAAATGAATGTGTAATAAATATAGGAAACAATAAAAATTCCTCTCTAATATAAACAGTAGCAGAAATGTTAAAGTATTACTAATCTTTTGACCCATAGAGAAGCGTTATCCTTTCACCTAGGATAAGAGTTCATTCTTACCACCACCATGGTAAGCCCTCGATACGATGATTGGTTTGTCTGTCTGCCTATACCTGGCAGCCCTCGATACGATGATCGGTGTGTCTGTCTTCCTATCCCCGGCAGCCCTCGATACGATTATTGGAACGTCTGTCTGTCTATCACCGGCATCCCCAAATTTTGTAGGTAATCATCACCTCTGTCTTTCAATCCCTTGAAAGCCCTCGACAAAAAGATTGGTCGCACAAGGAACAAAGCATGAGAGAATTCACAACGTATCTCTATAGATCTTGATAGAAGAAAAGTATCACAGTTATTTCAGCGCGTTATCCTTTTCTCGGCTTCAAATGACCCCCTATTTATTGGCCTCAGGTTCCAATGGTGACATTTCCTCCAACGGTCATATTTCTCCAAAAAAACACGGAGGTACTTGGACACCTAGCATTATAATGGTCATATTGAAACCGAAAGAATGACATCGTTTTGATTAGTTTGTAACTAACTAAATGACATCGTAATGCTTAAAACAAAAGACATATGAAGATGATAAACAAGAGTACGACTAATATAAAACATGTGTTTTTGACTAAGTACCAAAACAAGCAAGTAATGAAAGTATGAGTATTATAAGTATTACTAAATGTAATGTATTGATATGATACAAAGTAAGATATAAAAAATTAAGTACGATTGACAGAGTCATTATGATACGATTGATAGAGTAAGTACGATACGATTGACAGAGTCAATACGATACGAATGACAGGGTCAGTACGATACGATTGACAGGGTCAGTACGATAAGATTGATAGAGTCTGTATGATATGAGTGATAGGGTCAGTATGATACGATTGACCGGGTTAGTACGATAGGATTGACAGAGTTAAAAGAGATTTGTGATTTCCAAAACATGATATAGAAGTCAAAGGAGAACTTTTGACTAAACAATGTTTATAATATTGAATTTACAAATAAAAATTAATAAATTATTTTTATAAAATATAAATACATATAAAAAAAGTTTAAATTAAACATAATATATTATAAAATCATTACAAACATAATATTAAAATATGGAAGATAATATAGAATTAATATAGCCTAATGAATAAAAATTTACCCATGATATTCTTTAACACTTTGTAATTTTCATTTAAAAAATACTTAATTGAAATTTTTAAAATTAAAATATAAAATAACATTATGTATATTGTTTTTATGATATTTCATTGAAAATGGAAATTATATAAACTGTATAAAATAAATTATGTTCAAAACATTAAAATACCCCTCAATGAATAGAAGTGGAGAGGAAATCCATTACCTCAAACATAATTTTAGTTTAAAGAACATTAACTTCATGTATATTGGTTTTAAACAATTTATGATATTACTAAATCATCATTTTAATGATAATAATACTAGATATGATACTTTTAGAAAATCTTGTCACCTATTCTTTAATAATCATTTAGTCTTTATTATTGATCCAAGTGACAACTGGCTTATTTTATCATGCATGTTTTAATGTGAATGTTATAGTTATATTTAATATTATATAGTTCCATGATATAAAAAATTATATTAATGTAGTAAATATCATTTTTTCATTATATACATTTTAATAATCATTTTTAAAATTTGAACATAGAGAATGGATCTCATCTCTTCCTGGAGACAGTATGTCATATGAACACATAAGTGGCATTTTCATTTCCATAATGGGAGAAAGGGTGAATAAGTGGATGCTAAATTAATTTTAAATAATAAATATCATCTCATATAAATAACATATATAAATTAGATTTATAATTATTTCCTCTCAGGAAAATCTTAATTGAAAAACGAATAACATCACTCGAATAAGAGGTAGTCTATGTTTACATGAGCGATGTGATTGAGATTTAAATGACACAAAATATATGAATTTATAAGTGATTATATAATTCTATAATTATGAAAATATCTTAAATATAATAAAAATTCATTAAATTCATTATTTTAATCACTTTTAATATGTTTTTATGGGAGACAACTTATATTAGTTCCTAAGACTGCAATCTTCAATAATAATGATCAATGATTTCGTTTATATTTGAAAGATAAGGATATGGATAAATATGATGACTTCAACATATTAAAATAATAATAAATTTTTTATACTATTGTTATTATATTTGAATATTTAATACATAAATGATGGTAAAAATAAGAAATAAAATTAAAGAGCTTCAATAAGACAATTAACTTATATTAGAGAAATTTCCTTAGGATATCCTATTAAGGACACTATGTTTGGAATTTTTGGAAGAAAAAGATGTAAATTGTTTATATGGATGGTGGTTGGAAAATTTTAAAGGTTTTTTATCCATATTTCTTGAGATGTATTAATTATAGAATGAGGGGTGATTTCTGTAACTGGGGGAGATGACACATGAGTAATTTTTGAAATGAATAAAGTATAAATTTTTTTCATATAAATGAAGGCTCTAAAATGTTGTAATTATGAATTATTGCTGTAACATATTCTAAATATGAAAATAAATTGTGTTTTTTAAATGTGTAAGGAAATTTTAACCAATATATTCTTAGATTAACCCCTCTGATAAACCCATTTTCTACATTACTGTGATAATTAATTTTCCATGATTTTAATATTCATAATGGTAAAAAATAATATCTAGATATTATATAATATAAATTATTTTGGTCGAAAATTTCTAATCCATTTTTAAAAATTAAATTAATTGAAATTTTAAACATTAGTTTCAAATTAAACCCAAAGAGGCATCAAAAACATGTTTTCCAATGAAAAATGTTGAAAAGCATTAATATTGGTTATATCAAAATTAAATATAAAATTGATTCCAATTACCAAAATTTGACACTTTTTAACTTGATTTGAATCATCTATATCCAATTTAAATGATAATTTATGTTTAAAATACTATATATGAAAATTCAATTTTCATTTAAAATTTTCATTTTTCACTATTCATTAAAAATATTCTTTTAATAAAATAAAAAAAAACTTACTAAAGAATAATATTGACATGTAGATTTCAGAAATGAATATTAATTTTCCTAAAATTGTTTTATTAATCTTAAAAAATAAAATTTGAATTATTTGTACAATGAGTGACTAATCAGAATTTTAGAAAAAATATTTTCTCAAAAAATTTTATAAATTTAAAATGACTAATATTTTATTACAAACAAATAGATGGCCAATGATATTGTTTTTATATTTCTGAACCATATGCTTTTTATAATTTTGTTATTACTATTAATTCCCACCAACATAGCAATGAGTTTATAATGGTCACGTTATAGAAAATAAAATTTTATGAGAGTATTGTTGTTTTCTTAAACCTGGGGTTGTGTTCATCACAAGTTGTCGAAGTGATTAAATTTAATAAAAATAAATAAATAATAATATCTCAGGGTATTATATTCCCCTACAGTATTGATGAATCATGTCATATAATCTTTCAAACACAATTTTCTTCTTTTAAAATATTGGGGAATTATATTTTACACCCATTAAAAAAACATTATCCCTGCAATTTATTCCGGATCTGAAAAATAAATGGTTTGACATATGAAAATATCTTTTTTGTAATCCCACTTCGTAAAAAGGGTTAATAATAAATAATCTGAGTAAGAGTTAAAGAGGTGTATTAATATCATCTAGAATAACATAGTCTAGGGTTCTAATTAGGAGAAAATTGGTTGCAAATAATGATATGTACATGGAAGAAAAGAATAAATAATTATAGTGAGTGATAGAGATCATTGATCATAATAATTTAAATGATAAATTTATTATTAAAGACTTTGAAACCATAAATACATTTTGATTTAAATACCATTTGATTCATTGGATATAAAGGTAATATGATTACATTTTATCGTGAATAAAATTTTTACCAATGTTGATGAATTACTTTACCATCATGAATATTAAAATAATAAAATATACTTAATTGATATCATTATATTTCATTATCACAATTTTTTATTTTGGTTTTTCATCAATAAATTTTTAGTTCACTTATTATTTTAATAAATTAACACCTAAATTTTTTTATACTACAAGAACTAAAAATAACATTCCACGGGTCATTGAATTTATATAAGAGTGAAAACATATTCTGCATACCTCTAAATATTATCCAAAACTGATATGGTTAGTACATGATATCCCACATAATATGTTGATATCTGAACATAAATATTAGCACCACTGGTTCAACATTAATATCTATCCTCCAAATTGAGCATGCAATAACAATTATATATTAATTAAACCATAACATAGTCCAATGGTAGGAGATAAATCCTTATTTTTTTCAATTGCGGGTTCATGCCTCGTTGTGTTTGCTGAATGATGTGGGATTTCACTAAGAAAGTGAGTTTTACATTTTCCAAAACTATATTAATATATTCTTATAAAATTTCAAAATTTTAATAACTCATAATTCACTCAACATAAATGATAATATAAACCCAAAAGGATACCAATACATTTAAATATATTCCCAAAAAAAGAGAGGGTGTTTTTACTTAAATAAGAGTTTTCCCAAAACATATACTGAACTAATGTGTTGAATTTCCATAAATTTATCAAAAAAATATTTTTAATCTTGGTATAATCCCATCATATTAAACCTAACACATTATTTTAAACACTTTTAACTTATGTTCAATATTATACTCCTAAACTCATGATGGTATCTATAACTCTTATAATAATAAAGGCATAAATGCCCCAAAATTTAACATAATCCTCATATTTTTCCTCATTCTTATACCCAATGTACCATTGGTAAAAATATTATACAATATAATTCTGGATTCCAAATAAATCAATACATCAATGATTTTATATCAACAAATTTTATTCCATAGACTTTGACTAAACAATTATATGAGGTCATTAACATAGAAAATTATAATGTTCTCAATATTTAATACAATGAATGGTAAATAGACACCTAGTATAAGGCCCTGGCCTTAAACCTTACTTAATATTGAATTAAATGAATAATTCACATTGAAGATCTTTTCAGGTTTAGAGTTTTATTGAATTGGGACATAACTATTACATCTCAAAAGATTACAAAGTAGACACTTCAACTAAGTTTCCATAAAATAAAAACTCTTAAAAATAAACATCTCTAGTTCCATGTTTTAGATAGAATGACTTTTCCTTGATCCCATCCTTGACCTTATTCCACATTAAGTCCTGTGAAAAACATTTCAAAAACTTGGGGTGAGCATAAAAACCTCAGTAAGGGATACACAATGAATGAAAACAATTAGTTTTTCAAAACAACAAGTAATCCATGTATACTTTATCAAAGTAATACCATTCACCTTTATGAAGTAGTAAAAACTCTTCACTGAATAAAATATCAGTACTTACCCTTTTGTAACCAAAATATTACCATAAAACACATATAAAAAACACATAACATATAAAGGTATCCTGGGACATAAACATACTTATGTGGAATAACCATCCGGTCGACTTCCACACATATCACTTAATGGAATAGCTATACGGCCGACTTCTATACCCAATGCATTGGAGGTTATAACGTAACCACCAGTCCTAGTATTCACGGCACCACCCGTCATATGGTTAATCACGTAACCACCCGTTAAATGTCCATGTACCATTATAAAATCATAAGACATAAAACAAATATAATGGAAAGAAAACATTTCCACACTTTGTTCACAATATATCACTTAAATATATTGACATAAAAAATCCATTATAAAAACCATTTTCAATACCAAAATACATAAAAGAGTATGTGGTATTTATTTCATTTTAAAAACATTACGGCTTGTTGAGGAAGCCAAAGACCAAATAATACTCGAGGTAGCGGAAAAGGTCGGTTTCACTATGTACGTTAAAATAAACATTCGTTTTTGTCGTTTTGTATAACGCTTCATAGAAAAAAATTCATTTTTTATAAAATTAAAAGTCAAAGGGGTTTATACACCGTATAAAAGAAAGCCTTGTATTAGAACAAAATATGCCTCAATGAAAGGAGATTGAGATGAAATCCCTTACCTCGTGTCCGATGTGACTTGATTCTATTTAATCTCCAGAATAATAAACTAGTGTTAATTTCTAAAATCTTAAGAACCATTTTCAATCTTAGTATTCTCTTTATATCAATTAGTTCCATGTTATAAGCATTATGTAATCATTTAAGTTAATAATGTTCGCTTTGTCGATATCTGGTTCATAAGTTAAAAATGGACTTCTTGCAATTATATGTTGTTTATGTGGTCAAAGGTTCATTATATCCAGAATGATATTCATGATTTGGATATCATATATATCATATATATCAAGAATATACATGTATTTATAACAGTACATAACATTTAGAGGTAAGAAATGAAATGCATCGTTCATGGAGACGGTAAGCCGTACGTACGCATGAACGCTACTTTCATTTATAATTCATATCTAATGGAGTGAAATCATAATGATATAAGGGTATATTATAATTCCAGTATAACATCCTATATAATAACATTAAATCCATCCTTTATACATTCTACAAATGGAATTAACGAATCAAATCACTTTGAGGGGGCGGTAGTCCGCACTTCCTAAAATGAAATTATCGTGTTCACCCATAATGAAAACCAAAAAGTTATGCCATAAATGAAAAATACAGAAGAATAAGGAAAACATAAACAGAATATAAATCATATATAAATATAGTGACATCTTAATGGACACAATGAATGGTGTAAAAAGAAGATTGAACAATCATCGTTTCGTGAGGCAGAAAATCACCAACCACAGAAACAGAATGTTCTTTAACCATTAGACGAAGGTGTGTGTATGTGTAGCTCTAATAATTCTCATAAAAACATTCAATTATATTGAAGATATTTGTTTTGTTACAAAAAAAAGTAATAAAAATATTTTTGGTGGTTGGAGAAGCAAAATAAAACATAATAACACAAGAGAAGAAACTATCATTAAATCGGGTAACTCTTTTTGATTTGAGCTCAAAGGCTTCCTTTGAAAGACTTCTACACAAAGTGAGGCTTCTAGAAGTAAGAGAGGGATGTGTCGATACATAATGGGCAGCGTTTTTCCAAGACAAAGGCTTGAGAGGAGTGGGTAAGGTGGTAGAGGTGGGGGCCTTTTATAAGAGGAGAGGAGAGGCACTCTTGGAAAGTTATAAAAGTTTACTTTATAATAAAATTATTTTCAGATTTTAAAGGTCCCAAAATTATATATTTCGAGGATAAGGTGATAAGAGTTATAAATCCACCCATCCAATATGTTTTTGACAAGTTTAGTTCTTAGATTTTACATTATCTTTGATTTTATTTAAATCTTTAAATAATGAGTAATCGCTGCATCATCATGGTGTCATAAATAATTTAATTCATATAATTTCTAAAAATTATAAAAAAATATCATGATGTAGGAAATATATTTATCTTTCTAAGGAATATTTATAGTCAAAAATATGACCTGTATAACCCCATTAAAAATTGTTTTAGTAAAACAACTCATGTTTGTGACATTTTTATTTTAACATTAAATAAAAAGTTATTAATGTAATTTTCTGACCAAAGTGGCTCCATGGGGTCCCCAAGTTGACCCATGGATTTGCTGGGTCAGCCATGATACATCAAATAAGGGTAGTACATATGTCAAGGTCATTTCATATCATTAAAACATTATTTTTACCTTAACTACACTAATTACCTCTAATCAGGATTAAAAACATAAAAGTTACTATTCACCGAAAAATTATTTTAATCCCTTTGAATGAAATAATAATTTTTAATGAAAACCATGTATGTCGGATTTTTGAAATTCAAAACACAGAGGTGGTAAAATTTCATTGAAACGAAAAAATCAGTTTTTTAAGTACCACTTAGTGGTTTCACTATTCATCAAAAAATGATGTTTTTGAGAAAAATACCAAAAATTCCCCCTAAGCTATATTTGATATTCCAAATTCAAAAATTATGTCTATTTTAAAAAAATTCAAAACATATATGTGGTATTAATTAATTTAATAATTAATTCCTACTGTCAAAACAAATAGCGTGTTTTTATGAAACAAAATGTATCAAAAGATTGGCACTAGTTTAAGTCCGATTTGAAAGTGAAATTAATTTCAACGAACACTATTGGATTAAATGGTAAAAATATATTCTAATTTAACTTTAAAACCAAATCAAAATATAATCTAATAATATTAATAATTTAGATTAAAAAGAGGTTTGGAATTAAATTACAACATTTTTCACTATTTATTAAAAATGATCTTTATCGGAAAAACACCAAAAATTTACACAATGTAAATTTTGATGTCCTGATTCTAAAGAAGAATTTTATTTGGTACAATAGAATGTATAAGAGTGAACAAAACTAAATTTAATGACATTTCTCCATCAAAAGGCGATAAGTGGACATTTAGTGAAAATTAGAGTATATATGCCTAAAATTGAATTCTTTTCGTATTTTAAGCCTTTATCCTTTATTGGGTAAATGTAAAAACTTTTAACAAACATATATAATCATATTTTATTTATTTTTATTCATTCCCACCAATACAAAGGCTACGTGTTAACTAACATTTAAAATAATATTGTTTTATTACTAGTGTGCAATGTAAGATTTCAAAGAAACTCTTTGTTACATATCAGTTATGCTATCGAACATAGAAACCCCTTTAAAGTAAAATTAATATTTAATTCATAAATATTAATAAATATGAAAATGTTTTATTCTTTTTTTACATGTGATGTTACATCCTTCCCCACTTTTGGGAATTACGTCCTCGCAATTTTATTCACTTATCAAAATAAGTGGGGGTATTTATCCCTCATGGAATTTTCAGATTCCCACGTTGCCTCTTCAACTATATGGTTTTTCCATAAAACCTTTACCTGGTAAATTACCTTAGTTCGAAACACTTGCTCTCTTCGGTAAAGAACTCGAACTTTTTGTTCTTCATAAGAGAGATTCTCTTCCAACTGAACTACCTCTGGGCTCAAAACATGAGATGGATTTGGAATATACTTTCTCAACATAGAAACATGGAAATCATTGTGTACCTGAGATAAACTCGGAGGTAAAGCCACTAGATAAGCAACTGATCCAACTTTCTCCAGAATTTCATATGGTCCAACGAACCTTGGACTCAGCTTTCCTTTCTTACCAAATCGCATCACACTTTTCCATGGTGAAACTTTGAGAAAAACATAATCACCTAGCACGAAAGATCGATCCTTCCTCCGGTTATCCGCATAATTTTTCTGTCTGCTCTGAGCTCTTTTCATGTTTTTCTGAATCAACTGAACTTTTTCGGCCATCTCTTCTACCAATTCTGGTCCCATCAGATTCCTTTTAGCCACTTCATCCCAAAAAGCTAGAGTTCGACACTACTTCCCATATAATGCCTCAAACAGAGCCATCTGTATACTGGAATGAAATCAGTTATTATATGAAAATTCCAACAAATAAATAAGTTGGTCCTAAATTCCCAGATAATCCATAGAGAAAGCACGTAACATATCCTCCAAGGTCTGAATTGTTCATTCTGACTGCCCATCTGATTGCCGATGAAAATCTGTACTAAAATTTAATTCTGTAACCAACGACTTTTGAAGGCATTTCCAAAAGTTAGATGTAAACTTGGGATCATGATCAGATACAATGGAGAGGGGAACTCCATGAACCCTGACTATCTCTTTAAGATACAACCGAGCAAGTTGATCTAGAGACAAATTATATCGAATAGAAGGAAATGAGAAGATTTAGTCAATCGATCAATAATAACCCAGATTTCATTATTAACACTAGATGTCTTCGGTAATCCCACAACAAAGTCCATGGATATATTTTCCCATTTCCACTCTAGCACTGTTAAAGGCTGAAGTATCCTTTTCGGTAATTTTTCCTCTACTTTAACCTTCTGACAAGTCAAACACTTCACAGTAAAATCATAAATATCTCTTTTCATTCCATCCCACCAGTAATACTCCCACAGATCTCTGTACATCTTAGTACTGCCATGATTAACTAAAACTGGGGAACTTTGAGCCTCACATAACAACTTATTCTTCAACTGTGAATCACCAGGAACACATAATCGCTTCCCAAACCTCAAAACACAATCATTAAGAATGCTAAATTCAGGCAACTTACCCTTCTGAACCAGCTCTACCTTTTTCTACAACCCACTTTCTTTCCTCTACACTTTCTTAATTCTGTCTGAAAGGGATGATCTCACTGATACCTGAAACAAAACAGAAGAACTTCCTGCACCAACAACATCTATGCCAAATTTCATCAAATCAAAAACCAAAGGATCTTGTTCCAAACGTACCATGGTTAATGAAGCATTACTTTTTTGACTCAAAGCATCAGCCACTTTTTTTTTCTTTTACCGGATGGTAATGAATTGTACAATCATAATCCTTGATTAATTCCAGCTATCTCCTCTATCTCATGTTCGATTCTTTCTGAGTGAATGTATACTTTAAACTTTTGTGATCAGTATATATTTCACACTTTACTCCATACAAATGATGCCTCAAAATTTTTAAAGTGAAAACAAAAGTAGCTACTTCCAAATCATGTGTAGGGTAATTTACTTCATGAATTTTCAACTGATGCGAAGCATAGGAAATTACCTGATCATTCTGCATTAGGATGCAACCATGTCGTTTCAATGAAGCATCACTATAGATAACAAACTCACCATTCCTTGAAGGAAGTGCCAAAACTAAAGAATTCCCCAATATTCTTTTCAACTCCTGAAAACAATCATCACATTCATTTGTCCAGATAAACTTAACACCCTTCTGAGTTATCTTAGTCATTGGACTAGATAACCGTGAATTTTTTTTAACAAACCATCTGTAGTAACCTGCCAAACAAAGAAAACTACGGATCTCGGTAACATTTGTGGGTCTTGGCCATTATTCAACAACTTTTGTTTTTGTATGATCCATAGTTATTCAATCTTTAGAATCAATATGACCAAGGAAAGAAATTCGTTGCAACCAAAACTCACACTTTTTGAATTTCCCATAAAATTTATTTTCTTTTAAGGTTTTCAATATAACCCTTAACTGGCATTCATGCACCTCTTTACATTTAGAAAACACAAAAATATCATCAATAACACAACCACCATTTATCACCTGATTCAACTGAGCCATCACTGTAGCAAACTGTTCAATTCTGATTCCGACCATCTCAGGTTGCTAATTTGGAAGGAGATTTCTCTCTCTATTCCTTCCCATCACAAATTCCATGTTTCCTATATGAAAAAGATTTCTCAACACAGAGAAATATCTTAGGTGAAGCAACATGGTAATCTTTAAATGCTATATCATTTCAATTTGATCATAATTTTTTTGGATAATCATTTAATAGAATTATAACTCCTAAAGTTATCTAAACCGACCTTTGATACCAACTATAAGGCCCCATCCTTAAACCTTACTTAAAATTGAATTAAATGAATAATTCACATTGAGGATCTTTTCAGGTTTAGAGATTTAGAGAATTAGGACATAACTATTACATCTCAAAAGATTAAAAAGTAGACATTTCTACTAAGTTTCCATAAAATAAAACCTCTTAAAAAGAAACATGTCTAGTTCCATGTTTTAGATAGCATGACTTTTCCTTGATCCCATCATTGACCCTATTCCACATTAAGTCCTGTGAAAAACATTTCAAAAACTTGGGGTGAGCATAAAAATCTCAGTAAGGGATACACAATGAATGAAAACTGTTAGTTTTTTCAAAACAACAAGTAAACCATGTATAATTTATCAATGTAATACCATTCACCTTTATGAAGTAGTAAAAACTCTTCACTGAATAAAAGATCATTACTTACCCTTTTGTAAACAAAAGATTACCATAAAACCCATATAAAGAACTCATATCATATAAAGGTAACTTGGGACAGAAACATACTTAAGTGGAATAACTATCCGATCGACTTCCACATATATCACCTAATGGAATAGCCATATAGCCGACTTCCATACCCAATGATTTGGAGGTTATAATGTAACCACCCATCCTGGTATTCACGAAACCACCGGTCATATGGTTTATCACATAACCACCCGTCAAATGTCCAAGTACCATTATAAAATCATAACACATAAAAAAAATATAATGGAAGGAAAACATTTCCACACTTTTATCACAATATATCACATAAATATATTGACATAAAAAATCCATTAAAAACCATTTTCAATACCAAAATATATAAAAGAGTATATGGTATTTATTTCATTTTAAAAACATTACGGCTTGTTAAGGAAGCCAAAGGCCAAATAATACTCGCGGCGGTGGAAAAGGTCGTTGTCACTGCATACGTTAAAAAAAACATTCATTTTTTTCGTTTTGTAAAATTATTCGTCGAAAAATATTCCTTTTGTATTAAATTAACAGTCAAAGGGGTTTATACACTGTATAAAAGAAAGCCTTGTATTAGAACAAAATATGCCTCATTGAAAGGATATTGAGACGAAGTCCCTTACCTCATGTACGACGTGACTCGATTGCTCTTTAATCTCCTGAATAATAAACTAGTATTTATTTCTATATTCTTAAGAACCTTTTTCAAGATTAATATTCCTTTTATATCAATTATTTCCATGTTATAAGCAGTATGTAATCATTTAAGTTAATAATGTTCATTTTTTCGTTATCTGGTTCATAAGTCAAAAATGGACTTCTAACAATTACATGTTGTTTATGTGGTCAAAGGTTAATAATATAAAGAATTATATTCATGATTTGGATATAATATATATCATATATATCCATCATATATATGTATTTATAATAGTACATAACATTTAGAGTTAAGAAATGAAATGCACCGTTCATGGAGACTGTAAGCTGTACGTACGCATGAACGCTACTTTCATTTCTATTTCGTATTTAATGGAGTGAAATAATAATGATATAATGGTATAATATAAATCCAGTATAACATCATATATAATAACATTAACTCCATCCTTTATACGTCCCACAAATGGCATTAACAAATAAAATCACTTTGAGGGGGCGGTAGTCCGCACTTCCTAAAATGAAATTATCATGTTTACCCATAATGGAAACCATAAATGTATGTCGTAAATGAAAAATACAGAAGCATAATGAAAACATAAACATAATATAAATCATATATAAATATAGTGACATATTAATAGACACCATGAATGGTGTTATAAGAAGATTGAACAATCATCGTTTCGTGAGGCAGAAAATCGCCATCCACAGAAACAGTATGTTCTTTAACAATTAGACGAAGGTGTGTGTAGGTGTAGCTCTAATACTTCTCATAAAAACATCCTAGTATATTTAAGATACTTTTTTGTTAGAAAATAAAGGAATAAATAGATTTTAGGGGGTTGGAGAAGAAAAATAAAACATAGGAACAGAAGAGAAACACTACCGTTAAATCGGGTAACTCTTTTTGATTTGAGCTCAAAGTCTTCCTTGGAAAGACATATTCCAAATGTGAGGCTTCTAGAAGTTATAGAAGGATGTGTAGAACAAAATGGGAAGTGGTTGGCCAATACAAAAGCTTTGGAGGTGTGGGTAAGTTGGTATAGGTGGGGGCCTTTTATAAGAGGATAAGAGAGACACTCTTGGAAAGTTATAAAAGTTTACTTTATTATAAAATGCTTTTCGGATTTTAAAGGTCCAAAAATTATATATTTCAAGGATAAGGTGATAAGAGTTAAAAATACACCCATGAAATAGGTTTTTGACAAGTGTAGGTCTTAGATTTTACATTATCATTTCATTTTAATTCGTTAAATAATGAGGTAATCGATGCATCATCATGGTGTCATAAATAATTTAATTTCTTTAATTTTTAAAAATCATAAAAAACTATCATGATGTAGGAAATATTTTTATCATTATAATGAATATTTAGAGTAAAAAATATGACTTGTATAACCCCATTTAATTTTTTTTGGTAAAACAACTCATGTTTGTGACATTTTTATTTTAAAATTAAAGAAAAAGTTATTAATGTCATTTTCTTACCAATGTGGCTCCATGGGGTCCCCAAGTTGACCCATGGATTTTCTTGGTCGTCCATGACACATACAGTAATGGTGGACATGTTTCAAGTTCATTTCATATTTTTAAAACATTATTTTTACCTTAAACTACACTAATTAACTATAATTGCGATTAAAAACATAAACGTTACTATTCACCAAAAAATTATTTTAATCCCATTGAACCACATTTTACTTCTTAATGAAAACCATGTATGTCGGATTTTTGAAATTGAAAACACAGAGGTGGTAAAATTTCTTTTAAATCAAAAAATCAGTTTTTTAAGTACCTCTTAGTGGTTTCACTATTCATCAAAAATTGAAGTTGTTCAGAAAAATACCAAAAATTCACCCTAAGCTATATTTGATATTACGAATTTAAAAATGGTGTCTATTTTACGAAATTAAAAACATATAATTTTCATTAATTAATTTAATAATTAATTCTCCCTGTCAAAACAAATAGCGTGTTTTTATGAAACAAAATGTATCAAAAGATTTACACTAGTTTATGTCCGATTTCAATGTGAAATTAATATCAACAACCACTATTGGATTAAATGGTAAAAATATATTCTAATTTATCTTTAAAACCAATTCAAAAGATAATATAATCATAATAATAAATTAGATTAAAAAGTGGTTTTTAATTAAAATACAACATTTGTCACTATTCATTAAAATATTATCTTTATCGGAAAAATACCCAAAATTTACACATAGTAAATTTTGATGTCCCGATTCTAAAGAAGAATTTTATTTGGTCCAATAGAATGTATAAGAGTGACCAAAACTATATTTAATGACGGTTCTCCAGCAAAAGGCGATAAGTGGACCTTTAGTGAAAAATAGAGTATATATGCCTAAAATTGAATTCTTTTCACATTTTATGCCATTATCATTTATTGGATAAATGTAAAAACATTTAACAAACATATATAATCATATTTTTGTTATTTCTATTCATTCCCGCTAATAAAACGGCTACGTGTTAACTACCATTTAAAATAATATTATTTTATTACTAGTGTGCAACGTAAGATTTCAAAGAAACTATTTGTTGCGTATTAGGTACGCTATCGAACATAGAAACCCCTTTAAAGTAAAATTAATATTTAATTCGTAAATATTAATAAATATGAAAATGTTTTATTCTTTATTTACCTGGGATGTTACACCTAGGATGAAATTTATTTTATTCTCTCATGCTCTTCATTTTTACTCTACAATTACATACATTATTTCCTTCATTTACCAAGATGTAATATTCCCATTTCTTCAAAACACATTTTTGGTTGTACTTTTTCACATTTTTGACATGAAGAAAATCATGCTTTATTTCCTCCATGATCTCTACCACTCAAACTCTTAACGAGATCTGTCCTTCTCTTCATTAATGTTTTAGTTAATTTGTTAAGTTATATGTTGTTAATGACATTTCAGATTTATTAATTATGAATAAACATGATATCAATAAATTTAGTCATAAACCCATATAGTTTCCCACATTCAACATATTTCCCAACATATTCAATGTGAACACAATTCCATCTAGTTCCATCCATTTACTAAAACTAAAATTCACTCTGTTTAAAACTAATATCATAGTTTGAAACCACATATTCTATAAAAATAAATTATAGAATATCCAAATCATGAATCCTTATTTTTAAACCTAAGATCCATTAGGTTCAACATTGGTCATTTATTTTCACCATCTATTAAAATCCTTCTTAATAGTTTTTAAATAAAATATAATTTATCCAAACCATACCCATAGGGAGTGTCAAACTGTTTTCATAGAAAGTCCCATTTTTGGACAATGTAATGATTGATTCAATCCTTAAACACAATTTTCAGAGTTATTACCCATAAAAACATATGTTACATAACTATATCTAATGGTTGAACCTGGAAAAATTTGTATTTGTTAGAAAAACCACATAATATCTAAATTACCAAAATATTATAATGTTTTTCTATACTTATCATCAGTTTGTATAATAAGTTTATATTCCCAAAAATATAAATTTGTAAATAAAGTTCCCAAGGTTAGTACTAAACTATCTATAATACCAACTATAATTATCATAACATAATTTTCCAGGATACAATAGAAACATTACTACATATCATAAGATACTGTTGATCGCATAAGAAGACAAATAATTTAGTATTTTTGGTAAACTAGATTCATATATGAGTCTCTTATTAAATTTGTAAATAAAAATGACAACATTATGTTTTTCATAATATTCTTATTTCCTCAAGAATATCATTTCATATGATTCATTGTACACTTCCTAGATTCTTGGGAATCGATAAAAAATGGGGTAATCTCATATTTTAATAAAAATTCAGTAAATTGAATTCTACCATGAATTAATTTTTATAATAAACATTGAATGTTGAATTACAAAACACACATTCCATTTAAACAATTTTACTATAATGATTAGATAACTCATAATCGAAATAGTAATGTGAATTATTGGAAACACATTCCATTTAATATATAACATGACTATCATAATTAGATATATCTTAATCAATATTTAAATGTAAATAATAGAATAAAAAATACATTTAATCAATAAACTATGAATGAAATTCATCCATATATAATATCATTGAAAAAAATACCTTGGATAATAATAACTAAATTAATTACAAAATATATTTGTAATTCTTGGATGTAATTATTTATATCATCATGATACCTCTACCACCGATACCATTCATAAGACTAATTAAATCTAACCGGTAGGTATACACAAAAACCCATTAAATGATTTGTACGAAATGATTCAACAAATGAGACTTTTGATTCATCACGGGGTTATCTATAACTATGAATGAGCTATTAGTTCATTCCAAAGATATACCTCATATATGAAAAACATCATATAATTAATGAATATTCTTCCTTATAATCATATATATATATTGAGTAAGGAATAAACATTAACAAAAATTTACACTGTAAATCATATAATTTTCAACTAAAAATTCAATATGTAGAAATTTTTTATGGTTTTATTTATATATATTTTCAATATAAATAATTTGAAAATATTGGTTAAATATAATTTCTAATGAAAAAATGAAAGTGAATATTTCAACGGAACGTTAATACATAAAAAATAACCAGGAAAGGTAATTACAATACATTCCCAAGTAAATCTCACGATTAAATATCTATAGAATTAATAACATTGGTATCAATAATATATATATATATATCTAGTGTATTATAAGTACAATAAATCTTGGATGTCATTGGTGAATAAAAATAAAATAAAATTTTCATTACAAATATTCTTGGTGAAAATATCCATTCATAATTTGAAAATAATTTTTAAAATAAAATGTTAAATAATATTTTGAAAAAACATTTCATTGAATATAATACTTTTAATTTTTACATGAATAATTAATTTATTGGGTGGTCATGATGTTGAAAAATTATATACGTATAGGGAACATTAAAAAAATCCTTTCACATTTTCAATAAAATCTACAAGGGCATTGATAAGATAATTACATGAATATTCCTTTTAATTTATTTTTGAAAAAATTTAACAAGGGTACAATTTTAATTAATAAATAATTATTTTAATTTTAAAAACATTTTTAAATTTCTTTTAAAAACCGCGGTTTTCAAAGAAAATTGATTTTCAACCAAAAGAGAAATGATGGTTCCATTTATTAAAAACATTTTATTAACACTTTTTAGTACTGAATAGTGGTTAAATAATATAATTATGTAAAAAAGATAATGAATAACTGAATTATAAAAAATATTAAATGATAACATTATCTAATGATGGAAAAATTCTTCCAATGTAAAATCAACGGCAAACAATCAAGATTAACATGATATTGTGAAATAAAACCTCACAATGATCATAATCTTGAAGTGAGAATTTTTTAAGGAAACTATTATGTTTATGAAATGTAAAATAACATAAAAAAGTTTAATTAAAAAATAATACAGTAAAAATTACAAAAAATTAATATTTTAATATCAAAGATAATGAATGATTAATATATCCCAAAAACATAAATTCAGTTAGAAAATTAGATACCATTTAGTAATTCTTATATCAAAAAATATTAGATTAAATAATTAAAATTATAACATAAAATAAAAATAATTACTAATTTTTCATTATATTATAAGAAAATGGGTAGTATATACACCTTGTAAAAGAAATTTTATACATAACATTACAATTTTTCTCAATGAAGGGAAATTTAGATGAACTCCCTTACCTCATGCTTCCTTTAAGTTGAACATATATTAAAATCATGTATAGTAGTTTTTCAAAAAGTTTATCTTAAAAAATAACCTAATTAATATAAATAATATCATATATGATGATTTTATTACATATTATTTCTATTTTGTCAATTATCATGAATTATAACTATTGTGTTGGGTGATAACTACCACATTTTCTCAAGTATGTTTTAATGTGATGGTTCTAGTTCTTGATAATTTTATTTATTTACATCTTCTATATAATTTTATTTATATATAATTTTAGAATTATTATTGAAATTTTAAAATAGATAATGGATAACATCGCCTCATTGAGATGGTAGGTGATATGCTTGTGCAAGTGACATTATCAATTCCTTAATTGATGAATGTGTAAGGATTTAGTTGAAAATTTAAATTCAATGAATTAATATAATTACACAAATATCAAATATATTCATTTAGTATATCCTTGATAACATCCATGTAAAATTTATGTTAAAAAAATCACAACACGTCACTAGGCGATCGTCCACCATACACACAAGTGACCTTATTGTAATTTTAAATGGATGGAATGTAAGAAAGTTTATGTGATATTTTAAATGAGTTATTATAATAATATGAAGGATATTTTATATATAAATTAAATCCATTATTATATATAATAGTGTCATTAGAAAAAAAGTTTCATGTCTTTGTGAGTCCATAGTTCTCCACAAACACGACCGTCAACATTGTTTCCCATTTATTGTTAGAGGATGTGGATAAATATTATTTCATAAAAAAAATTAAAAAATCATTATCTTTTAGAAATTTTTAATTATATATTATAATTTTTAAGGAAAAATTTATGGTTTAAAAGAAGAAATAAAATTAAAGAGCATTGTTAAGACAATTAACTTCTGTTAGAGAAACATCCTTTCGATATCGTCAGATTGACCCTATATGAGGTATATTCGGATGAAAAAAGCTCTAGAAAATTATTAATGATCTTGTGGAGTAATTTGGGTTGTATTTCATTATTCTAAGAGGCATTATATATTTGAAGAAGTGAAAAAAGATCTTGTAATTTTATAAGTTGTGGAGAGGACCCACATAAAATTTTGGAAAAGATTTAGTTGTACCCACATTTTTCAAATCTCAAATGTTTCATAAATGGTAATTAACCCATCATTATAGGATTTCATGTCTAAATATGGATATGAAATAATTTTGTTTACATGTTTTAGTTCATTTTTATCATTACTATCTTAGTTTACCCTGGGTAAATGTGTTTTCACCATAATTGTGGTATTTTTTTAATATACTATTCATAATAAAAAAAGTAAGTTGAACATATTAAATAATTTCAATAATTATTATTCCAAATGTGTAATCCATTTTTTCAAATTCTATTCATATAAGTTTTAGGATTCAGTTTAAAATTAAACTCACAGATGTGTTGAAAAAATAGGGTTTTCCAAAGAATGATATTTGTAAATATTAAAAAGATTATTAATCAAAAATAAATATTAAATTGATTCTAATGAACTATATTAGTTATATAATAAAATAATTTAACTTTTAATACTAAAAAATTAATATGAAATTTAATTTAACTTTGTCAATAATTTAAATAAAAATTCAGTGTTCATTAAATTTTAGTATTTTTCACTCTTAATCAAAAAATTAATCCATTCTTATAATTTTAAAAAAATAACTGAAGGATAAATATGAACTTTTATTTAAAAAATTATGTTTATTTTATAGATATATTTTCAAAAATTTGTAAAGGTTAATTTCAACTTATTTTCACAAAGGGCGATTATACCACATTTAAAAAAAATAATGTTTGTCAAAAAACATTAGTTTTTTCTATAAAATTATCCTAATTTTATTTATAATAAATATGAATCAAATTAATTTTGTCACGAACATTTCCAGAGGGATTGTGGATTTGGCAACCCCAAACCCACATCCAATTGGCCAGGGCCTGGCGACTTACATATAATATAAATATCCCACAAATTGGAGGAATTTGGTAAAATACCAATACACATGTACACATCTCCATGCCACAAATGTTGATATATAAAAACAATATATAAAAAAATCATAAAATCAATTATATCCCATAATAGAGTATGAAAGGAATAGAAATAATGTAAACATTTTGTAAAACAATCCCACAATAAATTGTCATTATGTATGACTAACTGGAATGGTAAGGAGTCTGACCTCTTCTAAGGGAAAAGACTACATAAAAGTTATTACCTCCGAGAGAACCTCAGGTTGCATAGCTCCATAAACGTTCGAACCTCACCTGGTCCAACTAGAACTCCATTAAAAGGTTTCTCATCAGCGTTAGACATGACATGTGTAGGCAATGACCATTCATGGGTGAGTATAACAATACATCGTATGACACAATGAAAACACTAAACACAAAGCCCCAACTATTTTCATTTCAATTCAATATTTAACACTACATAACAGAACCCAGAAGTGAAGGAAAAAAACCATATATTCTCAAGATTGATATTTCTCCATCAGGATGTCATAACCAATTGCCAGCAACAAGATTCTTCTCGAAGCATGCGTGTTTAGGTATAACTCACTCCTCTGATGGTGATGCCATCAGAGACCCTTGATGATGAGGTGTACCTCATTTGGGACATTCTCATAGGGAACACATTTTTTCAAGGTATTATATGATATATATAGAGGGGGTCATATTAAGACTCCCCTGGGATTCAAAAAATCCAATATAGATCAATCCTTTACAATGGGGATCACACCCATACACACTGGGGGATACCAAAGACCATACCGATGCATCCCACTAGATAGAGGATTAGCACTCATCTCATGGAGGTAAATTGATTCCTCATAATCCACTAGGTTTAATGGAGGATTACACTCTAGTATTAGGGAGGGGAACCATACTCTATCTGAAACTATACCTATAGAGTGGATTATAATCTAGCGAAGTGGATGTAATGTTGTACTGATCCCTTGAGAAAAAGTTTAATTGTAACTCTCTCAATCTATTATGGTCTAAAAAACCCACTATTTTTTCAAAATTATCTTCTCAATTATAGGGTCTCAACAGTGCCAACGACTCATCGATTAGATGATCTCTTTAGGAGTTATGCTTGTTTGAAATAATCCACATGAATACCTTCTCAGTGTCTTGAGACCTACTATCCTAACCTACCACCACAATTGGTCGACATAGCACATGGAATTTCAATGCAGTTGTTTCACCCTCGGTTCACCATTTTGGTTAGTGCACTCACTATAGCTCAAGGGGTCATTACCCTGCAGTCATCCATCGCTATGCCCCACAACCAAACTTCACCCCAGTTTCCCCATATAAAATCTAGGTCCAACCATTCCCACTGACCTGACCCAACAAGCTGACTCAACCTGGACCTTATTCCCTAACCTATACTATTGTCGTATCCCTCTTTTTTTCTACTTCCTCATTCGTCGCACGCATGTGCTTCACTGCCATCGGGTACCGGTTGCCGCCGACCTCTTGGTGGTCCCTTCCGTGGGCCACCATGCTTCTTATGATGCCCAGAAATTTAAACAATCACATATCTGAGCTCCATGGATCCTGATACATGTATATCCAACATAGGCTGTCAATTATCCATGAGTCCTAGGTTCGATCATGTTTGGAACCACCCATAAAGCACGATTCTAGAACTGTAGGGTTCCATTATCAATGATTTCCAAGAACATAGGGATAAAACATACTTAGTTAAACCATGAGAAATGATCCTTTGTTCTTGTTGGCTTAAATTCCTTTCAATTATAATAATAAAAAAATTGGAATAAATCAACTAACTAAAAACATTCCATAAATTTGATATATACCGATGATGCATGTATCAATTTTATTTTTATGAATTGATTAAAATTCATCCCATATTGAAGATATTAGGGAATTCACATAGTAAAACATCCTACCATTATTTGGATCAGTCACTGATGATGAACGGTCTACACATAATTTTCAATCCTTGATCATTCGTTGTTTGTCCCAAGGGATTCTAAAAGTTGGGTCTCAAATATAGAGGTTCTAAAGTTATGTGGCTAGTCATATAATTATAACATAAGGAAACACAAATGTTTTTTTTCCAAAATGCATTCTCAAAAATAATTTTTTATAAAAAAATTTTTTCCCTTTTATGTGTTAGGCGGAGAAAAGAAGGAAGTGATGGCAAGAGGGGGGGTGAATTGCCTTTTAAAAAATGATTAACAAATTAAAATCAAAGTTGAAAGTGCAGCGGAAATAAATAAGGCAAGCCACAAAATTGATAACGGAGTTCGGCCAAAAACCCGGCCTACGTCTCCGCTCCCAACTCAACCGTTGAGAGATTCACTACCGCTTGCTTTTCAATGGTTGTAGCAAGAAACCCACTAGCCTTTTTACAGGTGAAGGCTAGCTCACCTATTACAGCTTGCTTTTTAATGGTTTGAGCAAGAAACCCACTAGCCTTTTTAACGGGTGAAGGCTAGCTCACCGAGACTCAAGCATTTTAAAAGGAAAGGCTTGACTAACCTCTTCACACCTTAAAGGTGGTGTGAAAACCCAAAGAAATGGAGATGTGAAAGAGATGGGGTTTGTAGGCACAAACCCAAATTGATGCTCAAAATAAATAAAACAATAAAAACCGTATTGTTGAGAAGCCTTGGGCGCCAAAGGTTGATGAAGTTGATGAAGTGTGCTTCCCAAGCTCCTATGGTGGTGCTCCTTGGATGTGGAATTGATATGGAGCAAGTGGGGTTCCTTGGAGGAAGTCCGCCGGAGGTTCGCCAAATGATCAACAATGTGACCGGGGGCTTGATTATTGTTCCACTATTGTTCCTTAGACTTCCGGGGGTTCAAGGTCCTTTATTTATAGAGGGGGAGCCCTCATATGGTCGTTGGAGGCCTTCGGAGCCGTTGGAGAGGCTTTCGGAGCCGTTGGAGGCCAAGTGGACAGGCTGGTCAAATTCCCAACGGCTAGTTTGACTGGCTCCACCGGCTGACCAGTACAGAGCCACCGGTTGGCCGGTGTGTGCAAAATGGAGAGGGCTTCGGGTTCAGGCTCCACCGGCTGGCCGGTGGTGAAGCCACCGGTTGGCCGGTGGTGAGGCAGTAGCTTCCTCTTCTGTGCAGGTGCCACCGGCTGACCGGTGCTGAGGCCACCGGTTGGCCGGTGCTGAGGCAGTAGCTTCCATTGATTGGGCTGGGTGCCACCGGCTAGCCGCTGGTGTGACACCGGTTGGCCGGTGGTCTGGACAGAAAGATGCTTTCTGTCCAGGCCTCCATCGGCCGGCCGGTGCTCTTCCATCGGTTGGCCGGTGGACTGAATTTCAGTACACTTTTCCTTGTTGCTTTCTTGGCCCAATTCCTTGGCACCTAAAATCATTCCTATCAACAAAAACACTTAAAACAAGATTAGATAAAGATGAGAGTGATTATGATCATGAAAATTAAACCTCGAGAGGTTCGAGAGGTACAACAATCTCCCCCTATTTTGATGATCACAATCACCAAAACAGACAATGTAAAAATGAAATGAAAGACATGCTTTAAAAGATTTTTCCCCCAATCAATCAAGAATTTCTCCCCCTTTGTGATTATCAAAATAGCACGGGGCATAAAACTTGATTGAGGGAAATGAGAGATTTTAAACCAATTGAAATTTTTCAAAATTGAATTGAATGTTTTGAATCAAAAATTTGAATCGAATATTTTGAAATGAAAATTTTGATACCAAGTGTTGAAATTGAAAGTTGGAATCGAAAAATTGAATAATGAAAGTTTTGAAAATGAAGCTTTGAAAAAGTTTTGAAAATGAAGAAAAAGCTTAAACGATCCTAACTCCCCTAAATAAAAACAATAAATCACCGGGGAGAGATGTTAGAAACCGAGACAAATTTTGGCCCAGAGAGACTCGCTAAAAGGGATTTTTCAATCCACACTTGTCTAGTGGCGGGTCTTCTCCTAAAAAATCATTATTTAAGAAAATAGACTTGGGGTGGCCATACCGGGCATTTTTGCAATTGCACTCATAAATCAAGTGCCCGGGTTTTTTGCAATAATTACAAAATTTGAATTGGGAGCTCCCCCTTACAAAAATAGTAGGTGCATGGGAAGAGGAAGCTTGCTTGGAATAGCCAAGCCCTTGGGTGGTCCTAGATATGTGTTGGGAACCTAGAAAATTGTTCAAATTTTGTTCACCTTGGGTGAACTTGGCTAGAGTTTCCCTTAGATCTTTGATGGTTGATTCCATGGAATCAACATCGGGAAGATTTTGGATTTTGAGGGACATCTCTTCCTTCTCTTTAAGAAGTTGTTCTTTTTCGGAAGAGAGTTTTTTGAAATTCTTTTTTAAAGAAACAAATTTGGAAGAAAGTTCGTGAAAACCTTCCTCCAATTGATCTCTAGCGTGTTGGAGATCCTCATAAGACATATGATTGAAAGAATTTGAATTTGAAGAACAAGAGGATGAGGAGTCGGAAGATGTTACCTCATGAAATGCCATTAGGCATTTGTTACCGTTGTCGCTCGAGGAGGAGGAGGATGATGATGTGGAGCTATCACTCCATGTGGCCTTGAAAGCCTTCTTCTTCTCCTTTTGCTTGGCCTTTTTCTTGTTGAGTGGTCAATCGGGCTTGTAATGGCCTTTTTCGCCGCACTCGTAGCATGTTACCTTGAGCTCGGATTTTTCGTTGGGTTGAGCCTTGCGGGATTTCTTCTTCTTGTGCTTCTTCATGAACTTGTGCATTTTGCGGGCAAGATTCTCCATTTCGGAATCGCCGCTTGAAGAGGAAGACGAGGAGGAGGAGGAGGAGCTATCTTCTTGTTGAACTTTGAAGGCGATGTTCTTTGGAACTTTGATCGGTTTGCCTTCTTTTTCAGCTTGCCTCCTCATGGTGATCTCATAAGTCATGAGAGATCCGATGAGCTCTTCGACCGGCATGTTCTTGATGTCCTTTTCTTCTTGGATTGTCGTTACCTTCGGAGCCCATGAGCTTGGTAGGATCCATAGGATCTTCTTGACCATCGTCTCTGCATAAATATTATCTCCAAGAGATTTTCTACCATTGCAAACGTCAGTAAATCGAGTAAACATATCAGAAATGGATTCATGTGGGTCCATAGAAAAAGACTCAAAATCTTGACGAAACATATCCGATCGAGTGTCCTTGACTTTGTTGGTCCCCTCATGGGTAACCTCCAAAAGTTTCCAGATTTCGTGTGAGGAGGTGCATGTGGAAACTCGATTGAACTCATTACGATCAAGGCCGCAATGTAGAGCGTTCATGGCTTTGCCATCAAGCTCGAAATTTTTAATATCGGCTTGGGTCCATTTGGATTCATCGGGGGAAGAAAGAGTGTAACCTTGCATGACTATTTTATAAATGGGATATCCTATGCTTCTAAGAAAAGTGGTCATGCGGGTTTTCCAAAAATTATAGTCGGTTCCATCAAAAAATGGAGCACGACCCAAGGAAAATCCATCGGGGGAGAAAGAGGTTGAAGCCATCAAAAGAGATCTTGAATTTGAAACCGGTTAGGGTATTACTCATATTTTGCCTCTGATACCAATTTTTAGGCGGAGAAAAGAAGGATGTGATGGCAAGAGGGGGGGGGGTGAATTGCCTTTTAAAAAATGATTAACAAATTAAAATCAAAGTTGAAAGTGCAGCGGAAATAAATAAGGCAAGACACAAAATTGATAACGGAGTTCGGCCAAAAACCCGGCCTACGTCTCCGCTCCCAACTCAACCGTTGAGAGATTCACTACCGCTTGTTTTTCAATGGTTGTAGCAAGAAACCCACTAGCCTTTTTACAGGTGAAGGCTAGCTCACCTATTACAGCTTGCTTTTTAATGGTTTGAGCAAGAAACTCACTAGCCTTTTTAACGGGTGAAGGCTAGCTCACCGAGACTCAAGCCTTTTAAAAAGAAAGGCTTGACTAACCTCTTCACACCTTAAAGGTGGTGTGAAAACCCAAAGAAAGGGAGATGAGAAAGAGATGGGGTTTGTAGGCACAAACCCAAATTGATGCTCAAAATAAATAAAACAATAAAAACCGTATTTTTGAGAAGCCTTGGGCGCCAAAGGTTGATGAAGTTGATGAAGTGTGCTTCCCAAGCTCCTATGGTGGTGCTCCTTGGATGTGGAATTGATATGGAGCAAGTGGGGTTCCTTGGAGGAAGTCCGCCGGAGGTTCTCCAAATGATCAACAATGTGTCCGGGGGCTTGATTATGGTTCGACTATTGTTCCTTAGACTTCCGGGGGTTCAAGGTCCTTTATTTATAGAGGGGGAACCCTCATATGGCCGTTGGAGGCCTTCAGAGCCGTTGGAGAGGCTTTCGGAGCCGTTGGAGGCCAAGTGGACAGGCTGGTCAAAAGCCCAACGGCTAGTTTGACTAGCTCCACCGGCTGACCGGTACAGAGCCACCGGTTGGACGGTGTGTGCAAAATGGAGAGGGCTTCGGGTTCAGGCTCCACCGGCTGGCCGGTGGTGAAGCCACCGGTTGGCCGGTGGTGAGGCAGTAGCTTCCTCTTCTGTGCAGGTGCCACCGGCTGACCGGTGCTGAGGCCACCGGTTGGCCGGTGCTAAGGCAGTAGCTTCCACTGTTTGGGCTGGGTGCCACCGGCTGGCCGCTGGTGTGACACCAGTTGGCCGGTGGTCTGGACAGAAAGATGCCTTCTGTCCAGGCCTCCATCGGCTGGCCGGTGCTCTTCCATCGGTTGGCCGGTGGACTGAATTTCAGTCCACTTTGCCTTGTTGCTTTCTTGGCCCAATTCCTTAGCACCTAAAATCATGCCTATCAACAAAAACACTTAAAACAAGATTAGATAAAGATGAGAGTGATTGTGATCATGAAAATTAAACCTCGAGAGGTTCGAGAGGTACAACATTATGTCCCATGAATGTTTTTTCATAAATGAATCATGATGAATAACGATATGTTACAACTAGGGTAAAGCTGCTATTATGTACTCAACGGTTCCCACTGATTTCTAATTCAAGAACCCAGTTAAGTAGCATCCCACTTATTTATGTAAACTATACACATATGATATTAAATATTTTAATATTATTGAAAATGTTATTATGGGAACACTGGGTATTGAAATCGCACGTCGTCTCAATGACTTGTCGCAGAATCCATCCATTTAATATCAAAATACTATAAACAAAAAATTTATGTTGTTTAAAATTTTTAAATACATGTGTAAACCATCTAATATTCATAATTATTTTATTACTATTAAAAACCACCAACATAATGTCGAGGTTATAACAAAAAATTTTAAAATAGTAATTTTTATATAATTTATTTCAATTTATTCTAACCTAGTGTTTCATATATCAAAATTTATCAACTTTATTTAATTTTTTAAAAATAAATATATCATAATTCCTCTAGTATTAAATTATCCTTTAATATTTGTTTCATGTTTCATATACTCTATCAAACATAATTTTATTCTTCAAATTATTAGGGTGTTATATGTATTCCCATTAGAAAATATCTAAACTTATGAAAAAAATTTCTAGTTTTAGTTTATATTTTAAGGTATAAAAAACATATTGATATCATTTTTTCGAGTCATTTGATTTTATAGAAGATAACTTTAGCTATTAATATGTTATAAAATCAGATCTAATAAACAATTTTTGGAGAAACATATAATATTTTGGTGATAAATTATGTAACAAAGAAATTATACTCATAAAAAGGTATATTTCAATATTTAGACTATATGTTAAAAGGAACCCCTAACATTATGAAAATGATCTTGACACAAAAATTTGATTCAATTTAGATAAATTAATGGTATCATCTATCTTAAAAAAGGTATAACATTATCTTTTCAATTGATCTCCTTTACAAATCTATTATTTCACATCACACTACTATTCTTCTATGTTGATACTATGTTATTCTATAACCATTTATTTCCCTTTCCTTCTTTTTATGAGGAAATTTTATTAACCTTTTATATAATGTGGTATTTCTATAATGGAGGTTTAAAATATAAATTCCATGATTATTGAGAATTTTTCAAATTGATGGGAAGCTAATTTTTTTAGGGTGGAGGGGTTATAATGTAACACCTCATTATTTTAATATAACACTATGTTCGATATCATATTCAGCAAGAAATATTACACTTAAATAAACATGTTGTAATTTTAAAATATTTTTATTCAATTGTGACAAATTTGAACTATCCATTAAATTCATGGGTTTTAATAGTAAAAACATGTTTTTGAAATATATATTAATTGACTAATAAATATAATTTTTTTGATAAATTGTTAATTAATAACCAATTGAGTTTGAGAAAGTAAATTTTATTCGTTAAAAAATTTGTTCCCCTCAAAAATCATTTTATTAATTTTTATATGAAAATAATATATTTAATAGAAGAAATTTCTTTAATATTATTTTATAATATGTAAATTAGTTTTTAAATAATCTTTTCAATATTAATATGTGGTGAATTCTTCATAATTTTCAAAAAAGTTTGATTTTTAGTGAATAGTTAAAAATACCTATTTTTCCAATACTATCATTTCATTTCATTAAAAAAAATATATTAAAAAATAAAATTTATTTTAGATATAGAAATAAAGTTTCATATGAAAATTTTTATTTATAATAAAAAAATTAATTTTAATTTAATCATCTATTTTCATGATTTTTGTATTAATGTATTTCATTTTTCAAAAACACTATTTCTATAAAATTATTTTTTCATCATCCAAGTTCATTCATTTTGATTAATTAAAATAATACCTAGTTAGGAAATCATTAAATTAAATTCATAAATAATAATTTTATTTATATAAATTAAAATTAATATAATGATGTATGATATTTATATTGTTAATATAAGATCATCTATTTTAGGATAATGGTTTTTCTTAAAAAAAATTGACATTATTTGTGGGAATAATATTGAATTACGTGTCATGACCAATCCTCAGGGCATATGCCATCAATATCCCAAACCTGCCTTCCATAGGCCAGGGGCTGGCGACTAGAACCAAATGTGTAAATTCATAAGCTGGGAAGGCATTTCCATTATAAAAGTAAACAAACCCAATAGAGTAGACACCATAAGTAAGCACTAAGTAAAATGAGTAAAAAAGTACATGCTGAAAAGTAAATGGGCCATTATACAAACCCAACTGTAAAGTACAGTACAACTAAAAAGCTAGCACAACTGTGGTAAAGTAAAACAACAACCACTGAGTCTTCCTCATGGAATCCCACCTGAAGGGTGGGTTCAAATGCCCTCCTCAGCACCTCATGTCCGTCTGTCTGCTTCGTGTAGGTCTCGCCATGTTTTCCACCTCCGGGTACCATCCATCTCTATAAGTCTCTACCTTGATCGGTGTTGTCCGTCGTCTGCATCCAACACAATGTAGTGCGGGAAAATCCTGTGTAGAGGTGAGGATACGATACTTAGTAGGGACCCCAAGACCCCCGAAAGTCTCCGAGTGTCCACAAAGGATAAACCACATAACATAGATACAAACACGAAGTACCAACCAACCCTACTTAGGTATATGCCAATACATATACCTAAGTTATCAACCACAATACGACTCCAAATCTCGAACCCAGGTATAACCTAGTCTACACAGGAAAGAAGTCAGTCACATCGATGATAATGATTGAAAGTCAAGACTCATATCAAATAGGTATACATCTTTCAAATAGCGAAATAGATAATCATATGTAGTCACTGATTCATCTAAGTTGTCGGACCCACATAGGATACAAGACTAACTAAGCTATCAGACCCACAAAGGATACAAGACCAGCTACCCTACCAGACCCACACAGGATACAATTTAGGATGTCAAACTGCCAGACCCACACTAGATACAAGAATATTAGTCAACGTCGTCGAACCCATGTAGGATTCTAGTATGGATGTCTTCGCTGTCGACCCCATAGAGAATCCCGGAAAAGTAGTCGATGCAGTCGTAGCCTGCTCTAGGGTTCCCGCACACAGCACGATCGATTCGAGGAGGCTCTACTCCTCGAGAGAAGGGGATGATACAAAAATTCCCACGAAGTCCAGTGATTATGTATCCCAAATTTCTGTCTCATCCAAAGGAACCCCACGCGACAGAGGGTGCGTCATTCGGACTCCCGGTCTGAGTGTTATGGGATTTTCTGTTCCTAGGGCCCGGTTGGAATAACCTTGTTCCAAAACTGACCATTTTCCAATGTTCTCCAAAAAAACTTAGTGTATCGCAAAAGGACCATCTCTTCACGATGATCCCAGTACCGTAGATGGTACATCGATCGGACGCACGATCCTGAAGTTATTTTCATTTAAGAGAAACGGGACTGGACCGTCAATCCCGGTGGGCTGGTGGGTTGGCTCATCCTGGATCAGCGGGTCTGACCCGGATAAGTGGTTGGCCCGGCGTGATGGGGTGTGGCCCGTCATGGTGGCTGGCCACAGTTTTTCCTGGGGGCAGAGCGGTCCGGGGGGCGCGGCCCCCAGTTTTCTGAAACGGCGGTACCGAGAGGCACTGCCCCTCCTGCCTGGCCAGCCGAAGCCGACTGGCTCTTCTAGGGAGAGTGGCCCACACGGGCGGGCAGCGGTTCCCTCACACGGCACTTGTTGGTGTCGCGGCCTCCTTCAACCCAGCCGACAGGCAGCCGACCGGTTCGCTGCCGACGTGGCCCACGAATAACGGTCTGTGGTTCTCCACAGCACTACGCCTTATAGGTGACTCGTTTCTCCAACCCAGCCGGCTACGGCTGGCCGGTTCAGTTTATCTACCAAGAGGACCATGGATGTGGGCCGTAGTTTTCCCCCATGCAGCTGGTGCGTGGCCATCGCCTCCTGTTGCCACCACCTCCATTCACCATCGCCTCCCACTGCTGCCGCCAAAATATTCAAGAACCATTGGAGGGTCGCCAGGCCGTGTTCGTTCTTCATGTGCCCTTCGAATTAGGAGATATCAATTGGATGAAGAGAATACAAGCATTCACCGAATACGGGACATAATTTCATTCACGTAAAATTATATCAAACCCCCTTACCTCATAATTGAGGTTCTTACATTGACGAGCCATGGAAGATGAGTGTTGCGGTAGTCGGGTGTTGCAGAAGATGGTGTCGCAGAGAACGTCGTCGTCCCGTCAATGTTGGAAGTCATCATCGTAGACGGTATTCCTCTCAAGTGGTGTCTTCTCCCTTGACATGGAGGAAGAAGAAAGAATAAAGGTGTTCCTCACGATCTAGATCCGGATGAAAAGGGAAGTGGAGAGAAATTGCTTTCCGTTCTTTGAGTCGTGGAGCATCCTTCACAGAGAGGAACACATCCTTCTAATTCTCCAGAGGTTTTCCCCACCGAAATATTTTCTAAGAAAATATTATAATATGGATTTCCAATTTAATATAATTTTCATGGAATTCAAATTGATTCAAAATATGTGTCATTTATGGAATGTAGATGTAATGCCCCAACCCCAGTTACCCAGAGTCGGTGCATTATTTTAATACATTGGCATGATTACAAGGAATCAAGACCCGAAGGACCGATCAGTTTAGTAGTCATGTAAAATAGATTACATACATGAATGTTACATTGTACTTTAATACATACAGAACATCATAAATAATCTTTATGAACACCATTATTCCCTTAGCTTAACCCCGCATATCAATCACAATACCTTTCTTGGAATCCTGAAAAAAAAACATAGAAAGGGGTGAGCTCAGATGCTCAGTAAGGATAATAATACAGCGGAAACATTCATAAATAAACATAAACATTTAAGTCAATGTATAAGTAAAACAAAATCCTTTTAATCATGAACATCAGAATAATATGGAAAAAATCAAATGAAATAATTCCACTTACTTATTCACATAGATATTCCACTAATTGAATAATCACATGCAATATCAATAAACACATTCATAATGATGGAATTCATAATGATGAACATTAATTTCTTATTCAAGGCCTTGTGCCATGACCTAGGGGCTAACTGTAACCAGAACCCAACCCGGAGTGCCTCTATTAACCGGAAACCAACCCGGAGTACCTCTAGTAACCGGACACCAACCCGGAGGGCTTACTTTTACCGATCCCCAACCCAGAACATACAATTCCAACACATTCATCTAAAGAAGAGGATGAAATATAACATAAACATTCGTATTAAAACTAGTATACGAAATGCCAAAACATTAATCATAAACCATTAATGGAATAAAAATAACTCATCCATAGAAAAACATATCACAAAACCTTAAATACAATATGGATGATTTTTATCATAATAAATCAACTTCATACAAGTGTAAGATTTATCAAAGGACGTTAACATAATTGAAAATGATTTTTAAAACTCGTTGAGAGAAATACCCCTTTCCATGAAAATATTTAAAAGTCACACAATTTAGAAAAGAAGACATTTTTGAATCAATGTGTCCAATACGACTTTGAAATTTTTTAAAGGAATTAACATTTTAAAAACATTAATGTACATATAAATAAATCCTTAAAAACCATTTTGAATACATAAACATTAATGAGAAATATTTAGCAGAATAAATATTTAAAACAATTGAAATGATGTTTTAGTAAAAAAGTCCCTTAAAATAATCCCTTTGAAAACTCTTTCATAAAACATGGACATGGATAATAAATATGTCCCAGTAGATACTTATGTAAAAACAACCTTGGATAATAAAGGGAATGTGAAATTAACCCTTACCAATTTGGTAACTTATGAAACAAACAACACATGAAAGAGATATCATAAAATGAATATGTAAATACACATAAATTAAAGTATATTAGACAAATAATACAATTATGGGAAGTAAACACACCACACAAAATGTAATAGTGGAATTATGGCATGAATCTCACTAGAATAAGGAGTGAGATGAAAACCCCTTACCTTGCACTTTCCTTTAGTCGAGGGTACATTTAACCTCCTTTAATTTGGATAATCCCTTTGGTTTGAACCAAAAAGGACTCTTGAAGTGCCTTCTGACTAAGGTAAGGCTTCTAAAAGGAGGAGAGGGATGTCGGGAGCTTAATTGGGAAGAGGTTGGATGAGACAAAAAGCTTGAGAGGTGTGAGGAATTGGTTAGAAGTGGTGTCCTTTTATAAGGGGGAGGAGGGGCTCTTTAGGAAAATATAGAAATATTATTTTATAATAAATTAATATTCGGTTTCTAATGTATCCAATGTGGATTATTTAAAGTTTAATATGGGTATGGTTCGAAAACCACTCAACCAATATAATTTAGACATGTTTGGGTCATTATATTAACCTTATCTTTTAGTTTTAACTCTTGGTTAATTAGATTAACACTTACCATGTCACATTGTATTTTTATAATATATAGTTAATAAACATACTATATAAATCTAAGAGACCCTCAAGTGGTCTATTAATGATACAACAATAATGATATAAGTCCATTGGCCGACCCTTAGGTTTTTTTTGAATAGAATATAAATTAATAATATAATATTTGTTTTAAAAACTCATTTATGTCACTTTTGACACTACTCAATAATTGAATTTTGTTAATGTCTTAACAACTTTATTAATTCAAAAAAAATTCATTTATGCCATACTAACATGTCATATTAACCAATAAAATTCGTTTATGTCATAAAAACTTTCAAATTATATTTATTTTAACATTTATAATATCAATTGTTTGATTCTTTCATTAATAAGGAAAATGTTGCATCATTATGGTGTCATATATATTTTTACTTTTTCAATGTCTAAAAATTATAAATAAAGTACCATTAGGTGAAAAATATTTTTATATTTCTAATGAATATTTATAATAAAATATATAACATATATAACCCAATTTAAATATTGTTTTGCTAAAAGATATAATCTTATGTCATTTTTGTATTCACTTTAACTTAATTAATATAAAGTGTCCATATCACCTACAAGTGGCTACATGGGGTACCAAAGTCTACCCAAAGATGACCATTGTCGGACATGTATCCAAAAATAATGTTAGGACACGTTTTAGGGTAATTTAGTATTATTATAATATTATATTTTAACCCTTATTTACTGGATTTACCTTTTAACCATGGTAAATAAAATATTTACCGAAATAATTATTCCAAATGTCTAAAAATAAAAGTTACCTATTTACACAATTTAGACATCCTGATTTCAAATAAGGAATCCATTTTTAGATATTAAAAATACAGAAGTGGAAGAAATTACTTTAAAATTAATTCCCGTTGTCAAAACAAAAAGCGTGTTTTTATGATATATTAACTATCAAAATATTCATACTTGTTTATGTTCGGTTTAAATGTAAAATTATGTCCAATGAGAAACATTGGATTAAATTGTAAAAATATATTCTAAATATTATTTAAAACCACTCAAATTTATAATTTATCACTATTAAATATTTCGATAAAAAAAGTTGGTTTTAATTAAAATGTAGTAATTTTCACTATTCATCAAAATATGTGAGTTATCCGAAAAGTACCAAAATTTCACCTTAGGCTAATTTCAATACTCCAAATCCAAAAATGAAGTCCATTTTGAGAGATAAAATTTATAAAATATCAAAAAGTTGGTATTACTATTCATAACGACTACTTTGATTGGTCGTGGTGTGTGTTAGAACTCAAAGTTGCGTAAACACATGCTACTGTATTATTCAAAGAGAAGCGTATCGTAGAATCTTGTGGTGTTACATTCTTCCCACCTTCAATAAATTGCATCCTTGCAATTTATACTCGGTATTGGAAACTTGGGGTTGACATTTCAAAATATTTTAGTTGAAATCCCACTTCGAAAAATGGATTAATGAGGCCTCTATTGAAAATAAAGAGTGGTATGTTTGAAGATTACCAGAAATAACACATAATAGGGTTCCATGTAGGAAAATATGTATATGGACGAGAAATCCAACCATTAATATCTGATGGTGAGTGGTAGAGAACACGGCTATGAAAAGGCAAACAATCCCAAAGCCATAAATTTGTGATTATCCAAGGTGCCATCTAGGACAACATTTTTGTTATAAGTTTCTTTTCTTAATGTGGAGGAATTTATTTATGTGATTGGATAAGATCACAAGGATATATACTTACTTCATAATTAGAGTTTTATCCATTAATAAATTTCTACCACAAACTCATCATTCACTATAAAACATAAGACAACTCAAAAATACTCTATTTATCCTAATCGTACAGGTTCCAAATATAATGAATGTATAATTCACATATCAGACCCATTAAAAAAAGAAACTACATTATACAATCCATGGAATTCACGTAGTCTAGTGGTAGGCTATAAATCCCAATCGCACTATAGTTGTGGGTTCAATTCCTGCTGCTTTGTCCGACGCGATGGGTTGTCACACGGTCAGCGTGTTGTCCTTTTATAAAAATCCAAAAATAACCTTTCAAACATAATCCATTTAAACCTATAGACTTATCCAAAATAATACTATCCAAACTCATAGTCCAAAATTTATAAGGAAGTTAAACACAATGAAGATCCTTTTTTCCATGTAATTTCCAAAAAGTTTAAGTCGTTGTAGAGTCACTTTTCTTAGTACTATAAAATCTCAAATCCTCAATGAAATAGTACTGTATTAAAATCCTTATTTATTTCCAGAACATCATTGATACAACACTTAAATGAAATAATTCCAAAATAACAACATAAGAACACTAGTCATTCCACTTCATTTATGTTAGTATAATAACTTGATTATTATCCAATACACTACGGAAAAAATGGGTATTTGCGACGGGTTATTTGCGACGGGATTTATTCCCGTCGCAAATAGCCCGGTTAAAAACTTATTTGCGACGGGGGTATTTGCCCGTCGCAAATAAGTAGTCTTTTGCAACGGGTTAGCTTTCCCCGTCGCAAAAGAACTGGCGCGCTTTGCGCGCAAAATCGCGGGAAACGAATTTGCGACGGGTGGTTATTTCCCATCGCAAATACTGGCAGCGGTAAAAGGTATTTGCGACGGGAATATTCTCTCGTCGCAAATAGTATGTCGGCAGGTTGTTATTTGCGATGGGACCCGTCGCAAAGAACTATTTAACCGTTGACCTTAATAAATGATGGCTAAGGTATTTGCGACGGGTACCGTCGCAAATAATATTATTCGCGACGGGTATCCCATCACAAATAGACCTGTCGCAACTAATCTAACCTATAAATACCCTCATCCGTTTTTTTCAATTCATTCTCAAACTCCATCTTCTCCTTCTCTCAAAATTATATTTCTAGAGTTCAATATTTCTTAAGTTTAATTTTTTTCTCCGGAGTTGATATTGAAGTTTTCAAGAACGATCAGAGATCAAGCTCAGATCATTTTTAAAGGTATTTAATTTCATTTTAATTTAATATTTATTTTAAATTTTTTATTAGTTTCAATTATTCTTAATTAGTTGTAATTTAATTATGTTTACATTGTTTTGTTACTTAATAAATTTAAATTATTAGTATTGTTCATAGTTAATGGTAATTAGGAATAATTAGTAATAATTTTTAATAATTAAGAATAAATGCTAATAATTAGTAATAAATACCAATAATTAGAAATAATTACATTATTACATTATTAGTATATTTTATTATTAATATTAAAATAATATAATTTTTTATATTATATACAATTCTTCTTTCATCTGTGTGTTTGCTGTCTCCACATTTAATATTTGTATGTGGAGACAGAAAACACACAGATGAAAGGAGAATTGTATATAATATAGAAAATTGTATTATTTTAATATTAATAATAAAATATACTAATAATGTTATTATTCCTAATTATTAGTAATTATTCCTAATTATTGGTAATTATATGAATAATTACCAATAATTAGCAATAATTACGAATAATTAATAATAATTAGTAATAATTGCCAATAATTAGTAATGATTACCAATAATTAGTAATAATTACCAATAATTAGTAATAATTACCAATAATTATTAATAATTAGTAATAATTATCAATAAATATCAATAATTAGTAATAATTAATAATAATTAGTAATAATTAGTAATAATTACTAATAATTACCACTAATTAGTAATAATTAGTAATAATTAGGAATAATTACCATTAATTAGTAATAATTAATAATAATTAGGAATAATTAGTAATAATTACCAATAATTAGTAATAATTACCAATAATTAGTAATAATTACCAATAATTATCAATAATTACCGATAATTACCAATAATTAGGAATAATTACCAATAATTAGGAATAATTACCAGTAATTAGGAATAATTACCAATAATTAGGAATAATTACCAATAATTAGTAATAATTAGTAATAATTAGGAATAATTACCAATAATTAGTAATAATTAGTAATAATTACCAATAATTAGTAATAATTAGTAATAATTAGTAATAATTACCAATAATTCGTAATAATTACCCATAATTAGTAATAATTAATAATAATTAGTAATAATTACCAATAATTAGTAATAATTAGTAATAATTAGTAATAATTACCAATAATTAGTAATAATTACCAATAATTAGAAATAATTTCTAATAATTAGTAATAATTACCAATAATTAGGAATAATTAACAATAATTAGTAATAATTACCAATAATTAGGAATAATTACCAATAATTGGTAATAATTAAAAATAATTAGTAATAATTAGTAATAATTTGGAATAATTACCAATAATTAGTAATAATTAGTAATAATTACCAATAATTAGTAATAATTACAAATAATTAGTAATAATTACCAATAATTATCAATAATTACCGATAATTACCAATAATTAGGAATAATTACCAATAATTAGGAATAATTACCAATAATTAGGAATAATTACCAATAATTAGGAATAATTACCAATAATTAGCAATAATTAGTAATAATTAGGAATAATTACCAATCATTAGTAATAATTATTAATAATTACCAATAATTAGTAATAATTAGTAATAATTAGTAATAATTACCAATAATTCGTAATAATTACAAATAATTTGTAATAATTAATAATAATTAGTAATAATTACCAATAATTAGTAATAATTAGTAATAATTAGTAATAATTACCAATAATTAGTAATAATTACCAATAATTAGTAATAATTACTAATAATTAGTAATAATTACCAATAATTCGGAATAATTACCAATAATTAGTAATAATTACCAATAATTAGGAATAATTACCAATAATTAGTAATAATTACCAATAATTAGTAATAATTAGTAATAATTAGGAATAATTACCAATAATTAGAAATAATTAGTAATAATTACAAATAATTAGTAATAATTACCAATAATTAGTACTAATTACCAATAATTAGTAATAATTAGTAATAATTAGTAATAATTGCCAATAATTATCCCTAATTACCGATAATTACCAATAATTAGGAATAATTACCAATAATTAGTAATAATTAGTAATAATTACCGATAATTATCAATAATTACCAATAATTACCAATAATTACCGATAATTAGTAATAATTAGGAATAATTATCAATAATTAGTAATAATTAGTAATAATTACCAATAATTAGTAATAATTAGTAATAATTACAAATAATTACAAATAATTACCAATAATTACCGATAATTACTGATAATTACCGATAATTACCAATAATTACCAATAATTACCAATAATTAGGAATAATTACCAATAATTAGGAATAATTACCAATAATTACCATTAATTAGTAATAATTACCAATAATTACCAATAATTACCGATAATTAGTAATAATTACCGATAATTAGGAATAATTGCCAATAATTAGTAATAATTAGTAATAATTACCAATAATTAGTAATAATTACCAATAATTACCAATAATTACCAATAATTACCAACAATTAGGAATAATTAACAATAATTAGGAATAATTATCAATAATTAGGAACAATTACCAATAATTAGGAATAATTACCAATAAATAGTAATAATAAGTAATAATTAGGAATAATTAACAATAAATAGTAATAATTAGGAATAATTACCAATAATTAGTAATAATTAGTAATAATTAGTAATAATTACCAATAATTAGTAATAATTAGTAATAATTCGTAATAATTACAAATTATTAGTAACAATTAGTAATAATTAGTAATAATTATTAATAATTACCAATAATTAGTAATAATTACCAATAATTAGTAATAATTAGTAATAATTAGTAATAATTACCAATAATTAGTAATAATTACCAATAATTAGGAATAATTACCAACAATTAGGAATAATTACCAATAATTAGTAATAATTCATAATAATTAGAAATACTTACCAATAATTAGTAATAATTAGTAATAATTACCAATAATTAGTAATAATTACCAATAATTAGTAATAATTAGTAATAATTTGTAATAATTACCAATAATTACCAATAATTACCGATAATTACCAATAATTAGGAATAGTTACCAATAATTAGTAATAATTAGTAATAAGTACCAATAATTAGTAATAATTAACAATAATTACCAATAATTACAGATAATTAGTAATAATTAGGAATAATTATCAATAATTAGTAATAATTAGTAATAATTACCAATAATTAGTAATAATTAGTAATAATTACCAATAATTACCAATAATTACCAATAATTACCGATAATTATCAATAATTAGGAATAATTAGGAATAATTAGGAATAATTACCAATAATTACCAATAATTAGTAATAATTACCAATAATTAGTAATAATTACCAATAATTACCAATAATTACCGATAATGAGTAATAATTACCGATAATTAGGAATAATTACCAATAATTAGTAATAATTAGTAATAATTACCAATAATTAGTAAAATCTATAATTATCCTTTCTTGAGTGTTTTTTCTAACAAATTATTCAAAACCAGTAATGATTTTATATTTTATAGAAAAATATGGAACAACGAGGTCGTCAATAATCATTATTAGGTGACCGCATATGGATAAATAAACGTAGAAATCCAAACGGTTCTGGTTTAAATCCAGTATATGTAGAGGGTATGGAGACTTTTTTATCATTTACGGCATCAAATCCAGAATTTGTTTCAGAAGGAAAAATAAAATGCCCTTGTAGAAAATGTGCATTGAGAACGTTTGACACGTTTGACAAAGTGGGAGGACATCTCTTGCATTTTGGTTTTCAACCAAATTTTGTTTTTTGGTATCAACACGGTGAACGTAGTTCCAGAGCAGGTGATACCATCTTGATTCCGGATCCATCTCGGTTTCAAGATTTAGTACGTGATGTTGCAGGTTCATCTGTTCAACATACAGAAACTCCGGCTGATATAGCTTCAAATCATGAGTTGGCACCGTCTGAATTTTATGAGTTGTTGAGGTTTGCTGAGGATGCATTATATCCTTGCTACATGATGAGAAAATTAGAAGTAGTTGAAATATTTATGGCTATCAAATCAGATAACGGAATGTCAAACACCTGTTTTGACCAGATATTTTCTTTGCTTAAAACACTGTTACCCGAAGGAAATGTTTTGCCTGCAAATTACTATGAGAGTAAGAGGGTGGTTCGAAATTTGGGACTTACTTGTCAGAAGATTCATGCATGTTCAAATAACTGCATTTTGTATTCTGGGGAAAATGAGTCGTTGGATAGTTGTCCCACATGTGGGAAACTGAGATATAAAGAAGGACAACATGGGAAGTCTTGTTTGATTCCGGTAAAACAGTTGAGATATTTTCCGCTTACATCCAGACTTCAGCGTTTATTCATGTCTAAGAATATAGCGACAATGATGTCATGGCATAAACAGAATATTTCAACCGATAAAAGCATGAATCATCCAGCCGATGGTCATTCATGGAAACATTTTGATAGAGTGCATCCATCCTTTTATTTATTAGCTAGAAATGTTCGACTGGGCCTTTCCACTGATGGATTCATTCCGTTCGGATCTTATGGTAGTCAATATTCATGTTGGCCTGTTTTTTTAACTCCGTACAATTAACCTCCGTGGATGTTGATGAAGGAGCCATATATATTTTTGACTTTACTAATTCAAGGACATCCGAAGAAAAATATTGATGTTTATTTGAAACCATTTATTGATGAATTAAGTTTATTGTGGAGTACTGGTGTCAGTACATATGATTTTGCAACGAAACAGAATTTCATACTGAGAGCAGCATTGATGTGGACAATTAGTGACTTCCCGGCTTATGGGATGTTATCTGGCTGGAGTACACATGGTCAGAAATCATTTCCTTACTGTATGGGAGAGAACAAAGCATTTATGCTCATTCATGGAAAGAAACCTTGTTATTTTGACTGTCATCGCAGATTTCTTCCACCTGATCATCCTTTTCGCAGAAACAGATCTCATTTCAGAAATGGAACAGTTGAAAGGGATGGACCTCCAAAAATGCTATCAGGATCGGAGATAAAATCAGTTTAATTTTCATTACCTCCCTCACTTTTGGTCCCACAATAAACCAATATAAAATTTCTGGTTTTGGGAAAGAACACAATTCGATTAAATGTAGCATATTTTGGGATTTTTCATATTGGTCTGATTTTTTGGTCCGACACATGTTAGATGTCATGCACATTGAGAAGAACTGTTTTGATAATTTGTTTCATACAGATTTGGATATGCCAGGAAAGAGCAAAGTCAATGTAAATGCACATTTAGATCTTGCCCAAATTTGCAGGAATCCAGAACTGGAACTGTTTGAGAATGTCAGAATAGAAAGGTTACTGAAACCAAAAGCAGCTTATACACTGTCTATAGAAAACCATTTATTATTTTGTCAGTGGATTGCATATTTGAGACTTCCAGATGGATGTGCTTCTAATTTGGGTAGATGTGTAAAAAATGGTCATATTAATGGATTAAAAAGTCATGATTGTCATGTTATAATATAAAGACTTTTACCCATTGGATTAAGAGGTCTGTTGAATTCTGTGATTTGGGATTCCATAACAGACATTTCTCATTTTTTTGGGAAATTTGTGCGGCTACAGCATATTATGATGCTCTATGCAAACTTGAATAAGATGTTGTTGTAATTATATGTAAACTGGAAAAAATATTTCCACCGTCTTTCTTCGACTCAATGGAACATTTGATGTTACATTTTCCATATGAATCCAAATGTGGTGGTCTAGTACAGTTAAGATGGATGTACCCATTTGATAGATGCATGCAAAAATTGAAAAGAAAAGTACGTAACAAAGCATCTGTTGAAGGATCTATTGCAGAAGCTTATTTGCAAAAGGAAATATCTTTTTTCTGCTCCCATTATTTTTAATCTGAGTATCCTTCAAAACACAACCGAATGGGATGGAACGCAAGGAATATTGATGAAATCAACAGTCAATTATCTATTTTCAACCATCCAGAGCTTGGTTTTGGTGGAGTTTATGAACGCTGGCTTTCGGATGATGAACATCATAGAGCTCATACATATGTTCTGCTCAACTGCGAAGAGATGACATCAGTTGTACTGTAAGTGTTTATATCACTTATTCTATCATTTATGTTACAGTAAATAACTTTGGTTTTTGTAGGTTGTATGATAATAATATCAAGAAACAAATTCCACAAATTCCAGCAGCTGCTCTCGAAGAACACCGAATGAAAAATTTCTCTCAGTGGTTTCAAAAACGGGTAACATGAATTCTTTATCTTTTAGAAACTCATTCAATGTTTAGTTTAATATATTGATAATTATTTCAAAACTTTTCTGGTGTCTCAAAATGCTGATAAAATTGACAAATGGCTGTGTATATTGAGTAACCCACCTTCCAAATTTGTTAAAACTTATAATACATATGTGGTGAATGGATTTCGATTTCACACACATGCATATGGGGAATTGAAAAAAAATGAACAGTGGAGTTAGCTTGAGAGGATCTCATCATCGAGAAAATGAAGTTTACTTTTATGGCATACTTGATGAAATCATTGAACTCTGTTATCTTGGACAACATTACATAACCATGTTCAAATGTCGGTGGTTGGATACAGAGAGAGCCGTGCGTGTTCATCCGACTCATGGAATCATCGATATTAAATGTAAAAGTGTTCTCGCAGTAAATGAACCATTCTTATTGGCTCAACAGGCACACCATGTTTATTACGCAAAGTACTGTGCTACATCAAGTGACTTGACTGATTGGTGGAGTGTAATAAAAATCAAAATTCGAGACAATCAGTTTAGTCAAATTGAATGTGTTTTCACTAATGTGCAAAGAATTTAAGTTTTTCAATAGAGTCATCAAAATCAATCTTTTTTACAAAGAGACATGAGTATCGATGACGACACCCCACATTTAAGAGTCGGTGATGACGATGATGTTAATGATGTCACATATGAATTTGAAATGGTAAGAGATGAAGCAACTGGAACTCGAATGGATATCGATGATGTTGAGGAGGAATATGAAGATGACATTGACATATATGAAGATGATGATGAAGATGAACACTGATAGAATTCCATGGTAGTTATATACAATCATAATATATATATATATATATAATAGTAATTATCAATTATTTTCTAAGAACATTAACATTTTCTGTTTCAGATGGATGACGAGACATTTCATGAGTTGGCGGATGCTGACCTGCATTTCGATGCAGATGAGTTGCTGGCAGATGACCCTCAGCCTACAGGCGCTCCAGGGAGTACGCGGAGGGGGCGCGGTCTTGTAAGATTGATGATTCCTGACCCCGTCCCCGAGCAATGTCCACGTCTTGGATTTGATCCACGCACACGGAGGTGTGATAACCTGTGTGATAATCTGTGGATTTGACTAAGATTTCATTAATCTATTCACATAATAAATGTTTATTATTTTTACATTTTTCCGCATATAGCAGTCGGATAGGGCAGCTATATTTTGCGCAACTATTTCTCTCATCCATGGACCACATGGGAGCAGATTCCCATTGATGTGCAGCATGCCATGTTCGGCCATTGGTTGGTACGTACGTGAATAAATAATTTTTATTTTGAAAATTATTTCATTTCTAACTTGATATTTTGATTTATTTGTAGGGTTTATGGTATCCGATCGAGGATACCATGCATGACTCCATCCACAAGGCATGGGAGGTGGCCATGCGTGATCACTTGCGTCAATTTTTGGACAATTTAAGAAAAGATGCCATGAAGAAAGCATGAGTGTCAGATTTTGACGAGTCATGTAGAGCACACCGACCAGAGTACATTTAATCCCATGTATGGGATGGATTATGTGCGCACTGGTTGAGTGGTGCCTTTCAGAGGAGATCATCGGTGGGGAGGCAGAATCGGGGGAGAGAGGAGGTGACTCATCGAGCTGGGAGTCGTTCTTTCAGTACTCATAGAAAGCATCTGGTATGTACATTATTTATAAATATTTTATATGACTATAAATATTAACAGTTTATTTTTTATTCTTATAGGCTGTCGAGCACCCCGACATTACGGAGTACGACGTATATCAGAGGATGTATAGTGATCCTGCTACTGGGGAGCTCAGAGGTGATCGTCAGAATCACATCGTGGTCAGTATTATTTGTTTTCAAGTTTAAAAATTAACTGCATATAATATATTCAAAATTTTAATTTTAAATTGCAACTACAGGAGTCATATGAGGTCGCAGCGTCACAGACCCGGCCTGAGAGTCAGGCCGAGTCATCAGATCAGACCACTGGCCATCAGTTTGATGAGGAAGCATGAATGCAGGCCACCCAGTCTGCCTTCGAGAAGGGCCGGGTAGTTGGTATTAGCTCTTGACTGACTCCCGGAGATTATTATGGCAGTGCTGCGATGTCGGCGTCCAGCACGAGAGGTGCTCGTGCATCTTCTTCTGCTACACATTATGAGGATCAGTTGCGATCTCAGACTGCATTGATAGAGAGTCTCCGACAGGAGCATGAGCAGATGCGTCAGCAGCAGCAGCAACATGAGGAGGAGCGTCGACGCCAGCAGCAGTTGTACGAGGAACAGATGAGTCGGTGGCAGCAACAGCACCAGGAGCAGATGTAGTACATGCTCCGACTCACTCATGCTTTAGGGATGGAGTTTCCTCCACCCGCATCTGCAGATCCCCCCATCCCCCCTCCCCCTTTCTTCAGATTAGAGTTTGTTTTTCTGTTTTAAAGTTTGTTAAATCAAAATATGAATTTTTTTCTATTCGTAGTTTCTGTTTCATTATAAAATATTAATAATATTATATTTTGAAATAACATTATTAATATGAATAATAATATTATTTATATTTTATAATATTAAATTATATATATATATTAAAATTTTATAATATTATAATTTAATTATATTTTTTTGTAATATTTGATTTATTTTAATATATGAATGTAAAATAATTTAATTATTTTTATATTAATTAAAATAACTTATTAATATATTTTATATTTATGAATTATAATTCTAATATTATTATATTAATTAAATCATTTTTTAATATTCTATTATTTTTTATTTTTGAATTATATTTCTATTATTATTACATAAATTAAAACAATTTATTAATAATTTATTATTTTTATTTGTGAATTATAATTCTATTATTATATTAACTAAAATCATTTCTTAATATTTTATTATTTTTTTGAATTATAATTGGATTATTATTATATTAAATAAAATAATTTATTAATAATTTTTTTTATAGTATTTGCGATGGGATACTATGCCCGTCACAAATAGTATTATTATTATATCCATTAAAATAATTTAATAATAGTTTTTTTTTCTTTTAAAAAAGAAATTGCGACGGGGCCCGTCGCAATTTCTATTTGCGACGGGCCCATCGCAAATAACTGTTGCGACGGGCCCCGTCGCAATTGCTTTTATTAAAAGCTTTTACAAATATACGGAGTATTATTTTCGACGGGAAGGATCCCCGTCGCAAATAATTGTTGTTGCGACGGCGTTTTCCGCAACGGGCGATTTACGACGGGCCCCCGTCGCAAATACCCATTTTTCCCGTAGTGATAGCATCATTTGCGGCATAGTCTGATGACTGAAACATTGGTTCTCTTTGCGTCCAAACTCCTTGCAGAAGAAGAATTGTACATTTGAAACCTTTTTCTTACCCTTGCAGTCACGTACTTGGTGTTCTTTTTTCCACACTTATAACATACTCACATTCCCTTCAAGCATTTCCCAAGGTGATTCTTTCTACAATTATCACATATGGGAAAATCATTCTTTACCTTATTCCCGTTATCTGTTCTTCTCTCTACCCTCCTTTCCTTATCTGGCTTCCCTTCAAGGCTATAGAACTCCGAGAATTCATTACTTATCTTATCAACACATGATACTATTTATTCATATGATGATAATATATGGGAGACTATTTCTCATCTAAATGATGGATTAATACCATGAAAGATATGATCCTTCTTACTCTTTGGATCATACGTATTACTGGAGTTCACATTCCTTCTACCGGGCGCCATTTCTATACAACAACATAAAGTAGGTCAGTTTATGAATTGTAATGAATAATTCCAAACTTGTAAAATACCTAACACAAATTGAACAATTTATGGACATAATCCATAATCATAAAAATGTTTTTTTAGTAAGTATATACTCATGAGCCCTTCATAATGGTTTGTAAAGAAAATGAGAATTATCCTAAGCATGTCCCCCGGGAGTGTCGTAACCAGGAGTGCAGTAAGGCCTATTTTCGTGCACCAGCTCCCGTTCGAGTCTAGCTCAAAGCGGTGTTTTCCAGTTTCACCCCTAGGTACATTTGTACTAGAGCCGCCTCTACCTGATCGTATCCAGACAGGGATGTATTGCTCCGAAAACACACAAAATCTCTACAATACCAAAATTATAGGATGTTCTTCTATAATAATCCTCAAATTCTATATTAGGTCTATGTGCTCTAATCAAAGTTTATCTAAATCTAGTTTCCAAGGTTATTTCTAAACTTCCTCTGATACCAACTGTAATGCCCCGACCCCAGTTACCCAGAGTCTGTGCATTATTTTAATACATTGGCATGATTACAAGGAATCAAGTCCCGAAGGACCGATCAGTTTAGCAATCTTGGAAAATAGATTACATACATGAATGTTACTTTTTTACATTAATACATACAAAACAACATAAAAAATATTTATGAACACCATTATTCCCTTGGCTTAACCCTGCATATCAATCACAATACACTTCTTGGAATCCTGGGAAAAATAAAACATAGAATGGGGTGAGCTCAGATGATCAGTAAGGATAATAATACAACGAAATCTTTCATACATAAACATAAAACTTTATGGCAATGTATAACTAAATCAAAAGACTTTTAATCATGAACTTCAGAATAATATGGAAAAAATGAAATGAAATAATTCCACTTACTTATTCACATAGATATTCCACTAATTTAATAATCACATGAAATATCAATAACCACTTTCATAATGACGGAATGCATAATGCTGAACTTTAATTTCATTGTCAGGGCCTTGTGCCAAGATCTAGGGGCTAACTGTAACTGGAACTCAACCCGAAGTGCCTCTATTAATCGAACAGCAACCCGGAGTACCTCTAATAACTGGAAACCAACCTGGAGTGCCTCTAATAACCGGACACCAACCCGGAGTGCCTCTAATAACCGGACACCAATCCGGAGTGCCTCTAATAACCAGACACCAACCCGGAGGGCTTAATTTTACCGGTCCCCAACTCAGAACATACTAGTCCAACACATTCATCTTAAGAAGAGGATGAAATATAACATAAACATTTGTATTTAAACTATCATACGAAATGCCAAAACATAAATCATAAACCATTAATGGCATAAAAATAACTCATCCATAGTCAAACATATCACAAAACCTTAAATACAATATTGATGATTTTTATCATAATAAATTAACTTAATACAAGTTTAAAATTTATCAATGGAGGTTGACATAGATGAAAATGATTTTTAAAACTCTTTGAGTGAAATACGCCTTTTCATGAAAACATTTAGAAGTCACACAATTTATAAAAGAAGACATTTTTGAATCAAAGTGTCCCATACCACTTTGAATCTTTTTAAAGGAATTAACTTTTTAAAAACATTCATGTCCATATAAATAAATTCTAAAAAAAATATTTTGAAGACATGGACATTAATGAGAAAGATTTAGATGAATAAATATTTAAAACATTTGAAATGATGTTTTAGTAAAAAATTCCCTTTAAATAATCCCTTTGAAAACTCATTCATAAAACATGGACATGGATAATAAATATGTCCCAGTAGATACATACATAAAAACAACCTCGGATAATAAAGAGATTGTGAAATTAACCCTAACCGATTTGGTAACTTACGAAACATACAACCCATGAAAGAGGTATCATACAATGAATATGTAAAAACACATAAATTAAAGTGTATTACAAAAATAATACAATTTTGGGTAGTACATATACCACAGAAAAGGTAATAGTGGCAATATGGCATGAATCTCACTAGAATAAGGAGTGAGATGAAAACCCCTTCTCTTGCACTTTCCTTTAGTCGAGGGAACATTTAACCTCCTTTAATTTGGGTAACTCCCTTTGGATTCAACCAAAAAAGAAACTTGAAGTGCCTTCTGCCTAAGGTAAGGCTTCTAAAAGAAGGATAGGTATGTAGGGAGCTTAATTGGGTAGATGTTGGATGAGCCAAAAGGCTTGAGAGGTGTCAGGAATTGGTTAGAAGTGGTGTCCTTTTATAAGGGGGAGGAGGGGCTCTTTAGGAAAATCTCGAAATATTATTTTATAATAAATTCATATTCAGTTACTAATGGATCCAGAGTATATTATTTAAAGGTTAAGGTGGGTATGGGTTGAAAACCACTCAACCAATAGAATTTACATAGGTTTGGGTTATTATATTAACCTTATCTTTTAGTTTTAACTCTTGGTTAATTAGTTTAACACTTACCATGTCACATTGTATTTTTATAATATATAGTTAATAACCATACTATATAAATCCAATAGACCCCAAAGTGGTCCATTAATGATACACCAATAATTTTATATGTACTTTGGCCGAACCTTACGTTTTTTTGAAATAGAATATAAATTAATAATATAATATTTGTTTTAAAAACTCATTTATGTCACTTTTGACACTAATCAATAATTGATTTATGTTAATTTCTTAACAACTTTATTAATTCGAAAAAAATTCATTTAAGCAATCCTAACATTTCATATTAACCAATAAATTTCGTTTATGTCATCAAAACTTTCAAATTATATTTATTTTAACATTTATAATATCAATTATTTGATTCTTTCATTAATAAGGAAAATACTGCATCATTATTGTGTCATATATATTTTCAATTTTTCAATGTCTAAAAATTATAAATAAAATACCATTATGTAGAAAATATTTTTATATTTCTAATGAATATTTATAATCTAATATATAACATATATAACCCTATGTAAAATTTTTTTTTCTAAAAGATATAAGCTTATGTCACTTTTTTATTCACTTTAACTTAATTAATATAAAGTGTCCATATCACCTACAAGTGGCTCCATGGGGTCCCAAAATCAACCCAAAGATGACCATGGTCGGACATGTATCCAAAAATAAGGTTAGGACACGTTTTAGGGTAATTTAGTATTGTTATAATATTATTTGTTAACCCTTATTTACCGGATTTACCCTTTAACCATGGTTAATAAAATATTTACCGGAGTAATTATTCAAAATGTCTAAAAATAAAAGTTACGTATTTACAAATTTTGGACATCCTGAAAGGGGCTCGGGATCCCCTTTTCCATGCCGTTCTCCGTCCATCTTTCCCTCTGATTCTCCCTGCCAGCTTTCGGACTCCGTCACCGGCGTTTCCGTAGGAATTCGGGCTTCATCCCCTCGAATTCATCTTCAGACGCAGATCCAGGCCTTCAACGCTGCCCAGAAGCTTTTCCCGTTCCCCTGTCCCTACATCTGGGCCAGTTCTGGGAAAGGGAAGGCAGATCCGAATCCCAAACCCTTTACCTCCCTTTGGCATTTTTGATTCGAGCTTTCATCACCTTGAATCGACCACGAGTGTTTGCGGATTGACAGTCCCGTAACCGTTTCACCTTTCCTGTTCCGTGAAGGTTGGCGGTGACCGTCGGGTGCTGTGGCAAAACCACGGTTATGAAGCTCTTCTGCAACGCGGTGAATTGTGAAGCACCGTCCGCGAAGGGTTCACCGATCTTCGAAGGTGCGGTGGTTCCCCGAGGCGCGGAGGGCGTAAACGTGAAGGAGAGTCCTCCGGCGCGCAAGTGGAAGTGCCTCACAGCCAGGCCGTTTCCCGAAGCGCGAGGGACTTGCGCGAGACCTGACGGTGTTACCAGCCCGAAGGAAATGACCGCGCAGGGCTGGTTGGCCGCGCAGGTATTGGCGGCCGCGTAGGGCTGGTTGGCCGCGCAGGGCTGGGTGGCCGCGCAGGTCTTAGCGGCCGCGCAGGACTGGTTGGCCGCGCAGGGCTGGGTGGCCACACCGGTTTGGAGGATTTCTTTCGGGCTATGTCTGAACTGAGAAAGGATTGGGTTGGGCCTGACCTGTGTGAATTGTCGTTCAAATCCGGCCTGTGAAACTTTCTTTTGGTTCCTGGAAGGTTGGTTGAAATTGTGATTCTCCTGGCCGCGAAGCTTCGGTTGTGAAGAACTAGCTTGCGCTGGTTCGGATTGGGCCGGAGTCCCTGGGTCGGGGACCCCCTTTTTGGGCTTGACACCCCTTTGATAGGGGACCTCTGTTTTGGCCAATCCCTCCCTAGGAGTTTACGTGGCCCTCAACATGGAAACGGATCTGCTGAACCAATGGAAGAACCTCACATTGACAGATAAAGAAAAAGAGCCACTTGCAACCCGTAGAAATGAAGACAACACTTTGACAAAACGTATGGCTTTATTGGTTGTCAGAAGTCTGGCGACCGAGGCACCTTTTAATCTAAAGGCCCTCAGGACCACCCTTCAAAATCTTTGGAAACTGGAAGCTGGAGTAGCCATCCGGGAAATTGAGAACAAACTCCTTGTCTTTGAGTTCTTCAGTGATAAAGACAAAGATAAAGTCCTAAGTGGACGACCGTGGTCCTTTGACAATCATCTCCTCCTGATGGAGGAATTTAAAGGGGGAGACGAGATTCAGAATTGCACACTTACCCGATCCCCGTTCTGGATAAGAATTAAAGGAATTCCGTTCCATGGAAGATCAACACATGTGATGAAAGAAATTGGTGACCGGATCGGTCACTTCATTGAGTGGGATTGCTCGGACCCAATACAATGGGGCCCCTGTGTTCGAATAAAGACTGAGATCGATGTGTCTGAACCCTTAATGCGAGGTATGTTCTTGAAAATTGATGATTCCAACACCTGGATCTCGTTCGAATTCGAAAAACTTCCAATCTTCTGCTTCCTTTGCGGACGTATCGGTCACATTGAGAAAGCGTGCGAGGCAAATCCAGATAATTCCGCCGAAAATATTACCCTCCAATATGGTCCGTGGCTCCGGGCCAAAGCACACAGAGAGGCATATATCCCTGAGGCGGAGAGACAAATAGATCGGGACCGCCTCACTGCAGCCTATCTAAGGCGACCGGAATCTGGACAACCCTCTATTATAAGGATGGGACCACCTGTCTTCCCTAAATAATCTCCAGCTGAGCTTAGGGGAAATGGAAACGCCTCCCAAGAGATTATCGTCAGCTGCAATGCTAGGGCTCGGCAAGACAGTCACCTGATGCAGGGTATCACAAAATCAGACCTCGCTTCAACTGCACCGATTTCAACGTTCCTTACGTCAACGGGGCCGCTACCTCAACCAAAAGAACCTCCAGAGAAAACTTCGAGGCAGATACATGTTTCCTTGGATCCGTCTGAAGCTGGGCAGAGTCCAAATCGGATCCCAACTGATGGCCCTCTGCATGCTGATCCTGGGATGACTGAAGCCCCACCCTCAAGACATGTTACTCGCAGAACCTGGAGAAGGGCACGCGGCGGTGGTACAGGCGATTGCCCAGATAATCCCAAACCAGAAGATCTGAAACGGAAAAGCGAGTCCAGTGATATGCACACCAGTCCTCCCAAAAGGAGGAAAGTATCAGGTATGTCATTTACCCCACAAGAGACAAAGGCGGAGGCGGGTCAGGCCCGGCCCCGCCTAGAGCAATGATTGCTTTATGCTGGAACTGCCGTGGGCTTGGCAACCCACGAACGGTTCGCATGTTCCAGCACCATTGCGCTCAGAGTCGCCCTGATATGGTTTTCCTGTCCGAAACCATATTGGAAAACAAGGACATCACAAATCTTGCTCTAAAATGCGGCTTCCAGGGTTGTATTCCGGTTCCCCGACAGGGTCATTCAGGGGGATTATGTCTTCTCTGGAAGGATAATGTCAATGTTAGGCTCTTGTCTTTTTCCTAGCGCCACGTGGCTGCATCCATTTGCGAACCCCACAACCCCACCTGGACTTTTGTGGGCTTCTATGGCTGGCCCTCCCAGTCTGATAAGCGGAAATCTTGGGATCTTCTTTGCAAACTCCGTCGTGATCTGCCAAGCCCCATTCTGTTTGGAGGGGACTTCAACGAGATCCTTTTCCAGAAGGAGAAAAAAGGTGGAGCTATGCGTTCCTCCACGGCTTTGTCTGATTTTAATGATGCTATCCTTAAGGAAGAGCTGATGGACCTGGGCTACACGGGTAATCCCTTCACATGGTTCCGAGGCAGTTCTCACGAAAAACGAATCGCTGAACGTCTGGATAGATTCCTTGGCTCAATGGACTGGATGAGCCTCTTCAAAATGTACCATATCAGACATCTCACGTTCAACTGCTCGGATCACTGCCCAATTGTCATTAACTGCACCCACAATGAGCACGTTACTAGTTGCAGGAAACCATTCAGATTCGAAAGCTTCTGGTCTAAAGATCCCGAGTGCGAGGCGATTATCCGTTCAGGCTGGAAGAAAGGGCAAGTTGATCTGAGAACCAACCTTCTCCGAGTGGCATCTGATCTGAAGACATGGAGCTACTCTAATTTCCGTCATCCGGACCGGCAATGCAATTTTCTTGAAAGGAAGATTGGCTATCTTCTTAGCAAACCCCCGAATAACTGCATTCTTTCCAAAATAAGTGAAACCCAACGAGAGCTGGATGTAGCCCTGCGCAATAAGGAAGGTTTTTGGGCTATGCGAGCGCGTGATATTCATATAACAGAAGGGGATGCCAATACCCGTTATTTCCATCAGAAAGCTTCAGCAAGACGCCGAAAAAACTTTATTTCTGGTATTCTAACATCAGATGGTAGTAAAGTGTCTGACACGGGGGGAATCCAAGAAGCATTCCTGAGCTACTTTCAGAAACTCTTCGCTGCAGGCCATTCTAACATTTCTCCTGAGATTGAGGACTGCATCAAACCCGTGATTCCGAACGATATGAATAGACAACTTTCGAAAGACGTGACGGACGACGAGACTCTTAAGGCCTTAAAGCAAATCCACTCTATGAAAGCCCCGGGACCAGATGGATTCCACGCCCTCTTTTTCAAGAATTACTGGCACATCATTGGTCCAGACATCTGCATGCTGATGCGGGATATTTGGGCAGGGAAAACGGACCTGTCTTCTCTTAATGAAACTATTCTTACCCTCATTCCCAAGATGAAAAATCCGCAAGGGGTTTCGGACTTTCGACCTATCAGTCTGTGCAATGTTTCGTATAAGATCTTTGCGAAGATTCTGGTGAATCGGTTGCGCCCTTGGCTACCCGACGTCATTTCAGAGAACCAAAGCGCTTTTGTGGCAAAAAGGTTAATCACGGATAATGCCATCATTGCTCATGAAATTTTCCATTCCATGAAAATACGTTCTCGAGCAAAGAGAGGGATCATGGCGTGGAAATTGGATATGGCTAAGGCCTATGATAGAGTGGAATGGAACTTCCTCGAATTTGTGATGCTCAAGATGGGTTTCTGCACCAAATGGACTGACATGATCATGCAATGCGTCTCGTCGGTATCCTTCTGTATTAATGTCAACGGGGTGCTCACTCGAGGCTTTTCCCCATCCCGTGGGCTTCGCCAGGGAGACCCTCTTTCACCCTTCCTCTTTATTTTGGTGGCTGATGTGTTTTCTAACCTCCTTTCCAGGGCAGCCTCGCTTTCCATAATTCATGGGGCGAAAGCGTGTCGCAAGGGCCCTCCGATCTCCCACCTCTTCTTCGCTGATGATTGCCTTCTTTTTTCTCGAGCTACCCCTAATGAGTGTTATGCAATCTGCCAGGCGATACAACAGTACGAACGGGCTTCTGGACAAATGATCAATCAGAGTAAATCAGAAATTTCTTTCAGCTCTGGAGTTCCTCAGCCGAAGAGAGAAGATCTCTGTTCGTTAGCACACATTCCTGGGGTTGATAAGCACCAGAAGTATCTTGGGCTCCCGACGGTGGTCGGACGGTCAAAGAAAGAAATCTGCTCAGCGATTGTGGATCGAGTAGAAAGAATAATACAAGGTTGGACCCCTAAAAAAATCTCCAAGGCCGGGAAGGAAATCCTCATCAAGGCGGCACTTCAATCTGTCCCCAGCTATTTGATGTCTATTTTTAAACTCCCTGACATGGTGCTTTCAAAGATTCAATCCAGTACAACTAACTTCTGGTGGGGTCGAAAAGATGGAAAAAATAAAGTCCATTGGCTCGCCTGGTCTGCTCTCTGCCAACCCAAATCTGAAGGCGGAATGGGCTTCCGGGACCTTTCCCATTTTAATGATGCTTTGCTGGCTAAACAAGGTTGGCGAATGATTAAGAACCCATCATCCCTATGCACACGAGTTCTCCGGGCTAAATATTTCCCACATAAGGATTTCTTGGACTCCCTTCTTGGCTATCGACCTAGTTTTCTCTAGAGAAGTATTTGGGGTGGTCGCAATCTGCTGAGGAAAGGACTAGGCTGGAGGATTGGGAATGGTCTAACGGATAAGATTTGGAATGATCCTTGGCTTGTTGATCAGACAGGAATGAAGGCATCATCTCCTATTTATCCAGGATCTGAACATGCCACAGTCTGTTGTCTTTTTGATGATCAAGGGGCGGGATGGTGTCTGGAAAAACTCTTCTCCTGGTTTAATGAGAGGGATAGGAGAATTATCCTGAGTATTCCCTGTGTGCCAGACGCAGGGCCAGATCATATCTACTGGAAAAACGACAGCGCAGGAGAGTATACGGTGAAGGCTGGCTACCGGCGAGCTCTTATGGATCAAATTACAGAAGGAGATGTGAGGCCCTGGACATCAATTTGGAAGCTAAATGTTCCCCCTAAAGTTCGCTTTTTCTGGTGGCAGGTGTGTTCCGGTATCCTCCCGACCATGAGCCTCCTTGTCTACAGACACTTTTCAAATGACAACTCATTCCCTTTCTGTCCTTCTGTGACTGAATCCCCTCTCCATGCTCTTTTTCAATGTCCCGGGGCTCAGGAGGTGTGGAATGGCTGGGGATCAACTACTGATCTGTCCCTGGACGCCGCATCAGATCCTACATCTCTCCTGACGCGTTGGTGCTCCTCCTTTTTGCCAGCTAAAGTAGGCGCCCTGTGCATTTTGACCTGGATTATCTGGGATAGGCGGAACGAGGCCATTTTCAATCATTTCCGGAGGCCCCCCAGATTTTGGATTGACCGGGCATTGTCATGGATTGCAGTCTGGCAGAACCACCCGGAACAACAAAGACTTTTCACCTCCCCTCCTCTTCCCCAACATTGGTGCCCCCCACCGGAAGGGATTGTTAAGATCAATGTGGATGCCTCTCTCCCTAAGGATGGCCCAATTGGATTAGGTTTAGTGGCCCGAGACACCCTGGGAAATCTTCTCGCTGCCAAATACGAAGCACGTTATGCTCTTTGGGAGCCCTCAGTCGCGGAGGCTGTTGCCATCCTTGCTGGGTTAAACTTCGCCAAAGATCGCGGTTGGGATTACATTCACATCGAATCCGACTGCCTCACTGTAATCAACGCCATCAATCTCACTAACGGCGGGCTTCAACCTTTCGGCCCCATTATCCGGTGTATTCACTCGCGGAGACAAGGCTTCAATTCCTGCAATTTCTCCATTATTAGAAGGGAAGCGAATGAAGCCGCTCACAAGATGGCAGGTATTGGCCCTCCTTACGAGGATTTGCTTTGGATCAATCATTTTCCTTCGTGGTTATGCCACTGTATTTCTGCTGATCTCCATCATTAATGGATCCGTCTTATTTTGTCAAAAAAGAAAATTAAAATTTAGTAATTTTCACTATTCCTCAAAATATGAGAGTTATCCGAAAAGTACCAAAATTTCACCCTAGGCTAATCTCAATATTCCGAATACAAAAATGAAGTCCATTTTGAAAAAAAATTATAAAATTTTAAAAAGTGGGTATTACTATTCATAATGGCTACTTTGATAGGTCGTGGTGTGTGTTAGAACTCGAAGTTGCGTACAACACATGCTATTGTATTATTCAAAGAGAAGCGTACTGTAGAAACTTGGGGTGTAACAGTAGATATTAATTAGATAGGTTGGCACATTCAATGGGTGGGAGGTGGAGAGGCTCCCCCATAATAAATGAGTGGAGTTGTAAAATTAAATAATTTGGAGTTAATGGGGAGTTGAGGGGAGGTGAAAGGTTTTGGGTTCGTATGGGCCCCACCACACTAAATACTCTCATGGGAGGTTTTGTGGGTGTGGGACCCACCTCTAACTTCCCCTTGTAGGAAATAACCACCATTTATAAATAAAATTGGGCACAACAATTTTCGATAATTTATTATAAATCCTTAAATTAATACTTTTAACCCGCAAAAAACGCAACTGCGGTAAATGTCCCCTTATGAAAATACAGGCGCTGCAAGTTAATCGGTGCCATCATATTTCTATTCGGAGCATTGGTTCAAAAGATAGAAAAACCAGCACATATGTTTACTGAACATAACCAAACCAAACCTCAGAAATTGATTCCGGGCACACCTGGTCTCAGAATCAGGCACCGTTAGAAGCGCAGACTCATAATACTCGAAAGAATTTAAGAATTTTTTTTTAATTTTATTGGTATTTACATCGGTTCTCCATAGCACGTCGCCTTAGAGGCGTCGCGGTTCTCCATCTCGGCTGGCTAAGGCCGGCCGATTCGGTTCATCTACTGAGCGGCCCGTGGATACGGGCTGCAGTTTTCTTCCATGCGGCCACCGCCTCCGATCACCACCACCTCCATTAGCCATTCTCTCCCATTTCCACCGCTAGATATTCAAGAACCATTGGAGGGTCGCCGGGCCATGTTCGTTCGGCCCGCACCCTCCGTGTTAGGCGATATCAATTGGTCGATGACAATATAAGCATTCACCGAGGATGGGATATAATTTCAGTCACATAAAATTTTGTCAAACCCCCTACCTCATAGTTGTGGATTGTTCATTGAAGAAACCCAAAATATGAGCGTTTCAGTAGTCGGGCGTCATAGAAGACGGAATCATGGATCACGGTTTCGTCCCTTCAACGTTGGAAGTCGTTGTCGTAGACGGTGTTCCTCTCCAGTGATGGCTTCTCCCTTAACCCAGATGAATAAGAAATGACGAAGGCGTTCCTCACGATCTTGTTCCTATTGAAAAGAAATGTTGAGAAGAATTTCTTCCCGTTCATCGAGTCATGGAGCGTCCTTCGTGGAGAGGAACAATTCCTTCTAATTCTCTAGAGGTTTTCCCCACCAAAATATTTTCCAAGAATATATTATAATATGGCTTCCCAATTTAATAGAATTTCCATGCAATTCAAATTGATTTAAAAGAGGTGACAATTAATTAATGTAGTTATTAATTAGATAGGTTGGCACATTCAATAGGTTGGAGTTGGAGAGGTTCCACCATAATAAATGAAAGGAGTTTTCAAATTAAATAATAAGGAGTTAATGGAGAGTTGAGGGGAGGTGAAAGGGTTTGGTTTCGTATGGGCCCCACCACACCAAATCCTCTCATTGGAAGTTATGTGGGTGTGGACCCCATCTCTAAATTCTTCTTTTAGGAAATAACCACCATTTATAAATAAAATTTTGAACAGCAATTTTATTTAATTTATTATAAATCCCCAAATTATAGATTTCAACCTTCATAAAACACAACTGTGGTAAAGGTCCCCTTAAGTGAATACCGGAACTTTGAGTTCATTAGTTCCCTCAGATTTTTATTTTGAGAACCAATTAAAAATATAGAAAAACCCACACATACGTTTACATAACGTACCAGAAAAAAAAAAGAAATTGATTACGGGCACACCAGGCCTCAGAATTAGGCACCGTCAAAAACCGTAGACTCATAATATTCCAAAGAATTTATGAAAAAAAATTCCTTGAAATTTACGGGTCTTTACATTAAGTTTTAAAAAAAAATTTATATAAATATAAAAATGTGTGTCCGATATTTGGGATAAGAATAATAAATAATATTAAATATGTTAAAGTTGGTTTTTGTTATAATTAATTGTTATAATAAAAAATATTATTATTAACATGGTGAAGAAAATAAAATTTTTAACATTAGTAAGATACGATGAAAATGTTATAACCTGTTTAAAAAGAGTTTATTTTTTGAAATATAAAGTTTTTATTAACCATATAACAACAAAAATCTTTTATTTATCATTTTTGAGGCACCTATCTTGATATTGACATCACATTTGTTAATAGTGCTGGGTATTTATTGAAAATAAAAAACCTCCATTATTATAAATGGTAACCCATACTTTCACATATTCACAAGTATAATGATATTCAAATTAAAAAATAATGGAAAATATATCTCCCCAGCATACTTAGAAAAATTATGGACCTTCTATTCATCTAAAAAAATAATTATATTATCCTTAGTATGAGATCCAAAATAAGGAACATCTAAGATAAGGTAATCATCTACACTAGGATCCTTCTGTTTACATTTTCCATTTACACCTTAAATTATTTATTAAAAATTACAATATAATAAAAAAGTTTCACTTATATATTTTCTATGTGTTATTTTATTTCAATAGTATTTATCCATGTATTATTCCATCAAATGTGAAACAAAAACATCATTCTTTTGTATATAGGACTAACACCTCACGAAGTGATGTAATTTGTTTTCAGTAATCGCCTCTCAAGGAAGTTCATGACAATGAATTTAATTTTTATATATGATATTAATTAAATATTAATAATTATATAGAATTAAAAAATAATATATACCTTCTTACCATTACATCCACTAACAAATGATAACATACTTTATGTGATTGGAAGTCTGCTGACTCATGAAGCGATGTGATTTAGTTTTTAATACCACATCACATTGATGGTATATTTATGTATATATAAAATAAATATGATATTTTTTTATAAAATTATAATGTTTTAGGACTAAAATAAACCCCACATTATTTCCATCTTGATCACTAAAAAATGGAAATGTTACTTATGAGTGGTTTGACTTACCATCTCCATGACTATAACATAGATCATTTTTCATAACCATATTTCATGGTTGGTTTTAAATTTATATTTTATTTATAAAAATTATAATTAAATAAAGTTTATTAATATGGTCATTGTGTTAAAATGAACCCTTTTATAATGATAAAAAAAATGATGTTATTTTGAAATAATGGTATTTTTGTCCCCAAACCTCCTCATGTGAGAAAAACTGAATAAGTAATTATATATGTCATTAATGTAAATGAATTAAATGGATTAATTAGAATGGATTAAAAATTTAAAATATTTTTAAAAAATATAATATATGTTTATGATACAAAAAAAGTACGCAGAAGACATGCCTAGAGTCTATGTGAATGATTTCATGCCTCACTTTTACTATCATGAGATAAATTCCATATTCACAAATTATTTTTTGTGATGAATATAATACACCATATAATTTTATATCAGGAATATATTTATCTTAATTTTATTTATTGATTAATTTTGATTTACTTCTTTAATGTGGGTTATGATTCAAAAGTAATCCAAGTGGTAATGGTTTATTTCACAGTCTCATCATTATTCAGGATTGGTTATGTTTAAGCATACATCAGTGGAATTGTTTGATATTTATTTATAAAAAAATATAATTTAATATCTAATTGTTATTAATGAAATTTTTATTTAATAGTACCATTTTAATCACTTTGGTGAATAAAATAATTTAAAAACTTTCTTTACAAGAAGTTGATATTATACCTATCTTTGGTCGAAAGTCATTTTTATTCAATATCTATGATTTCAAAAAATATATTCACGAATACTTTTAAAATTCTCCAAAATTTTTTATTAATAAATTTTTTACCAATTTTTAACTGTTTACAAAATGTTTTGAATGAAACCTTCTTGTCGATTAATTAATGTAGTAAATTTTAAACCTTTAAAATATTAAGAAAGGAGATTTATTTTACTAATAATGCTTGTAAAATATTACCTACTGTCATGGACACTCAATTATTTGATGATTCTTGTATAATTATATAAGGCCCCGACCATAAACCTTACTTAATATTGAATTAAATGAATAATTCACATTGAGGAACTTTTCAGGTTTAGAGTTTTATAGAATTAGGACATAACTATTACATCTCAAAAGATTTCAAAGTAGACACTTCTACTAAGTTTTCAGAAAATGAATACTCTTAAAAAGAAACATGTCTAGTTCCATGTTTTAGATATCATGACTTTCCCTTGATCTCATCCTTGACCCTAATCCACATTAAGTCTTGTGAAAAACATTTCAAAAAAAAAACATGGGGTGAGCATAAAAATCTCAGTAAGGGATACACAAAGAATGAAAACTGTTAGTTTTTCAAACATCAAGTAAACCATGTATACTTTATCAAAGTAATACCTTCACCTTCATGAAGTTGTAAAAACTCTTCACTGAATAAAATATCATTACTTACCCTTTTGTAACCAAAGATTACCATAAAACCCATATAAAGAAAACATTACATATAAAGGTAACTTGGGACATAAACATACTTAAGTGGAATAACCATACGGTCGACTTCCACACATATCACTTAATGGAATAGCCATTTGGCCAACTTCCACACATACTTAATGGAATAGCCATACGGCCGACTTCCATACCCAATGTATTGGAGATTATAATGTAACCACCCATCATGGTATTCACCGCACCACCCGTCATATGGTTCATCACGTAACCACCCGTCAAATGTCCAAGTACCATTGTAAAATCATAAGACATAAAATAATCATAATGGAAAGAAAACATTTCCACATTCTGATCACAATATATCACATAAATATATTGACATAAAAAATCCATTATAAAAACCATTTTCAATACCAAAAATACATAAAATAGTATATGGTATTTATTTCATTTAAAAAAACATTACGGCTTGTTGAGGAAGCCAAAGACCAAATAATACTCGCGGCGGTGGAAAAGGTCGTTGTCACCGCATACGTTAAAAAATATTCTTTTTTGTCGTTTAGAAAAACTATTCTTAGAAAAAGATTCTTTTGTATAAAAGTAAAAGTCAAAGGGGATTATACACCATATAAAAGAAATTTGTGTATAAAACGAAATATGCCTCAATGAAAGGAGATTGAGATGAAGTCCCATACCTCGGGTCCGACTTGACTCGATCGTTCTTTAACATCCTGAATAATAAACATGAGTTAATCTCTACTTTCTTAAGAACATTTTTCAAGTTCATTATTCCTTTTATATCACTTATTACCAGGTTATGAACACTATGTAATTATTTAAGTTAAAAATGGTCATTTTGTCGATCCTTGGTAGTTGAGTCAAAAATAAAGTCTTTATAATTACAAGTAGTTCATCTGGTAAAACATCCATTATGTCAAGAATTATATTCATGATGTAGATATCATATATATCATATATATCCAGTATATACATGAATATATAATATTACATAATCATTTAGAGGAAATAAATGAAATGCACCATTCATGGAGACGGTAATCCGTACGTACGCATGAATGCTACTTTCATTTCTATTTCATATTTTTATGGAATGGAATCATAATGATATAAAGGTATATTATAATTCCAGTATATCATCATATATAATAACATTAAATAAATTATTTATACGTCCCACATATGGAATTAACGAATCAAATCACTTTGAGGGGGTGGTAGTCCGCACTTTCTAAAATGAAATTATCGTGTTTACCCATAATGGAAACCATAAAGGTATGCCCAAAATGAAAAATACAGAAGATTAAGGAAAACATAAACATATTATACATCATATATAAATATAGTGTCATCTTAATGGCCACCTTTTATGGTGTTAAAAGAATGTTGAACAATCATCGTTTCGGGAGGTAGAAATTCGCCATCCACGGAAACAGTATGTTCTTTAACCATTAGATGTAGGTGTGTGTAAGTGTAGCTCGAATACATATTATAAAAATATCCTAGTATATTGAAGATACTGGAGTTTTTACAAAAGAAATGAATAAAAAGAGTTTAGGGGGTCAGAGAATAAAAATAAAACAAAAGGACTCAAGTGAAGACATTACCATAAAATCGGGTAACTCCCTTTGGTTTGAGCTCAAAGGCTTCCTTGGGAAGACTTCTGCCCAATTTGAGGCTTCAAGGAGTAAGAGAGGGATGTGGGGAGACAAAATGGGCAGGGTTTGGCCGAGCTAAAGGCATTGGATGTGTGGTTAAGGAGGTAGAGGTGGGGGCCTTTTATAAGAGGAGAGGAGGGGCACTCTTGGAAAGTAAGGAAATGTTACTTTATTGTAGAATGAGTTTCGGATTTTAATGATCCCACATTGATGTGTTTCGAGGATAAGGTGATAAGGGTTCGAAATACACCCATAAAATTGGTTTTGGACATGTGTAGGTCTTATATTTTACATTATCTTTCCATTTTATTTAAATCGTTAAATAATGAGGTCATCGCTGAATCATTAGGATGTCATAAATAATATCATTTATTTAATGTCTAAAAATTGTAAAAAAAAATACTATGATGTAGTAACTATTTTTAACTTTAAAATTAATCTTTATAGCCAAAAATCCAATTTTTAAAACCCCATGTAAATTTTTTTTTAGTAAAACAACTCATGTTTGTGTCATTTTAATTTTAACATTAAATAAAAAGATATTAATGTCATTTTCCAATCAAAGTGGCTCCATGGGGTCCCCAAGTTGACCTATGGATTTTATTGGTCGTCCATGACACATACAATAAGGTTAGGACATGTTTCATGTTCATTTCATTTATTAAAACATTATTTGTATCCAAAATTACACTAATTACCTCTAATCGCGATTAAAAACTTAAAAGGTACTATTCACCAAAAATTTATTTTAATTCCATTGAACAACATTTTACTTCTTAATGACAACCATTTATGTTGGATTTTTGAAATTCAAAACACAAAGGTGGTAAAATTTCATTTAAATGAAAAATCAGTTTTTTTTAAGTACCACTTAGTGGATTCACTATTCTTCAAAAATTGAAGTTTTTCAGAAAAATACAAAAAATTCACCCTAAGCTATATTTAATATTCCAAATTAAAAAATGATGTCTATTTTACAAAATTAAAAACATATAAGTTGAATTAATTAATTTAATAATTAATTCCCGCTGTCAGAGCAAATAGCGTGTTTTTATGAAATAATAAGTATCAAAAGATTGACACTAGTTTAAGTCCAATTTCAAAGTGAAATTAATTACAATGAAAACTATTGGATTAAATGGTAAAAATATATTCTAATTTAACTTTAAAACCACTTAAAAAGATAATCTAATCATATTAATAAATTATATTAAAAAGAGGTTTTGAATTAAAATACAACATTTTTCACTATTCATTAAAAATGAACTTTATCGGAAAAATACCAAAAAATTACAGAAAGTAAAATTTGATGTCCTGATTCTAAATAAGAGTTTTATTTGGTCCAATAGAATGTGTAAGAGTGACTAAAACTATATTTATTTATGGTTCACCATTAAATGTTGATAAGTGGACCTTTAGTGAAAATTAGAGTATGTATGCCTAAAATTGAATTCTTTTCGTATTATAAGACTTTATCGATTATTGGTTAAGTATAAAAATATTTAAAAAACATATATAATAATATTTTAGTTATTTCTACTCATTCCCACCAATACAACGGCTACATGTTAACTAACATTTAAAGTAATATTATTTTATTACTAGTGTACAACATAAGATTTCAAAGAAACACTTTGTTGTGTATCGGGTACGCTATCGAACATAGAAACCCCTTTAAAGTAAAATTCATATTTAATTCGTAAATATTAATAAATATGAAAATGTATTATTCTTTATTTACCTGGGATGTTACATCCTTCCACCCCTTTGGTAATTGCGTCCTCGCAATTTTATTCACTTATCAAAATAAGTGGGGGTATTTATCCCTCATAGCATTTTCAGATTCAAACGTTGCCTCTTCAACCATATGGTTTTTTCACAAAACCTTTACCTGGTGAATTACCTTATTTCGCAACACTTTCTCTCTTCAGTCAATAATCTGGACTGGTTGTTCTTCACAAAAGAAATTCTCTTCCAGTTGAACTACCTCTGGGCTCAAAACATGAGATGGATCTGGCATATACTTTCTCAACATCGAAACATGAAAAACATTGTGTACCTAAGATAAAATCGGAGGTAAAGACACTCGGTAAGAAACTGATCCAACTTTCTCTAGAATTTCATATGGTCCAATGAACCTTGGACTCAGCTTTCCTTTCTTACCAAATTGTATCACACTCTTCCATGGTGAGACTTTGAGAAAAACATGATCACCTACCTCAAAAGATAGATCCTTCCTCCGGTTATCTGCATAACTTTTCTGTCTTCTCTGAGCTGTTTTCATGTGTTTCTGAATCAACTGAACTTTTTCTGCCATCTCTTCTACCAATTCTGGTCCCATCAGCTTACATTCACCCACTTCATCACAAAAAGCTGGAGTTCGACATAGTTTACCATATAATGCTTCAAACAGAGCCATCTATATACTGGAATGAAAACTGTTATTATATGAAAACTCAACCAAAGAAAGTTGTTGGTCCCAACATCCCTGATAATCCATAGAGCAGGCACATAGCATATCCTCCAAGGTCTGAATTGTTCGTTCTGACTGCCCATCTGATTGAGGATGAAAAGCTGTACTAAAATTTAGTTCAGTACCCAATGACTTTTGAAGCCCTTTCCAAAAGTTAGAAGTAAACCTGGGATCACGATCAAGTACAATGGAGAGAGGAACTCCATGTAACCTAAATATCTCTTTAAGATACAAATGATAAAGTTGATCTAGAGAGAAAGTATCTCTAATAGGATGGAAATGAGTAGATTTAGTCAAGCAATCAACAATAACCCAGATTGCATTATTACCTCGAGGTGTCTTCGGTAATCCCACAATAAAGTCCATGGATATATTTTTCCATTTCCACTCTGGAACTGGTAAAGGCTGAAGCATCCCTTTCGGAAACTACCACTCTGCTTTAACCTGCTGACAATTCAAACACTTCACAGTAAAATCAGCAATATCCCTTTTCATTCCATCCCACCAGTAATACTCCCGCAGATCTCTGTACATCTTAGTACTTCCAGGATGAACTGAAAACGGGGAACTATAAGCCTCAATAACAACTCGTTCTTCATCTGTGAATCACAAGGCACACATAATCTCTTCCCCAATCTCAAAACTCAATCATTATCAATGTTGAATTCAGGCAACTTACCCTTCTGAACCAGCTCTACCTTTTTCTGCAACTCACTGTCTTCCCTCTATGCTTGCTTAATTATGTCTGATAGGGATGATCTCACTGATACCTGAAACAAAATAGAAGAACTTTCTGCACTAACAACTTCTATGCCAAAGTTGATCAAATAAAAAACCAAGGATCTCGTTCCAAACGTAGAATGGTTAATGAAGCATTAATTTTTTGACTCAAAGCATTGGCCACTTTATTTGCTTTTCCCAGATGGTAATGAATTGTACAATCATAATCCTTGATTACTTCCAGCCATCTCCTCTGTCTCATGTTCAATTCTTTCTGAGTGAATATACACTTTAAACATTTGCGATTAGTATATATTTCACACTTTACTCCATACAAATGATGCCTCAAAATTTTTAATGCAAAAACAACTGCAGATAATTCCAAATCATGTGTAGGGTAATTTACCTAATGAGTTTTCAACTGACATGAAGCATAAGAAATTACCTGATCATTCTGTATAAGGATACAGCCAAGTCCCTTTAATGAAGTATCACTGTATATACCAAACTCACCATTCTTGGAAGGAAGTGCCAAAACTAGAGCATTCACCAATCTTCTTTTCAACTTCTAAAAACAATCATCACATTCTTTTGTCCAGATGAACATAACACCCTTACGAGTTAGCTTAGTCATTGGACAAGAAAACCGTGAAAAAGTTTCAACAAACCTTTGGTAGTAACCTGCCAAACCCAGAAAACTACGGATCTCATTTACATTTGTGGGTCTTGGCCATTCTTCAACAACTTTTTTTAGTAGGATCAACATTTATCCCATCTTTAGAAACAATATGACCAAGGAATGAAATTTGTTGCAACCAAAACTTGCACTTGCTGAATTTCCCATACAATTTCTTTTCTTTTAAGGTTTGCAAAATAACCCTTAAATATCTTTCAAGCTCCTCTTTGCTTTTAGAAAACACCAAAATATCATCAATAAACACCACCACCATTTTTCACCTGATTCAACTGAGCCATCATTGCAGTAAACTACTCAATTCTGATTCTGACCATCTCTAGTTGGTGATTCGAAAGGTCATTATCCTCTGTATGCCTTCCCAGAAAAGCTGCATTGTTTCCTTTACGAAGAAGCATTCTAAACAAATAAATGTCTTAGAAAAAGAAAAATGGTAATCTGTAAATGCTATTTGATTTCAAATTTAACATAAATTAATTTAGGGACTTTAATTTAACAATACCCTAACTCCTAAAGTTTTCTAAACAAACCTCTGATACCAACTATAAGGCCCCGGCCTTACACCTTGCTTAATATTGAATTAAATGAATAATTCAAATTGAGGGTCTTTTCAGGTTTAGATTTTTAGAGAATTAGGACATAACTATTACATCTCAAAAGATTTCAAAGTAGACACTTCTACTAAGTTTCCACAAAATGAAAACTCTTAAAAAGAAACATGTCTAGTTCCATGTTTTAGATAGCATGACTTTCCCTTGATCCCATCCTTGACCCTAATCCACATTAAGTCCTATGAAAAACTTTTCAAAAAAACGTGGGGTGATCAGAAAAAGCTCATTAAGGGATACACAAAGAATGAAAACTGTTAGTTTTTCAAACATCAAGTAAACCATGTATACTTTATCAAAGTAATACCTTCACCTTCAAGAATTAGTAAAAACTCTTCACTGAATAAAATATCATTACTTACCCTTTTGTAACCAAAGATTACCATAAAACCCATATAAAGAAAACATAACATATAAAGGTAACTTGGGACATAAATATACTTAAGTGGAATAACAATACGGTCGACTTCCACACATATCACTTAATGGAATAGCCATACGGCAGACATCCATACCCAATGCATTGGAGGTTATAACGTAACCACCGGTCCTGGTATTCACAACACCACCCGTCATATGGTTTATCACGTAACCACCCGTCAAATGTCCAAGTACAATTATAAAATCATAAGACATAAAATAAACATAATGGAAAGAAAAAATTTCCACATTCCGATCACAATATATCACATAAATATATTGACATAAAAAATCCATTATAAAAAACATTTTCAATACCAAAAATATGTAAAGAGTATATGGTATTTATTTCATTTAAAACAAACATTACGACTTGTTGAGGAAGCCAATGACCAAATAATACTCGTGGCGGCGGAAAAGCTCGTTGTCACCACGTACGTTAAAAAAAACATACCTTTTTGTCATTTAGTAAAACACTTCGTAGAAAAATATTCCTTTTGTATAAAAGTAAAATTCAAAGGGGTTTATACACCGAATAAAAGAATGTTGTGTATAAAACGAAATATGCCTCAATGAAAGGAGATTGAGACGAAGTCCCTTACCTCGGGTCTGACTTGACTCGATCGTTCTTTAACATCCTGAATAATAAACTTGAGTTAATTTATACATTCTTAAGAACCTTTTTCAAGTTCATTATTCCTTTAATATCACTTATTACCAGGTTATGAACACTATGTAATTATTTAAGTTAAAAATGGTTGTTTTGTCGATCCTTGGTACTTGAGTCAAAAATAAACTCTTTCTAGTTACAAGTTGTTCATGTGGTAAAACATCCATTATATAAAGAATTATATTCATGATTTAAATATCATATATATCATATATATCCAGTATATACATGAATTTATAATATTACATAATCATTTAGAGGTAAGAAATGAAATTCACCATTCATGGAGACGGTAAGTCGTACGTACGCATGAACGCTACCTTCATTTCTATTTCATATTTTTATGGAATGGAATCATAATGATATAAAGGTATATTATAATTCCAGTATAATATCATATATAATAACTTTAAATCCATCCTTTATATGTCCCAAATATGGCATTAACGATTCAAATCACTTTGAGGGGGCGGTAGTCCACACTTCCTAAAATGAAATTATCATGTTTACCCATAATGGAAACCATTAAGGTATGCCCAAAATGAAAAATACATAAGCTTAAGTAAAACATAAACATATTATAAATCATATATATTTATAGTGTCATCTTAATGGCCACCTTTGAAGGTGTTAAAATATTGTTGAACAATCATCATTTCGGGAGGAAGAAATTCGCCATCCACAGAAACAATATGTTCTTTAACCATTAGATGTAGGTGTGTGTAAGTGTAGCTCAAATACTTATTATAACAAAATCCTAGTATATTGAAGATACTGGAGTTGTTACAAAATAAATGAATAAAAAGAGTTTAGTTGGTTGGAGAAGAAAAATAAAACAAAAGGGCTCAAGTGAAGACATTACCTTAAAATCGGGTAACTCCCTTTGGTTTGAGCTCAAAGGCTTCCTTGGGAAGACTTCTGCCCAAAGTGAGTCTTCAAAGAGTAAGAGAGGTATTTTGAGAGACAAAATGGGAAGGGGTTGGCCGAGCCAAAGGCCTTGTAAGTGTGCGTAAGGAGAGGATAGGAGAGGAGAGGCACTCTTGGAAAGTAAGGAAATGTTACTTTATTTTAGAATGAGTTTCGGATTTTAATGGTCCCACATTGATGTGTTTTGAGGATAAGGTGATAAGGGATAGAAATCCACCCATCCAATAGGTTTTGGACATGTTTAGGTCTTAGATTTTACATTATCTTTCCATTTTATTTAAATCGTTAAATAATGAGGTCAACGCTGTATCATCATGATGTCATAAATAATTTAATTTATTTAATGTCTAAAAATTATAAAAAAAATACTATGATGTATGAAATCTTTTTACCTTTCTAATGAATATTTATAGTCAAAAATCGTATTTGTAAAACCCCATGTAAAAATTGTTTTAGTAAAACAACTCATGTTTGTGTCATTTTAATTTTAACGTTAAATAAAAAGATATTAATGTCACTTTCCAACCAAAGTGGCTCCATGGGGTCCCTATGTTGACCCATGGATTGTCTTGGTCGGACATGACACATCCAATAAGGTTATTACGTGTGTCATGTTCATTTCATGTTATTAAAACATTATTTTTATCCTAAATTACATTAATTACCTCTAATCGCGATTAAAAATTTAAAAGTTACTATTCACCAAAAATTTATTTTAATCCCATTGAACCACATTTTACTTCTTAATGACAACCATGTATGTCGGATTTTTGAAATTCAAAACACAAAGGTGGTAAAATTTCATTTAAATGAAAAATCTGTTTTTTTAAGTACCACTTAGTGGTTTCACTATTCATCAAAAATTGAAGTTTTTCAGAAAAATACCCAAAATTCACCCTAAGCTATATTTGATATTCCGAATTCAAAAATGATGTCTATTTTAAAAAATTCAAAACATATAAGTTAAATTAATTAATTTAATAATTAATTCCCGCTGTCAGAGCAAATAGCGTGTTTTTATGAAACAATAAGTATCAAAAGATTAACACCAGTTTAAGTCCAATTTCTAAGTGAAATTAATTACAATGACCACTATTGGATTAAATTGTAATGATATATTCTAATTTCACTTTAAAACCACTTCAAAAGATAATATTATCATATTAATAAATTATATTAAAAAGAGGTTTTGAATTAAAATACAACATTTTTCACTATTCATTAAAAAATGAACTTTATCAGAAAAATACCAAAAAATTACACAAAGTAAAATTTGATGTCCCGATTCTAAAGAAGAGTTTTATTTGGTCCAATAGAATGTATAAGAGTGACCAAAACTATATTTAATTATGGTTCTCCATTAAAAGTTGATAAGTGGACCTTTAGTTAAAATTAGAGTATATATGCCTAAAATTGAATTCTTTTCATATTTTAAGACTTCATCCTTTATTGGATATGTATAAAAACATTTAACAAATATATATAATAAAATTTTAGTTATTTCTATTCATTCTCTCCAATACAATGGCTACGTGTTAACTAACATTTAAAATAATATTATTTTATTACTACTGTGAAACATAAGATTTCAAAGAAACTCTTTGTTACGTATCGGGTACGCTTTCGAACATAGAAACCCCTTTAAAGTAAAATTAATATTTAATTCGTAAATATTAATAAATATGAAAATGTATTATTCTTTATTTACCTGGGATGTTACATCCTTCCCCCCTTTTGGGAATTGCGTCCTCACAATTTTATTCACATATCAAAATAAGGTGGGGTATTTATCCCTCATAGCATTTTCAGATTCCCACGTTGCCTCTTCAACCATATGGTTTTCCACAAAACCATTACCTGGTGAATTACCTTATTTCGCAACACTTTCTCTCTTCGGTCAAGAATCTGGACTGGTTGTTCTTCATAAGAGTAATTCTCTTCCAACTAAACTACCGCTGGGCTCAAAACATGAGATGGATCTGGCATATACTTTCTCAACATCGAAACATGAAAAAAATTGTGTACCTGAGTTAAACTCTGAGGGAAAGCCACTCGGTAAGCAACTGATCCAAATTTCTCTAGAATTTCATATGGTCCAACGAACCTTGGACTCAGCTTTCCTTTCTTACCAAATCGCATCACACTCTTCCATGGTGAGACTTTGAGAAAAACATGATCACCTACCTCAAAAGATAGATCCTTCCGACGGTTATCTGCATAACTTTTCTGTCTGTTCTGAGCTGTTTTCATGTGTTTCTGAATCAACTGAATTTTTTCTTCCATCTCTTCTACCAATTCTGGTCCCATCAGCTTTCTTTCACCCACCTCATCCCAAAAAGCTAGAGTTCGACACAGTTTACCATATAATTCTTCAAACGGAGCCATCTGTATACTTGAATGAAAACTGTTATTATATGAAAACTCAACCAATGAAAGATGTTGGTCCCATATTCCTTGATAATACATAGATTAGGCACGTAGCATATCCTCCAAGGTCAGAATTGTTCATTCTGACTGCCCATCTGATTGAGGATGAAAAGCTATACTAAAATTTAGTTCAGTACCCAATGACTTTTGAAGGCCTTTCCAAAAGTTAGAAGTAAACATGGGATCACGATCAGATACAATGGAGAGAGGAACTCCATGTAACCTTAATATCTCTTTAAGATACAAACAAGAAAGTTGATCTAGAGAGAAAGTATCTCGAATAGGAAGGAAATGAGAAGATTTAGTCAAGCGATCAACAATAACCCAGATTTCATTATTACCTCGAGGTGTGTTCGGTAATCCCACAAAAAAATCCATGGATATATTTTCCCATTTCCACTCTGGCACTGGTAAAGGCTGAATCATCCCTTTCGGTAACTGCAGCTCTGCTTTATCCTACTGACAATTCAAACACATCACAGTAAAATCAGCAATATCCCTTTTCATTCCATCCCACCAGTAATACTCCCGCAGATCTCTGTACATCTTAGTACTGCCAGGATGAACTGAAAACGGGGAACTATGAGCTTCACATAACAACTCATTCTTAACCTGTGAATCACAAGGCACACATAATCTCTTCCCAAATCTCAAAATGCAATCATTATCAATGTTGAATTCAGGCAACTTACCCTTCTGAACCAGCTCTACCTTTTTCTGCAACTCGCTGTCTTCCATCTATGCTTTCTTAATTCTGTCTGATAGGGATGATCTCCCTAATACCTGAAACAAAATAGAAGAACATCATGCAAAAACAACTTCTATGCCAATGTTCATCAAATAAAAAACCAAAGGATCTTGTTCCAAACGTAGCATGGTTAACGAACCATTACTTTTTCGACTCAAAGCCACGACCACTTTATTTGCTTTTCCCGGATAGTAATGAATTGTACAATCATAATCCTTGATTAATTCCAGCCATCTCCTTTGTCTCATGTTCAATTCTTTCTGAATGAATATATACATTAATCTTTTGTGATCAGTATATATTTCACACTTTACTCCATACAAATGATGCCTCCAAATTTTTAAAGAAAAAACAATAGCAGCTAATTCCAAATCATGTGTAGGGTAATTTACCTCATGAGTTTTCAACTAACGTGAAGCATAAGAAATTACCTGATCATTATGCATAAGGACACAACCAAGTCCCTTCAACGAAGGATCACTGTATATAACAAACTCACCATTCCTGGAAGGAAGTGCCAAAACTGGAGCATTCACCAATCTTCTTTTCAACTCCTGAAAACCATCATCACATTATTTTGTCCATATGAACTTAACACCCTTATGAGTTAGCATAGTCATTGGACTAGATAACCGTGAAATTTTTTCAACAAACCTTCGGTAGTAACCTGCCAAACCAAGAAAACTACGGATCTCAGTTACATTTGTGGGTCTTGGCCATTCTTTAACAACTTTTGTTTTTGCAGGATCAACAGTTATCCAATCTTTAGAAACAATACGACCAAGGAAAGAAATTTGTTGCAACCAAAACTCGCACTTGCTGAATTTCCCATACAATTTATTTTCTTTTAAGGTTTGAAAAATAACCCTTAAATGTCTTTAATGATCCTCTTTGCTTTTAGAAAACACCAAAATATCATCAATAAACAAAACCACCATTTATCACCTGATTCAACTGAGCCATCAGTGAAGTAAACTACACAATTCTGATTCCGACCATCTCTGGTTGCTGATTCGAAAGGTCATTATCATCTGTATGCCTTCCCAGAAAAGCTGCACTGTTTCCTTTACGAAGAAGCATTTTTAACACAGAGATGTCTTAGAAAAAGAAAAATGGTAATCTGTAAATCCTATATGATTTCAATATTAACATAAATTAATTTAGGGACATTAATTTAACAGTACCCTAACTCCTAAAGTTGTCTAAACCGACCTCTAATACCAACTATAAGGCCCCGGCCTTAAACCTTACTTAATGTTGAATTAAATGAATAATTCACATTGAGGATATTTTCAGGTTTATAGTTTTAGAGAATTATGACATAACTATTACATCTCAAATGTTTTCAACGTAGACACTTCTACTAAGTTTCCAATAAATGAAAACACTTAAAAAGAAACATGTCTAGTTCCATGTTTTAGATAGCATGACTATCCCTTGATCTCATACATGACCATAATCCACATTATGTCCTATGAAAAACATTTCAAAAAAACTTGGGGTGAGCATAAAAAACTCAGTAAGGGATACACAAAGAATGAAAACTGTTAGTTTTTCAAACATCAAGTAAACCATGTATACTTTATCAATGTAATACCTTCACCTTCATGAAGTAGTAAAAACTCTTCATGGAATAAAAAATCATTACTTACCCTTTTTTAACCAAAGATTACCATAAAACCCATATAAGGAAAACATAACATATAAAGGTAACATGGGACATAAACATAATTAAGTGAAATAACCATACGATCGACTTCAACACATACCACTTAATGGAATAGCCATACGGCCGACTTCCACACATACTTAATGGAATATCCATACGACCGACATCCATACCCAATGCATTGGAGGTTATAATGTAACCACCCGTCCAAGTATTCACGGCACCACCCGTCATATGGTTTATCACGTAACCACCCGTCAAATGTCCAAATACAATTATAAAATCATAAGACATAAAATAAACATAATGGAAAGAAACAATTTCCATATTCCGATCACAATATATCACATAAATATATTGACATAAAAAATCAATTATAAAAACCATTTTCAATACCAAAAATACATAAAAGAGTATATGGTATTTATTTCATTAAAAAAAACATTACGGCTTGTTGAGGAAGCCAAAGACCAAATAATACTCGTGGCGGCGGAAAATGTCGTTGTCACCGTGTACGTTAAAAAAAACATTCATTTTTTCATTTAGTAAAACGCTTCGTAGAAAAATATTCCTTTTTTATAAATTTAAAAGTCGAAGGGGTTTATACACCGTATAAAAGAAATTTGTGTAAAAAACGAAATATGACTCAGTGAAAGGAGATTGAGACGAAGTCCCTTACCTCAGGTCTGACTTGACTCGATCATTCTTTAACATCCTGAATAATAAAATTGAGATAATTTATACTTTCTTAAGAACGTTTTTCAAGTTCATTATTCCTTTTATACGACTTATTACCAGGTTATGAACACTATGTAATTATTTAAGTTAAAAATGGCCGTTTTGTCGATCCTTGGTACTTGAGTCAAAAATAAACTCTTTATAATTACAAGTTGTTCATGTGGTAAAACATCCATTATATAAAGAATTATATTCATGATGTAGATATCATATATATCATATATATCCAGTATATACATGAATTTATAATATTACATAATCATTTAGAGTTAAGAAATGAAATGCAACGTTCATGGAGATGGTAAGCCGTACGTACGCATGAACGCTACTTTCATTTCTATTTCATATTTTTATGGAATGGAATCATAATGATATAAAGGTATATTATAATTCCAGTATAACATCATATATAATAACTTTAAATCCATCCTTTATACGTCCCATATATGGCATTAACGAATCAAATCACTTTGAGGGGGCGGTAGTCCGCACTTCCTAAAATGAAATTATCGTGTTTACCTATAATGGAAACCACAAAGGTATGCCCAAAATGAAAAATACAGAAGCTTAAAAAAAACATAAAAATATTATATATCATATATAAGTATAGTGTCATCTTAATGGACACCTTTGAAGGTGTTAAAATAATGTTGAACAATCATCATTTCGGGAGGCAGAAATTCGCAATCCATGGAAACAGTATGTTCTTTAACCATTAGATGTAGGTGTGTGTATGTGTAGATCTAATCCTTATTATAACAACATCATAGTATATTGAAGATACTGTAGTTTTTGAAAAAGAAATGAATAAAAAGAGTTTAGTTTGTTGGAGAAGCAAAATAAAACAAAAGGCTCAAGTGAAGACATTACCTTAAAAATTGGGTAACTCCCTTTGGTTTGAGCTCAAAGGCTTCCATGGGAAGACTTATGCCCAAAGTGAGGCTTCAAGGAGTAAGATAGGGATTTGGAGAGTAAAAAAGGGCAGGGGATGTCCAATCCAATGGCTTTGGAAGTGTGGGTATGGAGGTAGAGGTGGGGGCGTTTTATAAGAGGAGAGGAGATGCACTCTTGGAAAGTAAGGAAATGTTACTTTATTTTAGAATGAGTTTCGGATTTTAATGGTCCCACATTGATGTGTTTAGAGGATAAGGTGATAAGTGATCGAAATACACCCATGAAATAGGTTTTGGAAATGTGTAGGTCTTATATTTTACATTATCTTTACATTTTATTTAAATCGTTAAATAATGAGGTCATCGCTGCATCATCATGATGTCAAAAATAATTTACTTTATTTAAAGTCTAAAAATTATAAAAAAAATAATATGATGTAGGAACTCTTCTTAACTTTCCAAAGAATATTTATAGTCAAAAATCTTATTTTTATAACCCCATGTAAAATTTTTTTTAGTAAAATAACTCATGTTTGTGTCATTTTAATTTTAACATTAAATAAAAAGATATTAATGTCATTTTCCAACCAAAGTGACTCCACTGGGTCCCCAAGTTGACCCATGGATTTTATTGGTCTACCATGACACATCCAATTAGGTTAGGACATTTTTCATGTTCATTTCATGTTATTAACTCATTATTTTTATCCTAAATTACACTAATTACCTCTAATCGCGATTAAAAACTTAAAAGTTACTATTCACCCAAAATTTATTTTAATCCCATTGAACCACATTTTACTTCTTAATGACAACCATGTATGTCGGATTTCAAAAATTCAAAACACAAAGGTGGTAAGATTTCATTTAAATGAAAAATCAGTTTTGTTAAGTACCACGTAGTGGTTCCACTATTCATCAAAAATTGAAGTTTTTCAGAAAAATACCAAAAATTCACCCTAAGCTATATTTGATATTCCGAATTCAAAAATTATGTCTATATTAAAAAATTAAAAACATATAATTTGAATAAATTAATTTAATAATTAATTCACGCTGTCAGAGCAAATAGTTTGTTTTTATGAAACAATAAGTATCAAAAGATTGACACTAGTTTAAGTACAATTTCAAAGTGAAATTAATTACAAAGACCACAATTGGATTAAATGGTAAAAATATATTCTAATTTAACTTTAAACCCACTTCAAAAGATAATCTAATAATATTAATAAATTATATTAAAAAGAGGTTTTGAATTAAAATACAACATTTTTCACTATTCATTAAAAAAATGAACTTTATCGGAAAAATACAAAAAAATTACACAAAGTAAAATTTGATGTCCCGATTCTATAGAAGAGTTTTATTTGGTCCAATAGAATGTATAAGAGTGACCAAAACTATATTTAATGATGGTTCTCCATTAAAAGTTGATAAGTGGACCTTTAGTGAAAATTAGAGTATATATGCCTAAAATTGAATTCTTTTCGTATTTTAAGACTTTATCCTTTATTGGATAAGTATAAAAACATTTAAAAAATATATATAATTATATTTTAGATATTTCTATTCATTCCTTCCAATACAATGACTACGTGTTAACTAACATTTAAAATAATATTATTTTATTACTAGTGTGCAACATAAGATTTCAAAGAAACTCTTTGTTGCGTATCGGGTATGCTATCGAACATAGACACCCCTTTAAAGTAAAATTAATATTTAATTCGTAAATATTAATAAATATGAAAATTTATTATTCTTTATTTACCTGGGATGTTACATCCTTCCCCCCTTTTGGGAATTGCGTCCTCGCAATATTATTCACTTATCAAAATAAGTGGGGGTATTTATCCCTCATAGTATTTTCCAATTCCCACGTTGCCTCTTCAACCATATGGTTTTTCCACAAAACCATTACCTAGTGAATTACCTTATTTCGCAACACTTGCTCTCTTCGGTCAATAATCTGGACTGTTTGTTCTTCATAAGAAAAATTCTCTTCCAAATGAACTACCTCTGGGCTCAAAACATGAGATGGATCTGGAATATACTTTCTCAACATCGAAACATGAAAAACATTGTGTATCTGAGATAAACTCGGAGGTAAAGCCACTCGGTAAGCAACTAATCCAACTTTATCTTGAATTTCATATGGTCCAATGAACCTTGGACTCAGCTTTCCTTTCTTACCAAATCGAATCACACTCTTCCAGGGTGAGACTTTGAGAAAAACATGGTCACCTACCTCAAAAGATAGATCCTTCCTCCGGTTATCTGCATAACTTTCTGTCTGCTCTGAGCTGATTTCATGTGTTTCTGAATCAACTGATCTTTTTCTGTCATCTCTTCTACCAATTCTGGTTCCATCAGCTTTATTTCACCCACTTCATCCCAAAAAGCTATAGTTTGAAATCATTTACCATATAATGCTTCAAACGGAGCCATCTGTATACTGGAATGAAAACTGTTATTATATGAAAACTCAACCAAAGAAAGATGTTGGTCCCAACTTCCCTGATAATCCATAGAGCAGGCACGTAGAATTTACTCCAAGGTCTGAATTGTTTGTTCTGACTGCCCATCTGATTGAGGATGAAAAGAAGTACTAAAATTTAGTTCAGTACCCAATGACTTTTGAAGGCCTTTCTGAAAGTTAGAAGTAAACCTGAGATCACGATCAGATAAAATGGAGGGAGGAACTCCTAGTAACCTGAATATCTCTTTAAGATACAAATGAGAAATTTGATCTAGAGAAAAAGTATCTCAAATAGGAAATAATTGAGCAGATTTAGTCAAGCGATCAACAATAACCCAGATTGCATTATTACCTCGAGGTGTCTTCGGTAATCCCACTACAATGTCCATGGATATATTTTCTCATTTCCACTATGGCATTGGTAAAGGCTGAAGCATCCCTTTCGGTAACTACAGCTCTACTTTAACCTGCTGACAAGTCAAACACTTCACAGTAAAATCAGCAATATCCCTTTTCATTCCATCCCACCAATAATACTCCCACAGATCTCTATACATATTAGTACTACCAGGATGAACTGAAACGGGGAACTATGAGCCTCACATAACAACTCATTCTTCAACTGTGAATCACAAGGCACACATAATCTCTTCCCAATTCTCAAAACGCAATCATTATCAATTTTGAATTCATGCAACTTACCCTTCTGAACCAGCTCTACCTTTTTCTGCAACTCACTGTCTTCCCTATATGCTTGCTTAATTATGTCTGATAGGGATGATCTCACTGATACCTGAAAAAAACATAAGAACATCATGCACCAATAACTTCTATTCCAAAGTTCATCAAATCAAAAACCAAAGGATCTCGTTCCAAACGTAGCACGGTTAATGAAGCATTAATTTTTCGACTCAAAGCATCAGCCACTTTATTTGCTTTTCCCGGATGGTAATGAATTGTACAATCATAATCCTTGATTAATTCCATCCATCTCCTCTGTCTCATGTTCAATTATTTTTGAGTGAATATATACTTTAATCTTTTGTGATCAGTATATATTTCACACTTTACTCCATACAAATGATGCCTCCAAATTTTTAAAGAAAAAACAATTGCAGCTAATTCCAAATCATGTGTAGGGTAATTTACCTCATGAGTTTTTAACTAACGTGAAGCATAAGCAATTTCCTGATCATTCTGCATAAGGACACAACCATGTCCCTTCAACGAAGCATCACTGTATATCACAAACTCACCATTCCTGGAAGGAAGTGCCAAAACTGGAGAATTTACCAATCTTCTTTTCAACTCCTGAATACAATCATCACATTCTTTTGTCCAGATGAACTTAATACCCTTACAAGTTAGATTAGTCATTGGACTATATAACCGTGAAATAATTTTTCAACAAACCTTCGGTAGTAACCTTCCAAACCAGGAAAACTATGGATATCGGTTACATTTGTGGGTCTTGGCCATTCTTCAACAACTTCTGTTTTAGAAGGATCAACAGTTATCCCATATTTAGAAACAATATGACCAAGGAAAGAAATTTGTTGCAACAAAAACTCGCACTTGCTGAATTTCCCATACAATTTTTTTTCTTTTAAGGTTTGTAAAATAACCCTTAAATTTCTTGCATGCTCCTATTTTCTTTTAGAAAACACAAAAATATCATCAATAAACACAACCACCATTTATCACCTGATTCAACTGATCCATCAGTGTAGTAAACTACTCAATTCTGATTCTGACCATCTCTGGTTGCTGATACGAAAGGACATTATCCTATATATGCCTTCCCAGAATAGCTGCACTGTTTTCTTTACGAAGAAACATTATTAACAAAGACATGTCTTAGAAAAATAAAAATGGTAATATGTAAATGCTATATGATTTCAATATTAACATAAATTAATTTAGGGACATTAATTTAACAATACCCTAACTCCTAAAGTTGTCTAAACCGACCTCTGATACCAACTATAAGGCCCCGACCTTAAACATTACTTAATACTGAATTAAATGAATAATTCACATTGAGGATCTTTTTAGGTTTATAGTTTTAGGGAATTAGGAAATAACTATTACATCTCAAAAGATTTCAAAGTAGACACTTCTACTAATTTTCCACAAAATGAAAACTCTTAAAAAGAAACATGTCTAGTTCCATGTTTTACATAGAATTACTTTCCCTTGATCCCATCCTTGACCCTAATCCACATTAAGTCCTGTGAAAAACAATTCAAAAAAAACTTTGGGTGAGCATAAAAAGCTCAGTAAGGGATACACAAAGAATGAAAACTGTTAGTTTTTAAAACATCAAGTAAACCATGTATACTTTATCAAAGTAATACCTTCACCTTCATGAAGTAGTAAAAACTCTTCACTAAATAAAATATCATTACTTACCCTTTTGTAACCAAAGATTACCATAAAACCCATATAATGAAAACATAACATATAAATGTAACTTGGGGCATAAACATACTTAAGTGGAATAAACATACGGTCGACTTCCACACATATCACTTAATGGAATAGCCATACGGCCGACTTCCACACATACTTAATGGAATATCCATACGGCTGACTTCCATACCCAATGCATTGGAGGTTATAATGTAACCACCCATCCTGGTATTCAAGGAACCACTCGTCATATGATTTATCACGTAACCACTCGTCAAATGTCCATGTACCATTATAAAATCATAAGACATAAAATAAACATAATGGAAAGAAAAAATTTCCACATTCCGATCACAATATATCACATAAATACAATGACATAACAAATCCATTATAAGAACCATTTTCAATAACAAAAATACATAAAAGAGTATATGGTATTTATTTCATTTTTAAAAAAACATTATGGATTGTTGAGGAAGCCAAAGACCAAATAATACTCGTGGCGTCGGAAAAGGTCGTTGTCACCGCATACGTTAAAAAAACATTCCTTTTTTGTCGTTTACTAAAACGCTTTGTAGAAAAATATTCCTTTTGTATAAAATTAAAATTCAAAGGGGTTTATACACTGTATAAAAGAAAGTTGTGTATAAAATGAAATATGCCTCAACGAAAGGAGATTGGGACAAAGTCCCTTACCTCGGGTCCGACTTGACTCGATCGTTCTTTAACGTCCTGAATAATAAACTTGAGTTAATTTCTACTTTCTTAAGAACCTTTTTCAAGTTAATTATTCCTTTTATATCAATTATTACCATGTTATGAACACTATGTAATTATTTAAGTTAAAAATGGTTGTTTTGTCGATCCTTGGTACTTGAGTAAAAAAATAAACTCTTTATAATTACAAGTTGTTCATGTGGTAAAACATTCATTATATCAAATAATTATATTCATGATGTAGATATAATATATATAATATATATCAAGTATATACATGAATTTATAATATTACATAATGATTTAGAGGTAAGAAATGAAATGCACCGTTCATGGAGACGGTAAGCCGTACGTACGCATGAACACTACTTTCATTTCTATTTCATATTTTTATGGAATGGAATCATAATGATATAATGTTATACTATAATTCCAGTATAAAATCATATATAATAACTTTAAATCTATCCTTTATACGCCCCACATATGGCATTAACGAATCAAATCACTTTGAGGGGGTGGTAGTCCGCACTTCCTAAAATAAAATTATCGTGTTTACCCATAATGGAAACCATAAAGGTATTCCCAAAATAAAAAATACAGAAGCTTAAGGAAAACATAAACATATTATATATCATATATAAGTATATTTTCATCTTAATCGACACCTTTGAAGGTTCTAAATGAATTTTGAACAATCATCATTTCGGGAGGCAGAAATTCACCATCCACGGAAATAGTATGTTCTTTAACCATTAGATGTAGGTGTGTGTAAGTTTAGCTAGAATAATTCTTATAACAACATCCTAGTATATTGGAGATACTGTATTTGGTAAAAAAGAAATGAATAAAAAGAGTTTAGGGGGTTGGAGAAGCAAAACAAAACAAAAGGACTCAAATGAAGACATTACCCTAAAATCGGGTAACTCCCTTTGGTTTGAGCTCAAAGGCTTCCTTGGGAAGACTTCTGCCCAAAGTGAGGCTTCAAGGAGTAACCGAGGGATGTGCAAAGACAAAATGGGCAGGTTTTGGCCGAGTCAAAGGCTTTGGATGTTTGGTTAAGGAGGTAGAGGTGGGGGCCTTTTATAAGAGGAGAGGAGGGGCACTCTTGGAAAGTAAGGAAACGTTACTTTATTTTAGAATGAGTTTCGGATTTTAATGGTCCCACATTGATGTGTTTTGAGGATAAGGTGATAAGGGTTCGAAATCCACCAATACAATAGGTTTTGGACATGTTTAGGTCTTAGATTTTACATTATCTTTCCATTTTATTTAAATCATTAAATAATGAGGTCATCGCTTCATCATCATGATGTGATAAATAATTTATTTTATTTAATGTCTAAAAATTATAAAAAAAATACTATGATGTAGTAACTATTTTTAACGTTCCAATTAATATTTATAGTCAAATATCTGATATGAATAACCCCATGTAAAAATTGTTTTAGTAAAACAACTGATGTTTGTGTCATTTTAATTTTAACATTAAATAAAAAGATATTAATGTCATTTTCCAACCAAAGTGGCTCTCTGGGGTCCCCAAGTTGACCCATTAATTTTCTTGGTCGGACATGACACATCCAATAAGGTTAGGACATGTGTCATGTTCATTTCATGTTATTAAAACATTATTTTTATCATAAATTACACTAATTACCTCTAATCGCGATTAAAAACTTAAAAGTTACTATTCACCAAAAATTTATTTTAATCCCATTGAACCACATTTTACTTCTTAATGAAAACCATGTATGTTGGATTTTTGAAATTCAAAACACAAAGGTGGTAAAATTTCATTTAAATGAAAAATCAGTTTTTTTAATTACCACTTAGTGGTTTCACTATTTATCAAAAATTGAAGTTTTTCAGAAAAATACAAAAAATTCACCCTAAGATATATTTGATATTCTGAATTCAAAAATGATGTATATTTTAAAAAATTCAAAACATATAAGTTGAATTAATTAATTTAATAATTAATTCTCAGTGTCAGAGCAAATAACATGTTTTTATGAAACAATAAGTATCAAAAAATTGACACTAGTTTAAGTCCAATTTCAATGTGAAATTAATTACAATGACCACTATTGGATTAAATGGTAAAAATATATTCTAATTTCAATTTAGAACCACTTCAAAAGATAATATAATCATATTAATAAATTATATTAAAAATAGTTTTTGAATTAATATACAACATTTTTCACTATTCATTAAAAAATGAACTTTATCGGAAAAATACCAAAAAATTACACAAAGTAAAATTTGATGTCCCGATTCTAAAGAAGAGTTTTATTTTATCCAATAGAATGTATAAGAGTGACCAAAACAATATTTAATGATGGTTCTCTTTTAAAAGTTTATAAGTGGACCTTTAGTGAATATTAGAGTATATATGCCTACAATTGAATTCTTTTCATATTTTAAGACATTATCCTTTATTGGATAAGTATAAAAAAAATTAACAAACATATATAATAATATTTTAGTTATTTCTATTGATTCTTGCCAATACAACGACTACATGTTAACTAACATTTAAAATAATAATATTTTATTATTTGGGTGCAACATAAGATTTCAAAGAAACTCTTTGTTGCATATCGGGTATGCTATCGAACATAGAAACCCCTTTAAAGTAAAATTAATATTTAATTCATAAATATTAATAAATATGAAAATGTATTATTCTTTATTTACATGGGATGTTATATCCTTCCCCCCTTTTGGGAATTGCGTCCTCGCAATTTTATTCACTTGTCAAAATAAGTGGGGGTATTTATCCCTCATAGAATTTTCAGATTCCCACATTCCCTCTTGAACCATATAGGTTTTCCACAAAACCTTTACCTGGTTAATTACCTTATTTCTCAACACTTTCTCTCTTCGATCAAGAATCTGTACTGGTTGTTCTTCATAAGAGAAATTCTCTTCCAACTGAACTACCTCTAGGCTCAAAACATGAGATGGATCTGACATATACTTTCTCAACATCGAAACATGAAAAACATTGTGTATCTGAGATAAACTCGAAGGTAAAGCCACTCAGTAAGCAACTGATCCAACTTTCTCCATAATTTCATATGGTCCAATGAACCTTGGACTCAGCTTTCCTTTCATACCAAATCGCATCACACTCTTCCATGGTGAGACTTTGAGAAAAACATGATCACCTACCTCAAAAGATAGATCCTTCCTCTGGTTATCTGCATAACTTTTCTGTCTGCTCTGAGCTGTTTTCATGTGTTTCTGAATCAACTGAACTTTTTCTGACATCTCTTCTACCAATTCCGGTCCCATCAGTTTTCTTTCACCCACTTCATCCCAAAAAGCTAGAGTTCGACACAGTTTACCATATAATGCTTCAAACGGAGCCATCTGTATACTGGAATGAGAACTGTTATTATATGAAAACTCAACCAAAGAAAGATGTTGGCCCCAACTTCCTGGATAATCCATAGATCAGGCACGTAACATATCCACCATGGTCTGAATTTTTCGTTCTGACTGCCCATCTGATTGAGGATGAAAAGCTGTACTAAAATTTAGTTTAGTACCCAAATACTTTTTGAGGCCTTTCTAAAATTTAGAAGTAAACCTGGGATCACGATCAGATACAATGGAGAGGGGAACTCCATGTAACCTGAATATCTCTTTAAGATACAAATGATAAAGTTGATCTAGAGAGAAAGTATCTCAAATAGGAAGGAAATGAGAAGCTTTAGTCAAGCGATCAACAATAAACCAGATTGCATTATTACCTCGAGGTGTCTTTGGTAATCCCACAACAAAGTCCATGGATATATTTTCCCATTTCCACTCTGGCACTGGTAAAGGCTAAATCATCCCTTCCAGTAACTGCCGCTCTGCTTTAACCTTCTGACAAGTCAAACACTTCACAGTAAAATCTGGAATATCCCTTTTCATTCCATCCCACCAGTAATACTCCCACAGATCTCTGTACATCTTAGTACTGCCAGGATGAACTAAAAACGGGGAACTATGAGCCTCATATAACAACTCATTCTTCAACTGTGAATCACAAGGCACACATACTCTCTTCCCAAATCTCAAAACTCAATCATTATCAATGTTGAATTTAGGCAACTTACCCTTCTGAACTAGCTCTACCTTTTTCTACAACTCACTGTCGTCCCTCTATGCTTGCTTAATTCTATCTGAAAGGGATGATCTCACTGATACCTGAAACAAAACAGAAGAACTTCCTGCACCAACAACTTCTATGCCAAAGTACATCAAATCAAAAACCAAAGGATCTCGTTCCAAACGTAGCATGTTTAATGAAGCATTACTTTTTCGACTCAAAGTATTGGCCACTTTATTTGCTTTTCCTTGATGGTAATGAATTGTACAATAACAATCCTTGATTAATTCCAACCATCTCCTCTATCTAATGTTCAATTCATTCTGTGTGAATATATACTTCAATCTGTTGTGATCAGTATATATTTCACACTTTACTCCATACAAATGATGCCTCCAAATTTATAAAGCAAAAACAACAGTTATAACACCTAGAGATTTTATGAAAAATAATCTTTTAATTTCATTGATGTCTTTTATTATACAGCACACCATGTTTAGCTTGTACTATACGCAACACCGTATTAGCTTGCAGTATACGCAACGCTATTCTTGGATCGTGTTACACACAATTTCATGTTTGTTTTATAATAGTCATTCTATGCAACATTGAGTGTGTGTATATATATATATATTCAATGTATAAATGAAATATGGTTGGATTCTGTTATACTAAACAACAAAGGATTCTTTCACAACACACAACCCTAACTTGGCTTGCATTACACTCTATCGCGACCTTCCTCGATAGCGTGTGTTGTACCCAATACCAGGTTTTACTAAACAACGATATATTATTATAATATTATAATGAACTAGCTATTATGAATAGTAATAACTAAATTTTGAATTTTATAACATTATTATTCATCTTATACATTTTATAGAATATGTTAAGAGAACAAAATAAATATTTCGGGTAAAATAAGTATTTTTAAAAAAATGTAGTTTTACAGCCTTTTGATGGAGCACCTACATTAAATCTAGTTTTTGATAAGTTTATAAGTTCAATTTGACAAAATAAAATTCTTCTTTGGAATCAAGATATAAAAATTTACTTTGGATAAATTTTTCATATTATTCTGAATACTTTCATATTTTAATGAATAGTAAAAACACGCTATATTTTAATTAAAAACAACATTTTTCATCGTAATAAATTATGTGGTTAAATAATAATATTGAATGGTTTGAAATTATAAATAGAATATATTTTTACCATTTAATATAATGTATGTCATTAGCCTTGATTTTACATTGAATTCGTAGGTTAAATAAATTCAATCTTTGGCAATGTTTTATCTTTTAAAACCTGTTTGCTTAACAACGGGATTAATTTTAAATTAATTACTGAATCTTTTGTGTTTTGAATTTTTAAAAATGGATTCCATATTTGGAATCAGTGGGTCCAAATTATGTTAATAGGTTACTTTTATTTTTTTGATATTATGAATAGTAATTACGGTAATTTTTATTTACTACAGTTAAAGGTAAATAGGGTAATTCAAGGTTAAAAGAATATTATAATAATTCAAAATTGCATTCACACTTGTCCTAACATTATTTTATGAGTATTTGCCTACCATGGGCATCCTTGGGTCGATTTTGGGACCCCATGGATCCACTTATGAAAGACAATGACACATTAGATTAATTAATTTAATGTAAAGACAAAATTGGAATTAACAAATATCGTTTAGTAATTAATTTTTATAAGGGGATATATAAATTATATTTTGGACTATAAATATTAATTGGAAATATAAGAAGATTTCCTAAATGTTGGTATTTTTTTATAATTTTTAGACATCATATAAATTAAATTATTTATGACACAATAATGATGCATCATTTACCTCATTAATAAATGATTTAAGTAAATAAGATTAAAATGATTAAAATATCATCCAAAACCTGTCAAATTTCTATTGGATGATTTAATTTCGAATATGAGTTATATTATCTTTGACATTAAATTGTTTTGGACCTCTTGAAACTGAAGATAAGTTTATAATAACATAATGTTTTCACACTTTCCTAAAGAGCCCCTCCACTCCCTTGTAAAAGGAAACCAATTCTATGAAATTCCTCACACCTCTCAATCCTTTTGGCTCGTCCAAACTCTGCCAAACTAAGCTCCCTACATCCCTATCCTCCCCCTTTATGCCTTACATTAGGCAGAATACTCTACAATAAGTCCTTTTGGTTCAAACCAAAGGTAGTTACCAAAATTAATGGTAACAGTTTCTCCTAAGTTGTTTTCTTTTATTCTACTTGTCCAACCCAAAAAATCTTTTTAATCCTTTAATTTTGGACAAAAACAGTATCCTCAAAATAATAGTATGTTTTTATGAGAATAATTATATCTACACTTACACACACCTCAATTTAATGGATGAAGAACATAATGTTTCTGTGATGGAAAACTAACGCCTCACGAAATGATGATTGTTCGATTTTCCCCTACCGCCTCTCATGGTGGCCATTATGATGGCACTATATTTATATATAATATGTATTATATTTATTATTTCTTTATGCTTATTTACTTCCCAATTATATCAAGACTTTATGGTTTCCATAGTCGGTAAATACGATAATCTCATTTGAGGAAGTGCGGACTACCACCCCCTCAAAGTGATGTGATTCGTTAAAACCTTATGTGTGATGTATAAAGGATGTGGTTAATGATATTATATATGATATTATAATGGAATAATAAAATACCTATGTATCATTATGTTTTAATTCCATTAAAATAATAAATATAAATTAATGTAGCGTTTATGAGTACGTACGGCTTACCGTCTGCATGAACGCTGCGTTTCATTTCTTACCTCCATATGTTATGTACTATTATAAATGCTTGTATATGCTGGATATATAATGAATTTATATGATATATAAATCATGATTTACATTTTTTAGGTAATTAAATCATGATATAATTAATAATAACATCAAGAACAACAAGTCCAAACACGTACGATAAATAAGATGATTTTACCCAAAACGCTAATTTAACATTAATTTACATAAGAATGGGTAATATAAAGTCATAAGTGAACCATATATGATATCCTAACAATGAATATGATTCTATAATAAGTCAATGACATTATTTAAATCATTATACATTAGGTTCGTACACTTACGAAGCAAATTGGACCTATAGTAAGGGAAATATCACAATCTCATTTGTATCCGAGATTGTTTATACTTTGGAATTTACTGGGGTGTATTTTATCATCCACATCCATGTTTCCCCAATATGTAATATTTATATCCTTCTACAATAGTTTATATACAATTTTACCCTTCGGTGAGTTTTTAGTAAATGATTTGAAAGGAATCTTTTGTCATTTTTCATACGTGGTACTTTTTGACTTTTCTGACAAAAGTACGAGAAGAATGTTTTCTTCTAACTTATAAGGCATGAATGGATTTTTAAAACATTAATTCCAAGAACCATTCCTTAAATGTTTTCATGTTTATTTTTAATCAACATCTTTTAGTTATAATTTTATGACATGTTAAGAAAGGAAAAGTGTTTTTGAAGTTGAAAGGATATTTTCCTCAAGAATGGAGTTCAAGTTTTTACCAAAATTATTTTCCATCTAAGATAATAAAGGGTTCTGTTTCTATCCTTATTATTAAATTGATTTGATTATGTTGTGATGGAATTATTTTTATGAATTTCTTTATCTTATATGAATTGTTTTATGATGTCACGATGTTTAAGATTCATATTTTTATTACATGGGTTATGCTATGATGTATGGTTTATGACTTTGTGGCACACATAAGAATGGTATCATTATGATATGGTTGGGACCTATATCTCCATTAAATGAATTGGGTAAAGATTTTATATCTCATGATATAGACATGGCTATAACGGAAGGTTAAACCGGTTCAGTGAAACAGGACTGAAATGAGGAGTGAACTCAGTTCAGAGATGGACTTTGTCTACTAAGATAGTCTTGGAAATGAGTCATGACTAATAAGAAATGATTCTATATGATTATGTGTGTATGCCACAATGTTTCATGTTTTATGTTATGATTATTGGGATTACATTTCACTACTATGATTTATCCCATGTTATGATATTATGATCTCTTTTACAGGTTAAGATTTCCAAAATGTTATGTTCTTATGAATATGATGTGATTGATATTTATTTTCTTTACCCTTACTGAGCATTTGAGCTCACCCTTTTATGTTTTTCTTTTCCCCAGGATATAAAGATAGGTTTTAGGTAAAAAAATAAGATATTTATGGGAGATGTTGAGGATCTTTCACAACGATTAGAAGATTATATTCTGAGATTCCAAAGACACTAAACTATTACGGTCCGTGTGTGTCTGTTTTTGTTATTTACTAAGTATTTAGAAAAAGTAATGTAATTTCCATGTACTTTAAGCTTCGGGTCTCTACAGTTTGTATCATAGGAAAGGTTTAGTCAACCTTTGGAAACTAGGTTGTGAGAACTTTTGTGAGATCCCTAGAGATATTTCTAAGGTATGTCTAGGGATGTCCCTAAGGTTAAGTATAAGTATAGGTTATAGTCCTAGAATTATGGTAATGATATTAGATTAAACCTAAGATGATATATATTGAAGGTACTCCCCCTTTATTATGTTGTTTTCCTTGCATGATTTTTGCCTCTCACAGTATTATTTTTGGGTTTTAGACGATGGCTGGAACCCGAAGGAACCGTGTTGATCAATGTAATGGATGATGCAATGATTTTCCTCCTGAACAAACAAATGTTATGGGAGATGGAGTGCAAAATCTTATTGTTGTACTTACACAAGCTATGAATCATTCTGGACTTCCAAATGAGCAGATAAGGGAACAATATTCTATTGAGTCCTTCACGAGGCAACGCCCACCTTCTTTCAGTGGGTCTTTTGATCCACTTGTTGCTGAACAATGGATCAGTATTACTGAAAAGATATTTTCAGTTCTTCAATGTTCTAAACATGATAAATTCATCTTAGAAGTGTATCTTTTGGAAGGTGATGCTGATCAATAGTGGAATATTATCAAGAATACGAGGCCAAGAGATGAGATTGAGTCCATGGAATGGGACGAGTTCAAGAACTTATTTTTCTATAAGTACTTCCCTCGTATTCTTCGAACAAATATAGAGAAAGAGTTTCTTGAACTAAAGCAAAAGTATGACGAATCTGTTGGTATATACGAAGCGAATTTTACGAGGCTTGCAAGGTATGCATCTGGATTTATCATCCAACCTCAAAGTTAAGTTGATCGATTCTTCAGTGGCTTAAAACCAAATCCTCGAAGGGCGTTAGCTATAAGAGACATTAGTAGCTATGAAGAAATTGTGGGATGTGCTATAAAGGTAGAAATGGAAGTTGGTGTTACTTATCCATCTCATAGTTTTGACAAGAAACGAATGATGGAGTTCAAGGAGAAATCTCATAACAATGGTGAAAAGAAGATGAATGTTTCTTTATGCTCAAAGTGTGGAAAGAAGCATGGTGAAGATTACCTAAAAGGTACTAGAAAATTTTTTAAGTGTGGAAAAGAAGGTCATCGAGCATCTGAGTGTCGAAGTAATGGAGAAAGGGTTTCTAATGATGTGAATAAAGAAAAGACTGTAGAGAGAACACCACCAACATTTCAATGCTTCAAGTGCAATGAAATGGGGCATTATGCTAATCAATGCCCTAATCCAAGGGTTAATGATGATCGACATGAGAAACCGATTAAGGCAATAGAAAAAGGGAAGTCACATGCGATCACTATTGGCAATGTTGAATATGACAACGATGTGGTGGAATGATTAAGTTTTTATGTAATGGATTCCAAAATAATGTTTTGTATAGTATCGTGGAATATTGGAATATTTATGTATTGGTCTATTGTGGTTTTCAATAATTTTATGGTACCGATAACCATGGAATGTAATTGAGATATTTTTGGAAAGAAGATGATATGAGCATAATGAATGGATAAGGAGAAAATGAAATGTTTGAGAGTATTCATGAGCTCATGACTGATATAAGGAAATAGTTATATTTTGGTTTGAGTATATATAATTTTTGGGTTTTGGTATGTGGAAAGAGTTAACTTTTGACAGCACTCATGTTTTCACAAAGATTCAATGGGTATTCATTTTTCAAGAGAATACATGATTAAGGCCTTTGAATGTTTGGAATGTGACCCAGAAGACATATCTTATGATATATGGGGATAAACGATGGTATTAACATGCTTGTTATATGAAATCTCTAGTAACCGTTTTCACTATAATATGATAGTGGACTGCAATATTATTGATAATCCTAAAGATTGGAATCGATTACGTTGGACATAAGTTAGTATTGATTAAGGATAGAAGTTTTTTCGATATTATTGATGGGATTTTATAGTAATGTAGTTTTAGGAAAAGGACAACCTGCATGAGGGAAGACATCCCATCGTGTCAGACAAGGATGTGGGAATCAAACCCACAACCGAAGTGTGACTGGCCTTTATCACCTACCACTAGCCTACAGGAAGTCCCTGGTTAGTATAAACTGGTTTTATTTTATTAAGCTGTATGATATATGAAGTATAGTATCATTTTTTTAAATCATATTCGATTAACCTCAACATAGATGGACTTATGTATATTTGATAACATTTTCTAACCTTTTGTTTGAAATAGATGGAATGACACATCATTCTATCACATGATCTGTTAACACTTCACGAATAACAAATTCAACTTCATTTCTTTAAGAGATGAAGGGGAAATTGTTCAAAACACAATCAACAGTGAGATTGTACCGAAGTAAAGTATGTATTTATTCTAATTCAAATTTTTCAACATTAGGGAAATGCTCTTGAAAACCAAAAATGTTGTCCTAGTGCCCTTATATCTGATGAATCAGATGGTACCCTAGATCATCACAAATTTATGGCGTTGTGATTGTTGGGTTTTTCATAGCCATGTTCTCTACCACTTTCCATCAGAACATGACGGTTAGATTTCTCTTCCATATCCATATTATCACCTATGTTCTCATATGTGGAAACCCAGTGATTAGTTACTTTGGGTGACCATTATGTTTCATGCTATAGTTTTTAAATCTATGTTATGGTATTCCTTTGTACGATGCAGGTTTCTATTAAATAAACTTTCGAGTAATAAACGATTTATAACCCCGACGAATTTCGAGGGAGAAATTAATTTTAAGGGGGGAAGAATATAAAACCCCGAGATTTTATGAAAAATATTATTTTAATTTCATTGATGTCTTTTATTACAAAACACACCATATTTAGCTTGTACTATACGCAACACTTTATTAGCTTGCAGTATACGCAATTCTATTCTTGGATCGTGTTACACACAATTTCATGTTTGTTTTATAATAGTCATTCTACGCAACATTGAGTGTGTGTGTATATATATATATATATTCAATGTATAAATGAAATATGGTTGGATTCTGTTATAAGAAACAACAAAGGATTCTTGCACAACACGCAACCCTGACTTGGCTTGCATTACACGCTATCATGACCTTCCTCGATAGCGTGTGTTGTATGCAATACCAGGTTTTACTAAACAATGATATATTATTATAATATTATCATGAACTAGCCTTTATGAATAATATTAAATAAATTTTGAATTTTATAACATTATTATTCATCTTATACATTTTCTAAAACGTGTTAAGAGAACAAAATAAATTTTTCGTGTAAAATAAGTATTTTTTAAAAAATGCAGTTATACCGCCTTTTGATGGCACACCCAAATTAAATATAGTTTTTTACAAGTTTATATGTTCAATTTGAAAAAATAAAATTCTTCTTTAGAATCAAGATAAATAAATTTACTTTGGATAAATTTTTCATATTATTCTGAATACTTTCATATTTTAATGAATAGTAAAAACATGCTATATTTTAATTAAAAACAACTTTTTTCATCGTAATAAATTATGTGGTTAAATAATAATATTGAATGGTTTGAAATTATAAATAGAATCTATTTTTAGAATTTAATATAATGTATGACATTATCCTTTATTTTACATTGAATTCGTAGGTTAAATAAATTCAATCTTTGGCAATGTTTTAACTTTTAAAACATGTTTGCTTAACAATGGGATTAATTTTAAATTAATTACTGCAACTTCTGTGATTTGAATTTTGAAAAATGGATTCCATATTTGGTATCAGTTGGTCTAAATTATGTTAATAGGTTACTTTTATTTTTTTTTATTATGAAGAGTAACTACGGTAAGTTTTATTTACAACGGTTAAAAGTAAATAGGGTAATTCAAGGTTAAAAGAATATTATAATAATTCAAAATTACCTTGACACTTGTCCTAACCTTATTGTATGAGTATTGGCCGACCATGGGAATCCTTGGTTCGATTTTGGGACCCCATGGAGCCACTTATGAAAGACAATGACACATTAGATTAATTAATTTAATGTAAAGACAAAATTGGAATTAACAAATATCGTTTAGTAATTAATTTTTATAAGGGGCTATATAAATTATATTTTGGACTATAAATATTCATTGGAAAGCTAAAAGGATTTCATACATATTGGTATTTGTTTTATAATTTTTATACATCATATAAATTAAATTACTTATGACACAATAATGATTCAATATTTACCTCATTAATAAATGATTTAAGTAAATAAGATTAAAATGATTAAAATATCATCCAAAACCTGTCCAATTCCTATTGGATGATTTAATTTAGAATATGAGTCATATTATATTTGACATTAATGTTTTTTGGACCTTATGAAACCGATGATAAGTTTATAATAAAATAAAGTTTTCACACTTTCCTAAAGATCCCCTCTACTCCCTTATAAAAGGAAACCACTTCTATGCAATTCCTCACACCTCTCAAACCTTTTTGCTCGCCCAAACTCTGCCCAAATAAGCTCCCTACATCCCTCTACTCCCCCTTGAAGCCTTAACTTATACAAAAGACTCTCCAAGAAGTCCTTTTGGTTCAAATCAAAGGAAGTTACCAAAATTAAAGGTAACCGTTTCTCTTAAGTTGTTTTCTTTTATTCTACTTCTCCAACCCCTAAAATATTTTTAATACTTTATTTTGTGACAACACCAGTATCCTGAAAATACTATTATGTTGTTATGAGAATCATTATAACTACACATACACACACCTACATCTAATGGATGAAGAATATAATGTTTCTGTGATGGAAAACTAACGCCTCACGAAACGATGATTGTTCGATTTTCCCCTACCGCCTCTCATGGTGGCCATTATGATGTCACTGTATTTATATATAATATATATTATATTTATTATTTATTTACTCTTCTTATCTTACCAATTATATCAAGCCTTTATGGTTTCCATAGTCCGTAAATACGATAATCTCATTTGAGGAATTGCGGACTACCGCCCCTCAAAGTGATGTGATTCGTTAATACCTTATGTGGGATGTATAAAGGATTTGGTTAATGATATTATACTGGAATTATAATATAACTATGTATAATTATGTTTTAATTTCATTAAAATAATAAATAGATATGAAAGTAGCGTTCATGCGTACGTACGGCTTACCGTCTCCATGAACGGTGCGTTTCATTTCTTACCTCCATATGTTATGTACTATTGTAAATTCTTGTATATTATGGATATATAATGAATTTATATGATATATAAATCATGATTTACATTTTTGAGGTATGTAAATCATGATATAAGTAATAACAACATCAAGATCAGCATGTCCAAACACGTGCGATAAATAAGATGATTTTACCCAAAACACTACTTTAACATTAATTTACATAAGAATGGGTAATATAAAGTCACAAGTGAACCATATATGATATCATAACAATGAATATGATTCTGTAATAATTCAATGACATTATTTAAATCATTATAAAAGAGGTTCGGACTCTTATGAAGCAAATTGGACCTATGATAAGGGAAATATCACAATCTCATTTTTATCTGAGATTGTTTATACTTTGGAATTTACTGGGGTGTATTTTATCATCCACATCCATGTTTCCTCAATATGTAATATTTATATCCTTATACAATAGTTTATATCCAATTTTACCCTTTGGTGAGTTTTTAGTAAAAGATATGAAAGGAATCTTTTTTCATTTTTTGTACGTGGTACTTTTTGACTTTTCCGATAAAAGGACGAGAAGAATATTTTCTTTTAACTTATACGGCATGAATGTATTTTTAAAACATTATTTCCAAGAATCTCCCCTTACAATTTTTCAAGTTTATTTTTAATCAACTTCTTTTAGTTAGAATTTTATGAAATGTTAAAAAAGGAAATGTTTTTTTGAAGTTGAAAGGATATTTTCCTCAGGAATGGAGTTCAAGTTTTTATCAAAATTATTTTCCATCTAAGATAATAAAGGGTTCTGTTTCTATCCATATTATTACATTGATTAGATTATGTTGTGATGGAATTATTTATATAAATTACTTTATCTTATATAAATTGTTTTATGATATCACGATGTTTAAGATTCCCATTTTTATTACATGGGTTATGCTATGATGTATGGTTTAGGATTTTGTGGCACACATAAGAATGGTATCATTATGAGATGGGTGGGACCTATATCTCCCCCCAATGCTTTGGGTAATGATTTTATATCTAATGAGATAGACATGGCTGGAACGGAAGGATAATCCGGTTCAGTGAAACAGGACTGAAACGAGGAGTGAACTCGGTTCAGAAATGGACTTTGTCCACTAAGATAGTCTTGGAAATGAATCTTGACTAATAAGAAATGATTCTATATGATTATGTGTGTATTACACAATGTTTATTGTTTTATGTTATGATTATTGGGATTACATTTCACTACTATGATTTATCCCATGTTATGATATTATGATCTCTTTTGCAGGTTACGATTTCCAAAATGTTATGTTCTTATGAATAAGATGTGATTGATATTTCTTTTCTTTACCCTTACTGAGCATTCGAGCTCACCCTTTTATGTTTTCTTTTTTCCCAATATATAAAGAAAGGTTTTAGGTAAAAAAAAGAAGATCTTTATCGGAGATGTTAAGGATCTTTCACCATGATTAGAAGATTATATTCTGAGATTCCAAAGACACTAAAATATTACGGTCCTTGTGTGTGTGTTTTTGTTATGTACTAAGTATTTCGAAAAAGTAATGTAATGTCCATGTACGCTAAGCATCGGGACTCTACAACAGTAGCTAATTCCAAATCATGTGTAGGGTAATTTACCTCATGAGTTTTCAACTGACATGAAGCATAAGCAATTACCTGATCATTCAGCATAAGGACACAGCCAAGTCCCTTCAACGAAGCATCACTGTATATAACAAACTCACCATTCCTGGAAGGAAGCGCCAAAACTGGAGCATTCACCAATCTTCTTTTCAACTCCTGAAAACAATCATCACATTCTTTTGTCCAGATGAACTTAACACCCTTACAAGTTAGCTTAGTCATTGGACTAGATAACCATGAAAAATTTTCAACAAACCATCGTTAGTAACCATCCAAACAAAGAAAACTACGGATCTCGGTTACATTTGTGGGTCTTGGCCATTATTCAACAACTTTTGTTTTAGTAGGATCAACAATTATCCCTTCTTTAGAAACAATATGTCCAAGGAAATAAATTTGTTGCAACCAAAACTCGCACTTGCGGAATTTACAATACAATTTCTTTTCTTTTATGGTTTGCAATGTAACCCTTAAATGTATTTCATGTTCCTCTTTGCTTTTAGAAAACACCAAAATATCAACAATAAACAAAACCACCATTTATCACCTGATTGAACTGAGCCATCAGTGCAGTGAACTACTCAATTCTGATTCTGACCATCTCTGGTTGCTGATTCGAAAGGTCATTATCCTCTGTATGCCTTCCCAGAAAAGCTGAACTATTTCCATTATGAAGAAGCATTCTTAACAAAGACATGTCTCAGAAAAAGAAACATGGTAATCTGTAAATGCTATATGATCTCAATATTAACATAAATTAATTTAGGGACATTAATTTAACAATACCCTAATTCCTAATGTTGTCTAAACCGACCTCTGATACCAACTATAAGGCCCCGGACTTAAACCTTACATAATATTGAATTAAATGAATAATTTACATTGAGGATATTTTCAGGTAGAGAGTTTAACAGAATTAGGAAATAACTATTACATCTCAATAGACTTCAAAGTAGACACTTCTACTAAGTTTCCACAAAATGAAAACTCTTAAAAATAAACATGTCTAGTTCCATGTTCTAGATAGCATGACTTTACCTTGATCTCATCCTTGAACCTAATCCATATTATTTCATGTGAAAAACATTTCAAAAAAAACTTGGGGTGAGCATAAAAAGCTCAGTAAGGGATACACAAAGAATGAAAACTTTTTGTTTTTTGAAACATCATGTAAACCATGTATACTTTATCAATGTAATAATTTCACCTTCATGAAGTAGTAAAAACTCTTCACTGAATAAAATATCATTACTTACCCTTTGGTAACCAAATATTACCATAAATCCCATATAAATAAAACATAACATATAAATGTAACTTGGGACATAAACATACTTATGTGGAATAACCATACGGTCGACTTCCACACATATCACTTAATGGAATAGCCATACGGATGACTTCAACGCATACTTAATAGAATATCCATACGGCCGACTTCCATACCCAATGCAATGGAGGTTATAACGTAACCACCCGTCCTGGTATTCACGGGACCACCCGTCATATGGTTTATCTTGTAACCACCCATAAAATGTTCAAGTACCATTATAAAATCATAAGACATAAAATAAACATAATGGAAAGAAAACATTTCCACATTACGATCAAAATATATCACATAAATATGTTGACATAAAAAATCCATTATAAAAACCATTTTCAATACCGAAAATACCGAAAAGAGTATAAGGTATTTATTTCATTTTAAAAAAAACATTACGGCTTGTTGAGGAAGCCAAATACCAAATAATACTCGCGGCGGCGGATAAGGCCATTGTCACCGCGTACGTTAAAAAGAACATTATTTTTTGTCGTTTAGTAAAACGCTTCGTAGAAAAATATTCCTTTTGTATAAAAGTAAAAGTCAAAGGGTTTTATACACTGTATAAAAGAAAGTTGTGTATAAAACGAAATATGCCTCAATGAAAGGAGATTGAGACGAAGTCCCTTACCTCGGGTCCGACTTGACTCGATCGTTCTTTAACATCCTGAATAATAAACATGAGTTAATTTATACTTTCTTAAGAACCTTTTTCAAGTTCATTATTCCTTTTATATCACTTATTACCAGGTTATGAACACTATGTAATTATTTAAGTTAAAAATGGTCATTTTGTCGATCCTTGGTACTTGAGTCAAAAATAAACTCTTTATAATAACAAGTTGTTCATTTGGTAAAACATCCATTATATCAAGAATTATATTCATGATGTAGATATCATATATATCATATATATCCAGTAAATACATGAATTTATAATATTACATAATCATTTTGAGGTAAGAAATGAAATGCACCGTTCATGGAGAAGATAAGCCGTACGTACGCATGAACAGTACTTTTATTTCTATTTCATATTTTTATGGAATGGAATCATAATGATATAAAGGTATATTATAATTACAGTATAAAATCATATATAATAACTTTAAATCCATCATTTATACGTCCCACATATGGCATTAACGAATCAAATCACTTTGAGGGGGCGGTAGTCCGCACTTCCTAAAATGAAATTATCGTGTTTACCCATAATGGAAACCATAAAAGTATTCACAAAATAAAAAATACATAAGATTAATGAAAACATAAACATATTATATATTATATATATGTATAGTGTAATCTTAATTTCCACCTTTTAAGGTGATAAAATAATTTTGAACAATCATCGTTTCGGGAGGCAGAAATTCTCCATCCACGGAAACAGTATGTTCTTTAACCATTAGATGTATGTGTGTGTAAGTTTAGCTCGAATACTTATTATAAAAACATCCAAGTATATTTAAGATACTGGAGTTGTTACAAAATAAATGAATAAAAAGAGTTTAGGTGGTTGGAGAAGCAAAATAAAACAAAAGGACTCAAGTGAAGACATTACCTTAAAATCGGGTAACTCCCTTTGGTTTGAGCTCAAAGGCTTCCTTGGGAAGACTTCTGCCCAATGTGAGGCTTCAAGGAGAAAGAGAGGGATGTGGAGAGACAAAATGGGAAGGTTTTGGCCGAGTCAATGGCTTTGGAAGTATGGGTAAGGAGGTAGAGGTGGGGACCTTTTATAAGAGGAGAGGAGGGGCACTCTTGGAATGTAAGGAAATGTTACTTTATTTTAGAATGAGTTTCGGATTTTAATGGTACCACATTGATTTTTTTCGAGGATAAGGTGATAAGGGTTCTAAATCCACCCATCCAATAGGTTTTGGACATGTTTAGGTTTTAGATTTTACATTATCATTCCATTTTATTTAAATCGTTAAATAATGAGGTCATCGCGGCATCACCATGATATCATAAATAATATATTTTATTTAATGTCTAAAAATTATAAAACAAAATACGATGATGTAATAAATATTTTTACCTTTCCAATGAACATTTATAGTCAAAAATCTGACTTTTATAACCACATGTAAAAATTGTTTTAGTAAAACAACTCATGTTTGTGTCATTTTAATTTTAAGATTAAATAAAAAGATATTAATGTCATTTTCCAACCAAAGTGGCTCCATGGGGTCCCCAAGTTGACCCATGGATTTTATTGGTCGTCCATGACACATCCAATAAGGTTAGGACATGTGTCATGTTCATTTCATGTTATTAAAACATATTTCTAACCTAAATTACACTAATTACCTCTAATCGTGATTAAAATCATAAAAGTTACTATTCATCCAAAATTTATTTTAATCCCATTGAACCAAATTTTAAATCTTAATGACAACCATTTATGTCGGATTTTTTAAATTCAAAACACAAAGGTGTTAAAATTTCATTTAAATGAAAAATCAGTTTTTTTAAGTACCACATAGTGGTTTCACTGTTCATAAAAAATTGATGTTTTTCAGAAAAATACCAAAAATTCACCCTAAGCTATATTTGATATTCCGAATTCAAAAATGATGTCTATTTTACAAAATTTAAAAAAAATATAAAAATAATTAATTAATTTAATAATTAATTCCCGCTGTCAGAGCAAATGGCGTGTTTTTATGAAACACTATGTATCAAAATATTGACACTAGTTTATGTCCAATTTCAAAGTGAAATTAATTCAAACGACCACTATTGGATTAAATGGTAAAAATATATTCTAATTTCACTTTAAAACCACTTCAAACGATAATCTAATAATATTAATAAATTATAATAAAATTAGGTTTTGAATTAAAATACAACATTTTTCCCTATTCATTAAAAAATGAACTTTATCCGAAAAATACCAAAAAATTACACAAAGTAAAATTTGATGTCCCGATTCTAAATAAGAGTTTTATTTGGTCCAATAGATTGTATAAGAGTGACCAAAACTATATTTAATGATGGTTCTCCATTAAAAGTTGATAAGTGGACCTTCAGTGAAAATTAGAGTATATAAGACTAAAATTGAATTCTTTTCATATTTTAAGACTTTATCCTTTTTTGGATAAGTATAAAAACATTTAACAAACATATATAATAATATTTTAGTTATTTATATTCATTCCTGCCACTATGAAGGCTACGTGTTAACTAACATTTAAAATAATATTACTTTATAACTAGTGTGCAACATAAGATTTCAAAGAATCTCTTTGTTGCGTATCGGGTATGCTATCGAACATAGAAACCCCTTTAAAGTAAAATTAATATTTAATTTGTAAATATTAATAAATATGAAAATGTATTATTCTTTATTTACCTGGGATGTTACAACTTATCCTTGTGTATTTTTGAGGGTAAATGTTTTTTATATTATTTTGTATATTTATAGATTTTTTATGTTCAATATCAAATGGAAAATTGTATTTTTCTACTAAAATATTCTCTGTAATATTTTGAAGACATTTTCATAAATATTGGATACTTTTGATGATATGTATTTATTATAAATTATGTATATATGTCTATTATGTATATACCTATATTATAATAACTTGCATTTATGGTTGAAAAGTGATGCTTGGTTGAGGTTCTAATTAATGGAGAAGACTACAAATAGAGTAGGTTCACCCTTATTGGAATCCTTGCCCTAAAACTGGATTATATTTTTTTGTATAGATGGATGATGGATTTGATGCTATTGATAGTTCTTTTTTTACTCTTCTAAAAATCCATTAAAATAAAAATCCATTAGTACTGTACAATTGTATCAATAACTCGAGGTCTTCCCAAATAACTTTTATATTTAGAAATGATTGTCTTGTTATACTGGGTGGTTGGGAATTCATTGTGGATACCTTGAAGCATAACTTCATTGGTTGTAATTTACTTAATCTGACTATGTAATTGAAGAATATAAGAGAAAGACATAAATAATGGATTAAAATTTCATTTGACCATATTTATTGTGACATTAATACTTCTAAAAATTGTTTTGGTTAGTGTTAAAGGTTTAATGATAATTAGGAGGTGATATATATAGATGATATGAATTACCAATACATATTTAGTGAGGTATCAAATCTCATGGAATACCATGATCAAAATCAATAAAAAATTCTGTGGCTGAAGGATGGATATAGAAATTCATGATAATTCAAATTTATTCATTGAGAAAATAAATTTATAAGAGAAAAAAATTCACTCAATATTAATGGGGTTATGTTTAATTTTTATAATTAAATTAATAATGTTGTCAGTAGATATATTGATAAATTTTATAGGGAAATAGAGGATAAAAACACACCAAAAATCAGAACAATATATCTCAAAATTTTGAGGACTCCCAAAACTAAATGATTACTCCAACAACTAATTTGGAATAATATAAGGAAGTTTAATTTTATTTAATCCTAGAATGTGATGCAGGACTAGCTGGGTTTTCAAATAAAATATTTACTTTCTTTTGGAAATTGTTCACAATGATATTTTTTATGTTGTTAGTGTGGTATTTGATCATCCTCCTATAACTTATAGAGTGAATAAAAACATCATTATCTAATTCTATGTAAATAGAATTCTCTTCAAAAAATGGATTTTAGACCCATCTCTATTGGGAACACAATTCCATATGTGATTTGAAAAATCATTTCTACTAGATTGGGAGGGACTGATAATGGATTTAATAAAAATAATTAGTTTGGGTTTTTACATGGAAAGAAAATTCTAATGATTCCTCATAAAAAATATGAGTGTGTTAATATGATTAGATAAAAGGTGAAAGGTGGTAATATATATCTTAAGATTTATATTCAAAAGTATTTTGACAAAATAAAATGGAGATTCATTTTTTCTGTTATGAGAATGCATTTATTTTATAATGGATATATCGACTTGGACAATTGAATCATCCTGAGTGATCTTCTCTATGTTATTTTCAATGGGTCTCCTCACAATGTTTTCAATTCTCTAGAGGGGTGAGATTGGGGTCCTTTATATAGGGTCCTCTTTGCTAGTCTTTAGAACTACCTTAGTACTTGTTTTTGTGATCATGTTCATGATACCTAATATCAATAATGACTGTTAGAAGACCACTCTTTTAACCCTTGCATATTTTGTATGAAGATGAAATTATATTTCATGGTAAATATGATAGAATAATTTTTTTTATTAAATCAATCATTGAATAAAATGAAAACTTTGTTGGAAAAGTGATTAATTATAATAAGCCCTCTTCGGACATTGGATAAGGGGTACTTATATCCAAACAAAATACATTGGATAGAATGCATAGTGTTAGGAGAGTATCATTGTATTTTTGATATCTATGAGTGACCAAATTTTGAGGTAATGTAAAAAGGTGACATTTATAGAATATATCTTCAAGAATTATAAATCAATATAATATATGGAAAAGAATAAATATTTCTCATGAATGGATATGTTTTCTGGATAACTTTGTGGTCACTGTTATGATTGTATATTCTATTTCCTTATTTACATGGTGTAGAACTATTCTCAAAGTGTTACAAGTTTTGATTCTCAAATTTTTTTGGACTGGTCCATTCATGACAGGAAACTGATTATAGTTTATTGGAGTGATTATATCCGACCAGTGGAAAAGGAGGTATGAGAATTAAGGATATCAAGCACTTTAATATGGGTTTCTCAAAGAGATCACTTAGAATCTCTTGATTATAAATGATTATTATCGGATGTTATAGTAAGGTATATTTTTAATAAACATATTAATGGAATGTCTATGTAAATCCCCTCTAATGTTTTCCATATATTAAGATTTCATATAAAAGAATCATCCTTTAATCAAAAATTGTGTTTTGTAGACACTCACATATAAATTTTTGGAGAGTTGTTTATCTATAAAGGGATATTATCGATGATGGGGACATTATTTATTCTTTGAATGATTCTTATATTATATAAAAGTAGATAAATGTTGGTGAAATTTTTTTATTACTCAATCATAAAAAATTACTAGTTGATTGGTATGAGTATACGTATATGGATTATCTCATCTGGAACCCCAGTTTAATTGGGACCATCAGCACTAAGGAGTGATATATATATATAACTGTGATGGTTCCCTTGTAACTCTATATTTGATGTTGGATTATTGAAATTATTTTATCCCACCTACTTCTTATATTATACTATGGAAAATTTTAATAAATATATATCTATTAAATTTGATACTACTTTGTGAAGGAATCAGTCTTGGATTATTCTTTTACTTATAACTTAGTTAATATGAATCTATTGATAATTTATATTATTCTTGATTAATCTCATGATGTTTATAGAAATATATACAAGAAATTTTTTTGAAGTTGTTTTGTTTGGATTTTTAAATAACTGATGACTTCTATTAACATTGTAGGTTGAGGTAAAGAGGTGTAAGCCCTCTTATTGTCTACTGTATCCACTAAAATCTCTTTAATTTAGAATGAAATGGATGCTCTGGACATTGTGAATCAAGGGTCCTATTACTCTGTGAATTGAAAGAGATTTATAGGGTTGATATGATTTCATAAAAAATTAAAGTAAGAACAATGAAGAATAAGTTTTCAAATCTTGTGATTTTTAAATCTCTTGATGTTAATGGTATGATAAAAAACCATTTGTGTCTATCTCTATATAATGTATACCCATAATACGATAGTGGTTTAAAATCACTGTTGATGGGTTGAAATTGGTTTCACTAGGACCTTTAGTTTTTGGTGGTATCTTTCACACTAATCATGGCATCGTTATGGGTTGTTCTACACCTTCATTGAAAATAGGAATCTGAATGAAGCTAAATTGTTGTCTATGATCATAGCGGTCATGTGTTCTATTTATATCGGTTTGTGGGATATATGGATGTGATATGATTCAACTATATTAGTTGATATTCATAGAAGTTATGCAATTTATGTTCAATGGAATATGATTCCATATTGGAATTATTGTATTTGACTTGTGGACCATCGTGTCATTATTTTGACACATGTGTACAGTGAAGAAAATCAAGATTCTAATGTTCTTTCTAAGAGTGAAATTGAATAGGCTAGTTCAAAATTGTCTTTTGTTACACTAGACTCTTTTCATGAGTTCGTTGAAGTAGATTCATATGGTGATCTGTATACCATTATTTGTGTATCCCCAATTTATTTCTTCTTTTGATTCCATTATATTTTAAAAAAATCATTGAGGGGAATAATTTCATGCCTCCTGAACTTTTTTATTATTGATTAAACAAGAGGGTTATAACCTATTTGTTATGATAGAATAAATGAATAGGAAAAACTTTATATAAATTTTATGGTTTAAACATGTTTGAAATTAATTAATTTTTTATCTATTAATTATAAATAATATAATAACCATTTGAATGAGAAAGAAATGGTTTCTAAAAAATAATATTTTTCTAAGAGGTGGTTTGGTCACGCATTCTAACATAATATAAAATTATATTTTAAAATTTTTATATAATATTTGATAAAAATTAACATTATTTTTTAAATAATAATTCCAAAAATAACAAATAGTGTATTTTTGAGATTTTTCATTAAATATTGTAATTTTAGTCAATTGTGATTTTTTTTAAAATATCATTTCATTCAATATTTTAAGAAATTTAAAATGTACATTATGATTTAAATTTTGATTTAAAGGAACATAATTTTTTTATTTATATTCAATGCATATAATTATATTTTAATTTTCATTAAATTAGATTCTATTATAAGATTATTTTTGTGTTTATAAACACCTTTCTCTAAAAATTGTTTTTCTAGGTATATTGATTCAATATTTTAATTCATTAAAATAACTACTATTATGTAATGGTTTAAATAATATTTAATGATTATATATATATATTAAAATACATATAATAATGATTTATATTTAGTTATTTTTAAAGATCAATGTTTCCCTAGGAAATTACTCTCCTAAACGCAGCTTTTTCATCGCATCTACCGGTTTAATTATGTATTGAATTCCTCCACTTATATGAATTGAATTTAGATGAACTGATTAAATATTTTAAATTATTAATATTTATATTATATAATATGTTTAAATTTATTTTGTTTCCAAATGACTAATTAAAATAGTGATTATTAATTTATGTGGTTAATGTTAAAATGAGTTTGTTGTGGGATTAAACTAAGAAGTTATGGGATTCAAATGACCAAACATTTGACCAAAACCCATTAGATGGACATATTTTAACAATGTCATATCTATGGTTCTATTATGACCCATTTGTTTCTGATTATGGATTGAAAAAAGTTGTTTATCACTCTATATTTTAAAAATAATTCATTGGTGTCCTCTCCCCACTTATAAAAGAACATCGACCTCTTCTCCAATTTACACTAAAAAATAACATTTTTTCATCTTATAACATCATAAATTTCATCCAAACATATATAAACACATAAAATAGGCCTTAGTTTTATTCTTAATACCTCTTACTAAGGCCTTATATATAATCATAATGATGCCCTCCGAAGAAGATGTAAAATTATCGAACAAATGTATTTGATTTATTTTTTCTTCAACCTCCCTAAATTAATTATAAAATAATTTATTATAATATATAGGTATAAATTATATACTGATACTTTATAATTTTAATTTTATAAGTTATATCCAAATCTATATATATTAAAAAGAAAATGAAATCGTTGATCCCTTATATGATAGTCTACAACATCGCGAACTGATGTTATACGTTTTCTTTATAACCTCCCAAGTATGGATATAATGATGGATTTAACATATATTTATATTTAATTTAAGAAGTTATTATACCTTTGGAATTATTATATCATATATACGTTCTTACATCCCATTATGTGGGGAATATGATAATTCCACTCATGTGTATGACTGACTACCATCTTGTAGAGTGATATGATATGTTTATCTATTGCACATTAATTGGATGGTAGAAAAGATAATGTTAATGAAGATATATGATATTAGTAATCGAAAATATATTTTGTAAATATAATATCACATCAAAATTATTACCTTCCAATCCATTCTAAATCAATAACATTTCATTTGAGTATGTGTGAACTATCTCCCCACGTAGCGACGTGATTTTTTCACTTTTGTTTATACATGGATGTTAGAAAATATATATTTGATAAATATAAATTATATATATGAAATAATATATATATTATAATTATGTGTTTTTTTCACTATCCTCCAATTTTATCCTTTGAGAAAAATAGAAACTATATTCATCCATAAGTACGAGTGGCAGTCTCTATGAATGGTGTAATTTATTTTCTATATCTAAATTTTATATATTAATATAATTACATATATAATTAATATATATGATATTTGAAACATTTTTATCATTATTAATATGATTTAACTATTATCAATGATTTTTTTTAAAAAATTACCGAACCACAACATACGTGAAATATAAGTAATTATCTCACAAAACAGTGATTTTAAAAACTTTTTTTAAAAAAATCTGGTATAAAAATATTATAAAATAGAATATGGTATGATATTTATATATTTATTTTTATTTAATATATTTTTAATAATACTGAATTTTTCATATTATATTTTCATACCCATAAACATAAATTATGGTTTTCCCATCTCACTTTTACTTTCGTGAGAAAAATATCATATTCACCAATAATTCTATTATGTGGGGTATATAATAACTTTTTTATTTTTTATATCATGAATAAATTTAAATTTATGGTATTTAATGTTTAATTTTCTGTTATTTCTTTCATAGGATTGTGTTTTAAATGTTACGAAATTGGTAAGGGTTTGTTTGAAAATCACATCATTATTCGAGATTTTATATGTCTAATTTTCAGTTAGGGGAATTAATTTTTTTTTAACATAAAAAATTTATACTTTATTAACCACTGGTTAATCATTAACATTAGAATGTAATATTATAATTGATTCCTATATTTTATACAAAAAATTATGGATAAAATATTTTTATGGAAATCTAACATTATTTCTCAATTCAGTAGAAAATCATTCTTCATTCATATCCTAGTTTTTTAAAAGTGTTTTAAAAAATGTTTCTTATTAAAAATGATGTATAAAATTAATTCTTACCCATGTTTTACTTTTTATATTTTTTTAAAAGGAATCATCTTTTAATGCCGATTTTATTTATCAAAAATTTTAATGCAATCATTTTAAACCTATATTGAACATTTAGATTTTACCTTCGTTAGGAGTAATAAATATTTTAAAACTGATTTTAAAATTGTCTAATGATATTTTCAATGGAAAATATTTTCAATATGTTTTTTGAAATATATTTTTAAAAGGATACTTTAAGGAGGAAAATGATATTTTCCACAAGAATGTTTTCAGTATAATTTTTTAGTATTTCTATTCATCCATGAGAAAATAGCTCATTTTAACATATTATTTATTCTAAATATGTTTTAATGATATTATAATTATTGTTTATCAAGATGTTTTATGATCAATTGACCAGAATGTACTATTTTGATATCATTTCACATATTACTCTGAAATGTTTATTATTATACTTAATGAATTGTAAGATTATAAACATTGGGTATTAATTTTTTTAAAATTTTAATTTTTTTATTATGCTTCAACCCATTCATATAAAGAATTATATGGACAGATTATGTAATGGGAGGGTCCCACAATAGCCTCTTTAAGCAATTGATGGTCCCATAAGACAAAATTGATTCAGTTTTTTCGAGACCTAACATATTTATATATGATTTCATCAAATTATTCCTTGATAGTGTGTTAATGAATTTTGGAACCATGAATTCCCTCATAATGTGATTAGTTTTTTTTGTTCCGTGTGATCATTCAATTAATTAAAAACTACATTGTTATGTTTGAATTTTTTATGAATAATTATATGGGATTATTTTTTTCATCATCTATTCAGGAATTATTATTCTCATGTTATTTTTTTAAATTTCATATTTTTTAGGTTTTTTATATTTTCATATTAATAATGTTTATTAATTAATTATAACTTATGTTATACTCATACCCTTACTGAGCAACTGATATCACCCCTTTCTTATGTTTTATTTTCCCAAGGACACATGTAAGTGTTTTATGATTGATATGTTGACATATGATAAAGGGAATAATGATGTTTTCAATGAAAACACTTGGTGTATTTTATGTTTAAAAACCTAATATTGATTTCATGTATGCATATACTATATGAGGACTAGTAATAAATTTTTTCCTTTAGGATATGATATATTTTACCGATTTACAATTCAAAAATGTGTCCACCGACTCTAGGAATGTCGAGTTAGAGTCATTTTAATTTTCATTATTATGAAGAATACAAGAATAGAACTCCACAACATGTTATTTAAATAACGAAATATTAGTCCAGCTCAGTGGAATTAAATTCGATTTTATTTTGGAAAACAAAATAGAATATCCCCTAAAAAACCAAACCCACTAAATCATATCACATGTGTTATCAATCACACACCAAAATTTATTTATCATGGTACTCCTAAATGATAAATATTTTTTGTGATTACCTGTCTTCATCCCACATGTCAATATCAAGAACATTATAAAACATAAATCAAAAATATCAAAACTAAATATGCATCACATGAGACAAAAATCATGAAAATGATACCCCCAATTCCTTGAAAAGTGCTTCCATTTCTCTGGTAAAATTGAATTGTTATTTTAAATTATTTTTGCAATTCACCTGTATGATATTCGTCATAAGATTCAAACGACTCCATATTTATAGTCCTTCAACTCCCTAAATATAAAATGAAAACAAAATTATAATAAATTTATGATATTTTCAACATAAATTCAATTATAAAAAATTTTCATATCCCCATCATAGTTCAATATATATTAAATTTATCAGGATACTAATTATCCTCATGTATGCCTCCCCATATACCTGGGGATGTATACTAGGAGTGGGGGAATAAAGTGTTAATGTGTGTAGACTATAACCCCATAACATGGTAAAATATAGATGATAAATAAGCCAAACATCATCCAATACAATAAATATAATATTATTTCATAGTAATAAAAAAATATAAAAAATAATGGAATATGGTAGAAGAATGTTATACACGATAGCTAACATACATAAATATAGATATCTTAATAGGCTGATCACATATACAAAATAAAATGTAGAAAAAAATAAGGTGAAATTTAGTCCTACAAACTGACCTCAAAATTTAATCTAGTACTAATCATGTTATCTAGCTATAAGATTAATTCACAGGCCTCTTCCCACCCAAAACATATATTCAGTTAATGTTATTCAGGTTCCCAAGTGTTAGGGTCTCCTAAAAAGGGTGTGAGTACTACTCGGTAAGAAACCAAAAAAGTATACCCGGAAATAATAATTAAATATAGTATATGTGATTGTGTTATTTTTAGATAATATAATAGACTAGAGAATATAATTAAATAAATCAGTTATGAACTTTTTTTTATGGTGACACCTAAGGATGGTTATATCCTCTTTGGTCTCTATCAATGTGTTCCTGAAAAATTCATATAATCATTCCCACCAAATTAACCACCTTGGTTATGATATATACTAGTATAAATAAGATATACTTTTGAGGAATATCCCACTCAGATATACATGAGATTAAAATATATTGTATAACTCTTCCTAATACATATTTCATACAAACATGGGTTCTAACTCACCCAAGAATACATGAGATAAATGATGACGGTCTAAATCACACTAGTATATATGATTAATGAATGACTCCTAGTCAAGTATTCTACCCTGTCTAAATCCATATGGGGGTCATATCCCCTATCGGTGGACATAAGGAGAATTCTCATGACATAAAAATAAATGTGGGGGAACTATATCACCTATCAACTGGTCTATGGATATTGAAAAAGGAACCCCCTTGTAGTTGGTACCATCACCAGATCCACACAACACAACTAATAAATAAAATAATCAATATTCATAACTATCAAAGACTATGAGGTAGTCCTAGGAACTCTATAACCATTAGGATCTATGATTAATCCCATGTTATATATTGATCATTTTATGTATCCAATATATCATGTTTGGATGTGCATAAATTCTAAAACATCTCATGATATGTATCTTGGTGGGTTAATATTCAGTGTAGATTCATCATGAAAACTATGGATATCAACTGCAGTGCATTATATTACATCATATAAACCTTAACAAACTCAATAATTATGTTGGGATATATTTTGGAACAAACAATCATCACTACCCCTTTTACATAAACACTCTCACAGTGTTCAACACTTCTTTGGGAAACCAATTAGGGCACATTATTTAACATAAATCATGAACTCCCCTCATAGGTTCCTTCATATAATTTATATCTTCTGGTTCAACATGAATCACTAAATGTTAATATATCTATTTGATTCATCATGAGATTCAAACAGCCCCACCCACATCATATGTCAAGCCAAATTGGAATTGGACTCATGATATGGAAAAAAATATTTCCCCATTCCAATATAGTTCTTACTATAATCCACTATCATGACCGTTCTATCCACCACTACAAGGTCTATAGTCCTAGGATGTAATATATATTTCAAGGAGTATGAGTCACCCCATAATATCCATATAATCCCATGTAAACTATGATATATTATGTATTATAGATCATATACACAATATAATCACTTGTTGTCTACACATTCATATAATATGATATGGTCATGTATCATATGCTAAGGGAATCAAAATTCATTCATTTAAATTATTTAATACACACCCCTCATGGGGTTTCTATATCCTATGGAATAAAACTAAAATTATAATCTTATCCATTTTTTGCTGAGATGTTTATCTAGTTGAAAAGGGTCCATCATGGCCATTGAAATTTTGGGCAATTTGACCATAGGATTTCATTTTTAGTTTAACAATATGAATAATTTAATGATTCCAATTTTGGAAAGCGAAAAGACCACACATATCACAAGGAATATAAAATGGAATTCATAAATTCAATTGGGATTATTCACAAGGATCACATACCTTTATTTTAATATACTCCATTTTTAGTTTACCGTTAGGTAGTGATACCCAGGCCAGACCAGGCATATCTCATTATTTAATAACCTTAAGCAAGAAAGATGTTCATATTTATATTTTATAAATTTTTTAAATAATTATAAAATTATTTTTAAAAAATTTTAAACATAATTCAAAATTTAATAAATTATAAATAATTTCATAAATATCATAAAAAATCTTTATAACATCAAAACCATGAGCAACAGTATGTTAACATAATGAGTAATTACCCTAAAACATCCCTAGTCAAAATACCCAACAAATAGAACATTTACAATGGGTAATTACATTTAATTTGATCCAAATAAATTAAAAATTACCTATGAAAATATATGTAAATAGAAAAAACAAGTAAAAAAATTAGATACCATCCTTAGATGTCATCTCATTCTATTTTATGAGTATCCTTATAAAAAAGTAAAATTAATGACTAATTTAGTGGAACCCGAACCAACTCCCCTAACCAAAAAAACTAATTTAATGTGAAAACATGAGGGTAGAGAATTAGATGAATGAAAATTATTAAACAAACTAGGTATCTCTAAATATTCCAACAATAATTTCTTATTTCTAGGGGTATTAAATGAAGAACAATTGTAGACATGATACTAGCCATGTGTGTAAGGGAGAATGAAAAGAGGGATGAGCTCTTATGAAAATATATTTGTTAATAAGAAATATTACACTTTTATTAAGTTATATATTTTGGATATATGGATGAGTAAAACCATTGTAAACAATGTAGTAGTAACTATCCATGAAAACCCCCATCATGAGGTGATGTTTCATAGATGACCAAACTGTTTACCAATAGTGAAAATCATAATTATCTCATTTAGTTAAATTTAAAATGGATTTTATGTATCCTTTCTCAAAATGTGTTCAAATCCCCATGGATTCCCATGAAACCTACATTATTTAACCTCAACCATGTGTTAAAAATGGAAACCAAAAATGCACATTGTAATTTGAATGAGAATCCTCCACATGATTAGGTTGACATACAATCTCTCTAATACCATTAACAAAAAACAATGTTACCAGATTAGAATTCATTCAACCCTTATAAAACAATACATGAATACCCAAAGTATCACTTAAACACATAAGTACGCTCTTAGGACTCAATCTATATGAAAAAACATTTTCTAATGTTACTGAAATCCCTGGGATTATTAATCTGTAGCCTTTTTTCTAAAAAAACAATCCACAAACCCAAAAATTATAATTTTTTGTAGAATTACATAGCCCATTTGGACATGATTAATTATATATTAGTCCAAATCCTTTGAAAAAATAATGATCTGTAAAAACTTTTTCCTTTACATCCTAAAATAATTTATACTTCGAACATAAATCAATTTACCCATTTAAAAGGGATGAGTTTCTTAAAATAAATTCAAAGAAAAATCCAAAAGTCATAGAGCGAAATAAGTAGGATAGTTTATTAAAAATTACCTAGTGTAATATAATGATCATTAATGATATTAAAACAGATGAAAAATAACTTTTTAATATCAATGGATAATTTTCTAAATACATAAGAAGAAATAAACTTTTACTAAATGTCATGAAACCTTTTTATAATTTTTGAATTCTAAATGAAATATTTTGAACTTAATATTTGTATCCTTAAAAAATTAATTTTAAAAAAGAATATTAAAATCAAAAAATTATTTCACAAATATTCCTTTTAATACAAAAATACAGTGAATATTTATTTCTTAAAAATAAATTCCATTTCAATCCCATTAAGATTCAAGAATTCATTTTTAATAAATCATAATGTTTTTTGAAATATCTCAAAATTATCATTTCGATAAAAAATATTAAGTAGTTAATATTTTTTGGGAAACCCGTTTAAAACTATGAAATAAAGATCAGTTATGTATAAAGCTCCCAATGGGGAGAGAAATAGTAAAATAATGTTTAGAAATCATTTTTACTATATTAGTAAAAGAATGGGTTACCTATTGCATTAATAAATAATTTTAAAATATGTTGTATGATAGTATTTTTTAAAAAATAACTATTAAATATAGTGCTCAATAATTGGGAAACTAAAAATTTATATAATGGTATTCTTTGTGGAAATTTGGAGTGTAATATAAAACATTTGATCAAATATAGAAAAAAATTATATGTTGAAATACCATTATTAAAACTGACATCATAATCTAGGATAATAAAATATTCCTTAGGAATGAGAAAAAGAGTAATATGAAATTTACATGAGGTAAATAATAATTTGGTTTCCAAATATAAATAATATCATCTGTTGTAAGGTTAAAATATGTACATGTAGGAGAAATTATCAATGAAGAGGATGTGTACTACTCTTCACAATTACATGATTTTTGAGAATTAAGTCATTCAAGGTAAAATATTTGTAACACACCAAGATTTCATAGTGTGTTATTTCTTCAAAATAATTCAATAACTTGCACTACACGCAACACCGAGTTAAGGCGCACCATGACTTACCAAACTAGCCGTTATGAATAGTAATACCTACTTTTTGAAATTTTATAAATTATATCTCTCAAAATGGACTTCATTTTTGGATTCGAAATATCAAAATTAGCCTAGGGTAAAATTTTTGTACTTTTCAGATAATGTTAATATTTTGATGAATAGTGAAAATTACTAAATTTTAATTAAAAACAACTTTTTTAATCCAAATAATTAATAGTGATAAATTATGAATTTGAGTGGTTTTAAATTATATTTAGAATATAGTTTTATGATTTAATACAATTTTGGTCATTTGACATAATTTCACAATTAAACCGAACATAAACAAGTATCAATATTTTGATAGTTATTATATCTTAAAAACACGGTTTTTTGTTTTGACAGCGGGAATTAATTTTAAATTAATTTCTGCCACTTCTGTGTTTTGAATTTGGAAAAATGGATTCTATTTTTCGAATCAGGATTTTTAAATTGTGTAAATAGGTAACTTTAATTTTTAGACATTTTCAATAATTACGTCGGTAAATATTTTATTTACCATGGTTAAAGGGTAAATCCGGTAAATAAGGGTTAACAAAATAATATTATAATAATAAAAAATTACCCTAAAACGTGTCCTAACCTTATTGGTTGATACATGGCCGACCATGGGCATCTTTAGGTCGATTTTTGGACCCCATGGAGCCACTTGTAAGTGATAATGACACTTTATATTAATTAAGTTAAAATGACTACAAAAATGTCACAAGCATATATCTTTTAGAAAACCAATTTTTACATAGGGTTATATATATTGGATTTTCGACTATAAATATTAATTAGAAGGATAAAACTATTTCCTAAATATTGGTATTTTATTTTTAATTTTTAGACATTAAATAATTTATTTTATTTATGACACAATGGTGATGCAGTAGTTACCATAATAGTGAAAAATTTAAATAATTGATATTATAAATACCCAAATAAATATAATTTGAGACTTTTAATGAATTAAACTAATTTTATAGTATAAAATTACATATTATGATTGATTTAATTAACTTTTTTCGACGTAATCATTATATTATGATTTTTACAAAAGTCAATTATTGAATAGTGTCAAAATTGACATAAATTAGTTTTTAAAACAAATATTATATTATTAAATGATATTAAATTTTTAAAAATCTAAGGTTCTTCCAAAAGACTTATATCATGATAGTTGTATCATTAATGGACCACTTGGGGGTCTCTTGGATGTATATTGTAACTTTATTAACTATATAATATAAAAATACAATGTGACATGGTAAGTGTAAAACTAATTAACTAAGCGTTAAAACTAAATGATAAGGTTTATATAATTACCCAAACCTTTCTAAATTCTATTGGTTGATTAGTTTTAGACCCATCCCCACCTTATCCATTAAATAATACACTTTTTAGCCATTATAAACCGAATATTAATTTATTATAAAATATTATTTCTAGCTTTTCCAAAGGTGCCCCTCACCCCTCTTATAAAAGGACACTCACCCTTCTCATTAATTCACTCCTTCAATTCCTTTTGGTTCGGCCAACCCATGACCAAATACTCTCTCAACTTCCATAAATTCATCCTATAGGCCTTCCTTTAGTCATAATTCCATCCTAAGGATCCCTTTTGATCAAATCAAAAGGAAGAACCCGAAGAAGAGGAAATGATTTCACCACCCTTTTTCAAGTTCCTTTCTTCTTCCACTTCTTCTTTCTTTCTTATTACCATTAATAAATATTTAATCCAGTATCTCCTATATAATATAATATTATTATAAATATGGTACAACCATATTCATAATTCTATCCATCCATTGAATGACATGTCACCATACGTGCGTTCGTACGGCTTACTGTCTCCACGTCGTGGTGTAATTGTTATTAAATATATTATTATTTGGATGGGTATAATAATTATTTTTAATTCATGTAAATAATAAATATAACATGATAATGATTCTTTATATATTATATAAAATACAATTATATATTATTTTAATATCAAAATAATGATATTGTCACTCGTGCGTACGTACGGACTACCGTCTCTACGAACGCGATGAGATTTATTCTCTATCATATCCATTCATGTATAATTATCATTTTATGATTTAAAAATAATGTTTATTGACATGATAGCATTCTGGAAATGAATAAGATACAACCTATCCATGACAACCATGGCTTACGTAACAAAACATATAAAAGAAAATGAGTAAGTTAACACCCGAAAAAACGATAATTCTAAGATATTATTAGCAAGGCAATGTTAAAAGATCATATATGATATCATATGAATGTATATGATACATGTATAATTTAATAAATATTATTTCAACATTATACAGGAGGTTAACCTACCCCCAACCAAGGAAAAGTACAAGGTAAGGGGTTTTCATCTCACGCCTTATTTCCGTGAGATTCATGCCATATTGCCACTATTACCTTTTGTGTGGTGTATGTACTGCCCATAATTGTATTCTTTGTGGAATACATATTAATTTATGTGTATTTACATATTAATTTTATGGTACCTCTTTCATGGGTTGTATGTTTCATAAATTGGTAAGGGTTTATTTCGCAATATCTTCATTATCCGAGGTTGTTTATACGTAATAATCTATTGGGATCTCTTTATCATCCACATCCATGTTTCTTAAAAATGTATTGCAAAATATTCTTAATATTTTACAGAATATGGTTTAAATTCATTTATACCCTTGTTTGACTTTTTATAAGAAGTTTATAAAGGAATCTTTCTGTCGTTTTCCAAACAAGGTTCTTTTTAACCTTTTCGACAGAATTAAGGTAAGAATGTTTTTTAACTTATACGGTGGGTGCGGCTATTTTCCGCTGTTATAAAATCGTCGAAGCTTTACTTACAATATTATAAGAACATTTTCAATGAAAATGTTTCATTTTATAAATATATGACTCTTGACTGATATCAAAATAGAAAGAGATATTTCTCTAAAAAGAGTTTTGATTTCATCTATGTCAACATCCTTTGATCGATTTTACGCTTATTTGAAGCTGATTTATTATGATACAAACACTTATATATTGTATTGAAGGTTTTCTGATATGTTTGACTGTGGATGTGCTATTTTTATACCATTCATTGTTTATGGTGAACGTATTGACATTTTGTATGCTAGTTTTAATACGAATGTTTATGTTATATTTCATCCTCTTATTAAGATGAATGTGTTGGACTAGTATGTTCGGGGATGGAGACCGGTAAAAGTAAGTCCTCCGGGTTGGGGTCCAGTTATTAGAAGCACTCCGGGTTGGTTTATGGTTATTAGAGGCACTCCGAGATGGAGTCCGGTTAGAGAGGCTCTCCGGGTTGGGTTTCAGATACAATTATCCCTTAGGTATTGGCACGAGGCCTCGACACAGAAATTAATGTTCGGCATCATGCATTCCATTGTTATAAAAGTGGTTAATGATATTGCATGTGATTATTCGATTAGTAGAATATCCTTGTGAATAAGTAAATGGAATTATTTCATTTTATTTCTGCCATATTATGCTGAAGTTCAAGTTTAAAAGGCTTTTGTTTTAGTTTTATACATTTCCTTAAATGTTTATGCTTATTTTTGAATGTTTCCACTGTATTGCTTACCCTTACTGAGCATTTTAGCTCACCCCTTTTCTATGTATTATTTTTCCCAAGATTCCAAGAAGTGTAATGTGATTGATATGCAGGGTTAATCCAAGGGAATAATGGCGTTTATAAAGAATATTTATGTTATTTTGTACGTCATAAAGTGCAAATGTAACATTCATGTATGTGATCTATTTTTCCAAGACTGCTAAACTGGTCGGTCTTTCGGGACTTGATTCCTTGTAATCATGTCAATGTATTAAAATAATGCACCGACACTAGGTTACTGGGGTCAGGGTGTTACAGTTGGTATCAGAGGAAGTATAGTACAAACCTTGGAAGCTAGATTTAGATAAACTCTGATTAGAGCACATAGATTTAAGACGGACTTTGAGGATTAGTATAGAATAACTTCCTAGAATTTTGGTATTGTAGAGATTTTGTGAGTTTTCCGAGCAATACATCCCTGTCTGGATACGAGCATGTTGAGGCGGCTCTGGCACAGATGTACCTTGGAGTAAAACACGAAAACACCGCTTTGAGCTAGACTCGAATGGGAACTGGTGCACGACAACGAGCCTTGCTGCACTATTGGTTACGACACTCCCGAGGGATATGCTTAGGATGATTCTCATTTTATTTACAAACCATTATAAAGGGCTCATGAGTATATACTTACTCAAAGAAAATATTTTTTATGATTATGGATTATATCCATAAATTGTTCAATTTGCATTAGGAATTATTTATTGCAATTCATTAACTGACCTAGTTTATGCTATTGTATAGAAATGGCTCCCAGTAGAAGGAATGTGAACTCCAGTAATACGAATGATCCAAAGAGTAAGAAGGATCATATCTTTCATGGTAATAAGACATCATTTAGAAGGGAAATAGTCTCCCACGTATTATCATCACATGAATAAATAGTATCATGTGTGGATAAGATAACTAAAGAGTTTACTGAGTCCTATGGCTTTGAAGGGAAGCAAGAGAAGAAAAGGATGGAAGAGAGAAAGATGGTTAAAGGGAAGAGGGAAAAGAATAATTTCCCCATATGTGATAACTGTGGGAAGAAACACCCTGGAACTTGCTTGAAAGGAATGGGAGTTTTTATAAGTGTGGAGAAAAAAGGCACAAAGTACGTGACTGCAAGGGTAAGAAAATGGTTTCAAATGTAAAATGCTTCATTTTCAAGGAATTTGGACACTACGCGAACCTATGTCCCAGTCATCAGACTATGTCGCAAATGATTCTATTGGATAATAATCAAGTTATGATACTACCACAGATGAAGAGGAATGATTAGAGTTATTATGTTGATTATGTCATTTGAGTGTTGTGTCAAAAATGTACTTGTTATAATAACTATATAGTATATAAAGATTGTACTGCAGTACTATTTCATTAAGGACTTGATATTGTGTGGAACAAAGAAAAGTTACTCAATAGCAGGATACATTTTTGGAAAATATATGGTTGAGAGAATGATAAACCATAATATATTTCTGATACCGAGGTAGTGATTTTGGAATAACACATGATTGATTTTGATAAATTATATTGGATATTCTTGACTACCTTGAAACTGATTAATGATTTTTATATTACATCATTGTTGGGGTTTACAACATTTTTGGATTAAAGGGGTATATCCATGATTATTTAAGCAATAAAGGATCATGAATGTAATTAATAAGGTTTTATGGTAATTCAGGATGTTGCAGTGTTATAAAATAATACATGATGAAGGTGTTCACATGTTATTACGTAGCAAAAAGGATCTTCATTTTTGGACTAAATAACTTTGGATAGTTATAGTTTGGATTATTTTTGGATTTCCATAAAAGGACAACCTGAAGGTTGGGCGGCAACCCGTCACGTCAGGCATGGCCGCGAGACTTGAACCCACAACCGAAGGGCGACAAGGGTGTATCACCTACCACGGGCCCACGTAATGTCCGAGATTAAATAATGTAGTTTTTTTTAAAAGATCTGGTAGATAAATTATAAATTAATTTTTAACCCTATACGATTAGGATAAATAGAGTATTTTTGATTTGTATTATGTTTTGGGGTGAAAGATAAGTTTATGGTAGAAATTTATTAATGTATAAAATACTAATTATAAAGTAAGTATATCTTCTTATGATCTTAGTCAACCTCATATTTAAATTCCTTAACATTAAGAAAAGGAAAATAGAACAAAAATTTTGTCCTAGATGGTACCTTAAATAATCACTAATTTATGGCTTTGGGAGTGTTGGCCTTTTCATATCCATGTAATCTACCACTCCCCATCAGATAATTGATGGTTAGATTTCTCCTCCATTTGCATATTTTCCTACATGGAACCCTAGTATGTGTTATTTTCGGTAATCTTCATACTTTCCACTCTTTATTTTAAATAGAGGCCTCATTAATTCATTTTTCGATGTGGGATTTCAACTAAGATATTTTGAAACATCAAAAATGTGTTATCCTAATACCTTATGTTTTGTTGAACCAATGGTATTTTAAATCATCATAGATTGATGAATTTAATGACCTCATTTTTAATCTTTTTTGTGATTGATGACCTCAATCACTACCTATAAATATTTACGTTTTTTCGATAATTATATGTCTTTAATTTCAACCAATGATCTCCTAATTGAGATCATAATTTGGTGGTGACCCTTTCATTTCTCTTTTCCTCATATTAAGACTAAATTTTAGTAACCCAATTTCCGATAAGGGTTTTCCCACAAAGATATTTTTTTATTTTCAAACTATTATTTTAGAAAAACAATTTCAAATTGCAAGGACGCAATTTATTTAAGGAGGGGAGAATGTAACACCCTACGATTTCATAGTGTGTTATTTCTTCAAAATAATTCAATAACTTGCACTACATGCAACACTGAGTTAAAGCGCACCATGACTTACCAAACTAGCCGTTATGAATAGTAATACCTACTTTTTGAAATTTTATAAATTCTATCTCTCAAATTGGACTTCAATTTTGGATTCAAAATATCAACATTATCCTAGGGTGAAATTTTTTTACTTTTCAGATAACTTTAATATTTTGATAAATAGTGAAAATTACTAAATTTTAATTAAAAACAACTTTTTTTAATCAAAATAATTAATAGTGATAAATTATGAATTTGAGTGGTTTTGAATTATATTTAGAATTTATTTTTATGATTTAATACAATTTTGGTCATTTGACATAATTTCACAATTAAACCGAACATAAACAAGTGTCAATCATTTGATAGTTATTATATCTTAAAAACACGTTTTCTGTTTTGACAGCGGGAAGTAATTTTAAATTAATTTCTGCCACTTCTGTGTTTTGAATTTGGAAAAATGGATTCCATATTTGGAATCAGGATGTTCAAATTGTGTAAATAGTTAACTTTTATTTTTAAAAATTTTGAATAATTACTTCGGTAAATATTTTATTTAACATTGTTAAAGGGTAAATCCGGTAAATAAGGGTTAAAAATAATATTATAATAATAAAAAATTACCTAAAACGTGTCCTGACCTTATTGGTTGATACATGTCCGACCATGGGCATATTTGAGTCGATTTTTGGACCCCATGGATGTAACACCCCGAGATTTTATGAAAAATATTATTTTAATTTCATTAATGTCTTCTGTTATATGCTACACCAAAAGGAGCTTTGACAACACACATCTTTGACTTGCCTTTCATTACACGCAATCGCGACCTTCCTCGATAGCGTGTGTAGTACGCAATAACGAGTTTCACTAAACAACAATATACTATTAAAATATTATTAAAACTAGCCGTTATGAATAGTAATAACCACTTTTTGAAATTTTGTAAATTTTATTTTTCAAAATGGAATTTATTTTTGGATTCGTAATATCGAAATTATCTTAGGGTGAAATTTTGTTAATTTTCGGATAAATTTCATATTTTGATGAATAGTGGAAATTACTACATTTTAATTAAAAACAATTTTTTCAATAGAAATAATTAATAGTGATAAATTATTAATTTTAGTGGTTTTAAATTATATTTATAATATATTTTTTCAATTTAATACAATGATGGTCATTGGATGTAATTTCACATTTAAACCAGTTATAAACAAGTTTCAATCTTTTGATAGTTATTATCTCTTAAAAACACGCTATTTGTTTTGATGACGAGAATTAATCTTTAAATTAGTTAATGCAACTGATATGTTTTGAATTTGGTAAAATAGACATCATTTTTGAGTTCATAATATCAAATATAGCTTAGGCCTAATTTTTGGTATTTTTCTGAAAACTTTCAATTTTTGATAAATAGTGAAACCACTAAGTGGTAGTTAAAAAATTGAATTTTTGATAAAACATAATTTTACCGCTTCTGTGAGTGGAATTTCAAAAATCTGAGAGACACGGTTGATGTCAGTATGTAAAATGTGGTTCAATGAGATGAAAATAATTTTTTGTGAATAGTAACTTTTTACTTTTTTTTACCACGGTTAAAAGTAAATAGGGTAATTAACGGTAGAAATGATATTATTATTACCCTAACACATGTCCTAATTTCATTGGACAAGTGTAATTCGACCAAAAACAAACCTAGGAATAAAATATGACCATTTAGGCCCACTTGGATTAGATTAGGACATTTAATATTAATTTATTTAAAGAAGGGTTAAAAGAGTTAAAATCAAAGTTTATTTAGTAAAACATTTTTAATATAGGTTTATACTTATGATAAATTAGATTTTAAATATCAATTAGAAAGCTAAAAAAGATTTCCTAAATAATGGTATTTTATTTTTAATTTTTAGACATCAAATAATTTAATTTATTTATGACACAAAGATGATGCAGTAATTATCTTATTAATGAAATATTGACACAATGGATGTTATAAATACCAAAATAAATGTAATTTAAGACTTTTTATGAATTAAACTAATTTTATAGGTTAATATGACATGTTATTATTGATTTAAGTAACTTTTTTCGAACTTATCATTCGGTTATGATTTTCAAAAAAATCAATTACTAAATAGTGTCAAAATTGACATAAAATAGTTTTTAAAACAAATATTATATTATTAATTGTTATTTTATTCCTAAAAATCTAAGGTTCGGCCAAATGACTTATATAAGGTTATATATATTAATAATAAACAACTTGGGGTTAGTTTGGCTTCTTATAGTAAGTTTATTAACCTTATAGTGTAAGAACACAAGAAGACATGGTAAAAGTAAAATTATTTAACTTAATGTTAAATCTAAATGATAAGGTTAAAATAGGAACTTAAACTTGTCTAAATTCTATTGGATGAGAGTATTTAGACCCATACCCACCTTAGCCTCGAAATAAATCAATTTGGAGCTATTTAAAACCGAACTTGACTTTATAATAAAATAATATTTTTAGTTATTCCAAAGGTGCCCCTCTCCTCCCTTAAAAAAGGGCACCTCCTCCCTCTCTTCCACACACAACATTGAGCCTTAAATCTCGGCCAAACCCGGACAAATTATCCTCTCCACTTCCCTAAAAACATCCTAGAGGTTCTGGTCTTCCTCAAAGACAAATTTTAGTGCCCTAAGAGGAGGTCTCAAAGAGGCGCTTCAAAGAAGAGGTAATTTCAGTTACCGATTCTTTCAACTTTATTTCTTCTTCCACTTATTCTTCTTATTTTGTTTCCTTATGAAGTAATAACATCAGTATCACTCATATACTGATATGTTATTATAAGTATGAAACAACCCTATTTCACCATCTATCCATCCTACGGGAAAACAAATCACCGCGCGTGCGTACGTACGGAATACCGTCTCCACGCCGTGGTGTAATCTGTTTTTCCACAAACACCTTACATGGATGGGTATTATGGTGTAAAGAATAACTATACATAGTTATTATAACATAATAATGATTCTGATATATTGTATCATCCACTCCAATTCAATTCAATAATTATGGAAATGATATCATCGCTTGTGCGTACGTACGGACTACCGTCTCCACGACGCGATGAGATTCATTCTCCATGTTAACCATTTAAGAATGATTATAAAGTATATATAAGCAATAATAATGAAATATATGACATTATAAAGATACTGGATTTATGTTTATATCTATGTATGTCATCTACTTAATTCCACTCAATTCAATAAGGAAACGAAAACAACGTTCATGCGTACGTACGGCCTACCGTCTCCATGAACGGTGTATTTATTTCCATTTATCGATCCATTATATATATGTATATTCTAAATATATATAATATATAAATGATGTTTTATATTCTATAAATAATGATCTATGTAATCATATAAATAATTACACGTTAAAACCTGAACGACAAATGAGACGATTTTACCCAAAACGCTACTTTAACATGAATTTACAAAACCACGGGTAATATAAAGTCCTAAGTGAACCATATATGATATAATAACAATGAATATGATTCTGTAATAAGTCAATGTCATTATTTAAATCATTATACAGGAGGTTCGTACACTTACGAAGCAAATCAGTCCTAAGGTAAGGGAAATATCACAATCTCATTCTTATCCGAGATTGTTTATACTTTAGTATTTACTGGGGTGTATTTTATCATCCCCATCCATGTTTCCTCAATATTTAATATTTATATCCTTATACAATATTTTATATCGAATTTTACCCTTCGGTGAGTTTTTAGTAAAAGATATGAAAGGAATCTTTTGTCGTTTTTCGCACGAGGTACTTTTTTTGACTTTTCCGACAAAAGTACGAGAAGAATGTTTTTTTAACTTATACGGCATGAATGAATTTTTAAAACATTATTTCCAAGAATCTTCCTTTACATGTTTTCAAGTTTATTTTTAATCAACTTCTTTTAGTTTATGATTGTACGACATGTTATGAAAGGAAAAGTATTTTTGAAGCAGAAAGGATATTTTCCTCAAGAATGGAGTTCAAGTGTTTTATCAAAATTATTTTCCATCTAAAATAATAAAGGTTTCTGTTTTATCCCTATTATTACATTTATATGATTATTTTGTGATGGAATTATATTTTTATTAATTCCTTTATCTTACATTAATTGTTTTATGATGTCACGATATTTAAGATTCCCATTTTTATTACATGGGTTATGAAATGATGTATGATTTATGATTTTGTGGCACACATAAGAATGGTATCATTATGAGATGGGTGGGACCTATATCTCTCTCCAATGCATTGCGTAAAGAGTTTATATCTCATGAGATAGACATGGCTGGAATGGTAGGTTATACCAGTTCAGTGAAACAGGACTGAAACGAGGGTGACTCGGTTCAGAAAGGGACTTTGTCCACTAAGATAGTCTTGGAAATGAGTATTTACTAATAAGAAATGATTCTTTATGATTATGTGTGTATGCCACAAAGTTTCATGTTTTAAGTTATGATTATTGTGATTACATTTCACTGCCATGATTTATCCCATGTTATGAAATTATGCTCTCTTTTGCAGGTTAATATTTCCAAAATGTTATGTTCTTATGAATATGATGTGATTGATATATCTTTTGTTTACCCTTACTGAGAATTTGAGCTCACCCTTTTCTGTTTTCTTTTCCCCAGGATATAAAGAAAGGTTTTAGGTAAAAAAAAGGAATATATTTATGGGAGATGTTGAAGATCTTTCACCACGATTAGAAGATTATATTCCGAGTTTTCAAAGACACTAAACAATTACGATCCTTGTGTGTGTGTGTTTTTGTTATGTACTAAGTATTCTGAAAAAGTAATGTAATGTCCATGTACTTCAATCTTCGGCTCTCTACAGTTGGTATCAGAGGAAAAGTTTAGTCAACCTTTGGAAACTAGGATGCGAAAATGTTAGTGAGATCCCTAGAGATATTTCTAAGGTATGTCTAGGGATGTCCCTAAAGATAAGTATACGTATAAGATATAGTCCTAGAACTATGGTAACAATATTAGAATAAACCAAAGATGTTAGATATTGAAGTTACTCCCCCTTTATTATGATTTTTTCCTCTCACACTATTCTTTTTGGGTTTTAGAAAATGGCTGGAAACAAGATGATTCATGATAATGGAGGATATGATGGACAATGGAATGATATTCTTCATGAGCAACCAAATGAAATGGGATTTGGAAGTCCAAACATCATTATTATACCGAATCAGCAATCTCATAATATGATCAATAAAGTAAAATTTGGTAAGTTTCCTGACTCGACTAATAAGAGAAAGATGGAGTTTCATGATGATCATAGAGGAAAGAAAGTTCAATTTCCCCTGTGTAAATCATGTGGGAAGAAGCATCAAGGAGAATGTTTCAAAGGAACTGGAAGATGCTTTGGGTGTGGAAAAGAAGGACACCAAGCCAGTAAGTGTAGAGGAAAAGGTTCAGTTAACACCAGGGATGAGGATAATGGTATTGCTACGACATCAGCAATGGTTAAATGTTTTAAATGTGGAATGTACGGGCATTATGCAAACCAATGCCCTAAAGGAAAGTCTCATGAAGAGAATCAGTATGGTCGTATGGGTAGTATTTATGTGGATGATGATGAAGAGACTACAAATGATATGTGAGATGAAAGAATTGTTGAAGCTCGGTCAATGGTTTAAGAATGTAGTGGAATGATTACATGTATATCATGTGTAATGTTGTATAAGTAATCTCATGCTACTATGGAATAAAGAGACAGCTATGGATTTTTACTCTATTGTCTTTCCTTGAGTTTTGAAAGTGTATGATTAATGTTACCAGTATCCATGAAAGGTTATTCAGATATTTTTGGAATGTAGATGATATGCGCATAATGAAGGGATAAGGAGAAAATTAAATGTTTGATAGTATTCATGAGCTCATGACTGATATAAGGAGAAGGTTATATCATGGTTTGAGTATATAGAATTTTTGGATTTTGGTATGTGGAATGAGTTAACTTTTGTCAGCATTCATGTTTTCACTAAGGTTCAATAGGTATTCATTCTTAAAGAGAATACATGATTGAGGTATTCACATGTTTGTAATTTGACCAACAAGATATATCTTATGATATATGGGGGATAAATGATGGCATTCACGTGATTGTTCTGTGACATTTCAAGTAATCATTTTCTTTATACTATGAGCTTGGACCGAAGTATTTTAGATAAGCATAAAGATTAGAATGGATTATGTTGGACATAAGTTAGGATAAAATGTTTTTCGATATTATTGATGGGATTTTATAGTAATATAGCTTTAGAAAAAGGACAATCTGCAGGACGGGCGACAACCCATCGCGTCGGACAAGGCTGTGGGAATCGAACCCACAACTGAAGTGCGACTGGCCTTTATCACCTACCACTGGCCTACAGGAAGTCCCTGTTTAGTAAAAACTAGTTTTATTATATTAAGCAGTATGATATATGAAGTATAAGTCCATTTTAAGAACCATATATGATTAATCTCACTATATAATGACTTATGTATATTTAATAACTTTTTCTAACCTTTTGTTTGAGACAGATGGAATAACCCGTCATTCTATCACATGATCTGCTAACACTTCACGAATAACAAATTCAACTTCATTTATTTAAGAGATGAAGTAGAAATTGTTCAAGGCATGAACAACAGTGAGATTGTACCAAAATAAATTAAGTATTTATTCTAATTCAAATTCTTCAACTTTAGGGAAACGATCTTGAAAACCAAAAATGTTGTCCTAGTGCTCTTATATCTGATTAATCAGATGGTACCTTAGATCGTCACAAATTTATGGATTTGTGATTGTTGGCTTTTCCATAGCCATGTTCTCTACCACTCTCCCTCAGAACATGATGGTTAGATTTTTCTTCCATATCCATATTTTCACCTATGTGGAAACCCAGTGATTAGTTTATTTGGGTAACCGTTATGTTTCATACTTTTGTTTTTAAAGATTGGTTTTGGTATTCCTTTTTAAGATGTGGGTTTCTATTAAATAAACTGTTAAGTAGTAAACCATTTATAACCCCAATGAATTTCGAGGGCGAAATTCATTTTAAGGGGGGTAGAATGTAACACCCCGAGATTTTATGAAAAATATTATTTTAATTTCATTAATGTCTTGTGTTATATGCTACACCAAAAGGAGCTTGCACAACACGCATCCTTGACTTGCCTTTCATTACACGCAATCGCAACCTTCCTCGAAAGCTTGTGTAGTACGCAATAACGAGTTTCACTAAACAACAATATGCTATTAAAATATTATTAAAACTAGCCGTTATGAATAGTAATAACCACTTTTTGAAATTTTGTAAATTTTATTTTTCAAAATGGAATTTATTTTTGGATTCGTAATATCGAAATTAGTTTAGGGTGAAATTTTGGTAATTTTCGGATAACTTTCATATTTTGATGAATAGTGGAAATTACTAAATTTTAATTAAAAACAACTTTTTCAATCGAAATAATTAATAGTGATAAATTATTAATTTTAGTGGTTTTAAATTATATTTAGAATATATTTTTACAGTTTAATACAATGATGGTCATTGGATGTAATTTCACATTTAAACCAGTTATAAACAAGTTTCAATCTTTTGATAGTTATTATCTCTTAAAAACACGCTATTTGTTTTGATGACGGGAATAAATTTTTAAATTAGTTAATGCAACTGATATGTTTTGAATTTGGTAAAATAGACATCATTTTTGAGTTCATAATATCAAATATATCTTAGGCCTAATTTTTGGTATTTTTCTGGAAACTTTCAATTTTTGATGAATAGTGAAACCACTAAGTGATAGTTAAAAAACTGAATTTTTCATAAAACTTAATTTTACCGCTTCTGTGAGTGGAATTTCAAAAATCCGAGAGACACGGTTGATGTCAGTAAGTAAAATGTGGTTCAATGAGATGAAAATAATTTTTTGGTGAATAGTAACTTTTTACTTTTTTTACCACGGTTAAAAGTAAATAGGGTAATTAAGGGTAGAAATGATATTATTATTACCGTAACATGTGTCCTAATTCTATTGGACAACTGTAATTCGACCAAAAACAAACTTAGGAATAAAATATGACCATTTAGGCCCACTTGGATTAGATTAGGACATTTATTATTAATTTATTTAAAGAATGGTTAAAAGTGTTAAAATCAAAGTTTATTTACTAAAACATTTTTAATATAGGTTTATACATAAGATAAATTCGATTTTAAATATCCATTAGAAATCTAAAAATATTTCCTACATAATTGTATTTTATTTGTAATTTTTAGACATCAAATAATTTAATTTATTTATGACACAAAGATGATGGAGTAATTATCTTATTAATTAAATATTGACATAATTGATGTTATAAATACAAAAATAAATGTAATTTAAGACTTTTTATGAATTAAAATAATTTTCTAGGTTAATATGACATGTTATTATTGATTTAAGTAACTTTTTTCGAACTTATCATTCTGTTATGAGTTTCACAAAAATCAATTACTAAATAGTGTCAAAATTGACAAAAAATAGTTTTTAAAACAAATATTATATTATTAATTGTAATTTTATTCCTAAAAATCTAAGGTTCGGCCAAATGACTTAGATAAGGTTATATATATTAATAATAAACAACTTGGGGTTCGTTTGGCTTCTTATAGTAAGTTTATTAACCTTATAGTGTAATAATAAAAGAAGACACGACAAAAGTAAATTTTTTTAACTTAATGTTAAATCTAAATGATAAGGTTTAAATAGGAACCTAAACTTGTCTAAATTATATTGTATGAGATGATTTCGACCCATCCCCACCTTATCCTCGAAATAAATCAATTTGGAGCTATTTAAAACGGAACTTGACTTTATAATAAAATAATATTTTTAGTTATTCCAAAGGTGCCCCTCTCCTCCCTTATAAAAGGGCACCTCCTCCCTCTCTTCCACACACAACTTGGATCCTTTAATCTCGTCCAACCCCTGAAATATTCTCCTCTCTACTTCCCTAGAAACATCCTAGAGGTTCTGGTCTTCCTCAAAGACAAATTTTAGTGCCCTAAGTGGAGGGCTCAAAGAGGTGCTTCAAAGAAGAGGTAATTTCAGTTACCGATTCTTTCAACTTTATTTCTTCTTCCACTTCTTCTTCTTAGGTTGTTTCATTATGAAGTAATAACATCAGTATCAATCATATACTGATATGTTATTATAAGTATGAAAAAACCCTATTTCACCATCTATCCATCCTACGGAAAACAAACCGTGCGTGCGTACGTACAGAATACCGTCTCCACGCCGTGGTGTAATCTGTTTTTCCACCACCACCTTACATGGGTGGGTATTATGGTGTAAAGAATAACTATACATAGTTATTATAACATCATAATGATTCTGATATATTTTATCATCCACTCCAATTCAATTCAGTAATTATGGAAATGATATCATCGCTCGTGCGTACGTACGGACTACCGTCTCCACGACGCGATGAGATTCATTCTCAATGTTAACCATTTAAGAATGATTATAAAGTATATATAATCAATAATAATGAAATATATGAAATTATAAAGCTACTGGATTTATGTGTATATATATGTATGTCATCTACTTAATTCCACTCAATTCAATAAGGAAACGAAAACAACGTTCATGCGTACGTACGACCTACCGTCTTCATGAACGGTGTATTTCTTTCCATTTATCGATCCATTATATATATGTATATTCTGAATATATATTATATATAAATCATGTTTTATATTCTATAAATAATGATCTATGTAGTCATATGAATAATTACAAGTTAAAACCCGAACGACAAATGAGATGATTTTACCCAAAACGCTAATTTAACATGAATTTAAAAAAGAACGGGTAATATAAAGTCATAAGTGAACCATATATGATATAATAACAATGAATATGATTCTGTAATAAGTCAATGACAATATTTAAATCATTATACAGGAGGTTCGGACACTTACGAAGCAAATCAGACCTAAGGTAAGGGAAATATCACAATCTCATTCTTATCCGAGATTGTTTATACTTTAGTATTTACTGGGGTGTATTTTATCATCCACATCCATTTTTCCTCAATATGTAATATTTATATCCTTATACAATAGTTTATATCGAATTTTACTCTTCAGTGAGTTTTTAGTAAAAGATATGAAAGGAATCTTTTGTCGTTTTTCGCACGAGGTACTTTTTTTGACTTTTCCGAAAAAAGTACGAGAAGAATGTTTTTTTAACTTATACGGCATGAATGTATTTTTAAAACATTATTTCCAAGAAGCTTCCTTTAAAAGTTTTCAAGTTTATTTTTAATCAACTTCTTTTAGTTTATGATTGTACGACATGTTAAGAAAGGAAAAGTATTTTTGAAGTAGAAAGGATATTTTCCTCAAGAATGGAGTTCAAGTGTTTTATCAAAATTACATTCCATCTAAAATAATAAAGGTTTATGTTTTATCCCTATTATTACATTGATTTGATTATGTTGTGATGGAATTATATTTTTATTAATTCCTTTATCTTACATGAATTGTTTTATGGTGTCACGATATTTAAGATTCCCATTTTTATTACATGGGTTATGAAATGATGTATGATTTATGATTTTGTGGCACACATAAGAATGGTATCATTATGAGATGGGTGGGACCTATATCTCCCTCCAATTCATTGGGTAAAGATTTTATATCTCATGAGATAGACATGGCTGGAACGGTAGGTTATACCGGTTCAGTGAAACAGGACTGAAACGAGGGTGACTCGGTTCAGAAAGGGACTTTGTCCACTAAGATAGTCTTGGAAATGAGTCTTGACTAACAAGAAATGATTCTTTATGATTATGTGTGTATGCCACAAAGTTTCATTTTTTTTGTTATGATTATTGTGATTACATTTCACTGCCATGACTTATCCCATGTTATGAAATTATGCTCTCTTTTGTAGGTTAATATTTCCAAAATGTTATGTTCTTATGAATATGATGTAATTGATATATAGTTTTTTTACCATTACTGAGAATTTGAGCTCACCATTTTATGTTTTCTTTTCCCCAGGATATAAAGAAAGGTTTTAGGTAAAAAAAGGGATATCTTTATGGGAGATGTTGAAGATCTTTCACCACGATTAGAAGATTATATTCCGAGTTTCCAAAGACACTAAACTGTTACAATCCTTGTGTGTGTGTGTTTTTGTTATGTACTAAGTATTCCACAAAAGTAATGTAATGTCCATGTACTTCAAGCTTCGGGTCTCTACAATGGATCCACTTGTAAGTGATAATGACACTTTATATTAATTAAGTTAAAATGAATACAAAAATGACACAAGCATATAACTTTTAGAAAACAAATATTTACATAGGGTTATATATGTTGGATTTTCGACTATAAATAGTCATTAGAAAGATAAATATATTTACTAAATAATAATATTTTATTTAAAATTTTTAGACATTAAATAAGTTAATTTATTTATGACACAATGATGATGCAGTAATTACCATAACAGTGAAAAATTTAAATAATTGATATTATAAATATCCAAATAAATATAATTTTAGACTTTTAATGAATTAAACTAATTTTATAGGATAATATGACATATTAGGATTGATTTAATTAACTTTTTTCTAAGTAATAATTCTTTTATGATTTTTACAAAACTCAATTATTGAATAGTGTCAAAATTGACATAAAAGAGTATTTAAAACAAATATTATATTATTAATTGATATTAAATTCCTAAAAATATAAGGTTCGGCCAAGAGACTTATATCATGATATTTGTATCATTATTGGACCACTTGGGGGTCTCTTGGATATATATTGTAAGTTTATTTACAATATAATATAAAAAATACAAAGTGACATGGTAAGTTTCAAACTAATTAACTAAGTGTTAAAACTTGAAGATAAGGTTAATATAATGACCAAACCTGTCTAAATTATATTGGTTGGTTATTTTGCGACTCATACCCACCTTAGACTTTAAATAATCCACTTTGGAGCCATTATAAACCGAATATGAATTTATTATAAAATAATATTTCTAGATTTTCCAAAGGTGCCCCTCACCCCTCTTATAAAAGGACACTCACCCTTATCATTAATTTACACCTTCAAAACCTTTTGGTTCGGACATACCTTTCCCAAATACTCTCTAAACTTCCATCACTTCATCCTAGAGGCCTTCCTTTAGTCATAAATCCATTCTAATGATCCCTTTTGATCAAATCAAAAGGAAGAACCCGAAGAAGAGGTAATGATTTCACCACCCTTTTTCAAGTTCCTTTCTTCTTCCACTTCTTCTTTCTTTATTGTTACCATTCTAAAATAATTAATCCAGTATCTCCTATATACTATAATATTATTATAAATATGGTATAACCATATTCAGTATTCTATCCATCCTTTGAATGACATGTCACCATACGTGCGTACGTACGACTTACCGTCTCCACGTCGTGGTGTAATTGTTATTCAATATATTATTATTTGGATGGATATAATAATTATTTTTAATTCATGTAAATAATAAATATAACATGATAATTATTTTTTATATATGATATACAATCCATTTATATATTATTTTAATATCAAAAGAATGATATTGTCTCTCGTGCGTACGTACGGACTACCGTCTCCACGAATGCGATTAGATTCATTCTCTATCATATCCAATAAAGTATAATTATCATTTGATGATTTAAAAATAATTTTTATGGACTTGATATCATTCTGGATATGTTTATGATACAAACTATCCATGACAACCACGGCTTAGGTAACAAAACATATAAAAGAAAACGAGTAATTTAACACCCAAAACAACGATAATTCTAAGATTATATTAAAAATGAAATGATAAAAGATCATATATGATATCATATGAATGTATATGATAATTTTATAATTTAATAACAATTATTTCACCATTATACAGGAGGTTAACCTACCCCCAACCAAGGAAATGTACAAGGTAAGGGGTTTTCATCTCACTCCTTATTTCCGTGAGATTAATGCCATATTGCCACTATTACCTTTTGTGTGGTGTATGTACTTTCCATAATTGTATTCTTTGTGTAATACACATTAATTTATGTGTATTTACATATTCATTGTATGGTACCTCCTTCATGGGTTTTATGATTCATAAATTGGTAAGGGTTTATTTCGCAATCTCTTCATTATCCGAGGTTGTTTATACGTAATAATCTACTGGGATCTCTTTATCACCCACATCCATGTTTCTTAAAAATGTATTTCAAAATATTATTACTATTTTACAGAATATGCTTTAAAGTTATTTATACCCTTGTTTGAATTTGTATAAGAAGTTTATAAAGGAATCTTTCTGTCATTTTCCAAACAAGGTGCTTTTAACCTTTTCGACAAAATTAAGGTAAGAATGTTTTTTTAACTTATATGGCGGGTGCGGCTACTTTCCACCGTTATAAAATCATCGAAGCTTCCCTTACAAGCTTATAAGAATATTTTCAAAGAAAATGTTTTATTTTATAAATATATGACTCTTAAATGATTTCAAAATAGAAAGAGATATTTCTCTAAAAAGAGTGTTGATTTCATCTATTTCAACATCCTTTGATGGATTTTACACTTATTTGAAGTTGATTTATTATGATACAAAACTTCTATATTCTATTGAAGGTTTTCTGATATTTTTTACTGTGTATGTGCAATTTTTATACCATTCATAGTTTATGGTGAAAGTATTGACATTTCGTATGCTAGTTTTAATACGAATGTTTATGTTATATTTCATCCTCTTATTAAGATGAACGTGTTGGCCTAGTATGTTCCAGGGTTGGGGACCAGTAAAAGTAAGCCCTCTGGGTTGGTGTCTGTTATTAGAGGCACTCCAGGTTTGTGTCCGGTTATTAGAGGCACTCCGGGTTGGTGTCTGGTTATTAGAGGCACTCCGGGATGGAGTCCGATTATAGAGGCTCTCCAGGTTGGGTTGTAGTTATAGTTATCCCAGAGGTCTTGGCACGAGGCCTCGACACAGAAATTAAAGTTCGGCATCATGCATTCCATCACTATAAAAGTGGTTAGTGATATTTAATGTGATTATTCTATTAGTAGAATATCCATGTGAATAAGTAAATGGAATTATTTCATTTTATTTATGCCAAATTATGCTGAAGTTAAAGTTTAAAAGGATTTTGTTTTAGTTTTATAGATTGCCTTAAAAGTTTATGCTTATTTTTGAATGATTCTGCTGTATTGCATACCCTTACTGATCATTTGAGCTCACCCATTTTCTATGTTTTATTTTTCCTAGGATTCCAAGAAGTGTAATGTGATTGATATGCAGGGTTAAGCCAAGGGTATAATGGCGTTCATAAATATTATTTATGTTGTTTTGTACGTCATAAAGTGCAAATGTAACATTCATGTATGTGATATATTTTTCCAAGACTGCTAAACTGATCAGTCCTTCGGGACATGATTCCTTGTAATCATGCTAATTTATTAAAATAATGCACTGACTCTGGGTAACTGGGGTCGGGGAGTTACAATATTTTTCTTCAAAATTATTTTTATCCCAAGGTGGAAGTTAATGTTAAATTAAATAAAATATTATCATGAAATAAATCCATTATTGAAGAATTAAATTCATGAGAAGGAATTATAACTCAAAAAAACATAATAGAGTCATACAAATACTATATGGATTTAGTAAAAAAATAATCAAAAGAACATGAGAGGGAGATCATAGAATAGAAATTATAATCTTCTGAAATGGAAGAAGTTTAATTTCAATATCAATATCATCATAATAAAAAGAACTATTTTATAAAATTAAATGTATAAATTGAGAATAAAATTTACATCTAAAATGTACCTCAATATCAACCCCCCTCCAATACCCACCCACCCCACTACACCACTCATTAAAGCCACACTATATCCCTCAGTTCCCCCCCACCTACACCCCCACTGCCCCCAACCTCTTCCTCCACTACCCCCCCACACACCCCCACTACAGCACTCCCCCAAGCCCCTCCCTAGCCCACAACCCCCCCCCCCCACCTGCACCCCCACTACCCCCATCACCAGCCCCCCTACACCACTCCCCCATAGCTCCCCCCCTCACCAGTATTACTCTTCTTCTTCTTCTAGGATATCTTTATTTTTTTTAGAATACCATTATTTTGAAGTCATTATTATATTTGTTCTTTTAAGATGTCATTAATTAAATGAATTATACGATTCTTTTTCTGAATTGATTCCATTTGTTACATTATCTCACTTCCATCATTCATGAAATTAATGGAATGTTTTAAATGGTCCATTATCTAGACTATTCTTCCATAGTGTAGGCAGTTCATCTCTATTTTAACATCCTCTTCACTTCCATCGTTCATGACGTTATTATACCAACATTCACTATACTTTTATCTAAATGTCTAGTATAACTATTGTTGGCAAATAAATAACCTTTTGTTTCTATTATATTTAGTATATCTAGTATTTTTGGCTTTATATTTATGGGCAACAACAATATGATCATTATATTTATTTATAGATACATGTATTTTTTTCATGATCATAGCCAAATTGAATGATAGGGATGGATTCTCATTATTTAATCACACCCATATTTGAACAGATTTTTTTTAAACCATGAATAAGAGATAAATATCCATAAGTAACAACAGATTTATCAGGATTGTCTATTATATTCATCCATGAGTTTATAGTGAAATAATTAGCGGATTAATTTAAGTTATTTTGACACAATTATGAGTCTTTTTTTATTAATATTATCATATTTAGTTTGTGTCGTAGCAACTCTTATTTTCCTAAAAACATGTAATGATTCAACTTGGGTGACTTCGTGATTTATCAATTTCACCTATTACTCAAATCATTATAGATTTAGATAATACATATCATATTCCAGATATTTTAAAATTTCTTCATATATATTTTGTAACATCAGAATCCGATCTCCATATACTTTATTAGAATTTATAAGAGAACTATATAGTACTTTAATACTATCATCATTAACATCCAGCTATAAATCTATGACATCTATAGAGGTTAAATATTGTTTTTCTAGTGAAAATACCACTTCTATAATAACAACCTCCTAAAAAAATATCATTTTCAATTCTTATTCATTTAGAGACAATTATCCATTGACAAGTGATAGAAATGCATCCTTAGCTTCAATAAACACAATGATGGTGATACATTTACATACCATTTTAGAGAAATTATATTTCATTGACTTAGAATCTAAATATAAATATGATTTCTAATATTGTCCCCCCCTTGAGGAATTACATCTTAATGGTGACTTGGTCATTACAACACTTGCCTACATGGGAAATTCCATCTTAAAAGTCTAACTGCACTTAAAGAGCATTTTTGATCAAACCAAAATTTTAATAGAAAGAGACCAACCCCCTATAGGGATATAAAAAGTGTAGGTTATGATTTATACTTTATGACTGACAATGAAATCAAGTATAAGGGAAAAAAAATGCTATAATGTCAACCAAGGTATACTGTTGTGAGTTTTCGTAGACAGCGCACCTCCGTTGGAGTGGTTTTATTACAAAACCATGACTTGTTTATCAAAAAAACAATTATATTAACTAATACTTATTCAAGAATTGATATTTAATATAAACAAAAAAAATTAATAAGGAAATTAAATACAATTTAAAACATTCTTGAATTAAAGATGCTAGGAGAGGGACCCAACATTAGATGAGCCCAGCCACACTCTACGCTAGACAATTTTATCAGCGACAACTCTAAGATGCTTCATCCATCCTTCTCGCATATGCACCATTTCATATACATAAGGACATCGTAACCCCTATGTACGTGTCTGCATGGCCTTGAACACGCACAAGAGGATCCTTATATTTATGCTCACATGAATAAGCCTGTTATCACCCACACATGTATGCATTTTCCTTATATATACATATGCACACCAAACACCTTATTTGTAATCGTGCTGGCATGGGAGAATATACATATAAAGGGAGAACATATTATATATGTGCTTACCTATGCATACACAGTGAGTTGCCTTTTGACTCTGGTTAACGCAACACACACGAATGGGTCCCGAGAGACTTCCACAAAATGTCAGCGATCTAATGAATCATCACTAATTGAACCTAAAAATTAATGATGGAAGATCATTATTACTGATAAATTCAATCTATCATATTAAATTAGAAAACCCTACACTCTTGTTAAAGTCCATCTCACCTCATAAGACTTCACCCTAACTATCTGCAATAATACCCATTGATTTTGTCATACAATTTCCCATATATAGAATTTCATCATAAGGGAATGCTATCATTATTTGATTTTTAGTCACTATGGTTATACACCAATCTATCATATTAAACATAAAAAAATCCTCACATTTAATATTTTATTCCACTAATATTTTCATATTGCAGTTAATCATTAAGGGAAAAAATAATATATTAAGAATATAACCTCATGTCTATTAGTCAAATGAACCTTTGATCATTGATCTAAGTCGTTCATCATTATATATCTATTCTCCAACAAGGATGATAACTGCTGGTATATTAAAATTAATTATCATGGAATATTATATTTATTTCATGAAGGATTGATAGGAAAATAACATTCACTATTGAGGATCTTTATCTTGATCCCCAAAGCCATCAATTATATCAAACTCTCATAAAGGTGGAATTATGAAACATCAGGTATTTATAAATGTCAACTCTATATCTATGGTATACCACTAATCCCAAAACATTCTCAATGTCTTCAAATGTAGACAATTTATATCATTATATAAAATGAAAAAAATAAAATGGGGGAGACTCACTCTTCTCTTTTCAAAAGAATTCATACCCTATATAGATTATTATATATAGGGACTATTTTCCTAATTTAGCATTATTTCATAAATCAAAACTACTCATGTATAACCTACAACAATTAACTCATTAACCTCAAGGTTTATTGTGAAATACTTCACCACCTGTCAATCATCAAAATGTTTCTCACACTATCTGATGTCCATACATTGTCCTAATAAAAACTGTGACTTATCAATCACAAATACTTATTAGAATCCCATTAATAATCTCATTCTCATAATAAAAACATAGAGTCCTAAAATCTATCTCAAAACCATCTGGGAACCTTCCTAGGCCGCAAGATGGTGAGATCATTATAAAACCCAATGGGAGTCTCATCCTGGCCTAACCAACCCTTCTTGTAGTAGAAATTCATGACATGTAGATCATACCTAATCAAATAATAGTAAAAAATCATGGGGAAGTAAAAAAAATTGATAATAAATGAGAATATTTCTTTTATAAATAATTCATCTACTACATGAGTTAATAAGACCAATTAATTTCTCAAAAAACTTCCATTATGTTATATCAATAAATCAGTTAAGAAACACTTTTATGAACAATTTAAAGTTTCATCCCATGCCTATTATTCACACATGAGTTCCATGATAAATTATATTTAATATAGCCTATAGAAAATCACAAAATTCAATTTTAAAAAATTATTTGAACTACTCATTTTAAGATGATTTCTATAATGAAATTTTATTTCAATAACACTTCAAATTTAAAATTTCATTTTATAGTTAAAAAAAATTATTTACAGATAGCACAACAAATCATCCCGTCACATGTCCTTATAAACTATATATTGGCCCACTGATAACTGTTATACTAAGGTGGAACTAAATATAATATTTAGGAAGAAAGGTATAATTTGGTGAAAATTAGTATAATAATATACCATCACAATTATATAGTTAGATAATGTCATACAATTATTTTTAATTAATAGAAATAATAACAAGAATATAAAGTAAAATTATGAAATTTCAGAAAAGAATAAGGATTAAAATAATAAATGAATAAATACAAACAATATTAGTTACACATACAATATAAATCAAAGGTCATACCAACCAGTTTCTTTGACAAAGAACCGTTATCTCTTCAAATTCCCTAGAAATATATATGTCATATATTTTAAATAATGTATTACAATTGGAAAAAATTATTGAATACTCACTATATGGAATAATAAAACAGGAACCATGGGAAATGTGCTGTAGAAAAATAATGGCACCACATCACATACTATAAGTTGAATCACAAATTTATAAATCCCAATAAAACAGTGATTTTATGAAATTTTACTGAAATCTATAAATAAATTAGTCTGGTGATATACCTCCATTAAAAGAGTGTGTATCAATACTCATTATTCCTCGATAAGTGTCATTTTACTATTTCATGAAAAATACACATTATTAGTGTGATTTCATCAATGTTCTTGTGAAAATACATATTCAAATACACAAAAAAAACACCAAAATCATGGGATTAACAATATAAGGTAATAAATAGAGATGAAAGGAAGAATATTAATAAGGGATAATGAATTAGAACCATATTGATCATACAATTGAAACATTTGTAGTAGGGGGAGAACCTTGAAAATCCCCCTCAATTGAAGAGGTATGGCCTAACAATCACTGGAAATAGGTATGTGTTGCTTGAGAGAGAAGATGGCATGATAGATTAACTGCCACAATGTTTTTCGGTGAGGGAGAAGGTTTTCCAACAGGGAGATGAGTCGCACCACTATTAGGGTTCAGAGGGTCATGGATCGGGGGAGGAGCCATGTCATTTGGCTGCGATGATGGTGCGGAGAGGTCGAGGGTGGAGGACATCGCGAATCGGGGGAGTAGTGGTGGCGTTCAGAAGGGAGGAGGCCGTGGAGAGCCTAAGCATTGAATAGTTCATAGAGAGGTGAGGTTGTCAGAGGAGTAGTCATGTATTGTAGAAGGAGGATCCCGACACTTGTAGTGGAAAAATGGGTTTCCATGGTTTGTTAGTTAAATCGTGGCTATAGACATGTTATAGCCATAGATCTATAAAACTATGATTATAGATCTGTGTCTATAGCTTAAATTTCTAGTAGTGTTATTCTTAATTTCAATTGTTTATGATGAAAATATTTTTATGAAACCAATTTATTTTCCTTGGGTTATACCATGATTACATTCTTATTAAACCCACTTCTTCTCTATGAGTCATTTTATGATGAAATTATTATTAAACTTATCTTTTTTTCCACAGATTATGATATGTGGAAATTGATATAAAGTACGTTACATTTCATGGGTTATGATATTATGAATTATTTATGATCTTATTAAACACGTTAATATAGTTTTCAATATGATATTTGTGGTATTTATATCCCCCTCCAAAGCATTGTATAAATATTTAAATCTCATGGGAATGAAATGGCTGGAATGGATATTGATCCTAGTTCTATATTTGACTTTGTGTTCTTAGATTATATTAATAGTTAACCTTGACTAATATTCTGTTTTGGGTAGTAAAACAATTTCACTAATATCCATGTTAGTGAGGCTTGACTACAATGGATATGGTATTCTATAATTATGTGTATGCCAAAAATACCTTTCTATTTCCAACGTAATTCTCTCATGTCTAATGATAATTGATTATATTACCATTCATGTCTTATGAACTTCCATTCTTTTTTAAATGACTAAAAATTATGATTTTTGATATTCATGGTGTGCCTTTCAAAATTTATAGTCTTGTTCTCTTACCATTATGACCATGATAGTCTTATATATAGACCTTTTTTAACCTTATTGGTCATATAAAATCACCATTTCCTATGTTTCTTTTCCCCATGTTATGAAGAAATAAATTTTGTTTGATATGTCTAAGAAGGGTTCTAGAAATGTAGGAAATAGTTAGAGATGATGTAATTCACCTATGAAACCTGTTTTTAAATTTCCATGTTCCCAATGGAAATATACCTTTAATATTCATGGGCTTGTGATTGTGAAATATAATAAATGTTCACAAAAAATGATATAATATCTATGAGTTATAATACTACGATAATAGATTTGTTTTCAAAATATAGGTTTAATTAATGTTTGTAACTAAAATGGGAAAATCTTATTATGATGCTTAAAGACATGTCTCTAAGGATATGTCTATGTGTGAGTAAAAGTATAGGAATGTATCCTATAATTTTGGTAAAGGATAGAGATCGTGGTTTCAATGATAATAAATCCCTTTTTAAATACTATAAGTGGATGTGGATATGTAAAAAATGGTACCTATGTAAAATAACTCCAAAAAGAGAGCAAGGCTCGATCGTCACATATTGTACACAATGGGCCTTATTGTAAACTTGTTTTGACACTCACATGAGATATTATATGGAAATTCAAAAACAAATTATGAACCAATATGATGGATTTAAATAGATGTTGACAACGAATGAAATAGTACTTACTTAAGCTAACATAGATTAAAAATAATGTGTCCCGATTTAGATATCCTATAGGTGATTTTTTGGATTATGTGGTTCCCTAATATGATCATTGTTTCTTACACTATGCATTAAAGTCTTATTAAATGGATTGAACCATATGGAACAATGTAATTGATAATTTTAATGGAAAATTATATGATCATTCTCCAATGAATTCAATTGATAAGGGATCTGCAATAAAAAATCTCATTTCAATGCTCGCGTTCCTTTCTCAGTCTATGAATCGTGAAGGAATTCCAAAGAGAAAATGTTGTAACAACATTCTATTGAGTCAATCCTAAGGAAACATCTACCTGATTTTAGGTGGAATTATAATAAACTATTTGTTCAGAAATGGATCAGTATACCTAAAATGATATTTTCCATTATCCATTATTCAAAATATGAAAAATTCATTTAGCTTGATAGTTGTGTGGAAGGGAAATAGGGTTAATTTTGGAATCTTATCAATAATATAATGAAATATTATACAATTTACCCATGGTTTGGGATGATTTTAGGAACATACTTTTCAATAATTACTTCACATGTATTCCTTGTATGAAGTCAGAGAAAGGGTTACTTGAGATAAATAAAAAGGCTGGTGAATCTAATGTTACCTATGAAGAAAATTATACAAGACATTTGAGGTATTTTTGTGGTATTATCATTTAATGTGAATGTAATATCGATCAATTCTTCAGTGGATTAAAAACAATTATATGAAAGGATTTATCCTTAAGAAGCATTAGTAGCTATGAATAAATTTTTCAACTTGAAACCAAGGAGGAAATGGTGGATGATGTTATGTATCAATCTCATGGTTTTGAAAGGATGAAAAAAAACTGAATTCCAAGGAAAATATAAGAACCTTGGAGAGATGAAGATCATATTTCCTTTATAATCAATGTGTGGGGATAATAATTGAGTTAATTTTCTTAAGGGGACTACTAAACAATTTAATTGTTAAAGGAAAACCATCATTCCATTTATTATTGATGTGTTGGGATGAAATTATATAATTATTTGAATAGAGAGAAAATTTTATAGAATAAACAACCCTCACTCATGTTTTTAACATAAATAGAGTATGATAAGAATGCTACATGGTGTCAAAATTAAATTTATAATGATGATGATCATCTACATAAAATTATTAAGATGAGAGACAAAGGGAAGTCTCATTTGACCACTATTTCTGAAGAGGGGTGTCATAATGATGTGGTGGAAGGTAAACTTTCCAACAACTATATAATTAATAATGTATTATTTGAATCTCTATCTACCCATTTTTCTATATATAAATAATATTCAAAATGTATCAAGATTCCACAGAAACAATTAAATGTAGAATTGGTAATGAAGACCCCTGATGGTACAATTATTTATTATAATGTGTATAATTCCACTTCGGTTGATGTTTGTGGGAATGTGATTCATGAACATCTTATCATTATTCAATAGATGAATTTTATTTCATCAAATTCATGGATTTTATTTAAATTCATAATTAACAAATCAATTTTACAGTTGGTATATAATGATGGATATTACCAAATAAATTGTGGTCATCAATCAATGTGATAATAAGAATGAAAATATGATGTACATCTCATCCATTCTATCATCCTTAATTTCCATACCTAAGTGGATATTATCTTAGATGGATGGGGAGAAACAAGACATGAATGGTAGGCCTATTGAGTTAGAATTTGTTGATGTGTTTCCTATAGATATTAATAGTCTTCCATTAAATAATGAAATTGATATATCAATAGAACATATAATTACTGTTGCATAAATTTTAAATACTCCTTATTGAATCATCCCAATTGAGTTTGAATAATTAAAGAAGAAAATCAAGTATAACCTTCACAAAGGATTCTTTCATCCATGTCTATCACAATGGGGTTCCCCAATTCCTTTTGTTTATAAGAGATACGAATAAATGTGTCTCTGTATTGATTATTTGAAGATCAAAAACCTCCCAATAAATAGAGAGTGTCATCTACCACATAATGATTAATTTCTTGATCAACCGAGTGGATCTAATTACATTTACAGGATTAACATTCCATCTGTATATCATCATATCAGGGTGAAGAAGGAGGATATACCCATCACAAAATTATATTTCAGGTAAATACACTATAAATATATAATTATGCCATTCAGTCATATTAATTCCCCTCTATATTTATGTATTCAACTAATTGGGTCTTTAGGTATTATGTTGATTAGTTTATGGTTTTCTTTATGGATAATATTCTAATCTATTCCAATATAATTAAAGAGAATGTAGACACATTTATAATTTTACAAAAGGCCCTAAGGAAGGACAAAATATATAAAAATTTTATAATGTCTGAATTTTTTCTACAAAAGGATCAATTTTATGGTCATATAATCTAAAAAGAGGGTATATCAACATATCAATCATGGAAAGAATCTATTGATAGATTTTATAGACCATGAATGGTGATTGAGATCTTCAATATTCAAGGTTTTTCTGATATTATTGATGATTTGTAGACAATTTATCATAAATATGTAATACACTCGGCTGTATAACTCTTAAGGGAGATATTTTTTCTCAGAAATATGAATGTGATGAAAGTTTATAGGATCTAAAGAGATGATTTGTTATAGATCCTATGATTAGGTTAACCTTTAGTGTAGAAGGATATGTAATAATTATTGATGATTATAATAAAGGATTGGGATGTGTTATAATATAAAATTAAATTGTTATAGATTATGACTCATGTCAATTAAATTTCTATGAGGAAAATTTCCCAACTCAGGATTTATAGTCAACTGTAGTAATTTTTTCACTACATATATGGAATCATTATCAATATAGATAAAAGTGTTATGTTTTTATCAATCACAAACCATTAATGTACATATTCAAGCAAAATTAGATGAATATTTTAAAAAGACGATGGTTAAAATTGATTAAATTTTATTACTGCATAATATGTTACCACGATGGGAACGAAAACTAGGCGGACCATTCATTGACATAAAATGATTTTCCAAGATTATCCATGATGTGGATAAAAAAGGGCAAAATATTTGTTTATATTCAATGGATGAATATGGAAATATTTAATGTAGGGTAGAAATCATATCTTTCACATTTTAATGCTTAATTATCTATCCACATAATTATTATAGAGGTGTGTAAGGAATATATAATGATCAGATATAAGGTTATAAATGTTACTATGTCTAACTGTGTTCATAATGGAAAGATATGTTTTTATAATCTTTTATGTTCTCCTTCTATACTATATTTTAAGAAGGAGTTGTTAGATGAATATCATAGTTCATTATTCTCTATATATATTCGATGCATGAAGAAGTAATGATATTTTAAATAGTACTTATAGTGGGAAAAAAATTTGTGAGATATCACAGACTTTGAATCTCGATTCATGGTATGTGAGATATTTAAGGCTATGAAACAAAGTCTAAGGGGATGTTACATCCATTACCCATACCAAAATTTATATATAAAACAAGACCATGGATTCTACCATTGGACTCCCCAAAACATATAATGAGAATAATTATATATGGGTTATAGTCAATATCCTTAATAATTCCTCACAGTTCATCAAAGTTAGAGAATACTTTTAACTGTATCATCTTTCTAGGATATAAAATAAATAAGTGGTAAGGTTAAAAGCAGTGATACATTACATTATGTCTTGTGGGGATGTGAGGATTAACTCAAAATTCTTGTGATATATTCATTAAGATCTTGATATAGAGTTATGTATGAGAACTGTAAATAATATTCAGTTAAAAGGTTAGTGTAAGAGAGAAATTTAAACCCAGTTGGATATATTTAGATATTATTATATGTATTTCAATGGTGGTTTGTATCAACCCCTTCCTCAAGTTGAGTTTTCATTTAATAATTTCTTTCACTCAAGAAACCTGATGGATCCGTATAAATTTCATTATAGAAATAAGAGTATAACTCCATAATTATGGATTAAATATGGAAAAAAATAAATCAATTGGGACATGATATAGATGATGAAATAGAAGATAAGGTATGATCCATTCTGCATCACATCAAGGACGCTCATAATAGATGTGAATTCTATAGTGAATTTTTTTGGAGTGATATAGGATATGAAGTAAGTGAAAATGTTCTTACAATAATTTCATTGTGGTATAAAGTTATTATATTATGTATGAAATGGAAAATAATCTCTAGTTATATCTCTTCCTCTGAAATTACTTATTTTATCGGGGTGGTAGCCTATTAATTGGCACTTGCACCCAACCACTATCAAGTCCATGATGTATTCTATATGTCAATCACGATTATGTACAAATATAACACTAAACATTTATTAAACTGAAAGTCCATAATAGTAGATAAATATCATTTGTATATGGAAAAAATAGTGTAGATTATATAGTGTACAATGAATGTTCTATGAAACCAGACCACTCATGAGGAAGATATTTGTGGTGAAATCGCTAGTTTAAAAAAGTAACATTGGAACATGAGGATATGATGAGGTGGAAAAATAATAATTTTTTTTATTAGATTGATTAATTTCATGGGATAAATAATTCATTAGGGCATAGAATGTAACACAAAAACGTTTTGTGATTTTTCTTGAATTATTTAAATATCATAGATAGCCAACACCAATCTTTAACAAACTATTTTATAAAATTAAAATTATTAAAATGTGATTTTTATAACTAATATGTTAAAATTAATTATATAAATAGTAATAAATAATTTTTAAATAATAATTATTCATTTTTTGAATAAAAAATATTTATTAAATTTAAATAATTTTTTAATGTGTTCATATTTTTCAAAATTAGGGTTCTAAAAAAATGTTTGATTATTTCTTTCATTTAAAATTAATAAATTTATTTTTTACACTTTTATAAAATTAAAATTATAAAATAATTTCCTTTTAAATTATCTTTTCATAATTAGCTTTGTGTGAATTTTTTATATTTTTCAAAGTAGTTTTATTGATTGATCAATATTGAAATTAATGAATTTTAATTAAAAATAGCATTATTTATTAAATTATTTATTATGATAGACATCATATTAAATATTATTTAAAGTTATATTATTTATATTTATACATATTAATAAAATTTAGGTTATTTTACTCTTTTTCATAGTGGATTTCGAAATAAAAGCCTTGTGAGCTTTGCGAACATATTCTCGTGGATTCCTGAATTCTCATCGCATATACTATATTAATTTTAAATTAAAATATTCCGATTATGTTAATTGAATTAAAGATAATGGATTATATTTTTATAATAATAATAATTTATATTATTTAATATGTTCAACTTAATTTACCCCCAAATTGAATACAAAAAATAGTAAAATATTAATTATAATTGTCAAGGTAAAATGGGGTTTGCAATGTGTTCATCTTAAAAGATAAGGGCTACAATTACCTGAAGACATGTAAAAAATATATTTTCAAGCAATATGTTGACATTATTATATCTAATTGTAGTCAATAATACAATATTAATACTTTTACATCAGTAAAATGTGGGAACATATTTTTCTCTTAAAAAATTACAATTTTTCTACTCACATCACTTACAAACGGCCACCACCTATCCAGCATTCTTCACACATTTGAACCCCTTTGTATTAGATAATAAATAACCAAATAAATTTTTAAATTCCCTCATCCAATATTAAAACCATTATTTTGGGAACAATTACATCCTATAAAGGCTTTTTAATTCAATCCTATGGAGGTTGCTAAAGGAGGACGTAACGTTATTCAACAAGTGTTTTTATTTAATTTCTTTATCCACATACATAAATTATTATTGAAACATTATGATATAAAAAAATAAGTATCATACATATAAACGGTTTCTTTTATGTTAAAATCATGTCTTACAAACATCTCAACTTCCATCGAATGTGTTATGGAATCATCTTTCTTTTGTACAAAAAACAATTGAATCACAGACTCATGTCATTCTATTTTCCATTACTTCCTTCATAGTTTGGTATAATGATATATATGATATATATATATGATATATATAACATAATTATACCTTTTTAATCATTATATCATATATAAAATTTACGTTCCATTTTGTGGGAATACAATATCAATGGTCATGTAAATATGGGAAATAAGTCTATCCTCATCCATCAATATCAACAGTTTGCATAAATAATTGGTATTGAATGAAAAGATTATATGTATTTCAATATATTGATTAAACCATTCATTTTTATATAAATATAAAATTGTTTTTGTAAAACCCATTGGTATAGGTTGGAATATACCAATTGTTTTTTAAAAACCATTTGTGTAGAGTCTTTAAAAAAAATTATCAGCCTCCAACCCTCACCCCACCCATTGACCCATGATACCTAGTATCCCTCACACATGAAAGCATTGGATTATATTATACTCCAGTGTTATCCCCTTATTTAGGGATTTTTTATTAAGATCTTCTACAACATCATTTTAATGATTGTCAAATACTTCTTATCCTCTGTTGGGTATTGTTTTTTCTCAATATTCCAAAACCTACCAAAGATACTGTTTGGTCAAAATTCATTTCAATTACATGGAAAAAAGATCATTTAATTATTATTATAATATTAATTCATAATAAATGTGACATTAATATATATAAATTTTGTATGAATTTAGTTATCTGTAAATTTTACATAATTACTACATAAATGTTTTTTTTATATATTAATTTATTATGTAATTAGTTAATATAGAAATTTAATTAATTAATATAGAAATTTAATTAATTAATTAATTAATTAGGGTTTTATTTCTTTTCCTATGATTAAATAGAATTATTTATTGGAGATAACCTGAATACATAGGTGAGATTGTACTGTAAATCCTTATTTAGTAATCAATGTTAATTTGGGTTTTATGTGATCTCAATTATTATGTGGAGTATTATGAGGAGATGTCACTTTCATGGAGTAAATAATTTTGGGATATGGTTCTACCATATCAATGTAACCATATATATATGGTTCTACATTGAAAATACACCAGAATGATATGGAACACCCATATAAAATGAACTATGCTGACATTGTTCTCCATTAAAAATATGCCATGAGGAAAAGATTCCCTAAAATACATTTAATGTCACCCAACCATATCTACTTTTGTACTTACAATTGATCCTTATTGTGAAAATTTATTTTAATATATTCTATTTATATGTACATATTTCATATAATGATCCTCACATAATCTAATTGTTAATTATTATTTTTGTTACTTACGTTCATTATAAAGGTATTTACTTTTATTAATTATTCTTGTTTTTATATTCAATATGTATTTATATGAAAAAGAAAAGAAAATTATTTTTAATTATTTTTAATCATGGTTATTAGATATAAAATGATGTACTATTTGAAATTATTATATAAATTTATTTCAAAATAATTCTATATAAAAGATAATTTTATCATTATGTCATGATATTCCTTAATCAAGGTTAAAATTTTAATTTAAAGACACTTTTTCTCATTATAAAATAAATATAATTCATTTATATTTCAACCATTGATTAAATATCAAGAAACATAATATAATATATGTTTCCATAGTGAATAATTTGCGTGTTTTCAAAGAGATGAAAAAACATCATACTTTGATTCTTCTATTTTTTCATCAAAACTAAAATATTAGATTAATTGTTTTGTTTCAAATGATAATAGCATGGATTATATTATATTGGTTATGAATTAGTAATTTAGTGTAATACATATTGAATTTATCTGTTTTAGTGATTTATTCACACTCCATTCTCATATAGAAGAAATTTACATTGATGATGGTAGTTAAAAGTTAATCTTTCAGTTAGTGTATTATCATTGGAACTTATTTGGTCTTATTCATTGAGGCATGTGATACATATTTTTTCAACTAGGTATGGGTAATTTTTTCAATCAAATTTCGTATTTTTATTCATATAACATTCATCTTTAGTCTTCGGTCTCCTCCATTTCATTTTGGATATATTTTTGTTATATTATAAATCATTGTTTCTATGATATCAGGATTGGATGATTATTTTTTTATATCAATTATATATATTTTCCATGATATTGGTTTAGATGCTAGGTGACATTTTTTTTATTCTTGCATAAATGTTTTCATCATAATGAAAAGTGTATATAATTTTATTAATGTCATATTCTAAACATGCATGTTCTAAGAAAAACTTTTCTACTAATATATATGTAAATAATTGTATTTTTTAATAGTTGTTACCATTCCATGTGTTATACATTTTCGGGTTCATTATATTTCATAATCTCAAATGGTTAAGTTATATCTTCTCTTATTTTTTGTGATAAATAAAAGTATTATTTGATGAAATTCATAATAAAAAAGTTGAATAATTTTTTAATTATGGTTTAAATGACTGATTTTAAAATAAAAATTTTCATTTAATGGAATTGAGTGACACTATATGTATCATATCGAACATATTTCAATGAAGTTTCGGGTGAATTTTTATGTTTTTTAGATTTTTCATTTCAAAATGCTTCAGATAGAGTAAGTATGGTGTTTAAATGTTATTATTGTTTTGGAAGACCATGGTTATGTTGGGAAGAAGTTATATACTATAAAACCAAATCATTATTAAAAAAAAACTAATATGTTTTGTAAAATAATAGAAAGATGACATAATACTCTAAATTTCATGAATGGAAAGAAAGAAGTGGTATGGAAAAATTTATATTTGATCAATTTCTATATGTTCATCATTAATAGGGATATAATATCCTAGTGCATAAAGATAATGATATCACTGCCCTTGTGAATATAATGGACGATGATGATGTAGAGAGAGTTAAAAAATATTGGATTATTCCAAGACTCATGTATATTATGAATGTACTAAAAAGAAAAATGTTGGAATTTTTAATGCAGATATATCATGGAAAAATAATGTATAGAATTTCCATTTCCACCATTGATTGTATTATATCCTTATTGCAGTAATTTCAAGCTAATAGTTTATATATTTCCTCAAATAAATATCATGGATATGTGTTAATTATGTACCTTGGATATTATATGAATAAAATTTATTATTTTCCCAAATATTTAAGTTATGTTTTGGAGAAAACTTAGACCATAATTATTATAAAAAATGTTGTGTATATCAATGGATATAAAATAAAGACGGAAACCATATCATATACTATGGAATTTCATGTGGCACTTTTTATTAATTCCATGCCTCATAATCGATACATGTCTACCTAAATCTCAACCAATATGTGGTGGAATAATGTTGATAAAATTATAGATAATTTTTAGTCATTTTATCATTAATATGGATTAGCATAGAATAAATTTTATTCACAATATATTTATTTGGTAGATTATTTTCAAAATATTAGTTTGTTTCAATAATATAATGGTTTTAATATGTTTTTTCATATGGTTACCTCTCAGAGCATGTAGATATTTTTTATCACGTTTATAATCTTAATTCATGGATCTGTATGGAAAAACCATTCCATTTCCAAAGTAATCTAATATATATAGCTTATGGTCCTATAAATTATATAGATATATATTTTAAACCTTTAATAAGAGAGTAGAAGAATATATGGGATATAGGTGTGAACACATTCACTGCTTCTTTAACAAATATATTTTTTATGTGTTCTTACCTTATATGAACTATAACTACTTTCACTAGTTATGAAATTATTTTTTGATGGAGCCTGAAGGGAAATATATCACATCGAATTTGGTTTAAGAATAAATTATCTAAAAGAAATTATTATCATCATTGTTTTGATTTTAGGGGGCATCAATAATTCTTTCCAATATATCATCGATACAAGAAGAATTGAGGTAGATTTAATAATACTATTGAAACTGAATATCCACTTAAATATATGTCAAGAAACTAGATGATTAATAAATTTTTAGATGGAATTTTTTTATTAGGGAAAGATCATAAGAATTCCAAAAAAGAGGATGAATTTTGACACTGAATCCACTTACAATTAGAAAAAGAAAACAATATTTTTTAAGTTCCCATATTAGTTAACAAATTTTCTACATCACTATATAGATATAATTATATACGAGAGAAATATATGTTAAATGTTTCATTAAATTACACTAAAGAACAAGGGGAAGACCAAATATTTTTTACAATCTCATAGGGACTTGTTGGATTTGTGTATTCAACAAGAACTGCATCGTTTGTTTATCAAGGAAAAAATAGAAAATTCTATGTGATTATTATGTGATGAAAAATTTAAAAAAAATTGGACATATTATTTAATATAATGGTTCCTTTTGTATATTCCCACAGTATATCTAAATGAGTCAATAAAAGGGATTTGAAAAATATATATATAACTCATGATTATTATATCCTACTTCTTGATTTTATTCCATTAGAAATATATAATTTATTAGCCAAAAATATAAAGGGTATGGTGATTATATTATTCCACTTTTATAGATTCTGTTATATATAATGATCATTGATGTATTTCCTGATAGAGATGTAGCTAGTGCCTCATTTTATTTTTTGTGATTTGGAGATAAATTTTCCTCCATAATTTTCACTTTGATGATACATTTTATGGTTTATATTCCAAAAAAAATAAATAATAGGGGACCCAATTTTTATTTTTGGAAGCATCCTATTAAATGAAATATGTTTATAATGAAATATTATGTCTAAAACAAGAATCATCTTGAAGGTTCCATAATGAGAGGTCATATAGATCAAGAATATATATATTTTTGTTCAATATATTTATTTGATATGAGGAAAAGATGTAACTCGACAATGAGTCATGAAGATGATTATTATGGAGAAATTGATCCCCCATTTCCATCTCTTCCCCAAACATGATGAATTCCTAGGATATATATATTTTCTATATTCAACCTTGAAGAGCGGGATATTGCACATCCCACTGTCTTTTTTTATTGTAGTTTATTATAGGACTATATCAAGTATGTAATTTGAATATTAATATTTTATCTTATTATTTCATTTCACATAAACCATAAAATATTTTTATCATTTAATATATGAAAAATAACAAAATTATAGTTATATTTCATCATCCTTTACTTTTTAGAAAAAAATACTTTCTATAGAAAATGGATCCCTCTTAGTTGAAATAAAAGGAATGACTAGGAAATTAATTAACATAAATATATATATTAATTTAATGATATAATAAATATATTTTAGGTATTTAGTTTAACTATTGAATCTAAATTTCAATTATTAAGAGCATTGGATTTTTGTTCAAATTTTTAAATCATAAATGAAAACATTTAATATTCATTGAGTATAAATGTTTTCCAATTAGTTGATTGATGGATATGGGAACATGGATTAATGGTGTAATGTTAACTATAATAGTGGATTATTATTCTAGTGAATTAGATAGAAGACTTTTATAGGAAAATGAGTCATATCAAATATTTTTTGAGAAAATATTGTTATTGGATTACTACTCACATGGTTGGGTCATTATGATAAAATTTAAATGGTTTGATTCAGTTATGCGATATGGTACATATATTGATTATTGTGGATTTAGATTTATGGACATGAATATCTTTCCAGATATTGACGATACATATATTTTAGAATCAATGGAGAGATATGTTTTTTTTGTTAAATAAAACAAAAAACATGATTATAGTGTCATTATTGAAACAATCCCACTATATATTTATCCTAATGGTGGGGATGAAATGGACACCGTTCAATACCCAATTGGTGCTTAATAAAAAATATTATTTGATAACTCAAATTTTCCTATTGTTAGAATCTATGATTAACTAAATGAAGTAGTGGGTGACATATAGAAGAAACCAAATATTTTCACAGTTCATTTATATTACCCTGATGTGAGTATAACTAGATGGTACTACTATAATTACACTAATTTAGTATTAGTTGGGAATGTTATTTTTGATCAAGTATTTTTTATTGACATTATTTTTATTTATTATAATTAAGAAATATTTCTTTAAACTGATATTTTAAAACATTTATCACTTGGTTTTAAATTATTGTTTCTAAAACATATTATTTTATTGATTATGTATTTTTCTACTTCTAAGTAGTATTCAAAATTTTAAAAAACAACTTATAAAAAATATACATTTAATAATAATATATATTATCAAGGATGTTGAATAAATGAAAGGAATATAATATTTTACAATTATTAATGAATTCCCAACGTATAGATTCAGCCACAAGTTCCTTTAGTGGGTATAATAATTGTAATATTTTTCTTCTACATTACCTTTACATTAATTTTATTATTATTCATCATACTTTTTTGTGACATTCATCTAAACCAGAGTTTACCTCTCCTCAACCTACTAGTATGGGTCAAAGGGATGGTTCTCATAGAGCCACATGGTCAACTCCTCATATTGTTTCACACCCTGGCCTACTAGTGAACATCCTATAAACCATACATATTCATCCCACACTTGAGTCTCTAGGGATTTTCCCACCCATTTTTCTATAATAAACTTATTTAATATATAGTTCTCTTGTCTATGATTCAAATAGGGTTGTTTCCACCTATACCATATCAATTCCCTTTTCTGTATACCCAATACTTCTGTCCTTATCCTACCATGTCTACAATACCTCCATTTCCTATTATCCTCCAGGTGATGATGACTGTGCTCCTTTATATTCCACTCCACTAAATTAAAATTACCTAACACATGCATTGGAATAGAAACACCCTTCAGAGAAAAATGATCCAGGATAATACATGAATTTATCATAACCCACTGATCAGACTGGATCATGTTTTTTATATGTTTTAACTTATATCACATTATTTTTTCACATTGTACTATGAATTAATTCTATTTTTCCTTTTATCTTATTTAGTGTGATCTTATAATAAGAAATTTTGGCACACCAGTATGCATAAATCCTAGAATCATTAAAATATTAATTTTAGATTATAATTAAGACAATTAAATGATAGGTAAAAATGCATTACATTGTTGAATTTTTATGGAAACATTATCTAAGTATAGTGAAATCATTTCAGAGAAACTAGTATCATGGAGGCATATTCATAATGAAATAAAGGGGAATGAATTAATGGAGATATTGGTAATAAAATTTATTTATTATATATATATATATACATTGATAATTTTATTTAAATGAACCAACTTGTTAGTTGAAACCTCAGTTTAAATTTACCGATTTTCAAGAGACTAATGATTCATAGTTTATAGAACTCAGGGAGTTATGTGGATCATATCATCACAAATTATATTTTAGTTATAAGAGTAGAGTTAGATCTGATTTATATGGTGTACAAATATTCACTAATTTTTGAAGAAAAATACCAATAAATGATCATAATTTGAATAGTAAATATTTTAAGTTATTATTAATCTCTAATTATTTGTATAGAATTATTAATTAATATTAAATGTAATGAAATTTAGTTTTTAGGATGTGCTAGAAAAAACAATGAAGAACGTGGATTCAATGATTTATATAATTTTTTTGGGGACATTATAATGTTTGATCATGATAGGGGCCAGATACATTTATGAAAAATATGAGTTCTACTAGGATCTAATTTATAAAATCTTATTTTTATGATATTTGGTCTAAAATTTTGGGGACTGTTCTATTATGGGTTGGGGTGCACCATCAATACATATAATAATAATGTTTCTATGAGAATCAAAGGATGAGGTAAATTAAGAAAAACATTTATTTGAATTCAATCCATCAATTTTTTGTGAACTAGAATATAGAGAACTCACTACAGCCAAGTCATCATACCAAGATGTTCCTCACATATTCTCAAGATAAAATAACAAAAAATAAATCAAGAAAAGAAAATAATAACAGTTGAATTAATATGATTCATACATTATGTCCAATATTAATGAGTGGAAATTTATTTCTTTTCTTTTATATTTAAAAATTCCTATAATTATAGTAAGTTTCTCTTTATCTTAAAATTAGATAAATAAATATATGTATAAATGAATTGGATCACCATATATGACCATGTTTACCCACGTTCATATAATATGTATTATCTGATCATACAATTTCATTGACTTCATGAATTTCAGTGAAGTCTCCCCGTTATGATTGGGGACTAGCTTACACATATAGAATTTCATGCTAAAAACATTCACATTTGATAAATAGGTTATGTCACTGTTATTTTTCTATGAATGACTCATAAATTCAAAATACATTTCCCAATAAAATGATAAAAATAAATTATCAAATAACTATAAGATAAACAAATTTAAAAAATATAATATTTATTTATAAGTTTTGGACTACAAACTATTACACAATCCACTTCTAAAAATCATATCTTTCCAAGTTCCCACCACAACAAAATATCTCACTAATTAATTCCTATATAAAAAATTTAGGCTTACTTCTAGAGCCTCAGCTTTTGGAAAAATTAATCATGAAATGAATAAGGATTCAAATTCCAGATATTTTCATGGTTGAAGACTACTTCATGGGGGCTATGGTATCCTATAACTCTTCAACACATGATAAAAATCGAACTCTTATTGCTCACAGTGTCTCTACTCCAATCGTTTCACCTAAGTCCGACATCAGAAAAATTATTCATCATACATTATTATACCAACACCATTGTGAAAATTTGAAAAGGATCTTTTCAATATTCATTTAGATTTCATGTACATGGTCTATAAATTATTTTTATATGTTGTGGTGTTATTTGATGTTATACATAATCCTTGGTGGAATAATAATTTTTAGAGGCAAATGGATTTTATTTTAATTCTAAAATAATATCCATTTTCCCCATGAATCAATTTAATATCTTCTAAAAAATAAATCAACAATCAAATTATGTTTTAGCATTAATTTTATCAATGTACTCAATGTTCTAGATAGAAATTCTTACTACAGGTAACAAATATATATTTAACATTCTTTACCCTATAGGTGATGAAAAATACTATGGTACCCTTAAAGGTTTCTATGTCTCCAACCAAGTCATTATCAGAGTAATATATCACTATATTTTTCATCTTAATTTAAAGAGTAATATCTTTAAATGCATTATGATATAGTAGACAACACTTCATTACTTTCTAGTGTTCTTTCCTGGAATTTCATTAGATATATCACATGACATCCACCAAAAGGGTAATTTATATTCATGTATGTTTCATGGTGTATATATAGATACCTTCCATGAAAAGAATATTTCTCAAACTATATACTTTACATCACATAATATTTTTAGCACTCCCTCCCCTAGAAATTGTATGTGTCTCGATAACATATTTAGAACCGTCATACATTTGGATAACTATAATTTATCAATTAACATCAATATGTTGTCATATTTAGATGGACCCAAAAATACATATTTAATATTTCTCTCAATTATAAACTATATGATTTTATTAAGGTGACATATATCTTTTACCTTGACAATTCCAGATAATTTGGTGTTGTTACTCACCCAATGCTTCAGTGTTTCTTCCATGAGGTAGGTGGTTTGAGTTTTGGTCTTGTTCCCCAATCGTTATGTTTTTATGGTTTTAGAGACCAATGAATTCTGATAATTATCCCTACATTTTATATCTTTGGTCTTTGGGTTAATCCAAGGAAATATTTTCATTTTTTCCACTGATTCCCAATTGGAATTACTATCTGTATAGGATGTATATTAGATATACACTATGTTTAGCCCTTCTAATTCCGAAAATATGATATTTGATGTCTCCACACCACATATTTTGTTTAAATTTTTTCTAGTACCATATTCGTTGTCACCATGGGACATGGATTGTGGTTTCATGTGAAACTAATTGTTCAGATACTACTACACAACCAAAATACACAGACACATTGTATGGTACATGCTAATCGGTAAACCATGCATCTAGGATCTGAGAGAAGTGGGACACGACATGTACCTTTTCTACCCACCCTATACCTCTACATGGGTTGAAAAACAATGTATACAAAACACACAGCCATGTGATCGGCTGGGATCACATGCCATTTGGACCTTGGTGCAAGTTGTGCACCCCATGAGAGGTTCTTGAGATCTTCAGCCTTCCATTATCCTTCTCTCGGACTCAGATTCAAGATTGAAAGTAGCATGTCCTGAGTAGCCTTCTATGTAGAACATGATGGTGTATTTTATTTCAGCCTTTGAGATACAGGGTGGAATATTTTAGAGGAAGATTATTGTGGAGGGGTACTTAACCGATTCTTTAGATTAATGTGTTTCATGATGAGAGACACTATGACTGGTGTTCCCCTATCGAATCCGGATTTCGGTTTTCCATACCTATATTATTTTGTTTATATGGGATCTATTAACTTTGGGATGTTCTATATGGGTTTGTACTCCACTAATTGATTAGGGTGTGAGTTCCCCATGTTGTTTGTATATTTCGATAGTGCTCCCCTACTTTGACAGGGTGTGGGACATCTGTACTAATTTTAAAGATAGAGTAGTTACACCCTTGTTTCACCGAGGTGTGGGTCCACTAGCTGTGAAGTTGGTACTCCCATATAAGGTCAGGTTTTGGGTCCTTTAGATTCTACATATATGTATAGTGGGTACTCCCCTATCTGGTTAGGGGGTGGTTCCTCTATCCTTGCAGTCATATCTCCCCTACCATTATAGGGTGTATGTATTTCATACATATTCTTCTGATAGAGTATCTACTCCCATGTCGTACCAGTAAATGGGTCCTCTATTCTGGGGTTGGTTCACCCCATTAATTTTAGGGTAGAGTTCCACTATAGTAATTGATATGGAAGAGTAGTACTCCCCTATCATTCTAGGGTGTGGTTCCTCTAGCCATCATGTTGAAATCCCCACATCATGGGGCCATGTACTCAATCCATTGAGTTTTACTCTCCTATAATACTATGTCAGGGTTCCTAGTGAATTGGTACTCCCCCATCTCTGAGTTACAGTGGGGAGTGGTCACTCCATTGGATTTGGATCTCCATAGGCTACTGATTATATGTATGAAGAGTTTTCCCCTCCAATAGATATTAGTGATACATAGTTAGGAGTTAGTTCTCCCACAGTGGACTGATGTTTGGTCCATTCCAAATAAGAGGGAAGAGGGTTCATGAGTTGTTTAGGATCAATTACTTACTCGATAGTATAGAAGTGGTGTGTTATAGGTCCCTATTTTCTCTCTCATAGAGAGGATTCTTTTGATCAATAATCCCAAGAATTTCTATCTCAACTGGGTGTTGTGGTGAGGAGTGGGAATCTACACATGCATTTCATTAGCATTGAATAAAACACATGTTTGAGAACGTAGGACCTATGGTGTTTTGTAGTAATTCTAGACCTCGTAGATTGTTCCCGATGGAGTATACCCCTTAAACAGGTGGCATCTGGGATGAATGAGCTCATGGATTTTTTTCCCATATTTTATGTAACCGTTGGAGCCTCATGTATAGTCATACTTCTGACTATTAGTTTGAAACCTCATGATACTTGGAGCCTGAGATGATTATGTATTTATGATTTTCGGATCCTTATAGTGTTTTCACATTACATGTTGATACCCCTTGTGGACTGAGTATATATAGCTATTTAATTCACACATCTTTATTTTGGATACTCTCATTTTGAGGGAGGTGAATATTAATGGGGTATTCCATGTACTTTCTATGTTTATATTCTAACAGGTGGATGATATCACTCTCCTACAAGGGTGGAAAATATTCTATTTGTAGTTCATCTACACACTATATTGAGAAACCAATTATTAGATGAGTTTACTTCTTTCTAGGATGTGATATGGGTCCTAGTTTTTCCCTACTTTATTTTAGGGTTTCTTTTGACTTAGATGTCTAATCATGTACAACCAAGTATGGTTCAATATAATGTTTCATTATCAATGGGTTTTCCTTATCATAGGTTGATCAAACTGTCTCCTTTTAGTTTCTCCCTTTGTTTTCGGGTTTTTCAAGAACCGATAGAGTATTAATATACTCACCCCTCTATGGGAGTTTCCATCACATATTGTGTATTTTGACAACCACAAACATTTGGATGGAGTCCACATTGGACAAGAGGAGGGTGGACCTCAGTGAGATAGACCAACCAAAGATCCTTCTAGTAGTTACCTGTGGAAGCAATCCACTTATTCTGATCATGTTAGATGATTTTAAAATTTAATTTTCGTGGGAACTTTTTTATCTTTTAACATTTAGTTCTTGTGTTTCTCTCTATTTTGGGATAGAGGTCTTCATGAATTTTAGTTTCCAGATTTATATATATATTCATCATTGCATCAATGTGTTTTTTGGTGACTATGTATAGGTACTTTTGTAAAATTAAAATATCTATTTACTTATTCATTTGACACCTGTCGTCACCCCCTAACATAAGTAGATATTCATGGTATTGTTGTTGCACAATCCCTGGATTGGGCCATGGGTTGATAGTTTAGTCTTCTTGCTGGTTTGATCCTGGGTATGTTTTTTGGATGTTACCTTAAAAGGATTTTGTTGGGTTACATAGTGACAATTTCTTGGTTTTTCATGTTTCGATCTAAGGCTTGAGGTTCAATATTGGTTCAATGGTCGATGTATCTATTAATAGAGATTCTAATAACTATCCGTTCTACTCTATACATTATGAAAATTTTCAGATGGTAAATAATTGGCACATTCATCAAATAAGACTGGGTATTGGTATTTTTCCTATCTATATTGAGTCATTCCCCTATATATACTATTTTAAAAAGGTGTATCTGGATTCTATTTCCTGATTCCTTCATGAAAAAAATATAAATTGGATTCTACGACATTATACTGATGAAAATACACCCAATGAAGAGTATTCAATGTAGAGAACTAGATTTGAAATTACCATTGGGTTGTCCAATCATTGTCCCCACAACCATTCAGTAGCTTGTTGTGCCATCAATTCAGAACGTGGTTGCGTATAGGCTATGTATGTTTCATGGGTTCTATAGTTAGTGACCTATATGGTATTGGGGTGATACAAACCCCTAGGAAACAAATCACTTGATCGAGGTAGTCGTGATAGTTTTTTACCTAGTCAAGACACCTTCTGATCAAATAGTGGTCCTAGAAAAAATCCTCTTGAATGGTTATCGAAGATGATTGTGTAGTCTAGATACACAGTCCCCCAAAGTGGTGACTCTCACTTGGGTAGAGTTCAAATGAATTTTCATCGAAGAGTTCTACCGAGTCATGTTGATATCTGTGCTAATCCAGGAGCATCTACAGCTTTAGTAGGGTAGCATGACAGTGGTGGATTACTCGGAATGGTTTATAGAACTATATTACCAGTCCTTTAATATGGTTCAACACATGGCCTTTAGTTCTTCAACCTTTATGTAGTGCCTCTATAGAGGCATTAGATCATGTGTGGTATCCTTGTGCCTTCTATCAAATACAAGTGTCCCTGAGTGAGCTCTGATTTTAGGGAGATTCTAGGCCATGAGTTTTTGAGGATGTGGTCTGTGATGGTGGTCATGATGTGGAGGTGGCTATAACAACTAATAGATGAAAGATTACATGATCACCCTAATGAGGAATTCACATTTCTTGACACAGGCACGTGGTCCCATAGTGTAGGAGTAGCATCAGTGATTAGGTCATCCATAGGAGAAGTAGTGTTATTCTTATGATGGTTGGGGAAATCATGCTAGATATTGTATGACCCACTTTGCATCTAATATGAAGTCGGTCAATACTCCTCATAAGGGAGTTCCAAAAGATAGTATATGTGGCAAAGGAGCTCGGATAGCAGCACTAGGAGGTAGGCTATTCATGGCATTTCCCCAACCACCCCTATGTGGTTCACACTAGGCTCAAGGAGCTAGAGGATGTAGGAGAGAGTAGCTAAAATCTATATATGGATTCGATATATAAAATCAAAGGAATAATATCGGTATTCTTTATGTCCTTTCTAAATTCGGTAGTAGCAATTTTAAACATTTTATTGAGGTACCATTTTTCATTATTCTTCCTCCTCATGGTTTAAATGTGGTGATGTAGGGAATTAATGTAACCTTGTATTAGTGTGGTACTATGTATATTAGAATAAATGAGCAGGATAGGTCCATCCACAAATAAGGCGATTTTTGGATTTGTATGAAATACTATTCCGGTGAGTCGGCGTCTCCCAAAATGGATAGTATGAAGGTGTGGTGGATGAGTATCTCTTACTTGTGTATTTAGGCTTGGGTGACGTGTTTGTGGTTATGAAAGAGGGCATGATAATACTATTGTGGGTGTTTGGGAAGAACATTATTTTATTTCTACCCTCATACACATAGTTCCATCTTAGTTTGAGAGATTCTCAAGTAATGACATGACACAGTTTGATGTATCATTGGACTCACGAGAAAGGGGGACTATTTCCCCACATAGATGGGTTTTATTTACACAAATAAAATTGTGAAAGTGACTCAAATCTACAAAAATAGTATAATATTTAGTTTAGGATAATGAGTTCATTAGACATGTGTGTTTGTGGTGAGGTTTAGTAGTGGATATACTTTCTTTGAACAGACATGTAGAAGCAGAGTTATAACCAAGGATGTTTCTATAGTGTGGATTTAGTTTCTTACCTTCCATACTCACCTTGTATACCACTAATGGGTTTGTTTGTTTTTTCCATATTGGATATATGTGTGGTAGCTAGAGGTTAGTAGATGATGGTATTGGTAATACCCATTGTTTATGATTGGGAAACATAGTTTCATTCGTAGGTATACTCACGTGTTCTGCATAAACATGAACAACATACTCTTGAAAAGGTTATGTTGTTGTTCATCTAGAGGAGGATTTGAACTGTGGATTTCTATCACTATCTAAATTAGGTTAGCAAGTGATTGTACCACTAGACCCCTTGACTATAGAAGGACTATGGAACTTTGTTCTTTTCCACCCATCGTGACTAAAGAGACTTGCAATCTCTAGATAAATGATGTTTACCGCAATGGATCTGTACATAAGAGTGGTTTCACCTTAGTGTTTCTACTTAGTGAGTGCTTAGAAGTAGCATGAGAACCCTTTGAGTGATCACTAGCATGGGATTTCCCATGTGGAGCATAGATTCATATTCCTATTCCTGACCTTTTTTCTTTTTAAGGATGAGAATATATAAAGGTGGTTGTGATGTTGAGAACTATGTTTTGACCTATAAGTAATTGTAATATTCTTGTGAATATTTCCAAAGTCTTCCACTGAGTCGATATAGAAATCGGGGGCCTGGAGATCCTATGTGTAGTTATTTTAAAAAAATTATAAATATTTTTTCATGTCCATATAGTTTCTCTTTAAAAGATGAATAAATCCAAAGCGGAGTCTGAAATCATATTTTGGAGACCATGGTTGAGTCTAGAACATGATGTTTACACTATGAGTGACATTATTTTGTCCACACCACAATATTTCAGTTGAGGAGAGGTAATGGGTAATTAAATAGGGTAATAAATGATTAAATGAAAATTTATTTAATTAGTTAAACATAATCTAAATACTCCCCCTACCACCTAACTTTTGGAGAACAATGATCTGTAGGAAATATGATCTTTTTCCTCTCCTATACTAGATTTTGAGATGGATAAATGAAATTTAATTAAAGAATCAAGGTTCTTTCAATCTCTGTTTCTAAATCATGTCATCATCAAATCAAGAATCATTGAAAACTAGGAGTTTTTCTTCACCCAAAGAATTACAATGTCACTTTTGTGGTAGGAGGTTTGATTTTTATTCATGATAACCATGAATTATTATTATTTCTATGGTTTTAAATATTAATTACTACTAATAATTATCCCTACTAGGTAGATCTGTTGGGTTTGAGCTAGACTAGGATGAATCTAGTGTTTTTTTCCATGTGATTCCCAACTATAATTATCATCTACACGATGTGTAGTCTATATATACATGTTGTGTACCCCATCCTGTTCATTGAAGATTATATTTGGGCTCTACACTCCATGTACCAAGATTACCAACCATGTAGTAACCTAATCCTTCTATCGATGGGAAATTTCTTGGGGATCCGGATGAAACTACATTACCATATACAATAACATGTCCAATGTACATGTACATGGGGTATAATATGTTGGCATGAGTAATATAAATGTATACATTCCAGTAGAAGTAGTAGTGGTTTTTATATTCTCTACATGTCGTGTACCCCTACATGGGTTAGAAAACCGGGTAGATAAGATACACTACTAGGTGATCAGGTGGACTCACATGCCATGTGGACCCCAGTGCACTATATGAACACCTTGGGATCATCTTGATATCATGATCCTTAAGTATCTCTTTCTCTAGGACTCGAATTAATGATTGAAAGATCCATATCCAGAGTATTATTCCATGTCGAAAATGATAATGGAATATATTATATACTATGATATACGAGGTTTCATGTTCTGATAAAGTCGCTTGTTATGCTAGGCTTAGCCAATGATGGAGATCGATGTGGTTCGTGAAGAGATATGTTTGGACTAGTGCTCTCATGTCGTATTAGTGCACAGGTGTCTCATACCTCTATTCTGTGGTTGAGGTGGTATCTTTTACCACTGGGTGGTTTCTAAGGGTTTGGCACTCCACCAATGTATTAGAGAATGGGTTCCCACTGATGTTCTTAGAGTTAGACAAATATCCCATACATGTTCTTGTGTGCATGCCCTCTATTATTATTTTATAGATTTATTTTTTACACACCTATTAGAGCAGGTTACGTGTACTCTATCCTTGTTGTATGTGATCCCCAACTAAGTTAGTTTTTGGTTACTCCAGATGTGTTGTATTGGTAGATTGGGTACTCTCCTATCATGTTAGGGGGTGATCCTCTATCCTTGGATATATAACTCCCCTTTCATTTTGTGGTGTGTGTCCTCCATATGTTATTATCCGAAAGAGTTGGTAATCCCCTGTTGTACTGGGGAGCGGGTCCTCTATCCTTGATTCAGTACACCCATGTAATTGTGGATCATTGGTGCCCTCTAATAATTGAGCTCAAATACTGGTACTCCCCTTTAATTATACTGTGTATGTCCTCTATCAACGGATTTGTACTCCCCATGCCATGGGTGAAGGTCCTCAATCCTCTGAGTTGTACTCCTATGTCTTACCATGTTGTGAGTCTTTATAGAATTGCAATCCTTCATCCCCATGTAGAAGTTGAGAGCCAACCATCCATTTTAGTTGGAGCTCCCTCAACAATTGAGTACATATACGATGACCAGGACACTCCAATTGTTATGTTCATTGGCTAGTTAAAATATAGTTCTCCCTCAATGGAAGGAGGGGTGGGACACTCCGCAAAGGAGTAGTAGAGGTTTTGAAAGTTGGTGTGGTTTTATTACTCCCATGACTATAGGGTATTGGTGAGGTGTGGGTCCCATTATTCTCCCTCATCATGATGATGAATGTGATGAATAGTATAAATTAGTACTCCCTCAACTAGGTTTAGTGGTGAGGAGCGGGCCTCTATACATGAGTTTATTTTGTCTTGCACAATGTATAGGTTCATGACGGAAGGAACTCAGGTCTTGGACATTGATGCTCAACCTAATAGGATAGTACAAATATATTTTACATATCTAATGGGTTACATCTCATATGGTTGAAAAATTGGAGTTTTTTATCCTGTTATGTTTTACCCTTAGAGGTTTGAGTATAATCTTATTCCTAAAAATGTGGCTGAAACTTTATGAGACTGGGATCATAAGATGATTATATCTAGGTGATTTTGTGAGCATTAAGGTGAGATCACATTCTAGGATGAAACCACTTATGGAATGATTATATGTACCTCTTATGTTCCCAAAACTTTTTTTTGTTTACTCTTCTTCCGTGGGATGCAATGATGTAGCAATTATGTCACATGATTTCTAGGTTTATCTTCTTACCGATCTATGAGATTACTCTCCAAATAGTTGTGGAAAAAATTCTATGTGTAGTTCATCTTCTCACCATGATGAGCCCTCTATGCTTCAGATAGGTTACTTATTTCTGGGTTAAGATGCAGGATAATGTTTTTCCCTACTCTCTTATTAGGTTTTTATATTAGTTTACTTACTAGACATGTAAAATAGAATATGGTTTGACATGGAGTATCTCTATGAATGGGGTTACCTCCTGATAGGATGAGTGGACATTCGAAATGAATTTTCTCCCATTCTTTCTGGGATTCTGGGGTGTTTACTTAATACTCTTATATTTACCCCTACATGGGATTTTATGAAACATGTTGGGTCTGTTGTAGACTGAAATCTTTTTGAAGGAGTCAATAGATGACCCAAGAAAATCAAAGCATAGTGATATAGCCTGACCAAGGATATTTTCATCAGTTACATTTGGCAGCATTCCCCTCCTTATGTGTAGGTTGGGCGCTTTTACAATATTTTTTAGTGGATGCTTCTATTTTCCTTCTCACTTTTAGTACATCAATTTATCTCTAGTTTGGGATAGAAGAATGAATTCATTTTAGATTCTAGGATTTTATATATCTTCATTAGTTCATCAATGTGTTTTTAATTAATGATAATAGGTACATTATTAAACATTTCACAAGATTTTAGTTATTCATTTTATTCTTGTCACTACCCCTGGCATATAGAGGCATTCATAGGGTAGATCTGGCTCGAGCCCCAGCTTAGGCGTGGTCATTACATTTCCTCCCAATGGAAGGATTATTGAATGAGGGGAGGGTGTTTGGGTAATTTTTATTTTATGTTTTGGTAAATTCATTGGTCTTGAGAGGTGTGAATAAATATCAGGGTGAGTACCTTTTTATAGAGGAGGAGGAGTGTTATTCTGGTAAATTTTTTAAAAGAAAATTCCACTTATGATTTTAAAATGTCAAGGGTATCCAATAAAGGACCAAATTAGATCCAATGGAGGATACAATAAAAATAAGAAAAAAATGGTTTTATGAAAAAAAATCTAGGTCATTTTTCCCTTATGTTTAGGTTTTTGTCCCTTTTAAAGATAATTTTTCATTAATCAATTTATTTTATTTTATTTACATTAACTAATATTTTTGTCAAAAATTATTTTTATCTTATAGAAAATTGAAAATTATTCCAATTCAAAATATATAATCCATTTTATCAATTTTAAATCCCAAATTTTTTTGAAATTAATTTAAATTCAATCCCACATACATGACAACAAAGTGAGTTTTTAGAGTAAAATGTTAAAAAATTTGATATGTGTTTATATTCAATTTCAAATTGAAATCAACTATAGTGATAAAAATTGAATAAATTAATGTATAATTGATATAATTAATCATTAAAATTAATAGATATATAATTTAACATAAAAAATAATTTAAACAAAAACACATCTTTGATTTAAAATTCAGTATTTTTCAGTATTCATCAAAAAATAAAACGTCTCAGAAAAATATCCTAAATTATCTATAACATAGTTTTGGTGTTTCAATTTCAAAAATGTTATTTATTTATAAATATTAAATTTATTAATGTATGAAATTTTATATTTTAAATTTCAACTCTATTAAAATGTGGTAAAACTAATTTTATAACAATTTAGTTTTCTATGCATAAGATTGGGTTTGTTCTTATATTATTCCTAAAATATATGTTGGATTAATGTAAAAAATATTTTCTTTAATATTTTTTATTTAATTATTTATATCACTAATTTCATTTATTTATATAAATTAATCAAATTTATTAAGATAAGATACCTTTAGTGCAAAAAAAAAGTTTTTTATACAATCAGTCCCTTTATATTCCTTTGGTTTCAATATTCATTTATAATTAATTGGTAAACCATGAATTAAATTATATATTTTTATATGTTATTAAATAAATTCATTACCTCAAAATTAACTATTTGGTTTTATCATATTATATTAAATAATAATTTTTTTAATAATATATTTTTGTTATATAAAGCTCAGTCCTGCATGTTACGCAAGCCATCGAATAAAAAACTTATTATAGTTAACAAAAGTTAACATTAGTGTTATACATAATGAAAAATAATCATTATGTTTAATATAAGAAAATATTAACTTGGTGTTTCACATATTTTAATCTCCGAATAAAATTTAATATATTTGAAAATGAAATATTGTAAATCCCTGAGGTGTCACAACAATGTCCAATATTATTTACATAATGAATATTTAGATTTTTTTGTAGTTTAGTATGTTAAATGACAATTCAACCCCCCTTATTATAACTAAATCCATAATAGTTACTCTCACTATGAAAAAATTTGTATTTGAATATATTATACCTATTATACATGCTGATTTATTTCTTCTTCTTTAAATACACATTTTATTAATTCTGATTATAAACATCTTGTTTATAAATTTTTATACATTAATGAGTTTGTATTGAATAAAAATTTCTGTTGTTTATAAGATGGGACTATTATATTTTGTAACCCATTAAAATCACAGTCCCATATGACCAACTCTATTTGATGGTACTGATTATAACTGCTAGAGAGATAGAATGAAAACTTTTTTTTACAACACCTGTGTTGATAATTTGGAGATGCTTGCTAGAGTCTACCTGATTCTGGATAAAGATGTTAATAATTTCAGAAATAATGATTTTTTAGAATATAAAATCAATTATAGTGTAATTAACATTGTTTTTCCATTTATAGAAGTATATATAAACAAAATTCATCTAGTAATGGTGCTAAATGTTTTTGGAAAATTCTAGAATTCCTACTTTTTAGTACTTACAATGTTAATGAAATGAGAAGATAAATTTTTCATGCTAATTATAATGCATTTGACATTCTACCTATTAAGATAGTTTCCAATATGAACCAAAGTATTATGAAAATCATCAATCATCTACTTTCACATGGAGAAAAAGGCTGTGATCATAATATTTTTATTGAAAAGATTATTGATAGAATTCCAAATGAGTGGTATTCTAAAATAACTGTTGTGGATAAAACAAGAATGATTAATAATATTACATTATATAATTTTATAGAGACTATAATATAAAATATGTTTAAATAGATATTCTTAAATGAATAAAAAAAATTATGGTGTTTCACTTCCTACAATATTTACAAATTCTATAAAATTTGATTCAGTTGATAAGGTTATAATATCTTAAAAAAAGAATATTATTATCATTTAGTCAGATTTCAGTACATTAAAACATTCTTATAATGATTTGACAAATAATTCAAGAATCATTACAAAATCATGTTTAAAAATTATTTTCAATATAGGTAAAAAAATGACTCGTAAGGATAGAAATTACAAAAGATGGTTCTGACGTGACTTGTTAGGAATGTAATAATGTTGGACATATTTGATTATATTTTCCTAAGAACAAAAGGAAATATAGGAATTAAAGAAATTTAGACATAAATAAAATGAATTATTATATGTCTAATTGTAAGATATTTATAAATGATTCTCACACATTGAGTTCCAATGGTTGATATAGTTCTTCAGAATGTTCTTTAGACAACAATCATTCTATAAAAAGTAATATTGGTCTATCTTCTTAAATTACTTTAGTAGATAAATGTCTTAGGGAAATGGTCCAAGCTAAAAAATATCATAATAATATGTCATTAAATGAAATCTATCCTAATGTGAAAAATTAGGAATCTTCAGAAAAATAATCTTCCCTAGATGAAGAGGGAAATAAATTACCTATTTGTGAATATGTATCCAGATTTTCAAAATTTCTCATGAATGAAAATTGTAATGTTTGAAAAAATCCCTGATAATTCTAAATAAAATCTTGACAAATAAGATTCAATAATATTACTATTAATATATGAAATATAATATATTTATTAATATATTTATATTTATAAATCTAAAAAATAATATTTTTCTAAAGAATATAACAATTGTTTTCATAGAAAAATGTTTTTCTTTTAAAATAATGTTTAAAAACTAAAAATAATATGGATTAAAATTTATACTAAAATATAAAATTTCTAGTTTGAATAAACTTATATCCATGTTTACCAATGGTAAAAAAAACATTAAAAATATATATAACAATTTGACCTTATGGTAATAATTATAAAATTGGATGTACAAGTAGAAACCCAGTAATCAGTTATAATTATTTGGTTCCCCAAATTGCACTATTTTTCACAAAATTCCAATGTGTTGGAAACTAGAAATAATATTTCTCACTAAATATATTATAGTATTTTGGATTTGATAATGCTAATATTTTTATGGAAATTATGTTTTCCCAAAATAGTAAAATTGGAAAAATTTGGCTACCTAATATAATATTTTCTAATAATACTAGATCGTAAAAGGTTTATGTTCCTAAAAACTAATCATTTTGATTTTAGGAAATGAAATATAATACTGGAAACGAAAAAAATTTCTACATTTTATTTTTTTATCGATACACATTAGATAAAACAAATATTTTTTAATAATATTATAAATATTAAAGGTGGAAAAGAAAATTTCTGTGATAATGCTTAAGGGTAAATCATTAGTATAGGTAACATTATAATTTTGGAAAATAATTATTTTGAAAATTTTTATTTTTTTTAAGAATTATAAAAAAAATATAAACATAATTAATTTATTTTATGAAGAATACCTTGTGAAATTTATGAATGATAAATGTCTTACATAGTTCAATGGTTGAATTTTTTCATTCTTACAGTTTGCATGAGAATGTTTACACAGTACACATAACAGACATTAAGAGAAAATACATACCTTTATGTAGGTCATTTTATGATTAATAATGGCTGTGGAATAGATTTTTAGGACATTTTCCCTTAGATACATAGTTAAAAAGGTTGTGATAGGACTTGTTAAGGATTTATCTGAACTTAGGTTTGATTCTTTTATTTTTTTTATCCCTTTCTATATGGAAGGAAATATTATTTATACATTATGTCATTTAGTGATGTCTCAAACTCTAATGTTTTACATTTAGTGAACATGAATATACATGGTTCTACACAAAATGGATTTAATTATAGTAAATTCAATGTAATTTTTAGATTATGGTCATTTAAGATACACACAGTTCTATTTTATAAAAATAAAATATGAAGCCTTAAATTTTTTTAAAACAATTATCTCCAATGATATAAATGTGAAAAAAACCTCCTTGATAACAATTCATTGAGATCGTGGTGTAAAATTTACAAATTCACATTTTTAAAATTATTTTCGTAAGAATGGTATTGAAACTCTCTTTTAATCACCTATAACTCCAATGAAAAATGGACTACTAAAATGAATAAATCAATTTATTTAGAATATTACTAGAACCATATAGAGTGAATACTCAGTTTCCAATCCTTTTTTGGGATTGAGTACTTAGTAATACCTGTTATACTTTAAATCGATATTTAATTAAAACTTTGGTTAATAAAAATTCTTATGAGTTGTGGACAAGAATAAAACTAAAATATTCTTACTTCATTGTTTTTGGATGCAACGTATTAATTATGATAATTGAATAATATTTACAAGTGTTTTCTCCAAAATCCAAAGAAGTAAAATTTTTTGGCTATTCCATAACATGTATGAATTATTTAGCTTTAAATACAAATTCTTATACTATTGATGAGATAGTCTATGTTATGTTTGTTGAAATTGGTCACTTTTTTTTCATCCAACCTAAAACTATGTCTACATGTGTTATTTCTAAAACTGATTTTACACCTATAGTAGAAAACACATATCATAAGGAAATTACTGAAAAATATGTTTTTGAAGGTTTTTCACAGGATTATTTCAACCTATTATCAGAGAATTGATCTTTATGAACTGAATTTGTTATTTGTTCCATAGTAATAATTCTTTTGTATATAAAATTGGTGATGTAGATTAACCAGTTATGACTAGAAATTCCTTATAGAATGAAATTTAACATCTAGCATTAGTATCCCATTTGGAACCTAAAAATAATGATAGGTTATAAATGATTATGATTTGATAAAATAAATTCAAAATAAATTCAATGAATTTGAAAGGAAAAACGACTTTACATTAGTTTTATGACCTAAAAAACATCTATAGTTTAAGTAAATGGGTGTTTAGGAATAAATCTGATGAAAATTTCATAATAAATAGAAACAATTATATAAATTGTATTATGGTTTATAATAAAAAAGAGGGAATATAATATTAAGAAACATATACTGTTGTAGTAAGATATTAATCTACTTGAATACATACAAACGTTGAAACATTCTCTAATTTCATTATATTTTAAATTGATGTGAAGTGTGATTTCATTAATATATATATTCAGGAGGAAGTTTATGAATCAAACCAAGTTGGTTTTAAAAATATGATACATCAGGATAATGTTTATAAACCTACTAATGTAAATTATGCACTTAAATATCATATATACCTTTGTATAATAGGTTAACTAGATGTTTTTAACAAAACAGTATTATCAATGGGGCTACGAATCGTACCCTTTTAATAAAATAAGATAATAAAAACATTATGTCTGTAGAAATTTATGTTCCTAACATTATATTAGATTAATCTCAAAAATATATAACCAATTTCAATATGTATCTTATAATTTCTAATTTTGAAATGAATATTATGGGTGAGTAATATATTTTCTTGGTTTTCAAATATCCAAAATACCAGAAGGTACATAAATATATATAAATTTTACTAAATAAATTCACCTTTGATAACACTAAAAGTATTATTACTCCCATTATTACATCTAATAATTTAGATTTTTATGATTCTAGGAAGCCATTTGATTAGAATGATTTTAGAGGTATTATTTGATGTTTTACTTAACAACTACTATCCAGATTCAGTGTTCTCAGAATTCTTATATTCAAGATATCAAGGAAATACAAAATAATTTAATCTAAGAGATTAAAAACAAATTATTTGTTATCTTATGGGAACTATGGATTTATTCTTATTATATTATTTTTAAAAAGTTTTTAAACTAATTTTTTTTCAGGTGATGATTTTAGTGGATATATAATAGAGAAAAATGTACACTTAGAACAAGTAATTTCCCTATAGACACTTTAGTATCATCATAATTTAAAAAAATTCTCAATATCACTTTCCACTATAAAATCCAAATATGTTACAACTTGATCTTTTTGTACCCAAGTGTGGTGGATAGAACACTTAATCCTTGATTATGGCATGAGTTAAAAAATTAAATTGTGAAAAAAAGTTCTACAACTCTCTGTAAACACATATCACATCCCAAATGATCTAATAATATAAAAACAAGACCCAATTTCTTTCGATATCACACTAAAGGGATATATAATTTTATAATTCATTATAATGCAAAAACAATTTGCTGATATTTTTTATAAACCCATTAGTTTCATAGATTTGAATATATTAAATAGTCACTATGAGTGGAACATGATATCTGATTTTTCATATCTATTATTTTCTAGAAATATCTTTAACTAAATATATTCCATTTTATTAGGATAGTACATATGTTTTCCAAAAAAATAAATAATTATTTAAAAATTTTACATTCTTGTATTACAATAAGTTTTTTAGACTCATAGCCTTTTATAAACCATTTTATAGTAACTATTATAAAATTTATTTATATAATAAAAAATTGATATTAAAATTTCATTATGATATTTTATGACATCTTTTTTGGAAAATCCATTAATCATAAAACATTCATAATCATTTTTATCTTTATTATCGTAATTAATTTCAAATATATAAAAATATAACAAACTATTTTCATTTTATTAGTGTAATCAGTTTTTTCATTATAAATATATAATAAGTATTTTTTTGGTTTTATAAACTATCATAATAAATTTGTGTTACAAAACCATGATGAACAAGATTCTCATACCAATGACAATTCCTACTCAAAAAATACACTTATATTCCTTTTTTTATTTTTCACTAATCTTTCACATTAGTTAATAATGTTCTCAGTTAATATTTTTTAATTTTAATTAATTTTTTTAAAAAAATTAAATGATTTTCTAATTTGAATGAATATCAATCATATAAAATGGTTTAAATCATTTAGGGTTAAAATAAACAATTAAGAATTAATTTTTTTAAATACCGTCTGTCTGATCAGTTAAGGATTGAATCTTAACTATTGAAATTTTTGGGAATACGATCCAATATTTCTCTTTCACAATATAATGGTAAGACGACCCATGTCCTACATTAGTTCAATTATTTTTCAACCAAATCTCACCATTCCTCAAAATCATGAGTATGATTATTTTTATATCGATCATATTTCCCTCTCATATCTCATTTTGGTTTACACCAAATAGTTCTATGAAAAATACTTGGTTTAATGGATCATATTTTGTTAAAAAAGTGTTGAGTATGATTATAATCTCAAATGAATTATTTATGTACAAGGATGGGAATGTGTATGCGTTGATAAATCTAAAAAATATGATGTTTTTTATAATCTTGAGTTAATCATAAAAATTTATGCCTCTGTTCAATTTATTACAGAAGAAGGTAATGATGAAGTATCATATTCCATGATTTTCAAGAATTAAAATAATTCATATGATATATTAGAATACTGTGTGAAGGTGCCTAATGAAGGATAATGTTATCCTCCATCACAAAAATTATCAGATAATCCTGATTATTTCAATAAAGATAAGGCATTAGTTCCATTGATCCCAATGTATGAGAATGTGAGTAATATTTATCACTTATCATCATTCATATAGTTGTTATCTTAATGGATGCATGGTTATCTGATTCCAAGGAAAGGTGATACATATAATCTTATGGTAAATACTATTCATTTATACTTATTGATAAATATGAGACAAATAAATTTGGTGAAATTTTTATCCATTATAGTGGAGGATATTGAGAGTGCCTCAATTAAGAAAATGATCGTAATGTTTCCATCTATCATAAATAAGTCATAATTGAAATATATGGAATTTTTAATATTTAGAATAAATCATACTATGTTAAATAAAATATTTCATTCATTGAAGAATGTAATATTTAAAGAATAAAGTTAGAGTTTGATACAAAATCAATGGAAATTTTTTATAAGGATTATGGGATAGTGTCTGAATCCAAACCATCCATGAAGCTAGTGGTTGATAAAAAGAGTGAAATGAATAAATATTATTCCCCTCCTGAAGAAAAACAAGACAAATAAAATTAAATTCCAAAGGATTTTTTTGATGAACACACGACTCATAAGGTAAAAAAGGATCGCGGGGATCCAGATTTTGGTATTGATCCTACAAAGGGAAAAAATTTGATAATTTGGAAAACTGATCAGTTGAAGGAAGAGGTTAAAATTAGGAAATGGAAAAAGATATTATAAGAGACCATGATCTGTGAAACTTTTCTAAAGGGCGTGGAAATAGAAACTAAAAATCCAAATATACCAATGACTCGTATTGATCAAATAATTCATAATGTTATAATTTATTTTGAAAAACATCATTTAATCCTTGAATAGTTCCCTCACATTGTGGTAAGGGAAAATGAAGACTAATTTCTAAATAATAGATGCCTATTATTATTAAGAAGGAAAAATAATCAATACATGTTAACGTTGCTAAAATTATCCACACGGCTATGAGGTAGTTAGAAATAGAGCCTGAATAAGTAAGGTAATATTCTCTACAAAAAGAAGATGATGATGAAGATGAAAAATAAGAAAATTTTGAAGATGAAAATGAATAGTAAATTTACAAATATGAAGATTATAATGAAGGAAAAATAGAAATTGATGAAGGCTCTATAGAAAGAAAAACATTAATACAGTTATTATCTCTCCTACCAACTAAATATGATAATTATGAATACCTAGAAAGGTATCAAGAAGAAAATTATTAATCATAATTAGTGAAAGAAAAATGTTAAATGAAATAAGAATAAAAATAATCCTTAATGAATGGAAAAGATAAAGAGAAACAATCAAAAACAAAATATCTAAGAAATATTGATTCATATGAAAATGTGTCAGTTGTAGTATTTTTAGATGATAAGAAATCACTAAAGAAAAGAAATGTAGAAGAATGAAAAAATATAAAATTATATTGTTGAATCTTCAAGACTAAAATCACTAAAACCTTCATTAGGTTTATAGTATTAGGAGGAATATATTGTAAAAACAGTTGTAGAATTTTTTATTCAATATTTGATAAGATTTAATAAAATTATGGAATATCTTCCAAAACATGAGGTTTGGTGTTAATTTGTTTATAATAATATTAATGGTAAATGAGATTCACTGGATTCATTAACGGAGTCATTTATCTAGATTTATTTAGTGAAGAAAACATTTCCTGAAAATTATATGAGTCAGAAAAGATCATATAAACATTTGGATTAGTCTTCCAATCATTTTTATTGTGATATCAAGGATCATGACAATCAATTTGTTGATGTGAATAATTTTTTTTTGAAAAAATATCCTTTAACAAGTTATATTAATATATTTTCAATCAAGTGAATCTCATGTAAGAATTTATAGATACAAATGATGATTTTAAAATGGAAGTGTTAGTTTTAAAAAAAATGGTCATTATTTTGAGTTGGAGAATAAAATGATGAGATAATGTGAAAATGAATTGATATTTATGATGGATGATAGTATATGTATTTTAATGATGTTAAAATGTTGATGACTAATTTCAAGAAAAAATCAAAAATAGAAGAAAATGTCATGAATCATGAGAATGATCACAATTAGTTCATAAAAATGAAGTCCATTTTCAAGATATTGATGATGAAAGAATGAAAAACTTTATTATCAACTATAGATATAAATTTTATAAACATTTGAATGGTTTGTAAAAGTGGTTAACATTTTATCCAATACATCATGTTTTAATGTATACCGATAATTTTGGATTTAGATTCTTTTTATTTTTTTAAGGATGAATAGTCAACTCACTAATAATTGTTTCATAATTTATTAAATTTATAACATTTCCTAAAATTGTTTTCTTTCCCATTATTTTGAAAAATTAAAAAGGGAGAGATATCTTAAGATTTTTTTAAGGAATAGTTTTATAAAAAATATGGATACTAATCTATGTGGGAGAACCTTTAATAATTTCCATGTTCTCATTATGATATTATAAAATCTAGGTGAGTTGAAAAATTTGTTAAAAGTTCTTAAGAGAACAAAGGGGTTTCAGTTTTCAAATGTTATTATTTTTTGGTTTAGGTTTCTTGCTTTGTGATTTCAAAAAAGATGTAGGTTTTTTAGTTAGATTTCTAACTTATTACTTTTATTTTACTTATGTTTTCAAAAGCGCAAAATCTCTCTAAAACTGTGTTTTCTATCTTTTTATGTCACATGTTTTCAGAATATTTTTAGAAAATAGTAATTCATTAATAAGAAAATAACATTTTTAAATGTTTTATGAATATGAAACTATTATTTCTCTATATGATCAATTGGATCAAGGATAGTTATAATTTATTATACTAATCATTAATTTGATCAGTGGTTAGAATATTTTCATGACTATCATACTGAAAAGAGTGATAATCCTCAAATTGATAGTGGTATTGATACAATAGAAAGGTCTGTATAAGGTTTATCATATTTTCAAAGAGTAAGGATGCATGTCAAACTATCTTATGTTTATAATCTAAATACACAGACATGTTTTTATCCTAATGAATACTTAGTTACATTTTAATTGTTCAAAATAAAAATGCCAGACATTCCGTTATCGCTCAGTTTTGTAGGGGCAAGATATCTGAGGTCATTCCAACTAACACATATATATTATTGTAGGAGATAAACCTAAAAGATTCTAGTAATTCAATTATCCAGAAGCTAATACAGTTCCCAACTCGACTCTTTTAAATATTTTTTAGTGTGAACAACTCATTCTTTGCATTTTTAATAAATTAGAGATTTTCATTAAAAAGAATCCTTTTCAGGGTAGTTTAATTAAAAAGATTTTATTTTATATTTTTTCATTAATGATTTTAATGTTAGAGGGATTCTGGGGATAGGAAGATAGTTAATCCAGTCCATCAGATCAAGGTCATGCTGGGATAGGAAAACAGACAACAATCATCATATCAATTGATTCGATGGATAGGAAGACATATCATATTCTGATTATTATATTGAGGTATTTCCTAGTAAAGAAATAATGACATTTACAGGAGGGGGAAATTGTTGATACCTTCAGTCATGGTTTCTAAAAACCTTATCATTTATGGTTAAATGAGTTAATCCTATTAATTTTTCTTCAAATTCATTCTTACTTTTGTAATACGTGTATTTCATATACGTAAAAGATATATTTTATCGACTATTAATTGTTTTAGAATTTTTATTTTATTGATTATATTTATAAAAACTGAATAATAGGTGTATCTATGAACCCGAATAAAATAGACATTCATATAATCATAAAATATGTGATTCTGACTCGGATACTCTAATCATTAGAAATTGTTGAGTCTAATATTTTTTACATAAATTATTTTTGTTATTTTTTGTTTAGTCTTTCAAAATAAAATTCACCCCATCCCCAATTATGAGTATATCCGTGATAAATACTCTAAAGATCCAAAAATTTGTATATGATTAGTTTTTATTTCTTATACATTCTATGTTATTACTTATTTATTAACTTAATGTTTTACTGATTCTTTATATAAAAATATTATTTATCAATTTCAATACACTAATGTTCTTGTATAGAAAGTATTTTTCTATTTTTTATAATGGCATGGTGAAATGTTGTAACCCTTGAAATTATCAATCCAAGAAGAATGCATTTCAATGATGGTGCTGGATATGAATAATGGAGATATATAATGAAATCAATTTTTACCAACACTAGTGTTGATAATTTTATGATGCTAACTAGAAATTATAATATTCCATGTAAGGATGTAATTATATTCAAAAACCAAGAGATGTTTCAATATCAAATAAATTATATAGTATGTAATACTAATTTATGCTCCAAACAAGAAGTATATATAATAAGAATTCATCTTGTGAAGCTACTATCAATATTTGGAAAAAAATATAAATCACACATTATTTTACATAAAATATTATTGAATAAAAAATAGTTATGATTCCTGAAGAATATCAAGAATTTTATATTATAAAATGTGATAGTGTTTCAAAGATACCTCATAGGATTATGACTATCATCAATAGTTTACTTTAACTTGAAGAAAAATTCCTTCATGGTAATATTTAGGTTGAAAATATTATTGATATAATTCCAAATGAATGCAAATATAAAATAAATATAGTGGATGTTGTATGAAATATTACTAATATTACATTAGATTATATTAGTTGAACCAACACCCAACAAAATTAATATTAACGAGATGTGTTGAAATGGATAAGAAGGGAAAATAGAGGTGTTTATTTTTCAAAAACATCTATTGTTCCGAATAAATTTCTTTCAGGAGAGAATGTAATGATGTATTAGAAATTGAATGATGTCATTGTCCAGTCAGATTCTAGAGCATTAAAAAACACTGATAATTATTTGGAAGGCCTTTCTTGAAGGATGATAAAAGTCACGGTGAATAATTATTTTCAACATAGATATGATATAAGTCATAATGATAGAAATGACAAAAAAAATATTCAAAACTTAATTGTTATGAATTTAAGAAGGAATGAAATAACAAACCAAATTGTCTTATTATCAAATGGTATGATATGGTTTAAATAAATTCAAATTGAAATTCCTAAAATTATTATATGTCTGATGGAAATAATGTTTTAAAATCATTTTACACTTCTTGTACTAGTGGTTGATATAGTTATTTAGGAAGTTATTCTGTCAACAAAAATTCATCACAACTGAATATTGGTTTATTTTAAAAAATTACCTTGGTAAATAAATGTCAATAGAAAAGAGTAAACCTTGATAAATATCTCACTAATATATTTTTAAATGAAAAAAATCCATATCAGATAAATTCTAAATCATTTTTGGACTAATCTTCTTTAACTAAATAGGACAATACATTACATAAATTTCATGATCTTTAAATATTTTCAAAATTTATTGAGAATGAATATTTTAATGTTTGTAGAAAACATGATACTACAAATGAAAAACATTTCATGGAATAATCAAGAATAAAACATCTAAAAAATAAAATATCCAATCATTATAAATATCTTGATAAATATAAATCTATAAATGTTATGTTTCTAAACAATATGATAAATCTAGATATGAGATAAACTATTTACAAATAAAACATAGTTTTAAAACTAATATAAATGATGATAAAAATTTGAAATAAAATCTAAAATTTCTAGTTTACAGAAACAAATTTCAAGGGTTACCACTTGTTAATAAAACATTAAAAAAATATAAAACATATTGAACTCATGGTAATAATTTTAAAATGGGGTTTACGATAAAAAAAACTATTTAGTAATAAATAATTTTCTAAAAATTGAACCATTTTTAAAAAAATCCAAAAAATTATGGACACTAGAATAAAATATTTTCTTTACATAAAGTATAGTCACTTGGTTTTCATAAATCTTATTTTTATATAGAAATTTAATTTTCCCAAAAGAATAAATTTGGATAAATATAGTTGTCAAATATAATATTTTTTTATAAAACTTGACATAGTAAGGATTTCATTCTAAAACAGTAATATTTTAATTTTCATGAAATGAAAAACGTTACCAACAGTAAAAATACTTGGTATATGGATAGTGATTTCTCTAGATGCCATACTGGAAATAGAAATTTCATTAATATGATAATCAAGATGAATGGTTGAAGGTAACTTTGGGAGATTATTCTCAAGGATAAATCATTAGTATATTTAAAATTGTACATCTTGAAGAGACATTAATTTAAAATTAGTTATTTATGTCAATACATAATATAAGCCATATAAGAATAATTAAATTTTGTGATGATGGTTACGTTGTGAATTTTAGTAATGATAAATATAGTATACATTGTTTTAAATATTAATTTATTCCTTATTACAATAGGATCGAGAATTTTACAAAATAACAAATAATCCCTAAGGATAAACACATACATTGTCTTTGTGAAATGGAAGATCAATATTTGTTATGGAAAATAATGTTAGGGAACTGTAACCTTAGAAACCTAGATAGGATCACTAAAACTGAATTGTTAAGGAACTACCAAAACATAGGTTTGATACTTGAAATTTCTTTGAATGTTGTTAATATTAGAGGAAGGATAAGTCTTGTTTTAAATCATTTAGTGATTTTTCAACATTTTATGATTCGTATTTAGATAACAAGGACATATTTGTTCCTAAAGAAATAATATGTATTTGTCGAAAATACTATGTATTTTTTAAGATAATTATTACACTAGATTGAAATGGGTCTATTTTCTAATAATAAAATTTGAAGCTGTTATTTATTTTAAAACATTGTTATCAGGAGTTAAAAATTAGAAAAATGTCCTTGATAAATATTCATAGTGATCATGGTTGAGAATTTGAAATCATTTATTTATTAAATTAGTGATGTAAGAGAGTTACTGATCATAGATTTTCCATAATGAGAAATCTACGTGAAAATGGTGTAGTTGACAGAATAAATAGTGTTCGTCAAGAGATTACTAGAACTATGCTAAGTGAATAATTATTTTCTAAAAAATAGGCTAAAGTAGTTACTACATACATCTATATTATAAATGACGTTTTAATTAAACCCATTATTAATAAAATTCCTTATGATTTGTTGATAATATGAAAAACTAAATTTACATACATAATGGTTTTTAGAATCCAAGTATTCATTAAGAATACTAAATAAAAATCACATATTATTGAATCCAAATACTAGGAAGGATCATTTTTTGGTTATTCATGAACAATTATGTCTTATTGAGTATTGAATAAAAACTATTTTACTATTGAGGAAAAAATTATTATTACATTTTATGAATCTAATTCTCTTGTTTTCAAAAAACCTCAACATATATCAACATATTTTATTTCTAAAAATAATTTTCTATATATAGTAGAAATTACATCCCATAAGGAAATAACAAAAGAACATGTTTCGGATTTTTTCTATTAAGAATATTTTTAATCTATTATTAAAGAGAAAATATCGGAAAACTAAATGAGTCATCTATTCCATTATAATTGTCTTTCTGAAAGTATCATCAATGATGTTGATCAATGAGTTATTACAATAATTTCTCTAATAAATTCAAATAAACATCTATATTTATTATCTATGTTTGAATTTATGAATCCTGATGATGCACTAGGTGATGAAGATTGGATAAAAGAAATGAAATATGAAAAAAAAATTAAAAGAATCATATTTTATATTTTATATTAACGTCATAACGAAAATTATAAAATTGTATTAAAATGTTGTTTCAAGAATAAATGTGATGATATTTTTTTAATAATTAGTAACAACTCTAAACATTTCCCTATGGGTTATAATCAAAACGAGGTTATAAAATATGAAGAAACATATTCATTAACAGTATGAATTAATGTTATTTTAATAGCTAAATAATTTTCATCATTCATTAATTCCAAACTATTTCAAATTGATGAGAAGTGGTCTTTCATTAAATGATGTGTTTAGTATGATGTTTATGTAGAACACCCTACCGATTTTGAAAATAAAAAACATCCAAAATATTTTTTATGTTGAGTTAGAAGTATTAATTCTTCATTTTCCATTCCATTAGCTTAGGAAATATGAAACACTGTCTTAATGCATTTTTTAATACATTTTTCTGTCCTATGTATTTTATCTTGTTTTAAAAAAACATTACTTCTTTCCATATATTGAATAGTAATAATTTTGTACATATACAAACCATTCATTCACCAATATGATTCATCAAATTGATTATGCTTTTTATTAATGGAACATACCTTCATTCATACCAGTAGTCACACTTTTTTCATATATATCATAATGGAAAAAATCCTAAATTTAAAACTAATTTTGGTTTTGATACCTCAGACTAACCGTCATAAGGATTACCATAGTGATAATCAATTAATATGTCCATTGAAAAAACTAACGTTTATAATTTAATTTACATAAGAATTTTTTAAATCATTAGGAATAATTTTAGCAATATAATGGTTTTAAAAATGACATCATGCATTCAGTTATAATTGAGAATTATGAACAATTAAGAGATAGCTATATGAGGTTGATGTAAATAACTCAAAAATATGATCGTCAGAACAGTTCCTACAAATATCTAGAGATTTGAATATTGTTGAGTAGGTTTCATTCTCAACACAATCATTCTATATATTTCTATGTTTGATCACCTTGTTCCAAAGACTGTATAATACTTTAATGATTTGTATTTCTAAGGAATCATGGTCACAATTATTTAAATTAGAATAAATTTTCATTTATAATCTTGTGATAATATCATTACGATCAAGATCTTATAAGGATATGAAGATGGTGAATCTGATCCATCCAATCTAGGGCTTCTGGGGCTTGGAAGACAGACATTGATCGTCACATCAATAGATTCTGAGGATAAGATGACATAGCTTATTCTGATAATCATATCTAGGTATTTCCTTTTATAGAATGAAAGAGTATACATTAAATATAAATCTATTGATTCATTTATTCATATTTATTAACTACCTTTACTCTCAAGGATAAAAGAAATAAATCATTTAATATATCTTGTAAGTCATTCTTTCTCTCTCTAGCTATTGTATTAATTTTTTTTAATTACATTATTTTGTGCATGTAATATAATTTTAGTCTTCTTAAAAATTATTAAATAATTTTTTTTATCTCTTAATATGTATATCTAATAAAAAATTATTTGGAATAATGAAATAAACTATGATATTTAATTTTTCACTATGATCATCCAATGAAGTCGGAGTCAAATATTTTACTTTAATAGGTTTTTGGTTTTGATTGGTTTAAACTTTTCCAAATATAATTCGCCCAATATTCTAAGTATATCTATCTAAAATACTCTTAAGTTCTTATTATTTGAATAATAGTAGGTTTCTACTACTTATATACATGCTGATTTTTTAATATCATTACTTAATTCATTTTCATTATATTTTTATTTAAAATTAATATTAATAAACATTATTACACTAATGTATATCTATAAAAAATAGTTTCTTTTTTTAATATATAATTTATTAATATCGGATCTCTTGATAATATGTTTCTTATTCAACAACCTCTCATTGATGGGAATGACTGTGATAGTTGGAGAGAAATAATTAAAACAACATTGATCTATATTGCTGTTGATAACTAATTAATACTTTCTGGAAAATTCATGATTCATGATAAGGAAGTTTCAACTAATTAAAATGATGAAAAATTACTATTTCAGTTAAAATATAATGTCATTAATAGTTTATTTAATTATCTGATGTGGAATATCTATATTCAGATATCATCTATTGAATATTCAAATTGTATTTCGAGTAAATTGCATGTAACATATTTTGGTACATCAAAATTTATGGATAGATGAAGAGATATTCTTATAGATGATTACCAAGCCTTTCATTTTCTACCAAGAGAGTCAATTTCTAAAATTCACGGAATGATTATGACTATTATTAATAGTTTTATGTCTCTTATTGAAAAAGTTCTTTATGATGAAATTTTTGTCAATGTGAATATAGACATAATTCCCAATTACTTGGAATAAAAAATTATTAGTAGTTCCTGATACAAGAAATTAAAATAGTCTTAACCTGCATGATCTAATTGTTACTCTCCTATAGAATGAGGTAAGAGTTAAAATATATGTTCATAAATAAAAAAATAAAAAAATTGGTGTTCTTTTTTCTAAAACATCTACTATATCTAGTAATGTTCAATCACCTGAGAATGTTATGAAATATTAAATGAAGAAGAATTTAATTATTCAGTCAAATTATAGTACATTATAACATTCTAAAATGAGTTTGATAATATTTCTAGAATGGTGGAAATTATATTGGGGATAAATAACTTCAATACCAATATAAGAAAGGTCATACAGATACTGGTTACTAGATGGATTCTGAGGTAAATATTAATTAATGAAGGGATATAGACATATCTAACTTGATATTCCAATGATTAAAATTAGAGGAAAGAAGTAAGTAAATTCATATCAAAATTATAAGAATAACTATATGTCAAAGGGCATGAAATATTTTGAATCTTCATACACATGGAGTCCTTGTGGTGGATATTTTTTATAAAATTCTTTTAAAATGAATGTTTTAAATTGAGTCACATTATACTTTTTGTAAATGTATATATGTTAATAGAATGTGTAATGGAAAAGGTAATCACTGGTGAATATCTAAATAATATACCTTTAAAGGAAAATTATCTCAATGGGAACAATTATACATATTTTGAGGAGTATTATTCCTCGGAGGAATATAATATTATACATAAACATGATGATGTTTCTACATTTTTAAAAACTATTAGAAGATTAGAATTGTATGTTTTCTAAAAAACTATTAATACCAAGGGTAAACATGTATAGAATTATACAAGAATAACTCTTGTAACGAATTAAATATCATATATTTTTCAATATCCTAATAAAAAAATTTGAAAAAGAATTTAATTCAAAATATTTTAAAAAAATTTCATTCTAGAAAAATGGATTAGAAACTACTTTTGTTAAAAATGATCTAAAACTATTATCGATAAGGATATGAATTCATATGAAAAACTAAAATAAAAAATTTATAGTTTGAAAAAACATTATTCCACGTTTACCATTGTTATGCAAAAAATTTATATAATTGAAAAGAAAAATTTTCCTTATACTGATAATATTGGAATGGGTTTCAAAAAACATTTTTAGTGAAAATTAATCTATTCTTAAAAGTGAATAATTTTACAGTAATTACCAATGATTTGGGATCCAAAATAATATCATTTCATTGAATATATTGTATAATTTTGGATTTCATTAGTATTATTTTAAAAAATTGAATATCTCTGAACAAAGTGAGGTTACACAGAAGTGGTTAACCAAAATTAATTCGTTGATAATATCAAAGAAACTAATATTGGTTCTGAAAACTAATATCATTTAGGAATATGAGGAAGGTACAAACAAAAAAACATTTGGGGCATGGATAATGTTCTTTCCGAGAACATGACACGAAAAAAAATTTCTTCAAAAAAATAATCTCGATAAACGGTGGTAATGTGTCTTTTAGAGATAATGATCAATGAGGGATTTTCAGTATAGGTAATATTTTCCTTCCTTTAAAAGTTATTATTTCAAATTTTATATTTTTTATGAACTAAGAATTATATTATAATCATAATTTAATTATTTGAATATGTTTACCATTTAAACATTTGGAATGATAAATTTACTTTAAATTGTTCCTATGTGGAATTTATTCTTTCTTCCAATCAACCTAAGAAGATTTATAATATAAACATAAAAGACAAAATGAGTCAAGAATTATTTCCCCTTAGTGTCATGAAATATCAATCATGGTTATGTAATAGTATTTTACGACACTGTAACCATAGAAACTTAGTTATGTTGAATAAGAAATGAGATGTTAAGGATCTTCTGAAATCGAGGTTTGAGAATGAAAATATATGTGGCCCTTATCAATATGGTAAGATACAAAAGTCCTGATTTAAATAAATTATAGAAATATAAACTTCTGATTTTTTTATAGTTAGTTCACACGGACCAATTTTGTCTGACTAAATCTAGATATTTTTGGGTAATATACATTATAAAGGTATTAGTTGATGATTACAGTAGATAAACGTTGGATTATTTACTTAAAAATATATTTGGATCCTTTAGTTATGTCAATACATTTATAGGTAGAGTTAAAAATGATGAAAATTATCCCTATTAACAATTCATAGTTATCTTGGTTGTAAAATTGAGAATCATGATTTTGATACTTTTTGTATTAATAATGGTATTGGGCACAACTTTTTAATACCTAGAACACCCCCATAATAATGATGTAATTGAAATTAATAATATAAATCTTCAAGAGATTTCAATAACTGCAACACCCTAGGTAAATAATGAATATTTCATTTTTATATTTATCCATATTTGTGAATAAAATATTAATATTACTTTAAAGGGAACACTGTGCTTAATGGCGTACCCAATATACAACAACGAGTTCCTTTAAAATCTTACGTTGCACTGTAATAATAAAATAATATTATTTTAAATGGCAGTTAATGCCTAGAAATTGTAATGGTGGTAAAGAATGGAACTAACTACAAAATGATTATATATGTTTGTCAAATATTTTTTACCTTTATCCAATAAATGTTAGAGGCGTAAAATGCAAATGAATCCAATTTTAAGCATAAATCTTCTAATATTATTTAAAAGGACGTTTCACCACCTTTTAATGGATAACCCTTTTTAAATATACTTTTTACAATTTTATATGTTGTATTTGACAAGATAAAATCCTTTTTTATAATATGGACATCAAAGTTTACTTTGTGTAAATTTTTTTTATTTTTCTGATAAATATCATTTTTAGTGAAAATGTTGCATTTTAATTCAAAACCTCATTTTAATGTGATTTATTTATATGGAAAGATTATATTTTTAATGGAGATTAAAGTTTATTTATAATATATTTTTACCATTTAATCCAATTGTGGTCATATGAATTAATTTCACTTTGAAATTGGACTTAAACTAGTGTTAATCTTTTAATAGATATTATTTCTTAAAAACACGCTATTTGTTTCGTCATCAAGAATTAATTATTAAATTAACTAATTCAACTTATATTTTTTGAATTTTGTAAAATAGACATCATTTTTGAATTCGGAATATCAAATATAGCTTATGGTGAATTTTTGGTATTTTTCTGAAAGACTTCAATTTTTGATGAATAGTGAAACCACTAGGTGGTAGTTAAAGAAACTAATTTTTCATTTAAATGAAACTTTACCACTTCTGTAATTTGATTTCCAAAAATCCGACATACATGGTTGTTATTAGGAAGTAACATGTGATTCAATGAGATTAAAATAATTTTTGGTGAATAGTAACTGTTAAGTTTTATTAATCGCGATTAAAGGTAATTAGTGTAATTTAAGTTAAAAATAATGTTTTAATAATATTAAATGACCCTGACACAAGTCCTACCATTATTGGATGAGTCGTGGCCAACCGAGACAATCCATGGGTTAACTTGGGGACCCCATGGAGCCACTTTTGTTGGAAAATGAAATTAATAACTTTTTATTTAAAGTTAAAATTAAAATGTCACAAACATGTGTTGTTTTACTAACACAATTTTTACATTGGGTTATAAAAGTAATATTTTTGACTATAAATATTCATTATAATGATAAAAATATTTCCTACATCTTGATATTTTTTTTATAATTTTTAGACATTAAATAAATTAAATTATTTATGACACCATAATGATTCAGCGATTACCTCATTATTTAATGATTTAAATTAAATGAAACGATAACATGACATCTAAGACCTAAACTTGTCAAAAACCTATTGTATGGGTGGATTTCAAAAACTTATCACCTTAGCCTCGATATATTTCCTTTTGGGACCTTTAAAATCCGAAAATCATTTTATAATAAAGTAATATTTTATAACTTTCCAAGAGCCCCTCCTCTTCTCTTTTAAAAGGACCCCACCTCTACCACCATACCCACACCTTTCAAGCCTTTGCCTCAGCCAACCCCTACCCATTTCATCTCTCAAAATCTCTCTCTTCATCATTGAAGCCTCACCTTTGGGCAGAATCTTTTCCAAGGAATCCTTTGAGCTCAAATCAAAAAGAGATACCAGATTTAAAGGTAATGTCTTCCCTTGTGTGATTTTGTTTTAATTTTCTTCTCCAACCATCTAAACTATTTTTATTCCTTTATTTTGTAAAAAAACATTTATCTTAAATATACTAGGATGTTGTTATGTGAAGTATTCGTGCTACACATACACACACCTTTGCCTAATTCTTATAGAACATACTGTTTCTGTGGATGGTGAATTTCTGCCTACGAAACGATGATTGTTCAATCTTATCTTATCACCTTTCATGGTGGCCACTAAGATGTCAGTATATTTTATATATGATATATATGTTATTTATTTTTTCTATATTCTTCTTAATTTTATATTTAAAACATTCCTTTATGCTTTTCATGTTGTGCAAATGCGATAATTTCATACGAGAAAGTGTGGTCTACCGCCCACTCAAGTGATGTGACTCATTCATGGAATACATGGAATGTATAAAGAATGAACTTAATGAACATATGTGACCTATATAACATATATATCATAATGGAATTATAATATATATATCTCTTAATTATTGTTAATTCCATTAATATGACAAAGAAATGAAAGTAACGTTCATGCGTACGTACGGCCTACCATCTCCATGAACGGTGCATTTCATTTCTTTTTATCTCAAAATGTTAAGTAGTAGTATAAAATGAATATGTACTGGATATATATTATATTTAAATCATTAGTACTATTCTGGATATGATTTACTTATAACTACATGAATAATCATTTTCAAACAAGTTCATTTTTGACTCATGTACCAAACATCGACAAAAACGTCTAATATGAACTCACATTATTAACCAATTATTATAACATTATAACATGTGATATGAACTGAATAATAATTTCTAAAATAGGTCCTTAATCAATTATAAATTGACCAAAGTTTATTATTCATGAATATAAAGAAATAAACAAGACAAGTCAGACTTGAGGTAAGGGATCCAACCACTCTCGTTCTTTTTAATTACTCTCTTTTATGTCATTTATTATAAGCTCAGAATTCTTATGTTTGGGGATGTTATTTTATATTAATCATAATATAATTTTTTTTCATATTATGAGAGACCCTATTTTATCTCATAAATCCATTTTTGGATGTTTTAAGTGGCACCGTTAGGTTGCGGAGTTTTCGGAAGGGATTTTTCATCTCACTTTTATTCTTGTGATATTTAGGCTACATTTTCCACCATTTTCCATTGGTTTGTGAATGTACTACCCATTATTCTACTCTTGTTGTAATATAATTTCGTTTATGGGTATTTACATCAATGTTGTATAGTCCCTCTTTCATGGGGTGTACGTTTCGAATGTTACCCAATTCGGTAAGGGAACCTTTCACCCTCCTCATTTTAAAAGACTTATTTTTTAGGTCCTTTGATCTTATTATGATGGGATATGTTCTTATATATCCTTATTTCTATAAAAGTTATGTCCAAGTGATGAGATACCCCTTTTTATCTCTCATCAACTCATTTTATGAATTTTGAAGTGACGCCGTTAGGCTGTCAAATTTTTGTAAGGGAACTTCATAACCCAATTTTGATTCTTTGAGATAAACTTGTACTCCTTGAATATGTCGTTCTATGAATATGTGTGAATAACATATGAATTTTTTACACTTAATATCCACTTATATTTGTTGTATTCATTTTTCACACATAATTATGAAATTGATTTATCCTTAATCAAAGAATACCGTCTTTGTAAGGGACTTTGTCTTGATCTCCTTTCATTAAAGAACATTTTTGTTCTAATACAAGGATTTCTTTTATACGGTGTATAAAACCCTTTGACTTATACTTTTATTCGAAAGGAATCTTTTCTATATGAAGCGTTTTACTAAACGACAAAAAGTATATTTCTTTTTAACATACGCGGTGACAATGACCTTTCCGTCGCAGTGATTATTATTTGATCACTGGCTTCCTCAACAAGCCGTTATATTTTTTAAAAGTAAATAAATACCATATAATCTTTTTTGGTATTGAAAATGGTTAGGAAAATGGATTTTTTATGTCAATATATTTATTTGATATATTTTTCTTGAAATTTGGAAGTGTTTTCTTTCCTTTATAATTGTTTTATGTGTTATGATTTTATAATGGTACTTGGACATTTTACGGGTGGTTACATGATAAACCATATGATGGGTGGTGTTGTGAATACCAGGACAGGTGGTTACGTTATAACCTCCAATGTATTAGGTATGGAAGTCGGCCGTATGGATTTTCCATTAAGTATGTGTGGAAGTCGACCGTATGGCTATTCAATTAAGTATGTGTGGAAATTGACCGTATGGTTATTCCATTTAAGTTTGTTTATGTCCCAAGTTACCATTATATGTAATGTGTTCTTTATATGGGTTTTATGGAAATCATTTTGTTACAAAAGGGTAAGTAATTGTCTTTTATTTAGTGAAGAGTTTTTACTACTTCATAAAGGTGAAAATTATTACTTTCGTAATGTACTCATGGTTTACTTGTTGTTCTGAAAAACTAACAGTTTTCCTTCTTTGTGTATTCTTTACAGGGATTTTTAGGCTCATCCCATGTTTTTTGAATTTTTTTCCATATGAAATAATGATGATTAGGGTCATGGATGGGATCAAGGAAAGACATTATATCTAAAACATGGAACTAGACATGTTTCTTTTAAATTTATTTTTTTATTTTATGGAAACTTAGTAGAGGTGTCTACTATGTAATCTTTTGAGATGTATTAGTTATGACCTAATTCTCTAAAACTCTAAACCTGAAAAGATCCTATATGTGAATTATTCATTTAATTCATGATTGAGTAATGTTTAATGCCGATGCCTTATAGTTGGTATCAGAGGTCGGTTTAGAAAACTTTAGAGGTTAGGGTATTCTATAAGCATATGTGACATTACCATAATGGTTAGGATTTCAGAAAGTGTCCTAGTTTTAGATAAAGTGACTGAGTAAGTATATCTTAGTGTTTATCTTCCTCATTATTACAAGATGGTTTTGCTGATATACTCACACTGACCTTTTTGGTTTCAATAAATGGATGGATCTAGCAGGCACCAAAAGTAACAGTGGATGTGAAGCAAAATTGTGAGAGTTTTCTAAGCGAGAAACTGAATGATATGGGAGCTACAATGAGAACTCTTGTGTTTATCCTCAACCAACTATCTAGAGTCATTATTGACCACCTAAACATTAGTCATTTATATTAGGCATCATATATGGAAGAAAAAATCCATACAGAACTACAGCTAATAATCATAAATGTAAGTGTGTTCAAAAACCTATGTGTCAAAGATGTGGAAAGAAACACCTAGGAAAATGTTTCAAATGGACAGAAATATGCTATAGATGTGGAAATTAAGGTCATAAATCAAGAACCTTCCATGGAAAAAGGAACCATCCAGTTGTCTCGAGGAAAGGGAAAGAAGTTCTTTCTGAGGGATCAATTGAATGTTTTAAATGTGGTGTGCATGGTCATTATGCAAACACATGTCATATGAAGATGTTTCGGGAATGGGATCACCAAGATCGTACAAATATTTTTTTACCAATACTTAATTCCATTCCAATTGAGGATGAAGAAACGGACAATGAACAATCAAAGGTATGGATTATTTCTTAATATTTTTTTTCTTATTTTGGAATATTAGGATATGATTCATGATTTTGTTTTTAGGAAAGAAGTATTTCAGAATAAGTTGGAAAAGAATCGTTAATGGATCATGAAGAATGTTGATTGAGTAAGAAGTCAATATATAAGGGCTTCAAGAGTTATGGTGAAATTCTTTAGAGTATTAAGTCTCTTTTGATGATGGGGTTACATTAGAAGAATTGTTATTGTATGTGTAACCTTGATGTTTGATATATGAAAATTTTATTGAAGGAATAGTTATCTGTTGTTTTGTGGACCTAGTTATAAAGAACCATTTGGGTTTATATGATCCTTACTTTTGAGGTAATTATGGGTTTCTATATGTTATGATGGAAAGTGAAAGGCATGAGATAAAATTGAGGTTAAATTATGTTATGGTTATTTTTGAAGATTTTATCTCGTTTTTGGGGAATGTTTTAAGAATTATATAGTTTTGGAAAAAGGAAAACACGCAGACCGTGTGACAACATGTCGCATCGGACAAAGCTACGAGAATCGAACCCACAACCAAAGTGCCACTGGTATTTATCGCCTACCACTGGACTATGTGAAGCCCCCGGTTAGTTTGAATGATTCTTTTTAGTTAGATGATTTTATGAATTAAGAGTAAGTTGATTTTGGGTTATAAATGGAAATGATTAGCCTATCATAGAGGATATGTGATTAGGTTAATTACTTTTCAAACCGAGACTTTAAGAACAACTGATGTTGTTTGGAGATAAATGTTACAATTTAACTTGGAAGACTATGTGAATAAATCCATCAAATATTTGGGTTTCAATCTTAGTTTTGTTTACTTTTGGTCTTCGTTGAACTTTTGGTCTTGTTGGAAAAATTTTGGAGATTAAGAATAGATTTGTTTTTTATAAAGGATTATACTTTTTGGGTATTATCTGATCTCATACTAACTTTTTTGGTTTTAGTTTTGGTTATGGTCTAAAGACATGAGAATTATACAGTTCTCTTTTGTGGATTAGGTTATTCTCTATAATTTGACTATATCTCGCTTAATGTAAACAAGTCATCCTAAATACTCATCTTTTAGTGAAAATATGAGTTCTTGTAAGAATTATAGAAAAATTTGAAAGTCAACATGAAAAGTAAGTGTGTTTCCTTATGTTTTATTTATGCTCAAAAATAAATTCCTCAATGAAATGAAACTAAAAAAATGTTGTCTGTTAACTTTTCCTACTGGGGAATTCAATACCGTTTAACCCATCACAAGTTTGTCATTTTTTTGTGGTTAACATTCTCCTAAACATGTTTTATATCACAATCCCTCAAAACATGACCTTTTTTTCTTCCATATACATGTTTTCATACATGGAATCCTAGTATGGGTTAACTTGGGTGACCTTTTTAATTCCCTTTCTTTTTTTTAAAGTGATAGTTTAATTTACACTTTTTCCGATGTGGGTCTTTCATTGATCTTTCTGAGCCCAATTTTAAAATTGTGAGGACGCAATTACCAAAAGGGGGGAAGGATGTAACACCCTAGGTAAATAAAGAATATTACATTTTTATATTTATCCATATTTGTGAATAAAATATTAATATTACTTTAAAGGGAATGCTCTGCTCGATGGAGTACCCAATACGCGACAACGAGTACCTTTGATATCTTACATTGCACTCTAATAATAAAATAATATTATTTTAAATGATAGTTAACACCTAGCCATTGTAATGGCAGGAAATAATGGAACTAACTACAAAATGATTATATATGTTTGTCAAATATTTTCAAACAACAGGGACAATCATTTTCAAACAAGTTCATATTTGACTCATATACCAAACATCGACAAAAATGTCTGATATGAACTCACTTCATTAACCAATTATTATAACATTATAATATGTGATATGAACTGAATAATAATCTTTAAGAGAGGTCCTTAAGCAATTATAAATTATCCAAAGCTTATTATTCAGGAATATTGAGAAACGAACAAGACATGTCAGACTTCAGGTAAGGGATCCAACCTCTCTCATTCTTTTTAAGTACTCTCTTTTATGTCATTTCTTATAAGCTCATATTCATATGTTTGGGTATTTTATTTTATATTAATCATAATGTAATTTTTTTGTTCATATTATGAGAGACCCTATTTGATCAAATAAATCCATTTTTTGGATGTTTTAAGTGGCGGCGTTAGGCTGCCGAGTTTTCGTAAGGGATTTTTCATATCACTTTTATTCCTGTTAGATTTATGCTACATTTTCCACCATTTTCCTTTGAGTGGTGTATGTACATCCCATTATTCTACTCTTGGTTTAATATACTTTTGTTTATGGATATTTACATCAATGTTTTTTAGTCCTTTCATTGGGTGTGCGTTTCGGAAGTAACCCAATTTGGTAAGGGAACCTTTCACCCTCCTCATTTTAAAAGACTTATTTTTTAGGCCTTTTAATCATATTATGATGGGATATATTCTTATATATCCTTATTTCTATAAATTTTATGTCCAAGTTATGAGATACCTATTTTTATCCCTCATCAACTCATTTTTTGAATTTTTATGTGGCGTCGTTAGGATGTCAAATTTTTGTAGGGGAACTTCTTATCCCAATTTTGATTCTTTGGGATAAACTTGTAATCCTTGAATATGTAGTTCTACGAATATTTGTGAATAACCTCTGATTGTTTTACACTTAATATCCACTTATATTTTGTGTATTCATTTGTCACACATAATTCTGTAATTGATTTATCCTTAATCCAAGAATACCGTCTTTGTAAAGGAATTTGTCTCGATCTCCCTTAATTAAGGAATATTTTTTTTCTAATACAAGGCTTTATTTTATATGGTGTATAAACCCCTTTGACTTATACTTTTATTCGAAAGGAATATTTTCTATATGAAGCATTTTACTAAATGTCAAAATATATGTTTCTTTTTGACATACGCGGGGAAAATGACCTTTCCGCCACCGTGAGTATTATTTGATCTTTGGCTTCCTCAACAAGCCGTTATATTTTTTAAAAGTAAATAAATACCATATACTCTTTTTTGGTATTGAAAATGGTTTTTATAATGGATTTGTTATGTCAATATATTTAAGTTATATATTTTTCTTGAAATGTTGAAATGTTTTATTTCATTTACAATTGTTTTATGTGTTATGATTTTATAATGGTACATGGACATTTGACAGGTGGTTACATGATAAACCTTATGACGGGTGGTGCCGTGAATACCAGGATGGGTGGTTACGTTATAACCTCCAATGCATTGGGTATAGAAGTCGGCCATATGGAAATTCTATTATGTATGTGTGGATGTCGGCCGTGTGGCTATTTTATTAAGTATTTGTGGAAGTCGATCGTATGGTTATTCCATTTAAGTATGTTTATGTCTCAAGTTACCTTTATATGTTATGTGTTGTTTATATGGGTTTTATGGTAATCTTTTGGTTACAAAAGGGTAAGTAATGGTCTTTTATTCAGTGAAGTGTTTTTACTACTTCATAAAGGTGAAAAGTATTACTTTGGTAAAGTACTCTTGGTTTACTTTTTGTTTTGAAAAACTAAAAGTTTTCCTTCTTTGTGTATCCATTACTGTTCTTTTTATGCTCATCCCATGTTTTTGAAATGTTTTCCACAGGAATTAAAGATGAATAGGGTCATGTATGGGATCAGGGAAAGACATTCTATCTAAAACATGGAACTAGACATGTTTCTTTTAAAGTGTTTTTTTATTTTATGGAAACATAGTAGAAGTTTCTACTATGTAATCTTTTGAGATGTAATAGTTATGACCTAATACTTTAATACACTAAACTTGAGAAGATCCTCTATGTGAATTATTCATTTAAAGCAAGATTAAGTAATGTTTAAGGTCGGGGCCTTATAATAACCATGACGAGGGAATACTCAATTTCTAAAAAGAGTTGTTTAAGTGGTTAGAACTACCTTCTATACTATAAATTGAATTTTAATTATAACTTTTTATAATGAACATCATTATGAATTGTGGACATGTATAAAACCAAATGTTATATACATCAATTTTTATGTTTGAAATGTATTAATTATGAATTCTAATGATAAGAAAAATAAATTTTCAATAAAATATGTTGAAGGAATATTTTTATGTTATTCCACATACAGTAAATATTGAATAGTTTTTAATAAAATTTAATGTATTGTTGAGGAAAAAAACATGTTATGTTGGATTAAAATGATCCTTATTTTTCAAAAATCCTCAATCTACATCTTTGTATGTTGTTTCAAAAACAAATTTTCATCCTTTGTTAGAGAAATCCCCTAATAAATAATTTACTAAATAATTTTATTCTAATTTTATTCCCCTAGAATATTTTCAACCAATTGTTCAAGAACATCATTTTAAAAACCCAAGAAGCCATTTTTTTCAAAGGAATCATCCTATTGAAAGAATCAATGGCGAGGTAAACCATCTAGTTAGGGATTGAAGTTACATAAGAAATTAAATTTAACATCATGCCATATTATCCCAATTAGATCATAATAATCTTTTATAGGATTTATATTATGAGTATTAGATAAAATAAATACATGATGAACTCAATGATTTTGAATGTAAAAATGTGTGGAATTTAGTTGAATGACCTAAAGAAAGAACTAATATTAGTATAACATGGGTTTTTAGAATAAATGTTATTAATATGAAATAATATTAATAAAAAATTATAAAACATTAAATAAATTTTATAACCAACAAGACTTAATATATTATGAAGAAACTTATGCTTTGGTATCAAGACATGAATATAATTGTCTACTCTTAGCCTTTGTAAATTTATTTAATTATATCCCATTTCAAATGGATGTTAAGTGTTATTTTCATATTTTATATGTTATGTTGTAAGTTTTTAATGAAAAAACACATGGTTTTGAAAATAAAAACCATACAAAATAGGTTTATATTCATAACAATACACTATATATTCTTAAATAAACCCTTAGATCTTGTTATGATAGATTAACTAGATTTTTGTAACAATATATTTTTAAAGCATATGTTGATCCAACTATTTTTATAAAATATGTTAATTAAGGTGTTATGATTTATAAAATTTATTTAGAAGACATCATATTTGGTTAAACTAAAAAATTAATATCATATTCTTTTCCTGGTATGACGAAGTATGTGTCAGAAATGATTATGATGAGCAAGTTAACAAATTTTCTTGTTTACAAAATATCACAAAAACCGGATGGAATTGTTGTATCCTGACATAAATGTTTAAAATATATTTTAAAAGAATTTTCATATGAAAATTCTAAAATTATTAGTACACCCATTGCTACAACCAAATAATTTGATCTTTATGAGGTTGGGAAACCAATTGATTAAAATATTTTTAGAGATATGATAGGATGTTTACTTTACATAACAAAAAGTCATCCAGATTTAATTTTTTCAGTATAGCTATGTGAAGGATATCAATCCAATCAAAAATAATCCCATCTTAAAGCTATGAAGCATCATTTTTATTATATTGTGGGTGATATGGATTTTAGCAAACTATATTTTAAATGAAATGTTTTGAACTAAAAACAATTTGTTTGCTAACTTTTGTGGATGAATAATTGATATAAAAACTATATTTTTTACATGTTATTTATTAATTAATTATTTATTTTCTTGTTCATTTTGGAAGAAATACTAAGTAGAACTTTTCACTACTGAAGCTGAATATGGGTAGTTGGATGTTTTTGTGCGCAACTGTTATGGTTGCAACACACACTCACTGACAATGGAATGATTTTTACTAAAACTAAATTAATTTTATAATACCAATAGTATTGATCTATATATAAACATAGAACATCAAACATGTGATAAAAACATAGATATAATACACTATTTTCTTTAGAATCACAGACTAATTGGACATATTATTTTACAATTTATAAAATGAATGAACAAGGTACTGGTATTTTTGTAATCCCATATAGTTTCAATAGATTTCAACACATTACACAGAATCTTGAAATGATCAATTTAAAGTTATGACTCATTTCTAATCCATCTTACTAATCTCCAAACAATAATATACTCATTTTCATGGTGGGGGTACATATAATTTTCATGAAATTATTTTTTCTTAAATAAAATTTAGTATTCTAAATTTTTAATTTTTATAAAAACATTTTATCTTAATGAGTTTTACAGACTCAATATATTATAAAATTTTCAGTGTCAAAATTATTTTATTTATATCCAAACTCATAAATTGTTATAAAATATCTTGACTAAATTTTTTAAAAAACTATTTTACATAGTTATCAAAATAAAACATTAATAATTAGTTTTCCTAATAAAACTATCAGAATTTGTTTTCTAAATAAAACTATCAAAATCATATTTATTAATAAAACTATCATAATCAGTTTTCTTATTAAAATGGTAATTAATTTTTTCCAAGTAAATGTATCTTATTATGTTTTCATAAAAAAACTATAATAAAAATTTTCATTAATAAATCTATCATAAAAATTTTTTATAATATAAATATCTATATATGTTTTTAAAATAAAATTATTCTAATAAAATGATATTATAAAACACCGATAATGTTTTATTTTATGAAAAATAATGCATAAAAAGTTTCTAATATTGATGACACATTATACTAAAAAAGTAAATATTCAATTCCTTATTTTTTCACTAATTTAACACTTTATGTATATAGTTGTTGTTCTTATAATATTTTTGTGTTTTTAAAATACTTTGATTTGTTTTCAAAACATAAAATATTTTCCTAATCAGAATGATTCTCAATATGATAAATGTTTTTAAAACCCTGCAGTTATAAAATAACATTAAAAAACTTATTATTTAAAATTTATGCAGTTATATCAGATAGGGTTTCAATATCCACTATTGGTATAATTTCATTAGATGAACCATCACACCCATCACCAATATAATGGTGGGTCACCCCATTTTCCAAAATTTGTTTTTTAGAATTTTTTCTCCCAATGAATTGCACTCTTCAAAGTCATAAGTATGATTCTTTTTCTTTTAGTTTAATATTCATTTTTATTTACCATTATAGTGTACAAAATAAATTCTGAAAATTGATTTGTTTTCATTGATATACTAGTTGAAATAACATGGTTGAAAAATTATGATTTTACTACCAAAAGAATAAAATCTTTTCTAGGATGGAAAAGTGTTTTCACAGACTGTCTTTATAAATATTTCCATATATTTTATCTGTAGATGGATATAGGGGTTTATTACTGAGTTTATTTTGACAAAGAAGATGGTAAGGAAAAAAATTTCATTTCAATATTTGGGAAAATATAAAATCATTCATTAAAAAAAAGTAGAAATTTGTTTGTCAAACATTCGAATAGGTAATATTTTTTAGCTTCTCACAATTTATATAATAGTCTTTGAACATTAAATAACAAAGAGGCTAATGATTCTATATTCTAATTTTATGTGAAATTAAGAAAATTTTATCATCAGGAAAAATAAAATATTGTTATTTTTTATGCAAGGTTAACTAATACCCAGGAAAGTTGACAGGGATACTCTAAAAGTGTAAGATGTTTTTATTCTTAACTATTTCTCCAATAAATAAAGATAGATTTAGTAATCCTTATTTTCAATAAAGAGGAATAATATAAAAAGAACATACATTATATCGAAGATGATAACATTTCATGATTTTATCAGTAAGATTATTTTGATTTATATGGAATTTTTGTATTCGAGAATAAATTGTACCTAGTTAGAGAGAAGATATATTATTTTTTAAAGATAAAATTTCAAGAATTTTTTGGTTTTTCATTCAAAATAAAAAATGTGTTATGAAAGGATAATGATGCTTCTTTTAATTTATAACCCCAAAAGAAAGTAGAAGAAGCTAGAAAAAATAAAAATATATAAAATTCCAAAATTGTAAATAAAAAGATGTAATAGATATTAGATGATTATTATTTTCAGAAGTTGATGAACCCAAAAGCTCAACCAAATCCAGGGTATCCAAAATTTGGTCTTGATCCTACAGAGGGTAGGAATTAAAATTTATATAGAAACTTTTTACCATAAGAATAAAAAATAAATATCCAAATTATGAGTTTGAAATAAGAAAGGTTAGTTGAGACTTTTTAATAAGTGGTTGAGAGTGCTTCTACGATTCTAGTCCTTCTATTTATCACACTAATTCAGTTATTTTAGTAGGAGGACTTATTTTTTATGAAACCTCTATTATTCCTAGTGATATCCCCTCCAAAGATTATAATGGAAAGAGAATTAGACTTGATGGAAAATTGTTTCATGATGTACCGAGAAAATAATTAGAACCTGAATCATCTAGAATGGGTATCTTATGAAAATTAAGATAGTTAAAAGAACTAATCGAGTGTGATGTTCATTAATAAATTTAAGTTGAAAAATCAGTTGAATAATACGTAGAAATAGAAGAAGAAGAAGGAAAATAATATCCAAATGAAAAAGAAGAAGTTGATGATTAAGAAACCCACACAGATAAAGAATCAAAAGAAAAATATTCATCAGAATCATCTTCATATTCATAAGATTTACACACACAATATCATATGTATAAAAAATAAGAAAGTTATAAAGAAGAACAATGATAAAAAATGTATGAAATGTCACCCTCTCATGAAGCGGAACCCGACAAACATTAAAATAACAAAACCGATAATATGGAAGAATTAGATAAAGTTGTTTATGTTGTGAATATTACAGAAGAAACAAATATCGCACTAAAAGATCATGCAACTCATTCACATAATGTTCAAAATCATGGAAAATATATTGATATTGAATCCAGTAGACCTAAAACACCTCAGTTTGAGCCCCAAAAATTATACATTAAATATGATGTTTCTAAAAAGGGTTTTGATTTTATTTTACTTACCATTAAAAGTTTGAATAATACGATTCCATATTTTCCAATCATTGAATCTAGATATAATTTGATTTTGGAATCTATGAATGAAAAAATAAAATAACTCAAATTTTTGAACTAAAACGTGATAAAGATAGAGACCAATATGAATGTTTTTCATGAAAATTTCAGAGCTCAAAATTCATCATATAATAAGGTGGTGAAATGTTCTAAATTAGATTATCTTATTTAAGAATGTAACGATCTATTTCTATAAGAATATAAAATTTTCCTATCAAAAAATGAACTATTTAAAAATATATCCTCATATAAGCTAGATGAAGTAAACAATTTAGATAATTTTAGAGATACAACGGATGATAGGATTGAGTATTGGAATGTTTTTAATGAAAATATGTGTGGTATGTGGCTTCAGATAAGCAAGATCAGATCATTTGAGGATGAACTTGTCATTAAGGGGGAAGATAATAATGTTTTAACTAAAGACAGTAAAATTCAGAATACTGAGGTTTGGAAGGAATTTTTTTTGAAGAAAATATAATGATGCTTGAAAAGGGTCAACATAATCTCATGATAATGAAGGGTTTTGTAAAAACCTTAATGGAAAAATAATATTTACCTCTCTTTTGAACTTTCAATGTATTTTTATCAAAAATATGAATATTTAATTATGGTAATTATCTATTCTTCCAGATTCATTATGATTGAACGTTTGGAAACTATTGTTTGATATATGTTCTTTCATATTATTCATGGATGGTTAGTTTGTTCAATATTGTTTCCTATGTTATTTTACTAAATTTTTAGGAAACATTGAATTATTTCCAATTATTTTTGAATATCACTAAGGGGATTAATGATTTGTAAAATGGTATAAGTATTTAAAAATAGTGGATATGTTTTACATATTGGGAGAATATTTTCATTAATAGGGAGAAGTTTTCAAAGTGGTGATGTTAAATACATTCCATTTTATTAGTAAGGAATTATAAACTCATGGGGATCATAAAAAATATCATCAATGATTATAAAATAACTAATGTATTTAATTAATTCATGTTATATTTTTTCAATTTTTTTTTCTTTTTTTCATTCCAAAAGCAGGAAAATTATTGATTCAAAAGTATTAATTCACAATTTTCCATTCCACAAGTTTTGTAAATCATAAGTAATCTCTTAAAAAAATTTACTACCATTTTATTTCCCATGTATGTTATAATGTTTTTTAATGAGTTCATTACTTATTATTGTACATAGAAAAGTATTAATTTAATATGTATATAAGCATATCGTTCATAAATATGATTTATCAGATTGAGTAATCATGTGATTAATCGTATTTACCTTCATCAAGGCTTGTAGTCGGAATTCTATCTTGTAGATTGTACAGATGAAAAATCAAACTAATGGACTAATTATGTTGTCGATACATCAGAATAATCCTCATAAGGATTAAATAATTGATAATAAATTATCAATTCCATCAAATTTAATAAACAATAAAATTATAATTATATATTAATGGTTTCTATCGAAAGGAATAATTTTATCATTATTATGCTACAAAAACCAAATGATGATAGCCATTACGTTATACATAAGTATGGGATGATATTAAGAGTTTGGTGTTAGAATCCATTGAAAATAACTCGAAAATAGGATAGTATGAGAATCGTCTATAAATAGTTTTCCATTTTAAGAGATTAGATATGGTTACATTTGAACTCGATTTTTCTAAAGTCTTCTGTATTTGAAAATCCCATTCGAATGTATTCGTAATAATTTAGATATTTCTATTTATAAGGAATCCTTGATAGTTTTGTTACCTTTATAATGATTATTTATACTCACATATGATTATCATTGTAATTTATAAATTTCTACGATAGTATGACAATGAATCTAATTTATTAAATATAGGTATTTTGGGGCTATGAAGACAAATATTGATCATTGTGTCGAGGGATTCCATTGATAGAAAGATATATCTTATTTTGATCATCATATCGAGGGATTTTTTGGTAGGGAAATAGATACATTATAGTATGTATAAAACATTAGATACCATTATTCACGGTAATTCACTACCATCACTCTTAGGGTAAAAAATGTTAAATCCATTATTAATGTTTGCAAGTCATTCGTAATTTAACTATCAGTTTTATTCATTTTGTTACATGTATATTCTATTGTGAATTTAATAGATATTTATTACTCATATTATCATTAAATACTATTTGTTTTATATGTGTATGCTTGAAAATGATAAAATCATATATTGTATTAATCATATTAAATCATATTCTAATTCTTTTAATATGACAATCAGTAGAAGTCTAAGTCTACCTATTTACATTAATTGGTTTTTTGTTTAGATTAGTTTAAAAATTTTAAATAACAATTGAACCCATACCTATTATAATTATATAACACTATGATACTCTTACGATCATAATGTTTATAAAAATTCCAAGCTAATTTGTTGAATTAATGAATCCACTAGATCTTCGTATTAATAGTTAACTAGAAGTTTTTCTCAAAAATTTTTTTCCAATGGCACCACAAAACCAAACCTTTTTATAAAATAAGATAATTAAAACATTATAATTGTACAAATATATTTTAATGACATTATATTTTGTTTAAATCAAAAATATTTAATATATTCCTTGTAGTATTTAATGATGTTTGAGTTCAAAATGAGTTTGATGGGTGACTTAACATATTTTCTATGTTTTCAAGTATCACAACAAACTGAATGGTAATTATATATCTAAACATATGTATAAGAAATATTTACATAAGTATTTTTGGTAACACAATAATAAAAGTATTATTACTCCCATTTTTACCTACAATACATTTATACACGACGAGTATATGAAACTAAATAATCCGAAAAAGTTACAGGTATTATTGGAATATTACATTACAAAATAGATAGACAATCATATTTAATGTTTTCAGTACTCATATGTGCTAGATATAAATCCAGTTCAAAATAATCTTATCAAAAATTAGTAAAACAAAATTTTCTTAAAATTAGTGTCATGGATTTAGGCTTATTCCATTCTTCTAGAAAATTTTTTTTAAAAAAAATCATATGATTACATTAGTATATTTATAATGGATAGAAATATTACATTAATAACATTCAAGTTATGAAGATATTATTTAGTTTCCTGGTCCGGTAGAAGAAAACAATCAGTAGCACTTTCCACATTTGAATCCAAATATGTAGTAGCTAGAAGTCGTTATGATTAATTGTTATGGATGAAACAAACACTCATATATTATGACATGTTTTTGACAAATACTTATATAATTTTTTAAAACATACATTCCATAACTCTAAATGAAAACCCATCACATCACACATATTCTATGAACATAGATATAAGACATTGTTTCCTTCGGAATAACACTCTAAAAAAGATATAATTTTATAATTAAACATAATTGAAGAAAAACATATATAGAATTTTAAAAAATATCTTACTTCCAAAATATTTCAATACATTTACATATGCTATCAATGATCAATGATAATTGATCATTTGTAACTACTTATTTTTTACCAATCTAATTAAATGAGTATAGTAATTTTTATAGGAAAAGTACATATGTTTTCTAAGAAATTTATTTATGTAAATTTTAAATTTTATAAAAAAAATTATTATAATTAATTTATTGGACTCAAAAAAATTAGAAGTTTTTAGAGTTATAAATATCAAATTCCCTTCAAATAATGAAATTTTTATTAAATTTTTCGAGAAAAAAATTTTCCCATCTTTTTTATACAGTCCATTAATATTAAAAACAATAGAATCGTTTTAAACTTTATTATCGTAATCTGTTTTTACAATTTAAAACTATTTTAATTAGTTTTAACTATATTATCATAAAAATAATTAACATTAAAAAATTATCATAGTCGTTTTTATAAATAATCATATTCAGTTTTCATTACAAAAACCATGATGATTAGCTTAATCATAATAACAAAACCTTCTAACGCAAAAGAAAAACTTATACATTCATTTATGTTTTCACTAATCCATCATTTTAGTTTATAATTTTGTAAATTATTTATTATTTTATTTTCATTACATTGATTTATTTTAAAGTGATGTTATAATTATAATTATTATAACTCAGGTAAATTGTTTTAAAACATTATGAGTTCAAATAAGCATTTAAAACATTCTTTGATTAAATATAGATGATCAAATAAGGTAAGGTTTTAATCTCAACCATTGAATGTTTTTATAATATGAAATGAAATTTCTATATTCCTATATAAATGTGGGAAAACACTTATTGACATTAGTTTCAAAATATTTCACCGTCCACTCTTACTACTCTTCAAATTCAGTAGTTGAATTTCATTGACATCAGTCTGATCTCTAGGTCACGTCCCATTATATGTGAAACAAAAGAATGCATCCCAAGAAAGGTATGTTTCTATATAGTTTATTTTTGAGATAAATTAGGTGTAAATTTATGATTCTAAAAAAATTCTAAATATTTATTCATAGTCATGGAATATGTATGTGTTGAGAATAAAGAATATATTTTGATTTGCATTATCCGGAGTTAATCCGAGAATTTTATGTCGCTTTTGAGTTGTTTTTAATAAAATGTAAGGATAAAGTATCATTTTATATTTTACATGAAATAAAATATTTTATATAAAATAATATAAGTCATGGTGGGTTGGTGTAATAGAGGGTAATCTTATCTTCCATTAGAAATATTATTTGAAAACTTTGGATGTTAAAAATAGAGTAACATATTTGATCTGAACTTATGATAATGTGAGGAATGTATCTCAATTATAACCTAACACAATGGTATTTGATTTATGTATTAATAATGATATGATTCCAAAAAAATGTTATCATGATTTCCATAAGGAATCTGATAATTTTTTGTTGGACTTATTCATAAATATGAGGAAACTAAACATGGTGGTATTTTTTTGTGGTGTAGGATATCAAGAGTGCCAAAATTATTTATAAGATCATCATGTTTCTAAATTTCATCAGTATGTTAAATTTTAAATTCATATAACAACTTAATGTTAAGAATAATTATTACCCTATCAAAAAGAGATTTCTTTTATCATAGAAAATACTGTTTAATTAATGAATTTTCTATTTGAAATAAATTCAATTAAACTTTTTTAATAAGTATAATGTAAATGTTTCAGAAGACAAACCATCCAAGAAACGATATATTCTAGAAAATAAATAACGAAAGGAATATTCTTACACTATATAATAGAAAAAAATAATATAAAGAATAGTCACGATAATGTTTCAAAAAAATGATATTCTATTAGGAACAAAAGAATATTTGAGATCCTATGTTTGGTATTGATCTTGCAAAGAAATGGATTTGAGAATTCAGATATCCAACCAGTAGAAATAATAAAATAAAACAAATAAAGAAAAAAATATATTAGAAGGGTCAATGATATATGAAATCATTTTATAGGGTGTAGAAAGAGCATTAGAAAATATAAACAGAAAAATCTCTAAAACATTTCAAATCTTTCTTACTCAAGAACTTTAATTTAAACAATATTTATATTTTCCTGTAATGGTTCTCTCTCTTACTTATAAATAAAAATAAAACTTACTTACTGAAGATTCAGTATTTGATTTTTTTGAGAAGTAAAAAAATATTGATTCTATGTAAGAAATCTAAAAGTATCCTCCAGACTGTGAGGTAGTTATAGCTAGAGATTGAAAAAGTACATAATGATGAAGAAGAAAAAGATAAATAGGATTAATAATATAAAGAATAAGAGGTTTAATAGGAAAATAAGAAGGTGTTAAAGAATATGAATATGATAATGAAGAGAAGAATGAAGCTGATGAAGGATTAAAATAAAGAAAAACATCAGAATCATCATCATCTCCTATACCTACATTATCTGATTAGAGTATAAACAAAGAATGATCTCAAGATGAAATTTCATCATCATCAAAAAAGTACAATAAAAATTCTATAAAAAAGAAGAATAATCATCTTCAAAGGAATCTAAAGAGATTGATTGAAAATCATAGAAAAAAGATTCTATAAATATTGGGTATTATAATAATGTGGAGGTTGTAGTAGTTTCATATTAAAAGAAAGTTTCAGAGGATGGGAAAGAGAAAGTTGTGAATGTATTAAAACCTAGTACTGAATTATCATGTCTAAAACCTACAATCCCTTTATTAAGATCATCATATTTAGAGGAATCTATTTAAAAAAAGTTTTTGATTTTATTTATAAATATTTGATAAGATTAAATAAAATTATTCAATATTCTAAATAAACATAGTTTGTGGAGTAAACTAATTCAGAGGATCCTTGATGAGAAATTTTGGTTGTTGAAACATTTAATTGAATAATTTTACCAAATTTATGTAGAGTTCAAAACATTACATGGAATATATCAGTCTCAGAAATTATCATATAATCAATTATTTATATTCTCCAATCAAGTGGATATTGATATTTGGGATCATGATATTCAATTCATTAATGTAATGAATATTTTGTTAGAAAAAATAATAACTTAATGATTAATCTTTAGATACAACCAACCAAGTGATTTACATGGAATAATTTAGTGATGAAAAAGATTATCGGAAATAGGATGTAAAATTTTTCAAATAAAAGGCTCATGATTTGGAGTTTGAGAATAGATTACTAAGATCATGATAAATTTATTTGATCCTGATAAGGGATGAGAATAAAGTGGTATCTTTGAAATTTAAAAGAATTAATACTAATTTTTTAAAATAATAAGTAATAGGAGAAAAACTATGATGCTTTAGAATAATAGCAAAGAATTCAAGAAGATAAAGTCCTTTTTCAAGAAATTGATGAATAATGAATGAACATTTTTTTAACTCTCAATGTATATTTTTAAAACATTTTAATGGTTGATAAATGTAATGATATTTTCATCCAATAAATTATATTTTAATATGTTGTAATAATTTGGGATGTATGTTCTTTGATTTATTTCTTGGATGATTACATATCTCACAAATAATAATTTTTTTATTAATTTTCTAACGTTTTAGGAAAAAATGTTTATTTCAGAAAACATTTTTAAAATATAAAATGGAAAATATATTAATATGTTTTGTATGAGGTGTTGGTATATTAAAAAGTGAGATTATATTATAAGGTGGAGACGTTTGATTAATTTTCATTGCATCATAATTTATTTATAAAATCATGGAGAGTTATAAATAAAGTCTTCATTTTTCTTAAAAGGAAAAAAGTTTATAAGTTTTATAAAGTTATTATTGTTCATTTAATTGTATTATTTTGATTATTATAAAAATTAGAATATTATTTTGTTAAGGGTATTACATATTACTTTTCACTTCCTTTAGTTTTTGAAATCACAAAGGCTCTCTTAACACTATGTTTACTATCATTGTATGTCTTTATTGTTTTCTAATTTTTTGCAGAAAACATTTTCTTTTTACAAATGTATAAATATTTATAATGTATTAAAAATGGGAACATATCATTCTTAAATAAGATCCATTAGATTAATGATGAGTTCAATTAATCTAAATGATCCTTAATTTTACTAGTGGTAATAAGTTTTTCTTATCCATCGTACTGACAAAATTAATGATCAGCAGATTGATAATAGAAATGATACTTCAGACTGATCTATAAAAGGTTTATCATATTGATAAATATATAGGAAGTCCATAAAAATATAAAATATTTATGAAGTGACTAAAAATACTTGTTTCTATCATAATGAATACTTGATTTAATTTTAATGGTTCAAAAAAAATAATGGCTGAAATTCTACTATAGCTGAGTTGTCAAGTGAAATTTGTTTGAGGTCGTTGTAACTAACTCAGAAATATGAATGTTCGAGATTCACCTATAAATATATAGTTATTATACTAGTTTGAAGATAATAAATTTCATAACTGATGTCCAATAAATATTACATATTATGAACTGTTTATTATTAGTCTTTGTAACAATTTTTTTGAGTTTTCATTATATGGAATCTTGGTTTTAGGTTGTTTCCTTAAGAAAATTTTCATACGTATTCTCTATCTGATCTATTTAATGATAAATGGATTTTTTGGCTAAGAATAATATAAATATGATCCCTCAAATCAATAAATTATGCATCATGGAATATAAAAATTAATCAATTAATTGAGGTATTGTGAGTATTGTAAGACAGATCCAATTCTAATTGTCATATCAATGTATTTTCTAGTAAGTAAAAAGAGTAATTTATAGGAGGTGTAAATTTATAGATACCTTTATTCAAGGTTTCAAGCATCATTAGCTATTAATGATAAAATAGTGACTTAATATCTTATAGATTTTAATTTATTTTTTCATTTTATAATTTCTTAATTCAATTTTTTTACAAGATCTATCTTATTCACTATGCATTTTTTTAGAGTGTTAGTTATAGTACTAATCGTTCTTAAAAATTGATTTATCGGTGTAACTGTGATAATGAATCAAACATAATCTAATATAATTGGACAATATATGATATTCATTCTAATAAAATTATCATTTAACTGTGATGAGTATGTTCTTTTTACTTAAATAGGTTTTGTGTTTTATTTTTGATGAGTTATTTAACGTAAAATTAACCCCCCATAATATGTATAGCCATCACATTTACTCTTATGATACCACATGTATGTGTGATTTAATAATTATAGAATCATTATAAAGTCATAACTATCATAAACATAATTCATATCCTCTATATAAATCATTATATTAATCCCTGATAGGTTGTAATAAAAACTCAAACGACCTCATCTTGTGATGTGATTGTCCACCATTAACATAAATGATGATTTTGTATCCCATTTTGATTTAAGTGTGTGTGGTTTTAGGTAATGAATAGTACCTAAAAATATTAATATATATTTATATATATGATAATTAGGTAATTATATACTCATGGTAGAATAATAATTTATGGAGTTGGATTGGGAAATAAAATAATGACCATCGTTGAATATATTACCTCCTCTTCAGGTATCCTCCAAAGGTTTACACTAATTCCATCATAGGATGGATTTTTTCTGAAATTAAGAATTCTAGAATTAGGTTAGGGATGTTTTGAAGTTATTTTCTGATGGTTTTGACGATAAAAATGGCTTGATAGGTGTCAATAGGGGGATACTGAGTGCTCCTTTATAATCGAGGAGTGTTATTATTTTAAATACCAAAATGTATTCACTATTGGGAGGTCTCCCATACCTAAAGTGAATCCAAAATAGATCAATTATATATTTAATGGTTTATGATTTTAGAAACACCACCACCGAAAAAAAAGAAATAAATTTTTCTCAGCTTGTATCTTATTCTTTATGTTTACTACATTTTACCCTTTTAGTTTTTTTCATAGTAACTTGTATGATTTTATTTAAAAAGGAAATATATACATTAGGACTAAAATTAAAAGGATATTTATAATATAATTTATACTTAATAATTTTAAATATTAAATCCATTTTATTATTTACATATAATATTCACTTGTGAAATTAATTTTCATACAAGCGTAAAAATGTACTAAAAATAGTTTTAACGTTAATTATATTAATTATTGAACTATTTTCACTAATAATTATTGTAAAAATAGTATATAAAATAAAATATTATGATTCCAAATATGGAATCTATTTTTCCAAAATCAACTGACATAATTGAAATAGTTTAATATAAAATTATTCCTACATATTCGATGAGTATGAAAATTTTAAAAGTGAAAATAATCAAAATCTTATAAAATATTTATTTCCAATGTCAATATGAAACCAATTAAAAATTCGTAACTTTTAATAATGTTTTTATATTTTAAAATATTATACATTAAAACCAATTTAATATATAATTTCACTTTCTAAAAAATATAGGTGAGAAGAAGGTTTTTAATTAAAATTTATTATTTTTTATAATTCATCAAAAATAAAAATTTTCAGAACAAAGGTAAAAATTCACCCGTAGCTAATTATGAACATTTGATTTCAAAATTTATTATTATTATTTCATATTCATTTTATAAGAGTGGAAGAATTTTTTTTAAAAATAATTTCTCCATAAAAAGGTGATAAAGTATTTTTTAGAAAAAATAATGTCTATAGGTATAACATTTGATTTATTCATATCTCCTATATAGAAATAATTTAATTATGTATTTAATAGTTATATGGAATAAATAATATAATAATATCATTAAAATATTTCACTATAATTGGTTTATCTAGGTAATACGCAATTATGTTCCTAAAAATATATTTTCATATAATGATGTCCATCATTTTAAAATTGTTTCTATTTTCAATTCTAATAAAATTTTCACCGTAAAATTAAATATATATATAAATTTATAAAAAGTATTTTTTCTTAATTTAGTTTATCCTCTTAATACATGTCATTCCAAGGTATAGGTGATAATTATTTTATTAAATAATAGTATTATAATACTATAATATGTTTTGTTTAAACTCGATGTTGCGTGTAGTGTAAGATAAACTCAAGATTTTTTATAAAACTATAAAAACATAATATTGTGAGCAACATATTATTAAATTTTTGTTTCATAAAAGAAAAAAATATTATATTTTTTTGGAAGACAAAATTTAAAAATATTCTATGGGTGTTACATTTATGATGCAATAGTTTTAAATTTCATGCCTCTTAAGATAATTTTGGCATTGGAATGATTGATGAATGAGATATAATGATAGAGATATAGGTTCTCATATGAATTTTATATCATAAGGAACTTTTTGAAAATAATACTGTATCAATATCAGAAAATGATCATTGTAATTGAAAATAATACTATTTTGAGAATGTATATAAGAATTGAAATTTTTGCGAATAGCAAGCCATAATTCAATTTAATAATGTCGTATTAATATGGAAAATTAAAGGAAATAAATTTTATATAATTAATGATGGAAAATAGGGATGGTAAATAATTAATCATATGAATATAAACCTATTAAATTTGAATTTAAATGTTAATTTGAAAAATGAATTTCAATAGTTAATGAATCAGAGAGGAATATAAACCATAACATACCCAATTTATTGACTTTTAAAAATGGAAATATGATATGGATCTTATATTTTCTCCTTGAATGATGAAAAAAATTGAATATTGTAAACCTAATAAAAATAATTATCATTAATTGAAAATTAATAACAGAATTGTGTGTAATAAAATTATAACTCTAGTAAAGTAAAATGAGGGGAAAAAAACACTTACCTCACAAAAGTTTTTTAATAGAAAATTCCTTCTAAAAAACTCTTCAATATTGAAGTCTGATCTACGTATGATACTTCATTAGTAACACGACATAGATCCAGGTGTTTTATAAATGTGATTCAGGGATGGGTGTTTATTATTATGGTGAAAAAAATTATAAAATGATGTATTGAATGTTTTATTGTTCCATTGTCTTATGTAATCCATAACTCCCATGTTCCCCCATCAACTCCCTAAATCCTCCAATATTATTTATTTGTTCAAAAAATTGGCCAACGAGACCCAATTTTATGAGTTTGGACTCAGTTTCAAATCGAATACATCAAATTTATCCAATGTATCTCTATAAAAAAAAATATAAATCACTAGTTTTTATTTAAAATAAACAAATATCACTCTTACCTGATTTGTATATACTAATTCAAAATATTTAATCCATTTTATTAATTTTTCTTTCATAATATGGCAAATTATTCATTAAAATAAATTTTACTAAAAACAAATTCCACACAACATAGTTTGATGGAATGAGATGAGTTATCATTCCAATTTCCGCATTATATATAATTAATAAAATAGAATATTTGATCTAAATTTCAAGATAATATTGTTACAAATGTGTGGAATTAATTTTACATGTAAAATAATTATTTAATTACATAACATTATTTCAATATAAAATATTTTCAATAACCATATTAAAATATACTCTAGGAAATTAAAACAATCCTGCCAAATGTTATATTTGTTTAAAATATTAAAGTCAATATTTTAATTATTAAATTAGTTAAATGGTATAGACAAAATGTAACCTATAAATTTATTATATAAATTTATAAGAAAATATCATATTGTATCGTCTGACGCACATTATATAATATGTGACATAACATTTCATATATTAACTTGTTAAATTATCCTCCATGGTTAAATGATAAAATTATTATTAAAATACATTAATTAAATGGACAAATATTATATTCCCCTAAATAATTTACTATTTCAATGTTCACATGAATATAAAACATTTAATATGAGAAATAACGTTATCAAATAATATTATATTCAGAAAAATACATATTATACTTCTATTTTAGTTATTTTTTATAATTATGAGATATAGAAACAAATTTAAATTAAGATATATGAACAAATAAACCTTATTTATATTTATTACTTATTAGTTTACCATTTCCTACCAATAGCTGAATAATAACTTATAATTTTTTTATATATATGATGATGTTTGAAATAATATTTTTATATTAAGGAAAATAACATTATCATAACATTTAATGTTTTATAAAATATCATATATATATATATATATATAATCTCTTATATTTTTTTTGAAATATATATAAAGAATTGGTTCAATTGAAAATGATATAAATACAATGAATATATACAAAAAAATATTGTAACAAATATAAAAACCCATATAAAATTATATTATAATACTAAAATAATATTTTTCATGATGTATATATATACACATACACTTATATTAAGAAATTTTAAACTTATTATATGAACCATGAATGTAATAGGTATAATTTCTAGCACAGATTTTCAGCCTTGATATATTATTTTTCTACATCTATAAAATTTTTATTCAAATATTTTGACAATATGGAAGAATTACTATTCCATAGATAATATGTTTTAAAGTTTTATAGATTATTATTATATTTATTTATATTTATTAATTTATCATTTTATACAATGTAAATTATTATCATTTAATATTATAGAATTGAATTTTTAGTATTATTTCTATAATTAAAATATTTGAACCTTATAATATTTGTTTCATTATCACTGACATTATTCTATAACATTTCCTCAATTAGAAATGATATATTATAAAATATTTATTTTAAAATATATATCAGATATATATGTATATTTATATATATAATCATGCATGTTTCATTCTTCACCATAAATACATTTCATCTAAAAATTTACTTTAAATATTGGAAATTATAAGTTTTATTTTTTTAATTATTTATAATAATCCATTGTTTACTGTCCCATTACATTCAATGAAAAAATTCATAATCGTTAATATAAGAAGGATTATTTCATAATATAAATTTTCATAATTAGAGAGGAGGTGTAATTCATATTTTTTGATATGACATATAATAATATTATTTCTCTAATACAAATGGTGTTCAATAGTATAGAATTCCATCCAAAGTATTAAAAAAATAATTCCAAAATTATATAAAAAACTTTATAGAAAATATCATTAATTCAATTAAATTGATCATTCAGATGATCTCCAAAAATTTCTATATTTATGGATACATTTCCATTTCATCCATAATATGTTATTTTAAAATATATATATATCATAATTTTTTATTGGAATGAAATTTATTTACAAATATCATTAAAACTAGATAAACATGGATATTAATGTCTTTCGTATCACAAATTGGAAACAAAATAATTATTAAGACTAAAATAATTTGATTCTATAAATTCATTTTATTTCACTATATATCATATGTTCTTTGTGTTCATTTTATTAAAATTATTTCTAAATAATTCTACAAATCCTTTCTCTAATAATATCAATAATTCCACAAACCCTAGTTACCTAGATTTGGTTGATTTTTAAGTCATATTAACTAAAATACATGAGAATAAATTCAAAAAAGTACTGGTATAGAAATATTAATGATATTAGAAACATAAAACATACCTTAAAACATGTAATACAACATCATTTGAGTAAAAATAATTATTCATTAATACTATACATAAAAAATACCATACAAAATATTCGACTTGATTTTCTATGGATATAAAAATACATTAGAAAGACTGATATAATGTGATAATATTCAAGGATAATGTAAAATGTATTTAAAAAGGGATTAATGATTTAAAAATAAATAAAAATGGACTAGATAAAAAATGATACGATATTAATTATTATAAAGGATAATATTTTCCATGGATGAAAAATTGAATAATGATTCACACCGATAAAAATAAATGAACTAAAAAGGAAGGAATAATTCTAATAAACAATGTCAAGAAACATAAATATATCATCAAATGTGTGTTTCAATAAATCATAAAAATGGGCTGGAAAAAACTCAATATAATTCATTAAAATAATTTATCATATGAATAAGTATTCTTAAGGAAAATAATAAAAATTAAATCATGAAATTAATTGATAAGGAATAATGAAATTGTAATGGATAATATGACTGAAACATAAAAAATTGAAATAAAATATAAATTTTAATCTTATATAATCATTTTATTATATGTTAATTATGAAAAATGAGAGTCAATGAATTTTATTTTATTGAGAATACATTAATTTGATGCTCATATACTGTATTATAATATTATAATAATATTAAATGGTATTTTAAAGGATATTATAAGAAAATAATATCAATAAGATAAGTATGAAGGATTAATCCAAACTATACATGGTCTTTTTAATGAATGAGGAAAAGAATAATATAAGAGGTATTTAACAATACCTCAGGTAAAAAAGATAAAATGAATATATTTATAGATAAAATATATTTATATAACATAATTAAAATGATTTTTATAATAGTTTAGTATAAAATTAATTCAATAGGAATGTGACAAGGGGAATAAAAACCTTTACAATACATATGATTCATGGAATATAAGTTAACCCTAAAAAACGTTTCTAGAATAATGTGTCAGATATTTGAATAACACATTCACTAATATAGGATATCGAACATGGTGTGATCAAAATGCGATGAAGGGGGTGTTTTTTTGTTTTGTGGGTGCAATTTCATAGAATAATGTAGTGAAGACTTTATTTTACAATTATCTTAAATGATCCACTACTGGAATTGAACCCCATTAACTATATTATTTCTCCATTATAATGGTTAGTTATATATTTGGGCCAATTTCCAATATGTGGACTTGTTTCTTCATGGATAAATATATTTTATATCATATTTATATTATATTATCCCATTTCACAAATTATTAATTGGTCTTTTTATTTTTCCAAAAAAATAACCAAATTTAATCCCCTAATTAATGTCTATTAAATAATTATAAATATTAAATACAATTTAATAAAATAATTCTATTAATTTTATGAATTTATAATTTTAATAAATTTAAATTTAAACCATATATGTGAAATTGATGTTATAAAAAAGTGATATTACTATAATAAATATCACATTATTTTTAAAACTAATAACTTGTGCATATTTCATATTCGGGGTGTAAAAATAATCCAAAAAATATATGTGTTCACATTCTAAAAATCAAATGAAATGTTTTTAAGATATTATATTTAGAAGATATTTTTTTTCAAGACCATTTAAATTTTTTATCAAATAAATAAATTCATGTTCAATGATGTATTAGTTTATAAATTTCTCTTAAAAATTACTTTGTATTAATATGTATTTCCCATACAGTTAGTAAAATATCATTTTTTATCATCTTTATCACATGAAAAAAATATGATATTAAAATATATATAAAACAATATTACATTTGTTTCAATGGTCTCATTATTCAATTATATTTTAAAATTAAATCTACCATGTTAATAATTAATATCCTATAAATAAATTACTATATTATTGTACCTATGAATATAATAAAAATAAGTAAGTCAAATATTATTATAAATAAATCATGAATTAATTAAAAAATTTCATTTTTTGACCATTTTTAATAATTATTATTAATGTTACATATATGAATAAAATTCTATTATTAATTATAAATTAATAAACACAATAAATTATTATTACCTATTAATTTACTTAGTGGATTTATACAAGAAAACTATAACTCTAAAAATAATATAAATAGAATCCATAGTCCATTATAATATAATGATTTCTGGTAGAATGATATTTTCATACAAATAAAAGAATTCAAAAAGATTATATATCAATGTATAGATGACATATAAGTTAATATAATTTTTATATTCCTATAATTATTTTACATGATGTTTATATAATGGAATGAAATATATTCAAAATTGTCATTAAATAAATAAATAACACATATACATTCATGTTACAGAACTAAGATAATGTATTTAATGAAATATATATACACAAACATATTTTACACCATGATTTTTTTCCAATGACCCATGATTCTTATTGGTAGATATTGTATTACATAATTATGGGTTATGATATATTTTTATATAATATTATTAAACAATTTACATGATATGTATAATATTGAGAAATTAATATTATGTCGCTAAAATTTTTCATTATTTTTACGTATTAGATTGATTTATATATCCCTTAGTCAAGAAATTTACATTTATTAATTTCCATTTTATACAATAATAAATATTCTCATAGTCATATATAATTATTATTTTTCATTAAATTTATATGGAGATTTATCTGACTTATCTTATTTTTTCATAATTAATGACCCTGTTTTTTTTGTTAAGAAAATAAATGAAAATTTAAAATTATTATAATTATATTATATTAAAGACTATAATATATTTTACATACAAGGAGTTTCATTTTCTCCAACATGAGTAAATTAGGTCGCACATTTTTTTAAATTAAAAAATTAATTTTAACACCAATAAATTTTTTTATTTTTGATTAAATTCTATATTAAATACTCCATCAATATTTACTATAATTAATCCATCACCAAAAATCACCCCTCTTCGAACATCAATGAGGGATGACAGGAAATGGAACTTGAAGTAACGAAGAATTGGCCACTAGTTTGATATCAGCTCCATGAGTATATTATAAAAACGAATAGAAGGAATTTACCTTTATATAGAACATGATAAATGATAAATAATATGAGAGAACAAAAAAGATCTGAGTAAAAGTAAATAAAATATCTGAATACATGCTTGTACTATCAGAAAAACTGGAAAAATGGAATAAAAATCATTACATAAGAAAACCAAACCTTGGTAGAAACCTCAAAGGAAAAATCTCAAAAAACACCATGATATAGTATTTTACAGCCTATCAACCAAACAGAACCTACATAAGTGAAAATAGAATATATTTAAGAAGGGGGATAATAATTGGTAGACTTAGAAGGATCCTTCCTGGATGATGTAGTCTAAAAGTGAAGATATCATACTATGGCCTGAATAATAAAAAATGAAATTAAATCATCATCTAATAATGTATACTATGAATAAATCCATAAAATGGATTTATGGACATATAAAATAAAAAATAAAAAATATAATCATCAATTTAATATAAAAATTAAGGTACCCTAGTACAACTTCAGTATCAGTTTTTCTCTATAACCCAATGCAAAATGTCAGTAATCATATCTCTCCAACAAGACCCAGGAATCAATGTTGACATTAAAAAAAATCGTGGATATTTCTTCAAATAATATCACCATCCACAGCGTAACCTCAAGACAGTTACCTTATATTTTTTTGGGAGACACCACATCTGGCACACCACATACTTTACCTCAATCCATTACGACCCATAAAAATATACCTACAATAATTCATACGATACAATATCACGATGAACATGCATGAAATATAACAAAATGATAGTAAAAACCTCTCTAAAAATAAATAATATAGTAAAATCCAAGAACAATATCATGTAAGAATACTAGGAGAAGAGTGCTGGTAATAGGTGTAATTCATTCATCAATCCTCACCAATATTGATGTTGTGGAAAACACTCCTGGAGACCATGGGTGGCAGTCTGCCTAATAATATAGGTGGGTAAACATTTGAATTCTCATAACATATGGAATATATATATATATATAACTGAAGAACTATAAAAGGGAAACAAAATTTCCTTATCCTCGATTATAATTATCATCTCTCAAAATTCTGTATATCATCACTAATGAAAAGATATCCTATAAGCACATTAACATTTGAAGACAAAATAAATTATTAATTTATATTGTAGAATGTATATTTTTATTTATTAAAATAAAATTATTCAAATTCAAACATCAAAATACAATCCCAATAGATTAAATGATTTTTCATTATTTCTATTCTATAATTCCAGGTACTGTAGGATTAATCCTATGCTACCAAAAATTATTCCTAAAATTAGAAAAAAAATATTTGTCATATAGTTTTGAAATGAATGAAAAAAATAAACTAAACCATCCAAACAATATGGAAAATTTTTAATAAAAAAAGAACATAGATTTTGTTATATCAATTATAAGAAAGACCAACTTCAACATGATCTATCTTTCATAGGGTCACCCATAACACCAAAACACATATCACTTTCTATCTCGCAATTATAGACATTAAATTGTTTCAAAAACCATGAATGATGAACTAATTTAACACATATCCACTAGCCATCCTTGGATCAAAATATGTTGTAAATAATGTTTTCAGATTAATTTCATATAAAATAATAATTAAATAGAAAACAACCAATTTGAAATCGAGTCCCTTGAACCAAGTAATATGGCCTTTATAATATCAAATATCACACGGCATGAAGAAATTATCCTCGTAGAAAGAAATTAATTAAAATATGGAATAGAAAATCATTATCATTGTTTAAAAATATAATAAACAAAGTCATTAGTTACCAATAACTAATAATAAAATTAAAACATGAATCTAAAATAACTCTAATTTCCATCATTTATGAGGAAATAAAAATAAAAAGGAAACATGATTCACTATTAATTTGAAAAAAATACCAACATTGTGATACTTATCAAATTTACAATAATAGCTAACATGATGATTAGAAAAATCAATAAATGATTGATCCCATTAAATAACATCAAGAGGAACCCCAGTAAACTGTCTAAATACTTATGATAGATGCAACACAATAACAAAAATCATTTTTTAATTCTTACATAATTGTCATTAAGGATTACTTTTCAAAAACCCAATGAGATAATGAATGATAATATCAAAGTTTCACATAAAAAAAAATTAATCGGATACCTCACGGTTTTAAATAATCAATAAACAAGAATTGAAATCAAGTGTAGATATATTATCCTGCTTCCCAAAAGGAATTTATAATCCATCAAAAAAATTAATCCATAAATGCACTAACAGACATCAATGGAACCCCATGTGAAACACGAATATAAAATTCCTTTTCATGTAATGATATAATTGGAGTAAACAAAACTAAATAGTGAATAAACTATAAGAACATGATAAAATAATCACCTTGTGTCAACATATATCAAACGTGGGACACCATAAATCAATAAAATATTTGTGAAAATAAAAAAATTATTGTTTACTCATTACACCTATAGTTCTAGAGAATTATAGGATTTATAGAAAATTCATTGGTATAACAAAATCCATATTTACTCTACAAAAACGAATTAATCAAATAAATGGGAGACTAATGTGTTGAATAGATCATGTTCATGCTGGATGAAAAACACATTGTAACACCCAATGATTTTGTGAATTTTTATTATTATAATTAATTTTTCTTTTTGATATTTTTTTAATTTTATTTGACCCTATAAAGAGACATATATATATATATATATATTAAAAAAATAAGTAAAATATTCTTTTCACCCGTAATACTAAAATAGATTGCACTACAAGAAATATCAACTTGTCTTGTGCTACATTTAATACCCACATGGTTTGAGCTACTAGCCACACCAACTTGGTAAATGTTACCCACAACACCGGGATGGTGCATGACATGGCGTACATTACACACAACACCAAATTGGGGTACGATACCCACAAAATTGAGTTTCTATGATGCATATTTTTTTATATAGAATTATTTAAATGAGATTATTATAAAATAGCCATTAAACTCAGTTATAATAATATTAAAAACATGTTTTTTATTTTTAATTTATATTTTATATATAAATAAAACACATTGACAATGAAATATACGATTTTTGGTAAAGTCCTTTAACGTTAGAAATATTGTTTTTTTATAAACCACATTTAATAATCAAATAAATTTTAAGCACATTTAGATATTTAATTTTATAAAATAAACTACATTTTATAATTTAGAATGTCAAAATCAGCCTACGGTGAGATTTTGGGATTCTTCTGAGATATTTCATTTTTTTATGAATACTGATAAATACAGATTTTTAGTTAAAAACTCACTTTTTGTATAATTAATTATTAATATTAAATGATATTATAATTTTTTTAATGTCACATTAAATAAATATAAAATCTATTTATACAATTTAATTTATCATAATGAATTTTACATTGAAATTGAATACAAAATCTTAATAAACTATTGAATAATTTTCTACATTAAAACCCCATTATTTCATCACATCTATAAGATTAATATTAAACATAACTATTTATCATCAAATATTTCAATTTATAAAAAACCATATACAGCATTTTATTAAGTATAATATTTATAGTCTAATAATACCATGTTGATCTTTGCCCATAATGATTAGTGAATGTGATTAAAATTAATCACTACAAATATGGCTAAATTAATCTTAATTAGGGACTGAAACTTAACATCATGTGACCAAATGATCTAGACACTCGTAAAACAAAAATTTAATGTTCATAGGACATTTATAAACCATAATTTATTTAATTATGTTGTTTTGGTATGACTTTTTATAGGTAATAACATGTGTCCAACTAACTTGTTTTTAAAAATTCCATGTGAGTCATTTTCCTCCCCTAAAAAAATACACAACCTCTCAATCTAAATCACACCTCTTGACCCAGTACTTTTAGAAAATATATTCCCAATATAATTTCAATATTTCTCCCTTACTCGTATTATCCATCCCTTGAGTATAAGGTAATCTAAGGAATCCTTTTAGCATAATCCAAAACGAGTAACCATATTAAAAGGCAACATGATCTCCCAAGTCCATTATTTTATTTTAGTTCATTACCCATAAAAATATATTTATTATATGATTCATTAACAAAATAATTATCCCCAATATATAATAATGTTGTTATGTAAATGTTTCTACCTACACATACACACACCTCCATCTAATTGGTAACAAACTTACTATTTTTGTGTACGGTGAACTACTGCCTCATAAAATGATGATTATTCATTTTAACATTACAACCTACCATAGTGACAATTAAGATGGAAAATATATTTAAATATATAATATATTAAATTATTTATGTAATAAATTTTTTATATTCCATTTTACAACAAATATCTTTTTTACTTTCCTTTTGGAGTAATTACGATAATTTCATTTCAGGAAGTGTGGATAACCGCCATCTCAAACCCATGTGATTCATTCAAAAACTAAATGTTAAGTATTATGGATGGTTTTATTAATCATATATTATATATATATAATTATAATAAAACATTAATTATATTATATACACATACATCCTTTTCATTTAATTTCCATATTTCACTAAGACAAAAAAATGAAAATAGTGGTCATGCGTGTAAATGACTTACTAGATCGAAGAACAGTGTATACCATTTCATACTCATATATTATATATATTTTTCTCATTATGTAAATTATTTATTAATGATATAATTATAAATACCAACATTATAATGACACTTTAGAATAATAATGAGATTATTAACTGAAGTGACACCTTAAAATAGGATCGCTAACAAGTGGATAATATATCGTTATAATCAAAAAATATATGTTATTATATATAAGAATTTGATTTTGAATAAAAATTATAATTGACTTATATTTATTAAACTTTTATCTTTTATTAGTAAGAATAGAGTCAAGATTAAAGTTAAATAGATTTCATCTGACTTTCTATTCCCGTGAGATACAAGCTATGGGTGTCACTCTTTCCATTTTTGGGGAGCAAGTACTACCCAAGAAAATATTATAGGTATATTATACCTAAATTTATGTGTATTAAAAAATAATTTTTATGAACATCAACTCATGGGATTTATGTTTCAAATGTTACCAAATCAGTAAAATTGTTTGGTCTCAATTTTCCTTCTTTGTGACCCAGGTTTTGTTTAGCACCTAAAATCATTTTACAATTGAATATACATCTATTATACATGTTATATCATTAATCGTAATATATTCATGATATATTAAGATTCATATAATATTGTTTCTTACATGGAATGTATTATCCCATTTTACCAAGTGATAAGAGTTTATTTAAACAATATCATAACTTTTCAAGAATATTTATGACAATGCTTCCATTGATGAATTCTTATGTTCCATCTCTCAAGAAATTCATGAATTTTATTTTCATATATTTATTAACTATATAATCATGTATTAGTACTAGTTTCTACTCATTACAACATATGGTATTTAAGAATGTATTATAATGAATTCTGGACATTAACGTATCTTTTATCGGAAATAAGTGTTCCTTCAAAACCATGTTTTATAAAATGGGTTTCCAATAATATTATAATAATATCTTATTATCATTAAAAGAAAATTTTACACTTTTTTACTTTTACAAGTATTTTTAAAAGAATATAAATTACACTTTTTTAATGAGGAAATTTTCAATCCTTTTTAGCATGCAAAATGAATGTTCTTTTTGCCTCTTACAACTTGTAAAGATTTATCCACCGTCAATACATTGATTCTTTCTTTTCATGTTTAATGGTTGTTTTCTAGAATATTCTATTACTAAAATTTCAATGAAAAGGGTTTTAAAAATGGTTTCAAACTTTTTAAATAATTTTTAACAGAATACGGTTCTAAAAATATTTTAATGATACTTTTAAAACATTCCATGTAAAATTAATTTCAAAATGTTTTAAAGATTAATTTATAATTATTCAAAGTATTTTAAAGGGAAATGTTTTTCTAAATGTTTTCCGGCATTATTTATATGTTTTCAATGAAGTTTAAATGAAAATAGTTTTGAAAATATTTTGTAGCATGGTTTATAATTTGTCAAAGTATTTTCAATGAAATAATTTTCAAAACGTTTCAATAATTTACTTTTATGTTATCAATGTTTTTTGGGAAAAAAATATTAAAATAATATAATTATTTTTTATAAGTTTTCAAGAAAAATAAATTTGAATTGATTTCATACCTTCTTCATATGTTTTAAAAATATTTTTTATGAAAATTCTTTTCAAATGGTTTTATATATTAATACTCATTTTTCAAATAAGGAAGGATAATTTACTAAAGACATGTTTTTAATAGATATTTAAGGATTTTTTTCCATCTAAGATGAATTTTTTTGATGTTAGTAGTTCCCTTTTAGGAAATATTGTAATGATTACATTCATATTCTCTCGATTAAAGGGTTATGCTCAATTTCATGGTCTTTATGAAACTAATTTCTATTTTACAGGTCTATATTTATGAAATATATTTCTCTTCCATGGGTTATATGTTTAGGAAATATGTTTCTCTTTAACCGGTTATAAGTTTATTTAATCCATTTCTCATTAAATATTTAATATTTTTATGAAATGATTATGGAAACAATACCTTTTCCAAAGGTTATGATATGTTTAAATTTTAATGATACCTATTTTATTATGTCAGTTAAGGTATGATTGATTATTATTTTTTGTCGCATGTATGTATTATTTCACTATGAGATGGATGGGACCTATACCTTCCTCCAATTCATTTAGTAAATATTTCTATCAAATGAGAAAGAATATTATGTTCTTGAGAGTAATCATTGAATACTAATATGGAAATGGGTGTGAGATATGACTACCAAGTTGGTATGGGGAGTGAACTCATGCTACTAAGATAGAAATGGGAGTGAACCATGACCACCAAGATAGTATAATGAGTGATCTCATGCTACTATGATGGTTATGGGAGTAAACCATGAATACTATGATAGTATGTCATGTAAAACCATACTACAAAGATGGTATTAGAAGTAATGCCTTTGATACAATGAAAATCATTTTATATTCTGATATGTCTCCCACAATTCCATGTTTTATTCCTAGGTTATGCCTTCAAGTCTTATGTAAAATATTTTCTTATATTTCATGTATTAGGAATAGTGAATCATTAGTATGATATCTATTATATAGGATATGATCCTTAAATTTTATTCTCAAGTTCCATATCCTTTTATTCATGTTATGATTATTCGTTTTCTTTATTTACCCTTACTGGGCATCTGAGATCACCCATTTCTTATGTTTCCCCCATTTAGGATATGATGAACTATTTTAGGTACAAGTTCTATAGGTGAATATATAAATGTGATATATTAAAGATAATTCACCAAGATAGAATATTTTGTTTCCATGTTTCCAAATACAATAAATTATTATGGTCCCCAAGATTGTATTTTTGTAATGTACTAAATATACCTAAAAATAATGAAATGTCTATGTATGTTAAGACAAGGACCTTATAATCAGTATCGAAGGAAACGTATAGTCAACAATAGAAAACTAGGATGACAAATCTCTAGTGATATCCTTGAAAATATTTCTAAATATATGTCTAGTAATTCCATTATGGATAAGTATAATGATGAGGTAACATATAGGAAAATGTCCTGGAACATTGTGAAGGATAGATTGAGTGGTTTTCCATAAATACATCACTATCTAGATACTTCAAGTGTATGTTTCCCTATCATTGATGTACCTTGGGGTAAAACCTATGAGAAGATGTAACAGGCCTGACTTGGTGTTATCCGGTACATGACAATGTGCCATGGTGTTCACATGGTTTGAAAATCGCTGGGGATTTGATTTGGAAATTCACAAACTCTTCATGAACCATCATGGAGAATTTAAATTTATGTTGGATATAAATAACCTATGATGAAGGTAGGGTGTCACAAATTAAGGAAGGCTTCATGATATAGATATCTTTTATGTAATTCATTTCATGAAGATTTGGTTTTCTACTATGATAAATAATTTTCACACTATCCTTCTAGTTTTAGCCAATGGCAGGAACTAGAAGGAACTAGATTAATAGTGAATGTGTGGATTGGTTTTCTTATGAGAAGTTAAGTGGGATAATCACTGGAGTGAGACATGTTAAAATCATGCTTGATCAGTTTTAATAGATCATGAATAACAATGTGTACCATAAAAATCTCTTAGACTCTCCAAAGAATAGAAATAAGCTGCTTTCTGAGAGTTCTAGTAACTGATACCATAGAGAAAAGAATATTTTTTTTCCATTGTGTCAACAATGTGGGAATAATAACCTATGTGAATGTCTTAGTGGAAAAAAGTTTTTTTGACTATAGTAATGAATGAAACAATGTATGTGATTGCATGGAAAAATGAATATTGGATAGATTAATGGATTTGAATATTATCATCCTTATTTCATAATCAATGTTTAAGTATTTTACATCTAGAGTAAAAGGTCACTATGAAACTCAATGTCACAAGAGTAAATCTCTTAAAAAGGATAAAAATGGTGGTACCAAAAATGGTAACATTTTCCAATGATGATGAGACTATAAATGAAATGTGAAATGAGAGAGGTAATATGATGAAGTTGCATTTTCAATGGCTTAAGGTTGAAGTAATCCATATTTTTAGATATTTAGATTTAATAAGCATTATATTTGAAATTTGAGATATTTAAGGATTATTCATATTATATTTTCCACTATGTATTTAAAAGAACACATTGAATGGTTTTGATTGAATATAAAATTTATATAATGGCAAGGTAATGCCCATCAAAAACACATGATTAAGGGAATGGTAACCCTTAATATGTTCATTATGTTAGGGTAATGTTTTTTGGATAAATATATATTAATTATGAATAAGTATAGAGGATGGTAATGATTAACTATGAACTAATTAGGTACATGTTGACAAGTAGTTTTTTCCATAATGGATGATGTTTACAACATCATAGATTATGATAACATATATATTAATCATTAGAATAAGGTAAAATGCGTGTTTTCAAAAAGTATTTAGGGTAATTTGGGTTATTACCATGTTTTAGGAGAATAAAAGGTGAATTTATTCTGAAGTTGGAATCCGAAAACCAAGAACTAAATTGTGTTATATGGGGGGTTAATGTTAATAAAATTTCAGGAAATTATTTCCAATTCATTAAATTCTAAAAATTCAAAAGGGATATAAGTTTAACAATGTATAAAATTATTATGTTAAACTCTAGATGAATTCAGTAACATTAAAGTGTTATCTCTCCATATATTAATTTATGCATATTAGATAGCCTATGAAAACTACTTTGTTTTGATGAAAACTGATGACTAATGGGATAGAATATCATGGATCTAATGATAATTTTTTAATTGAGGAATGAAAAAATAACTTTCCTTTTTCGAAAAAGGTTATGTAGATCAAGGGACAAAAGGGTGAAGAGTCCTAAAATCATGAAAGTATTTCTTTCCGTGAAAATTCCATAAAATTATGAAAAATGATCTTGAAATAAAATATATTATCCTATTACATTAATTTTTTTTGAGGAATAAGAATATACCTTAGATGATCACCAATTTATGGTTTTCTAATTTTTAAATTTCTCCTGACCTTGTTCTCTATCACTGTCCATAAGAACAGGATAGTTAGATTTTTCTTCCATGTCCATGTTTTTTCCATCCAATCTTCTCTAATGTGGAATCCTCAACCTATGTTACATTGGGTAATAATTATGGTTCTAATATTTCCTTTTAACGGGAAGTATTACTATTCATATTTTTGATATGGGTATCTATAGAAAAAACATTTTTGAATAAACCATTGAAAACCCAAATGAATTTTTATGGGAAAATTAATTCTACGGGGGTAGAAAGAAACACCCTAAGCTTTTTTGAATTATTAATTTTTAATTAATTTGACATTTTGATATTATTCATTTCACATGACCATGGATATAGTTTTATCTATATATATATATATATTAAAATACTGACTGAAGAATTCCTTTCACATGTAATATTGAATTGGAAATCAATACACACAATACTGAATTAGTTTTCCCTAAACAAAACACCTACATGGTTTTCACTTCCCGTAACACCGACTTGGTATATGTTACAAAAACTTTTGACATTTCATACGACTCGGTGTACATTATAGGCAACATTGACATGGAATATGAAGCATGAAACATTGAGTTTCAAAGAAACCTATTTTTTATTTATACAATTATTCAAATGATATAATTATAACAAAGTCGTTAATATTGTTTAAAATAATTTTAATAACTACTTTTCAAACATGTTTTATAATTACTATATATAAATAAAATATATTGATAATGAAATATATGATTTTTTCTAAAGTCCTTTTATGTTAAAAATAATTCTTTGAGGAATAAATTAAAAACAATAATTTTAATGAAATTTATATATTGAATTTCATAAAATAAAATTTAATTTTTAATTAAAATATCATAATTACCCTATGGTTAATTGGTTGGATTTTTCTAAGAAACATCAATTTTTAATGATTAATGAAAACACTACTTTTTCGATAAAAATAACCTTTTTGTATTATTAATTTGTATTTTTAAATGATATTTTAAATTTTTTTTAAGATATAATTAGATAAATATGACATCCATTAATAAAATTTAATTCATCAAAATTAATTTCACTTTTAAATTTAATAAATTATATTAATAGTCTTGTTAACATTATTCAACTTTAAAACCATATTTTTTCATCCCATTTGTGGGATTATGATTAATAATAATTTTTCTACATATATTATTGGAATTTCTATGAACATACATCAATAATATTATTTAGTATAATATTTAGAATATAATAAAGAAAAATTATTTTTGGAAAACAATTATTATCAATAGTGGTTGAAATTAATCACAACGATTAAGGCCAAATTAATATTAATTAGGGACCTAACCATACAATTATTGGCCCAAATGATCTAGAATATATTAAAAACTCCATATTATATCCATTTTTCTCCCACAAACCATCCTTTAATTATTTTGTTTGGGTTTTTATGACTTTTATTAGGTAATAAAATGTGTCAACCTAACTTGTATCTAAAAATTTGAAATGAGTCATTTTCCATCCTTAACAAAAATCACCAACTCTCCCAAATATTGACACCTATAAAACACCTTAGGTTAACACATTATCTATCCAATACACTTCCCTACATCGTTAACTTACTTCTATAATCCTTTCCTCTATAATAATGCAATATATAGAATCCATTTGGAACAAACAAAAAGTAGTTACCTAATTAAGAGGTAACGTCTTCTCCAAATTAATTTCATTTATATTCCATCTCCACCCAAAAAATATATGTATTCAATGATTATATAAAAACACAATTATCCCAAAAATTATGGAATATCTTTATGTAAATTATTCTACTTAGAATTACACACACCTCCATCTAATTGGTAACGAACATATTATTTCTGTGTATGACGAACTACTTCCTCACAAAATAATGATTGTTCATTTTTCCATTACAACCTACCATAGTGGCCATTATTGGGGAAAATATATTTTAATATTTCATATATTTAATATATTATTTCCTTATGCTTATGTATCCATTTTGACAATACATATTTCTTCGCCTTCCAGTTGGTGTAATTACGATAATTTTGTTTGAGGAAATATGGAATACCGCCCCCTCAAACTGACATGATTCGTTCACACACAACATTAAATGTATTAAAGATGGTTTTAGTGAACATATATGATATATATGATATTATAACTATACATTAATTATATTATATAAATATTTTTCATTTTCATTTTCTTTTATTCTATCAATATGACCATAAAAATGGAAACAATGTTCATGCGTACGTACTGCTTACTGAATCCATGAATGGTGAAAGTCATTTCATAAAAATATATTCTATATATTATTATAATTAAAAATATAATAAATAGAATATATATTTATATCATGGACATAATTATGGAATCATCACATAAGTATATGGACCAACTATATAATAAATTAAGACACATCTGAAAAACAAACCAAAAAATACCCAAAGTGAAACCTTAACATAGGATCATTAATAAGATGGTAATATAATGTTACAATCCAAAAATATATTTTATTATATATAATAATTTTATTCCGTAAATTATTTTGGATAAACTCTTATTTATTATATAGAAATCTAGTATGATTATGAAGAGATTCAAGACACAAGGTATGGGGATTTCATCCCAATTTTTAATCCCATGAGATACATCCTATATTGGCCACTATTTCATTTTATATGGTGTATGTATATCCCAAGATTTATTTCCTTGTATCTAATAACAAAATTTATGGGTATTAAAAAATAATTTTTGTTAAAATTAATTCATGGTGTTTATGTTTCAAAAGTTACCAAATCGGGAAAATTGTTTTGTCGCATATTGATGACTTTGAGACCCATGTTTTGTTACTCACAAAACATTTTTCTGAGGTGTATATAATTACATTTTACATTTCATGTAATAAATCTAATTATATTAATTATATTGAAATATTAATTATATTTTTTTTCTTACATGTTTTGTATGATCCCATGCTTCCAAGTGATAAAAGTTTATTGAAAAATTATCATCGATTTTAGTGATTATTTTTGTTTATGATTCCTTTGATGAATTATTATTTCCCTTATCTGAATAAATTCATTAATTTTCTTATACCATGTTTATTACTTATCTATTCATGTAATACTTAAATTTTTTAGTCTTTGGTAAATAATATAGTTAAGAATGTGTTTTTAAGAAAGCCCGAAATTACCCTCTCTTCGGTCAGAAATATGTGTTCCTTTAAAAAAATGTTTTATAAAAACTATTTCTAAAAAAATTCTACAAATATACTATGACCCTGAAAATTAATTTTTTCCCTTTTTTCTTTTATGAATTTATTTAAATTAATATTCTTTTTGCTTTTCTAAAGGAAAATTTTCATTCCTTTTTACTGTGAAAAAGGTATGTTCCTTTTATCTCAAATTAACATGTATGGATTTATACTCCATCAATCATTTAAGAAATTATTTTCATGTTTATATGTAATTTTTAGTAAAATGAAAATAAATTTTTAAATAATGTGGTCATCAAAATGATTTCGAACTTCATTAACAATTTTTTAGGTAAAATGGTTTTCAAAATATTTTCCAAAATATTTTAAAAAGATACAAGGTAAATGTCTTTCAAAATGTTATCAAAATTTATTTATAAATTTTCTAATAATTTTCATAGAAAAAGGGTTTCAAAACTTATTAAGTATATATCTATATGTTTTCATTTTTTTTAAATGAAATATTTTTCAAGTCATTTTCAAAAACCATTTATAAGTTTTCAATGTATTTTCAATGAACTGGTTTTCAAAATGTTTCCAATAATTATTTACAGTGTTCAATGTTTTTTTCGAAAAAAATGATATTTAAAATTTTTTGAATATTATTTTATTATTTTTTCAAGGAAGACGGGTTTTAAATGATTTAAAGTCTCTAATATATGTTTTAAACGTAATTTATATAGATAGAAATATCAAATTAATTTAATTATTAAAAAGAATTTTTCAAAGAAAGAAAGTTATTTACCACATGAAATTTTTTTGAATAATACTTCATGATTATATTATATCTATGATGAAATCTACTGATGTTTCTCATTACCTTCTAGGAAATGATCTAATGGTTACATTAATATCCTTTCTGTGAATGGGTTTTTCTCATTGTCATAGTCTTTATGAAACCTGTTTCTCTTTTATGGGTTTATGTTTATGAAATATGTTTCTCTTTCACATGTTATATATTTATAAAATTAGTTTCTCTTTCATGTGTTATATGTTTATGAAATTTATTTCTCTCTCTAATGTTATGATTTTGATGAAATGATTATGAAACCTATATCTTTTCCACAGTTTATTATATTTTTACATGTTTAAGATACACATTTAATTGCATGGTTTATGGAATGATTGTTTACGATTATTTTTCACATGTCTGTGTTATTTATATATAGGAATGGTGTTACTTATATCTCCCTCCAATGATTTGGTTAAATGTTTATATCTCATTAGATAGTCTAATATGGCCTTGCGAGTAAATATTGACTACTATGATGGAAATGGATTTGAACCATGACTACCAAGATGCAATGAGAAGTGAACTCTTGGTATTAATATGTTCATGGGAGAGAACCATTACAACCAAAATGGTATAAGGGGGTAACTTATGATACAAATATGGTAATGGGAGGTAACCATGAGTACCAATATAGTATGGGGATTTAACCTATACTTCTAATATTTTCTTGATATCAATGACTTGACTACTATGGAAATCATATTATTCTCTTATTTGTCGACCAAAATTATCTATTTTAATCCTAAGTTATTCTTTCAGGGATTTTGTTAAATATTTCCTAATGATTTATGTCTTATGAAAAACCATTATTCATTATGATATCTATAATTTGGGGTATTATTTTCAAATGTTATGCTCAAGTTCCATGCCCATTTTTTCAGGTTCTGCTTATGCATTATCATTATTTACACTTACTTAGCATCAGTGCTCACCCCTTTCATATGATTCCTTTCTCTAGGTTATGAAGAAATGTTTTATTTAGGAATACTATAGGTGTAGATCCCTATGGGAAATTTTGACTATATTTTACTAGAATAAAATATATTTTTTTCACACTTCCAATGAAAGAAAACTATTACATTCCTCAAGTATATATTTTTTTAATATACTGAATATATATATAAAGTAATGTAATATACATGTACATTGAACCTAGGTCTATATACACATCACCTAGATCATAATTTTTTTTGATAAATTCACATATTTAAATACGTTTTCCCATCATGAGTTATTAGATAATGATCCACTAAACTATTAATTTTAACCATTCACACTATTGAATGATTGATCATTTCAATAATCACACCCAAAAATCATTATTTTCTTATGTCGGGAAGAACCATTAGATCCCTAAACCACTCTCTCCAATCATAAAAAATAATTCACACCATTAATTTCTCTAACGAATAGATTTTATATCCCAAAATCCCCTAACATACACTAAGAATCCGCTAGGATCCTCAGACTTCATAAACATATAGTGGAATGGGCTTGAAGAGTTCTTTTTTATATAACTGATATCTCCTAGAAAATTCAATTCTTTGAGAATTAAAACTATTCCCAGAATGAAGGGATAGAAATTGGGAATTCTAAACAAACACAACATGGAATACCTCTCCAGGAAATGTATATGCTAGTATCATAAAAATATAACATAGACAAAAAAAAGTGCAAAATCACTGAACAATCACCTAGGGGAGATCCCTCTTAAATAATATCAAGGGATCAATGGTTATATAACTAAATTAAAACCCTTGTAAAGGTAATCACCATCAATGAGTAATTACATAATATTTTCAAGAATCAAAAAAAATTGAGACTGAGTGAACATCTTTAAATCATGTTCCCAGGTGCTCTCTTCCATAACACTGTGTCGTCACCTAAGAAAATGTAATGGAATATTATTCCCATGGAAATTATTTCTCAATTTAGTCTTAAATAGTCATTACAAACTCCTTGAATTAATAATTATAATCAACTATAATTTATCCATTATTAATAAAATGATACTTTCCATGAAGATATTGGATAGTCATTTATTAATAAATAAAATCATGAATCTATATCATCTATATAGATGTTCTATCCATTATAGACATCTTTGTTAAGAACTATATCCATGAAATACCAAAAAATGAGTTGAAATATAAGTAAATAATGAAAAAATCTCAACATATAATGTGGTATCACCAAAAAAACATGTTATCTAAAATTCTATAATATAGAGGTATATTCCAATAGAAAACATTGGGATTATGATGATCATGTGACACTATAATAAACTGGTGAATAGTGTATATCATTTTTATCATGATCTGTAGTAGAGACTTCATTAGAAACACTTACTCTCTTACCATAGTCCATCACAATAGTTAAAGGAATTGAATGACATGAGAATTTTCATATAGTTACATAGAATTACTATATTGATAAAAAATACTATATAAAAACGATAAAATTTTTCAGTTCCTCACCCACGAACCTCAAAAATATAGGATTGAAGTGTGGACCATGTCTTCAATGATCTAGAGAGTCTGCTCTATCTGAATATCTAGCCATAGATGAAAAGTGGTAATGATGGAAAATTAGTTTCCAAAATATTTTCAATGACCTCTCAACCTCATGAATGTAATATGATTATCACAATCATATACACTCGTCATATTATCTCCATGAATCCTCACCACCTCCTCAAGATTCTTCCTTGACAAAATCACAACTGAGCTCAACGTCATGATTTCTTTGAAGTGGAGTAGTTTTTTTTCAGATTCTTCCCTACTACCAAAATATAATAATATTTTACCTAATATCATGTTATATTCATGAAAATTACCATTAAAATTTATTCCCACTTTTATTGAGGAGTATCCAACTTCTAGACAGAGAGATAGAAAAAATGTTTAATAGACTTTAAATTCATATAGACTCATCATCAATATCTGAACTCTACAACTGACTGATTTTACATAAGACACAAAAACTAACATCTCAGTGAACATTACATCCATTTCACATAATGGTTTATCACTATTCTTGATAAATGATGATCTTGGAGAACCATATCACACAACCCCCAAAAAATAAAGATTCTCCCCTTAAACAAGACCTAGTATTGATCATTTAAAGACCATCTAGTATAATAATCACTATAGACAATTTGATCCTACCAAACATCCACTACAAAATACCTCAATTTGGAATCCAACAAATGAATCCTCTTCCACTAACCTCTCCCATATTAATATATGTTATAAGGAATTATTAGTTCACTCTTCAACGATATATATTCTCAGGAACGACATCAATGAGTGAATTATTTCTTAGTTTATCAGCTAAAATATTATACTATTATTATGTATATCAAATCAAGATATTATATTTCTGTACGAATTTCATCCACTATCACTATCAAAAGTTCACTGGACAATGGGATTATAAATTCCAAAATATATTTTTACGGGTTGAAACCACATAACATTTTTTACAAAGTGTTTAGAAACATTAAGGAAAATAAGAGAACATCCAACTCGAGGTCATGTGTCGCATAATGACATTCATAAGGTTGTAACTATTTAGAATAATGATAGACCACTTCCAAATTGACATCAGACACTAACCAATAAAATATTCACAGTTTCACATAAAACCTCATACTAAACTCCATATTATATAAAATGAGAAACTATGGTGTTGGAAAGCATTCCCTTAAGATACTCTATAGTAGGCAAGCACCCCTAATAACATAATAAATCAAAATACATTTTTTTAGTGTTTTGGGTATTATTGAAATATGACATATTTCCAGAATGAACACCATTTAATAGCATGATATTAGGGAAAACTCTAAACAACTACAATATTCACGGGGGACTACCATGAAAAAAATTTCATTAAACTTCGAATGAACCACAGAGGCTCCATGGTGTGGCATGGCCTTTCCTATGAATTAGCCATCACAAACAAAGAGATAACAATTTGAAATCATATCGATTATTTTTTGATGGTAACAACTCTCAAAATTGAAAACATATAATCTATGTTCCACGACTCAAAAACATAGTACACAATGATGTCATTGATGAAATTAAAAATAAACCATTCAATAAAATCCTAGAACACTTCATTCTCTAATCCCATGAACATAATTAGATCAACATTCACACTAAACTACATTACAATAAATAGAAAATTCACATAAGTACATAAAAAAATCATCTCAATATCTACATCTGTTTCCAACATATGATAACATATAGATTGTAGATATATATTTGAGATTCAACTAGCTCAATTCAGCTGATCAATTATATCATAATATCCAGAAATATTGCAGGGATTCATCAATTTCATATGATTAGAACAATGATAATAAATATGTAGTCACATAATACCATAAAACTTCATAGAAAACAAAACATGAGAACGGTTAGGTGACCTTATCATTTGAATAAAACAATACTACAAGATATCATCAAATTATATTCACTTATCCAATTACTCTGAAATAGGAATTCTATATGGAGACAATGAAATAGTATTATCTTTTGACTATACCTCCATCCCAAAAATGATCATTCATTTATGGGGTAACACTATATCCACTTCATGGAAGACATCAAGCTACCCTTCAACAAACATATAAAACACTATTGAATAATCATTTGATGATCTCAACCCATGTACATCCATCAAGAAATTAAATAACATAACACATCACTCAACCATTTGAGTTTCACTCCCATAACAAAACAGGTTATAATCTCAATTAAACTCATTGAAAAATTCTACCACTAAATGAACTCTACGAAATCATGCATGGAATATAGCCATTTCATGTTTGGGATGATATCATATCGATATATCTATATTCACTCTATGTATCCCCAAGAAATGTTATTCACTTGAACTAACAAATAGTATATGTTGATGCATGTGAAACAAGAATTAGAAAAACCAAAAAGGAAGAATCATCTGAACGTGGATATTATTTTCCTCATAGGAACACAGAACAAAATGATTATTATAGATTCGCGATTTTGTGACCATTGTAAGGTCACATGAAGTCTCCACACATGGAACATAACACGTGGAATGTCCTGTAGAACCCTCTCAATGATAACTCATGTTCACGAGTCACCAAAAAGTTACATATGGATTAGAATCTCCCAATATGTGTAGTTTTTTATAGGAATGTACTTGAAAAATATTTTGGAATACTTGTAAGATCATGGGAATCAAAATTTTATGGAAGATAACATTGGTGGTCATTAATATCACGCACTAAATCACAATTCTGAAGAATAAAATATGTAGATGATATCCAATCTATCTCATGAGGCCTCCATTCTATCATCACAATAAAATAAAGAGATACCATGGAGGAGGTGAGAGGGTATTGATATCACAGAAGGACATTTGTCATGCCCCTGAAATCATGTAATGAACCATGACCTTTTTATTGAACCTCTCCAAACCCATTCTTCTCATAAGTCATACCACATGGACAACTCCAGACATTTTATTATTGGTCTAAGGACCGAAGAATGGTTTTCTTCAAAATACAAGAACACTCCAATATTATCTATATTAGTGACACAATACACCACTAGAAAATCAAGTAAAAATGATTTATATTACCTGATAATACAGTCATACCACCAAAAACATGTCCCATAAAACTAAGGGGATCAAAAGGGGAAGGTGAGTGGTGCCCACGGTCACTGAAGGGAATGAGATTTGTGCCTATAGAAATACACAAGACACCAAGAGGCCTCATCATCATGAGTGCCTCACCATGAGAAGTCCCTTTGTCTTGTCAACCTAACCCAATAAATGCTTGCACATATGTCCATACAACTCTGTAGTGCTCAAATAACAGACAGATAGAATTTTCACCTACATGATCACAAAATCGCTATATTACCATATTGATTAAGAAAAACATCACCCAAAAGTTAGGATGAAAACATGACATATGATCATGAAATCCTTCAAAACCATAGTTTTTTTAAATAAATAAATGCAGATTGAAAAATGGTAAGTGAGGTGAGTTTGCAGTCGCTAAAATACATGTGGTGTGCCCCTGATGACATACCTAGAACTATGAGCCCTTGGTGACATACCCACGACACCTCACAGATGTTCTTTTGGATCAAAGGCTGTCCAGAGAGTGCTCAAGCATAATAATACCCATACTAGTCACGTGATGCGTCTCCAAAAAATAGATGAAATTCCATCAAAGTTATAAATACAATCTCAAATGAATTTTAACCTTCAACACATAAAACAAAGGTGATTGGAAATGAGGAATAAATCATGGATCATAGTTGTTTAAGGGAATGTGATTAACCCAATACACCCTTGGCGTGGTCCCATGAGACCCTAGGAAAAGATATTTACGGACTCCGGGATGCCTCCCAACAGTCATTTGGATCTCCCGAAGACCCTTTAAAATATCTACATGGTGAAATTGAATACTTTAGATGTTAAACTCCTCAATATTTATCCATAATCAGACAAAGGATGGATGGAATTATGGCCACTGAGAATTAGGAGGCACCCTTGGCATGACCCCATGCAGAGACTCACAAAACTGAGTAATGTTAGACACCACATCGACTCCATCATGGACTAATGAATGATTCCAGATACATACAAGTGAGTATGTGGGTGGATAATATGATAAATACGCTCCTCGAACATGGAAAATGTTTTGGTTCACTGGTTTCCTAACTGAACACTATAATTTTGGACGCATACCAACACTAGGCATGTCAATGCTCACACTCTTTGATTCTACCTGCATCTGGTAACACAACCGGTCAACATTCCACTGGTTAATACAATAGTAGACCACAAGATTCATCATGCACTAGAAATAAATCCCTCTATGTGATCAGTAACTGATCATGCTAAGGAATTCTGGGTAGACATGTGAAAACCACATTGCATGTCCTCCATATCACGTGAGATCCAAAAAATCTAACACTGAAACCATCTAAGGCCATAACAAAAAAAGGGAAAAAACCAGATTAAAATTGGAAGAAACAAGAGAACAACATGATAATGAAATTCCAAATGCTTCACATGTGTAAATCAATAATATGTTACATTACCAAGTCACGCCTCCCCGACCTTGAAACATCCCATTAACATGGCATCAGGGACATGTGGAATTCTTTTGTCTTTTCAAGAAAAGTCTTGAGGACCCTCCTCGAAGACCAAATTGATACTGAAAACCCTCTTGGAACATCACCTCAAACTACATACATCCTAAAAATGAACCACCTAACTCATTAATGGCACTCACTCATGTCAATTGAATCATGTCAACACATCTAGACATAAAAATCCATCTCTCGGGGAATTCCCTGTAGACATGTCAACCTCGTCACGTCATGTCCCCCTAAGGTGTTAGGCATGACATGTGACACCCTCTGGACATGTCATCCTAGTCCCATGATGTCCTCCTGATGAGTCATCAAAGACAAATGAAACCCCTCGAATCATGCTACCATGACTCTCGCAACACCCTCCACACGTATCGATATAGGTAATTCGATGAAATCTAGGGTATGACAAGAGAATCATGCGACACATTATAGATAAGAAGTCATATTCACTAGGGAATCCATAGTGTGTAAACCCCAATATCTCAAAGAGAACTACGAGCACTCTGATTCCTGTCGTAACTGGGATACGTAGGAAGCCTCTATAAAGGCTCACCTCCATATAAAACATAACTACGACTTCCCTAATATGAATATACCATATCCATACACCATGAATTTGATCATACACTCCCCATTGTTTCTAAAAAAGAGCATGGCTCATGAGTGATTAGGGGGATGAAATGAACACCTCGTTAGGAATCAAACCCTGATTCACCAAGACAACCACAGTGTGTATGCCCCCAAATTTACAGAACAATGATGAATATCTTTACCACCATAACCAGTAAAAGTAGGACAAACGTTCTAGAATCAAGCTCCAATATTTAGTGTCTCAAAACCCCCATATTAGTCTTTACAACATCATTTTAAACTGTATAGATCAATTGAACTACATGGGTTTTGATTCCTGCAATAACCAGGATATGTAGGAAGTCTCATAATGGCTAAATACCATCTATGGAATATCTAACACCTCTATATAAGGAATTATGGACTGAGAAACATGGTCATATGGTTTCATCATATAAGAAACTTATCATTACTTGAAAATAAAGAAGAATCTTAGATACATATAGATGGATTCAAAAATGAGATCCCAATCTATCACACAAAAAAGAGAGTTAACCCATTGCCTTTTTTAGGGTAACTGGTCATGAATTTATCTTTTTAAGAGATTATAGAATATTTATTAAACCAAAAATAGAGTTGTGGAGTAATAATTAATTCCCCCCAAAAGTGTGGGATGAGCCCAACCTCTCTTCCACTCGACCAATGTGATCCCCCAAGATTCATTGGGATTGAAAACACATTAGATTGATGGGAATTGGAATGTATATCTATACCTATATATGGATCGAGGAACCATTGTTAGTTTTCGGGAGAAGTGACAATAGTAATGCAATGAGAGGAATCCATTCTCTGACCCAAAATTCTGACGAAAAAAATATTGAAAAAAATTTGAATATCTGAAAAAATAAAATGATTGGGTTATAATACCTTGATCCATTGTGTTTTCTTGTTAACCATAATCAATAGTTATTAATCTAACACAGATACAACTAATAACAAAAAAATTTCATTATAATCCATCATGTCGTTTCGTTATCCCCTTATATGCAAACAACACTGATAATATCGACCCAAAATTCTTGGAAACATTTTCCTTTTAAACCCTAAACAAACAAAGAAACAAGGCCATTATAAACTATGATTCCTATAAGTCCATCCCCGTGCTGTCAAGTCCACACCAGAAGAATGATCTGAAGGGTAATATATGAAATTTTTGTTAACTATCCATATCTAATTGATAATTTTTATACTAATTATATATGACTGGTTTTTTTTCTTGTTCCTTGTTTTATGCATGATTTAAGACTCTCTATGTAAGATAATTCCCTTATCATCCAAAACATGATCGGGTACGTCATCTATCATCGTGACCCTCGCGGGTTGTAAAATAGCCTTTCCTACCAAATGGATATATCAATAGCTTGTGAACATGATGATTCGGTAGTACCACTAATATGGTAAAATCCTATCTATGAATGACACTCTAGATATTCTGAATGCTCATCAGTCAGTGATTCCACATTTCTCTATGAAGGATGATGCTAAATTGGTGGCCCCCATCATGAAGACCAATCACTTAGGGATCTTATCTCCAAATAATTACAACCACCACCTTCTATAACTGATGAATGTGGTTCATGGGGTCAGATCCAATGTACCCATATTCTAAGAACTACCAATGAGGGTGCCTGCTAAACACTATATCCAAAATCATCATATAGGTACCTATCAGCTGCCTATTTATGGTAACTCCTGATATATATCCACGTTAGACAACCATGCATGAGCTCTAATGAGGAAGACTCATCAATGAAAAAAGATATTAGATAACCAAGAAATGGATAATACCACTGATACCATTTGATAGAGTTGAGTCAATAATGTTTCCTTATGACATCTCCATTCCTTCATGTTTTGAAAATCACAAACACCCTATCTTAAGGCAAATTTCATTTTCCATAAGTTTTATCTTGATAAGGAAAATTTTCTATCCCCAAGGAAGTTGATCCTTACCCTATTTTTCATTGTTCGCATTTTTAGTATCTCTAAATCTATATAATTTATTCCTATGTGAATAATATGGTTTCACATCTAAAACCCTGGAATTATATATATACATAGATATAGAGTATTGTATTTTTAGTATCCGAATTCAGATTCTGAATTCTCCAAAATTTAGACTCTGAATTCTCTGAAATTTAGTCTCTGAATTCTCTAAAATTCAATCTCCTAATTCTCTGAAATTATGACTCTGAATTCTCTAAAATTCAGACACAAAATTCTCTAAAATTAGGACTCCAAATTCTATGAAATTCAAAATCTGAAATCCCTCAAATTCAGGTTCCTATTTCCAATGAATTCGGATTCAATATTCTTTATAATTCATCATCAGAATTCCTTAGAATTCCAGTTCTGAATTCCATACAATTCGGACTCTAAAATACTCATAATTTAGTTTCTGAATTACTCAGAATTAGGACTTCGAATTCTTCATAATTCAGTCCCCAAAGTCTTTATAATTATGATTCCAAATTTTTTGAAAACAGAATCTATATATAATTGTAAAATATACATTGAAATTTAATTCTCTTAGACTCGGAATTATATTTTTCCTTACACTTTGAAAATTTGAATCTGGTTGTGCAACCATATTTTTCTTACTCATTATTAGGTTATAAAATGATGTCGTGCATTCTATTACATACTAAACATTGTTTGAGTGACTCATGGATAGTTCTATATGAAATTAAATGAAAAATATGACCATTGGAGGTGGGAGAGGACCGTTGGAAATGCACCTAAAAATAGGATCTCATCTGAACGAACTCGTAACAACTGAGTCACGTTGATAAATCTAGTGATTACCTATGGCTGAAGTGATTTATAGGGAGTGAGACTTTAATGATTTGTGCTTACTGAACATCTTGTTCAGAATTGCTTCGTGTGACTGTGAATATTGTTGAGTACATTAGAGGGATTCCAAAGGTAAGAAGATAGAGGTGCTGACTACCTAGAAGTTTGAGGGCATGTGGGGATAGCAAGACAGACACTGATATTAATATCAAGGAATTACCCTAGTGTGGGTAAGACATACATTCTTGAAAGTATAAATCAAGGAACCTTTATCCAAGGTTATTGTATACCCTACTATTTGGGATAAAAGATTTACTACTTGATACATGTATTGTTTCATGTTTGTTTTCCATCATATTTTGATTAACACGGAATGTATAACAATCTTATATTTATTAAATATATACTCTTTTTAGTAAGATTATATACACTTTTAGGTAGAATACTTTTCCTTGTAATCTTTTCATAAGTTTCATTTCCAAAACCATATCTCCATAATCAGGAAAGTCTGTATAACTATGAGGTCTTTTGAATTTACCTTGATTAATTTTGGTAAACATTACCATCTTTAAAAGTTCATAATGAATTTTTTAAAAGTATACAATTGACCCCCCCCCCCTCCTCTTGTCTATTGAGCATCTACATCATTATTTTCATCCTACAATTGGTATCAATGTCTTTCTCTAAAATACTTTTATTCAGATATTAGTTTTCATGCTTAGGTTTTTCATTGTTCAATATTTTCCTTGTTTAGGATATTTTTATTCATGTTTACAAGCTTTTATTACTAACAAGTTTTTGTGGAAGGATTTTTTCTTTGAGATGGGAGGAATGAATGTTGGTTCAATTGAAAATATTAATTATACTAGACCACCTATATTTGATAGGAATGATTATTAATATTGGAGGGATCGTATAAATACATTTGATATTAACACTAGAGTGGAAAACTTTGTTATACTGAATAGAGATTAAAACATTCCTGATAAGGATTTTAGAACCTTTACTAATCAAGAAAAGTCATAATATCAACTAAACTACAAGGTACACAATACTTTGTTGTGTTCCATGACCAGGAATATATGTATATATATCCAGATTTCTTCTTGTGAAGCTGTAAATTGTATTTGGATGAATCATGAAGTTACTCATTTTTGAACATCCATGGATCTTGAAACTAGAAGAGCTATGCTTAGCGCTGAGTATCATAGTTTTTTCTTTCCTTACGAAAAACCAATATGTAAATACAACATAGCTTCATGACTATTTTAAACAGTATAAAATCCATGGGTGAAAATGGATTTGATGATGATGAACTTGTTGATAAGATTATAGACATCATTCCTAATGAGTGGGAATAAAAGAGAACAGTTATTGATGAGAATAGGAAAGTATCATAGATTAATCCTGATGAGCTTTTTGGAACACTTCATCAACAGAAGACTAGAATGAAAAGATATTCTGAAAATGTTAAGAAGAAGAATGGGAATGGTTGTTTTTATTTTACAATTACCACTAATCATATGAAATCCAAGATTCCTAAAAGAGTTACAAGATCTAGATCAAAGAAGGTCACGGTTTTATCTATATCATGCGAAAGTGAACATTCTGATAATGAAATAGATAATATTTCTCGAAGGATGAACATGATAGTTGGGAAGAAAGACTTTTAGTATAGATATATGAAGAAATAAAGAAAGGATAAGAATGACTCTGAATTTACTTATTATCAATGCAAGAGCACAGGGCATATAAGGCCAGATTGTCTTATGTATGAGAGAAAAGATATAATGGAAAATCATTATGAGATGAATAGAAAGAAGTACTACAAAGCTATAGCTAAGAATATAATTGAAATCCAATGAAACCTGAAATGCCTGTGGTGTAGTCTCTTCTGATAAATCCTCATATTACATATATTTTGTTCATAAGAATCTTGGTTTACATTCCAAGTTACCTATTGAAAATCAATGTTTAATGGCCATGGAACACAAATTTTAATCCATAACCAATGTATCCTTGAATGTTAATTATAGGGATTGTAAATATTATGAATATTTAGATGAATAATCTTCTTCTGATTAATAAAATACATTATTTCCTATGAATAAGTTTCTATGTTTACTAAGCTTCTTGAGAATGATGATTATAAAGTAAAGAAAATGCTTGATAAGTAAAATTATAGGATATCTATTCATACTAAGGAGATATCAGATCATTATAAGGATAATGATAAAAAACACTTGATTTTGAATATATTTCAAAAAATCTTGAGGATGTCAATTCTGAGAAGGATAAACGTTCTAAGGATCATGAAAATTTAATTTCTATGAAAAATTCTTTCGAGCGTAACTATACTACTAAAACTAATGTTTTTAAGGATTAGAACATAATTATTAAGAAAAAGTTAGAAATATTTTCGTCGAGGAAATGTTTGTCAAACATTACCTTATGTAGGTAAAATTTTGATAAGTTCTATTCTGAAATTCGACCTCTAAGGAATAATTCTAGTTTTGGTTATACTAGTTCAAAACAGATTTTTAATAACAATTATTTTGTTCCTCAAAGGTCTCCATTATGTAGTAAGTGTCAGTTTGGTGGCAATTGGGAAAAAATTATTTCCTTAAACAAAACATAGTCTTTAGGTTTTCATAAAGCTTATTTTTCTAAAAAAATATGGATTCTTATCATTTTTCTTTATAATGTCTCTAGATCCAAGAATGTTTGGGTTCTGAAAGTCTAACAATTTTGGTTTCACGAAAATAAAGACAGTACCAACAAAAATACATGGTGCATAGATAGTGGATGTTCCCAGCATATGACTAGAAACAAAAACTTCTTTTAAAATATTATCAAGATTAAAGGAGGAAAAATAACATTCAGTGATATTTATAAGAGTGAAATTATTAGCATATGTAACATTATTATTCTTGAAAAAACAATGATTTAAATTTTTTTTTTGTTAAGGGTATTAAGCACAACCTTATTCGCATAAGTCAGTTATGTGATGAAGGATACCATGTGAATTTCAGGAATGAAATGTGCTTAGTACACTATTCCATGTAAGAGTTTATTCTTTCACCCCATAGGAAAGAGAATGTTTACACATTAATCATAGAAGACCTTAAGAGCCAAGACCTACCTTTTCTTAGTTCAATGGAAGATCATTCTTGGTTTTGGAAAAGAATGTTAGGACACTGTATCATTACGAACCTATGTAAAATCTATAAGAACAAACTAGTTAAGGATCTACTAGAGCAATGATTTGGTTCTTCAAAATATTTTTATTCTTGTCAATATGGAATGAAAAATAAATAAATTTGTAAATCAGTTGGGGAAGTCTCAACCATTGATGCATTATAGTCGGTTCATGTGGATATTTTTGGTCCAACACAAACTGGAAGCATTGGAGGAAAAAATTATGTATTTGTGATAGTTGATTATTACACTAGATTTACATGGTTCTATTTTCTATCAAACAGATCTGATTCTTTTTCTTATTTCAAATGTTTTAGAGCCCAAGTTAAAAAATGAGAAAAACCATCCTTTGATAACTATCCAAAGTGATCAAGGGGGAGAATTTCTAAATTCTTATATTGAAACATTTTTTTTTGAAAAGGCATTACTCATAACATCTCACCTCCCAGAACACCTCAAAAAAAAATTTGTTGTTGAATGATGAACTAGAATTATTCAAGAGATAACAAGAACCATGTTGACTGAATATTCGATATCCAATCATTTTTCAGCTGAAGCTGTAAGTATTGATTAATATACAATAAATCATGTTTTTAATAGACATTTTCATAATAAAACGCCATATAAGTTATGGAATGGTAGGAAACCTAGACATTCCTACTTCAATGTTTTTGATTATAAGGTATTCTTTCTAAATACTATAGATAATATAAACAAATTCCCACCAAAATCTGATGAATGAATTTTCTTAGGCTACTCCAAAATTCTAATGATTATAGAGTTTTCAATAAAAATACATTTAGTGTTGGAGAAATAAAACATGTAAAATTTGATGAAACCAATCCATTTATTTTTGAACAACCTCAAATTATATCCTCATATTTGTTTTCAAAAACTAATTATCAACCCTTGATTGAATATCATTCGGATAATGAAAATGTCGACGAAAATTTATCTGAAGCATTCACCCTAGAATAATTCCCACATTATGTTTATGAACAGGTTTTACAAATCCCAAATCAGTTATTTCTAAAGAATCATCCCAGTTATAGTACCATTGGTGTTGTAAATCAACATGTAATTACTAGAAGTTACTTAATAAATGAAGTAGAAAATATATCATTCCTTTCCCAATTAGAACCAAGAAGCACTGATGAAGGTTTAGTTGATGATGATTGGATACAACTATGCAAGATAAGATAAATTAATTCGAATGGATTAATTTCTAGACCATGGTTGAAGGAAGTGAGGAAACATCTGTTATGAGAGTAAAATGGGTCTTCAGAAATAAATGTAATGAAAATGGAATCGTTGTAAGAAATAAAACTAGATTGGTTATTAATGGCTATAACCAACAAGATGGAATAGACTATGAAGAAACCTATCCTCAAGCAGCTAGATGTGAATCTATTCGTATTCTACTTTACTTTACAACATTCATCAATTTAAAACTTTTTCAAATAGATGTTAATTGTTCATTCCATAATGGTTATGTTCAAGAGGATGTTTTTGTTATATAACCTCATGGTTTTGAATATAAAAAACATCATGAACATGTTTCAAACTTATCAAAGATTTTTATGGATTCATTCAAGTCGCAAGAGCCTGGTATGATACACATATTGGGTTCTTTCATTAAAACTATTATTTTATAGGAAATAATAATCCAACCCCTTTTTATAAATAAGGATAAGAAAAATGTATTGATTATTCATATATATGTCGATGATATTATATTTGGTTCAACTTATGAATATTTAACGGATTTATTTTCAGATCTAATGGAATCTATGTTCGAAATGATTATGATGGGTGAGTTAACATTTTTCCTTGGTTTTCAAATTTTTCAAAAAACAGAAGGAATCGATATATCTCAACATTTTTATATGAATGATATTTTTAAAATATATGGAAATGACAACACTAAGAGTATAAGTACTCTCATTGGTTCCTCAAATTCACTTGATCATGACGAAGTTAGGAAACCATTAGACCAGAAATATTTTTGAGGTATGATAGGAAGTCTACGTTACATGTTAGCTAGTTGTCAAAAATTAATGTTTTCAGTATTCTTATGTGCACGATATCAATCCAATCCTATGGAATTTCATTTAAATGTAGTGAAACGAACTTTTCGCTACTTAATGGGAACCATGGATCTAGAGTTTTTTATACCTGTGGAATTGATTTTTTTTTAAATTTTTTTTCATATACTATCATTAGTGGATGTAGAATGGATAGGAAAAGTACATCTGGAACTTGTCATTTTTTAGAAGATTCATTAGTTTCATGGTCATGAAAAATGAAAAACTCAATAGTACTTTCCACTAAGGAAGATGAATATGTAGCAGCTAGATGTTGTCGTGCTCAACTGTTGTGGATGCAACACACACTCACAGACTATGGTAAGAGTTTTACCAAAACAAAAATATTTTGTGATAAGAATAGTTCCATTTACATATGTAAAAAACATGCACATCACTCTTGTGAAAAACACTTAGATATTAAGAATCACTTTCATAGGGATCACACACAAAAAGGAGATATCATTGTTCAATTTATCAGAATGCAAGATCAACTTGCTGATATTTTAACAAAATTGTTACTATCTAATAGATTTGAATACATTAAAAAGAAGTTAGGATTGATATATGTAAGGTAATATTCCATATTAATTTCTTGTTTAAACCTATCTGCTTACATTAAGAAACTCTTTTTAATATAGAGAGTACTTATACTTGTTAGTTAGAATGAAAATTTTTGGTAATGAGAATTACTCGTAATGAAAATTTTTCATAATCAAAATTTTTCATAATAGAAATTTTACATAATGGAATTTATTTGTTACAGAAATCATTCGTAGTATTAAATTTTCATAGTCTAAAATTGTTCTTAGTAAAAAAAATCTTTAATATTTTTATATCTAAAAATTCTTCAAGAAGAATTTTCCTTATTACGAATAATTTCCCTAAGAAATCAAAATGTTATGATTTATATATCTGTGTTCTCGTAATAAAAAATTTTACTTATTGGAATATTATTCTATTTTAAGAAAAAAATTTCATATTCATTCTAATTTTTCTTAAATATGACTGTTTTTTTCTAAAAACCTCAAAAGATCGGATTAGACCAAATTTACTTCTACGACTATCTTTTCAACTGTCTGATCTGGTCAAAATGTGTTCCACCATTGGATCAATAAGGGAAGTTGAACTGTCATCTAAACACCTATATAAAGGCCCTAAGATATCTTGTACCACATCGAACTCCAAGATCTTGTGTGCTAAAGCTCTGCCCTTCCTACTCCGGATCTTTAAGGTTTCCTCATATCTAAATGTCTGCTATACTTCGTCTAAAAAACAAATGTCATTTGTAAAAAGAAATATTTGAATGGCAGATTTATAGAAAAATGTTGGTTCATCTGACATTAATTACTATGTAATATTATATTATCTCTAATAATATCAAGCTCATTGGGTGGGAGAGTGTTTGTATATCGAAAACTAAAGCACATGACCCGATGTATCTAGAGTTTCTCGTTGAATTCAATGAGACAACAAGCATTTTCAATGAAATAGGAAGAGAAAAATTTTATTTTAATAGTTACGGGAAGACATATTTTCTTTCTCATAGCACGAAATCCTGTCTGGTTGGTATTCCTTATGAAGGGGAAGCTGAGTTATGTACTCAAAAACTTCCAGATATTTCAGGTTCTTTTGATAAGAAAAAAGGCTATATCTTTTCTTGGTATTGATGAAGTGAAGACTCTGAAAATTATTCATCTCTCTACAAATATTAGGATTCTTCAGCTATGGGTTCATAGTTTTCAAATTATGAGAAAAGGGGAAAATGATACCCTGAAGAAAAGTGATATTTATATTTTGGATTTCCTGGTTGACCTAATAAAGATTACCCATGTAAAGTAAATATTGGTTACAATTGAAAATATCAAGAATGGGAATTCGAAGTTTGAGATTATCATGTATCTAGTAATTCCATCAAATATCATTGTTTTTTTCATTATTCCATCATGATTGCATATTGTTCAAAGCCGAGGAACTCCAAGGTGATGTTGATAAGTGATGATACTCATTGGAGGATGAAGATTTCATTTAATAGTCAATCCGGAGAATTTTATGATCTATCTAAAAAGGATGTTGAAGCCTTAACCATGAAATATGAAGTAGCTGAGACATATAAAAATGGTGGATGGAAGAGTAAAGATAATGAGCCAAGAGAGAAAGAAAAAACCCCGGTGTCCAAGGAAAGTTAGTCAACACCACCGAAGACTAAGAACCAAAAGATGTATATTTATTAAGTGTCTGCAAAGTGGAGAGAAGATAAGAAAGAAAATAAAGAACGTGAGCCTAGACTTTTCATGGATCATGCTGGGGCCAAGGATTTGAAATAAAAGTTTTTTTAATATATTGATAAGTAATAAAAATAGAAGAATCGGAAGAAGTAGATGTAAAAAGCTAAGATAGTCCAATCCCTTCTCAAGGAAAGCGAGAAAGAATCTGAACATGATTAGGTACCATAGTCATTTTTTCAAGAATCCCTTCCTACAACTCTAGGAATGACCGTTTTAATTCTGGAAAAACATCATGATGAAGTAGTTGAAGAAGAAGTAGTAGAATAAGAAGAAGAAGAAGAGGGCATCGGTGAAACCGAAAATGTGTTAAACCAGGTAGAAGAAAATCTCGAGAAGGAAATCCCTTCTGAGAAATTATCATTCCGAACCTCTCAAGCTAAATCATCAATGCATGATACTCTGGGTAAGGATGAAGAGAAGGGTGGAGATGAAGTAAATAAACTATCCAGGTAAGAAAGCATCAATAATGATTTCATTCACCCAGAGGATTTTTAGGCAGGAATTGAGATGGAAGAAGTTGATGAAGACCAAATTTTTCGGCTATCATATAGTGAACATGAATCTCCAGGTCAATAAGAATTCATTCCAAAGGATGATAAGGGAAAACATGGGGTTTTGGATACAACTAGAAAATATATATTAATGAGGAAAAAAATTGGTGGTTCATCGAAGAGGAAGTTCGTTGAATTAGAAAATGAATCCTCCCCAACCAAAGTCTCTGATTCAGAGTCGACATCTCTTGGACATGAATTTGTACATCTCTCATTGAAAAATCTTGCTGGGACTATTCCAATATTTCCCAATATATACTCAACATTACAGATTCTTCATCATTCATTAAATAAAAAATTGGATTCAGTATCCATGGTGATAGATAAGTGTGTCAAACTCAAGGCAGACATCAAGAATTTTCTCATTAGCTTTGAGGCGCATATAAAATAATGCAAAAAGATGACAAGATCGTCAAGGAAGACAATATAAGAGATGAAAATATTTGTTGAAATTCAAGAATGTTTCAAGGATTATTTTGACACCAATGATGTGAAGATCAACGATCTCATTAATATTTTTGAGTAGAAGCTGACTCTAGAACAGACTTCTCAAAAGCAATAAGTTATGGATGTAAATTAGAAGATAATCTTAGTTCCTTAGAGTTGGAAAATGGAAATGGATATCATAATTGAGATTGAAGAGAAGCTTTCCATGAAAGATGAAGTTCTGAAGGGCTAGGAAGAATCTATTAAGGCTCATGAAGAGAAAATTAAATCCTTAGAGAAGAAAACAAAATATCAGGATTAGTTGCACAAGAATACTGAAGAGGATCACAAGGAGCTCAAGAAGATAATGAAAAATTTTAAGAAGATGATGCCAATGGAGAGGTAAGGATAATCTTTTCAAAATCTTATATTTTGTTGTACATTCCTGTTGTACAAATTATTTCAATACTAATGAAATTCTTGTTTCTATTAATAATTTTTAGTAGTTCAGTACTAATATTACCGGTACCATATTTTCATTTCTATTATATGTATTTTTTTTGAAAATTACATATGGGGTGAAAGGAATGTCAAAACATTATACTTATTAATGTATAAATCTCCCTAAATAAGGTGGATTTTATCTATGGGGTAGTTTTCATCATGAATATTTTCATATGCATGAAAATGAAAAATATCATTTAGGAAATTCATAATATGATCCTTAGTGTTTCCTAAGACAAAGGTGGATTATGTTGTATTAACTATGATCCATAAGTAAAGGGAGATACGTTTTTATTTACAACCCCATAAAAATTTCTAAGTCCTTATATTCTTTTTCGTAATGATGTTTGTGCATTCCAAAAAGGGGGAGATTTTTGAGTCAATAAGTTTTCCATATGAATTTTCCATTCCTTCATGTTTTGAAAATCACAAACACCCAATATTAAGGCACGTTTCATTTTCCTTAATTTTTATTTTAATAACGCAAATTTTCCTTCCCCATGGAAGTTTATCTTTACCATGTTTTTCATTGTTTATATTTGAAGTATCTCTTAATCTAACTCTTTTATTCCTATGTGAAAAACTTGGATTCACATATAAAACCTATGAATTCTATAAATACATAGATATAGAGTATTCTGTTTATAGGAACTAAATTCAGATTCGGAATTTTTTGAAATTTAGACTCCTAATAATCTGAAATTCAGTCACCAAATTATATGAAATTCAGATGCTGAATTATCTGAAATTTAGACTCTAAATTCATTGACATTCAGACTTCATATTCTATGAAATTCATGACTCTGAATTCTATAAAATTCAATATCCAAATTCTCTGAAATTCAGGTTCCATATTCCTTTGATTACAGATTCCAAATTCATTAAAATTTAGTCACCGAATTCCTTAGAATTTAGTTTCTAAATTCCATAGAATTTAGACTACGAATTCCTCATAATTATGGCTCTGAGTTCCTTAGAATTGAGACTCCTAATTCCACAAAATTCAGACTCCGAATTTTTTAGAATTCCGACTCGGGATTCCTCCAAATTTTGACTCTGAATTCCTTAGAATTCAGACACTAAATTCCTCAGAATATAGTATCTGAATGCATAATAATTTAGACTCTTAAATCTATAAAATTATGATTATGAATTCCTTGAAATATAGAATTTATATATCCTTGTAACATAGACTCAAAATGTTTACTCACTTATATTTTGAAAACTTTTTTTCCTTTGACTCTAAAAAATTGAATTTTGTTAAGAAACAATATTTAACATACTCTTGTTTGAGTTATAAAATTATTTTGTGAATTCTGTTACTAACATACCATTGTTTGAGTGACACATTTACATGTCCCTCTGAAATACAAGGAAAAATATGATCGTAGGAGGAGGGAGCTGACCATTGGAAATGCACCTATAAATATGATCTCATTTGAATGAGATCATAAAAACTGAGACACATTGATCATTATAGAGATTATGTAATGCTAAAGTGATATCTAGAGAGATAGTCATTATGCTTCGGGTATACTGAACAACTTGTTAGGAATTTCTTCATGTGACTCCGAATGTTTTTCAGTACAATCGAGGGATTCCGAGGATTGGAAGAGAGATGTTCCAACTACCTTGAAGTTCAAGGAATTGTGGGGATATAAATATAAACTCCAATATTCGTATTGATGGATTACCCTGGTGTGGGTAAGATAGAATTCCATAAAAGTATAAATCAAGGGACATTTATCCAAGGTTGTTGGATTTCGTATTCTGTTGGTTAAAAGAATTACTACTTGTTACATGTATTGTATCATGTTTGTTTTACAATGCATTTTGATTAACAAGGAAAGTAGAACTATCTTATACTTTCTTATACTTGTACTCTAATTAGTAATATATTATACTCTTTGAGGTAGAATCATTGTCCTTCTAAACTTTTCTTATGTTTCATTTTCAGAACCATATTTCCAGAATCATGCATGTCTATAGAACTAAGTGGTCTAGTGAATTTACCTTATTTATTGTTGTTAAACATTACCATCATTAAAAGCTCCAACAAAATTTTTTATAAGTATACAATTCACCCCCCCCCCTATTGTATATGGAGAATCTACATCATTTTTTCAATCCAAATGATAGCTCCCACTAGCATACTCGGATAGGGACCAACTGACATGATTATATCCCTGCACTATCAAAAACATTCTGTGGGAATATTCCTATAGAATACATCGGGGGGCTCATAATCCTACCCCAATGTGTGAGTCCCACCAGCATATCCCAATTGAACATGGAGGAAAAATGTGGGAACACATCCCCTCTTCAATATAATATATCTGTAAATGGTTCATGGGGATGGAAAACGTGCAAGCTTATGTCCCTGCACAAAATTTGAAAAAATTTTGATACATTTTATCAATTGTTGAAGAACATCAAGGGCATATTATATAACTATTGAAGATTAACAGATAATATTATACTCTGATCACTACAAACAAGATTACTCAACTCTCTAATCATTATTATCAAGTGGTTATATCAAAGAGAGAACGCCTTCCTGCTCCCTCCTGGGAGCATTGTCGGCATATCTTGATGAAGGGTAAGGCATCAGACCGTGATCATAATCCCATTCCAACCGGGGCCAAATAGGTGAGAGAATAACATTCCTTGGGACATGGGAGCATTTTTATTGAAGATGTCATGTGGAATAATCTGGAGGCTCAGGATAAGGCCCACATCCCCATTTTGGCCGAGGATAAGAAGGTGAGGGTGGCACAAGCCTCAGGAAAGACTCATATTCTTTTCAATGAATTTTATCCACATAATAATAAAGATCACAGAAGCAAGGATTATATTCATACTTTAACCAATGAATGGTTTTACTAGCATCATTCCATTTTAATACAATTATATACTAATATTCCTTCTCCCATTCCATAGGTCTTTCAGCATATTCCGGTATAGAATGTATATTTGAACTAGGCATATATTCTTGTCTGACCAGGTCCATCCAGGTGAGAGAGTCACACACCATGAGGTATGCTTAAACACCTTCCAACAAAGACCAGTGGAACATACCAAAGGATCAAGATATGTCCCATACCCATGCGGTGACTAAGGCTCACCAGGTGAGAGTGGAAAACACCTTAGGATAGGATCATATACATGTCAATAATGAGGAATCCTGTCAAAATATTTTGAAAGATCCTCAGGAGTGGGCTCATATCCCTACAACACCAGGAGATTATATAAAAGATCTAAAAACCTCCAAACAACAAGGCCATATCCCAACACATCAAAGAATCGTATGTCTACATACTTTGACCACAATGCTGAACATGACTAATATTTCTAATCTTCTCAATGTGATTGTCATTTCGGTTTTTCGAAGTACAATATAAACACCACAATGGTATGTTTAATCTTATAGTAAATAAGTATTATGAGGCATTCATTACTATAACAATCTCTATCATGGTAATGTGGAGATGGATTGTAGGGACTCTACTCTTGAAATCCACATTAGTCAACCTCCATACAGAAATATCTCTCATGGGTAAGGTATTCCCCCCTTTCTCCAGAAAACTCTTTATATAGAGGTAAATGGAGAACCAAAACATTCCTATAGAGCGGTTCCTGAAACACCAAGGTAAATATTATATAGTTCCCCATCAGTATCTAGCATCACCCCATTCCTATTAGCATGTGACCATCAGAGTCACCATCTATGGTCTAACCAAAAGGAGGCATGTAACTATAAAAACAAAGAATCTAAAATTGATATATAGAGAAAGTTAACTATAAAAAACCTCCCCATTTTGTTTTGTATCCTTGAAAATTCTTGAAATTATATCCTAGAAACTCTATTAAAGGACAGAATTATGTATCTACTCCATTGTATGTGGGATACTCATCAGCGACTGAAGGATCAGAATTTCCCTTATCCCTGAAGTGAGTGTCACCATCAAACCATCCAGATATTCTATTTCCAGCCCAAACTAGCTATTATCTCCATGGAAGAGGATCCACAACTGAAAAAACAGCATATATTTGCAACATGCTTACCGCCATTTCCTCATGAAACTTTGGTAGCTACTCACCGTAGATGTGTTAGACTTCTGTATTCAGGGATGGGTAATGTATGAAGTGTTACACTTCATCAATCCCCTAGAACATAAGATCCCCTTAGACATGGAATCCTATAATGTTACAACATATGAAGAGGTTAGTGGACTAAGAAAAGATTTGTCTAGTTGTTCACTGCAGCAGAATACCCCCACTCCAATAATGTGTTGACATCACATACGGGGAGAGAAGATAGCCAACAAGACTTACAGCTAATTCCCTCAAGATTATATATGTATATTCTGAACACATAGATCAGTGTTCTGATCACATGGACAACTACCTACAAGTAACAATCCTCATTATGGTATTACATCACACCCAGCTCTCATGAAAGAAAAACTACACTGTATTACAGAGACTATTGTAGTTACTTCCATAGAGGCTATCTAGGAGAAAACTTATCGCCCTAGACCAAGAGAATATTTTCCACTTCCTCCACCACTTAGGTCATCAGTTCCCATGATAATTCATTATATGATTCAAACAACCCCACATAATCCATATCCCACAAGTCTAGTGGCATATATTTTTCAATCACTATCTCTAAATTCATTATCCCTTAAAAAGGGATGGGGGACATCATTAGAAATTCCAAATCACCTCAATCCCAATGGGATGAAGTTAGCTACATCTTCATGTATAATGAAAAACCTAGATAAACCCCAAACCAAAGGACTAGGTGCATTTTTATAATCATCATAACCACATATGGAATAAATATTCTCTATCATAGGTGGATGATATTAATATTCAGAGTCGCACCAGTTCCTCCCGCCATTAGAAAAACCATTATTAGTTTGCATTCATTCAAAAACCATGACTATAAATTCCCTCAAGGTCACAATTACTAAAACAATTGGAGAGGAGTGTATTGTGAACAAAATCAGGACCCACTTGGGTCACAAGCCAAAATTTCCCAATAAGTCCAAGGGTTCAATCAAAATACCTAATGAAAAACATACATAATGGGCTTTCCATGGGGAGGGAAAAGGAAAAACCATAATTTCATGATATGAATCTGTGAACTTCATCACTATTAATATGGTGTAAATGTAACAGTATCTAGATATAGAGGGTTGCAATAGGGAGGATATACTCCGAGAGGAGGGTGATTTGGATGAACCAAATGTGGTTGTCTACACCAGAAATCAAAGAAGGATCTATAATTTGGAACCACCAAATAATGAATTTCTACCTCCTCAGTGAAATATCTCTATATATAAAGGGAGAGAAGCAAAATATCTCGGTTTCAATCTTTATAAGATAAATTTTTGCAATATGAGATTTAAATATGAGCTCTCTAAGAGATCAATAAGTAACTACTCAGGGGAAATACATTCAGTGGGTATTATCTCAATACAATGGGGAAGATTATCCCTCCTTTGGTTGTCTGAAAATCTAATGAAGCATCCAAATATCAGATTGTCTACGGACCATGAATGACCATGCATATAAACAAAGATGTTGCGAACGATCAAGATTCCTACCCACTATGGCGACAGACTATCCCTCATTTTTTTAACTCCTCATTCATAGGATAAATAGATAATCCGAAAGAGTTGAAATTTTTGCCAACATATTGGCCCCCAACAGCTCCATGCATATGAGAGGTGGCACAAAAAATAGTGCCTCTATAATTTCTCACTACCATTGTATCCCTAGCCACTCATATTTAATCTATTGATGAGGGAAGCGTTCCAATATAGCCTGAGAAGATGACACATCCCACATGGGTATACAATACCCAACCTCAACCGCACATTAGAAATCCTACATTTTCCTCTTTCAATGGTACAGGTGATATGGAGTATCATCTCACACACTTCATGTCTCATTGAGGACCAATGATGGTCCCTTGAGATCATTAGGAGGTGACCAATATGAGGTGTTTTATACAGACATTGAAAGTCACATCATTCATCCTGTATAGAGGTCTTCTTGAAGGATCTATCACATTATGTGGATACTTTTTTCTTCAGTTCCTTTAATAATTCAATTTCAACACTAAGAAAGATGACGATCATTGACCTGACAAACTGCAAGTAGCATGAAAATGAAAGGGTGTATGACTTGATTAAAAGGGGTAAGGTACTAACCTATTCACTCAGAATAACCCTCTCATAGGAACAACTGACTGAAATTTGTGCTGATAATCTCAGTGATTAGATATAAACACCCTTAATCCCCATGAAATATCTTGGTAGAGTCAAATATTTCACTGAAATAGCACAGTGTCTTGAAGATATTTTTCACCAAACCCCATTCTAGTCTCGTCTCATGCCAACTACACAAGGAGAAATATCAAGAAGATAAGAAGGTGTATTTTTTAAACATAATACCCCAATAGTCCAAGCACCTAGGAATGATCTAGACTACCTAACGCATTCAATTGACCAACAAAATCCATAGAATCTCCTTCGATAAGAATCATAGAGAATCCAAGACCACATGAGATTTTTGGAATGAAAGAAAAAGGAGTACCCCTTCCGAAATCAGCATGTATTGGGATAATTCATGGAAGATATAAACAATAACCAACTTATAATTATACATCCCTTGTATACTAATGAAATATACCTCACTAATCATCCAGATTACTACCCTTTCTACAGATATCTGGGTCATAATATCTTGAGATGTTTCGTCTGTATGGACATCCTTCAGGGAATGGTAAACTCTAGATAGGTGACATTAGATGTTCCTCTAGAAAAAGTGCCATGCATTACCATTTCTCAGTCAGAGGAAGAGCAAGTATGGAAAAAAAAATCATACTAGGAAAGTATATAATTTTCATAGTTGGATGACTGAAAAAAAAGTTTATCAATCTCATGTCACCCAGAGGGATTATATTTTCAAACATGAAAAAGTTCCATCAACCAAAATGGAGATGTTTGATATACCTAACAATTGTGAGAATTCCCATCAGAAGAATGTACAAAAGGGGACTAAGAGTCAAATTATGTTCCAATGTAGACACTAATTCTTGTAGATTTCTTCCATACAACATCTACGGTAGGGGAACTACCCCACCAAATGGAATCATCATCTGGAAAAGAGTTCATATTTAGTTCCATAAACACAATACACTAGATGAACCCCTTTTCCAATTATGATTACAAACCAGATTATGGATTTCCTTCATATAATAGGGGAATTATAGGATGAGTGTACTAAAGCCAAGGACATAGCAGACACCGTGGATATGGCCATAGTGAGTATCTGAGACATATCCCCAAAGACGAAAAATATGCAACCAAGACCTGTGGCCAAGCACTCTATCATGTAAAAGGGAAGAATGTAGGTGCCTCATAGCCCTCTAGTATTTTCCTACCCCGGATTGACATTCATGACCACTTAATGAGGGTTCAACCAAATCATCCTTCGAAACAGGGAAGGCTGTCACAACCTATATGACTGGCAGCTAATATTCCCTCAACCTCTATGCAATCCCTAGGTCCATTAATCAATGCTACTCCAACATTTATTTCCAACGCCCCAAAGATTTCCCATGTCAGGAAGTAATGACCTTTGGAGTGTAATTATGATGTTATGAAATTAATTTCTACGATTCCGTCCAAGATCTCAATCCATGATGTGCTTCGTATTTCAATTGAACTCAGGGAGGCACTTGTTGAATCCCTCCAAATCCCATAAGAATTTGAAATAGTAGTTGATGCGGCTGAGTTCTATCTTGTGTAGACCATGTATGTAGGATGACATTTCACCATCTCGTTTACTGATGAGTATCCTATGGAGACCATCCTAGGACTCACCATACCTTTGTACGTCTCAAGAAAACTCAATAACATCCATGTCAAAATAGTGTTGATCAATAATGGATCTGGGATCAATCTCATCCCAGCACGAACTCTATATCATTTGGGTATGGAGAAATAGAATCATCCACTACAGATCCTACCATCCAATGGTATGATAAGCATGAGAAAAGACCCCATGTAAATATTATGCTAAGGACCTAGTTTGGGGATCTCACATCTGATTTCAAGTTCTTGGTCATCCATCAAGACACCACAAATAATGTCATTCATGGGAGGTCATGCCTCCCTAGGCACTTGGTGATAACCCCAAAATTACATAAATAATTGAAGTACCACATCAATGTAATGTCCAACATACTTCACAAAAAATATTACCCCTATGATACTTGTGGATCCATACATGCTAAACCATACTTCTACAGTATGGGAGGAAAATAGCTAATGGAAGATGATGTTATAATGGGGTTTCCCCAATGGTTTTGTGAATTCCCCTATAAATCTCTAGGGAAAACTCAATGATGATTATATACTCCCCATAAACATGGTTGAAATAGAAGACCTAATCCCAAAGGTACAGGCCAATCCTATTCATAGATATAATCTGGTTCTGCAATGCAATTCCATAACAAATACAAAAAGGGAGGAATTATAAATAGAATAATAAGAGGATGATATCAGAAATTCCCCTCCAGTGTTAGAGGCAGGTTTTTCCACCACCATAGATGACCTAGGGTAGATAATCATGGGGATAGAGGAAGACCCACTACCTAACTTGATTAGCACTGCCACTCCCCTTATAGAGGAGTTTATGTATATCGAATTCCTATAACAATATCAATATTGCTTTTCCTGGAACTATACAAAAATTCCATAATTGAAACCAGATGTGGCAATGCAGCATCTCATACTACATGAAAATAATTAAGGATTCACAAAGGTGGCTCGGAGAATAAACCCCTCTCTTACTACGAACGTAGAGGTTGATGTCGGCAAGTTGATCGAAGCCAAATTTGACAAAGAAGTGAAATACTTGAAATGGATTTCCAACAACATCCCTACAGTGAAAAATAACATGCATATTAGGGTCTACATCATATTTAGTGAATGAAATTGGCATTTACGTAAGGATTACATCTCATTAACGATCATAAAACTATTGGACAATGAATCTATTGGGTATCAAGCCCATTCCTTCATGGATAGGTACTCGGCGTTCAATAAAATAAATTTTGTTCCCTCATGATGAATAAGACACTGGCTTCAAGGTGCACTAGGGGTTCTTCTTCAAATTGTTCATTCCCTTCATACTACGGAATGTCGCTACCACACATCAAAGCACCATGTGTTTCATGGTTATGCCATTCGTGAGAAGGATTTTTGAGTGTCATGTCGATAACCTGGTCATCAAATCCCTATAGCAATGTGATGAAATCATGGATCACTGAGTAATATTCGATACGTTGTGAAAATTGAGTCTAAAGATGAATCCACTAATGTAATATTTTGGGGTAACATCAGGTAAATTCTTGGGTTTTTTCGGTATGCCACCATAGCATCTAGGCAGGCCCAGAGAAGACCAGTGTTATCAAATAAACGTTTCCACTATGAATCTGAAAGAACTAATCTGAATGAACTAAGGGGGATCCAAGGGCTCTTATCGAATATTCGGTTATTTATAGCCAAAAATGAGAGAAAATACAACCCCTTCACAAGGCTAATCATGAATTGGGTCACCTACTAATGGGGAGATTAGTGTCAGAAATATTTCTAAAATCTCAAGCAATATCCTCTACACCCACCAGTTTTGATGCCTCCGTTGGAAGGGATACAACTCCTCTTATATGTGGCCACCATGGAATGCTCACTAGGTTACCACCTTGGACAAAATAATGACATAGGGATAGATAATATCCTTTACTACCTCATTTGATCTATGTTGGGTACCAAGAACAAATATTCCGATTTCAAAAAGTACTACCTTTTATTCATCTTTATAGTGAAAACCATTAGGCATTACCTATAGTACAAAAGGTCCACTTGGTCTCTCTTATTGACCTGCTCCATTATATTCTTTACCTCCATATATTAAATGGGTTCTTGGCATGATGGGTGGTGATTCGACAGCACTATGAAATCCAGTTCATATCCCAAATGTCCGTAAAAGTGAAATATATTATTGACTTCATGGCATAACACAACACTATATAAAATAAACTAATAGATAAATAACTCTAAGACCAAGAAGTATTTTATGCACATGACACTCCCCCGCACATGCATGATGTATTTTGATGGAACCTATAGGATTCCTATAGGAATAGGAATAGAAAATATGAATCAAAATTGGGTTGAACTAGGGGTTATATTTGTCTCTCTTGACAAATTAGTTCTACCCTACTCCATCTCAAAATATGAAGGCTACACAAACAAAGATGCTAAATACCAAACCCCCATCACTGGGTGGGAACTACCTTTACCAATGCACATAGCCTACCTGAATATCATAGGGGATTTAGAACTGGTGACAAAGCAGATCCAAGGTGAATAGGCCATCAAGAAGGAAGAACTACCCCCTAACCAACTATGTCAGAGGACTAATGGTGTAATTCCCCATTGACCACACATTTTACTATTTCCCTCAATCACAAAATTCTAGCACTGACACACTAGCAAATGAAGTCACCGTCTTGTCCAACCCTAATCAGAAGGAGGTGAAATTCTACATTGAACATCGAAGAATGTTTTCATTGATTGTAATATGTGATATGAATAAGATCAATCAGGCAAATACATACCCCAGAGTATGAAAAACTAGTGACCTGCTTTGGTTGAATGGATCCGATAATCAGATATCTTTGGGATGGAACTCTCCTAATGAATCGTAATGGAAAGGAACATATTTGTCATCACAAAAAAAATTCACCTTGTATGATGGACCAAATGATTAGAAAGTACTACAAAAGTGTCATTTCCAAAAAATTCTCCTTAGGTGCATAGATGAAATAGAAGTCATCACTACCATGGAAGAGGTCCATGCAGGCTCCTGTGTTTCCAACCAATATATAATAATCTCTCCCACCAGATTAGTTGTTTGGGGTATTACTAGAAGTCATTGATACAAGATTGTGTGAAATTCACTAGAAAATTTCATGCATGATAGATTCATGAAAACATCATCCATCAACAGCCATAATTACTACACACAACCAAATATTCTTGGCCATTCACCATTTGGTGGATGGATGTTGTGGGACAAGATCTCCTTTCCACTGTAAATCAGTTCAAGTACATCCTTACTAAAACTGACTTCCTCTCCAAATGGAAATAGTAAATAAAAATCAAGTAATTTGGAATAAAGAATATAATCAACATCAAAAATTCACATATCAACACTAGGTTTAGTGTCCCTCACTCGATATCGATGGAAAACAACACCAACTTATGTTCTATTGAGTTAAAGAAGCTATAGCATTAATATAACATTGAATCCAATCACTCATCTTGATATTATGTGGCTTGAAATAGATAGATATGGTCCTTCAATGAGAACCTATTTATCATTCTACAGAAGATGGTGAACAAGGATAATAATTCATGGCAATAAAAACTCCTACATTCTTTATGGGCCAACCGTACCACCACCTGAGTTTCTACACAATAGACTCCATACAAATTGGTGTACGGGACTGAGGAACTACAAAAAATAGAAGTCCATCTGCCCTAACATAGAATTTCAATTAACAAGAAACTCTAAGATGACGAACATGAATAGAAATGGATGGAAGAGTTATAGTCTCTAGATGAGATCAGGTTTCACACATTGAAAAACATTGGGATCCACCAGAACCAAATAGCGCATGCATTCTATAAAAAAATCACCTCTATTTGTTATTCTATATAGAATATGTGCTAGCTTCTTGAATCCCAATGATACTGGGAAACAATCCCCCAATGTTGGAACCCTTTTCAGAGTGACCGTACATTATACACAAATTCTATCATAATGGAGCTTATTCAATAGCCACCAGGGGTGGGGATAATGTCACACAACCCATCAATGAGAGATTTATCAAGAAATAATTTTTGAAATTATGAGGAATAGGGAATCTATGATGGTATAAGTCATATAATTGTCCATTACTCAAGATGTTAAATTGCATTGAATACATCACACACAAAAACCATACAGGATCATCCTCACCAAATGACGTTAAAAAGCACGGTTTCCCTAGAACTATGTAAGGCTTGATTCTCATTTTCAATGAGATACATAGGCACACCTTGATCCTATATATTGGATTATCCACCAGACAACATAAATTACTTATACCATTTCCTAAATTACCATTTAATGGTGAATGTGACCCTTTTCATTCATTGTTTCTAGCATAGGGAATAACTCACATCGGATTAGGAATTATGATAAGGGGTTACCTATGCAAACAAGGAATGATTGTTTGGGGATGACCTCAAGTTATCACCGCATGATGTTAAACATCATTTCAATGTCCCATATATGACATGAAACTACACGCCCATGTGGGACTCACTCAATAGGGGCACTATCATTGATGTCAGTCTCCTACCACACCAGAACTTATAGAACTAAATATGTCTAGATTCTCATCCTTAATCGTTATATAGTAACACCCAGATACATTGTATCTTGACCTTTTCATAAACATTACCTAGGAATTTATGGAATAGAAAGGGTCCTCATGGCACTCATTCACAATTGGTTATTTTAGGTCATTTTATATATACCCATCTAGAGGTGTTCCCACCTCACATCATTACAACATGATGTTACCCTGGACAATTCTCCAAAACATACATGTGGCATGATTCCTATCCAGACATGATAAGTAGTGATGACCAGACATCTATTTCTAATCCCACCCATTATATTTTTTTCATTTCACATCAGCTGATCCATTTTCCTTACCACAAGATATTAAGTTGCATAGAAAATGTCCTTATCGCATGACAAAAAACTTTATGGTCCCTTGACATCCATCTCCACTAACGTAATGTTACCCATGTACTTAAGGAATGATGTTAAACTAAAAAAAATTCTTCCTTGTCGCTTGATGTTAAATTTCACAGTGCTTATATGTCACGACCCGCCCTCGGGGTCCGTGCCGTGACTACCCCAAGCCCGCCTTCCATAGGCCAGGGGCTGGCGACTAGCACCAAGGCGTAAATCCCAGTAAAAAGGGAAGGCATTGCCTTTGAAAAGTAAACACACACCACAGAGTAAACATGCGGAAGTAAACACTAAGCAAGCAGAGTACGACTGAAAGTGCGGAAAAGTAAATGGGCCAGAATACAAACCCAAACTGAAAGTAAAGTACAACTCGAAAAGGGAAAAACAGCAACTGTAAAGTAAAAGCCGCTACTCCGAGCTGTCCACCGGAAATCCCACCTGAAGGGTGGGTACAGATAGCTCCTCTGCTCCACGGGTCCCGCCGTCCGCTCCGTGCACGTCCCGCCCAGTGGTCCACCTCCGGGTACCGTCCCGCTCTACAAGCCTCAGCTAAGTCAGCGCTGTCCGTCGTCTGCAACCAACACAACGTAGTGCGGGCGAAGCCCGTGCAGGGGTGAGTATAAGCTACTCAGTAGGGACCCCGAGACCCCTGAAGGTCTCTCAAATCCACAAAGGATAAACCACAAAGAAAAGTACAAACACGAAGTAACAACCGACACTGCTTAGGTATATGCCCATACATATACCTAAGTCATCAATTCAAATACGCTCCAACCTCCGAGCCCAAGTACAACTCAGTCCACGCAGGAAAGTATACGTATTCCACATAGGAAAGCAAAATATAATCCACACAGGATTGCACAACACAATCCACACAGGAAAACAACAGGATTCAGCTCACACAGGTATACTTCTTCAAGGACGATAAAGATGATCACTGATCCATCTAAGTCGTCGGACCCACGAAGGATCGATAGGTAACTAACCCCCGCAGAAGACCCACACAGGATCGGGCTCACACAGAACCTGTAGGCGCTGGCTCACACAGAACCGCTGAGCGCAAGGACCCACACAGGATCGGGCTCACACAGAACCTGTAGCACTGATCCACGTAGGATCGCTGAGTGCTGTAGTCGTCGTCGTCAAATCCACACAGGATCTCTGTACTGTCGTCGTCAAATCCACACAGGATCTCTGTACTGTCGTCGTCAAATCCACACAGGATCTCTGTACTGTCGTCGTCGCAGTCACAGTAACAGTCGTAGCAGTAGAACAGTCGCAGCCAGCTCTAGGGTTCCCGCACACAGCAAGCTCGTACGGAGGATCCGCTTCACGAGCCGAGAGGCTGATACATCAACTGTCACGAAGACCGAAGTTGATGTATCCAAAAGTTCCGTATCGTCAACAGGAACTCAATGCAACAGACGGCGCGTCGATCGGACGCCCGGTCTGAGAGTTATTGGCATTTTCGTCTCCGGGACCCGGTTGGTTTTTAAGGCAAAACCAACCCGACCGTACTCCACCTGCGTCCAAACCTCGGACGGAGTATGCCAAAATATCCGTCTCACTAAGAGGAACATTACGCGACTGACGGCACGTCAATCGGACGTCCGTAGCTCAAGATATGAGTGTTTCCGCTCCGAAGGCCCGGTTGGTTTCGTGAACGAACCAACCCGGCCGAACTCAAAGTAACCCGAAACCTTGAGTGCGATATACCGAAACGACCGTCTCGATCCAAGGATCGCGTTGCCGCAGACGGTTCGTCATTCGGAGGTCCGAGGCTCAAGTTATGAGCCAAGAACCGAATCTGGTCCGAAACGGGGGGTCCGGGTCCGGGCCGACCCGGCCCGACCCCCCCCTCTGGACGGCGCGGCGGCCGGCGGCGGCTGACGGCGGCGGCGGGCGGCGGCGCGGCGGCGGGCGGCGGCGCGGCGGCGGCGGCGGGCCGCGTGGCGGCGGCGGCGGGCCGCGTGGCGGCGGCGGCGGGCCGCGTGGCGGCGGCGGCGGGCCGCGTGGCGGCGGCGGGCCGCGTGGCGGCGGCGGGCCGCGTGGCGGCGGCGGGAGGCACGCGGGGCTAAGCCCCGCGTTTCACAAGCGGCACGGCTAAAAAGCCGTGCCTTGCAATAAAAACAGCCCCCGCAAGTGGGGGCCGGCTGGACAAAAACCGGGGGGGCTTTGCCCCCCCCTCCTTTAATGAACCGCCCCCCTCATTAAGAGGGGGGTCTTGAAGGACCGGCCGGGGGTTTAATCCCCCGGTTTTTATGACATCCGGCCGGCCCGCTGGCCGGCCGGTTTTTACCAACGGGACCGGAATTTCCGGTCCCGCCCTCGACTTCCGACGCCGGCGGCACGGCCGCCGGTCTTTCCTTCCGCCGCGGCCCGGAACCGGCCGCGGTCTCCTCGTCTCACCGCGGCCCGGAACCGGCCGCGGTGTTCGTCGTCCGGCGCGGTGCGACGGCACCGCGCCCCTTTCGCCGTGCCATGAATCCTCCCAACGCGGCGCGACGGCGTCGCGTTCTTGAAATCTCTCCTCGGCGAAGCGCGACGGTGTTGCGGAAAATTATAAGCTTGTTCATCCGCGTGGTGCGACGGCACCACGCCTCTTGCTTCCACCCGCATGAATAAAACTAGAACAAAGAGGGGGGTTCGGCCATGTTCATGCGGTCCGACCCCCCTCACGTTAAATAATAACATAACTAAAGAATGTCCAAAAGCCTCACATTTAGTCATGCTAAAATCCATGATTCAAGAATGGAATAAAAATAATCAATAAATAACATCCCCTACCTCGGGTTTGAGATTCAAAGAATCTTCTACGTTCCGCGGAAGACGGCGTCGCGGAAGTCGGGCGTCGCGGTCGTCGTTCGTCAAATCCGTTGACGAAGAGTTACGTCCGATGCGACACGTTGTTGGCGGATCTTCGTTTGCCGACGAAGAAGGCCCGAGGAGGATGCGGCGTTCCCTCTTGTTGACACCGAGGACGAAGAAGAGAGGCGTCGTTCTTCGTCGGAGTTTGAGCGTTCTTCGTCAAGATGAACGTTCTTCGTCAAGATGAAGAAGATGGAGGAGGAGCTCTCAAAAGCTCTCAAGGGAACAAACGACAACCCTTCAACAAATAAGATTGCATCTTATTTTATTAACACACAACTCAAAAGAATTTCAAATGTTTGAAATTCAAAAGAGTTTAACTCCCCAAAATTAAATTAAGTAACTTAAGTCATTAAAGAGGGGGGTTAAGTATGTTGAGAGAAAAAGAAAAGACTTAGGGGTTCGTGTGGGCCCCACCACACTTAATCCTCCCAAGGGAGGTTAAGTGGGTGTGGGTCCCACTTCCAACCCCCTTAGGTAGGTTTTTTTTTTAATAAGTTAAAATAAAATTTGTTTTACACAATTTTATTTAACTTAACTGAAAAACCCCAAAACGTAACTTTCAACCCGCAACAAACACAACTCCCGAAAAGGTCTCATTAAGTGAAAATCGGCGCTGCGAGTTCATCGGTGCCCTCGGATTTCAATTCCGAGCACCGGATCAAAAGTTAGGAATTCCCGCTCGTTCGTTCACTGAACGTACCCGAGCCAAACTTCGGAAATTAATTCCGGGCACTCCGGGCCTCGGAATCAGGTGCCGTCTGAAACCGCGCTCTTGTAAAATTCTAAAGAAAATTAAGAAAAAATTTTCCTTGAATTTTACGGGTCTTTACATTACTCCCACCTCAGGGCTTTACGTCCCCGTAAAGCTACATCAAAAACTAGGGAAACCAAAAGAGAGTACTGAGCACGCATCTGAGCCTCCCGCTCCTATGTGCTCTCCTGGAGATTCCCGTGCCGCCATCTGTTGCGCACAAGAGGAATCGATCGTCCATGTAGGACCCGCTCCTGGATGACATGGACCTCTTTTGACGTGGCCCGGACCATCTCTGGTCCCACAAGAGCTGCAAGATTTCTTCTTTGCCGAAAAGAGAAACCTGGTCTCATCCCCTGGATGAACCACATTCTTTGCCTAAAACAGTCAATCCTAACATGGATGATACTAATCCATACTAAGGATGACGTCGTAAGGCCTCGACGCTACTACTAAGAGATTCAACCGTTACTCTCGCCTCCAAGGGTTGAATCACACTGTCGGCATCAGTGTGTGGTAACTGAGTCTCCTCCAGTAGATGTCTCACTAGTGAGGGTCAAGTCAACAGCCAAAACTGGAACCTCTTAGTAACATCACGAAAGAGGACAGGAACGAAAACATCACAAGGTATGCGTCTTTTATTATTGCAGCTCGTAATACAAGACGCTACACAAAAGCAACAAGGAACCAGAAGTACAAAGGATGTAACCACTAGTTCTGCTCCTGTCCATCGGCTCCCAGAGCTCCATGATCGAAGGCCTCGGCTGCCTGAAGCTGAGCTCTCCCCTACGGTCGGGGTGGACCTCCTGGTGGTGGTGGTGGTAGAGCCTCAAAGCGTCGTCCACCACCTGCTGCTCGGCCTGCTCCTCTGCCTCGTCCGCCTCCTTCCTGCAGACCGCCACGGTCGAACCTCTGCCTCTGCCTAGGTGGTTCCTCAACCGTCTGCTGCTCCTCCGCATGGCGGGTCGGGCAGTCACGAGCCATGTGGCCTCGCCCGCCGCATGCATAGCACTGTCTTCCACTCGAAAGATTGGCTCCGCGTTGTGTGCCCTGCACTGCTGAGCCAGTGCCCTGAGGTCTGGTCTGTCTGAACCCCTGAGTCATTCGTCGACTGCCAGCTGCAGATGACTCTGCCACGTGCCGCCCTGCGGTGGGTCTCTGTGCTGGTGTAGACTCAGCAAGGAAGCTCTCGATCAGAAGGGCCCGCTCCAGTACTCCTGTCTGAGTCGGTATGCTGAGGGAGATCAGCGATGCCCTGATCTCGTGTCTCAAACCCTGCTCGAAGGTCCGGGCCCGGAAGAATGGGTCCCGTACCATGTCGGTCGAGTAGCGCGAGAGATCGGTAAATCTCGCCGAGTACTGAGCGACCGTCATGCTGCCCTGCCGCAGCTGTAGAAGCTCCTGGATACGCACCGCACGAAGGGTGGCTGGGACGAACTCCGAGCGGAAGATGCTCTCAAAGTCCGTCCAAAGAAGAGATGCCTCATCGTGCACCTGGAGCATCAAGCTCCACCATCGTCCAGCTGCTGCGTGTAGTAGGCTCGCAGCGAGGATCACCATGAGGTCTGCTGGTGTCCTCACTAGCCTAAACACTCGAACCACTGCCTCCAGCCAGTCCTCTGCTGCCTGGGGATCCGTCTCTCCGCGAAACCTGGGCGGTCGCTGGCGCTGAAACTCATGCAGTGCGCTGAGGCGACGTGCATCGTCAGCGGCTGCTGCTGGAAGCATCGGGGGATCGGCGGGTAAAGCTACTGCCGGTGCCACTGCTGACAAAGGGCCCTGCACCGAAGCCTCGGCGCTCGGTGGGCTGTCGTCTCGCTCGACTCTCGGAACCCTAGCTGGCTGCCGTCGCGGGGCCATCCTGAAAAGGAGAACAAGAGCACCACAGTTAGAACAGCATACCTGGTGAGCTGGCTCAAGTAATCACAAGGAAAACTTGAGACTTTCATAAGCAGATCAGTATACCCGGTGAGCTGACACAAGTAATCACAAAGAAAACTTGAAACACACACGCAATCAATGTTTTCGTGCATTAAGTCGGAAATCAGAAGTCAGGGTCCTGGTGTACGGATACGTCGGCCGCCGCACCAACACTGGACTCCCTGGACTGATAACCACACTCAATACGCTAAACATTATTGCTTCACATAGAAAAGATCAGAGTTCGCGGTAGAACCGAACTCCTCTGATACCAATTTGTCACGACCCGCCCTCGGGGTCCGTGCCGTGACTACCCCAAGCCCGCCTTCCATAGGCCAGGGGCTGGCGACTAGCACCAAGGCGTAAATCCCAGTAAAAAGGGAAGGCATTGCCTTTGAAAATTAAACACACACCACAGAGTAAACATGCGGAAGTAAACACTAAGCAAGCAGAGTACGACTGAAAGTGCGGAAAAGTAAATGGGCCAGAATACAAACCCAAACTGAAAGTAAAGTACAACTCGAAAAGGGAAAAACAGCAACTGTAAAGTAAAAGCCGCTACTCCGAGCTGTCCACCGGAAATCCCACCTGAAGGGTGGGTACAGATAGCTCCTCTGCTCCACGGGTCCCGCCGTCCGCTCCGTGCACGTCCCGCCCAGTGGTCCACCTCCGGGTACCGTCCCGCTCTACAAGCCTCAGCTAAGTCAGCGCTGTCCGTCGTCTGCAACCAACACAACGTAGTGCGGGCGAAGCCCGTGCAGGGGTGAGTATAAGCTACTCAGTAGGGACCCCGAGACCCCTGAAGGTCTCTCAAATCCACAAAGGATAAACCACAAAGAAAAGTACAAACACGAAGTAACAACCGACACTGCTTAGGTATATGCCCATACATATACCTAAGTCATCAATTCAAATACGCTCCAACCTCCGAGCCCAAGTACAACTCAGTCCACGCAGGAAAGTATACGTATTCCACATAGGAAAGCAAAATATAATCCACACAGGATTGCACAACACAATCCACACAGGAAAACAACAGGATTCAGCTCACACAGGTATACTTCTTCAAGGACGATAAAGATGATCACTGATCCATCTAAGTCGTCGGACCCACGAAGGATCGATAGGTAACTAACCCCCGCAGAAGACCCACACAGGATCGGGCTCACACAGAACCTGTAGGCGCTGGCTCACACAGAACCGCTGAGCGCAAGGACCCACACAGGATCGGGCTCACACAGAACCTGTAGCACTGATCCACGTAGGATCGCTGAGTGCTGTAGTCGTCGTCGTCAAATCCACACAGGATCTCTGTACTGTCGTCGTCAAATCCACACAGGATCTCTGTACTGTCGTCGTCAAATCCACACAGGATCTCTGTACTGTCGTCGTCGCAGTCACAGTAACAGTCGTAGCAGTAGAACAGTCGCAGCCAGCTCTAGGGTTCCCGCACACAGCAAGCTCGTACGGAGGATCCGCTTCACGAGCCGAGAGGCTGATACATCAACTGTCACGAAGACCGAAGTTGATGTATCCAAAAGTTCCGTATCGTCAACAGGAACTCAATGCAACAGACGGCGCGTCGATCGGACGCCCGGTCTGAGAGTTATTGGCATTTTCGTCTCCGGGACCCGGTTGGTTTTTAAGGCAAAACCAACCCGACCGTACTCCACCTGCGTCCAAACCTCGGGCGGAGTATGCCAAAATATCCGTCTCACTAAGAGGAACATTACGCGACTGACGGCACGTCAATCGGACGTCCGTAGCTCAAGATATGAGTGTTTCCGCTCCGAAGGCCCGGTTGGTTTCGTGAACGAACCAACCCGGCCGAACTCAAAGTAACCCGAAACCTTGAGTGCGATATACCGAAACGACCGTCTCGATCCAAGGATCGCGTTGCCGCAGACGGTTCGTCATTCGGAGGTCCGAGGCTCAAGTTATGAGCCAAGAACCGAATCTGGTCCGAAACGGGGGGTCCGGGTCCGGGCCGACCCGGCCCGACCCCCCCCCCCCCTCTGGACGGCGCGGCGGCCGGCGGCGGCGGACGGCGGCGGCGGGCGGCGGCGCGGCGGCGGGCGGCGGCGCGGCGGCGGGCCGCGTGGCGGCGGCGGCGGGCCGCGTGGCGGCGGCGGCGGGCCGCGTGGCGGCGGCGGCGGGCCGCGTGGCGGCGGCGGCGGGCCGCGTGGCGGCGGCGGGCCGCGTGGCGGCGGCGGGCCGCGTGGCGGCGGCGGGAGGCACGCGGGGCTAAGCCCCGCGTTTCACAAGCGGCACGGCTAAAAAGCCGTGCCTTGCAATAAAAACAGCCCCCGCAAGTGGGGGCCGGCTGGACAAAAACCGGGGGGGCTTTGCCCCCCCCTCCTTTAATGAACCGCCCCCCTCATTAAGAGGGGGGTCTTGAAGGACCGGCCGGGGGTTTAATCCCCCGGTTTTTATGACATCCGGCCGGCCCGCTGGCTGGCCGGTTTTTACCAACGGGACCGGAATTTCCGGTCCCGCCCTCGACTTCCGACGCCGGCGGCACGGCCGCCGGTCTTTCCTTCCGCCGCGGCCCGGAACCGGCCGCGGTCTCCTCGTCTCACCGCGGCCCGGAACCGGCCGCGGTGTTCGTCGTCCGGCGCGGTGCGACGGCACCGCGCCCCTTTCGCCGTGCCATGAATCCTCCCAACGCGGCGCGACGGCGTCGCGTTCTTGAAATCTCTCCTCGGCGAAGCGCGACGGTGTTGCGGAAAATTATAAGCTTGTTCATCCGCGTGGTGCGACGGCACCACGCCTCTTGCTTCCACCCGCATGAATAAAACTAGAACAAAGAGGGGGGTACGGCCGTGTTCATGCGGTCCGACCCCCCTCACGTTAAATAATAACATAACTAAAGAATGTCCAAAAGCCTCACATTTAGTCATGCTAAAATCCATGATTCAAGAATGGAATAAAAATAATCAATAAATAACATCCCCTACCTCGGGTTTGAGATTCAAAGAATCTTCTACGTTCCGCGGAAGACGGCGTCGCGGAAGTCGGGCGTCGCGGTCGTCGTTCGTCAAATCCGTTGACGAAGAGTTACGTCCGATGCGACACGTTGTTGGCGGATCTTCGTTTGCCGACGAAGAAGGCCCGAGGAGGATGCGGCGTTCCCTCTTGTTGACACCGAGGACGAAGAAGAGAGGCGTCGTTCTTCGTCGGAGTTTGAGCGTTCTTCGTCAAGATGAACGTTCTTCGTCAAGATGAAGAAGATGGAGGAGGAGCTCTCAAAAGCTCTCAAGGGAACAAACGACAACCCTTCAACAAATAAGATTGCATCTTATTTTATTAACACACAACTCAAAAGAATTTCAAATGTTTGAAATTCAAAAGAGTTTAACTCCCCAAAATTAAATTAAGTAACTTAAGTCATTAAAGAGGGGGGTTAAGTATGTTGAGAGAAAAAGAAAAGACTTAGGGGTTCGTGTGGGCCCCACCACACTTAATCCTCCCAAGGGAGGTTAAGTGGGTGTGGGTCCCACTTCCAACCCCCTTAGGTAGGTTTTTTTTTTTAATAAGTTAAAATAAAATTTGTTTTACACAATTTTATTTAACTTAACTGAAAAACCCCAAAACGTAACTTTCAACCCGCAACAAACGCAACTCCCGAAAAGGTCTCATTAAGTGAAAATCGGCGCTGCGAGTTCATCGGTGCCCTCGGATTTCAATTCCGAGCACCGGATCAAAAGTTAGGAATTCCCGCTCGTTCGTTCACTGAACGTACCCGAGCCAAACTTCGGAAATTAATTCCGGGCACTCCGGGCCTCGGAATCAGGTGCCGTCTGAAACCGCGCTCTTGTAAAATTCTAAAGAAAATTAAGAAAAAATTTTCCTTGAATTTTACGGGTCTTTACATTATATAACTACATTTGGATTGATTCCCACCCTTACATGATATGTAGTAACAACTGAGCATTTAATCATCAGTTCTAGCCCCAAGTACAACAAAAACAACATTCTCTTTGTCCTTCAGACTTTTCACCATTTTAGGGATGTATGGAATGGTGTATATCTCATTGGTCTTCATTCAGGTTGGGTTTTCTTTATCACACAATGTTCCTCCCCTTAAGAACCTCATCCCCCACCTTCATCCTTTCCACATGGCGTAAAACTACACAAAATTATAAGAAGAAAATATAGCTTTATTCTCACTCCCATGAGATACATAGTGATTCCTGGATATACAATCCTAGGATTAGGTGAAACATAAATATGAGATAACACCCATAACTACCTATGGTCCAGTCTTAGGTACAAAACCTCATTTTCCAATAACTACAGGTACATTTATTCCTAACCATTTGGGATACATAGGAAAACTCCCTGGGGATGAAGCCCAATGTTTGGTGGAATTTATTTTTTTATATCATCTTCATGTTGGTTTTCCTTTGTCATCGCCACATGATGTTAAACTTCATTGAATATCCTCATCCTTACCACATGATGTTAAATTTCATGGAATTATAAGAAATTTTAATTGATTTATTAATATCATCAAAGGATATGTACAGACACCCAGAACCGTATTTCTATGCCTAGATATAGGATTTTCTTCCATTCACGATGGGGAATCCTTCATCCTTACTTCACAACGTTAAACTGTATGGGAATTCATCATGACCGCATGGTGTTAGAATATATAGAGCTCATAGAACTATGAAGGTATCGATTGTAATAATCATGGGATATGTTGTGACTCCCATAAATTTCATCATTGGACCAACCATGGGTATAACCTCCATTGGCCACACTAGTTTGAGTCCTCTTGAAATGATTTATGGTGTGGCTGAGTCATATTTAGTCTACATTCACGTCAGGTTTCTCCATAGAACCACATTACACATCTCCATATGAGAATCCATCTTATGGTTCGAATCACATTACCATATACTATCCACACATTTCCCTACAATAGAATATTAAACTAGGTTTCATCTTCCTTACCACATGATGGTAAACTGCCTGGAAGTAAGTCCTTATGGCAAGATGCTAAACTACATGTTCCTTCAAGAGCTATGCTTGTCATGATTATCATTCATATAGTATGTGTAGTGACACCCATGTTCTCCTATTTGGACCAATACCCAACATTACCTTCTTTCACAATGGTTCTCACATCCTTACCATATGACATTAAACTACACATAGACGAATATCCCCATGAATTTAAAACAATTCACCTTTATCCTTACCTCATGGCTTTAAAATGCATATAATCATCCATGAAAAACATGTGGATTGATTCAAATTCCTATGGGATAAGTAGTGATGACTAAATCCTCATCCTAGGACCTTGTCAAAACATTACCACCATTCGTGTCAGTTCTCATGTCAATATCACATGACATTGAACTACATGGAAGAGTCCTCAACATAAGATGTTAAACTGAAGGGATTATTTTCCTTACTGTATGAAGTTAAATTTCATGGAATTATGTCCCCACTAAATGGTGATAAACTAGGTAGGTCACCAACCATCACCCATCATAATCAAAGGACCACAAGTGCCTTACCCCTAGCTAACTAGAGAATTGAGTGCTTCCATCGTCTTTTTAAGAACCTCAATCCATGTTCCACACTCCTTGTATCAAGTGTCTACGGTTTTTTCAAAAATTTAACATACCTTGAATAAGAAAATAGGTCTCTCTTTGTGGAAATACTATTGATGTGAGGGATTAGAACCACAAACCAGAGACATATTGGCCAGATGTAAAGGGATTTCTTACTCCTGTGAGCCTGACATCCCCATGGTGCAACCCATCACCCCGTTATGTTATTGTTCATCCACAGAATGACTATCCCATATCCTCAGTCATAACCTATGAACATATGATTTTTGACATCTCATTTTCCTGCTGAAAATGACGAGGGAATACTCTTGACCCCGGGTATTCTAATGGGCCCCTTATGTAACATCCCAATTCTAGGTCTAAGTGGAATGACCTTAAACTGATTACACCATGGTAAAATGTGTAAACCATAAACACTACCTCATAATTTTCCAAATAAAAAGACCTTAAACTACCAGTTAATGAACCATAAAACTTTTCAGTTTAAAAAACCCGCAAAGGGAATCTTGACCAAAAGTCAAGTCTCTACCTGCTAAACTCTTCCCTGTTAGAGTTTAGGAAAAAAATTAAGGGACCATTAAATAATGAATCAATCTCATACGGTCTTTCATTTATCCCTAGTAGAATCCATGCTATTCTCCTTGGACCCCTTGTTCTGGGAAAAAAATTAGAGCAATGATTCATTAAACCTCCTCGTCACGGGAAGATGTTTGACAGATGGTTGTGCAACTTTTAGGGTCCTAAAACCCTTATTGGTTCTTAAATATTACATATATCAAACTTCATGATCGAAATAATCTCAATTCATCATAAATATCTCATTTTCAAGAAAAAAAAATATCTCTCTAATTGGATGTGATCTTGACGTGAGGGCTCAGACCCACCGATCCAAAAGCTCCTGGCTCATTTTAACGGGATTTCTCATTCTTGTGAGCCAGGAATTATCGCTACCGAACCCAACACCCTATTTTGTTATATGTTCCCCCCGGGGTGTCAGTCCTATACCTTTCTAATGATTTTAGTGCTTTTTTCTATGATTTATAGTCTCTATATCAAACTATCCAATAGAATTTGATATCATTCATGATTCATCATAATGATTGGTACCAATTCTCAAATCCAGAATGCGACCCCTCATTCTTGATCATTTTTTTGTCCCTAACATAATGATTCTAAACCACAAGGCATAGGGATCAATCTATTCAACTGAGGTCCATGATTCACAAGGGTTCCAAGAACCTTCCTAGAGAACCTTTTTTTCCTACCCACCTTCATCATCTTGATGTCTGAGCATTCATAAATATTACATATCCCCTAGAAAAGAAATGTGGTATCTCTTCTTGCACATGATATTGATGCAAGGTCTCAGACCCACTGACCGAAAACATCTTTTCCCAATAGAAAGGACATCATAATCATTGTGTTCCTTAATGACATAATGACAAAACCTAACTCTCTATAGTGTAAAGGGACATACCATACATGCATACCCCATTCCATACCACCAAAAACATACTTTTGGATGGTGACTTACATCACCAACATTCCAAATATCATGGTTGACCTAGATTCCCTAGTATTACACCATCAACCATATTCTCCCCATGAATATTCTGTAGCCCTTGGAAACGAGTGGTGATTATCTTTCCCTAGACGTGATACCAACGCCCAAGTTACATAACCAACCATCCAAATGTGTCTCTTCCCTTTACAAAAGAGGAACTCTAATCCTTGTGATCCATGTCAGTACTATTGAAGAACTCAGTACCACATACTGCTTTGAGTCATTTTATGCCTGCTAGCCAGAAATTTCATAAAGGCCCAAGCCAAAAGTCACTAAACTAATGCAGAAGAATATATTATATAAAAAGGACCTAAAATAGTGAAACAAAAGGTCTGAGCTAGATGACCCTAAAATAAAGCATGTGAAAGTTATTGTGAGGATCTCTATATTAATATTTCAAACCCGAACTGCTCTCCGTGGATATACTTTTCAATCGTCCTATAGGAAATATCTCTTTATATGATTATTTTACCACACATCATACATTCACGCTCATATATCGAAATGTACAATATGGGGCCTTACATAAATTCCTAATGAGACCAAATTATAAATTTTCATATGGAGAAGATGATTTTATAGTAAACTAAACTCATCCATTCATAGAATGGAAGGGGGTAATGAATTAATACATTTTGGATTCTCTCAAAAACCTCCTCAAAATGGGGTGTAGTGAAAAAGTATGGTTCCATGTGTAAGAAAATAGAATTTCAGAAAAACCAAATGATTAGAAGTGTTAGATTGGTCAGTAAGTGTTTGGAAGGATGCGCCATTGGAATATTGAAGTGTTTCCATCAATTATTCCTCTACCTTTATCATTGGATGAAGAACTCGGACTAGACTTGTTAGCTCTTCTACCCTCCATTGAGAAGTGCCCATGGAATCTGATAAAGAAGAAAGGTTAGATATAAAAAATAGGCTATTGGGCAAGATCATGACTATTTGGTCATTGATGGAGTTGTCAAATACGTAGGGTACCCCTGAGTTTGTGCAGTTTCCATCTGATCATCCTTGGAAATCATAATCTAAATGAAGTCATTGGAACTAAACACCCAATGAGATGATTTATTGATATAGGGGGAGGGAATACCTACATCGCCCACCAAGAAAAAAATCATAGAATGAAAGTCGGATAGATAGGGGATTATCTAGGATGCCAATCCAAAATAACTACTATAAAATTTAAATATTAGTATATAATTGATAGTGAGGATTGACATTAAGATTCCCTGATGGAATTTCCCATTCATTAGTTGTAGCTGAGAAAAAATAACGGTATGCAGAATTAAAATTAAAATAAGTAAGTGGCACATGTCGGCCAAAAGATTATAAATTTTTGAAAAATATGAGTGCATGAGAATACCCCAGTGGAATCATGTACATCACATGACCTAGCCAAGGTTTTGTGAGCCACATCGAGGTGTTCATGTACCAAATGGTTTCTAGAAGACTCATAGGGCACACAACCCATGTGGGGCCATAAGCGCATCACATTACCTCCTTGAGGCTTGTAGATGTGTGACCTATTCATGGTCACATGAAATCAATTGAGAGGTTGAGCTAGTGGAACTCGCCAAAGCCCTCATGACTACCCCCTTAGTTTAAGGAATTACCAAAGCTTAGTCCACAGTTGAGAAAGATGAGTGTCTGAGAGAAATTAGCTATGTGTCAGATCAAGGCTCGTAGTCAGGACATACAGTACAAACTCGCTGCCAGGGTTCATGATTAGGGTTTAATGTTGGGTATTTCTACTAGGCAGCAGTGAGAGCGCTCTGGATAAGGAGGTAGAACATGATATAAAATGTTCTCCACCCCCATATATAGGTAGTTCATATAATACCAAAGGTCTCCTAGTAGAGCATATGTCACCTGAAAGAACGGGTTCACGACACCACTAAGGACTCTGTAGGCATTTAGTTTCCTAGGTACATTGTCCTTGTCCCCTCATATGTTTCTCTTGAGGGTGGGGGGGTATTTGTTGACTCCAAAAAATAGGAATCATCAAAACCACAGAAAAATAAAAACCCTAATAAAGATATTATTATATCCATGAGAACAAGGAATAAGGGGACGGTTAAAGACTCATGATTGTGTGCCCATTTTAAGGTCATGAAATGTCTCCGCACAAGGCACCTTAATAATAGAATGTCCCACAGAACACTCCTCAATGAGAACCCTTGGTCACCAGTGGTCGAATGGTGATAGATGGAAGACCATCCCCAGGATGTGTGTTTTGTCATTGGTATGTACCTAACAAACCATCCTGAATCCTTAGAAAATAATTTCAATTGACATTTAGAGGAAGAGAACCTTGGAGGTCACACAGATCAAGCACCAAATCATTTTTTGGAAGATAAAAATCCTTATATGATATAAAATCCAACTCATGATACAGCCAAGACATTTTCACAAAGAACGAAGGAGATAACTAGGATGAGTTGAGAGGGGCTTGTGATCATTAAATGACATGTGGTGTTCCCTAAAGACATGCGACACACCATGACCTGCCCAATGCACCTCAGAAAACCCATTTGGATCGTCAAATTTCCACATGAAAACCTTTATACAATACCACAATGATGTAAGGATATATGAATGGTTTTTCCACAATACATGGGCATTCTGATATGATCCACATTTATCATGCAAGACACCACTAAAAAATTTTGTAAGAAACATAGATACTACTCGAGGAAACTCACATACCTCCCAACCCTTATCACATAAGACATAGGGGATCAAAATGGAGGAGTTGAGTGGTGTGTGTGGTCCCTAAAGGAAATGTGACACATGCCTTGAGTGATCTATGAGACCTTATTGTCATGACCAAATTTTTGTGCAAAGTCCCTTTGGCTTGTCATCATCACTGCTTGGAATCCAACACTTGTGTCTAGAGAAATCCATGGTGCTCTAATGAAACATTGGAAAACTTGTTTCCTACATGCTCCCACAATCTCTATTAGCATGATATTGTTCAATAAAGTCATCTCCCAACAACATGGGAGAAAACTGAGACATAGATCATGACTCACATAACCGCATACTATTGTGAAATACAATATTGGAGATAGAGAAAATAGAAGGGAGATGGGTCCAAGGTCATATAAAGACATGTAGAACACCCTTGCTGACCCACAGAACACCAAAATATCTTGGGGACATTCCCGCCTCACAATGAAGATTTCCTTTGGCTCAAGTGCTTGTCCACCAAATGATCATTCACCATACGAATCATACAGGTCATGAAACTCACCTACAAAAAATATAGGAAATACCCTTAATTCCACACGTTTAATATCACGTGACTCCCAAATTTCATCATATAAAATGAAGGAGATGGGAATGTAGAAGGAGATCAGGGTTTGTGATCGGTGAAGGGAATGTGATATGCCTGTTGCACCCTCCGTGTGGTCTTGAGAGACTCTGAGACAAGCCTTCAACGAACTCATGGATGCATTACAAATGTCATTTGAATCTCGGAAAGAACATTATACAAGTAAACATAATGACATGGCGTTACATAAAAGTGATTATCCTCAATGGACTACTATAATCTGATAAATTACATATAGACTTACGACCATTGAAAATCAGGTAACACCCTTGATGGGGTCGACCACAGAGACTCATGAAACCATGTAACGAGAAACCCCACGTCAACTCCAACCTAGACATGCACTAGATTCCCAACACAAACCGATGAGTTCATGTTTGTCTATGAATTTAAATTCCACACTCTAAATAAGAAAAAGGGCTTGGTTTGTTGGATTTTTGGTTGGATAATCATGTCATGACCCATCCTCAGGGCCCGTTCCAGGACTACCCCAAGCCCGCCTTCCATAGGCCTGGGGCTGGTGAATAGCACCAAAGGCGTAAATCCCTATACTGGGTAGGCACTGCCTTTATGAAAGTAAACAAACACAATAGAGAACGTAACATAAGTAAACACTATGTAAATTCTATATAAAAAATTTAATTGTTGAAGGAAAGGGGCTAGAAATACAAGACCAATAGTAAGTACAATAGAACTGAAAAGCTAGTTCATCTACAGAAAAGTAAAATAGCCACAACTAAGTAATACTCTAGGAATCCAACCTGAAGGGTGGGTACAGATGGTCACCACAACACCTCAGGTCCATCTGTATGCTCCGTGTACGTCTCGCTAAATGATCCATCTCCAAGAACCATCCAGCTCTACCAGTCTCCACCTCGATTAGTGGAGTCCATCGTCAGCATCCAACACAACATATTGCAGCAAAATCCCATGCAGGGGTGAGTATTCGATACTCAGTAGGGATCCCAAGACCCCCGAAGGTATCCTACAATTCAAAAAGGATAAACCACCAAAGAAAGATACAACCACGAAGTATCAGTGAACCCTATTTAGGTATATGATCATACATATACCTACGTTGTCAATCTCAGTTCAGATCCAAATCTTGATCCCAAGAACATCCTATTCCACACAGGAAATAAGGTCTACCACATCGATGATAATGATTGAAAGTCAAGATTCAGCTCACATAGGGATACATGTTTTGTATAGAGATAGATATAATCAGATGTAGTCATTGAATCTTCATCACTGCCGAAACCATGGAGGATTCAAGTACAGTTGTCGTTGCTACTGAACCGACGGAGGATTACAGTACAGTTGTCATCGCTGCCAAACCCACAGAGGATTCTAGTACATTTTTCGTCGTTGCTGAACCCACTAAGAATTCCAGTACAGTTTTCATCGCTGCCGAACCCATGGAGGATTCTAGTATAGTTGTTGTCACTGCCGAACCCATAAAGGATTCCAGTACAGTTGTATTCACTGCAAAACCCACACAGGATTCTAGTACAGTTGTCTTCACTACCGAACCAATGGAGGATTCCAGTACAGTTGTCGTCGCAGTCGCATCCATCTCTAGGGTTCCCTCACACAGCACGCTCGATTCTGGGAGGGTCTGCTCCTTGAGCCAAGGGGTCAATACATCAACTATCTCGAAGTCCAGATTTGATGTATCCTAAAGTTCTGTCTCGTCAAAAGAAACCCAACGCGATAGATTCCACTTCAATCAGACACCACGTCTCAGAGTTATTAGCATTTTTGATCCAAAGGCCTGGTTGGAAATACTCTCGTTCCAAACCTGGCTATTTCCCGAAGTCATCCAAAACTCAATTATATTATCCCAAAAGAACCGCCTCATCGTAAGGGTCCTAGTTCCGCAGACAGCGTGTCGATCAGACACAATGTCATGATGTTATTCACATTTAAGTGAAATGGGTCCGGCCCGTAAAGCCCGGTGGGCTGGCAGGTCGGCCCGTCCTAGCTCGGCTAGTTTGACCCGGCTATTGGGTGGGCCCAGACTAAAAATGTGTGGCCTGACCCAGTGGGGCATGGTCCGGCCCGTGGCAGGCGGCCTGGCCTGACCCGTGGCTGGCCACGGCTCGGCCAGTAGGCCGAGCCAGTGTTGGGGGGGGGGGGCGACTTTTGTAACCAGCAGTGCCACCTTCCTATCCGGATGGCCAAAGCCGGACGGTCTTCCAAGAGAAAGCGGCGCACGGTTGCAGGCCACTGTCATGACCCGCCTTCGGGGTCCGTGCCATGACAACCCCAAGCCCGCCTTCCATAGGCCAGGGGCTGGCGACTAGCACCAAGGCGTAAATCCCGGTAAAAGGGAATGCATTGCCTTTGTAAAGTAAACAATCACATAGAGAACAAGCGGAAGAAGTAAACACTGAATACAATAGTAAGTGCGGAAAGTAAAAAGGGGCCGGAAATACAAGCCCAACTGTAAAGTACAACTCAAAAGGGAAAACAACAACTGAAAAGTAAAGCTGGTACGCCGAGCTGTCCACTGTAAATCCCACCTGAAGGGTGGGTACAGATAGCTCTTCTGCTCCTCGGGTCCCGCCGTCCGCTCCGAGTATGTCCCGCCCAGTGGTCCACCTTCGGGTACCGCCTCTTCGTCATGTCCACCTCTGGGTACTGTCCAGTCCTCGAGCACTCGGCCTCTGTCAGCATTGCCCGTCGTCAGCAACCAACACAATGAGGTGCGGGCATAGCCCGTGCAGGGGTGAGTATAACGATACTCATTAGGGATCCCGAAACCCTCAAGGTCTCACTAAACCAACAAGGATAACCACAAAGAAGATCTCAACAGATAACCTCTACTTAGGAATATGCCCATACATATACCTAAGTTATAAAGTGACCCATCTCAATCATGAGGTAAACACAAAGGTCATGAAATCAACGGATAACTACTACTCAGGTATATGCCCATACATATACCTAAGTTATCAAGTGACCCATCTCAATCATGAGGTGAACACAAAGGTCAAAAGTCTCAGCTCAAACCAGGATTTTCATTATCGAAACCGTAACTGTTGAAGAGCTCCATCTCTGGAGTGTACAGTGGTCCTGTCACAACTCCGAGGCACTACTCACTAACCTAAGACTGCTGAGGTGCTCCTCCTGACGAGTACCATGGGCCAGCTGCTACAACCAAGCGCTCCCATGTGCCGCTACAACCTCGCGCACCTCTGTCGTGGGTCTGCCACTACAACCAAGCGCTCCCATGTGCCGCTAGAACCAAGCGCACCTCTGTCGTGGGTCTGCCGCTACAACCAAGCGCTCCCATGTGCCGCTACAACCAAGTGCACCTCTGTCGTGGGTCTGCCGCTACAACCAAGCGCTCCCATGTGCCGCTACAACCAAGCGTACCTCTGTCGTGGGGCTGCCGCTACAACCAAGCGCTCCCATGTGCCGCTACAACCAAGCGCACCTCTGTCGTGGGCCTGCCGCTACAACCAAGCGCTCCCATGTGCCGCTACAACCAAGCGCACCTCTGTCGTGGGCCTGCCGCTACAACCAAGCACTCCCATGTGCCGCTACAACCAAGCGCACCTCTGTCGTGGGTCTGCCGCTACAACCAAGTGCACCCCTATGCCGCTACAACCAAGCGCACCTCTGTAACACACTGGGTCGTCCGATCAGCAGTCGTCGGGTCTCAGTCAGCTACCCTGTCTCCGTACTCCGCATGCTCGTCTCAGGGAAGGTCCGCTCCACGAGCTACTGGTCGATACTCCAAGTATCTCAAAGTCCCATGAAGAAGAATCTCAAAGGACCGTCTCATCATAGGGGTCTCAACGCAACAGACGGCGCGTCGATCAGACGCCCGGTCTAAGAGTTATTGGCTTTTTCGTCCCAGGGGCCCGGTTGGTTTTAAAGGCAAAACCAACCAGACCGTACTCCACCTGTGTCCAAACCTTGGGCAGAGTATTCCATAAGATCCGTCTCACTAAGAGGAACACAACAAAGCTGACGGCACGTCAATCGAATGTTCGTAGCTCAAGATATGAGTGTTTCCGCTCCGAGGGCCCGGTTGGTTTCGTGTACGAACCAACCCGGCCGAACTCAAAGTATTCCGAAACTTTGATTGTGATATACCGAAACGACCTCCTCGATCCAAGGATCGCAATTCTGCTGACTGTTCGTTGATCGGAGTTCTGTGGCTCAAGTTATGGCCAAAAGACCGAAATCGTCTCGAAAACGGGGGGTCCGGGTCCGGGCCAACCCGGCCCGACCCCCCCCCCCCCCCAGGGTCGGCCCGAACCGGGTCCGACCCGGCCCGGCGCGGCGGCGCGGCCCGACCGGCGGCGGTGCGGCCTGGCGCCGCACAGGTGCAGTGCGCGGGGGGCGTGGCCCCCGCTTCCCAGCGGACGGCGCGGCTAAAAGCCGCGCCGTTTGGAGAAACCGGCCCCCCTCGTGGGGGCCTGCCGTTTGGAAAAACGGGGGGGCGCTGCCCCCCTTTGTGATCCCCCCCCCCCTCACGTGGGGGGCCTTCTTGTGGCCAGCCGTGGGAATTAATTCCCCGGCACCTCCCTTCCGGCCGGCCCAACATGGCCGGCCGGTCCTTCCTCAATGGGACAGGAAAGGCCGGTCCCCTTCTGGCTTCTGACACCGACGGCCCGGCGAGCCGCCGGTCTTCTCGTTCCGCCGCGGCCCGGAACCGGCCGCGGTGTTCGTCGTCCGGCGCGGTGCGACGGCACCGCGCCCCTCCGCCACAGCCCCGCTCCGGCCGTGGCGCCTTCGATTCCCTTCGACGCGGCGCGACGGCGTCGCTTTCATGATAAAATTTCTGTGGCGCGGCGCGATGGTGCCACGCGATTATAGCCTTGCGATTTCCGCGTGGTGCGACGGCACCACGCCATATCGTTCATCCGCAAGGAAAATAATAATCATCACGAACAAAGGAGGGGGAATCCGGACGTGTTTGTGCGGTCCGACCCCCCTCTCGTTAGATGATAACTCTTAAATAATTATCCACAAGACTATCATGCTAGAACCAAGAACGAGAAAAAAAATAACCAACAACAACCCCTACCCTGGTTCAAGATCGATGATCGTCAACGACCCGCGGAAGACAACGCCGTGGAGGTCGGGCGTCGCGGTAACGTTCGTCAATTCCGTTGACGAAGAGGTACGTCCGAAGAGGTACGTCATTGGCGAATCTTCGTAAGCCGACGAAGAAAGTCCGAGGAGAAAGCGGCATTCCCTTTCGTTGACACAGAAGGCATTGTCGATCTTTGGAAGCAACCGGCTACGAAGAAAAGAGGAGCGGCGTTCTTCATCGGAGCATGGGTGTTCTTCGTGTTCTTCATAAATGTTTGAAGAGGAAGAAGGAGATCTCAAATCCTCTCAAGAGCAAAGGAAACCAACCCAACATAATAGAATAAGATTAAGATTATTTTATTACACAACCTTCTCTTAGAATTTCAAAGGTTTGAAATTTAAATTCACCCTCTTCAATTAATTAAGCCAAGTTGTCAAACATTAATTGAAATGGGTTAAAGGGGAGGTTTTGAGAGAATTTGAGGAGTTGGGGTTCGTGTGGGACCAACCAAACTTAATCCTCCCAAGGGAGGTTATGTGGATGTGGGTCCCACCTTTAACTCCCTTTGGGAGAAGTTAACTAACAAAATAAAATAAAAAGTGTTCCACATTTTTATTTAACTTCTTATAATTCTCCCAAAAACTAACTTTCGTCCTTCAATAAACGCAACTTCGGAAAAGGTCTCCTTAAGAGAATATCGGCGCTGCGAGTTCATCGGTGCCCTAGGAATTTGATTCCGGGAACCAGTTCAAAAGTTAGAAATTCCCGCTCGTTCGTTCACTGAACGTACCCGAGCCAAACTTCGGAAATTGATTCCGGGCACTCCGGGCCTCGGAATCAGGTGCCGTCAGAGACCGCGCGCTTGTAAAATTACAAAGAAAATTAAGAAAAAATTTCCCTTGAATTTTACGGGTCTTTACATTACTCCCACCTCAGGGATTTATTTCCCCGTAAAGATACATCAAAAACTAGGGAAACAAATGAGGGTACTGAGCACGTATCTGAGCCTCCCGCTTCCATGTGCTCTCCTGGAGGTTCCCGTGCAGCCATCTGATGCGCACAAGAGGAATCGATCGCCCACGTAGGACCCGCTCCTGTCGATCCTCTATCTCCACCGGGACCTCCGTAAAAGTCGCCTCATCTTCAACGTCAAGCTCCCCATGATCAATGATATGCGTCGGGTCGTGCACGTACTCCTCAGCTGAGACACGTGGAAGACATCGTGCACCCGGTGCAACTGAGGTGGTAGAGCCAGGCGATAAGCCACCTCGCCAATCCTGCTGAGGACCTGGAAGGGTCCAATGAAGCACGGAGATAACTTGCCGCCACGGCCAAATCTCAGTATACCACGTCGAGGTGAGACCTGCAAGAAGACGTGGTCGCCATCCTCGAACTCAAGTGGCCCCTGCCTCCTGTCAGCGTATGACTTTTGCCGGCTCTGAGCTGTCCTCATCCGCTCCTGGATGACCTGGACTTTCTCTGTCGTGGCCTAGACCACCTCTCGTCCCACAAGAGCTGCTATGATTTCTTCTTTGTTGATAAGAGAAATCTGGTCTCATTCCCTAGATGAACCACGTTCTTCGCCTAATACTGTCAATCCCGACATGGATGATACTAACCCATACCAAGGATGACATCGTAAGGCCTCGACGCTACTACAAAGAGATCCAACCGTTACTCTCGCCTCCAAGGGTTGAGTCACACTGTCGGAATCAGTGTGTGGTAACTGGGTCTCCTCCAGTATGTACTTCTCAAGTGATGGTCAAGTCAACGGTATAATCCAGAACCTCTTAGAAACAACACAAGAGAGGATAGGGAAGTAAATGCCACAAGAAAAGGTGTCTTTTATTACTGAAGCTCAAGTACAAAGACACAAAGCATCTAAAAACATACATCAACAAAACTAGAAGAAACATGAACAAAAGTCTCCAGGTCTAGAGCTAGTCCCACTCATGTCCATCTGCTCCCGGAGCCCCATGATCGTAGGCATCAACTGCCTGAAGCTGAGCTCTCCCATGTCCTCCTGTCCCCTACGGTCGGGGTGGACCTCCTGGTGGTGGTGGTGGTGGTAGAGCCTCAAAGCGTCGCCCACCACCTGCTGCTCGGCCGGCTCCTTTGCCTCGTCCGCCTGCTCCCTACGGACCACCACGGTCGAACCTCTTCCTCTGCCTAGGTGGTTCCTCAACCGTCTGCTGCTCCTCTGCATGGCGGGTCGGGCAGTCACGAGCCATGTGGCCTTGCCCGCCGCATGCATAGCACTGTCTTCCACTCGAAAGACTGGCTCCGCGCTGTGTGTCCCGCACTGCTGAGACAGTGTCCTGAGGTCGTCTGCCTGAAGGTCTGGTCTGCCTGGACCCCTGAGTCATCCGTCGACTGCCAGCTGCAGAAGACTCTGCCACGTGCCGCCCTGCGGTGGGTTTCAGTGCTGGTGTAGACTCAGCAAGGAAGCTCTCGATCAAAAGGGCCTGCTCCAGTACTCCTGTCTGAGTCGGTATGCTGAGGGAGATCAGCGATGCCCTGATCTCGTGTCTCAAACCCTGCTCGACGGTCCGGGCCCGGAAGAATGGGTCCCGTACCATGTCGGTCGAGTAGCGCGAGAGATCGTTAAATCTCGCCGAGTACTATGCGACCTTCATGCTGCCCTGCCGCAGCTGGAGAAGCTCCTGGATACGCACTGCACGAAGGGTGGATGGGGTGAACTCCGAGCGGAAGAGGCTCTCAAAGTCCGTCCATAGAAGAGATGCCTCATCGTGCGCCTGGAGCAACAAGCTCCACCATCGTCCTGCTGCTGCGTGTAGTAGGCTCGCAGCGAGGATCACCATGAGGTCTGCTGGTGTCCTCACTAGCCTAAACACACGTACTACTGCCTCCAGCAAGTCCTCTGCTGCCTGGGGATCCGTCTCCCCGTGAAACCTGGGTGGTCGCTGGAACTAAAACTCATGCAGTGCGCTGAGGCGACGCGCATCGTCAGCGGCTGGTGTTGGAAGTATCGGGGGCTCGGCGGATAAAACTACTGCCGGTGCCACTACTGACAAAGGGCCATGCACCGAGGCCTCGTCACTCGGTGGGCTGTCGTCACACTCGACTCTCGGAACCCTAGCTGGCTGTCGTCGTGGGGCCATCCTGAAAAGGAATCAGGTGCGCCACGGACAAACAGTATACCTGGTGAGCTGATATAAAGTAATCACAAAGAAAACTTTGAAACACACACACAATCAAGGTTTTCGTGCATAAAGTCGAAAATCAGAAGCCAGGGTCTTGGTGTACGGATACGTCGGCCGCCGCACCAACACTGGAATCCCTGGACTGATAACCACACTCAATACGCCAAACATTATTTCTTCACATAGAAATGATCAGAGTTTGCGGTAGAACCGAACTCCTTTGATACCAATTTGTCACGACCCGTCCTCGGGGCCCGTGCCGTGACTACCCCAAGCCCGCCTTCCATAGGCCAGGGGCTGGTGACTATCACCAAGGCGTAAATCCCAAAAAAAGGGAAGGCATTGCCTTTGAAAAGTAAACAAGAACCACATAGTAAGCAAGAGGAAAAGTAAAAACTAAGTAAAAACAGTACAAGCTGTGCTGAATGTAAAAGGGGCTGGAAATACAAGCCCAACTGTAAAGTATAACTGAAAGGAAAAACAGCAACTGAAAGGAAAAGCCACAGCGTTGAGCCGTCCTCTGGAAGTCCCACCTGAAGGGTGGGTACAGATAGCCTCCACTACTCCTCGGGTCCACTGACCGCTCCGAGTACGTCCCGCCCAGTGGTCCAACTCCAGGTACCGTCCTGCTTCGCACGCCTCCACCACGATCAGCTCTGTCCGTCATCTGTAACCAACACAACGTAGTTCAGGCATATCTCGTGCAGGGGTGAGTATAAACTACTTATTAGGGACCCCAAGACCCTCAAGGTCTCACTAAAACCAACAAGGATAACCAAAAGATGATCTCAACAGATAACCTCTACTTAGATATATGCTCATACATATACCTAAGTTATCAAGTAATCCATCTAAATCATTAGGAAACACAAGGATTGTGAAATCAATGGATAACCACTACTCAGGTATATGCCCATACATATACCTAACTTATCAAGTGACCCATCTCAATCATGAGGTAAACACAAAGTTCAAAAGTCTCAGCTCAAACCAGGATTTTCATTATCGAAACCATAACTTCTGAAGAGCTCCGTCTCTAGAGTGTACAGTGGTCCTGTCACGACTCTGAGGTACTGCTCACTAACCGACGACTGCTGATCGAATGACTCGGTGTGTAACAGAGGTGCGCTTGGTTGTAGCGGCACATGGGAGAGCTTGGTTGTAGCTACAGACCCACGACAGAGGTGCTCTTGGTTGTAGCGGCACATGGGAGCACTTGGTTGTAGCGGAGGACCCGCGACAGAGGTGCGCTTGGTTGTAGCGGCACATGGGAGGGCTTGGTTGTAGCGGCAGACCCACGACAGAGGTGCGCTTGGTTGTAGCGGCACATGGGAGCGCTTGGTTGTAGCGGCAGACCCACAACAGAGGTGCGCTTGGTTGTAGTGGCAGATGGAAGCGCTTGGTTGTAGCAGCTAGCCCGCGGTACTTGATAGGTGGGTACTACAGCAGTCTTAGGTTAGTGAGCAGTACCTCAGAGTCATGACAGGACCACATTACACTCCAGAGACGGAGCTCTTCAGCAGTTATGGTTTCGATAATGAAAATCCTGGTTTGAGCTGAGACTTTTGAACTTTGTGTTTACCTCATGATTGAGATGGGTCACTTGATAACTTAGGTATATGTATGGGCATATACCTGAGTAGTGGTTATCCATTGATTTCACAATCCTTGTGTTTCCTAATGATTTAGATGTATTACTTGATAACTTAGGTATATGTATGGGCATATATCTAAGTAGAGGTTATCTGTTGAGATCATCTTGTGGTTATCCTTGTTGGTTTTAGTGAGACCTTGAGGGTCTCGGGGTCCCTACTAAGTAGCTTATACTCACCCCTGCACGGGCTATGCCCGAACTACGTTGTGTTGGTTGCAGACGACGGACAACGCTGATCGTGCTGGAGGCGTGCGGAGTATGACGGTACCTGGAGGTGGACCACTAGGCGGGATGTACTCGGAGCGGTCAGTGGACCCGAGAAGCAGTGGAGGCTATCTGTACCCACCCTTCAGGTGGTACTTCCAGAGGACGGCTCGACACTGCGGCTTTTCCTTTCAGTTGCTGTTTTTCCTTTCAGTTGTACTTTACAGTTGGGCTTGTATTTCCGGCCCCTTTTACATTCAGCACATCTTGTACTGTTTTTACTTAGTTTTTACTTTTCTGCTTGCTTACTATGTGGCGCTTATTTACTTTTCAAAGGCAATGCCTTCCCTTTTTGTTGGGATTTACTCCTTGGTGCTAGTCGCCAGCCCCTGGCCTATGGAAGGCGGGCTTGGGGTAGTCACGGCACGGGCCCCAAGGATGGGTCGTGACAGCCACGATCCCTCCACTTTAGCGCCAATGAGCGTTGCGGCTCATTCCGCCCGGCAAACCGATGAGCTGGCCGGTTCTTCCGCCAAAGCAGCCAGCCCTGTGCGGGCCGCGGTTCTCCACAGCGTAGCACCGTGGTTCCACCATCCTAGCCGGCTATTGTTGGATGGTTCTTCTTCACCCGAGCAGCCCGCGGTCGTGGGCCGCGGTCTCCCTTCTATGTGGCACCCGGTACCGCGGTCCTCTTATTGTCGGAATGCGACAACCATCTTCTGTCGTCGCCGCCTCTTCCAACACCACCTCTGTCACCAAATAAAGCCAACTAGTATGGGGGTGGTTCAGGACGTGTTGGTGCAACCCAAACCCTCCCCGTTATTTCGTTAACATTTGGAAAAATTACACACCTTAATAAGAACGATGGGGTTCAGAGAAGAAAATATGAACCACTATAACCAACCCCTACCTTCAATTAATGTTTGCTCGTAGTCGATGTCGTGGGGTGGCGGAGTCAACAAGTTGACTTAGGGGAAGATGGAGCTGAGGATGGCACGTCTTTGGCGTTCCTTGCGGGTGGCTCCTTCTCCTTTGGCTTGGCTGAAGATCAAAGGAGATTATCATCGCACCTTGGCGGTTCTTCGTTGGAAGGACGATGTTCTTCGTTGAGAGAAGAACACTGCTTCTCTATTTCTATAGAGCTTTCTCATGTTTCTTCCAACACAACAAATTCCCCCCCCCAAAACAATAGCTAATACTATTATTTTATTCACAAATGTATTTCAAAAATCAAACACTTTAATTAGTTAATTGAAGCATTTCTGTAATTAATTGAAATTTGTTGGCAAAAAAATTAATGGGAGAGAGGGAGGTGAATATATCTCATTAATTAAGGGGAGATGTCAAATTAATTAATGTTGGTGTTAATGGTTAGTTAAGGTCAAATGAAAGGTTAGGGGTTCGTGTTGGCCCCACCACACTAAATCCTCTCATGGGAGGTTATGTGGGGGTGGGACCCACCACTAACTCTTCTTAGGAGAAAATAACTACCGCTAAATAATAAAATTGTGTACCAACAAATTTATTAATTTAGTATGATTTATTCAAAATAAAACATTCAACCTGCATAAAACAAAACTACGGTAAAGGTTCCCTTAAGCGAATAACAGTGTTGTGAGTTAATCGTTGCCCTCAGTTTTAAATTCTGAGCACCAGTTCAAGAGATATAAAAACCAGTACATACATTTACATAATGTACACAAAAAAACTTCAAAAATTGATTCCAGTCACACCGGGCTTCAGAATCAGGCACCGTTAGGAACAACAGACTCGTAAAATTATAATGAATTTACGAAAAAAAAATTGTGGAAATTCTGGTTCTTTAAATTTCCCCCACCTCAGGGATTTACGTCCCTGTAAAGATACAACACACACAAGGGAAACAAATGGGGGTGCATATCATGCATCTGAGCCTCCTGCTCCCATGTGCTCTCCTGGAGTTTCCCTTGAATCCGGTGAATGTGCACTAGAGGAATTGACCATCCTTGCAGGACCTGCTCTTGTCTATCCTCAATCTCCACTAGAACCTCCATCAACGCCACCTCATCTTCATTGTCTAGCTCTCCATGAATGATGATGTGGGTTGGGTCATGCACGTATCTCCTCAACTGAGATACGTGAAAGACGTCACGCACCCGGTGCAACTGAGGTGGAAGGGCCAGGTGGTAAGCCACCTCTCATACTCTGCTGAGGACCTGGAAAGATCTGATTAAATGCAGAGATAACAAGTCGCCCTAGCCAAATCCCTGTAGAACACTTATATGTGATACCCATAGGAAGACGTGGTCACAATCCTCGAACTCCAGTGGTCTCCGTCTCCTATCAGCAAAGGACTTAGGTCTTCTCTATGCATTCTTCTTCTACTCTTGGATGATCTACACCTTCTTTATCGTAGCTTGAACCATCTCTGGTCCTACAAGTACTTACTCCTAAGGGTTAGTCCAGCACAAAGTTGATCTTTATGGTCTGTCGTGTAGTGCCTCGTATGGTTTTATCCCTATGGTGGAGTGGTAGCTGTTGTTGTACGCAAACTCCACCAAGGGTAAGTGATCCTCCTAACTGTGACCAAATTCGAGGACACATGCACTAAGCATGTCATCAGGAGTCTGAATTTTACTCTCAATCTGACGGTCCGTCTGAGGATGGAAGGCGGTGCTCTAGTGAAGCGTCATCCCTAAAGCCCGCTACAACCCCTTCCATAGACGGGAAGTGAAAAGAGCATCTCGATCGGAGACGATAGTCGATGGCACACCATGAAGCCATGTGATCCCCCAAATGGAGAGGTGTCCCATGTTATCTACTGAGCCCTTGTCTCTAATCAGTAGGAAGTGGGCCGACTTGGTGAGTCAGTCGACGATCACCCAGATAGAGTCGTTTCCCCTGGACATATGTGGATTCCCCATCACAAAATCCATAGATATCTCATCCCACATCCACTCGGGGACCTCTAAGGGTTGTACCAGGCCTGCTAGTAGCTGGTACTCCACCTTCACTTGCTGACAAGTGAGGCATCATGAAACAAACCCTGCAACATCATTCTTCATACCCGACCACTATTGCTGTCATCTGAAGTCCTCGTACATATTTTCCACTTCTGGATGTACCTCTAGATGGGAAGTGTGGAACTCCCTCAGCATCTCATCCTGTAGTGAAACAGGTACCATAGTACGTCCCCTAAAAATGATGACATACTCCCCTCCTTCATAAAATCCATTAGGTTTATGCTCTGAGGATATCTGAGCACATCATGTCTCACAGTCAATGTCCCCCCTCTGTGCCTCTCTGACTCACTGTAGAAGTGGTGGATTGACTGTGAGAGACAGAAGTAATCTGCTCTATCTCTATCCACAAAGTATATCTGCAACGCGACCAGCTGCATTGTTGCCTATCCATAAAGTTGAATGCCTGATCTCTTGCTCAGAGCATATGCTACAATCTTCCCCATCCCATGAGTATAGGTTATCTCGATGTCAGAGTCCAGGAGGAACTGGAGCTAACGTCACTATCTCAGATTCAATTCATTCTATGAGAATATGTACATGACACTATGGTGGTTAGAATAGATGGTAAAGGTCTCGCCAATCAGATAGTGCCTCCACATCTTCAAGGAGAAGACCACTACTGCTAACTCCAGGTCATGGGTAGCTTAGTTCTGCTCGTGCTATCTCAATTTTCATGAACCATAGGTGATCACTACTCTCTCCTACATCAGGAAACACCTGATACATTTTATATTAGAGTAAACCATAAACAATTTGTACAATGAACTATTGGTGTACTATCCATTTGTAAAGAACTCGACTAAACCTTTTTCTCTTAGTCCTACAAGGGCGGATAAGATTTCTCCTTTGACGAAAAGAAAAATCTAGTCTCATATACTAGATGATCCACATTCTTTTTCGAATACAGACAATCCTGAAATTAACGGTACTATTTCATTCAATGGATGATGTTGTAAAGCCTCGATGCTACTACCAAGAGATCCAAACATTACACTCACCTCCAAGGGTCGAGTCACACTGTCGGCAACAATGTGTGGTCACTGGGTCTCCTCTAGTAGGATTCACGAATGGGAGGGTCAAGTCAATGGTTTTAACCAGAACCTCTCAGTACCAACCACATAAACATGAAAAGGAAGAAAACATCACAAGAACATGTGTCTTTTATTACTGTAGTTCAATGTACAGGGACACATTGCATCCACAAAAAATGACATCAATGAATCTAGAAGCCTCAAAATCAAAGGCTTCAAAATATAGAGCTAGTCCTGATCCTATCAACTTGTTGCTCTAACAACCCCTCTGACATGTCTGCCTGCTCTCGGTGGACCACCATGGTTGAACCTCTTCCTCTGCTTGAAAGGTCCCTCTACTTCCTGCTTCTCATCTACAGGACGGGTGGGGCAGTCTCGAGCGATGTTACCCCAGTTGCTGCATGCATAGCACTACCTATACCTCGTATGGATGGCTCTATTTCGTGTTCCCTGCACAACCATACCTATATCTTGGGGTGGCCCACCTGTTGGCCTATTCCTCTTGGACTTCTGTGTCATATTTCTACATCCGGCTACTAAACACTCCACTATGGTCGGAAAGACCTAAGGATAGAGCTTTAGCTCTTGAGCCCGCACAGAGCACAGAGTCGCTGGTAAAAACACCACCCTAAAACAACCCTCGAAGTATACCTTGGTGATATTTTCCTAATCATAAAAATGGAGAATCAGACTCCACAACCTATCAACTACTCCCTGAAAGAGACTAACAGCTAGGAACCCCATCATGTCAGCGGTTGTCCCAACTATGTGGAAAACTCATGCTACAAACTATAGCCAGCACGTGGCTATCTAAAAATCTGTCTTACCTCAAAACATCAGAGGCCTCTGTTGCTGGAATTGGTGCAACTCACTCAGGCGACATGAAATCTCTACTATTGGAGCTGGTGGTATCAGTGGTTCAATGGGTAGAGGTTCTACTGTTACCTCCGCTATGATGGGGCCCTATACTGAGGCCTCGTCGCTCTGTGAGCTACCATCTCGTACATAACTTGGAACCCTAGCTGGTTGCCTTCATGGGGCCATCCTGAAATGAAACAGGTTCTCCACAGTCAAAACAGACTACCCGGTGAGCTAAATCATAGTAATCACAAAGAAAACATTTGAAACACACTTGTGATCAGTGTTTTCATGCACTATGTTGGAAATCAGAGGTCAAGGTTCTAGTTTATGGATAAGTCGGCCGCTGCACCAACACTGGACTCCCTAGACTAAAAACCACACTCAATACTCTTAACACTATTTCTTCATAAAATATAATAACCAGAGTACTGAGTTATATGGTATAACTGACTCCTCTGATACCAATTTGTCACGACCCGTCCTCGGGGCCCATGTCATGACTACCCCAAGCCCGCCTTTTATAGGCCAGGGGCTGGAGACTAGCACCAATGCGGTAAATCCCTAAGCTGGGAAGGCATTGCCTTTATGAAAGTAAACAAACACAATAGATAATGTAACAGAAGTAAACACTATGTAAATACTGTATACAAAAAGTGAGTGATAAAGGAATGGGGCCAGAAATACATGCCCAAAATTATGTACAACACAACTGAAAAGGTAGTACATCTGCATAAAAGTAAAACAGCCACAACTGAGTCATTCAATAGGAATACCACCTGAACGGTGGGAAAAGATGGTCACCAAAACACCTCAGGTCCGTCTGTCTACTCTGTGTACTTATCACCAAATGATCCACCTCTGGGAACCGTCTAGCTCTACTAGTCTCCACCTCGATCAGTGGTGTCCGTCGTCTGCATCCAACACAACGTAGTGCAGGTAAAGCCCGTGAAGGGGCGAGTATACGATACTCAGTAGGGATCCCAAGACCCCTGAAGGTATCCTCAAATCCATAAAGGATAAACTACAGAAGAAATATACAACCACGAAGTATCAACGAACCCTACATAGGTATATGTTCAAAGATATACCTATGTTATCAATCTCAGTTCGGATCAAACTCTCGACCCCAAGAACAACCCAGTCCACATAGGAAAGAAAGTCAATCACCTCGATTATAATGATTGAAAGTCAAGACTTAGCTCAAACATGTATACATATTTCGTATAGAGATAGAGATGATCAGATGTAGTCACTGATTTTTCATCATTGTCGAACCCATATAGGATTCCAGTACAGTTGTTGTCGCATCTAAACCCATGGATGATTCTAGTATAGTTGTCCTCGTTGCTGAACCCATGGAGGATTCTAGTACAGTTGTCGTCGTTGCCGATCCAACTGAGGATTCCAGTACAGCTGTTGTCGCTGCAGGACACATGGTGGATTCCTGTACAGTTGTCATCGCCACCGAACCCATGGAGAAATCCAGTACAGTTTTCCTCGCTGCCGAACCCACGTAGGAGTCCAATATAGTTTTTGTCACGGCCGAACCCACGAAGGATTCCAGAACAGTTGTCGTCATAGTCGCAGCCAGATCTAGGGTTCCCGCACACAACAAGGTCGATTCCAGGAGGGTCCTCTCCTCAAGCCAAGGGTTCGATACATCAAATATCTCAAATTCCAGAGTTGATGTATCCCAATGATCCTTCTCGTCAATAGAAACCCAATGTGGGAGACGGCGCGTCAATCGGACGCCCGGTCTTAGAGTTATTAGCATTTTTGTTCCAAGGGCCCAGTTGGAAATACAATCATTCCAAACCTAGACGTTTTACAAATTGGTCCAAAACTCATTTAGAGTATCGAAAAAGAACCTCCTCATCGTAGGGGTCCTAGTATAGAAGACGACGCATCGATCAGACTCATGGTCATGAAGTTATTCACATTTTGGTGAAACAAAACCGGCTCGTCAAGCCCGGTGGGCTGGCGGGTCAGCCCGTCCTGACTCAGTGGGTCCGACCCAGCTACGGGGTCGGCCCGAACAAAAAATGCGCCAAGTGGACCAGTGGGGCCCAACCCGGCTGGGCGCAGGGCTGCACGGCTCGCGCGGCCCACGACTGGCCACGACCCTACTAGCGGGCTGAGCCATTGCGGGGGGGTAGCCCCCCGACTTCTCGAACCAGTAGCGTTGAATGGCACCACACTCCTATCTAGCTAGTCATTCATCCCAGTGTGAGTGTCCTGCAGTTGCGGGCTGTAATCCCTCCGCTGTGGCACCTATGAGCGTCGTGGCTCCATTCGCCCGACCGGCCAACGAGCCGACTGGTTCTTCAGCCGGAGCAGCCTGCCTAGTGCGGGCTGCGGTTCTCCATAGCACGATGCTATGGGTGCCATAGATCCACAAGCTCGGCTGGCTATAGCCGACCTGTTCTTCTTCGGCCGATCGGTCCATGGTCACGGGTCGCAGTCTCCCTTCCGTGTGGCCCTCAGTACTGCGGTCCTCTTTAGGCCGCCGCACGGCCACTGTCTTCAGTCATCGCCACCTCTTCCAACACTGCCTCCATTTCCAAATAAAACCAACAAGTATGGGTGAGGTTTGGGATGTGTTCATGCGGCCCAAACCATCCTAGTTATTACGTTAACAGTTGGAAAAATTAAACACTTCAATAAGAACGATGGAGTTCAGAGAAGAAAATATGAACAACTCTAATAAACCAACCTACCATGAATTAAGGTTTTCTCATAGTCATTATTGCGGGGGGTGGGGTCAACTCATTGACGTTTGGGAAGAAGGAGCCGAGGATGGTGCATAATTGGCATTCCTTGCAGGTGGCTCTTTCTCATTTGGCTTGGCCAAAGATCGAAGGAGATGATTGTCACCCCTCGGTGATTCTTCATTGGAAGGATGGTGTCTGTCGTTGATATAAGAACACTGCTTCTCTATTTCTCTAAAGCATTCCCAAGGTTCTCCCAACAAAACAAATTCCCTCCAAAATAATAGCTCATTCTATTATTTTATTCACACATGTATTTCAAAAATAAAACTCTTTAATTGATTAATTGAAGAGTTTGATTAATTAATTGAAATGTGTTGGCAAAAAAATTAATGGGAGAGAGGGAGGTGAAGAGATCACATTAATTAATGGGGGAGTTGTTAAATTAATTTCAGGGGGGTGTTAATGGGGAGTTAAGGGAAAATTAATGGTTAGGGGTTTTTGTGGGCACCACCACACTACATCCTCTCATGGGAGGTTATGTCGGTCTAGGAACCACCTCTAACTCCTCTTGGGAGAAAATAACCACCACTAAATAATAAAATTGTGTACCATCAATCTTATTAATTTAGTATGAGTTCTTCAAAATAAAATATTCCATCTGCATATAACACAACTGCAGTAAAGGTTCCCTTAAGCGAATACTGGTGTTGTGAGTTCATCGGTGCCCTCGGTTTTCCATTTCGAGCACCTGTTCAAAAGATAGAAAAACCCACAAGTATGTTTAATGAATGTACTAAAAGAAAACTTCAAAAATTGATTCCAAGAACACCAGGCCTCGGAATCAGGCATCATAAGAAACTGCGGACTCGTAAAATTCCAAATAATTTAAGAAATAAAATTCTAGGAAATTTATTGGTCCTTACAAATCGAAACTAGATGTTTACACCATGACCCCGACTACATACATTGGCTCTCAAACTCTAGGATTCGATTCACATACAATCTTGTGATTGTTTGATTTTTCACTAGGTAATACACTAGTGGATATCATGAAATAATATTCAATAAATAAATACCATAGTGTGATCAATAAAACATCGTGTGAAGGTCTTTGGGAAAGACAACTAAAAACCATATCACATGTCTTCTAGATCATGTGAAACCCAAAAAAATACAGACACTGAACTGATCCAAGTCACTTGCAACACAACGGAAAAAACATTGATTCAATGTGGAAACACAAGTTAGAAGACAAGATCACTTACCTCCAAGTTCATTGCATGTTCTAATAAAGAATATGCGATTCTTCCAATTCACACCTCCCAGACCTCGCAACATCCCTTCAACACATCATCTAGGATATTAAGAACGCTTCGTACATGTCAGGAAAAGACTTGTTGACCCTTCAATGACACAACATGGATCCTGAAAACCCTATGGGATTGTCACCATAAACTAGATACATCCTCATGATTACCATCCTGACTTATATAACGACGTCGACTCCTATCAGTCAATTCACATCAACACATCTAGATAATAAAATCCATATCTCATGGCTTACTCTTAGGAAAAGTTGGTTTATTCCCTCAATGTCCCTCCAAGGTGTCAGCCAAGACATGCGACACCATCTAGACATGTTGTCAGGGTCCCACAATGTCCTCATGAGGTGTCATCCAAGATATGTGACACCCCTCAGATTGTGCACCAATGACTCCCGTGACAACTTCCACATTTATTGATCTAGTTCATGTGATGGCCTCCAGCGTATGCCAATAAGATAACTGAAAACCTTCTAGATAAGAAGGAATATTCAACTTGGTAGCCTTAGGGTGTAAGACCCAACATCTACAATATAATTATGAGGACACAAATTCCCCCAACAAATTGGATACATAGGAAGCCACCTTAAAGGCCAAAGATCTATATAAAACACACCAAGTAATTCCCTAATATGCAAGACCAATATACATACTCCATGTGGATGATCATGCACTCCCCATTGTTTCCCACAATGATCATGGCTCACATGAGCTTATGTGGATGCAATAAACACATCATTTGGAATAAAACACATATTCATTTGGGAATCCTTAGTGTGTAAGCTTCATCATTGGTTGGACTATGATGAATACAATTCCTTTCATAACAAGGATATGTAGGAAGATTATTCCATAATCAATCTCAAATATTTGGTGACTCCAAGCCCCCACCCCATATTAGTCTGATGTGCATAATGTTAAACTATATAGATCAACTATATGTTGTAGCTTTTTTATTCCTACAATAACCATGATATATAGTATTCCTCATAATGGAAAAATCATATCCTTAGAATATCAACCACCATCATAAAATAGAGCATGGACCAAAAGAATTGGTTAGATGGTATGAACCTACAATTTACCACTCATTATTGTAAAATGATGAAGAACCTCAAATACATAAATATGGATTTACAAAAGAGATCCATGTTTGTCACACATAAAATAGAGTTAATATATAACCATTTTGTTACAGTAACCAGTCCTCCATTGAGATTATGAATAGATTCACGGAAATGTCGTAAATCTATAAGAGAGTCCTTTAGTTGCATAAAATCCCACCAGAAGGGTGTGATGAGCCCGAACTCCCATCCTCCCATACATTGGCAGTCACTAAGATTCACTAGGCCTAAAAACCCAGACAACCGCTGACCTTTGGATAGCAATTTCTTACCCATCTACTGATGGAAAAACCCTTGGGTGTTTTAGGTAAATGTGAATATGGTTTCATAATGAGAAGAATCAATTATACACCAAAAAATCCCAACAAAAAAATTATTCTCAAACTTCATAAAAATTATCCTAACCTTTAACAATCATAATTAATGCCAAGGTGACTAGTATCCTCATAACTTCAAGTATTAAATAACTGACATATGTTGGGATAATTAATGAATCTATATATAATTTTTCAAACGTGGATTACACACTAGTATAAAATAGTCAAGTGGTACCTTGAAAAAAATCTTTTGTTCTAGGTAATGAAAACTCTAGATAATGAATCTATCTATGACCGTATTCATGACGTCCCCAATCCTAATGATGACCACCTCCATAGCGGAACTGTTCTCCTTAACAACAAAGACAATACTAAGGCTTTCATATGCCTTCTCAATGTCCCTTTTGTCAATCATAGAGTGGAGCAAACACTTCATACATCTTTAAATCACACTTCTATGATGGAAGATCTAGATTATGACTTCAACTAACACTATATTTTATCATAAGTATAAGAAAATGGAATAACAATGGTTATATCTTCCATTCGAATAGAAAATTTTTGTTCCCTTGAAAGTGGACTAAGTTATTATAACATTGATAAATGGTGATGATGGGGGTTGGGACCTAACCATTTTTTTCAAGAAAAAACATATTTCTAGTGAACATGAAATTAATGACCACAACTCTACAATATGGATAATTTTATTGACTCAAATATCATGATTATCTTGTCTTGATTGACATCCTCTAAAAAACCATTTTCTTCCCAACACCTCACAATATGTCAGCAGTATAAAAGGTGTGTCGTGTACTAATATATCGAGATGAAAATACTTTTATAAATACATCCCCATATCCCCCTCATATAGATATAGGTATAAATAATATTGGTGAGATGTCATGAGATTGATCCTGAACTCCTACATGCTAGTGCTTTCCTATCAAAGGGTAAAAAACTCCATAGGGTTGGCGACCATTGTAGTTTATGAAATAAAAATGGAATATAATAGATCTCAAAAATTTTCCCAGGAAATAAGAAACATCTCGAGATCACTAAGTAACATGTTCAACCACTTCCCATCTATTTCATGCAACATTATCATTGCCAATGAACCCCATTTTCCTATCCAAACACTGTTCAAAATAAATTCAACATTCACCTCCTCCAATTATCCCTCTATCAATGAATTCAAAATAATAATTTAATAATATATATATATTAATATAGATACATTTGGAGTTTCTAACGCTAAATATTATTAATATCATCTGAAACACTATAGAGTACTTCTATCACATCATACAGAACATCCTCTATAAGAATGCTACAGGGACATCAAGCTTCATCAATTACTTTAAATGAAAACACAACTAGCAACTAATAAAACTGTATTATGGAATATTTATGATTAATTAATTATGATTAAACCGAACACTAATGTCTACTAATTTCATTCATAGAAACCAATAAAAAGTATGCACGTTCCTTTCATAGGTCTTTATGCTATAACTAGTATCATTTAAAGATCCCACTTCAGTATGAGTTAAAAAATTGTTTAATGATTTGAATTTTCAATTAATATATGGTTTGAATAATTTTTGTTTTATTGTAATGGTATTTTTATATATGGATATACTCAATGGTTCCCCTGTGGTCGTGGAATAAAATTCATTAGAAGGTTCAACAGTTTATAGAGAATTTAATGGGTTCAAGACTTTGAGTTAGTTATTTTAAATTGAAAACCTATGATATATAATCACATCATCGTTAGTAATAACCATGTGACATCCAATATATTGTTTTTTGGTTTCTAATATTGTTTAAAACTCCCTAATAGACTGCACAACTTTTTGTATAAAAGTCATGGCATGCCACACATTTTACACATAAACTAAGTAATTATGTGCCCTACCCATGCAGAATTAATAAATTAGATGGTGTGGGTGTAATTCTGAAACATTATTTGAAAAAATGTTTCGAAAAAACATGAAACTCCTTAAAGGGGGAAAATTACCATTTTTCCTCAAGAACTTTTTTTAGGGTAAACCCCTCTTTCTCCTCATTTTCTCCCTCACATAAACTAACATCCCTCCCCCTTCATTTAATTTTTATGATCCATCAAGTGGAGGTTTTTTATGGAATCACATATAGATTAATGGTATTTTTAACCCTACTTTTCTATTTGATCATCTATTCTATGGTATTTCTAAAATAATCCTTCATTTCCTTAATATATCGAACCTTTAGATTTCAGTTGTTCAGAGTTTTATAATAATAGAAATGATGATTGGGGTCATGTAAAAAAGGTGTCTGGGGGTTATTCAGAGCCTAGATCTACAGGATTTCGAGGAAAAAGCGAGGTTTTAGCGAGGTTGAAATAGTGCCTTCTATTCCATGTGGGTAGAGAAACCCAAGAGGGTCATATAATGAAACATCATATAGCTACAAGGTTTTATGTAATCATGATTCAAGGCCACATGATCATATAGGGATGGTATTAAAGGTGATCAAGGGATACATATGAATCTTCTAATGATGAACTACAACTAGTATGAAAGAAATCATGGGGAAGATCTAGGCTCACGGTTGGTGCATGATTTTTCAGCCCATTTTTCTTAACCACGTGACTTTTAAATCATGGGTTATTATTATTTTTCCCCACTTATCTTTTTTGAACACCTATCCCATTTTCCCCTCTATGAGGAAACATATATCACTTTGGGTCCTATCTGCCATGCCTAATCTTAATATTGAAGTATATGCCCTTTCAAGTGTATGATCAACCCATCATTCATCTTATTGGATCCCTATCTATACAATATTTGATATTTCATCCTCTTTTATTGGTTTATCTCTTTAAATTTGGTGCTATTTTGGTGAAATATCTTATGCTCTATTTTTAGGGTGTTTGTTTTTTCTACAATTTTATATTGTATGTTATTATTTATGTTCCTTTCTTTTTACATCACATTTTCATGTACTATAATAATTTTTATCCATTTTACATATTTCTTATTATACATGCACATAGTTGGGATTTATATACACTGGTTGGGTTCACTAAAAAACCATATGTAGTGGACAACTGAGTATATATCACACTCTATTCGGGCTAATTAATGGTTCCTGAATATACTTCAGGGATGACGGTGCTAGGTTGTTGATGATTGATTAAGTTTAGCAAGGGAGTTGGGGATAAAAGGACAGATATATGGATCATGATGCATTATAGAGATTCTATTTTTGAATGAACTTGGATCATCTATCCAGGTATGTTTTCCTTTTCTGGTCGTTTTGGAGAAAAAGGGGAATTTTTGGAATTTTCTAAATTACATGCCCTGTAATTTATGATTTGATGCAATGTACTACGTTGCAACAAGAGGTCATGTGACAGTTGTGTAATGGCCACACACACGGCTATGTTGGGTGACCTGGAGGCCCCCTAATGTGGACTAATGAAATGAAAAGTACAATCCATGTACTTCAAAAGTACACGTCGTGTATTGTTTTTTTCAATAAATGTACAGAGGTCACATCTAATCACCATAATTCTCTCCTTTTAGGTCTCGTTCGATTGTTAGAACCGTACAGTCACAGATCACTGACGAACCACCGAGCGAGCATCCGTCCTCCGAAGAAAACACCATCAGTTTTGTTGGAATCGCATCACTGAGTTCTCTATTCTCTTAGAGAACCATCTTCAGTTTTCTCCTCTATCTTGAGATATCATGGGTTGAACGTGTTAGATGTTTTTGTAGATATACCGCGTTCTAGATCAATCCAAGGGGCGACACCATAGTATATCGATCTCCCAACACCGGGGTAGGTGGTTTGTGTCATTCTATTGAATGTATTTGAGTTATATGTGATATTTTGGCCAATACCCTTAATATTGGTATTGTGTGTTTGTTGTATTACCCCTGTTAATTTCCTGCCATGCTATTATTCCTGAGTAGAGGTTATTTGGATATAAATAGGGTTGGTTTATATGTTTTGAATGTGGTTTTCCATTCATGTTCTGTTTAAACCATTTTTTCCTTCTTAGCCTTTTTTGGAACCTTGCCAATTTTCTATTGACTGGTGTTGTAGGGTGGAGTGTTTATTTTATGAGATACTTGATATGTTGTAGACCGATTAACCAAGTAGTGTTTGAGGTTTACTTTTGGACGTATTTAATTATTATGATTGTTGACTTACACAGGGCTGTTAAGAAATGGTGTAGTGGACTATAAGGGGGATTGACCGAGTGAGCTTCCTCAGGGACTCCCTATGAACATTAGGATATAAGGGGAATTGACTGTGTGAGCTTCATCAAGGAGTCCTGAACCATTTAGGACTATAAGGGGAATTGACCGAGTGAGCTTCCTTAGAGAGTCTTGCAACCATTTTAGACTACAAAGGGTATTGACCGATTGTGCTTCCCTAGAGAGTCTTTGACCACTTGGGGCGATAAGGTGAATCGAGAGTGTGAGATTCTTCAGAGTGTCCTAGACTACCATAAAATATAAGGGGAATTGTCCATGGGAGCTTCCTCAGAGAGTCTTGAATCACTTTTTACTATAAGGGTAATTGACTGTGAGTACTTCCTCAGTGAGTCTTTATATATTCTAATGATTAACCCAGAGGGGATAGGCTGCATTTACTTCCCAGAGGGTTAACTTTCGTTATTTGCTGCTTATTTGATATGTGTAACTGTTTATTGCTGAGTACATTCTTGTTTACTATGTGTTTTTTTATTACCTACCATATATATTCACTGACTATTTGGCACAAATCATTGTGTGGTTTCCTACTGGGATTTAGTCTCACACCCTGTTTTGGTGATGCTTTTGGGACCAAATTAATTATATTATTTTAGGTATAGATAAGGTCATGCTCCCTTCTAATTCATGTCCTTTATTGACTGTGGAGATAGAGAGCAAAGGAAGAATCTATGCATTGCGATGCTGAAGAGTTGTTTACTTGCTTTCTTTGGTATTTGGTTTATTAATATTTTATTCCAGCATTGTGATTTGTTTGTCTCCATTCCTAGATATATGTATCATACATCACTCATATATATTTATGTGAGACCGAATTTATTATTTTCCAGTCTTCTCCTATTTTTATTTTATGGATTTTTACTTCATCAACAATTGCTATTGTCTTTCTACCACTGTGTTACTTATCCAATGAAGGTATAGTTTCCCCACCATCACACCAAAGGCCCTCACTGCTAGTCAGAGGCCTCTGGAATTCAAGAAAATGCGCTTGAGACCATGTGAACAACCGGGAACGGGGCGCCTCTGGGTGGCTTCCAGTACAAGGATGTTTCAAGGTGGTATCAGATTTATTATTTTCCTCTTGACTACTATTTGGATCCTATAGATAGGGATAAGATAGAATAGGTACCTGGTAATAATTTGTGCCCATGAGTAGCTAACTTGTGTATAGGAAAAAGCAAATCAATCTCATTTATTGCAATTTTTTCTAGTTTTCAATTTTACAGTTGAATTGATTTCACCGTTGGATGATTTACATGTTTTGTGATATTACCATTAATGTTATTGAGGTTCTATTTCGGTCTCAACCCGATGAGATGAGGGTATTACATCTCAATAATCATATAGTAACTTTCTAAGAATCACATGTCATGCATTATTACCATGGAATCTGGGATGAAATAGTGATTTCATGTTATTGTTATAGTTGTTGGGTAGAATATTCATGTTGTTGTGATATATGCCTTGATAAGAACACTTGTTTTTTGATAGGGTATTTTTTGTGTAAGTTTTTTATTGAATGAACACCAATATTTGGTTCTTAAGTTGGTATGGGCCCTCATAGACCAGAATTTGTTGGTTCATTTCCTTGTTTTCCATTTTATAGCATGTATAGTATCCCAAATGTTGATTCGTGGGGAGTATGGGCCTCACAGATCCGAATTTGACAATTTAAAACTTTTTTTCAGTTTTTTCTGTGTTCCAAAGTAGTTGATGAGGCTTACTATCTGAAAAAACCTAGAATACACGACGTGTAATGTTATGTACATGCCCAATGGTTTTCTGTTTGGGAAGAAACTTTTTTTATTAAGTACACATCTTGTAATTTATGTACATGTCTTCTAGTCTAAAACTGTGTCATATGCAGTGTGGGTAGTGACTCAGGATGTGGAAATTTTTGAAGGAACATGCCACATACTATTTGTACATGCCATGTGGTGTTGACCCTATGTTTGCATGTGTAACTAACAACACAGATGGATAAACCTTAATATATACATTCCATGTCATGATCGAACCCGCCGTGTAGTCTGACCCAGGTACCCGACCATGTCAGTAACAACATGGGATAGGTGAAGCTTGTCTTGTACACACCATTTCAATCATCAACACATCGTGTAGTCTTGTCTTGGGAGATCCGTGTGGCTAACCATGTAGAATCACTCGGGTAGGGTAAGAGGATTCTAGTACATGTTGTGGGTTTAGACAACACACAGTGTGTTTTTGGTGTTACATGACCAGTTTAGACGGGAGTAAACACCCATGTGAATGGCTGAATGAGAACAAAACGTGTAGGCATTGTACACACAGTGTAGTCATGTTTTCTAACACATGAATGATTTATTTCTTTTGTTCCCTTCACATGATTCTATTTTTTAGTATTTTATATTATTTATATAAAGTGTGCGCTTGAACTTGTAGAGTCATTCCATCAAGACATCCTCCAGTTGTACGCTAGTTTCCAGGAGGTGATCAGACACCAGATATGGATGATTAGGGACATCCGATAGATCCTCCAGTCATTCCAGTTTTGGAAATAACCGTTATAAAATAAATATGACCATATTCATATTGCAGGGAGGGATTTATGAGGATGATGAAGACTTTTCAGGGAGCTCTGCCTATTGCACCATCGATGGAAAAATTGACGCGGGTCCTTCAGCATCATCATCCTCCCACTTTCTTAGGGAATGGAGGACCCCAAGCTGTAGAGTCATGGCTAGAAGCCACACTAATGATTTTCTAGAATCTGGAGATACCTCCATAGAGGAGGTTGAAATTCACTCCCTATATGTTTTGAGACTCCCCCAAGAGGTGGTGGGATGTGATCTCACAGGTGGAATGCTAGATGAATATGGATTGCGATGAGATTCAGAGTATCTTCTACGATTACATCTATCTGGTGAACTTGAGGGCCTATCAATCATGGGAGTTCATGAGTCTAGAGTATGCTACTATTTCTGTTATGGAGTATTCCTATCACTTCACAGAGCTGTAGTGTATCATGCCTATTCCAAGTGGTGATGAGTTGTTCCTTGCATAGTATTTTGAGGATGGTCTGAAGCACAACATCAGATCTCTGGTGAAAATACATAGGTGGACTTCAATATCCTCTATCTTCAACTAGGAACTAATCACAGAGCATAATCTGAGGGATTTTGGATCTGTGATCCAGGGTGGTTCGGTATCCAAAGTTAGTATTCCTTCTAATAATTTAAGTAATCACCATGGGGAGACTGCATGATGATATCTGAGTAGGATGGAAGCATCTTTTGTTATCCAACTGGAGTGCTACCAATGCAAAAAAAGCAGGCATACGAGGCCACATTTCTCGAGAGACCAAGTTGAGTTCCGATCATGCGCAAGATGGGTCTTCTTCAACACTTCTATCAGATATTCTCACCAGAAGCTAGAGACAAGAGTTCTTCTATGACACAGTGTGAAATAGTAGTGCCACTAGTTTCTCACCAGTCTGGGAACTGGAGTTCTTCCAGCTATTCGGGAAAAGGTAGAGGTCATGGTCGGTGTGTCCAGTTGCTAGACTTTTAGAGATAGGAGGGTGGATCAGCTCAGAGTGGTCAGACAGGGTCACAGGGGCACGACATAGGCCAGACATTTTCAGTGGTTCAAACCCATCAAGTGGAAGATCCCAGACCGTCTATAATTAGTTGTACAATATTAGTAGCCTCTGTTTTAGATTCTACACTTTTCGATACAGTGGATTTCCATAGCTTTATATTTTTTGTTTTTGTGGAAAGCCTTGGGCTCTGCATATTTTTTACTGGTGATATCTTGATGCTAGAAACCCCATTGGGGACTAGAACGGCCAGTGTATGTTAGTGCAAGGATTTCCCTCTAGAGTTAGGTGGGTGTCACTTCCTATGGGACCACTATGTCCTAGAGATGATAGGCTATGATGTCATTCTCAGGATAGACTAGTTAGTTCCCTTCTAGGAAGTCATCGATTTTTATCATCATATAGTGAGTTTCTAATCACCAGAGCATTGTCCTTTTCTTTATAGGGGAGAATGGGATGTCCATGTGAGTAGTGCCATACCCGATCATCATGGGTTTGGAGGAGTTATAGCCCCGATAACTAGTATTTATCTGGATGACGATGGGACTTCTCAGTTAGACATTCCTCTAGTGGTGGATTGTTTCAGGGATTTCTTTCTAGAGAAATTTTCTGGCTTTCCTCCAGAGAGTTAGGTAGACTTTTCTAATGAGCTTTTTCCAGGGGTGGCACCTATTTCCATTACTCCTTATAGGATGGCTACACCTAAGTTTCCATAGATGATGAAATAGTAGGAAGATTTACAGGAAAAGGGTTTCATCTGACCCAATACTTCTTCTTAGGGATCACTTGTTCTGTTTATGAAGAAGGCAGATGGTACCCTCAGACATTGTGTGGACAATCGGATTCTGAACTAGTTGACAATCAAAAACCGATATCCGTTACCAAGTATTGATGAAATAATTTATCAGCTTCGAGGATCTTGGGTGTTATCAAAGATTTATTTGAAGTCCATTTACCATTAGTTGTGCATTAGACCATCTGATATACCTCTTTCAACCTTTCGGAGTAGTTATGGTCTAAACGAGTTTATGGTTATGCTGTTTGGTCTCACGAACACGGCTGTGAATTTCATGTCATTGAGGAACCAAGTGTTCCATCCATAATTGGAATATTTTATAGTGGTCCTCATGGATGATATCTTGCTGTACTGTCACACTCAACACAACCATGCCACACATCTTCAGATAGTTTTGAGAACACTAAGAGATCATCAGTTATATTCTATGCTCTAAAAATTCCACTTCTGGATGGACTAGATTCACTTCATGGGTCATTTTATCTCAAAATAAAAGTATCAGTACACCAAAAGAATGTGAGAGAATTTGTTTCGTGGGAGAATACAATCAATTTCGTTGAGGTAAAAATCCTTATAGGGTTGGATGGATACTAAAAATTCTTCAAATAAGACTTTTTGTGCTTGGCAGCACCACTGATGGGTATGACTAAGAAGGGTGAAAAATCCTTGTGGTCAGATTCTTGTGAGTCAACCATTCATGAGCTGAAATGGAGGTTGAATTCAACACCAATACTAGTTTGTCCATAACTGGGCAAGCGATATATTGTTTACCCCGATATTTTAGGTATTGGGATGGAGCTCTTCTTGTGCAAGGAGGAGTCATTGCGTACCAGTCTCGGTTATTGAGGACACATTAGAGGAATTACCAGATGCACTATCTCAAGTTAGCATCAATTTTTCATTACAAACACTGTTAGATACACTATTTTATGGGAGAGAATTTTGTGGTTTTCACCGACCACAAGAGTCTCATGTAAATTTTCTATCATTGTGTACTAAATTTGAGACAACAAAGGTGGGTTGTGTATCTTTAGTCCTTTGATTTCGAGCTTTCCTATATGCCTAGGAAAGGCAACACAGTGGCTGATGTGCTGAGCAGGACGACTCAGATACATGTAGATGAGGAGGCCAGCAGAGAGTGGAAGCTTATGGATCTATTAACTAAAATTCATTTGGAGGTGCACAAAAGAGATGGGAAGATGTTTCTTTCTTATATATCTATTACCTCTACTCTTCATAATCGAGTGTGAAAGAGGAAGATATCAGATTTAGAAGGCCAAGACCAATGGGAAGCATGTTAGGAGAAAACACTATTCATGTATGGAGCATAGGTTAGGATGCAATATTGTGTTTCTAGGGGCATGTATGGGTGAGACTAGACATATGCGGGGAGATGATGCGAGACTTTCATTCCTCGGTTTGGGCAGTTCATCCTGGCGTCAATAAGATTTATCGTAATCTACATCGTTATTATTGGCGGCGAGGCACGAAGAGAGATGTTTCTGGTTTTTTCATGAAGTGTTTCACCTATCATCAGGTGAAGGTGGAGCATCTGTGACCTATAGGGATATTACAGCATTGACCCATTCTTGAGTGGAAGTGGAATTATGTCATGATTGATTTCGTGACTGATTTTCCGAGGTTGCTTCAAGGGAATGATGCAGTTTGGGTTGTAATTGATAGACTCATGAAGGTTTCTCACTTCTTGAAGATCAAGGAGACCATCACTGTAGACTAGCTTGGTGGTTTTACATCAGAGAGATTATTCCCTTACATGGAGTTCCACACTCCATTGTTTCAGAAATAGATGCTCATTTTACTTCTCTGGTTTATCAGGGGCTTCAGAAGGCATTGGGTACACATGTACTTTTGAGTACAACTTACCACCCCCAGACAGATGGCCAATCCGAGCATACAATTCCGGTGTTTGGGGACATGCTCCGAGCATGCATTCTTAAATTTGGAGGTTCTTTGTAGAAGAAAATATCTATTATTGTGTTTTCCTACAATAACAGCTTTCAAACAACTATTCAGATGGCACCTTATGAGGGTTTTTACGGTATGCTATGTCGATCACCCTTATGTTGGATGGAGGCAAGATAAGAAACTTTGCTGGGACCTTGTCTTGTTCAGGAGACCACTGAGTAGATAAAGTTGATTATGAAGAGTATGGATACCCCATAGTCTCAATAGATGTCTTCTGCTTATCAGTGGAGACGACATCTAGAGTTTGAGGTCAGGGAACAAGTTTTCCTACATCTCACATAGAGGTTGGGACACAATAGGATTAGGAGATAGGGTCATCTTTTGCCGAGGTACGTAGGGCCATTTGAGGTGTTGGAGAGAGTTGGACTGGTTGCGTACCAGTTGCACTTACCTTAGAGGTATCGGGATATGCATGACTTTTTTCACGTTTCTTAGCTCTAACATTACATTTCAGACCATTCTCATGTTTTTCAACCTAAGAATGTTTATTTCTACGTGGATGCGTCAATCGAGGAGCATCCTATCTAAATTGTTGATCGTAGTACAAATTTTCTCCATGGTCAGACTATTCCACTGGTACGAGTGCTATGGTAGCACGAATGGGTACATGATGCTACTTGGGAGAGGGAGTCCGATGTACGAGCATAGTGGCCATAACTGTTCATGGTTCCTTATTCTAAACCACGCTAGGGAAATTCAGGGATGAATTTCGTTAAGGGTGGATGTTTGTAAGAACTTGGATCTTCATTCAAGGAATGTTTTCCTTTTCTGGTCTTTTATTAGAAAAAGAGGAATTTTGGGAATTTTCTGAAGTACATGTCGTGTACTTTATGAGTACACGCCATGTACTGCATTGTCGCAGGAGGTCGTGAGCTGGCCGTGTAACGACAACAAACACGACATTGTGGGGTGACCTTGAGGCTTCCTAAAGTAGAGTACAGAATAGGTATGTACATGCCATGTACATCAAAAGTACACGTTCGGTATTTTTTTCATTAAACATACTTGGGTCATGTTTAATCACCATAAATCTCTTCTTCTAGGTCTCATTCGACCGAGAGAATTGTGCGGCTGTGGATATTAGACGAACCCCTGAGTGAACATCCATCCTCCAAATCAAACACTATCAGTTGCGTTGGAATCACATCAGTGAGTTATTGTTTCTCATAGAGCACCATATTTTGTTTTCTCCTCTCTTGTGAGATATCACTGGTTGAATGTTTTAAATGTTTTGGTAGATCAACCGCGTTCTAGGTCAATCCAAGGGCCAACACTAGAGTATATCGATCTCCCAACACCGAGGTAGGTGCTTCATGCCTTTCCATTGAATGTTATTGAGTTGTATGTTCAATTTGGTCCAATACCCTTAATCAGGGTCTTCTACATTTACTGTTTCCCCTGTTAATTACATTCTATTCATGTATGCTTGTGTAAAGGATTTATGGATATGAATATGGTTGAATTCAATTTTTTGGATGTGGTTTCCCATGTATGTTCTGTTTACGAATGTTGGTCCTTGCTTAGCCTTTTTGGTCGCGTTCCATATTTTCCAATGCCTAGTGTTTTAGGGTGGAGTGTTATTTATCTGAAATTATTGATATGTTGAAGAATTAATAGCTAAGTAGTTCGTGAGGTTTACTTTGGACGTATGGAATTTTTATGCTCATTGAATTACAAAGGGTTGTGATAACCTGGTGTAGTACACTATAAGGGGGATTGTATGAGTGAGCTTCCTTAGAGATTCCTTCAGCACATTAGGATATTATGGGAATTGGCTGAGTGAGCTTCCTCAAAGTGTCTTGAACCATTTTAGACTAAAATATTAACTGACAGAGTGAGAGACCTCAAAGAGTCACTGAACCATTTTACACTATACAGGGAATTGGCCGAGTGAGCTTCCTCAGAGTGTTTTTTGACCACTTGGGGATATAAGGGGAATTGACCATGTGAGATTCCTCAAAGATCCTTGACTTCCTTAGTGTAAAAGGGGAATTGACTGTGTAACACCCCAAGATTTTATGAAACAAATTCTTTTAATTTCATTAATGTCTTGTGTTTTATGCTACACCAAGATTACCTTGCGCTATACGCAACACCGTATTAGCTTGCAGTATACGCAACACTATTCTTGGATCGTGTTACACACAATTTTGATAATAGTTACTCTACGCAACATTGAGTATATATATATATATATTAAATGTATAAATGAAATATGGTTGGATTCTATTATACGAAACAACGAAGGATTCATGCACAACACAAAACCCTGACTTGGCTTGCATTACACGTAATCGCGACCTTCCTCAATAGCGTGTGTTGTACGCAATACCGGGTTTTACTAAACAACGATATATTATTATAATATTATTATGAACTAGCCTTTATGAATAGTATTAACTAATATCTTAATTTTATAACATTATTATTCATCTTACACATTTTCTAGAACATGTTATGAGAACAAAATAAATTTTTTGGGTAAAATAAGTATTTTTCAAAAAATGCAGTTTTGCCGTCTTTTGATGGCGCACCCACATTAAATCTAGTTTTTGACATGTTCATAATTTCCATTTGACAAAATAAAATTATTATTTAGAATCAAGAAATAAAAATTTACTTTGGATAAATTTTTCATTTTATTCTGATGACTTTCATATTTTAATGAATACTAAAAACACGCTATATTTTAATTAAAAACAACTTTTTTCGTCGTAATATATTATGTGGTTAAATTATAATATTGAATGGTTTTAAAGTATAAATAGAATATATTTTTACCATTTAATATAATTTATGTCATTAGCATTGATTTTACCTTGAATTCGTAGGTTAAATCAATTCAATATTTTGCAATGTTTTAAAGAAAAACCCGCTTTCATTCGACAACGTGATTAATTTTAATTTAATTTCTGCAACTTTTTTGTATTGAATTTTGAAAAATGGATTCCATATTTGGAATCAGTGGGTCCAAATTATGTTAATAAGCTACTTTTTATTTTTGGGCATCGTGAATAGTAACTATGGTAAATTTTATTTAATATAGTTAAAGGTAAATCGGGTAATTAAGGGTAAATATAAGATTATAAAATCACCCTAACACATGGAAAAATACTATTGGATGACTAAAAGTAGACCCATATAACCTATGGGTCGGATTATATTCATTTAATGGACTTTGTTTCATGAAAATAATTTAATTATTATTAAAACCAAAGAAAGTGACAACATGTCACTCTCTTAAATACTATAAGTATAATAATTTTAAGTTAGTGGTAAACTTCATGAAACTTCTAAAATTAATAGTTTAATGAAATATAACAAAATTATCTACATCATGAGAATTTATTTATAATTTTTTGGGATTAAATAATTATCAATAATTGTGACACAATAGTGATGCAGAAATTATGAATATAGATTTTATTAAACTAATAGTGACCATAAAAGGCACAAAACCCTGACCAAAACTTATTGGTAATGTAAATTTAAACTATAATCATCCAAGGGTCGAATATTTTACCATTTGGAGTCTTATACAAGCAATTATGACACTTATATTATTTTATTTTATATGATTCCAAAGTTGTCACCTTCATAATTTAATAAATCTAATAATTTAACTATTGTGATTTTAAGATGATAAATTCTAGTAAAAGTATTATTATGAAAGTTAATATATTTATCTTCATCATAGGATTTTATTTTTAATTTTTATGAATCATATAAGTATATTAAATAATTATACAAAAATGTTGTAGTAATTATTTTATTAAGAGATAAACCAAATAAATGGTTTTAAAAATAATAAAATAAAAATTATATGAACTATTTAATGTGATCCACTAATTTTATCGAAACATATGACCTTTTATGAATCTATTAAAGCTTTTATTTCGAACATATCTTCTGTATATATGTTATTTAAATTCAATTAAATGAATAGTGTCAAAATTGACACTATTGTTATTTTATAAAAATAACATATTATAAAATTGTTTAAAAATCACAAAACTATTTAAAAATTATAAATTTAAATTTATATGGTCTATAATGTTATAAAGTAAACTATTATGGAAAATTCACAACAAATAAGTAATTATTTGTTATAATTTAAAATTTATAATTTTATTACCACAAATAAACTTAAATAGATTAAATAAGGATAAATCAAAATGATAAGGTTTAAAATAAGACCCAAACATGTCTAAATTTTATTTGTTGATGATATTACAACCCTATATCATCTAATATTCTAATATGAGTAATTTTTTGGAGGTTTTTAAGTGGGGTGAGATTTATTATAAATTAATATTTTTAAGAATTCCAAAGGTGCCCCTCTCCTCCCTTATAAAAGGGCACCTCCTCCCTCTCTTCCTCACACCACATTGATCCTTCAAGCTCGGCCACCCTCTGCCAAATTATCTTCTCCACTTTCCTAGAAACATCTTAGAGGTTCTTGTCTTCCTCAAGGACCAATTTTAGTGCCCTAAGAGGAGGTCTCAAAGAGGCGCTTCAAAGAAGAGGTAATTTCCATTACCGATTCTTTCACCTTTATTTCTTCTTCCTCTTCTTCTTCTTAGGTTGTTTAATTATGAAATAATAACATAAGTATCAATAATATAATTATATGTTATTATAAATATGAAAAAACCCCATTTCAACTTCTATCCATCCTACGGAAAACAAAATCACCGCGCGTGCGTACGTACGGAATATCGTCTCCACGCCGTGGTGTAATCTGTTTTTCCACCAACACCTTACATGAATGGGTATAATGCTGTAAAGAATAAATATATATAGTTATTATAACATCATAATGATTATTATATATTGTATCATCATCTATAATTCAATTAAATAATTATGGAAACGATATCATCGCTCTTGCGTACGTACGGACTACCGTCTCCACGACGCGATGAGATTCATTCTCCATGTTAAACATTTAATAATGATTATAAAGTATATATAAGAAATAATAATGAAATATATGACATTATAAATATACTGGATTTATGTATATATGTATGTCATCTACTTAATTCCGTTCAACTCAATAAGGAAACGAAACCAGCGTTCATGCGTACGTATGGCCTACCGTCTCCATGAACGGTGTATTTCTTTCCATTTATCGATCTATTATATATATGTATATTCTGAATATATATTATATATAAATAATTTTTTATATTCTGTAATTATTTAATCGTGATCTAAGTAATCATATGAATAATTACAAGTCAAAACACAGACGACAAATGAAACGATTTTACCCAAAACACTCTTTAACATGGAATGTACAATAGAACAGGTAATGTAAAGTCATAAGTGAACCATATATGATATAATAACAATGAATATTATTCTGTAATAAGTCAATGACATTATTTAAATCATTATACAGGAGGTTCAGATACATATGAAGCATATCAGACATAAGGTAAGGGAAATATCACAATCTCATTTTTATCCGAGATTGTTTATACTTTGGTATTTACTGGGGTGTATTTTATCATCCACATCCATGTTTCCACAATATTTAATATTATTTACATCCACCAACAATTGCTTAAATCCATTTTTACCCTTTGTTTAGTTTATTGTAACAGATATGAAAGGAATCTTTTATCGTTTTTCGTACGAGGTACTTTTTGACTTTTCCGAAAAAAGTACGAGAAGAATGTTTTTTTTCTTATATGGCATGAATGGATTTTTAAAACATTATTTCCAAGAAGATTCCTTTACAAGTTTTCAAGTTTATTTTTAATCAGCTTCTTTTAGTTTATAGTTGTTTGACATGTTAAGAAAGGAAAAATATTTTGGAAGTAGAAATGATATTTTCCTCAAGAATGGAGTTCAAATGTTTTATCAATATTATTTTCCATCTAAGATAATAAAGGGTTCTGTTTTCATCCCTATTATTAGATTTATTTGATTATGTTGTGATGGAAATATTTTTATGAATTCCTTGATCTTATATGAATTGTTTTATGAAGTCATGATGTTTAAGATTCCTATTTTTATTTCATGGGTTATGCTATGATGTATGGTTTATGATTTTGTGGAACACATAAGAATGGTATCATTATGAGATGGGTGGGACCTATATCTCCCTCCAATTCATTGGGTAAAGATTTTATATCTCATGAGATAGACATGGCTGGAATGGTAAGTTATACTGGTTCAATTAAACAGGACTGAAACGAGGAGTGAACTCGGTTCAGAAAGAGACTTTGTCCACTAAGATAGTCTTGGAAATGAGTCTTGACTAATAAGAAATGATTTTCTATGATTATGTGTGTATGCCACAAAGTTTCATGTTTTATGTTATGATTATTGGGATTACATTTCACTACTATGATTTATCCCATGTTATGAAATTATGATCTCTTTTGCAGGTTAAGATTTCCAAAAGATATGTTCTTATGAATATGATGTGATTGCTATTTATTTTATTTACCCTTACTGAGCATTTGAGCTCACCCTTTATGTTTTCTTTTCCACATGATATAAAGAAAGGTTTTAGGTAAGAAAAAAAAGGAATATCTTTATGGGAGATGTTGAAGATATTTCACACGATTAGAAGATTATATTACGAGTTTCCAAAGACACTAAACTATTACTGTCCTTGTGTGTGTGTTTTTTGTAATGTAATAAGTATTATGCAAAAGTAATGTAATGTCCATGTACGTTAAGCTTCGGGTCTATACAGTTGGTATTAGAGGACAGTTTTAGTCAACCGTTGGAAACTATGATGCGAAAACGTTAGTGAGATCCCAAGAGGTATTTCTAAGTTATGTCTAGGGATGTCTCTAAGGTTAAGTATACGTATAGGTTATAGTCCTACAATTGTTCTAACGATCATAGAATTTATCCTAAGATGTTAGATATTGACGGTAATTCCCCTTTACTATTTTGTTTTCCCTAGGATGATTTTTCCCTCTCACACTATTCTTTTTGGGTTTTAGAAAATGGCTGGAAATAGGAAGATTCATGATAATGGAGGATATGACGGATAGTGGAATGATTTTCTTCATGAGAAACCAAATGAAACAGGATATGAAAGTCCAAACATCGTTATTATGCCTAATCAGCAATCTCATAATATGATCAATAATCTCAACTTTGGTAAGTTTCCCTACTCAGATAATAAGAGAAAGATGGAGTTTCATGATGGCCATAGAGGAAAGAAAGTTCAATTTCCCTCATGTAAATCATGTGGGAAGAGGAATCAGGGAGATTGTTTCAATAGAACTGGAAGATGCTTTGGGTGTGGAAAAGAAGGACACAAAGCCAGTAAGTGCAAAGGAAAAGGTTCAGTTAACACCATGGACATGGATAATGGCATTGCTACGACATCAACAATGATTAGATGTTTTAAATGTGGAATGTACGGGCATTATACAAACCAATACCCTAATGGAAAATCTCACGAAGAGAATCAGCATGGTCATATGGGTAGTATTTATGTGGATGATGATGAGGAGACTACAAATGATATATGGACTGAAAGAAGTGTTGAAGCTCAGTCGGTTGTTTTAGAAGTTAGTGGAATGATTGTATGTTTATCGAGATTATGCTGTATAGTTAATGGTACTATGGAATAAATAATCATCTAAGGATTGTTACACTATTGTTTTCCCTAAAAGTATTTGAAAGTATATGTTGAATGGTACCAGTAACCATGGAATGTTATTCAGATATTTTTTAAAGTAGATGATATGCACATAATGAAGGAATAAGAAGATAATGAGATGTTTGATTGTATTCATGAGCTCATGATTGATATAAGGACTAAGTGATATCATGGTTTGAGTATATAGAATTTTGAGGATTTTGGTATGTGGAAAGTGATAAATTTTAACTGCATTCATGTTTTCACTAAGGTTTAATGGGTATTCATTTTTCAAGAGAATACATGATTAAGGTATTCACAGGATTGGAATGTGACCAACAAGATATATGGGGGATAAACGATGGTATTCACATGCTTAGTTTATGACATTTCATGTAATCGTTTTCTTTATACTATGAGATTGGACCGAAGTATTTTAGATAAGCCTAAAGATTGGAAGGGATTATGTTGGACATAAGTTAGTATTGTTTAAGGATAGAACTTTTTTTCGATATTATTGATGAAATGTTATAGTAATATAGCTTTAGAAAAAGGACAACCTGCTGGACGGGCGACAGCCCATCGCGTCGGACAAGGCTGTGGGAATCAAACCCACAACCGAAGTGCGACTGGCCTTTATTGCCTACCACTGGCCTACAGGAAGTCCCTGGTTAGTAGAAACTAGTTTTATTTTATTATGTGGTATGATATATGAAGTATAAGTTTATTTTTGGAACCATATATGATTAATCTAACCATAAGATGGACTTATAACTTTTGCTAACATTTTGTTTGAAAGAGATGGAATGACCCATCATTCTATCACATGATCCGCTAACACATCACAAATAACAAATTTCTTTAAGGGATGAAGTGGAAATTGTTCAATTCACGAACAACAGTGAGATTGTACCAAAATCATGCATGTATTTCTTTTAATTCATCAACATTAGGGAAATGATCTTGAAAACCAAAAATTTTGTCCTAGTTCCCTTATATCCGATTAATCAGATGGTACCTTAGATCATTACAAATCAATATCTTTGTGATTGTTGGCTTTTTCATAGGCATGTTCTCTACCACTCTCCATTAGAACTTGATGGTCAAATTTTTCTTCCATATCCATATTTTCACCTATGTTATCCTACGTGGAAACCCCATGATGAGTTAATTTGGGTAAGCGTTACATTTCATAATTTAGTTTTTAAAATCCATGTTTTGGTATTCCTTTTTACGATGTGGGTTTCTATTAAACAAACTTTCAAGTAGTAAACCATTTATAACCTGACAAATTTCGAGGGAGAAATTCATTTTAAGGGGGGTAGAATGTAACACCACGAGATTTTATGAAAAAAATTCTTTTAATTTCATTAATGTCTTGTGTTGTATGCTACACCAAGATTACCTTGCGCTATACGCAACACCGTATTAGCTTGCAGTATATGCAACACTATTCTTGGATCGTGTTAGACACAATTTTGATAGTAGTTATTCTACGCGACATTGAGTATATATATATATATATATATATATTCATTGTATAAATGAAATATGGTTGGATTCTGTTATACGAAACAACGAAGGATTATTGCACAACACAAAACCCTAACTTGGTTTGCATTACACGCAATCACGACCTTCCTCGATAGCGTGTGTTGTATGCAATACTGGGTTTTACTAAACAACGATATATTATTATAATATTATTATGAAATAGCCGTTATGAATAGTATTAACTAAATTAGGAATTTTATAACATTATTATTCATCTTACACATTTTCTAGAACCTGGTATAAGAACAAAATAAATATTTTGGCTAAAATAAGTATTTTTCAAAAATGTAGTTTTGCCGCCTTTTGATGGTGCACCCACTTTAAATCTAGTTTTAGACATGTTTATAAGTTACATTTGACAAAATAAAATTATTCTATGGAATCAAGAAATAAAAATTTACTTTGGATAAAATTTTCATTTTATTCTGATGACTTTCATATTTTAATGAATTGTAAAAACATGCTATATTTTAATTAAAAACAACTTTTTTCATCGTAATATCTTATGTGGGTAAATTATAATATTGAATGGTTTAAAAGTATAAATATAATATATTTTTACCATTTAATATAATGTATGTCATTAGCATTGATTTTACCTTGAATTCGTAGGTTAAATCAATTCAATCTTTTGCAATGTTTTAATGAAAAACCCATATTCTTTCGACAACGGGATTAATTTTAATTTAAATTCTGCAACTTTTTTGTATTGAATTTGGAAAAATGGATTCCATATTTGGAATCAGTGGATCCAAATTATGTTAATAAGCTACTTTTTATTTTTGGGCATTGTGAATAGTAACTACGGTAAATTTTATTTACTATAGTTAAAGGTAAATCGGGTAATTAAGGGTAAATATAAGATTATAAAATTACCCTTACACTTGGAAAAATCCTATTGGATGACTAAAAGTCGACCCATATCACCTAAGGGTCGGATTAGATTCATTTAATGGACTTTGTTTCATGAAAAATTTTTAATTATTATTAAAACCAAAGAAAGTGACAACATGTCACTCTCTTAAATACTATAAGTATAACAATTTTAAGTTAGTGATAAACTTCATGAAACTTAGAAAATTAATAGTCTACATAAATCTAAAATAATTATATACATAATGAGAATTTATTTATAATTTTTTGGGATTAAATAATTATAATTAATTGTGACACAATAGTGATGCAGAAATTATTTATCTAGTGAAAAATCAAGAATATAGTTTTTATTAAACTAATAGTGACCATAAAAGGCACAAAACCCTGACAAAAACTTATTGGTCATGTAACGTTAAACTATAATCATCCAAGGGTCGCATATTTGACTATTTGGAGTCTTATACAAGCAATTATGACACTTATATTATTTTATTTTAAATGATTCCAAAGTTGTCACCTTCATAATTTAATAAATATAACAATTTAACTATTTTGATTTTAAGATGATAAATTCTAGTAAATGTATTATTATGAAAGTTAATAGATTTATATTCATCATAGGATTTTATTTTTAATTTTTATGAAACATATAAGTGTATTACATAATTATACAAAACTTTTGTAGTAATTATTTTATTGAGAGATAAACCAAATAAATGGTTTTAAAAATAAAAAAATAAAAATTATATGAACTATTTAATGTGATCCACTAATTTTATAGATACATATGACCTTTTTTGAATCTATTAAAGCTTTTAGATCGAACATATCTTCTGTATATAATTTATTTAAATTCAATTAAATGAATATTGTCAAAATTGACACTATTGTTATTTTATAAAAATAACATATTATAAAATTGTTTAAAAATCACAAAAATATTTAAAAATTATAAATTTAAATTTATATGGTATATAATGTTTTAAAGTAAACAATTAAGGAAAATTCACAACAAATAAGTAATTATTTGTTATAATTTAAAATTTAGAATTTTATTACCACAAATAAACTTAAATAGATTAAATAAGGATAAATCAAAATGATAAGGTTTAAAATAAGATCCAAACATGTCAAAATTTTATTTGTTGATGATATTAAAACCCTATATCATCTAATCTTCGAATATGACTCATTTTTGGAGGTTTTTATGTGGGGTTAGATTTATTATAAATTAATATTTTTAAGAATTCCAAAGGTCCCCTCTCTTACCTTATAAAAGGGTACCTCCTCCCTCTCTTCCTCACACCACATTGATCCTTTAAGCTCGGCCAAACTCTGGAAAATTATCTTCTCCACTTCCCTAGAAACATCCTAGAGGTTCTGGTCTTCCTCAAAGACCAATTTTAGTGCCCTAAGAGGAGGTCTCAAAGAGGCGCTTCAAAGAAGAGGTAATTTCCGTTACCGATTCTTTCACATTTATTTCTTCTTCCACTTCTTCTTCTTAGGTTGTTTCATTATGAAGTAATATCATCAGTATCAATAATATACTGATATGTTATTATAAATATTAAACAACCCCATTTCACCTTCTATCCATCCTACGGAAAACAAAATCACCGCGCGTGCGTACATACAGAATACCTTCTCCACGCCGTGGTGTAATCTGTTTTTACACCAACACCTTACATGGATGGGTATAATGGTGTAATGAATAACTATACATAGTTATTATAACATCATAATGATTCTGATATATTGTATCATCCACTCTAATTCAATTCAATAATTATGGAAACGATATCATCACTCGTGCGTACGTACAGACTACTATCTCCAAGACGTGATGAGATTCATTCTCCATGTTAACCATTTAAGAATGATTATAAAGTATATATAGGAAATAATAATGAAATATATGACATTATAAAGCTACTGGATTTATTTATATATGTATTTCATCTACTTAATTCCATTCAACTCAATAAGGAAACGAAAACATCGTTCATGCGTACATACGTCCTACCGTCTCCATGAACGATGTATTTCTTTCCATTTATCGATATATTATATATATGTATATTCTGAATATATATTATATATAAATCATGTTTTATATTTTTTAATTATGTAATCTTGATCTATGTAATCATATGAATAATTACAAGTCAAAACACGGACGACAAATGAAATGATTTTACCCAAAACACTCTTTAACATGGAATTTACAAAAGAACGGGTAATGTAAAGTCATAAGTGAACCATATATGATATAATAACAATGAATATGATTCTGTAATATGTCAATGACATTATTTAAATCATTATACAGGAGGTTCGGATACATACGAATCATATCAGACATAAGGTAAGGGAAATATCACAATCTCATTTTTATCCGAGATTGTAGATACTTTGGTATTTATTGGGGTGTATTTTATCATCCACATCCATGTTTCCTCAATATTTAATATTATTTCCATCCACATAAAATTTTTTAAATCCATTTTTACCATTTGGTTAGTTTATAGTAAATGATATGAAAGTAATCTTTTATCGTTTTTCGTACGAGGTACTTTTTGACTTTTCCGATAAAAGTACGAGAAGAATGATTTTTTAACTTATACGGCATGAATGTATTTTTAAAGAATTACTTCCAAGAAGCTTCAATTATATGTTTTCAAGTTTATTTTTAATCAGATTCTTTTAGTTTATAATTTTTTGACATTTTAAGAAAGGAAAAGTGTTTTTCAAGTAGAAAGGATATTTTCCTCAAGAATGGAGTTCAAGTGTTTTATCAAAATTATTTTCCATCTAAGATAATAAAGGGTTATGTTTTCATCCCTATTATTACATTTATTTGATTATGTTGTGATGGAATTATTTTTATGCATTCCTTGATCTTGTATGAATTGTTTTATGATGTCATGATGTTTAAGATTCCCATTTTTATTTCATGTGTTATACTATGATGTATGGTTTATGATTTTGTGGCACACATAAGAATGGTATCATTATGAGATGGGTGGGACCTATATCTCCCTCCAATGCATTGGGTAATGATTTTATATCTCATGATATAGACATGGATGGAATGGGAGGCTATACCTGTTCAGTGAAACAGGACTGAAACGAGGAGTGAACTCGGTTCAGAAAGGGACTTTGTCCACTAAGATAGTCTTGGAAATGAGTCTTGAATAATAAGAAATTATTCTCTATGATTATGTGTGTATGACACAAAGTTTCATGTTTTATGTTATGATTATTGGGATTACATTTCACTACTATGATTTATCCCATGTTATGAAATTATGATCTCTTTTGCATTTTAAAATTTCCAAAAGATATGTTCTTATGAATATGATGTGATCGATATTTATTTTGTTTACCCTTATTGAGAATTTGTGCTCACCCTTTTATGTTTTCTTTTCCCCAGGATATAAAGAAAGGATTTAGGTAAGAAAAAAGGAAGATCTTTATGGGAGATGTTTAAGATCTTTCACACGATTAAAATATTATATTCCGAGTTTCCAAAGACACTAAACTATTACGGTCCTTGTGTGTGTGTTTTTGTAATGTACTAAGTATTCGGCAAAAGTAATGTAATGTCCATGTACGTTAAGCTTTGGGTCTCTACAGACTGTGTGAGCTTCTTTAGAGAGTCTTGAATCACTTTTGACTATAAGGGTAATTGACTGTGAGTGCTTCCTCAGAGAGTCTTTATATATTCTAATTATTGAAAAAGACTGGATATGCTACGTGTAATTCCAAGAGGGTAACCTTTATTGATTATCTACATATTTGATTTGTGGAACAATTAATTGCTGTGTTCTTTCTTGTTTACTACATCTTTGTTTATTACCTACCATATATATTCACGGACTATTAGGCACAGATCTTTCGGTGGTTACCTACTGGGATTTAGTCTCACACCCTTTCTGGTTCTTTATTTTGGCCCCAAACATATTATATTGATGTAGGTATAGATAAGGGCAAGCTCCCATCTATTTCTAGTTCTTGATTGACTATGGAGCTGGAGAGAAAGGGACTAAGCTATGGCTTGTGATGATGAGGAGTTGTTTACTAGATTTTGTTTTAATTTGTTTAATACTGTTGTATTCTAGCATTGTGATTTGTTTGGCTACTTTCCTAAAAAAATGTATCATGAATCATTCATATATAAATATGTGTGCTCCAGTTTATTATTTTCCAGTATTCCATGGTATCCATTTGTATGGATTATTACTGCTTCCGTTATTGCTATTTTTTTTTCTGCTGTGTTACTCTGTCAATGAGGTTATAGTTTCCCCACTATTATACCCATGGCCCTCACTGCTTGTCGACAGCCTCTAGTGTTTGGGGAAGTGCACTTGAGGCAATGTGACCAACTAGGTATGAGGCATCTCTGGGTGGGTTCTTGAACCGAGATGTTAAATTTTTTGTTCTTTTTGGTTATTTTGATATAATTTTATGTATGAGTGCCTTATATGATGTTATCATATTACTTTTGGTTTAGATAAATGACATTACGTCATTTTTAGATGGAGTTATATATTTCTATTGATGGCTTATTTATTATTATCATCAGGATGTTTTAATTATTCTATTCAAGTAAATATGTTTATTATATTTTCTGTTTTTATATTATTTACACTACTATGATACTTTAATTAATATGTTATTTTCTCTCCACTATACCACCATTGACTTGTGCTTCTAGTTAGTAGCCTATAGTGTATGGGGAGGAATGCATTAGGCAAGGTGACCCACCAGATCAGCTGACCATTTAGTGGATCCTTGGTATGTAAATTACATATTATCTACTTTTTTATTCCTATAAGTATTTTTTTCCAATTCCACTAGAGTATATTATAATTTCATGAGCATGATGGGGGTTTAGATCTTCTATGGAACATGTCATCCAAATAGGTCATCCTCACATCAACATGTTTTTTTCATTGAGGAATGTCACTATGATGGAATTTTGAGTTGTTTTGAGATTAAATTAAACTACATTAGTATTTGATGTGGTTACCATTTTGAGGGATCAATTTTTTATTGAGGTAGGGGTTTTGTCATGTGATTTTTTCAAGAATTTTATCACATTTCTAGTATGATAATATTTCAAAGTAAGACTTTGGGAAATATTTCAATTAATATAAAATACATTAATTAATCATCATTATTTACATTTTCTAATTAATTTTAATGTTTTTATAAATAATTTTTTATCATGGTTTTCGTTGTGAGACATTAACTAAAATCACTTTAAAAAAATATACAATAGGATTGATCAGCTAATGTGGAGCCAAGGAATCAATGTGTAAAAGCATTGGGAAAATTTATGTGGTCTCCAGTTCTTTCCCTATGGAATATAGAATTCCTTATTGTTACATGTGAATTATCTATCTCACCAATGAGGAAATTCCAATTATTAATTAAAAAAACTAAAGTATTATATTAAGGTGGTTAATTGTTATGTAAGGATTCTAGGGGTCATGTACAATCCTTAGGCACTAGCAAGAAGTCTCGACCACTGATTGAATTTTTTGGGTACATTATGATACTTTGGGGCCCCTAAAACACTTAGGAGGTGAGGCTAGACTTTCGGAATCGTAGTGGAGTTTTTTAAGGGCTTTAGATTCCTTTATGCAGGAGGAGTGGGTGGTCAAGATACCCTATTATGTGTATCATTTTTAGGTCTAATTCCCACATTTTGTTACTTGGCATAGTCAAGATGAATATGGTTTGAGGGAAACACTTTCACCAAAATTTACCACACTTATGTGGGAAGAGTATTGGTATATTGTGATTTGGATTTGAGAGAAGACTAACCCATAGTGTTCAAGAGGACGATGATGGTACGTGGACAATCTCTAGAATAGTTTCAATTTCATGAGACTCTTTGTAGGTGGTGGGGTTGTTCAACCCAACAGATTATTTAATGGGAGAGAACATCATCAAACATTAAGTGTTAACCTGAGACATTAATATGAACAAGTGCCCAAGGAGGGCGACTCAGATGGATTGAAACTTTGAAGACCATGTCAGTAAACTATGGACAAAATGACCCTGATTATGTATGTATTGACATGGGTAGTGATGGTTACAGGAGTAATCGAGAACTCTATCTATAGTGTATGGTCAAAGGCTTGAGGAAAATGTTTAATATTGGTATCCTCCTGACTAATTGATTAACCAACATGACCAATATGTCCACTGTCATAAAAAATGGGTTCTTGTCCTTATCCAACCAACAAACATCATGTTATGTATCATCTTATTTATCATTTTAATTGTAATTCAACTATATTTTATAATTAACAGAGAATTGTTAGTGCTTGAGTGACATTTCACACACAATAAATTTTATATCCAGAATCTATAGACACCTAGGATCCAAACATATCTATCTATAACAGAAAAATTTCATTCCTTTGAAATCCAAAATGTGACAATTTATATGTTTAATATTCGTACATTCATAAGATAATTTAATCTTGTTTATCTTAACTCATATATCATGTTGTATTATAGACATAATGGGATGCATCTAATAACTATCAATGAATGTGTTTTTACTATAATTTAATTTTTTAATTAAATATAATTAACTATCATTACCCATTTAATTTCAATGGGATCAAGATCCAATGTAATATGATACCATTATAAAAATTAATAACATCTCTGGGTCTCCACCCTGTATAGGAATTCATGTATTGTTACAGAGTGAATTTTAAAAACCCATCTTAGTTTTAATTACACCATCGATTCCTAGTATTTTAGAATCTAGATGATCCATTATGTTTCATGGAGGATGAAATTCCAAAACACATTATATTTTTATGACATCCACAATGTTGATGATGGTCACCTCGATTGATTCAATGTATATTCCCTTAGATAAGGTGTGCACATTATGATTTCATTTTACGTAGCTCTTTGGGAATCAGATGTAGAGAAAATAATTAATGAATGATGATTTATCGTCCTATATAAAGAAAGTATTCCTTATATATTGCTTAAGGTTCATCCACATATAATTTTTTCCATCTTCCAACGTATTGGTTGCCTTTGTTATGGAAAATTATAATATGATATCACACTAGGATACACATCGTCAAGAAGATGCATGCGTTCCACTATCGAGTCATATCTTTAGTGTTATTCCCTGAATTCCAAGTAAAATAAATTATTCTATAATTTCATGATTTCAAAATAATTCCAAGAATTTTACCTTATATTTTTTGAAGGTGAGTATAGCTAATACCGATTGTAGTACATGTATCCATGTGGTGACATAGAATTATAAAATACTTCTCTGATGTCGGTTGAGGTTGGTGTGCCCAAACCCAATAAATCAACATACATTAGATAAAAAAATAGTTATTTAATTAAATTAAATCATATAACTATAATTATCATAATCTTATTGTTTACATCACATGAATAGACAATAATTTTACTGGCTATGTTGAGGAATATGTCGGTGGTTCCCAACTGATTATTATAGTCACATCATAATTTTTCAACAATTTCTATTTGGTACCCAAGTAGAACTCACTTTTCAACAAGAACATGATTAGATAAGGCCTGAAGTATTTAATTATTATGTTGTAAGGTTAGCACCTTTGGTATTAGGAGAATCGTGAGTGGTCATTTCTATTACCTCTATGGATTTATTGTTTTTAAAAAAATTCCCATGGATGGAATGAAATATTTTAATACTTTATTTTACTATTATATTATTATTATTTCATATTATATATATTTATTTTCACCATTATTCTCACTCTAGTGTTTGGTAATATTCACCCACTATATCACCAAAGGTCCTTGCTTCTTTTCAAAAACATATGGGGTTAGAAGTAGGTCCACATGAGTCCATATGATGATCTGACATTATTATTGTCTATAGTAACATGTTTGGGACTAACAAAGTGGTATCAAAGTGGCTATCAGCCAATTTTCGTACAATTTAGAACCTTGAAAATTTTATTTCACGGAATAATTCATAGCCAATGATTAATATTAAAAATGATCATTGAGAAAAACTATCCTAATAAAATTTCCATGCTTCTAGATAAATTTTATTGTTATATATGTTTGTTATGTTATGGTTGTACATGATTTTATATTTGTGTGACACATAGGTGCTATTTATTTTTTTAGTTATTATATATTTTTATCGCATATCGTCTTAGTGACATGAAAATGAATTTACATATTATCATTCCTTTTAAATACAAAAGCCATGTCATGTATCATACTAGACATATGATTCAAATTACATAGAAGACGTCTATTTTTTTTAATATTAGTAGCAGATTAATTTTTAAATGTGCAAAATTTATTCATATGTTGTTTTCCTATATCATTATATGGTGGTGTTCTACTCCACTAAGAAAACTACTATATAGGTTTTCCTAATAATGATATATCATGTATATCATTGATAACAAACTAAATGACAATGATGATAAGGAATAAATCCCCATGTATATGGGGTCTGGTGAAGTGAGTGGGTTAGCACGTCATTTAATAACATCATGGTAAACCCCTTGGGTGTGTTCATATTCCTGATTAATTATTTAATGTTACATGACACAACCTATATGGTGTTTTCCTTTATTGGTTAGAAAGGAATTTTACTAAACAGAATAGTGGTTTTCTATTTCCCTATGTTATGATGTGGGAATTTACCATTGATCATTTAAATGAATTATGGAAGGGATAATTAAGATATGTAAATCTTATGAGAGGATGGGTGCCCTAATTTTGGGCCTTTTAGTATGTCATTTTTTGGGTTTAAAGCTGATAGTGAAGATAATTCCCCATGATTTATGACATTTTAGGGAGTTCAGACTTATTCTATGTGATTAGACATAGTTAATCTTATGTGATAATGGATTATAGGGTATTTTTAGAGACCCATAGGTATTTAATGTTTACATAGATTCTTGTAGTGAAATGTGGGGGTGAATGAGGAATAATGTGAGACTAGTTATCTTAGGGTATTCTTTTTTCCTATAATGCGCAGCATGGGGTAGTTATTCTTGGTTTGAGACTGATGTAAGGGGGGTTATCATGGTCCTAATGATGAGAACCAATAGTGGTTTTCCATGGGTATCATTGTTTCATTTTGAAGAAAATAGTATGGTGAAATATAACAACATGTAGTTTGGAGATTTTATTAGCATGACCTGAATTATGATTGATACCCAAGAATATAATTCTACCTAGTAGAGCCTTAGCTTTTCGATGAGGTTAATTTGGTTTTGATTGAAGAACCTACGGTTATATAAATATGTTTTTAGCTCGGTAGTCAATGATGTATCATGTCATATGTGTGTGTCTGGTTTTGAAAAGGAGTTCCTAGGTTGATCCTACTGTGACAATCATGACGCTGCATAGATGAGGGTCAAATTTTCTTTTATAGTATGAGTAAGAGGGTCGTGAGTCATATCAATTGGTGGATGGATGAGTATGAGTTAATGAATTTTGGTAACTAATTATATTCTTATAGGAATGGTTTCTTATAGAGTTGATTGAAATAATGGATTTTCCCTTATGGGGAATGCAATTCTAAAAACAGATAAGTTGTCATGGGGATGTCAACTCGAGTCAAGGCCATTAGAAAAATGATAAGAGAGTTTTAGTGATAGTGTTTATTATAGATTAGAGTGGTTCATGAGGAACGAAACACAAATTTTGAGGGAATATGTTGAGGTGACATAGGGGTGTTATTTGGGCATTTAATTCTATTTAGTATCCCTAAAGATAGATATGAAATTGGAAATAATGATTTGGAAAATTTTCTATAACAAGATAATGATAATATTTTTATGGTGGCGAGTGAGATATATTTCATAGGTTTGTATCCCACACAAGATACGGGACATAATAGTGAGACTGATCATTAAATAGTCATTTTGAAATTTTTATGTTAGCTGATAAATTGAACCATGAACTACTAGACTCTATACTGAATGTAAAGTGTTCCTCGGATATTGTATTAGGTGGAGTAAGATTTTGAGAGTCAGGATCGGGATGCTTATAAGGTGATTCGAGAATACTCGGGTAAATGGAATTTTATTGTTCATTTTGTGTCATTATAATAGAAATGGATAGTGGATGTTTGTTCTATTAAATGACACCAGAATTCAGTTACAAGGATTGGTGAGGGTTCTTGGATTATCACAGGATACCACTTGGGTTAATGGAATTATGAACATGTTCTAGAAATGTTTCAATGGATTGAGCTGATAATGTTTTTGGAAATTATGGAAAGAGGATGTTCAATTAAAAATCATTCATGTGAATGGATATAGTTGGTCAGGATTTGCATTTGAAATGTCATTTTTGATATATAAGGTTCATTTTAGTTTTTTATGGGTCCTTTCAAGGAATATTTTACAAACTCATGATGGGAAATAATAATGAAGGAATATCCATTCAATATTCAAAATTTTAATTGATATCTTATGAAATAATTATTATTCCTGAAGATATGTGTTTTTTAACCCTCCTTTTTCATAACTGACTTTTAATATAAATACATAACAATATATTACATTAATAACATTATGGGACCTTGTGAGGTCTATTATCTTAGAATCTATATATATAATAGATGAATTTCATAAGTAAAACATAAATATAAAAACAATATAATCTTTTAGAATAAGTAATATTTTGGTCCATCGAATGTAACATCAGGGAATGTAATTTCATGGGGACATACATCAATAAAAAAAGTCCGCATAATGCCTAGTATGGGACAAAGAAAGGAAATGGAACATGAACAATCATCACGAATAAAGAACGAGGAGTAACACGAGAGAATAATCATATGTACTTGATAAATTTCATCAAAATTTTGATAAATAAAAAATTATACATACATAAACATATCATCCATTGGTATCACCAACATATTGTAAACCATAATTTCTATTTTTATTACTGTGGAATCGTAAAACATTTTATATTTATATATTAAATAATTAAACTGGGAATTATAATTCATTTAGTGAAAAACCTTAATATGTTTAGAATCATGAGTTCCACATATATCATAAGAAATCATTTAATCAATATCCCATGAATAATAATGAATTAGATTCATATAAAATAATTTAGTATGTATGTTGTTATGTAAATTAATATTACATCATTTCTAACACATACAAATTGAATATAGGTTTCATAAATGTTAATCCCCAATAAATAAATTATCTTTATATATATATATGGATAACCATTGATAAGGAAGGGGATTGGGTATTCACAATATAGTAATATATCATTTAAAAGAGATAAATTCTAGATATGAATTCAATAAGATGGCGTTATACAGAGAGGATTGCAAAAATGGAACAATGAGATGGAGAAATAGTATTTTATTGATAATAAATTTTTTTGAATGTAATGTGATATAAAAAAGTGAATGAAAATAATTTATTTCAACATTTTTTGAGAATAGCACAAAACGGGAATTTTAATAGAAAATAAAAGGAGGATATTCCCCTTACCTTTGGATGTAACATTATAATTAATTTATAGGGAATAATTAGGACCTTATGACAAATTGGAGGGCATGTAGAGAGGGTAAGTGAGTATAATTATTTTATTATGTGATTTAGGGTGGAGTGGAATTGGAATATAGTGATATTTATCGTAAAAGTGGAGTAATTGTGTAATACATTCAAATTATAGGTCTTCAAACTAAATTGTGGAAAATAAAAAATTAATATATTACCAAGGGTTTTTTATCATGTTTTTAAAATTTTATTTCGTTTTTTATAATATTATAAATCATCTAATGTGAAATACTATTTTTAATATTACTCGATACTTTGAAAAAAAATTATATATATTGTTTATTAAATACTAATTTCCATTTATGACATAATAATTTCATTTATAGATTTGAAAAGTTATTTATATCAATTAATGTTCATAATATTACTATAATGAAATATATTTTTCCATGGATTCTATTTAATGTATTTTTCTATCAATATTATATAAAAATTAATTCATAAAACCAATAGAAAACCAAGCCAAAATTCTTAGGTAATACTAGGTTTTGATGTTGTCTTGAAATGATGATTATGTTTTTTGTGAGAACAAGTGATATTTATCATTATGGTGATAAGTGGTTTCCTTTCTCTAGTTCCAACATTTCTCAGTATGCAGGAATGCTCCATTTTATGAAGGGGTTCATCATACATCATCCCTGGTATCACGTGGGAGGGTTTTTACTATTCTTTATCTACGGTAAGATGGTTTCCATCAGATTAATAATGATAATGAAATGGTATGATGAAATTTTATTTCAAGGATAATAATCTGTGGGAATTTCTAAACTTTGATATTATATTGATGTTATGATAGTGTGGGATAAATTCCCAACTAAACATTTTACATGTTGGAAGATTTAATTTTTGGGATATGTTATGTGATTTATAACCATGTATATAATTTTGGATAACATCACTTTATAATTATTTATCTATTCAATTATAGGTTGTTAATGAAATGGTATGCTCGGGTGATTTAGGAATTCATTGATAATTAACTTAAAATAAAGAAGTGGAATTTATGAAATTCCCCCAGATAATCTAATATTTATTGTGTTTTGCGGTGTTAATGATGTTTTGATGTGTTTTTTATTATATGGGACTGATGATTTGGTTTTTGGGAAAGATGTGGGGTGGTGAATTGTAGTTTTAATGTGGGGTGGTTATTAATTGACTTTTGTGATTGTTTAATAGAAATTTTTTGGTGGAAAAGTGGTTTTCATGTGACTATAGAATGGATTATGTTGGTGTGGCTATAAATAGTGGTGATGTTGGACTTTTTTTTTTGATAAGGATGATAGATTATTTTTTATTTTCATGTCATAATGTCGTTGTTTCCTGAGTACTATTGGAATTAATTGATAATTTTTAAATTTAAATTGAAAATGTTGGTTTCGTTAATGGGGGTGGAATTGAATAATTGATGAATTTAACTAGGATGTTTGGGATATAGTGATACTATTAAATGTGATATAAAAATTTTAAATAATTATATGAATGGGATAGAAGTGATTAAATGAATTGGATTTCTTAATAGAATTTTTTGATATTTTGAAATTTTGAAATTTGATAAATTCGAGAATGGAAATGAAAATCTTCTTCTAGATTATTCAAAGTTGTGTGGTCTTTTGAAATTATTGATGCGGGGAAAATTGGTGACTCGTGAGGATTTGGGGTAATGACTTGAGATGTTTATTTCTTTATAATAAACCAATATGTTTGTCTTGTGTGCTATATTTTTGTATATATTTTATTTCAATATGATTTGGTTTAAAACCCCACCTGTGTTATGATAATTATATTGATTACTAAATATTTTAGTGGGTGATTTCCCAAAATCTCTATAATGAGGATGGATGGTTATATACGTAAGCTTCTTGTATAACTCCTCTAAGAGATATTGACATTAACTGTTTGTGTTGGAAAAATGTAAAAGGGGAACATTTGAGATATGAGGTGATGTGCTGTGATTCCTATGTGTATTCGAGTGAGATGTGTTGAGATGATATGAAATGAGAAGGATTATGGTGGACATTGTGCATAGTAAGAGGAGGGAATTAGGTTGACATCATTCATTTTAATGATACCATACTAAACATGTTATGAGATGAGATGTGATTTGATGTGATGACTCATGGGCCTTTAAGAGAGATGTGATGTGATCTGATGGACAAGGTGTTTTCTAGTTATATGGTAGGTGATGTTATATCCATTGATTCTATGTTTGAGATTTGATTTTATGATTTGAGATTTTATATGAAATAGGTGGTAGCACAATGATGTAAAATTTTGATGTGTGAGCATGGTAAATTAGTTAAAAAGTGATGTGAGGTTGCTTTTATCAATATTATTTATATTATGATACATAAAATGGATACATTAGTTGATGAGAGAGCTGTTGTGATGGTGTTATGGTTAGTTACCCTATTTCGGGGTTATTGGTTCTTATGTTTTCTTATTGGGGAATTAGTTAGCTTCTCTTACATCTGCATTAGAGACTTTGGGTTTCTTATAGATTTTTATTTTATTCTCACCCATCATATTATAAATTATTATTCAGTTTATCCATTGGAACACATGGTCCATGTTGTACATTACTAGATTAGACCTTTGGACTGTCTCTATATTGCTACATTATATCTTATATTTAGGTATTTATTTGGATAATTTTAACTATAAGTTTTCATTTTATACATAAATTTTGAAATGGATTTTTGTTTTTTTCATTTATATTATATAATTATTTTTATTGATCATTAATATCATATTCCATGATCCTGCATATTTTGGAAAGGTTAATCCCCCATCCATGTTGATACATTTACACCCACGGTGTTATTCACTATCTTGGGGCATACTTGAGGAGGTACATGTGGGTTGATTATTCTTATTCCATCCTTTTTGAACCATTTGGGTAAAATTGGAGGGAAGGGGATATGATATAGTGGTATTAGAGAGGATGGTTGATGGATATGATATTGTTCAGATCTATGAATAGTTATAATTGATTGGGTTTTAAGAGAATATTGTCAGTTGATCATGGTATGTGACATAGGCTATGAAATACCAACCATTAAATTATAATTTAATGCCCCCATGATCTGATGGATGTAATTTCATATTACTGGAGGACCATTTAAAGTGGCACCATGTGGAGGGTAGAGACCTAGGAGAGGTACATGCATCAGGATTTCCAGGGGTTTATGTTTGAATTTGTTTATTCTGGGAGACATAAAATTAAATAAAAATTCACACAATCTTAATAAAGTATCATACTATAGGAAATAGGAAATATTTATTTCTCTTTATCTGTGAATATTGGTTTTCATACTCATGTGGTTTAGGTAGTAGATGGTCATTGGGATGAACATGTTGATCAGTATAGGTTATATCCAGTTGGTTAGGACGATAAGTGGAAAAAGTCATTGTGTTATTTCAATAGGATGTTTTAGGGGAATTATAAGGGAGATGATTGTAATCTAGATATAGAGGGCTATTTATATGATTTTGATATATCTTTTAGTTTTATCCAAGACATGGTGGAGTACAGGGTCCCTTTTCAAGATAGTCAAATGTGAGGAGTTGTGTAGTAGCGGCCAGTGTTATATATTTATGAAAAAGGAGGCAAATGATCCTTGGGTTTAATATTATAAATTTTTCAAAGAAGTGTTTCTCCCATCGATAATACATTTTGTGAATATGAAAGTGGCTATCTCTATTACGTAGGGGATAATGTTTTTACAAGAGTTGGGAATAAAATTTATGGGCATTATGAATTTTTTCAAATAGTTTTCCTAGAAATGATTCCCATTTTAACAACAGGAGGAGTTTCTCCATCCTTCTATCCAGTAAGTAGTTAATCAATATATGTAGACAACATTTTTGGAGGTTTTAAAGAAGGTGAATGGTCTGTTTTTGTTATGTATGTACTTCCATTGTATGAATGATATGATGATCAAGAATCATTAACCACATCCAATTATTAATGATCATTCTAAGCAGTTGAGTAGAGATAGTAAATTTTTTGTGATAGATCTGTGGCTTGGGAACCATTAGTTTGGGGTTATGGAGATTTATATCCCAATTATTTCTTTCTAATGTAGGTTTGGGAACCTCAAATTCATTATAATGTCTTTTTGTTTAATTAATACACCATCAATGTACTTGGGTATCATGAACTATGTGATTCATGTATTCTTAGACCAACTCATCATTATGTCTACTGATGACATACTGATATACTCAATGTCAGGGGAGGAGGATTCTGATCATCATAGAGACAGTGTCATGTTTATTAGATTATACAATATCTCTAAAATGTTTTCCATGTATAATTTCTGGACATAATATGTGAAATTCATCATGAATGTTGTGTCCAATATAGGTGTACTAATTGACACTCCAATCAACGATGTGGTTTTTTAATTGGAAACACCCAAGAACATAGAAGTTGTTCAATAAATCCTGGTTCATGGGTGTTTTTTTGGTGTTTTTTTTAATTTCTATCAAATTGGTTCCATGTTGATGACATTGAATTTTAAGGGATAGAATTTTATCTATACTAATTAGTTCTAGAATTTTTCAAATCCTTGAAGGTAAATTTGAATAGTGCTCTAAATTGTAGAGGAAGGTGTGATGTTTAAGGTGTCTTGTGATGTATCTTTATGGGATTTTAAGTTTTTTATGTGGAAGAAATTAGTGATCTCTTATATGTCTCTGAAGCTATATCATCACAATAATAACTATTCCACCCATTATATGTAATCAGTAGGGTTTGAGATTGTGTTGATGTTATGGTGAAATTACCTTATTGGGGAGTGAATTTTGGTCTTTACTGATCATAAGAGATTGATGTATATCATTTCAAATTATTTTATAAAACAATGATAATAAATTTTAATATAGTTTCTTCGTTATTATGACTTTTGAATCTCCTACACATCAATTTAGGGGAATTTCATTGCCAACCCAATGAATATGATTTCTCGGAAGAATATTGTTTGGGATTCTATAGATTCTTCTAGGGTGATAGAGGATTTTTTTATCCCAACACGTAGATGCATGAGTAATTGATAGTAGAGGTTTATTATTGCGTATCCAAATAAGGACTTCTATAATGTATCATGTGTATGTTTCATAGTTGTGAGACATTGAGGAATAGGTGATGCATGATCTTGCTGGCCATAGTGATGCTCTATAGGGATAATCGAAGTATAATATAAACCAAATATTTCATTAGGGGACACTATTTGTTCTTATAGATATTTGTGATGACAATATTAATGACTGTCATAAATAATTTTTTTTCACACATGATAGTGAACATGATCTTCAATGGCTTAAAGAAAAAATTTGATAGTATGAGGTGAAATAGAAAATGATAGATTGTTTGACAAGATGTATTTTTTTCACTAGGTAATGACTAATCACAATGTTCCTATATGATTTTTACATCCATTAGATGATCCCTAGTGGAAATGGTGTGTTATATCATTGGAAATTATCACAGTATTACCCCTATATGAGAGAGGTTTTGATTCATTCTGTGAAATCATGTACTGGTTATCAATATAAGCTCACTTATTAGCATTTATGGAGACTGGAACCATTAATATTTTTCCAGGGAGGTATAGTGATTAGGTGGTGATTTTTTATATATTTCTCAGGTCCACAATGTAAAATTTGGATTCTCATTTTAGGTAATGTGTTTATTGGGGGATGTTTCATTTATATGAACATGGTTTCACCTCAATACCAATTTCAACCCTCATAAGGATGGGAATACAAAGAATAATATTCTGATAAAAGAGTATATGTTTGATGTGTGGGTCAATGAATTCAGTGGATTATGAGAAATGGAATTTTGTTTGATTGAGTATGATTTAAAAAAATAAACCATCCTTCATCAAGGACTAATTAGAGGCTTTTTGATTAGAGACTATATCATTCTCATTTATACTGTACTATAGTTAGGGAGTCATCATTTCCCATTCCATATATGGTTCATAAAACAATAGTAAAGGATCATCTTTTTTATCAGGGGATAAAATCTAAACATTAATGATAGAAGGATTTTATAATTTATAGGAGGAGGTCCTCATATTTGAGTTTGTAGACCCCATTTCCTTGAAAATTCCCCTTGACAGTGGAATTGGAGGTTTTCTAGGGGGATTATTCTCTTGACATGTTTTTTTAGAATATTAAACATGTTCAAGGATGATATTGAGGAGGCTTATCATCTTTGAATACTATCAAAACTCGACAAGAATCATGAAAAATTCTATGTCTCTCAAGGCAATTGCTATCATCCCAAACAATTCAATTTAATTAAGTGGGAATAGTTTTATATCAAGGAAAATGAAATGATCATGAAGCGACTAGTGGAGCTCAAACAATGTTGGGAGAAGGTGTTTTATGGGTAGACCATTCTATTGACTCATATGTTATGTAATCATGGTATCTTAGAGGATAATAAATTAAATCATGAGATTCAGTTGATTTCCTAGTAACCAATGTTATTTTAAGTTATTCTTATTTCTCATTCGTTTTTAATGATTATGTTATATTTAAACCATTTAATTTTTTGGGTTTTGTTTCATTCTTGATTATTTGAGGTGGGATTTAGATATTCATGTAAATGAATGGGGAATTTTATGATTTCTAATCAAGATGTTTTATTCATTATATGATTAAATACATCTAGGAGACTCATTATATTCAAAATAGTATTATATCATGACATGAATGATGTAATTTCATGATTGGTGTTCTTAAGGGGAAGCATTTTATGGTTATTGGGGTTGTGTGACTATGTTTTTTGAAGGATGAGGTATTTTATCAAATTTCTATGTGTAGGGGAGGATGTTTTTTATTAATATGAAATCGATATATCTTTTTCATGTTGGGTTGTATTGTAAAGTTTTGTATAAATTTGTTGTCTGGGATCATTTTTGAGTGGTTTAGGATGGGTTTGGAGTGTTCGGTTGGCAGTGGTGTTTTAGTAATAAAATGATCCATGATATGTATCTCATGGGATGGTTGTTTAGAACTCATTTCTATGCATCTTTCTATAATGGTTTTTATTATTTATGGAGTGATGATTTTGGGATATATCTAATGTAGCATCATGGAAATTACATCCTGTGAAAATTCTGTAATTCAAGTGGTAAAGGTGTCTCGGGGGGTTTGCTTAAGTATTTTATGGAAAATAGAGTTTACAGTTGGAAAATTCACCAGAAATAGGATCTATGTGAAGGAGTTATAGTTTGTTCCATACGATATAGGGTGTAGCGTAGTGTGATGGGATGTGATTTTTGTGCTCGATTGAAGCCTTTTATATTCCACTTCCATTTTAATTATGGGCGTGGAATAGTGTGAGACTATTGTGTAGAGGGGAGTGATTGTCCTAGAGGATGAAGTTTGACATGTGCAACTAAAATATAGTCTATGAAGTTCTATAACATTGGAGAGGCTATTATAGCATAGTTTTTCTAGGTGAGACGTGGAAAGATATTTGTTAATGGTACCCTCATGTGGAATGGAGAGAGTTTGAGGCATGAAGGTGAGGTTGTCCATTAGGATGATTTTGTAGTGTATTATCATGTTTCATGGTACTCCCATCCCCATTATATGATATTCAGTGAAAGGGAAGACCAAAATATTTTATCTTCATTGAACAACTAGGTTGTAGCATTGGGGGGGGGGGTCTTTCACCGCAATCCCTTTGATTTTTAATTTGGCTACATCATTACATTTTTTGTTGCACTTTGGTCTTATGTTTTTCATGTTGGGTATAAATTCTCATAATCTCTCAGAACATATTTATACTCTAATGTTTCTCTCATTTCATCAGAGACTCAGTTTCATCCAAATGAGTACTTTAAAACCTTTTTAATGTATTTTAACAATGGTGTTTGGGGATTGATACATGGTGGTTTTTGTGATTTTCACCCATTTCTTTCTCCCCATTTCTTATAGTATCTTCATATGTGACATGTTTATATCATGGAATCATATCCTTTAATTTTTTTTTGATATGTAGAAGCTGTTAGTTTTCATGTTTGTGTTTAACAAGGTTATCATCATCATGGAGTTGATTGGTGGCGGCATTGATCTTATACCAACCATGAAAAGTATAGTGGAATGTTCCATCTGATGTAGCGAATCCCTCATATCACATCTTGTGTATCATGAAGGATGGTTATTACTATTGTTTATATATGTGAAAATGGTTTGTCTATGATTAATAATTTTAATAGAATTTATAATTAATTTTGATGTGGAAGCAGAAAGATTCACCTTTATTTATAAACAATAGATATAATCTTGATATTGAGATAAAACTGGCTATGTTCCCCACTGAACATTGTCTCCATTAGAGGATTTCATTGTGATAATTTAATATGGGTTATAGAAACTTGATTGGTGTGTTTATTGAACTCAAATTAAATTTAATTGGATTATTATTTATTAATGGTTAATGAAATCATCTCCCTAATAGATTTATTTCTTCATTGATAATGACTCTAATATAAATAAGTTTAAATATAGAAACAATGCTTGAAAATATAAATTATTTGATGTGTTGTGATGTGAATGATGATGTTATGTGTTATTGAATTTTGTGGGGTTTATGTTTTGTTGTCTTTCCAAGTTTTTTTGTGGTGAATTGAAGTTCTAATGATGGGATTTTATGTATTGATTTGTGTGTCGAGTTATGGGGATGTTGTGGTGGAAACATCGTTGTGATGTGAAAATGGTAATGGGGAAGAAAATGTGGCTATGAATGGTAGTGATGTGGGCCTAGTAAGTATTATATGTATGATGGGATGTTTATTTATTTGGTATTGTAATGTACTAGTTACCCAGGTAAAATTAGAAATAAATGAAAATGATTAAATTGAAATTCTTGGGGAAGAGTTTGTTAATTGGATAGAATTATAAAATAAAATAACTAATGATGGATGTGTAGTTTAAATAGATAATATCAAATGTGATGTGAGGGGATAAAATAATAGAATGAATGCAATGGAAAAAATCTAATTACATGGTTCTTTTAAATTTAATTGGATGGTAAGGTGAAATATATAAATTGAATAAAATTGAGAAAGAATCTGCAATATTTCTTTTGAATTATACCCTTGTCGTGGGGTGTAGGGAATGTAGTTTTTGCAATGAAAGTGGGGGTATTATGAGGGTTAATCATAATGTTGTGACATACGTAGATAATTGTTGTGAACACATAGTTTTGGATTGTTTTCCTTGGTAATATTTAAATTTCATTCCCTTGTTATTTCTATATGCACCCCACCCATATCGATCACCATGTTATAATAACAAAATGTTTTCACCGTGTTATTCCCAAAATCATAATGGTGAGGATTGTAGGCTGGCTACGTATTCTTCATTTCACTCTTATCCAAGAGTAATTTAAATTCATGGTTTGTGGTGGCTACAAATAAAATGTGCATTATCATTATGAGATGTGGTGTGATGGGGAAGGACTCTTTTGGTGAGATCTATTAAGATGATATGTAATGAGATAGATTTTTGTGGTGGTTGTGAATGGTAGAAGGAGGTCATGAGGATTTTGTCTTTTATTTTCACAATAACCTACTAAACTAGTTATGAAAAGATATGTTATTTTATATGATATCCTAGGTGGACTAGAGAGATATGTGAGGTGATGTGATTTCCCATATGTCATCGTGTGAGATGTGACCAGATATGGTGGATGGGATGACTATGGTAGTGACACGATGTGAGGGTATATGCTATTATACTAATTGTGTGTGAGTGACATGGTATATTATGTTGGAGTGTGAGAGAATAAAATTAGTGGGAATTAAAATCGGGTTACCTTTCATTAATATTCTCTATATCATGTTACTATAATATGATGTGTTATTTGGCGAGTGAGCCCTAGAGTGTATATGATGTTCAATTGATCTATTTTGGTGTTTTTGGTTTTCAGGAGGACATCATGGACCTTTATAGACATTGCTAGCATGGATATTTGGTCTATCATAGTTTTGATGCCTTATATTTTCATTATGGGTATTTATTTGGAGACATTTATCTATATATATTATTTTTATACATGTATTTTTTGATTCAATTGTGGAAATTTCTTATATATTATATCATGGATTTGATTGATCGATTATATACTATATCATGGTCCTATATTTATTGTCACGACCCGTCCTCGGGGCCCGTGCCGTGACTACCCCAAGCCCGCCTTCCATAGGCCAGGGGCTGGCGACTAGCACCAAGGCGTAAATTCCCAGTAAACAGGGAAGGCATTGCCTTTATAAGTAACAACCACACAGAGTCAGCAAGCGGAAAGTAAAGTGCAGAAAGTAAAGGGGGCCAGAAATACAAGCCCAACTGTAAAGTACAACTGAAGAAAAGACGGCGGCCTCGTGTCGTCCACTGGAAATCCCACCTGAAGGGTGGGTACAGATAGCCTCCAGGCTCCTCGGGTCCCACGTCCGCTCCGAGCACGTCCCGCCCAGTGGTCCACCTCCAGGTACCGTCCTGCTCCACGCCCCGACTGTGATCAGCGCTGTCCGTCGTCTGCAACCAACACAACAAGGTGCGGGCATAGCCCGTGCAGGGGTGAGTACAAGCTACTCAGTAAGGACCCCGAGACCCCCGAAGGTCTCCCGAAATCCACAAAGGATATAGCACAAAGAAAGATGCAATCACGAAGTAACATCTGACTCGACTTAGGTATATGCCCATACATATACCTAAGTCCCCATTTCTAGCTCTGCTCACGAGCTCAAGAACAACTCAATCCACAAAGGAAAGCAAGACTCAAATCCACAAGGAGAGTAAACAGTAAATCCACATAGGATAGTTCAACACAATCCACAAAGGAGAGTAACATAAGATTCAGCTCAACCAGGTATACTTTTTCAGATGACGTCAAAGATGATCACTGATCCATTTAAGTCGTCGGACCCACGAAGGATCGATAGGTACTAACCCCCGCAAAAGACCCACACAGGATCGGGCTCACACAGAACCTGTAGGCAGTGGCTCACACAGAACCGGTAGGCAGTGGCTCACACAGAACCGGTAGTAGGACCCACACAGGATCGGGCACTGATCCGCATAGGATCGCTGAGTGCAGTAGTCGACGCAGTCCACTGAGGATCTCTGCACAGTCGTCGCCGCAGTCCACGAAGGATCTCTGCTCTGCCGTCGTCGCAGTCCACAGAGGATCTCTGCTCTGCCGTCGTCGCAGTCCACGGAGGATCTCTGCTCTGTCGTCGAAGTCACAGCCAGCGCTAGGGTTCCCGCACATAGCGAGCTCGTTTAGAAGGGTCCGCTCCACGAGCCGAGAGGCTGATACATCAACTGACACGTAGTCCGAAGTTGATGTATCCAAAAGTTCCGTATCGACAACAGGATCTCAACGCGACAGACGGCGCGTCAATCGGACGCCCGGTCTGAGAGTTATTGGCATTTTCGTCCCAGGGGCCCGGTTAGTTTTTAGGGCAAAACCAACCCGACCGTACTCCTCCTGTATCCGATCCTCGGGCGGAGTATGCCAAAAGTTCCGTCTCACTTAGAGGAAACTACCACAGCTGACGGTACGTCGATCGGACGTCCGTAGCTCAAGTTATGAGCGTTTCCGCTCTGAGGGCCCGGTTGGCTTCGTGTACGAACCAACCCGGCCGAACCCAAAGTCTTCCGAAACCTTGAGTATAATATACCGAAACGACCGTCTCGATCCAAGGATCGCGTAGCCGCTGATGGTTCGTCAATCGGAGGTCCCAGGCCCAAGATATGGGCGAAAGACCGTAGAGGGCCCGAAAACGGGGGTTCTGGGCCCGGGGCGACCCGGCCCGAACCCCCCTGGGGTCGGCCGAACCGGGTCGGCCCGATCCGGCCCGAACCGGCTCGGCCGGGTCCGGTCCGGCCTGGGCGCGGCCCGGCCGACCGGACCGGCCGGCTCGGCTTCGGCCGAGCGGCCGAACTGCCGCCGCCGCGGGGTTGACCCGCGGCTTTGAAGGAGACGCGGCCCCGCGGGGGGCCGCTTGTCACGCGGACGCGGCCGGGCCGCCGCGTCCGTTCCCGGTTCCGCGCGGCCGCGGAACCGGCCGCCGCCGCCGCGGCTTCAGCCGCGGCGGAAATTCTCCACGGCGGCGCGCCGGGCGCCGCCGCCTCCGGTTGCCGGCGCCGCCGCGCCGGCGACCCGCGCCGCCGCCACCTTCCGCGGGCCGCCGGAGTTGCTCCGGTGGCCCGTTTTGCCTCCTGTCTGCGCCGTTGTTCCTCCCGGGACGCGTCCTCCACTGCGGAATCAACAAATGGCCCTTGCGTCGTGCTTTTGTCGTCGCCCGCCAAATCCGCACAAAAAGGAAGATCGGCGGAGGGTTGTCGGGTCTTGTTCGTTAGACCCGCACCCTCCGCGTTAGTCATAAAATCATCGGGAGGAAAAGAATTAACCAAATCAACAATTTTAAATAAATTAAAATTGTTCCGATCGGGTTCTTTATTTGAAAAGAATAAACATGGGAAAAGAAATAAAATATTCCAATCAACCCTTACCTCGCAGCTGTCGTTGCCGAACGAGGGATCGTCGCGGGATTGCTCGTCGCGGAGGAAGGAGATCGTCGCGTCGTCGCGGTATCCGGCGTCGCGTCGCCAATCTCCGGATCAAGAACAAACGGATTTAATTAATTAAATCCGTTGTTATTGAAATTTAAAAAGGGAGAAATAAAAGATCCGATTCTCACCTTTGTTGCCGAACGAGGGTCGGCCGCGGAAGAAGAGGCGTCGCCGAAGAATGTCGCGGGTAGATCTCGTCGACGTCGCAGATCTTGGTGTGCGTCGTCGAATTCCGGTCGCCGGCGTTCTTCGCGTTCTTCGCGTTCTTCGCGTTCTTCGCGGAGAGGGTGGAGGCTCAGAGGAATAGCAATCCTCCAAAATAGACAAGTTTGTCTATTTTATTATTTTGCCAACAAACGCAAAACGCGTAAGTAACGACCCACTTAATTCGTTGAATTAATTCAACGAATAAAACAGCCCATTTAATTCACGAAAGAAACAGCCCAATTAAATGGTCTGTTATGAATTAAAGAAAACGCGTCGGTTGACTTTTCAGTTACTTTGACGGGTTTTCGCGGGTGCGTTACTTAGCGAAAGAAACGGCGGGGCTCGTGCGGGCCCCACCGCACATATATCCTACCAAGGGGTAGGATATTTCTGGATAGCATCCTATCCAGTTCAACTCAGTTCAAGCCGTCTTTAAGTGACTTCAAGTGGCTTCCAAGCAGCTTAAGTGAAATAAAATAAAGTTGTCGCACAAACTTTATTTTATTTCTGACTTAAAGCCGTAAAATTTAAAAACCACATCTGAGCAAACGCAACTCCGGAAGAGGCGTTTCTAAGCAAATACCGGCGCTGCGATTTCATCGGTGCCCTCAGAATTCGATTCCGGGCACCGGTTCAAAAGATAGAAAAACTCGCTCGTCCGTTCACTGAACGTACCCGAGCCAAACTTCGGAAATTGATTCCGGGCACACCGGGCCTCGGAATCAGGTGCCGTCTGAAGCTGCGCTCTTGTAAAATTCCAAAGAAAATTTAGAAAAAAAAATAAAAAAATTCCTTGAAATTTGCGGGTCTTTACATTACTCCCACCTCAGGGCTTTACGTCCCCGTAAAGATACATCAAAAACTAGGGGAACAAATGGGGGTACTGAGCACGCATCTGAGCCTCCCGCTCCCAAGTGCTCTCCTGGAGGTTCCCGTGCTGCCATCTGACGCGCACAAGAGGAATCGACCGCCCACGTAGGACCTGCTCCTGTCGATCCTCGATCTCCACTGGAACCTCCGCAAAAGTCGCCCCATCGTCCACGTCCAGCTCCCCAAAGTCGATGATGTGCGTCGGGTCGTGCACGTATCTCCTCAGCTGAGACACGTGGAAGACGTCGTGCACCCGGTGCAACTGAGGTGGTAGAGCCAGGCGATAAGCCACCTCTCCTATCCTGCTGAGGACCTGGAAAGGCCCGATGAAGCGTGGAGACAACTTGCCGCCTCGGCCAAATCTCCGTAAACCACGTCGAGGTGAGACACGCAAAAAGACGTGGTTACCATCCTCGAACTCTAGTGGCCTCCGCCTCCTGTCAGCATATGACTTCTGCCGGCTCTGAGCTATCCTCATCCTCTCCTGGATGATCTGGACCTTCTCTGTCGTGGCTCGGACCATCTCTGGTCCCACGAGTGCTGACTCCCCAGGGTCTGTCCAGCACAACGGTGATCTGCAGGGTCTGTCGTACAACGCCTCGTATGGTGCCATCCCGATGGTGGAGTGGTAGCTGTTGTTGTACGCGAACTCCACCAAGGGTAGGTGGTCCTCCCAGCTGCGACCAAAGTCGAGAACACATGCACGGAGCATGTCCTCGAGTGTCTGTATGGTCCTCTCCGTCTGTCCATCCGTCTGAGGGTGGAAGGCTGTGCTCAGATGGAGCCGCGTCCCGAACGCCTCCTGCAACCCCTTCCAAAGCCGGGAAGTGAAACGAGCATCTCGATCGGAGACGATAGATGATGGCACACCGTGAAGCCGTACGATCTCCTGGACGTAAAGACGTCCCAAGCTCTCCACTGAGCCCTGCTCTCTGATGGGTAAGAAGTGTGCCGACTTGGTGAGTCGGTCGACAATCACCCAAATGGAGTCGTGACCTCTGGAAGTATGTGGAAGTCCAGTCACGAAGTCCATAGATATGCCGTCCCACTTCCACTCCGGGACCTCCAAGGGCTGTACCAAGCCTGCTGGTACCTGGTGCTCTGCCTTCACCTGCTGGCAGGTGAGGCATCGTGAAACGAACTCTGCCACAGCTTTCTTCATGCCCGGCCACCAGTGCTGTCGTCTGAGATCCTGGTACATCTTCGCCACTCCGGGATGCACCGCCAAGGGAGAAGTGTGAAACTCTCTCAGCACCTCCTCTCGTAAAGCAACTGGTACGAAGGTACGCCCTCTGAAAAGGATGTCGTGCTCTGCTCCAAGGGAGAAACCATCAGGCGCCTGACCTGAGGATATCAGTGCACGCCGGGTCTCACAGTCAGCGTCCCCACGCTGAGCCTCTCTGACCCGCTGTAGAAGTGGAGGAGAGACTGTGAGAGACTGAAGAAAGGCTGCTCCGTCTCTATCCACGAAGGATATCTGCAAGGAGGCTAGCTGCTCCGTCGCCTCCTCAAGCAGCTGAATGCCCGTCCTCCTGCTGAGGGCATCGGCTACCACGTTCCCCTTCCCAGGAGTATAGACTATCTCAAAGTCATAGTCCTGGAGGAACTCAAGCCATCTCCGCTGTCTCAGGTTCAGGTCCTTCTGAGAGAAGATATACCTGAGACTCTGGTGGTCAGAAAAGACAGTGAAGCGCTCGCCCATCAGATAGTGCCGCCAAGTCTTCAGATCGAAGACCACTGCTGCTAACTCCAGGTCATGAGTGGCGTAGTTCTGCTCATGCGGCCTCAACTGACGTGATCCGTAGGCGATCACGGCCCGCTCCTGCATCAGGACGCACCCGAGTCCAGTCCCTGATGCATCGCAGTAAACTACGTACCCAACTCCCTCCTCAGGCAACCTCAAGATAGGTGCGCTGGTCAATCTCTGTCTCAGCTCCTGGAAGCTCTGCTGACATCTGTCTGACCACACAAAGGGTTTCCCCTTCTTCGTCAAGGCTGAGAGTGGTGCTGCAACTCTGGAGAAGTCTAGCACGAATCTCCGATAATATCCCGCTAGGCCCAAGAAGCTCCGCACCTCTGTCACGCTCCTGGGTGGCTCCCAAGCTAGCATTGCCTCGATCTTCACGGGATCCACTGCAACTCCCGCCTCAGAAATGACGTGCCCCAAGAAATGGACCTCACGTAACCAGAACTGGAATTTTGAGAGCTTGCCATAAAGCTGGTGCTCTCGGAGTGTGTCTAGCACAACTCGCAGGTGGTATGCATGCTCCTCCTCAGTCGTCGAGTATACCAAAATGTCGTCAATGAAGACAACAACAAATCAGTCGAGGTATGGCTGGAAGATCCTGTTCATGAGGCTCATGAACACTGCTGGAGCATTGGTTACGCCGAACGGCATAACCAAGAACTCATAATGGCCATACCGACACCTGAAGGCCGTCTTCTGTACGTCCTCGTCTCGAACTCTGAGCCGATGATAGCCTGACCGGAGGTCTATCTTCGAGAACCACCGCGCTCCCTTGAGCTGATCGAAGAGGTCATCAATCTGTGGCAGCGGATACTTGTTCCTCACTGTCACCTGGTTCAGGTGACGATAGTCGACACATAGTCGCAAGCTCCCATCCGCCTTCTTGGCGAACAAAATCGGGGAAGCCCAGGGTGAAACACTGGGTCGGATAAACCCCTTGCTCTGCAAGTCCTCCAACTGTACCCGCAGCTCTCGAAGCTCGGCGGGGGCCATCCGATATGCTGGAGTAGATATCGGGGCTGTCCCGGGGTACAAGTCAATGTAAAAGTCTACCTCTCTACGAGGAGGTAGCCCTGGAACGTCGTCGGGAAAGACGTCCACGTACTGGTCCACCACTGCAGGAAAAGCCGGACTCCGCACATCCACTGCTCCTAGGATGAGGCTAGCCAACTGATGAGAGATGGGCTGCACTCTCCTCCGCGGAAGTCCATCCTGTGCTGCAAAGGTTCCCTTCTCGCCGGTGAAGGTAAACCTGCTCCCGTCGGTACGAACACATCGCACCTTGCGCCTAAAACAGCCGATCTGGGCATGAACCGTGGATAGCCAATCCATGCCCAAGATGACGTCGTAAGGCCTCGACGCCGCTACAAGGAGATCCCAGCCGAAGCTCTCGCCTCCTAGAGTAAGCTCACACTGCCGGCACCAGTGCGTAATCGTCGAGTCTGCTCCCGTAGGAGTCTCTAGCCGTAAGGATCGAGCCAACGGCTCAGTCGGAATCTCCGAGCTCCGAACAAGGGCAGAGGCTATGAAAGAGTGACTCGCTCCTGTGTCTATAAGTACTGCAGCAAGGGTGGAATAGACACAGATCGTACCTCGAATCATCTCTGGCATGTCGGGGTCGTAGGCCTCCACTGCCTGGAGCTGGGCCTGTCCCTGCCCTCCAGCTCCCTGTGGTCGAGGTGGCCCTCCTGGTGGTGGTGGGGGTAGAGCCTGGAAGCGTCGCCCACCACCCGCTGCTCGGCCAGCTCCTCTGCCTCGTCCGCCTCCTCCCTGCGGACCGCCACGGTCGACTCTCTGCCTCTGCCTGGGTGGCCCCTCCACCGTCTGCTGCTCCTCTGGTCGGCGAGTCGGGCAGTCACGAGCCATGTGACCCTGCCCGCCGCAAGAGTAGCACAGCCTGCCTCTCGAAAGGCTGGCACTCCGCTGTGTGCCCCGCACCGCTGAGCCGGTGTCCTGAGGCCGTCTGCGAGGGGGTCTGGTCTGCCTGGACCCGTGAGTCATCCGTCGGCTGCCTGCTGCCGATGACTCAGCTACCTGCCGCCCTGCGCTAGGTCTCGCTGCTGAAGAAGGCTCTGCCAGGAAGCTCTCGATCAGGAGGGCTCGCTCCAGCACTCCCGCCTGGGTCGGAATGCTGAGAGAGATCAGCGACGCCCGAATCTCCTGTCACAAGCCCTGCTCGAAGGTCCGGGCCCGGAAGAAGGGGTCCCGTACCATGTCGGTCGAGTAGCGAGATAGGTCCGTGAACCTCGCCGCGTACTGAGCGACCGTCATGCTGCCCTGGCGCAGCTGGAGAAGCTCCTGGATGCGCACCGCTCGGAGGGTGGCCGGGACGAACTCAGAGCGGAAGAGGCTCTCGAAGTCCGCCCAGAGCAAGGATGCCTCATCGTGAAACTGGAGCATCAGGCTCCACCATCGTCCTGCCGCCGCCTGCAGGAGGCTCGCTGCGAGAATCACCATGAGATCCGCTGGTGTCCTCACTAGCCTGAAGATCCGTACCACCGCCTCTAGCCAGTCCTCGGCGGCCTGGGGGTCCGCCTCACCGCGAAACCTGGGCGGTCGCTGGCTCTGAAACTCGTGCAGTGCCCTGAGGCGACGTGCATTGTCAGCGTCTGGTACTGGTAGCATCGGTGGCTCGGCGGGTAAAGCTACCGCCGGTGCCACTGCTGGCAAAGGGCCCTGCACCGAGGCCTCATCGCTCGGTGGGCTGCCGTCGCGCCCAACACTCGGAACCCTAGCTGGCAGTCGTCGCGGGGCCATCCTGAAAAGGAGAACAAGAGCACCACAGTCAGAACAGTATACCTGGTGAGCTGGCACAAGTAATCACAAGGAAAACTTGAGACTTTCATAAAGCAGATCAGTATACCCGGTGAGCTGACACAAGTAATCACAAAGAAAACTTGAAACACACACGCAATCAATGTTTTCATGCATTAAGTCGGAAATCATGAGTCAGGGTCCTGGTGTACGGATACGTCGGCCGCCGCACCAACACTGGGCTCCCTGAACTGATAACCACACTCAATACACTAAACACTATTGCTTCATATAGAAAGAAAGGACGATCAGAGTTTGCGGTAGAACCGACCACCTCTGATACCAATTTGTCACGACCCGTCCTCGGGGCCCGTGCCGTGACTACCCCAAGCCCGCCTTCCATAGGCCAGGGGCTGGCGACTAGCACCAAGGCGTAAATTCCCAGTAAACAGGGAAGGCATTGCCTTTATAAGTAACAACCACACAGAGTCAGCAAGCGGAAAGTAAAGTGCAGAAAGTAAAGGGGGCCGGAAATACAAGCCCAACTGTAAAGTACAACTGAAGAAAAGACGGCGGCCTCGTGTCGTCCACTGGAAATCCCACCTGAAGGGTGGGTACAGATAGCCTCCAGGCTCCTCGGGTCCCACGTCCGCTCCGAGCACGTCCCGCCCAGTGGTCCACCTCCAGGTACCGTCCTGCTCCACGCCCCGACCGTGATCAGCGCTGTCCGTCGTCTGCAACCAACACAACAAGGTGCGGGCATAGCCCGTGCAGGGGTGAGTACAAGCTACTCAGTAAGGACCCCGAGACCCCCGAAGGTCTCCCGAAATCCACAAAGGATATAGCACAAAGAAAGATGCAATCACGAAGTAACATCTGACTCGACTTAGGTATATGCCCATACATATACCTAAGTCCCCATTTCTAGCTCTGCTCACGAGCTCAAGAACAACTCAATCCACAAAGGAAAGCAAGACTCAAATCCACAAGGAGAGTAAACAGTAAATCCACATAGGATAGTTTAACACAATCCACAAAGGAGAGTAACATAAGATTCAGCTCAACCAGGTATACTTTTTCAGATGACGTCAAAGATGATCACTGATCCATCTAAGTCGTCGGACCCACGAAGGATCGATAGGTACTAACCCCCGCAAAAGACCCACACAGGATCGGGATCACACAGAACCTGTAGGCAGTGGCTCACACAGAACCGGTAGGCAGTGGCTCACACAGAACCGGTAGTAGGACCCACACAGGATCGGGCACTGATCCGCATAGGATCGCTGAGTGCAGTAGTCGACGCAGTCCACTGAGGATCTCTGCACAGTCGTCGCCGCAGTCCACGAAGGATCTCTGCTCTGCCGTCGTCGCAGTCCACGGAGGATCTCTGCTCTGCCGTCGTCGCAGTCCACGGAGGATCTCTGCTCTGTCGTCGAAGTCACAGCCAGCGCTAGGGTTCCCGCACATAGCGAGCTCGTTTAGGAGGGTCCGCTCCACGAGCCGAGAGGCTGATACATCAACTGACACGTAGTCCGAAGTTGATGTATCCAAAAGTTCCGTATCGACAACAGGATCTCAACGCGACAGACGGCGCGTCAATCGGATGCCCGGTCTGAGAGTTATTGGCATTTTCGTCCCAGGGGCCCGGTTAGTTTTTAGGGCAAAACCAACCCGACCGTACTCCGCCTGTATCCGATCCTCGGGCGGAGTATGCCAAAAGTTCCGTCTCACTTAGAGGAAACTACCACAGCTGACGGTACGTCGATCGGACGTCCGTAGCTCAAGTTATGAGCGTTTCCGCTCCGAGGGCCCGGTTGGATTCGTGTACGAACCAACCCGGCCGAACCCAAAGTCTTCCGAAACCTTGAGTATAATATACCGAAACGACCGTCTCGATCCAAGGATCGCGTAGCCGCTGATGGTTCGTCAATCGGAGGTCCCAGGCCCAAGATATGGGCGAAAGACCGTAGAGGGCCCGAAAACGGGGGTTCTGGGCCCGGGGCGACCCGGCCCGAACCCCCCTGGGGTCGGCCGAACCGGGTCGGCCCGATCCGGCCCGAACCGGCTCGGCCGGGTCCGGTCCGGCCTGGGCGCGGCCCGGCCGACCGGACCAGCCGGCTCGGCTTCGGCCGAGCGGCCGAACTGCCGCCGCCGCGGGGTTGACCCGCGGCTTTGAAGGAGACGCGGCCCCGCGGGGGGCCGCTTGTCACGCGGACGCGGCCGGGCCGCCGCCGCCGCGGCTTCAGCCGCGGCGGAAATTCTCCACGGCGGCGCGCCGGGCGCCGCCGCCTCCGGTTGCCGGCGCCGCCGCGCCGGCGACCCGCGCCGCCGCCACCTTCCGCGGGCCGCCGGAGTTGCTCCGGTGGCCCGTTTTGCCTCCCGTCTGCGCCGTTGTTCCTCCCGGGACGCGTCCTCCACTGCGGAATCAACAAATGGCCCTTGGGTCATGCTTTTGCCGTCGCCCGCCAAATCCGCACAAAAAGGAAGATCGGCGGAGGGTTGCCGGGTCTTGTTCGTTAGACCCGCACCCTCCGCGTTAGTCATAAAATCATCGGGAGGAAAAGAATTAACCAAATCAACAATTTTAAATAAATTAAAATTGTTCTGATCGGGTTCTTTATTTGAAAAGAATAAACATGGGAAAAGAAATAAAATATTCCAATCAACCCTTACCTCGCAGCTGTCGTTGCCGAACGAGGGATCGTCGCGGGATTGCTCGTCGCGGAGGAAGGAGATCGTCGCGTCGTCGCGGTATCCGGCGTCGCGTCGCCAATCTCCGGATCAAGAACAAACGGATTTAATTAATTAAATCCGTTGTTATTGAAATTTAAAAAGGGAGAAATAAAAGATCCGATTCTCACCTTTGTTGCCGAACGAGGGTCGGCCGCGGAAGAAGAGGCGTCGCCGAAGAATGTCGCGGGTAGATCTCGTCGACGTCGCAGATCTTGGTGTGCGTCGTCGAATTCCGGTCGCCGGCGTTCTTCGCGTTCTTCGCGTTCTTCGCGTTCTTCGCGGAGAGGGTGGAGGCTCAGAGGAATAGCAATCCTCCAAAATAGACAAGTTTGTCTATTTTATTATTTTGCCAACAAACGCAAAACGCGTAAGTAACGACCCACTTAATTCGTTGAATTAATTCAACGAATAAAACAGCCCATTTAATTCACGAAAGAAACAGCCCAATTAAATGGTCTGTTAAGAATTAAAGAAAACGCGTCGGTTGACTTTTCAGTTACTTTGACGGGTTTTCGCGGGTGCGTTACTTAGCAAAAGAAACGGCGGGGCTCGTGCGGGCCCCACCGCACATATATCCTACCAAGGGGTAGGATATTTCTGGATAGCATCCTATCCAGTTCAACTCAGTTCAAGCCGTCTTTAAGTGACTTCAAGTGGCTTCCAAGCAGCTTAAGTGAAATAAAATAAAGTTGTCGCACAAACTTTATTTTATTTCTGACTTAAAGCCGTAAAATTTAAAAACCACGTCTGAGCAAATGCAACTCCGGAAGAGGCGTTTCTAAGCAAATACCGGCGTTGCGATTTCATCGGTGCCCTCAGAATTCGATTCCGGGCACCGGTTCAAAAGATAGAAAAACCCGCTCGTCCGTTCACTGAACGTACCCGAGCCAAACTTCGGAAATTGATTCCGGGCACACCGGGCCTCGGAATTAGGTGCCGTCTGAAGCTGCGCTCTTGTAAAATTCCAAAGAAAATTTAGAAAAAAAAAAAATTTCCTTGAAATTTGCGGGTCTTTACATTTATAATATTGTTTAATGCCTCCCATATTCATATATATATATATATACCCTTTGTGCTACATTCCAACTAAGGACCCACTAGAGGTGGGTCTCAGAGGTAATTATCCATTCTCATTCATTTTTTATCCCATGTAGGGTGCCTTTGGATGGAGGTGGTCTTGAAAGAGTGGTATTAGAGTTATTACTTGATGGATTGTGTGGATTTTGAATTTAGGAACATTGAAAATATAACGGGTTTCTAGGAAAATGGTGTATATTGATATTGGAGTTTAACATAATCTAGGAATGACCAGCTGGGCCATGGGATATTAGCCCCCCATGATCTGATATAAGGACACTGACACTACAAAATGAAGAAGTTAAGTGGAAATGTAAGAGGGGTAGTGACCAAGGATAGGTATTTGAATCTTCATTGACTTGTGTTCTTATCATAATTTTGTGGTTATAGGATATATAAAAATAATTATGAATTAATTAAGTCCTAATAAAAAATAATACTACAATTCTTAGGATGTATTTGATTCCCTTTTAGCTATGGATCTGAGTCATTACCAACAAACATCACATGTATAAGGGGATCAGTTTGATGATATGGGTTATCACTGGATGATTGATCTAGTTTGGGAAGATAATTAGTTCCAGAAAAAATTGTTCAGTTTCTAGAGACAGGATTTTGAGAAGTATTATGTAATCATTTCTAATATAGATATAGGGAGTTGGTTAGAAGAGAACGACAATTCCTTAAACATCATCTAACCCCCAGTGGAGTGTTGAGTCCCTTTGGATGTTAGTCAAATTTTGGGTTCTACACATATTTGGTGGAAGTTATATAATAGTGAGAAGAATGAGGCTAATTTCATATGGGTTGATACTCAAAAAGAGATCTGAGCATATTTTTTCTCATTAACCATAAAGGTAGTGATGAAGCAATATTATCTCTCTTTTTATTAGGGTTGTATGTCTATGAGGAATCTAAAGATCATTTTCAAGGACCTTCTTCATTTTCACCAAAAAAATTTCAGGATAAGGATTCTAGTATATGTTTTTTTGAGGAGGTACTCCATCATCCTATCATGTATATGTTTACTCATTAAATGTTCCCAATGTATTTTGTGTTTTATTAGATGTTTTATTGTATTTTTGGGATTTGTTCTAAAATCACTATTGTGTTGATAGACAGCCAACATCCTAGTCTTCCCCCTCCCTATTCCTAGAGATGGTACCAAGCATGGTATATATTGAATATAAGTAAAAAGTGTAATGTTGAAATTTTATGTGATGTGGTTCTATGGACCTTGCGTATTTAAGTGAGATGTGTTGTGATGTTATGTGATTATATGGATTATTGAGGGGGGGGGGGTGGCCACGGTATGAACATGGAGCCAGGTTTATTTCCTTTATTTTTATGTTACACTAAAACCCTAGTTATGATATGGTATGTGATTTAATGTGACAACCCATGTGAATTTGGGAAATATGAGATGTGATGAGATGGTCCAGCTGTCTTCTGGTGAGATGGGATGTGGTTTTATATCACACTTTTTTGTAGTAGTTTTGTAATGTGATGTGATGTTATGTTATATAGAATATGTATGAGCACCATAATGTTTAATATTAGGTTGTGAGAGAAAAAAAATTTGCAGAAAATTATTCTGGGGTACTTTTAATATATATTTATAAATCATTCTACAAACATGGATGGTTTATTTAGTGAGTTATCCATGGAGAGGATGGGATGGTTATATGATTTTTGTAGGTTTTGTTGGATTTTTTAACATTATCACTAGTGAAATTTTAGGATTGTTTCATAGATGTGTGGAATATTGGGTTTTCTAATATATATACTTGTTTACTCACTCCATTTATATGAGACTATATTATGGATTTTAGTGATCACTACCTGGACCAGGTTGGACATTAATACCTTAGACATTCTCACTGTCGATTTTTCACTTCTATAACTTTTCATTTTAGATTTTTTTGAATAATTTTATCTATATGAGTTCTTTTTATACCTAAAATATTTTTAATTATATTCGTTTTATTTATTTTATATTATATCAGGGATTTTATTGGTTAATTATATCATCTATCTTGATCTTATATATATCATAGAGGGCAATGAATCCAATATTTATTTTATCATAACGTCGGTGATATTCACCATATCATGGCCTACTATATGATGTACATAGGGGGTCATTATCCTTATTTCGTAAATTAGGACCCTAGTGGGAAACCATTGGGGGGATTAAGTAATTAAAATAAATTACAAAAATAATATATTTTTTTAATTTATTTCAAAAATATATTTATAATAATCATCTTATATTCGTCTGTATTTTATTAAATAAAATTTGAATTTGATGAAATAAATGTTTCTTTTATACAGATTAAATTCAACTTTAATGATACAGTGGTATATATTCATATCCCCATATTATAAAAACATATTCTCAATGTGTATGGTGTTTTATTAGGGTTACTTCATGTGGTGTATCATCTAACATCATCCTAGTGGTGATCTCTACTAACTTGGATATCTCCCATTATAAATTTAACTAGAACATTACATAATGAAGATCAGATTTGGTATGGCTAGGGGTTGACCCCAATAAATTTTCCTCCATCCAATGTTATGATAAATTTAATTTAAAAGGCATGACCCTACTAGTTGGAGGCATTTTTTTCCTTATATATTCAAAAAAACCCTTATCATTAAACTTAATAAATACTAATCCCAATTTCACCTTTGTAACATCTACATCACTAATGGTCACAATTCTCTAGGATCATATTGACCGATGATCATGAAATAGTAATGAAAAAATCATATCTTAATGGTAATATTTCCTATAAAAACCTATATATTTACCACCAATATCATCATTTAATTCTTCTTTCCAAAATACTATTATAATTCATATGATATTTACTATTATATTCCTCATATTTCATTTCCTTGAAGTTGTTTTTATATAATGTGTAATATTTCTTGATGAAGTTCATTCTATTAAGCATACCATTTCTTAGTTGCACTTTTTTGGTTTTTATATCCCTATAATACCCCACGATATATTAACCAGGTTAGTTACATGGAATGTAATATTATTTATTTTGTAAAAGTTAATTTTACATCCATTATGGAATATAATACAATAGTCATTATGAAAATATAATTCTCTTGTTAATACTAAAATTAATTCCCAAATCATTACACCAGATATCCATTAATAAAATTTTTCCACAAAATTTAATACTTTATTCAAACAAATAATGCGTATTTTTTCATTAGTTTCATCATCAGTTTCACAAATAGTTTCATTAAACATGATATTTATCCATAATAAATAAACTAGTCATGTTTTCTTATTCAAATTTTTTTGTTCTTTTCTATCTAAAATATGGATCATTTCTTATTTATATGATAGATCATCTTTTGATTCCATAACTTGTTTTCTAGTATTTTCACAGGGTCTAACATATTCTTTCTTAATAAGGACACTTGTAATATGATGTAGAAATTGAAAAGGTGTAGTTGTAGTTTTCCTTAATAGGTAACTGATCCAATTCACTATATAATCTAAAATTATTCAATTTACATTAAACATGTTTTACAATTCACACTAGAAATAATTACCACTATCCATGGATATATTTTGCGGAATACATGATACCTAACATGAAAATATATTTCATTAATTTTATTGAAAACAATTTTTTTCAACCCTAAGTGGCCTTTACATGTTTTTTAATCACATATATTCTCTCTATAGATTCCTTTGCATTGTCTAGTCCAAATAATTTTCCTTCTCTAACAACATTCCATTAAGTTGTAGTTCTACACCTTTTTGATAGATACCTCCATAAGGATTTGATTTAATACACAAGTGAAAACTATTGTTATAGGATAATTCAATATGTGCAAATACCATACCCCATGAAAAAGCATTGATCTATCTCATAAAAAGAAATCCAATGATTAATTATTCATTTTATACTACCCAATAGTTTGTTAATGATAGTTTTTGATCATAATTACATTTATATTTATATGTTTTAAGAGATCCTCTTGAATATAGATTTAAATAAATCCTCCTAGTCCAACAAAATTCAATATATATACTACACAGAGTAAAAATACTTCTTTAATATATGGTATATCCAATATCTCTATATAAAATACACACTAATAGAAATGAAATTAAAATACATTGTCAATATATCAAGAACTACACATATTAGACTGTTTCCCTTGGATATCTTTATAGTCAAGTGAAAAAGATTAAATGATGTTTTCCCATGTATATATATGAATGGTTAATGGATAAGATACACATTTAGGTGTTTTTCTCTCCACCATCACTTCATGACACTATAAACACAATTCTATGTACTCATAGATCTCCTATTTAAATATATCATCACCAATAATGAACCTGAAGTTTTCAATTCAATTTAATAGAACTTAGATGTATAGAGAATGTGGATAAATAAGAATCATCCATCATATACATATATTTATCTTGAATAGTTATAATATATTTCTGTAAACAAATTTTATTGAACCTTCCTGATCAATATTTAATTTAGGAAAAATATCATATTTCATTTCAATTATCATCATATTCATCAACATAATCATAAATATTGTATTTAATGATAATCTCTAGAAATTATGGATGAGAAATAATTTCATAAAAGTTTGATTAAATCCCTTCCATTATTATTCCCATGTAAAACATTACAAGGTACTTGATCGATGGTTCTACATTAATAATTATCATTTTATGAACACCTAGATATTTCATACTCGATGCATTTGTGAAATTAGTTTCTCTTCTATTGAGATAATTAACATAACAATCATAGTCACTTTGAAGATCCTACCATATCGATTGTTTCTTTGTTTAGTTATTTTTGAATGAATATATACATCAATAATTGTGGGTAAATTTATATATAAAAAAAGTTTTCATAAAGATAATATCTCCTTATCTTTGGTGTGAAAATAATTATAGTTAACACCATGTCTTGAGTAGCTTAATTCTACTCATATGGCATTAATTTAAATGATCCATAGGGAAAACCATTTAATTTTCCAATAGAAAACATCTAATACCTTTTAGAGTTGTGTCACTATAGACAAAAAAACAATCTTTGATAGATGGTATCTTTATCATAGGTTTAACCAACCTATTTTTTAGATCATGGAAAAATTATCCACACTAATTTTTCTAGTTAAACACAAATAATATTTGATTTAACATGGTTAGTGTGTTAAAATTCCAGGAAACTATTTCAACAAACTTCTATAATAGCATTCTGAACCAAAGAAATAATGATACTCAGTTACTATTATGGGATGAGGCTACTCCCTTTTAAACATTTGAATGTAAGGATCAGAAGATATTCCATTATTATTTACAATGTTCCATAATAGTGGAAAATTTCACAACAATTAACTGCATTTAATAAATTTAAAAATTAAATTTTCCATCCTTAGGGTTTTTAATATGACCCTTATATGATCCTCATGATCTTTGTCACGTTTAGAATATATCAGAATATCGTCAATAAAGACCACAAAAAATTTACCATGGTAGCCTCTATATACTATTAAAAATATATAGAAATATATTATGAGAATTAGTCATCATAAATGGTTTAATGACAGACTCTTAATGAATATATACCTTTATAAGACATTCATTGGTGTATCTTCTTTCTCTACCCTCAAGAGATGATACCCTAATCGGAGTTTAATCTTAGTGAATAATTGAGCACTTCAAACCAGGTTAAGAAAATCATAAATCCTTGGAAGATGATTTTTTTTATTTTATATCATCTCATTATGAAAAATGTTGTTAAATAATTTCTTCTTTGATCAATATTTGTTTTTAAAAAACAGATCATGTAATCATGAAGGATATATAATTTTTCAAATTAATCCATTCTCTAAATATATTGATGTTGTTTTTTAAAATTAATACAAATCGATTTATTACATTCTATATAGAGCCATTGATATTTTCTTTGATCCAAGTATGAGTTCAATTAATAACATTCCATCCCATTATGGGGGAGTTCAAATATACTCTTTGGTAAATAAATCAATGTGTTTACGAAGAATAGGTATATTGGTAATTTTTTTAAATAATATATATTCCCATTGTTCACAAATAAAACTTCAATGATGTCAATATGATGAAATTATTAGTATGAATCTTGTTGCGATATTCCATCGTTAATGATTATTAAATGTTATCCATTCAAAATGATAGATGTATCATTGTTTCTATAGTAGATCATATAATTATACATTGATAACAAAAATATCTCATGTATTATGTAAAATTACTCCATTGGAATGACCATATAGTTTTTTGAGATATTTCCCTCGCTAATTTTAATTTGAAAATCTATATATAAATTTATTGATTGAACAAATCCTCAAGGTGTCTTGATCGATAACATGACATCTAGTATTTCATGTTTTATCATGATGTTATTATCCAAAATGAATGATATAAAAGAATGTATAAAACTCAAATAAATGAATGTGAATTCTATAATTAAGTGTAAAATGAATGTTCCTTCAATATAATCTTTTAGGGCCTCAAAATTGGCTATTTGGATATCAAAAGCATGAAATTTATCATGTTCCATATTCAAGGATTCATGATAGTTTCCATAAACAATTATATGATTGAGATATTAATTAGTGAATTTTTTATGCACTCAAAACATTAATAATTCCCTTGAAAATAATTCACTCACAATCGTACCTATTTTATTCAAATTCATATGTGGAGGAAAACATATTAATAAAAGTTTTTCACTACATAGACTTATATTAAACACATATAACAACATGTATTAATTTAATATAAATTCACCAATTTCTACATCATACATCTATTCCACAAGGAAAGTTGTACATTATTCCAATACAAATTAATTCCAAAATATTTAAATTTCCCAATCTTCATTAAATTTGACTTCTAGACCACTATAAATCTCCAATATTGTTTACAATAATGAAATATATCTTCATAATTCTCATATACGTGGATAACCAATTATTTATATAGATGGGGTCTCAGTTCACCATTGAATTCATCTATCTTCCTTCAGAATCAACAACAATGCATGATGTATACCATACCAGAATTCTAATGCTAATCTATTAATTACACAATTTTTCATTTTCTATTTTATTTAATTATAATAATTCCATTTCCATCATGGATAAGAGAGTATTAAGAATATACCAGTTGAAAAACATTTCTTGAACTCATCCCATTATTTTGATTCCATCTCATACATGGAATATTATTATTGATATGTTTCCACCACAGATCTAATTCTACTTCTTTGTGACATACTAGAAACATAATTTTATTCATTTTAGAAAACATTATTATTTATAATTTCTTTTATATTGTATTTATAAATATTCCATAAATCATTTGGTTATTGGATCCACTAAAAACATATGTTTATTAACACGTGTTGGATTTAACTACCAATTGTTCATTCCTTGGAGATATTAGACAATCCACAATGCATGGGATGTAATTAATGGCCCTAGTTAACATATTATCATGATGAGTTTTACTCCAACTCCTCCCATATATGTAACATCACCATAATGTTTTTTGGTTCATCCATTTTTTACTAATGTCCCTCAATTTCAATCCATTGTTTCCTAAAAGAAAAAATCTTTTGTAAGAAATTAGATACTATTGGAAGTCACATTATAACTATAATGTAAATATTAATCCCAGAATATTATAATATCATGCCTCTAGTTTGATATAGCTTAAATATCATTCATATCAAACTCTCCATAAATCCATCATAATGGATGGTAGAATTCTTGTGATTAAATAGGAAATGGCCCCAAGGAGTGTCAAAACTACATGGAAAAAGTCCTCTTTATCATAAAATATGTGATAAAAATGATAATGTCCAATTTTCCATTTTCATGTTTATTTCCCCTGTTTACATAAATTCAATAGCCACATCCACTTTTAGCACCTAGATAGGGGTTTCATTTCATTAAAACCACTCACATAATACTTCCAAAATATTTTAATGTGTTTCCCGCTATATTAGGACATTTACCTAGTGTTCATACTGATATTTTCTAGTCATAATTTATAAAAATATTTAATCCAAAATTTGATAAAAACTATGGAGACCCACCATTATAATACATGGCTTTTATCATATTTTTTTATGAAAATATTACATTTATACCATTGACGGATAATTTTATTCCTATTTCCATATAAGCGAGTTTCAAAATCCATAAATTATAAAATTAAAAAAAGAAAGAAATATTAGTAAATAATTTTGTAGATGGAAAAGTTATTTATTCCAATGTCACCTAACTTGAATTAATTGTTTGGGGATATACAACAATAAAAAATTGTAAACATATATACCAATAAGGGATAAACAATGGAATTGGTACATGAAAAAAATCATCAAGGATAAAAACAGGAGGCATTAAATTATAATATAATAATAATTAAATGATACATAAAATGTGAATTTAGATACAATTTAAAATGATACATTCTTAATAAATAACCTTTTTTTATCCATGAGTTTTTAAAAAACACAATTACCAAAAAAATAGAAATGTTATCATAAAACATTTCATATTTAGATATTAATTATTTATCTAAAGCATTATATAACTATTAGGGTGAACCCTTCATATGTATTTATTAATTTTTACCAAAAATATCCTAAGAATTTATTTCAATAATAACCTACAGATAGTAAAGGAAACTATTCATTTAATGTAATTATCTATATAATTTCATAATTACAAGAAAATTAGATCATTTTCTACACGCATAAAGGGTATTTGGGTTTTATTAATGTTAGTGATTAATAAATAAATTATTGTTTCATCATTCTAAATACCCATGTATAAGGATGGATTTTGTGTATTCAAAATATAATAAAATCTCATTTAAAATATAGAAATTCAAGGAATAAAATTAGCAGCATGATAGTATACAACATTGATTATGAAAAGGTAATATTAAGAGGAAAAAAGGAAACACATTGAAAATACACAATATAGGTTATAATGGAATACATTAAACTATATGTAAAGAATTTAATTCATCATGTTGGCTCCATACCAAAAATTGTGTACATGAATGTAAAATAGGAAGATGATCCTTCCCATAAATTGAGATATTATTTCGGAAATCATGGAGAGGAAAACCAAAAGGCATTTGGGACATTATGGAAGAACATTAGAGAGGGGAAATGAGAATAATTTTTTATTGAAGTGATTTGGTGTAGATAATAATGAGAGTATGGGTGGTTATTTTTTTGAAAAAGTCGAGGAATTGTTTAATAATTTCTAAATATAAGGCCTTGAATTCTTGGTGTTAGAAAATAAAATACCAATGGCATGCCAATGGTTTTCCCCTAGGTTTTAGATATTTAAATCACTCATTAAAATATTTTAATGGATTAAAAATGATATCCAGTTTTAATATTCCATCATACATGGGGAAATAATTATTAATCAAAATATAATTTTTAATATAAATATTTCAAATTTTGATTTTGAAAATAAACTTATATGTTTTTATATTTATATAAATCCATTAAAAATATAATATTAAAAAATAATATATTTATAGTCTCGGATTTTTCAATTAATTATCACATTTTGATTACATATATATGAAGTAATGAGACAAACAAAAAACAAAAAACTGAATTTCAACTACTCATGAAAAAATAATGTACTATTATAAATTCATGAAATCTCACCCTATCCTATTTTTGAAGGGATGATTCCAAATATAATGTTTATTTTACCAGAAAAATTCTCTAAATATGATATTTTGAACTTATAATCTAAAAATAAATATTTATTGAAAAATTTATTTTTTATGACACGATGAACTATCTGAAATTTTAAGAAATTACATATGACGTTATCAAATTATAATATTATTTCAATTTTCAAAAACCCATATTTTTCTAGACTTGAAATTTCGGGAAAATTTTGAATTTTTTCTATATGATTCTTATAAGGGGTAAAATGGAAATTTTTCCCTAAAATTTGATCTTGAATAATGTTTTTCCATCTCGTTGGTCTTAGGATACAATGTTTAACCAAATAAAATTGATTAGTGCAATTTTGAACCATTCAAATTATCAGGGAATTATTAATATTTAATATTTAATTAATTAAATATTAATTTATTTGGAATTATTTGTTTGAATATTTATTTTGAATGGATAATTGTATTTAGATTATATCTCTTCTATTGAATCTATATAAACTGTTTGGCTAAGGTTGTGTATAGACATAGGTTGTGCATTAGGGCCAGTCTGGCACACCTTTTTCTTTTTTTTTTCATAAATTATTTTTTCTCAATTATTTTATTATCCTACACTTTGGATACTTATGTATGCCCCCAATGGGATTCGTCTTTCATGTGACTGAGAGATATGTCAGATGTGAAGAGATTGAAATTTATAGATAGAAAGGAGAAGTGAGGTACTTCTGTAGAGCATGAGAGGAGATGAATTGTCGTAATGAAGCCATGGATTATAGACATGGGGAAAAAATCAATAAATTCCACCCAACGGTAGTATGTTTTTTTGTTTTTTAAAAAATTATCATAGATTTACCATTTCCATGTTGTAAACCCCTATTATGACTACTTAAGACACCTTGAGAGTCGATCTATAGAATTTGGAGAAAAATGGTGTTTATGGATGATTTGAAGGCTTTCTATTCAGAAATCCCAATCACAGTGCATGTAGTTCATCGACCACATGTCATGTGGTCTTCCTATTTGGGTAATATGTTCTTTAATAATTACACTATGTGTATGGGGAATTCACAATATGTACTAGGAAAAATCCATGTAGTTGAGTACCCATCCAGACGACATGTATAGGGGAACTTGGCTGTCTAGATTAGATGGTCAGACCCAATGTGTGTTTCACACAATATAAAAGTACAAATCCCTAGTATATAAATTTCTAGTCTATGATAGGTACATAGGTTTGTAACTTATATTGGTTACACACTATGTAGATTTATTACAAGCCATGTTCAAGGGATTCCATTCTCCATGTCCAGTTGATGTGCATTCCCAGGTAGAGCCTTGGGAGAACACTCCATGTACTTCCTCATCACTAACATTTTGATGGGTTTTAATGTATTAATACCATGAATTCATTATTAAATGAATGATTAATATATTTTGAATATCCTTTCAGATAAATCAAGATGGGAAAACCCTTGAGGTGATTTGAGGATTCCAAAGATTATTTTGGGAATTTTCTAAAATATAGAGTCTCTTTTTTTGATAATTAAATTTAGATATCTCCAAAGAGTTAGATCCCTACTATATGGTGGGCCATCGCCTATCTCTCTTGACTAATATTCAAGAAATTTTTCTTTTTTTCCAAGAGGACATCATTATTTTGACCAATATAATCCTTTATAGGATTCCTATGTCTTATTACTGTTACTAAGGGTCCCCTATGAGATGAATTTTCTTACATGCTAACATAGGGACGTCCTTGTAGGATCCCTCAACCTGTTTACTCATTTTGATGATACCATATAGGATTATTATTCCAATATACATTGTTATCAAGGGTCACATGAAGGATGTCACTTCCAAGGTTCTATTTCAAGGATCTCGTATTGGAGGCCTCTATTTACATATCATCAAGGATCCCTAGTAGGATTCCACATTTACTTTTATAAATGATGATCTATAGTATAATTAATTGTATTTTTCATATACCTCAAGTATCCCATGTACTATCTTATAACAAATTTATGATATAAGGGACCCAGTGGGTGTCATGGTGTTTTACAAACCATGATATAGTGTGTTGTGGGTTTGAGTAGTGACGGTAACTAGTGTCACCTTAGTTATCATACTGAAAACATAATCTTATGTGGATGTGAAACTATGGTTGGTTTAGGAATTAGGCCACCATTACTATTTTATCTATTCATTAACATTTTTACTATTGATAAAATAATGAATACCAGAGGTGATTCTAGTTTTTTGGCTAATGAGCCTATCTCGTTGTGATATTAATTATTGGGATTCCATGATGCATTACCATGGATCTTGATTGTGTTCCTTGTTATTTTTTATTATATTATAATTAGGAGTCTCATATATAATTTTTTAGATCCTTCTTTTAATCAAATGATTATGATATTGAGGAATGGTGTCCCTATTGAGTTTATACTTGATGATAATTAAACTCTAATATGCGATGGGGATGATTATGCTCTACCTAATTGATTACTTGATCATGATAGTGGACATGGTGCTACTCACTGATTATGTGACATATACTTGAGGATGATTACACTCTCCTAAGAACTGTGTATGATTACGATCCCCCTATATAATTACATTATTATTGTGGTTGATGTGGAAGTCCTCACCGATGTTGTGACATATACTCAATGATGATTATTCTCTCCTATGAAATGTAGAAGATTATTCTATCCTTGGTAAATTACATTAAAATGGTGTTTGACATGGTTATAAACATCATTGATATACTCATGGATGATTACACTCCCATATGACAAACATATGATGCTCCTTACGGTCTAGTGGACACACCATTTCTACAATTTCTAGAGGCAATTACTATCATTTCGATATTGATTCATTTATATGATTGTATTTTAAGAATTTATTGGTATATATAGATTATTCCTTTTACAACCCATCTAAAGGTCATCCACTTAGGGTTCATCCAAGATCTAATGTCATGACCACCTATGGATCGGGACCAACGTCTTAGAAATTCGACTATATTAACAGGGAATGAGTGGAATAATTTCTAGGTCAATTAACATTTATTAAATTATTCATTGGTATAAGAAATCTTTTTTTATAGGGATTGGTGAAGAGTATTTGTGAGTACTGATTTAGAAAAAGTATCCACGCATATGGTGACATAGCTTTCTCAAAGAAATTTTAGTTTTAACCAAAGAAGGTATATTTAATTAGGATTATGGACCTAAGGATATAATTAATGAAAATTACTTGAGTGGTATAACATCCAACTCAAATCCCAAGTCACAAAATGTATAATCAACTTGATCATGGATCCTACGATTTAATGGGGACAGATTTTACTATAATGTTGTTTATAGAAAACATAGTTCAACATCTTGGATCAGTGTCATTATCATGTATTTATATACATGTATGGTATTATATATTCATATAGATATGTTTATTGAAATAGGCCCATGGAAATAATGTCATAGGTAATAGAATATGTGGATTATTTGTATTTTGTTCCCAAGAATCAACTATTCTGATTTTATGTTATTGTTGTCTTTATAATTCTTGTTGTTTCTTGGCACGGAAAGTCATATTTCGAGAGCATGAAAATGTGACCTAATATCTATTGGCTCATCATTAGTGTGTCCTATTGATATAATATCATACTTTTGTAATTTCATCTGGGTGTGCATTCATAACTTATGTATTCTTTTTAGGTTGATCACATGCAACATGATGGATAGGGTTGTGTCCTATGACTTCCTGATTTATCAAATCCACCTATGAAATTTTTTTTGATAGGTATTGAGAATCGTGACACTATAATTGAGACTGGTTATGTGGTCTAGATAGAGGTCAGTTGTAGAGATTTTTACTTTTCTTTTAGTTTCCATTATGAACATTTAAATTTATGGCTAGCCTTGTGGGTGACCAGTTTTGTATCTATGAAATTGTGGCTTTGGGTTTTATATAATTTAATATATTACTGAATCATGTTTTATTTTATTTTTTTATTGATTTCACACACTAATTATTTCTGATATTGAATTTTTTTGGTTATTTCCATTGCAGTAATATATTATAAGGGTAATGTATCCCCAATGAACCACCTTTAGATACTCTCTAGAAGTCAACATCCTCTGATATACTGGGATGTGCACTTGAGGCCATAAGGAATATCATCATAGAGTATAGTTTTACAATATACTGAGTCTAGAAATTTCTGATTATAATTTTATGTGTTTCATTCCATTTTATTTAATATTTCGGATGTGTTAGATAAGAGTATTAGGAATATGAATAAAATGATGATGGATATCTAGTTTGTGAAATGAGAACACTTGATCATCTAAGATTTCATGGTTTCTAGGGATATGGGATTTCTATTTTAACATGTGATGTTATATTTGTATATAATTTTTAAATTGAAATATGTCCATTTTGTGTGTATGTGATGATATATTATGGATTTATGGTTATTGGATCATTAGAATGATGATAATGATTGATTTTTCCTCTTTTATAGAAAGGAAAGAGTCCGATCATAAATCATATTTCACACGTTGGATTCACATTTCATAGGACTAATACTATGTGATTACTACTGAAGCGGTAGAAAAATTTTATAATGTTCCAACAAAATCATAAATGCTATTTTATTTTAATGTTTTTTGGTGTAATTTTACTCAGTTGGGAAAACCTAAATATAAAGTTACTTCTGATGATATGTTATGTATATCTATATTGTGATGTTTTATGGTGAGGATAAGGACACAATCCATCATCTAAGAAGGTTTAGTGACCCATGTAGTTTGGTAAGGCACATGATTTCATGTTTAATACCCCATTTAGTGTGTTGCTTATTTTTTTAGTTATTTAATGTGTTAGTAAGAACCTATACTATATTTTCCTGCATAGCATGGAATATAATTCTACTCAATTGAAAATCATTTTACATTATCAAGTTCGACTACTAAGTATAATGTTGATTAGTACTATGATTTATCTTATGAACGATACCTCAAGCTAGTTTTATTATATAAAACTTCTTGATGATTGTCACTTCAGTATCACCTCTACACATTATCATGACCTCCAGGGAGATGTTCCTAGTTAGGATTCTCAGAGAGGATATGAGTCATGAAAGTTTATTCTTGGTATTTTTTTCTATGTTGATAGGTTTTCACATTATATTTTGTTGTGACATTTACCTTTCATGGAGAGAATTTACCTTAGGGCTTTGTGGGAGAGCTAGATGCCCTTATTTTTGGTTGTCTTGAGTTAATGGATTCCTTTTTTTGATGTGAGATTGGTTATAATGTAATTATGATATCGATGCATGGGTAGTGCTAATGTTTTAGTATATAGACACGATTATGCATTTATCCTTTTACAAAGACCCTATGGTTCTTTTGTATGAAGATTATCTTTGATAGGAAGATTTTTTTTTCAGTGCCTTACCCGGATTTCATTGTTTCTAATGTACTTAGAGTGTGGGTAGAATCTCGTGACAGGAACAACACCGGTTGATCAGAAGTCCTGGAAATAAATCACGAAATATTTTTGGTGACCAATTTCTAAGAAGAGTTCGCATGGTTGAATATGGATTAATGAGACATACATTACTTGTAGTATGTTCATATTATCCTTATGATTAATGACTCGTAATATCATGATTCAGGTGATAATGGTACACACTTGTTTCAAATGGTACTATTTGAATCATAAATCAGTGAGTGTATCTGAGCGAGATAAGGACCGACAATTTCAAATATATTACAGAGGCATCATTTAATGATAGTTGTGATGAAATGGGAAATGTCCCTCCATTTTAATGGAGATACCAAAATTTAATTGGGTACTTCAAGACAAATGACTTTTGTTTCGACATGGACATGCATTTTTGAGAAACGTGGTGTTTGAAGTATGTTAAATGCAAGAGTATATTGTTTGATATGAGTTTGACTCAGAAGATCTATACATTCATTTTTCTCGAATATTAGTTTAGTCATAGTTGGAGAAGAAAATGATCTATATTAAAATCACCCAATGTACTATGAGATAGCATAAATTATATGGCTATATTCATTTCTTCTTAAATATATTTCATATTTTTACAATGAAACCTGTTGAGTTTTCACTCAAGGTTCGGTATAAGGTATGATATATTGCGAGGAGTGAATAATTTTTCATTTGGGAGAAGTGATCCTCATTTTTAGTTGAATTTTTTAGTTTTTGCTTGTCTATTGAGCTTGATGTTCAAATTTATAATAGATGATAATGATACTACTATGGTGGGGAGTACCAGATCAGTTGATGTTGAATGTCTCCTATATTGGAGAAAATTATTGACATTATGAGACTAGTAATTGGATATTCTAGATAGTGTATTTTCAATGGTTCTCAGCATGAGAGCATCAACACTATTTGAAAACCGAGGATTTGAAAAGAGGAAATGAATTATGGTGGTGTGGTAAAATAAAATATGTTTTTTCGAAAGGAAATTTGAATAGAATAATGAATTTTTTCTATCAGATAATTATAAGGGGTAAAATGGTCATTTTCCAGTATAAGATGAACATAGATAATTTTTATAACCTCTTATTTGGTCAAAATATTGGGTTTTTACCATAGTATAGCATTTTGGAATAATTTTGAACGTTTCAAATTGACTTGGTATAAATGATTTTTTAATATTAATTATTTAAATATTAATTTATTCTCACACTTTTGTTCAATTATATATATTAAATAGAGAATCATAGAGAGATAATGTATCCACTATTGATTCAGTAATGACTAGTTTTTTATAGGTAAATCATAAACATAGGTCTTGTGTTGGGGCCAATCTCGTGCCCCATTTTCTTTTTTACTTTCTTATCTTCCATTTCATTTTCTATTTTATTTTATTCTCCACTCATTAACTTATCACATATGACCCCTAAGAGATACCTCCATCACCAAATTTTGAGATAATATGGATTGGGATCATGATATTTATTGTGGGTAAGATAGGTATTCCTACAACGCTCGTGAGGATGCATATCACCATGCTTCAGTCTTTGATCACAGAAATAGGTGAAGCTTCAGAGGATTCCACCCAATGGTAGTCCATTAATTTGTTTATAAGTTAATACCTCCAGGATTCCCATTTTATAATTTTAAGCCCATATTATTAAATTTATGTACCCCTTGAGGATTGATATATATATTTTGATGTGGGAAAATGATTTTTCATGACGATTTGAAAGTTTCCCATTTGGAAATCTTGATCATAAGACATGTAGTTTAGTGAAAACACCTCATATGTTCTTCTAATTCGGTGATATGATCTTATTGATGTAAAAAAATTTATTATGGGGTTTAAAATCCATGTACTGGTACTCATATTTGTATTTGAGTACCAGATCAAACAACCTATGTAGGGCTATAGAGCCATTTTGAGTTGTCGAAAAGACCCCATGTGGGTCACATGCCATGTAAAAGTACACATCTATGATATATACATGGTCAGGACATGTGAGGTACATGGGAATAGACCTCATATAGGTTACACAACATGTACATGTTTTCCACACCATTTACATGGGTTTACACATGTCATGTCTTGAATAAGTTAATGACTAGGTGGAGCTTTAGGAGAACACACCTTATACTAGTTATACACACTGTGTACTAGACCTTCCTATCCTTTGAGTATTTTTTGTGTCATTACACCCCCAATTAAAAATTGTATTCTTGAGTAGTCCATTTTTATTATCATTTAGTGTAGATTATGATGGTGAATGCATTTAGTTGATTTGAGGACTTCTAGAAGGATTTTTATAAATTTTATTAATTATATAGGTTCTTCATTCAAGAATAAAATGTAGCTATCTCTTAAGAGTGAATCCCTTGATTTGAGGTGTGACATAAAACATATATTTAGACTAGTATTCAAGTAATTTTCCTTTTGGTCAATGTGTCCATTTTATATTTTGACCTAGAGGATCCAATGTAGAATGACTCTATCTTATCACTATTATCAAGGTCCCATATAGAATGTCTTTTTATACATGCTATCTTATTGAATCCTATATAGGATTCTTATACCTGTTTACTCTTTCTGAGGAACCCATATAAGATTACCCTATATACATACACTATTTTATGACTGTCTCATAGAAGAATATTTTTATTATGTATGGTTCTGATTATCAAATGTATGATGACACTATTTATATATCATCAAGGGTAACATGTTTCATTCCTAGTTTACCTTAACAGCTAAGGATCCTAAGTATGATACCATCATTTATATTTAGACCTCAATAATTCACTGTTGGATGCCTCTATAGTGTAATGATGTTGGGGACTAGTGTGTTTGATGGTGTTTGACCAACCCTGATCATATGTTGTATGGAATTGGGTAGTGATAGTATTGGGTGTTAGCTTTGAACCTATAATGAACATGTATTCCCATGATGCTGTGATAGTAGTGGTGGATTTAAGAAATCCGACAACCTCACTCTTCTATTTAGGAGTTCACTTGTTTGTTTTTTATGCAATAATTATCACAAGAGGTGATTCCATTTTTTTCACTGATGATCCTGACATGATATATATGACGTTATTTATTGGGATGGACATATGTATAACAAGGGATCTAGTTTCTGATCCTTGTTATTTTTGGTTATATTGTTATTCATATGTTGAAATGTTATTCATTCTTTGAGGATTTGGAGCCTATGATTATTATATTCATGAATGGAATCCTTATTAATTGTTATACTCAAGGATTATAATGATCATTTCAGGGTTGGGGATAATTATGTTCTCCTTAATTGAATCCTTGACCATGGTGGGGAAAATGTCACTCCTAAATGATTATGTGAAGTATAATCAAGGATGATTAGCTCTCTTGAGTGATGAGATGATTGATCGCTCCTTAATAAATTAATTGATTTAGGTTGTGTACATGAAACTCATGACCAATGACATGGAATATACTCAATGTTTATGAAAAACCCTTGAGTGATAGAGTTGCTTATTCTCTCCCTTATCTATTAATTTACTACTATTTTGGGCATGAAACTCCACATCGTTGATATAATCATCGATTATTACATTCCCTCAAGTTATTCCTATTATATTAATAAAATTATCTATATTGTAATTCCCCAACCCTAGTTACATAGAGTTGGTCCATTATTACATAACATTGGCATGATAACAAGAGATCATGTCTCGAAAGACTGACTAGTTTAGTATCCATGGAAATAGTAGATTGATACATAAGTTTTACATGACATCATGAAATAAAAAAAATTGTGACCCCTTTAAACACACTCATATCCCTTAGACTATCCCTGTAGGTCAATCATAATATACTTTTTCACAATATGGAAAAAACATAAGAAAGGGGTAAGCTCAGATACTCGGTAAGGATAACAATGTAGTGGAAACTATCATTAATAAGAATATATATTTAATCCAATGTATAATACTCAAAGACAATCCTTTTGAAAATAATCATTAGAATAATATGCAATGATAAATCAAATAATTCCATTTACTTATTCACAAGGATATTATACTAGTTGAATAATCACATGTAATATCAATAGATAATTTCATAATGATGGAATACAGAATTCCCGAAATCATAACTACATAGACAAGGCCCCATTCAGAGACTAAAAATAATATTTTCTCATTGCCTTGTGCCATGAAACTAGTTTGTCACATTAGACCTACTAATGCATCAAAGAGCTGTTGCTGGCTCCACCCGTCACTTACTAAGTCCAATGGATTCCTCATATGAGAATGTTGAAACATTTAATATACATTTGTATTAAAAAAAGAATAATAAATGTTCACAATTTAACCATAGACCATGAATGGTATAGAAATAACACATCGACATTAATACATATCACAAAACCTTCAATATAATATAGAAGATTGTATCATAATAAATTAACTTCAAATATGTGTAAAATCAATCAAAGTACGTTGACATTAATGAAATAAAATCTATTTGAGAGAAATATCCCTTTCTATTTTGAAATCATTTAAAAGTCACATAATTATAAAAGAAATCATTTATTTTGAAAATATTCTTATAATTTTGTTAGGAAATCTAGGATGGTGTTATAATGGCAGAAAATATCCTCACCCACTATATAAGTTAAAAAAACATTCTTATCTTAATTTGTCGAAAAGTTCATAAATTACACTTCTAAGAAAACTATGAAAACAATAATTTGAAAAAAAATTATAAATAGTAAAATAAGGGAATAAATGATATTAAAACATATTCTAGGAAATAGTAAAAATGATTTGAAATACATTTTTAAGAAACACATATGTGGATGATAAAGATGTCTATGTAGATACTTTCATAAAAACCTCGAATAATAAATAGATTATTATAATAAAACTTACCATATAAATTTCCTTAGTAAAGGGTCAGTTAAATTAATTTATAATAGTTAAATCATTGTTATTAAATTATATAAAGACCACATATATAAATATTATATCATATATGATCTTCTAATATTTCTTTACTAAAAATATTTCTGTAGTATCATTGTTTCGGGTGTAAATTGATTAATTTTATCTTTATATGTATTGTTAGGTAATCATGATTGATATAGATAGGATGTATTTTATTCATATGATGAATGATATTATGTTCATAAACGTTATTTTAAATTATAAAATTACAATTATTATTGAATGGTTATGATGGGGAATGAATCTCATCACGTTCGGGGAAACGATAATTTGTACTTACGCATGAGAAAAAATATCAATATATTGATCATGAAATCATATGTAATTTGATGGTATATAATTTAAAAATAATCATTGACAAGTTATATTTATTATTTACATCAATTATACTCATTTTTATACCCATCTAAATAATTAATTGTTGAATAAAAGACAATACCATGACGTGGAGATGGTAATACATATATTTTCACGTATAGTGACATTGTCATTAATAGAATGGAAAGAATAATTAACATGGATGTACCAAACATATAATAACATCACGATATGTATATGTTATTAGAGTTATAATTTTGGTATTGAAAAAAAATAAAGTGGAAGTGTAAGAAGAAGAAAATATTGAATGAGGTGATGAAATTATTACCTCTTCTTTGAGTGATTCTTTTTTATTTGATCAAAAGGGCTCCATAGATTGGATTTATATTCATTTTAAGGAAACTATGTTTAAGATAAGGTAATTGGGATTATATTTGAGTAGGGTTGGGCCGAGACAAATGTTTTTGAAGGTGTGAAATTAAGATAAGGTGAAGTTCCAATTTGTAAGAGAGGTGATGGGAACGTTAAGAAATGCTTGAAATATTATTTTATATTTAAATAATCTTTATGTTATAATGGATCAAAATGGATTTATTTCTAGGATAAAGTGGGTATGGATCTAAAAAATATCAAAAAATAGGTTTCTGACATGTTTAGGTCACCATATTAACCTTATCATTTAGAGTTAACTCTTAGTTAAATAGGTTAACATTTAACATGTCTCCAAGTATTATTATAATACATGGTTAATAAAATTACTATAAAAATCCAAGTGAACCACTAGTGGTTCATTAATGAAATATATATCACTATATAAGTACTTTGACTTATCCTTATATTTTTAGGAATATTATATCATTTAATAATATAGTATTTTAAAAAAACTCATTTATGCCAATTTTGCGACTATTTAGAATTTGGTTTTTGTGAAAGTCAGAAAAACATTATCACTTCAAAAAAAATTATTTAATCAACCCTAACATGTCATATTAAACAATAAAATTCGTGGATGGCATAAAAATTATCATTTTACATTTCCATTAATAGTAATAATATCTATTATTTTAATCATTCATTAATAAGGTAATAGTTGCAACATCATTGTGTCATAAATAAAAATAATTATTTAATGTCTAAAAGTTATAAATAAAATAACATGATGTATGAAATATTTTTATCTTTTTAATTAATATTAATATTAGAATTTATTTTATCAATATCATTATATTAAAAAAAATTAGTTATTAAAATTTGAATTTATCAATTTTAACTATTCTTTAAATAAAATAAAAATAAATGTCCTAATCTAATTCATGTGGATCACAAGGGATCATATTTTTTTAATAACGTTGATTTAGGTTGAAATACACTTATCCAATAGAAATAGGACATGTGTTAGGGTAATTATAATATCATTTTTACCTCTAATTACCCTATATACTTTTAACCATTGTAAATATTATTACAAAGTTACTATTCACAAAAAATTATTTTCAACATATTGAACCACATGTTACATACTGATATCAATCGTGTCTCTCAGATTTTTAAAATTATATTCACCAGAGTGGTAAAATTACTTTTTATGCAAATTTGGAAATGTGCCTAGAAGGTTGGTTAAAGATGTTAAAAACATCATTAAAATTTTATATATCTATTCATATTGTAATACGACTAGAATGAATTATATTGGAATAATATAGGTATTATATATCTATTTTGTATATAAAATAACTTTATGTAAAAGTAATATTTATTTAACTAAATGTTTTTTAAACAATAACATTGAGTTTTTCACTATTCATAAGAAATTTCATGTTTCCAGAAAAATATGATTAAATTCAACCAAATATAAATTTGATATTCCAAATTTAAAAATTATATATATTTTAAAAAATTCAAAACATAGGAGTTTCATTAATTAATTTTATATTTAATCATGTTGTCAAAACCCAAAAGCGGGTTTTTGAGAAGTAAAAAGCTATCAAAAGATTGATATGTATTTATGTCCAATTTCAAATCGATATTACTTCCAATAACCAATATTGTATTAAATGATAAAAATATAATATAATAAATCTTCAAAACTATTAAAATTTATAATTCAATAGTATAAATTATTTTGTTTAAAAAAATTATTTTCAATTTAAATTTTGTATCCTTCTCTAATTCATCAAAATATGAAAGTTATTAGAAAAACAAAAAAAATTATCCCAATAATTTTTTTTGTACCTATCTTAATTAAAAAGTTTATTTTTTTCATATTCATAATATACAAGTTTCAAATATTGTATTTAAAAAGGGTTCACCATTAAAAATTGGAAAAATTTCATTTTTTGAAAAAAACTTATTTTATCTAAATAATTGAATTTTATCTTAAATTATTTATAAGAAACACATTATATAGATTCTAAAATTAAATGGAGTATATTAATTCCATTATTTAGTTAATACTATTCATGACTTATTTTTGAATGACTAGTTTGGTAAGTCGTGGTGTGCTCGAACTCAGTGTTGTGAGTAGCATAAGCTATTGAATTACATTAAAGAGGTAACATACTGTGAAATCATGGGGTGTTACATACTCCCCTCATTTAATAGATCTCATCCTCGCAATTTGAAATATTTCTTCAACAATAAAAGTTTAAAAATAGAAAATACCACTGTGGGAAAACCACATCGGAAATAGGGTTAATAAAATTTACTCTTAACAAGAGTGAAAGTCAAAAGAAAAAGTCACCTAATTTTTTTGATATTGAATGGAAGAACATTGGTGTAAATTTGAGTCACATAATTTGAGGAAAACCTAAATATTTATAGGGACTGATTGAGGTCATCAATAAAAAACAAGAGAAAAATAAAAAAAGTGAGGGCCTCAAAGCCATAAATATATGTTGACTTAAAATATTATTGGTTCATAAAAAAGGTATTTGGATAACACATTTTTAGTTTTCAGATCATTTCCCAAATGATTAAGTGTTAATTCCTTCATAGAATAAGAAAAAAACCATATTAGACAAGTAGAGTTCTACCCTTTAACTAATTTATACCACCAACTCATCATTCACTACAAAAGATAATAGAACTCGAAATTAATTTATTTATACTAATTTTATAAGGTTTTAAAAAAATAAATTTAAAATTCAACTATCAGATAATTTAAAAAAACTCCACTATTCAAACTAGGACATCACATACTACAATGGTCGGTGATTCACCATTTTCTCCAATTAGTTATAGGTTCATGATTCCTTCCCTTGTTAGATGCCACGAGTTGTCTCCCGATCATCGAGTTGTCCATTTTATAAAAAAAACCAAAAAAATATTAAATAATGTTTTATCTTCAAACCATATTATCCATTGAAAAAATTAATCCATTCCAAAATTTAGACATATCCTAAATTCTTATGTCCAATATCATATTACAAAAATTTATAAGGATGGTTATCATAACATAATGATGATATTTTTTTCACATATTAACATGTGTGTACGTTCATAATGTATTCTCTTAAAACATGGAAAAACCTTGAATTAGCATAAAAAAATATTGATTACATTCATGTTCCCTAATTTCTTATAGAATACTAGATATATTACTTATATCCAAAAAAATTTAATACTCCAAAAACGATGGAATAAAAAAAATTAATCAGTTCCATGTACTCAATAATATCCAATATAATTTATCTAAATCAACCATATCTTATTCCAAAATCACTACCCCAGTATGATGAAAATATTAAGGTTTATCTTTCATCCAACCATAAATTTTTCAATAACTTTAACATTCTATTGAGCCACTTTCCTTACCACCACATTATTATAAATCCTCAATGAAATAGTACTGAAGTACAATCCTAATTTATTTCCATAATTAATAAAACTATAATATCGTTGACACAACAATCAAATGACATAATTCATTATTAAAAATATATGAACAATAATTATTCATCATCATCTTTGGTAGTATCATATATTTATTATTATCTAGTAAAATCATTTGGGGTATACTATAATGATTGGGACAATGATTATCATAGTGTCTCAACTACTTTCAAATGGAGCATTGTACATTTGAACCCTTTTCTTACCCTTTAAATTAAATACTTGGTGTCATTTTTCTCCACAATTATAACAAACTCCCATTACCATCAATTATTTAGTAAGATGATTATTTTCATAGTTATCACAAATGGGTAAATCCTTCTTTCCCTTATTTTTATTATCCATATTTCCCTCTATCATCCTTTTCCTATTGATATTACCTTCAAAGCCATATGACTCATATAATTAATTGATTATCTTAATAACACTTGATATTATCTCTTCATATTATGAGATTACGAGGGAGACTATTCCCCTTCTAAATGGTTGCTGAAGACCATTAACGATATGATCCTTCTTACTCTTTGGATCATGTGAACTATTTAGGTTCTCATTCCTTCTACTGGGCACCATTTTTTAACAATGGTATACACTTGTTTTGTTTAATAATCGTAATGAAAAATTCCAAACATACAAAATACATAATGTAAATTGAAAATATTATTCATATAACCATAATCATTAAAAAACATTCCTCTAGAATGTATTTACTCATAAATCATTCATAATGATTTGTAATGGAAATGTGAATTATCCTATGAATATCCCTTTGGAGTTTCAATACCATGTGTTCAGAAACACCCATTTTCGTGTACTAGGATACCCCTTGTAACTAATAAAACTCCATTTCAGAGTTTTCATTCCAAGGTAAATCTATGCCAGAGCCACCTATAACTGTTTTTATTCAGATGAGGATTTATTTTATTGGAAAACTGACATAATATATACAGTACAAAATTTTTTGGATGTTCTTCTATTTTAATTCTCAAATTTCATCATAGGGTAATGTTCTCTAATCAGAGATTATATAAATCTAGTTTCCTTGGTTTGTACTAAACATCCTCTTATACCTACTGTAATGCCTCGACCATAGTTACCCAGAGTCGGTGCATTGTTACATAACAATGTCATGATCACAAGGGATCATGTATCAGAAGATTGATTAGCTTAGTAGCCTTCGAAGTGCTATATACATACATAATATGTACATTACATTATGAAATATAAAAACCAACAATGTGTCCTCTTTGAACACACTCATATCCTATAGCCAATCCCTACAAGTCATTCATAGTATACTTCCTCACATCCAGAAAAAAATATAAGAAGTGGTTGAGCTTAGATGTTTAGTAAGGATAACATTATATCAGAAACTATCATAAATAATCATAAACATTTAAGGAAATTTATAAGACTAAAACACATTCTTTTTAAACATAAAAATTAGAGTAATATAGAAAATATAAATCAAATAATCCCATTTACATATTCACATTGATATTCTTCTAGTTGAAGAATAACATGTTATATCAATAGAAAATTTCATAATGATGGAATGCATAATGTAGGATATCATAACCACAAATTCAAAGCCCGATGCCTATAATACAAATAAGATTTTGTCAAGGCATTTTGAAAATAATATATTTTTTCATATGAAACCTGCCAATTCATTCTGGTGCTATAGCAGTCTACACCCGTCACTTACTATGTCCAATGCATTCCTCATATGAAAATGTTGAAACATAAAATAAACATTCATAATAAAACAAGCATACGAAATGTTAATATTTTAACCACGAACCATGAATGGTATAAAAATAATACATCCACAGTCAAATATATCATCAAAAATTAAATACATTATGGAAGATTGTATCATAATTATTCAACATTAAATGAGTGTAAAATCCATCAAAGGATGTTGAGAATGATGAAATCAAAACTATTTGGGGGAAAAATATCTTTCTATTTTGATATCATTTAAAAGTAACATAATTATAATATAAATAATTTAGTTTGAAAATATTCTTATAATCTTGTATGGGAAGCTTCGAAGGAGTTATAATGGCAGAAATAACCACACCCACAATATAAGTTAAAAAAACATTTTTACCTTAATTTGTCAAAAACGTCATAATGTACATTGTATAGAAAAAGGTGGGAAGATTCATTTAATTTTTTTTATAAAATCTAAAATAGGGTTATAAATAACTTTAACCCATTTTCTCGGAAATTGTAATAATATTTTGTAATATATTTTTAAAAAATCTAGATTAGGATGATAAAAAATTTCCCAATAGATACTTTTATAAAAACAACCTCGGATAATAAAAATATTTTAAAATAAACCCTTACCTTGTGCTTTTCCTTCGTCATGGGTACATAAACATCCTATATAATAGTAAAGTAATTTTTATTAAATTATTAAATAACCACTTACATAAATATGATTTTATATATGATCTTTTAATATTTCTTTGTTAATAATATTTCAGTAGTGTCATCGTTTCAGGTGTTAAATGATTCATTTTACTTTATATATTTTGTAACATAAGACATGTTTTTTTGGGATTGGATGTATATGATTAATATCCATAATTTTTTACGTTCTTAAACCATATTTTTATTCATAAAATTAAAATTATTCTTGAATGGTTACGATGGGGAATGAATCTAATGACGTTCGTGGAGACGATAATCTGTATGTACGCAAGAGATGCAATATCACTATATTTATGGTGATATCGTATGTAATTGGATGTAATTTCATATATACCGAATATTTATCATTTTATATTTATCATTTACATCAATTATACTCATTATTATACCCATAAAAATAATTGAGTGTTGAATAACAAACAATACCATGATGTGGAGAAGGTAAGCCGTTCGTACGCACGTATGGTGACATGGTCATTCATAAGATCGATTGAATAATGAATATGGTTATACCATTTTTGTAATAACATTAGAGTATATAAAAGGTACTTGAGTTATTATTTTGTGTATGGAAACAAAAAATAGAGAGTATGTGGAAGAGAAAAAGAACATTGAAGGATGAGATGAAATTCATACCTCTTCATTGAGTGCTTCCTTTTGATTTGATCAAAAGGGAACCATAAGATGGCTTTCTAATCTATGTATGGACTCTAGGATTACGAATGGGTGTTTGGGAGGATATTTTAGTAGGATATGGCCATGAAAATGGCTTTTGAGGTGTGAAATTAAGAAAAAGTAAAGTACCATTTTATAAGAGAAGCGAGGGGCCCTTTGGGAAAACCTTGAAATAATATTTTATTATGAAATCAATTTCGGTATCAAATGGCACAAAATGGACATATTTCAAGGATAAGGTGGGTATGGCTCTAAAAACTCTGATAAAATATGATTTAAACATTTTAGGGGACCATATTAACCTTATCTATTATATTTAACTCTAAGTCAAATAGTTTATCATTTTCCATGTCTTCTTGTATTATTATAATACATGGTTAATTATTTTACTATAAAATACCAGCGGAACCTCAACAAGTTCATTAATGACATATCAATCATTATATATTCAATTTTCCCAAAAATTACATCTTTAGGAATATTATATAATGTTTTAAAATAATTTTAGTTACAAAAACTCATTTATGCCAATTTTGACACAATTTAGTATTTGGTTTTTGTGAATGTCATTAAAACATTATCACTTAGAAAAAAATCTACTTAATCAACCATAACATGTCATATTAATCTACAAAATTCTTCTAATGCATCCAATGTCTCAATTTACATTATTTTTATATTAATAATATCAATTATTTTAATCATTCATTAATAAGGTAATTACTACATCATCATTGTGTCATAAATAAATTTAATTATACATTGTCTAATATTTTTAAATAAAATAAAATGATATAAGAAATATGATTATCATTATAATGTATTTAGATAGTTGAAATTTTCTTATTTATAACCATATATTAAAAATGGATTATTTATTAAAATATAAAATTAACACTTTTAACTCTTCTATAAATAAAATAATAAGAAATGTACTAATATAATCCAAGTGAATGAAAAATCATCATATTTCATTAATAATGTTGAATTGGGTAGAAATACAATTATCTAATAAAATGAAGACATGTGTTTGGGTTAATATATTATTATTTTTACCTTTAATTTCCAAATTAACTTTTAATTGTTGTAAATAAAATTCAAAAGTTACTATTCAGCACAAATTATTTTCATCCTATTGAACCAAATTTTATATACATATGTCAACTGTGTCTCTCGGATTTTTGAAATTCAATTCCTAGAATAAGTAAAATTGTTTTTTATACAAATTTTCAAATGTGCCTCGAAGGTGGGAAAAAGAAGTTAAAAACATCAATAAAATATAATATATATAATATTATTCTAAAATTACTCGAATGAATTTAATTGGAATAATAAATGTATGAATTATCTATTTTTAAATTGAAATAAATTTACAAAAAAAATAATAATAAATGAAATAAAATTCTATTTTTAAAAATAAGGCAATGTCTTTCACTAATCATCAAAATTTGAATGTTTTCAGAAAAATACGAAAAAACTCACCCAAAAATAATTTTGACATTTCAAAACCAAAAAAAATTTCTGTTTTACCAAATTCAAAAAATAGGATTTTAATTAATTAATTTAAAATTAATTCCCATTCTGAAAACCAGAAAGCATGTTTTTGAGAAGTAAAAACTATCAAAACATTGATATGTGTTTTTGTCAAATTTAAATGTGAAATTACTTCCAACGAGTAATACATGATTAAATGATTCAAATATAATCTAATTATACTTTAAAACAATTTATATGTTTATTTTATCACTATAAATAAATTTTATTAAAAAAAATTTCTGCAATAAAATTTACTATCTTTCACTTATTCACCAATATATTAATGTTATCAGAAAAACACCAAAAATTTATCCAAAATGAATTTGTATGTCCCACTTCTAATGAAAATTATTATTTTCGAAAATTTAATATATAAATATTTTATATATTGGATTGGAAAAGGGTTCTGCAATAAAAGGTGGTAAATTTTCATTTATTGAAAAATTCTTATTTTATCTGAAAAATACTTATTTTATTTGAAAAATATAATTTTATCATATATTATGTATTAAAACACATAATATGGATTTTAATATTATATGTATTATATAAATTTAAAAATATAGTTAATAATATTCATAAAATCTTTTTGATCGGCTAGTTTGATAAATCGTACTGCGCTCGAACTTAGTGTTTCGTGTAGTGAAAGCTATTGAATCACTTTAAAAATAAAACATACTATGTTATCCTAGGGTGTTATGTTCTCCCCTACTTTAATAAATTGAATCCTGACAACTTGAAATTGTTATTCAAAAATAAATTTTTGAAAATATAAAATAACTTTTTGGAAAACCAACATCGGAAATAGGGTTAATAAAATTTTGTATTAATAAGAGGGAAAGGAAAATGAAAATGTCACCCAAAAATTAGGATTTTGAATAGGAGAATATTGGTGGAAATTTGAGACACATAATTAGAGGAATAACTTAAATATTTATTAGGAGTGATTGAGGTAATCAATTACAAACAAGTTAACAATAAATAGAAAATTGAAGTCCTTGAAGCCATAAATATATGATGACTTAAAATATTATTGGTTCCTAAACAAAAAGGTATTAGGAAAAAACATTTTTAGTTTTAAGATCCTCACCATAATGTTTAAGAATGAATTCCTTCATTGAATAAGAAAAAAAATTACATGACAATCCAAGTTCCATCAATTTACTAATTTCTACCACAAACTCATCATTCAATCCAAAAGGTAATAGAAATAAAAAATATTACATTTACCCAAATTATATATGGTTTCAAAAAAATGAATTTATAATTTATCTATCAGATCATTTAAAAAAACAACACCATACAAACCAGGACATCAGATAGGCCAACGTTAGGTGATACACCCATGTCGCCCTTCGGTTGCGGGTTAAGTATTGCGACCTTTGCAGACGTGACATGTTTTCACCGGACCTTTCGGTTGTCTTTTATATATAACCAAATCCAAAAATAATCATAATAATTTTTTTATCCTAAAACCATATTATCCAATTTAAAAATGAATCCATTACAACATTTAGACATATCCAAAATACTAGATTTTATACTCATATTCCAAAAATTTATAAGGATGGAAAACATTACATAATGACGATGTCCTTTTCCCACATAATAAAATGTGAGTACCATCATAATGTATTCTCATAAAACCTGGTAAAAACCTAAATTACTATAAAACCTTATTTATTCCATTCATTCTCCCTTATACCTTATAAAATACTAGATATATTCCTTATATACAAAATTTTTGATTAATAAAACAATTATTAAATAAACAAACCATTAATCAGTTCTATGGTAGTCAAGAATATCCAATATTTGTTTTTCAAATCAACCGTCTCTTATTCCAAAAGCACTACCTCTGTATGTGGACCATATAATGGATTATCATTTATTCAACCATGTAATATCCAAAAAAAATTATTTTCTATTGATTCACCTTTCTTAGTACCATATAATCTCCAATCCACAATGAAATTATACAGAAGTATAATCCTTATTTATTTCCATAATTAAGATAACCAGTACGTTACCAATACAACACTACAAGTACATAATTCATTAATAAAAATATAAGAACACTAATTATTCCACTTTATCTAGGATAGTATCACAACATGATTATTATCCAAGACAATCATTTGGGTTATACTTTGATTATTGGGACATTGATTTGTATAGTGTCCCAACTCCTTGATGATGAGGAATTGTACATTTGAAACCTTTTTCATACCCTTTCAATCACATACATGGTGTCCTTTTTCTCCCACTTATAACAAACTAACATTCCCTTCAAGTATTTACCATGATGATTCTTTCCACAGTTAACACATATGGGTAATGACTTATTTCCCTTATTCCCTTTATCCATTATTATCTCTACCATCCATTTCATCTTTATCTTCCCATCAATGTCATAGGACTCATAGAATTATTTTCTTATCTTATTAAAACATGATATTATTTCTCTATTTTATCAAAATACATGGGGGTACTTTCCTTTCTAAATGGTACCTTAAGACTAGTAAAGATATGATCATTCTCATTGTTTAGATCATCAATATTGTTGGAGCTCTCATTTCATCTACTCAAAACCATTTCTAAACAATTTCATACACTTGGATAGTTTAAGAATCGCAATGCATAAGTCCAAACATATAAAATACCAAATACAAATTGAAATGAATATGCATATAATCCATAAACATTAAAGTGTTTTCTTAGAGTATGCATTTTCTCATAAATCCATCAAAATGGTTTGTAATGAAAATTTCAATTATCCTACGTATAACCCTTGAGAGTTTCAATACCAAGTGTGCGGCAAGGCCCGTTGTCATGTACCCAGATACCCTAGGTTAATCCTGAAACTCCTTGTTGGAGTTTTCACTCCAAGGTACATCTGTACCATAGCCACATCAGCCTGTTTGTATCCATTCAAGGATGTATTTTTTTGGAAAAACCACATTGAATATATACTTCATAATTTTTTAAGTCTTCTTCTATACTAATCCTAAAATTGTTTCATAGGGAAATGTTCCTTAATCATAGTGTATCTTAATTTAGTTTCCATGGTTTGTACTAAATTTCCTCTGATACCTAATGTAACACCCTGAACATAGTTACCCAGAGTCGGTTCAATATTACATAGCATTGGCATGATAAAAAATATCAAGTCTCGAAAGGCTGATTATTTTATTAGCCTTGTAATTACTAGATACATACATAAGTTTGACATTAAATCATGGAAAAATGACATTGTGTACCCTTTGAACAAACTCATATCCCTTAACCTATATCTACAATTCAATCATAATATAATTCTTCAAATCTTGAAAAAAATAAGAAAGGGTTGAGATCAGATGATCTGTAAGGTAACAATATAGAAGAAACTATCCCAAATAAACATAAAAAATTTAAGGAAATGTATAATACTAAAACACAAGACATTTAAACATAAAAATAAGTATAATATGAAAATATAATTCAAATAATTCCATTTATATATTCACAGAGATATTCTACCGGTTGAATATTCACATGTAACATCGACACATAATTTCATAATGATGGAATTCATAATATCACACATCATAAGCACATATTCAAGGCCTCAATCAAGGACTACAAATAAGATTTTGTCAAGGACTTGTGCCAAATAACTAGTTTGTATCATAAGGCATACCGATGCTTTAGGGAGCTATAGCGGGTTCCACCTGTCGCTTACATTGTCCAATGCATTCCTCATATAAAATGATTGAAACATAACATAAACATTCTTATTAAGACTAGCATATTAAATTTTAATAAATTAACTATAGAAAATGAATGGAATAAAAATATTACATCCATAGTCAAAAATATCAAAAAACTATTAATATAATAGTGAATATTGTATAATAATAATTCAACTCAAACAGGCGTAAAATCCATCCAAGTATGTTGACATAGATGAAATAAAATCCATTTGAGAGAAATATCTATTTCTTTTTTGAAATCAATTAAATGTCACATAATTATATAGGAAGAAATTTATTTTGAAAATATTATTATAATCTTGTAAGGGAATCATTGAAGTTCTTATAATTGTAGAAAATAGTTTCACCTGCCGTATAAGATAAAAAACATTCAAACAATAATTTTTGGAAAATGTCATAAAGTACATTGTTTGGTAAACAACATATTCATTCCTTTCAAAAAAAATTATTAAAAGTAATAAAAGATTATAAATAAATTTAAACCATATTCTAGTAAATATTAAAAATGTTTTGAAATAAATTTTTTACAAACATAGACATGGGTGATAAACAATCCCACGTAGATACTATCGTAAAAAACAACCTCGGGTAATAAAGATATTGTGAAATTAACCCTTACCTTATAATTTTCCTTATTCAAGGGTACATTAAAATCATATATAATAGTTAACTAATTTTTATTAAATTATAAAGTAACCAAAAACATAAATATTATTTCTTATATGATCTTCTACTATTTCATTGTTAACAATATTTCACTAGTATTATTGTTTTGTGTTTTAACTAATTCTTTTTTCAATATATGTTTTGTTATATAGGTTTTGTTTTTTGTGGATATAATGTAATTGACTAATATCCATAATGATATTATGTTCTCAAAAAATATTTTTATTCATATATTGAAAATTACTATTTAATGGTTACAATGGGGAATGAATCTCATCACGTTTGTGGAGACGTTAATCTGTACGTATGCATGATTGACAATATCACTCTATTGATGGTGAAATTGTATGTTATTGGATTATATATCATATATAAATAATATTTAAGATGTTATATATATTATTTAAATAAATTATTTCCATTATTATACCCATTCAAAAAATGATGTGTTGAATAACAAACTACACCATGACCTGGAGACACTAAGTCATACGTATGCACATACGGTGACGTTGTCATTCATAGGATGGATAGAATAATGAATATGATTTTACCATATTTATAATAACATAAAAAATATATAAATTACTGAATTTAATAATTTTTTATGGAATGAAAAAATAAAAAGGATGTGGAAAAATAAATGAACATTGAAAGAGGTGAGGAAATTCGAACCTATTCATAGAGTAATTCCTTTGTATTCGATCAAAAGGGCTCTTTACGAAGACGTTCTGATAAAAGTAATACCACATGGATGAAGCGATGGTAGTTGTGAGGATATTTTATAAGGTTTTGTCTGATCCAAATGGATTTGTAGTTGTGAATTTAAGATAATGGGAACTATTATTTTATAAAAGAGGTGATGGGAACTTTAGGAAAATCTTGAAAATTTATTTTATTATAAAATAATTTTCAGAATCTAATGGCTCCAAATGTATTTTTTTATAATATAAGGTGGGTATGGGACGAAAAATTATAAAAAAATTGGATATAGACATGCTTAGGTTACAATATTAACCTTATCTCTTAGATTTGACTATCAGTTAAATAGTTTAACTTTTACCATGTCTTCTTGTATAAATATAGTATATGGTTAATGATCATACTATAAAATTACATGAAAAACTCTAGTAATTCATTAATGTAATATCTATCATTATATATGTCATTTTTCTAAAACATATATTTTTGGGGAATATTATATCAGTTAATAATATGGTATTTGTAATAAAAACACATTTATGTCAATTTTGTCACTATTTAGTATTTGGTTTTTGTGAAAGTTATTACAACTATAACACTGTGATCAGAATTTAATCAATCAGCCCTAAAATGTCATATCAAGCTATAAAATTATTTTAAGGCATCAAAAGTATCAATTTACATTTATTTTAATATTTATAATAGCAATTATTTTAATCATTCATTAATAAGGTAATTACTGCATAATCAATGTGTCATAAATAAATTTACTTATTAAATGTCTAAGAATTATAAATAAAATACCATGATATAGGAAATATAATTTGATTTTTAATGAATTTTTATAGTCGATTTTATCTTATTTATTAAACTATATTATTATTGGATTAGTTATTGAAAGATGAATTTAACACTTTTTAAATATTATTTAAATGAAGCAATAATAATGACCTAAACTAATCCAAGTGGATAAAAATGATTATATTTTATTCCAAAGGTAGAATTAGGTCGAAATAAACTTATCTAATATAAATAGGACATGTGTAAGGATAATTATAATATTTTTTTTACCTTCAATTAACCTATTTACTTTTAACAGTGGTAAATAAAATTCAAAAGTTACTGTTCATAAAAAATTATATTCATACTATTGAACAAAATTTAACTGATTGATTCCAACCATGTCTTATGGATTATTGAAATTCAGTTCAAATAAGTGGTAAAATTAATTTTTATGCAAATTTGATAATGTTCCTAGAAGGTGGGAAAAAGACATTAAAATCTTCAATATAATTTATATATCTAACCTTATTATAAAATGGCCCGAATGAATTAAATTGGACTAATATAGGTAGTAAATATTTTATTTTTTCTTTAAATTAATTTTTTTAAAAATAATAATTATTTAAATAAAAGTCGATTTTAAACAATAACGCAGTGTCTTTCATTATTCATCAAAAATTGAATGTTTTAAGAAAAATACCAAAAAAATCACTCCTAGATAATTTTGAAATTAAAAATTCAAAAATTATTTCAATTTTAACAAATTAAAAACATAGGAGTTGAATTAATTAATTTAAAAATAATTCCCTTTAAGAAAACCAGAAAGTGGGGTTTTGAGAAATAAAAACAATCTAATGATTGATTTGTGTTTATATCCAATTTAAATGTTTAATTACTTCCAATGACCAATATTGGATTAAATGATTAAAATATAATCTAATTATACTTCAAAACCATTAAAATGAAAAATTAAACACTATAAATTAATTTTATTAAAAAAGTTATTTTCATTTAAAATTTAGTATTGTTCACTTATTCATCAAAATATTAAAGTTATAATAAAAACACCAAAATTAATCTATACAATATTTTTATGTCCCTATTCTATAGAAGCAGTTTATCTTGTCAAATCGAATATATAGAAGTTTCATATATTGTATATAAAAAGCGTTTTCCATTAAAATGTGGTAAAATTCTATTTTTTGAGATATACGTATTTTATCTAAAAAAATGAATTTTTTCTTGTATTATTTCTACAAAACACACAATATGGAAGTTAAAATTATATGATATATATAAAATTAAAAATTCAGTTAATATTATTCATAAATTCTTTTTTAACATCAAGTTTGGTAAGTCGTCGTGTGCTCAAACTCGATGTTGAATATAGTGCAAGCTATTGAATTATTTTAAAAAGATAACATAATATGAAATCCCGGGGTGTTAAATATATTGAACATAGGTACTTATTAGAATTGGGAAGTACTGTCAATTATATTAATGATGTTGAGAAAGTACTTGGATCGAGAGAGTATTCATTTTATATATTGCATATGGTTTATCTGAACTCAAATTTCATGAATACCTATGGATCAAGAAGTAGGGATCATACATCAGACTGGATTTACCTAGAATGAGTGGAATGGCATCCAAATTAATGACCATTTATATAATTTTACATCATTATATTACATCCTTCATTATAGTGATTCGAGTTGAGTATTGGTGAACCCATGATTAGGATATTTATCCCACCTAGGCATCGTACCTTACTCAAGAACATTTTTTCCCTAACCAAAGATGGTATGGTCAATCAGGATTATATAACCAATGACCAACTCAATGATATGATACATGTGTGGTACAACATATGGCTCTAAGCCCTGGTCACTGGACTCCCATTCGATGAGATATAGGATCCATGGATAGACTATGGATTGATTTTATTATGATGTTGTTTATAAAAAAATTATTCTAATGTCTCAGGTCAGTTCCATAGTCATTCATATATATATATACATATAAAAATATATTAATGGGTATGTATATTTATAAAAATATATGTGATGTCATGGGCCTAGTGAAATTCTCAATTAGGATGATACAGATATGCTTGATAGAGATTATGGACCCAAGGATAAACATTGTTTCTTTTATTTTATTTTCAACATTATTACTATAGTTGTGCCTTGGTTTAGATAAGAATATTTCATCATCAGAAAATTATATTTATAGAGTTATAAGATCATCATTGGGGTGCCTAATAAGAATATTTACAACCCCATTGTGTGCACCTCGGTGTGAGTGTAGGCCTTATAACTATTTTTCTAGTTGAGCATAAACTGAATGACAGAGAGGGGAAAGTACTAGGGATTCATTGTCCTATATATACAATCATTTAGATTATTTTTATTACACTAGATCATCATATATGTGTCTTGGATAATAGGATCGTGTTCTTTCTCATAGTTATTAGTACTCCCCAATAATTTTATTTCAATCTCTATTCTGTACTCTTATATGTATCGCCATCCCAATGGGTGACCACTGTTTTTTGTATGACATGGATTTTCATGATTTTAAAAAATTTCAATTATAATTTTATGATGTTCTATTTACATTTATTTACTATTTACTCACTCATTTTATTACTACTATAGATGATATTTGGTTATTCTTGATTTTTTTACTTTGATATGTGGGTATAGTCATTCTACATTACCACCTTTAAACCCTCACTTGTAGTTGGAAGCCTATGTACTATGTGGAGGTGATATTGAGGCCTTATGGTGAACAAGATTAAAGAACCAGTTTATTTAAAACCATAAAATGACATCATAATTTTTTATTAAATAATGTTTTATATGACTATTTCATTAAAATAATTTTTTATACAAATAGATTTATTTTAAAATTGTCTGTATTTTTTTAATATAATGTAGTACTATATAAGATTCAAAAAATATATTTTTAAAATTCATTTTTTATTAATGTATATTTTACAAAAAAATAGTAAAAATACATTTGAATAAACAAATATTTCATTTATAAAAAGGAAATTTCAATTTTATGATAATAAGGTCAACATACACATAACCTTATTACGTAATCATACTCATTAAGTGTAAGGTGTGCAGTTGTGGAAGTTTCATTGGGTTTCTCATCTAACATCAACCTAGTGTTTATTTTCACTAACATGAACTTATCCCACATTTTATTCCCCTCCATCTTTTCATGATTATGTTTTTCATGTTCTTCTTCATGGGAATAACCTAGTAGAACTCCCTCCCTCCCATGTTAAAATTAATGGGCTTCAAAAGGATTGATCCTACTAGTTGAGTCCATCAATTTATCCTTCTATATAAAATTAACTCTTAAGATTATATTTAATATATATTAGTCATAATAATAGATTTATTACAACTATATTACCAATCCTCATAATGTTCACCAATCATATTAACAAATGGTCATTTTAACAATTAGTAATTTAATATTAATGAAATAGACGTATCATAATAGTCACTTTTACAATTAAATTCTATATATTTTTCACATATAATTATCAATTAATATATCATTCCAAAATGTTTTTACAATTCCATTAATAAATTATATTATATTCATTAGAATCCATTTATTTTTAATATTTTTCATGTTAGGTGCATTATTCTTGGTTGAGTTTGATCCTATCAAGTATACCACTACCTGGTTTCTAATTTTTCATTATTATACCCCTATATTAATCATAGATATAGTAGTATATATTATTACATAGCATATAATATTAAATTTTCAATTTCTATTCCTTGTAATTACATTGTACAAAATAATAACATAATCATTACAGAAAAGAGTTGATTCACTAATCATATAATGAATATGATAGTTATTACATTGTTTGTGTTATAATTTATGTAATGCATAGTTGTTGGAATGTTGGATGAGTGATTCAACTGGAAATTATGATGGTGGGTGGTGCCTTGAAAGATTACAATCCTTTCATGCATGGTCCATTGGTAGGGAGTACTATAGGCTAGTGGGTGAATGATATAACTTTGTGGAAATGTATGAATATATACAGGATTGGTTAAGACATATATTGATGTTTCATTGGTGGGTTTGGATGTTTTCTTGTGGATTGATTGCTTATGAACACGAGTGGATTTTGTACATTAGAGGTTCATTGGGTATTCAAAGACAAAATGTGTTAATATTGTCATGAAATCACCACTCAGATATGTTTAGATATTAGTTTTTATTGGCCAATGAGGCTACTTTGTGGTGGGAAGTGTTTTGGGGGAGAGATTATATGATCTCATATATCTGTATGATAAAAAAATCAAAATGAATATGAATGTTGAAATAATGGATGTAATGAATCATAAACTCATATTAAAATCATTACTCTATGGGTTGTAACTCCGAAAAGTAACAATTTTTTATAACAATTATTATACATATGGGATTCATAGGATATGATAGATTTTTGGGGATTCATGGATAAAGTATTTAGCCTTTTTAAATTTATCATAGGTAACATGGCTTCTGTGTAGTTAGTTTTCATCATAAATCCTAACAGTTCTTCCAGACATACATAGGTTCAAGGTTTTTGAAATAGTTTAGAAGTACCTAGTAGATCATGTGAGTGTCTACAGTAATGTGTTGACATGATTGAAATTTGGAGTATTGTCTAAGTAATTGAGCCCGTTAACTGTTTATAATGGATAGACAAGAATGTGGGGGACTTTATTTGGTTAACCATGTGGAAACAACTATGTGGATCATTTAATGATGGAACATAACAATTTTCACTCTAAATAATTTATGTGGGAGGGTTCACCCATCTATAATTTCTCCCATCTTGTGATCTCATTCCCCTCCCCCTGCCACAATTAATATGTGATCCTTCAATAGGTGGGTTTTAATTGATTCCCAATGAAATTTGATGTAGTTTTAACCCTATGATTGTATATGATCATTTATTCCCTCATTCATCACAAATTTAATTTTCCCTAGTGCATGGTTCTAGTTTATAGTTTACTAGAGAATAGTCAAATAAATCGAGCAAAAAAGGAAATTCTATCTGCCAAGGAAATAGATGACCTCAAAAGCATTATTTAGATTGAGGTGTACTATTTTACAAAGGTATGCCATGATGGTTAATTTTTCAAAGTATATGATTTTAAAATAAACTATATTGATAAATGTTTTTGACATTGATGGTTAATGTGTTTTCCTGGTTTGGGGTTAATGATATTTCATGGGTTTTTGTTCAGTTTTTTCTTACGATTCATTCACAACAAGATGGGCTATATAGATTTTGGGGATTATTCCAATTTAAATAAGATAATTTAATTGATTATAGATATTTAGATTAATTAATTATTTATAATGTGATTGTAATAATTTAATTATTCTTTTTTCGTTTTGAGACAAATCATGTTGTGTCTTGTATGGGCTAGGATGGGATTTGGGATCATTTACAGATCCTTGGTGTAAAATTGAAAATGATTAAATAAATTGTAAGTTGTCTCATGTACATTCCCTATGAAATTTATTATTTTTAAGTGTTACATGTGAACTCCTAGGATTTCGGTAAACTAAAATTCTCTTTATTAATATAAATTAATTAATTTTTTAAATTAAAATGTTAAATTGAAATGGATGAATAAAAGGGGTCCAGAAAAACACCTTTTTAATAGATTGAACCATTAGTCACTGGTAATCGAGTCCAATATCTATGGGACTCTGTATAATAACCATAACTCTAGTAACCTTGAGTTGGTGTATATTTTATTACATTGGAACATATAAAATGGATCAAATGTAATAGGACTTATCATATTAGTAGTCTTTTAGAATAATACGTATACATGAATCCCATTTTACATTAGTAATAAAATGTAAATATATAGAATCTATGAAACTCATTTAATGAATTAATCTTCATATCCTATAGAAATGAAAAAATTAATGATGATATAAGCATCCCAATAAGTGTTATGTAAACAATTATATATCATGCCTATGTTAGAAATTATCATTATGGAAGGGAAAATAATTGAAAATGTATTCTATTTAAAATACAACTTGTTCATGAAACACACCCATCAGAAATATTTTAGGAGTACTCTCAGGTATAATAATGATAGTTGAGTTCTCAATGAAGGAAATGCATAATAATTGGATGTAATGATATCAAACATCATGATATCTCTAAAATAAATATATTTCACATGTTAGTTTAAAATTTTTGGATGAATTTTTTTTAAATTTTCCATTAAATATATCTTGTGAGAACTTTTTTTTCCATCATGGAGCATTTAATTATTGGTCCCAACCCATCTAAACATTTCTTATGCGTTTCTCTTATGTTGAATGATTATTCAAATTCATCGACAATATGCCTTATTGAAAAATATCTATATTGAAAAAATAATAAGGATTTTTAATATTACCCCTATCAATAAAATCACCATATAAAGAATTGGTATATAATTTATGAAATTCCCATATTAAGGATACAATAACTATGAATATTTAAGATAAATGAAATTTCAAATGAAAATGATTATAAAAAATCCATATTTCAATGATGGAATCATATACACATATAATTGGATGATTATAAGTTAAATAAAGGGTTTCTATAATTTAATAATAGAAATATCACAAATATATTAACATATTCTAGGGTTAAATAACATTACCAATTTGGAATCACTTGTTTTTATAATACTATGAAAATATAATAATAAAAATTTCATAGAAAAGAAAAATGTATACCTATAAATGAATATTTGAACAAAATATTATTAATGATGTTGGGAAATGTGATTCATTCCCTTATAGATAAAAATAATTTCTATACTAATTTTATTCGAAAAGTTCCTCATTTTGAAAATGACATGATGATTCCTTTTAAACAATTTTTTTAAAAAGTGAAACATGAGCAAAAATTTTATTGCATAAATCATCATATAATAGTAAAATGACATTTGAAAAATTTATAATGAAAATATGGAAATGAATAAAAATATACCTGATCCAAAATAAATGTGTTTGGTTTTTTGTTAGAACATTTATTTGATTGATTCAAATTCAAAGGGGATAAAAACAGTATGAAAATAAATAAGCTACTTAAAAGAGTAATCATGAAATGAAAAAATAATTACCATGAATAAAAATATATTTATGTTAAATATTTAAACATGGAATTATATAATACAAATAAATAAAATCAATATTATAATAAAAAAATGTATCAATAGAGTGTAAATTTAGACAAAATCCCTTACCTCTCAGATCTCTTTAGTTGCACACGATGAAATATCCTTCTCTCTATCATACCACCTTTGTATATCATATTATGTGAATTAGAATTGGTGTTTTTTTAAAAACATTATATATAGAACGTTTTTATTAATGATGGGGAGGTATTTAGATAGGTGTTTGTTGATATGTATAGTTTTATATGGTGTAATGAAGGAAGGGAATGGGATTCCTTTTATATTTGTGGGAGAGGAGACCATTGGAATTTTGAAGAATATTAATATGTACTAATGTATTAATCAGTCCAAATGACACAAAAATGGACCAATCATGATTATTAAAAGATATATTATTGAAATATGGGTTGCTAATAGATAGTATACATGTTTTTAGTACATTTTAACCCATATATTTTTATTTCATTTCCTTAGTAAACCTATTTTTAACCATAATAGTGTTGGAAAATATTTTCAATTTTATTATTAAATATGTCCAAAAAATATAATTTCCATCGTTATTAATTTTTTGTTTTTTAATTAAAATTTTATATTCCATATATAGAATGGGGAACCAACAGTTGGCATAATTTAATTAAATGTTAAACTTGTCAAACATGACAAAAAACTAATTTACAGAAAAATAAATCTTAAATTATAACTATGTTTTTATTTTAATACAAGTAAAAATTTTCATTAAAAAAATTTAATTATTAATAATATAATTGATTAACTGTTTCTAAAAAACTATTTTAATAAAAAATTTAGATTTTCAAATTATTGAAATGAAGAGATATATTTCAATACTAATTATTATTTTTTATGACTGATTCAAAAATCAATTTTTTTAGAAAAATACCAAAAATATAGCAGAAGTATTTAAAAAATATGGAGAAAGAAGCCTATTTTTATTTTGAAAGAAAATACCTCATTCTATATGGGTAGAGTTAGACCTATTAGATTGCCCATAGGGCCAAGGCCATGTTCCTCATGAACATATACCAAAGGCTTTGTGTGACATCATGCATGCATCATCCTATGTGTGTCACAAATCCCACGTCATATCATCATCAACTCCTATATACATAATTCCATTCTCACGACCTTCCCATATCATGTCTAAATTACCACCTATATTTTCAGTCCCCCATGTTGATAGCTAATATTTGATCCATACCCTTTTGGATGTAGGATTATGGGGTTTACCACTCAGGCTCCACCCCAAATGAAAAAAATAAATCGTGAGTTAATTATGATATGATGATATAGATAATGAATTTAATTTTATATAATAAATTTTATAAATGTGAGAGAAATACAATTATATTAATTTCCCACATAAATCAATAAAAAAACTTTTTTATGAAATTTGGTTTTTCAATAAAAAAAAATTAAAAATAATTAAGTGTTTATCTCATAAACATTAGTCAATAATTTTTTATTAAATATGCCCTTCATATATAATTTGAAATGTTATTATTAATTTTCATACCTTTCAATTAAAATACCTATTTATAATAATCATGTCAAAATAATAATATGTGGTTTTTAATTTATGCTTTGTTTTTCATGTTGTATATTCTATTGAATATGATATTTATTTAAAATATTTGGATATTACATTCTAACCTTCATTGAAATTATTTTTCCATAAAATTTTAATAAATATTTCTAAATAATTATGTGGGTTTTCAGTCATTATAACAACCTAGAGTTTCCACATTGCTTCCTAAACATAATGTTTTCTCTAAATTACCATTACCAAACAAGTCATCAGATTCATCATCATGTGTTCCCTAATGTCACGAATATGAATATTCTCTTCAAAATAAGATAAACAATGTTATATTATATTTATTTATAGGTGAAAACATGTTTTGGTTCTAGAATATACATACCGAACATTGATATATGCTACAGATCATATAATTTAGGGACACACTATGTCATTTCAAAATGGTAGGCCATAGATCCAATTAATTCATGATTTTGAAGAGGTATGTTATTATAGTGGAAAATTGTTCGTATCTAACAATACTATTTTTATAGCCATAGATGGAGATAAATTTATAAAAACATGATTTACCACTTAAAATTACAAATAATTTCTCTAGTTATGGGCCTAACGTTTTTTTCAATCTCTTAGATACATTAATATGATTCTGGATATTGATTAAATTTGACATTGTATCCTAAACACATTCTAGGACCACAATATTCCTTTCAACAACATCATCCAAAAAAACATGGAGTATGATATATCTTTTTTTATAATTCTTTATATGGTTTTATTTCAATACTTGAATGGAAGTTATTATTATATAAAAGCACTACTAATTGTAAATAATGATCCATCGTATCATGGTATTCAATTGAGAATGAAATAAAAAAGTATTATAATTTTTTGATTAAACTTTTATACAATCCATATTATTGAGATGGTAGGTAGTTCACAAATTAAGTACATTATCCAGGGACTTCTATATATATTTTATAGAATATATATCTAAAATGGAGATCAATATTAGACATCAATGAATCTGGTGCACCATCATGTACTACTACTTCATTAATGTAGTTTTGTTCAGTTCTCCAAAGAGGTAAATTATTTATTATGGAAAAAATGTGTAGTTCTTGTATGGTAGTCAATAATAAACCATATTTTATCATTCTTCCTGAGTAGTACATGGTAGTCCAGTGAAAATTCTTACGGTAATATCATCCAATTTATATATAGGAATCGATAAAGGATACTTGTATCCCATTGATTATTTCCTCTTAACCGTGAATGTTTGAAACATGAAGCATCATTAATTATAGTACACAATTTTATGGCTCATATTCTTCCACCCAAATTTTCCCTTTTAATATCTACGCATCTTACTGATAAAAAGGTGTATTGAAAAATTTGACCAATGATAATAATCCCGTAATTCCATTTTGCACTATTTTTTAAAGGGAACATAATTCATATTTTCATATTTTTTGACAACATATTAATATAAAAAGTCTACTAATTTTCCCTCATTTATAAAATTAATTTTCATATAAAAACACTAATCATTAGAATGTGAACTTGTTATATATTCTAATAATGATGGTATAGTAGTCAATTAAAAAAGGAATGATGTCAACCCATCTATAATAATTCCCATATCCAAATTTAATATATATCTAAACATAAGATCAATGTAAATACCCATTTAGGAATGAAATCCATGAACCATCCTAGACAATCCATTTGTTTAATTATTTTCCTCCCTTTGGTGATAATGGATCGTGTAATCATAATCCTTTAGTATCTAGATCCAGAATATTTTCCTCACATTGAGAACATTCTTATAAAATATATATTTCAAACTATTATATTTAGTGAATATCTCACATCATTCACCATAGAGACAATTTCTCCATATCATAATAGAAAATATTAGGGATTATAACTGAAGATCCAGAGATCTATAGTTATATCTATGCTTCTTTAACATTATAAACGAATATGTAACAAAACTTTATCCTTATGTTTATAGACACAACCAAGTACCTTCCATGATGTATAACTGTACATAACAAATCCATTATTTCATAATGGTAGAGTCTGAATAAGAATATCAAACAATATATAATTAATTTATTCAAAACAATCCTCACAATCCTTTTTTATCAGAACATAAAACCTTGACATGAATGATTGGTTAATGGGGTTTCCTAACATATATTTTTAATGAATTTCCAATAGAAACATGCCATAATAATTAAAATATTTACATCTGTTATTTTATTTGGTGAAAACTATTATTTTACTTCCTTTTTCATCATAGGATCAAAACATATTCCATCCATGGATATAATATGGCCGGGAAATTTAACTTCCTAAATATAAAATGCAAACATTCTATATTTCCGATATAATGTTTTACTCCGAATATTCTCATAAATGATATGAAAATTATTCTCATGGTCCTCATATCTTTTATATTAAAATAGTATGAAATCAAGAAATATAAAAATATATTTATCATGACATTACTATAATATGAAATTCATTGTAACCATAAAAAAATGGTGCATTAGTTAGTCAAAATCGAATTGTTATAAACTCATAAGGACCAAAACTCCTTCAAAATGTTGTGTTTAGAATATCTTCCATGTTTACTACCAATCGATGATTCCTAGAATAATGTTTAATCTTTGAGAATTATTGATCTGTAAGATGTTTTTTGAATAATTCATCAATGTACAGTAGAGGATAATTTTTCATTATGTCCAAATAATTGATTTAACTATATTTAATTCAAATCCTCATGGATCCAAATTTATAGTTAACAAAAAAAATTACGGTCTCAACATGGTGAAGCACTAGGGTTAATAAATCGCTTACTAGTAAAATACTCCATGTGGTTCATCAACTACACTAAATAGTACATTATAATTCTTTATGGAGTCTGTCGTATAGGTCATTCGTTATAAAATAAATAAATAGAAAACTCAACTTCCTACCATGGTTTATGTTAATGTAATTCCTCTTGAAATATATCAATGTATTCCATTACAATAGGTATATACTCAATTTTATTATTAAAAGTTTCATCTATAGGTTGTGTTTACACTTATTACCCATGATTATAATTATGAAGATCCATTAGAAGGGGATCTATATGTGAATCCGTATATAATTATTCCTCACTAATGATAATATATTCCTCATATTCATTAATAATAATAATTTTCTTCTCCTTTCAATAAAATTTTTCAACAAATACTGAATGTTAATCCATACTAGGGATTATAAAAAAGTAATAAATTTTTATGATAATAATTTCATAAAATAAGTTACATTTACGTGTCATAATTTAAAATAATTGACACATATTTGTAGCAGTGAGGTTTCCACAACTTTTATTTACTAACAACTCCTTTTTTATGGTAAAATGGAAATAACTAGTTTTCTTAGAAAAAAAAGGTATATTCAAAGGATTGAGAGGATCTAGAATAATATAAAGAATAATTTTGAATATATTGTTAATTTACAATCCACAACATCATTAGGAACTTCCATCTTTTCTATATTGACCTCACAAAAATGGAATTCTATGATTGTCATATTTTTTGGTTAGTTCCCTTGATGATTGAATTATTAGTTTGAATAATTACCCATTAATATGTAATTTAAAAATTGGATAATGATTATATTCCCCTTAACCATATAGTCATGAGTTATATGAAACTTTTAAAAAAACATATGACACACTCATATTCCTTTACTTTTTGTACCATATGTTTCGTTCCACAATTTTATCAAAAGGGAAATTATTTATGCTTCTTCTTCTATGATGAATTCCATTTAACTCGGTGTTTGTAATACCTCTTATTTACTATATATAAATCGAATATATATGATCTATATTTTTTATTATATTTTTTGATGGAACATAATACATCTTCATCATATAATGAATAATATTGTTAAACTAGTTCCTTTAGAATTATTTTCTTAATCCCTTCGAATAGATGATCAATATTACATTCGGTATTACATATTTAATATGTAGATTACCTTTCTATTATCATAAAGGTATCTTCATGCTCTGAAACACTTTCACCCTTGTATTCCTTTGAGATAAAAAATGTTTTCTTCATTTTAGATCTTATTAATGAGGGAAATATTTTTAAAAAAATATTACATTAAAATCCCTCCATTTTGTAACAACAATTTTATTCCTCCAAAATATTTTTGATCCATGTCCACCATTGGTCAGTATCACACTTACAGAAATTTACATATAGTGTAACTATTTCTCTTTCATCACATCCATAATCAATAAATATATCCTGAACTAACTTATTTCTATTCTTTTGTTCCATATGATTTTAGTTTCAATTAAATATGGAGGCTTCCGCCACATGAAATAGTCCATCATAGGTAAATCACATTGTGGATAATAGTTTTCCCAATTCGAGAAAGGGTATTTTTTATACCCTGAGTAAGATTACCTAATATGGCCCTAATCTTTTTAACTCTATAACCTGTTTTATTGGTTTCATCACATGGGGATGTCAAATCATGCCACGAGTATTTCTACCATTATTCCTTGAAGTATAAATTTCTAAACCAGGGCATATAATGGATTATTTCATATAATTATCAATTACAATATAAAATTATAAATTTGATGTAATAGTTAACATAATTAAATATTGAATTAATTGTTAATCCAAAAATTATACACACAATTTATTTAGGAATATTATAAAATCCTTCATTATGGATTTTAATGAAAATGTTATTTAACCAGATCATAGGACCTAGTAGTTTCAATAATAGTCGAGTAGAAAGGTCCACTAACATGCACCTTGTAACACTTTATTCATGCCTGATGTTCCTTTTTGTGTTATTACACTTAGGTATATCGATTCAATAACCACATCCACTTAATGTATCCATAGAGTGATGTATTAATATGTATACCACATAATATCTGTATTACCTAAACATTAGGATGTTATTCAATAATTATTCTAAAATTATTTCATAGGGTTATATAAACTATATTTTCCATAATATATTTCCGATGTTTTCTACTAAGCTTCCTATGATACCAACTTTATTAACACCAACATCAATAAACCATAGTCGGTTTCAACTTTATTAAGTTATCATATATACGAATGGAATAGTCCCAAAGGATAGATTATTTTTGTTGTCTTGAAGAACTAAAAAAATTTAAACCCATTTTATTTTAGAGATAATATGTACTACATAACAATGGATATTTCTTCGTATCCTTGAAACTCATTCCAAGAATTCATCAGTATATCCTGGGGAAAGCAACAAAATAAGGGCCTGATAAAATTCTCAGTAAGGGTTTCATAAATAGAAATCCATCGTGAGTAAATAAGGAATGATAAATATGAAATGGTAACAAATTATAAACACATTCCATTAAAATAATAACATTTTTCTAAAACACATTTATAGAAAATAATAAGGTAGTAATTGAATGTATAATAATAAATAAATTCTTGATGAAAAAAATTCTTATTTATTGGATTTCATAATCTTGGATATCTTTATTATTGTACTTCCATGACCTTCTAGAAGGAAGTTTAAAACTATGGGTAGAAACTACTTTAATTTTTTTAATTGATTTCTCTCATTTAACCTGTCGATGCATAAAGGGTAAATATATAATCGAGTACACCAATCAATGTATGTCCAATGTTTTACTTATATATTTAATGATAAATTAAATTCATAAAAAATATTCCTTATCCCCAAATATACATATTCAGTGAACAAAAATTATTTATCAATATTTTTATATTTAACCAAATATTCATATGTATAAATGGAATATAGTTAAGGAACATAAAATATCCATGGTAAAAGGAATATGAATATAATAGATAATGTAATATTCAATGAATAATTACCACAAAAAAATTAATATGTCATGGATTGGTTGACTTCAACATATCATTTTTGGATCATAATTAAAATAAATCATTTTCTACATTATTGATTTGGAATACCATATAAATCTTAAAATATTCTTGAGAAAAATAAACATTCAATTTATAAATCCCTTTATAAAAAAATATGAATTTATAAATTAAAAATATTATTTGAAAAGAACCTTATAAGAATGTAATGGAATTATCAACGAAAAAAATCATCAGGTTTGTAAGAAAAGTTTTCTTACCATATAAGTAAAAAGCATTACTTTCATAATTTTCTATGATAAATACCTTATTTGGAAAATAAAAGGAATATTTTTAATCTATTTTGTAAAATTTAAAAAAATGGGTAAAATATAATTTGATTTTTTATTATATAATTTTAAAAACCTTTTTGAAAATTTTAAAAGAAAATATGGGCATGGAATAAAAATATACACGATCAAAAAGAAATAAGATCATGTTCTATTTAAATAATCCTTTTCCATGATTCTAGTTACAATGGGGGGAAGATAAAAGAAAATATATACTCATTAAAAGAGGAAAATTGAAGTGAACCATTAATTATCATGAGTAAATAGATATTCATGTTAAAACCCTCATGGTGTTAGTACCACGTGAACATAAGCAGGTTCATAATACCATACAGGTTTCTATAGAGTTTAAATTGAGTAAAAATCCTTTACCGCATGCTTTCCATTAGTTTAATTTTAATTAGAATACTCCTATTAATGATAAATACCATTTATCTCTTCTCAGATACCGTAGAAATGGTCTCATGGGAAGATAAGAAGCTCCAAAACATGGATAAGGATGTTTTCACTCCACCTACTACACAAAAAATGGCTACACTTTAATAATGAAAAAATACATCTTCCTCCAACACCTACTATATCAAATTTCTTAATTTAGAGATCATCATTCACTATACATGAATTTATTGATTCACACACTATATCACTATGTGACTTTTTTATCATCACATCAGATACAATGTTTTCTTTTTCTAGAGCTTATAAAATATCATTTTCATAATCCAATAAATATTTATTCCACTGATGATGTCGCTACATCACGTCACATTAAAATAAGAGAATCCTATAGATATTATGATTATTGAAAACCCCAAAATTTCCAGTAATTATGTAATGTCTTCAAAATAACATGTACAAAATTAATTCTTATTGAGATCATAAATTTCATAGTTATTCCCATGTGTATTTTTCTGATAAGAACCATAAGAAAATAATAATATCTATATAATCTGAGAAAAACCTGAAAAAAGAAATGAGCATGAAGAAAAATCACAAAAATGGTCTCCCACTGATGAAAAATAATAGACTGGTGTTCTAAAAAACATCTATATTATGTAATTAGAAGCTACTTGAAACTGCTCTGTCAATAAGAAAGCAAAATAATTCTCTGTCAAGGTAGTCATTGGATTCACAACAAAAAATAAATCCATTAAAAACATATTATAATAGAATTAAATATGAAGCAAACTATGCACCTCTACCACTATCTTGGGAGATTCCCCAGAAACCACTTCCTCAATCTTCAAAGTATCTATTTACACTCTCATCTAGGATACTACATTCCCTATGAAATAAATGTGACAATCCTAGAAATCACACTTTGACAATATCCTGAATAGATGATGATGAGAAATTACTCCTAAAATGACCCACATATGTTTATATGTTCCTCCTCGTATATAGGGTACACAAGGATTTCATAGTTCAAATCCATCATGAACATATCCAAAAACACCTTGGACACTATGTTCATCAACCCCATAATCACATATAAATCATAAATCACACCAAATGGAATCCAAATAAATCATAATTCCAATGAAGACATCATAAAATCCATATTTTATATAGCATCATCCTTCAGTCACATCTTACAATATCCTAAAAATAGATCACTCTTAGAGAAACAACTTTCTCCCCTCAATTAATCAAATAATTTTGAAATCCATGGAAGAGGATAGTGGTTATTCACTCCCACCTAGTTCAACCTTATATAATCGATATAGAGAGGAAAACATCCATCAGTAATATCTACAAAAAATGGTTGAATATAATTTGATATACTCTTCTAAAAAACCATTTTACACTAGATCATCAAGCCTTACATGTATCTCCCACAATATAGAATGTGACATCAAATAAGGATAAATCATGATATGATTCATTCATGGTTGTAGATCCAGGAAAATACTAATCACCCATCCTGGGGGTAATATTATAACATTCTAAACAAAAGCATTAGGGTAACCTTCAATGACCTTGGGAAACATAAATTGTTGAACCTCAGATGAAATGAACATCAACTTGGCCATCAAGTAAGACAAGGATAAAATATTTATAGGACCCATCCAAGAGTGTCACCCAAAAACAATCACCACTAGCTCTCCATATACATCATTTAACACAATTTTAATCTGGATTAAATCCATAATAGCATGTACAAAATATAAAAAATTATTATCAATGAGAATTTCACATGGATTTACTTGTAAGAATAGTAAATCTCTACAAGAGATGTTCATCAGTAACATTAGCTTATAGTCACAAAATACCTCATAAAATACAAATCAATTTCCAACTATTATTTTAAATGGCCAGGGAGATAGAAGCATCTCCAACTCAAGTACTAATGTATAGAAGTGTGGAGATGATATGAATGTGTGTTTCTCAAGTAACTCAAAAAAATAATGCACCCATATTGAAACAATAAAAGGAAACCTAAGGTGACAACTGTATCACCCAGTGCTAGAAATACTAGAGAATGAATCTTACGACAACCTACCCTATAGCCCCTATAACCATCCTAAAGACCACCTCCATAGAATCGGTCAACTCTTTAAGAATAAATAGAATAATGGGGTTATACTCTACTAGATTGATATATTTTTTATTGATCCTAATATTGATCATCCTACTAATCCTAAATCGAATGAAAATGTCTCAATGAAGAAAAATGAAGTGGATAACCTAATGTATTCTAAATAATAAAAAGTGGTTGGAACTCTGGCCTATGATGAACATGGCCTCCCTAATAAAAGCACACATCTGATCCTAGGTGACATTTATAAGATCCACCATGCCTAGAGAATCTGAATGATTGGGGATTAGACCTACACCTATGAAAAAGTGAATTTATTATTTCCATGAAATTTGGAACACATAAAATAACACTTCATTTCATTGAATCATAATGACTATCTAGGCATGATGACATTGTTAAAGCAAGAATATTCTTAATTACCTATACTCAGAATAGAACATTAAGAAATTTCAACAACATTAATGGGTGACCTGACACTGGATCCATAGTCATAAACACTCATAAAATCACTATCTCTTGTACCCTTATTATGAAATAGGTATGAAAAATATTGAAGAAGGGTCCTAAATCAAATCCCAAAATCTCACACACTATAAATCTCTAATTTAAGGGAAAGAAGCTTCTGTTGAATTCCTTCACATTCAAATGAATAAACACACAATACTCTAATATTTCTCCTAAACATATGCAACTTGAATACTAACTCCTCAGGATCCCTAAGGAAATATAAACCCCACTACCTCATTACCCAACACAATATTGCCACAAAAAATTAATTGAAGTGCTCCTTTTGAGTAGGGATGGAACTAAAATCTAACTTAACACCCTCTAAAAAGTCTTCATTGACTGGATCTGAATTTGGGTCCTCATTATATTTGATTCAATAGTACATAATCTCTTAGTTTATCCTCTTCCAAGTGTCATTTTTATCAACCTCCACTCAAGGATTATTTTTTAGAACGTACTTTTTAACATCTTCCTCATGATCCTGATGAGGAGATAAACATAGACCCATTCTAATATAAGGAACAAACAGTTCGAGATACTAAACATGGAACATGTAATTCAAAATATTAATTAATTATTTGTATATTTTATTTCATTTTAAGTGTAACATGTTCCAAGGTTTACACAACTGAAAAATCTGACAAATGTAGAATGATGCATGATCCTTTTCTAGGTCTCAACCCTAAAACAAGTGTCACTTCATTTTTTACGATCAGTATAAATAATTTCCCATGCATCCGATCATGGGGGCCCCTAAATACCTATGTGTCATCTAGATTCCTATGTTCCGATTTCAAACTAAACATAAGTAAAACCATTTTCCTACAAACCATGTATTCTCATGTGTTCTTAACTCTATCTAGAATCTATCCTTAAACCTAAACCTCTGATAGAAATATGTCATAACCCCATCCCCCCAAAGAGTACCCCTACTGGGATAGTAATCAGATAAGGAGGATGGTGTACACCTCTTTACCACAACTTGTATGCCTTGGTTTCATTACTATCATCGAGTGTATAACATTAAAATAAGTGGGAGGAATTTACCTCTAATAGAAACATTAATATGATTGATACAAGACACATAAAACAATCAACACCTATAAATAAAGGTAAAATAAATCCCATATGTATACATTCAATGTCATCCATTACTATAAAACGAAAAAGGAAATTATGACCACCAAAAATTTAAAATCCTTAGTGACTAGGAATCACAAATTGCTCTTGTAAAACCACGAGATAGTAATATCCATCTGAATCACCAAAATACATTGGCTGAAAAAAAATAGTTTATATATATTTGGTGTGATCCTAATAATATACTAATTATTATCCTACTATATACTCTCGTACCAAATATATTGAAATCCTACTAAGGAACTATGAACAAAGGTGTAACTAACTCATTAATTAAACATTTATATTATTTTCCAAGCCACACCATGACTATCACTCATCATGTAATTACTATAATAGAGAATATAATATAATATAAAAAATATGGTTACATTGTGATCACTTCGCCCTAGTTTGAAGCTTAGTCCTAGAATTTCATGTCATGACCATCTCTCTTCAAAATAACCCATCACCCATAAGCCTTGGAGAATAATCACAACATTCAACTCATTAATCACAACATAATATATCATATCATCATATAGTAACCAACTAGTTTCCAAGACCCCCCACATCATGTATGATTTTTATCATACATCAGGTATTATAACTCAGGAAATCACCACACTTACACTGAGTAACAAACCTCTATCCATCATAGAATATAAATAGCGCACATATAATAATCCATTGGATACTAAATCTTCTATTACATTAGTGTGGAATAACCACAATCCATCAAAACCCTCTATAAACATATGTGGGAAAACTAAACACTATGCATACTAGCCAAAAATACTACCAACATAATAGACTAGGGATTGATGGGGTTGTTATCCATCTATCCTCCCATGAATATGTTGTGGAAGACAATCTCCAAGAGTTCACTCGGTTTCTGTCGCTACAACCAACATAGTTTGGGAATCATATAAATTCAAAAAAAATCTATATATAATATAGATCATTAACACAATATATAAATAAACTACTATTATATTTGATTACTCCTAATTTCAATCACTAGATATCCAATAAGTGCATATGTATTTATAGAGATTAATTAAATTGAATAATTTTAATTGTATAATTTATTTTAAATTAATTATTTCCATATCCATTAAATAACAATCAAAATTATTCCAAATTTAATATTATTTTCCATTAAATTCAATTCCATTCCCTCCACACATAATACATACCAATTACATTGTATCCCAATAGTAACATCTCATTTTTATTCTTGAAATGTCAACCCAATGGATAAATTCATTTATTAATAATTATTAACATCATTACCTAAGTATTGGTACTCTAGGAAAAAATCTTATGATCAAATCAAGAGATGCTACCAATGACATCAATTAACATCAAGAAGTGTCGAATGGAATGCATATAAATAGACACAAAACCATTTTCTATTAAAAATATTCATGATAACCATGAAAACATATTTATGAACAACAATGGGTGTGCCAAACATCAATATGTTCCATGAACTTGGGCATCATCCCCAACACCCCAATGTATATCCCAAAACATCTCTCCATCAAAAGCATCAATTACTACCAAAACATCCAAAAATCACTGACCGGTATCACTTTATCCATCTCTAGAATTACCATCTTATTATCCTTCCAAATTACATTGAAAATATCACATTGAGAGAATTGAAGAAGATCGAAAGAAAACAATAAAAATAAATATGGTAATCAAGACCCAAAAAATAGGTCATTCATCCTTTAGATGAAAACGAGTTATCACATCTCAAAACACAATGAATTCTTCCTTTATAAGTAAATTTACACTCTAGAAACTGTAAATTTTAAATTAATAAAAAATATATTTTCATTCCATTGTAAATAAACTAATTCATTATTCATATAATCCAAATATAGGAAACATATGTAATGAGATATAATAAGAAATAATTTTTAAAAAAAATTACCCATGAATCAAAATTTGGTTGATAAAATTTTGAGAATAAAAAAACCACTTAAACATGAAATTTTATTATTATCATCATAATGATATTTCGTGATTCATCTTCATTATCTTATCCCATCAACACATGGATGATCATATTTAGTTAAACATCAACATTGCAGAAATTTTAATTACTATAAAATCACATGAAATAATTGATTCATTTAAATAGTCATCTTCTTTATTAAATTATCCAACCAATTATCAAATACTAGATTTAGGTTTATTACAATTTACAACAAATGAATCCTGATAAACCCAGAACAAAAACACAAATATAGTAAATTAATAGAAAAAAACTATCTAGATAATCAAGAGGTAAATTGTTATCCTGGAAGGAAAAAAACATGTGATCAATAAGAATACACAAATTTCCTTAATTAATCAAAATCAATATTCATTAGTTAAATTACACTATCATACAAATAGATAACCCATACTAAAATTTCAATTTGAAAAAAAATATTACATAAGAAACAAAACCCATACCTCAAAACAATTAATGTACATCAAATGAGAATTAACCGTCATTAGGGATCCTCATAATCTATCGCACAATAAGAATATATCAAACCAATAAATCATGTCACTACTGTTCCAAAAGAAAAAATACACCATTAAAAAATCCTTAGGATCCTTCATTTCTCGTAAATAAAATTAATGAGGATATATATCAATGAAAAAAAATATAATAGGTTTAATAGTCAATGGATCACCATAGATGAAAGGTGGAATCTAGGATTCAATCACCTTTGAATGGATAATAAAACACCTAATGAAATTCCACTGATCACCTAGATTATTGGGAGAGAATACATAATGGTGGATAAAACACTTGGTACATTATGTTATAAATAGCAGTACCCAAGTTATATTTATTCCATAAACCACTCATCCATGTCGAAAACATGTGATACATTGTGTTACTCCAAAAAAGTGTCACCTCAAACCACAATCCACATATATAATTTAAAACATAAATTTAAGGGTTATGAAATAATTACCAACTATTAAAAAACACATGTAAAAACCCATGTAGGGCATAAGCCACAAAAATGATGTACAAAAAACATACACTGTAATTCCCTTGTTATGATATAATTTCTCCTCAAAATAATATTTTTTAATAAAAACATCACCAAACTACCACTAAGACACTTCCAAGAACCATCTTCCTTAAATTAACATAAACATTTGGATTTCATGGATATGGTCCTTTACAATGGTTGTTTGTGACATCTCTATGGAAAATGGGTGGTTCCTCATTTTCAGCATAGGATACTATATAATATGATGTTGAAACACTATGATTTTTTATCAAAGAGTAGTATGTGAATAGGATTTGGAGGTGATGATTGATAGATGTCATGGTATCATCTCATATCGAGAGGGTATTAAATATATATTATCAATGTGAAATACCTTATTAATTCATTCCATTCCTCAATTTCTTAGTATCATAAAAACTAGGACCTTGGAATCTTATCTCAACCTAGGATAGGGAATGTTGACAAGTCATCTAGGTTTCACTGGATACTCATTTCTTGTGTGTTTTGCCTTTGATTACTAGGATCATACTTGATTCATGAATTATAAGTTATCTAGTCGATACCATGAAATGTACTTTATATTTATTGGAGAAAATTACAGTTTATCTTATTTATATGACTTGTATCTCCATGTGGTGTCAAATCCTACTCAGAGACATATCCCAAACTATAATAATCATGCATAATTAGACTTGGGAATTCATTAAGGCATTGTTATGATAATATTTATTTAATTTTGTTTCAGTAGGAAAATATTATTATCAATATTTGGCAGATTTGTTCACATACATATACAATGATTTTATTTTCTATAAATAATCCCTCATTGGTGGCCACTATCATGTTTTCTAACCACATCTCACTCAATTATCTATTACACATGGGTACTAGAGAATCCTTATATTTTCATTAGGGATTGGTTGTGATAAGATATGATGTATATATTTGATGAGTGGGTTGGTCAGCTTGGGTATTACCAATTGACTAATAAGGTGTATTTTTTAATGCCTATGTGTCCTTGATCTAAAATACTGATTTCCTCTTTTATGATAAGTTATATTTTCTGCATTATTTCACTTTCCCAATTTTTTAATATTTATTTATTTAATAATTTCATTATCAATATATTATGAGGAAGAAGTATCCCTATGTTCACACTCTATACCCTCATCGATAGTTGAAAGCCTCTAGAAAGGGGTGATCCATGCATAATTACATGGGTCAACCCAAACATGATAGTTTACATAGAATCATGGGTGAAACCTTGAAATGAAATTTCATAATAGGCTCAACAAACATTATTTCCCTATCATCAGATCATATGGGTCTCTAAAGTCCGCTGTCAATTTTGGACTCCCATGATGGAATCATATTCTGATCATAGATAACACCATTTTCTTATCAACTCATACATTCCTATCTCATGACTACCTTCAAAATCTATACTATCACTCAACTATACCTTGATTCAACATTTTCATAACCCTACCCCTCAATTGCACCCATCCAAGTCCTAGAATGTGGTAGGAAAGATACATTATCCTAAATCCCACATCACATAGGCCTTGAATTGGAAACTATCACATACCATATATCAAACACAGAAATTGGGGAATTTTACCTCCAAGAAGGTCATAATCAATGATAGATAAAATGAGAACACCAAAAAACTAATCCTCAATGTAAAATAAAGATCCCAACACAAAGAGGTATTTTCCTAGAAACTAAGAAACAACAAAGACAATGCTCTAGAACCAAAAAAACCACGCATTGTTGACCTTGAAGAATACAGAACCTCGCTATTACTCAAGGATATAGTAATTTTTATCTCAATAACCAACTAGATCATACATAGCTAAAATTATTTTATAAATTTAAATGGTTACTAAAATATTAATAATTAGTATGACCCCCTCCAGTTCCTCTAATTAAAATTTGAATAAATCATACTAAAGTACAGTGAATAGACAATAAAAGTAATGAATCACATTTTAAGGTCTTTTATGTTCCTAGTATCACTATGGACCACTCTCCATGTATAACTTACAAGTAACAATATAATATCCAACATAATATAAATTTGTACTTACAATGTTATCGCTTCCCCACTAGTTTTTTACTCCACCCCAATGTCACATGTCTTCATAAATCTCAATATAATAAGACACTTATTTCATAGTAAAATATTTAACAACCCACACCAATTATTTCACATAATATCATAATAGATAGAAATTCCTCCAGAGAGCAACAAAGTAGTTTTATAGGAGCCAACATAGCCCATAAATAGTGTATTATACATCATTATATTACATCCTTTAGAAGGTGTATCTATACAATACTTATAATACTATATACAGAGGTACATTCGTGTTTATTAACAACAATACAGTACATCTATATATTGAAATTTACAAAAAGTTATCCTTTTTATATACTATAATGTAATAATCATAATATATTAGACTAAGGAATCGTTGATATTTAGCCATACACTTTCAAAAACCTGGATTTTAGGGGAAAAAACCCCATAACACAATTGGTTTTGGATGCAATTCCAAAATGATTGGGTTAGTGTGTGAAATAATATAACATAAGAAATATATATATATATATATAATAAGACATTGAATGTGAAAATACTGAGACATAACCACAAATGTAGTTATCCTCTCACGAACACTCATCTACCACTGTTATGGACTACGTGTCATAAAAGCTAATAAACATTTCCAGTAACTTTTGATTCTTACATTATGTTGTATGTTTGATATTTACATTAAATAATTGGGAATTAACTTTAGTAATCTATCTAATTACCACCCCCAAGTGTATATCGTTTATTGTTAATTACAATTCCATAATTCAATCTACTATAGTATTCAACATATTCTACTCCAAAACATACATAAACCATGAAAAATTAGCTATATCAAGTTTGTGGAAGGGGATGCTTAAACAACAAACACTACCATCCTATTACCAGGGGAAACATTAATAATTAATCAAACAATATTTCATCACAAAAACAATTGAAAAGTTCAGCTTCATCCCATTCAATCAATCTAATTTCTATAAATGATGCTACTATATATATCCCCAAACATCCCATTATAACATGGCCGAACTACATATGAAACCATAGGAACCCCCACCCCATTCCCAATATTCATGAATCCATCCCAAGGTAAAATAATATCATATAACTTGGATTCACACTAAGGGAATCAAATAATGTAGTATGAAAAAAATATTTAGTAAAATCAAGGCTGTAAATCAATAGAATTTAGGATTCATAATAATAAATTGTCTAGAAAACATTAAAAGTTATCATTTTTTAAAAAATTTCATCATCAGGGAAAAAATTATTAATTTAACAATGATAAAACCACATATAACATTGGTCATCAACTATAAATAACATATATTTTATTTAATCATTCTTCAAGAATTAATATAAATTCTATAAATTACAACGTAGAATGATAACATATAATATTAAAACATTGTTAATTAGAAATCTATGATTTTAATAATTATAATTTTTATCCAATTTCAAAGCATAAAGATAATTATATCCAACAATATAAACAAGTTACTGAACAGTATTTAGAAAATAATGGGGATATCAATTAACACTAGGTAAAAAAATGTCATCTCTGTAACACAAGGACAAAACTAATTCATTAATTCTAGTTTATGATTAGTTAATGATAATTTATACATTACCCAATGATATACATAATGTTACTGTAACATTTTAAATTAAAATAAAATAGAAGAAAAAATCACAAAAATGAATGTCTTAAAAATTCATTGAACATGAAAAAAACAACAAGAAAACCTAATCAACTAATTATTCCATGAGGAGTATACAACCATTTAAGTATGTTATTCCATGAACACATGGAAAAATATTGTAAAAACACCATGATAAATAAGGGTATAAAATTCAATAAAATTGATTGAAGGAATTTGTGGAAATAATCCCAAATAGTGTAGAATCCATAAATGAAAAAAGAAAAACCTTACTCAGATCACTACAGACCGAACACAATAAGATAGGGATAAATAAAAAATGAATGGTCTTAAAAAACCCAATATAAGAACCTCTATCCACCAAGGATTTATGATAATTATATGTATTCAAAAATATTCCTTGTGTTATTCATAAGTTATAGTCACTCTACCATACAAAAAAATCATAGTGTAAATAGAATATGAATGTCACGAATGGATTGAATTCAAGGATTATTAAAAAAACAAATCTACCTGATATAATGATCTTAAGATCCATTTAGATCAATAATTATATGTTCATGTCATGTTTTTTCATTGAATTATCCACCAAAAACGTGCCTATGTCCATTCAAACTATGAATTGATGGTTCATGTTGTGAATCACATCCTATGAACTTCACTTACGCTATTCATGTATAATAATTCTAGTCACTTACCACTCTACCACATTGATTAAAAAAATTAACTACATGAATTCATCCAATGACTAGATTTGATATCCCAAGCACCAAAACTTTTAGTCCTATATTCCCCTGATATCCATAGACATTGATAACACACAATGGAATTATCTATAAGGGATCGAAACCATAAATTTATGGATATAATCATTAACGATTCCTGATCAGTTCATAATACAAATATACATATATAGGTAGAAAATTTAATTCCTAATCCTTTATATTAGATATTCATAAACTATTTTCTCTTATTAAGTGTTTCCTATCATCTAGTTTTTCGCCAAAAATGTCAAAATTACATCCTAACTCATAGATCAATAAATACACTACATTCACTCCAACTATAATTTCTTCAATTTAATTTTTAAAATGGTACCTAATTATTTTCATAATAGATGAATAAAATTCATTTCTTTAATAATTTTTCATTTTTTAATATGTGTAATATCTAAAAAAACACATTAAAACCAAATAGTGGTAAATTATGTAATCTTTAGAAAATAGATTATATTAATATATTATGTTTTCCAAATTAGAAACAAATTAATTACTAAACCAACAATTATTTATTTTATTAAATTATTAATACTTCAAAATAGATTTTATATTTCCCCCTATATAGAAACTCTATTACATATGGGTTCTATTGAACCTTATACTAATACTAACTATAATTCCCCAAACCCTGGTTAAGAAAATATAGTAGGTTAATTTTTACATGTTATTATAATACATTGGATTACATTCACATGAAAACTGTTTATAAATACATATGAGACTATATAAAAAACATTACATTAAAACATTTAATATTATATCACTTGATTATAAATTTAAATTCCTTAATTCCATCTATGTATCATGTTATTTATAATATTACACTTCACCATCAAGGGAAATGGGTGATCATAAGAAAGAGTTACATTAGATACCCATTAAAGAAATCCATATAATGGTGTCTTGAATTGGAAAATGATGAAATATGAAATATATTCATAATAGAAAAAAAATATTCTATATCAATGATTATATATGAATAAAATATTACAGGTATAAAAAGATACCAGGTCCCACTCTCTCAAGTTGTAAACCTCCCAGTCTAGAAATGAAAGAACATTGATAAGGACCCATAAAATCATGCATCCCAAAGAAAGGGGATTGTGATTATAACCTAAGTTGTAGAAACCAAACACATGGGAGACCTTACAATCAATAATGTTTCTAGAATAAATGGATGTGATGAGAAGAACCACTGACAGAAAAGATGAATAAATAATTTAAACCATCATAATATATCTAATGTCGCACATAAAATGAAAATAATTACTATATGTACAAAAAGAAAAATTAAGAAGTGGGCATGAGCTCCAAAAACACATGATTAATTCTCCATATAACGACCCATACTTTAGATACATTGTTAATACATCAAAATTGAATCATACTTATTACAACATATAACAAAACCACGAAAGGACCATATAGGTATAGTGTCTTTAGAAACTGGGAAACATAAAAAACTGGTTCATAAAGTGTATACATTGTCTCCCATTTATTTCATCATATCTATAGTCCCTTTTGGCATATCTTACTTAGTAACCTTATTCCTGACCTGGGGAAAGAAAACATACAAAAGGGTGAGCTCAAATGCTCAGTAAGGGTAAAAAAAAGAAATATCAATCACATCATATTCATAAGAACATAACTTTTGGAAATCATAACCTGCAAAAGAGAGAATAATTTCATAACATGGGATAAATCATAGTAGTGAAATGGAATCCCAATAATCACAACATAAAACATGAAAATTTGTGGAATACACACATAATCATAGGGAATCATTTCTTATTAGTCAAGACTCATTTCCAAGACTATCTTAGTGGACAATGTCCATTTCTGAACCGAGTTCACTCCTCGTTTCAGTCCTGTTTCACTGAACCGGTATAACCTACCGTTCCAGCCATGTCTATCTCACGAGATATAAAATCTTTACCCAATTCATTGAAGGGAGATATAGGTCCCACCCATCTCATAATGATACCATTATTATGTGTGACACAAAATCATAAATCATACATCATTGCATAACCCATGTAATAAAAATGGGAATCTTAAACATCGGGACATCATAAAACAATTCATATAAGATAAAGGAATTCATAAAAATATTTCCATCACAACGTAATCAAGTCAATTTAATAATAGGGATAGAGACATAACCCTTTATTATCTCAGATGGAAAATGATTTTGATAAAACTCTTGAACTCCATTCTTGAGGAAAATATAATTTTTACTTAAAAAACATTTTTCCTTTCTTAACATGTCATACAATTTTAAACTAAAATAATTTGATTAAAAATAAACTTGAAAACTTGTAAAGGAAGATTATTGGAATTTTTTTTTAAATCCATTCATGTCGTATAAGTTAAAAAAACATTCTTCTCGTACTTTTATCGGAAAAGTCAAAAAGTACCTCATACGAATAATGAAAAAAGATTCCATTCATATCTTTTACTAAAAACTCACCGAAGGATAAAATTGGATATAAAATATTGTTGAATGATATAAATATTACTTATTGAGGAAACATGGATGTGGATGATAAAATACACCCCAGTAAATACCAAAGTATAAACAATCTCGGATAAAAATGACATTGTGATATTTCCCTTACCTTAGGTCCAATTTGCTTCGTAAGTGTCTGAACCTCTTGTATAATGATTTAAATAATGTTATTGATTTATTCTGGAATAATACTTATTGTTATGATATCATATATGGTCATATTATTAGCTTCTTATTAGTAATATTTCATTACTACTTGTTATTCGGGTGTTTATTACTTTTTGTTCTTATGCGTGTTTTGTCAAATAAATTCTTATTCTTCTCCTTAGTTTATAGATACCTCATTTACAGAATGGTATTAGTGTAATATATATAATATTTTTTCATTCAATTCATTTATATAATCATTATGAAATGAAGATCATGTAGAACGAGTCGCATCACATCGTGGAGACGGTATTCCGTACGTACACACGAGTGATTATATCTTTCCTATGATCGTGGAATTTTATTGGAGTGTATGTATACAATTTCAGAATCAATATCACTTTATAATAGTCATATATAGTCATTATTTACACTATTATACCCATTCAAGTAAGGTGGTGGTGGAAAATAGATTACACCACGACGTGGAGACGGTATTCTGTACGTACGCACGCGCGGTGATTTCTTTTTCCGTAGGATGGATAGATGATGAAATAGGGTTGTTTCATACCTATAATAACATATCAGTATATGAGTGATACTGATGTTATTACTTCATAATGAAACAACTAAATAAGAAGAAGTGGAAGAAGAAATAAAGATGAAAGAATCGGTAACAGACATTACCTCTTCATTGAAGTGCTTCTTTGAGACCTCCTTTTAGGGCACTAAAATAGGTTTTTGAAGAAGAACAGAACCTCTAGGATGTTTCTAGGGAAGTTTAGAGGAGAAATTGGTAGGCTTTGGCCGAGCTTGAAGGCTCAATGTGGTGTGAGAAAGAGGGGGAGGAGGTGCCCTTTTATAAGGGAGGAGAGGGGCACCTTTGGAATAAATAAAAATATTATTTTATTATAAAGTCAAATTCGGTTTTTAATAGCTCCAAATTGATATATTTAGAAGATAAGGTGGGTAAAGGTCGAAATAATCTCATCCAATAGAATTTAGTAAAGTTTAGGTATCAATTTTTAACCTTATCATTTAGATTTAACTTTAAGTTAGATAATTTAACTTTTACCGTGTCTTCTTGTTTTCTAACACTATAAGGTTAATAAAATTACTATATCAAGCCAAAAGAACCCCAAGTTGTTTATTATTAAAATAAATAACCGTATCTAAGTCATTTGGCCGAACCTTAGATTTTTAGGAATAAAATAACAATTAATAATATAATATGTTTTTTAAAAACTATTTTATGTCAATTTTGACACTATTAAGTAATAGTTTTTTTGTGAAAAACATAACAGAATGATTAGTTCGAACCAAGTTACTTAAATCAATAATAACATGTCATATTAACCTAGAAAATTAGTGTAATTCAAAAAAATTCTCAAATTACATTTATTTCGGTATTTATAACATCAATTATGTCAATATTTCATTAATAAGATAATTACTGCATCATCTTTGTGTCATAAATAAATTAACTTATTTAAAGTCTAAAAATGAAAAATAAAATATCATTATGTAGGAAATCTTATTATCTTTATAATGAATATTTATAGTCGAATTTATCTTATGAATAACACCGTATTAAAAATTATTTACTTATTAAACTTTGATTTTAACTATTTTAACCCTTCTTTAAATAAATTAATAATAAATGTCCTAATCTAATCCAAGCGAGACTAAATCGTCATATTTTGTTCCTAATGTTGTTTTTGGTCGAATTACACTTATCCAATAGAATTAGGACATGTGTTAGGGTAATAATAATATCATTTTTACCCTTAATTACCCTATTTACTTTTAACCGTGGTAAAAAAAAGTAAAAAGGTACTATTCACCAAAAAATTATTTTCATCTCATTGAACCACATTTTAATTACTGAAATCAACCGTGTATCTCGGATTTTCGAAATTCCACTCACAGAAGCGGTAAAATTATGTTTTATGAAAAATTCAGTTTTTTAACTACCACTTAGTGGTTTCACTATTCATCAAAAATTGAAAGTTTTCAAAAAAATACCAAAAATTCACGCTAGGCTAATTTTGATATTCCCAATCCAAAAATAATGTCCATTTTGAAAAATAAAACTTATATAATTTCAAAAAGTGGTTATTACTCTTCATAACGGCTAGTTTTAATAATATTTTAATAGCATATCATTGTTTAGTGAAACTCGGTATTGCGTACGACACAAGCTATCGAGGAAGGCTGCAGTTGCGTTTAAAGTAAGCCATGCTAGTGTTTTGTGTAGTGAAAGATTACTTTGATGATTTATATAACATAAAAACAAAATATTTCACATAAAATTCTCGGGTGTTACATTCTACCCCCCTTAAAATGAATTTCGCTCTCAAAATTCGTCACTTTGTAACAAACAGATGAGGACACCTCTCCCTCATCATATCCTCAAGCTCCCATGTAGCTTCATCTAATTGGTGGTTCCTCCATAAAAATTTCACCATGCAAGTGTTCTTGTTTCATAGTACTTTTTCGCTATGATCCAGAATCTCTATCGGTTGTTCTTCATAAGAAAGATCTTGCTCCAGCGGTACAACTTCTGAGCTGAGTACATGTGAATGATTAGGTATGTACTTTTTCAGGAGAGATACATGGAACACATCGTGTACTTGAGAGAGATTCGGTGGAAGCACCAATAGGTAAGCTACCTTCCCGACACGATCCAGTATTTCGAAAGGACCGATATATCTAGGGCTCAACTTCCCCTTCTTTCCAAATCTCATGACTCTCTTCCAGGGAGATATTCGTAAGAACACTTTATCACCCACTTCAAACTCTAGGTCTTTTCTTCGGTTGTCGGCATAACTTTTCTGTCGACTCTGAGCTGCTCTTATGTGTTGTTGAATAGATCTGACCTTTTCTTCCATTTCATCAATGAGATCAGGTCCGAATAGATTTCTTTCCCCAACTTCATCCCAGCAAGTTCGAGTCCTGCATTTCCTTCCATAGAGAGCCTCATAAGGATCCATCTAAATATTGGATTGAAAGCTGTTATTATAAGAAACTTTCACCAATGGTAGGTGCTGATCCCAACCACCTTTGAAATCCATAGAGCAAGCTCTCAACATATCTTCTAGAGTTTAAATTGTTCTCTCAGACTGACTGTCTGTCTGAGGATGATAAGCAGTGCGGAAACTCAACTCTATATCCAGAGTATGCTGAAGACTTCTCCAGAACATTGAGGTAAATCTCGGATCCTGATCAAATATAATAGAAAGTGTTACTCCATGCAATCTTACCACTTCCTTTACATATATCCTGGCAAGCTGATCTAAAGAGAAATCCTCTCTAATATCAATGAAGTGTGTAGACTTGGTAAGATGATCAACTATGAACCAGATTGCATTATTTCATTTGGATGTTTTAGGAAGTCCTATGACAAAGTCCATAGTGATGTTTTCCCATTTCCATTCGGGTATGGGTAATGGTTGTAACATCCCCTTAGACTTGTGTCTCTCATCTTTAACTTACTGACAAATCAAGCATCAAGAGACATATTCAGCAACATCTCTTTTCATGACATCCCACCAAAAGTACTCTTTCAGGTCCCTATACATCTTCATGCTTCCAGGATGAATAGAGAAAGAAGAACTATGAGCCTCATCCTGCAGCTCCTTCTTTAATTCCGGGATGGGAGGAACACAAACCCGATTCCTGAACTTTATTATCCCATCACAATCAAGGTTGAATTCAGGAACATTTCTCACCTTCTTTTGTAACTCGAAATCCTCTTTATGTGCCTCTTTAATCTTCACATGTATAGATGGTTGAACATTCATTTGAGAAAGATAAGATTTTCCCCCTTCCATTATAATTCCATGATCCATCCTTTGTAAATCCATAAATATTGGATCTTTTGTGATCCTCATCATGGATAAACTGGCATGGTCTTGTCGACGTAATGCATCTTCCACCTTGTTTGCTTTCCCAGGGTGGTAATGGATTGAGCAGTAATAATCCTTAATCAGCTCCAACCATCTTCTTTGACGCATATTCAGCTCATTTTGTGTGAAAATATACTTTAAAATTTTATGATCAGTATAAATGTCACACCTTTCTCCATAAAGATGATGCCTCCAAATCATTAATGCAAATATTACCGCAGCTAACTCCAAATAATGTTTTGGGTAATTTTGCTCATGGATTTTCAACTGTCGTGAGGCTTAAGATATCACCATACCATTTTTCATAAGAACACACCCCAATCCCTTCTTGGATGCAACACTATAGATCACAAACATTTCTCCACTACAAGGTAGTGTGAGCACAGGTGCACTAGATAACCTTCTTTTCAACTCCTCGAATTTCTCTTCACATTCTTCCGTCCAAACAAACTTAACTCCTTTCCGAGTCAACTTGGGGAGTGGATTAGATAATCGTGAAAAATAATTCACAAAACGTCGATAATATCCAGCCAAACCAAGAAAACTTCGGATCTCAGTTATTGTTGTTGGTCTCGACCATCTTTTGATAACCTCTGTTTTTGCTGGATCCACAGATATCCCCTCTATTGAGATTATGTGACCCAAAAATGAAACGTTTTGAAGGAAAAATATACACTTCGTAAATTTGTCATAAAGATTCTCCTTTCTCAGGGTCTTCAATATAATTCTCAAGTGATCTTCATGTTCTTCCTTGCTCTTTGAATAGACAAGAATATCATCTATAAAGACTACCACAAATTTATCAAGATAGTCTCTAAGGACTCTATTCATCAGATCTATGAAGATAGCAGGGGAATTAGTAAGACCAAATGGCATCCCTATAAATTCATAGTGTCTATACCGTGTACAGAAAGTCGTCTTTATTATATCCTCCCTTTTGACCCTTAATTGATGATACCTTGAATGAAGATCAATCTTGGAAAAGTATTGAGATCCGCATAGTTGGTCAAATATGTCATCAATGCGTGGGAGAGGATATTTGTTCATGATAGTGATCTTGTTAAGTTCTGGATAATCAATGCAGAGTCTCATTGATCCATCTTTCTTCTTAACAAATAGAAAAGGTTCTCCCCAAGGTGACACACTAAGGCATATGAATCCCTTATCAAGATTCTCTTGGAGTTTCTTCTTCAATTCCTGCAACTCAATTGGGGCCATTCTATATGGTGTCTTTGAAATAGGCAAAGAACCCGGTACGAGTTCTATTGAAAATTCAACTTCACGATTTGGTGGAAGACCCGGTAATTACTCCGAAAAGACATCATCAAACTCCCATATAATGGGAATATTCTTAATCGTGAGTTTCTCACCAACCATTTGAGATAAATAACCTTCATTTAGTGGAATCAAGACCCATAAGGTAGAAGGAATTTCCACTGGAAGGTTATGTTCATCCTTGCATTAATAGACGATCATAGATTGATCTGGAATATGAAATATGACTTCCCTTCTTTGTCAATTGATATGATCTCCATAAAAATAAATCCAATCCATGCCAAGAATCACATCAAATTCCAATATAGGAAGGATCACAAGATTTGCAGGAAGCACTTTCCCACAAACATCGATCGGAGAAGAATTATAAACTTTTTATGTGACTGTTGTTCCATTAGGTGTTGTCACAGCTAACTCAACATCTAATTGTTGAGGTAATTCGGTGATACCCTAATAAAATTCTTCAGAAATAAAAGAGTGGGTGGATCCAGAATCAAATAAAACATTTGCTACTTTATAGTGGATGGTAAGTGTACCTTTCACCACATCATTATCATACTTCACATCGCTGATCGAAATTGCATGTGACTTTACTTTGTCTTTATCATTAAGAGTTTGTTGATGTCGACCATCATCATCAACCCTTGGATTAGGGCATTTATTGGCATAATTTCCCATCTCCTTGCAATTGAAACATTGAAGTTTAGTAGGTTCATTATGTGTATCCCTTATTTTGTTTGCATCATTAGACATCTTCATCCAATCATCGCGGCATTCAAATGCCCGATGACCTTCCTTTCCACATTTGAAACATTTACTTGTCCCTTTAAGACAACTCCCTCCATGTTTCTTTCCACACTTTGAGCATAAGGGAAAGCTCATCTTATTTTCAGTGTGCTCTTTAGACTTTCCTTTGAATTCCATTTTCCTCTTCTTATCAAACCCATATGACTGATGGGTTACTCCAACCTCCATCTCAACTTTGAGATCACATCGAACGATTTCCTCGTAGCTATTGAAGTCCCTTATGGCTAAGGCCCGTCGAAGACATGGTTTTAAGCCACTAAAGAATCGATCGATCTTACTCTCAGGTTGGATAATTATAGCAGAAGTGTACCTTGAAAGTCTTGTAAAATTTTCTTCATAGGTACAAACAGATTCATCATAATTTTTCTTCATTTAAAGAAACTCATTCACCATCTTTGTTCGGAGAATACGAGGGAAGTAATTATTGAAAAATAAGTTCTTGAACTCGTCCCATTCCATGGACTCAATTTCATCCCTTTGCCTCGTATTCTTAATAAGATTCCACCATTGATTAGAATCACCTTCCAAATGATACACTGCTAAGATGACTTTATCATGATCAGAACATTGAAGAACTGAAAATATCTTTTCAGTAGTACTAATCCATTGTTCAGCAACTAATGGATCAGTAGACCCACTGAAAGAAGGTGGACGCTGCCTCATGAAGGATTCAACAGAATGTTGATCCTTCCTTTTCTCGTTTGGAAGTCTAGCATGATTCATAGCTTGAGAAAGTTGTGTGAGCATGGCTACAAGATTTTGCATTCCAACTCCCATAACGTTTGGTTTCTCAGGGGGACAATCATTGCATTGCCCGTCGCATTCCGTATTAAAACGGTTCCTTCGGGTTCCAGCCATTGACTAAAACCAAGAAGAATAGTGTGAGCAACACTAATTATAATAGGAAAACCACATAATCAAGAATAAAATTTCACACTTAAGGTCTTATCCTAGGTTATTCATGGCCATTTCTAAAACACTACGATTGTGTTCTATGCTTATACTTATCCTTAGGGTTCTTACTATGGCTTTCACATCCTAGTTTCCAAAGGTTGACTATACCTTTCCTCTGATACCAACTATAACGACCCATACTTTACATACATTGTTAATACTTCAAAAATGAAGCATACTTATTACAACAAATAACAAAACCATGAAAGGACCGTATAGGTATAGTGTCTTTAGAAACTGGGAAACATAAACAACTGGTTCATAAAGCGTCTCCACTGTCTCCCATTTATTTCATCATATCTATAGTCCATTTTGGAATATCTTACATAGTAAACTTCTTCCTAACCTGGGTAAAGAAAACATACAAAAGGGTGAGCTCAAATGCTCATTAAGGGTAAACAAAAGAAATATCAATCACATCATATTCATAAGAACATAACTTTTGGAAATCTTAACCTGCAAAAGAGAGCATAATTTCATAACATGGGATAAATCATAGTAGTGAAATGGAATCCTAATAATCACAACATAAAACCTGAAAATTTGTGGCATACACACATAATTATAGGGAATAATTTCTTATTAGTCAAGACTCATTTCCAAGACTATATTAGTGGACAATGTCCATTTTTGAACCGAGTTCCCTCCTCGTTTCATTCCGGTTTCACTGAACCGGTATAACCTACCATTCCAGTCATGTCTATCTCATGAGATATAAAATCTTTACCCAATGAATTGGAGGGAGATATATGTACCACCCATCTCATAATTATACCATTCTTATGAGTGCCACAAAATCATAAATCATACATCATTGCATAACCCATGTAATAAAAATGGGAATCTTAAACATCGGGACATCATAAAACAATTCATATAAGATAAAGGAATTCATAAAAATATTTCCATCACAACATAATCAAATCAATGTAATAATAGGGATAGAGACAGAACTCTTTATTATCTTAGATGTAAAATGATTTTGATAAAACTCTTGAACTCCATTCTTGAGGAAAATATCCTTTTTTTACTTCAAATTTTTTTTCCTTTATTAACATGTCATACAACATTAAACTAAAAGAAGTTGATTAAAAATAAACATGAAAACTTGTAATGGATGATTCTTGCAAATATTTGTTTTAAATTCATTCATGCCGTATAAGTTAAAAAAACATTCTTCTCGTACTTTTGTCGGAAAAGTCAAAAAGTACCTCGTACGAAAAACGACAAAAGATTCCTTTTATATCTTTTACTAAAAACTCAACAAAGGGTAAAATTGGATATAAACTATTGTAGAAGGATATAAATATTATATATTGAGGAAACATGGATGTGGATGATAAAATACACCCCAGTAAATACCAAAGTATAAACAATCTCGGATAAAAATGAGATTGTGATTTTTCCCTTACCTTAGGTCCGATTTTCTTCGTAAGTGTCCGAACCTCCTGTATAATGATTTATATAATGTTATTGACTTATTCCAGAATCATACTTATTGTTATGATATCATATATGGTCATATTCTTAGCTTCTTATTAGTAATATTTCATTACTACTTGTTATTTGGGTGTTTATTTTTTCTTATGCGTGTTTTGTCGAATAAATTCTTATTCTTCTCTTTAGGTTATAGATACCTCATTTCCAGAATGATATTAGTGTAATATATATCATATTAATTCATTCAATTCATTTATATAATCATTATGAAATGAATATCATGTAGAATAAGTCGCATCACATCATGGAGACGGTATTCCGTACGTACGCACGAGTGTTGATATCATTCCTATGATCGTGGAATTGTATTGGAGTGTATGTATACTATTTCAGAATCAATATCACTTTATAATAGTCATATATAGTCATCATTTACACCATTATACCCATTCAAGTAGTGTGGTGGTGGAAAATAGACTACACAACGGCGTGGAGACGGTATTCCGTACGTACACACGCACAATGATTTCTTTTTCCGTAGGATGGATAGATGGTGAAATAGGGTTGTTTCATACATATAATAACATATCATTATATGAGTGATACTGATGTTATTACTTAATAATAAAACAACTAAATAAGAAGAAGTGGAAGAAGAAATAAAGATGAAAGAATCGGTAACAGACATTACCTCTTCTTTGAAGTGCTTCTTTGAGACCTCCTTTGAGGGCACTAAAATAGGTCTTTGAAGAAGACCAGAACCTCTAAGATGTTTATATGGAAGTGGAGAGGAGATATTGGCAGGGTTTGGCCGAGCTTGAAGGCTCAATGTGGTGTGAGAAAGAGGGGAAGGAGGTTCCCTTTTATAAGGGAGGAGAGGGGCACCTTTGGAATAACTAAAAATATTATTTTATTATAAAGTCAAATTCGGTTTTTAATAGCTCCAAATTGATATATTTATAAGATAAGGTGGGTAGGGGTCGAAATCCTCTCATCCAATATAATTTATACAAGTTTAGATATCAATTTTAACCTTATCATTTAGATTTAACTTTAAGTTAGAGAATTTAACTTTTACCGTGTGTTCTTGTTTTCTTACACTATAAGGTTAATAAACTTACTATATCAAGCCAAAATAACCCCAAGTTGTTTATTATTAAAATATATAACCTTATCTAAGTCATTTTTCCGAACCTTATATTTTTACGAATAAAATAACAATTAATAATATAATATTTGTTTTAAAAACTATTTTATGTCAATTTTGACACTATTTAGAAATTGATTTTTGTGAAAATCATAGAAGAATTATTAGTTCGAAGAAGGTTACTTAAATAAATAATAACATGTCATATTAACCTATAAAATTAGTGTAATTCATTAAAAGTTTCAAATTACATTTATTTCAGTATTTATAACATCAATTATGTCAATATTTCATTAATAAGATAATTACTGCATCATCTTTGTGTCATAAATAAATTAACTTATTTAATGTATAAAGATTAAAAATAAAATATCATTATGTAGGAAATCTTATTAGATTTCTAATGAATATTTATAGTCGAATTTATCTTCTGTATAACACCATATAAAAAATTATTTACTTATTAAACATTGATTTTAACTATTTTATCCATTCTTTAAATAAATTAATAATAAATGTCCTAATCTAATCCACGTGGGACTAAATGGTCATAATTTATTCCTAAGGTTGTTTTTGGTCGAATTAAACTTGTCCAATAGAATTAGGACATGTGTTAGGGTAATAATAATATCATTTTTACCCTTAATTACCCTATTTACTTTTAACCGTGGTAAAAAGAAGTAAAACGATACTATTCACCAAAAAATTATTTTCATCTCATTGAACCACATTGTACTTACTGAAATCAACCGTGTCTCTCGGATTTTCGAAATTCCACTCACAGAAGCGGTAAAATTATGTTTTATGAAAAATTCAGTTTTTTAACTACCACTTAGTGGTTTCACTATTCATCAAAAATTGAATGTTTTCAGAAAAATACCAAAATTTCACCCTAGATTAATTTCGATATTCCGAATCCAAAAATGAAGTCCATTTTTAAAAATAAAATTTATAAAATTTCAAAAAGTGGTTATTAATATTTATAACGGCTAGTTTTAATAATATTTTAATAGCATATCATTGTTTAATGAAACTCGGTATTGCGTACGACACAAGCTATCGAGAGAAGGCTGTGGTTGCCTGTAAAGAAAGCCATGTTAGTGTTGTGTGTAGTGAAATATTCCTTTGATGAGTTATATAACATAAAAACAAAATATTTCACATAAAAGTCTCCGGTGTTACACTCCATAATTCCTCTGATCGTTTAATGTTAAGTATAATCACCATATTATTCCAACCGACCTACAAAATAGATTTTATATTAGAATCACGACAATAATATATGTACTCTATAGGATATTACCTTAAAACCTTCTTAATCTTGAGAATATGGAATACAAAACCAAAGTTTGTAAATATTTAATCATAATTTTTACCTTAATTGTTATTCTATGTTTCTCATCATAACTATAGACCACTAACCAAATAAATCATATAGAAAAAGAAATTATTTAACAAACCAATATATATATATATATATATATATATATGATAGTAAACTGATTCCACTTCTCTATTAATATTTCACTCTCACTCCCTGGTACCAAAATCATATTATCATCCCCTATAATTATATCAACACCTATTCTTATATAATATCACATATTACGAAATCCCATATAACATTACCTATCATAATAATACATAACTAATAACCAATATTATTCTTAGAAGCATGTAACATCATTGTAAATTCATTAAAACCCATTACATTAAATCCCATTCATGTAAGAATATGGATACTTGAATCCTCCATTTTTTGGATAGAAGAATGTCATGTATCTCATGTTGTTATACCCCACACATAAATGTAATGTAAACTATAAGCTATCACATCACTGATAGGTAACCATCATAAAATGTAATATACTATAGCATGACATAAGTTGACTCAGCAATGTCTAGAGGGATATTGTGAATGAGGGATTAGTGATACATTTTTTACCTCCCCACCTTGTATGTTGTAGAAAACACCCCGAAAATATTTTGGGGGTTTATCCCATATCAAGTAAGTGGGGTATCATACGAAATTCAAAAAATATAGAATCATATCATGCCTAAAGTAACAACCTAGGTATTGTTAGAAAAATGTATTTTCATTTCTTATTAACTTTTATTGATTATATTTAAAACATTTACATTCATTATATGAATTTTATATAATTTTTATGTTAAATGAAAAAAATCATTATTTCAAAACAATATGGGTTTTCATTTGTTATATAGGTTTATATAAATATATTTTTTCAAAATTATTGGATGTGAAATTTAAAAAAATGAAAATAATTTATGAATTCATCATTTGAAAATTATCTCTGGATTTATTTTTAAGATTTTTATTAACAGTTTTTTTAATTAATTGTGAAAAATATAATTTTTTATTAGAAAATGTATTTTTTAATAATTTGGAATGTGATATTATATTTTATATTATTTTTCATATTAAACTAGTTCATTTAGATAAATAAAAACACCATTACTATATTTGTATTGAATTTTATACTTTAATTTTTTAACAATTAATTATATAATTCATAAGTAATTTTTCAGAAATATAGTTTTCATCAAATTTTGTGAGTATAAGAATAAATTAAATTAATATAAATTTAGATATTGAATCTTGAAAATTATATTTCATATATTGAATCATGATGGATAAATTTAGTAAATATATTCCTATTAGTTTTTTCAATATAAAAAGAAACCAAAGTATATTTTTGTTTCTATGGTATAGCTAAATTGACTTAGTGGGGCTTAAATGTAATATTAAAATCCATTAAATTCATTCAAACACATGAATTTGATTCATTGGATGAGCATAATTCATCCATAATAAAAAAATATAATAAATTGATATTCCATCCATTTTAACAATGATTTTTTTAAATTATTAATGTAAATGATAATGTTAAATAAGTCATTTTATTACTTTATTATCTATAATATTTTGTGACACAGAGGAAAACAACATATTATTTGTTATAAATAATTATTTTAAAAATGAATGAAATTTTTGATCTATTTATTATAATTTTACTTAATATTGAAATTATAATTACTAGGAATTGTTACCATATTCTTGATAGAGGGATTCTCTAAGAAGTATAAAATTCAATAAAATGTTATTTAAAAGCACAAAAGTTATATTTTATGAAGGATTTATAGTTTCCCCGTAATTTTAAATATAATTAAAACATATTTTATATACTTTAATTGCCTATATTTGGGTTAATTATTTTTATTTATACTTTAAATCAAAATAAATGATCATTTCTAAAATTACAGAAATGATATTTTAGAGGAAATGTCAATTTATTAAATGGGTTAACATTAATTACACCGCATCATTTTCAGGGTGAATTAAAAATATTTTTTAAAATATCAAAAAAATTTAATTTTTGAGTTATTTATAAATTTATATTAACTTTATTCACTCTAAATTTTACATGACATTGATATTTTCATAATTTTAAAAAGGGTTAATTAGTAGTAAAAACAATGATATCTGAGTAAATATGTCATCTAAACATGTAAAAATTTTATTTTATGAGAGTATTTAAAACCATAATCATCTATGATTCATATTATTTCAATGTTGATAAAACAAATTGTTCGAAATTAATTTATATTATTTTCATACTTTAGGAAATTCTTAGACTGCATCTCCACACACATATAAAAGGGAACCACTTTTACCCTTTTCCATACACTATTTTATCTCTCTAGATTTTAATATTCCTATGAAAATACATTCCAAATATACCTTTCTATTTTTAGAGTCCTTATTTTAATTATAAAATATTCTTAGTATTTTTTTTCTAATCCTAAAGTTATTGTTAGAAGAATATATAGAGTTCATAACTATGCATTATCATTTTATTTATTCATCTACCTCCTAAAAAATTTATTCATCCATTGAGAAATACTAAAATCAAAATCTCAAATATATATAGATGTTATTTTTTTAATTAGATAAAATATATCCATATAAATGTCTATCAAATGGGAAATGAAACGATCACTCATGTGTGTGGAAAACTTCCACCTCACGAAAGGGTGAAAATAATTTCTCATAAACGTCTATCATAGATGGTTATAATTATGGGTTTAATGTAATTATATTATATGTATGAAATATTTACCAATATATATTTAAAATGTATCATAAATTATCTTATCCTTCCATCCATTGAATATTGATAATGTCGATCGTCCTTACGTATTGATTACCACCTCCCAAAATTGATGTGATTAATTTTTCATGCACAAATCCTGTGGATGCTATATATAGTTTTATTTAATTGATGAATAAGAAAATTATAAAATAAGTTTTATTATGTAATGAAAATATAAAACTTACCTTATTTCCATATATTCATTGAAAAATGGAAATTTTACCATTGAAAAAATGATCTACCATCTCCAAAATTGTAAAGTAGATAATTTTTCATAAAAATATGTCATTTATTGTTTTAAAAGTATAATTTATGTTTAAAATGATAATATATCATGATAATTTTTTTTGAGGATTTAATTATGAAAAAATTGATAATAATTGACAAACCAAACTCATTTCTGACACATGATCCCAATATCATCAAAAAATCAAAGTTGAGTTTAATTGCTTATGTAATTTTATATCTCATGTTAATAAACATTAAATGGAAAATAAAACATGAAAATTATTCTTATAAAATTTATATATTTAACATTTTATAATTATTTTGGACGACAATGAATGTATACGATGATTTGGACTCAAGGTAAGAGACACATTACCTTAAAAACCTCATTTTAATTGTTTTAATGATTCATTTCATAAATGTTTTTCCTCCATGTTCATGTTCTTGTAATTCTATCATGGACATAATTTTATATAAATTTATTAACAAAAAAGTAATTTTTGTGTCTTTTTATACATTTAATAAATGGATTTCAGGAAGAATATTTTTACATATTTTGTTTCATCCTTTAAAAATGGAAAATGGAATATACTACATTTACATATATGACATCAATGGATCTTCCAACCATCATAATAAACAATTATATATTAATTTTTAAGATTAATTGTTTTCTATAAGAAAAATCTATACCCCATTATTCTAGAATTTTTTTTTGGAAAAAAAATTTTATTGGAAAGGGAGATATCAATATTATAAAATGATTTTACATATGTTTCTGAGTAGATATTTTTTTATTTGTTGATGGAAATTAATTATTTTATTTATTCCATGTATATTATTAATCTTTTAAATTATTTATGATGATGGGTGAGCCCAATATATATCATGATGATGGGTTTCCCAATATTATTACTAATGATGGGAGAGCCAAATATTGAACTCCAATGTTTTGAGTAATGATTATATTCTCTGGGGAATTATATTAAAATTCAATCATAATGGTTATTAAAATTAATGGGGTTCATATAAGTGTTATTATATGTGTACTATGAAGATGATATCCTAAGACACATACATGACTTTTCTATTAATTCTAAATATTTATAAAGGATATTATTTAATGTGAAATTTTATGAAAAGTTTCATTTGTTTTAAAGGAAGGACAATGTTTTAATAGGTTACAAAGGTATGTATTAAATAAAAATTTAAACAAATATGATTATTGTAAGAAATTTGTTTAGTCAGGAATTGATCCTTGACTGTTTTAGTCTAAATCATTACTTTGGGCCTAATATGGATTCCTAATGAGTAAATAATGGTTCTGAGGGTGTTCAAGGCTTGTTCGGAGCCCAGAGCCCTTCTTTTTGAAAGGAATAGACTCTGTGCATGGTTTAGAGTAAACAGAGTGGGATTTCTATATAGTTTGGAAAACCATGTGTTAGGTGATTTTTTGGACAGTGGCACATCGCACGGTTGGCGTAGGGTTGTGCAACCAAACCAGGAAAACAACCCTTTTTCCTACGAAACTGTGCATAGTTGGTGCATAGTTTGAACAAATCTTACAGAAGAATACTTTTCGAGAAGAACCGTCTTGCACGGTTTGTGAAGGGTTTGAAAAATCATGAGGACAAATAGTGCATAGGCTAAAAACTTGTAGAAAATGTTAAAAATGAACTTAATTATCTACTAAACCTCCTCCTTCCTCCAAATCCATGAAACAGTGGGATTTTACTCCATTTTCACCTATTTTTATATTTTTGGAGGCCAAATCTATGGTCAAAAATAAAATCATTCATCCCAAATCTGATCGAGCATGACTGCACAACACTAAGTACTCGAGTAATCATTAGTCATTTGTTTTCTCTGTCCCCCACGGACTCGATATCGCAATGTGAATAATTTTCTTATTTCATCTTAGGTCTACTTCAATCCAAGGAAAATCAAGGGCTGGTACCAGAGGAGAAGACATGTAAATCACTGAGTTGGGTGGTCTATAACTCATCCATAAAGTTAGGTGTTTTTTGGAATGTTCATGTTGGCCCCACCGGTTTCATTGGAAACTATTTATTAAATTAAAATTCCATGGTCATTCTCATTTTAATCATTTATTTATGCTCTTTAGATATATGTGATTAGTTTTTAGTTGTTTCACCCACAACCATTTCCGCCTCTTGTCAAAGGTTATGACATAATTGGGGTTTTAGTGTTTTCGCATATTTGAGCCACCATGTGGGTATGTTTTTATAGGAAAATTTTAAAGTTGAGTCTTATTATTATAAATGTCTTGATATTACTAAGAATTTACTAATGGAATGTACCATGTATTCTCACCACTTGACCCACCTATGTCAAGTGCTTCCAAATAGTTATTAAAAGTGAATTGGGAAATTGGAAATGGAAAGTATGCTAAGTATATAACTTGGCCTTATTAAAAGAGACTTAATAAAGGATACTTGTCTATATAACCCATTTCCATTTTGATGGAAGGTAATAGAGTGAACCTCAATTATTGAATATGCCTTAATGGTAAACTAAGACTTAATTAAATGGTTGCAACCCAAAATGATCTATCCAAACTGATGGATGTAAAGGTGTGGACCCATAAATAAATGGTTTCAAATCTACTTGACCTATCCACACTAATTATATGAAATCCTTGAACTAAATGAATTATTACATGCTTACAATATCAAATAAAAATTGATTGACTTGATATTTCCTTAGATTTTTGGGAGGAGAATACCTTGGGTCTCAGGAACCCCATTCCGATTCAAGGATATAGTTTTCATAAGTTGATACCCACCTAGACTCTAGTTCTTTTCTATTCCTTGGAAGTCCATTACACTACTACAGGGTCCCTTTCATTATTATAGGATTCCTCGAATACACTCTTTGGATGCAACATTGATTAGTAGGTTCCACAGTCAATGCCCATCTGGCCTTGCCTTTTCTTATCCATGTTTTACCTTAGTCAATCACCATGGGATCGCTAGGGAACTTATTTTGGAATTCCTTGTATTACACTTCATGTATTAGACTATTACTCCTTTATCTAGACATAGATACTATTGAGATAGCATTCCATGAGCTTACATTACCTTGTTTTTTATCCTAGAACTTCCTCACTACATATCATTGTCTAGTTGCCTTGTTATGTCTTGGAACCTTCACTACCTTTACTATCATGAGGAGATGACAGTGTTGGATACTCCTCACTTGACCTATTAACATTAAATGGTAACAGTTGATTTAATGGATTTGTTTCATGTTCAGAAACCAGCTGAGGGCTGGAGTAGGTGATTGGTTATTTAGATTTATTATACTCCTTACATTACATTATATATGTATGCATGCACACTACTATATTCCATTACATGAGATGGATGTTATAGAAACCGTTGCTTGTGGATCACTTAGATTTAAATCACAAACCCTTCGGGTGTCATTTGGTATCCAAAGTAGTTTACATGGTTGCATGTATTGAGAAAGGGAAGCATGTAGCTTCCAATACATGATTATGTGATGATAGGATGGGGATTGATATCCAATGACTGAGTAGGATCATAGGTTGCTTGGAGTTGATTCTTTTTCTTTAACCTTGTGGAAAATGTTATGCCTATTTTCTTGTATAAATTATTTCTAGTTTTTATGTGACATAACATTACATCATCACTATATCAGTTTATATAGTTATTATTTTTCTTTTTTATCTATTTCATCTTTTTTCTTCCACTGTATATTTATATTTTTATGTTTTTAATTTTCCATTATAAAACTTCCTATTTTCTACACTCTATTAATGAGGTCATAATATTACCATGCACACACCCTAGGACCTCGATGCTAGTTGGTATCCTATATAATTTGAGAATATGTGCTTGAGGGCAGGTGGCCACTGGGCTCGGGGCACCTGTTACGTGGAATCCAAGTCTGGTTCGTCACATAGTGGAATCAATGGTGGTTTAATTTCATCAATTACTAATTGGGGAAAATATATTTTAGAAAATTAATTCTCGATACTTGGTGAAAAACCATGTTTAGGAGTCGTGAACCCATGTTAGGGGTAAATTCCATGTTACCAAAAAATGAAATTTTTGATCTATTTTGGCAATTATAGTTGATATTATTTCACCATTGAGTGACTCACATGTTGTGTGGTGTTAATGATAATTAATATTTGGGAATTTATTTCATCCTTGGCCTAATGATATGAGGTCATGGAGTATTTATACAAGTATCATCATAGGCATTTAGAATTCACATGTCATGCATATTGCCAGGCCATATAGGTGAATTTCACTATGTTACATTGCTTGATATGACTTTGATTATTGAGTGATGCTATTATTGTTTCTTGTACTTGTATTTCTCTAGATTCAGTTGAGGGATTGTTTGTCTCAATTCATGAGGTCTATGGGCCCTCATGGGTTGGGATGATTAATTTACCGAGTGAATCCATTTTGTTATAAATTAAATTGGTGTAGTTTCTGGTAATAGGTTAATGGGATCAGATTCATCAGAAATGAATATCCCTTATAATGTGATTCCTAAAATAAAAAATGAATTGGTTTCACATCCATATCCTGGATTTTCTTGTTTATGAAATGTAATGTAGTGAACCTAAGAATTAACATTAAAATGAAATGAAACTTATACTTGAGCACATACCGATATAGAGCATTCTAAGAAGGTAATTTGGTGTAGCATGCCCTATGTATTGAGTTTAATTATCATATATGGTACCAGTGATTCAATCACCTTTCTTATACACTTGTTCAATGGTGTGATATTTACATATACAGACAAATTTCACCATGACGCCCTCAGGTTGTTCATCAGTAGTGTGGTTACGACCCTAACCCTGAAATAGTGCGACTGGAGTTTCCAGTCTTACTTCCAGGATTTCCACTTGAGGCACAACCTACTATACCTAATATGAGAACTAATTCCCAAGTTAGTGATAGTTTCCAATTTTTTTTTGAGTCCATGAATTTTGATCCCTGGGATTCACCTACGGCGACTGATCTGACCTGTGAGTTCCAACATCTTCATCATCCTACTTTTTCTAGGGATGGTTGTTCAAAGGATGTTGAGTCTTGGATAAATGGGTTGTTTTCTTTCATTGAGCATTTAAAAAAATCCTACATAGAGAAAATTAAGTCTTGCTACATAAACCCTTCTATATTAGGCCAAGTTTTGCTGGGATGTGTTTACCCAGACTAGACGTTATCGGGGCTTGTTATGGGTTGACTTCCAGACATCCTTCTATGGTATGTTCATTCCTAAGTCACTGAGAGATGATAGAGATAGAGTGTTCATGCATCATGATCAGTGTTAAGTTATTGAATATTCATCATGTTTCACTAATTTACAACGCTTTACACCACTTCTAGCTAGTGATGATATTTTATATTCTAGACAATTTGAGGATGGGATCCAGTACGCCATCCGAACATAGTAGAATATCATTCTCCTTCCTAACTTCCCTACAATAGTTTATTAGGCCCTTATCATTGATCATAACCTTATAAACGGAGTGAGTACTAGGTTTATATAATCAGTAATGCATCAAGTCAAATGGTATTTCAGAGTTAGGAAATGTTACCATGAGGTTTTTTGTCAGGGTAGTGGTAGCCACAATATCCAGTTTCTTAGTTCTGTATTATGTCATCAGTGTGCCAAAATAGGGAACAAGAAGCCCAAGTGTCATAGAGACCCTATGGAGTGTCTGACATATGGTCGTATGGGTCATCTTCAACAATTTTTCATGACTTTTCCACTAGCATTGTGTGGAAAATGATCAACTTCATCTCCACCTTTGGGAGTGTGTTATTTTAGTCCGGATCAGGTGGGCGAGTTGAAGTAGCACTAGCAGGTCTAGAAGAGGAGGAGGTCCTGGTCATGGTAGTTTGAACCCTAATCACTAATAACACTAGTAGAATATTCATGATCATGGTAGTCCATCTATTTCATAGGTCCGTGGATCAGGTAAGTTGCATTCTTATAGTCGATACCCGAGGATCAGGCTGTGGGACCATATACAGTATAATGTACTATTATAGTATCCTCCACTATTGTCTCTACTTTTTCTGGGATAGGTGTTTCAAAATAATTTATTTCTCTATATATCATGGGATGTGTCAAAAAATAGATATAGTATCACTATGGTGTAATGACCCTTACTACACTATTGGGAATACGTACAGATAGAATATGCCAGTACAGGGAATTCCCCCTTATGGTTGGCAGTTACCCTTTCTGGTGGAATCTCATTATTCTCGAGATGATGGGATTCAATGAAATTTTTGGGATACACTGGTTGATCCATTATCATGCTTTGTAGACTGTTATCATCAAGGTGATTCTTTTACATGATCAGAAGGCAACAGTTATCTTTTCAAAGGTGAGTGGGATGTCCAAGATAGGGGGAACATGACCAAATCATCCTAGGATAGGTGGATTGACCATCCTTATTTCAGATCTTTTCTTAGAGGATTATGGTTTTCTTCAAACTATTTTCCCTCTAGGGGTTGATCATTTAGGGAAGCCATTCCCAATAACTTATTTGTATTACCTTTTAAGAGATATGTAGTGTTTACAATTAAGCTTGTTTCGGGAGCATCTGTAGTGTCCATTTCTCCATAAAGGATGGATACTACTGAGCTTTAGGATCTCAGGAGGAAGATAATAGACCTAGTGGCTGAAGAATTTATACGGCCTTGTACATCTTCTTGGGGTCCCCCATGATTATTTATAAGAATGTGGATGGAAATATTTGTCTTTGCATGTATTATAAAATCTTTAACAAGCTTATGGTCAATAATTGGTATCCAATTCCTTCAATTGATGATTTCTTTAACCAGTTCTGAGGAGAAAATATGTTCTCTAAGATCAACTTTAGATCAGTTTATCATTAGTTACGATTCAGAACCTCATACAAACCTCATACATCTTTTTGTGGAATTTATGGTCTATATTAGTATATTGTTATGTATTTCAGTCTTACGAATGTTCCTACTATTTCAGTGGATTTGATGAAAAGAGTTTTAAATATCTATTTTCACTCTGTTGTTTTGGTCTTTGAGTATGACATCTTGCAGTATTCACACACTCATAACGACCATGAAAAACCTTTTGATATCGTTCTGAGTACAATTAGAGAGAATTAACTATTTCCCAAACTTTCTAAATGTGTCTTATGGATCAAAAAGTCCACTTATTGGGTCATATTAATTAAAAATTAGGAGTATACATTCACCCCAAATAGGTTAGAGCTATAGTTTCTTTGGGGAATCCCATTAACATGTTTGATATAATGAGTTTCTTGGTCATGGATGGATATTAAATGTGTTTCATACAAGACATTCCCAGTCATAAATCACCTCTTACTGGTCCTACTAAGAAGGGTGTCATGGTCACATGGTCAAAAGCATGTGATAAATACACTTAGGAGCTAAAAGAGAGGCTGGTCTCATCACAGATTCTGATTAATCAAGTTCCTAGTAGAGGTTATAACGTCTTATGTGATGCATCATGCATTTCCTAAGGAGAAGTGTTGAGGTAGGAAGATAATGTTTTTGTATACATGTCTTAGTAGTTGATGCCTCGCGAGGGAAATTACGTGATGCATGACGTCGAGATAGAAGCATTTGTCCATGCCTTATTTTTTGGAGACATTATATCTTGGGAGAGCACTTTGTGGTGTAATATCAAGAGATAACCCACCTTCAGATTGGTCTGTAGATAGGGATGACATCCTTTTTCTACGTGGATGTATCTATCATCCTTCATATGTGAGAGAGGAGTTGATGAAGGAGTACCAAGCTTCATAGTGGGTGGTTCATCCAAGAATCTCAAAGATGTATCGAGACATGAAACACATGTATTGGTGGACTTGGATGAAATGTCATATATTAGGCTTTGTCACATGGTGTTTCACCAATCAGAAGGTGATGGTAGAGCACTAGAGACGTACATGCATGTTATATCCACTTTTCGTCCCAGAATGGAAGTGGAATGATGTTTATATGAATGTCATAGTTGGATTAAATAGGTCACTGAGGGGTTGTGATGTTATCTAGGTTGTTATTGACCAACTAATGAAATCAAACCACTACTTTCCTATTTTTGAGGCATTCTCAGTAAATGATCTAAGAGTACTATATGTCTGTGTCATCATATGAGTACATAGAGTTCCACATAATATCATTTTTTATGGGGATGCTCCATTCACTTCATAGTTGTGACATGGTTTGTATAAATCTATAGGAACTCAGGTACTTCTAAGCAAAGCTTTTCATAGTCAGACCGATAGACAATCAGAACAGAAAATATAGGTTTTGGAGGATATTCCCCGAGCATACATCCTTGATTTCGGTGGTTCTTGGGAGACACATATCCATCACATCGAGTTCGCCAATAATAACAGTTTCTAGGCAGTGATCCAGGTGGCTCCATTGGAGGCCTTATAAGGTAAGAAATTCCATTCACCCTTGCGCTAGCTAGATGCTGGTGAGGTAGCCCAAATAGGTCATTGTATTGTTCTAGAGACTTAAGAATAGGTCCAGCTGATCTGAAGAATATGAATCTTGCTCAGTATAGATATAAATCTAATGTTTATTTCCATTGAAGACCTCTTGAGTTCAAGGTTGGGGATCAAAATTTTCTTTGGGTATCACCAATGCTATAGAATAGATGGTTAAGAATGATCAAAAAGATGTTTCTGCATTACATCTGGACATTCGAGATTCTAGGGAGAGAATAGCCGATACCTTATCGGTTGATACTACCTCAAAGGTACCATACCTTAGACGATGACATTCAAGTATCATCGATACACCAATATCATGATGATCGATCTAATAACATCAATCACAAGGATGTGGAATTAGAATCATATTATACCTTTGAGGAGTATCCAATACACATTGTTGACCGAATCATGAAGGACCTCCGAGTAGAGTTTGTCCCTCTTGTATGGGTGATATGGAAGCATGGAAAAGTATATTATAATAGTTGGGAGTGGGAAGCCGACATATGTTTCCAATGTCCAAAGATACTCATATAGAGTGTTTCCTTACCCGTGGAAGGAGAACATGGGGGGTGTTCTTTTACGAGGGGTAGACTATAAGAACCCTTTTTTTCTCATAGGTATATATCCTTTAATATTTCTGTCTAAATCATCACGTTGGACCTAATATGGATTCATAATGAGTTAGTTAAGGTTCTAAAGGTTTTGGGGGCTTGTTCGGAGCCTGGAGCCCACCTTTTTGGAGGAAATAGACTCTAGGAACATTTTAGAGTAAAACTTGTTGGGTTTCCACATAGTTTTTCAAACCTCGCAAAAGGTTCTTTTTAGAAAAGTGGAACCTCACACCGATGGTCTACGACCACGAAACCAAACAATGTGAACTTCCATTTTTCTTTGGTAACTGTGCATGGGAGGTGCAGAGTTTGATCAAACCGAGCATAAGAATACTTTTTTGGGTAGAACCATCTAACACGATTTGTGCAGAGTTTGAAAATAACATGTAGATAAATCATGCGCAGGCTAAAAATCGGTGTGAAATTTCCAAATTTACCTTAATGATCTATTAATCATCCTCATTCCTGCTAATCCAAGAACCTATGGGATTTAACTCTATTTTCCACCATTTGGATCTTTTTGAAGGACAAAGATAGGGATCAAGAGATCTTCTTGGTCTGGCATCTGATCGAGCATTCATTCATCAAGTTCGATGCACAATGGTAAGTACTCGAGTAATCATTATTTGTTATTTTTATCTTTCACTATCGACCTAGATATCATCATCTGATTGTTTTTTAATTTTTCTTAAATCTACTCCAATCTGAGGAAAATCAAGGGCTGATACCTAAGGAGAAGACTTATACATCCCAAAAGGGGGTGGTCTTTAACATATCCCTAAAGTTCGTTGTTTTTTTGAAATGTTCATGTGAGTCCCACCAATTTCTTTGGAAACTGTTTCATAAATTATCATTCCAGGATTATACTCATTAGAATCGTATAGTTATGCTCATTCCAAATATGTGAACAGATTTTAGCGGTTTCACCCACAACCTAATCTGCCTCATGTCAATGGTTATGCCATAATTGGGTTTTTAATGTTTTGGAATATTTTAGCCACTGTTTAGTTGTTCCATTACATGACCTTTCTAAAGTAGAGACATAATATTTTAAATCTTTTATTATTAATATGAATTGCATAATGTAATGTACCATATATGTTCACCACTTGATCCACCTAAGTTAAGTTCTTTCAAATGGTTATTAAAAGTGAAATGTCAAATAAGAACTTGAAACTCTGTTATGAATATAAATTGGTCTTATTAAAAGAGATTTAATAAATATTATTAGTCCGTAGTACCCCTTTCATTGTTGAATGAGGTAGAGGAGTTAACTTCAATAATTAAATATGCCTTAATGGATAAATATCAGTAGATAAAATTTTTGAAACACTACATGTCATATCAACAATAATGGAATACCAGGCTTGGACCAATAAATAAATGGTTTAAACACTAATTTACCTATACACACTAGTGTAAGGAGATAATAGAAGAAAATGAATTAATACATGATTACAATATCAAATAAAACTGGACTGACTTGAGAATGCATTGGATTACTTAATGGAGATTACCATGGCTATCGGGAACCCCATTCCGAATCAAGGATTTAGTTTTCCTAGGTGGACAGCCACCTAGAATCCAGTTCTTGTCTATTCTTCAAATTATTGGTATACTACCATATTTTCCCTATCATTATTTACAGGAAACCTGGGATACAGTCCCTGTATCCAGCATTGACTGTTTGGTGCCATCGTAAATTTCCATCTGGACCTATATTTTCATAGCCCCGTTTTACCATGGTTGATAACCATGGACAAAATAGACACATTATTGTGTAATTAATTGGAATATTCTCCTTGTATTACACTCTTACCCATTATCTAGACTCAAAAACTATTGAGTTAGATTTGTATGAGTTTATGCTACTTTGGTTTTTACACTAGAACTCCTTTACTAGATATCATTATCTAGTTTCCTTGTTACATCTTGGAACAGTCACTACATATACTATCATGAGGTGATGTTAGTGTTGGCTATGCCTCACATAACCTTTAACCATTAAATGGTAATTGTATAAATAATTAACTGGTTTTGTGTTCAGAAACCTGCCGAGGTCTTCCATTATTGTGGATAGGTCATGCTAGGGAGAGTAGGACCAACGAATCCTGGGATTGGTGGATTGAACATCCTGATTTCAAATCTTTTCGTAGAGGATTAGGGTTTTCTTCAAACGATTTTCCCTCTAGGGGTTGATCATTTTAGGGAAGCCTTTCTCAATTACTTATCTAGATTACCTTTTAAGAGATATGTAGTGCTTACAATTGAGCATATTTCTGGAGTAGCTGTAGTGTCCATTTCTCCATAAAGGATGGAGCCTACTGAGCTTTAGGAGTTTAAGAGGCATGTAATGGACCCAGCGGACAAAGAATTTATACGGCCTAGTACATCCTCTTGGGGTCCACCCATGATTTTTTATAAGACGGTGGATGGAAATATATGTCTTTTCATGGATTACAGAAGGTTTAACAAGCTTATTGTCATGAATTGGTATCCAATTCTTTGAATTGATGACCTCTTTAACCATCCTTGATGAGAAAAGATGTTCTCTATGATCAACATGAGATCAATTTATCATTAGTTATGATTCATAACCTCATACATACCTCATACATCATTTTGTAGAAGTTATGGTCTGTATTAGTATCTTGTGATGTATTTCTATCTTAGGAATGTTTCTACTATTTTAGATTCTATAATAAAAAGAGTTTTATATCTCTATTTGGACTCTTTTTTTGGTCTTTGAGTATGAAATCTTGCTGCATTCACACACTCATAATGACGAAGAAAAACCTTTTGATATCATTCGGAGTACAATTAGAGAGCATTATCTTTTTTCCAATCTTTCTAAATCTGAATTCTGGATCAAAAAGTCCACTTATTGGGTAATTTTATTTCAAAATTATGAGTATCCATTGAGCCTGAAAAGGGTAGTGCTATAGTTTCTTGGGAGAATCCCATGAATGTGTTTGATATAAGAAGTTTCTTGGGCATGGATGGATATTAAAATTGTTTCAAACAAGACATTCCAAGTCATAAATCACCTCTTACTAGTTTTACTAAGAAGGGTGTCATGGTCACATGATCAGAAGCATGTGATAAATCCACTCAGGAGCTAAAAGGGTGGTTGGTCTCAGCACCGATTCTGATTCTTTGAGTGACTGGTAGAGGTTATAACATCATATGTGATGCATCATGCATTTCCCAAGGAGTTGTGTTGATATAGGAATACAATGATTTTATATATAGATATTAGTAGTTGAGGCCTCATGAGAGAAATTACTTAATCCATGACCTCAGTATAGAAGCATTTGTCCATGCCTTATTTTTCTAGAGACATTATATCTTGGTGAGCCCTTTGTGGTGAGATACTAAGTGATAACCCACATTAAAATCGGTCTGTAGACAAAGATGTCATCCTTTGTCTACATGGATGTATCTGACATCCTTCATATGGGAGAGATGGGTTGATGAAGGAGTACCAAGCTTCATAGTGGGCGGTTCATCCAGGAATCTCAATGATGTATCGAGATATGAAACACAAGTATTGGTGGCCTGGGATGAAACTTCATATTGTAGGCTTCATCACATGGTGTTCCACCTATCAGCAGGTGATCATAGAGCACTTGAGATGTACATGCATGTTATATCAACTTTTAGTCCCAGAATGGAAATGGAAAGATGTTTATATGGATTTTGTAGTTGGCTTACATAGGTCACTGAGGGGTTGCGATGTTATGTGGGTAGTCATTGACCAACTAATGAAATCATCCCACTACTTTCATATTTGTGAGAATTTCTCATTTGATGATCTAGGAGTACTATAAGATGTGTCATCATATGAGTAAACAGAGTTCCACATACTATAATTTTTGATGGGGATGCTCCTTTCACTTCATAGTTCTAGAAAGGTTTGAAAAAATCTATAGGAACTCAGGTGCTTCTAAGCACAGCTTTTCCCAGTCATACCAATGGACAACTGGAATAGAAAATATAGGTTTTGGAGGATATTCCCCGGGAATACATCCTTGATTTTGGCGGTTCTTGGGAGACACATATCCATCTCGTCGAGTTCACCTATAATAATAGTTTCTTGGAAATTATTCAGATGGATCCGTTATAGGCCTTATATGGTAGGACTTTCCAATCACCCTTGTGCTATCTAGATGTAGGTGAGGTATCCCAAATAGGTCATTGTCTTATTACAGAGACTTAATAATAGGTCCAGCTGATCTAGAAGCATATGAATCTTGCTCAGTCTAGATATAAATCTAATGTCGATTAACATCAAATACCTCTTCAGTTCACCGTTGGGGATCATACTTTTCTTCGGGTATCACCCTTGCTAAGGAATAGATTGTTAAGAATGCTCAGAAAGTGGTTGCCTCGTTACGTCGGGCCATTCAAGATTCTAGTGAGAGCTTGGCCGGTAGCATATTGGTTGATACTACCTCAGAGGTACCATACCATAGACAATGCCATTCATGTCTCATTGATACACCAATATCATGATGATCGATCTAATACCTTTACTCACAAGGATGTTGAATTAGAAGCTGATTCTACCTTTGAGGAGTATCCAGTACACACTGTTGACCGAATCATGAAGGATCTCCGAGGAGAGTTTTTCCCTCTCGTATGGGTGATATGGCATCATGGAAAAGTACATGCTTATAGTTTGGATTGTGAAGCCGACGTATGTTCCCAAGGACCAAATATAATCATATACAGTGTTTCCTGACCCGTGGAAGGAGAACTTGGGGGGGAGTACTTTTATGAGGGCGAGACTATAAGAACCCTATTTTTCTCAAAGTTATGGATCCTTTAATATTTCAGTCTAAATCATCACTTTGGACCTAATATGGATGCATAATGAGTTTGTTAAGGTTATAAGGGTTTTGGGGGGGTTTTTCGGAGCCCAGATCCCACCTTTTTGGAGGAAATATACTCTAGGCACATTTTAGAGTGAAACATGTGGTGTTTCCACCTAGTTTTCCAAATCGTGAGAAAGGTGTTTTTTCAAATAGTGGAACCTCACATGGATGGTGCACGACCATGAAACCAAAAAATGTGAAATTCCCTTTTTCCTAGGTAACCGGGAATGGGTGGTGCACAATTTGATCCAACCGTGCATAAGAATACTTTCTGGGTAGAACTGTCATACACAATTTGTGCACAGTTTGACAAAAACATGTAGGCAAATCATGGGTAGGCTAAAAATCTATGTGAAATGTCCAAAATTACCTTAATGATCCATTAATAATCCTCATTCCACATAATCCGGGAACCTGTGAGATTTAACTCCATTTTCCACCATTTGGATTTTTTGAAGGACAAAGATAGGGATCAAGAGATCTTATTCGTCTTGCATCCGATCAAGCTTTCATTCGTCAAGTTGGATGCACAATTTTAAGTACTCGAGTAATCTTTATTAGTTATTTTTCTCTTTCACCATCGACCTAGATATCAACATGTGACTGTTTTTTTCTTTTTCTTAAATCTACTCCGATATGAGGAAAATCAAGGGTCGATACCCGAGGAGAAGACTTATACAATCCAAAAGAGGGTGGTCTTTAATTGATCCCTAATGTTCGTTGTTTTTTGGGAATGTTCATGTGAGCCCCACCAATTTCTTTGGAAACCGTTTCATCATTTAACATTATGAGATTATACTCATTAGAATAATATAGTTATTCTCATTCCAAATATGTGATCAAATTCTAATGGTTTCACCCACAACCTAATCTTCCTCATGTCAATTGATATGCCATAATTGGGTTTTTAATGTTTTGGAATATTTTAGCCACTGTTTGGTTGTTCCATTACATGACCTATCTAAATTAGAGACATAATATTTTAAATGGCTTGTTATTACTATGAATTGCACAATGTAATATACCATGTATGTTCATAAATTGACCCGCCTAATGTCTGTGCTTCCAAATGGTTATTAAAAGTGAAATGTGAAATAAGAACTGGAATGTATGTTAAGTATATAACATGGCATTATTAAAAGAGATTGAATAAATAGTATTACTCTTTAGTACCCCTTTCTATGTTGATGGAGTTAGAGGAGTGTACCTCAATAATTAAATATGCCTTAATGGCTAACTATGAGTAGATTGAATTGTTGGAACACTAATTGGCCTATCCACAATAATGGAAGACCAGGCATGGACACTGCTATATTCGATTACATGGGAAAGATGTTATAGACACCATTAGAGGTGGCCCACTAGGATTTATCAAACACCCTCCCTGGGATTCGTTTGGTACCCGGAGTATATTAATGGTTACAGATATTATCAAATGGAAGCATGTCGCTTCCAATACTTGATTGTGGGTAGATATTATGGATCATGATAATTGATGACCGAGTAGGATCTCAAGATAATTTGAGTAGACTTGTTTTCTTTTACCTTGTGGAAAATGATATAACTTTTTTCTTTTATCCCTGATTTACAGTTTTCTAGTGACATGACATTTCATCATCATAGTTTCGGTTGATACAGTTATTGATATTCTTATTTATCTATTTCATGAGTTTCCATACACTAATTTTTTATATTTATTCCATTGTTTACTATTAAATTATTATCCTTCCTCTATGCTATACTATGATAATGAGGGCATCATCTTTCCATAGACACACCCTAAGCTATCACTACTAGCAAAATACCTTTTCACATTTAAGAATATGGGCTTGAGGCCATGTGAACAGTATGCTTGGGGCACCCATTAAGTGGAATCCCAGTCAGGGATGTCACATTTATGAGTATTTATTTATATTTTATCATAATATGTGTCATGAAATCATTTTATAGTATAAAATATTTCTTGAGTATGTAAATGATTATTTTGAGGTAAATTCGCCCTTTGTTAAAAACAGACACTATATCAACATATCGTGGAATTAAAATTAACTACAGAGTTCCTTTATTATTATTTTTGGTAAAATAATTATCATTTAATGGACATAAAACATTTTTCAAATTCTTTTCCAATATATTAAGGATGATTAAAAAATATATATGGTGTGCGGAAAATACTAACGATTTATTGGGAAAAGGATAGATGTTTTCTTTTATAGGTATTGTGTTATCTAAAAAATAGATGCCAATATGAAGTAGTCATCATATAATGCTTGTGTTTTTTATTTATGATTAATGAACTAATCTATAAAAATCCAACACAGAAGGATCTTATAGAATGTAAGAAAATGATTTTTTGTTAAAAAATGAAATTATGGATTGAATAATAGCCAGGTCATTATTTTTTATATCAAAGAATAGTTTTAGATAATTTTTGAGGTTTGGATAATGTATATATATAACCATAATGGATTAAATTATTTGGGTATCATGATATATAATTTGATTATTTCTATGTTTTTTGGGTAAAAAATGTATGTAAATAATGGTTTTCCATTGAGGAATCATGGAAATTAGTCTTGGAAGAAACCAATGGGATAATATCCTTTTGAATATGCATCCTGGAAGCATTAGAATTAGAATAAGTTATTTTTTTCTATGATGACCTAGTTAAAACTAGAGAAATATAGTTATGGAATCCATGCAAAGGGGAAATCACATTCACCAAAGGGAAACATGTTAGTATCGGAGAATTTAATATAATTTCACCCTTAATAAAATAATGTATTATTTGGATTAATGGTATCTAAGAGATATATTAAAGACCTATAAATGATATTACAAATCCGGGGATGTTCAAAGAAACAAATCGTAATTATAACTATTTTAGTTTTTAAATGTGAATAAGTCTAGTGGTGGTTAGTGCTTAATAATATCATAGAATAAGAAGTGATTAATACTGAAGAATAAAAATAATTTTAGAATAATTTCCATGATAAATATTTTCTGGATGATATTTGACATTGCATGAGAAAAAATATTGTATTTTTTAGAAAAGGATAAATATTTAGTTTTCTAGTTTTAGGAAATCATCACATAATTGGAAAGGTATATAGAAATGTTTAATCAAGATCCAAATAGTAAAATTAATCAATTTTACTAGGGATTGATGACATTATATAGTATGAACTTATCTTCTTGTGACATCAAAATTTATGTGAATATTTTTTTATGTGAAGAGAAGGTATAAATTTTATTAAGATCATGAATTCCATTAAAATAAAAAGAATATAAATACTAGATTGACGGAATAGGGTTGTATCTAATAAATAAATGTATAAGTAAGGAAAAAATACATATTATGATAAAAATTTAAAAATAGATCCTAGATAATTACTTATAATATCATGTAAGTGATTCCAATGTGGAATGTTTGGACAAGTGGATTGTGACTAAAATAAATATTACCAGACCAATAATAAAAATCTATGAGTAATATTAATTAATTTCATTGTGATTGGTAATTATGTGAGTGACTACAGAAGGATTGAAATGGTGGAAGAAAATCAACATTATCCAAAGGAATATTTTTTGTAAAAATATATTTCTATTACTATGGTTTGTTTTGGGCAATTTAATTAAGTACTGATAGGTATATTATGTGATTGTGTGAACAATTCTAGTAACCTATTTGATTAAGGATCGTCACATTTATTCATTTATAATAAAATTTTTCATAAAATATGAATATCAGATAATGAATAGAATATTAAATTTTTTATTAAACTCTTTGTGGAAATATTAAAGGAACCGTGATTTATATTTATCGTCATATTTTTATTATTGGTAAGTTCTTTCCTAAAAATATTGTTTAAAATAAAATAGTATTGTTTCAAATTATTGTTTTTATTGATTGGATGTCAATATATGATGATATGATATACTAAAGAGACAATAATATTATATTAAATTATTTTATACCTTTCAAAACATATTTATAATCAAATAAATTGAATAGAAAAGTTAGTGAAATTTACCTTGCTCATATGGCTGAAAAGAAATAATATCATAAAATTATTAATGGTATCATATTGAAAGAATATATATATGTTTCTATTATGAGTAATTGGATGGTGTTATTATAAATAAGGAGGTATATTTTATCATTATCATAGTGCCTTATAACAATACTATTTCAAAACCCCATAATAAAATTTTTCTTGTATAACATTTTTAATTTAAAAAATAGTTACAAAAGCTTCCTTAAAATGGATTCATTAATTCGATAAATTCAACATGGGGGTTTCAATTTTTTAAAAAAAAATTGAGTGTTCATTAAGGTATTTAATTTATTATAGATAAAATATAAACAAAACTATTAATAACATGTTTTTTTCTATATTGATTATTTGTTTGATCATCTCCAGTGAGAATAGTCTTTCTTTAAGGATTTATTTTAGGATAAGTTACCATGAGTTTACATTTATGAAGGAAGATATTTCGATGATAGAATCATACATATGAAGATTTTGAATATATAGTTATTCCATATGGGTTTTTTAATTTAGTAGTTGTATTCATGGTTATTATGAGTAGAGGTTTCACTAGCTATCTATATAAATTTATGGTTGGGTTTTTTGATGATATAATGGTATATTCATAAATTATTAACTAAAATGAATGATTTATAAGTATTTTTTTGATAATATTATTATAAAATTGTAAATATGGAAAATCAAGTGAGTGTGAATTTTTGTTGTCACATTATTACATCCTTGTATTTATTGTTTCTAAATATGGAATAAATATTGAAAATGATAAAAACTGATTTTTAGGAATGTAGAGGGTATAAAAATGTCACAATGATTCAAAGATTGATTAGTAGGTCACTATTTATGGTTTGATGAAAATTATTTGTTTTTTCTATCCCACTGATTATGTCATCTCAAAAAGGAGTTAAATTCAACTTGTTTAAAGAATTAAATGATTTATTATATGAACATATTTTAATATTGGTAAAGGAACCAGTTTTTCCCCATCCATATATACATGGTAAACTTTTCATCTACAATGATACTTCATTGAGGGTACTTGGTTTTATACTAATTCTATATGATAAGTCAATTTCTTTTGATTAACATTAAATATATCCTAACAAGATAAATCATCTAATAGACAATATATATATATATATATATATATATGTTCTTGTTCTGGATTTATAAATATGGAGGTATCCTTTATATTAAGATAAAACAAAAATATATACTGATCATAATTTTATTCTTTATTCACTCAGAATAGAGTTGAACATGAAGTAGAGAAGATGATTGGAACTTATTACCAATTATGAATCCAAGATTCATTATCATTCCAGAAAATGAAACAATGTAGGTTATGATTTTAGTCAAAAACATTTAATGATACATTAAATATATTACATTTCAAAAATGAACATCTATTTCATGATTTCATAGATTTTTTCTTTGAAATTTATCGTACAAAAACACCCTCTAATTTATCATGTGCTTATACATTCCTCTTAATTAAAAAATGAAACATGGTCATAATGTAAATCATGGATTACAAAAAAAGATATAATCTAATAAGAAGGGTATGTTTTAAAGATTTAATATTGATATAAATGGTTATATATTATTTTGATAGAGAACATGTGAGCCTTGTGATTCCACAGTGAGGGAATAAATATTGATTAAATCTCCTATCTCCCCAATTTATTCACCTTCACAACACAAATATGTACATACATAATTGGTACTAATACTAGTGGGATGTAATGATAAGAGATATTTTAGACATTATCATCAACTTTTTGATAAGATAATAGGTTAAATCTATATAAATATTATAAATTGGAATGATTTATCCTTTTTCTATTAATTTAATTGAATATTGAAAATTTATCTATGTTTTTCAGGGATGGATATCCAAAGATATCCTAAGGCAATAATGCAACACCTAGATATTTTAAAATATGAAATTTTTACTTGATAGAGTAAATAACAATCAACACTATGATTTGATGAGAATGTATGAACAATATAGAATAAAATATTTTTCGTTTAAGAAAACTTATATCCTTGATTTCATGTAGTACATGAAACACTATATTTATATAACTGACAGCATATTCAAACCACAATATCAATCTTAAGAGACCCACCATATATATAAGAATATAACCTAGTGGTTAAATTGGAACATATTAATAATATAAACTAATTTATGATATATATATATATATATATATATATTTCATATCATTATAAGTTAATCAAAAAAATTTGTTAAATAATCAATCATGTTTTAGTAATATTAATTTATTTTTCAAAAATATGTTTTCTACAAAAATGATTGTAATTTTATGACATGAAAAAAAATTATAATAAATTATTGAAACATTTATAAAATTTCTTTGTAAATATTAACTTCATTATTTAAATCATAATATAAAATTTAGTTTTGGTGAAATTTTATGAATTTTCAAGAAATATTCATTTTTATTGAATATTAAAAAATACCGATTATATAAATATGTTTTTTTTGAATAACTTAAGAACATATAAATAAATTTATATTTTGAATATTATATAATGAAACGTGATTACTAATTATTTTCATTTAAAACAATTATTTTCATTTTAAAAACGTTCTTTTTTGTTTTATTATATGATTTTTTTGGGTTTTAAAGGGGGTTTTAAACAATTTTAATGTATATGATGTTTCGTTGTTTTAATTAATTAAAATAATCGAAAATATTAGCTTTGAATAAAATATATATATTATATATTATTATGTTTCAATTTAGAATCATATAATTACTATTATTAGACACAGAGTTAATATAGAGTCTATTGAGAAAGTGTTTTTTTCAATAATACTACGTCTTTTTATGATGATTTTGATGTTCAAAAATACCCATATTTTTTATTCTAAATATTTTACATTGAGTATATATCTAGAAATTAAAATTACTACCTTCTCTATTTTTAAATAATATTTATGTGTTTTAATCCCCATAGAATATTTGTTAGAATGTTCTAGAAACACTGTTCGTAGTCAATGTGTTCAGAAATCACATTAGCGTGTTCTGGAAACACTTTTTATACTCAATGTGACCCACAATCACATTAGAAGGTTCTCGAAACATTTTTCATACCCTATGTTGACGAGCGTAGCGTAAGGATGAAAATTGTCACATACTGGCTATCCGAAAAGTATGGGTAGGAAACCATACGTTGTCAGAAAAGTATAGTAGAAAGAATCCTTCTTTTGGAAGGATCCTTACGTTTGGAATATCAGAAAAGTATGGAATAAAAAACCTAATTTATTATGGAACATCATATTTGTTTGTGAAAAGTATAGATCATCAACTTTACATTTGTAAACAAACTAATGTTGGATCATTTACCTTTAATTTTGAAGCTGGTGGATTATGAATTGTTCATTTGAGAGATGAAGAGAAATGTATGGATGAACCAACATACGTTTGAGATCAACCTTACATTTTAGATCAACCATACGTTTTTTATCAACCTTACCTAGTGAACCCTGTATTCAGAGAATTTATGATCTGCAGTTCAACACTACATTTGGCATCAGATATTTAATTTTTGATTATATTAAAGAAGTGGTTTTTATTAAGATTATTAGTCTGATTTAAAGCTAGATTAAAAGTGTTAATCTATAGTGAATCTTTGACTGATTTAGAGTTGTTTATTTATGATTCAAAGAAACTATGTAAGAAGATCGTTTTATGATGAAAATTAAAGGGAGTTATGACTGCTCTAGTTATTCAAATATTTAAATATCATGATTCTAAAGGAAACTTTTGAGGATCTAAATTTAAAAGGAGAATTCTCATCGTTATTCTATATATACTTGTATTATTTTGTATTAAAAATATAGAGCCGAATCATTTAAAAGAAGAAAAATATATATCATGCTCTTGGGTATTTCAATTCCACAGTTTACAAAGACAATAAATACTTACATTTCTTCTGTTGTGAAGAGAGAAAATGATCAGTTTTCTAAAGAAGAAGAAAATTGATTAAAGATTCACCGATTATACCTTTAATATCATTTGTTAATAGACTACTGTTAATGTTGAGATTTATATTTCGAGATCTAGTGCAACTGGAATGATATAGAACCACTATTTACCTGAAGAATATCATTTCTAAAATCAAAGATCCATAGATTGTCAATTTTGTACTATTGAAATTATGAAGAACAAATGGAATGTATTTCCATGATAAAATAACCTTTTATATCGAGTGATCAGTTTCTCATACTATGTTGTGTGTTTGGTTCTATGTATGAACCAGAAGGATCTGTTTTTTCATAATGTTGTAAAGGTGTCAACTACCCACACTTAGTTGTGGAACGGTCTGTTGATAAGAGGAATATATACTGAAAATCACCATGCTCGTCGAGTAGAGCATTTGTGGAGGGGACTATGGGACTTCTGTTCCCCAAAACACTATTCATTGTGTGTCCTTTGCTATTTATTTTATTCTGATTAATATTTTTGATAATGTATAAAGGACATATCACGAACTTGTGAAGAAATTGTAAAAGACACAATTCACCCCCTCTTGTATATATTTTTTATAACCCGATACAATAATTAGTATTAGTGGATGAGAAATTTTCAAATCTATAACAAGATGAATGTGTTTGAATTATAGAATGAAATGGCTGATACATGAGAGGGTATTATATTGGATCGAGCTCCCTACATCAACAGGGAAAATTATGGATACTGAAAATCAAGGATGATTTTTTATTTAATAAACCTTGGATACAGAGTCTAATTGAAAATTATAACTCCCTATGTGAATCTAGAGAAACCTGAAACATTGATTGTTGATACAGAAGCAGAGTACGAAATAAACCCGAAATCTATGAATGTTATCTTATGTTGTATTGGAACATATACATTCAATAGAGTATCCCAGCGCCTGACGACTTATGAAGTGTTGTAGACCTTTGCAGTTTCTTATGAAGGAATTAAAATTGGCATACAGATAATGTATGCTACTATTAATCTAAAATTCGATACATTCGGGATGTTTTAAGGAGAAACCATCACCTATATTAATGGAAGATTGACAAAGATTGACAACAACATCACTACTTTTGGAGATCCGATCATACATGTTGATCAAGCCCAGAAAGTTCTTATAGTACTACCACCACGATGGAATATAATTTCTACTACTATTAGACAATATGAAACTATAAAAGATTTAACAATGAAGGAGTTAATTGGATCTCTAATGATGTTTGAGGCTGAGATGTAATATGATGAAAATGAGTATAAGGTTCCAATCAAGAGAGAAGACACTACATTATAGGTTTATTCTCAAAGAAAAAGCATAATGCTGAGGAAAAGGAAAAAAAGGTGAAATCAAAATGATCTGATATATCCAATTTAGATGTGGAACTGGCTCAGATATTCATAAAATCCAGTAAGTTTTATCGATAGAAAAATGGTTTTAGAATGTCCTTTAAAATGGATGATAAGGAAGTCATATGTTATGAGTGTATGGAATTTGGTCATATCATACCTGACTATCCCCAATTAAGGGAAGATAAGAAAAATAAATTCTTAAAGAGAAATGAATATGATCATAATGAAAATAAGGCAATAAAAGCAACATGGAGTGTTTATGAAGACTCCCAAAGCTCATCTATGTCATACTCAGAAAAATAAGAATTGAATCTGAAAGGAAACATGTGAATTATTTTATAAACTGATGTGGTACAATCCAACTACTAATCTAATTCAGATTCCAGTTCTAGATATTCAATTAATAAACTTGCAGCCAACTATAATATGCTGGAAGAAAAATATGATCTTTATTTAAGATACACTTGTACTTCAATAATATTCATAATGTTGTTTTAGGAGAGAGAGATACTCTACTAATGCAACATTATGCATTACTGTCAAAATATTACATAATTAACACTAACAGTATAGATAATGAAATTAAAATAAAAACACTAAAAACTGAAGTAGAAACATGTAAAAGTGACACTATTATTTTTAGAAAAGGAGAAAATACACTAAATAAAATACATGGAAAAATATGATTAAAAGGAAAAGATATGGAATATGCATTAAAGATGAAAAACCTAAACTATATAAAAATTACTTTGTTCCATGTACTAGAAAAGTAATCTTTTATTATTTAGGAACAAGAGGACACATATCTAAAAATTTATATTTAAGGCAACTGAAAATAAGTGGGATAAAGAAAGCCTTTGTTGAATATATTTTATTTGATTCTGTTGGTAATAGAAAAACAATGAAAGTCTAGAATCCCAGATCTCTACTAACTAACACTACTGGACCCAACATAATATTGGTACCAAAACAAATCCTTATTTAAATACCAATGCAGGAAACATGTCACACAAGAAAAACACAAATAATGTATATGGATAGTGCCTGCTCCAGGAATATGAGTGTAAACTCATCAAATTAAAGATCTCTAACTGAAAACGATGGTGGTCTAGTCACATTTGGGGACAATTCTAAAGGATAGAATATTGGCATCTGAACAGTTGGAGATCTAGAAGCTGTCTCAATCAAAAAAGTACTCTATGTACAATGATTGAAACAAAACATGATAAGTATCTCTCAACTCTGTGATGATGGTTATTTTTTTGATTTTTCAAATAACTTTTTTTTCTTTGATTAAAGATAAATTAGTAAAATTTAGATCACTGAGAACTGATAATCTTTATACCCTAGATTTAATTTCCTCATGTAAAAAAAATTGTAAATGCTTAACTGATAAAAAAAATAAATCATGGATTTGGCATAGAAGACTAAGACATTACAATAAATATTATTGACATAAGATATCTATTAAACAATTAGTTTCTGGTTTCCCTCGTCCCAAATTTGATTTTTTTAGATTCTGTTATGCATGTCAACTTAGAAAGCAGCACAAATCATCCTTCAAATCTGATAACAAAATTGTAACATCTAATCCTCTAGAACTTATCCATATGAATTATTTTGGACCTTGAAGAATATTAATAATTTCTGGTAAATTATAATTATATGTTTTAGTTGATGACTTTTCTTGATATACTTGGATTTATTTTAAAAAATATAAAAATGAAGCTTTTACAATATTTAATGTTTTTTCAACACTGTTCAAAATGAAAAAGATTCTAAAATAATTTCATTATGAAGTGATACTAGTGAAGAATTTCAGAATCTAGAATTTAATTCCGTAGGCTCAAATATGCTTATTAAACACACATTCTCTACACCAAGAACACCTCTACAAAATGAAATTTTTTAAAAAAGAAATATAACTACTCACAAAATGGATAAAACTATGCTAAATGAATATAGTATTCCTAACTAGTTCTCGATAGAAGCTATAATCATATCCTTTTATATAATGAATATTGTTTTAATAAGACCAAATTTAAAAAATACACCATATTAACTCTGAAATAACAGAAATCCTAAAGTAAATTTTAAAAAAAATTGATGCAAGGATTACACCTTAAAAACCAAGGATAAACTTGGTTAGTTTGATCCAAAATCTGATGAAGGAATTTTCTTAGAATAATCTTCTATGACAAAATCATTTAATGCTTTTAATAAAAAGTCAAGGATTGGTGAAAAATCAGTTCATGTGAACTTTGATGAATCTGATCCCTTTGAGAAAATGAAGCACCAAATTGAGGAATCTAACTATAATGATAACATGATCCTTGAGAACGTAAAAGGTGATTTTGAAAAAGTTATAAATAAAAATCAGTCCAATTTAGAAGAACATGATAGTGAATAACCTTATAGTGTACTACCTAGACAATCTAGAACCCTAACGAATCACCCTTTATAAACCGTTATAGGAGACCTAGACACTAGAATAAAAAATAAATGAAATGTATGAAATCTTCTTGAATTTTATTCCATTCTATCTCAATTAGAACCTAAGACATTAGAAGAAGCCTTAATTGATGAATTTTATATGATAGAAATGAAAAATGAACTAAACCAATTCATGGGAAATGATCTCTATAATTTAGTTGAAATACCACAAAACAATCTAGTTATAGGATCCAAATTGGTCTTTAGAAATAATCAAGATGATCAAGGAATAATAACTAGAAATAAATTAAGACATGTAGATAAAGGTTATAATAAAAAAGAAGTTATATATTATGATGAGACCTTTAATCATGCAACTTTCTTTGAAGCCATTTGGATCCTTTTACCTATTAATCTCATATGAAATTTAAATTATTTCAGATGGATGTTCTATTTTCCTTTTTAAATGGTTACTTATTAGAGGAAGTTAATTATGTGCAACCTCCTGGTTTTAAAAATTCCCCAAAACCAGATTATGTATTTTAACTAACTAAAGAACTTTATGGCCTTAATCCAGCACTTAGAGATTGTTACGAAAGATTATGTTTTTTTCTATTATAAAACAATATTACTATTGGAATGGCAGATCTAACATTTTTTAAGAAAACTGTAGATTCTAATATTTTACTGGATCAAATTTTTGTTGATGATGTAATTTTTGGTTCAACAAACTAAAATCTTTGTCATTAGTTTTCAAATTTAAAGAAAAAATAATTTGAAATGAGTATGATGGGAGATTTAAATTTTTTTTAGGACATCAAATTTATCAAAAATGATTTTGGAATTTTTTTGATTCATTTAAAATACATTACTTATTTATAAAAAAAATTTACATGAAAAATGAAAGACATATGAAACTTCTATATGCACTAATATACAACATGAATTGGATAAAACAGAAAGATCTATTGAAAACAATTTGTATATAGGTATCATTGGTAGATCATTATATCTTTCTTCTATTAGACCAGATATAATGTACCCTGTATGTCTTTGTGCTTGATTTAAATCTAATCCAAAAGTATCTCATTTACATGCTATCAAAAGAATCTTTAGATATTTAAAGGGAAATGTTTTCCAATCTCTTCTCTATCTAACATGATTTTATTTTATTTTCATTTCATAATATGATGCAGAATTTGGATATAGTAGACTACATAGAAAAATCCCCTAAGGGACTTTTCGCTTTTTAGGAAAACCCTCAGTGTCATGGTCTAGCAAGAAACAACACACAATTGCTCTGTCAATAGCTGACGCAGAATATGTATCTGTTGGCAATTTTTGTGCACAAGTGTTGTGGATGAAAAAAAGCCTTATGGATTTTGGAATAAATTTTAATAATACACCTATTTTATGTGATAATACAAGTGCCATAAATATTTCTATAAACCCTATTAAATATTCTATAACTATGCATATTGATATCAAAAATCACGTTTTAAGAGATCATGTTATTAAACAGGATATATTCTTATAATTTTTATGCACTAAAATGCAATTAGATAATATTTTCAATAAACCACTTCCCACTGCATGGATTTATTTTATTAAGGGGGAGATAAGTATATTTATTTTTAAATTAATTTATTTTTAATTTTAATTTTAATTTTCTTTCATTATAAATTTATAAATTTTATCTGTTCTGTTTTAAAAAAAAATTCATGTATGTTTTTACATAATAATAATAATTAATATGTGTGTAATTAAATGGGAATCAAGAATGTAAAAAATCATTTCCTATTCCATAAACATTCATTTTCTAAAACCCCTTTGAAGCCCTGAGAACCCCTACCTCTCTTCTCTATGAGAAACTGAACCTTCGAAACCCCAGATTTTCGAACCTTTAGAAATATGTGATAGAAATGACCAAAATAAAAATGACTAATCATCCAAAAACAAGAAACTCCAAGCGGAAACACTTGACATGATGAAATTTTTTACAAGGAATGGCGATTGATCTTGAATGGTTGTACAGGAAGGATCAGATGCTGAGGCATGCCGTATCATTTCAGAAACTCAATAGAACCATCAATGGGGACTATACAGAGTTTATATATGAGGTATAACTTTGTCACTTTTTTAAACCATTTCATTTCAGTCTAGGAGGCGATGAAGATTCAATAATAGCTAACATCAAGGACATATATTTTTCAATTTCATCTATATAGATAGCCAAAAATCATCGTTTCCCACCTGAGGGAGTTTTCCACATTGATTTAAAGAATATTGTTGATAATGTCTATTAGTCTAAAGATATTATGTCTTTTCTATTTGGCTCTACGAATATAAGGATGATGTTAGTGAATGATCTAGAGCCTGAACAAAACATTTTAGTTTAATTTGTGCAAATAGGTATTGCACTGAGAATGTCAGAGATAGAGAAAATATTGTACCCTAATATTTACATAATTTTTCAGTTTATGAGTGATATAAAGTTGAATTTTCCATGATTTATGATCGGATATCTCAACTACTTCTTCCAACCAGAAGTGAGGATGACCTTATTTCCCTTTAAAAGGTTTATTTCAAAGTCTTATTTAAGATAGATATAATAAGGACGATGGATTCTAGAGGGGAATTTCACTGTAGCAACATTTTAAATGAAGTCACACTAAGGAAGATTGGTTTCTTTTGGAGCACAATAAAAGGCCAACTCATGTCTATTGAAGAGGAATAAGAACAAGAAGTTTCTCAGTAACTACCTATAAAATCAAATGTAGGAGTTGCTGAATCCTGAACTAGTGGAGTATCAAAGAGAATATGGTTTGAGATAGTTGATACACCTACTGATGAGGAATGTCAAGAAGGACGTCATAGGAAAAGGTCAAGAGTAGCTGTAGCTAATGATTAAGATGTTCAATCAAATATTGGAACAACTGAACCTCTTTTAAGAAATAGACTAATTAGAGAATTTTTAGTACATAAATTTTATCGACCAACAGATTATCATATCGAGATTCCTCCTCAAGAAGAAAACGAAATTGTGCATCTAACTGTTGAAAAGCCTATTGAAGTTCAAGTGTCTAGATTGGAAAATGCACAGTCTTCTAAAATTGTCCATGAAAAATAAGCTCATAACGAACCTATATTAGGGGAACCTATCTTGTAAGAAATCAATGTAAAAGATGAGAAGGATGTTTATGAATCAAACCCAACAGAGAACCCTTCTAAAATACACATTGAAATTATTGGTTAATATTTTTCTGTGGATGAGTCATGAAAGGACTCGAATGACAAATATATGGAGAAAATAGTATAGAAGAATGATGATGAATAGTCAGATGTTGAATCCATATCTCTTTCACTGATAAATCTAGTGGATGATTGGACTGAGAATGAAGCCCAAGGTTCCTTTTATTTTGATAATGATTATTTATAGCAAATGATCACTAAATTTAATAATTTTCAAGCTGGAATTTATTCTTTAATAATAGAATTATTAATGGAGAATATGCAATTTTAGAGACTGAAATCCAGTTATGTTTCTAAGAAAAAAGTTTAAAATTTCAAGATGGAAATATTAGAAGAAGTTGAAAACCTCAATTCTGAAATGTTTATGAAGTCATATTTAGTAGATTTTAAATCATTTTTAGAGCAACAATTTGATGCTCTCAGAAATCATGAATCTAGTACATCAGATACTTCACCTGACCTGTTCAGAAGATTCCAGGCCATTACAATAGCTATGAGAAATATGAATGACAAAATGCAGGATCATCAATGCAATAGTGTTCCTTTATCTATGTTTTTAGACAATAAGAAGATTCTTATTGACCAGTTGAATTCAAATGAACTTAAAATTAGAGTTTTTTTGAATCAATTCACTGATAAGTTAACTATTTTTATGGAAAAGGAAGAGTAGTTGTAACACCCCAGGTAAATAATGAGTATGAAATTTTCACATTTATCCATATTTGTGAATAAAATATTAATATAACTTTAATGGGAACACTATGCTCGATGGTGTACCCAACACGCAACAACGAGTTTCTTGGGAATCTTACGTTGCATTCTATTAATAAAATAATATTATTTTAAATGGTAGTTAACGCCTAGCTATTGTGATGGAAGAAATGAATAGAACTAACTACAAAATGATTATATATGTTTGTCAAATATTTTTACTTTTTACAGTAAATGTTAGAGGATTAAAAATGCTAATGAATCCAATTTTAAGCGTAAACATTCTAATATTCTTTAAAAGGTCAATTAACCGTCGTTTGATGGTGATCCACTTTTAAATCCACTTTTTGATAATTTTATGTGTTATATTTGACAAGATAAAATTCTTCTTTAGAATTGGGACATCAAAATTTACTTTGTGTAAATTTTTGGTATTTTTCCGAATCACTTCATTTTTTAATGAATAGTGGAAAATGTTGTATTTTAATTCATAAACTCTTTGTAATATAATTTATTTATATGATTAGATTATCATTTGAATTGGATTTAAAGTGAAATTAGAATATGTTTTTACCATTTAATCCACTGGTGGACATTGGAATTAATTTCACTATGAAATTGGACTTAAACTAGTGTTAATCTTTTGATATATATTGTTTCATAAAAACACGCTATTTGTCATGACAATGGGAATTAATTATTAAATTAATTAATGTAACTGATATGTTTTGAATTTTGTAAAATATATATCAGTTTTTAATTCGGAATATCTAATATATCTTAGGGTGATGTTTTAGTATTTTTTTGAAAAACTTCAATTTTTGATGAATAGTGAAACCACTAAGTGGTACTTATAAAAAGTGATTTTCCGTTTAAATGAAATTTTACCACCTTTGTGTTTTGAATTTCAAAAATCCAACATACATGGTTGTCATTAATATGTAAAATGTGGTTCAATGGGATTAAAATAATTTTTTGGTGAATAGTAACTTATTAAAATTTTAATCGCGATTAGAGATAATTAGTGTGGTTTAAGGAAAAAATAATGTTTTAATAATATGAAATGAAATAAACACATGTCCTAAACTCATTGGATGAGTCATGGCAGACCAATACAATCCATGGGTCAACTTGGGGACCCCATGGAGCCACTTGGGTTGGAAAATGACATATATACCTTTTTATTTAATGTTAAAATTAAAATGACACAAACATGAGTTGTTTTACAAAAACAATTTTTAAATGGGGTTATAAAAGTCAAATTTTTGACTATAAATAGTCATTGGAAAGATAAAAATATTTCATACATAATTGTATTTGTTTTATAATTTTTAGACATTAAATAAATTAAATTATATATGACATCATGATGATGTAACGATGACCCCATTATTTAACGATTTCAATAAAATGGAATGATAATGTAAATTATAAGACCTAGAAATGTCCAAAACCTATTGTATTGGTGGATTTAGAACCCTTATCACCTTATCCTAGAATCACATCAATGTGGGACCATTAAAATCTGATACTCATTCTAAAATAAAGTAACATTTCCTTACTTTCCAAGAGTGCCCCTCCTCTCCTCTTATAAAAGGCCCCCACCTCTACCTCCTTACCCACACTTCCAAAGCCTTTGGCTCGGCCAAACCCTGCCAATTTTGCCTATCCACATCCCTCTATAACTCTTAGAAGCCTCACTTTGGTCATAAGTCTTTCCAAGGAAGCCTTTGAGCTCAAACCAAAGGGAGTTACACGATTTTAAGGTAATGTCTTCACATGAGTCCTTTTGTTTTATTTTGCTTCTCCAACCCCCTAAACTCTTTTTATTCCTTTATTTTATAAAAAAACAGTATATTCAATATACTAGGATCTTTTTATGTTATGGATTAGAGCTAAACTTACACACACCTTCGTCTAATGGTTAAAGAACTTACTGTTTCTGTGGATGGCGAAATACTGCCTCACGGAACGATGATTGTCCAATCTTCTCTTAACACCTTTCATGGTGGCCATTATGATGTCACTAAATTTATATATGATATATAATATGTTTATGTTTTCCTTAATCTTCTTTATCTTTCATTAATGGCATACCTTTATGGCTTCCATTATGGGTATACCAGATATCTTCATTTTAGGAAGTGCGGACTACCACCCCCTCAATGTGATTTGATTCGTTAATACCATATGTTGTATGTATAAAGGATATATTTAATGACATTATATATGATACCATACTGGAATTAAAATACTATTATGTATCATTATGTTTTAATTCCATTAAATATGAAATAGAAATGGAAGTAGCGGTCATGCGTACGTACGACTTACGGTCTCCATGAACGGTGCATTTCAATTCTTAACTCTAAATGTTAGGTAATATTATAAATGCATTAATGTACTGGGTATATATGATATATATGACATCTAAATCATGAATAAAATTCTGGATATAATTTATATTTTACCACATGAACAACTTGTAATTATAAAGAGTTTATTTTTTTCTCAAGTACCAATGATCGTTAAAACGATCGTTATTAACTTAAATAATAACATAGTGTTCATAACATTGTAATAAGTGATATAAAAGGAATAATGAACTAGAAAAAGTATCTTAAGGAAGTATAAATTAACTCAAGTTTATTATTCAGGAGATTATAGAACGATCGAGTCTAGTCGGACCCGAGGTAAGGGATCTTACTCCTCTCTTTCTTTTTAAGTACACTATTTTATGTCATTCCTTTTAAAGCTCATCTTTCTTGTTGATTGGGATGTTATTTTATATTAATATTACTGTAATTTTTATTTTCATATGATGAAAGACCCTAGTATCTCTCATCAATCCATTTTGGAAGTCTTGAGTGGCGCCGTTAGGCTGCCGAATTTTCGTAAGAGATCTAACCTCTCCTTTTCTTTTTAAGTACTCTCCTTTATGTCACTTATTTTAAGATCCTATTTGTTATGTTGGGGGATGTTCTTTTATATTCCTCTTGCTTTAAACTTTATGTTAATATTATGAGATACCCTATTTTATCTCATCAATCCATTTTTGAATGTTTTATGTGGCGTCGTTAGGCTGTCGAGTTTTCGTAAGGGATTTTTCATCTCACTTTTATTCTCGTGAGATTTATGCTACATTTGCCAAAATTTCCTTTGAGTGGTATATGTACTGCCCATTGTTTTACTCATTCTGTAATATACTATCATTTATGAGTATTTACATCAATGTTTTATTGTCCTTCCTTCACGGGGTGTATGTTTCGAATGATACCCATGTCGGTAAGGGAACCTTTCACCCTCCTCTTTTTAAAAGACTTATTTTGTTATGTCTTTTATTTCACCTAATATTATGTTGGTATATGTTCTTATATATCCTTATTTATGTAAATTTTATGTCCATGTGATTATATACCATTTTCTCTCTCATCAACACATTTGCTGAATTTTAAAGTGACGTCGTTAGGCTACCGGATTTCTGTAAGGGAATTTCTTAACCCACTTTCAATTCTTTGGATTAAACCTCTACTTCTTGATTTTATTTGGACAATATTATGTGTGGAATCTCTATGTTGAAATTTCCACAAAACTTTCTGTGGATATACTATTTCTACACCTAATCATCTCATTGATAAACTCTTACGAACTTGTATGGGAAATCATAACTCAATCTCATTTCATTGAGTTAAATATCTATGTCATTGGTTTTGTTTTTCCAAGATTATGTGTGAATGATCTCTGATTGTTTCACACTTAATATCATCTTATATTGGGTGTATTTATATTTCTCACACATAATTATGTGATAGATTTATCCTTAATTTAAGGATACCATATTTATAATGGATTTCATCTCAATTTACATTTCCATTGAGACTTTATTGTTTTTATGCACCTATTAACTCTTATATGATGTGTATACTGTCCTTTGGAATATTATATCATGAATCCCATTATTCTCATGATATTATAAAGTTTGGATTAAATGTTATTCCGCAATTATTTATATTCAAGAGTCTCTTATTTTGTTAAAAACTCTCTAGAAAAAATATCGTTTTAAATGTTTTAAAGATTCATTATTCTAAATTGTTATCTTTAATGTCCATGTTTTCAAAATGGTTTTTAGTATTAATTTATATGGACACTAATGTTTTAAAATTGAAATTCCATTAAAAAATTCAATGTGGTATGGGACACTTTGATTCAAAAACCTCTTTTAATTGGTTTTTGAAAATGGATTGATTAATTCAATATCTTGGAATTACTTATTGTGATTGAAAATGAAATGTTGTTATTGAAATGTTTATATTTTCAATATTATATGTGTAATGATGGTACTTGGACATTTTATGGGTGGTTACGTGATAAACCATATGACAGGTGGTTCCGTGAATACCAGGACGTGTGGTTACGTTAAAACCTCCAATGCATTGGGTATGGAAGTCGGCCGTATGGCTATTCCATTAAGTATGTATGGAAGTTGGCCGAATGGCAATTCCATTAAGTGATATGTATGGAAGTCGAACTTATGGTTATTCCACTTAAGTATGTTTATGTCCCAAGTTACCTTTATATGTTATGTGATCTTTATATGGGTTTTATGGTAATCTTTTGGTTACAGAAGGGTATGTAATGAACATTTATTCATTGAAGAGTTTTTACTACTTTGAAAAGGTGAAAAGTAATACTTTGATAAATTATACATGGTTTACTTGTTGTTTTGAAAAACTAACAGTTTTCATTCTTTGTGTATCTCTTAATGAGCTTTTTATTTTCATCCCAAGTTTTTGAAATGTTTTTCACAGGACTTAACGTGGAATAGGGTCAAGGATGGGATCAAGGGAAAGTCATGCTACCTAAAACATGTAACTAGACATGTTTCTTTTTAAGAGTTTTTATTTTTTTGAAACATAGTAGATTTTTCTACAGTGTAATCTTATGAGATGTAATAGTTATGTCCTAATTCTCTAAATCTCTAAACCTGAAGAGATCCTCAATGTGAATTATTCATTTAATTCAATATTAAGTAAGGTTGAAGGCCGGGGCCTTATAGTGGTTACATGAGTTTTTTGGAGTCAATTTGATTGATGATATTCATCTGACTCAGGAAGGGAGAGATCTCATAGACTAGTTAGGATATGGACTAATTAAAAGGTTGATACTACAACTTTCATTCTGCAAGGAAATCAATCGGAGGGGTTGGAACCATTTTTCCAATCCTTTATAGCCAAAACATGATTCTCATTGTCATTACTGTACTTGTAATTGGGTTTTACATATTATATATTTTGTTCACATGTTTATGTGTCATTAATTCGTTTTATTGTACTGTCTTTGTTCGAATTCTAGTAAACCAGATTCAAATATTGTTAACTTGTTTACCATATAATTTACATAAGTTCAGTGCTACTTATAATGTTTTATATTATTTTTTCTATCATTCATTTTTATATCACAAAAGGGGTGAAATATGGATAAACACAACAAATTTTTTTTGGAATAATTTTTTGATTATAAAGGAGGAGATATTGTTTATCTATCTAAAGTTTTACTTTCTAAGGAAAGATAAAATGTAAAAATTAAGAAATAATTTTGTTAAAATGAAGTATTATTTTTATCTTTTCAAAAATATAATTTATAAACATTTAATTTTGTGGGATAAGTTAATTTGTTATTGCATGTGTTTTTTTATCATCAAAAGAGGGAGATTGTTGATCTAGAGTAGTTTTCAACAATATATTGTATTTTACATTTGATTTTGATGTTCACAAATACTGTTATTTTTTATTCTAATGATTTTACTTTGAGTATATTTCCTGAAATTAATATTATTTGTTTCTATATTTTAGAATTATATTTAAGAATTTAATTCCACATGGAATATTTATTAGTGTTTTCTGGATACCCTATTCATACTCAATGTGTTAAGAAATTACTTTATCATATTTTGGAAACACTGTTCATAATCAATGTGTTCGGAAATCACTTTAACGTCTTCTGGATAAACTGTTCATACTCTATGTTGAGGAGCGTAGCATAAGGATAAAAACTACGGATTGTGGGTTATCAGTAAAGAATGGTTAAACAATCATACGTTGTCAGAAATGTATGGAAGAAGGAATCCTATGCTTGGAAGTAACCTTATGTTTGGAATATTAGAAATTTAGGGAAGAAGAATCCTTCATTAATATGGAATGTCATGTTAGTTTCTAAAATGTATGGTTCATCAAACATACTTTTGTAAACATCCAAATGTTAGATCATTTACAATTCATTTTGAAGCTGATGGTTTATGTATTGTTCATTTGAGAGTTGAAGAGAAGAGTATAGATGATCAACCTTACATTTGAGATCAACATTATGTTTTAGATCAAACTTACATTTTTGATCAACCTTAAGTTGTTATCCTTACATTTATAGAATGTATGTTATGCAGTTCAACCCTATGCTTGGCGTCATAGATTTAATTTATGACGTTATTAAAGAAAACATCTTTATGCTGATTATTAGGCTGATTTAAATCCAGATCAAAAGCCAAAATCTAAAATACTTCTTTGACTGATTCGAAGGTGTTTGATTGAAAGTGTCGATTTAAGAGGATCGTTTCATGATAAATATTAAGGGGAGTTACGAATTCTCTTGTTATTCAAATATTTGAATATCGCGATTCTATATGCGACTTTTTTGGATCTAAATTTAAAAGGAGAATGCTTATATTTATTCTATATATACCTGTATTATTTGGTATTACAGATATAGAGGTGAATCATTAAAATGAAGAAAAATATATATCAAGCACTTGAGTTTTTCCCTAAAATAGTATACAGAGACAATCGAGACTTATAGATCTGTTGTTGTGAAGAGATAAAAATCACTATTTTCTAAAGAAGAAGAAAATTGATTGATGATTCACCAGTTCTACAAGGAATATCTTTTGTGAATCAACTACTTCTAGAGTTGAGAATTAAATATCATGATCTACTGTAATCAGATCGACTCAAAACTACTCTTTACCAGAAGAACAACATTTATGAAATCGATGATCTATCAACTATTAGTTGTATGTTGTTGAAATTATGAAGAACAACAGGAAATTATTTCAAATATCAAATAATCTTTTACTTTGAGTGACCAGATTCTCATACTAAGTTGTTTGTTTGGTTATGTATATGAACCAGACGGCTCTATTTTGTCCTAATGTTGTAAATGTGTCAACTTCCTGAACTCAGTTGTGGAATGTTATGTTGATAAGAGGACCATATAGTGAAAATTACCAAGCTCGTGGAGTAGAGCATTGGCGGGGTGGACAAGGGTCCTTCGGTTCCCTGAACCACTATACATCTTGCGTCCTTTTCTATTAACTTTCCACTGCATAATATTTTTGAAAATGTTGAAAGGATTGATCACGATCTTGTGAAAAAATTGTAAAATACACTATTCTCCCACTCTTTTGTATATTTGGTACAACCTAATCCAATAAAGTTATCATGAACATTAAAAATTGCACCTTTCAAAAACTCACTTTTTCACCGCATATGGGAGTTTTTATTTATATGAAATTTTTAATATTTTAAAAATAAATTTAGAAAAATAAAATTAAGTATTTATAACAGATTTTAAAATTATATTAGGGGTTTTTTGATAATTTTCTGAATAGTTTAAATTTTTTAACGAATAGTGAAACATAATAAATTTTAATTGAAAAAAATATCATATTTAAATTATTTATAATGAAAAAATATATTTTTAAATTAATTCGGAATTTAAATTTTTTCAATTATATATCTAATAATCTAATTTATGGAATTTTAATCTATTTCATATTAAAATGTGTTTTTAATTTTTTTAAAACATTTGAACATTTTCTCTTTGAATCCCAGCTTTCTAATCACATATGTGGGATTAATTATATTTAAAACATTACAATTTATTGTATTGAATGTGGAAAAATTATTCCAGATTTATAATTGTAATAATTTATATTATCTAATAATGTTAAATTAATTTTTGGCCCAAATTAATAGTGAAAACATAAAAAATTAATTATCATGGTTAGGGTAAAATTTCGTTTTCCAGAGATGGTAACCAAAAAAGATAAGGATATAATTTTCAAATAAAAATCTCTAAAATATATTATTTTGACATATTTTGAACTTATATTTTATATTTTATAAATTATTTGTTAATTTTATCCTTTTTTCATGATGAAAACAAGGGAAGAATTCGTTCCTTTCAAAAATTACAAGTGTTCCACTCACCTCACTTATAGAAGACACCCCCTCTCCTCCTATCTTGACACTATCAATACCAATTGGTTAGGCCAACACCTGACCATATATCTTCTATAATTCACATCATTTATCCTAATAACCTTATTTTGGGCATAAATACAACCAACTAAGGACATTAGTTTAATCCAAATAAAAGTTACCCAAATAAGTGGTAACATTTTTCAATGAGTATTTTTTTATTTTATATCTTCCCCCACATCATTAAATTAGTTTTAAAACATGGTTATATAATAAACCCAGTTTCTTAATAATAATAATTTTTTTATGTTATATATAGTACCTAAATCATTCTCTTCTTAAATTAAATCGTTTATGAATCATTGTTCGTGTGTTTGATGGACTATCGTATAACAAACCAATTGCCATTGTTTGTTCTTTACAACCTCTCATAGTTGGTTGTAATGTTTATTGTAATGAATATATATAATATTTAAAAAATAATTATACTTGGGGATTCATTATATCATACATACATAATTTCCATTCTATGTGGTATATGATAACACCATTTGTCCGTAAGTGTACTACGACCTTATGAAGCGATGTGATTCATTCTCACTAACACTTTACATGAATAATAATAAGAATAAAGTTAATAGATATATATAAATATTTTATATAAATGAAATAATTTTAACTTACATGAAATGTATATAATTCTTAAAATAAAATATATCATGTTATTCTTATGATTTCACCCACAAAAAGACAATAACATAGTTCATGTACGTGTGGACTACTACCTTCATAAAGTGATGTGACTCTCATTTTATCACCACACAATATATATGATAGAAATATAATTATATTGAAAAAAATCATAATATATTTATGATATAATGATAATTACTAAAATAAAAAATATTACCTATCACCTTTCTGAAGTGATCATTGAAAAAATTATGTGTTACTTGTTCGTACGAGTGACCAACTGTCCCAATGATCAGAACAAACATTATTTTTCATAAAAATAATTTATAATAGGTCATAAAAGTATAATTGATATATAAATATGATAATTATACAATGATAATTATTAATGAGATTATAAAACTATATTATAATCATAATTACCAGAACATTCATAACAAAAATGAATGACAAAACAAGGCAATTAACCCAAAAAATAATGAAAATGATATATGATTATTAATGAGTGATAAGATTTTATAAAAGGATCATAGATGATATTATATATATTAATATCCTTATTTAATAAATTAATAATATTTTAAAACAACTATACATGTGGGTATATCACGTTCAACCAAAAGGAAGCATGGGTTATGGGAATTTTTTACTCAATATTAATTCCTTGTGTAAAACATCAATGTCACTAATTATGTCATGATAAGATTATGCGTGTAATGAAATTTAAATATTTTATGTTGTATTTAATATTTTATATAAGGATTTACATTTTATACAAATAATCAATTATTTGGTTAATCCCCGCATAAAAACTATGATCCTTATAAGGATTTTTTTGTCTCAATTTCCATTCATTGAGAGTTATGTCATGTTATGAACCTATATAATTTTATAAGGTTCATACAAAACCCTATTGACATGTAATATATTGAATTTTTTATTCTTATGATATTTCATGTTTATTTTTTTCTTATCCTTTCATGATTCTTATGATTCAATGTTACTAAATTGGTATGAGTTGTACGTTACAATCTCATCGATCGACACGATTTTTTATGATTAACTATCCAATGACAAAATATTTTATTCTACCTCAAAAGAACTCTCATGTTTTATCTTCTACTATATTAATTCAATATATTTAAAAGTAAAATTACCATTTTTAACTCTTTGGTACATAAAATAATTTTGGAATATTTTTATGAGAAATTATATTTATTTACCACTTTCGTCGAAACCATTTTTCTTTGAAAACCATGATTAATAAAAAAATAAAATATGATTTTAAATTTATTCAAATTATTTATTGAAGATATTTAAACCGTTTATTGGATTTTGATAAAATGAATTTAGAGGAATATTCATATCCTTTTCCTAAAAAATATCAATAATATTTTACCAAAAATGTGAAAAGGATATTTTTTTACCATGTATGACATGAATAGAATGTACTTATTCTACATAAAATATATTATATGAAGCATCCTTTCTATGTTTTGAAGGTTATTTTCAAATAAATGGATTAAAAAAAATAAAAATTGTATTTCAAATTTTAAAAAATAATTTCCACAATAATTAATTTAAATTAATTTTAAATCCTTCTTTTATATTTATCCAAGGTTGGATTCATTGAAAATAACATTAAAAATATTTAATGAAAATTTTTTATTAGAAATTTACTTTTTTAAAAAAGGATATTTTTGGTCAAATTTCATTAATTATATTTTAATAATGTCCCCATTCATCATTTTCATGTACCCTTCTTTTACATATGCTATAACATAGAAATTTTTTATTGGTACCATCCACATTATTTCTCTAAATGGATTATCATTATTTCAAAGTGATTATTATGGGACTTGTTTCTTCTCCATGAGTTAATCATATTTCAAAATGATTGTTAGGCAACACATTTCTTTTCCTTGAGTTAACCATGTTACAAATAGATTATTATGGAAATATTTCCTTTTAAAAGGGATAACCATATTTCAATGAGATTATTATGGAACCTATTTCATTTCCATAGGTTATTATTGTTTCAAAGAGATTAACATGAAACCCACTTCTTTTATAAGGTTTAATTAAGTTATAAAATAAAAAATGATTGTTTCTATAATTTTTATGAGGAAAACACTATGTAATCTATATATTTTTGGGTTCATAGACATTGTATAATATGGTTGAACATAGATATAACAAGGTGAGACCGTTATTTCTTATATGATGGGTGTAACCATATTGAACTCAGTGAACCCAATGTAGCCAAAACGTTGGGTGTTATCAGATAGTTCTCTAATGCATTAGTTAATTATTGTGTCCTCTGATGAATTATATTGTATGTTGATCATATGGTTAATCCATTATTATGGGGTCAATTTGGTTTTTGTATATTTTTTATAAATATGATGTTCCCATATACAAACAAATTTTATCTATGATTTCTAGGGGTTTACAATGTTTCCTTTGACAATGATTAATATCATATGGTTCGTGATTATTGATTATGATGAATCTTGTTATTTTTAATGAATTATTCCATGCTACATGATTTGTGACTCATGCATTAATGGGTGTGTGTTCATTTATGATTCTCTCATGCACTCAGATTATTTCATCATACCCTTATACACAACTTATGTTCAGTAATGACTTTAAGAAGTTAGTTTCACTTTCTTGTGCATAAATTTTTTTCTTTATGAAATAGTAAATGTTATATTTTTGGATTATACCATAAGTAGGGTTGTGGGCCAGTTGAATGGTTTTGTAAAAAAGAATGTATGAGTTATGTATGCTATCAATATGCAAAATACATGTTGTGTAATTGGGATACATGATGTGAATTAGTTACAGAATGTGTAATGGTATAAACTAAACTTTTGAAGTCATATAATGTGTGTTTTCTAGGATGGAAGACCCCATCATTTACCTAAAGTGTATTGAATTTACATTTCATTAAAATTCATGATCTGTATCTTAGGAAAATGTAGACAGGGCCTCTATTTTTCTCACAGAAGCCCTCACCTCCCTCCTCTCTCTCACAAGAGCCCCTCTCATGCCTAGACCTAGGAATTGGTGATTCTTCATTACCAGAACAACGATTCTTAATTTTTCAATCATGTTGGAATTATGCGTATATGTGCTTTATTATATTATCTTCTTTCATCATTACACTTCTCCTTAAAGGAGATATTTTTTCCAGATTATATGCCCTATTTTGGGGGAATTTATTCATTCTTCAGATTTCTTCCAATACAAGCCAAACTAAAGGATGAAAGAAGATGAGAAATGTCTTATAGAATCATGTTATATGTTTTGTGAATCATTCCTCAAGTATCTATTTTTTTATAAACTACCATCATTATGTGTGGGCCAATTTCATCAGACATTGTATATTTATGATACATGCCATTAATATAACCAATATGATCGTATTCTAGATCCCATTATTTGCTTGTTCTTTATCGTTGGAGGTTTCAACCACAATCTTAACTTCTAAAACATTGTTGTTTTCCTTATTAATCATCTTTAGTAATTTTTATGACAATTTGTTCCACCGTTTGGGTTTGTTTTTAAATAAACACCATAAATTTAAGTGTTATGATTAAATGAACAAATATTTAGTGTCTATCAAATCTTCTTATCACTTGAAATTTCTATAGAAATTGATTATATAAATTAATGAATCCATAAATGCTAAATGGATAGCATAATCATAGATATCAACTGGACCTAACGTATAAAAATGAAATCGTCTGGTTATACTAATTTTCAATGTTATTCATAATAAAAGAGAATAAAAAGAACCTATTAAATATTTCTAAATTGAAGTAGTAATTGGATGCATGTCCTAATCCTTGCTTCACATTATTATTAAAGGTAAATTAATGAACCTAACCAATTAAATGCAATTAAAGTAATAAATGCTTGCATATACCCTTAGCCATTCCAGTTATCATAGAAGATAATATATTCCTGAAATTTTCTTATTAAATGGAATGAATAATACATTGCCCATATTAAATAGTGATACAAGTTTATTGTTCCTATTTTATATGAGTATTTTATTTTTTAAAGTAGTGGTTAGACATGAGTTATCCTTGGAATACTAAGGGAATTTATTTAGATCTCATAGAATGCAATTGTGATTCAATGATCCAGTTTTCAAGGGAATATCAACACTAGAACATAGTCCTTGTCAATTATTGGATTACAGTCGAGAAGTCATTATATCCCTTAAATATCATAAAATATTATGATGCCTTGGATACACTCCTAGGATCCAGTGTTATTTCTTCAGACATGTGGCTCCATGGATACACCACATTGTGCTTAGTCATGATTATCCTATTTTTCCTTAGATGAGATCCTTTGACTCGGTTAGAATTACATTGTAGTGGAATGCGTTAGGTTATTCCCCTTAGATTACATTTTGTACCCTTATATCCAAGACAATGGTTATCATTAATTTATATTGACCCCTGAGGTCAAGGATTCCTTGCTTATTACCACATATAATTTGTTGCTAAAATTATAATGATATAATGTCAGTTATGTTATATCTCAGATGACGTATTTATATAAACTGAATCATTGAATAAATTAAATTATTTCTTGTTTTGAGATATTAATAGTTGAGGATGATGTATTTATCAGGGTATTCCAATTACTTTATTTATATATATATATATATACTCAATTTTTAAATTTATATTACACATACTCGAAGGTATAGATGACGTTATTGGGGGCCTTCTAAGATTAATCTCTCACCCATCACAGGTTGTCGATGGTACCCAGAAAGATTATATGATATTTGGTGTATCAAAGGAGATGTTTCGCATTGATGAAACCAAATTATTATTTTTTCATAAGGTTGATCTTGGTTGTAGATGAACAGGGTAGTACTCGGGATGCTTGGATAATTTTTTCCTTATTTTTATTCTTTTGTATCGCATGTATTGACTACTTCTTTGCATACATTTTCTTTAGTTTTGTAGAGACATGACATGCTCCATTACCATTTCATGTCTGGTTCATTTTATAATTTTGGAGAAAAATTGTATATTTTTTTTAGTTTTTATTCATTTATATTTTTCTTATTCTACCACTGGTTACTATTCCAGTGTTTATAGAATCTTTTATTTGTTGTTCCATCCATTTTCATATGATTCCCCTATTTATATAGTTTTACTAATCCATTTTTTTATACTCTGTTAATATTGGAATATTCCTCCCATGGACACACCATAGATCGTCGCATCTTGTTTGAATCCTCTGGAGTATGGGTATGCATGCATGAGGCAATGCAGAAAACTTCCTTCAGGAAACAATTGATTGAAAAATGGGTCAAGATATCAGAAACAAGCATCAAAGGTTGTTCCTTTATTTCTATACTATTTTGTGACAATATATAAAATATTATTAATGCTTTAAAACTAGTTAAAAAGTTTCGATTGGGCATATCAAACCTGTGTTCAGTGTAAATATTGAGTAACATAAAATAAAAAAACCCTGTTCTATATTCTTCTTATTATAGTTGATATATTTTCACCAATAAAAGATGAACATGGATTGTGATTTTATTATTATTTTGATTGGGAATTTCATTTTCATGTAGTTCAGATGATATGGGGGAATGGAGCATTGTTAGAAGTATCACTATAGGCTCCTAGAATTCACATTCCATGCATATTGCATGACATATAGGTGCATTTAACTTCTTATATGTCTTGTATTACCTCTGAATTTTGAGTTATATATCCCTGTTGTATTTTCCATTGAATTTAATATATTACCTCGTCTTACATAAGTTGTTCTTTGATTTTGATAATGTGATTACTGATGTCAATTAATGATGTGTATGGGTCGTCGTGGGTTAGAATGAGTTATTAACTGATTCATTCAATCATATATTAATCAGTAAATTATCCGATTGAATGTATATGGGATTGAATATAAATTCAATGGGTGTATATTTTTATGATAAGGAATATAGAACAAAGTCAATGGGAATGGTGATCCAATTAATTAATCTTGTTATATATAATAATGAAAAGAAAATTTAAAATGTAAACATGGTATATAAAATGAAATGGTTTCTAGTAAATTCATAGGCAACATATAGATGACACTTAACCTATAGGAACCCTTGTAAATTAATCTTAAACACTTTCAAATACCCTGTCCTTTTATGTAGGTGGTTTGGGACAGTATCTTTGGTAGCAGACCCTTATTCTTATGTTCTTTTTACGCTAGTGTATCTATCTCTTCTCAATATTTTCATTAGGTATATTCTTGGAATTTATATATTTATTACAATATTTCCACCTCATTTCAAGAACTAGGAATGTGGTGATAACCACACGTTTAAAGTTGTTTACCCTAAGATTATAGTGATACCTCATGTTGTTCTACATGAGGCACCCCTTTCTATAACTGATATGGTCACTAACGCTTTGTTTTGAGATTTTTTCTATGTATGATTTATTCCCTATGGGTTACACCATGACCTAATCCTCTTATGGTTTCTTAGAACTATGAGTTCCAATAATAGTATCTTCTCACCTCTTTATGGGATGGCGGTCCATAGGTCAGGGAGTCTTGGTTGGAGGACACTCTTTCTATATTTTAGAATTTGTAGAAAGCTATTGACATGAGGTTTAATCATTATAACTATATACATCATAGTTAGACAAAGCTCTAGTGGGATATGATTACCTAGGTAGGTCATCCTTAGGGCATTTTTTGTGCTAATTTTTGAACTACCTTCTATGAATATTTCATTCTTCAAACACTAATGGATATTCAGTCCAAACAGTTCATGCATCTAGAGTATGATTCTCTATTTTTCATATATTATTTAGAATTTTTAACTAGGTTATGGTGATTTTAACTACTTTTAGATGATGAGTTATTGTGTTTTAGATTCTTCTAGGATGGTCTTAGGTATTATATCTATACCGAAGTGAATTTCCTTCTCCTACTTAATTTCTCTGAGATTGTCTGTTAAGATCTTGTCACTGAGTGAAACATGAGGGAATGAGATAGTCTTGAGAATGTTAGTTCAGTTTAATGATAGGCTAGTAGTTCCTCTGATATAAATAAGTGTTCCATTGAGGTTTTTCATAGGAGAAATTGATGTTAGTGTAACCCCAGTGTCACCTCCCTTATATGTCATCTATGTGGATGATAGGGGCTTCTGAAGCCTCAGTGTGATATATATATTAAGGAGTTTCATGTTTGCTTCCTTGTGGAGAACCATTACAGTTTATATCAGGCGTTTCCATCTTCTTTGAGTATAATAGGTTCCATTTCAGCTCCATCATCAGGGGTATGATATTTTATGTCACATCAGGAGGGGAGTATGGGTATCAATGACAGGACTATTAGAGGATGTGGTCATGGTCATGGTAGCTGGACTTTTGATGATCATTACTAATCGAGATAATATTCCTAGGTTATTCTATCTATAGAATAGGTTCATGGATCATATTAGTTTCATGCATTATATCTGATACACAAGGTTCAGAGTGTTAGATCATCTATTTTATGAGGTACTTTTATAGTAACCTCAATTATTGTATCAGGTATTTTCAATACAGGTTCTTCACACTCCATTTACTCATTTTCAAACCAGGAAAGTGTTAGTTTGGAAACTCCTTATTACGATGGTGTGAGGGCCATGGATAACCCATTGGGAGTGAGAGCATAGGGAATTTAGAGACCCAAATCATAACGTACATGGATATTACATTACTTTTGCGGAATACATAGTACATAACAAAAACACACACACACAGGGGCCGTAATAGTTTAGTTTCTTTGGAAACTCGGAATATAATCTTCTAATCGTGGTGAAAGATCTTCAACATATCCCATAAAGATTTACCTTTTTTAACCTAAAACCATTCTTCATATCCTGGAGAAAAGAAAACATAAAATGGTGAGCTCAAATACTCAGTAAGGGTAAACAAAAGATATATCAATCACATCATATTCATAAGAACGTAACATTTTGGAAATCATAACATGAAAAAGAGATCATAATATCATAACATGGGATAAATCATAGTAGTTAAATGTAATCCAAATAATCATAACATAAAACATGACACTTTGTGGCATACACACATAATCAAAGAGAATCATTTCATATTAGTCAAGACTCATTTCCAAGACTATCTTAGTGGACAATGTCCATTTCTGAACCGAGTTCACTCCTCGTTTAAGTCCTGTTTCACTGAACTGGTTTAACCTGCCGTTCCAGCCATGTCTATCTCATGAGATATAAAATCTTTACCCAATGCATTGGAGGGAGATATTGGTCTTACCCATCTCATAATGATACCATTCTTATGGGTGCCACATAATCATAAACCATACATCATAGCATAACCCATGTAATAAAAATGGGATTCTTAAACATCATGAAATCATAAAACAATTAATATAAGATAATAAAATTCATAAAAATAATTCCATCACAACATAATCAAATCAATGTAATAATAGCGATATAAATAGAACCCTTTATTATCTTAGATGGAAAATAATTTTGATAAAACACTTGAACTCCATTATTGAGGAAAATATCCTTTCTACTTCAAAAACACTTTTCCTTTCTTAACATGTCATACAATTCCAAACTAAAATAAGTTGATTAAAAATAAACTTGAAAACTTTTAAAGGAAGCTTCATGGAAATAAAGATTTAAAAATCCCTTCATTCCGTATAAGTTAAAAAACATTCTTATCGTACTTTTGTCAGAAAAGTCAAAAGGTACCTTGTACGAAAAACATTAAAAGATTCCTTTCATATCTTTTACTAAAAACTCACCGAAAGGTAAAATTGGATTTAAACAATTATAGGTGGATGTAAATAATATTAAATATTGAGGAAACATCTATGTGGATGATAAAATACACCCCAGTAAATTCCAAAGTATAAAAAATCTCGGATAAAAATGAGAATTGTGATATTTTCCCTTACCTTAGGTCTGATATGCTTCGTACGTTTCCGAACCTCCTATATAATGATTTAAATAATGTCATTCACTTATTACAGAATCATATTCATTGTTATGATATCATATATGGTTCACTTATGACTTTATATTACCCGTTCTTTTGTAAGTTCCATGTTAAAGAGCGTTTTGGGTAAAATCGTTTCATTTGTCGTCCGTGTTTTGACTTATAATTATTCATATGATTACATAGATCATGATTACTTAATTCCAGAATTTAAAACATGATTTATATATAATATATATTCAGAATATACATATATATAATAGATCAATAAATTTAAATAAATACAGCATTCATGGAGACGGTATGCCATACATACGCATGAACGCTGTTTTCGTTTCCTTATTGAGATGAATGGAATTAAGTAGATGAAATACATATATATACACATAAATATAGTATCATTATTATTTCATATAATTCATGATTACTTATTATATATACTTTATAATCATTCATGAATGGTTAACGTGGAGAATGAATCTCATCGCGTCGTGGAGACTGTAGTCCGTACTTACGCACGAGCGATGATATCATTCTCATGATCGTGGAATTATATTGGAGTGTATGTATACTATTTAAGAATCAATATTACTTTACAATAATCATATATAGTTATTATGTACACCATTATACCCATTCAAGTAAGGTGGTGGTGGAAAACAGATTACACCACGGCGTGGAGACGGTATTCCGTACGTACGCACGCGCGGTGATTTCATTTTCCATAGGATGGATAGATGGTGAAATAGGTTTGTTTCATACATATAATAACATATCAGTATATGAGTGATTCTGATGTTATTACTTCATAATGAAACAACATAAGAAGAATAAGTGGAAGAAGAAATAAAGTTGAATGAATCGGTAACGGACATTACCTCTTCTTTGAAGCGCCTCTTTGAGTCCTCCTCTTAGGGCACTAAAATTGGTCTTTGAAGAAGCAAAGTACCTCTAGGATGTTTCTAGGGAAGTGGGGAAGAGAATTTGGTAGGGTTTTGCCGAGATTGAAGGCTCAATGTGGTGTGAGGAAGAGAGGGAGGAGGTTCCCTTTTATAAGGGAGGAGAGGGGCACCTTTGGAATAACAAAAAATATTATTTTATTATAAAGTCATATTCAGTTTTTAATAGTTCCAAATTGAGTTATTTCGAATATAAGGTAGAGATGGGTCGAAATACTCTCATTAAATAGAATTTGGACAAGTTTAGTTTACTATTTTAACCTTATCATTTAGTTTTAACGTTAAGTTAGATAATTTTACATTTACCGTGTCTTTTTGTGTTCTTACACTATAAGGTTAATAAACATACTATAACAAGCCAAATGAACCCCAAGTTGTTTATTATTAATATATATAACCTTATCTAAGAAAATTGGCCGAAACATAGATTTTTATGAATTAAATAACAATTAAGAATATAATATTGTTTAAAAAAACTATTTTATGTCAATTTCGACACTATTTAGTAATTGATTTTTGTGAAAATCATAACAGAATAATTAGTTCAGAAAAAGTTACTTAAATCAATACTAAAATGTCATATTAACCTAGAAAATTAGTTTAATTCAAAAAAAGTCTCATATTACATTTATTTGGGTATTAATAACATCAATTATGTCAATATTTCATTAATAATATAATTACTGCATCATCGTTGTGTCATAAATAAATTAAATTATTTAATGTCTAAAAATTAAAAATAAAATACCATTATGTTGGAAATATTTTTATATTTCTAATGAATATTTATAGTCGAATTTATCTTCTGTATAACCCTATATTAAGAATTATCTACTTATTAAACGTTGATTTTAACTATTTTAACCCTTCATTAAATAAATTAATAATAAATGTCCTAATCTAATCCATGTTGGCCTAAATGGTCATATTTTATTCCTAATGTTGTTTTTGGTCGAATTAAACTTATCCAATAGAATTAGGACATGTGTTATGGTAATAATAATATCATTTTTACCCTTAATTACCCTATTTACTTTTAATCGTGGTAAAAAAAGTAAAAAGTTAATATTCACCAAAAATTATTTTCATATCATTGAACAAAATTTTAATTACTGACATCAACTGTGTCTCTCGGATTTTTGAAATTCCACTCACAAAAGTGGTAAAATTAAGTTTTATGAAAAATTAAATTTTTTTAACTACCACTTAGTGGTTTCACTATTCATCAAAAAATGAAAGTTTCCAGAAAAATACCAAAAACTAGGCCTAAGCTATATTTGATATTATGAACTAAAAAATGATTTCTATTTTACTCAATTCAAAACATATCAGTTGCATTAATTAATTTAAAAAATTAATTCATGTCGTCAAAACAAATAGCATGTTCTTAAGAGATAATAACTATCAAAAGATTGACACTTGTTTATGTCTGGTTTAAATGTGAAATTACATCCAATGACCGAAATTTTATTAAATTGTTAAAATATATTCTAAATATACTTTAAAACCACTCAAATTAATAATATATCACTATTAATTATTTCGATTAAAATCGTTGTTTTTAATTAAAATTTAGTAACTTTCACTATTCATCATAAAATGAAAGTTATCTGAAAAGTACCAAAATTTCACCCTAAGATAATTTCGATATTCCGAATCCAAAAATGAGGTCCATTTTGAAAAATAAAATTTACCAAATTTCAAAAAGTGGTTATTATTATTCATAACGGCTAGTTTTAATAATATTTTAATAGCATATCATTGTTTAGTGAAACTCGGTATTGCGTACTACACACGCTATCAAGGAAGTTCGTGATTGCGTGTAATGAAAGTCAAGTCAAGGATGTGTGTTGTACAAGCTCCTTTTGGTGTATCGTACAACATAAGAAATTAATTAAATTAAAAAGAATATTTTTTTATAAAATCTCAGGGTGTTATAGGGAACATACCATTTCGGGGACTTCCACCTTGATTTAGTATTTTATCCCATCTTATGGTTCACCTTCTTCCTCATGTTTTCGGGCTTCAATGTCATTCTTGAGATAGACTGGTTGGTTCTCTATTAGAAATATATGGATTGTGATCATCACATTGTTTTGTTTACATCACCGGAGGGAAGAATATATTTCCACAAGTATGATTTGGATGTCTATGATGATATATTTATACCAGGTCATCATGGGCTATTAAGAGTGACCTGCCATATTTTTAGTCTCTTCGCGAAGGATAATGGAGGAAATCTTGAAGATTATCCTCCCTTAGTATCTCTTTCTAGGGATATCTATCATGGTTTTTTGGCCTATCTATAGATAAAGAGGTATATTTTATGATTGATCTCATTCATTGAGTATCTCTAGTGTCCATTCCTTTATATAGGACTGGACCTACTAAGATCTAGGAGCTCATGAGACACTCGGAGGAACTAGAGGCCATGGCATTCTTGAACATCCTCTTTGGGTTCACCCATGCATTTATCCAAAAAAGATGATGGGATCCATCATACATTCATTCAATATCGATGGTTGACCAAGGTTATTGTTAAGAACTGGTAACCACTACCAAAAATATATTATCACTTTGACTATCTCTGAGGGGATAGGGTTTTCCCAATGATCAAACTGAGATCGGGCCACCATATTATGGGGTTGTACCTTAAGACAAACCTCATTCGTCTTTTCGTAGTATATTTGTTATGTATGACGAACTTTTTATGTAGTTCAGTATCACAAGCATGCCCTCCATTTTCACATATTTGATGAATAGCGATTTCCACCCCTATGTGAATTATTTTTTCATGGTCATTATGGTCATAATATTGGTGTATTTTCTTACTAATAGTGATCATGCTAGACATCTTGACATCATTCCAAATATACTGGGAGAGAATTGGATTTATGACTTTGTTTCTATGTGACACTTCTATATTAACAAAGTTCGCTTAAGTGGTCATATTATCTCATATTTGGAATATCTGGTGACCCATTGTTTTTGAGTTTTGTGGAATCAGGGGAGTAACCAAGAACATGTTTAATATATGTATTTTCATGGGGTACGGATGAATATTCTTGGTGTTTAAAATATGAATTATTAATTCTTGAATAACATATTTTTTTATATAATAATTAAATGAATTATGTTTGTGTCTCTTGAAGAGTTTGTGAAATCCTTTAAAAGGGAAAATAAAGGCTTTAACTTTAACAAATTTTAATTCTTCAAAATTATGGTAGTTGTTATAAAATGTTTTGTGACACATAAGGCATCAACCTAGGAGTAGTGATGATATAATAGGATAGATTAATTATATTTGTCTCTTTGAATTTGAGGCCTAATGAGAGGAATTTCCAAATTCATGACACCACGCTAGTTACAGTTGTCCATGATATACATTTCTAGAGACATTATCTATTGGGTGAGTGCTTTGTGGTGTATATGATCCACAAGAACCTCATATATATCATCACACATCATAAAATTAACCACTCATAGAAAATATGGGTCTAATATATTCAATAATTCTATTTGGTGATTTCATATATGCCTGGAAATGGAAATGTGGTAGAAGATGCACTGAGTCAGAAAACTCAACCACAGACAATACATGATGTTAGTGGTGAATAAAAATTTATGGCACACTTTTCTGAGATTAATCTAGAGTTTCTGATCTGTCATGATATTTATAATCTCTTATTTCTAATAATTAACTCATCCCTCTTTAATAGGTTAATGGGATAGTAGTTTTCAAATCCTATGGTGTTGGTTCTTTGAGAGAGAATTGATGGGAAGGTCCCGCCTCTAGATTGTTCTATAGATTTAGACGATAGACTTCATATAAATGGATGTATGGGGGTTTCTATATATTTTAGATAGTAACTAGTGTGGGAGTCCCAAACTTCTCTAGGGTATTTTTATCCGAGAATAACAATGATGTATCACAATATGTGACACAAATATTTGTGGTATGGGATAAAACGTTAGATTGTTGGATTTATCACTTGGTGTTCCACCTGTGAGTAGGTGAAGGCTGAAAACTAATGGCTTGAAGGCTTGTTACAACTTCTTTAAATCCTGAAATGGAAATTTTAAGACATTTCCCTGGATATCATAGGCATATTACTATTTTTTCCTCGTTATAGAGATACAATTTGGGTTTTCATTGATTGACTGATGAAAGTATCTCACATCCTTCCTATCATGAAACCTTTCTCAATTGTTGAGCTAGGAAGACTGTATATCTGTGATATCATAAGACTACATGGGGTCCATCATAATATAATTTTAGATAGATAAACTCATTTTAAATCATGTTTCTAGATGGTATTCTTGAAATATGTGGGTACACATAGGATTTTGAGTGCAAATTTTCACCCTCAAACTGATGGCCAATAAGAATAAATGATACAGGTTTTAGAGGACATTCTCTAAGAATGATTCCTTGATTTCAGTGGTTCATGGGAGAATCATATACCTCTTATCGAGTTCATCTATAGTAATATCATTTATGAATCAATTCATATGAATCCTTTTGAGGACCTATATGGTGTGTTGTTTTGGTCACCTCTATGCTGGTTAGAAGCGGGTTAGGCATGATTGACGGGTACTTGTATCATTCAGGAGACTCTAGTGAATGTTCATATAATAAATATGTTTATGTCTACTGCTTAATATAGATATAAATATTATGTTTATCACCATTTATAACCTATATAATTTCTGGTCGGGGGTCATGGAATCCTATATGAATCACCCAGGATCATGTATAGATAAATACAAAGATAATGGAAGTTTACACCTCTCTTTTTTGGGATGTTTATGATCTTTGACAGAGTTAGGGTGCAAGAATATGAATTATTATTACTTTATAGGTATCATTGTAGGCATAAAATCTTATATGTTTCTGATATTCACCATTATCCTGTTGACCCATATCATACTTTTGATCCTAATGAAGTAGTCTAAGATGTCGAATATTCTTTTGAGGAGTATATTATATGCATAATTGACTAGATCATGAATGCCCTTTGAGGAACGTTAATCACATTATTTTTTGATCTATGGACGTATGGCTTTGTAAAATATGATAATTGGGATTTGGGGGACAATGCTTGTTCACATGGGCCTTATTTATTCATTTATAGTGTTTTTCCTCTAATCGATGGTGAAATTGGGGAAGCGTTCCTTTATGTTGGGAAGACTGTAAGAACACAGTTCTTCCATTCATGTATGGATAATTTTCCACATTACACTTTTCTAAATATTCTTATTTTGTCATATACCCTTAGTTATACCATGGTAAATTTCAGTTGTTTTGGAAACGAGAATGTAGGAGGGTTGCAGGTTGGCTGCAGGACAAATGTATGTCGTTTAATTGGGAAACATGATGTGTACTAGTTAGGCAATATGTACCAGTTACAAAATGTGTACTAGTTAAACAACAAGTACCTATTACATTATGTGTAATGGAATAGAATAAAATATTAACATTATGTAAAGGTTTTTTTCTAGGGAGGTAGACATTGCGATTCACACAATGTGTAATTCCTTTATGCATAGTGTAAATGACTAAGAAATTTTCATAAAAAAGAAAGGAGTTAGAGCATTTATTTTTTGGATAGAAGACCTCACCTGCCCCTTTTATCATGTAATATCCCCCTATCACACCTCTAAATACAATTTTTTGTTTTTTAAAGATTAATACTCCAATTATAGATTTTCATGTCATGGTGGATGTGTGTTAGTAGGTTCATAAGTCATTTAGCGGTATTCTTCATTTCTCTTCTCTGGGATAGAGTTATTTAGGTGTGGGCTCCTATGACCTACTTTCAGGGAATTGATATGTTCTATAGATTTAATCTTATCCAATCCCAATTAAAGTTTAATACAAGAAAAGTATAGTATTATATCTTATAGGGAGGTTGTATATGACTCATCCTTCATGTCTCTCTATTTTTTAATCTACCACCACTTTGGGTAATGCGATTTCATTTCGTGATGTCTTTGTAAGTTTCATGGAATTATTATATCCATCATGATCATATTATATAAACCCTTATTCATATTTTATTCATAATTTTATGTTTTTTACCTCAATGAAGGCTATCTCATGTAGGGTGTCTTCCTTGTTTGGCTTCTTAAGTATTTATTATGACTATATATGCCACCATTCTAGTGTGATATGACTTGACCATCATAAAGGTAAGTATAATGATTAAATGAAACAATTGTTAATGTATGTCACATATTAATATCACTTAATCCTTATAAGTAAATTGTATAAATCTATAAATAAAATCCTTAAATGGAAAATGGAATTTTTACTTATATATATCTCCTGTCCTTGACTTATTTAAATTAAATTGTTTTCTTGAACAGATTTTCCATGTTATGCCTAATAAAGGGAAATAAAAAGAACCTATTAAATATTTATAAATTGAAATAATTATTGATTTCATGTCCTACGACTTCCATTTCATTCTTATGAATGGTAAAGTAATAAACCAAAAAAATGAAATTCAATTAATCTAATAAATTGTTACATGTCCCCTTAGTCTTGACACTAACTATGAAATGTAATGGAGAGAACCAGTTTACTTATTAAATGGAATGACTAATAAAAGGATTATATTAAATAATGATACAATTATAAGGTTCATATATTATATAGGCCTTTTATTCATTATTTTAGTGGTTCGAAATGGGCTATCATTAGATTCTTGAGAAAATTTCTTGAGCACCTAGAGAATTCAATTATGATTCAAGGAGTTGGTTTCCAAGAGAGATACACACCATAAAACATGTTTCTTGCCTACTAGTGGGGTGCTTGGGATGATTTCATTGGATTCCATGACTATCGTCTAGATATTTGGATTCAATCCATGGATACTTCATGATGTCTTCAAATACATGGCACAATGGATACACTATAAGGGGACAATTCATCCTCAAAACATTTTAAATTTGAAAAGATACTTCAACATAGTTAAAAAACCTTACAGTGGAATTAATCAGATGATTCCCCTTGGATTACACTCAAACACCTTATAGCCATGATGTGGGTTATCATTGAGTTGTTCAGCACCAATGTTCAAGGATTCCTTTTTATAACCTTGGAAACATTATTATTGTTTTTATTGAGATACAATGTCAGTGTTATTATATCTAATGTGACTTATTTATATAAACTGAACTCACCAAATATATTAAATGATTACAGGTTTTGAGATATTACTAACTAAGTCTAAAGTCGATATCTAAGTATTTCCATTACTATATTAATTTAAATTTATATACCTGCATCCTATATCAGTTAATATTACAATGATTGGTTAGTGTAAATGTTGTTTTCAGTGGCCTACTATGATTTATCCCATACCCTTTCTAGGTCACTGATGTTACCCAGGTAGATAATACGATTGTTGTTGTTGAAAAGGGAAAGGATCATTTATTGGACACCTGATATTGTTTTCTTTCATAGGGCCTATCTTGAATATAGATGACTGTGATAATGCTCTGAATTCTTTGGTAGTTTTTGTATTCATTTTTATTCTTTAGTGTAGCATGTATATCCTCCTTCCTTGATTCCATGTTTTCCAGTTTTGTAGGGACATTTTAGGTATCATCCCAATTTTTTGTATGGTTTAGATTATATTTTTTTGAGTATTATTATCTATTTCATGAGATAAAATTCATTTTTAATATTTTTTCAAAATGGATGGTTAATGGTCTAGGGTTTATAGTATCTATTTCTATTGTGCCATCTATTTCTATATTCGTCACTTATGTTCGTACTATGAATTATCACCAATGATAGACTATGATAATGAGTTAATAGTCTCAAAAAGGTCACAAACTAGGCCCTCACTGCTATCTGGAGTCCTCTATTATATGGGGAGGCATACTTGAGACCGTGGGCCCAACCGACATAGAGGTATATTTGAGTGGTACCAAATTCAGGACAAGACAATGACATTCACATTTTAATTGTAATGTTTACCCCTACATAGAACTTTAATACACCATTTTTATGTTTACTTTTCCCTAGTTTATTTATAAATTATATTCAAAAAATATTCTAGAAGGAATTTTATATAGATGACGATGTTGGCATAATGTGAAATAATAAAAGATGAGTTAAGTGGTAGAAATGATCATTTAATGACATGTTCATTGTTTATGTAGGATTTCATCCTAATTAATTAAAAATATATAACTAAAAGACCTTTATAATATATTTTATTTAGTTTTTACTTTTAACATTATATGGTTTGGATATAAAAAAAATTGTGTCATAGATATCAGAATCAAAGCTTCATAGGTAGTGTTTTTATTTTAGTACTGAATCTAGGAGTTCATGTTCGTTTATATTATATTTCATTTCATTGGAATGGTTTAGCTATCATTTTATATTAGTATATTATCATGTGAGGTTATCTTAAGAGTTATGTATACCATCCTAGGTCCATAATATTAATGATGATCATAATTTCAATGTACTAGACACACCTTTTGAGGTTTAATGTGATGTGATGTTAAATCGATTAATGTCCCAATAAGAGATAATTTATTATAATTTATTATTTTTAAATATTTTTTTATTATGTTTAAATTTATATTTTTTGAAAATAATAATTCATATATTCATAACATTTATGGTTTATATGATCTTTCATATTGAGGTAAATAGGGGAATATGGTTTTTATAAAATAAATATACCTGGTACTGAAAAGTGATTTGTTGACTATGTGTTTAAAGTAATTTACTAAATAAAATATCACAATATTTTGTGCTTAAAATTTGAAACATATTTTATAAAATTTTCTCTTAAAACATGCTGTAATGATATAGTTTTTTTAGAGTGAGTTTGTTTAAACATTGGGCATTACTATTCAATTTTGGAGATTACCATATTATTTCATCATATGAATGTTTATTAACATTGAGAATTATATTATCATTGTATAAGCATTGTGGTTTTATTTAATTCCCACAAATTGGTTTCGTATATTTTTATCACTTTTATGGTCATATGATTTTCAAAAATATTATTTTTAGTGCTTTAGGAATGTAATATTCTCATAGAATAATCATCACTTGGAGAAAGATATGTGATTATGGTGGAAATTGGTTAATGTATGAAATTATACTTTTAATATAAGTATATTTCACTATGATTTCAATCTAGATGGTGAAATAATTCCACATCATTAAGAATCTTAGCTTCAACAAATGTTGTCCAATTAATTTCTTATCAAATTTATTATATGGACTATAAAATCATCACATATTTATGGTGTCGATGCCCTTCAATTTCTATTCATCATTCACTTTTTTTGATTAGTGACACCAATAAATCTCAATAATTATTTAAAATTTTCTTCTATGTCCAAAATCATCTCTTCCCACCTATGGCCTCTAATTTGGAAACCTAGTATCTCTTATTCTAGATCACCCCCGTACTTCACAATGAATTTTGTCAAGATTTTTTTTTCATTTACCCTTCTAAAGAAAATGTTTTATTGAAATGGAATTTTTAAATTTCCATACTTTGATAACTAATATAATTTTAAAATTGAGAGGATGAAATTTTTTTAAAGGTTGAAGGATGTATCACCCAAATATTTTAAAATAAGATAATTCTGTTCGATAGAATAAATGACATTGAATACTAATCCTAGATGATAATGTAACTCTCAAATAAATTAAGATATATTATTTTTTAAACAAATTAAATCACTTTTATTTATTTTGGTATATGAATCCCCAATATGTTTTGGTTTGATAGTATATTCAACATGCTACATTGAGTATAAACAACCCATGATATATATAACGAATAATAACCTAGCTGCTAAATTGGAACGTATGAATAGTATTAACTATATTATGATATATATATATATATATGTGATAATTAATATAAATTATTGAAAAAAGTTTACTAAATAATCAATCATTTTTTAAAAAATAATTTTATTGTCTAAAAATGTTTTCTTCAAAATAGTATTTTACTTATTTTTTGGATAAAATTATTATTATTATTTTCACAATAAATTAGAAAATAAATTTGATAAAACTAGCATAAAATTTGAAAATAGAATATAAAAAATTATTTTTGTGAAATTTTGGGATTTTATAAAACTATTGATTTTCAGGGAATAGTGGAAAATTCTAATTTCTATAAAAATGTCATTTCTTCCAAATAAAATTATAAAATTAAAATTCACATTATATTTTTGAATATAATTTATATTAATATATTTATTATTTAGTTATATTTTATCAACTTAATTACATTTGATTCATCATTATTTTATATTTTCACATAAGTTTGTTTTGGGTTTAAAAATGCATTGTTTTGGAATGCATTTTTATTGTACTTAATGTTTCTGCACTTTAATTACATAAAATAATAACCAATAATGAATTTTTAAAATGATATATACCAATTATATATCAATAATATTTAATTTATATTTGTATAAGGATTATTATTAGAAATAGAGTTAATATGAAATGATCTTGTGCATGGAAAAATTGCATTTCTCTTAAATTCACATTCTATCATATTTGTGGGTTTTGTATTCAATTTAATTTTTCCCAATTATAAATATATTTTTTATAAAATTAGATTTATATTGTATATAATAATTTATAAAATATATTAGGGTTAATTTTAATGATGTTTTGAAATAATATTGTTCTGAATTGTGAAAAATAATGAAATTTAATGGAAATTGGTTTATTTAAAAAAAATTATAAAAAATGATATTTCAAATTATTTAAAAGAAAAATTAGTTAATATATATATATATATATTATTCTAATATAGGTCTATGTAATGAATTTCATATTGAAATTAGATATTACATCATTGTAAACATTTGAACATTATCTCTTAGAAAAACCCCTTTCTCGTCGAATTTGAGGTATTAATTTTAAATTAAAATTTTCAAATTGTATTAACTGAATATCGAAAATTGAATTATATATTTTAAGTCATAATTATTTATTTTATCCAAAAAGTTCATCTCAATTTTATAACATAATTACAAGTGAAAATAATAAAAATTAATTACCGCTATTAAGGTAAAAATGGGTTCATCGGGGAGTTATACAAAAAAGAGAATTTATATGACGTAAAATATTTACTAAAATATATTTTATGGACATATTTTTGAAATTTTATGTTATTTTGTCATTATTTTTCATTTTTTGGTTCCTCTTGATTGTAAAAAATGTGTGTATAATTCCTTCTTTTCAAAAATTATATGAATTCCACTCGACCCAATCATAAAAAGCCACCACATCTCCTCTTCTCTTCAAACCATCAAAACCAATTATTTTATCCATTAACTACCCAAATAACTTCACTAAATCCATAATTGAATCAAAGAATCCTAATTGTAGCCATAAATAAAACCATGAAATTCTTTTGGAGAAAACCAAATAAATTTACCCAGAAAGAAGCAATGTTCTTCAATAAGAATTTTTATTTTATTTATTTCTCGGTCCCCTTAAATTATCTGTAAACCATTATTATATAATAAAATTAATAAATTACATATAATTTTATGTTATTATGTTAATGTTATAACCTAAATCCTTATATTTTTTGATCAAATAGGTTGTGAAATAATAATTAATTTGGACGACATACTCCTACATTGGAAACCACTGTCATTCATTTTTCATTTACCAGCTGTCATATTTGGACGTTTTCTTCGCTCAAAAAAATAATTATCCCCAATATTAGGTGACATGTTTAACGATATATATAATTATTCAAATATTCTCTCATTACACTCTATAACACAATTTTTACCAATTTTGTTCTATTTTAAGTGACATTGTGGGGGATCAAATATGGATGCACAATCATTTACACTGAGTTCACCATTTTCATCCCAAATAAACTGTCAATGGATCCCATATTCAAAACAAGGTACAATTATTCTTTCAGAAGGTAGGTGGTCATTTTGAGTTTTCAAGACCATGAAACTAAGGAACTGAAATTGGTAGATAGGATGGGGGGTCGGGCTCATCACACCCTTGGGAGGGGGGGTATTTCATATTCCAAGAATCTCTTATATATTTACGATTTTCTATTGAATTTATTCCTAATCCTGATACGAGATCTGTTAAATTAGTATACTTTACAGGTGCATAATCTCTATATATGAAAAGGTGTGTTAAATTAATGATATTATATGTATGTATATGTGGTTCTTCATCTATTTCTTGTTAGTTATTAATAATGGGTAGCTGCTATATTTTGAATACACCTAATCAGAAACAATAATGTTTAATTCCATCTAATAAGGCGATTATAATTTCATGGATGCAATTGAACATCATTAGTTTTCCTATATATCATGTGTATCGAAATAATCAAAACCCATGTAGTTCGTTTAAACCATGTAGTTTAATATCAAGAGGAAAGGATTTATAAAATGGATCATAGGGAATCTGTACAGAGAGAAATCCTTAAGATGGTTTTCAATGTGTTATATTTGTACTATAAATGAGATTAATTAGATTACTATATTCTCTCAACCTATTGAAGGGTGGAGACATATTATTAATACCCATGAGTGTTATTTCCCTAGGTATTAATCATATTGTAATTCATTTAGGACATACACTGAGGCAGATTCCCTTATTTGGGGAAAATTTTATAATGTCCTGAATAAATATTACACACTAAGGATTCCCTTGGTGGGGACAATTTATGATGGAAGTGATATGAACATTTTAAATCCATAATCACTAATGAGCAATGCTCGGTGTGATATAAAAGGGATTGAAATTGAACTGTCTAACTCCATATGAATATGGGAAACATGTACAGGGGTTTCCTTATATGAATTTTTGTCATAGAGCTCATACCATTGGATGGAATGCAAAAAATTCAATTTATTTAATGAATTAGAGTCCTTTTTATTCACCCTGCCTCTTAGTATGCTGATATATGTGGAAGAATAAAAAACCCAAAAGAGATTGTTTTGGTCCCATAGATTAGTGTGTCTAAATATTATAGGTACTTACATCGTGGGGGATTCTCATTGGAGATCATGAAATAAGAAGGAATCCTATGTATAATATTTTTATAAGATCATAGATCTAATAGTTAAGTTTGGGGTATGTTTGAATATATATAATAGAAAACACTATCTCATCCCTGGGTGTCTTTCAACATGTATTTAGTGCCTCATAGATATGTCCTAATTGTTTTTCAGGAAAGGAAGACATGTCATATTCTGCTATGAATTATTGAAGATGACAAGTTAGAGGATTGTTGAATGATATTTCATGAATGTAAAACAATATTCATGTGATAAATGGAATCCTTTCCAAGAATGTCACAAAAAAATGATCGAATGCCAGAAGTCTATTTCATGACATGGCTTCCATGCCTAGGGGACTTTACATGACTTCAGAAACATGTTTAGAGGATTTTTAAGACATGGTTGGAATGTCTAGAGGACTTAAATATTTTCTATTGACAGGTGTTGATGGATTTGGAACAATTTTTTGACATTTCTATTAGACCATTCATGACCAGGTTGAAATGCCTCTAATAATTTGTATGATGCAGGTTATATGTCTTGGTGTTGTCACATTATCTAAGTAGGTCCGGATAAGGACATGATACCTACTCAAGATAGCTAGTGTATCCTTATTTTCACAATTCAAGACTATTTTTCATTTTATATTTAAAATGATCCTCAACATTAATATATAATTGTCTGGTTTATGTTTCAAATGACCAAGTTCACTTGTTGAAATTCATTCACATAAACTAGTTTCCTCATAGAAAGTATTTCATGTGATCTATTGGATGATCACATGAAGTGAATGTTCATGATGCATGATCTATTAGGTCATTCACTGAATTATTACCTAATAGAATACAACTATGATGATTTATATTTACTCTTTGATAAGTATGCTCATTCACTCCCTTGGGTATGCCTTACATCACATGTGTGTGTAGCAATCTACTTTTTTCTATGGGGGGATAATTTATAGGACATTCCCCCTAGTTATATGCCTCATTTTTAATACATATATCATAGATATGAGATCAATTCATTGGAGTTATATTTGAATCATGTACTTTTCATGATCTTATATTGGGTCGTCCATGATGTTTCATGATAAACAATGACCTTGAGAAGTCTCAATCATCTCCAAATTTATTGAGCCCATGGATTACTGAAGATGTATTTAATTATCATATTTCCTTGTCATAAAACCTTTGAATGATTGATATGACATTTCTTATGGACATTAGGAGACCGAGACGCCTATAAAAAGGATTTTTCATGATAAAAAAACTTTTCTTACTTCCTCTGCAAGATCTATACGGCTTGACAAAGGCTATTCAAGGGATCAACAAAAATTCTCATAATCCCTTCATGAGATCAATATAGCTTGTTTACAACCAACATCAGAATCAATATGTCTTTTTGAAGTGTCTTACGTGATCAATAGTGATCACATGGTGCACTTAGAACATTCACAAGGAAATCAACAAATCCACAATTCATGAGAGGCTTCCTAATTTTTTAATGATTTTATCCACCATTTTAAAAGACCTCTAGAATTTTCCCATTTATTTTCCATAAAGGAATCCCATGATCTATAGAAGATGTTGCAGTGGTGATTAGGCATTATAATGGAAATTTTCATTGTTTGCCTATGATGCCTCACGTGATCAATGTTGGATTTTATGATGTTGTGTGATCATTGTCTAAGACAATCCATTTGTTTTTCGATGGAGCATAGGGAGAATCCCAAGGCTGAATAAACATTTCTGAGGATCTTCTTCTGATGAAGGTGAAATAAAAACTACTAGCACAAGGAAAGGTCTACATATCCCTAGGGGGGCACTATATTTTATTTCAAATTGCATAATCATGTTTCATGAAAATAAATTTAACTACCCAACACATAAAGCTTCCTCCTTTTATAACATTATTTTATAATGGGATTTAGTTGATTATTAAGAAATTATAGATTCAAAAGTCTCATGATTAATGGAACTTTCCTAGATTCCACATCATGATTACCAACACTTGTTTGGACACCTTCATGATAATATGAGGGTTTTTCAGTGGGGATTCATGTGATCATAAATAGATCTTTCATTATGTGTGATTCATTTGCATGACCTTCCAATGATTTTGTCATTCATTTTTCTCATATTGGTGATTTTATATTCATTATTTAGTCATTTGGATATCATGAAGTCTTGCTACCCCTTAAATTGTTTTTTAGGTAAAATAATACACTTTCTATGGGTATTTATTCAATAGTAGTTTTCATGCCTATTTGGATAGATATAAAAAATAACCCCCCCCCCCAAGTGTGAGGTCCACAATGATAAGGACTCAGTTATGCGGAGTTTAAATTCCCACTGATGTCCTTATGTATTCCTCTGATTTGGGGTTTAGATGATGTTTGGTCATTTAGGTGTCCTTTGGTATTCTAGAGGATTTCCTACAAATAGGGGAGCAATGGTGGGAACTCATTTGATTGGTTATTTATTACATTATATCTCTTTTTATTTCACCTATAATGAATCATCATAATATGAAATTTCCACAATATACATTTTTTAGGGATTCTCCATAAGAATTGATCATAATACATCTTAATGGGATGCTTTTATGAGATCTCAGCAGGTGAATACTGTGTCTCAGAAATTTTTAAAATGAACCATGAATCAACTGATAGAAATTTTATATATCCTTGACCAAAGTCATTGTCCTAATGGATTTATTATAGTATTCACATTATACACAGGCTTGGTCATGTGATCTCTTAATCATCATGCAATACATGTTACCATTTCAGGGTCATAAGATCGGTAGACTTCAAGAGATCATGTGGTCATGAGAAACTTCATGTGTCATGAAAATCAAGAGACCCATATATGGTCATTCAATAATGAATCCCTTTATTTTTCATGTGATTAAAATTATATTATCCAATTCAATCAATTATTTTGTAAGGGTTCCCCTCTCATTTTACATTTTCTCCCTGTTATGTACAGATGGATTCTAATTCATAGAAAACATTTAATAAATCCAGCCATAGGTCCCTGATTTCTAGGAATCCAAATGATGATTCTGAATATCAATTTTTCTCCAAGAAACAAGATCTAAAGGGGATTCTCCCATATGAACATTAGAGGTATCCCCTAGCACACAAAATTTATTTTTATGGATTTGGTCTAATGATGATTTTCTCATTCCATCACCTAATTACTATCTCTAATATTTCTGGCTATCTTCCATTCATGATTTTATCTAAATCATGATATCAATGGATGGTCAATTCATTATTACACTACATCCGTGATTATATCTTATACTGGATAACTCTCCCTGGGTTCAGAATGGTTGTAATCATTCCCATCATCCAATTTCATAGATTTATTTGAACATACTCATTTTATCTATAAATAATATGCGTAGTGGTTGGATCTTAAAATGGGAGTTGTAACCCAAACGCAATTATTATCATTTTTGGGCATGAATGTTCTTGTTCAATTAAAGTAGTTATTAATCATAATACAATCTATATACTATTAATTTTTATAAGGCATCATGGAATTCATAGTTCATAATGTATATCCAGACCTGATTTATTAAATATTTATTTAGTCATCAGTGTATTAGCAATAATTCCTACCATAGGTGTCACAATGCTGTAGGGATCATGATATGGACATTTACCAATTGGGTGGGATATATCCTATATCGATCATATATTATGAGATTCTTATTGCCATGGACAATTGGGACAACCCCACCCAAATTTTGTTCTTGGAAAAGGACATTCCTACAATCATGAAGAAGTAGATAAAAAAATCATCTAAACCTATTACTACTTATTTCAATTAATGAATAGATCAATATCTTTATATCTCATACTGGGAATCAAACATTTGTTATATTCCCTAATCGATTCCCTTATCCAAAGGTTAATGATAACATAGGATCATTATGGTAAATCCATTAAGATGGAGAGTATGACACATAGGGATATTGGGTGAGACAGGAGGTATCCTCAAGACATTGGTTAACAGGGTATTATCCCTGATTTAGAATTGATGGATTTTAAATATCGATGATGCAGGCATAGGAATTTTAGTGGGATGATTGGTGATGGCATTATGATTCGCTGATGGAAGCCTTATTAACCGAGCTATCACAACTCCTGCTTTCCTCTATAAACTCTTTATCCATATCCAAAAAATTGGAATCCCTTATCAGATTCGTAGCCCCTTAAAGTTCTTATTCTAGTGGATATGATAGCATGTCAACTATTAAAAATATAATTATACAATTGGAATATATTATTCTTTTTTCTATCTTAGGCTACTCAATATTTCCATGGATTAGAATTTGCCTCTTGGATTGGATGAGGTTATTGGTATGTCGATGATGCCTAATTGTTTCAACTTTATGCCCTATCATGCACCAAATGGGAAAATGTTTTATAATGATAGTATATCTCTCGATGATCAGTCATATCAAATAACTCTTTGGATAGAGGTTCTTCCTGCCCATGTAGATGAACAAATTATTTTTCAGTATATACCCCCTTATCAATTCTACTAAAATTTGGACGCATTAAATGGTTTTCCCCTCTCCCTTCAGTCGGAATGTGCGTCAAATGTATCTTTGGTCTTATAATCTAATTATAGATTATATTAGTGAATCATGTATCAACCAATAAGATGATTCTTCCACATATTGGTGCCCCTATCATCCTATACTATGATTATGACAATTTGTGGGATAGAAAAATGCTTATTCAATACTAAGAAGAGAATACAAGGATGAATTATCATGTCAATGATGAAAATTACACTAGAGGGATAGAATCTGTTGAGAAATGATATCCTTAAATATTAGCGACGTACAAATAAATATTAGAGAAAAGTGAAAATGAAACTTATTCTCTTAATTCTATATCAACTCGGACAACCATTACTCCTTCCTTTGTCCCCACCATAGTGTATATTGAGAATAAAATATCACAATGTCATATATTTCAAAATAATTCATTCATTGATTATTGAGACTCCCATGGGAGACTTGTGTGGCCTCGAGGAACGTATTCACTATCTCTTTTGAAATATGGGTAGTTAGATTTTATTTCTAGACATTATAGGAGATCATGTGAAAAATTGTCCTAAAATACAAAGAACTTGATAGCATATATTAGTACATATGTGGTTTTAATTATGTGACATACCATATTGAATTAAAAAGTGTATCTTAAGAGGTTCTTCAATAGAGGAATCAGATTAGATCATTGCTATATGGTTATATGGATAACCTTACCAAATAGATTGTGAAATTGGATGATATCGAAGCTCACTAAAATTATAATCTATAAAAATCATTATCCATACTTGAAACTACCCATTAAAGATATTAGGATAAATGACCATTTATTGGGGCTCCTCATCCTCATGAAATATTAGAAGAAGTGGTTCAGACGGTACATCAGTGGTCAATTGATAGTTCTCATAAAGTCAAATAATCTTATGTTTTCAAGGAACCAACTTAATATTTTCGATAGCATAGTCAACACAACTAGTTACTTGAGTTGATACACTTATATTGGAACCCCATAGACCATAAGATTTATTTCTCTTAGATCTTCCTAATAGAAAAATAGGAATAAAAACATTTTCATCCAGACAGAGCCATTGTTCGAATAAACCCCAAAACCTTGGAGATTTTTTCCTAAACACGTTCAACATTATAGGCTCCCACCATTACCAATGGTGGACTTGTACCTATTGGTTCCAAAATATAGTAAACTTATATATTAATGGGTTAGGATTTACATCATATGTAACCTAAAAATTGAAGTGTATTCAAATTCTATATATTTTACACATCTATGTATTGAAACCATTACCAAATCTAAATTATTACATCATATCATGGTAATGTTCTATTTCATGTATGTATATTCTATGAAGAAGAAATTTATATTAGTTTATCACCCTTCTCCCCTGTATATGATTCAGATCTATATAGAGAGATCTACTTAATGGAGATAATTATAGAATTATTCCTCCCCTTATAAAATTCATAAGTAAACATAGGGAAGCCTATCTATAAAAGTACCGTATACCCCAATTTAACGGGCGATGACTCATACATATTTTCACGGCATACATGCGAATCAAGTCTACAGAAATATTGATATCTCGTAAGATAAATCTATGAAAAATGGGATATGGTATATATATTATCATCAATAAACCATTCATGTGTAAAATGTGTTTCATGTATCTAAATAAACTAGATCAGTGTATCAAGAAATGGTAGTTACCCCATTACTCTCAATGTAATTGGGTGATTTTTCAATGCTAATGAAAGGGTCATTTTTCTAACAACTATCTATATTGGACATGTCTAGCTAACAACCTCTGTGGGGATTATTTAATTTTCCATAAATTTCTTCTATATTGGAATGTGAATTGTTTCCTTGAGGGAGTTTCTAATCATGTTTTCCAAATAGGCCAGGAATAGAAAATTTTCTCCTATAGCAGTAGGAACAAATGTGATGCAAACATTCATTATTTACCACCCAATATGGAGAAGATTAATTCCATCCAGAATGATGATAATGATTACAATAATCTCATCCATACATGTTAGGGAGATTATGGGCCACTATTGGAACATAACAATATTTTTTCTGAGGATTTAAATATACTAGTTGAGTATTTGATGGCTCATGTGATAGAAATTAATATACAAATTCATCCATCCAATTAGGAAGGGGTAGAACCAGAAACTTCACTAATTTCTCCAGAACCCTCTTGAGGTTTTATGAACATGGTGATGTCAATTGAGATTAAAATTCCCCCATCCAGGTGGGTTGGTATAGCATTCCTATCCTTTATACCTACATTTTACAAGATTTTAAGTTTAACAAACTGTGAAATATAAACCATTGATCATACATTATATTGTATTATGAGGATTATGTGCATAATTTGAATGAATATAATCAATATAAAAAACATACTATATATAATATCTATAAAGATGTCATAACATCCTTTTAGCTACTACGTCTCTATTAGATAACCCGATGAATAAATAAATAATGGGATGATCTAAATACCCATTAATTGGATAAACATATTAATAAATCATAAAACATGGGTTAGAAGCCATAATGTAATGACATAAAAATGAATGGTACATGAATAAATGAATGGAAGAAGAACATGTAGATCATGGGATCATTTAATCATTGCATCATAAGAATGTAAAAAAAACATACAAAATAAAATAAGAAATTGTCATGGATAATTTCCAAGACCATTTCACATGGTTGATCATGGTTCAAGATAAACAACCACAACCATTTCCCATGTCGGACCAAGTCCGATAAAGGAATCAGGTTTACACACTCTTCTTACATGACCTCACATGTGACTAAACAGTACCCAATGAATTGGAGTTATATTAGAAAAAAACAATCATAACATATTTATTCTTATGTGTGCCATAGGAAGAATTTGATATATGGAGTAAACATAAGTGCTACACATGGAACTAAATGTGTAGTATAATCATGTCATAATTCATAACAAATGGGTGTGTCATAATAGTTTCCAGGAATGAAAGGATTGAAATCATGAATGTACATTAATAATTTAAAATAGGCATAAAATAATAATTCATATCCAGGTTAAGTGATAAAATAAAAATATATTGTTTAACAATCATTAGAAATGAGCCACTTTAGTGTTGTTTAAAGGAAAATTTAAATGATCTATAAAATGGAAACGAAAAACATATTTGTGGGAAACTAAAAATGAACAAAGATATTTTATCATGATAAATTGAGTGATTTTATAAATCTAGCGGTGTCTTATAACATATTATGTAGTGCACTTGAAAATGGGTAAAAATCGATATGTTCCTTCTAATTGGGCTTACTTATCTAGAATAATTGAGAAGGGAACCTTTTTAAAACATGTATTTCCACATAAATGAAGGATGAACAGAATTAGATACATAATTTTATAATATATACCTAGAACATATAATTAACATATAAATATAAATAATAATTACAATGGGTTCAATAGATATATTCTGTAACTTGAACTAAAAATGGAGGTCTTGTAAAAAACCCCTTACCTTATCCAAGGAAGTGTTATTAACTTGCACTTAATGTCTGAGATAATGAAATTAGATTCATTAATAATTTAATTTGACTCAAATTTGAAATTTCATTGATTTTATATAATTTTAAATGTTCATTTTTTGCCTTTTTTATTAGTTATAAGATTCAATTTTATCGTTTGGGAGTGTTCTTTTCCTCAGTTTTGATTATTGGATCACTTGTGTACAAGTATGAAAGATCGTGTAAAATGGGAATTGTTTTCTAGAATAAAAAATATATGTCATTAAGTAACATCCATAAGATTAAGTGGTCTTATATATCACATTTTTTCCAAATATTAGGATAATTCATTAGATAAATCATTAATGATAATCATTTATATTATTTTGGAGTTTTTGGATAATCATGAACTAGTTTTCATTTATTAATTAATATTATATATATATATATACTTGTTATAGAACACTATATAAGTTTTAATATAATCTTTTTAATATTTTTTAACTTTTATATTATTTTTATTACCTTTCATAAATGAATTATTAGGAAACAAGAAATCCTCATCCATGAAGGTGGTGAATCGGCACGTCATCGACGATGTTATCATTATTAGAAAAAAATGGAAGAGAAGTGTGTTTATGGAGGATATAACAATTACGTAATGAAATTATAGTAAATTAAATATACATGAATTATCATTCATATTTGTTATTGGATGTTAGGGTAGGATAATATAATAAAATAGATTTAAAATAATTTAAAACAAATCAAAAGAAGATTTTACATCTTAAACATATTCTCCATGAGAACTTCTTTAGGGAAGAAGGTTTTGGTCTTTTTTTGATACCAGAGAATCCAGGAAATTGGGGGTAGAGTCTTGGGAGAGGATTGTGAAAAATTTTGGTAAGCTTCATGGCTTTAGATGTCTGAGGAGAAGGGGTGGTATTTATAGTAGGAGGAGAGGACATTGTTTTTGATTATTTTATTCATTTGTTTATCAATTTGGATCTAGAATATGAACGATGTGGATTCTTATGACTATTTAGGATAACTAGTTCATGTGATATTGACTGATGGATCATACATCATTGATAAATCATCTATGACTAAATAATTCTGGTATTTAGCTTATACTTTAAATTACTACATTTACTATTCACCAAAAATTTCATAATATTATAAAAATAACAATAAATCACCCCAACTAATTATCAATATTATGATTTAAAAAATAGACTTCATCTTATGATAAATTTTTTTAAAATTTTATAAATTTATTTTTTAATTACAACTACATTTTTTTTAAAAAAATAACCATTTTTAAATTATAACACCTTTTACGACACTCTGAAAAATTATTTAAGTTATAACAAATGATATTATAATAATATAAAAAAATATTAATTTATGAAATTTATTTTTGAATTTTTCTTTGAAATATTTATATTAATTATATAATTTTAGATAAATATTTATGTTTTACAAGAATACAAAAACTTAATTTAACATTTTTAAAACATTTATTAATTTTGACCATGATATAAATAGATATTATTTACTTTTATAATATACATAAATTATTTTTATACATTCATATGTTAAGTTACTATTCTATTCGTTGTGTTACTATTCTTAAAGGTTACATTACTGTTCAAAAGGTAATGATACAATTCCATTGGTTTAGGTTCCTTAATTACTATAAATGCCTCTTTTTTCATTCATTTTTCATCTAAAATGTTTTTTTGTTCTCTTTTTTAATTTATTTGATATATACTATAGGAAATTATTATATGTAAAGGAATTTCATTGATAAAATTTTGTGTCATTAAAATCCTATCCCCTTAAGAATTTTCATCCTCAAAATTTTCTAACACTTTATACGATGAAAAAAAGGTATGGGGTTCTTCTTTATCATTGCATTATCCAGTTCCCATGTTTCCTATATGTAATTATGGTTCCTTAAAAGTACATTTACAAGATGAGTGGTATTTTTTCATAGAATTTAATCTCTACAATCCAATATCTTTACTGGCTTCTCCTTGTAAAAGATATCCTTTTCCAACTATACTACCCATGGATTTAGAACATGTGAGGGATCCGACATGTACTTCTCAAAGTGGGATACATGAAAGACATCATGCAATTGAGAATTTTTTGGTGGAAGTACAAGTTGATAGGACACATCTCCAACATGATAAAGAATCTCAAAGGAGATGATGTATCTGGGACATATCATTCCTTCGATCCCAAATCGCATGATCCACTTCCTTGGAGATATGTTGACAGATACCATATCGCTAAGCATAAACTCCTGGTCCCAACAACAATTTAATTTATAACACTTGTGTTCAAATTTTGATTCCATGGTGTGATGCTAAATGTTTTTCACCATTCCCTCAATTTATTCAACCATTTCAAGTCTTATTAGATTATGTTCAATGACTTTATACCATCATGTGAGTATTCTGCATCTTTTCCCATAATGGGATTTATATGGATCCATTTGGATGATCAATTGGAAACTATTTTTGGTGAGTAAACTTGAAAAGATGTATATGTTGGTACCATCCAAATTTTATGTCCATATAACATGCTCGTAACATGTATACCAATGTATAATTAGACCTCTAATGTTTTCCATCAGTTTGAGTGTGATATTCCATTCTAAAACTCATCTCACTATTGACGGAAAATTGGATAATTTTCCAAAACATGGAGGTTAATCTCATATCTCGATCAGATAAAATTGATAGTGGTTCTCTATAATGCCTTTATAATTCTATAATGTTTATACTTTTATGTTCATCCAGTGGGTTGTATCCTCAATCTATGATAAAGTGTGCTTTCTTTGTAAGACGGTCCACAACAACCCATATATCATTATTTCCACTGAATGTATTTGGATGTCCGGTGACAAATTCCAAGGAGATGTTCTCCCATTTACATGTTGTTATGGGTAATGGTTTCATGATCCCTTCAATATTTTTTACTTTCATCCTTCACTTATTTATATACAAGGAACATTAATGTATATTCGGTAATAAACATCTTCATACAGTCCCACCACTAGTTTTTTCCTTATAATAGATTCATCGTGGTGCTTCCATCGTGAATAGAGAAGGATGAGATATGTGCCTCATTTAGAAGATAATTATTTATATTTGTAATGTTTGTTACATATAATCATGTCCAAAATCAAATGAATCATTCCTCATCATTATTGAACTGCGAGGAATTCTATTTTCTGATAGCTTACACATTTTTCTGAATTTTCTCATAATTTATTTTAGAATCCTTTATTTTCTCCATAAGGTATGGTTGAGAATTATTTGGGAAAGGATTGATGATCTTCCACCCATAATGATTCCAAAGGACAACCAATTCAATGCAATGAATATTGGATCCTTACCAATTATCAGTATTGATATTGTTGCAGGATCCTTTCTACATAGAGCATCAGCCACATTATTTACCATACAATGATAGTTGTTGATAGAGTAGTCATAATACTTTTTGAGATATAGACACCTTCATTGATGAATATTATGGATCTCCTATATGAAAATATAATCTAGTATCTTATGATTAGTATATATCTCACACTTCTCCCAATTGAGATAATTCAACCCTATATTCAAAAAAGACAACATTTCTGCCCAGTTTAGATCATGCATGTGTTAGTTTTCCCTTGAATTTTCCACATCAATAACGAATAGGTTATCACATTATCATTTTTCATTAGTAAATAGCCCAATTATTTATTTTATGCATTTTTGTATACCATAATGTGTTCCCCACTTGTTGGAAGTGTGAGTAATAGTTTAGTGATATGAATCCTTTTAAGCTCCTTTAATCTTTCCATGAATTCTTATGTCAAGAGATAATTTACCCCCTTATGTATTAACATAGTTTGATTATTCAGAAATAATGATAAATTACTCACAATATATTGCTTGTAACCATCTAATATATGGAAACTACATATCACTAGTACAGATGTTGGTCTGGGAAACTCAATAATTACCGTAGTTTTAGAAGGGTCCATACATAACACTTCTTTGGTGATTACATTCCCCATGAATGATACTTCCTCTATTCAGAAATTACATTTACTTTAAATATCAGCAAGGTTCTCCCTTCTCAATGCATTTACCATAGTATTCAAATTATCTTCATGTTCCTCCATCCTCTTACATTATATTATAATATCATCAATAAATAATACAATAAATTTTTCATGCTAATATCTAAAATATCTATTCATTACGTCCATGAAAATTGATGGATGATTAGCGAGTTCGAATGAAATCACTCTGAACTCATAGTGTCCTCACCCTATTCAAAATGTTACATGTTTTATATCTCCCATCCTCACCTTTAAATTGTTATATCCTGATTTGAATTCTAACTTATAGAAATACATGGCCCCACATAGTTGATCGAACATTTAATCTATCCTCATTTGGGGATACTTGTTCTATGTGATGATTTTTTTGACATCATGATAATCAATGTAGCGGTGAATTGATCTATCCTTCTTATTGAAAAAGAGTACTGGTCAACCCATAGAGAATACCTCGGATGTATAAAACCGTTTTCCATATTCCCTTATAAGTTATTCTTAAGTTCCACCAATTCAATAATGGTAATTCAATAAAGAGTCATTTATATTGGTAATGGTCTGGGAATATGTTTAATTGATAAATCAAAACCTCAATCAGGAGGAAGGCCAATGAATTATTCTGGGAACACATGAGTTTATTCCATCATAATGGGCATATCTTTGATCATGATTCTCTCCATTGAATCCATCATTTGAGCTACATATGATTTCTTATAAAGAAGTAATATCCAAACATGAGGCGATGATTTTGAATGAGATTCACACACCTCCTTAAACATGTATTGAATTTTATGATGCTTTAGGATGTGAAGATTGATTTTACTTTAAACATAGTAGATGTTGGATTAATATAGAGATATCCAATCCATGCCCGATATAACAACAAACTCCCTAAAAGGAATAATAACATTGATTTTATGAGAGGATGAGTCTACAAACATTATCCACGGTGGAGTAGTATACATTAGATGAAATAGTTACCACATTTAATATTCTCAAAGATAACTAATAATCTATATTTTGAGGTGGTATTTGAGTAGTTCTACTAAACATGTAACACAAGAATGAATACATAAAACCAAAATTAAATAATATGTTCTCAAATAAAGAAATAATTACTAGTGTACATGAAAATACATAATTTTAGGGCTCTACCTCAGTTGTAGGGATATAATATTTCATTCTTTTCATCTATGGAGGTTTTTGATTTATTTATTAGATCCAACAACCATTGTAATTGGGAAATATATTTCAAAATTCCCAATATTCATGCAGTTGAAACTCTACACTATATTCCAAGGATTGATCTGAACCATGTAGTCTTCTATAGAATTAATGGGATTCTTTATATCTCTTTAATTGTTATAATCCTTATACCCATCACTCCAACATTTTAAGCATATCCTATTACCTTTATACAGTTCCTATGAGTCTTCGTCCCAGAAATTTATGACATGTAGTGTTGGGATTTCATTCCATAATTGGATTTATATTTTGATCCTCTCATATTAAACTCAACATTCTTATTTTTATATCTCGGCCCGCAAGAACCCTTAGAGTCTCCCATATCAATTTCAACCTTATGGTGACAATCGAGAATATCCCCATTACTATCAAAATATTGAGTCACCAACACTTTTCATAGACTTGGCTTTTGTCTACTAATGATGTGGTCAACATATCCTTCACTATTCATGATAACGATGGAGGAATATCTTCCAAGCCTTATAATGAATTCCTTGTATTCATTAATATTCTCATCTTCAATTTTCATCAGACTAAGTAACTACCTCTCAATTGTATGATAGATAGTTCTTGTAAAATGTTTAGATAAAATTATTTTCCTTAAATATTCTTTTTCCATTGAATTAATTTCCACCTTGGATTTCGTTTTATTGGCCAGTTTCCATGACTGATCATCATCCACTTTATTGTGATAGACCACCAACACATCTAAATTTTCTTTTGAGAACTGGATTTTAGAGAATATATTCTTAATAGAGTTAATATATTGTTCTGTGATGATGGGATTTTAATTTCTACTAAATATGGATGGCCTTTTCACATGAAGGATTCGACTAAAACATTATCATTCCTACAAAAATGATGTTCCACATGATTCAGGTTATTATTCATAAATTTACCCATTTGAGAAAGTAGTATCATGAATTTTTGAGCTCACATTAACATCATATTTAGGATTTCATTAAGTAAATCATCCAAGTTCCAATCACATTTACTGTTGGTACATGTTATCTTATTTCCAGCCATTAACAAAGAAAAATAATGTATAATGGGTTTGAAAATGTATCTAATAATCTTATTAAAAGGAAAAATTGAACATAGATGTAAAGTCTTGTAAATGAAAACTTTATCCTAGATTTTTATTCCCTATGTTTCAATATTGGTTATCTATGGTGGTAAAATTATCCCTTGGGTTTTTTCAAATGTTTTCTAGTACTAATATCTAAAAATATCTAGGCCATGCACTAATAAAAACTATATTTTCCAAATACTTTTACACATATTATTACATAGTTTTAATCATAAATAACCATGAAAAAATAACAAAGGATTATAAATAATAGTGTTTTTTGAGGATTAGGTTTGCAATTAGGAATCATGAAATAAAAATAAAAAACATCTTTTATATAATTTCCATTAAAATATCCTAACATACATTTGTCTATAACACATACATTGGTTATCCTGGGGAAGACATAAAAAATAAATTATCTATAAATCCCAGTAACGCAATAAACATAAAAATTATACATTAAACATGGGTTATAAGGCATAATATGATGACCTAAAAAATCATTGTACTTGAATAAACATAAGGAAACATAACATGTAGAACATGGGATCATGTAATCATAGAATAATATGAATTTTTAATCAAAAAAACATTAAATAAGAATGATTTAGGGATAGAAACAAAGACAATTTCACTTAGTGAAGCATGAGTCATATCTAACTACCAAAACCAATGCAAATGGTAGACCATGTCCCTTAAAGGAATCGGGTTTACTTTATTTCTAGGCATAACTTATAATGAGGCTAAAAATGACAAATTCGTTGAAGTTTTTTATGGTAAAACCTATTGTAACATGTTCATTCATATTTTTTTCAAAGAATAAGCATATATATGTAATAAATATAAGGGCTACCCATTAAACGAAATGGGTATTGTAATCATTTAATAAAGATTAAAAAATAGATTTTTGAAAATGTTATCCATGAGAGAATGTATATAAATTATAAATGTAAATTAATAATGGAAAATAATAATAAAATAGGATATGTTATGTAATAATTAAGGGAAAACCTATACAAATAGGGTTTAATAATGTTTATAAAATAACCAATTCAGTCTCATAGAAAATTATATCGATTCTTTAAAAATGAAAAAATAATTATTTTTTTAATCGATGAAATGAATAAATATTTTTTTTGAAGATAAATTTTTTTATTTTATAATACAAATTGATTACAATAAAAAATTATTGAGGGAACTAGAAAATTGGTAAGAAATCAGTATGTTCCCTTTAATCGGGCTTTCTTATTGAGAACAATTGAGAATGGAAACATTTTAGAACATGTATTAATCCATAAAATAATGATGAAAATTTAAAGATGCATGAGTTTAAAAAATATAAATATAATTTTGGATAATTATATAAAAAATAAAAATAAAAATGGTTTGAATAGATATAAATCATAAATTGAGGAAAAAATGGATATTCAAAAAGAATCCCCTACCTTATCTATGAAAGTGTTATGTAAATTTCATTATTGTCATATATAATGAATCTAGATTCATTAATAATTTTATTTAAATCCTTTTAAACATGTTTTTTTAATTATTATAATTTTACTAAGTTCACTTATGTCCTTTTTGATGAGTTATAAGATTCAATTTCTTAAGTTGGGAGTGTTTGTTTCCTTGGGTTTTAGGATTGGTTCACTTGTATACATTTATGAAATATCGGGAAAAATGAAACTTGTTATATAGAATTGAAATTATATGATATTAATAAAATTATAGAAGATTAATTGGTCTAATTTATCACATTTTATAGGATTATTCATTAATTAAATGTTAATGATAACCATTTAGATTATTTTTGATTTTTTTTTATCAACATCAACTTTTTTTGTTTTATTATTTAATTTTATGTATATATATATTTGTTCCAAAACCATAAATATGTAATAATATAGATTTTAAACTTCTTAAAAACTATTAAATTTTTTTATGACCATCCTAAAAGGTGGAATTAGAAAACAAAAAATCATTGTCCATGAAGGTGGTGAATCGATACCTCAAATATGATGTTGTCATTTTTGGAACAGAAGTGGAAAAGAAGAGGATTAATTGAGGATATACCACTGATATAGTAACATTACATTATGAAAATGATACTATAGTTATTATTCCTCTTTGGAATAGAGATATAAGGATATGATAATAAAATAAAATAATTTGAAAAGAAATTAAATGAAAATGGAAGGCGATTTTACCTTTTAAACTTCTTCTCCTTGAGAACCTCCTTAGGGAAAATGGGTTTGGTATTTTGATGATAAAAAAGATCCCAAATGTGGGGTGGATGGTATTGGGAGATTATTGGGTATAATTTAAATAGGCTTTAAGGGGATGGATGTGTGAGGAGTAGGGTTGGTGAGGGGTAGTATTAACTTTTGGAGGGGAAGAGTGTTTTTTATTATTTTTTTCATTTTCTTTTTATTTTGGTGAATGAATATGAATAGTGTAGATTCTTGTGACTATGTACTAAAAAAATTTATGTTATTTCTAAATATTACTTCTTAAATCTTCCAAACATAATCAATGAATCAATAATTCAGATTGTTAGCTTATAATAAAAATTACTGGAATTCATTATTCACAAAAAATACAACAATTTCAGAAAAAAATAGTAATGAATAACCACAACCATGTTATGGAATGAAGATTTTTAAATTGGGCTCCATTTTATGAAAATTATTGTCTAAATATTATAGATATAATTTTCAATTAAAAAATTCTTTTCATTGAAAAAACAAATTTTAAAATTATAACTAATATTATTATTGTTGGAAAATTTAATTAAGGTCTCATAAAATTATATTATAATAATAAGTAACAAAAATATAATTTATGAATATTTTTGGGATAATAATTTTTTTTCAATCATTATAGTAATTATAAAATTGTAAATAAAAACTTTCATTTAACGAAACAATACATACACTTAATTTATCATTATTAAAACATTTATTTATATATTTAGTGATTTAAATATATCAGATTTTCATTTATAAGATCCATAAATATTACTTATACTTTCATAGGTGAAGTTTTTGTTCTATTTCCTAGGATACTATTATTAATGGACACATTACTATTCAAAAGGTCATGTAACTATTCCATTGGTTTATGTTTCGTAATTTCTATTGATACCAATTTTTTATTCATTATTCATTTATAATGTGTGTGTTGTGTTTTCTATGTGAATTTATGTGTTATATACTATATGATATGATTATAAGAATGGAATTTACATTGATAAATTTTTTTTGTCATTAAAACAGGGGTTGTTTTGTAGTTTTTACAGATATTTTCTGGAACATCATAGGTACTGATGGCCTATGGGGTGGAGGTAGTGGTAAATATTATCCCATCCCAAAGAGATGTATTTTATCTAAGAGGGATAGTATAGAATATTCTATTTTGAAACATTTTATTTGACACAATTCTCATTGTGTATGAATTGGGTGCAATGGAATCCCATGATGGGAGTTATTTTCTATGTTATGTTTCTATGTGAGAAACACCTTTATCATATGTATATGAAATTCATTCCCATTGTTTATATAGGTCTAGCTAAAAGGTATAATTGAAATTATCACCCTTTAATAGAAATTCATTTTCACCTTTAATTCATGGGTATTCCATTGTATTGACCAACTAGTTCATGTGTTATCCTATCCCATAATTTCACTAGAGATAATGGAAATACAAGATGTTGTATCTAGGTAGTTGTGCTATTATAGGGATGTGGTGAAGTGAAATGATCCTTATATTCTCCATCCTTAGATACAGGTACTAGATGAGGCTTCAAAGATCAGTTTTCAATGAGTTCTAGTGAAATGGTGGAAGTCATGTAATAGATTTATGTTATGATTTTCTAGTCTTGGGTCCTGATCCATGGATATTGAGGCCAGGGCCATTTTGATTGAAGATTATGTCTACGGTTCTATGGTGACTCGCGTATCCCAGATAGGGGATGTTCTGGTCTTTAACCACTGAGTATTTTTCCACATATTTTGGAATAGGTAAGGCTTTCACCCCTTCTATAGATTGTCTAAAACCATTTAATCAGATGTTTGACATGGTAAAAAATATTTTGGAGGTCGTTTCTAGATAATTGTCTTCATATATCCATATCAGAATCTTATTCAATTGATTTATTTGTCTCCAACTAGTCATACATTAGATTTTGTATTTCTCGATCACAAGATGACAAAAATGACGAATTGTTGACAATTGAAGAGGTTCTATATACAGTTGACTCTGGTGTTTCATGAAACTCTCTATATAACGGTGTATGAGTTTTGAGCACCTCCCTATATGGAGGTTTCTAAGAAAGAGTGTGATTTTTTTTCATTGGATATATCACGATGAGGAAGATGACTTTGGTGTTTGTTAGGTTTGGAGTCCCTTCAGTCCATCTCCACAATACCATAAGAAGGAATATCAATGTAATTATCATTATTTTCTTTGGATGGGGAGTCAATTTTCCTTTGAGGTGTTGTGAATATGCATTGAACAACCCAAAGAAAATTACAATTGGGTAGGTTATGGATATGATAATAATTTTATTTCATGGATTAAATATTATGACCTACCATTTGGGTTTGATAAGGGATATGAGACTTCTCCGTGATAGTTTCTGAAATATGATGATAACCTTTAGGTTTTGTGAGTATATGAGCTTGCTTCTGAGAGTATTATAGAGTATTACATTAAGACTCTGTATTATCAGAAGTAATATGAGACAGACAAAGGGGTGGTTTCTAGATTATTCCTATCAATTAGGGCTAACGTAGGGATATGATCCTAATTCAAATATACATTCCCCATTAAAATATGTTGATGGACCAATGTAATAGTATAAGGTATATCAGACACCTCTTATATATCCTATTAAGGATTCATATACAGTCATTAATTAGTGGAAGTAGGTAAATGATCCTGCATCCATGAGGTACTAAAATATTATTTGTATTTTTATGTATGGCATAGTGACCTAGAATTTTACACATATTATTACATGATTTTATGTATAATTATCTACAAATGAAAACCTATGGATAGAAAATTCTAATGTATTTGTAAGAATGGGTACATAATTAGAAAACATAAAACCAAATAAAAAATATTTTAATTAAAATTCCTAACGATCTCATAGCTTCCTTTCAGATCCTATACATATATAAGAAAACCTGGGGAATATATAGACAAAAATTAATGTGCCAAAAATCCCAGTAAGGGAATAATCCTGGAATACATGTAAAGAATATTAGTTGGAAGGAATAAAATTAAAATAAGAATTCAATGGATCATGAATAATATGTAGAGGATTATAATACATAACATAGAATCATATGATCAGGGAAATATAGGAATTTGTATCCAACATACAACATGACATAAGCCTGACTCAATGCTAATGGTAAAGACTATATCACATAGTGGAAAAGTCCCATTATGGAATAACTTTACACCCTAATCCCATACATGAACTATCATGAAACTAAACATTAACCAATTAATATAGGAACTATATAGTTTCACCGATCATAGAATGTTTATACAAAGGTGTTCTCTATAAATAATCAAAAATAGGGAATAAAAATAAGTGTTTCCTATGGAATGAAATGGGTATCATTATCATGTCATAAAGTATAACCAAAGGGAATATAATAATATTATACATGATAGAAGGGATTAAATATTTTATAGAAAATATGGAAGTAAAAAAAATATTATAACATGAATAATGATTTCCAACATAAATGAGTATATGAAATAGATTTTTTAGGAAACTTTATAAATTATCAAGTTTAGTGAGGTTTTATGGAAAATATTAAGAATTTTTTATAGAGAACAGTGGAATAAATATTTATGTAAAACCATAAATGAATGAAAATAATTTTCCATGATAAAATTATATATTTTAGAAAATTTTTGTGGATTAATACGTTTTATGGTGTGTAAACGAATATTTGTAAAAAAATGAATAAGTTCCCTTTTACCAGGCTTGCGTATCGAATGCAATTGATAAAGGAAACTATTAAAACATGCATCTACCCCTAAAAATATGGTTTAATAAAAATTATATACATATTTTTGAAACATATATAAAAATTTATAATAAATATACAGTAATCATGAATAAATACATTAGGGTAAAGACAGAGAAAGAGTATCCTGTAGGAAAATGGAGGTTCAGAGAGATCCCCTACCCTATGCCAAAATGTGTTTTCCACTTTCGCTTAACATATTATATAGAAAAACTAGAAAAATTAATTACTTAATATAAACCCTCTTATGTATTTAGTTTATTTATTATAATTTTTTAATGTTCATTTGAGATAATCTCAATAATTTATATTGTTCAAATCTGTTCTTCAAAAAGGATAGATGTCATGGCTTTATGGTTGGTTCAACTGTGTAAAATTATATAAGTTCTTTTCAAATCATAATAATTATCTATAAGTGAAATTATATGGTATCATGGAAATTAAATATATTTAAAAGGTCCCATATATCATTTTTTCTAGTATGAGGATTATTCATTTGACAAAATGATAATGGTAAATGTTTAGATTATTATGGTAGGTATTCAATCATAAAAAAAAGTTTTGTTTTATTGTATATTATTCTTCTATATTAGTAAAAAAATGAAAGATGTTATAATATTCATATTGAAATATTTTTTAACCATAATAACCATTTTATGACTACCTATGATGGTAGTAATTGAATCAAAAACTCGTCATCCAAGAAGGCGGCGAACAGACATATCATGGATGATGTTTTAATTTTTAGAATAAAAAGGGAAAATAAAAGAATTAATTATGTTTATTTAATTAAATAAAAATTATATTATATTTTTGATGCTTGAGTTATCATTCCTCTTTTGAATGGGTAGGTTACTAGAGTATAAGAAAAAAAAGAAATTAAAAGGGAATGAATGAAAATTTAACATCTTTAATGTTTTTTGGTGAGAACGTCCTTAAGAAAATTGGGTTTTGTATTTTATTGATACTAGTAGATATTACTCATAGGGACAATTATTGTTAAAGTAATTATTCGTAATACTGATATTCTACAAGGCTAAGAAGGTGTGAAGAAAAGATGGGGTGAGGGGTTGTATTTATATGCTGAGAGGGTTGTTTTTTATTATTCTATTCATTAGATTATTATTTTGGATAAATACTATCATTAGTGAGTATTATTATCATTAAATAATGTAACTAGATAAATATATTTTAATATAATTTGTTCTTACATAATAATTGCATCATCTATGACTCAAAAATCCTTATAATGTAAAATACGAAAATTTTTCGTATTTCCCTATTCATAAAAAATTCAACTATTTTAGAAAAATCCCAAAAATTCAACGTAACATATTTTCAATGTGTATATTTCAATAAATTTATTTAATTTTATGAAAATAATTTTCAAAATTATAAAAATTTAATTATTTAATAAAATCACCTTTTATTCAAAAAAAATACCGATATTAATATTACATTCAATGTTTTGACCATTTCAAAAAAATAATGGTATAATAAAATTATATTATAAATATAATAAATCATTTTATTAATATTTAAATATATTTTATTAAAATAAATTTTCTTCAAAAAAAATTAATTATAAAATTTTAAATAAATATTTATGCTTTAAAAAAAATACAAACATCTAATTTATCATTTTTAAACCATTTATTTACTTATACCATGCTATAAACAAATCATATTTTCATTTCTAAGATGTATAATTTTCATTTATACATTAATATATTATTTTTCTATTCTAATGGGAAAATTTAAATTCCAAAAGGTTAGAATACTATTCTAATGGTCTGGTTACTATTCTAACGGTATTTGTTCTATAATTTCTATAAATACCTATTTTTTATTCCTTCTCAGTTCAATAATATACTATCTCACGGTTTTATATTCATTCATCATTAAAATGAATATTATATTATTAAGTCATATGTTATATTTCTATATCTTTTTTTCTTGAGTGTGGTCATTCTAGTGGATTGTTCAGATCAAAAAAATTCCACTATTATTATCTTGTTTTATATTTATTGTTTCGTAGTAATATTTTCAACTCATATAAGTTAATTTGATGAAAAATATATCATTTTTAAATAATGAGAATAAGTTTTTTATTTGTTCCTCTTTGTGATATAATTGTTTGATTACATATTACGGTAAAATCCATTGATATAATTATCATTCATTACATTCTTCCCCTGTAATTAAATTCCTCCCACTAAATTTTGTTTTACAAACTATATTGAAAACATGTGAGAAAATTTCTACTTTAACATTTCTTATTGTACCCATGTATCTTCTTCATAATTATGGTTTCTATAAATTTCCTTAACCAGTTCAGTGGACTTGTTACATAGAACCTGGCCTCTACAATCTAAAATCATCACTGAAAGCTCCTCATAAGAGGGATCAATTTTTAGTTGTACCACCATTGAGTTCAATACACGTGATTGATCTGGAATGAACATCCTTGGGTTGGATGTGTGGAATAAATCAAATAATTGTGACAAGGTTGGTGTATGTACTAGTTGATAGTTCATAGCTCTTACACAATAAGAAATCATGAAGAGGCCGATATAACTATAACTTACCTTTCCTTTCAAACCAAATCTAATAACCCCATTGCATTGAGATATGTATAGTAATGATTTTTCACCAACATAAAACACTATGTCTCAATGATGATTATATTTATAATTTTTTTATAGAATTTTTGAATCCTGAATATTCTTTTTGATGTTTTTCACATTTGCTTCCATTTTGTTGACTATTTCAGGTCCTTATTGACTATTTCACCAACTTCATTCTAGCATGAAGGAGTTCTATATGTTTTTTCATAAAGGACATCTTATGGATCCATTGGGATACTTTAGTGGAAACTATTGTTGTAAGATAACTTGACTAGGGGATGATGTTGATCACATCCTCCATTAAAGTCCACTGAGAATGCTCTAATCATGACTTTTAATGTCTGAATATTATTCTCAGATTTTCCCTTAGTTTGGGGGTGATAAGACAAATGAATGTTCATATTATTATTTTGAGAATGTTAAAGACTATTTGAGAACATTGGGATTAATATAAGATCATGATCATATATAATTGGTAGTTGAACTACATTTTTCCTCACAAATACTATGATGTATAATCATGCATGTTGGTCAAGTGAAAATTTATCTCAAATCTAAATAAAATGAGAAGTCTATAATTATGATACACAATGATCTAAATAAAACTATTTCTTATAGATTTCCTCCGAAGCCCAATGAAAAATTCTATGGTGGTGTTTTAAAATTTTCATATTGGAATGGGTAATGGTTTCATCATTCCAAGAGAATTTTTCCTTTAATAATTCACTTGTTGAAATACCAGACACATTTATTTATATTTGTATATCTTTTTATTAGTATTGTCCCACTAAAAAATATCTTATATATTTTCATACATCTTTGTCCTCCCTTTTTGGATAGAGTTGGTTGATCTATGTGCATCATTCAAATGATATTTCTTTATCTTAGGATTTAATGGTACACATAGTCATGGAACAAATATTAAAACTCACTCCTTATCAATTTTTAATTTTGATTATTTCCCATTTTTTTGATAGCTTCCACATTGTTTTTGAATTTCCACATCATTTCATTGAGAGTAATTCAACATCTCTATGAGGGAGGGTTGAGAAATTTTTTTAAAAGGTATGATAATTTACCTTCCTTTATGATTCCTATTTCCATAATTAGTTATTATATGGAAATTTAATCCTTATTAATTCTCATCATTAATAAATTTAAATGATCCTTTCTACTTAGAGCATCTTCCATGTTAGTTTCTTTACCAATATGGTATTTTATTGAGTAGTCACAATCCTGGATGAGCACTAATTATATTGTTTGGTATATATTAATCTCATTGTATGTGAATTTGAATTTCATTCTCTTTATATATATATATATATATCTAACATTTACCTATAGATATAATTTCTCTATATTCTCAATTCAAAGATCATAGCTTCCTACGATGGATTATGCATGGAATAGATTTTCAAAATAAATTTGAACTACCTTTATCAATAGGATATCACATTATAATTTTTCATCTATACACAACCTAATACATTCTTTAAGGCATCACGGTATACCCCAACTATTTCCCCACCTGTTGGTTATGTAATTTCTAGTGTTGTGATATGTCTATTTTTAACTCTTTAAAGTAGTCTTCATATTAACTAGTTAATAAAATCATTTCTCCCATCTGATTCATCTGGGTTATTTTGTTCAAAAATTGTGATAATATCTTCACAAATCCCTGGTAAGACCCAGAAAGATCAGGGAACCTATGGATCCCAACTATAGATATTTCTTTGGGACACTCTTCAATTAACCTTTTCTTGGAAGGGACTACAAAAATTCCTTTTTTGGTGAAAAAATTCCAAATGAAAGATATTTCATCCATACATAATTCACAATTACAATAATTTTCATATTTTTTATCCCTAAGAAAGTCTTTATCATGTTATTAAAATACTTATCATGCTCATCATGCTCCTCCTTTATCTTGGAATTTATTAGGATATCATCTAGAAAGACCACAATAATTTTTTTGAAGTAATAATTAATGAATATATTCATTAATCCCATATTATAGAATTAATGCTTCTAAAGGGAATCAATATGAACTCATAGTGTCCATGCCTCATTCGAAAGGAATTCTTTGGAATATATTCCATCTAGACCATTAATTAGTGAAATCATACTTGAAGGTCCACATTATAGTGATATTAGGCCCTTAGTAGTTTATTGAACAAGTCATATATCAATGGTAGGTGATACATGGTCATTATCGTGATATTATTATATTCATGATAATCAATACAAATTCACATTGATCTATCCAACTTCTTAGTGAAGAGGATTGGCACACCGATGGTGAATCACTATGGTTTTAAAAACCCTTTCCCAGATTCTCTTGTAATTACTTCTTTAGTTCATCCAACTCAATGGTTCCCATCAGTTAAAGAATCATTAATGTGGGAAGTGATATATGTATATGATCAATTGAGAACTTGACCAATCAATCCTGATAATAAAAAATAACATATTTTGTAATATATTAGTGTAGTCCCTCACAATATGCATGTCTTCAACTATGATTATCCCATATATCTCATTCATTTTATTTAGATATGATTAATCCTAATGAAATAATATCAATATTTAAGATGATGATTCTGAATTTGATTCACCTCCCTCCTTTCACTTATAATGAATTGGGGGATTCCGTGTGATGTGAAGAGTGATATCCCTCTCCATAAAATTTATGTTGGACTTTTATAATCAAAGATAATAAACGCCCACTATAACATCAAACTCGAACATAGTAATTATGATGTGATTAGTTCAATGTTTCATCCCACATACATTAACTGGGTAGGAGATATATTCCTTGGTTGAAAAAATTTCCCCATTTTTATCACAGATATCTGGACATTTATATTTTGGTGTGGTGTATGAGTAGTTATAATTATCATGATAAAAATGTATTAATACATAGAACTATAATAAAAAAGTTTGTTATAAATTAAGGAAAAACTAGAATACATGTCACCTCATCATTTTTGGGAACCACCATAGTAGTAGTGATAGAATATTCCCTTCCTGACTCTGCCTATGAGGCTATTGAATTTTTCCTCTGAAGACCCTTTGCATAGTGAATTGGATCCAATAATGACCATGTTCCTTTAATTTGAAACACTACACTATAGGCTGGTTGTTTATTAAACATCCATTATTTTTCTCTATTAGTTGGCTTATTTAAACACCTTTAATAATAACTATCCTGATTTCATTTTCTTCCACATTTGAAGAATCTATGAGTTCACATTATTTAGTTCTCTAGATTCTTTTTCCCACATATTTGACATGTGGGATGTTAGGTTTTCATTATTTAATAGGATATATTTTTTGATCCTCCTATATTAAAATCAATTTTCTTATTTTTATCTATGATCCCATGAGACCACTAAGAGTCACCAATCTCCATCTCAACCTTTATATCACATCAAATAATAACTTCATCGCTTTCAATGTTTCAAATGTCATGGTATTTTCATTGACATGGATTTAATTTACTAATGAAGATATCCTCATTTCTTTTAGTGCTCATGAAAAATCCATAGGCATATCGTAAAATCTTTGTAAATATTTCCTTGTATGACTCCATATATTTATCTCTATATTTCATAATTATATGAAACTCCCTATCCCTATTAAGATGGTGAGTTTTGGGAAATATTTATTGAAAAATATTTAATTGAATCCTTCGCAATTCTTGGAATCAATTTTCTTCCTAGAATTTGGATTTTTGATCAATTTTCAACAGTGAACAGCTTCCCCATTAAAATTATATATCACCTCATGAATTTATCCACTTTTCATCATTGGAGATCGATGAGTATATTCTCAATGGAGTTAACCCACTTTTTCATGGTGAGAGGATCAAAATGTTTACTAAATATATATGGCATTTTTTCCAAAATTATTTAATAAAAAATTATATTTATTAGGATAAGGAGGGCGTTAAACATGATACAAGTTAATATTAATAACATAATCCAATTGATTTAGTACACTTATGATGTTATGGGATACCAATACCAACATATTTGACATATCATTAGGAAAATATTCCCATTTCCTATGATATTGATTGTTAGCATGGGTTCTCCAATTTATTTCTATTAACTACAAAAATGAAATTAAATTAAATTAAGGGGATTGAATAATTGGGTAATAATCATATAAAAAGGAAAATGTGTACATAGAAGGATAAATTTATAAATGAAAATTATATCTTAGAATTTGATTCCCTGAGCTTCATTATTTATTATCCATGTTGATAGATTTATCCCTATTGAAATTACAAAAAAATTATAGTAATAATACAAATAAATTACTAGAACTTCCTTTGATACTAATTATAGTGATAATAGACTTTTAAAAATATAATTACAAGATTTTAAGAATAATTATTCTAAAATTAAAAACCAATTAGTGAAAATTCTAGTGTCTTTGGAAGACTATGTACATAATTAGAAAACATGAAACTAGAATAAAACAACTTTTAATTCAAATTAATAATGAGATGCTTAATTCTTTTGAGATCCGCCACTTTCATAGGATAACCTATAGAATACATAGACAAAGTGGGATGATATAAATATACCAGTATGTAAATAATCATTGAAAATATTTAAATAACTTTAGTCATAAGGTATAAGACACAAACATGAATGGAATGAACATTAATAATATGTTGAGGAATAACATATATAAATTGGAATCATATGATCTTGTAAATATATGAATTTAGAATCAACAAACAACAACACATAAGAATTACTCAAGGATAACTTCTAATACTATATCATGTGGTGGAAAAATTCCCAGAGTAGATTAGGTATACTCGATAATCCCATGCATGGTGTCTAATGTGACTAAAAATTACCTAATAAATTTGAGTGTTATCTGGGTCCAACCACCATAACATGTTCATGGAAATTTGGGACACATAAAGAATCAGACATAAAGAATAATCATATGGGTTACCCATGAAACTAAATGGGTAATGTAATCATGTCATAAGGCATGAACAATGCGAATATTATAATGGTATCCACAAAAGAAGTTATTATAAAAATTTTGGACAATATTGATGTAAAAAATAAGAATATATATATTACAACCTTGATCATTATTAGACACATAAACATGATTCATTACATAACCATGAATATAATAAAACTATACGGATATTGAGGTCTAGTATTTGAGAAATTAATTAAATTACAATACAACTTATAACATAAAACACAACATCATTATTGAAAACTTCTTTTACATGACGACAACATTCCTTCCTACCTAGAATTGCATGGGATAACCTAATGAAATTCATAAAACAAATTGTGAGCTACAATGCCCAGTAAGGGAGTAAAATATTCATAAAATGTTTAATATATTACAGGTTATTCTATAGGCATATCAATGGAGAACAAGAGAAACATGAAAATAAAGTCATAATATAGCTTGATTATCATAACATGGAAATGTGGTAACAACATTTAACAATATATAGCATGAGCCAAGGATCATATCACATGAAGAATGAGTAAAACCACATTGAGTATTAATTATCATGAGGAAACCCTCATTTAACATAATGTATCATGATACTAGTCATTACCATATCCATTGGAGTGCTATCAGGGTGCACCCTTCTTAATCATTTCATTTCATGCATAAGTGTGCCACATGGATCATAAAACAATGAATCATTCAATATCATTATTTATTCCACGATAATGGAATGTGGAATACATATATATAAACCACATAATAGATAAGTAAATTTCCGTACTATTGAATACCCTTGATAGATAAATGGGAATGGTATTCACTATACAATGACATTGGCATGGAAATTCATGGTGCAAATTCCACAGTATAAGGAAGTGACATAAGAATTCATAAAAATTATTGATGGGAGATAAAGGGATATATAATTATATTTACATGATGTGAATAGTATGTGGGTCATAGAGATACAATTCCCAAAATATTTAATAGAATTTAGATTCATAATATAAAACCATTACTTGAATGCAAATGATGAGAGAGAAATCCATTACAGAATCATGGCATGATAATGGGTGTACATAAGAGATATTAATGAGAGAGAATGGGGTATATCATCATTCAAACATAAGGATAGAATAGTAGGGGTGGTTAAAATCATGCCCCAACATTTTCAATTGAAAATAAATAGTCATAACAACAACATGAAATTTGGGAAAAATGAGAAAAGAAGAAATCCCTTACTTGAAGTGTTCTCCCAAAGGTTTGGGAGAGTCCTGAGAGAGGATTTATAGGAGAATGGGGCTCCTTTTAAGGACTCTAGAGAAAGAATTTCAGGGGTTGGTCTAGAAAAAAAAATTATTAAAGAGTAATGGGATATTGAGTTGGTTTATATAGGAAAGGATAGGGAATTCTTTATTATTTAGGATTTCGACACCACACATTAAAATAATCAAAACCACAAACCATCCCATGGTTTTTCAAATGGTGTTTTCCAAAGTGGAGTGGGAAAAATTATTTTATAATTCCAATTTCCAAACATATTAAATTATTAGTCTTTCTTATGTGTAGGTTAGTCACGCTCTCATGGAAATTATTTTATAATGTTAAGATGTTTTATAAATATTAGAGGGTCCACTAAGGATTTGTAATAAAACAACATAAAATAACATTATATTAAATTTAAAACATATATTGTCCTAAAATAAAATTTATGGTATTTTATTACATCACTATTGGGAAAAAATGATGTCATAAATCACATTAAATTTTAAAATAGTATTTAATTTTTACAAAAAAATTATACTGGCTCAGAAAATTTTGAAAAATTCACTATTGGATAATTTCTATATATTGATTCCAAAAGTAATATTAATTTAATATAAAAAAAATTATAAATATTTTATTTTTATCTTTCAATATAAAAATTGAAAATTATTGAAAATTAATGGGTTTTGATAAAAACAATATTTAAACCTTTAGAAAAATTACAATTGTATTCATAAAAATTATATGATCATTTATATTTAATAAAAATTAATTTAGTAATAATATTATATTAAAATTTTATTTAAATTAAAAATCAATTAATTCATCAATATATTTTTTTAATTGAATAATTACTATAAATACTATTTGTTCTTTTAAAACTATTTACAAAGTAACTATAATAAAATGAATATATATAATTTATTCTATATGAAACTAATACACATAATCATGGTGATTGGTTCTTATTACATAATATTTTATAACACCTACATATGACCTAAGGGTAGCTGTGTGAGAGAGGAAAATTCTTGGGATGGCTCGGATAACATCTTTCGAGTGGTAATCTCATATTAACATCCACGTGTCATGAAGGAGATTCTGTTCAATCTTAACGTGTAGAATCACAGCTTGGGATTGGTAATGAGTGAAGCCCCGTGATGCTACCTACTGTTCTTGATCCGACAAATGGGATCCGTATGGAGAAATTCTACTCGATGAGGCAATTTCATCCTTTTTCTGGGTAATTTGGATTCTTAAAGCCCAATATTTATACTAATCATGTAATCACTATTCAATAAATGTATTATCAAGGGTATAAATTCATAAAGGAATTATAAAATACATAAACATAAAACCAAGATGTGCATATTTCATATATAACCATTTTACATAATAAGCCATTTAATGAGATCTAGTGCAATTTTCATTATTTAAATTTTAGGTCGTTATAATCTCCCCCTTAATAAATTTCTCCCCCAAAATTTCCTCTTAACACATTAAAACAGATTAGGGTTACTATGCTACATCACTTCCTCTGATTCCTGCATTTCTTCACCAATTTTGTGGTTTCACCACTGCTCCATAACAAGGTGCATTGTCTTATTTATTAATTTTTTCCCTATGATCTAATATTTTCACGGACTTCACATTATAAGAGAGGTTATATTTTAATTTTACCACCTCTGTATTGAGTACATGTAATGGGTCAGGTATGTATTTTCACAAGAGTGATACATGGAACACATAATGTACTTGATATAGGTTCGGTGGAAGTGCTAGTATATATTCCACTAATCCAATGAGATCAAGGATCTCTAAAGGGCCTATGTAACTCGTATAGAGCTTTCCCTTCTTCCAATATCTCATAACTCTCTTCCACAGTCATATATAGAAGAATACAATTTCTCTAACATAAAACTATAGGTCTCTTTGACAAATATCATCATAACTATTTTGTCGACTATGAGAATCATTAATGTGTTGTTTGATGGTCTTATCCTTCTCCACAATTTCTTCGATCATTTATGGACTTTTGTATTTTGCTCCTTATCTTTATCCCAACATGCCAGTGTTTTGCACCTCTTCCCATAAAGGGCTTCAAAATGAGCCATTTGTATACATGAGTGAAAATTGTTATTGTAAGAGAACTCAACCATAGAAATATGGTGATCACAACCTCCTTTGAAGTCCATTGATCATGCTCTCTACATGTTCTCACGTTTTTGTATAGTCTTGTCATATTGGTCGTCATTTTGAGGATGATAAGCTATAATGAAGTTCAACTCATTATTCAAATCATTTTGAAGACACTTCCAAAACATAGAGGTAAATATTGGATCTTGATCGGTTAGAATAGATAGTGCTACCCCATGAAACACTAACACTTCTCTTATATAAATCTATTCCAGTTGATCTATTGTGAAATCCTATAAAATTGAAATGAAATGTGATATCCCTGTAAGATGATCCAAAACAACCCAGATAACATTATTTCAAGTGGATGTCTATGGAATTCTAGTGACAATGTCCATGGGGATGTTATTCCATTTCAATGTTGGATTGGGTAATGGTTACATGATCCCCTTTACTTATAACTCTCAACCTTCACTTACTAACATACCAGTCACATTAATGTACACACAGTGTTCCCCTTCTACAAGTTATCCCACCAATAATACTATCAGATATCTCGACACGTCTTTGTGTTTCCTCGTTGAGTGGAGAAATTCACAATATGTGCATCATCCAAAAGATATTTCTTTAACTCCATATTATATGGAAGTCATATTCATGACCCAAATCTCACAATTCGTTCTTCATTAACATTTAACTTCAAATATTTCCCTTTTATGATAGTTTCTTCTTTATTCTAAATTCCCACATCATGATTTTGAGAGACCTTTATCCTTTTCAAAAGAGATGGTTGAGAAATTATTTTTTAATATATTTATGATGTTAACTTATTTATGATTCCCAGGTCCATCTTCATTGATTCAATGAAGATTTGATCCTTTTAAATTCACATCAGTGATTGAACTGTTGGGTCCTTTCTACTAAGAGAATCCGCCACCTTATTCAACTTTCCAGGGTGGCAATGAATTTTATAATCATAGTATTATATCATTTCTCACCATATTCATTGTTTCATGTTGAACTCTTTCTATGTGAAAATATATATGAGGCTTTTTTGATCAGTACATATTCCACACATCTCCTAAAAGTTGTAATGTCGCCAAATTTTCAAAGAAAAGATCATTGCAGCCAACTCCAGATCATGCGTTGGATAGTTTTTCTCACGAACATTCAATTGAATTGAATCCTTGGAAATGAAATTGTCATTTTTCATCAACACATAGCCCATACCCTTATTCAAAGCATAACTAAAAACGACAACAAGTTCTCCACTTGTGGATAGTGTGAGGAGGGGTGCAGTGATAATACTCCTTTTCATCTCTTTGATGATCTCTTCACATTCATCACTCCTACAAAACATTACTCCCTTTCAAGTTACCTTGGTAATAGGGTTTCAAAATCATGGTAAATTTCTCTCAAATCGGTGATAATATCCATCTAACCACATGAAGGTATAAATATCAATCTCCAATAATAGCCTCATCCATCCTTCTATTTGAACTGTCTTGGAGGGATCCATAGATATCCCAATGTTTGTGATGATATGGCCCGAAGAATGATATTTTATTCAACCGTAACTCACTATTGTGGTATTTTTCACAGATATTATTCTTTCACAAGGTCTTTAGTATTATTATTGTATTCTCCTAATGGTCTTACATGGTTTTGTAGTATATTTAAATATCACCTATGAATACTACCACAATTATTTTGTGGTAATATCTAATGATTATATTCATCATGTCCATAAAGATTGTTGTAGAATTAGTGACTATAAAAGGAATTACTAAAAATTATTAGTTCTTCTACCTTAAAAAAAATGCAACCTTGGAGATATCCTCCTTCTTAACCCATACTTGGTAATATCCTGACCAAAAATCCACCTTGGATAAGTATTGTACTCCACATAGTTGATCAAACAAGACATGAATTTGGGGTAGTGGATACTTATTCATTGTCACAATTTTTTGAGCTCATGAAAATAAATTCAAAGGAACATTTAACCACCCTAATTTTTCAAGAAGAGGACTGGTGCACCACAAGGTGAAGCACATGTGTGGATAAACCCTTTATCAAGATTCTCCTGTAGTTATTTCTTAGGTTCCTCAAGATCCATAGAATCCATTCTATATTGAGTATGCGATGTTGGCAATTCCTCAGGTGTATGATCAACTGATAATTCAACATATCTTGTAAAGGGAAGACCACACAATCCCTCGAGAAACACTTCAGCTAATTCCTTCACAATATCTATGTTTTCTTGGATAGTTTCTTCCTTATACTCAACAATATAAGAAAGATATGAGTGCTCATAGGGTAGTAATTTCCACATTTCATATGATGGTGCTATGGTGAATTATTCCTCCTGCTTGAACATGTATAGAATCGGGGGTCGATTCTCTATATGGATAGTTATTTCCCTCTCACAGAAATTTATGTTGGCTCTATAAATGAAAAGAAAATACATGCCAACAATTGCATCAAATTCCACAAGATGGAGTATGAAGTGGTTCTTTAGGAATTTCAAACCACAAATAGTGGTAGGGGATGAGTTATATTCTGGGGATGAAATTATTTCCCAATTTTTTGTTCTCAGAAACATATTTACATCCATTACTTTTGGTGGTGTAGGGATTGTTCTACTAAAATTTTGGCATATAAAACAATGTGTATAACCAGAATAAAAAATTACATTCACTATTCTAGAATGAATATCTAGAGTACCTATCACCACATCGTAATCAGGTTACCTTCTGTGATAGTGATGGAAAATGATCATTATTTCTGCCTTGGAGGTTTTTTGGAGCGTCAAAAAACCCTTGGCAGAGGGTTCTGGTTTGAAAAGTGACATGGTTGTTAGCAGTTCTAGAAATGAACAACGCATATAGGGTTTAATAGAGTGTTCCTCTCTTATATTGTAGTAGTGGGTTTTTCATTTCATCAGATAATATCCAGGTTCATTTCTCTTCCACACCTAAATCATTTCCTCATCCTCTTCATGAAATTTCATGGGTGATTCATTCTGCACCATTGGAAAGAGGGGTTCTGTAATTTCATACCACTGTTGGATTTATCCATCAGAAAACTAGAGTTAAAGTACACCATATGAATTTTATCACCATGATATCCCTGTAATTTTTTTGATCTTTATTTCATATTTGAGGGAACATTAGAAAATTTTTATAGCTCTCGATGTCACATATCGCTAGGGATTTATGTATGCTAGGTTTTAGCTCACTAAAGAAGTGGTCAAACATGTATTATTGGATAACAACAAATCCATAGGCATATACTGCAAGACTTGTGAATATTTCCTTGTATTTTTTGATGGATTATTTATATTTTTCCTTAAGGTCATGTAAGTACCTTTTTATCTTATTTTGGAGGGTGTGAGGAATATATTTATTGAAAAAAAAATCAGGGATCCATCCATTCCATCCATATGGTCTCTTTTTTAGGTATCATGTTTTTTTATCAGTGTAAACCATTGATCATATTCACACTCAATATTATAAGAAGACCTAAGTAACTTCTCATATTCAAAACATTTAATGATGGAGAAAATATTCTCAATGGAGTTGATCCACTGTTTGATGATTGAGGGATCATATGATCCATAAGAAGTTAGAGGCCTTTATCTCATAAATCTCTCGATTACTGCTTGTTATTTATTGGGTGGGGGTGAAAATTCTTCTGGAGTCATGATTCTAATCAAAAAATTATTTAACTTAGAGAGTATTGTGACAATGTTTTCAATTACTTCTCCCATCGGATTGGTTATCTCACTAGAAAATTGATCACATTGATCATCACAACAGTTGTTTTCCTATGTCCTCCTATTACCAACCATTGGATAAAATAATATGAATGTTCGGGGTAACACATAAAAATGAGTAAAATGAAAAAAGGGATAATATATAAATTACATTTATTTCCAAAACATGTGCATTTATAGGATTCATTCATGGTTATTCAGGATCTACATATCAACATATATTCATAGGGGCATTTTTTTATTACCTTAACATTAGTTCATACTATTATTCTGAATTTACCAAAGCATATCCCCCAGGAGTGTCGTAACCAAGAGTTAATATTGTCATATTGTTGTGCACTAGTTCCTATTCGAGTCTATACACAACTAGAAATAAGATCTATACCAATGGTTTTGGGAAAAACATTTGTATAGTTCACTTATTCGGTCCTATAACAACAGTTTTCCCAAAACGGTTTGTAAAGGACACTAATTTGGAGCTATACCAATGGTATTGGGAAACTTTTTGGTATAGTTCACTAATTTAGACCTATACCAACGTTTCTGAAAAAAAAAATGTTGATATAGAGAACAAATAATAATGGTTTGACCTCAAACCAGTGGTATAGGTCCCCCCTATACAAATGTTTTGTACAAAACCATTGACATAGGAACAAAAATCAACAAATTTATACCAAAGGTTCTTAAAACCATTAGAATAGGTCTATACCAATGGTTTTGAGAGCCATTGGTAAAGGTACTTGTATTTTTAATGGAATCTTCTTACAGAGGACATTAAATTTATCAAAATTTAAAATACATATGTTAATACACAGATATATTTATCAAATTATGTTCACAAAAGTATGTTAGGTTAGTGGTTAGGTCGTTTAATCACAAACATGAGGTGCAAGGATCAAAACAACCGAATGTTTATTTTTTTAATTACATATACCAACGGTTTTATGGAACCATTGGTATAGATTTTCATATTACCTATACCAACGGTTTTGATAACCATTGGTACAGGTCTATACCAACGGTTTTGGGAAAACCATTAGTATAGACCTATATCCATGGCTTACTAGCCAACGGTTCTCCAAACCATTGGTATATGATATACTAACGGTTTGGAGGCCTATACCAACGGTTCAAAACCATTGGTATCGGGTATTTTTTCATTAGTGATCTCAATGTTGTGTTTTTCGGTTTTACACCTAGATACATCTAGGCCATAACTTCCTCTACTAGCTTGTATCCATATAGGGAAGTATTTTCTTGTTAAAACACTTAAGAAATAATCACCAAAATTTAGGTATGTTTTTATTATACATAGTCTTATCCCTAATTATATCACTAGGGGTTTCAAATATGAATCCCAAGAACAACTACACCTTTCATCTGATACTAATTATAACAACCCTTCTCTTTGTTACGCACAAAATCATGATTGATTACATATATATAAATTTAATACAAATCTAAGGATCAAGATTTCTATTGTATTAGGGAATTAGTAACATTACATAACAACTTAGAATGTAAAATACAACATATTTTTTATAACATCTTTAACATGACCACAACATTTCTTCATACCTATAATTGCATGGGATAACTTGAAAACATTGATAAGAAAAGGTTGATATATAAAGTTCAGAAAGGGTGTAAAAAAGGAATAAAATGATGAATATAGTACATATTTGGCAATAGACATATAAATGGATCACAAGATAAATATGAGCATCAAAGAATTATATAGAATTATTATCATAACAAGGAAATGTGGAAACAACATTTAACATGATATTAGGATAAGAAAAGGAAAATATCACCTGAAGAATGAATAAAAAATCCTTTCACATGAATTTTCATTAGAAAAACATAAATTCACAAGATGTATCATGATATTAATTTATACCCAATGCACTCAAGTGCTATCAGGGAACACCCTTCTTAATCATTTCATTTCATGCATTAGTGTGCCACATAGATCATACAACACGGAATAATTCCACATCATCACTAATTCGATGATAAAGTAATTTGGAATACATACATTATATATACTATATATAAGTAAATGTGCATAAATTTGAATACTCCTGATTAAAAAATGGGCCTGGTATTCACTAAACAATAACATTGGCTTGGAAAATCACGTTGCTAATTTTTCATTATAACAACGCGACATAAGAATTCATAAAAATGGTTGATGCGTGTGAAAGGGGTATATCATCATATGTACATGAAATTTATATTGTATGGTCATGTATATACATTTCTTTACATATGTAATTGAATTTAGATCCATAATATAAACAAATTTCTTGAATTTAAATGAGGAAAGAGGAATCCTTTACAGATTTTTTGCTTAGTAATAATTTTACATCGTAGTAATTAATGAGAGGGAAAGGGTATCTCAACATTCAATGATAAGAAGGGAAGTATAGTTTTGGTGAGAAATAATAACCCAAAATTTAAAATTAAAAATAAAAGGGAATAACAACGTAAATAAATTTTGACAAAAATGAGAAAAGTAAAAATATCTTACTTGGAAGTATGATCCCAGAGTCTTGGGAGATTATTGAGAGGGCTCCAGGGGAAATATGGGCCCCTTGGGAGGACTATAGGGAGAGGAATATAGGGGGTTTTCAATCCCAAAATTGTTTTAGTGAAGATTAATGGTTGATTGAGTGGGTTTATATAGGGAAGGAGAAGTAATTCATTATTATTTAGGTTTTGGAATCCACACATTAGACTAATCAAATCCTGAAACCAACCAATGATTTGTCCAATTGTTTTTTCCAAAGTGGATTTAAAAACATTATTATATAAGGCCATTGGGAAAAAATATTAAAATATTAGGATTTCTTTGGCTGATGTGAGTCACAATCTCAAGGAAATGATTTTATAGTGTTAAAATGTTTTATAAGTCTTGGAGGGTCCACTATGGCTTTGTAAAATAAATCAAAAAAACCTAAAATCACATTATTTTAAAGTGAAAATATATATTGGACGAACATCCCATTTAATGTATTTTAATATATCACTATTGGGTAATTATGATTCCATAAAACAGATTATATATTTAAATGATATTTAATTTTTACCCAAAAATTTAATTGTCATAGAAAATATGAAAAATTCGCCACTGGATAATTTCAAAACCTAAATTCATGAAATAATATTCATTTAATTTAAATAATTCTCTAAATATGTGAATTTTTATTTATAAAATAAAAACTTACCTTGATAAAAAAATAATGGGTTTTGACAAAAACAACATTCAAACCTTACTAAATATTAAATTTGAATTCATAAAAAATATTCAATAATTTATATTCAATAAAAATTAATTTAGTAATAATATTTTATTAAAATAATATTTAATTTAAAAATACATTAATTTATGAAAATCAATTTATTAATTGAATATTAAATAAAAAACAATTTGTGCTTTAAAAACTATTTACAAATTAACAATAATAAAATGAATGAACATTGTTTATTATATAAATGAATAATACAAAAAATAATAGTCCTAGGGTCTTGATTTATATCACCTTATAACACTCACATAAGCCCTATGGGTAAGGTGTGTGATGGTGGTAGGCTACTGGGGTGGTTGGTATAACATCACTCGGGTGGTAATCTTTATTAACATCTACATCTCCAGTATGTTATTTTGTTCACGCTTAATGTGTTCAAGCTCAACTTGGGATTGGTCAAGAGAGAATCCCAGTGACACTAACTCCTTTTTGAGCTCCAAAAAATGGGCATTGTATAGAGAAATTATGCAAGATGAGGCCATCACTTCTTTTAACTAAGTTATTTGTGTTTTTAAGTCCCTTTATACATACTAATCAAGTGATCACTGTTCAATATCTATATTATAAATCGTAGTAATTCATAACAGTATTTTAAAATCCAAAAAAATAAAACCATGAAGCGTATATGTCTTATATAACCATTTTACATAATACGACCTTTAATCAGATCAATAGGAATATTAATTAATGAATGTCTGGTTCATTAAAATATAATTAATAATTATGTTTTATTTAAATGGTTATATGAAAAATATTGTTTCTGAATCATTAGAAATGAACCACAGTAGTGCGGTTTAAGGGAAAAGATTACCGATTATTTAAAGAAGAAATAATATAATTGTTTTTAAAAATCCATAAATGAAATAAAATAGTTATATATTATAAATGATATATTTTAGAAAAATATTTTTATATTAAAACCATTTATGTAGTGTAATTGAAAATGGGTAAGAAATGAAAAATTTCCCTTTAATCATGCTTCCGTATTGAGAGGAAATGATAGGGGAACCTTTTAAATCAGGTACTTCTACCTAAATAAAAGATAAATTGATATATATACATATCTGTGGAACATATACATAGAAGTTATAGTAACATTATTTTAATAATTATGAAATAAATTAGGTTAATGATATAAAAAGTCTATCCCAAAGGAAAATGGATGTTTAGAGAGATCTCTTACCTTATGTCTGAATGCATTCTTCACATCAAATTACTGTCCCATATAGTTTAATTATAATTTTTAATTAAATAATTAAAAACATACTTATGATTATTTGCTTTATTATAGTTATATTAAGGAAATTTATGACCATATTAATGTGTTATAATGTTAATTTTGGGAGCATTTGTTTAATGGTTTCATGGTCTGTTATCTTCTATAAAATTGTGGATGTTCTTTAAAAAATTCGAATAATTATGTAGAACTAAAATTATAAGGTAATAATGAACTATAAAATTTCATATGGTCAAATATATCATTTTTTTCTCGTATTAAGATGATTCATTCGATTAAACATTCATGAAAATTTTTTAGTTTATTTGAGTGTTTTTTGATCATCATGAACAAGTATCATTCCATTGATTATAATGTTCAAATATTTGTTCAAGAACATGAAAAATATATTATATACATATTTAAATAGTTTTTAACCATAATATTGATTTTAGGAATATCTTTAATGGAGGTAATGGAAAAAGAAAACTCATCATCCATAATGGAGGTGAACTGATATATTACAAATAATGTTTTCATTTTTAGAATAAAATGATAAGAGAAGATTTTTAAGGATTGATATTACATTAATATATTAAAATAAAATTATATATGTGATACTATAGTTATCATTAAACATTATATAGGGTAGGTGATAAGAGGATAAGAAAATGAAAAATATTAATAGAGAATGGTTGAGGATTTTACCTCTTTAATGTTGTCTCCTTTGGAACCTCCATGTGGAAGTTGTGTATGTCCATTGGTTGGGAGAGAAAAATATTTTACATGGGTTAGAAGATTGAGAATGGAATTGGGAATAATATTGACAATATAAAATTTTTATAGGGTTTTAGTAGAATGGATGGTAATGGGTGGTATTTATATTGGGGATATGAGTGTTTTTATTAGTATATTCATTAGTTTATATTTTTTAGTCAAGAATATCAATAGTGTTTCTTATTACGACAAAATATAGTAAATGTATAGATATTTTATTATGTAATGTGTTCTTCCATCATAATTGCATCATCCATTACCCCAAAATTCGTATAATTCTAAATATCGAATATTACATTATTTCACTAAACCCCAAAAAATCAACTATTTTTAAAAAATCCCAAAGAAACACCCTAACAAGTTTTCGAATTGTATATTTGAAAAATGTAAATATTTTTATATGAATAATTTTCAAAAAATGGTAAATTTATTTTTTAAATAAAATCATAAATTATTCATCAAATAAAAATTTTAATATTATAATATATTTTTTCAATTAATGATAAATGAATTATGGTCTTACAAAATTATCTAATAATTATAACAAAATGTATTATTAATTTATGAATTTATTTTATGAGTATATATTTTATTTTAAATCAATATATTACGAATGAAATTTTAAATAAAAATTTAATTTTCATAAAAATACAAACGCTTAATTTTTCATTTTTAATACATTTTTTACAAAAACCATGATTTAAATATATCATATTTTAGATTATATGAGGCCTAGATTTTATTTGTAATTTTGTAGTTGGGGTTACTAATCTAACGGTCATATTTTTATTCCCAATGGTTAGATTACTATACCTATAATCATATTAATATTAAAATAGTATAGGTTCTTTAATTTCTATAAATACCACTTGTTCCATTAATTCACTATAACACCCCAAGCTTCCAGGGTTCGCTTCTCTTTGAATAATACAATAGCGTGGGTTATACACAACTTCGTGTTCTAACACAACACAACCAATCAAACTAGCCATTGTGGATAGTAAAACCAAATTTTTGAAATTTTATAAATTTTATCTTTCAAAATGGATTTATTTTTTGATTTGGAATATCAAAATTATCTTAGGGTGAATATTTGGTATTTTTCTAACAACTTTCAATTATTTATGAATTGTGAAAAACACTCAGTTATAGTTTCAAACCAAATTTTTTTTTTAAATAACTAAATATTTTAATTAAATTTATTTTAGGTCAAATTAGATACATAATACCTATATATGTTCATTGTAACTCATTGGAGTCAGTTTATAATAATTATATATATAAAAAAAAATTTATTGAACCTTTTACACACCCCTAAGAGAATTTTCCAATTTACATAAAACATAATTTTACCAATTCTATGAGTTGAGTTTCAGAAATACGAGATACATGGTTGTTATGATTAAGTAAAAATTTTTTCAATAAGATGAAAATAATTTTTGGTGAATAGTAAATTTTTTCTTTTATTTTCCACTGTTAAAAGTAAATAGAGTAATTAAGGGTAAAAATGGTATTATAATTACCCTAACACATGTCCAAATTCAATTGGATAAGTATAATACCCCAAAAACAACCTTAGGAATAAAATATGATCCTCTTTGGTCTACTTGTTTTAGATTAGGACATTAATTATTATTTTATTTAAAGAAGAGTTAAAAGAGTTAAATTCAAAGTTTAATAACTAAACCATTCATAATATAGGGTTAAACACAATATTAATTCGACTATTAATATTCATTAGAAAGGTAAAACTATTTCATACATAATGGTATTTTATTTATAATTTTTAAACATTAAATAATTATATTAATTTATGACACAATAATGATGCAGTAATTACCGTGTTAATGTAATATTAAATGAATTGATATTATAAATATCAAAATAAATGTAATTTTAAACCTTTTATGAATTAAACAAATTTTTTAGATTAATATTACATTTTTGGGTTAGTTATAAAATTGTTTTTCTATGGAAAAATGCTATTATGAATTTAGAAACAACAATATACAAAATATTGTCAAAATTGACATAAAAGAGTTTAAAATATATATATTATATTATTAATTGATATTATATTTTTAAAAATATAAAGTCAGCCAAATATATTAAATAATATTATATATGTCATTAATTAACCAATTTAGGTTCTCTTGTATGTTTATAGTATGTATATCAACCATATAATATAAAAATACAAAGAGACATGGTAGATGTCAAACTATTTAACTAAGAGTTAAATCTAAAAGATAAAGAAAATATAGTGACCCAAACCTATCTAAAACCTATTGGTTGAGTGGTTTTAGATCCATACCCAACTTATCCATTATATAATTAAATTTTAAGCAATTATAAAAAATATATATTTTATTATAAAATAATATTTCTAGATTTTCCTATGATGCCCCTCACCCCTCTTATAAAAGGGCACATCACATTTTCTCTAATTCACACATTAAAAGACACTTTGCTAGTCCAACCCCTTCCCAAATACCCTCTCACTGTCCTCCCTTCATCCTAGAGGCCTTCCATTGGTCAGAAAGCCAACCTATGGAGCCCTTTTGATCAAATCAAATGGAAGAACCCGAAGAAGAGGTAAATATTTCATCACCTCCTTCAAGTTCCTTTCTTTTTCCACATCCTATTTCTTTGTTGTTTCCATAATAAAATAATAAATGCAGTATCTTATATATACTGTGATGTTATTATAAATATGGTACAACCATATTCATTATTCTATGTATCATTTGAACGACATGTCACCATACGTGCGTACGTAAGACTTAACGTCTCCACGTCGTGGTGTAATTGTTATTCAATACATTATTCTTTGGATATGTATAATAATGATGTGTAATTGATTTAAATAATAAATATAACATTATAATGATTCTTTATATAAGATATAAAATCCAATTATATACTATTTTAATATGAAAAGAATAATATTGTCACTCGAGCGTACGTACGGATTACTGTCTCCCTGAATGCGATGAGATTCATTCCCCATCATATCCATTCAAGTATAATTTTAATAAGATGATAAAATATATTGTTTAAAGACATAATATCATTATGAATATGAATAAGACACATCTTATCCATAAAAAAAATTACTTATATAACATAGCATATAAAAAAACAAATCAGTTATCAACCAAGACGACGATAATACTAAAATATTATTAACAATTCAATATTAAAATATCATATATGATATCATATTAATTTTTATGATTCTAGTATAAATTTAGAACAATTATTTCACCATTGTACAGGAGGTTAACCTACCCTCGACGAAGGAAAAGTAAAATGTAAGGTTTAATTTCACAATTTCTTTGTAATCCGAGGTTGTTTTTACGTATGTATCTACTGGGACATCTTTATCATCCACATCCATGTTCATTAAAACTTTCTTTCAAAACATTTTTTACTATACAATGGGGTAATGTAATTTTTACACTTATTTTACCTTATATGATTTGAATGTAATATTTCCTTCATTTTCCAAACAAGGTACATTATGACCTTTTTGAAAAAAATTAGGTAAGAATGTTTTTTTAACTTATACGGCGGGTGTGGCTATTTTACATCATTATAAAATCATCAAAGCTTCCATTGACAGATTTTAAAAATATTTTTAAAATAAAGATTTTCTAAATTTATTTCAAAGAAGAATGATTTATTTCATTGAAAAGGGTTTTGATTTCATCTATGTCAACATCCATTGATGGATTTTAAGCTTATTTGAAGTATATTTATTATGATAGAATACATCCATATTGTGTTGATGGTTTTGTGAAATATTTGAGTGTGGATGTGTTATTTTAACACCATTCACGGTTTATGGATTAAGTATTGACATTTCTTATTATATTTTTAATACAAAGGTTTATGTTATGTTTAAACCTTTTCATATGAGGAATGAATTGGACTTAATAAGTGACAGGTAGATCCTTCTACATCTCCTCGATGTACCAGTTGGTCTCAGGATACAATCTAGTGTCCTAGAACAAGGCCTTGACAAAATCTTATTTGTATTCATTGAAAAAGTAATTGACTATGTGTTTATGAAAGTGTGGAATTATGCATTCCATCATAATGGATGTGGCTATTGATATTTCATGTGATTATTTGACTAGTAAAACACCCTTATGATTATGTAAATTGAATTATTTTGATTTTATCATTTTCATATTATGGTAAATTACAAGTTTCAAATGATTTTGTTTTAGTCTTTTAATTTTCCTTAAATGTCAATGATTATTTATGAAAGTTTCTTCTCTATTATTATCCTTACAAATCATCTGACCTCAACCCTTTCTATGTTTTATTTTTTCTAAGATGAAAAGAAGTATATTATGACTGACCTACATGGGTAGTCTATTGGATATCCATGTTTTCTATGGAACCAACGTTTAGGTAGTTTCCCATTTTATGATGTAATATAAACCTTATGAATGTATCTAGTACTTACAAGGATACTAAACATACTGGTCTTTCAATACTTGATATTTTTTCATCATGAAAATGATACGTAATAATGCACCTACTATGGGCTTTGGGGGTCGGTGAGTTAAAGTTGGTATCAGAGGTTGTTTAGTAAAAACCATGGAAACTAGTTTTCGATAAACTCTGATTAGAGCACATAGCCCTAAGATAGACTTTGAGGATTAGTATAGAAGAATATCCTATAATTTTGGTATTGTAGAGATTTTTTGAGTTTTCAATGCAATACTTCCTTGTCTGGATACGAGGAGGTATAGGAGGCTCTGGCACAGATGTACCTAGGGGTGAAACCCAAAAACACCGCTTTGAGCTAGACTCGAACGAGAACTGGTGAGCGACAACTCGCCTTATTGAACTCTTTGTTATGACACTCATGGGGGATATTCTTAGGATAATTCTAATTTTCTATACAAACCATTATAAAGGGTTTATGAGTATATACTTCCTCAACGAAAACATTTTTATGATTATGGATTGTATCCGTAAACTGTTAAATTTATGTTAAGTGTTTTTCATGTTTGTAATTATGTATTGAGATTCAAAAACTAATCTAGTTTATTCCATTGTTTAGAAATGGAACCTAGTGGAAGGAATGGAAATTGTATTAATGCACATGCTCAATGTAGTGATTTCCCTACTGTTCAAGATAATTATAGTAGAGCTAGTGATACAACTGGTTCTGATCAACTTATCACCATACTAGGACAACTCACTCAGGATGTGATTAATTACCTTACCCGTATGGAGCACCCTAATCCACAGAGTAGAGGATCATTGTTAGATCACTTCATGAGGAACGAACCACCAACATTCAATGGGGGTTCAAATCCATTAGTAGTTGAACAATGGATAAATTTCTTAAAGAAAATATTCCATTTCGTAGGGAGTAGCGAAAGGGAAAATGTTGTCCTGGATATTTACCACCTCACTAGAGATGATGATCAATGGTGGTCTTTGATTCAAAACACAAATGAAGATAATGATGTATTGAAAATTTAATGGAGTATGTTTAACAAAATTTTCATAGAAAAATACTTTCCTCATGACCATCAAGCGGATATGGAAAGACAATTTCTGAGTCTAGGGAAAAAGGAGCATGAGAATGTTGCAAAGTATAAAGCTAACATTTGAAAGATAGCGAGGCATGATATAGATTATATAAATAACCAATGAAGTAATATTGATCGTTTCTTTTATGGGTTAAACCATTTCTCCATTGAGAATTAGTATCACAATCCTTCTAGTCATACAAATATATTGTCTCATGTGCAATCAAGACAGAAAAATAATTCTTTAATTCATGCAAATTTAAATCCAAGAAAGAGAATAAGAGATCTACTTAACTCTCTAGAATTTGATGTTGGGGATGAATAGAATATTTGAATATCCATCCTATAGTAAATGTGGGAGGAAACACTCTTATACTAGCCTGAAGGTAATCGTAGTCTATTACAAGTGTTGTGAAAAAGGCCACCATGCTCGTGATTGCAAGGGGAAGAAAGAGGATGTCAATGTTGAATTCTACAATTTTAGAGAATGGGGACATTATGCGAATGAATGTACTAAGTGTTAGGGGAACATACCTCAGAAAATTCCAAGAGATCAAGGCCACAATTATGATATCACCACTACTGAGGTTAAAGCTCTAAAAGCCGTAGTGGCAGGTAATTTAATGGTTTCCTCAAGTTTTTCCAATACTTTATTTGATTCTGGATCATCACATTGTTTCACATCTTCCCAATTTACTATGAAAATTAGTTATTTCCGATTTGATTTAATAAGGGAGTTTTTTTTCAAAACTCCTAAGGGATTTATCCTTGAAACAATGTTTTGTGAACCTGTTCCCATTAAGGCATATAAACATTATTTATCTGTTGATATCATCGTCATACCTATGATTTAATTTGGTATAATCCTCAGTATGGATTGGATTTCAGACCATGATACCAAAATTTATTGTAAGAAGAATGAGGTTACTATTTTTTATGATGATGATAAAGAACACCTTATCTTTATAGAAGTATCATCACCACCTAATTATTATCTCTATCCACCCCCAGTATCTCGACTAAATTAAATTATCCTACTAAGTTATTTTCTAGCATCCTAAACTAATGGTTATCCTTGCATTCATATTGTTATGTGTCTAAAGAACAACATGGGTTCATGAAGGCTAGGTACAAGGCGCCACTATTTGGTCCCATAATATGGTATATAAGATATAATAAATGGGTTTTTATTCCAATGTGGTTTTTATTTGTAAATAGATAAGGACAATAATATATTTAAATTGAATTTTATCATTAATTTTATGAAAAATGGGTTTTCTCTCAATTTCTATTGATCTAATGTACAAGATCATTAGTTTTGTTTGGATATTTATTTATATCATGTGTAAATGTTTGTTTTTTAAAATGGTTCAGGTTTTAATGAAAGGTGACCCATTTTAACCTAGACATTTCATCCTTATGAATGATTTCCTCAGTTTGTTCATCAAAAAATTCCTTTCATATGGCCAAATTCTTCCCTTCCATTATTGGCATAATCATTGTGGAACCCCACTCATTTTTTAAGATGATTAAAATGTAATAAAAAATAATGGGTCTCAACAAAATTTTGGAGAAGTAATGTAACTAGAGTGGGTAGTTGGTGGACCAAGAAAAAAGTGGAATTTATATTTCTATGTGCTACAATAATAGTGGACTTACTATAATGGATAGATTTCTAGGTATGATAAGGTGTAGCTTTCTGATTGAGTACCTCAGTGAAAAAATATCTTCATAAAGTCTTCGTATATTACACTTCAATATGGTGATTGATCAAATCAATGGTTTCATTAATAATTAGATGAATCGTTTTATCGTTTGGTAGAAGAATCATTCTATTCAATAGTGTCCTCACCTCAATTCCCAGACACATTTAATATACTCTCATGGTTTTGAGGATAGTGACCAATATCATTGATAAGATCGGGAACTCTTTTATTCAGTATACCCATTCAGATAGGAGACACTATTCGGCATCATGGACACATATAGATAGACCCTTGGAAGATGGCTGCATCAATATAAGAAGCATTTCTAGTGAAATGTGTGGAATGCATTAAAATGTTTTCTGGGATGTTCTTGAAGGATGGACGTTGTTGGGATAGTTGATGGAACACAAGTAATGGAAGAATATGTAATATTGGATCAATAAATCATCCTCCATCGGGATCTCAATCCATCCTCATATCTAGGTTCACCAAAGGCCCACCCGCTATATTGTTGTAATAGATGATATTAATTTCAGGTAAAAAAACTAGGATGGTGATACACCTATATTTATTGGTTACCCCATCCCATACTTCAATTTCAATATTTCCCTAGAGATCCTATGTTTCACCCACATGAATGAGGATCAATAGGCTCTTTTCGATCATATCAAGCTCACTCCTGATGCCATATAGATTCGTCTTTAAGGGTTTTTCATCGGGGACATTTCCTAGTAAGGATTATTGTCTCCATTTATCCACCTTAATTAAAAATCACTATCGAGGAGAGTTACAATGGTTTACAAAAAATCCCTCAGATCATAACATCCTATTATTTTTCATACAGAAAAATACTCTTCCCACTGATGTGAACATCTAAAAAATAGGTATCATCCATGTTTCTAAATTTATATTTTATAGTGATCCTCAAAGAGAATATTACATTCACTTATTTTTCAAATATTAATGGGCACATACTATGTGGTGGAAGATTGGTAAATTCACTTGTATTCCTTTTCAGGTGTCCCCATGAATGTCATTCTATTATTATCTAGTTATAATGTGTAGAAAAATTAATGTTTTAATTGAAGGTGATAGTGCTTAGTGTAGTTTTAGGATATTGGTGTATTTGGTACGCATGGAACAAGGCACATCATGGTGGGATTTATTACTCGAAGCTGCCCATTTTCCATATAACATGGAGTTTATTCATTTATCCATATGAATATAATAATGACTGGTTTGAGACCCCCCCCCCCTAAGGTTACAATGAACATAATAACTCATATTATTTCTTCATTGTGTAAACAACAATGCTGGTAGATATTTTGGTAGCCTCACAATTCATGGATCAAGGTAAACAAAAATTGATCTTGAACCAAAGGTGAAATGTGGGGAGGTGGTATTCTTCATGATAGTAGGGGTTATATTTTTATTTATTTTACCACAAAATTTAGTATTGGTGATTCTCTATAGGCTAAATCATAAGTGATGTTAATAGGTATTCCTCTTTCTGGACATAATAATATTGATCTTTAGATAATCAACATTGACAACCAATCTATTCAAAACATCTTTTTTGGTCCTAATATATTACCTTTTTTCTCCTATCTCATAAGCATGTTAAAAGTCCATATCAAAAACTTCATTTAAATTACACATACATACCATGAAGGTAACAAATTTGTGGAATTCCTTTCCTCAAAATCAACTCATGATATGGTGGTCACCTAATTCTCTAGGATGGTCCTTTTTGCTCTTGAATACGTCGACTATGTTTGAGGGGATTCCATTGGGAAAAAATATATTATACATACTTGATATTATTTCTCCTATACTGGTATTATGTTCATTATTTTAACAATGAAAAGAAATATGTCAAGATATTCAGCTTACAATGTCTATGTCTACCCTTAAAGACTATTTGAGCCCACCCTACTTATTTTTATGTTTCACCCCAGTTATTAGGAATTATATTGAAATTATTTATTCTATAATGTTTTTATATTGATAATTGTGAATAATTAATGATAAATAATAAAATAGGGGTTTAGTGGGAGGAACACTCACTTGAAGACATGGGTGTTGTATATGTAAGCGTTGGACATAATTCAATAACTCTCTAAACCAAAAATTCCATTGGGTACGTAAGTATCCAATATTTATCTTCAATTTTGTAGGGTTTGGATAAAAAAACTGGTGAAAATTTATCAGTATCAATGATAGAAATGTAATGACCATGTTTTTGGTTTCCGATCAAGGAGTGTGAGTTAAAGGCTTTTATAGTTGGTATTAGTGTTCAGTTTTGATAAATTTGGAGATTTTGATCTTTTTATGAGGGGTTACTGAAAGATATTTAGATATTAATATGATTTTATTATATTATGTTTTTTTATGTTCAATGTCTTGGAAATCCATTTTTAGGTCTTAAAAGATGATATATTAATGTGATTAATTGAATTTTAGGTGACATATTATTAGGCAGATTTATATGTAAATATTTGGTTTAAAAATATGTATGGAATTAAATTTAATAAAAAATGTTAAATGATTTTATAACCATTATGGTTTATATTATCTTGGATATTTTGGTAATTTTTGGAAAACACGATTAATCATGTAGATAACCATGCGACTGAAAAGTGATTTGGTGTCTAAGTAATTAATTTTATTATAGAATAAGATCACGACAATCATGGGAACATAATATAAATGTTATGAGATAAAAATAGATCTTAAAACACTTATTTACATTATGGTTATTGAGGTTGTATGCATAATAATGTTATTTATTTATGGAATAATTATGTTTGATCATTGGGTATTGTAATTGAATTTTAGATATTAATGATATGTAGGATTAGTCATTTTGGGAATTAATTATACCTTGTTCTTAACCTTTTGGTTTTACTAACACCAAAAAGAAAAGATGAATATATCTTTTCCCTTATCCAGATTGTGATACATGTTAGGCATTGATATTTGTAAATCATGCCTGAAAATTAATCATCAATACTAATCTTTTGGAGAAAATGATGAAATTGTGGTGGAATATTTTTATAGGATGAAATTTAACCTATCAAGTATGTATATTTCCTTATTATTATAGTATATTTGGAAATGAATTCATCCAAATTATGAAAATTATCATAATATTAAAATTATATCTGATTACATTCATTTCAAATGAAAGGATGGTCTTTTCACACCTCTCTGGATTTTTCTGAATATTGACATGATCATGATCATTCAATTTATTGTTATCAGTGATATATGTAACTATCCATAATTATTTTCTTATTGCACATTTATTATATGTTTAAATCATCACTAACCAAATTTTTTTCATATTTAGAAACATAAAATTTGTTATTCTACATGGCCTTAATACCACATTTTCTCTATTATTAAGATAGAGTTTTATCAACCCATTTTATGATGTGGGAATTCAACCAAGGTATTTTAAAATTTAAAAACAATAATTAATGAGATAATTTTAAATTGAATTTTTGTAATATATTAAATGTTGGAATGGAATATCATAATATTTTAAAGGAGGAACATTATTATGAAAGAATATTTGACCCGCAACACTGAGCTTAAATGACTCGTGAAATATATAAATATAATAACCTATTTATTATATTATAATTTATGAATAATATTAACCAATTTATGTAATATATATATGTATATATTCTACCCAATAAGAATTTATTGATAAATATACGTAAATAATCAATCATTTTTTATTAAAGAAACTTTATTCCACCGAAATATGTTGAAATCAAAGAATATATTTATTATGTATTGGGATTACATATTATAATTAATTTATAAATATTTTAGAAAACCTATTTTAATAAATGAAAATATTTTTTCAATTCATAATTTCCAATTTAACATTGGGTGATATTTTTGGAGTTTTTAGAAAATATTGGCTTTTTAGTTTATAGTTAAAAATACCAATATTTATAAATATGCAATTTATTTCCAATAGATTTTGTAATTCAAAAGTACTGTAATGATTTGAAATTTTATTTAAAGTGAAATAATTATTATTTATTGATATTTATTCAAATTATTTAAATTTTAATCATCAATAAATCATATTATAGTATATTTCTTATTTTTTGTTTTAAATTTCATTTCTTATGAAAACTTCGTTAAAGTGCACCATTTTTCTCAATTTTAATAAATTATAGAAACCTAGAATAATAAATTATTTAAATAAAATTTATAAGTTATTTATAAATAAATATTAATTTAAATTCATAAAATGATGATTACCATTTGTAGTGTTATGTTATGCTTAAAAATATTTTTCTTGAAAACCCTCTTTTCCACCACTTCTATTCGTTTTTTAGGTAACTAATTTCATTCCACATATATTAATTTAATTTTGTAAAATGAATTAAATATTTTTAATAATATTTCATTATATAATATAATAATTTATATTATTTTTTTCACATAAATAATATTGAATATATTAAAAAAATAATGTGGTTTAGGTGAAAACGGTTTTTTCAGTCGTTAATCTAAAAAGATAATGGTTTTAACTGCATAAAAATCCTTAATAAAATATATTTTATGGAAATTTTTTGAGCTTATAATTTTAACTTTTTGATAATTTATCCTTTTCATCCCTTGTTTTATGTAAAAGACATGGGTCTAATTTTTCTTTTCAGGAATTATAAGTGTGTCACTCCCACCATTTATAAAAGATGGTCACATGTTCCTTCCCTTTCACACTATAAAATCCATTTGGTTATGAATTTACCATCCCAAATAAATTTTTTAATTCCCACCCCTTTACCTATACCCCTTTGTTTTATCATTAATCAATACTATGTAGTATTTTTGTGTTAACCTAAAGATGTTTTTTGAAAAGGTGGTATCATGCTTAGCCAAGAATTATTATTTTATTTAATCTTTCACAACATTAAAAAATTCATAAATTAGACATATATAATAAAACTAGTATATAACATATAATTTTATGTTATTTTTTAATTTAATAACCTAATACAACCTCATATTCTATTAAATGGGATACAAACCCATTGTTTCGGTATATAGTGAACTACACCCTTGTGAGGTGATGTAATAAATTTTCAATCCACTCTAATTACTACTAGATATAATGAGTTAATGATTGTTTATATATGAAATTTGTATCATAATTTTAAATATTTATTATTTATATCACATATATATTCACAAAATTCTTTAATTGGGTGATTTGATCATATTTCTCATTTGTACGACAAACTACTACCTCTCAAGGCAATGCGATTCGTTCTTCACTAACGTTTTAATGGATGGTAAAAGGACAATTTTAATTAATATATATGATATATATGAAATAATTGTAATATAGACAAACAATTTATAATTATTAAATCATAATATAACACATTATATCATAAATTTCCCTCCTTAAAATTTCTAATGACATTCATGGATACAAGTTGACTATAGACTTTACAATGAAATATAATTATTTTTCATCAACACAACAACCCGATGATATATATATAAATTTATTTAAATAAATAATATTATATTTATACATCTATTATCATAGTATGTAGTTAAAATAATACTTACCTTAATTCCATAATGATCATTGAAAAATGTAAATGTTTCTCATGTGTATGTAAAAACAACCATCTCCATGATAGTAACATATCTCAGTTTTCAAAACCATATTTCGTTATTTGATTTAAAATAATAGTTTATATATAAATATTATAACAGTTTCATATTAATATTGTTTGAGATATGATGGAATAATAAACACATTTACCATGGTCAGTACATAATGGGTGTTTTTTAAATACTAAACAAAACATTCTCAAAACACATGATATGGACATAAGTGACATGGTATTTAAAAAAGGCCATAAAAAAAATATTTAGGTATAAGGAATTAAAAAAAATAAAATTCTTCTTAATAAATCAATGAATTAATATTTTTTAATTATACATGATTTAAAGGATGTACATGGAATCTCTGAACTCTAGGTAAGGGACACTGTCTCAATTTTCCTTCATTGAGGAAAATTATAAAATGATAGAATTTTTTTATTTTATAAGTTTTATATACTTACCTATTACATGTTTTATAATGAATTGTTCATAAATAAGTTTATTTTATGTTTTAATTTCAATTATTTCATCGCAATGTATTTAAATTGAATGTTACCAAATGATATAGAACTTCATTACTCAATTTATTTTCATTAGGTTAAATTACAGCTTCATTATGATTGATTTTTAAGAATATGTGTGTAATTATTTATAATTATATTATGTTGTATTTATAAATTTATTATGTTTATTAACATTTGATCTAAATAATTTATTCATTTATCAATTTTTACTTCAACATTATGATAATGATAAGGGTTTCTCATCTCAAATTGTCCTATTTGGGACACATGTTATTTTATACACATATTATAATTTCAAATGTGTCTCTACTACCTGGTTGTTATGTTATATAATTAATATAATTACTATTATTTTATTTAATTTTCAAATTATGGTATTATTTCATTAGGCTTACAATTGAATATTTACTATATTTTTAAAGGTGCTATGTTACAATATTTTTTTAATAGTTATTTTTTATAGATGAATTTACATTGAAATAAATTATTTTATAATTTCCTAATCAACCCATATAATTTTTTTGTCCTATGGCTACTACCATATTTTCCAATAAATATTGAAATTTTAGTTTATTTGGTACTTAAAATGTTTAAATATAATTTTTTCATAAAATATATCTTATTTTTTTCTTAAGTTGAAAACATTTTTTCATCCAAATCCATATTTTATAAAAATGATTTCAAAATTTATTTACTTTTATTGTTTAAATTTATTTTAACAATAATTTTCCTTTTTAAAATTTTTTATAAATTTAATAATCATTTTATTTTATAGATGGGTAATTGTTTTACTTTTATAGAAAATGTGAAATGAATCATTATTTTAATGTATGCTTTATGATCAAAATTTCACAAAATAATGAATATTCATTGAATTAAAGAATAATTTTTATGTTTCATTTGATATTTTTGAAGAATTATTATTTTAATGTTTTAGAATGAATTATATGTTAAATAATTGTTTTAAAGAAACGATTTCATATTTTACTCAAACAATTATCCACATGATCTTTGAAAATAATTTCAATCTAAGATGACATATTATTTTGTTACTCAAATATAGTTGGATATATTAGTCATTAATATTATTAATGATATTTTAATGGTATTTCCATTCATCTACATAAAAAACTCATAATTTTACATATTCTCAACACGGATAAGTTGAAATGATACAATCCTGATTATTTATTTTGATAGATATAGATTGTTTCAATAGATTTTCATAAAACCCATTTTTTCCATTGGACAATTATGTTATGAATGGAATAATGAATTTCACTAGGAATTTCTTAATGTTATGATTATTTTTAATTTTTTATGAATGTTCCGACCCCATTATATCTCACAGGTGAGAACAATTCTACTAATGTGATTGGTTGACCCCTATTATATCTAATGATATGAATTATTAAGACCTATAATAACTCATGGGTGTGATCTATAGAGATTATATAAAGGTCTGAGCCATATTATATCTCATGGGTGGTCTTGATATAGTTTTTTCAAAGGGTTGAGCACCATTATAGCACATAGGTGAGACTGATATATCTTATTTGATGGTTTGAGACGCATTATAGCTTACATTAGAGCCCAATATATCTTATATGAAGTGTTGTTCCCCATTATATTTCATGAAAATTTGTTATAATGATGTAGTATATATAAATGGTGAGTGATATTATACCTCTCAAATGCATTTGGAAATGTTTTTTTTCAAATAATTTCATTGGATGTCATTAATATGGTAATTTTAATTATAAGGGTATAGTGAGGGTTTTATAATGATGATGTCCCAACGTACCAAATTTTTTTATTTATTCATGAAATGGGTTTGAAATTTTTTCATTGTTCAATATTAGCCTCACATGGTGCATATTTATTAATTCCCATGATTATTTTCTTTGTTAATTTCTTATGCCCTGACACATATTTGATTATCCAGGTTTGATGGGAATGAGTTATCATATTCTATTCTCATTAGCTTATATTTTTTCATCATTCCATTATGATTATCTTATTCTCCCTAATGACATTCATTTGTTCATAATTATGATTACCTGTATTGAGAATTTGAGCTCTCCCTTCTTATGTTTCCTTTTTATCGATGTTATAAATGTTTTGTCAAATGAATTAATCCTATATGGGTTTCATATGGGTTATGATGAAAACCTAATGTGAAATAATAAATTTTTGGTTTAGTGGAAGGAACAATCACTTGAATCTTGGGTATTTTGTATGTAAGAGTATGTCTAAATTCTAAAAAAAATCCACAAAATTATTTGGGTCTTTAAGTGATCCAATATTTCAATTTATTGTTTTATGTCTTTGGTGGAAATTTTTTTTCACATTCATCAGAATAAAACATAGAATTTTAAAGACGATGATTTTAGAACTGGATCTAGATGTGAGGGTTTGGGGATTTAGTAGTGTTTACCATGGAAATATTTTTAACCATGTATTTTTTTTATAAAAAAAATATAAGGTAGCATAATTAAAAATATTTATTTTAAAAAGAAAAATTTAATCAAAACATAACGTAATTAAATTTTTTCAAAATGGAAAAATAAATATAAAATTAATACATTTCATATATTGAAAAAGTAGTAGAAAATTGATGTTTCCTAATTATGTGTTAAATATAATATAATGATTTTTTAATAAATGAATTAATATTAATATTAATATAATAAGATTTTAATTTATTTTATTTTCATTATTTTTGTGTTATTAATTTACATTATAAAATAAAAATTACATAATATAAATAATATATTTATTTGAAAATAACCATTCTACCATTATCATGGCCAATAAATTTAATCTTAGTAATCACACATTTATTCAAAAAATATATAATTGAACTTATAAGAAAATAATATCACATGGATATAAAATATTAAGTCTATTTTGATTTATTTAATTTATATAAGTGAAAAAATAATGTTTTAATATAAGAGAATATATAATTTTGTACATTAAAATAATAATTATGTTTTCAAAATGAGATACATTGGTTTTATAAATTAAATATAGTAATTATAAAGAATTTATTTTACTTATAAACATTTATGTATTGTATAATATTGTTTTATAAACATTAATTTCAATTTAATATGAGGATAATTTCATTAAAGTGATAGTTTTTCCCATATCAGTATTTTTAATTATTCATAAAAAACCAATGCTTTTAGAAAAGTACAAAAAAAAATTAATTTTTTGTTCAAAATATATTAATGGGATTACTTATTATCTATATCAGATTCAATATTTATAAATTATGTTTATATATAATGTATATAATGAAATGAATATTTTATAGAAAAATCAACATTCTTTTTCAATAAAGGGCATGAAGATAAATTTGTAAAACACTTATGATAAATAAATTATTACATAAATAATTACAAGTTTATAGAATCTAAATTATATTTTACATGTACTCCCTTGAACTCTAGGAAATATCTTATTATATGGAACTCTATGGTGGTAGTCTAGGGTGTTGAATCCACTAGCCAATATCTTTTGGATTTTTTTGTGATCATGAATTTATCTTTCATACGACTTTACTCATTGCATAATTATTTGAGTTTTTCATAGAATTAAACTACATAATACTCTACCAAAGCTTTATAAATTCCATGTATATAAAAATGTTATTTATAAATAAGACTTATGCTAAACGATTCCATTTCTATCCTATATATATTGCGTAGTATAATTATTTCCTTTAATATTAACTAATTTCATTTCAATATTATAATAGAAAAATTTAATTTCAAAATATCTTCTTTTTCTTCTAGATTGGTGTTTTATATTGAAAAATATATTCTTATAATTCCTATTTATGTGAAAATGCATAATAAAATGTTTAGTTGTTACAATTTCACCAATAAAAATCAATTTTCATGGAAATTGACATTAATACTCACTATTTAAAAAAATTATGGGTATATAAAAGTTATAAATGACTCAAAAATTTATTTCTTGTTAGGTATTAACCGTACTATATAATATTTGACTAGTAAACTCATATTTTCTTGTAATAATGTATATAATAATCATTTTTTATTTCACAAATCATACTTCCATATACAACATTATAATGGGAGAAATTTTTCAAATGGACTACAAAATACACATTGTTTGAATAGGATATCACATTATGCTTTAGGATATTAAATGTGTTTTTAATTTCATAACATTTAACTTGTTCTCTATATAGATAGGTCCAATCTCTACTAAATATCACATAAAATTTAGAAAATGGACGGATAAAAATATTTTATAGGAAGCACAATCTAAGAATCATCTATTAGAATGGATTTATATATATGGTATATAATAACTGTATAATAAGAATTTTTATTAATAAAACATGTATTCATTATAGTGATTATTTTTTACCATATAATATACTATAAATATAATGAATTTGATTTAATAACCTAACAATAGAACACTAAAAGTTCTTGAGTGAATGATAATTTCTCCCCGAACCATGTCATTATCAAAGCATAATTAAGTAGTTTGGGTTATATATTCTTTCATTTATTCACATATCCTTGGAATTTGTAGAATACCATCATTGTTATAATACAATGGATTATGGAATTATCATTGATAATAACCATGTTTCGAATAGTTATGACATTGAACAATAAGATATACATATGGTTGAAATTTTTTTATTCACCATTTCAAAATAAATATTAATTTTTTATTCAATATTAGTAACATTATTCCCTCTTTTAACCAAGATAGAATATTTTCCAATTCTATTGAGACATTTTAGTTGGTTCGTGTTATAACAATATTTAACTAAATTAAAATAAATTATCATCATTTCATCATCATCATCACATGAAATTACATGAGTCTTTATTCATATATTCTATTTTTTTTAAATTTCATCTATATTAATGTTGTTAATTATAATTAATGATAGTTGGTTTGGGATAATACAATTATTTATTAAATTATATCTTATTTTATAAGGTTAATTATTTGGAAAATCTCTATATTTTCCTTATAATCAAATGTAATCAAGGTTCTTTTGAAATTTATTTATTAAAAATTAAAAATACGGTATTGTGAGTGATTGAAAATTAACATCAAAACATAATTATCAAAAAAATATTCCATGAAAAGTAAATATATTAATTCATTCTCTTAAAAATCATCAAATTATCTTTTAATTAAACCTAAATAACTCTCGGTTTAATTTAGGTTTTATTAGGATAGGTTCTCTCATAATACATGACATTATTACATGAAAAAATAAGTTATTATTAATATATTTTAGAGTGATGGTTATTAGATAAATCATATCACGGATTAGTATCTAATCAGATGTGTTGTTAAGTAGGTTTTTCATACACCAGGTGACATATGAATTCATACCCAACACAATAATACTAGGGTTATTACCCATTGGTACAACTATTTCATAACCTTCATCTATATTTAGTAACTATACATGGATGATATTTCTCAGAGAGCCAAACATTCTAAAAATTACTAAATCTTCATGACGTTACCCTTTTCCTATTCATATTCATAAAGATTCATTAATATTCTCTCATCCTAATATCTAAAAATACATCAAAACATATCTGATTCCACTTATGATACCCAATTATTAAAAACATATCTAATGATATTACATTCTCTTAAACATTATATTATATAATTAATTGAAACCATAGATCTAGTGGTCGAGCGTCTTCAAATGAATTAATTCAAAAAAAACATCAACTAATGAACCAAATTATTTTTTATCCCATGAGAAATTTTCACTATAGTATGAATAGTTTATAAAATATTCAGTATTAAAAATCTATAAAAAAATCAATATATGATAATCTTTTATATAAACAATATTTTATAATTTCCTTAAATACCAAGTTAAATGGATACATAATAAGGGGTGAGTTCAAATGCTCTATAATGGTAAACATAAGAGATAAAATAAAACGACCATATGTGAACATATGATGAATATATGTATATGATAATGTAAAAATGTAAATTATATATAGAATTCATATTCTATAAAATGTGTATCATAATCCAACAGTCAAATCATAAGGATTTTTTTGTAGGAAACCTATATCAAAGGATCTTAACATCGTTACTTTGAGACTGAATAATAATTTAAGGAAACATAAAAATGGATCAATGATAAATCCCAATACAATTTTCATGTAGTGAAAAATGTCCCATAGTGTATTTCAGTCACTCTAAATTTCTATAAACAATGTTGAAAGAGGCCCATTGTGTAATAGTTTTGTCACGAACCGGATCTGGTCGCCACCATTAACGGCACCAAACCTGGCCCATGGCAAGGCCCGAAGGGCATTCCCTATCCCCACGGGCTGGCACAAGTGCCCGGGTATAAAACAATATGATTTGGGAATGATTTACCCGAGTATGAAAGCATAAAACAAATAAAACAATCAATAATAAGAATCTGAAATTTCCATGCTAAACCATTCTTAACAAAACCAGATCTGAATACATATGTTTAAAGACACTACAAGTGGTCCAAATACAAATAATGACAACATAAAGACATCCCCATGGACTCCACACGACAAGGGGATCATCACCCTCAAGCCGTCCCCGCAACTCCGCCCCAACGATGGGGACTAACATCCCGAACCGCCATCACCCTTAGCCTTCCCTTTACCTGAATCAAGCATAAGAAGTTCTACTTACACCCAAGGGGTGTAAGTAGGGTGTGAGCCTAAGCCCAATAGGATACCACCAGAAGATTCCAAAGGGGATGCAATACAATGGGAACAAAACTAGCAATTTTAACACACAAGGTGAAACAATGTTAAAAATTTCAAGAAAAGAAACTTTCAAATGAGAACAGTTTTCAATCCAAGAATTTCAGAATGATAACCAATTAAATAAACATGTGAGCTACTGTAAAGTACTGCCAAAAGATCCCACAACAAAGGTAAATACTACAATTCTAATGAGCACAAAAATTGGGAACACCCCTAGGCAACTAGATAGTCTCGGGCCCTATGTACCTCGTACCTCGGTGTAAAGTATCCAAGTCACAATCCATTCCCGTGCACGAGCCACTAGTAGGGAACAAACCCATAACCTAGTGGTCCCCAAATAACATCCACATAGTTCAGTTAGTGTTGTCGTTATCCATTTTCTCAGTGAAACAGGGACACAACCCATCCGGTCCACTAGCCGTACTAGTACATATCCGCCCACCTAAGTACCCGGGATTTCCCCTTTTGTGCTCAAACAATTTCAGCAAACAACACACATACTTTTTCATGTAAAGTATCTCTACTGGTCACAAACAAATAGTACAGTAGCTACACACATTTTATATCATTTGAAACAGTCAATAAAATATTTTGATCTTCAATAAAACAACCTCTCCAAACATCACATTGTTTTGCACCCAAAACTCTTTAAAATATCCACTTTTCACAGTATGTGAAAACTTGTAAGTCATCAAAACAAAATTTCAGTTCAACACAATTTAATAAAACCAAAAATTCAGTTATGGGGCAGCCCAATGTGAACCAAGAAATTATATATTTTAAAAACCACCATTTTCACACCAACATGGCACTTAATGCCCATTTGCTTCTCAAACACAATTTAAACAAACTTTTGCAGCCACAACCAAAAAGAATAAATATTTAAAACATTATTTTAATTCCTAATACAGTTCAATAAAATCAACTATGTAATTAGAGTTCATCCCAAAATGAACCAATAAAAGACTTGCATGAAAAACCCTCAATTTCAACAAAAATTGTAACATAAAATTCATTTGCATTGTAAATGAAACTAAAACAAATTTTTACAGAATCATTAAAATCCAATAAGCATTAATTCACCCTCAACACAGCAAGCAAATTCCCAAAGAATTGCACACACAATGGAATCACCTACCAAAAGATTCAAGAACCGCAAATCCTAGTGCGGAACTTCAACCGCACGACCACCGCGCCACAAGGAAGTGATATCAAACCTAAAACCAGAGGATTGAACCATGAAACCCAAAATCAAACCCTAAGCACGAAGCCCTAGCTTCTGGAAATTTGGGGATTCAATAAAAAAAAAGATAAATCTCAAGGAAAAGGAGAGAACTAGAAGGATAGTCACTTACTTGAGAAAACTGGACGTTTTTAGAAACCAGAGAAGTTAGGCCCTAATTCGCGACAGATGCGATCTCCAAAGAGGGGGAAACGAAGCTGGGGGTGCGGCCAGGTACAGTGGGAGAAGGTGAGAGGTGGAATCACCGAAAAAGAATAAAAATTTAATATTTTATGAAATAATTACAAAACAATTTTAAAACTGGAAATGGGCTTTCGGGTTGGCCCAATACCCAACTTGATCACCCAAATCCAAGATTCCAATGAATTTTTAAGGGGGCCAAAATTCATTGGTGGTTTTAATAGTTAAATTAAGGTCATTTTGGAAGTTGAATGAGTTAAAAATGTTGAAAAACGAGGGAGTTATTAAACAAACAAAATTTATTGTCAAAACTGGAAATGGGCTCTCGAGTTGACCCAAATTATGGAAACCCACCATTTCCTTCAAAAATGCATTGACAACCCCCAAAAAAAGCAATAATGTAAATTAAAAAAAAATACCTTTAAAATATGTCATGTATGTGAAAATTCTCCCCACCATGAAGGACTTTCCGCCCCGGAAAGTCAACATGATTCTTGGTTGGTAAACAAGAATGGGTACTCTTCCTCGACCCATGACTTTCGCTCCCAAGTCTCATGTGTATCATTCCCATGCCGCCATAGAACCCGAACTAATGGAATAGACTTTCCTCTAAGTATCTTCTCCTGGGAGTCCACTATTTTCACCGGCCTCTCAACGATAGACAAGTCAGGCTCTATCTCTAGTTCTTCCCAACTCAACACACGGGATGGATCTGGATTGTATTTCTTCAACTGGGAGACGTGGAAGACATCATGGATAGATGTCAACTGAGAAGGTAAGGCCAACCTGTATGCCACCTTACCAATACGCTCGGTGATCTCAAAGGGTCCGACATACCGTGGCATCAGCTTACCTTGCTTCCCCAATCGACGATGGCCCAGACGAGGGGCCACTTTTAAGAATACCCTATCACCCACAGTAAACTCTAGGTCTCGACGCCTCCGATCAGCATAAGATTTATGACGACTCTGAGCTGTCAATAAGCACTTCCTGATCAATTTGACCTTCTCAGAAGTCTCCTGCACAAGGCTCGGCCCCAATAGTGAAGTCTCTCCTACCTCAGCCCAACATAGGGGGGACCGACATGGCCGACCATAGAGCGCCTCAAAAGGGGCCATTCGAATTGAGGATTGGTAACTATTATTATAAGCAAACTCAACCAATCCCAAATGGCTATCCCAAGAACCTCCAAAGTCCAAGACACATGCACGAAGCATGTCCTCCAAAATCTGATTCACCCGCTCTGTCTGACCATCCGTCTGAGGGTGGTACGACGTGCTCATCTTAATCTGAGAGCCCAAGGCCTTTTGAAGTCCTTCCCAAAATCGAGAAGTGAAGCGGGGGTCTCTATCCGAGACAATAGCTGATGGTACACCATGGAGTCTCACCACCTCCTGAAGATACAAAAGGCCCAACTCATCCACTTTAGATGTGTCTCTGATCGGAATGAAGTGGGCTGATTTGGTCAGACGATCAATCACCACCCAAATGGAATTCTTACCCCGAGGTGTACGAGGTAAGCCAACAATGAAGTCCATGGCAACCTCGTCCCACTTCCAGGTAGGAATGGGTAATGGCTGGAGCAAACCGGAGGGCCTTTGGTGCTCTGCTTTCACCTGCTGGCATGCGTAGCATCTCGAAACAAAGTCTGCTATGTCTCGTCTCATACCAGGCCACCAAAAATGCCGACGGACATCATAATACATCTTAGTGGAACCTGGATGGACAGCCCACTGAGACTGGTGGCTATCATGCATCACTGCCTTCCGTAGAGATAACGGTACTACTGAACGGCCCTTGAAGCACAAGATGCCCTCGGGAGACGACGACCAATCATAGGATGTCTCCCCACCATGAAGAAACTGCCTAGATCGCTGACAAAGCTCATCACTAGGTTGTTCCCGCTAAATCAACTCCAACAGAGAAGGAGTCAACTGGACACTCGCCAAGAATTCCCCTCCACTGTGTTCCCTAGCCTCCACATGCATTTGAGAAAAGAGCCCCATCAATGTCCACTCATCACTAGACTTCCTCAAAGCCTGCACTGGAACTCTTCTGCTCAAAGCATCGGCCACCACATTACCCTTGCCTGGGGTATAGACAATGTCAAAGTCGAACCCCTGCAAGTACTCGATCCAGCGACGTTGCCTCAAGTTGAGGTCCTTCTGCGTGAAGATATAAGCCAAGCTTTTGTGATCAGAGTAGACCACAAAATTCTCGCCAAAGAGGTAGTGACGCCATGTCTTCAAAGCATGCATCACCGCTGCCAACTCCAAGTCATGGGTAGGGTAGTTCTTTTCATGTGGTCGGAGTTGACGAGAGCCATAAGCCACCACGTGATCATCCTGCATAAGCACGCACCCAAGACCCATACCTGAAGCATCACAATAAACCACATAACCCTTCCCGGCCTCAGGCAAAATCAGCACAGGGGCGGTAGTCAACCGTCTCTTCAGCTCTTCGAATGATGCTTGACATTCTGGACCCCATACAAACTTCACCCCTTTCCGGGTGAGCGCAGTCATTGGTGATGCAAGCCGAGAGAAATCCCGAACGAATCGCCTGTAGTAACCAGCCAGGCCAAGGAAACTCCTGATCTCGAACACATTCTTCGGCTGCTCCCATGACATAACCGCACTAATTTTCTCAGGGTCCACTGAAACTCCGTGCTCTGAGATCACATGCCCTAGAAATCTCACCTCTCTGATCCAGAAGGTGCACTTTGATAACTTTGCATAGAGGCGGTGATCCCGTAATGTACCTAAAACGATCCTCAAGTGATGTTCGTGTTCCTCCTCAGAGCTAGAGTATACCAGAATATCATCCACGAACACCACAACAAAGGAATCGAGATACTGATGGAACACCCTATTCATTAGTGCCATAAATACCGCTGGAGCATTGGTCAATCCGAAGGGCATGACCAAATACTCAAAGTGGCCATACCTGCTTCGGAAGGCTGTCTTAGGGATATCTGACTCCTTCACCCTGAGTTGATGATACCCTGAACGCAGGTCTATCTTTGAGAACCACTTTGCCCCCTTCAACTGATCAAACAAATCATCTATTCTGGGCAAAGGGTATTTGTTTTTAATTGTTACCTTATTCAGCTTCCGGTAGTCAACGCACAACCGGAGGGATCCATCAGCCTTTTTTGCAAACAACACAGGAGCGGCCCAAGGAGAGACGCTCGGGCGAATGAATCCTTTGGATTCTAAGTCGTCCAGCTGTATCTTTAATTCCCTCAACTCGGTGGGGGCCATGCGATAGGAGGGAAGAGATATCGGCTGTGTTCCCGGCGCCAGATCAATCGAAAACTCCACATCCCGCTCTGGGGGCAAACCAGAAAAATCATCAGGGAATACCTCGGGAAACTCATTCACTACATGAGGTAGTGAACCTTCAGGGGAAAGACCATCCTCTAGCACAATAGAAGATAACTGGAAGATAACACTTCCCAACTCTGGGAGTGGAGGCCCTGCGCGACTTGATCGTGGATCCCATTCTCCATGAAAAACCTGACGACTCCCATCAGGTGCCGTGAAACTCACACGCCTTCTGTAGCAGTCGATGTGTGCCTGGAAGTGAACTAGCCAATCCATCCCGAGTATGACATCAAAAAGGTCCATATCTAAGACCATAAGGTCCCACTCCATCTCGACCCCTGATACAGAAAGTGCACATGAGGGGCACCTCAGGCCCTGCTCCTTCTTCTTTCCCAATGGTGTCACCAACTCCATCGCAAAAGACATCAACTCAGTTGGCAAATTCATCATGTCCACGAAATGTCCAGAAATGAATGAAACAGAGGCACCAGTATCAAAAAGAGCAGTAGCTAAAGAAGATGCGATCAGAACGGTACCTCGAACTGTCGACGGTCCCGCCTCTGATCCTACTGGTGACTGATCCACTGCATGGAGATGTCCAGTATCTGCCTGAGGACGACCACTAGTATGTGGTTGTGCCCTGAACTAGCTCTGCCCAGAAGATGATCCATCCCTACCACCACGACCACCAAATCGAGATCCCCCAGTCCTCGACGGCTCGGACTGTGCTGGCACTCCTTTTGAAGCCACTGACCCTGCCCCACTTGGGAGTGGACATGCCACACCGCAGAAGCGCTGCAAATGCCCTATACCTCCACACTGGTAACAAGGCTTCGGAGGAAGAGGACATGCTGGTCGGATATGCCCAGGCCTCCCACATTGGTGGCACACGACCGATCTCGCATCAGAAGCCGCAGAAGAAAACTGCCTGGAAGAGTGGCCTGAACTGTCCCCTCCTCTCTTCACATGATCCTCCCGCTTCCTTTTCTTCTCTGAGGAGCTGCCACCACCCACTGCTGATACTGAACCATAGAAACCAGCCATGCCTTTCCTATCAATCTCCACCATGCACGCCCGATCAACAACTTCAGCATAGGTCCTCAGCTTAAACAAGAACACCTGTGAGTATATCTCTGGTCGCAAGCCTTTCTCAAACCTCTGGGCCTTCGCTTGTTCATTAGAGACAATTTCTGGAGCATATCGAACCAATTCAGCGAAACGGTTGGCATACTCCATCACAGATAGATTCCCCTGAACAAGTTCCATGAACTCTCTAGACCTGGCATAAGCCAACACCTCAGGGCAATACTGTTCATTGAAGACAGCCTTGAAATCTCCCCAGCGCATCTGCTCATTCTTCCCAGACTGAAGCACTGACTCCCACCATTTACGGCTGGGACCCTCCAACAGAAAGGAGGCACACTTCACCCTGAGCTCCTCGGGTGTTTCCAGGAACTCAAACATACGCTCGATCTTCTCGAGCCATTCTTCTGCTTCCTGGGGTTCTGAGCTGCCTCGGAAGGTTGGAGGCTTATTTTTCAGGAACTCCTGGGCCTTGTCCTTTTTAGGACCAGTATAATCCTCTCTAACAGGAGCTGGAGCTGGAGCTAGTCCATATCCTAGAGCCTGGACAGCCCGGACCACGGCCTCGACTAGCCTCTGATCAATCGGCGTGGGAGAACTCTCTCCAGCTTCCTCCTGTGGGTGCGTGGGAGCTTTCCGGGGAGGCATGTTGCTACAAAATGCAACAGTCACAAAACAAATAGTCAATACCACAATTCTGAAAATTGTAATCAAATACATCAAATATAAACAAACTAAACACATTCTTGTAATAAAAGAAACAACTACTCCACATCTGCCTGATGTCCACATGTGGTCTGCAGCCCACACGTCTCACCTGGAAGTGAAGTAAATCAGTAAATTCCAACATCTTCTGGTGACTCAAGGTCTGCCATGAGAGGTGCGGGCCAGGCACCCTACTCACAACCAATACCCCGAGCCCCGACAGTCCTAGCTCCTGTCTATCCCGACTCATGTCAAAATAACAATATAACCCAAAAACATTAACCTCCTTTGATACCATTTTGTCACGAACCGGATCTGGTCGCCACCATTAACGGCACCAAACCTGGCCCGTGGCAAGGCCCGAAGGGCATTCCCTATCCCCACGGGCTGGCACAAGTGCCCGGGTATAAAACAATATGATTTGGGAATGATTTACCCGAGTATGAAAGCATAAAACAAATAAAACAATCAATAATAAGAATCTGAAATTTCCATGCTAAACCATTCTTAACAAAACCAGATCTGAATACATATGTTTAAAGACACTACAAGTGGTCCAAATACAAATAATGACAACATAAAGACATCCCCATGGACTCCACACGACAAGGGGATCATCACCCTCAAGCCGTCCCCGCAACTCCGCCCCAACGATGGGGACTAACATCCCGAACCGCCATCACCCTTAGCCTTCCCTTTACCTGAATCAAGCATAAGAAGTTCTACTTACACCCAAGGGGTGTAAGTAGGGTGTGAGCCTAAGCCCAATAGGATACCACCAGAAGATTCCAAAGGGGATGCAATACAATGGGAACAAAACTAGCAATTTTAACACACAAGGTGAAACAATGTTAAAAATTTCAAGAAAAGAAACTTTCAAATGAGAACAGTTTTCAATCCAAGAATTTCAGAATGATAACCAATTAAATAAACATGTGAGCTACTGTAAAGTACTGCCAAAAGATCCCACAACAAAGGTAAATACTACAATTCTAATGAGCACAAAAATTGGGAACACCCCTAGGCAACTAGATAGTCTCGGGCCCTATGTACCTCGTACCTCGGTGTAAAGTATCCAAGTCACAATCCATTCCCGTGCACGAGCCACTAGTAGGGAACAAACCCATAACCTAGTGGTCCCCAAATAACATCCACATAGTTCAGTTAGTGTTGTCGTTATCCATTTGCTCAGTGAAACAGGGACACAACCCATCCGGTCCACTAGCCGTACTAGTACATATCCGCCCACCTAAGTACCCGGGATTCCCCCTTTTGTGCTCAAACAATTTCAGCAAACAACACACATACTTTTTCATGTAAAGTATCTCTACTGGTCACAAACAAATAGTACAGTAGCTACACACATTTTATATCATTTGAAATAGTCAATAAAATATTTTGATCTTCAATAAAACAACCTCTCCAAACATCACATTGTTTTGCACCCAAAACTCTTTAAAATATCCACTTTTCACAGTATGTGAAAACTTGTAAGTCATCAAAACAAAATTTCAGTTCAACACAATTTAATAAAACCAAAAATTCAGTTATGGGGCAGCCCAATGTGAACCAAGAAATTATATATTTTAAAAACCACCATTTTCACACCAACATGGCACTTAATGCCCATTTGCTTCTCAAACACAATTTAAACAAACTTTTGCAGCCACAACCAAAAAGAATAAATATTTAAAACATTATTTTAATTCCTAATACAGTTCAATAAAATCAACTATGTAATTAGAGTTCATCCCAAAATGAACCAATAAAAGACTTGCATGAAAAACCCTCAATTTCAACAAAAATTGTAACATAAAATTCATTTGCATTGTAAATGAAACTAAAACAAATTTTTACAGAATCATTAAAATCCAATAAGCATTAATTCACCCTCAACACAGCAAGCAAATTCCCAAATAATTGCACACACAATGGAATCACCTACCAAAAGATTCAAGAACCGCAAATCCTAGTGCGGAACTTCAACCGCACGACCACCGCGCCACAAGGAAGTGATATCAAACCTAAAACCAGAGGATTGAACCATGAAACCCAAAATGAAACCCTAAGCACGAAGCCCTAGCTTCTGGAAATTTGGGGATTCAAGAAAAAAAAAAGATAAATCTCAAGGAAAAGGAGAGAACTAGAAGGATAGTCACTTACTTGAGAAAACTGGACGTTTTTAGAAACCAGAGAAGTTAGGCCCTAATTCGAGACAGATGCGATCTACAAAGAGGGGTAAACGAAGCTGGGGGTGCGTCCAGGTACAGTGGGAGAAGGTGAGAGGTGGAATCACCGAAAAAGAATAAAAATTGAATATTTTATGAAATAATTACAAAACAATTTTAAAACTGGAAATGGGCTTTCGGGTTGGCCCAATACCCAACTTGATCACCCAAATCCAAGATGCCAATGAATTTTTAAGGGGGCCAAAATTCATTGGTGGTTTTAATAGTTAAATTAAGGTCATTTTGGAAGTTGAATGAGTTAAAAATGTTGAAAAACGAGGGAGTTATTAAACAAACAAAATTTATTGTCAAAACTGGAAATGGGCTCTCGAGTTGACCCAAATTATTGAAACCCACCATTTCCTTCAAAAATGCATTGACAACCCCCAAAAAAAGCAATAATGTAAATTAAAAAAAAATACCTTTAAAATATGTCATGTATGTGACAAGTTTCATTCAATCATCCCATACAAAAAATGGAATGATATATAAATTATTACCCAGTAAATTTGAGGTATATATAATTATAGACCTACCCATCAAATATTTTATGCACAAGAATATGTTTTCCAAATAGAAAAATATTTATAATATTGTGAAAGTGAAATTAACCTGATAATGAAATGGATTTCATAATTATTTTAGCCAAAAATCCCATGATATTGAATAAGATAGAAAAATAAAATATTAAAAAATATTTCTCCAAACTATACCATATAAGATTGGATCATAATAAAGAAAAATTTCATAGTAAAGGAATATATAGATTAAAAATCGTATATATTTTGAATTTTTTTTGTCAAATTCCCATTAGATAAATTAAATTTTATAGGAAATTGAATATAAAAAAAATTAAGAGAACAATTTTTCAATATTAATTAATGTTAATAAATTCACCATTCTAAAAATTGGCTGATAATATGAAATTAATTTGTAATAGTGAAAATTTATGAAATTAAACCCATACATTGTTCGTGATTCATTCTACGCTTGGGATTAACATAATAAATAACCCAATTATGTTTACTAGTATGCTTACTAGGTTTCTTATAAATATATATTTATAATTAAATATTTACAATTTATTATCACATAATATTTATTAGTTATATAGTTTTTCCCTATGCTATTACGATCATTAATTTCATGTCGTATTATTTATTTAATTTTAATCATGGAAAAAGATATTTTAATATTAAGTAAACTTATTAATAAAATAATTATCACACCAAAATAATATAATTATTTTTATATTGATTTATAATAATATTATTATTTATGTTCCCATAGATATCCATGATAGAGTTTTATTGTATAATTCAAGTAGCTCTTTAAATCAGCCCCAAGCATTAGCACACTATATATTAATGTGTGTGTGTGGTTAAGGATTTTTATTACATTATTATAAAATATGAATAATATTATTGTTTACTCTATGATATATTGGTCAATCATACATTATTATGTTTAGATAAAAAATGAAAATAATAACTAAAGAGCTAAAATGATACATCCTAGAAGTGTTAATCCATAGAATTCACAATTAATGTTGACATAAATTGCTTATGTTGATTAAATGTAACAAATAAAGGGTTCTACATTAATATATTAAAAAAATCAGTTTTATAATAATATTCAGTTCATCGTACTACTATGGTATATATTTTTTGAAATAGAAATATTAATAATAAATGATTATGGGTAAGTAACAATCATATTGGTAGTTTAAAATTGTAATTTAATACCTCCATCTAAACAATGGAATTATGATAAATGAATGAGAACACAATATTACAAAAATTATATATATAATGACCTGACCCATAGAAAATTCATAATCTACTATATTCTTTTTGACTTCACCTTTTAAATTCCCAATCTTTTTTTTGGTTAAGAGTATTATAATGGCTGGAGATAAATAATACATATCAATACATAAGAATATATCATCAGTAAAACTAAAACAATATCAATTTTATCATAATATAATTTTTTTTAAAATAAAAAAATGAAATATAATCATGAAAATTTATTACAATATTCATATTGGATTCTCCTTTTCTCTTACCCATTGTTACACCAAGTGAAAAATATTTTAAAACATGGGTTGAGAAAAAAAATATTAGTAACCGATATAAAAAGAAGGAGAAAAATGGTTATTCCATGACAACTTATAAACATATTATATTATTTTCACAAATTCATACTTCTCACCCATACGGTATCATAGAATTTCATTTTGAAACATGATATTTCCCTAGAAAACAAAAATAAAACCATAAAGGTATCATGGGGAGTTACTTAATTAATATTGTAACCATCATGGAAACCTTATGATTTGTAACCCCCACATCTACCTTACAATGTAACCCTCACGGCTACCATATGGTGTAACCATCGTAGTTACACTTATATTAACCCTACTGATGACCTCAAATGTACCCATACCCAATTAATTTTATGGATATATAGGTCCCAAAAATCATCATAAACAATTCCCAACAACAATAACATAATCATACAACATGAACACTTGTATAAAATATTCCTCTTGAATCATATAAAAATAGAAATTTAAAAAAGTATTTTGAAAATAAATGTAGCATAAAAACCATACCATTGAAGCGATAATTAATAAAATGAAAGGAATATATATATTCATTATAAATAAACATAATAAAACATAATATAATAAAATTTCATTACAAAAAATTATTAACCTGACCAAATCATTGAAGTAGAAGTTTAACCCAAACAATGGAAATTGGGTTATGAATTCCCTTACCTCGAGTTATTCTTACATAGAACTTGTTTAATACTCCAGTATAATGGTTAAAAGAGTTTTATTAATATTTTAGAAGAAAATTTTAATATTTATAACACTTTATATGATCATTTTATAAAATCAGTCCACTGATTGATTAATAATATTTTGTTATTTTCATTATTTCATGTGTGCCATTTACATGGTTTCCATGTTCAGTTTGTGTTATATTTTCATGTTGTAAGGAAATGAAACTCTAAAAGTAGAATGAAATGGTATTAATGTGATTCTATAATATTTAAATATACCGTAAATAAATTTTTCATATATAATGATGAATATATAGGTAAAACATTAATAATATTCATTTAGATCATTTTGGTGGTTTTTTGATAATCAAGATGTAGTTTCATTATATAATTTAATATTATGAATATATATTGATTTTAGAACATAAAATAAGTTGTGTAATGAAATTTAAAATCCTTTTCAACCATTAAAATTATTTTATGAACATCTTTGAAGGTAGTAATGGAAATTGAAAACACGACGCCCATGATATCGGTAAATCGACAAATCATTAATAGTGTTTTTATTTTTAGAATAAGAGGGAGATGGAAAGAGGTATTATGATGAATCATTCCATAAAAAATATAAAATTTGATTATATATATGATATTGGAGTTTTTATTTTTCTTTTATAAGAGGATGTGAAGAGATTATAAGAAAATAAAAATAATAGAAAATAAAATAAAAAGAAATTGAAAGATTATTTTTAACTCTTGATCTTGAATCCTTGAGATCCTCCTTAAGGCCCTTCATTTTTTTGGTGAGGCCAGAAAGACATTGTAATGGGTTAGATTATTGGAATCAGGATTGGGTAGAATTTGGGTAATGAAAATATATTTATTGGTATGAGTAGAAGAAGGGGGAGGGGAGGTATTCATAGTGGAAGAGGGGTGATTCCCATTATTTTAATCATTATTTTATTATTTTTCTAAAGACAAGAAATATAATTGTTTATTCTTACTATATATATTAATTAGTGCATGTGATTTCTACCCAAGGGTTGTAACCTCAGCATAACGTCATCAATGACTCAATAATTCCTATATTTAGCTTATTTTGTAAATTATTGTATTTCATAATTCACCAAAAATTTATTTATTTTAGAAAAATATAAAAAATTAAAACCAACCATTTTTCGACATGTATAATTAAAAAATAATAACCATTTTATCAAAATAGTTTTCTAAATATGAGAAATTTAATATTTAAATAAAATAATAATTTATTCTGAAAATAATAATTTTTAAACTATAACTTATTTTATAACACCTTGAAGAATTAATCAACGTATCATAAATTATTAATATAAGCATAAAATAATAAAATATTTATTTACAATTACATTTTATGAAAATAAATTTTCATTTAAATTATTTAATTTATCATAAATTTGTAGTTAAATATTTATGACATAATTAATATTTTTTAACGAAATGTTTATTTTTTATACTAGGATCATTTTTCCACTTATAAGATGCCTAAATTTTATTTATACATTAATTAGGCTGATTTACTATTCATATGCGTCATATTACTATTCATAAAGATAATATTTATATTCCAAAGGGTTATGTTTTGATTCACCAAAAAATATGGTTATTCTATCTAATTATCAATATATTACTGACAACAACCATGTATGCCCATTTTTTTAAATTCAATTCATAGAAGTTTAATAATTATGATCAATATGTATTTTATGAATATATCCTTTAACTAATAATGTTTTGTTTCATAGAGAATTAGTGTTTCATGCATTTCATTCTATATTATATTTAATTTTAAATACATGGGGTGTTACATTCTCCCCTCAATCTGTAAATTTTTTCCTCATTATTTTTTTATTTATTTAGTAAACAAGTTATCGTAACAATCCCACATAAAATTTTTTGATTCCCATGATGTGTATTCAACCATTTAGTTTCTCCACACAACCATAACTTTCTTAAATGACATATTCTTTAATACATTCACTCAATGATCAAGAGTCTAAATGGGTTTATCTTCTTGAGAATGGTTTTCTTCTAGCTAAAATACTTCTGGGATCAAATATTAGATGAATCTAGGACACACTTTATCAACATTGAAACAAGAAAAATAATGTGTACCTGAGATAAACTTGGAGGAAAAAATAATCGGTAGGCGAATGGTCCAACATTCACTATGAAAACTCAAGGTCCAATGATCCATGGGCATAACATTCATTTCGTACAAAAATGAATAACATATTTCCATTGTGAGACTCTAAGAAAAACATGATCACCTAGATTAAAGGAAAATGAATTCCTCCTATTATATTTAAAACTTATATGATTTATCTGAGATATCCTCATGAATTACAGGATCATATTCAATTTCTCAGCCACTTCCTCTACTAATTCTGGTCCCATCACCTTCTTATTCCCAACATCATCCCAAAAATATGGAGTCTGAAACTACTTCCCATATAATTCCTCAAAATGTTCCATTTTTATAGTGGATTGAAATCAGCTTTTATTAGAAAACTCACCTAATGAAATATGATGATCCCAACATCCCTAGTAGTCTGTTGAAAAATATTGATGCATATCCCACAATGACTGAATTTTTATCTATCATTTTCCACCAAATTGAGTATGAATGGTTGGGATGAAATCTAATTTTATTCACAATTCTTATTTAGGTCCTTGGATCATGGCCAGATACAAAGGAAAGAATAATTCCATATAACCTGACAATCACATTGTGGATTAGATTAGATAGCTGATCCAAATACATAGTATCTCAAATAGAATGTAAATATATAGATTTTTTCAGTTGTTCAACAATAACTGAAATCAAATTTTTACCTCAAGAAGCCTTTTGGTCGTCCCCCAATGAATTACATAGATATATTTTCCTATTTCTACTCAGGTACTAGAAATGGCTGAAGCATTCCCATGTTTTGTTTTCATGCTTCATTAACCTGTTGACATGGAGAACATTTCATGATAAAATATTCAAAATATCTTTTCATTCCATCCCACCTCTAATACTCTTGATGGTTCATATACATTGTAGTACTTCCAGGATGAATGGAAAATATATAACAATGAGCCTCACATAACTATTATTTCATTGGATGGGAATCACATTCCAAAGATGACCTCTTTCTATATTTTAAAACAAAATCTCCATCAATATTAGATTCTAGAAATGTACCGTTTTTAACCAATTATAACATTTTACCTAACTCACAATCTTCGTTATGTGGTACCTAAATTCTATCTAATTGAGATGACTACAAAGGAACCTTAAACACATAGGTATAATTTCTTGCACCAACATCTTCTAAGTCAAAATTAATCAATCGTTAATGAATGGTTCATGTTATAAATGTATCAGGGTTAATTATGCATGATTTTTTTGACTCTAGGAATCAACCAATTTTTTTAGTATGTTTATTGATCACCCAATCATAATCCTTTATTAGTTAAAACCATCTTAACTTCCTTATTTTTCATTCCTTCAGAGTTAATATATAATTCAAACATTTATTATCATTATATATTTCACATTTGTATCCGTATAATTTATTATGTAATATAATTAATGAAAAAAACCGCAGATGCTAATTCCAAATCATGGGTGGGGTTATTTAGCTAATTAGGTTTTAGTTCTATTGAAGCATAAGAAATTACTAATCATTTTGAATTAGAAAAAAACCTTGTACCTCCAATGAATCGTCAATATATATGATAAACTTTCCATTTCTGCATGTTCAGTCCAAAACTAGATCATTCACCAATCACTTCTTGTGTTCCAAAATACAAACAGCATATTCTACTATCCAAATAAATGTAATCCATTTTATATTTAACATTGTTAGCGGGATATATAACCATGAAAATTTTTCAATAAACCATTGATAATAACCAACTAATCCAAAAAAACTATTAATCTCTATCACATGTATTGGTCTTTTCAATTAATCATACACTTTTCTATTGGTAGGGTCAACTGTTATTCCAAACATATTTAAAATTTTCCCATGAAATGAAATTTTTTTTATGAAAAATTAAATTTTCCTAATTTTACATATAACATGTTTTCTTATAGTGTTTTTAAGTAGATACATAATGTTTTTCATGATCTTCCAAAATTACTAAAAGGGAAAAAATATCATCAATTAAAACAACCAAAAGACATATCCCAATATTCACAGAATATTTTAATCATAAGATCCATGAATACATTAGGGGGATTTTTCAGACCAAAAGGCATACCAATAAACTCATAATAAAAATATCTAGTAGGAAAAGATGTCTTTGGGGAGTCATCCCCTTTCACATTCATCTAATGCTACTTGAATCTGATGTCAATCTTTGAAAAATATAGAGCTCCCTAAAGCTGATCTAACCATTCATTGATATAAGGAAAAGAAAAAATATTATTAACAATAATGTTATTAAAATCTCTATAATCAATGAAAATTATTATGGAACCATCTATATATTTAATGGAAAAATAAGATCACCACGTGGTAAAGTTCTAGGATGAATGAATCCTCTATCAAAAAATCTTGCAACTGTTTTTTCAATTTATGAATTCCCACATGATCCATTAGATTGGATGGTTTTAAAATTGCCTTAGTATCAAGAACTATTTCAATAGTAAATTCAACTTCTAAATCATATATAACACCAGTTAACTCATCCGGAAAAACATCCAGCTATTCAATTACCACTGACATATCATTAATGTAAACAATCCCCCTATTTTCAAAAATATGATCAAGATAAATTTCATTTCCATTTTTTTATAATATTATTAGATTTCTAACTTGTTATAAATATGATTTGTTAATTCATGTATTCAAACTAAAATATTTTCTGAGAAATAACATCTTTAGCTATAGAATAAATTTTTCAATGATAAACATATAGAAAATCCATACCCAAAATAACAACAAACACTATTAATTGTAAAAAAACAATGTTTTTAGGTAACATATTCCCATATATAATAAAAAAATTCTACTATAATTCCTTTTTTCAAAAATATTTCCCCCAGTGTTTTAACCATATGTTATAATATCATTTATTAAGGATAAATTACCAATTTACAAGAAAATTTATTAGAAATAATGTAATGTGTAGACCCCGTATCAAACAAGACATCAGAAAAATCTATGTAAAAAATGTACCTAATACCACTTCATTGGATGACCCAAAATATGGTAATGTTATCAATATCACTACACCTTTCATATTATAATCTAGCTTCTTTCCATCATTCTGAACATTCGTTGGGAATGTATTTTCATAATGACCCATCTCATCACATTTAAAACACGTTATAGTTTTCTTATAAGGATTAATCGTAAGATAATTCTCATTAGTATCTCAGGCCATATGTTCAAACATAACACAAAGAAAACACTTCCCGGTTTTAGAAAACCATTCCTAGGGTTATTTATACCACACTTTTCACAAACAAGAAACTGAACATTAGGAAATTCAGTTTCTTCCATCACATGCCATCGAGACCTCCTCTTCTACATTTCTCAATATACACATAATCATAAAAAACTCTATTTTAAACCTCCCATCAAATTGGACAAGTTTATCATAAATTTTTAATTCATGAGAATCGAATTCCCTTCAATATCTTGGATTCAATCCTTAGTAAAAATGGTGTATTTTTCTATAAATTTCCCCAAAAATATTTGGAGTGTACCATTCTTATCAGGTGAAGTTTTCTTCATACAAAGACATTAAATCCTCCTCGTTTTACATCAATTCATGGAATTTATTTTGAATACTATGTTAAGTCACCTTAGGAATATATTTTTCAAGTAATAGATTATCCTGATTAAAATGGTTCATTTTTCTATCAAGATCATGATTAATATTTGGAGAATACCTTGCCATTCGGGTAAATTTTTCATCCTAAATTTCCAATAATTCCTCCTATATTTCCTTTAATTAAGGGAAATTATATTTTATCATAAGTATAAAATTTTGATTACATGAACACCCCATGACATCAAAATAATTTTCAAGGGCTTTAATCCTCCCTTCACATGCTAATGGGATAGAATACCAACTGAATGTATGAGGGTGTTTCCTCATAAAATATTACACTATCATCAAGTTAATTATTGATAACTATAGTATATCTCTTTCCTATATTCTGCAATAATTTATTTCCAAATTCAACTAAGAAGTTACTATCCCAAATTATTCTCTTCCAATTCCCACCATTCTAGGTTGTGGATTCGGAAAGATATCATCCTCTCAGTGTCTTCATAATTTAGTTTCCCATTTTATTTTACAGAAAACCATTCTGACCGGACATATTGTTGATGAATCAACATGGTGATCTTGAAATTATATAAAAATAATGTAAAACTCATTTATGGTAATCTATTAACATCATCCTATGTAATAAATTTATATAAATTATTCTCTAATACCAACTATAAAGACCAAGTCCGTAAAAGTTACATAATCTAGTAAATTACATTAGAATTCACCTTTTACATTCCCTATGTTATTTTAGGTTTACTTTTTAAGAATATAATGAACTAAATCATATATATCAACCCACAATAATACAAAGTGGTTACAATTTAATAAATATTCCATTTTTCATAATACAAATTTTTTAAAATAAAAACATGAAATATTTTCATAAAAAGTCTTGACAACATTCAAATTGGATTCTCATTTTCTTATTCCCATCCATACACACTATGAAAATAAATTTAAAACATGGGATGTGAAAAAAAATATTGATACGGGATATGAAAATAAGGATATAATCCATTATTCTATGAATACTTATAAACATATGAAATCATTTTAACAAAAACATTCCTCTAACCCATATAGTTTCATATAATATTTGAAACATGATATTTTAATAGAAAACATAAATATAACCACAAATGTATTTTGGGGTATTATTTAATTAATATTGTAACACCCATTTATATCTTATGATTTTTGACCCTCATGGATACCTTACAATGTAACCCTCATGGTTACCTTATTGTGTAACCCTCATGGTTTCCTTTGGTTCCTCTTAATAGAAACATGTTTTTAACTCCTGTATAATTGTTAAAATTGTGTAATTTATATTTTAAATAAATAAATTTATGTTTATAACACTTTATAAGTTAATGTTATAACATCGTTACACCGACTTATTAACAATATTTTGTTATTTCAACTGCATCGTGTGTGTTCTTTATAAGCTTTCCATGGTTTGTTCATATTGGATTTTCTTATCGTATGGAAATTAAAATCAAGAAGTATAATGAAATTGTATTAATATGGTTCCATAATATTAAATTACACCATAACTTTTTTTTATATATGATTCTTAGTCATTAGATAAAACATTAATGATATTCATTTAGATCATTTTGACGGTTCATTAATAATCACAAACTATTTTCATTATATAACCTATTATTATGAATATATGATTATTCTTTAATATAAAAGAGATTATATCATATAATATAAAATTTATTTCGTCCATTAGTATTGTTTTATGAAATCCATGAAGGAAATGATGGAAATTGAAAAACATTGTCCATTATGTCAGTAAATCGACACATCACAGACGATGTTTTTATCTTATGAATAAGAAGGAGATGAGGAGAAATGTGAGGTGGAAGTTTTACATAAACATTATAAAACTCTATTATATATATGATAATTCAGTTTTCATTACTGTATAATAAGGAGATTTTAATAGAGTATAAGAAAATAAGAAGAATCGAAAATAAAATAAAAACAAAATGAAAGAGGATTTTTTACCTATTGATCTCTTCTCTTGGAGATACTCATTAAGGCCCGTGGTTTTGGACTTTTGGTGGGACTTTTATGTCATGGATGTGTATAAGAGTATTGGGAAGAGTATTGGGAAGAACACTAAAAATGATCAAATCTTGAGAGGTGTGAGAAGGAGATGGGGTGAGGTTGGTATTTATATTAGAGGGGTGGAGGGTTCCATTATTTCAATCTATATTTAATTATTTATCAAAAGGAAATAAGTAGTGTTGGTTATAATTAATAAATAATGTAATTAATGCCTTTGAGTTCAAAACAACTGTTCATACCTTGACATAACATCATCGACGTCCCAATTATTCATGTAATTAGGTTATTTCACAAATTTCTATATTTCATTATTCAACAAAAACTCTTGTATTTCAGAAAAATCTCAACAATTCACCCCAACAATTTTATATGTTTAAAATTCAGAATTGAACACCATTTTATCAAAATAATTTTATAAATATGAGAAGTTTAATTTTTAAAAAAAACATAATTTGTTCGAAGAATATTAATTTTAAAACTATAAATGATTTTATAACACGTTGAAAATTAATCAGGTTCTCATAAAATTATATTATAACGATACGTTAATAAAATAATAATTTACAACTAAATTTTATTAAAATATATTTTAATTGAAATTACTAATTTTATAATAAAACCGTAATTAAATAATTTTGACTTAATCAATATTTTTTTGAAATAATATTTATTTACTTATACTATGATTATATTGTCACTTATAAGATATCTAAATTTTATTTTTACATTCATTTGGAAGATTTACTATTAATAGGGGTTATATAACTATTTATAAGGGTAACATTTATATTCCAAGGAATCAAGTTACTATTAACCAACATTTATGATTATCCTATGAAACTCTAAATATATTACTGATCGCAACGGTGTATGTCTGTTTTTTGAAACTCAATTCATAAAAGTATGTAAATTATGTTTACGTCAATGTTATGACTATCTCTTTTAAATAAAAAAGTTTTGTTTAATAGAGACTCAGGGTTTCAAGGATTTCATTCAATATTAAATGTAATTGTAAATACTTAGGGTGTTAGAAGATATGAATATATTAGTATAAAAAATATAGTGTTTTACGATGGACATTGATGGAATTAGTTTGACATGAAGGGGTGGATGTTTTCCTTTTAAAGTTGATTAAAAGACCACATTATTTATAACACTTTACTTTTAAATTATATCATTACACTAGTTAAGGGTCAATTACTACAAAATATTAAAATAATAGATTATGGGGGTGATACTAGATTAATGAATTTACATTAGATAATTCCTACTCTTGTGTTAAACACTTTTTAATTATATATTATTATATTTTTACATTTTACTACATTAGTGTTTACCGTTTAAAAAAAATTTATTATGTAATTTATATTTATTAAAAAATATGTAACCCATCTTATGAAACCACGAAATTATAAAAATTGATATAATATAAAATTACCGAAATTAAATTTATTAGATAGTTAATATTAAATTTTATATTAAAATATTCAACATATTGGAGAAATGTTTTTTTTTTAAAATGGTTTCAAAATTAAGTGTTCCTAAACATATTTGATATTGATTATTGATAAGTAAATTTTTCATACATTATTTCATATATCAGTACACTATTATTTTAATATTAATTATATTTCAATCCTATTTTTGGTTTGTTTATATTTTTGATGAATTTTGGAAGGACTGTATAAATATTTTGAAAATTGATCTAAAAGAAGTGAATATAGAAGCCAAAGTCACATTGACTCATTTAAAAAAGTGTCATGGAATGTCACAATATTTTGGAATATAATTTGAGTTGGAGAAGGAGTATATAATTTGTACAGGACATATCATACAGAATAAAATATAAATTACATCATATTATATTCAAGATTGAAGATAAGATCATACAATGGGTTATGACATAAACTCACATAAGGAAAAGAAAGACCATGAAAACTTAGGATGTAACAACACTGGTAATGATGTGAATTTTTTTTAAATTCCACAAAATAGTAGATTAGACCATCATTTTTGTTGGGGATTCACCATAATGATTCGAGAATTCCATTAAACACTAGATGCTTCATTATGACTAAATTTATTGATGAATTAATTTAAAATGGGTCACCTTGATGGCCTCTAAATAATGAGTTCCTATTCTACTACTAGATTATCTAACCATAGACCAAGTCATGGGGGAAGAATCTATGTAGTGTAGGTGAATCCACCTATTATTATTCTTTTATTTTCATTTATATTTTCTTTCGTAATTATCCATACGCTTTACACCCATATCCTAATGATAAGGGGGTAATTAATTCCTTGGTTAGGTTAATGTAGCTATTGGGATAAGAGGCTTTTATATTTTTTTTTCTTATTACATTCATGTTTTTGGGTTTCCACAATTTTGAATAAAACTTATAATCTCATTAGTCTTGTTTAATCATAACAATTGATTCATGAATCTGAATGTTCTATTTAATTGTGGAAATAGTAGCCTTCGACTACACCATGACCATTGTGAACATAGGGTAATTAATTTGAAAAATAGTTTTGAGACAAAATCACTTTGACAATGCGAATAATTTCTATGAAAAAGGGAATTCGGGTATTGATTTCTTGTGGAGGGGACACCCAAACCACCAGATCATCCTCAATATGATGTGAACAACAATACTGAAAAATAGTTTATCTTCTATATCCAATTATACAAGAAAAATGAAATCTAAAAAACCCCATCAATACATCTAATCTGAATTTCAAAACACGAAAATAATATTCCTTCTTCCCTATCTTAAATCAAAAAAATATAAAATGAAAAAAAAATATTTATTCTCCATCCTTCCTCATAATAAAATATGAATTTTTTTTTAAAAAAAATTACTAATTTCAATATCTTGTGGGTTCGACCTCATCTCGCTTATATATATATTTTAATTAACTATTTATATTTTTTGAGTATTATAAATTTTCATTTTTAGTTTTCCTCATAGGGAATTAATGATGACCTTGTGGGCATATCAATTATAAAATTAATTAATATAAAAATATAAATAAATAATTTTAATAATTATACTAGATTCATTACTAAAAATTGATTATGTTTTATGTTTAGATATTAATTAGGAATTTCTAATAAGTTTATTAAAAAATAATAGTTTTAACATTATCGTTTACTTTAAAAGTAATCAGAGTAATCATTCATTTATGCAGAAAAATTAAATTTACATTGTTAGATAGTAGGATAATGTTTATCAAAAATATGGAAGCCATTTTATGGATTAATATTAAAAAAGTGAATAATATTTTTTAATATTAGTGGATATATATGTTTTTAGAGTAAAATATTATGTATGTATCAAAAATGATATATATGGGCTCTTTAAATAAAACATTGTTATTTTAAAAGTTTTATTTTAATTATATATATATATATATATATCTATTAATATATAATTTTCTCAATAAAAATTTAGTCACTATTATATTTTGATAATGTTATAATTGTGATGGTTTTATAAATATCTATATTTTTTAATGATTCACTTAAATAAAAATCCATTTTAAAAACCCAAAAATTTATAGTAAGATAATATTTTCATTATAAATCGAATGATTATATTTTATTATCTTAATATATTTAAAAATTATAAATTCATATTTTAAATGTGAAATATAATGAAAAACCATTTTTATATAAAAATAATCATTCCTTCTCTTTAAAAGTTAAAATATCAAATAAATAAAGTAATTTATATTCAAAATATAATACATTAATAATTATATGTTTATATAGACCTTTTTCCATGTTAAATATCCCCTCAAAATATTCATGGATGATTTAAGAATATCATCTGGTGGAATTCAATGGAGGTGATTTAGCTAGAAAAGATTTCATATCATTTCAAATTATCGTAATTATTTCTTCAATATGAGTTCTATACTAGATTAATTTTTTGATTTTAATATGGTATTTTTATAAATAAATCCATGGAAAAACTAAATCCATTTTAGGTCTTGAGATTTGATAAAGATCTAGAATACATTTTCTTCTCGATTCCATTTCTTTCATTTCAATATTTCATAATAATTGACCTCACATATTTTGATAATCCCAATTATGGTCACATACAGTTATAATCATAAATAATGTTCATTTAGATATTAATTATTTCAATATATGACATTATATGACTTCAAGATGATAATAATATTAAAATAATCATTGAAATATGTTAATAAATGTTTATCTATGTTTATATGAATTTTGAAATAATTCTAACTCAATCGTATATCTTTTGCATAAAGTAGATAAGTGTTAATTCCCTAATATGCTTATAGATAATGATACAGACAAACAGATCTATGAGTACTTGGTCTACCAATAGATATATTAACTGATAATCAAAGGTCACTGATACGCAGAGCTACCGATAGAAGAAGAGCTACTGAAATAGTCACAAATACAAAACGATCCACTGATACAAAAGAGCTACTGATAGAACAAGTCTACCGATATAACAAGGCTACCGATAAATAGTGTACCAATAAGTGTAGTTTCCAATACAGAGACCGAAACATGAAAACTACTGATAAACCAGCGAGTTACTGATGGACCATGATCTACCAATAGAAGGAGTCATCGGTACATAATGCTACTATTACGCGGAGTAACAACTACCCATACTATGAGCTACCCGTACAAGGACAAATAGCTACAGATAGGAGGTCACAGCTATACAAAGTCCACCATTGCACATCAACCAACATAAGGCTACTGATGAACGACTGACCAGTCAAACACTATACTCTCAATATTATTTATTTATTAAGAAATAGTAATATCTGACGATTTTAATGCAATTAATGTTATTTAATGATTGTTGTTGGCATGTCAGGGAACCGTACCTCAGACCCGTAAAAAGGTAATCATTTTCTTTTACCGAAGCTGAAAGCTATAAAAGGAAGGAAAAATGTCTAGGAAGAAGGTAACTAAGTGGAAAGTGAAGTGTGTGGAAAATCAAGGGATGAATACCATTGGAAAGTTGTGCATTCACACAGAAAATAAAGGCAACATTCATATTTAAAGAACACTGGACATACACAAAGCCATTCATTCTAGAGGAGAACACAAGCTGAACCTTAGTCAAGGTGTGAAGAACTACAAAAACCACTTCATGCACTCAATCTGATCAAACTGAACTTGAAGAAAACTACCCTATGTTTTTCATAAAAAAAACATAGAAGGACTCAGAAGAATTTCTGATTAATCAAGAGTCTAGAGCTACACTTCAAATCACTAGATCTTTCTAAAACTCATATCTACTCTCTTAGTGATTCTTTTATTTACATTTTGAGCAGTGTGGATACTCTTTACATTTTATATACACACTGTCTCCTGAGCTAAGTTGGAGGATTTCTAAATCCTCACAGAACCCTTCAATAAATCTCGTGTATCCCACTGTGGATAGTGGTAGAGGTCATGTAAGACCTGGAAAGCCTGTGTGCTATTGTTTTTTTTCCACAAAGAAATGTGGTAGAGGCCTTAGTACCTGGACATTCTTTTTACTATTGTTTACCCAGATCCAGGTGTGGATCAAATTTATATAAATTGTTTGAGAGGACGAAGTATCAGCTTGAGACTGAACCTCTTGGTTATATCTGATGTGAATCTTAGTTTCTATCTTATGTATATTAGATATATATATATTCTATTTAACTGCTAATTACTATGAAATACAATTTGATTTAAAGTTACTTTGATAGTTAAATTATCAAAGGTTTCTACTTATTGTGAACTATTAATTTAGATTCAAAATTTTATTTAATATTTTGTTTAAATTAACTGAGACCTAATCAATCTTTGAGAAACTAATTGCACTTTTACAACCTGTATAAATTCACTATAGTGTAACTTGTTTTTAAATAGGGGGATTTTAAGAGAAATAATTTTTAATAGAAATTTCAACTGGAAATCAATTCACCCCCTCTTGAGTATCCACTCCATCCAAAAAATTTTATCATAGGAATAATTTTTGTTTATCATGGTTTTTCGAAACACTCTATTTTTCAACTGTGATTTTAGTTGAATCTTAAAGATCTTAAATTTCTGTTAGTTTTATATTTTTTATCATTAATTTTTTTTTCTCGAAATTCTATCTATGGATAATAGATTAGAAGGTGTTTCTACCAACATGACACCTTTATTTAATGGTACAAATTATGTCTATGGGAATCTTAAAATGAAAATTCATTTAGAAAATATGTGATTTGGTAACTGGAAACCTATATAAACACAATATACGATTCCATAGACTGTTAGAACTACATGATATGAACCTATTAAAACTTCATACAATAATAATTTCAATGCTATGAATTCTTTGTACTGTGCTTTAAGAGATGAAGAATTTAATCGCATACCTACATGAAAAACATCTTATGAAATCTTTGTCACTTTGGCTATTTCCCATGAGGGAACAACCAATGTCAAGGAAATGAGACTAAATACATATAATATTAAATATGAAAATTTTAAAATGAAGAATGATGAGACTATTACTGACATGTATCTTAGGATCAATGAGATTGTCAACACTATGAGCTCTCTTGGTAAATATTTTCCTACAAAGGAACAGATCATGGAGATATTAAGATATTTTCAAGAAAGATGGAGAGGAACATATGTTTCCATTATATAATCATGAGACGTCAGCAAAATTACTATTAATAAATTAATTGGTAAGAAAATGATGTATGAGGAAGAGCTGAATGTCAACAAAGAAGAGGATGATGAACCAAGGAAGAAGTTAGTAGCCTTCAAGACATCTACTTCAAATAGTAAAGGCAAATGAAAAATTCAATGTGAAAGTGATAGCTCAAGAAGTGATGAGAGTGCATCTGACAGTAATGTTGAGATGGCTCAAATAGACAGAAGATTCAAGAAGTTCCATAAGAAGAATAAATTCTTCAAAAAATAAAATTACAAAGGAAAATATGATAACAAAGGTCATTGGATGATGTACTGGAAGAAGCCTCATAATAGTGATGAAATTTTCTGCTTGAATGAAAAAGGAAAGGAAATGTAAAACTAGACTATCCAAATTGAAGTTCAAAAAGAAATATGACTGCAAGGACAATATGTAAAAGAAATCTATGAAAGCTACCTAGAGTGATTCAGAAGATATCACAAGTGAATTTGAAGTATTTGACTCTGAAAATAATCGTACTAACATGTGTTTTATGACAAACACATCTGAGGTAACACTAGACTCTCTTTCTTTAAATTCATATTATTCGGGAGTTGATTCTGATTCTGAATCTAAAAATATGTCTAGTGAAGAGTTATTTGAATATTGTCACATGCTACAGGAAAGCTGTATTAAATTGATGGAAAAGTAGAAAGCTTTGAATAAATGGCATGCTATAACTAGCTCTATCAAATCTTCCCTTGATATAGAAAAGGAAATGAATTCACAATTACTTAAGGAAAATAGTGAACTGAAAATGTCTAATGAGAAATTAAGAAAAGACTTATAATAATTCACAATTGGAAAATATACTCTTACACAAATGTTAGGAAAACATGTGGCACCAAAATATACCACTAGAATAGGGAATCAGCCAGGATGGAGAAAATTTACTAAACCTAGATTCATTTCTAAATCTAGAAAAAAATGATGCTAGTTATAGTTCTGGAAATCTGTATGCCTTAACTTATTAATCATATGGTTATAAATCAAATTATGTTTATCTTTCAAAATCAATCAATTCTATGAACAAATTGAGACCCATAAGACAAATCTGGGTACCTAATGCTTTGATTAATAACCTGTCTGGACCCAAGAAAATTTGGGTCCAAAATAATTTTCCATCTAAACCTGTTTTGTAGGAAAATAGTTTGAAAATTTCTCATAAGAAGGTATGGTACATGGACTGTGGATGTTAAAGGCATATTTTTGATTATTAATCATGCCTCAAAAAGCTTAATCAAAGTTGATAGAGGCCACATCACCTTTGGTTATAACTCTAAAGGAAAGATTATTGGCCTAGGACAGATTCGTAACACTGATTTAGTTTAATTTCTAAAGTTTTATTTGTTGATGGACTTAAATATAATCTGTTGAGTATTTCTCATTTATGTGATGATGGTTTTAATGTTAAATTTAAAAATTATTCTTCTAATGTTTTTAACTCCAAAAATGATTTAGTATTTTCTGCATTGAGAAATGAAAATGTTTATGTTGTTGATTTAAATACATTAGATAAACAAAACATAACTTTATTAAATTTTTTTCATAATGATTCTTGGCTGTGACACATAAGATTAGGACACTGCAACATTCATTCACTTAGTAATCTGACTAGGAAGAACATAGTTATAGTCCTACCCTAACATGAATTCCCATCAGACAATGTTTGTAATCCCTGTCAAAAGGGACAGAAACATAATGTTTCTTTTAAATCAAAGAATGAAGTTTCAACTTCTCAACCTCCAGAATTGGTTCACATGTATTGGTTTGGAACTTCTAGAGTTTCTAATTTCAATGGGAAGCATTATTTCTATGTCTTAGAAGATGACTTTTCATGATATACTTGGGTATACTTCTTAGCTCACAAAAGTGATGCTTGTTCTTATTTTATTAAATACTCCAAGTCAACAGAGAACCTTAGTGGACTTAATATTAATACTTTGAGAAGTGACCATGGTCGTTAGTTTTAAAATCATTATTTTGAATCTTATTTCTCACACAATGTCTATAGTCACAATTTTCTGCCCCTAGGAAACCTTAGCAGAATGGTGTAGTAGAATGTAGAAATAGAACCCTCCATGAAATTGCAAGAACTATGCTTAAAGACTATGTCCTTCAAATTTATTTTTGGGCTAAAGCTATAAATACAGCTTGTTATATTATCAATAGAGTATTAATTAGACCCGTTCTCATGAAGACCCCTTATGAGTTGTGGAATAATAAGAAACCTAAGGTTAGTTACTTTTGAGTTTTTGGCTCAAAGCCTTTATTCTCAATACAAAGGATAATCTTGAAAGGTTTGCACCCAAAAGTGATGAAGGAATTTTTCATGGTTATTCTTTAACTAGAAAATCCTATAGAGTCTTTAATAAAAGAACCACCTGTGTGGAAGAATCGGTTCATATCAAGTTTGATGAATGTGATCCACATGAACCTAAGTCTTCTCTTGAAAATATTGAAGATGATTTGTCTGTTCTGGACCTTAATGATAAAACCAATGAGCATATTGTAAAGACATCAAGTTCTAGAAATATTCCAGAATCTACTCCTATAGAACCCAAACATAGAGAAGATACTGAAATTACTAGTCCTACCTTTACTAGATCAATTAAGATTCTAAATAATCATCCTTTTGATGTTGTTGTTGGTAATCCAGATAGAGGGAAAAAGACTAGAGCTTCTATAAGAAACCAGGTTGAACCTCAAGCCTTTCATTCACAGTTAGAACCTAAAAATTCCAATGATTCAATCAATGAGGAATTTTGGGTAATGGCTATGCAAAAAAGAATTAAATCAATTTGAATGAATCAATGTCTGGTAATTAGTTGATAGAACTAAGGAAACTTTGACAATAACCACTAAATGGGTTTTTAGAAACAATGTTGATGATTCTGGAAATATAGATAAAAACAAATCTAGGATACTTGCACAAGGGTATAGTTAAGAGAAAGGAATATACTATGAGGAAACCATTGCCTCTGTAGCTAGATTAGAAGCTATTAGGATCTTACTTGCCTATGCTTCTCATCTGAATTTATTGTTATATCAAATGGTTGTTAAAATTGCTTTTCTGAATGTAACATCCCAGGTAAATAAAGAATAAAGAATTTTCATATTTATTAATATTTACGAATTAAATATTAATTTTAATTAAAATGGGTTTCTACGTTCGATAGCGTACTCGGTACGCAACGATGAGTTTCTTTGAAAACTTACATTGCACACAAGTAATAAAATAGTATTATTTTAAATGTTAGTTAACGAGTAGCCGTTGTACTGGTGGGAATGGATAGAAATAACTAAAATATTATTATATATGTTTTCAAATGTTTTTACAATTATCCAATAAAAGATAAAGGCTTAAAATACGAAAAGAGTTCAATTTTATCTTTTATACCCTAATTTTCACTAAAGGTTCACTTATCACCTTTTGATGGAGAACTGTCATTAAATATAGTTTTGATCACTCTTATACATTCTTTTGGACCAAATAAAACTCTTCTTTAGAATCGGGACATCAAAATTTACTTTGGGTGAATTTTTGGTATCTTTCCGATAAAGTTCATTTTTTAATGAATAGTGTAAAATGTTGTATTTTAATTCAAAACCTCTTTTTAATCTAATTTATTTATATGATTAGATTATCTTTTGAATTGGTTTTAAAGTGAAATTAGAAAATATTTTTACAATTAAATCCAATAGTGGTCGTTGGAATTAATTTCACTTTGAAATCGGACTTAAACTAGTGTCAATCTTTTGGTACTTATTGTTTCATAAAAACACGCTATTTGCTCTGACAGCGAGAATTAATTATTAAATTAATTAATGTGACTTATATGTTTTGAATTTTGTAAAATAGACTTCATTTTTGAATTTGGAATATCAAATATAGCTTCGGGTGAATTTTTAGTAATTTTCTGAAAAACTTCAATTTTTGATGAATAGTGAAACCACTAAGTGGTACTTATAAAAACTGATTTTTCCGTTTAAATGAAATTTTTCCATCTTTGTGTTTTGAATTTAAAAAATCCGACATACATGGTTGTCATTAAGAATTAAAATGTGGTTCAATGAGATTATAATAATTTTTTGGTGAATAGTAACTTATTAAGTTCTTAATCGCGATTAGTGGTAATTAGTGTAGCTTAAGGTAAAAATAATGTTTCAATAATATGAAATGAACTTGACACATGTCCTACCCTCATTGGTTGTGTCATGGCCGACCAAGACAAGCCATGGGTCAACTTGGGGACCCCATGGAGACACTTTGGTTGGGAAATGCCATAAATAACTTTTTATTTAATGTAAAAGTAAAAATGACACAAACAGAATATGTTTTACGAATACAATTTTTACATGGGGTTATAAAGATCAGATTTTTTATTATAAATAGTCATTGGAAATATAAAAATATTTCCTACATCATAGTATTTTTTTTATAATTTTTAGACTTTAAATAAATTAAATTATTTATGAAATAATAATGATGAAGCGATGACATCATTATTTGACGATTTAAATAAAATGGAAAGATAATGTAAAATATATGAAGTACACATGTCCAAAACCATTTGGATGAGTGTATTTCGAACCCTTATCACCTTATCCTCGAATTGAATCAATTTGGGACCTTTTAAAACCGAAACATATTTTCAAATAAAGTAATATTTCTTTAATTTCCAAAAGTGTCCCTCCTCTCCTCTTATAAAAGGCCCCCACCTCTACCACCTTACACACACTCCTCATGCCTTTGTCTCAGCCAACCCCTTCCCATTTACTCTCTCCACATCCCTCTCCTCATCCTAGAGGATTCCCTTTGGGCAGAATCCTTTTAAAGGAAGCCTTTAGGCTCAAATCAAAAGGAGTTACACTTTTAAAGATAATTCATTCTCTCTTGTTCATTTGTTTTATTTTGCTTCTCCAACCCTATAAACTCTTTTTATTTACATATTTTGTAACAACACCAGTATCATCAATATACTAGGAAGTTTTTATAAGATTTATTCGAGCTACACTCTCACACAACTACATCAAATGGTTAAAGAACATACGGTTTCCGTGGATGGCGAAATTCTGCCTCCCGAAACGATGATTGTTCAATACTCATTTAACACCTTCAAAGGTGGCCATTATGATGTCACTATTTTTATATATGATATATAATATGTTTATTTTTTCTTTAAGCTTCTGTATTTTTCATTTTGGTCATACCTTTATGGTTTCCATTATGGGTAAACACGATATCTTCATTTAAGGAAGTGCGGACTACCGCCCCCTCAAAGTGATGTGATGGGTTAATGCCATATGTGGGATGTGTAAAGGATGGATTTAAAGTTATTATATATGATGTTATACTGGAATTATAAAATACCTCTATATCATTATTATTTATTTCCATTAAAGTATGAGATAGAAATGAAAGTAGCATTCATGCGTACGTACGGCTTACCGTCTCCATCAACGGTGCATTTCATTTCTTATCCCCAAATGTAATGTACTATTAATAGTACATGTATATAATGGATATATATAATTAATGATATATCTAAATGATTAATATAATTCTGGAATTAAATTATAAATACCTCTAATTTAGTTTTAATTCCATTAATATGACAAAGAAATGAAAGTAGTGTTCATGCGTACGTACGGCTTACCGTCTCCATGAATGGTGCATTTCATTTCTTAACTCTAAATGATTATGTAATATTATAAATACATGTATATTCTGGATATATATGATACATATTATATCCAAATCGGGAATTTCATTTTGGATATAAAGAACCTTTGACCACACGAACAACATGTAATTGTAAGAAGTCCACTTTCGACTTAAGAACCAAATATTGACAAAACAAACATTATTAACTTAAATGGTTACATAATGTTTATAACATGGAAATAAGTGATATAAAAGGAATAATGAACTTTAAAATGGTTCTTAGTCAAGTATAAATTAACTCAAGTTTATTATTCAGGACGTTAAAAAACGATCGATTCAAGTCGGACCCGAGGTAAGGGAATTTCTTAACCCAATTTCCATTCTTTGGGTTAATCTCCTACTTTCAAATTATGTCATGATATTATTATGTCCTATCTTGTATTTTTATATTCTTTATGTGTAATTATAGTTAATACACATAATAGATCTATTTTATTTTAAAAATGATCTTTGTAAGGGACTTCGTCTCAATCTCCTTTCATTGAGGCATATTTCGTTATATACACAACTTTCTTTTATACGGTGTATAAACCCCTTTGACTTTTACTTTTATACAAAAGGAATCTTTTTCTACGAAGCGTTTTACAAAAAGACAAAAAGGAATGTTTCTTTTAACGTACGCGACGACAACGACCTTTTCCGCCGCCGCGAGTATTATTTGGTCTTTGGCTTTCTCAACAAGCTGTAATCTTTTTAGAATAAAATAAATACCATATACTCTTTTATGTATTTTGGTATTGAAAATGGTTTTGAAAAAGGATTCTATTATGTCAATATATTTATGATATATTGTGATTGAAATGTGGAAATGTTATCATTCCTTTACATTGGTTTTATGTTTTATGATTTTATTATGGTACTTGGACATTTTAACGGGTGGTTACGTTATAAACCATATGACGAGTGGTGCCGTGAAAACCAGGACGGGTGGTTACGTTATAACCTCCAATGCATTGGGTATGGAAGTCGGCCGTATGGCTATTCCATTAAGTATGTATGGAAATTGGCCGCATGGCTATTCCATTAAGTGATATGTGTGGAAGTCGACCGTATGGTTATTCCACTTAAGTATGTTTATGTCCAAAGTTACCTTTATATATGTTATGTGTTCTTTTTATGGATTTTATGGTAATCCTTTGGTTACAAAAAGGTATGTAATGATACATTATTCAGTGAAGAGTTTTTACTACTTCATGAAGGTGAAGGTATTACTTTGATAGAGTATATATGGTTTATTTGATTTTTGAAAAACTAACAGTTTTCATTCTTTCTGTATCCCTTACTGAGCTTTTTATGCTCACCCCAAGTTTTTTATTTTGAAATGTTTTCACAAGACTTAATGTGGAATAATGTCAAGGATGGGATCAAGGGAATGTCATCCTATATAAAACATGGAACTAGACATGTTTCTTTTTAAGAGTTTTTTTTATTATGGAAACTTAGTAGAAGTGACTACTTTGTAATCTTTTGAGATGTAATAGTTATGTTCTAATTCTCTAAAACTCTAAACCTGAAAAGATCCTCAACGTGAATTATTCATTTAATTCAATATTAAGTAAGGTTGAAGGCCAGGGCCTTATAATTGGTATCAAAGGTCGGTTTAGACAACTTTAGGAGTTAGAAAAGTGTTAAATTATAATATGATTGAAATGATATAGCATTTACGGATTACCATTTTGCTTCGCCTATGATATTTTGTGTTCAGAATGGTTTTCCGTAGAGGAAACAAAGCAGCTATGTTGGGACGACATCAGGAGGAAGATAACCTTCCAAATCAACAACCCAAGATGGTTGGAATCGGAACTGAACAGTTTGTTGCAGTGATGGAACAGTTGACTTAGGCTATAAATGGTGGTGGTATCCATGCACGAGATCAGCCAGGTCAATCGCAGAGGAACATGTCAGTGGTGGAACATTTCATGAGGCAACATCCCCCATCATTTAGAGGATCATCTGACCCTGTGCTAGCTGATGGGTGGATTAAAGAAATGGAGAAGATTTTTGATGTCATGGGGTGTTCAGAGCATCAAAAGGTTAGTCTTGCTATTTACCGTTTTGAAGGTGAAGCTGATCAGTGATGGTCGATGGTGAAAAATATAAGGGATAGTGATGAGATTGAGGATCTTCACTGGGACGAATTCAAAGGTATGTTTCTTGAGAAATATTTTCCTAAGGTGGTTCGTCTTAGGATGGAAAACAGTTCCTAGAATTGAGGCAGGAGGATGATTCAGTGGCTGCTTATGAAGAAAAGTTCTCTCGATTGGCAAGGTATGATCCAAACTTCATACGAGATATTGATATTAATATAAACCGTTTTTACTCAGGGTTAAAGCCAAAGTATCGAAGGTCTTTAGCTTCTCGTGAGTTCAAAAGTTATGAAAAACTTGTTCGATGTGCGGAGAAGGTGGAAATGGAGTTTGCCGATGATCAGGTGTTCTATGAAAAACAACATAATAAGAGGTCTAGTTGGCATGAAAGGGGGAAGAATTCATCAATGAAGCAAGGAGGTAAGAAAACCAAATATCCATCTTGTGAGAAGTGTGGTAAAATGCATCCTGGAGAATGTTTATCCAAGTCTGGTAAGTGATTTCGGTGTGGTAAGTCTGGTCATATTGCTCGTAACTGTAAGGAAGATGATCAAGAAGGAAAGGAAAAGCCAATGGTAAGATGTTTTAAGTGTAATGAAATGGGTCATTATGCAAACGAGTGTCCAACGAAGAACTCAACTGGGAGAATGCAGCCAGACTACAAGCAGAAAGGGGTGGTGAAATCCTTTGCAACAACTTCAGCAGATGTTGGGCCATCTAATGAAGTGGTATCAGCTCTAGGGAGCTCAGTATTTTTCGAATATTGACTTGAGGTAGGGGTACCATCAGTTGAAAGTAAAAGAAGCAGACGTTCCGAAGACTACGTTCCGTACTAGATATAGCCATTATGAATTTGTAGTTATGCCTTTTGGGTTAACCAATGCACCTTCTGTATTCATGGACCTTATGAATAAAATTTTCCATGAGTTCTTGGATAAGTTTGTGTTTGTGTTTTGAGGTTTGGGACGAGGTTATGTGTGCCTTGTGATTCACAGTTGAAGAATAAGTTGTTATGTGAGGCTCATAGTTCCCCGTTTTCAGTTCATCCTGGTAGTACTAAGATGTACAGAGATCTGCGGGAGTATTACTGGTGGGATGGAATGAAAAGAGACATTGCTGATTTTACTGTGAAGTGTTTGACATGTCAACAGGTTAAAGCAGAGCGGCAGTTACCGAAAGGGATGCTTCAGCCTTTACCAGTGCCAGAGTGGAAATGGGAAAACATATCCATGGACTTTGTTGTGGGATTACCGAGGACATCTCGAGGTAATAATGCAATCTGGGATATTGTTGATCGCTTGACCAAATCTTCTCATTTCCTTGCTATACAAGATACTTTCTCTCTTGATCAAATTTCCTGTTTGTATCATAAAGAGATAGTCAGGTTACATGGAGTTTCTCTCTCCATTGTATCGGATCGTGATCCCAGGTTTACTTCTAACTTTTGGAAAGGCCTTCAGAAGTCGTTGGGTACTGAATTAAATTTCAGTACAGCTTTTCATCCTCAATCAGATGGGCAGTCAGAACGAACAATTTAGACCTTGGAGGATATGCTACGAGCTTGTTCGATGGATTATCAGGGAAGTTGGGACCAACATCTTTCTTTGGTTGAGTTTTCATATAATAACAGTTTTCATTCCAGTATACAGATGGCACCATTTGAGGCATTATATGGGAAGCGGTGTCGAACTCCAGCATTTTGGGATGAAGTGGGTGAAAGGAAGCTGATGGGACCAGAATTGGTAGAAGAGATGGCAGAAAAAGTTCAGTTGATTTAGAAGCACATGAGAACTGCTCAGAGCAGGCAGAAGAGTTATGCGAATAACCGAAGGAAGGATCTATCTTTCGAGGTAGGTGATCATGTTTTTCGCAAGGTTTCTCCTTGGAAAAGTGTGATCAGATTTGGTAAGAAATGAAAGCTGAGTCCAAGGTTTATTGGACCATATGAAATTCTAGAGAGAGTTGGATCAGTTGCATACCGGGTGGCTTTACCTCCGAGTTTATCTCAGGTACACAATGTTTTTCATGTTTCAATGTTGAGAAAGTATATGCCAGATCCATCTCATGTTTTGAGTCCAAAGGTAGTTCAGCTGGAAGAGAACCTATCTTATAAGGAACAACCGGTCCAGATTCTTGACCACAGGGAGCAGGTGTTACGAAATAAAGTGATTCATCAGGTAAAGGTTTTGTGGAAAAACCATGTGATTGAAGAGGCAATGTGGGAATCTGAAAATGCTATGAGGGATAAATACCCCCACTTATTTTGATAAGTGAATAAAATTTCGAGGACGCAATTCCCAAAAGGGGGGAAGGATGTAACATCCCAGGTAAATAAAGAATAAAGAATTTTCATATTTATTAATATTTACGAATTAAATATTAATTTTAATTAAAATGGGTTTCTACGTTCGATAGCGTACTCGGTACGCAACGATGAGTTTATTTGAAAACTTACGTTGCACACAAGTAATAAAATAGTATTATTTTAAATGTTAGTTAATGAGTAGCCGTTGTACTGGAGGTAATGGATAGAAATAACTAAAATATGATTATATATGTTTTTAAATGTTTTTACATTTATCCAATAAAAGATAAAGGCAAAATATGAAAAGAGTTCAATTTTAGGCTTTTATACCCTAATTTTCACTAAAGGTTCACTTATCGCATTTTGATGGCGAACAGTCATTAAATATAGTTTTGATCACTCTTATATATTCTTTTGGACCAAATAAAACTCTTCTTTAGAATCGGGACATCAAAATTTACTATGGGTGAATTTTTGGTATCTTTCTGATAAAGTTCATTTTTTAATGAATAGTGTAAAATGTTGTATTTTAATTCAAAACCTCTTTTTAATCTAATTTATTTATATGATTAGATTATCTTTTGATTTGGTTTTAAAGTGAAATTAGAAAATATTTTTACCATTAAATCCAATAGTGGTTGTTGGAATTAATTTCACTTTGAAATCGGACTTAAACTAGTGTCAATCTTTTGGTACATATTGTTTCATAAAAACACGCTATTTGCTCTGACAGCGGTAATTAATTATTAAATTAATTAATGTGACTTATATGTTTTGAATTTTTTAAAATAGACTTCATTTTTGAATTCGGAATATCAAATATAGCTTAGGGTGAATTTTTGGTAATTTTCTGAAAAACATCAATTTTTGATGAATAGTGAAACCACTAAGTGGTACTTATAAAAACTGATTTTTCCGTTTAAATGAAATTTTGCCATCTTTGTGTTCTGAATTTCAAAAATCCGACATACATGGTTGTCATTAAGAATTAAAATGTGGTTCAATGAGATTATAATAATTTTTTGGTGAATAGTAACTTATTAAGTTCTTAATCGCGATTTGTGGTAATTAGTGTAGTTTAAGGTAAAAATAATGTTTTAATAATATGAAATGAACCTGACACATGTACTACCCTCATTGGTTGTGTCATGGCCGACCAAGACAAGCCATGGGTCAACTTGGGGACCCCATGGAGACACTTTGGTTGGGAAATGACATAAATAACGTTTTATTTAATGTAAAAGTAAAAATGACACAAACATAATATGTTTTACGAAAACAATTTTTACATGGGGTTATAAAGATCAGATATTTTATTATAAATAGTCATTGGTAAGATAAAAAGATTTCCTACATCATATTATTAGTTTTATAATTTTTAGACTTTAAATAAATTAAATTATTTATGACATAATAATGATGCAGCGATGACATCATTATTTGACGATTTAAATAAAATGGAAAGATAATGTAACATCTATGAACTAAACATGTCCAAAACCAATTGGATGAGTGGAATTCGAACCCTTATCACCTTATCCACTAATTATATCAATTTGGGACCTTTTAAAACCGAAACAAATTTTCAAATAAAGTAATATTTCATTACATTCCAAAAGTGCCCCTCCACTCCTCTTATAAAAGGCCCCCACCTCTACCACCTTACACACACTCCTCAAGCCTTTGGATCGTCCAACCCCTTCCCATTTACTCTATCCACATCCCTCTCCTAATACTAGAGGATTCCCTTTGGGAAGAATCCTTTCAAAGGAAGCCTTTAGGCTCAAATCAAAAGGAGTTACACTTTTAAAGGTAATTCATTCTCTCTTGTTCATTTGTTTTATTTTGTTTCTCCAACCCTATAAACTCTTTTTATTTACTTATTTTGTAACAACAACAGTATCTTCAATATACTAGGATGTTGTTATAAGATTTATTAGAGATACACTCTCACACAACTACATCAAATGGTTAACGAACATACGGTTTCTGTGGATGGAAAAATTCTGCCTCCCGAAACGATGATTGTTCAATAGTCATTTAACACCTTCAAAGGTGGCCATTATGATGTCACTAGTTTTATATATGATATATAATATGTTTATTGTTTCTTTAATCTTCTGTATTTTTCATTTTGGGCATACCTTTATGGTTTCCATTATGGGTAAACACGATATCTTCATTTAAGGAAGTGCGGACTACCGCCCCCTCAAAGTGATGTGATTCGTTAATGCCATATGTGGGACGTGTAAAGGATGGATTTAAAGTTATTATATATGATGTTATACTGGAATTATAATATACCTCTATATCATTATTATTTATCTCCATTAAAGTATGATATAGAAATGAAAGTAGCGTTCATGCGTACGTACGGCTTACCGTCTGCATGAACGGTGCATTTCATTTCTTATCCCCAAATGTAATGTACTATTAATAGTACATGTATATAATGGATATATATAATTAATGATATATCTAAATGATGAATATAATTCTGGAATTAAAATATACATACCTCTCATTTAGTTTTAATTCCATTAATATGACAAAGAAATGAAAGTAGCGTTCATGCGTACGTACGGCTTACCGTCTCCATGAACGGTGCATTTCATTTCTTACCTCTAAATGATTATGTAATATTATAAATACATGTATATGCTGGATATATATGATACATATTATATTCAAATCAGGAATTTCATTCTGGATATAATGAACCTTTGACCAGACGAACAACATGTAATTGTAAGAAGTCCACTTTCGACTTAAGAACCAAATATTGACAAAACAAACATTATTAACTTAAATGGTTACATAATGTTTATAACATGGAAATAAGTGATATAAAAGGAATAATTAGCTTTAAAATGGTTTTTAATAAAGTATAAATTAACTCATGTTTATTATCCAGGACGTTAAAAAACGATCGATTCAAGTCGGACGCGAGGTAAGGGAATTTCTTAACCCAATTACCATTCATTGGGTTAATCTCCTACTTTCAAATTATGTCATGATATTATTATGTCCTATCTTGTATTTGTACTTTCTTTATGTGTAGTTATAGTTAATACACATAATAGATCTATTTTATTTTAAAAATGATCTTTGTAAGGGACTTCGTCTCAATCTCCTTTCATTGAGTCATATTTCATTTTATACACAACTTTCTTTTATACGGTGTATAAACCCCTTTGACTTTTACTTTTATACAAAAGGAATATTTTTCTACGAAGCGTTTTACAAAACGGCAAAAAGGAATGTTTCTTTTAACGTACGCGACGACAACGACCTTTTCTGCCGCCGCGAGTATTATTCGGTCTTTGGCTTTCTCAACAAGCCGTAATGTTTTTAGAATAAAATAAATACCATATACTCTTTTATGTATTTTGGTATTGAAAATGGTTTTGAAAAAGGATTCTATTATGTCAATATATTTATGATATATTGTGATTGAAATGTGGAAATGTTATCATTCCTTTACATTGGTTTTATGTTTTATGATTTTATTATTGTACTTGGACATTTTAACGGGTGGTTACGTTATAAACCATATGAAGGGTGGTGCCGTGAATACCAGGACGGGTGGTTACGTTATAACCTCCAATGCATTGGGTATGGAAGTCAGCCATATGGCTATTCCATTAAGTATGTATGGAAATTGGCCGTATGGCTATTCCATTAAGTGATATGTGTGGAAGTCGACCGTATGGTTATTCCACTTAAGTATGTTTATGTCCCAAGTTACCTTTATATATGTTATGTGTTCTTTTTATGGATTTTATTGTAATCCTTTGGTTACAAAAAGGTACGTAATGATACTTTATTCAGTGAAGGGTTTTTACTACTTCATGAAGCTGAAGGTATTACTTTGATAGAGTATATATGGTTTATTTGATGTTTGAAAAACTAACAGTTTTCATTCTTTCTGTATCCCTTACTTATCTTTTTATGCTCACCCCCAGTTTTTTTTTGAAATTTTTTCACAGGACTTAATGTGGAATAAGGTCACGGATGGGATCAAGGGAATGTCATCCTATATAAAACATGGAACTAGTCACTTTTCTTTTTAAGAGTTTTTTTTATTATGGAAACTTAGTAGAAGTGACTACTTTGTAATCTTTTGAGATGTAATAGTTATGTTCTAATTCTCTAAAACTCTAAACCTGAAAAGATCCTCAACGTGAATTATTCATTTAAATCAATATTAAGATAGGTTTAAGGCCTGGGCCTTATACTGAATAGTTTTATAATTTAAGATGTTTTTGTTGAACAACCACCTATATTTACCAATCCCCATTTTCCAAATCTTTTTGTCAAGCTATCTAAAGCTTTATATGGTTTAAAACATGCACCAAGAGCCTGGTATGACAAACTTAGTAATTTTATTATTTCAAAAGGTTTTACTAAAGGGATTGTTGATCCAACTCTTTTTATTAAAAGAATTTATAAATATTTATTGATAGTACAAATCCATTTTGATGAAATTATTTTTGGGTCTTCTAAAAATTCTTTATGTAATATTTTTTCATAGAGTATGAAAAATAAATTTTAAATGAGTTTAATGGTAGAACTAAAATATTTTCTTGGATTTCAAGTTTTTTAAAATGTAATTGATATTATTTTTAATCATGGTAACTGTAAAAAGAATCTTTTAAAACGTTTTGGCATGGATAGTATTAAGGAATGTCATACTCCAATTAGTTTTATCTTTAAATTGGATGCAGATGAAACTCGGAAACCAGTGGATCAAACAAGTTACAGAGATATGATTGGAGGCTTACTTTACCTTACTGCTATTCGACCAGTTAATATGTTTAGTGTGTGTATGCGTGCAAGAGTTCAATATATTCCTAATGAATCACATTTTCTTTCTATTAAAATAATTTTTATGTATCTCAGACATACAAAAAATTTGGGTTTGTTTTATCCAAAAAGACAATCATTTTAATTAATTAGTTATTCAGATGATGAATTTGCTGGTTGCAAGTTAGATAGAAAAATCACATCTTGAACATGTAATTTTCTAGGTAAGACCTTAGTATCATGGTGTAGTAAGAAGAAGAATTATGTAGCTTTGTCCACTACCGAAGTAGAGTATATAGCTGTTGGTAGTTGTTTTGATAAAATTATATGGATGAAACACACTCTTTTGGAATATGGATATGATTTTATGCATTTTTCTATTAAATGTGATAACACCAGTGAAATTAACATTTCAAAGAACCATGTGTCTCACTCTATGACCAAACACATTGATGTAAGGCACCATTTCATGAGTGATCACTAGAAAAAAGGTGATATTACTCTTGAATTTATAGGTACTGAACATCAATTAGCTGACATTTTCACCAAACCTTTATGTTCAGATAGGTTAAGTTACATTAGACATGATATAGGAATGATTAACCATGACTGGTAGATACCTCACCGATGTACTTCACCGATGTGATACCTCACTAATGTACCTCACTGATGTGATACCTCACTGATGTACCCCACCGATGTACGTCACCGATGTTTCTCATCGATATGAAACCTCAAATATTAGGAATTCTCACCGATATACCCTATCGATAATTATGGGTTTTTCTGAACTTCTATCTTCTACCTGAATCTGTATCATTTATACATTACTTATTATATTTTAATTGTTTATTTTATGATTCTTAAATGATAAAACTATGTCTTAATCACTTCTCGGTCCACATCAAACCCTTTACCCTCAAGCCATAGCTCTCAAATATCTTGAAAACCCTCAGTTCCTCGAACCAAAGATGAAAAAAAACAAACTCCCTACTGTTATATATGACATTGATGAGCCGAATGCAACGAAGCAGAAGAAAGAGCCAGAAGAAAGTAGCAGTGTCAGTAGAAAAAGGTCGGGGAGGCGACCAGTGAACTCACATTTAAAGAATAGAGTTATTGCGATCAAAAAAGAGCTATGAGTGGAATGATTGTTGTCTAGTAGATCGTTAGTTCTCGAAGTGCTGGAAGATCAGAATTGGGTAGAATGATTTTCAAACAAAAATGGCCCCTACTATCCGAAGATGGTGAAACAATTCTATTAGTTTTTAAGCATTGATAAATCATAAGATGTAAACCGAATTATTTCACATGTGAATGGAAAGGAAACATCTTTTTCGTCTGTTGAGTGGGCTGAATACCTAAAGGTCCCACACGAAGGTGTGTCTATATATTTCTCGAAATCAGTACCACCTACAAGAGAGATATTTGATGATGAGATTTCCTTAGAGGAACTCACCGGTAGTGGAAAGAAAATATAGTCCATTGCTTCTGAAATGGTTTGAGAGAAAAAAAATTTGTTCAAGTTTGTTCATCTTGTTTTAATTCCATGGAGAGGGAACATTGAAAATTTAAGATATCAAGATATCTATCTTCTACATATTTTCATTCATGGTGTGAAAGTAAATCTCTATAGGTTGATAATGATTCAAATGGAGGATATTACCTGGCCAAAATCGATGACCAATGCATTATTCTTTTCCATGTTGAATTATATAATGTTTAAAGTAAATGGGGTAACTGAGTCTCAAGATGAGACAGTCGTAGTAAGGACTAATTTTTGTATCATAATCACTGTTTGGAAATACATGAAGATAAATTAGAATCCATGGATAAGAGAGTGTGTTAATGTCGATGAGAAGCTATATGATAAATTCAATCCTGAGGATCATCCTTCAAGGCCTAAGGATGTGAGGGATCTAGGTCTTGGACGTGATGAAGAAGAACCCAAGTATAGTGATGAGACTGATGAAGAGGAGACTTCTACTAATGATAGAAGGGATCCGGAATTACCCCCAAGTCATGTTGCTGAAATTATATCTTCAGGAAAGGAAACATTATTAGAATAATAAATACTTGTTGATGAGGAAGAACAACTAGCTCCTGATAATGAATAAGTAAGAGAGAATGAATCTGAAGCCTCTGATTCTATCTGCTTAAGTCTGAGTCCATTTATTGGAAGCTCAGTTGTTCATGTTAAGGATGTTGTGGGTAAGATGGAAGGGCATGTGCCTAATCCAGAGGAACCTCCATCTATTGCAGAAATGGAGTTGATTATAGAGGATTCTTCTGAGGATGAAAGATCCGATGATAATGTTATTTCTATACAATCAACTGCACCTGTTGAGGGGGAGCATCCAACCAGGTTTGGATGTGTTTCAGTGGCAGTTGAAATTGAGGATTTTGCAGAAGTCACAGGAATTTTGGTTTGTGGATTGGATTATCCATATTCTAATAATGAGACATCCCTCAATTGACCAAAAATCAATTAAGATATTCCGAATGAGTTGTTACCTAATGATGTGGTCAGAATTCATGATTTGGATAAGCTCAAGTCTGATCTCAAAATTAGTTTTGTGGAAGAAATATGGAAAATTGAAGCTTCACTGGTGTCATCTATTAAATTGATTATGAATGACTCAGGGGCCAATATAGTATCTGAAAGATCACCTGTTGTGGTTGAACCTGCTGATATGATCACCAGGGCTGATCTTTAATCCTTAAAAATTGATTTGAAAGAGTCTTTTAGTGCCTATGTTGCCAATTTAAATAACTGCTTTGTTGAAGAGATGAGCAATTTGGAAACGTCCTTTGCACTCTCTCTTGTATATAATGTATCTACATTTGAGTCAGAGAAAGTGGATGAAGTTACAGCTTTCCAGAATCAGATGTCTATCCAGGCATAAGATGTTTATGTTCTAAAAAAGTCTAATATCTCTTTATAATCTTATATATGTTCTAGATCTCAAGCAGAAAAAGACTTATCTTATGTCAAAAGTCTTGGGTGCTTGATGGTATCAGTCTTTGAGGGATTTAAAACCTCCATGAAAGATCATGTCATCACCCAGGATTCCCAAGTGAAATATCTTATCAGTGGGTTGACGAAAAACCTCAAGGAAATAGTAACCTTCTATATTGGTTATCTTTCTTCTAGAACTTCAGTGGATTTGGATCATATTAGAGCTGGGATTAGGGAAGAGCTTGGTTCAGCGTCAACCAGTTTCTCTATAGACTCATCCGGTTTGAGAAATGTGGTAACTTCTACTAGAGATACCACTAGAGAGATAATGAAGACAGTCCAAGACTATATGAGATAAGCTTCTACCTCTCAAAAGAGGTGAAAGACAAGGTATATTACTATATCCAAAGGATTTATACAATTTATCAACTCAATAATCATTTCAAACTTATGATAGAAAAAATAAATTTACCTCTAGTCAATCAAGCCTTAAGAGAGAAAGTAAGCAATCTAAGTGAATAGACTCCAGCATTGGACAAATATATGGGGAACAAGGACGATTTCAAATCTGATATGGATAGAGGAGGAGGAATAATTATGGATTTCAGAAATCTCTTGTTTCCCTTCTTGCATGTTGATTCTAGGACAGTGATTGTACCTCCAGCTTTACCTACTTCTTCCTCTTCTACTTCTCATGTTCATATGACTCTAGCCCAAGCTATTAGAAGCCATACTCCTATGATCACTCAGAGAACTGCAGAGTACATGCCATGAACAGTTTTAGTAGCTCTTCCACCTCTGATCATCTCTGGAGTTCTAAGCCTTCAACTGCATCCACCTCACCTGAATCTTCTTCTGATCCCAAGGGGAAATCTCATGCTGAGGATGTGGATTGATCAGTGGATATGATTTTTTTAGGAATCACCTGTATTTCATTATTGTTTCATTTTTGTTTCTCTTTGTAATCTGTTTTCTCCAAGGAATACAAATTCTCTTACTTTCTTTTCCTCATTTCTACTTCTCGTTGTCCCACTTTCTGATTATCACAATGGGGGAGAAATATTATCTAAGGGAAACATATTTGGGAATAATAACTTTTATGATAAAGGGGGAGAGATACTATTTTGTATGAGCTTAATTCATTTTATTCTGATCCATTTGTTATATTTTATCTTTGCTATATATTCTTTATAATACATTGTTTCCTCTAATGCAATTTGATATAATGTACTATCCTATGATACGTAACTAATTGTATTGGGATTATAATATCATAAGTTGTGATTATCAAAAATGGGGAGATTGTATACCACACCTGTTTTGATAATACCAATTATGGTCACATACTTTGATAATCCCGAATAATGTTCATATATATATTAATTCTTTCAATATATAACAAAATATGACTCTAAGGTGATAATAATTTTAAAATAATATTTGAAATATGTTAATAAATGTTTTTCTATGTTTGTATGAATTTTGAAATAATTCTAACTCAATCGGATATGTTTTGCATCAAGTAGATAAGTGTCAACTCAATGAAAATCATATAGCTACTGATATAGACAAACAGCTCTACCGGTACTTAGTCTACTGATAGACAGAGTCATCGATAATCAAAGGTCACTGATACGCAGATCAACCGATAGAAGCAGAGCTATCGATATATTCACGAATACAAAAAGAGCCACTAATACAAAAGAGCTACCTAAACAACAAGGCTACCGATAGAATAAGGCTACCAATAAAAAGTCTACTGATAAGTGTAGTTACCATTACAGAGACTGAAACTAGCAAGCTACTAAGAAACCAGTGAGCTACTGATGGACCAAGAGCTACCGATAGAAGGAGTCACCGGTACATAAAGCTACTGATACATGGAGTAACAGCTACCGATACAAGGAGCTATCGGTACAAGGATAAATAGCTACCAATAGGAGGTCACATCTATACAAAGTCCACCGTTATAAATCTACCGACAGAAGGCTACTGATGAAAGACTGACCAGACAAAATCTATACTCTAAATATTATTTATTAATTAAGAAATGGTAATATTTAATGATTTTAGTGCAATTAATATTATTCAATGATAGTTGTTGGAATGTCATTGAACTGTTCCTCATACTTGTAAAAAGTTAATCATTTTCTTTTACCGGAGATGAAAGTTATAAAAGGAAAGAAAAAGGAAAGGCAGAAGGTAACTAAGAGGAACGTGAAGTGCGTGGAAAAGAAAGGGCTGAATACCATTGGAATGTGGTGCATTCACACAGAAAAGAAAGGCTACATTCATACTGGAAGAACACTGGACATACATGAAGCCATTCATTCTAGAAGAGAAAAAAATCTATTTCTTATTCAAGGAGTGAAGAACTACAGCAATCTCTTCATGTAATCAAGCTGATCAAACTGAACATAAAGAAAACGACCCTCTATTGTTCAAAACAAAACTAGATAAGGACACCAAAGCATTCCTGATTAATCAAGAGTCCAGAGATTCCCTTAAAATCACTAGAGCTTTCTACAACTCATATATACCTTCTTAGTGATTCTTTTATTTACATTATGAGTAGTGTGGATACTCTGTACATTTTATACACACATTGTCTCCAGAGCTAAGCTTGAGGATTTCTAAATCCTCACACAAACCATCATTAAATCTCTTGTATCCCACTGTGGATAGTGGTAGGGGTCAAATAAGATCAGGACATCCTATGTGTTGTTGTTTTGTTTTGCCATGAAGAACTATGTTAGAGGCCTTAGTACTTGGACAGTCCTTTCACTATTGTTTACCTCGATCAAAGGTCTGGATCAAATTTATATAAATTTTGTGAGGGGACTAAGTCTCAGGTTGAGACCAATCCTCTTGGTTATATCTGATGTGCATCTTAGTTTAAATATAATGTATATTATATATATATATTTTCTATTCCTATGATAATTACATTGAAATAAAATTTGTTTTAAAGTTAATTTGATAGTTAAATTATCAAGTGTTTATACTTATTGTGAACTAGTAATTTAGTTTCAAATTTTAATTTAATCTTCTAATTAAATTAACTAAGACCTAATCAATCTTTGAGAAACTAATTGAACTTTTACAACCTGTATAAATTCACTACAGTTTAACTTCTTTTTAAATAGGGGGATTTTAAGAGAAATAATTTTTAACAGAAATTTTAATTGGAACTCAATTCACCCCCTCTTAAGTATCCACTCCAACCAATAGTAATATATTTATTTTAATTTATATGAGATAATTGAATATATGTATAATAATATTCATATTTTATTTTATCATATTACATTATAATTTTTGTATGTTGATTATAATGATGAAATATATGAATTTATTATTTCTATAAGAGAAAATATACCTTTGATTCTCAGGGAGTTACAATAATAAATCAATGTTGAGTACGATATCTGGTGTTTGTTTCCAAAAGCATATGAAATCTACCAAAGAGTTATATTTTTGATGAAATATATAACAATATCTCTAAAACTCCAAAAATAAACATAACCCTCATGTGGGAAATTTAAAAATATGAGGTAACTTGAAACCTCCCCTCCTCTAATCCGAAAACATAGACTTGAGTAAGTGAAGAAAATTATTATTTTGATCCTAAACTAATAATTAGTATATAAAAGAATAAAATATAAAGATAATACCAAAACAAATTATATCTCATCCATATATGGAAGTGATAATGCATGCATCTAGTAAATTCCTACTCCATATCCTCTCCTTCCTAACGTGTGATCACATTCATATCCATGTTCTACCGAATTTCATTCAAGAAGAGGTATATTATAAGGTTTTCTCGTAACTTACCCATCTTCTATTCGCTAATCCTATGTTAGATGGTCTTTCTTCTTCTATATTAGATAAAACTACTTCACTGAACAAGGCCTAAACCAGAACAAAGACCACCCACTTACAATATGGATGTTCTAACACTCTCTCCTTAGATAGCCATGAATTCAAAAGAAAAAAATACAACCCATCCCAATATTAATAACTTATGAACTACCATCTCTGGTGAGACATGATGATGTAATGTAAAACTAGCTACTCTTAACTAAAACATCTCATTGATTTGCCTATGTGTCTATGAACTGTAGTCCATACCCCACTTTTTATACAATATTGATGACTCAAATTTCCACACCAATATTTTCATTCTAATAATTGGTTTAAAAATATCTTTTGGTTCTCTGTTTTTCTATCATGTTCTCTGTGTTCTAGATTTGAATTTGGTGTTTCAAGTATTCTTGATTTAAATTTTGAGTTATGGGTGTTTTGGGCTGTATTTGGACTTATTCATTTTTAGTGTGATGGTATAGGGAGTAAATGTCTTTCTTGAGAGATTTTGGGACCCCTAGTTTAACATCATTATGTTATGTGTATGATGAATGGTTTACCCCTTGAGTTAGAAGAGTTTTGGGGTGAAAATAGTGATTTTGGGGGGTTTTGACCTCGTCACACTATTGAAGTGCATGGTTAGATTAACCTTGCAGCCTATGTGTGAAGGGGCTTCATGATTGGGTCTCATTGTTTTACTAACCATTCAGCCTATGTTTGTATCTCATGTAGCACTAGTAAATGGAAAATTGTACGGTTTGCGCATGTTTTGTTAAACCGTGTGAGATAACCATACAACCCACACAGAAAATGGAATTTTGGTGTTTTCTCCTTTTTTTATGTAAGTCTTATTCCCTTATCCTCCCCCCATTTGAACCATATGACCAAAACTCCTCCCATGGTGGTTTTTGGTTCCTCAAACCCCTCCATGTAGGATATAGTGTTGTTTATTTGTGAATCTTCACCCATATTGGATGGTTAGGGATCCCTTATCCTTCTCCTATTATTTTCTTCCATTTTAATTGTCTCCTCTAACCCTAGTGTCCATGCTTGGAGGATTTTCATACCAAGTGTGGTGAAAAATAGGGGGTTTTCTGTATTAGGGTTCCTTATGTATATTCTTGCTTCTCAGAACATTTTTGGACTCATTTCATGTTGGCATTGTTGAAGTGCGGGCAATTTGATTTAGGATTTACTTGAACTTGTCCACTAAATTTAGGATTCATTGGTTTTTTGATTTTTACACTATCCATTGATATTATATAATCATTTATTATATTCATAATGACTATTTGAAATGAAATAAGGTCATTTTCTTAATTATTTTGAATATATGATGTGTCTTTATTGAGTTCTACACATCATGTTTTTTATATATTCCTAAATAGTCTTTATCAAGTGGTTTGAGATTTTTAAATTCATGTTTTGGTTATGTAAATGTATTTATGATGTCTAAAATTGTGGTTTGAATTTATGAAATGTGTGTCTAAAATTTTTTGGACATGGAAGTGGTGTGTATGGTTCTTTAAAAATGGTTTGGCATGTGACGTAAATTTGTTGTTATCATTTTGGAAATGTGTGATTTCTCAAAGTGTATTTTAGAACAATTTTTATCTTTTGTGAAAATTGTTTTGCTGAAAAATATCCTTGGATAAATCTCATTCCTTGGTTGTGATTGAATGTTTTGTGAGGACCACACTAAGATGATCCCATGTTCGTGAATCGTTCAACCAAAATAGGTTGTTCTTTAGGGTGACTCAGAGAGACATGTTATGTAACATGATTTTGTGTGATATATATATATATATATATATTCATGTGATTGGATTCTCATTTTGAAATGGTTGGTAAATCCCCGGTTTGGCTAGGATGGGTACGATCGAGTATTTGGTCATTATGATGTCATAGGGTAATTCATGCCTTCAGGATGAGTGACATGTATAGTATGTTCTAGATTATTCTATGTGACTCTAGGTTCTCTAATGTTATATGAAACTATGTTGTCTAATTTGGATGAATGATATTATTTATGGTTGATTACTTTTGTGTGTTTACTTCCATTTCCCTGATTATGTGATCTTTGTTTTTTTTCTCTTGTATAGTGGGATTATTTTGATAAGTATTGAATTGGTTTTAAATGATTTATGAAAAAAAAATAAAAAATATATATTTTATATTTCATTTTTTCTTTTCTATTTCAAAACATTATCCTTCTTTTATTATGTGTAAATGATTACTTCTTGTAAGATATTTGGTTTTAAATTAAAAAAGTCAAGGGAAAGTGATTGGTTATAAAATGGAAAGCATGTCTGATAATCCTACTTTTATATATTATATTTCAAACAAGAAATCTATGGTTATTTTTTTATTTTAAGATCATTGGGAATTGAATTTTTGGGCACACCTATATATTTTTAATACTCATGTCTATAGTTCACTCTTATTTTTAGATTATGATTCATGTTTTAGGTCATATTTGATCAATATAGGTGATCGTTGGTTATGGATTGTAGTGTGAACCTCAAGGTCACATGGAGATGTTATGGTTCTCAGGTATAGTTTGGCTGTTTTCATATAGATTCTTTTTTAGTTGGTTTTGTTTTCTGTGTTGGTGTAAATGATGTTCAGTTTGGTAATCATATTTATATTCAGATCCTTTATTTATTTCTTCTTTTTTTGTTTATATATTATTGTTAAAATAGTTCCTCTAGTTACTCAATTGATGCATTATAACTAGTTTCTCACATGTAAAGGTCAGGTACACCCTTCGATTCTGGTTTTGGATCGGGTTGGGTGTCGAGTCTGATGGAATCTCAGACTAGTTCATCGAAAAAATGGTATCATAGGAGATCAGCTCCTTAGTGGACCTTTCATTTTGAGAACCCTTTGTTATTTGGAATGTTATGGTATATGGAATAGGACTATAGAAACTTGGTGTGTATGCATGAGGGTGTTTATGGCCACACATTATTTTCTAATCCTTGGGTTACCATGGGATTTTAGGTTACATTTATTTTCCCTGTTTCTTGTGGTTTCTTGGGAATTTGGGAAATGAAGAGGTAGTTGATATAAATATCTCAGTGAGATATTAGGGACTAGAATGCCATTTTGATCTGGGGGACATGTTCCTATAGTAAACCATATGAAACTGTCTTGATTTTCATTTGATCTCCTGACCATATGTCCAAGTCTTACATCGACACTAGTTTCTTCATTCTATTATTTTCGGGTAAGTATTAATTCTAATATTTTTTAAAATACATTGATTGGAAATTGTGAAAACTTCCTTTTTTGTGGTAATGGTTTGGATTTTTGGAAGAAGGAAAATTAATTTTTAGATTCATTTTATAAAATGGTTTTGGAAACATTCTTTGTGTATGAAAAATATTTCTGATAAAATGGTTCTTAATCAAAATATTTTTTATTTAATGAGATTTTAATGAAACGATTCATTAAGAAATGATATTTTTTGGATTTTATGGGAATTTTTTGAATGATATTAATTGGTTTTATTGTTAAATATTTTTTTCCAAGGTTTCTCATTCAAGTTTTGGGTGATTTGGATTTTAGTTTTGATTTTCATGGTGTATTTTTCCAATGAAAACGGTTAAAGCATGGATTAGTCAGACCATATCGCATGCTCTAGGAAACTATGAGAGATTTGGGTTTCTTCTATTGAGGGTGTATGGTTCATGAAAGTTTTTTCAAATCATTTTTAATGTGTGAGGGTAGCCACTTTTATTGGTTAAGACCATTTTTTATGGTTTTCGTATGTTTTGAAAAGCATGTGAGTTCTTAGGGGACTATAAAATGTACTAAATTGGTTGAATGTTTTGTTTTTAAAGTGCAAAAAAAGTTGTGGTTGGAATTTGGTATTCTTTAGAGAACTCACATGAGAGTATGTGTGTGAAAGGGTTGATGGTTAATGTCATAATAGTATGGGTTCGCAGATTAGCACGGTAATTTTCATGTGTGATTCACAAAATAATTCCAATGGTGATTGTACATCATTTCAAAATTGTGATGTTTTGGTGATCAATGGTGGTGTAGTTTTTTTCATGAATTTTGGTAATGATGTTTCTTATTCATTGTTTTTAGTTTGATAAATTTTATTTATTGATTTATCGCAATTGATTTCATGGTTTCCTTGAGTCTTATTGATTCCCCCCACAATGATTCAATATATATTCAACATGCGGCTATGGGTGGTTCATTGTTTGCAGAATTTCTAATTTATGAACCCATAGACTACCATCATGAATTTGGGTAGATGAATAATCCTTTATTTTATGTTCAATATGATCCTCTCCAAGTGGATGAGTGGATCTAGAAAATTTAAAGAATCTCACATTTCCTTGAGTTTCTGCAGTTGTTCCAGGTAATGTTTTCTACCATTATTCTTGAAGATCCTCCAAATAAGTGATGGAAGTTAGTCTCTCACACAAAACTTTAATAAGATCATACATGGGAGTTATTCAAGGTATTTTTCATCCAACATTATTTTAATGAGGTCATGACTATGAGGAGGGGGTGGAGTTTTGTTGTTCGTAGCAATGTGATGGGTCAGTGTAAGAGTTATATCATACCTTTGTAGACATAGCTGAATATGATCTGAGTTATGTTGCTAATAATCCCTCAAAGAATCTACATTTCTTTTATGTGCTTCGATTTGGTCTACATTAAAAGGAATCAAAGGTTATCTTAAACACTTTTTCTGATATGGTAAGGTAAGTTATTCGTGTTTAAGTTGATCTATGGGGAGTTCTTATGATGGTCAAACATTCATTTTGTCATTAGAATTTGTGAAGGTAATCCACATAGGAAGAATGGATAGTAGAATAAATATGGAAGTATTTTATAGGGATTTAAAAGGCCTTTCAAAAATTTAACATCTTCTTTTGAGCGCAATATCCTGAGGTGTATTTATTGTGTGTATGCATGGCCATAATAATTCTTCATGCTGAAATACCCCACAAACATACTAATTATGTGAGTTCCTAGGTCACATGTAATGGTTTTTCAAGGGTATTGCTTGGAAACAATGTGGAACTTGGTCCACCTTTTCAAAATGAACACCTTCCCATTTTAAGAATCAAGTTTTAGAATATAGTTTAGTTTGAATACCCAATTTGTTTTTGTGTTCATTCCATTTTAGTGGGTTTTTTTGTAACAGTTAATGATGTTGTTTGACCTTTTAAAACATCCATTTTAATGAATGTGTATCCTTTAGAAATTATAAATTTTCCTGTTCTAGGTGGATGTGTGTTCTGTGTCTTCATTTTCCACACTACTTCTCGTTATAGTGAAAAGGGAGGTTATGTGTACATATATGAAATCCATGTATTGGAAAAAGTTCCTTGTTAGATAAAAGTGAGTCCTAAAATGTTCCTCCGTAATATGGTTATTTCTAGGGTTCTATGTGACCACTTTTAAAGAAAAATACAAAGTTACAATTGAGAATTTTACCTTCAGACTATGGGGTAGAAGAAGTTTCAATCATTAGAGCTCCATCCATAGGTCTCGGAGTGAATCTTTTCACATATTCAGGAAACTAACAGATGTGTGGGAAGATTTGGCTAAATTATTTTCTTCCACATTGGGGAGTTGGTTGTATAAATTTTTTTTGTTGTATCCTTTGTTTATCGTGGATTTGGTTTCTTTTTTTTTGTAATTTCTTTCAGTGTGGCCCATGTTGTGGGGGTGGTTGGTCAATGTGAGAACATTCTTATGTTTTATCATATTATGTTTTCCATGTTTGACACTATCATCAATTCAAGATAGTATTTTCTAAATAGTGGGGAGACCCTATGGGTAACATTTATATTTAGTTAGGAAGTGATGAATTCTAGTCATTTCTTAATGGTGGGGATATTATTCTATATTCCCGTTTTGATAATGAGGTTTAATTTTTGATGAGGTCTAATAGGTTTTGGATAATGTTTTCTTTCATATGTTGATAATGGACTTGGTTGTTGGTTTCTTTGTGTAGAATTGTGTGTTTCATCATATTGATAGTAAAATCCTTTTTTCAGTTTTTGGAAATTATATCATGAATTTGTGTAAACCAAGGTCTTTAACTGATCAACTAGAAATTTTTTGGCTTTCTTGGGGCATAACGTGTATTGGTGGCATGAATTGTCTCACCCAAATTTTCTTGATCATCATTTTTGAACTATATTTTGGTTCTTTGTTTTTCTCTCATGTTTCGTGTGTTTCATATTTATATTTTGGGGTTTGGGATTTCATGATTTAACTTTTTCTTTATGGATGTTTTGAATTGTATTTGGAATTATTCATTGTTAGTGTGAAGGTATGGGGAGGAAATGGCATGGTGGAATTTTGTGAAACCACTGGTTTTACTTATCTAGGTATTTTGTTTGATGAATGGTTTATCCACATCAGTTAGAGAAGTTATGGGGTGTAAATGGTGATTTTTGGGGGTTTTTCTCTAGGTCTCACGGTTATCGTGCATGATTACTTTAACCATGCATCATAATTGTGCAAGGGTCGCATGATTAGGTTTCATTGATTAACTAACCATGTAACCTAAGTGTGTAGCCCATGTAGAACCTGACTGTGAGAAATCAGATGGTTTTCACATGGTTTGTTAAACTGTTCTAGCTTACAATGAAATCCAATCGGCAAAGGGTAGTTTGGGATTTTCCCCTTCTCCTTAAGTGGAGTTTCTTCCCTTAACGTACACCATTAAAACCATATAACCAAATAATCTACCATTATGTTTTTTGGCACCTCAAATCCCCTACAAGTGGTATTCAAGGTGTTTTATTAGAAATTATTCTCTCAAATCAAATGGTAAAGGATCTCTTTTCTTTCTACTTTGCATTTCTTCCATTTTACAATTCTCGTCTAACCCAAAGGGACATGTTTTGTGTATTTTCATACCTAGGGTGGAGAGAAATTGGTGGGATGGGGGATACCCTTATTAGGTTTCCATGTGGATTTTCAATCTTCTCAAAACCATCATGGAGTCATTTCAAGTTGATATTATTGATGAACATTAAATTTATAGTAGGTTTCCTGTTCACATTCCCTTTAAATTTATGATTCACTAGATTATTTATTTTTTCACTTTCCTTGGATGTTAAATTACGTTGTATAATTTTTATGATGATTTATTTATGTGAAATGTGGTGGTTTATATCAATTTTCTTGATATATTATTTGGATTTATAGAGTTGTGTTCACCAAGTTCATGATAAATTGATCGGTTAGATTTATCAAGTGGTTTGTGATTTTTAAAAGTATATTTTAGTTTTTTTTGTGAAATCTAAAATTATTTTAAGTTTTTCAGAAATATTTTTAAAAAATGTATTAGACTTGTATGTGTTGTTTGTTGGGTTAATTAAATTTTATTTTGCATGAGACATAAATGTGTTGGTTTTTTTGATAAGGGTGATTTCTCAAAGTGTAATTGAATCCCACTAGGAACTTCATTAAAAATGATAGCGGTGTAAAATATCCTTGGATATGTTTTTCTTCCATGGTTATAATTGAACGTTTAGGGATTCCTCTACTGAGAAGATCCCTTTTTCTAGAATCGTTGAAAGGCAAGAGGTTTATCTTTTGGATGAATCAAGAGTGACTTATTATGTAAGATTATAATTTGTGATATATATATATATATATACATGTGATTCTATTCTCAATTGTAATTAGTTGGATCACCACCCCCTCTTTATTCGTGACATGAGAACCTATGAAATACAATGAATTTTCATTGAATAATTTTTTCACTAGTTTAAATTACCCAATATCTAGTGGCCCTTAGTATGGATTATCTGCTTTCGGATTATTCCCCTTGGTCAGGCTAGGTAGGGTGTGATTGATCATTTGGGTGTTATGATGTCATCGGGTAAGGAATACATTCAAAATGAGTCACATGTATAGTATGTTTTATATTATTCATAGGCTCCTCGAATATTCCATTTTTATGGGACTTACTTATCTTTGGTGGATGACTGAGATGCTTTTTAGTTGATTAACCTTTTGTGCTTAATTCCATTTCCCTAATTATGTGATCCCTCTCTCTTGTGTAGTGTGTTAATTTTGAAAAGTGGTTAACTTTTTTTCATTGATTTATGGAATATTTTGTATCAAAAAGTTTTATATTCCCATTACCATTTTAAGGGGAAATGATGCCCTTATTTTCTAACATGAGAACCATTCCTTATGGGAAGAGATTTGGTTTGAAATGGAAAAGGTAATTTTAATGTGATAGGTTTTAAAATGAAAAATGGTTTGGAAAAAACTATCATTATATATTGTATTTCAAAATTTAAATTTATGTTTTTTTAAGTAAGTGGAATGGGAATTGATTTTTTTTGCAACACTTACTGAGTTATAATACTCATGCTTATCTTTTTTTTTAGTTTCTGTTGTAGGTTCCAACATGTGTTTGATCACCATAGTATGTTGTTAGTTATGAATTGGGAATTTACTCAGGGGGTAACATGGAGATGTTATGGTTTTTAGGTTTTGATTTGGTTTTTTGGTATAGTTTGGTTGCCCGTTTTTTTGTATTTTAAGTTTATGTAAAATTGATTTTCATTTTGGTGACCATATTTAAATTTTTAATGCTCCATTTATTTTCATTGTTCAGTTTATTTTTATTGTGATAAATAATTCCCTTGGTTACTCTATTGATGCCCCTTGACTAGTTTCCAGCCCATGGGGATTGGTAATTCCTTTCAGGCCATGTCATGGACCAGGTCAGGTGTCAGGTAAGATAACATCCCATCCTAGTTTGTGACAACCATATCTTGATAGGATAGTCTAACTAGTATCTTATAGATGGAATATAGCTTCACCAATACTCTATTATAAGGCTTAAATATCAAAATATATTCCTAGTGTTAGTTATTAGTATAGATAACTAGTAATTTTATACATTTATATTACATCTTTTTAGATTAATAATAATTATATTAGAAAAAAAGTGTTTAAAGACCTTATTGGTTTAGTCTATTTGGATACTAAGTACCCAATCATTGAAATTCATCAAATATATTCAATTTATTATATAATGTTCTTTAAATTATTAGAATTTATAGAAATAACCTACTTCAAAATTTTCATCATGACCTGGCTAAAGGAATCATAAGGAAGGGTGAGCTCATATTCTCAGTAAGGGTAAATAAGGGAGATAAATAATCCCATCATAAACATACGGTTATGAGAACATGATAATAAATATTGAAATCCACATCCTTTGTATAAAATGTCATAATACTAAGTCAATTCATAAATATTTGTTATTTAAAATACATGAATAATATTTTAATCAAATAAAATACCCATGAGATCATAATATTGGTATAAGATATAAAATTAGGGCATATACATAAGCATAGAAAATCATTAACATAGTACTTAAGGCTCACTGTCAAGTCATGCATAGTAGAATGAGTTCACTCCCTAACCCATATTTATGGTCATAGCTCACTCCAAAAACAATCCTAGAAATAATTTCCCTTACTGATCCAATTTTACTCTCCATAAATTCTTTTCTATCTCATGAGATATCAATCCTTTTCCAATTTATTTTAGGTAGATATATGTTCCACTTATCAAATAAAGATAATAAAAATATATCATCCCCATGTTCATAAAACATTCATCCTATCATAAACCATGAAATGAAATATTAATAAAAAAATTAATAATATCATAACATTTTGAAAAGAGATATATTTTATAATAATTTCATCATTTCATCAAATCATAACATATGGAAAAAGAATCATATTTTAAAACAAATTTATCTTGGTATAACCCATGGAATAAAAAGGAATTCATAATCATCTTGTGCTCATATATAATTTAGAGAAAGAAATAGAATCTTATCATTGGATCATTTCAACAAAATAATAATTTTAATAAGATAATGTTATCTTGGATTGGTAATTTTATTGAAAGATAAATCACATATAATCTTTCTTAAGGAAGATAAATTTTCTTTGAAAATAAATATTTAATACTAAAAATTCCTAAAATTCATTGGAAATAAATTTATTTGAAAATAAAAATTATAAATTATAATCAATGTTTTATAAAAAATCATTTCATGATGAAAATAGCCTTTCCACTTTGACCACTCCTTTAAAAACATTTTAAAAAACATTTTCTACATTTAAATAGTTTATTTAAAATATTAAAATATTCCAAATACTATGGAAAAAATTTTAATTGAAAAAAAATGTATAATTGTAAAGGAATATAGAAATATTTCAATGTTAATGAAAGTATTGTATACTATTCATGACATTATTAGATACTATTCTTGTAATTCATGTTAAAAACATTGATTCTTTTCATAGATTTGGTAAAACCAATATAGAAATGTTTTGGAAAGAAACATAAAGATTACTATCTAAAAAAATTTAAAAATTTAAAATGGGTAAAGATGTCTTTAAAAAATAATATTAAGTGTTTTAAAAACAATTGAAAACAATTTTACAAAACTAACTTTTTCAAAGAAAAATGAGTTTTCCATCGAAGAGAAAATTAATAACGATTTTTCATAAAAAAATTTATCATTTATTTTGAGCAAATAAAAGTGTATAAATGTAATTATTATATGTAAAATATCCTGAATATCTATAGTCTAATAAAATTAATAATGATTCATGAGATCTAGATTATAATATTTCCATATAGGAGACTTAATCATAAATAATCCTGATAAACGATGAGATTACAACACAAATCCATTACCACTCTTGTAATCATTTGATACATAATCCCAAAGAAATATATATCCTTAAATGGAAATGTAATCCATGTAATTTTCAGGTTAAAAACCATAAAATACATTAATTGGTTGTATAAACACAACATACAGGAAATAGGTGTGAATATGTCATTTGTCTCATGGATATAAAAAGTGAGATGTAAATCTCTTACTACAATATTAACCATTGGAATCGTAAGCCCCAAAAAATAATAACATCAAATTGAAAATTAAATATCATGAAAATTATGATATTCATGAAATAACACTTCAAGGGTGAAACATATACACCACAAAAAATAAACATGTTGAGAATTTTCATATATCTCCTAGATATAAAAGAGTGACTAAAATCCCTTACCTTAAGTCTTGAATACATTCATACATGTTTGAACCTCCTATATGATAAATATAAGTTTATTATAACACTATTATAAAAGAAAAATTATATATATTATATAATATATTATTTATATATGACCATTTATTACTCTTTTATTAACAATTATTAAACGCACAACTTGTGTTATGATAGCTTTGTTTTACATATATATTTTTATTTATTATTTTAGGGCCCTATAATTTTATCTTGGGTAAATAATATCCTGAATAATAATAATGAAATAAATGTCAAAATTATACATAAAATATAATATAAATTCCAAAATTAATTTTTTATAGAAATAAACTATTTTACGATTATAGAGATAATAGGTTTTAGGTACGCTTGAGTAACATTTCCATTTTCAAACTATCGTTATGGAAAAGTGGTATCTAATATTTTATCTTTAAATAATGATAAAAATATCATAAATAAAATATATTTCCATTAATTATACTTATTCATAACATCCATGTGTTATGGTGATGAAAAGAGAGAGGTTAATCATTCTGTTATGGCAGTAGACCACGTGAACACCAACAACGTTATCGTCATTCAGTGAGTGAAAAGTAATAAAGAAAATGATAAATTTTATTTTAAGAATAATAAATAAGTAATAATTATTATAATTAATTAAATTAAATAATGTATAATATTTTAGTTAATCCTCATTATCTTCCATTTGATGCATTAATGAAAATGAATCACATCGCTAATGAGGCGGTAGTCTGACGTAGAAACCTACAATGTTATTCTCTCCCCTATAAAATAGAAATTAAAAATTAATATATGATATAATGACTTAAAAGTGATAATAATGTTTAAATATAATATATTTACATATGATACATCATTATAACGAACATTTAGAGGTGTAAATTGAATGAAAATAACACCATTTCATGAGGGTTTAGTCCACCGTACATAAGAATAATGATTTCATAACCCATATGATGAAAGTGGGGATGTTTTAACTTCATTCACATAACATAAAAATATATTAATATATATAAAAAATGGATTAAATTATTTAATCATGGAAAAATAAATATTTATATAAATATCAGAAGAAATAAAATAAAAATGCTCATTGAAGAATGTTACCTCTTCATTGGGTAACCTCAATATTTTTATGCCCAAATTTTTATAGATTCACTTTCTATCAAAAATAGACTTATAAAATGATATGTGATAATTTTGGAAGTTTTTTTTAGCAATTGGTATTAAAAAATGATTTTAAAGTATAAAGAGGATAGGATATGGGTGCCCTATTTTAATAGAGGTGAGTGACACACTTATAATGTTTTGAAAATAAAAACATGTACCCTCATTTTCCTAAAGAAGACTTGATGAAAAATTTATTATTATCAATCCATATACATTATAGAGTGTAAATATTTCCATTAAATATTCATTTTACAAGGTTTTGTTCTTTAAAATCCATATATTTTTAGTTTACCCCCAGTAATCCAATTTTTACCTAAACCATTATTATGAATTTTTATTATTTTCACTATTCATTTGGGTCAAAACTGTAACATCCCAGGTAATTAGAGAATGAGACTTTTTTATGTGTGTTGAAATTTATTAGTAGGCTAATAATTTTACTTGAAAGTTTATTCTATATCTGATAGCATACCTGAATCACCGCAATGGGTTTTCCAAAATCTTATATTGCACACAATACTGTGTTATACTGAAAATAATATATTATTAATATTATTATTTTAAATAGTTGTTATCACCTAGACAATGTATTGGCTTGAATGAAAAGTACTAACTATATTATTTTTACAAATGTTTATTAAAAGTTTTTACTTTCTTTTAATTAATTTTAGAGGCTTGAAATGAGAATAAATTAAATTGTAAACATAAAATACTATAATATTTTAAAATGTTGGTTTACAACGTTTTAATGGAGAAACCCTTTTCAAAATAATGTTTTCACTATTAAATGTGTTAGTTGACAAAATAAGATTCTTCTTTGGAAAAGGGAAATCAAAAATCACATTGTTTTCATTGTTTGTATTTTTCTAATAAAATTTATATTTTAATGAAAAATGAAAATTTCTACTTTTTAATTGAATACTTAGTTTTCATCAAATTTATACATATTGTCATATTATCCTTTTATATAGTTTTAATGTATAATTAGATGTAGTTTTTATAATTTAATCCAATGTACTTCATTTAACTAAATATTAAAGTGAAAATTAATAGAAACCTATGTGAACATTGGAACATCATATATTAAAAACTTGTTTTCTCGAATCATCATCCTTATTAGTGTTAAAAAGAATTTAACCACTTATGTGAACTAAATATTAAAAAGTTGAAATAAATGTTTATAATAATTATGAAAATGTGGTCTAATAGGATCAAAATAATTTTTGTTAAAGAGTTACTTTAGTATTTTACTTTCCACATTTAAAGGTAGATTGGATAAATATAGGAAAAAATAATATTATAATAATATAAAACTATCCTGCCACTTATACTAGTCTTGATGGATGAGTTATTTTTTATCAACACAACACTTGGGCCTAAATTTTGTCCTTTGAAAGCCTCATCTATGTGATTATGTCATTTATAACATTTAATTCAATATAAATTAAAATATTTCTTAATTAGGACTCTTATTACAACCAAAAATATTAACATGGAGTTATATAGGTGATATTTTCAACTCAAGTACTGAATATTGACAAAAAATCCTCTATGAACATATATAATTATTTAATATTACTAACATGGTAATAAGTGACAAAAAATAATAACAAACATCAAAATGGTTCTCAAGAATGTTGAAATAAACCTTAGTGTATTATTTTTGTAATATACAGATTATACATGAAGAGTTAAAATCATTGTAGAGGAAATCATCTAAATTTCCTTTCATATACGAATATTTTGAGGTTATACACTGCCTTTATTTTATATGGAATATAATCAATCCATATTAATATTAGTTTAATTAAACAGTTTTCCAAATAAATATTTATATTCAATGTGTTTTACTAAACAACAAGAGGAATTTTTTTCCATAAACCGTGAAAAAGAAATTTCCACTACCATGATCATTATTTGGGATTTGGCGTTCCATAAAACCCATAATGTTTTGAAAGCAAAAATAAATACAATTTTCCTTTTTATGCAATTTGGTATTGATAATGGATTTTACAATGGATTTATTATATCAATATATTGAAAAAATATTTTTCATTGGAAATATGGAAAAAAAATTATATTATGCATGTTTTTTGTGTTATGATAATGTTTATATTCTTTTAAATTTTTTATATGGGTTTTACCATGATAAAATGATGGCGGGTGAGCCTGTGATAGAGATCTAACACATTGAGTAATGAGATGGAGTTAAACAATAAGTTTTATCCTAGGTGATTTAGGGAATATATTTTAATGGGTATTCCAAACTAGACCATGATGGTTACTCCATATGTAGTTGTGAAATATTTAATGTAAGAATGATATAGATTCCATAAGCTACATATAATATTTAATATTTCTAAGATTTTTTTCAAGAATCATATGATTTCATGAGGTATATTAAAGAACATATGTTTTATGTTTGAAAAGTATGATTTTGTGAAAATGATTTCATGGATTTATAATAATCATGGACTAATTTTTTCATTCATAATTTATATAAATTACTTTGCTTTTTATGATCATAATATGTTTTTTGAAATGTTTCCCGTAGTGTATAAGGATGGGTAAGAGAAAAGAAGAAGTCAGGATGAATGTATTGAGCATTTTTATCAAGAAAAAAAAATACATTTTTAGCTTGAAATGTTTTATATAGTAGAAGAAATGGATACTATTTTATTTTTATCCACTATGTATAAATATATGTTTTAAGGTAACAGTTATGGCCTTTTTTTTCTAAAACTCAAAACCAGAGAATATCCTCAATATGAACTCTTGACTTAAATCAATATTATGTAATGTTTGTTGTTGGGGATTTATAGTTGATATCATATGTTGGTTTAGATATCTTTATGGGTTAGGATATTATAAATAGAATATTAGTAAATTATTTTTTACTTTATTCTCAAATTGAAATGATATATAATATAAAGATTACTACGATTCTTCTTCTAAGATATGTTTGTTCAGAAAGTTTTTATATCAAAAAAATGGGGCAGTTGTGCTAGGATGAAATCTAGAGGAAAAAAATCAAAATCAGGAAACTAATATGGTCAGAATTAGAAAAAAACTATTTTTTGAATGTATGACACAGCTGAATATGGCTATAAATGGCAGTGGTATCCTTAGGCAAGATCTTCCAGATCAACCACAGAGGAACATGTCAGTAGTGGACATTTTCATGAGGCAACAGCTTCCACCATTCAGTGTATTATCTAACCTCGTGCTAGCAGAAGGGTTGATTAATGAACTAGAGAAGATTTTGGATGACATGGGTGTTCAGAGAACCAAAAGGTTAGTCTTTCTATTTACCATTTTGAAGGTGAAGTCGATAAGTTTTGGCCTATTCTTAATAATTCCTCGGATAGTGAGGAGATATTTTATCATTAGTGGGATGAATTCAGAAATATATTTCTTGAGTAATATTTTCCTATGGATATATGAAATAGGATGTTAAAAAATTCATGTAATTTAGGGAAGATGATTATTTACTGTCATCTCATGAAGAAAAATTCACCTGATATGCAAGGTACGCTAAAAATGTTATCTAAGATCATGATTATAAAATCAATCATTTTTTAGTCAAGATTAAAGACAAAGTATTGAAGGGAATTGCCTTCTTATGAGTTCAATGGTTGAAAAACCTGTTCGATTTGTATATAATTTGGAAATATATTTTTCTAATGGTCATGAGTAATTTAAAAATAGTAGAATTAGAGGTTGAGTAGGAATGATAAAGGGAATAATTATTCAAAAAAGTATGATAGTAAGAAAATTAATTTTATAGATTGTGATAATTTTTTTAAAAAGAACACAGGAAAATGTATTTTGAATTTTGGTAAGGGCTTCTAAAGTGGTAAAATGGGACTTAAGGTTCATAACTATACTAATAAAATTTAACATATTGGTAAGAAAAAGTATTATTTATAGTAAATGAAATTTTATAATTAAAATGATATGGTTTAATATAAAATGAGTGTATCATGAAGAATCTTAATCATGGTAAGTAGCCAGACTATAAGCTTAATGGTGTGGAAAAATCCTTTAAAACAACTTCAGAAGATGATGAGCCATCAACAGAAGTGGTATCAGATACATTTTTTGTTAATTCATATTATGCTAATGTGCTGTTTGATTCTGGGTCTACACATTCTCTGGTTTTTGAGAAAATATATATTAAATTAGACATTTTTCATCATGAAATGAATCCAGAACAAATGGTAAAAACACCCTAGGAAATTTTGAGGAAAAAAATATTATAAGAATATTTATTTCCTTCTCTACGGAAAGGATCTACCTAAAAAACCTTATTATTTACCCTTTAGTAGAGTTTGATATAATTTTGGGTGTTGATTTTCTTTCTATTTAGCATAAAAAGATTGACTATAGATGAAAAGAACTATCCTTTAAAAAGACAATTAATTTTTTGTAAAATAATGAACCCTTACCATTAAAAATATATCAGGAGGCTAAAAAACATTTAAAATAGTAAATTAATTTTATCAATCACATGTTTTTTTAAAAGTGACTTTTTGAATTAATGATGTACCAATTGTAATAGAGTATCATTATATTTTTCTGGATGATATGTCTAGTATTTTAGCTATTCGAGAAGTTGAATATACTATCGACATAGTAGTTGATGCTTATCTAATTTCAATAAACCCTTATTGAATTGGTCAAATTGAACTTTCAGAGTTGAAGATGCAATTATAGGAGTTATTGGATAAAGGTTTGATTTGACATATAACATCACCATGGGGTTCTTCTATATTGATTGTTCAAAATAAAGATTGCTCATTGAGACTTTTTATTGATTATAGATCCTTAAATATTGTCACTATTATGAACTACAATCATTTTCCTCATATCATTTATTTGTTTGATCATATATAAGGGGAAAAATATTTTTCACAGGTTAACATGAGGCTGAGGAACCATCAGTTGAAATTAAATAAAGAATATATTATGAAGACAAGATTTCAAAATAGATATATCCATTATGAATTTTTTTATACTGTCTGGGTTAAATAATTTAGTGGTTGTATTAATTGATCTTATTAATAGAATATTACAGGATTTTTGGGATAAGTTTGTGTTTTTGTTTATTGATGATAATTTGGTATATTCTAAATGTAAATAAGAGCATCAAAGTCATTTAATTGATTTCTTGAAACCCATAAAAGAAAATAAACTATATGAGAATTTGTAAAATGATATTTTCTATTATAAATATTTTCATTTTTGGTCCCATTTTTTATAAATATGCAAAAAACATGGGTCCTGGAAAAACAAAATTTGTTGATGAGTGGAAAAAACCAATAAATATAACTGAAATTTTTGGTTTTCTTTGTTTAGAATGTTATTATTATGGGTTTGTTAAATATTTTTCATCTTTATATATCCTACTAACTATGTTAACTCGAGAATGTGATATGTTTATCTAGAAAAAGGAATATGATAACTATTTTCATGAATTGAATAGATGATTTGTGAATGCTTTAGTTTAGTGCCTCTCTTCAAAAAATATAGAATATTTTATCTAATTTGATGTTTCATTTAATGGATATGGTTTCTTCATAATTAAGAATGATTAGGTAAATTCCTATGCTTCACATCAATTGGAAAATCATGAGTTAAATTACCCAATAAATGATTTGGAATAACCTGTTGTTGTTTTCTGTTATCAATTTGGAGGAATCATCTATAAAGAGTAAAATGTGAAGTATATATTGACCACAAAATATTCTAATATATATTCACTCAGATGTAATTGAATAAGAGATATAGAAGATAGTAGGAACAAATCAAGGATTGTGATTGCATTATTAAATTATATCAAGGAAAATAAAAAAAGTGTCTGATTCATTGAGTAAAAAAAGTAATGCTAGATTAACCATGTTATGTTTGGAACATGACCCATTGGTTAATGATTTAATAAAATTTGTCTTGGATGTTATTGGTGTTGGAAATTCCTCTATTTTTTTCATGTTTTAGTTTATTCATATCTATCAAACATAATTTAGCAAGCAAATAAGTAAGATAGTGAATTGAAGAAAAAGGTTGAATTTTATCAAAAGGGTATGTTTCCGTAATTTAACATTGATATGGATTGTGTTTTGAGATTTTGGAAAATATAATGTGTGTCTTATGATCCAAATTTAAAGAAATCGTTTTTATGTGAAGCTCATGGTTCTCCGTTTTATGATCATCCTGGATGTGCTAAGATGTACAGTGATCATTGAGAGTGCTACTGGTGGGAAGGAATAAAAAGATATACTTATGACATTATTGTATAGTGTTTAACTTTTTACCATGTTAATGTCGGAAAAAAATTCCAAATGGTATTCTTCATCCTATAATAGTGTTAGAGTTGAAATGGGAAAATATATCGATATATTTCCTAGTTGGATTACAAAAGGAATCATTAGGTAACAATGTAATTTCAGTTATTTTAGATATATTGACTAGATGTAATCATTTTTTTCCAATTCGAGATAAACTTTATCTAGATCATCTTTCACAGTTGTATCTTAATGAAATAGTCTTGTTAAATGTATTTACTCTCTTCATTGTATCAGATCGTGATCTTAGTTTCATTTATAACTTTTAGAATTCTCTTCAAAACACATTGGGAACTGAAATTAATTAAATATATCTTTTCATCCCAAATCAGATGGGTAGTTCGAATGAACAATTCAGACTGCGGAGAATATGCTTCGTGCTTGTTCAATGGATTTATTAGGAATTTGGGATCAACATATTTCATTGGATGATTTTTCATATAATAACAGTTTTCATTCCAGTATATAGATTTCACCATTTGAGGAATTATATATAAATCAGTGTCAAACTTGAGCTTTTTGGGATGAATTAGGTGAATGGATGTTTATGGGACCAATATTGGATGAAGATATGGTAGAAAAATTTCAGTGTATTTAAAAACCCATGTGGACAGCTTAGAGTAAGAAGAAAAGTTATTTGGATAACTACAGGAATGATCTCTCTTTTGAGGTACATGATCATGTCTTTCCCAAAGATTCACTATGGAAAAGTGTGAAGTGTTTTGGGAGGAAGGGGAAACATAAACCACTATTCATTGGTCCAAATGGAATCCTCAAGAAAGTAGGACCAGATGCCTAAATTGTTTCATTACCTCTGAGTTTATCCTAGGTACACAATTTTTTCATGTTTAAATGTTAAGAAAGTTTTTTTCAAATCTATATCATATATTGAGCTGAGAAGTAGTTCAGTATAAAGAGAATCTATATTATGAGGAATAACTAGTCCAACTAATTGACTATAGAGAGAACATTTTATAGAGTAAGGTCATTCTTTAGGTTAATGTTTTACTGAAAAAAATATGGTTGAAGATGAAACATGGGAATCGGAAAATGATATAAGGGATAAATAACCCCACTAATTTGATAAATAAATAAAATTATGAGAACAAAATTTCCAAAAGGGCGGAAGGATGAATCATCCAATGTAATTATAGAATAATTCTTTTACATATCTAAACATATTTATGAATTAGATTTAAATTTCACATTAATAATGATTTAATGTCCTATGGATTAACTGACACATAACAATGGGTTTCACCAAAATCATATGTTTCACATAGGACTACGATATATAAAAAAATAATATATTATTAATATTAATATTTTAAATAATTTTAATCATATATCCATTGTATTCGTGAGAATTAACATAAATATCTATATTATGTTTACACATATTTATTAAATATTATTAATTTCTACTAATAAAATTTTTAGGCTTAAAATGAGAATAAATCCAATTTGTTGAATAAAATACTCAAATATTATTAAAATGTATTTTACCACATTTTTTTGGAGAACCCTTTTTAAATATAGTTTTCTTTCACTATTATGTGTTATATTGGAAAAAATAATATTTATCTTTGTATGTGGGACATCCAAATTCCCTTTAGTTTAATTTATATTAATTTTTTCATAAAATTCTTACTTTAATGAATAATGAAAATTACTACAATATAATTCTCCAATTAATTTTCATATAATTTATTTATAGTGTAATAGTATCTTTTTATGTGGTTTTTTTATTGTTAGATGAGGTTTTTATCATTTAATAAAATTTGGTTCCTCGAATGTAATTTGAAATTGAAATTGAATATAAAAACTATGTAAACTTTTGAAATTTTATGTTTTAAAACTCGTTTTCTCAACCCATCAACGAGATTAGTGATAAAATTATTTTAACCTCATTTTTTAATTGAATTTTCCAAAAAATGACATATGTTGTTGTAATCAGTATGAAAAATGACCTCCAATAGGATCAGAATAATTTTTGTTGAATAATAACATTAGTATTGTTTACCACCGTTAAAGGTATACATTGTAATTAAGTGTAGAAATAATATTATAATAACATAAAACTAACCCAAAACATTCCCTAATCTTATTGGATGAGTTATTTACAACCAATACAACAATTGATATGAAATTGTGGCGATTGGAAGCCACTTGGTTGTGATTATGACATTTATATCATTTAATTTAATGTAAAGGAAAATATTTCAAAAACATGTCTCTTATTACTAAAATAATATAATCACTGGGTTATATATGGTATATTTTCAACTCATGTACCAGATGTTGAAAATAATAAAATACTAACATAAATAATTATGTAATTTTTATAACATGGTAATAAGTTATATAAATGAAATAATAAATAGGATAATGGTTCTCAGACATGTATAAATTAATGTCAGATTATAATTTATGAGTATAAAGATTATATGTGATGAGTTGGAGTCACAGTAAGGGTATTTGAATCAATTTCCTCCCATGGAGGCATATTTTGATGTTATACACCACCAATATTTTATACGGTGTATAATCAACCCACTTGATATTTAATTTCATTAAACAGTTTTAAAAGGAATATTTTTATATAAATTGTTTTACTAAAATAAAAATGTAATATTTTTTGACATATAAAGAGACAATGAAATTTCCACCACTGTGACCATTTTTTGGTATTCGAATTACCCTAAAATCTATAATGCTTTTAAAATAAAAATGAATACAATTTGACCTTTTCAGGTATTTTGGTATTGAAAAATGGTTTTGTGAATGGATTGATTATATCAATATCTTAAAATAATATATTGTAATTGAAAAGTGGAAATGTTATTTTTCAAAATGAAAATTTTATGTGTTATGATTATGTTAAGGTTCTTGGGCATTATTAAGACAGGTGGATCTATGATTAATAGAGGGAAGGTAATCCTGTGATAACTCTCCAATACATTGGTTAATGAGATGGAATTAAACAATAAGTTTTCTTCTAAGAGATTTATGGAATATATTATTATGGGTATTCCAAACATAATCATGAAGGTTAATCCTTATTTAGTTGTGAAAGATACAATGTAATTATGATATGGATTCCAAAATTAAAATTTATGATTTATGATTTGTAATAATGTTTTTAGGACTCTTATTATTTCATGATGTATGCTAATGAACTTATGTTTTATGGGTGAAAAAATGATTTTGTGAAATTTTTTCCATGATTTTAAAATATTAATGGCCTATTGGATTCATTCCTTATTTATATCCCGTAATAATATTTTTATCCTCATCCCATTTTTCTGAAGTGTTTTCCACAAGGTATAAGGATGGAAAAGATAAAATAAGTTGTCCAGATGAATATTATAATTATTTTTGTTAAGAAAAAAGAAATCATGTTTAGTTTTAAATGTTTTATAATTTGGAATAAATGGATACTATTATAGTTGTATCCAAAATTCATAAATTTTATTTGTTATCTAATAGTTATGTCTTACTTCATTAAACCAGAAAGGATCCATAATTTGTATTCTTGAGTTAAACAATGATTATGTAATGTTTAAGGCCAGGGCTTATAAAAAATTGTCCTGGCCATATTAGATAATATAAATAATAATGATTCTAAATATGATATCCACTATTCAAAATTGAATATACATAATTGGAAAATATTAAATTAAAATTCTTTATTTTGATGCGATGAGAAAGCATGTTTTGAAAAAAACTATTCCAATGTTTACAAGGGGTTTTAATGAGAATTCAATATGAAAATGATTCCAATGAAATAAATTTATATAATATATATAATTGAACTTATTTTAAACAATGTTAAAATATAAATTAACTTTATAAAATAAATTAAACAAAAGTATCATTTTCTATTAAAATTCACTTTTTTCACTATTCCTCAAAAAATAAGTCTTCTTAAAAATTTATAAAAAATTAAAACTATGATAATATTGAAATAGTAATTTCAAAAAATTACAATTTTTTAAAAAAATATCTATAGAAGTGTGAAAAATTAATTTTCAAATAAGTGTGAAAAAATTCAGCAAAACAACTTTTTAGAAAAATATAGTTTTTTTGCAAAGAATTGGATTAATTCAAATCTCTTCTCAATAAAACATAAAATATATATATATATATAATATTTAAATTAATATATAGTACATATATCTAATTAATAGAATTAAAAATGTTATTTATTAATCTATTGTGCTAAAACATGTTTTTTACATAAAAACATTTTTAGAGAATAATTTCCTTTATTTTTAGATTGTTTTTTATCTTAATTTTTAATTGATGGGTCAGTAAATAATTTATTTTATATACAAATTTAAACAATATATTTTCATTTTTTTATTAAACTAATTTATACCCTCCATTAAAATTTCTAGGTGATGATTATCACATGATAACAATTTAAAAATATGACATGTTTTGTTTAAACTAGTGGTTACCTGTAAAAAAAGATAAATTTATTATTATGTGTATTAAAAAATATTGAAAAAATTATTTCACTACATCTTGTGGTATTATATTCTTCCCCCCGTAATATTAATTTCTCCCAAAAATTTACTCTTAATCATTAATGGTTAAACATTTGAAAATTCATTCATAAAAACTCATTTCATAAAAATGGTTAATGGAAAATCCTATTGAAAATAAAAATGGATGAAAAAAATTCATATGTAATAACACATAATTGTATTAAAAATATGTTAACATAGGTAGGATGTGAAAAGATGAACATAGAAGAGAAAAATAATATGAAAGAACTAATTGTGAGAGATAGAAAACATGGTAATGATAAATTTATTGACCAAAAATCCATAAAGAAAATAATTATGAAAGAGATCATTCATATCATAAAAAAATAATGATAACAAGACAAAATTTTAATTTAAGATCCTTTAAGAAATATTGCGTAATTTATTTTCCTTATAGATAGATAACATATCAAAATGTAGTTACTTGATTTATTTTTATATCATTGGCGTCATTTCATCACTTGAATTTACCATGGTTAATTTCTACATCATATCATACCGTAAGAGATGAATACATTTTCATATATAAATTAAAAAATAATAACTCTAATAGAATGAACTGTTATTCCTTTTATCCATATTAAAAAAAATTACCACTGGTTATCCATTATGGATATATCATCATATGGTGGAGTAAAATGTTAACATATAAAACCTCATCGAAATATTATCATATACCATTACATTAATTGGAAACATGATAAGCCTTCCAAAATTCAATAATTAAAAATATGGATAGTAAATTTCTTAAAATTAACTTAACATTAATCCCATATATACCATAAATTATCTCTTGATATTCACATACTAAAAATGTTAATTCAATATTCATGTATTCTATTGAAACATGGTGATAAAATTAATTTCTATAAAAACTTATTGAAAATGTAAATGATTCCACAATCCTTATATAAAACACAGATTATTATTTATATTCCTTAAATATAAAAAAATTTTAAAATTCAACAATGATATATTAATTCATTTTTTCAATAAATCATTATTCAGTTCTAACATAATTAGGAGTATCTAATTATAATATTCATGAAAAACATAAATTTATCTTGATATCATTATCTTATCATCTAGAACATATAAATGGTTATCTTCTAGTAATAAAAATATCATCTTGCCCTTAAATAACAATTCTATTCCATCGATACAATTTTATATATTTTTTACAAATCATTAGTGAAAAAATTATACTGAATGATACTTATATATTTCTGATTCATATAAAATAATTCTTGAATTTTAATATACAAATATTTCAATCATTACACTTCCTCCTTAAAATTATAACTAGGAAACATCATCTTATTCTTTAATCCATAATTCCTCTCATATTCCATTCGTAATCTCTACATCATTAGAAAAATCATTACTCATAAAACCATGATGATTCACATCACAAACAGTCCAATTAGGATAACAATTTTCATAATTCCTATTCGATCCATATTTAGAACATTAAATATTTGATGATACCATAGAGAGTCCGTTATTCTCATTCATTTCATTAAATAAACATTTCATTTTTCTTTTGTTGTTATGTTATTTTCACCCTTCTTTTCAGCACTTAAAAAATATTTTATTCCCTTTTATACAGTACCTTGACTGACTATTCCAACATTCTCTACATATTATAAACTAGATATTATTTCCTCCATGGTCTCCACTACTTGAACACTCATTGAATTATATCCTTCTTTTCATTGGTGATTATGAGAGTTGGTTGTGGTCCACATTTGTAATCATGTTCCATGATATATTATTAAGAATAATCACAATATTCTTCACTCAAGTTATCATTCTATTTAGTTTCTCATTAAAAAGTTTCTTTCAAATTTAATGTGGACCCATTTCCTTCATTTAACTTTCATTTAATAACACCAAAAAGCTTATTGTCAGAAAAAACTAATTCTATTGGAAAATCACATAATCATTAAAAATCACTTATATGATATCTAAATCACAATACATTTTTATAATTTAAGACACCATAGTTTTATCCTAGGTTTTTCAAAGTCTTCGTCTATTTAAATCCATCATAATGGCTTGTAATGTGATTGTGATTTTCTAGAAAATAACCCCCCCCCCAAATAGAATCAAACTATATGAGCATTAATATCCATTTTCATGCACCTGGTTATGATCAAGTCTATATCAATGCACCATTTTTAGATTTATTACACCTAGGTACCTCTATTACAGAGCCATATCAACTTATAATATCCAGAAATTGACTTAATTTATTAGAAACCACTCTCCCAATCCTTTTACAAATTTCCACTATGTTTTTCAATTAATATACACATACTTATACTTATCCTTAGAGACATCCCCATATATATCCTTATAAACATCCCCAGGCATCTCACTGATGTTCTATCATTCTAGTTTTCCAAGATGAACTAAAACTCTTCTGTAATACCATCTATAGAGACCCCCGATTTTCAAACATTTATATTACATCATTTTAGAGGAATATTCATTACATTACACAAACACATTCCTAGGGAACATAATTTTCTATTATCCTTGGATACAAGGTACACAATCGAATTATATCATGAAAGATATTCAATGTATACTACAAAGATAATCCCATTATGTAATATTAAATGTAATACCCTTCATATAACCTTTTTACATGATAATGGGTATGGAAGCATAATTAAGTATGATATTATATTTTTAGTACAGGTAAATAAGGAAGGTATGTAAACATAACATTAAGATGAGGGTGTGAGAACATGATAATAACATTTGAACCCCATACCCAACATATCAAATATAAAAATATTAGGTCATAAATTGCAGATTGGTATCTCATAAGACATAAGGAAATCATGGAATATGATCAATGAGAACAAAAAATTACCATATGATATAAAATATTGGCATATACAAAAGAAAATAAAATCATTTCCTTGGTATTTAGGGCTCAATGACAAGGAAATCACAGTTGATTGAGTTCAATCCCCAAACCATCATAGTCGTAAAGTTTCACTCAAAAGGATATCATATTAGACTATGTCCCTTACTATATATGGATCACTCCCAATAATATTTTATATGTCTTATGAGATGTAAATATTTACTTAATGCATTGTAGGGAGATATAGGACTCACTGATCAAATAATGAAAAATCATACATATGTGTTCCAGAAGATCATAAATCATTTATCATATAAAAACCCATGATATTAATTGGATTTCATAGAAATTTAAAATTATCATAACCTATTGAAAAGTGATAGGTTTCATAATCATTTCATCAAAGCATAGCCTATAGAAAAAGAAATGGTTATCACAATAACATTATCATGGAACAACTCGTGGATATGAAATAGATTTCATACAAATATTTTAATTATTAACAATTTTGAGGAGGAATTAGAAATTTTCTCTTGGTTTATATCCCCAAAATATCATAAGTAATATCAATGTATGTCATCTTAGATATAAAATTATTTTTAATGATAAATCACATGGAAAGTTTCATGAGGAAGACAAATTTTATTTGAAAATAAATATTTAAAACGAAAAGTTCATAAAATATTTACAAAATTATTTTAATAAATAATAAACATTAAATCATATAAAGTAATATTTAAAATTCATTTATTGAAATTTCATGAATACAATAACAGTTCTAATTTGAAAAAAAAAACTTCTTTTAACACTACAAGAATCAATGTTAACATTGAAACAATTTATTTACAATATAATAATTTACTAAATAGGAAGGAATAATTTTAAATCGAAATGATTCCTTAAAACATGGATGGGATTCTTAAAATCATTGAGTGTTCATGATAACAGTAAATATTATTTATATAGAGCTCGTTAAAAACACATATTATTTCACATTTTTTGTAAAATCCAAATCGATATTTCTTTAGAAAACAACACGATGATTGCAATAAAAAAATATAAAAAATTTAAATACTCGGAAAAAAATACATTATTAAATAATTTTATGTATTTTGAAAATATTTTTACAAATACTTTTAGAAATCAAGGTTTTGGGTATTAAAATATATTATTACCGAAGTGAAAAAAATAATGATATTTATTAAAAAACATTTAATGATTATTTTACGTACCTAAGAGTGAAAAATGTAAATATAACTTGAAAATATCATTAATAACAAGAGGATAATAAAAATAAATTGAATTAATGGGTGTTATATCATAATATTTCCATATGGGGGACATAATCATAAACAATCCTGATAAACGATGTGATTGAAACATAAATCTATTTCCACTTTGGTAATCATTTGAAAATAATCACCATTAAAGGGATATAATAAAATTGATATTTAATACTCTTAATTTTAATTTTAATAATTATAAAATGAATTCATTGAAATTATATAAACCATATAAAACAAATAGGTGGTTAATACAGCATGTGTCTCACATATGTAAAAAGTGAGACGAAAATCCCCTGTCATTATATTAATATTTTGAATCATTTTCCCCAATAATGTATAAAATAAATTTAAACATTAAATATAATTAAAATGAGGATATTATTTTTGTAATATGGAAAATGGGTAGTATACACATCACAGAAAATAGACTAGTGGTGAATTTCTAAATTTATCCTAGAAATATTTGAGAGACTACAAATCCCATACCATAAGTCTCAACACACTTCATTGATGTTCAAAACTACTATATCATATATACATGTTTTTTATAAATATATTATATAAATATAATTATATATAATATATAATATATTATTTAATTATTATTATTTAATAATTTCTTACTATCAAATCTTTTGATAAAATTATTTTTTGGGTAATAACAGCTTTGTTTTTCGTATATGTTTTTATTTTTTATTTTTACTCCTATTAATTTGATCGTGTTTCTATTACCTATATAATGGTAATAATGAATTTATTATATTATTTATAAATCAATTATATTTCAATGACCAATCATGAAAGATAATTTTTAGCAATGAAGTATGTTATGATCATGGATATTGTTAAAAGTTTGTACGCCTGATTAATGTTTCCAATTATCAAAGATCAGAATATAAATTTAGAAAGTAATATTTTATCTTTCATGAATTATTATAATATCATAACCATAATTTTATTTAATTATATATACTAATACATATCATCCATGAATTTTGGTGATGAAAAGAGAGTGTCACGTCGCATCATGAAGGTAGTAATCTACATGTACATGGCCAACATTATCATCTTTTAGTGAGTGAAAATATAAAGATTAAAATGATATATGATATTCTAAAAAAGATAAATATTTCATTAATATAAAATTTATTTCACTTATATTACGTATATTTTTTAATTTTTTCCATATTATCTTTCATGAAAATTGTTATTGAAAACAATACACAACTCTTAACGATGCGGTATTCTACAGTACAGACGAATGATGTTATCATATACCCTATGGAATGGAAAGTAAAAAAGTTATGTTTGATAAAATTACTATATAGGTATAATAATGATTTAAATACCATATATATACTTTTTATCAATCATCATACCCAACTTTGAAATGTGATAATGGAAAAATTAATGTCATTGGTTTGCTATGCATTAGTCTATCGTACACACAAAGGATGATTTTGTTGAAAATAGGATGGAAGTAATAATTATTGTAGGTCATTACCTTAAAAAATGTATCCGTATATGGAATATAATAATTTTATTATATAATAATTTTAAATTAATAATTTAATTAGGTGGAGGACAAAACAAAATAAAAACACTCATTGAAGAACATTGCCTCTTTTTCAGGTAAGGTCCATAGGTTTTCACCAAAAACCTTCCATGGATTAATTTATTCTATAAATATGGTATATAATATGAGATCATGGATGTTGGTAACCTATTTTTATTGGTGTTTTCATATTCAAAAGGTTTTGAATATGTTAAGAAGATAGGAAAGCGGTTAGCATTTTATAAGTGTGGTGAGTGGAACACTTGTAATTTTATTTAAAGAATTAGTGTACACAAATTTTTATCATGACAACAGGATCCTAAGGGATTATTATAGATAATTCTATATTAAAGTGTCAAAATATTTCAATAAGATATATTTTTTGAGGTTTTTAGGTCATTTCCACCCTTATCTTATTATTTTAATCCATTAATAAACCATTTTTACCATAACTACGGTAATTTTTTTTTATTTTCACTATTAATTTTAGTAAAAAATTATATTTTAACTTATTAGATATTGTAAATTATTATTATTATTATATATATTAAATATATTTTCACAATTTTAAATCACAAATGTGTCAAAATATTATTTAAATTAATCCAGCAGACACGATGAGAAAGTGGGTTTTCTAAGAGAAATTTTTTAAAATATTATAGTGTTTTTTAATCAAAATTCAATATAAAAATGATTCAAATGGAATAAATTGGACTAGTATATATTATTTAACTAACATTAATTTTTTTTAAATAAACTAAAACTTAACTTTTTAAATAATTTAAATGAAAATACCCATTTTAATTAAAATTTAGTATTTTTCACTATTCCTCAAAAAATTTAATTTTTTCATAAATATATAAAAAAACTACCCAAATCTTATTTCGATAAATTAATTTAAAAAATGAAAATTATTTTTTAAAAATAATATTTCTATAAATGGAAAAAAGAAGTTTTAAAAGATGTAAAAAAATTGACAAAACATCATTTAAAAAAAATCAGTGTTTAATAATAAAATTTGATTTATTTGTATATCTTGTCTAGATAACACATGAGATTAATGTTAAATATTTTAATGAATATATTCTATATCAATTTCATAAAAAGAATTTACTAAAAGTGGTTTTTAAATTTATTTATGTAAAAAGTGCTAGGAATCCAAAAAAAAATTCATATAAATAGTTTGATATTCTCATTATTAATTAAATCATCACTAAAGAATTAATTTTATATAAAATTTTAATCTGTATATTTAAATAATTTAGTTAATCTTATTCATAACCCATGTTCAACTGGTTACATGATGATTATCATACACTAACATTCCAATAACATGACATGTAACATTTAAACATAGGATTATGTGTAACGCAACCTAAACATAGTCTTACTGGTAGTGTATAATATCAAAATTATTAAATTAATTTGAAAAAATTAGTTCATAAATTCTCATGTTGTTACAATTAAGTTGTAAAAACAACTCTAAATTCTTCTACCTAGCCTCACTCTACAGAATATTTTCGAAATCATAACATAGAAGGTTCTTATAGAAAACAATGAAATCTCAAAAATAGGAACTCCATGTTAAAGGTTAAGGATATACTACCATAAATTTACCTTCTCAATCATTGACATAAAATCATCGCTAATATTATCACTAAACATTTACCATTGAAAATTTAACTCTTTGGATCAATAATGAATATAGAACCCAACTAGAGAGATGAATCATGTAACGTCGTTGTGGCTAAAGACACCATGATCCCCTTCTAATCATAGATAAATACAAAGGTTGTCTAAAACTAAACAAAGTATTCCTATATCACTCGAAATAAAATGGGTAATTTTTATCTATAAAACCATGCACTAGAATTATCATAGTTTCTTCCTATACATGACATCAGTGTCAATATCCACTCTAGAGAGATCCTATGAAATATCCTTTTTAATTTCTTTTTTAAGAATAGAATGAAGACATAAAACCAGATCCATTTATAAAAAAGATTAATTTTTTATGAATTTTAATCCCACGAATCACAACAATTTAATGTTATTAAAATAATTATTTTTTAATTTTTAAACAATTTCACATTTTCTAAAAAAATTAATTCACATGTGTTTCCTTAGGATTTTAAGGTGTGAAATGGTTTTTATCTTCGGGCTAACATTGTAAAATTTCCTAGAAACTCCAAATGGTTCCCCCACCTATAGGTGAGTGGAGACCTATGTTCCAACATTTGGAAGGCGTATGGGATTTTAGGCCCATCCACTCGGTGGGACTCATATTACTCAAGAACATGGGAGGTCGGCCTCAACGCACCATTTTGGGGAGAATTGATTCCTACTCTGGGAAACTCTTATAGATTTATAATATGTTCACGGATCTATTATTAATGTCAATATGTGATCAGATACCCTGAAAAAATTATTTATCAATTAATTCTATCAGTAGACAAGGCAATTGAGTCACATTAAAGGACGTATCTATATGTATCTAAGGATTTAAATCCATTTACCAAGTGGAGAGTATCTTCTTTATATGCTATAAACATATAACCAGGAACATCATAATTTTTTGTAATCTGAGGTGGTGGTTAATATTCTGATGAGGGCGTTGATCCATTATGAGGCATCCTATGTATTCTAGATATTAAAAATTCAAAACCCACATAGATCATTGATGATCTTGGGGATGGACCCAAGGTATATTCCCATATATGGGGGTTATTCATTCATGATGTCTAATGAGGTGTTCATTCACATCTATATATGCTAATGTGATCAATGCTCATAGTGAGAAACAAGGGGAACAAATTATCTTAATCACGATGAATATGTTTGGGACTTGTGTTTTGTGACAATCCATGGGGTGTCTGATATGAAACTCAGGCCTTGATAAGGTGTCCTATATAACCTGAGTATGGAAGTAATCATATTTGTCATAGTTTAGATTTTTTGAGGGTTTACACATTGATGCTTTCATGTAAAAGTATAGAGGATTACATGGAAGATGATATACTCATTACAGCTCCCTAATCCCACGTTATCCATATTCAATTGTGGGAAACAAGTTATAGAATGTAATCATGGTATATAATTCAAACAATGTACTCATATGATGGTCCCCTATGGATAATAAATATAGTGCTTGAACCTCGGGGAGTGATGGCCTACCTATCATGAACATTGAAAGAATCAGAGTCTTCATTGTTCCCTTTATGTCAGGGCTTACACACTGAGGCATCCCTACAAGTTAGGGATTACACGCTGAGGATAGATGATATTATCCCACCCTTGGATTGCCTATTTATCATGCCTTCTTCTTTGTTGGGTGTCTCAAGACCCAGTGGTCATGTATTGAGAGCCATCACATGACCTAGCTTCACACATATGTAGGGTGTCTCAAGAGACATTGTGATAGAGTCTGAAAGATGTTGCGTATCATGGATGACACTTCCAGGAGACATCGTGAGACCATGTCATCATGTCTGGATGGCATTATGAGTCTCATTGTACTTTCCAAGAGGGTTTCATGTGATCTTGGTCATTATTTCCATATACATTTACAAGAGTAGGCTGATATGAGTGAACACCATTATATTAGTTGAGCGATGTTTCTAGAGGATATCACATATCTTGGGTGATGGACCCAAAGGGTTTATAAGAACAATGTGGTATCCATGGGGGAACCATGTGATTTCTTCTAACATATTTATAGTATTTTTCATGTCTAAGATGACATGTCAGAAGAGTTTCATGAGATATTGGCGGCATGTCATGGTACTGTTTCATTTCATTGAATAACATACTTGTATCACATCTGTGGTGGAAAGCATGTCCTTAGAATATTCCTTCTACCTTTGATCGTGGTTATAGCCGTTTTATAGTGAATTCCTTAGATGTGTTCAGTTTCAGTTTCTCTTTAGTTTCACCTGATCTATTAATCTTGGAGGATGTTCTTCGCATAACCTATGAGATATGCTTTGTGTGATCCATGAATGATCATACAAAGTTTTTTATTCATAGATCACGAATACTTTGGCTGCATGCTAGTGTATTTTCTAAATAAATGTTGGCTAGTCAGTGATTGCTTCCTCTGAGATGTCCTCTTCGATTCTTGGGACTCTACTGCAAGAGATTTCGCTTTATGTAGTTTCCCATAAATTTTTTGTGTGGGTGTGGTAGATTTATATTCCCCTCCATCCTAGATACTCTCTAGTTTGTGTGGAGTGTCTGGCACGAGTTTAGTTAGAAGTCGGCGAAGGGTCTTGTAACCATGCTATTTTGAGAGTCTCTAACATGGATCTCTTTGAGCATATCATCTGATTTTAATCAATCACTCGTGTCTTCCATTATCATATTATTAATTTTTTGATCATTCATAGATGTTGAAGGAATTACATGTTTTCACATTGGCATGCTAAAGGAACTTCACAAGATCCCGGTGCATATTGGGAGGCAGCTACGAGATTCTCTATGACTTGTGATAGAATCTTGTGAGATAAGAATGGTCTATCTGGGGGTCTTGTGGGACCATAATGCATGTTTCTTGGTAACATGTCTTGTATTTTAGAGACTGTGATTACTTTCCACTGCCTCTATTTGTTCCTCCTTCATTTTATGGCCAAAATCATGTGAGTAATGTGGGGTTGAATGAGTGTTGTTGAGTATATTTCTTCTATTATTGGGTGATGCATCGTGTGAACAATATAGGTCCTATGGGGGTGCACAATAATTTTGTGAATAATTCATTCAATTTATATTTATTGTGGAGTGGAGTTTTCTAGTTATACTTGTGGAATTCTGTATGGTGAGGTTCACATGGCAAGGGGATTTCTTGAGATAAGGCAGACATGTCACCATGGTCTCATGGTGTCTCATAGATAGCTAGGGTAGCACTGCAAGACATTTAGAAACAGAAAACACTTCTCATCTCCTCTCATTTAGCATCTTCATTTTAATTGACAACATTTGGGAGGGCTTGTGAATTTTCAAGAGTAATGTCTTGGAATTTTAATATATTTTTTGGATGATGTTTTTCATGACCAATATGGGTCGTATAGAGTGTGTTAAAAAAGGTATTGGACATATGTATCCATCTATACATAGATCTATGAAAAGGCTACATGGACATAATCAAGACCTATTGTGTGGTGGGACTGACATTGAGGACCCACAGCACCTCATGAGTCGACGAGGTCATGTTGCATGTCCTTTAGTGCAAGGGAACCCTTATCGCATCCTCTTCATTATCTCATTTATTTTATCCCAAAATGGTTCTAGGGTCATGCAAGATTTCTAAAATATCACCAACAATTTTTTTCTTCCCAATAATTATTGTTTTCATGAGATTTGCAACCAATGATGATCTCAATATTTTGAATGTCATTCTCATTATTTTTTATGGATTTTGGAGGTTTTTTTGGGAACATACCAATGAAAAACCATGTGGCATGGGGCTACTCATTCCGCTATCATCATGTGACCATTGATTATCTGGAGGGACTTCATAAGAGCGGTAATGATCATTGAGGGGTGATCTATGGGACATTTCATTTGTTGTGTGCAATATGTTGAGACATCGCATAACTATGAAATGGTCATGCGATTGTGAGTCCTTTATAATACCATGCAATTTGTTATTCTCATCCATCCTTTTTTAATTTTTTTTGTGGAAAAATAATAACCATATTCTGGTATTTCATGAGGAGTAATTTTGTTAATTATTATTTGTTAGGCATCAACAAATGCCCCGACCTAAGGTGTGATGTCCAAGGCGCAATAAATCGGCTCTGAGGGAAAAAATTCCCTCCAAAATTCATAACAGTTTCACAAACTAGTGTTTTGTATATCGTTTGGTCTACCAATAGACATTTAGTTTTCCATGTAATTCCCAATATACAGGGGCGGAGGATGATTCCTTCCACTTTCTATCTACTATCCAGAGTACTTCCATTTTTTTATCCTATCATCAGACCTTACTGTGATCCCTGGTGATGAACCTTATTTGCAAGACTTCACTGCATGTCTGGTTTATCATATATTTTCTATAAGACCTCTTCAGATACCCCACATTGGTAATTTCTCCCATTTAGGTAATGAGGTCTATGGTTTTCAATGAGTACATTATGAGATAATTTTTATAATCATTAGATAATTTTCAATTCATGTGACCTTGTTCAGGTCACAGGATCTTGTGTCCCTAGAGGGGTCATGTAGTTTTTCATGATTCCTTTCAGGGGTTATACAACTAAAAATTCCTTTGGGGTCAGGTTATTTGAGAAATATCTATGTTGGATCATGTGATACTCTTGATATTGATTATTTTATACCATGCTTTAATGGTTTTATTTTATTATCCTATCATGTATCACATACTTTTTTTAGTTGGATTCTACTTGTCATAAAATTCCTCAGATGTGGCCAACTACAGGTACATGATTGCTAAAAATCATAATTTTTATCCATGATACCACATGTGTACTAATAATGTGGTTATATAGAGGTTCCTTTCATCCTCTCATATATTATCGACATCCTCTGTATGGGATTTTCTTGTAGGATTATTCCACTATACCTTCCCCATATTTTAATATTATCTTTCACAGGGTATATGGCTCCCCCAATGACATTCATTAAATAATTACTAAGGATGATCATCTGGTTTCATCCTAATCTCAGGGCATATCTTACCTATTAGCCAATTCACCCCTGACCCCAGATGGTCATGATCTTTCTCAATAGTATATTTCTCAATGCTATTCTAGCATATTCTCCTCTTCTCTAATCATTTATATTGGAGGATGATATTCTTGGTGGTACCTTCATCACAATGTAAATTTCTCTGATAAATGGGCATAGACATTTTGGGATAGGATGAGCTTTTTGGATTTTATTAAAGAACTATTCTATAATTGTCTCTTAGAATCCATTTTTTCTCTCAATTCATCACTTACCGCCATCATTAGCTTCTCCGTGAAATGATTAGCCGTTGGTATCCTGGGACCAACACAATCCGTCTTCCCCATGGTGAGGAGGGTATAAATTTATGGTATATACATCAATTGGGAATAATTCCTACCCTTGGATATATGTATTATTTATCTATCCCTACTGTAGAAATATGGGATGATCCACTACAAATATGAGTTCTAGTGAAGGATAAGATCATCATTTCAGCAAATAAATTAGAGAGATAGATGAGGTGTGTTCTCTTGTTTCTATTAAAAACAAGATCAATTTTTTTGTGTTAAACCAGTGTAAGACAAAATAATATTCTCCCATATAAATACAATTACCATCAAGTCCATGATATTGTTGGATCATATTGTGCAATTTTGGAAGATGGGGAATACACCTCGTGGGGCTATCAATTGAACCCAGAAGTTTCTTAAAATCTTAGTCTGATATATTTCCTTACTATGTTCTTGTACATGTGGCTCTTCCTAAATGGGGATACATGCTCAGGATTATATGTTAGCATATTGGTGATAGTGGAATGACTTGTAGAAGGGCTTAGTCTGAATATAGATGTACTGTTCCTTGAACACCTCTACCAGATGTTGGGTAATATCTAACAAGGTAGCACTCCCTATAATATTGGTGGTCCTCCCAAATTCCAATTCGTTTAGATAGGGGAGTACTTTCAGTGAAATGAGTACTAAAATTACTCTAAGAACTCGAACCCCACATCTTACCCAAGATTGCAGAACATTTATGGAGTTGGGGCTGTGTCTCTGATCCTTACTGAGGTCAATGGTGTGCAATTTCATCCTGATAGTTATGAATTTTATACATTCTGTGCACCAGGTGGTCCGATTACAGATGATGGGAGTGGCTCTCTCAATGAAATTTCTTATATGATCTACCTTTGGGATGGGGTTCTCACAGTAAGGGTGGATGAGCTAATTATCTTTGAATAGTACATACTTTGTCAATTCTCTCAATAATTTTTACATATTTAGAGGGTTTCTCCCATCCCTTCAGTCAACATTAGAGAGGAACAACATCTTGGTGTTTTTCTTCAAATCTAGAAGATACTGTCATCTAAAGACACAGGATCTGAGATCATACTCATGCCTACCAATTCTCTGGTTTCCTTTACCCAGGATTATTCCTATACATGGGTGACATCTTATCCTAATGGTGTGTTAGGCCAATCAGCCAGTCATGTATACATTCCCCATGCATTACCATATTCTTTATCTATGGTATCGATGATGTTAATTGAGGGCATGGGTGAGGTTATTGTAAGTGACCTCACTCTGACGATTATCATTATGAGAGTGGGTAAGACACTTTAGAAGAGTTTAGTATTTTGATATAGGCCACATGAAATATCCCTATTGATAGAGTGTAATATGGGGATTCTTCTCCAATTTCGGCTCTGATCCAACTAGTTAGTCATTCATCCACCATCCCAGTTATACCAGCTGTTGAGGCTTAGTCACATCATAAGCTGATTTGGGGATGCATTTTTATATTTATTATTAACACCCCCTTAGAAGTATTTAATCACCATGGGGGTTACTTCTCCAGTTAATTAATTTCATAGGGGAAGATGGTTTTGCTCGACATACATTGTATGAGAGTATGCAACAGATCATCATGACCTGAAAAGACTTGTCCATGAATGAAAAATATGTGTGTGACTTCATGAATGAGGCTTCCATTGCTAAAAAATGATGGAGGTTATCGAGGAATAAGAGAATTTTTTCCAGTTGTTATAAGTACTAAAAGCCTAGATGGTTTCTTGGATGGAATCGATATTGAGGCATGAAGTGATGAATGCTAATTTGAGGTATAATATTTTGGAATCATCATCCTCATTGGCCAGTACTCAAAGGACGGTTGAAGATATGACTACTCTTGTTGAATTCCTCAATCCCAAAGTGGATGTAGAAGTTGTGGGGAGTGTGGCACTCCAACCCTCAATCGATACTTCTTTCAAGACTCCTTTCAATCTGGCCTGTGTTTCTGACCATCTTTTATCATGTCTTAACATTTGTACTACGCCCCATTCATTCTTGACGAGGGATTGGAGAGACTACTAAATTTGGAGATTCCTACACCTTTTACATACTATTAATGGATGATTTTAAAAATAAATCCATAATATCATCTGATTTTCCACCCTTCATCTGATTTTGTTGCTTTGATATTTTTTGAATTGCCAACGATACTGATTAATATTTTATATATTGAATGAACTAGAATACCTATAATTGAATGGTAAAATTATAATATATTTCTCTATTAAATTCCCATGAATTCGCACCTGCATGAGATTCCATATTTTCAATCTATTCGAGCTACCATGGGGTCACCTGACGTGTAGAGGGTCCAATTGGTAGAATATATTACATAAATACAAAGGGCTCTATCTTTTCTTAATTCGACAGGCTTGGTGAGCATGGGTCGATGATGCTAGGGTTGTATGGTGATCCTTACAAGCTCATGTAGAGTAAATTGATTTCATTATTTAGTTTGGGGTGTTTTAGCTCATAATATTTGTCTATTTTGATTAGGGTATTTTAACTTGGACCTTCGGCTGATTTAGTTTAGGATCATTTAGCTCAAACCTGATATTACATTAGTTTAGGGTATTTTAACTCAGAACATCTATAAGTTAATATTATGTTCTTTTAGATAAATCTTGATATTACTTTAGTTTACGGTCTTTTATCACATACCTTATATGGATTTAGTTTATGGTATTTTTGATCGGACCTTATGTTGATTTAGTTGGGTGTGTTTCAGCTCAGAATTGATATTACATTAGTTATGGTTCTTTTATCTCGGACATTCATTCACTTTAGTTTAGGGTATTTCATCTCAGACATTCGGTTTCTTTATATTAGGGTCTTTTAGCATTGACCTAATATTGCTTTCGTTTAAAGTATTCTTGCTCAGACCTTATATTGGATTAGTTGAGGGTCATTCACCTCAGACCTTCTGTCTCTTTAGTTTAGTGTATTTTATCTCAAACCATTCATATGATCATGGGATATAGTGAAAATTTACTAGGAGTGACCTTAAACACTAAGAGGTTCTAGGTATTTCTGTGATTTTGTTGAGGATCATAATTCTCTTTTGTGGAGTGAAGCATTATTTTGATGACCATGGGTGTATATACAAGAGAAATGGGAATGTATGAATAGTCATGAAAAGGGTCTCTTGATGTCTGGTATCTTTTACATGGTCTATGGATTATTTATGGAGGTAATATTTGTGGGGGTGAAAAACTAGGGATACTATGTCCACCTGGATTGTTGGGGTTTGGATGATGTAAATAATAAAATGAAATCATCAATCCATGAATATGATACTGTTCATACATCTTGACTATGTCCCATAACCTTCTAGGATTCTAGGTTCTTCCCCGGTGTTGTTAGGGCTCACAAGGATTGAATCTCATTTTTGGAAACGATAATATGCCTTTTGATGGTAGGTTCAGGCCCTTATTCATTAGTAGTGTTCCAAGGAAATGATTATCCCCACTTACTTATGAGGGATATGTAAAATTTTTGGTGACTCAAACACCTACATGATGAAGTTAGGTAATCGAAGAAGACTATTCCATATGGGTTTTGACACCCTAGGGAAATCAATTATTTCATCATAATGCATTATCCCTATGCCATGTGGTTTAGAATCACAAGGTGTGGGATACCAAAGGTAAAAGAATGGCATGGAACATTCTAGCGTTGATAAGAGGAACAAAACATGGTGATGTAATTTTGAGGATATTGAATCAACAAGGACTATTTTTTGTAGGGATTATAAATCAAAACCTGGAGATCTTGAGCCTGGAGGATAACATGGTACAATAATTCAAGGAGGAGTTCAGACACACATAGGTGTTGAGTGCTTTTGGGATGATGTAAAAACTCACACGGATTGGAATACCCTTTTTCCGAGTGATGAATTGGGTTGATTTCCATTGCCACACATGCAGGATCCATAGGCCTAAATTCATTGGCATGAAAAGGGTCCATGAAGCTAGATATCTTTTCTATGGTCTATAGAAGGTTATGGTGATCCAATACAACCAAAATAATTAAGTGTGATCTGGAGAAGGTCTAAAATCCAATGAGGCTTCGTCTATCATAATGTAATTCCACTACCTCATGAACAGATTATCATGTTGAGGAGATGTGAAAAATCAGACCCTAAAATCAGACCCTAGGGGGTCCAAGTAGCATATAATAAATTTTACTAGGGCTAGAAATCAGACCCTATAATCCTTATTACTTATTTATTTATGGTTTTATTTTTTCCTAAACTCTGTAAATAAAGAATTTAGTAGGAGAAGACCTGATTTTTATCAGGATTTGTAACACCCCAAGATTTCATAGTGTGTTATTTCTTCAAAATAATTCAATAACTTTCACTACACGATACACCGAGTTCAAGCACACCATGACTTACCAAACAAGCCGTTCAAAAGAGGTCATGAATAGTATTAACTAAATTTTAACCTTTATATAATCCTTATAATTTTAGAATCCATATTATGAGTTTCTTAAACATAATGTAAGAACAAATTCATTTTAAGTATTACACTTTTACCAACTTTTAATAGTGAACCCTTTTTAAATCCAATATTTTAATCTTATATATATATATTCAATTTGACTAAATAAATTTACTTTTTTGAATGGGGAAATCAAAAAATTTTACAATGAAACATCCTAAGCTTCCACTGTACGCTTTCATTTGCATAATATAGTAGCGTGTGTTGTACGCATCTTCGAGTTCTAACACACACCACAACCAATCAAACTAGCCGCTATGAATAGTAATACATATTTTTTGAAATTTTATAAATTTTATCTCTCAAAATGGACTTCATTTTTGGATTAGGAGTATCGAATTTAGCTTAAGGTGAAATTTTGGTACTTTTCGGATAACTTTAATATTCAGATGAATAGTGAAAATTCCTAAATTATAATTAAAAACTACCTTTTTTATAAAAATAATTAATAGTGATAAATTTTGAATTTGAGTGGTTTTAAAGTATAATTAGAATATATTTTTACCATTTTATCCAATGGTGTTCATTATAATTAATTTCACTTTGAAAATGGACATAAACAATTGTCAATCTTTTGATATATATCGTTTCTTAAAAACACGCTATTTGTTGTGTCAGCGGGATTTAATTATAAAATTAATTAATGCAACTTATATGTTTGGAATTTTTTAAAATAGACATCATTTTTGAATTCGGAATATCAATTATATCTTAGGGTTAAATTTTGGCATTGTTCTGAAAAACTTCAATTTTTGATGAATAGTGAAACCACTCGGTGGTAGTTAAAAAAACTGAATTTTTCATAAAACATTATTTTACCGCTTTTGTGAATGGAATTTTGAAAATCCGAGAGACACGGTTAATATCAAATAGTAAAATGTGGTTCAATGAGATGAAAATAATTTTTGGTGAATAGTAACTTTTAACTCTTATTTACCACGGTTAAAAGTAAATAGGGTAATTAAGGATAAAAATAATATTAATATTACCCTAACAGATTTCCAAATTCTATTGGACAAGTGTATCTCCACCAAAAACCACCTTAGGAATAAAATATTATCATTTAGGTCGACATGGATTAGATTAGGACATTTATTATTATTTAATTCGAAGAAGAGTTAAAAGAGTTAAAATATAGGTTTATTTACGAAAATATTTTTAATATAGGTTTATACATAAGATAAATTCAATTGAAAATATTAATAAGAAATCTAAAATGATTTTCTACATAATTATATTTTATTTATTATTTTTAGGCATTAAATAATTCAATTTATTTATGACACAATGATGATGCCATAATTACCATAATAGTGAAATATTAAAATAATTGATATTATAAATACCCAAATAAATAAAATTTGAGACTTTTTATGAATTACACTAATTTTATAGGTTAACATGACATGTTAGTATTGACGTAAGAAACATTTTTCGAAGTAATCATTCTGTTATGATTTTCACAAAAATCAATTATTGAATAGTGTCAAAATTGTGATAAAAGAGTTTTTAAAATAAATATTATATTATTAATTGATATTAAATTCCAAAAAATCTAAGGTTCGGCCAAGAAACTTATATCATTATAGGTGTATCATTAATCGACCACTTGGGGTTCTCTTGGATGTATATAGTAATTTTATTAACCATATAATATAAAAACTACAAAGAGACATTGTAAAAGTAAAACTAATTAACTAAGAGTTAATACTTAAAGATAAGGTTAATATAGTAACCCAAACCGGTCTAAATTCTATTGGTTGAGTGGTTTGCGACCCACCCCCACCTTAACCTTTAAATAATCCACTTTAGAGCCATTAGAAACCGAATATGAATGTATTATAAAATAATATTTCTAGTTTTTTCAAAGGTTCCCCTCACCCCTCTTATAAAAGGGCACTCTCCCTTCTCATTAACTCACACATTCAAAACCTTTTGGTTCGGACAACCCCTGACCAAATACTCTCTCAACATCCTTCACTTCATCCTAGAGGCCTTCCTTTAGTCAGAAATCCAACATAAGGATCCCTTTTGATCAAATCAAAAGGAAGAACCCGAAGAAGAGGTAATGATTTCACCACCCTCTTTCAAGTTCCTTTCTTCTTCCACTTATTCTTTATTTGTTATTCCCATTCTAAAATAATGAATCTAGTATATCCTATATACTGTAATATTATTATAAATATGATACAACCATATTCAGTATTATATCCATCCTTTGAATAACATGTCACCATACGTGTGTACGTACGGCTTACCGTCTCCACGTCGTGGTGTAATTGTTATTCAATAAATTATTATTTGGATGGGTATAATAATGATGTGTAATGCATGTAAATAATAAATATAACATGATAATGATTCTGTATAAATTATATACCAATCCAATTACAAATTATTTTATTATCAAAAGAATGATATTGTCTCTCGTGTGTGCGTACGGACAACTGTCTCCACGAACGTGATGACATTCATTCTCCATCGCATCCATTCAAGTATAATTATCATTTGATGATTTAAAAATAATTTTTAAGGACTTGATATCATTCTAGATATGAATAAGATACAACCTATCCATGACAAACATGGCTTACATAACAAAACATATAAAAGAAAACGAGTAAGTTAACATCCGAAACAACGATAATTCTAAGATATTATTAACAAAGCAGTGTTAAAAGATCATATAGGATATCATATGAATATATATGATTCTTGTATAATTTAATAACAATTATTTCACCATTATACAGGAGGTTAACCTACCCCAACCAAGGAAAATTACAAGGTAAGGGTTTATTTTGCAATCTCTTCACTATCCGAGGTTGTTTATATGTAATAATCTACTGGGTCTTCTTTATCATCCAAATCCATGTTTCTTAAAAACGTATTTCAAAACATTTTTACTATCTACTATGATATGGGTTAAAGTCATTTGTACCCTTTTTTGTCTTTTTATAAGAGGTTTATAAAAGAATCTTTCTGTCCTTTTCCAAACATGGTGCTTTTTATCCTTTTCAACAGAATTAAGGTAAGAAAGTTTTTTTAAATTATACGGCGGGTGCGGCTATTTTCCACCGTTATAAAATAGTCGAAGCTTACCTTAAAAATTATTAGAATATTTTCAATGAAATTTTTTTATTTTATAACTATGTGACTCCTAAATGATTTCAAAATATAGAGAGATATTTCTCTAAAAAGAGTTTTGATTTCATCTTTGTCAACATCCTTTGATGGATTTTACGCTTATTTGAAGTTGATTTATTATGATAAAAAACTTCTATATTGTATTGAAGGTTTTGTGTATTTTTGACTGTGGATGTGCTATTTTTATACCATTCGTGGTTTATAGAGATAGTACTGAAATTTCGTATGATAGTTTTAATACGAATGTATATGTTATGTTTAAACCTTTTCATATGGGAATGCATTGGACATAATATATGATGGGTGGAGCTTGCTAAAGCTCCTCGATGCATCAGTAGGTCTCATGAGACAAACTAGTGTCTTGGAACAAGGCCTTGGGAAAATCTTATTTGTATTCTTGGCACGAGGCCTCGTCTATGTGGTTATGATAGTCTGGCATTATGCATTCCATTATTATGAAAGTGGTTATGGATATTGCATGTGATTATTAGATTACTAGAATATCCATGTGAATAAGTAAATGGAATTATTTCATCATATTTTTTCCATACTATGTTGATGTTCATGATTAAAAGGCTTTTGTTTTAGTTATACATTTCCTTAAATGTTTATTCTTATTTATGAAAGTTTACGTTATATTGTCATCCTTACTGGACATTTGAGCTCACCCCTTTTTTTATGTTGTATTTTTCCCAGGATGTGATGAAGTATTTTATGAATGACCTACAGGGATAGTATGAGGGGATATGAAAACAATATATTGTCGTAGTTTTTCATTTATTGATGTAATGTAAACTTTATGAATATATCTAGGGTTTCCAAGTCTACTAAACTAATCGGTCTTTCGAGACTTGATCTTTCATGTGATCATGCCAATTTTATGTAATAATGCACCGACTTTGGGTATCTAGGGTCGGGGCTATACAGTTGGTATTAGAGGATGTTTAGTACAAAACTTAGAAGATAGATTTAGATAAACTCTAATTACATCACGTAGACCTAAGATGACCTTTGAGGATTAGTATATAAGAACTTCCTAGAATTTTGTTATTTTAGAGATTTTGGGAGTTTTCCGAGTAATACATCCCTATCTGGATACGAACAGGTAGAGGCGGCTCTGGCATATGTGTACCTAGGGGTAAAACCCGAAAACACCGCTTTGAGCTAGACTCGAACGAGAACTGGTGCATGACAACATGCCTTGCTGCACTCTTGGTTACGACACTCCAAGGGGATATGCTTAGGATAATTCTCATTTTCTTTACAAACCATTATGAATGGTTTATGAGTATATAATTCCTCAAAGTAGAAATTTTTATGATTATGGATTATATCCATAAACAATTTAATTTATTTTATTTGGTTTACAATTATGGGATTAGGTATTTTTATTCATAAACTAATCTAGTGTATGCCATTGTTTAGAAATGGCGCCCAGTAGAAGGAATGAGAACACCAGCAATGCACAAGATCCAAAAAGAAAGAAGGATCATATCTTTCATGGTCTTAAGCCAGAATTTATAAGAGAAATAGTCTCCCATGTATTATCATCATATGAAGAAATAATATCATGTGTTGATAAGATAAGTAAAGAGTTTACTGAGTCCTATGGATTTGAAGGGAAGCAGGAGAAGAAAAGGATGGAAGAGGGAATGATGGATAAAGGGAAGAGGGAAAAGAAGAATTTTCCCATATCTGATAACTGTGGGAAGAAACACCCTGGAACTTGCCTGAAAGGAATGGGAGTTTGTTATAAGTGTGGAGGAAAAGGGCACAAATTACATGACAGCAAGGGTAAGAAAATGGTTTCAAATGTACAATGCATCATTTTCAAGGAGTTTGGACACAACACGAACCTATGTCCCAGTCATCAGACTATGCCTCAAATGATTCTGTTGGATAATAATCAAGTTATGATACTACCACAGATGAGGAGAAATGATTAGAGTTCTTATGTAATTTGAGTGTTTTATAAATAATGTACTTATTAGAATAATTATGGAGTATATAAGTATTGTACTGCAGTACTATTTCATTAAGGGCTTGAGATTGTGTGTAACAAAGAAAAGTGACTCAATAGCAGGTTAAATTTTTGGAAAATATATGGTTGAGAGAAAGATAAACCATAATATGGTTCTGATACTAAGGTAGTGATTTTATAATAATACATGATTGATTTGGATAAATTATATTTGATATTCATGACTACCTTGAAACTGATTAATGATTTGTATATTCCATCATTATTTGGGTTTAAAAAAAATTTGATTGAAGGAGTATATCTATTATTCTTTAAGGAATAAGGGATCATGAATGTAATCAATAAGGTTTTATGGTAATTCAGGATGTTGTAGTGTTTTAAAATAATACATGATGAAGGTTTTCACATGTTAATACACAACAAAAAGGATCTTCATTTTGTATACCTTCCTTATAAATTTTAGACTAATGAATTTTGGATAGTTCTAGTTTGGATTATTTTTGGATTACCATAAAAGGATAACTCGGAGGTCGGGTGGAAACCCGTCGCATCCGGCAAGGCCGCGAGACTTGAACCCACAACCGAAGGGCGACAAGGGTGTATCACCTACCACTGGCCCACGTGATGTCCTGGATTAAATAATGTAGTTTTTTTAAAAGATCTATTAGATTAATTATGAATTCATTTTTTTGGAACCCAATACGAATAGGATAAATAGAATATATTTTTTCTACGTTCTACTATCTTTTAGAGTGAAAGATGAGTTTGTGGTAGAAATTAGTAAAATGATGGAACTCGACTTGTCAAGAATATATTTTTCTTCTTCTCATATTTTATGATGAAATTAATTCTTATAATTTATTTAAGAAATACTAAAACCAAAAATGTGTTATCATAATACCCTATTTTTTGTTGAACTGATGGTATTTCAAATCATTATAGATTGATGAATTTAAGGCCCTCAATTTTACACTTGTTTGTGATTGATGACCTCAATCACTACATATAAATATTTACATTTTTCCTCCAATTATATGTCTCTAATTTCTAACAATGTTCTCTGAATAAAGATCATAATTTAGTGGTGACCATTTCATTTCTCTTTTCCTCTTATTAAGACTAAATTTTATCAACCCAATTTCCGATGTGGGTTTTACCACAAAGTTATTTTCTATACTCAACCTTTTATTTTTGAAGAACAATTTCAAATTGTGAGGACACAATTTATTGAAGGAGGGTAGAATGTAACACCCCAAGATTTCATAGTGTGTTATTTCTTTAAAATAATTCAATAACTTTCACTACAGGCAACACCGAGTTCAAGCGCACCATG